>CM031085.1:7837235-10741154 GCA_018257905.1 Gillenia trifoliata | reverse complement strand
AAAAATATGGATTTTACCTAAAACTTGCTTGTAAAATTGAGTTTATCTCTACTTTTCTATATTTGAATACCAACTTCACTGATCCAGTTTACCCTGAAAAGGAAAATAACTTCACTGATGGGTACAATCAATCAAACTCTTTTCCTGTTGGTCATGGGAGAACACAAGATATATTCTAGCTCTCACCTAAAGGAAAACAAATTCTAACGTTAAAACACGACACATTGTCAAGTTAATTTATACTTGGTTTGGAGAGATCACAAATAGAAAATAACGTTCAGTCACCAAAATCATATCTACCACCTATACAGATTAATCGTCAATCGACATAGCACGACACATCTATACTCAATCTGAAAGTACACACTGAGAAAGATAGATTTTCATATATGACTATGAATTTTAACCTTCAACAAAAACTTAAACATGGCACAATAGTTAAAGTACAAATTGAAAAATTTGTACACATTTGTCAAATCGTAATTTGCTTGTAAGGTGAAACGTATTGTGTCACGGAATCTACAAGTAGGGGTGGGTTCGAAAAACCGAAAACCGAAAAAAACCGAACCGAATACCGAACCGAGACCGAAAAAAACCGAACCAAAATTGGTTGGTTTGGTTTCAGTTTCAGTTGTTCAAAAACCGAATCGAACCGAACCGAACCAAATAAATATAAATTAATATTTTATTTATTTATTTTTTATTGGGTATTAATTTTTCAAGCCCAATTCCAAATATTAGTCCAATTTCAACACAAGCTTAATAGGCCCACACTTGGCCCAAACATTTAAAAAGCCTTATTCCCTATATTAACCCTAGACTACCCTCTCTTTTATTTGGGTAGTGATTGAATAGTGTAATTTTATTTGGGTTGATGGGTTTTTTGTATTTTATTTGGGATCTGAGAACTGGTCTTGTTCTAGTGTCTGAAGTATTGAGATTTTTTGTATTGATTTGTTGGATTTTAATGGTTAGGTCCTTTTCTACTGATTAGAATTGTAAGGTTTATAGGGTATGATTATCCAAACCAATGTTTTAAATTTGTTTATTTTGATTCTCCTTCCAGCCCATAATACATGGCTGCCAATCAATAATTGGAACTAATTTTTCCTAATTTTCCTACTTATTAGAATTAACTCTTGATGATTTAATATGTATGTCTTTCGTCTATTTGTTTGGTTGGCTTTGTATAATCATTGGTTGCTCAAAATTTTTTTTTAAAAAAACAAAAGAATTTTCGTAAAAAATAAAAAAAAACCGAACCGAATCCAAATCGAACCGAAATTTCGGTTTGGTTTCGGTTTTGGCCAAAAACCGAACCGAATGGAACCGAACCCAGCCCTATCTACAAGTGTCCGACTCCACTACTCAAATCATAGACTAACATTTCCCTCAACACATAGATCCAGTACCTTGAGTTGGAAGAGGTCTAATGGACCTCAAATGCATGATTTTATCTCAAATGACTTTGGTGTAATTATAACACTCGCACTTTTCAAGAGTGGCACGGTCATGCCGCCCGTAGGGTTTCCTACGAGTCTTCCTCCGTCTTTTTTCCTTAGTTGGAGGAGGCATCAATTGGAGGAAGTGTGCGATTTCATAATAAATTAAAGGCATCGATGCAACTAGTAGTGTAGTAAATCACTTACGTTATACTACTCCGATGTAAAGCTTACTCTTCATAGTTCATACCTTGTAGCATGCCAACCTACACGAATAGTATGGAAGTAAGTCCATACGTATAAAGAACAAGTATTTTGAAAAATAAAACAACAATTCGGTGCTACGTAGCATTAAAAAAATTTCCCGCACTGAGTGAGTGTGTACAGCACAAGATTCTGAACAGTTTATAAACACCACTGTTCCACTTTAGTTCCAAATCCAAAAGGAATATTTTTATAAAAAAAGAAAGATGAGAGAGAAAGAAGCATTGGGGAAAGGAAGCCTACAGAGGTAGGAGATGAAAAGGGAAGGAGAAAGTGGGGAAGGGGGAGCAGAAAAGGAGGAAAATTTGGGAGAAAAATTGAGAGGAAGGAGGAGGAGAGGAGTATTGATTAGAAAAAGCACAGGTGGTGGCCCAACCACTCCAGTAGTGTCCTCATGGAATTGGAGACCTTGTTTCCCTTTTGGCCTTGATCCCATCATTAAACACTCCCACTTTACCATTAATACTAGCTCCTCCTCTTCCTCTGTCTCTGCTAGAAAGCTTGCTGCTGCTCTTTGGGAGTTTCAACACTTCCAATTCCTTCCAAAGATGCACAGAGCTCCTCACACTAATGGTGGCGGCGGCGGCGGTGGTGGTGCTCCTCCTCCTAGGCTGAGACACCTTCAGCTCCACCACAACCACCCCAGCAGAGACAAGAAGGCTCTTGATCTTTCTCACTTTTTGGCTGATAATTCTCCTAGTTCTCCTGACCAGGTACTGCTTCTGAATTTCCTTTTGTTTGTGTGGAGAGTTTTGTATTCACCAATTGGCTTATTGGGGTTTTGCAATTTTGTTCCTTTATATCTGATTGATTTAGAAAGTGGATAATTTTTATATTTGGTTGTTTAATTGTGTCTTGTTGATGGCTACTTCCTGTCCTTTTTCTGTTTGTTTTAATTTATTGCAATTTTATTTTTTGGAGATTTATGGAGCTTTTGATGAGGGTTAATTGTGAGTGACGATCTCTGATTATTATATTTATTGTTATTATTATTTCTCCTTTTCTATTATTTGAGGTGTAAATTTCAAGCTTTTGTGTATTTGTTCGAAGCATAGTACTTCACTTTGCAGTTTTCATTAATAGATGTCAAGTCACTAGCATTATAAATGCTATCGTTCTTTTAGTATTCATAAGAATCAGAGGAATTCTGTTTAAGTTGCATTGTTTTGATTCCGGCGATATTTTAATCTAACCTAAATTACGGAGGGAGGATTCGAACTCGGGCGCAAATGCGGGAGCACGCTGCTCTTTAACATTTAGGATCATATGGTTTTTGTTTGGCGATACTGACCATGCATATCCATTGAACTCTGTGCATGTCATAGAGGCTGCAATACCTTCATGTTTGATCAATGGATTTTGAAGTTGCCCGGTTCGAAACTCCACTGATTTTTATCTGATTACGTATGCCAGCCTGAAAGTGCAAGCAGTTTAAGGAGGCATATTGCAGCATCGTTGATGCAACATCATCGAACGATTGAAAGGAACAAATTGAACAATCACATTTTGCAGCCTGTATCTCCTGCAAGCTACGGTAGTTCCCTGGAGGTAAGCATCTGTTTACGCTTTAGTCAAATTTTTTTCTTTTCCCCTTTATTACTCACTAGGGTAATATGATTTGATCCACACAAACTGATCAGTTATGGACTGAGATTGACTGTCCTCAACGAATTTGGAAAACAATGGCCTTATTGATTAACTACTTCCTCTATTTATTGAACCAGTAATGAAAAGAAACATTATGTAGGCACAAGCTGTAATTATGACTGATGTGTGTTGCGTTGTAGTCATTCCCGAATATGAAGATAAAAAACCGTAAACATGGTTTTCAAGTTTTCCAAATTGCAGTACACTGTTCTAGGATATCTTGTATCGTCATTGGTCTATAAAGTTTTGAACAATCTTTCCATACAACGAATCTTTCCATGATATGATCTCGAATTTCATCCACTTTCTTTTCAGGTGGCTCCTTATAACCCTGCAGTCACCCCTAGCAGTTCTTTAGACTTTAAGGGAAGGATTGGCGAATCACACTATAATCTTAAAACATCTACAGAACTGCTAAAAGTTTTGAACCGGATTTGGAGCTTGGAGGAACAGCATACATCTAATATAGCATTGATAAAAGCATTGAAAACAGAGTTGGATCATGCCCATGTCAAGATAAAAGAGTTGCTTCGGGTTAGGCAAGCTGATCGACATGAGCTAGATGATTTGGTGAAACAAATTTCAGAAGATAAACTAGTTAGGAAGAGCAAAGAACAGGATCGAATCCATGCTGCAGTTCAGTCGGTCAGGGATGAGCTAGAAGATGAGAAGAAGTTAAGAAAACGATCAGAAAGCCTACACAGGAAGTTAGCGAGGGAGCTTTCTGAGGTCAAATCGTCTCTTACTAATTCTGTGAAAGAGCTTGAAAGAGAGCGGAAATCAAGGAAGTTGTTAGAAGACCTGTGTGATGAGTTTGCTAAGGGAATAAAAGAATATGAACAAGAGGTGCATTCTTTGAAACAGAAGACTGACAAGGATTGGACCGGAAGATCTGACCATGATAGATTGATTCTCCATGTATCTGAATCGTGGCTGGATGAGCGGATGCAGATGCAGCTAGAAGAAGTCGAGTGTGGCGTTTTAGGAAAGAACTCAATAGTGGACAAGTTAAGCCTTGAAATAGAGACGTTCCTTAGAGCTACACATATGAACACTCTAAAGAATACTGAAAATCTGATGACAAGAAATCGTAGGAATTCAATGGAATCTGTCCCTCTGAATGAGGTTGTGAGTGCGCCTCACGATGCGGGTGAAGAAGAAGATGATTCATTAGGCAGTGATTCAAATTGTTTTGAGCTCAATAAGCCGACCAACGGTGACTTCAAATTGCTTAGGGATGAAGCTGTCAATAATCGTATCGAGGAAAAGGTGAAATCAGATCCCTCAAAGAAAAAGCCGGTCTCTTCTGAAAGGGTAAGAAGTCGGAGTCCCTCCAGCTTGCAAGTGAAGTTTGAAGAACAGATGGCTTCAGCCATGTCACGTAATGGAAATAAGAAGTCCCAGATGGAAAATCCCGAGCAGGGGAAAACCGAAGAAGGGAAGCCGCTCGAAATAAGCACAGCCCAAAAATCTGAGCATTGTGAAGCCACTGAAGACAACGCTTACAGAAAAGGAAATAAACAAGATGAAACCCATGTTTCTGTTTCTAATTCGAATCACATGGCTGAAAACCTTATAAGAAGTCAACTACTGATGTCGGATGGTGGGGGGAATGTACATTCCGAAAACAATTACAATGAGGCATCCTGCAGTATTACTGGCTGGAGGAATCAGGCAAGTCCAGTAAGACAGTGGATGGCGAGACTCGCATCTCCTGTTCGTGACAAGTCCGAGTCTTCTTCAAAGTTGCCTCCGCGGACAAGGGAGAACACCTTGAAGGCAAAGCTTCTTGAAGCAAGGTCGAGGGGACAACGGACACGTTCAAAAGCTTCCAAAAACACGTCTAAATCCTCAGAAAGGGTTAACTGATCCTGCATCACCTGCCGGTTGCGAGTTTTCGTATTGTGAAAAGAAAGTTTGTAAATGAGTGTAATGTTAAGAGTTGAAAGACCAACAACAATTTTGGGTTATGCTTTTCTGGCCACCTAACGTGCCATGAATGTAGGTTTGGAAAGAGAGTCGAGGAAAAGGAGACATTTTCTAGTAATTGTAGCCTCTTCACTCCAAATTGTATGTTTTTGCAAGTTTTTTTGGACTCAATTGGAACTAAACTCGGAGTTCAATTATCGCCACCCTTTGGTTTGGTTTGATTTCATTGGCAAACCGCGGACAAACAAAATCATTAACCTAATCTTACCAATTTAAAGCAAATATAAAACCAATATTGCATCTTTTAATTTCTAAATATTTAACATTCTATCTAAGTAACACAAAAAAAATTTGATTGTATTAAACGTTGATATCGTTGTGTGTTGTGAAACATAATAGTAAATAATGAAACTAATATGAAAATGCCAAAGTCCTATAAATACTAAAGAAAAACTTTGGTTTCGGTCCCTGGTTGACCAAAATCTTAGACTGAAACTTTATTAATTTTTTGAATACTTTGATTGAAGGACAAAATGTTAGTATTAATTAAGAAATTTAATAACGAAATTAACAATTCCTCCCTAAAATCATTCAACGATTAATACCAAATAATTTTTTTTAAAATTTGTTTCTCTAATTTGAATTGTGTGAAATCTAATAAAAAAATTTATTTTTATTTTTAAATATGGGTACGTTTTAAATTAAAAATTGGTACATTTTATTATAAAATATGGATTATAGATAAAATAAAATTTGAATAGATTTTAAATTTAAAAAAAAAAGGTACATTTTACATTAAAAAAATTGGTACATTTTACGTATAACAAAGTGGTACATTTTTTTTTAATAAAAAATGAATACATTATATGATACATCTCGTCCCTGATTATATTGTATTTTATTCCCTGATGTTGTAAATTTACGAAAATACCCCTGGTGGGTTAAGTGAGTCCTACGTGGACATTCGATTTTCTTGTTATAATTTCATACATTTCTTGTGTTTTCTGTTTAGTACTCTTCACTACAAACCCGTGAGCGCAAGCGGGACGTCTTTCTGACTTGTAACGGACAAGTTGTAAGTGAGGGCATTTTGGTAATTTGCACTTTTTTGTGTTGTGGTTTCTGTGGATTACTCCCGTGGTTTTCTCACAAACCAGGGTGTCTGCACCCTCTGATAATTTCAGCCTGCGAGCTTGCATGCTTATGAGCTGCATGCAATTGTTTAACATTTTTCTTGCTCTTTAAATCAGTTTGCATCTGTTGTGGGATTGCACCCACACAACTCAAACCTTGTCTGTCACTGTCCTTGTTTTTCCCATGCTCTGTAAACTCAATAAACACACACACACAAACCTGTCTCACACCCAAGCTTTGCCGAGGCTACCACCACCTCGATTCTTCTTTTCTGATCTACCACCACGATCCTTTAGTCCACCAACACGCTCAAAACCAGCAAGTCTCACAAACCCAGACTAGAAACCCATACCTTGTTTTCCAGAAAAAGTCCAGCGAGCTTCAAGATTTCCCAACGAGGTTTTGTCATATTTGAACCTCGATCGACCTCAATTTCTTCACCAAACGACTCCCAGAGAGTCTTAGACCAGTCCCCGAGTCTTGCATGCTTGATTTTGGCTCAAAAATTGGAGTTTGGAAATCGGCCACATTTTGGCCGAGGCTTTCGAGGCAAATTCCGGCCATCTCCGGCCACCTTTTGAGGTTTCTCTAGATAAATTCGAGTTCCTCTCGTTCCTAGCTTCATTTTGATATTTGGTGCGTGAAAAATGGCTGTGATTTGAAGAAATTTTGTTAAATTGAATTTTTTCCGGCGAATTTTCCAGTTTCCGGCGAAACTCCGGCCAACGGCGGAGACCGGGAATTGCAAAGGTGACCGGCGAGCTGACGTCAGCAAACCCGGTTTTGACATCAGCCAACCCAGTCCTGACGTCATCAGATCCGGTTCAGACCTGGTTGGACCGAAGAATATTCTGAGGTATATTCCGTTCTTAAACTGACGCCATGATGGAATATTCCCTAACGGCGACAGAATATTCCGTAACGCCGTTAGAATATTCCATCTGACTTAACAGAATATTTCGTTAAAGTTAACGGCGCGCCGTTAACTTTAATGGCGCGTGCAGTCGACCTCCAGCTGGCGCGTGGGGGCACTTGACCACGTGTGGCCGGCGCGTGAGGGCGCGTAAGGCCCTGTGGCGGCGCGTGGGAGTGCGTGAACCACTTTTCTGACAGTTTTAAGTCCCGAATTGAGCAAACAAAAGGGATTTCAAGTCTTTTCCTTAGTATAATTTGGATTTGACTTGTTTAATGATTAGTATAATAATTTCTCATATAGGTGAGACCTATCCCAAGGAGTACCGAGGCCAGGCTAGGTACGGTGGCTACGATCCGGCAACTTACCAGTGAGTGGGCCCGTTTCTTTAAAGTATATTATATTATATGTTTCAAAATGTGTTTTAATTGGTGTTTATAACCTATAGCATAGCATGCCATGATTTGTGAAATGTTAAATGTTTGATTAAATATCTTTATTTGAGTTTTAGACACTTATTATTGGCATGACTATACACTTGTGATTATTTACTTATCATGCATACTTGCACAGTGTTAGTACTGTCTGGGCCAGGACTAGCTTCACGTGTATGTTCACATTGCACCGACATGCTCACTTTGGATCCATCGTAGATGTCAGCTTGTTCTAGTTGCCTTGGCAGTTAGACCTCGTTGTGACGCGCTTAGCGCCAGCTTCACATGTATGTAGTACTAGAGCGTAATTATAACACCCAGCCTATTCATGTGGCTACTTTCTGCATGAACTCGTGTGCTTGTATTTATCTGATAAGTATATTGATTTATTTTATGCTGTTGATTATTGGTTACCCGTATCCTTTTTGGGACGTTGTTCCCAACACTTGGTTTATACATTATTATTGTTATTAAAGAAGTATTTTGGCAATTACTACAAGTTTTACAGCGAGGGGTTCCTATTTTCCGAAATTCAGGAAAAGTTTTATTAAACTTTACTTTTGGCCCACTCACCCTTCCTGTGTTTTTTGCCCCTCCAGGACTTAGGGACTGAGCTTGGCTGACGAGAACTTGTGGCACCTGGTAACTCTTACTTCAGTTAATGTACGGAAGAGCATTTTTGTGTTCTTGATATCCATCCTTCGGGATGGGAATATTATTTCCTTTACTGCACTTCCTTGCTCTGACACTTAGTTGTAATAAGGGTTCAATCTCACACTGCGCACTCTTTAAACTCTTTGCTTGCTTTTGAATTTTCAATTTTTTTCAAATTCTTATTTCTTTTCCACGTCATGACTTCGTCACTCCTCCGGAGTGATGGTCAGCACGCCTCGATATCCGGTGTCCACCTGGATATTCGGGTCGAAGTGTGTCATTATAAATAAATTATGGGTACAAATAAAATATTAAAAAATATGGGTACAAATAAAAAACTAAAAAAAAATTGGTACAGATTAAAAAATATGGTTGTAAATTAAAAATAATTTACACTAAAAATAATGATAAAAATTTTTGGCCATAAATATAAATATATCAAATGTAACGTTTGTTAACACTAAATGGACAAATTTACAAATGGTTAAATAATTTTTAATTATAAAATTTAAATATGTTGACATTTAAATATTAATTATTGAAATAATGACTTGAATAAATGTCAAAAGATCTTGATCAAAAATTGAAAATAAATAAAGTTAGAATCGATGAAATAGAAAAATGAAGAATGAGAACCTAATTTCTCCAAGACTAAAAATTGCATAGATGGTTTGGTTCAGTTCTAGATTACTCTCTTCAATGTAAAAATCAAATCAAAACTATTTAAATTGGTTTAGTTTTGTTGGTTTAAACAGTTCGGACAATTTTTTATCCAACCCTATCGTAACCTCTAACGATATATAAGCTAAAAATCAAATTACTTTATGATACACATTTTCATTATATGTTAAATATTCTTCGTTATTTTTTCATTTTGTCATCACAAAAATAAAGCATAAAATGATTTAATTACCTTTGTTATAAATAGGCAAAAATAGAGAGAGTTTTTGCTAGAGATTGAAGTGGACGGGAGCAATGTATCACACTGTTTTATTTTCTTTACAGGTGTCAAACAAGAGAAATGGATATAGGGAAGGAGAGATGAGGAAAACTTGTATTATTACCTTCTGCTTTAATATTTTGTATTGTGAAGAAAAAAGAGAGTCGGGGGTTCTCTGATTGATACAGTACAACTCCTTTATAAATGGTTTTCTCCAGACAAAATTTACTATAGCATTTATAGCTATAACTATAACAATTAAAGAATGTTGTAGCTATTTCAACTAAGAAGAAGAAAACATGTAAGACTAAAGAGATAAAAAAGTCTTCTTTGTATAATGAAACTTCATTCAACCTCCATATTTTCAACAACCTCAGTATTTTCATCATTCATATATATAAAAGGAGCACACCAATTTGGTAAAATATTCGTAATACCAAATTTGTCCCTTCCTATATATTAATTATACTAAATAAATTATAAAGAAATAAAAAAAAATAAAATTATACGTATGATTTAAAATCACCAAACGTTGGAGTAGTTACTAACCTCTTTTTTTTTAATTATTTTAAAATTATATAAATATATATATATTTTTTTTTAAAGTCAATATATGTGTGTGGCAAGAGGGCTAATTTATTTACTAAAGCATAATATTTTACGTTAACTTATCAGACCCCTGCCAGCAGGTCGCAGCAAGAGAGAGAGAGAGAGATGGCAGCAGCTGCGGCGTCGTTTAGGTGGATACTGCGGCTGCACAAGGACGTCCCAAAAGCTGCTCGGTTTTACGCGCAAGGCTTGGACTTCACCGTCGATGTCTGTACTCTTCGCTGGGCCGAGCTGAAATCCGGCCCACTCAAACTCGCCCTCATGCAATCCCCCAAGTAAATGTGCAATGCACACCACCTGTTTGATTATTTGTCTAGCAGAGTTGTTTACTCACTGGTTTTTTCTTCTGGTCGAAAAAATGTTTTTGATTTGAGTGATTTAGTTTTAAAAGAATTATGTTTGTGGGATTTATCTGTAATTAAAAAGGGCAGCTGCTAATCAAGTTTACAGTGATCTTGTAATGCAGAAGGGAAATGGATACTCTTCACTTCTGTCTTTCACAGTTACAGACATTAATCAAACAGTGACTAAATTAATGGCATTAGGAGCTGAACTAGATGGCCCTATCAGATATGAAATCCATGGCAAGGTGATGACCAAAATTCCAAAAACAATTTTGATGTAAATTTAATTTTCTATGGTGGTTGCAATGTGTCATGTAACAATCTTGTGTCCAGGTTGCGTCGATGCGCTGTATTGACGGGCACATGCTAGGCCTCTATGAACCTGCCTAGGAGCTTTGGAAGCACGTCTCTTTTATGCAAGTAGATGAAGATTGTAGTCTGCTTGGAGCTTTTGTTATGGCATCTTGAAATCTTCCGTGCACGTAGAGAAGATGTGAGAGATTTTTCCTTTTCTCGGGTTCCCTTCAATAATTGACAGTGTTTGTTCGTCCAAGTCTATCACGGCCGTGCATAGAGTGTAAAGCAATGGACCTGGAAACCCGACAAACATTGTTACCATGAGTGTTTTGAAGGGGAAAAAAAGGTTTTAGTTTATGTTCTAGATTACCTATCATGTATATGGGGTATTTTGGGTCGTCCGTATCTCCAAGAAGTGATAGGAAATCGTCTTTTGATCTTTTAGGTAGCACAGCCGCCCTGCTTTGCCTTGTTATTGAATTCTCATCTTGTACCTTCATTGAAACAACATGATTTTACTTTGTAAGAATTGAAGAAATTGAACCATCTGTTTTATAATATTCGGTGACTTTTCTTTGTGGAATCTACTTACTTGATTAACCTGGAGATGGAGATACATGTTTGCATGGAAGAATGGTGTTGCTCCAACCTCATACACTGAAACCCGGTTTCTTGATGCAGTTTCTACGTTCAAAAATCTGCGTGTCCTTGTCTCGATCAGATTGTAACTATGTCCAGTAGAAACTTCTGATGATTTAATTCTCTGAAAGTTCAATCCACGCAATTAAAACCACCGACAATCAAATCAAAACATGGATATTTAAAGAACTCAGACTACTAGGTCTTACACATAATGCATCGTCAATGCTTGATGCTTCAAGGAGGTCTCGTGAAATAAAGTTCCTCCCAATGCCTCCGGCAACAATCTCATTTTCTGACGGGGGAACTGAATTCAGCGTAAATGCCTGCAGTTTACACATCCGTTTTCCTTTAGCACAATTTGATTTAACCGATGCTGGAACAATTTGTTTATATCATATCTTACCAACCCATGAGTGTTGAGCCCAAATGCACAGCTAGGGAGCTCTCCTGCGTAAGAGTAAGCAATGAAGGATATCCCATTTGACAGAGTCCCCTTTATCAAATAGCTGCAAAATTTTGAAAATCTCATTAGCTTTGCTGAAGCAATTTCCTTTTTCTTTTAGATAAATAGTTTGCTGAGTTTTTAAAATGCAAGAGAGAGCATACGTGTGGCCAACCAGGGCAACATTTGCATCCTCATTGTGTGCAACAACTGCCATGGAATCACTAACAACAAGAACATCCGAGCAGTCATCTGGCGTATCTATGTTCTGATTCATCGCCTCGGTCTTTGGAAGAAACGGAAGAATCTCCTTTCTGAAGTTGATTAGTATTATCTGCACACATGATAATCAAACAATCATAATGTCACCAATAGAATTAATGGGACAATTAAAATGTTACCGACACTCCAAAATAGTCATTTTTTACACTTTCCATGAAAATACCGGTAACAGTTACCCTGCGAAAAATGAGATTTAAACAGTTCAAGAACAAGTGCATATCGACTATTTTGGAGCGTCAATAACCACTTATCCACGAAACTCGCGGAAGTGTGTATTGTTATTACATCGAGAACTGGAACTCCACTTCCATCCGCAGTGCCAACGAGTTCATCCCAATATCTCGGAAACTTGTTTCGGTTATTTTGTCTGAGAGATTGGAGAAGTGACTGAGACTCTGGGGTTTGCGCAAAAGGGAGGAGTTGGTTTTGAAGAATGAGGTCTGAGGCCAGCCTGCTCTTTATCTTGTCTGAAAATCTCTGGCCAATCAGAAAGCCTATTGTGTAAGAATCTTCACAGGGTCCAACTTCGAACATCTCCAACCCTAGTTTTGCAGAGCTCCCCATTTTTCAGCTTCATGCAAAGACGATAGAGGTAGGAGCTAGCAAGTAGCTAGGGCCTTATCTTCTTTGAATTTCAACCCCCCACGTCGTTTGTTGGTTTTGCAGTTCCATTGTCGTATATTTTGTTTCCTTGTCGTACAGTCAGTGTGTAGAAACGACATTCATTTAGGACAGTAGTTTTAGTGTGGAAAATTACCCCAAAAGCGGTATTGAGAGAACAAGAGAATAGAAAATTTGGTTTCGGTCAATAATAATTTCATATTTATCGTCTGACAAAAAAATAATAAATAATTTCATATTTTTCGTAGATCATTGAATACCTTATTTCTAACACAGATCATTCATGAACAATATTTTTCCTCTTCAACTAAAGTTAGTACTAGCCAAGTTATCTCTTTATTGCTGTTCTTATGTAGCATAAGTTGGTTGACATAATACTAAATATCAAAATATTTTTTAACTTCAAATGAAGTATCCCATGAGAACTCGAGTAATAAGATCAAATGATGCACATTTCTAGTGTCAAAGGCTTCGTTTCAGCAATCAGCAATGGAAACGTATAGTCTATAACAGTGTATAAGATCTTGAGCCTCTCGATTAAGTTGAACTACTTTCAAACAACACACTCACCAATCTACCCAGGATCACACATGAAACGAATTCATGGGATTAATGGGACTTGATGGACATGTCCAAGGCCTCATGACCAAGGCAAACACGGTACATGCCAAGTGCCATATTGTTAGTGCATATCGATTGTAATTGGTATTTTTTTAGCCTAAATCTTTGTGTGTAAGTTGAGTCTTAAATGTTAGGATTGGTTCTACTCAAGCTGTCGAAGATCAAGTCCAACCAATGGTCGTTGCTCTACTATAACTAAGTCACAATATCAATTTTAGGACGGTAAGTGAGATTTAGAGACCTACATGCATTCTTAGGTGGTTTGGTGCATACAAATGTTTTTCTGCGTGTATAGGACTTAAGTGTCGTTTCAATCCTATGGTGTTTGCAAAGTAATTGTGTCTTATTTGAATTAAGCTAATTAAGTTATTTTATATAATTACATTAGCTATCCTTTTATAGACTAAATTTTAGTCGTGGGTTAATATAAGTGGCTGGTCTTTACTTGTTTTATTTAAGGCTTTGGAAATAAAGCCCATCAAACTTGACATTAGGTGCTAGGGTTTTGTTAAGATTCATTGTATATATGTTGGCTTATGTTGCTGTAGAAGATACACACATATACACAAAGAGCAGAGATCATAAATATTGAGAGAACTCTCATATGTTTTAAAAAGAAAATACTTTGTGTGCGTTAAATAGTTTTTTGAGTGAGTTCATATGCATATCATGTTCCTAGAGGATTTGTTATGTGTTTGAGATCTTTCTAGGGTTTCATCACAATTCCATATGCTCTACTCAATCCCAAGTACCCGTATATGGTGTGGAAGATCCTCTGGAGAAGAGTCGTGAAGCAAGATTGTCATCGTGGCGAAAGACAACATAGCGGCTGTGTAAGTTCTAGGAGTGTTGGAGGGTGTCCTTGCGTGCTAGACTTAGGTTGCATCATGGTGCTTGCATAAGTCCATTGGGTGAGTCTTGTTAAGTTATTTTTCTCATAGTGAATTTGTTTCACTGACTGTGTGTCCGAGGATGTTTATCCATATGTTGGAGTTTTATCTTGCTAAATTGTTGTGTACTGTGATTTAGTTTTTTACACTTTACTTATTTGCGTAACATGATTGATATCTTCTTTCAATCCTGTTGTTTGATTGTTTTTTATATTCGCTTGTTGCACTTATTGATCACAACATGTTTTCTATTTTGTTGCATACTTGATCAACATGATTAACAATTAAAGTTTGTGAAAATTAAATGAAGCCTATTTACCCCCCTTTAGGCTTTACAACCTATAGCGTTTTCACTTCCTCATGACAGAATGATTGAGGATTATGGAGAGAAATAAGGAATATGAGACTTATAGCACAAGACTTCAATTCCCATACAAGGTCAACCAAACTCACAAACAGTATGGAGGACAATATTTCAAATTCTACTGCAATTTGCTTGAACACCTACGCTAGCTCTTTCTTTATTGATGGCAAGTGAAGGTGGTGCCGTACTTCTCTAGAGGCATATATAGTATTAATTATTTGTTGAAGGGCCCAAAAATTTAGTCTTGTATGTTCTTGAAAGTAAGCATATCAAATGATGTTGGTCTATAGTCTATTCTGATAAGACGAAATTTTTTAAAGATTTGATAACAAAATGTAAAGAACTAAAAGGCTGAGATCGAATAAGAGAGCAGTCAATTTGGTTGTGCTCAATATATCAAAATACAATGAGTGGAGATAGGTCTTGCACCCCCTAATTAAAACATAGCTAGTCTTAACTACTAAATCCACATTATTAATCAATTCTACAAAATTCTGATTGGCCTTACTTTCTTTGTATTCAACCATCAAAATACAATGAGTGGATAGGTCTTGCACCCCCTAATTAAAACATAACTAGTCTTAACTACTAAATCCACATTATTAATCAATTCTACAAAATTCTAATCGGCCTTACTTTCTTTGTATTCATAACCATTAGAGATTATTGCTGATTAGATTGTAATCTTCCATAGCTGCTGATTAGGCATGTAAACCAAGTTGAATAAAACAAACCTATTAAGATGTGCTATGAGCGAATTAACTAGAAGCAAAAGGCTAATATGTTAATATTTACATGCATTAAATATAGGGTTTTTATCACGGTTGGTCCTTAAAATTGGACATTCCAATCAAAATGGTCCCTGAAATTGGGTTTTGCAAATCAATTTGGTCCTTCCGTTACATTTTCGTCAATTTTTCTGTTATTTGCTGACATGACAGACAAGTGAGTCTCACTCATCCAATTATATGGTGCCATTAACCATTAAAAAATATTGTTTTTAAAAGATTTGGCACCATATAAAACAATTTTTTCAAATTTTTATAAAACAATTTTTTTTTATGGTTAATTCACATGGCACTATATAATTGGATAGGTGGGACCCACTTGTGTGCCACGTCAGCTCATAACACAAAAATTGACTGAAATGTAACGAAATGACCAAATTGATTTGCGAGACCCAATTGCAGGGACCAAATTGATGGATTTTCAATTTCAGGGACCATTTTGATTGGAATGTCCAATTTCAGGGACTAACTGTGATAAAAACCCTTAAATATAAGGGAGTTTTAATGAAAAACCCTTGAGAAACAAAAAAATTAATCATAAACACTCAACTAACAATTTATTAATAATAAGGACAAAAAAAAAAGGCGGTGACATTTTAGTAAATAAGTTGAAGTTTAATGGCGATATCGTAATTAAGTTGAAGTTCAAAAAATAAACTTTGGTGGCACCGACTGTTTATGCACGATTAGGTCAACTGTTGACCTAATTGTGTAACTAGTTGAACCTACGTATAAACAGTTGACCTAATTGTGCATAAACAGTTAGTGTCACCAAAGTTTAACTTATTTACAAAAATGCAACCGCCTATTCTTTCTTTTTTTTTGTGCTTATTATTAATAAATTGTTATTGATGTTGTAGATAAAATATAACATGTGTTAAATGTGATTGTGTAAATCCTAGGTAGATATGGATTAGGATATTCCGTTCTGTAAGGGATTAGTATCCTATTGTACTTGTACTTCTATTACTATAAATAAAGGCACCTGGTATGTGGAATATATGAATTACATATTCCACATACACTACAGTTTCACCAAATTCTCTCTATTCTTCTCTTGCCGCACCCTTCCCTAAAAACTGTCCACAACACGTTATCAGCACGCTCTTTCCGCTGCGCTCAAGAGAATTATACCGGAGTTTTGGCCATCTTCAATCATGGGGAGTATTAATTTCAATAGTTTTTACTTTGATTTATTTATTTTTATTGAATTAATATATTGCTATTGATTCAATTTTTTTTCCCCTGTTATTTTGAACAAGATTCAACGCATTGACGATGGAAATCCGGAATTGAAAGCAATCCTGCAAACAAATTGTTCAACAATCATCATCAGCAATCCAGGTTCTTCTAAAACACGGTCTCGATTGTCGATATTTTGTCAGACCTGATTGCATGAACCTTCACCATGATGCATAACCCAATTTTCTGCGTTTAAAGAATTATTGATCTTCTGCAAATATTGTGTTAGCATCGACATTTAATATATCTGAAATATATTAAGTGAATTGATGATCGTGTGAACGAAGGAAAAATCAAGGGTTTTTTCTTATTTTTTTTCGCTTTTCTGCAAAAAACATCAAATTTCGTTTTTCTGAAAAAAACTGGACATTCTTTACCGAAAAAAAATTTTCGTTTTTTTTAAAAATAAAGAAAAAAAAAAAAAAAAAACCCTAACTCGAAGCCGAGCCGGCCTGAAGCCAAGCCGGTCCCGAGCCGAGCCGGCCTGAAGCCGAGCCGTACGCGAGCCGAGCCGACCCTGCGCCCAGACTCCAGCCGAGCCATGGCCCAGCCCGCCTTTCTTTCCTTCCAGCCTGTAGCCGAGCCTGCTGGGCTTCCTTTTTTCCTCGGCCCGCTGCAACCTGCAGCCCACCTGATGGGCCAGCCTAACTCACCAACCCAGCCAGCTGCTGGGCCCAGGCCACCTTGCAGCCCTCCCTTCCTTCCTTCAGCCCTGATGGGCTAGGGCCTTTTGTGCAGCCCGTTTCACACACCCCAGCCCTGCTGGGTTTTTAGGCTTTTTTCAGCCAATTTTTTTTATGCTGGCCAGCAGCCCAGCCACCTGCTGGTTGGACCTGCAGCTCCAACCACGACCCACCAAAAATTATTTGGGTCCTATTTGCAAACCCCGAAGGTCCTGTAGACCTATATATTTCAATACCCACTCCAATATATGTTCAAATTTATTATTTGTATTATTTTTGTTCTATATATATTGCGTTTGATTGCAGGTATATATGAACTTGAAGTTCATAAATTCGAACCCGAAGCTTCGAATAAGTGCCATGAAACCTGAAGTTTCCTTAAAAATTAAATACCCATGAAACCCGTAGTTTTCATGAAAATTTAAACCAAACCATGTCTTAGAACCCGAATGTTCTAACTTTTATGATTATGGAGATTTTATTTCCCATAAGCACCAACCACAATCTTGTTCCCTCCATCCAGTGGATTTCCGAACCGTAACAAGTTCAATTTCACTAACATGGAAGTTTCTAGTAGAAACTACTTTATGTGGGCACAAGTTGTGAAGCTCCACTTGACTACTGAGAAGTTGAGAAACATTGAAGCCAACAATGACGTGGATAGAGCTAAATAAGCCTCCGTCATGATCTTCATCCGAAGACTTATGCCTGAAGCATTGTAAATGGAAGCACCTCAATGACGAGGATTCCATGGCTCTTTGACTCACTCTACGGATCGTTCTAATCATGCAAAGATGATCTTGCCCGAAGCAAGACACACCTTGCCCGAAGCAAGACACACTTTGTCAAAAGCAAGACATACCTTGCCCGAAGCAAGACATATCTTGCCCTGACACAAGACATGATTGAACTCCATCCGTGAATAGGTACAAATTCTGAAGTTTATAGAATCCGATTGAATTTTGACTAGAGAAGATTTTCTCGTCCTTCCATACCTCTAAAATGCTCCTGAAGAAGCACCCTAGAGAGTGGAGGTTCACTAAATTCTTGGATCTGATACTACCACTTTGCTCACTGAAAAGCACAACAGTGAAAGCGGAACCCCAGTGATTCGGCTGGAAGGTACCGAACGGTGTGATCCAGCTTCGGCTGGAGCCTACCGAATGGTATAGACCCTGCTTCGGCAGAGTCTACCGAACGGTATAGACAGTTTCGGCTGAAGTCTACCGAACGGCATGCCCTACTTCGACAGGGATGTACCAAAGGTCTTGCTCTGTTTCGACAGAGGTGTACCGAACTTAAGGCTCTGCTCCAGCAGAGGCCTACCGAATCTACTCTTCCTTCTTCGGCTGGAGAGTACTGACTAGTGGTAGAATCAGGGTCAACCAAGGGGGTGGCATCACGACCAAACACGTGATCCCTTGGAAACTAAGACCCAAAACTTCAAGAATAAGGGACAGTATTCCCGAACCTCAACCGTGCAAAATCTACCTCCATTTTGATGGAATAGATCATTGGCTATACACTTATTTGTGCCCCTACCAATGTTGTTGAGGAGTACCATTCATGTAATCAATTTGTGAGACTAATTTTGCTTCACCTAACACATATGGAAAAGCAAAATTTTGACATGGAAGGCCCTGTTGGCCGAACCCCCTATCTTTTGGTTAAGTTTTGAACAATTTTTCCTTTTTGTTTGGATGATTGTTTTGGTATTTGCTTTAAATTTTTTGGATATTATTATGGACATTGTACTCGAATATGAGTTAATTGAATCATGTTTCTTATACATGTGACCGAATTCAATTAACATGTGATAAGGTATAAATGTGGGGAAGTTAGCTATCTGGATGAACGTGCGACTATGCACACTAACTTCATACCTAAATCACCCCTCTAGCAACGAATTCAGGTCTACCTAACCTGATTAAGGGCAATGGCACTGCACCTCGTTGTATTAATGGTACTGAATTACTATTAAGGGGCCTTATATTCTCCGTTCCAGAAGAACGTTATTGAATCATAAGGATATTCGAGAGAACAATGATCATGAAAACCACTGTAGAAAATAGAGTGGAGTACCTTTGCATCACCTTCCAAAATATGAAGCCTGAAGCTATGTTTTGGGACTAATGGGCTACCTCCCAACTGGGACATGCCACATATAGGCTGGCTTGAAGCCGGGTGATTCGAGCAGTTTACTTGCTTTGGCACGACCGTTTGGAACATTCAGGTCAAAACACGATGCAATATGTTACACAATGCATCACCTTACCTGAAGTAAGGATTTTGTGCCTACAAGCACATTTTGCCAAGCCTGCTCGTTGGGGAAATTGGATTTTTACATCATCCCTAGCAAAGTTACTACATAACCCTCTTTTCACAGTGGATCAAAGGGAATAATGTGGACTCTTCCAACCAAAAATGCGGACCATGTAAATATGGTTTTTGGTTGATATATCGACACAATGGTCACATGTCTGTCCACATACACATTGCTGCTAAACTCCTGGCCAATTCTTACTTAAGGGCTCACCACCCTAATTATCCCATAAAGTCTAGAAGACTGGATAATGCCGGAGAGTTTATATCGAACAGTATTCGATAAGTATTGCATGTTTTTTTTGGGCTTGAAATTGAACATTGAATTCCCCATGTTCAACCCCCAAAACAACCTCGCAGAAGCGATCATAAAGCGCATTATCAATTGATCGCCCGGACCTTGGTGAACGCACCAAGCTTTCGGTTTCTGCCTAGGGCTATGCAATCTTGTATGCAGCCATATTGGTCCGCCTGAGGCCCATTGCTACCCGATACTTTATAGTGTTACAGTTGGTTACTGGGTACGAACTTGATGTTTCGTATTTAAGCATTTTTGGGTATGCACCTTCTGCCATATTGCGCTGCCGCAATGTACCAATATGGGTCCTCAAAGAAGGATGTGAATCTTTGTCGATTGTGATTCTCCTTCGAATTAGCTATTTAGAGCCCTTGCACGCGATCTCTTTACCGCCATTTTGCGGATTGTCACTTCGATGAGACAGTCTTCCCGCCGTTAGGGGGAGATAAGAACGTCAACGTTCCTGAAGAACGGCGCGAATTATCGTGGACGTCCCCACTATGTCTCATCTTGATCCCCATATTCTAGATTTCAGAGTATTGCTCCAGACGCTTTCTCTGATCTAGATTAAGTGACGAGATCACATATACCAGCTGCAAACATGCCTGCAAGGATAGACGTACCTAACGGACGTCGAGTCAACATCCCTGAAGGGTGTGCCGCCCCTGAAGGACGGTTTGGCCGCCCCTGTTGGACGGCCTGGTACGCCGACGGCTAGCCAATCAATCTGTTCTCGGCCTGAAGCGCGACAGATCATTCAGTTCGAAGGATTCACCTCCCTAGAAGTGGAGAAGTATGGCACAAAACGAATCCCTTCCTCGTTCGCTATCTCAACCATTCCACCTCATGAAATTAATCCGGATTATCCCGAGACCTGTAGTCTTGGTCCATTATGCATGCATGGATGAGTTAATGGAATTGGAATGAGATTATCATCGATGATATTCATGTATATGGTAGCTACCCGAAATAGTGAAAAGCGACGATATCGAACTGTGTTCCGTTGATGAATGTCGACGTAGAACTGATTGGTCAAATTGGAAACTAGCAATCCAGGTCGAACTTGATTCACTTGCGAAACGTAAAGTGTTTGGGCCTGTAGTTCCTACACTTCCACATGTGAAGCCCGTTGGCTACAAGTGGGTTTTCGTAAGGAATCGAAATGAGAAGAATGAAATAGTGCAATACGAAGCACGCCTTGTGGCGCAAGGTTTCTCTCAAACGCCCTGAGATTGATTACGAGGTGACTTATTTCCCCCGTAATGGACGTTTATAATTAATATTGTTTGGATTGTTGTCCTTGTTATTAATTAATTGTTATTAAATGTTCATAATTAATATTTTGTTTGAATAAAAGTTTTTCATTAGTTTTCTATAATTATAATGGTTTTTTGAGTTGCATGTATAGCTTTTCTAGTATTTGGGAATCCTCATCATATAGGCAGGGCATCCCATCATATAACAAAGACAGAAGCATCACGATCTCATTGTTTTCCAGAAAGATTTAATTTTCTTCAAATCTTAAGAGATGCTAATCAACCAATTAGTTATGATTAAGAAATCAATCCAGTTCACCAACGCTAATCCTTTTCCAAATGGGTTGGAACATGCAGGACCCAGAGAATAAAGGGCAGATAGTACTTTATAATACTTGGGATTTTAATAAGTTAATGCATAATTCCTCGTCAATCCCAACTATGAGCACAAAATTTAGACCCCTTGGAGAAGTATCAGTGGGCAATTGACACGTGGAAAATTCCCAATAATTTCACCAAATATATGCATTCCAATAATGACAAAAACAAAGGCACTACTCATGTTTGTTAAAGATGGTGCAATAATCAATCAAAAGCACGAGAAAAGAACCGTTGGATTTTGAAAAAGTGAGAGAGAGAGAGAGAGAGAGAGGTAAAGCTTGTATCCATATTTGGTGGAGTTGGAGAGGTAAGAAAAAAGGAAAGGGAAAAAAAAATGAAAGGCAGCTCTTGTACTGGTAAAAACATCTGTGATTGGGCCGTGGGGGTATAATTTTGTATTCAGAGATTCGTTTTCGGGAAGGTAATTATAAGAGCAGGTGAGGCACCTGTCACTCATTTGCATGTAGCTATGGCCGGCCCTGGTATGAAGTACCAGATGAAATTAAACCCCTACTCAAGCCAAATTTAACAGAAACTCATGAATCCCATTAATACGTTCACACTTGTGTATGATTTGCTGATTCTCTTCAAACAATATTATTTTTCGATTACAATTGGATTTGTAATTAGTTTCTTTGTTTAAAAAAAAACACGTGCATCAATGTATTCTTAGAGATAGTTATATTATAGATCTTGACTATCGACACGGAGACAGAAAGAACACTAAATCTGCACTCTGTATAGGCATTGAAGAAAATATATACAAATTAAAACCCCAAGAAATTAAGTGAACATTATTTTTAACTAGTATTTCTAGCCAGCTCTATATAAATAAATATATATTATATCCACACATATATGAGAGGACATTTTGGTAATTGGAGCAGAGCCTGTGGGAGACATGTCTGGGAACTTGTTGCTGTGGGAGAGCAAGAACCAAGAAGCTAATGTTGTAAAGCGTGTGAGCGTGTGAACGTGTGAGCTTTGTAGGCTTCCTCTCTTCTTCTTCATGCCTTGCCTTCAATATTTTACTCCTCTCAACTGCAGTCCACAGATTCGCAGCATCATTCACAAAACCCTAACAGCAAAAGAACTCACAGATACAGACTTTCCGGGAAAAAAGAAATTACAAGTGCTTCTTTGTCGACCAATATGTTTGATTTCAAGTTAAGAAAAATAAATAAATTCAGAGTTTCAGCAAACATATATTCGACCAAATAAAAAAAGCTAACATATATAGCATAACCCTAGCTGAAACTGAAGATAATGATACTTTATCCGCATATCCAGAGCTAAAGCTAGAAATAGATAGATAGATCATGAGTAGATAGCTAACTAAATTAATTTATGTAGATCCCTTTTTAGTTAGCCGACAAGATAAACATAAGCAAAAAGTCAAGCTAATCTAGATATGGGCTAAGCATACTTAGAGGATAAGTTCAAGCTCATTAGTTATTACCTCATCTCAGCTTCAAAATATATAAGTAGGGATAGGTACTGAGCTGAATCTTTCCATGGAATGATTATACATGTTATAACTTATATATTAGTAATATACGGTAAACGAAAAAAATTAAAGAGAAATTGCAGTAACTAATTAAGTATATATACTAATGAAAGCATGGTAAAAAATTAAAGAAAGAGGAACTGAAGTAATTAATTAAGGGAGCTCCCTTCAGTCCAAGTACAGGAAGCTTAAGATCCAATTTGTCTCCCGCTTCATTCACACATTTACTGGGTGTCGTCCTGAGCTAATAACCCAGTATTTGGATGAATGACTCGGCAGCTAATTAAATCCTACCGCCACCCATGAGTGGACCGAAGAAAGCTCTCTTCACCACTGCCATTAGATTAACCATAAAATGAAATCTGAGGACAGAAGATTGCCCATGTCCCATAAAACCCTAGCTCGGAGAGAGAGAGAGAGAGAGAGACAGTGAAGCCTAGGGTTGAGGGGTCGTGGATATTAGGACTAGGGGCTTCTACTATGACTTTGCCACCTCAAGCAAAGGAGTCATGGATCTTCGAGTGGAGGAGAATGGCTTTATATAAGCAAAAAGAAGGCTGATATCAGACTAGAAATATTTTACCATATATTTTAATTAGACATTACACATATTTTATTTGTTTAAACAATTGAACGGAAGTTATTCATATTCTTTCGTCCTTTCATGTTGCCATGTATTAACACTTTTACCAATCCCTTGCATTATGAAAAGCCCATCACTTATTTTTAGTTATTCGTTTACATATGCCCTAGATTTTTTTTTCTTTTCTAATAATTTCATTTTATATAAAGTTGAGAAACAATGCATGGTGTTTTCACTATAGTATAGTACTTGAGGTGAGCTGGTTGAGTTTTGTTGGATCTATTATTAAATGGTGTTTTGGGATCATAAGGTGATTTGAAGCCGTGATATCTTTCTTCGTAAAGTCCAGATAGAAGCATGGCATTTTTATGTCTCACAATTAATTGGCTCTGAGAGCTTGAATCTATCATATGATCTTGTACGAGGATTGGTTTCTACAAATCTTTCGTCTCCTTCAGTTTGTTGCATATGTTATAGTTTCATATTTTTGTTTGCAAGTTGCACCAAGATATTTGGCAATTGGCAAGGTTTTTTGACGTTGTTATGTTTTCTTTTGCGCTACGCTAATGTAATACGGTTGCGCATTCAATAGTTTCGTTTGTAACAAGAAGTGGAAGTACGCATAAATGGAGTTTGTTATTCCCCGAATGGATGTTCAATTTTCTTGCTAATGATGTAAACATTTCTCAAATAATCTATTGAATCTATTATCGTTTGACAAAAAAAACAATTTGTTTGCAAGTACCCTTCTATTGGGGTCATGCTCTTTATTTATATGAAATCTTGTATGTTTCTCTTTTATAAATGAAATATATCGTATTTTTCTTTAAAAATAAAAAGAGTGGAGAAACAATGAAGAGTTAATTAAGTCATAATCTAACTTGACAAGACAGATGCAAAAATCCTTTTAGAAGTAGATTTGTTTGCGTTAATTATGGGACAACGAGTTAATTTGGCACCCATGCATTGATTTGATGGAAAAGCATATTTCTTATACAAATTTATAAAAAGGAACTATTTAATTACTATACTTTATTCACGCTGTAATGAAAGAGTTTGTTTTTTATCACCTCCTAATTCAAAATAATTGTTATTCTCTATACCTGGCAAATGGGTCATATTTATCGTGTTCGTGTTGTTTTTGTGTTATACTCGTTTTCTTAACGGATCGTGTCGTGTCAAACCCATAACGAGTTCTTAACAGGTGACCCGATAACGACCTGACTCGTTAAAGAGTTGACCCAAAACCTGTTATTTTCATGTCATTTCGTGTCAGGTTAACGGGTGATACAAGAAATTGCCATGCCTAATGTCTTGATTGACTTGGCAAATGGGTTGTGTTCGTGTCATACCAATTATCTTAATGAGTTCTTAACGAGTGACCCGATAATGATCCGACTCGTTAACGGATAACCCGATAACGACTCAACTCGTTAACAGGTTGACCTCGAACCTGTTATTTTCATGTCAATTTAATGAGTCATGCTAAAAATTGTCAGGCCTACCTCCTCCATAATCATGCCACGTGTCTAAAACACCAACCACAGTTAGTCTTTCTATTTAATTAAATCTTATGAGAAAAAATAATAATTAAAAAGTAAAAGAACTTACCATTTTCACATTCTTCATTCTCTATCATTAATTCATAATTGATTGCAATTATTAATTTCCCTTTCTCCTCTTGTTCTGCTGTATGGAACAAGAACAAAAATAAACAATAAAAGCTCCTACTCGCACCATAGCAGAATAAAGAAAAATGAAAGAACTGCCCCATTCCAAAAATTGAAAGAAGTAGTAATGCATTATTGGTATTGTTATTTTGTTTAAATTGCTAATTTTTTAAACAATTTTAGCAAGTGCTCAAAGATCAACTAAATTCACATCTAAAAGATGCGTGAAAAGAAGCACCGAGTTTTACAAACATGTACAATTCAAACAATACTTCTCTTTAACATTTGGTACGAAAGTGAAAATTCACATCTTCCACCTATCCTTAGCCTACATCTAATTCAAAGCATAAAAATACAAATTACTAACAGTTCGGTTTTTTTTTCCTTTCTTTCTTTCTTTTTCTACTATGATGCTCGAACGAGATTTTCTTTGTGTTGTTGTTACAGTAGACGATAGGGGGGAGAAAGGAAAATCTAATTAAGAGTGTAGTTGTGTGGTAAGCTGAGAAGAGAGGAAAACAATAGGATAAGATATACTGAATCAATTCTTAATTGTTGAGACATAGATGAAGGAATAAATGTTAAGTTTTCTTTTTAATTCATTCAATTGTTATTTTTTATAAAAGATTTAATTAAATGTATAGGTAACCATGATTAGTTAAAAAATTATGTGTCACGATTCGGAGGGTTAACGGTACCTTGAATTAAAGAGTGAGCAAAATACAGACTCGTAATAAAATCTAAAAGCATATATGGCCATCAGATAATGCTTAATGCTTATCTATGCAAAAATTCTTTTAGAGGTAGATTTGTTTGCGTAAATTGTGGGACAACGAAGCAGTTAATTTGGCACCCATTGATGCTTAAATGCTTATCTATGCAAAAATCCTTTTAGACGTAGATTTGTTTGCGTTAATTGTGGGACAACGAAGCAGTTAATTTGGCACCCATTGATTTGATAGCAAAGCATATTTCTTACAAATTTATAAAAAAGGAGCTATTCAATTACTGTATTTTATTAAAGCTGTAATGAAATCTAAAAGCATATCTAACCGTCAGATACTGTTGATATTATGTACTTATAAATACGATAGTTAGTTCCATAAATAATATTAATAAGACAATTTTATATTTGGTGACAAAAAGTTTAGAGAGGAGGGGAGACTACCTCATCCCATGACCAAAGCATATCACAAAGCCTCTTTAAGGACTTACAGAAGGGGTTTTAGCTCATTTTTTAGTTTTTACAGATCGCCCACAAAGAGGAATTGCCAACAGCGAGACTCGAACCTAGACCTTGATTTAGCGAAGAGAATAATCTTTACCAACTCAACCAATCTTCGTTAGCAATAGGACAATTTTATATGGGCAATCGAAAAGGATAAAAATGCATGCTTTACAGGCGCCATTAAAATGATTTTTTTAATATACAACCTAACAAGAAAATTAGATTGTCCCATAGTATCTTCAAGCATCCGTAAATCAAAATTATGTTTTTTTTTTTATACAAAGATAGCTTCTATTCATAGAGTGGGACTTTTAGCTAGAGATTCCTGTAAAACCCTATATCTGCTTAGCTAGGGTTTCATGGATACAAGCCTATTTTGACAAAATCCTAGTACCCTTTTTGTTTTCTATTTTATTACGTATGCAGGTCCGTCGGACTTGGTGGAATATATTATATGGTCTTTTAAGTTTTTTACCAAAAGAACTATATAAGTAATTTTTTTTTTTTGGGTCAAGAACTATATAAGTAAATTGATTAATGATATTAACTAAATGGAGTAGGCTACAGTGCTCGCAAGCATTGAATGCTCACACCGATCTCACCATTAACAGGAGGGAGGAGGGAGGAGGGTGAGATCGGTGTGAGCATCAAATGCTTGCGAGCACTATAGCCAGTCCCTAACTAAATAGCATATATCTACACTCGACGTAGTCAATCTTTTTAAAGTTTAAATAGAAAAAAGTGAGAAAAATAAAAAATAAAAACTTGTTGCCGAATTGAGCTTTTTCTGGTTGTCCAAATAACCTGCACTTGCATTGGGGAAAAATCGGGCATTAACGTACGAGAAGAGCAATGCTTCGCTTTTAAGATTAAAGAGGAGCTCCTCCTCAATTTACTTAATAGTTGATTTATAGAATTTCGTATTTATAATTAAAATCGTTTATACTATAAATTTTTTTGTAAAGATTATCTATACAAAAAAATCAATTAAAACTAAGGTTGTTTTTTTTTTGGTCAAAAAAACTAAGGTTGTGTAGTCAACCAATTATAGCAAATAGATAGACAGTTCTTAATGCTTTTATAGAATCCATCCATCTATTTTTATACAGTTCGATGACTAAACGATTTCATATTTAATTGATTTTGTGTAGAAATAATATTTACAAAGTGCTTTATAATATGAACGATTCCAATAATGTGAAGTTCCTTAAATGAGCCACATAGTGAATTGAGGAGGAATCTATTGATGAGCCAAGTTCATTTCGTACGAGAAAAGAGAATAATTCCATATAGGGTAATGTCACATTTTATTATCATATTTACTTTAACAAAAAAAAAGTCAAATTTTCTTTGCATTTATGTGATTTAAGGCGTATTACAGTTTGATCCATGTTTTTTTTTATTGGAAAGGGTGTTTTAAAAAACACCAAAATAGAGAGTACATATATAGCGAAAAAAGTTATCCAAAACTCAAACGTGACTATCAGGAACAAAAGCTGCGTCTGAAAAAGACACACTGCCTGAAAATGGTATCACGGGGCAAAAAAAAACAAAAACTCACAAAAAAAAGTCGAAATCTAACCTGGAAAACTTATCTGTTATATTTACCCTAAACAATCACGTGAGAGTAGTGTTGTAAAATGAACATGGCCAACCTGGAATGAAGTAAAACCATCATCTAATCCAGTTCAAAATTTCTGCAACTGCTAATCATTATTTGAACCACCATGTCCATCACACCGACAAAACAAGAAGAAAAACAGGTGTCACTAAGAAGAAGAAAGAAAAAACCAAACATACAAATAAATACAAAACAAAAAACAAAATGAGGAAAGAAAACGAAATTCCAACAAAATATGAACACAAATAAAAAAATCAAAAGTACAAAGTTTAAAAAGAAAATTTGTAACCGCAAAAGGTTTTAAAAACTTATCTCTAAGCAATTCGCAAATGTCGTCCTCCTGATTCTCTACTGTTGGTGCAATAAAATTGTTTGAGAAAAAAAAAAATCCTTGTTGATTATAAACTGCATGTACCCCAATGTTTGAAAAAAAAAAGGATTAAGTACCTAAAATTTCCAAACTTTTTGGTATAATTCCAAGTTAGTCTCAATTTTTTCAAACATTCCAAAAGAATACCCAACGTATAGGAAATATCACTTTCGTTAGGTCCCAAGTTAGGAGAGCCGTTAAGTGCTTACGTGACATTCATCGTTAGATTTATTTTTTAAATGACGTGGACAAATCTCATAATTTCCAAACTAAGATGGATTCCCTCCCATGTATACTCTGTTTGTTAGGCCTTCTTGGTTTTTCTTTGTATCTCTGGCATTTTGCCTGGTTATGAAATACCCAGTGCACTTGTTATACTCATATTCATTTATTGATTTGTATTCCTTGTAAATCTTGTTGTACAAACCAAATCCCATATGGATTAGTCTTGTATATATATAGTTCTTTTAAATACCAGAGTGCTCCCAAATCTTATATGGCTTGAGATATACAAATTTATGAATTTCTTGATAAGAACTGATTAATAGAAAGCCCAGATTAAAAGAAACATAAAATAGAGAGAAAAAAAGAGAAAATTTTAGCACAAGAAAGAGCGAGGGTTTCGGTCTCGAGATTTCGAAACGTCGGATTCACATAATGTACTAATTGCGGCCATATTTGATTCTGCGATCTCTGTGTATTTTGGATTTGATTTTTTTTTGCAGATGAGAATAAAGTAGAAGGAGGAGGAGTTTTAATTCACCTGCAAATTTGAGATTTGGGATAGGGGAAGGATGAGAGAGTGCGAGAAGGAGAAAGAGGAATTTTAAAAGGTTGGGACTAATTTGACCATGAATGTCATGTCATTAAAGGTTGCTTCATGGTATTTGTCCACGTCATTTAAAAAAAATCTGACGATGAATGCCACGTAGGCACTTAACGGTTTTTCTAACTTGGGACCTAACGAAAGTGATATTTCCCATACATTGGGTACTCTTTTGAAATGTTTGAAAAAATTAAGACTAATTTGGAATCATGCCAAAAGGTTGGGGGGTTTTAAGTACTTAATAAAAAAAACACCGATAAATTAACTCAATTGTAGATTTTTTTTATAGCGGGCTTGATTCTCTTCAATTTCTCTGAGAGGGGGAATAGTACGTAGCTTGAAGAATAGTACTAATTATCATCGATCCCTAATGTGTAGTATTGTTTCCATAATGTTCTAGTACATATGAGAAATAGCCCAACTTACTTATAAGATTATGCAAAGTCCCTCATCCTATCAATGTGCGATTCGTTCTCAACGATTACCGTTTCTTCTTTAAAAAAATGTTTGTATGTTACAGATTGGTACACTTTTTGTATTGCCTCATTGGGTCATTAAAACCATTAAATTAACTCTTATATTTTTGGGGCGTTTCTAGGGCCAATATTTTACTTGGATGTACCTTAGATGATGTTACGTAGGTCGTATTACATCTTTCTCTATATCTATAAAATTAAATTAAAATTTCTTTGAAAAGATTTCCTATATTTTGTCATATTTTATTTTTATGTGTATGTAAAATATAGGTAATTTAACAACATTTTATATAGAACAACCACGGGGTGATTCAGTAGTTATGGTGAATTCTAGGTTTGTATTCCACACGACTTGTCCTGTGTTCGATTTTTGGCGCTGGTGAATCACACGATGGTAGTCATAGGAGGCTAAAATGCATCTGTGAGTCTTTCCAGCTCTTGAAAAGAAGGACTGCCGTGGTTTAACCACAAGTTGATCCCTTTTTTTTTTAAAGAAAAGAACAACATTTTATACAGGGGGAATGAAGTGAAAAAATGTGTGCAGATATAAAGCGCTAATGACACTTTGCAATTCTGTGTTTTGAGATCAATAATAGTTTGGTCATTGTCTTTAAAAAATTGACTAAAATAATCTTTAAAGTTACTAAGCGTTATAAAACATTTATAGCTATCAAGTTAGTTACTATTTTTTGACGTGATAATCGGCAAGATTGTTCTTTGCTTATAAGATTGGTGCCATGAGGTCGTTTCTCATCGATTTATATATTTAGGAGGTTCATATTTTTTTTTAAAGAAAAATATTATACCTTGACGCACTCTATGTGACGAATTTCTGGACCTCACGTACAATTAGGTCACAAAAGCCATGTTTTCTTGTAGAATTGATTGTCTTTATATCATTCGTGAATCTATGTGACACCAAGGGAAAGCTCTTGTAAGTACACAATGAGCCTAGCGAGAGCCACGTTTGAAAAGAACAAACAGAGTGGCTAATCAAGCAACATTTTATAACTTGAAGAGTGATTTTGTGGTTGTGGCAAATTTCTAAAAGACATGAATCAAATTGTTCCTAATCTCAAATCTTAAGAGTGCAAAGTATAATTAACTATTCTACGATAATAACTCAAGTTTGCTCTACATACTGATATTTTGAAGCACACAAAACTGTTCAATCCGAAGAACATAAACCAGTAAGGGTCACTATATATCATTTATTGCCTGTGAAAAGACGTGTGAAGGATGCACTCTGGACATTCTTGTGGTAATTGAACTAATCTAGTTTACAGATTCTGTGTCTAGTCATCTAGTTTAAAGGTAAAAAAAATAAGTAATTCAGTCTTCCTTTTCAACCGAAGCTATAGGCTTTTTTCCCTTTCCATCCCCTTCAGGTTTCTCATTAAAGGAAAGGCAACCATACAATTTTTTAGGTTTAGCTTGATGTAATTTTATTTCATTTATGTTTGGAGTTAGTTTGATTCGTGGAGTATATGCATATAAGTTAGTTTGATTTCGGTAAGAGTTGTGCTAAAAAACACTACTAAGGATCCGTTTGAGATTGCTGTGTTTTTTTGAAAAACTGCTTCTGCTGTGCTTTAAGAATAATCAGAAGTAAAATAAAGCAGTTAAACATTTGATAAACTGTATTTTTAAAAGTGTTGTGAGTAGCCACTTAGTATTACGGTCTAGTGATATTCTTTTTCATTTGTAAGTGAGAAATTTTAAGTTCGATTTTCGCTAAAGATGAATTCAAGCTATATTATTATGTTTAGCTCATTACGAGGTTTAGGTCACTTCCCACCTTTTAATGCATTATGTAGATAATATAAAATATATTAAAAAAACTGTTTTAAGTATAAAAAATAGTGTAAAAACATTTGAAAACTTTTAATGAAAAAGTATTATAGTTGTGTATTGTGGCGCTCTTCTTTTCCGTTTTCTCTAAATTGTAGTCTTATCAACAAAAATTCTTAGGTGCTCCGGAGTATGGGGTATTCCAGATTTTTTAACCGTTGGATCTTGATTTTTATATTTTAAAACAAAAATTCAATGATTAAAAAACCTGGAGTATCCCGTGCCCCAGAGTATGCAAGAAAAACTCGTCTTATCAAAAGACCTTGTGTGTGAACAACTCAAATAAAAAAACAATTGTTCATTATACATGGGATGGGAGGTCTTAAATGGTTGAAGAATCGTCTGAACGTTGAGGCACGTGATTGGTCGTTATCGTTAATCTACGAAATCAACTTGCATCAACAATTCAGTTCACAACCACAATAGTTTTTACTTCTTAGCAACTCCTATTAATATGTTCTCATTGAATTACTTAAACCTACAAGCCTACACACTAATGCTCCTAATGACAGATAAAGTTTTTGTAAAGAATATAAGGCGGAAAAGTGATTTTTACGGGTCAAATTTTAGTGATACGTACTATTGAATAGTATATACTGTTAAATGGTTAAGATTCATTTGGGGTTCACTGCAAATTAATCTGGACCATTAAATAGCCGTACCATTGAATGGTACGTACCACTAAATGGTACGTACTACTTAAAATTTTTCCGATTTTTACACATTTTAAAAAAAATTTCACACTTTTTTTTATTTATGATTTTAAATTAAATAAATTAAATTAAATTAACAACCATAATTAACTAGAGTGTTAAAAAAATTTTAAAAAGTACGTGAAAATCAATTTCTTATAAGATAATCAAGGCTAACATTATTAGGAATCACCAATGAGCCATGGGGGAATATGATGGGAATGTGGAAATAATAAAAAAAAAAATTGTTATCACATCAGATTCTGAGTCACTTGCTGAAATCGGTGTCTTATCAACCCAAAAAGGCTGCCCTACGGAATGAGAAACGGTGCCCCCTTCTCTCCTTTCTCTTCACCATTTCTTACCATTTTCATCTGTCCAATCACTACTTTCTCTGTCTCCTCTGTCCATCCAACTTTCTGTTCTATCTATCTAATCCCTTTATGGCATTGCATGCACACACTGTATATTTTTTCTTAATCCAATCAACAACTTCTGTTTTTTTCTTCATGAGAAGTTCGGAGTAGGCTAGAGTGCTCGCAAGCATTGAATGCTAACACCGATCTCACCGTTAAAAGGAGGGAGGAGAGAGGAGAGAGGGAGGGAAGGAGGGTGAGATCAATGTGAGCATCTAATGCTTGCGAGCACTGTAACCAGTCCCGAGAAGTTCAGTCATTAATTGAATGGTATGGCACCTGAGTCTTTCTTGCATATTCTGGGGTACGGGGTACTCTAAATTTTTTAATCGTTAGATTTTTGTTTTAAAATATAAAAATCAAAATTCAACAATTAAAAAATCTAGAGTACCCCGTACTCCGGAGCACCCAAAATTTTTTTATGGCACCTTGTATAAAAGCATAAAACTTAATTAGTTTGGTGTCATTCGACTCATGTTGATTCCACCAGCTTCTCTAAGAATTGTTTTAGTGGTATAGAGCATTCAATGCTTATACGAATTTAACTATTAATTATTAAAAAAATTTAACTTTTAATAATTAGATTCGTATAAGCATAAAATGCTTATAAGCATTCTACCCCGATCCTACATTTAGATCATATCTGAATTTACTCTTGGTTTTCATCTCCCTATTCAAAATGAATAATGTGCTTCTTTCTAGTCGCTAACACAATAAATTCTCGTTTTGACACATTCCGCTCTTGTCACACCAGGTGTTAGGAAGTATTGGCTGACACGTGTTAACTGACGAAAGTCAATTAGGCATGCGTATGAGAAAATGTAAATAGATTTAGAGTTGGAAGCGGAAGTAAAAGTGCGGTGATGGGTAAAACCCATTATTATTAGTGCATAACAGTCAGGGCATAGTAAATAGTGCATAGAATAAAAACATTCACATACTCGTGAGGATGGATAAATAGAAATTAACTAAAAGTAGGAACAAATCTTACATAGTCTGTAGAAAATGTCAAAACCACCAACCACAGCCGAAGTAAGCCCTCGTGTCACTGGTAATTAGAACCGCTATTAGTTCCTGGAGGGTAGCAAAACATAAAAGGGTGAGTGGATCAAAAAGTAAAGTTTGATAAAACTTTTGTTTTCAAAAACATACTATCCCCTCGCTGGAAAACATATATAGTTTTTGAAAAATACGTCATACTCCCCGATATGATCCTCAAAATACTATAATAATAATACGAGTACTCCCTGAAAACCAATGGTAAAACCATAATGGACTGCTTGAAAACAAAACTGAATGCTCAAATCACGAGTACTCCAGAAAATCAGACTGACTGATCATCCATATGTAAACACACAAGCCCAAGTAGATACGCTACAAGGACAAGCTAGGTATATGAGAAATACGCTGAGTACTACAATGACGCGAGTCTAACGCTAATCGTTGTGCACAAAGCGCGTCACACACAAGTTCGAGTTGTCTAGTGCGACCTAGAACAGATTAGTACCTACAATGGATAGAAAGTTGCGTAGCGGTACTGGGTGTGATACCTCCAAACGTCAAGGCTAGTCTTGGCCATAAGACTGAGTACTGATACTTGGGTGTTCTACATCTGCTGATGAGCAACAATATAGAAAAATGTATGACAAATATAATACGAGTGTTCTACCTCCAACAACCACATATTATATAAGTCGTGCTAACAATTTAAAGAGAGCGTTGAAAAACCATACATAATAGTATATTTATCAAAACAAAGACCCACTCACTCACCTGTAAGTAGCCGGGTCGTAGCCCCCTGTCCTGGGTAGCCCCGGTAGTTCTCTAGATAAGTCTCACCTATATGAGATATCATTATAATAATGATTAAACTCATAGAGGTTACTAATTAAACTAATTAACGACACTTATCCCTTGTTTGCTTAACACGGGGGTCCAAAACACTCCGAAAAATATCATACGTACTTCCCCTAAGTAGTACGCGTCATCACGAGTCGCCTCGCGTCGACGGAAGTAAAAAATAATGCCCCACACACCCCCAAGCGAGCCCCACTCGCAGGTCAATCTGACAGTCAACTAACGGCATCAGTTGACGCCGTTAGATTTAATGGAAGATTCTGGAATCTCCGTTAAATCTAACGGAGTATTCCTAACAGCGTTAAAGGAATATATCTGATAATATTCTCGCTTTGAACTGGTTGCTGACGTCACAGGCCGGTTTGGACCGGGTTCAGGTCGGTCTGAATCGGTCGCCTCTGCAACACGAGCTAGTCGCTGTCGCCGCCGTTCGGCGCTGCAGAAAAACTGGCCGATTTCTGGGAAATTTTCAAATGTTCATAACTTCTTCATTTTTTGGCCAAATTTCACGTTCTTTATATCAAAATGAAGCTATAGATGAGTAGAATGATGATATACCTTTGGTTTGGCCGAAAAGGCTCGGGAAATGTCTTGTATTTCTCTCGAAAGGCTGCGGCTACTGTAACTTCGTCGATCAAGCAAATGACATATGAAAATTCATCCACTCAACGAGAGGAATCCAATGGTAGTAGTTAGAAACATCACCTTGGTCTAGAATGGTGAGAAAATCGCCGGGAATGTCCGATTCTTCCGTGTGCTTTTTCCATCAAATGGTTGGGAGTTTGGACAAATGGTTTGCACCGTTGAGTCCAGGGCGTCGAGACGAAGAGGGTGGTGACTTCAGTTTGCCTCGGTTCGACGGATTTTCGTCGACGTGCACTGTGCACACACGGTGGGAAAGAGAGAGAGAGAGAGAAAAAAAAAGAGAAAATGAGAATAAGGGAAAAAGTGACGGGGAAGAAGGAGGAAAATTGAGATATTTTGGGTTTTGGGGGTATTGTAAACCCACCAAAACAGTAAAATTACACTGTCTCGTGTACAAAATAACACGCACGTGTCCAAAATATATCCTCGGAAATTATTTTATAACAAACTTTTTACGGGATGTTACATCATTCATAAGATTGATCTTGATAAATTAGGGATTAAATTCTACTTGAATAAAAATTTTAGGTTTTTTTTTTCATTGCACATAGTGTTTCTCATTCCTCATGCTATAATTTCTCCACCGTTTTTTCCTCATCTCATTTAGACTTGGCATTTTTATAAACGACATGAAAATATGACACGAAAGAAAAAATCAGGTTTCGGGTTGAGGCTTAACATGTCGAGTGTTTTATCGAGTCAATCTGATAAGAATCCTTTAAAATACGGGTTAATTCAGGTCTACTCGCAGATAATTCGTTTCAACCCGTTTATTGTAGACTAAAGTCTAAAGCCCTAGAAACTAGATGAGCGTCTGCGTCTCTCTCATAGTCTCATATGTGAATCACCAATACCATTTTATTTGATGATTGATCAAAATTGAAATGTTTTTGCTGTAAAAAAAAGAAGCATGAAGGTTGTATCTGATGACAAGTTACTGACTTTTGAGAAAGATTCCACAAAGTTGAAAAAAAAAACTTTGTTTCCCACATCCTTGAACATTGGATTTTTTGTAGTAATATGATGTGTTTGGAAGTAATATTGGCATACAAATGTAGTGCTTAATGAAATTATTGTAGTTGTATTGTTGAATTAAAACAAACCTACAAATTTAGATGTTAATATTTAGTAATTTCATATGAAGTTCTTTTATTTGATTATTTATTTAAGTAATATATTGTTCTTAATGGGTGCAAACTGATCGGGTCGGATAACCCGTTAGTTTTAACGGATTGGGTCGGAATTTAGGTTTTGAAACCCGTTAAGATAATTCTAGTGACACAACACGGCCCGTTAGAATAACAGGTTTGACACAAACAGGACATACACGACCCGATTGTCATGTCTAATCTCATTATTCTTATATGTTTGCACTCTATCACTTGGAAAAAAAATAATTAAAATCAAAATTGTTACGTAAGTTTTGTTTTAATTAAACATTAATGTCAAATCCACTCCAGCATTGCTAACTCGTTTGGGAAATACTTTTAAATGATTGAAAGCATTTTTAGAGAATATTTTGGGGTTTCAAAAGCACTTGAAGTGCTTCCTGCAAAAACACCAGTCATGTGCTTCTTGTAGGAAGTATTTTAAGTATTTTTCCACGATAAACTTGCATTTTTACTAAGGATTAATTTCAAAAATATTTTTTCTAAAAGCGCTTTCAGTCATTTAAAAACACTTTCCAAACGAGTATAATAGTAAATATATTGATAAAATAAAAATTAAAAGTATAATAATTTAGGAGAACAATAAACCTAATTCTAAAATAGTGTCGAAAAGCTATTAAAAACAACAAAAAATGAAAATAGTAGAACTGGAAAGAATGACTGAGGCTCAAACTAACAAGAAAACTCAAAACTAGAGCATGAGAAAATCAACAAAATTATTGTAGTTTCCAAAAAACTAACAAGATTATTTGCCATGCCAAAACTTTAGGGTTAGTTTTTTAATATTTCAAATAATAATGCAAAGATACTCTTAATTATGAAAGAGGTACGGGTGGGAAGAAAGATGGAGAGTGCAACAGAGATGTTCAGCAACTCCGCAGTGGAAAGAGCGGCATTTCATATCGACCATTTCATTTCATGCTGATATTGTTGTTAATTTTTTTATATATTTTAATACTATTGTTATGGACAAATGGTTTGATCCATGCCTCCCCGGCTGTTTGTTTCTGTTTCTTTGCTCATTAGCTGTCATGCAAAGTTTTAAATCCATCTTTGTCATAATGGAGGTTTTTGTTTTTATCGGGATTAACTGCATTTTACATTATAAAATTTAGAAATTATTTGTGAAATGAGTCGCGAGATTTTAAACTTGATTTACATTTTAAGTACTCGTTGACTGTTAATTTCAATGTTTAGTACTTTACTCTTTTAATCATTTTAAGAAATTGATGGTCAGCGAGTGTTTAAAATGTAGATCAAGTCTATGTCACATCACCACTTAACGTCTAATTAGATGGTGAAATTAACAAAGACGTTAAATTGGTGTAATTCGGAAACCAAGTGATATAAAATGCAAAAATTGAAACCTTATGACTCATTTTACAAATGACTCTCAAACCTTATGGTATAAATTACAATTTGCACTTGAATTTTAAATGTTTGATTCTTTAGATTATTTGATCAAATAAAAAAACTAAAAAATTTGACACTCCATTACTTGGTGCATGTCAAACACGGTGCATAATAAAATTAAATAGTGATATTCATACTATATTTTATAGCACAAGATGTGACAAGTAATTGTAATTACCTCATCAATTAGTAATTTTTTTTATCTTATTGCACGTTAATTCAACATATCATATGCTACATCATATTAGATAAAATGTGGTATAAAAAGTGTAATAACTATAACATTACTCAATAAAAATTTTAAAATACTAGAGAGATCAATTTTTGTATCATATTAGTGTATCATCTAATATGAAAATTTTTAATTAATTTGTTTAATTCCCTTAGTACAAAATATTTCAAATATTTTAATCGTTAAATTTTTATTTTAAAATGTAAAAATTAAAATTTAACAATTAAAAATCTGGAATACAAAATAATCGGAAGCCCCTAAAATTTTTTGCATATTCGTAAACATATAGACCTGCCCACTGTCTCTTCATCTCTGCGTTTATGCTCTGGCTTTTTGTTGGTTTCTAGGTCTCCTTTCGATTTTCTTTCTCGTCTTTCGACCTTTGATGTGATGAAATACAAATCATTGCATTCTCAGAGAATAATATGCTTTGCTGTAAATTAAATAATATATAACCTTTTTTTTTTAGAATAATATGTAAATTATTGATGAATAGAATCTATATACATAGTGTTATTTTTCTTAAACTTATTGAAATAATTTGTAACATTAATTTCGTGAGCCCATATAAAAAAGTACAGACACACATTCGGATTATGTTGCTTAAGATGTATATGACAGGTTGTTTCGATATTGGCATTGTGAACTTGATGATATCTTCTACATTTTTTTTACTATTTTACTTGTCACAATAGTTAACTAAAACATATTCTGTCTTCTCCTTTTACCCTTAGTCGGTTTGGTGTGAGTTCATACATCTTAAATAAGTTACTCAAGTAAAGTTAGAACTACTTTAATACTTGAAAAATGAAATAGATTGGAAAATAGATCAAGTTTTATTATACAAAATTATCAACTTGTTGCGGTTCTTATTATTTAGAAATGTAATTGTGTAAATCTTGTGAGATATAAAAGATCTTTTATGTTGGACTCTGTATTACTTGTAAGACAAATAAAGCTCATCATGTTTACTATAAATAAAAACACAAGTTATGACATTTTTTTTCAACCCTCTCTTTTCTCTCTTTCTCCCTGTGCCACACCTCTCTCTCTATCCCTCACTAAAATTTGCCTACAACACAAGTTTAATTATAATTGTCTATCTAATAACTCTTTGAGGGAGTAGGCTACAATGCTCGCAAGCATTGAATGCTTACACCAATCTCACCATTAAAATGAGGGAGGAGAGAGGAGAGAGGGGGGAAAGGAGGGTGAGATTGGTGTGAGCATTCAATGCTTGCGAGCACTGTAGCCAGTCCCCTCTTTGAGGGAACTTGGGTAACAAACCTATTTTCTTTAACACATCAAGCTTTTCTAGAGCCTTGTTCGAACTCACCTAGAGACAAGAGCAATTCTTGAAGTCTTATTTAGTGGTTTAAAATTTGAAATTCCAAAAAAATGGTTAAAAGTCTTCAAACATGTCTAAAAACTAAACATTTGGGTATTTTCCAAAATTTATCAACTCTTGGGTTCAATCGGGGTCACAAGAGAGGCTCGCTTTAATACACACTAGCTAGCTAGAGGGTCTGAGGTCTTTCAAGAAAGGTCTCAATGAAACTTATAGTGAAACTACTTATTATATGTTTTCTTGGAGTAGGTTACAGTGCTCGCAAGCATTGAATACTTACACTGATCTCACCATTAAAAGGAAGGAGGAGGGAGGAGAGAGGAGGGAAAAGAGGGTGAGATCAGTGTAAGCATTCAATACTTGCGAGCACTGTAGCCAGTCCCTTTATTCTATTTTGTCAGGCTTCTAACGGAAAACTTTACATTTTTTCAATAATATTTTATCTATTCGAATCCAAGCGAGCTTTGAGCATAAGTGATGGATGATGGTCATCCGAGCTTATAAGTTTTAACATTTCGACAAAAAAAATAAGAGGGGGAGGGAGGGACTAATAACAAAATACACCTCTTAGGTTTAGGGTCAGTTTTAATAAAGGGCGCAATCGTTCATTTTTTTTTATTTCCTGCTCAAGGTAATAAACTGTTAGCAATTGAAACCACAAAATCTCAAACTGTTTAGGTCTTTCATTAACTGTTAGCCCATACCTCATGAGTGCATTTTGTAATTAGGTTAAAAAATTATTATAAGAAAGTGGCTCGCCAAGTAGTAAACTGATTCTTATTAGGGGAGTGATATTCATGCCTTTTGTTCGTGATAATGTATATTCAAAAGCTTATAGGCAGACATAATACTATTCAAAGCCTAGCTTTGTTGATATGACTAAACAAGCAGATCCCTGCAATGTTGAGATGCTTAGAAATTTATATAAAATGCATAAACAAGATGAAACTTTTGGTATTACGTACGCATGGTTTCAATTCCTCATGCCGGGGTCGGCAATAAAGCAAAAGATTTTCCTAATATAAACAAGTTAATTAATGATTCATAGTTGTTGCTACTTTCATATTATTTAAGAAATAATTAGAGAAGACAGAATATTACTTTCTCTGTTGAAGCACCCATTTAGCATATATTAATCATTTTCGATGAAGTTAGTGATGTATTTAACAAAAGAAAGATTCATTCGTTTCAGATGAACAAAAGGTGTTACTACAAGTCTCTAGCATTTTAGCAATATTTAAGATTATGTCACTAGCTTGTACTTGGAGACTAAAGTGAGGGAATCACACGAACATAATCTTCTGTTTTTTTTTTCTTTCTTTTAGACGTTAAATCACAATCCAGAACCTAATAAATCGATGAGTTATATGGATGATTAATTATGATGGGACTTATAATTTCATAGAAAATTTTTAGTAGAGTTGAAATGTGACAATGTTGAATGTAATCAAGTTAAAAAAAGATATGTTGAAAAAATAAAAACTGGTGAACAAGGAGTGAATCATGTTTTACTGGTACTGTCACAAAACAACCCCATTAAAAATTTTCTTATAATTTTAGACTAAAACCCAAAAAGAAGTTCCTCCAAATATCACTTGCACATAAATGGATGATTTATTCCAATTCCACCGAAAGGTGAAAACAACATATCCCATATTCGGATGTTTGAAGGAAAGGAACAAATATTTACTGTTTGAACTTATATTTCCCTTCTGTTACTAAATCGTATAATTTCATCATTCCAAAGCTATGATGAGCAGGTGGACTTGTAAATTGCATGACAAGGTTTGCTGTGCCAAAGCTCCACAAGTACAAAATTTTGTCGTCTCAATTGGCCAAGTTGTCTTTCACCCTAGAGTAAAGAAAAAAGTGGGTCAAATTTCAATGGAATTACGTACTGTTGAATGATTTAAAATTTATTTGGAATCTATGGCAAATTAATTTGAAATCATTCAATAATCGGACCATTAAATGATACGTACCACTCAAGATTTTTCCGAAAAAAGTATAATATTTAGAATCCGAGTTGGTTTTACAAGTATTATTTCTCTTCGGTTAAAAGTATGAGGTTTTAAGTTTGACTTTCATAAAAAGCAAGTTTGTTGCCAAATTATTACTGACCTATTTTGTGACTTAGCCTAAGCCTCATCCTCCAATATCATCCTATAAAATTTTTTTTTTTTTTTTGAGTTGGTTTTGTTTTGAAATTTGTCTAGTATGAATCGAACAAAGCATAAAAGCATGGTCATTGAATCTCTAGTTATTATATCAACTATAGATCCAACGATCTTAAATCTCAGTTCATACAATGAGTCGGTCGATTCTAGAATTGTCGTTTGTTTTCTATGCCCACTCCACTCCACTCTTTTTACAATTGGACCGAGTTGAAATTTGGGCTTTTTTTTTGTTCTCTCATGCAATAGCTGTAAGGTCCCATTGAAAAATAAAAACATGTTTCCATTAATAAAAGACGAAAAGGAATAGAGAGTCCTAGACGACACCCAAAATTCTAATTACAATTCTAAAAATTCTAGTAGAACAAACGATAAAAAGAAATTTTGGCTATTTTTCAAATGATGGGGCAACTACATATATTTACTGAGATTTTTGAAGAATTCACCAGAGAGAAAATCACTGTAGTACGCTGGGTACCCATACGTGTTATAAGCCGGCACCGAATCCGATATCATGTTGTCCTTAGGCGGATGTGGGTTTGCATGCATGGTAGCCGGGTACGCATGCTTGTTATATGCTGGGTACCCGTGGCTCCAATATGGACTTCGCAGATCGTGCATCATCATGTATGGTTGCTGCTGCTCTTGGTTATAAGAGTTGCCAGGCTGCAACTGAATTTCATTCTGGCCCATTGGGCCTGTATGATCCAGTTGAGTCTTTTGGTCAATATCCTCACTATTGTCATCGTCATAATGAAAGTCAAACACAGTATTGTAGTCATCGTCGTCATCATCATTATCATCATGATTTAAGTCAAGTACACTATTGCTATCATTGTCGTCATCGTCATCATGATGTAAGTCGAGCACACTAATATGATCATCATCGTCGTGATATAAGTCAAACACACACTGCAATTATTATCGTCATGATGTAAGTCAAGCACATTGTAGTTATTATTATCGTCGTCATCATTATCATCATAATGTAAGTCGACCTTACCACTTTGATCATCATCATCATGATGTAAGTGAAGCACGCTAGTGTTATCATCATCGTCGTCTTCGTCATCATGACCTAAGTCGACCTTACCACTCTGATCACCACCACCACCACCACCACCACCACCACCACCACCACCACCACCACCACCACCACCACCACCACCTCTTTTGATTTGACGTTCCTCATCAAGTTTGCTTCCATTATGAGCACAACTACGTCGTTTACTTATTCTTCTTTTTAGCTATCCTATAATTCCTATTAACCCACTTTTCTTTTTACTTCTAATTTTTACGTTACCACCTTGTTTTTTATTCCCATAACGATCAACCTTATCGTCGTGGTCGTCGTGTAAGTCAAGCGCATCGCCATGACTTACATCAACTTCCTCCTCTTTCGACAGATCCAACGTGACAATTTTTCTATCGTTGCCGCTTTTCCTACTCTTACCAAGAACCATGTTGTTGGACTTTTTACTAAGATCTGGAGCTCCCCAAATCTCCCCTTTCACTTTCTTTAACTTGTTAATCTCCGAGATTCGTAGGGTTGGACCGACGCAGTGTTCCGCCGCCACATCCAAATCTTTATGTAACTTGCAGCTATGCACACCATCGATTTCATTCACCAGGTCAATCACTTTCGACCTACGGCCATTGCATGGGCATTTTAAACTCGACTTTAGAGCAATGCTATGAATCTTCATGTTTGTGTGTGTGTGAGAGAGAGAGTTCTGATCGATTTAATAAAAACACCTCAAACATCTCTTTATATAGTACACATGACATCTCAAGCACCTCAAACATCACATCCTAAAAAAGGAAATATAAAAATCCTAATTTATCATGAAAACTTGAATATTGTGAAGAAAAAAACGAAACTAGAAAGTTAAAAGAGGAATCCTACTTGAAAAAGAAAACATAACACTCTAAAAAAGGAAATATAAAATCCTAATTTATCATGAGAACTTAAATTTGTATAGGTGAAGAAAAAACGAAACGAGAAAGTCTTCTCCTTTTTCTTCTTGAATCGGGCAGCCGGCGTCCTTTTTGTTTTCTCCCTTGAGAGCGGCTTTCCTTTTATTTTTATCTTTTTAGGCTATGTTTTCTCATTTGAATTTTCTCATTTTTTTTGGGACAAATGATAGTTTTAATGGGTTAAATTGTTAAATGTTAGGAGGGAGGGAGACCGGTGGGGATCGAACCGGCACCAAGGTGCATAAGCATTATTACTTTCCGCCACTGCGGTCCTTCTAACTTTTCATTTCTTTTTACAATTTTTTGCAACGTTATTTGACAATCGTAATTGTGTCTATTTTCTATAACAACCTTTAAAGATCAACTTTGTGAAAAATCAACAAAGTTAGAAATAGTTTAACCGTTCAATTAACATGTCATTATTTTAGTGTTTAATTGAAAACATAGTTTGTCTGTTTATTAGATAACCGTTAAATGACTAAACCATTTTGAAATTATCGTTTGCAAAGATGACCTTTAGAGGGTGAACTAAAAATTTGACGATTCTGATCATTCTATACATTGTAGGATGAGAAGGGCTAGCTTTCCAATTCTCAATTGATGCAAGTTGTCACTCATCATGATTCATATGGGGGGTTTAACTATGTGATTGCCATTCAGTTAAAGTTTTCACTAATATTGCTCCCAAACTCTGAATCCAGATGCTATGAAAATAACATAACTAAATTAAATGAAAAGATGGTTAAAACTTTAAAAAGCAGACAACAAAAACAGAAACCACATTTCTGGTAACCCTACATTTTTCATTTCTTAGGGATAAACAGTTCAAACATACGAGGCAACTCGACCGGTGATCAATTAAACGAGCATCCAGTCTCTGGTGCCAAAATGTACCTAAAGCCTTCCAGACATCTAAACTACTGTTAGACAAGCTTCTTCCAAACCACTCCTACAAAGGACTCATTGCCTGATGGTGAGCTCAGCCTTGAGATGGAGAACGGAATTGATGAAATAGATGCTGTCATCGGCCATGAACGCCGTCCAGGGTATGCCAAACAAGTTTCGATACCCAACAGCCTTGCCTCCGGTGAAAGTGTAATTTCCTTTGAATTTAGTCAAAAACTCCTCTCCGGGCTTTGATCTTGCTGAGAACTCATAGTCAACTGTAAAACTAGCCGATCCCTTCTCTTGCATCCCCAAAAACAGCCCAAAGCAATGAAATGAGCTTTGTTGGTCCATGTTGCAATGGGCTGACAAGAAAAACCCCTGCCCACCAAGGAAAAAAACCTGTGAGTACACCCGGCCTGCTGGGAACAAACGTGCACACTCTTCGCGCTTTAGGTCCAGGAACACACTACACTGTAGACGGGGTTCTACAAATTCCACCAGCTTGACTGGCCGGTACTTGTAAGACCGATCCACAAAGCGACGATAGGCAGCATTGGCATCCGCTGCAGCTAGGGTGCGCTGCCTCTGTGGTCTCTCAGACTTAAAAAACAAAGCCTCCAGCACAATCTTTGTTGCGAGTCCAGGATCAAAGTCACTGCAGGTTAGGACCTTCTTAAGCTTTCGGCAAGACATGTGTGGAAAACGAATGAGCCGACCAAGGCGTTGCCCAAGGACTTCTCGTCGTTCTTCTAGTTTTGGGTAATGCGTCCGAGCCCACTTTAGCACAAAATCATAAATACTATCCTCTGACGCCACCTGGAGATCATTACTAGACAGTACAGCCTCAATACCGGCCAGGGGCAAGCTCAGCACCTCATCCTGGAACCTGGTCATATATTTGACAATTCAAGAATTATACTCTAGAATATGCAATTTACGCCATAAAGATAACATACATAAATCACACAACATTGATTGATTTAATCAAGCGAAAATGGAAGGAAAATGCTTTCCAAGAATTCAGGCCTTCTAAGTAAATGTTGATATTGGAAATCAGGGGAGAAAAGGTGGTTACAAGTTGAGGAAATAAAAAAGCTCCGCCAACTTATTTAAAGAAACATTACACAAACAAGAGAGCCTTCACAAACAGGTGGAAACAGAAAAGAATCAGAAGACTTAAAAACTTCAGTACAAGAAGTTAGAGTTTTATAAAAGAAGCTCACTTGGTTATCTCTTTGTAGCGTCCAGCCAGAAACTGCTTTGCTGCATCTGTCAGTGGCTGAACTGCATCTGCCATCAAAATACTAGATGGAAGGTCCAAATAAAGCAAAGCAGACTCGCGAGTCATAGGCAACTTCCGTAATGACCTACTGCAATATCTCATGCAAGATGCAACCTCAAATTTGTCAGCAACCTTGAACACGTCCAACAAAGCAGTAGGTGTCATCGCAGATAAGGTGTTACTATACATGAAATTAAGAACTTCCATGAGGGGCGCTTCTTCTGCGGTTGGATTAAAGAAAGAACGTGTATTTATTGTTAGAGAAGGCTAACAAAATAGCATAACTACAGTTTTCCAATTTCCTTATAAAGATAAGTCTAATATTTTCAACTAGCTGATAATATAATTCAGGAGAAAATACCAGATTCATGAATTCTTAGAGATACTTGGCGTTGCTCTGACTCTCTCATCCCATTTGAAAACAACTACGCGGAGCACAAAAAGAACAAGTGAGCAAGTATAGATAGCCACTGAACAAAAGCAGCAATCACCAGTACAGGATCCTCACCTTATAGAAAAATGGACTCCTTGCTGCCAAGATTGGAGAACTGACATGTAAGGTTCTAGCCTTATTAACTGTATGACAGCCCACGTTCCAGGACAAGTCGTATCCTACAAAATTTTCTAGTAAATTGTCAAAATCCTACCATAACCAGTTAACAAATGTGACGGCGACCAAGAAGTAACACGAGCCACATAAGTAATCCATATGCAATAATTGCGTGCTATTTCACATTGAATAAAGTAGATTTGCATGTCTTCTCAAAAAACGTAGATTTGCATGTAAAACCAGTAAAGCAGTCTACTAGTAGTAGGAAGCAAACAAAATGACGAAATGGTTCAAACAATTTTTCCAGTTCAGGCAGATTGGAGAGTTTATACTAACAACAACAGAGACCAAAAGAATGTACCTAAGTTTACTCCCACGGTGGAAGGAAACTCACTCATTGCCGCAGCTTCCTCATCTTGATTTTCAAATACCGCATTATCCTCTGTATCTGGCATGTTACAATTTAAGACCTGCTCCTCACGGTGCACAGGAATGTCCTCAGCTAAGAGCAAAAGAGCAATTATACTCCAAATCAGTAACATGCATATTCACATTGAATCTAAAGACTAAACTATGCTTTTTTCGATAATTTAAAAACTCAAGTAATCATGAAACGTGTGCTGACACACGCATATGGTTAGAAACTCAGAAATGTAAAGGCATACGACAGGAGTAAAAAGGAAAGAAGAAACCTAGAAATAAAAAAGGAATACTTGTTAAACAGAGGCAACTGTAGAAAGCCATTACACCACCAACTTATCATTATGTATTAACAAATAAGTTACTGCAAAACCCATATGATTAGATACCTCCAATTCCATAACTGATTTTAAGCATTCAAATTATTACCTCTTTCTTCAGCAAGATCATCCTCTTAACGGAAATTAACTTGTTAACAATCACGAATCCAACAACAAATAACAATCACCAAAAAACACAGCGGTATAAATGTAACAATCTTTAACCAATAAAGCATTACAATACCCATGCTATTAGACACCAGTCACACCACCAATCCTAACGGTCTTGAGTAATTAAACAGTTACCCCATTCTTCAACACTAGTAACCTCTTAATTGAAAGTAAACTTATCAATAATCTTGTAACAACAAAGTAACATAAATGCAGTTTTCTCTAACATAAACTGAATTTTTCTCCAAATTCACAAAACTAAGGTTTATGCCTCTCTTCGGTAACTAACAAATACTTCACATTTCGCATACACTAAACTCTTTTTTTTAGGTCTGACGCAAACCCTAAACTCTATCGACCAAATTTAAGCCAAATTCCCAATGCACCCACTTGAGCACTGTCAAGGCACACACACTCCCCATCAGTTAACACTCAAAAATTCCGAAAAGAAAACATCAAAGACCAAATCTTTCCTTCAACTTCCATCTTTTCCACAGAAACCAAACAAACCCTAACTCTATCCAGACCACCATCAACCAAGAACCGAAAAAATTCAAAGTTTGGAGGGCAAAATTAGATACATACCACTGTCTCTCTTAATCTCCGCCCTCCGTCGCTTTCTGTTGCGCGCCCAATCGGAGTCGGTGGAGCATCCGACGACGTCCAATTTGCCCTCCGGCGAATCGGGTACGATTTCGATCAACAGAACCCGATCGGAGAAATTTCTATCGTTAAACGCGAAGGCGAAGTCTTGGACCTCGTTGTCGGAGCCACCCGACTCGCCGGCGAGCCCACTCGGCGATGCGTCCGAGTCCGTAATCATCTGAGGACGGGAGAGATCGACGCTCGCTTTCCTCATGGTGCAGTGCAAAACCCTTCCCCAAACTGAAACGAAATTAATGAGTAAATTTAACAAAATATAACAGGGTGGGGCTATTTTTTGAAATTAAAAAGCTTACCCGCACGGGCGGTCGCCAATGTTTTTAAAAATACGTTAAGAAATAAACAAGTTTTACTTTTTGATATTAAAAAAAAAATTCCAACAAACATAAATAAATAAATTTAAAAAAAAAACTTATTATTGAATCAAATTTACATAACACTATCATTCAATGATCAGACTATTAAATAATTTAAAATTTATTTAAAAATCACTATAAATTAATTTAAAATTATTTAATAACTAAACCATTAATACTCCGTATTATTAAAAAATTTTCTCAATTCCTTGACAGTCTAAACTTTTTATATATTTAAAAAGAAAAACAGAAAAATTTATTTCAACCCAACAAACCCAACAACTTTATTCCAATCAGAAAAAAATGGAAAAATATTGATTCTCCTTTCTGCTCCGCCATCAACGCAGCTCCTCACTGGCCTCTCTTTTCCGATCGGTTGGACCCGACAAGTTTCCACATGGAGATAAGAGAGCATAGCCATGCAGGAGAGAGAGAGAGAGAAAAAGAAGAGGAATGAAGAGCAAGGAGGGATGGTTGTTTGCGTCATGGAGCCACCCATATGCGAAGCTATGTAGGAGCAAAGGGGGGCGGTCGCCCCTCCGCTCGCTGGAAAACAAAGGCAGGAGCAACGCTTGAACACCCCTGATTCGACCGGAAATTGGGAAGCAGCGATTGTCGAGTCGGCGATACAAGCCTTTGGCTGACTGTCTGGGCACTTCGGCGGTGTGAGGAGGAATAAGACAGAAGGGATGAGGATTAAAAGTAAAGAGAATTAGACGTGACACTATTTATTACCATTAGATTTATTTGAAAGGCTTCGATTAAAAGCCTTCCATAATATTGCAAGGTAAAAAACATGCAGAGGATTCTACGAAAAATCATTTTTATTCTCCACATGGCGTCATATCATTGAGTAATAAATTGTTTAGCCCAACTTTATCCTCAAGATTTTGATCGTATGGACCTCATGAATCTTCCAATTCAACTTGACAATTACATTCATGATATGAAGATGCATAGTGAGTTTTCATCATTGAGAGAAATTAGTGATCTTATAAAAGAGTTAGTGAAAACTAGGAGGTGTGAAAGGTATATACATTGACTTTGGTGCTACCGGTTGCAACCGCTTTGATGGAGAGAGCTTTTTTTCTATGAAGATTATGAAAACACCATTGCGTAAAAAAATGGGAGATCAATGGTTGAGTGATAGCATGCTTGTTTACATTGAGAAAGATGTATTTGCTTGTATTGATAATGAGCATATTATGCGACGTTTTCATGACATGAAATCTCGCCGGCAACAATTGTAATTTGTTTGTATTAATTAATTATGGAAGACATTACCATATAAAAAGATTTAGTTGTTACCATTTTTCTTTAACCTTGCATTCTTTTAAGTTCGCCCCTCCCCCCGAGAAATCCTGGCTTCGCCACTGGAGCCACCAATGGTGGATGGGTGGTAAACTGGAATTCAAAAACGGGGATGTGGGGGTTTGTTGTTGGATTTGCTTTTTTGACATTTTTTTAATCTCAAGAGAAACGGGGAGAGGGCAGAGGTGAACGATAAAAAGAGGGAGGAGGGGATTGTGGCCTTCGACAGGAGGAAGGGCCGCCAGATTTGATTTGGGTTCGTCGGAGGAGAGTGGCTCTGCTGTTGTTGCATTACCTGGGCTTTGGACCTTTGGTTATGTTTTTATTTTTAAATTTAAATTAAGGGCAAAATTGTTAAGTTGGGTTTGGAGATAAAATTGATGGGTTTATATAAATTTTTTCAGAAAAGTATTTTTTTTTAATGTCAATAATAATTCTCTAAAAAAACAAAAAGAGATTAGATAAAAGAAAATTATGTTTCAGAACTATGAAAGAGGGGACTGGCTACAGTGCTCGCAAGCATTGGATGCTCACACCGATCTCACCCTCCTTCCCCCCCTCTTTCCTCCCTCCTCCCTCCTTTTAACGGTGAGATCGGTGTGAGCATCAAATGCTTGTGAGCACCATAGCCTACTCCATGAAAGAGATGGTAATAGGGAAATATACATATGGTTACATGTTAGAATTTACCAATTGTTAAGTGAGCTTTTAGAGTGACTCAACCGGATCAGATAGGTGCGTTTTGGTTTAGAAAAAACCTCTTGAATGCGGGTGGCACGTATTACATTGTCGAATTCCTGAAAAACAATACTTGAGCAAATTTTTTTCCTTGATAAATAAAATTACCCAAAAATACAAAATAAAACTAAAACTTGGAAGTTTTGCGGAGCGCCTGTGATACAAGTTGCCTTACTCAGGCGTCGGAGTGCGTATAAATAGGATGATTACAATTATTCAGCCTCATATATTCAAATCCATGACTTACATTTGGGACTAGATATCAAATTACTCACATTTATTTCTCTAAACTTAATAGCAGTTATGATATCAGATTTAGCTTTCAATCTAGCTAGATTTCCCTGTTCAATTAGAATTGCTTTTTTAAAATATGAGATACGACAAACGAGTTCGTTTTTTATCACCCCCTAATCCAAGGTGACCGTTACCTCATCTCCAGAATTGCGCCACGTGTTTAAAAAACTATCTATAGTTAGTCAATTCTCTTTAATTATTTAATATGTAAAAGAAAAATAATTAAACTAATTAAGCAAAAAACTTACCATTTATTCTCTCTAATTATCTCCTCATCAAATTAAACAATTGATTGGCATTAGTATACCCTTTCCCGTCCTACCTTCTTCGGCTATGGCATAGCAAAAGAAAAAAAATATTGTAGTATATGAAAAATTAAAAGATGAAGTATATAACCAATGAAATGTTAATTTGGTTCCAACTAATTTGACGCACTATCAACAAATTGAAATTCTAACTTTTTCTTATCTTCGCCATTCGGTGCTTTTTTTTTCCTTCTCATATGTTGGTGGCGTAGCAGGATGTTGGTGTAGAAGGAGAATAAGGGCCAGTTTGGGGTTGATGTGCTTTTAAAAAAAACAGCTTATAAAAACAGCTTTTAAAAGCAACCTCCATGATACTTTTAAAAGTTGTTGTTTTAATGCCATAACTTTTAAAATAAGCAGTATATTTCATTTTTACCAAACACTTTTTATCTACTTAACTTTAACGTGAATTAGTTTTTAGCAAAAAAAAAAAAACAATACCAAACGGGGCCTTAATCTCATGAAAAAAAAAAAGAAAAAAAAAAGAAGTGGAGTTTTGCTATTTGCCGAGAGGAGAGAAAGAGAAATAAGATAATTCAATCAAATTTTTAATTGATAGGATAATAAGGAATGAATAAATGGTAAGTCTTTTTTCTTAATTAATTTAATTATTTACTTTTTCATAAAAGGTTAATTAAATGCATAGTTAAACCATAGGTTGGTTAAAGAGACACATGACACAAATTTGGAGGGGGAGTAACAGTCACCTTGGGTTAGAGGGGGTGAGCAAAAATGAACTCTACGACAAACGATCGAATTTATGTTCAATTACTGTACTATCATAAATACGCGACATACCATAGTTTTAAATTACAATAAGAGTCAACATTACTTTCGAGAGGTTCATATATATGATTTCTTTCTTTTTGTTTTCCACTCGACTGGAGAGATTTTTCCAAGTGTTGGATATTCAAGAGATACTCCACATGTCATAATACAAGTGGAGTACCCGCTTAAATACCGGGCACTTTGAAAAATTTCTCCTCTCGACTGCTGGTTTGAGAGTCTCCTATGAGGTTTAGTCCCTTTCTTCACTCCTTTTTATCTTCCTCCCTCTTCTTCCTTCTTTACTAATCTCTCAAATCCCTAACCCCCATTTCCTTTGATTTTCTCTAATCTTATATCATCCAATCTTTAATTTCTCAAGAAAAATTATTCATGCACTCTTTTTCACCTTTTATACATTTATGTTCTTTTAGTCATTGAATTAAACAAATCAAATAAGATCAAGGCCTAAAATTAAGAGAGGATCTGCAGAAGATGAAAAAAAGTATGCTTAAATCATTTTTTTCCTCAAATGTTTGAGTAAATCACTTACGACACGGTCAGTTGTTTTATCATTTTATCTTTTATAATTCAGTGATAAATCTCTCTATTTTGTTTGAACACATGTCGTGTTTGAACACATGTCGTGTTTGAATTCTCAATCAAATATGAAAGAAAAACACAAAAAAGGAAGAGGTTAGGATGCCAAATAAAGTCTTCTGTAGTCAAATGCATTACAAAACTAGTATAAAGTCAAACTATGAACATAATAATCAAGTACTATGTCCAATCCATCATTCCATAGCTTTTATTTTTTGTCTGAATCATGATTCCCTACCTAAAATTAGCCTAAATCGCCACCATTTTAGCATAGGAAGAGAGCAATCAACGCATGTCGTGTATGCTAACAACTACTACTCACACTAATTCTCCCACCAGCAATCAATAAACCTAGATTTTCTTGCTTCTTTCCACATAATCCACATTCAATTAGTTCCCAAAAGTAATTAAGTTGGATTGGATTCTCCTCTGTAAACTGCCACTCTCTTTCATTGTTGTTCAATCTGACAAAAGTCAAAGAGAAACGTTTGGTGAAAGCTGTTCAAAAAAGCCCTTCCCTTAGGGACCACTCAGCATGCTAACTCTCTTTGGCAGAAAACATATAATCATACACTCACAAAAGCACTTTCTCCAAAAGCCAAATTCTAAGAAGAATCCCTTCAAGTAGTTGAAGTCCTGACAGAAAGAAGGCTAAAACATATTCAGCTGCATTGTTTAGAGAATCCAAAAAATGAGCACAAATTCAATGTGCTTTTGCTTCTTCTTCACATTTGTATTTTTTTCATGTGTGTGCTGCTTGAGCAACTCTACTACTGAGTCTTTGGATGGGGTTAGTAGAGATTTGGCCTTCAAGGCACTTGCAGAGCGTCGGGCTCACACCGGCGTTCTGTACAAGGCTGTCCTCCCCGCTAACCTATCCGGCATGGAAGTCTCCGTCGTGAGGCTCCTAAGCCAGCGGTTGTGGAATAGAGGTGCTACTAATTTCAGCTGCTTCAAAATTCCATCAAGAACCATGCCAATGCCTCATGTGAAGAGACTGGCTTTTGTGCATCAAAATTTGGGCAATTGGTCATCTCACTACTACACTCTTCCAGGTTACTCACTAGTCTCTTCTGTTGTTGGTTTTACGGTTTATGATGCATCGAATACAAGTTCGAAAAGCACCACAAAGCTCGGCCTCAACACGATGGGGAAGCCTATATTGGTTCGATTTCCAAATCTGACACTGGACGGAAGCACAAGCGCTGCGGCAAAATGTGCATCGTTTTCTGCCAATGGGACGGTTTCCCTCAGCGAAATGAGCTCCCCTGGTGTGTGTTACACCACAGAGCAAGGTCATTTTTCAATCGTTGTTCCATCTAAGAGAAAAGGAGGCGTGAAGCATTTGTGGGTTATAGGGTTTGTGCTTGGATTTCCTCTGATAGGTTTGGCGGGTTATGTTGGGATTGTATCGTTGAAGCGTCTAAGGACGAAGAAGATCGAAACAATGGAGAAGCAAGCCGAGGAGGATTTGGTTCTCGAAAACAGATGGGTTTACGGTAGTAAGATGCCTTCTGCTGCATTTACAAGAACCATGCCAGCCCTTGAGAATGGTTATCCATGTCGCGGTTCATCGGATCACTTCATCTGAAGGTACTTGTTTGAACAAATGCAATAACTATTGAATGGAATTGTAAATTTGGATGATTGGCATGAAAAAAATTAAGCATTAAGATTTGATCTGCATTATCTCTGCTTGACATTATCCCAAAAGGTGTAGCTTCACCTTCACATCATTCTCGTACAGTTTACGAATGATTGCATTTATTCAGAATATTCTCCCTGCATGAGACACCTAATGCGGCGTGTTGGGTGGTCCAAAAATATATCATGCCCCGCCCAAGTTTTTTCTCAAAACGTTACAGAAAAAAAATTATGATAATTATACGAAAACATGGTGAACTAATTAACACCACAATGCAAGGCAGTCATAGCCGAAAAGAAAGCTAGGTAGAAGAATTTACAGAAGAGTAACCATTTCAAAAAGCAGAAGTGAACCAAGAAATCAGAAGAAAACAATTCAGCTCGTTGAACTCAAAAGGCATATGAACATCTTATTGACAACTGACAAGGGTAAGCAGTGATCGCTATATATTCGCCTATGTCTTAAGCAAAAAAAGCCTCTTGCAGTCGAAATCAACAACCGACCAAACCCGTAAAACACAGCTCAATTGAGTCCACCAAACACATGGAGTGAATCTCCCCAAGATGATTAACCCTCGCATAAGTATAAGTCCAAACTAGTCCATTTACCCGCCAATATGTATCAAAATATGTATCAAAATATGATCAAGTGGCACACATACCGGGAGTACTAATCCAAGTTGGGAAGACTTTGATTCCTCTGATCAGAATTCTTACTCCGATCCAAGCACAAAGCGCACACAACTCTTGTAAGAAGTTAAGAACACAGCTCTTATACCCAAAGCTAAACCGACCGAAAACTGACTTCCAACGAAAAATGCCTACAACTTCATCTCCCTCCCTCTCGTTCTCCCTCTGTTTTTTTCTCCTCTTTCTTTTCCATCTCCCTCACCTCCTTCTTCTCTCTTTTTTCTTCTCTACCACCCTATGTATCTTCATCTCCGCCTCCACGTCACTCTCAACTTCCACCTACATGTGCATTAACATGTTCCTCGCCCTCCCCTTCTCCCCCTCCATCAATCTTTCCATCTCCATATCCAACATCATTTCTCTCTGGATACACCTCTCTATCTCCCTCTCATCCTCGCTATAGCTATCCATCTCTATTGAGTCCATCCTCTGCTGAACTAGCAAGTAGTCCAAGTAATACTGCTCCCTCAACCTCTCCCACTCCCTTTCCCTCTCCATCTCCTTCTCCCACTCTTCCCTTGTCCACCATTCTCCTCCAACCAAACCAAAAGGGAGGCCCGCGGGGGAAGAGGAAGAATCTGAGTTGAATCAGAGTTGTCTTTAGAAAACAACTACTGGAGGCCCAACGTTTGATTATATCACATGCCGGTTTGCAGTTGGTTTTGAAATCATCACATATCGAACTTAGCGAGTCAGAAAGAACTGTCCAGCTATCCCCAAATTGACGCCCAAACTCTGCTTCTGGTGGAACCTCTATTGCAAAAGATGAAGGGCATTCCAGAAACAGTGCTCGAGTTTTGAACATCTTTCTGAAGCTTTCAAGCTCAACCCATCTCTTGTTTGAACCATCATACTCGAAAGCATACCACACATCAAGATAACCGTCAGCTACCAAATAGACCTTCCCATAGGAAACTTCAACCAAGTAAAAATTGAATAGTCTGTTGTTCGTCTGGTTAGTTGGGATGGTGGAGCAATCCAACATGTCCCAGACTTGGAGTGCAACTTTAAAGGAACTCAGTAAGCGGGTGAATGAACTTCTCGAACGGAAAATACAAAATAAAGTTCCATCCATATATGTCAAGTCCTGTGCTTCCATTTCAATAGGATCAGTTGTGCATATCACAATCCATTTTCTATCCCTCATGTTATAGGTGCTCAGGACACGAACACGATTAGATCTTTTGGAAAGGACAAAAACTACACAATCACCATCAGAAGTAGTTGGAGCGGCCGTGAATGTGGCTACATGTTCTACGATTCTATTGAACTACCCTATCTATAAAATCTTGCTCCCAAGTCTTGCATACCGCACCATCCTCGTACTCTCCCAATCCATCTTCATTTGTTTCATATATCAAGTGGTAGGGGATGATTTCTGGATCGTCGTCGGCATCTCCATGATCATGGTCGATTTCTGGAATAAGTTGAATCAAAGTACTAATCAGAATCAGAATTCCAGTAGATACCACCCAATCCATAATTATATCACACTCTGGTTTGCAGTAGGTTTTGAAATCATCAAGAAAAAAACCATCAAATCTTCCACATAGTAAGTGAGATTTAACTACCCGGCTCTCTGCAAATTTATCCCAAAACTCCGCTACTGGTGGAACCTCTAATGCAATAGATGAAGGGCACTCCAGAAATGCTGGTCGATTTTCGAGCATACTTGTGAAGCTTTTAATCTCAACCTAGTTCTTGTTGGAACCATCATACTGGAAAGCATGCCAACTATCATGTGTTTCGGCTACCAAATAGACTTTTCCATAGGAAACTTCAACCAAGTAAAAACTGCATGATCTGTTGCTCGTCTTGTTAATGGGGATGGTGGAGCAATCCATCATGTCCCAGCACTGGTAGAAAAAACTACTTGCGCGACAAGTATTTAGGGGACGACGTCACTTTCGTCGCCCAAGAAGCATCTAGGAGACGAAAATTCTATTTCGTCACCTAACATGTGCAGGACCAAAAAAAAAAAAAATCAGAACCTTTAAGCGACGAATCATTTCTTCGCTTAAACAGTGTAAGGGAGACTCATAAAACGCCAAAAAAGTCGCGACGAATTGAGTGACATTGGGAGATGAACATCTTCGTTGCGCAAAATTTACCTGTTTTAATCCCCTTCCTCAGCCCCGAGAGACAGTTTTTGCAAAATCTGCAAACTGCCTCTCTCACTCTCCCTCTTGATCTCACTCTCCAAATCTCTCCCTATCTCACTCATCTCCATCTCTCTATCCCTATCTCACTCCTCTCCCTCTTCCCATCTCACTCTCTCTCTCTCCCTAGCTACCATCTCCTCCTCCCTATTCCTAGCACCTCCTCCTCCACCACCACCACCGGGCCCCATAATCGTCAATGGTAATTATGTTTTTTTAATATTATTTTAATATTTTTGAATTAAAAATAACAAAAATTAATTTATTTTTTATAGGTTTGTTGCATAGGATTGTTGTTGGGAGGACCAATTGGAAGGTATTTTCTCGATCATTTTATGTTGTTGAGTTAATTTAATTTAATTTTATTTATATGGTAGTTTGGTATATCACGTACGAATTTATTTTATATTGTTGTGTATGCAAATAATTTGTTTATCACGCATGACTTTATGTTGTGTTGTACGTACGAAGTTAATAGTAATTAACTTCGTACACTTTTGTTGAAGAAAAACTTAGTTTCCCGTTTGAGAATTAGTTGGATTTTGCGCATGGATGCGAGAGCATGACTGCGATCCAATTGATTCTTGAACTGTCCCATTTCTGGACAGTTTGGGAGTGCACATTTGTGTGTCGTAGTTTGCGGTTCACAAATTAGGTTTCGATCGTGAGATTTTTAGTAACATCTTTTTACGTTCTTTGAGTGCATACTAGGTATTTGATATCTATGTTGTGCACTTGGAGAATTGTAGGGAGATGCTGCTAAAATTTTCCCACGTCGAAATCTAATATTGGTGGATCCGTAAACTACAAAACACAAATGTGCACTTCCGAATGGGATAGGGCCTTTACCAGAGGCATAAGGTGACGAGACATAGTTGAAGTTGTTCTAATGCTGCCCTCTGTCTATTTAATGTGTTAATAGACAAAATGGACAGACTAGATACAAAATTCGAATAGATGTGCTACTAAATATTTGGATGTGATAGGTCAGTTTATTGACTTCGCAATGAGACACAATCGGGGTTCAACTCGAATCAAGTGTCTGTGTGAGACGTGTAACAACTCAATGTGGGAGATATTCGAAAATGTTTGATATCATTTGGTAAGAAATGGGATGATGTAGACCTATATGATATGGAATCATCATGGGGAACCATTAGACCATGCTTCGCCTTCGTACCAGTCATGAGCGGAGACTATTGAATCATCATGGGGAATCATCACGGGGAACCATTAGACCATGCTTCGTCTTCGTACCAATCATCATGGTAAGAAATGACCAAGTCATGGGAATTGTAAATGACTGTTATCCATATGCCTCGACCAATGATAATGAGCAAGTGGGAGATGACGTGCCGCCCACCATGGACAAAGAAGCATTTGATAAGTATGAAAGGCTATTGAAAAATGCCAAGCAAGAATTATACCCAGTTTGCGAAGACTTTTCGGTACTTACGACCATTGTGGAGTTGATGCAAGGCAAGATGAAGTTTCGTATGTCAAACCGGTGTTATGATTACTTTTTGGAGATTTTGAAAGGGATGCTTCCAAAGGACAATTGTTTGCCTAAAGATCATAAAAGTGCGCAGAAGGTGTTGAACGGTCTCGGATTGGGGTATGAAAAAATTCATGCATGTGTCAATAATTGTATATTGTTCTATAAGGAAAACAAATAGTTGGATAAATGCCTTGTCTGTAATGAGCAGAGATATAAAATGACTCCTCATAATAGAACGACAAAGATTCCACAAAAGGTGATGCGTTATCTTCCATTAACGCCTAGATTGCAACTCTTTTACATGTCGACGCACACTGCAACCGACATGAGATGACATAGGGAAGAACAGGTTAATGATGATGTTATAAGGCATCATGCAGACGGACATGCATGGAAAGAATTCGATCAGATGTACCTTGATTTTGCAGCTGACCCACGCAATGTTAAATTGGAACTTGCTACTGACAGATTTAATCTGTTCGGGGTTCTAAACCAAACCCATAGCACTTGGCCGATAGTCATAGTTCCTTATAATTTGCCGCCTTAGAAGTGCATGAAAAAGAAATTTACGATGATGACTCTGTTAATTACCGAAGATCCAGGAAAGTCCATTGATGTCTATTTGCGGCCGTTGGTTGATGAATTAAAGAATTTATGGGAAAACGGTGTGCGTACATTTGATAAGTCTATTGGGAAGATGTTCACCTTGTGAGCAGCAGTGATGCGGACGATACATGATTTCCCCGCTTATGCACTGATTTTAGGGTGGAGTACAAAGGGTTATATGGCATGCCCGGTATGCAAGGAAGACGTAACATCTGTTTGGCACGCCGAAAAAGTTTGTTACATGGGTTATCGTAGATGGTTGTCGTGGGATCACGAGTGGCGCACGTACGATACATCCTTTGATGGCAACACAGAGACCCGCTTTAGACCCAAAGAATGGTCGGGAGATGACATTTTGGCCAAGTTGAACGGTTTAGAATTTGGTTCATTTGGCAAAGGTGCTACTGGCCCAGGCCACCTACATATATGAACTGGACGCATAAAAGTATTTTGTTTGAGCTCCTGTACTGGTCGAAGTTAAAGCTCAGACACAACCTTGATGTGATGGATATTGAGAAAAATGTGTGTGATACATTGGTGGGGACAATTCTAGACATTGAGGGAAAATCAAAGAACACGATAAGAGCTCGCGTCGATTTGAAATGAATGGGCATAAGGCGACCCTTGTGGATGAAGAAAGTCAACGGTGTACTAAAAAAGGGCCATCCGTTTTTCACAGTTAAACTGGAAGGGAAGAAACAAATTTTCAATTTTCCCTCTTCTGTACAGTTTCCAAATGGATATGCTTCCAATATCTCGCGTTGCATGAACGTGGAAACAAATAGATTTTCGGGATTAAAAAGCCATGACTGTAATGTTCTAATTCAACGCCTTTTTCTGGTTGGTATTCGAAGCCTGTTGCCTTCTAATGTGGTGAACCCAATACTGATGTTGTCGAGATTTTTTATGCAGTTGACTGCAAAGTCGTTGCATGTGTCAGATTTAAAAAAGTTGGGAGGCGATATTGTACACATCCTATGCAAGTTTGAACAAAATTTTCCACGAGCTTTTTTTACTAGTATGATTCACGTGATGATACACTTGGCAAATGAGGCATTTCTTGGTGGACCAGTCAACTATCGGTGGATGTATCCAATAGAAAGGTAACGTCCACCCATGTTTTTTTTATTATTCTTGATCAATTAATGCTAAATAATATATATAACCACTTTTTTTTATTTTAATCATTGGATTTAAATTTTAGTCGTTGAATCTTTTTTATTACCGGTAAGATTGATTAAAAAGATATGGGTTGTTGGATTTAAAATGTTACCGTTGAAAAAAAAAAATCAAAACTGACCATTGGATTGCAACGAATAGTAAATCTAGCCCACAAATTTTTTTACCGTTGAAGGAGTGTGTAGTTGGGCGCGCCACACTGGATCATAACCTAGGAGGCGCGACAACCGCTCTATCTCAACGGATAACTAATCTCTGCTGTTGAAGAGGGGTTTACATTGCACCCACCCTCACTAGATCATTTCCTGTCTGTCTTCTGATGTGTTGGGGCCCACTTCTCTTCCCTTTCACGTGGTGCTGCCTCCTTGTATGTGGGGCCCAAAGTCCACTCCACCCTTATCCACCCGGTTCTAAATCAATCCCAAATACCCACCCTCAAACCCAAATTCCTATTTTTTCCCACCTCCAAAATACATCCCTTGGAGATGATTTGGACCCAAAATGTGGGATTTCCACCACCCCCTCCCCCCCCTCTCATTGGAGATAGCCTTAGAATCAGGGTGTAGTCAAATTAGGATATAAGAAGATTTAAAAGAATGCATTCGAATCCAGGTGTAGTTGATTAAGATTTTAAAAAAGTCCACACATGTCTAAGTGTGTGAGAATGCCATAGATTTGCTAGGATTTGAATAAGTGAGGGATTTTGATGGATTTAAGGGTGGATGGTATAAATACCAAAGGTCATAAAGAATCCAACCCTCCCCCTCCTCCTTGTCATTTGATTGGGCCAAATCAGAAAGTGAGTACCCTATATACTCACTTTCTGATTTGGCCCAATCAAAAGATGACATGTGTTTCTTATTTTTAAAAGCCCAAGAAAAATTAAATAGCATGTGTTTTATTTTTTAAAACAATAAAATATGTGTTAAAATATCATTGGGGCAAATCATTAAAGTGAGTATATGGAGTACTCACTAGTGAGTACCTAAGTATTGTCCTTTTTTTTTTATGCTCATTAGACAGAAGAGGAACAATCTTCCTCTTCATTCATCTCTCATACAGAAGTGAAACGGTCTTCCTCCATTCTTCAAGGTATTGCTTTTCTCTTCCGAATTCGTACGATCATGTATCTCATAAAGCATTCTTCTCCATTATTTTCATGGTGTATTTGCCCTCGTTCATAGTTACAGAATGTTTTTGCTGGCAGTCGGTTTGCATCTCATATATATTTCAAGGGGCTATAATCTATGCTTTTTCATGGTCTTTGCTGGAAGTAGGTTTGTTTCATGGGAGACTGACAATTCTTATAATTTTCTTGTTTTAGTTGAAACCATCTATCCTTTTCTTAAAATTTGATTTATGTTATGTACTTGTATTAGTTTTGACTATAAGTGGAGTAATCGTTTGTTTCTAAACCAAAAAGAATATCCACATATTCTTCTCCTGGCTCAAACTGAACGAAGGTATGGCCCTTGCACTCTATCAACTTCTAAAACAGAAGCCATGTTCCCACAACGATAACAATAACCAACAGATGAGAAAGGGAAAGACATTTGATTGGTTGGTATTGCCATATCAATATATATTTGGATGAACGGAAAAATATTTATGCTCCTTTCAAATTGCGCACTCGAAAAAGTATTCATTATATTGTAAGAGTCAACTAAAATTCTAAAAAATCTGCGAAAGAAGTCCATACAAATTCATAAAAATTTATAAAAGAATTCCATATAATCTGCCAAAATCCATATAAAATTGTGGAGTCTATTAAAATCGTGTGAAATCTATCACTTAAAAAAAGTCTATTAAAATCCTCTAAAATCCAAATTGACTACTCTTATAGCTGTTTTACTCGACCGTAATCGAAATGTAGGAATTGGATTGAGGGTGAATCAGAATCCGACCTCCCATTTAAGTCATTTACTAAAACTTCTAGAATTGAATAAGAATGGGGTGAATGATATTAGTTTTATATAAGTTGTTTACTAATTCACCTGAACTGGAACCCTTGTGCTAAAAGATTCCATCTGATTACAATCGCAGAGGACACTATAACACAAGAGTCCAGCACTCCTTTGAATAAATCAAGGGTCTAAAGAAGAGGAGTTCAAAAGGGATAAAACGGAAGTGTCAAATTCACTACGCTTCTCGTGGGTAAGTTTGAAATTTTGAGGTCCCATTTTTTATCCTAATGTAAGCCTTTGATTGGGTCGATACTAAAGAAATAGTTAACTCTCTTCTTACTGCAGAAATTACAAATCCATCTAATCTACCAGTTACAAGTTCAAGCACAAGAAAGTGAAAGCTTCTTCTTATCTTATAAACCTAAATGTTATCTCCATTTATCGAATCAAAACACGAAAACAGATTCAGATTCACAGAACATTGGCATTCGAAAGCAAAAACGAAGAGAGCAAGAATTTCGAAATGCAAAAGTGAACAATGGAAGCAAATCAGAAAGCTCATTGAACTCAAAAGGCATATGCAGTTCTTATTAATAAAAGGGTAAGCAATGATCGCTATTCGCTATGCCTAAACAAAGAAGCCTCCAACTCTAAGAGACATACACAATTCAAATTCGGATTATCGAAACAACAACCACCATCCAATCAAAATCAAACTAGTAAACAACACCACCTCAATTGAGTGCACCAACACCAGAACCACTCTTCTGAGCAAGCTTCGTCCACTCGGTGTGAAAGGCCCCGGGGCGATCCACCCTCTCATAGGTATGGGCCCCAAATAAGTCCCTCTGCGCCTGAACAAGGTTGGCCGGAAGCCTACCCCGCCGATAAGTGTCGAAATATGACAAACTGGCACACATTCCGGGTGTACTAATCCCGGCTGCCACGGCCAACCCGACAACCCTCCTCCACGCAGCCTGCCTCTGCACCATTTCTTTGGCAAAATCCGGATCAACAATCAAGTTGGGCAAACTCTGATTCCTCTGATAAGCATTCTTGATCCGATCCAAGAACACCGCTCTGATAATGCACCCGCCTTTCCAAATCCGGGCCAATTCGCCCAAATTCAAATTCCAACCCTTCTCCACACTCTTGGCCCGCAACAAGTTCATCCCCTGAGCATAACTGCATATCTTAGAAGCATACAATGCCTGCCTCACATCATCAATCAACCGCTTCTTATCAATGCCGCTCGTCACGCTGCCAATCTCATCCTTAAACCCTGCTTGCTTCAAGGCCTCCTCGGCCTTCTCTCTCTCCTCCTTCAACCCACTCAAGTACCTGCAGTCCAATGAAGCAGCAATAGTGGGCGCAGCTACTGACAGCTCCGCCGCCTGCTGGACCGTCCATTTCCCGGTCCCCTTCATCCCCGTCTTGTCGAGAAGCTTATCCACCAAAAACCCATCCGCCAAATCATCCTTAACCCTGAAAATGTCGGCCGTAATCTCAACCAGAAAGCTCTCCAGCTCTCCCCTGTTCCACTCCGAGAAAATCTCCCCCAATTCCTCATTCGTCAGCCCTCCGACGTTCTTCAACACGTCGTAGGCCTCCGAAATCAGCTGCATGTCGCCGTATTCGATTCCGTTGTGGACCATCTTGACGAAATTACCAGAACCCCCTTCGCCGATGTAGGTGACGCAGGGGCCGTCCTCGACTTGGGCGGCGACCTTGTGGAGGATGTCCTGGACGTTGGTGTAGGCCTGGTGGGACCCGCCGGGCATGAGGCTGGGACCGTGGCGCGCCCCCTCCTCGCCGCCGGAGACTCCCATCCCGAGGTACAGAAGCCCCCTCCCGTTGGCCTCGGTGATTCGGCGCTCGGTGTTCTCGTACCACTCGTTGCCGCCGTCGATGATGGCGTCGCCGGGCTCCATGTGGGCTGAGAGGGCGGCGATGGTCTGGTCAACCGGAGCTCCGGCTTTGACGAGGATAATAACGGATCTGGGCCGTTCGATCGAGAGCACAAAATCGCGAGGGTTGTACTGGCCGAACAGTGGGAGGTTCCCCTCGTTGTGGGCCCGGTCGACGGTCTCGTCGACCTTGGAGGTGGTGCGGTTGTAGACGGAGATCGGAAACCCTTTCTCGGCGATGTTGAGGGCGAGGTTCTGGCCCATGACGGCGAGGCCTGCCAGGCCTATGCGGGACAGAGCTGGTGAAGCTTCCATGGCTGCTGCTGTTCTAGAGAGAGAAAGTAGAGAGAGAGAGAGGGAGGAGAAATGGAGGGTTGATGAATGGGGAGAGAGATATATAGTAATGGGATAATTGGGTGGTTGGGGGTAATTTGGTGACGGACTCGTCGAGGGAGTGAAGGGACACCAGCGAGACGGGGTGCCGTAAGACGTCGATGACTACGAGGTTGGTGTACGAAACGCAACGTTTGGGTTTGCTCAAGAAACACGAGCCGTCGCTACTTCTTTTTGCTGCTGATCTGTTTTTTTTTTTTGGGAGTAATTTACCCTCGCAGTGAGAGAGTGAGAATTCAAATTCCCCTCTTTTTTTTCCTTTTTACCTTTTCTTGCACATAATTTCATCCTTTACGTTTTGTCTTTGCACCTCAATTCCGTCTCGTCAAATTTTGTTACAAACGTTTGATAACAATTTCGTTTTTAATTTTTGTATTATTTTTTTGAAAATTAAAAACTAAAAATTAAAAACTAAAAACGAAGTGGTTATCAAATAGTCTCTTAATGTTTATGTGGCACAAGTGTGAAACTTGAAAACTAATAGGATTCCGCCTACGTGTATTAAATAAAGAAAATTGATTTTTTTAATATTGATCCTTTATGTAATAATCTTTATTTAATTTTCATTCTTTTATGGATTTTTAATATCTAAATATTGATTTTTTTTAATACACTTGGTGCAATCTAATTGGTTTGTTTTATTGGTCTCACACGTGTGTAAAGATTGTCTCTACAGATACTTTGTGACTGATTTACGAAAATTTTTGTGTTTATGATCAGAACTGTTCATATTATAAGTCACTGTGTAAAGATTGTCTCTACAAAAATTTATTTAAAAATAAGGTCATTTAGTCAATTAATTGTAGCAAATAAATAGACAGTTCGTAATTCTTTTACCGAATCCGTTCATCTGCTTTTATGTAGATCGATGACTACACAATCTCATATTTTATTTATTTTTTGTACATGTGATCTTTACTGAGTGATTTATAATAGGAACGGTTTCAATCATCAACATGAAATTTTGTGAATCTATCAAGAAGTAAATTGGGGAGGAACTCCACCTCAATATTAAAGAATTAAGTTAATTCCTTTAAAAAATAAATGACCAAAACTATGTGTGTACAATACCTAAATGACCCCATTTGTGACAAAATCTCTTCCTTTTTTTGTTGCAGGGAATGGTAAAAATGGAGGATAATTTGAAGGGAAATTTTATTTGAACCCATGTAACATCTTTTTACACATATTTTAAACTTTAAATGTGAATTGTTTCTATTATCCTATTGCATAATTATTATCAAGTACAACATTATCCTATTGCGTAATTATTATCAATTATAAGATGAAATTAACAATAAAAAAAATATTTATCAATAAACCCACACCCAATAATCAAACCCTAACCATCACGTAATCTTTCTCTTACGTTCTATCTTGGCAAAAACCCTAAGACGCTCTCATAGAGAAAAATATTTTTTTTTTGACGGATGGATGGTGATTTTGAAGTTTTGGATCCTCTAACTAAGGTATGAATCGATTTATGCAGGTTCTTTTTGTTTGATTTCAATTATTTTATGAAGCTAAAGCAAAAATCCAGTCGATCTAAGAAGATCTATTGCACTTGCTTCAGTCTATGTCCCATCGTTCGGTTTTTATTTTCTAAATGGAATATTACACATTGTGCAGCCCTATGATAGTTTATAACAACCATAGTCTATTGGGTAAAATGACATTATTTTTTAGATTGCGTAAAAGATGATATTGCAGAACATTCACAAGAGAGAAGAGACACTTTGAATGAATTGCAAGACATTGATTTTAGGTTTTTATTTTCTAAATGGGTGTAAAGATAAATTTACATATTGAATTGGGTTTGTGACAATAGTGTATGTAGTAACTTTGGGTTTAAACAGATATTGATAGTTTAATTAGAAATAACATTGATGTACATAGTAAGTTGGGTGTAGAAAGAGATTATATGAGTTCAAATAAAATTTTCCTAATTTGAATTCTAACTCTAACTACGAGGGTAATTACTCATAGCAGTACCACTCTTACTCTTTTTGTTGGGAATTTCCCATGTACTCGTAGAATTCTTTGTGTTCTTTGTAATTTATTTATTTAACTATAACGTTGTTTGTGTTGTGTTTAAGTTCAATTCACAAAGAACAGTTTACATCAATTCAATTGTCATCTAAATCTATTAAGTCCATTGTTTTTGTTATAAATAATATTATTCTAGGAATGTGATTGTGTAAATTTAAAATAGAAATCCCAATAGAATTTGGAGATCAAATCCTCATAGGCTTTGTATTACTTGTTGTCAGGCAAGAAATCTCATCATGATTAGCTATGTAGCACGGATACGGCGATACGGAAAATTTCTAAAAACTAGGATACGATACGGCATGAATACGTTAATTAATATTAACAATATATATATATATACAAGTAAAAAGAAAAATTAAATAACATAAACATTAAAATTCATCATTCAACTTCATACCACTCAAACTCCAAAAATTTAAAAATAACATCCAAATTTAAAATATGAGAACTGGAAAATTAAGAAACATAAATCTCAATCAAACTTCAACATTAGCAATGTCTTCATCGAGAGAAATATTTGCAATTTCAAGCATGCCGACACTTTCTTCACCCAAGTTATCAAATCCATCTCCTTCGACATCCCACAATTGAGTAACACCTTCTTTGTAGCTTGAGCTATTCCTTAATAAAAGATGAAGATTATTATGCACAAATACCAAATCTTTAGCTCTTTGTGGTGTTATCTTGTTCCTTTTCAGAGAGTGAATAAAACTATATGTACTCCAATTTCTTTCACAATATGAGGAGGAACAAGGTTGTCCAAGTACCTTCAAAGCTATGGATTGGAGAGTTGGTGTATGAGCACCATGGACAATCCACCACACCACTGGATCCATATGAAACCTATCATGCATAACATCAATCGCTCCATAGTCATTCAAGCACATTGAAAAAGAGGCATACTCCACATTGACATCTCTTCCAGCCTAATCATCAGAAAAGTATTTCTCAAGACATTTTTTTCTTTCCCTTGTAATCTCGGCATCTTGGTGTTGGGCAACGCGACGAGTATCCTCTTGGAGCCATTCTAGACTATAATACCTAAAAGCAAAGAAAAATATCATTTTATAAAAATTATAATCACAAAATTAAAAGTAAATTTTAAAAGTCAAGTAGCACATAATACGTACTTAGGATTTAAAGAATGCTCCAAACAATGTAGTGGTGTGTTACTCTTAGTCCATCGCTCCACTAAAATTCTATGCACCACATCATAAAAGTCACTTTTTTCATGTGGTTGCTTGTGCTCATTCCTATATATAGCTGCCTTCCTCCTTCTCTATTATTGTGTCCCACCACTCATAAACCAAGTGAAGACAAGGTTTATCTGTATCAGTCATCCTAATCATCTCATATATAGGAGCTGTGAAGGAAAGTATATAATCAATCTCATCCCAGAAGTATTCATCCAATATCTTTAACTTCATTGTTCTTGCTTTCACCAAATCATTCTCTTTATATAAAGACCAATTTGGACTGATCACCATTTGTTGTAAACCTTCCCTTACTTCTTTAAATCATCTAAGCATCACAAGTGTAGAAGCAAACCTAAAAAAAAAAATAATAATAATTAATGTGACATAGACAAAATATATATATATATATATATATATATATATATAATATAAACAAACCTTGTTTCAGCAATGGAGAGCAACTTCAATTTGCAGTGATCGTTATACATAGCCAATCTCATGCTATGGTTCATGCTGAAATTTTTTATAGACCAAACTTCACTAGCAATGTTTGAAATACAACTACATTCATCATACCAAATATCTGTTTGTCTTGGTGAACATATGCGCTTTAAAGAAAGATTGAGGGTGTGAACTACGCATGGTGTCCAAAAGATGTTGGGATATTTGGTTTCAACAAGTAATCCAGCAGCTTTATAGACGGGGGCATTGTCAGTGATTACTTGAGCCACGTTTTCATAACCAATTTCTTTGATGGATTCGATAAGTAAGTTGGCAATACAATTTTTGTCCTTGAACTCTTCTTCACAATTAATTGCCTTCAAGAACATAGGCCCGCTTTCACAAGTTGCCATAATATTAATAAGTGGCCTTCTTTGTGAATCTGTCCACCCATCACTACACACACTTACACTTTTAGTGCTCCATGTATTCTTGATTGGTTGTAAGCATTTCTCAATGTGGCTCTTCTCTTGTTGCAAAAGAGTAGTTCTCAGTGCATTGTAACTTGGTGGAACATATCCTGGAAGTGTAGAAGCACGAAGATAGGAGCTTCGAAAATGAGGATTCCTTGCAAGGTGAAAGAACAAGCCACTTGTGTAAAACATCCTCGCAACTTCAGCATCACATTGATCTCTAGCCACCTTATTAAAAGCTTTACCAAGAGGCCCATTCGCTCCCTTTCTCTTCTTTTGCTCAACATGCATTTCAGGTTGATCAACCATTGGCATAGGTACGGAATAACCACTAGAAAGAGTGTTGGGTAAAGAAACTTGTCTAGGAGCAACACTCTTCTTTCTGCGTTCACATTCTCTAATTAATTTTTTCATTTCTGCAAGATTTTCATTAGTAACATTTATGCAAGGTCTAACCTTTCAAATGTTGAAAGCATGATAGATGACACATGATTTTCATAAGCATGTATGTTATAGGAAAAGTGATGACACATGATTTTCTTGCTTTTAAAAGCATGATAGATGATAGGATATTCAAGAAGCATGACCTACCCTTTCAGATGTTAAACATATCAACATATATTGCTAACAGGTTATTTTCAACATACTTTAACGGGTTACCATTTGTTTTACTTAAAGCATTACTTTATCAATTTGATTGAATTTAATATTTTTGGCTGAAGAAGTTATTTCTTGCATGGAGTCGCCCATTCATCATGCTGGTAAGAGATTGAATTATCTGAGTTGGTCATATAAGCATACCTAAAATAAAAAATTTCAATGGCAAACAAATTGGAAGAACAATTATTCTCATCTTCCATTTGAATTTTGGATGCAAACTCTACATGCTTATGACAATGGGCTTGGTCCCGACGTGTTTACTGGGATGTATGCTGGATGCGCAGTTTCATATTTTGTGCTTCCTAGAGTTGATGTTTTTTAATGGCAGAAGGTGTCCAAATTTTCCCATACCCATTTTTTTCTCCATGTGATTTGTGCGATCCCTTTTCCTAATGTATCTCATTCATGTTTTACGTTTAACTTTCCACATTTCATTCTACCCGAGCAATTAGACCCTATAGTTTCAAAGAAAAAATATGATAAATTTTAACCGCCTTTCACCAGTTTAAGTTTGATGTGTTGTTTTCAAGTTTACTGAGCTTTAAATGTTGGACTCTTGAAATATGGGAAGGTTGTTAGATGTCCATACTATATGATAAGGGGCGTTGCCAACCATTACACAGAAAATGCCAAATAAAGAGTTTACTAAATAACTGCACGGTGCTAGTTGTCTAACTTATGATCCCATAACAACAGGCTCTTTGTAGTGTAGATGTAACAGAGGGACATTGGATAGAACACTTCCCTTCTGCACTTCCATTCACCATTGGATACATTAAACCCTCAACATAGCTCCAAAGTTCTTTAAACCCTCATTCTTCTTGGAAGGTATTGACTTTACATTTAAATCCTCGAAAATATCTCCTATATATGTTGATGATTTTAAATTCATTTTTCATCAACATGTAACTCGTCCTAAGCTTCAGTTCCCATGGAGCATTCCTCACATGGATTTAAAATAAATATTTATTAGTTGATGACCGTTTGCTTGTTAGACGTATACTCTGAAAGTCAATTATTTGATGTAGCTTTGTGAATAAATCTTAATAGTTAAACAATACAAGTCCAAATGAATCTAGGTCATTGTAATTCGGGATTCCAAGATAATAGATTTAGATTTTTAACTCCAATATTGCACCGATGTTGCTTATATCTTTTTTTTTTTTTTTATCCACTAGCACCTGCCTTTCCAGGGTCTCAATAATTCGTAGTTACGCAGCCATTTCGACGCATGAAATACAACCCTAACTGTAGATTAAGTAGTGCATTATTATTGTCATCTTCTAGTCATAGGATTGTTTCTAGTCATAGGATTGTTAATTGAGCATTGAGTATGTATGTATCGTATCTTGATGGATTATCTCATGTCATTGTGTGGTGACATTAAAACAGATAAATAGGTGCTCAAATAGGGATTAAGTTCACTTAACGCGATCAAGCATGAGCTCTTATGTGTGTATACTAGATATTAACTCATGTCAATAAGAGCTCAATCGTTGATATAATGTAAAGTTAGACTTGAGACATCATAGTTGTGTTGTGGATAGATCATTGACTTTCAGATTTTGCATCATAGCCAAAATGCTTGTTTCGTGTATTATCTGGGCTAGTAGTCTATTAAAAAAAGCAAGTGAATGTACAACAAGGAAATCTCTAACTCTCATAATGGAGGGAGAATGCTCGTTAATTAAAGCCTAACGAATAGCACCATTTCTAGAATCAAGGGTTATACAATGATAAAATAATTAATGTGATTAATTAGGATGGGGATTGGGATTAATTAAATTTTTATGCTTAACATTCTAAGTGGGCCTCAAGAAGGTTTCGAGTTCCATCGGGGCCATTAGGCCCATGCCCCTTTGAGAAGAAGACAGAGAGCCTCCATCTTTCTAGTCTTCTCTCCTTGTCTTGAGAAAAGAAACAAGAAAAATCTCTTCATCTTTCTCTACACCAAAAGTCACACCCCAAATAACAAGAGTGTTCTTGGTTTAATCAAGCTTGATGGTTAACCCTTTGTGATTGGTGTAATGTTGCTTAAAGAAAGAAGACCTTGTTATTATGTGTAATGTTGCTTTATGTGGTAAAGTGATTGAGCTTAAGCTTTGTAATTGCGCTAACAAACTAGCAAAGTTGATTGAGCTTAAGCCCAAACCAAACCAAACTGATATGTTCTATATTAATTGGTTTGGCTGTGGATCGTGTACAACCGAAGCCGAAGTCACACCATTGGGCATAGAATGTTTTTAGAGGCTTAAATAGTACTGGATCCACATAAGAGCGAGTGAAAGCTATTCCCCCCATTCTCTCATTTACGGGACTGGCTACAGTGCTCACAAGCATTGAATGCTCACACTGATCTCACCCTCCTTTCCCCCCTCTCTCCTCTCTCCTCCCTCATTTTAATGGTGAGATCGGTGTAAGTATTCAATGCTTGCAAGCATTGTAGCCTACTCCCTCATTTACTACTTATAGTGTTCCAAATTTTATGTGAAAGCTTTTCCTTAACAAAAGTCATCCGAAAAAGTTAAAAGGCAAAACGAGGCAAAAGTAGTGTCAGTTAGGCCTACACATTGCACCCAACATGAATTTTTTTTATCCACCATTGAGTTTAGGTACATAAATATAGAGTGTGGATGTAGAAAACTCGATCAAAGTTTTTTTTAGGGACAATTTGAAAAGATCATCCCTATAGCTTAATCAGTAACATATTAACTGTACTACATAAACAAGAAAATCACCCCAATTTACCTTGGTTGCTAAACTTTCCTCTGCAATGTTTGCAACTACAACACATTTCCCTAAGAATCGTCTGAGACGATGTTGGCATTCGCAGCGCGAGACCAATATTCCTTGACAAGCTGCCCAAATAATGAGCCCTCATTTTTCATCAGCTTCATTGGCTCATCATACTCTACTAACCTCCCTGTCATTGTAAATTTTGCTAATTAATTAACAACTAAAACCACAGAACTATGAGATTTGTAGCATAATGCATTGCTTACCATCACTAATAGCAAGCACTTTAGTGCAGTCCATCACTGTAGGTATCCTATGAGCCACGGTTATTACAGTGCAGTCTGCGAATTCTGTTCTTATAGTCTTCTGCAGAATAGAGTCTGTTGCATTGTCCATTGACGCAGTAGCTTCATCGAGGACTAGTATCCGGCTCCTCTTCAACAAAGCGCGTCCCAAACAAAATAGTTGTCGCTGTCCCATGCTCCAGTTTGTTCCATCTTGTACAACTGCAATCCAGGTTGTTAGTTGTTGTTTTATTGACACCAAAAATAACTCCTACGAGACACAGTTTTCTTACCTAAAGAATCCAGGCCCTCTTCTTTTTCTTCAATGGCCTCACGTAACTGACATTTCTCAAGAACCTTGGACACATTGATCGGAAGATAAGTTTTTTACATGTAGGCTTTTCTGATGAAAAATTATCAACAAGTTTCAAAGATAAGCAAAACTTTACCTCCCATATTTCGTGATCAGTACGCTTTGATAACGGGTCTAGATTGAATCTCAGAGATCCACTAAACAGTGTTGGATCTTGCGGTATAATCCCAAAACGTAATCTTAGATCATGAAGGCCAATTTTACAAATGTCATAGTTGTCGACAATGACCCTTCCCTCGGTAGGCTCTACCAGACGAAACAAAACGCTTATAAGAGTTGTCTTCCCGCTTCCAGTCCGGCCAACAATCCCAATTTTAGCCCCTCCTTCAATCATGCAGTTTATCCCACGAAGAACTAGCGGAGAATTTGGCCTATATCGTACCTGCATAAATTCATATACTGTCATACATAAGTACCATTGTTCCTAGGGTTACATTTGTTAGTATATTTTTTCCGTACTAACCTTTAAATCATGTATTTCCACTTTACCAACAGTTGGCCAATTGTCCGCAGGTCGGTTTTCTTCGATTACTTCTGGAGCCTCACTGGGAATATGCATGTATTGCTCCACCCTTTCTACAGAAATCATTGCGTTCTCTAGCATGCATTGAACTTGGACCGAAACTACGAGGAATACATTTAATGACAGACCAAATGACAGTGCCATCCCAATAAAACCTGTCAAAATTTTAAGTAAAATGTCAGACAATATACCAAAAAGAACATGAAATAATTTGATGCACCGCATTTGACACACCGAAAGTAATGCGGAGAAGTTCAATAGTGGAAGCTAATCATTACTAACCAGAAGAAGAAGCGTCAAACTGAATCAAAGTAATGGCAAGTGCTGAGGCTGAGAGAATAATTGCGCATAGTAATTCAAGACGTTCGATCAACCACTCATTTGCTGAAAATCTATTGAAGTCGGCACTAGCATTTGCATCGATAAATTCCAAGTTTTTTGAGAAGAATCGATCTTCCTCTCCAAAAGCTCTGATTATCAAGGCTCCAGCAATAGATTCGGCAAGGTGGCTTGCAAGTGCAGACTTAGTCGTGCCATTCATTCGCATTAACTCTTTTGCAGAAGCAAAGTAGTACTTCTATTTGCGGGGAAAAAAATCAAGTAGACGATATGTTGTTGAATAAGGCGAAAAGTCTAAGGAAATCATTCAAGTACTTCAATCTGTTGTTCAAAGAACTAAACAAAAAGATTGGTTTAACTGTAGTACCTGAAGTAGTAGAGTAACATAAATGGTGGGTATAATCAGAAACACGATTGGCCAAGTAATCGCAACCAAAACTATAAATATGCTGTATGCATTCAAAGCTGAACCAATAGAAATTCCCATCCTGAAAGCTACATTAAGGTCGATGATGTTCATATCATTAGAGAGCTGCACAACAAAACAGACAGTACAAATGTAAGTTCCGTTAGGATACTGTACAGCAAATCATTTCAAGCTTTCTTCTTTCAAAAAACTCAAGTCATACCCGACTAAGTATCCTTCCCACTGGTGTCGAGTCATAAAACAGCGTTGGTGCTCGGAAGAGAGAGTTGAGTAGTGCACTGAAAATGGATTTTGATGCTCCACATCCTAATTCAACTAAAAAGAAGAATCGAAGAAGCAAACCAAATGACATGATGCACATGATCATTGTATACACAACGAAGAGTTTCACTCTCGATACGCTATAATCCTGAAGCTTGGAAGCCAACCAATAGGATTGAATTAATTGCCCAACTATGAATATCAAATGAAAAAAGATTGATGAGGAGAAGTGCAAAAATCCCTTTCGTTGTTTCAAATACTGAATGTATGGCTTGAAACCGGTGTCTCCTGTTTCTCGCTCTTCTTTCTTTATCAATTGATCTCCAGAAGATTCTTTTATCTGTTCCTCAGTTTTAACTTTCTCAATCTCCTCCGTGGATGATTTATGTTTTCCAGTAGAAGCATATTCTACACGCCTCTCGTAACCAGCAGTGTCATGGTGTGCATGGACAAGGTCTTGAAACTCTTGACAAGAAGCCAGCAACTCTTCATAAGGAGCTGCTCTCAAAATTTTCCCCGACGACATCAACTGTGACAAAATAGTATCTTACTAAACAAACTTGGAGATCATTGGATAGGCTAAGGCAAGGAAACTTATATCAGTAAATTTTCGGAAATTTTAACTTACCAAAATTGAATTAAAATCCGGAAGGAAGTCTACTTGGTGCGTCACAAGTAAAACCGTTTTCCCTGACAGAGCCCCCATTACATATTCCTGACAATTTTTCTTATTAGATTTAACTGGGGAGAGAGACAATGCCATTACCTTGAGGGGCAAGTTGACTTACATTGAAAAGGCTTGTCGCCGTATGGGCATCAACTGCACTGAAAGGATCATCCATGAGGTAGACATCAGCATTTTGATAGAGTGCACGAGCAAGTTGGATGCGCTGCTTCTGCCCGCCACTTAGATTGACACCTCTTTCTCCTATTTGAGTTAGATCACGGAATGGAAGCATCTCAAGGTCCTTCACAAGTGAACACTTTTCAAGCGTTTCTCGGTATCTAACACGATCCATAACAGATCCAAACAGAATGTTTTCTTGTATAGTTCCGGTTTGAATCCATGCAGACTGAGAAACATACGCTATCCTCCCACATACTTGAACCTGTAAATTTAGGCAGTCAGAATCTTTACTAGTTAGACTTTTCATCTATCTTAATTAAAAAAAAAAGTTCTAGAAGGAAAATTATTACTTACAATGCCATCGATGTGCGGAACTTCTCCGAGAATTGCAGCTAAAAGGGTTGATTTACCTGAGCCAACCTCTCCACAAATTGCTACTTTTTCTCCCGCTTTCACCACCAAATTGATGTCCTTTAATGTAACCTTTGTAGAATTAGTAGAATCCCATGAAATTTGGGAAGATCTAAAGAAAATGGAATTCTCAACATCTGTAGCGCAGCACTTTTTCCTTGTAGTTTTATTCTCCAACTCTGGTGCATCAAGGAACTTCACAATCCGAGAAAACGAAACCTTTGCTTCAATAAATGCACCGAAAACATCTGCAGTCAACCTAATAGGCTCCTGAACGAGGCGTAAAGTTGCTAGAAATGTGAATACATTACCAGGAGAGAGTGTAATCCCAAGGAAGTAGCATGTCCAAAAAGTAACCGCTGCTACCAAAAGAGGAGATGCCCAGAATAGAGCTATATGATATCCCTTTTGCCACAATACTTTATATATCAATTTTAGTTCTTCCGTTCGTATACCTTGTATGACATTCTTAAAATTTGTCTCCCAGGAATACAACTTCAAAATCTTCATATTTGTAAGTGCTTCCGTAATGGCCTTCAGCCTCCTGTTTTGCACTACCATGAGCTCTGTTTGATACTCATGCTGGAACTTCGCCAATGGCGAGCTTGCCAGCACACTTAATATGAGTACAGTTAGAGCTGCAGCAGTCGCCAGCCCCACAGAGAAGTAAACAATAAGTAATGAAAGGCATATCTGAAGGCTTGTGGTCCATATCTGATGAAACCAGTATGGAAACTCACCGATTCTGTAAGCATCCACCGTTACATAATTCACTATCTCACCAGGAGAATAAGTCATCTTAGCAGAATTTGAGAGTCGCAGTTGCTTCTGATATATTGCTGCTGACACCAATGATCTCACTTGGAGTCCGATCAGTCTAGTTTTAAAGTACCATTGCCTCTCCGACAGTGACTCCAAGATTTTCGCGAGGAAGAGACCAAGTGTCAGTGCATAACCTTCATACTTAAAAGCTGCATTGCCTTCAATAATCTTAATGAAGGCCATGAGAAACAGTGGACTACTTGTCGTCGTGAGAGTCTTGATCAGCGCGAATAATCCCGAAATCAAAATAGCTTTCCTCTGGCAATAAAAGATTATGGACAAGATAGATGGTTTAATGGACAAATCTTCTTCCTTCCTTTTGTTCAATTGCTCCATAAATATTAAGTACCATGTTCGTGCTTGATCACCCTGTCGCAGTTGTGGAATATCTTCGTTCTCCAGAATCTTTTTCTTACCTTTCGTCATTAATGGATTTAACCACCAAAATGACATTGAGCTAAATAACCCTGCTTTTGCGAAAGGAGTCACATTGTCATTTGAACTGACTTTACCAATGATATCGGATTCTGCACCTTGCAAAGGTGTGTAGAAGGCGTCATCTTGGATTTCTGAATTGCCTTTCGAACAATCGCTTCCCTGATATGCACTAAATAGCAAAAGAATTGATCCAGGGACATAGCAAATGTTTAAAATAATCTTAACCGATACTTCCTCATCAACAATAGCTTTCCAAATTGATGAACTGCAAAGAAAAACTGCAGTCAAGAAGGCCAGTATCGAACAAGATTTCGTTATCACAATATGTTGGGGTTGTGGGTTGTTTAGGCTTATGGTAAAAGCCAGAAGCAACCATGTGAACCCTTGAAATAGCAAAACTAGCCATCCATGGAGGGGAAAAACAGTCTGGTCTGCATTTACTTTCTCGAAGATTGTCCCTATCCCAAAACCAAAGTAGGCCAAAGCCAAACCAGCATTAAAGACAGCCGAGATTATGGATACTGGAGGGAAGGCTCGAGACTGAGATGGCGCTATAACCTTCTTCGATGATATTTTGCATATGAACATACATAACAAGATGAACATAAGCAAAATATCAGCTGCAATGACCATTATATTGTTGATACATGAATCTGGATTGTTAATGGCTGAAAAGCCAGAACTGCATTCCTTTTCGGCCTCAGTTGAACAGTCGGAACTACTGCAGATCAATAAGGTCCAGAAACGATCTCCCATTGTGTGTCTCAGTGAGGTCAAAAGTCTGCAGTCCTACACTATTACAAGGGAAAAGTGTTTCAAAGCAAAAAAGGACGTGCATTTAAAATTCAGGGTTTTGAAGGGCATAAGATGAAGGGCTCGAAAACACGAAAGTACTGCAGCAATTCATGTTGTTCAACACTCGGATAATAATATTCCAAATTTGTAAGTTAGAGATCAAAAAGGACACAGAGAGAACAAATATGAACTACCGTGTATAACTAAAAAATTATCATGTAGCGCCGGTGCAGATAAACAATCTGAACCATCCCCCTCCACATATTTAGAGTGTTTTTTTCCTGAAAATTCTGTGCAGAATATTGCAGATGAAGCTGCATATCATCAAGTTGGAATGAACTAACAGGATTTGAAAACGAACCATGTCAAACATAGCAAAATAAGATTGCAGCGTTTTGTATCACTCAAGAAACATGCATTACATTAGATAAGCTCAGCGGCAAACAACTCTCCTGCTCTAACTTGCTCTTGAATCAGATATAGGACACGAAAACATGAAATTATAGCAGTCCATGTTGTTCAAACAACTAAGATAATATACTAAATCTAGTTCAAGGTCACTCTATATCATATTTTTCCTTAATGACCCCTCACGTGCGAAATTATAGAAGATACGGTTTAAGATTAAACAATCCCATCGAATTCAGTATGATTGTTCGTATGACAGCATCTACTATATGAGGAATGTCAATGTACATTACTTACACATCCCTCGGGGCTCGAATCTGTAAGTTGGAAACAAAACACAAAGCATACAGAGTACAAATATGTCACCACAAGAAAAAGCTTCTGGAAATTGGGTGCAGTGAAGCTACAAAATCAACCACATTTAGTAAAACAATATTGTAGTGTTCTATATTACTCAAGAAACATACATAAAATGACTTACAGTAGATTAAGCTCAGCAGCAAATCACCCTCCTGGTCTAACTTGAAGCCTCCGGCTTCGGCTTGTCATGCATAACCCGAGTTCAAATCTCTCCTCCCTAAAACCCGTCTTCGAAATACTAGTTTACTACTAATGTTATAAAAGCCACGTGCAAAATATCCTCTAGGACTACTGTGTGACTAAACAGGAAAAGTTTTCTTCCTCCAGTTATGTATGACATGCCAAATTCATTGGGTACGATAGTGGATTCATGACCTTTTGGCTTCTCAGCACAAGGGGACTAAAAAAACAAAATTAACCTTGGAGAAAAAAAAGAGAACAAAATTAAAATGTTCTTCAGGATTTTGGCTTTTGGCTTTCACACCATCCAAAAGCCTAAATAAATGTGTTAAGATTAGGATGGAAGGGTTCGATTCCTTCCAAAGTAACGGAAGAAAGAAAAAGTAAAGCACGCCCGTGTAGTGGGGCAATATCGACTTGGGATGTGTGTATGGGATCATAGAAGTGCATAGGTGGACTCGTTCACCAGAGAGAGAAACTTAGGTACAACCGCGTGCATGTCTCTCTCGTTCCACATAGCATCAATCTTTTGCTTTTGTTAGTGACAATCATTTTCTACTTTGCCACATTCAGGTATGGACTATATGGTTGGTGTGAGTTAAGATTAGCAGTTAATTTTCTAACAAGGAAGCAGAAAATCAAATCCAGGAAACTTAGAATGGTTTGCACTTGTAACCCGGTTTTGCGAAAATATGTTCTATGCCCGTGAACTTAACATGGTATCAGAGCAAGTGTAGTGCTTCTTGAATACGATTCGAATAAGTAGTATATAAGCACATAGGCACCATCTATACATAAATACACAACCAAAAATATACTTAAACTTGGTAAATGTAAACTAGAGTTGGGCACGGTGCGGTTAATTGAACTGACTGGCCGGAACCAGAAACTGAAGCGCCCCTCTCAGTGGAGATGATTCAAACACCGACGCCTAACCACACAGAAGTTGAACCGATCATGGTCGGTTTATTTCTGGTTCGGTTCTGTTTTTGAATCGTAATTGATATAAATTTGAAGCTAAAACCAAAACTGATCGGTCTAGTTTGGTCGGTTTTTCGGTTAGGAACGCTCTGCCCTGATGTAAACAGACATTTGAGCAAGAAAACATGTGATACACACGAAGACAAAGTCATAATATGATAGACACCAAGAAGAATCAAAGCTAGTGCCTTGAGAAAATTTAGCATTTTAATCTGCTTTTTCAGAAAGTTGAAATCATTTTAATCTGCTTTTTCAGAAAGTTGAAATCATTTTAATCTGCTTTTTCAGAAGGTTGAATTCAACAACACAATAGAATCCCCACTCACCAACATATGGGGGATATCATTGATTGAACAGAAGAAATATGACTTTTTTTTCTCTTTTCTCAAAAGATAAGGGTTTAACTTCAGTGGTACGTACTATTGAATGATACGTACTGTTGAATGGTTTAAGATTCATTTGGGACCCGCTACAAATTAATCTGGACCATTCAATGGCCGTACCATTGAATGGTACGTACCACTGAAGAATTTTCCAAAAGATAAGCTTATTCGTCTTGAACCAACCGAAAAACCAATGTGAGTTCCTTACATTCATACAAAAATTCATACATGGGCTGCTATGCATACACTAACCTGATCGATATGGTATAGTAGACATTTTTCCGTCAAAGGAGGTCCTCGGTTCAAAACTTGCAATCCCCAACCTCCAATTTTTTTGGGTTTGCAAGGTGCAGTAGCACCTATATGGTTCTTTGTGTCTGCATTTCTCTGATTGTGCATTGTTGGCCAATTTCACAACAAACGTAAGCTTTTGAGGTCTAGTGGTTATCGGACGAGGAAAATATCTAGCATTCGAAACCCTCAATGCTAAAACAGTAAAGCTTTGAATACTTTGTTTTGAGTTTCAGGATTTGAACTTTGAGTTATAAAGTTTTTGTTGTTCATAATCCTAGGTTTTATTGTCTCATTGGTTACTGACATTAGGCTTAAGAAAAAACATTCCAGCGAAAAAAATAAAGGCTCTTAGACATTTTCTTTAAATGCTGCAAGCAGATACTTCTGCAATCTCAGCTTCTTGATTCATACAAAAATACATAAAAGGATATGCTTCCTTGGGAGTTATAAGAAATATATGAATCGGACATATTTTTTTTTGGTAGCTTTAAACTCTCTGATTTCTTACTCTATGACATTATTAAGAATTTAAAGTCGAATTCAAATGGTGCAAACCAGGCAATACTTTCTTCGGAACCTTTTATGCAAAGAATACCTTTCCTTATCAATCGTCTGAATGGATGCCGGCATTGGCAGCACGAGACCAATATTCCATGACTAGCTGCCTAAATAATGAGCCCTCATTCTTCATCAGCTTCATTGGCTCATCAAACTCTACTAATTTCCCTGTCAACGTAAATTTCTCTAATGAATTTACAACTAACACCACATAAATAAGAGATTTGTAAATAATGCCGTGCTTACCATCACTAATAGCAAGCACTTTAGTGCAGTCCATCACGGTTGGTATCCTATGAGCCACTGTTATTACAGTGCAGTCTGCAAATTCTGTTCTTATAGTTTTCTGTAAGATAGAGTCAGTTGCATTGTCCATCGATGCAGTGGCTTCATCAAGGACTAGTATCCGGCTCCTTTCAACAAAGCACGTCTCAAACAAAATAGTTGTCGCTGTCCCATGCTCCAGTTTTGTTCCATCTTGTACAGCTGCAATCCAGGTCGTTAGTTGTTGTTTTGTTGATACGGAAAAAGAACTCCAACGAAACAGTTTACTTACCTAATGAATCCAGGCCCTCTTCTTTTCTTCAATGGCCTCTCGTAACTGACATTTCTCCAAAACCTTTCACATTGATCCGGAAGATAAGTTTGAGTCAGTAAAATAGGCTAGAGTAGAAGTATGAGTTCGTTTCTTTGTAAGGAACTGTTGATCGATCGATATTATATTATATTTTATGGTATTGATTTAGCTTTATGTTTGTTTTTGAGAGGGATTTTGATACTTCTTTTATGTTTTTTATCGTAGGATGGATTGAATGGGAGCAACGCATTAAATGGACAAATTGTGTGGAGTTTTGGGCTAAGAAGAGTATGTAGTTTGCGAGCGCTAGTGCACTCGTTTTGATCGTGAAGAATAATTGAAGATGGATTGCAAAATTCGGCCGGGCACGTTTTGGGCTTATTTGGCGGATAAGCTGATCCAGGAGCCGTTTTTGGGCTTCGGTTTCTTCTAGAAGTTGTGAGGACGTTTTTAGCTTTACAGCGATATATTATGGGCCTAATTCCCGGAGCTGATTTGGTCCATCAAAAAGAAGGATTTTCTCTTTTGACAGTCAGAAGTCCTTTGTTAGGAAAGGATTACGTAATTTTTTTTTTATTTCTGTTTCTGATTTTGGGAAGTCCATTTAAGTAGGATTTGGTTTTCTAGTATGATATACAGTTGAGTTTTCTAGGGTTTAGAGGGAGAACGAATTTGGAGATTAAATTGTGGAGAACTCGGCTCAACTTTTCGTTGTTTTTCTAAACTTTCATCCAATTTATTTTATATGATTTCAATTACGATTATGTGTAACTAATTCTCTTTCTAGGGCAGAGGCCTTGAGCCTTTAACATGAATATATAGTTTCTTGCAATTGCTTATGATTTTATGCATGCTACTTTGAATTGTCAATCACGGTTTAAACTATCTATTTATCTTAATGCTTGATCACCATTAGGATGTGTAGACAAGTAATTGGATGCAATTTATGTTGGAATATCACCCTTCGTGGCTAGGGCTTCTTGTGATTGATAATTGTAAGTTCACTTAAGGCGAATATCCACTTATTTGGGTTGCATGGTTTTCAAAGGTTTCACAAAACTTAATGAGGTCTTGCATGTTCATATTGATACGAATATCACGGGCGAGTTGCATGTTAGATATACGTTCTAGCTAGAATATCACTAGTAGAATATGCAATAGGAAAACCTAACCTTCAAAGTGCATGTGTAATTCATAAGTAATTGGTAAAACTATATAGGATTGTTATTGGTAATGGGTGAACTCTAGGGTTTCTTATCTTTGATTTTTTGAGACTTGTTGACGATCTTTATTTTGAATTATTTAAATTCTTATTTCATTTATTTTTGTTATTTTAAATCCATGATCACAAATTTCTATCTTTTTGTATTAAATAATTAATTAAGAATCACATTTCTAAATACAAGTTATTTATATGAGTCTATGTGGAAGCGACCTTGCTTGAGTTGCTATACGATAACCTTGTACTCTTGCAAGTATTTTTAAGTGATTTTTGCCTAAAATTTGAGTGTGGTAAAATTGCTATCCCTTGTCCCAATAGAAAATTATCAGCAAGTATTAAATATAAACAAAAACTTTACCTTCCATATTGTGATCGGTATGTTTGATAAAGGGTCTAGATTGAATCTCACAGATCCATTGAACAGTGTTGGATCTTGTGGTATGATCCCAAGCGATCTTAAATCATGAAGCCCGATTTCTAAATGTCATAGTCATCGACAATCACCCTTCCCTCTGTAGGCTCTGCAGACGAAATAAAACGCTGATAAGAGTAGTCTTCCCACTTCCAGTCCGGCCAACAATCCCAATTTTGTACCCTCCTTCAATTATGCAGTTTATCCCACGAAGAAGAACTAGCGGAGCATTTAGCTATATCGTACCTGCATAAATTCATACTGTCATATTTAAGTACCATTGTTCTTAGGGTTACACTCTTTAGTATATCTTTGCACACTAACCTTTAAATCATGTATTTCCACTTTACCAACGGTTGGCCAACTGTGCACAGGTCGGTTTTTCTTCGATTACTTCTAGACCTCACTGGGAATATGCATGTATTGCTCTACCCATACTACAGATATCGTTGGTCTCAGCATGCATTGGAATTGGACTGAAACTACGAGGTATAGATTTGAGACAGACCAAAAGATAGTGCCATCCCAATAAAACCTGTAAAAAGTTGAAGCGAAAATGTTAGACAATACTCATCATACATATGGCTAAATAAAATCCATTTGATTCACCGAAGGTGATTCACTGGACTGTTTACAAACCAGAGGAAGATGCGTCAAATTGAATCAAAGTGATTGCAAGTGCAGAGGCCGAGAGAATAATCGCACATAGCAATTCAAGTCGTTCGATCAACCACTCGTTCGCTGAAAATCTATTGAAGTCGCGCTTGCATTTGCATCAATAAATTCCAAGTTTTGGAGAAAGACGATCCTCCTCTCCAAAAGCTCTGACCATCAAGGCTCCAGCAATGGGTCGGCAAGGTGGCTTGCAAGCGCAGACTTAATTCGTGCCATTCATTCGCATTAACTCTTTGCAGAAGCAAAGTAGTAATTCTGTTTGCGGAAAAGAAAAACAAGTAGAAGATTTCTTGTTCAGAAAAGGAAAAAATTGTGAGGAAATCATTCAAGTGCTTCAATCTCAAGGGTATACCTGAAGTAGTAGAGTGACATAAATCGTGGAATATAATCAGAAACACGATTGGCCAAAGTAAATCAAAACCAAAACTATATATATGCTGTATGTCATCAAGTTGAACCAACAGAAATTCCCAACTTGAAAGCTACTTCAAGGTCGACGATGTTCATATCATTAGAGACCTGCACAAAAATACAGTGCAAATGTAATTTCATTGGTACTCTGCATTAGAAGACATTTCAAGCTTTCTTCTTTTAAAAACTCAGTCTCCTACTCTTTAACCCGTCAGTATCCTTCCCACTGGTGTCGAGTCATAGAACAGCATTGGTGCTCGGAAAAGAGAGTTGGTAGTGTGTGTCGAAAATGGATTTTGATGTTCCACATCCTAGTTCAACTAAACAAGAAGAATTAGGAGAAGCACACCAAATGACATGATGCACATGATCATTGTATACACAACGAACAGTTTGACTCTTGATGCGCTATAATCCTGAAGCTTGGAAGCCAACCCAGTAGGATTGAATTAATTGCCCAATTATGAATATCAAATGAAAAAAAAGATTGAAGAGGAGAAGTAGAAAAATCCCTTGTGTTGTTTTAAGTATTGAATGTATGTTGAAACCAGTGTCCCGGTCTCTATCTCTTCTTAGTGTGATCTCCTGAAGAACCCTTTTGCTGTACTTCCGTTTAGCTTTCTCCAATCTCCTCCGCGGATGATTTATGTTTACTGGTAGAAGCATACTCCACTTGCCTCTCGCGACCAGCAGTGTCGTGGTGTGCATGGACAAGGTCTTGGAACTCTTCACATGAAGCCAGTAACTCTTCATGAGGCTGATCTCAAGATTTTCCCCGAAGATATCAACTGTGAAGAAAAACAGATATTACTAAGAAAACTTGCAGATCATTGGATGAAGTAAGAAAACTGATATCCAGTAAACCTTCTGAAATGTTAACTTACCAGATAGAATTAAGCTGGAAGGAAGTCCACTTGGTGTGTCACAAATAAAACCGTCTTCCTGATGGGGGCTCCCATGATATATTTCTGACAAATTTTCAAAATTAGATTTCAATAGGAAAAAGACAGTTTCCATTACCTTGAGGTGCAAGTTATGACTTACATTGAAAAAGGCTTGTCGCCGTATGGGCATCAACTGCGCTGAAAGGGTCATCCAAGAAGATAGACATCAGCATTTTGATAGAGTGCGCGCAAGTTGGATGCGCTGCTTCTGCCCGCCACTTAGATTGACACCTCTTTCTCCTATCTGAGTTAGATCGCGGAATGGAAGCATCTCAAAGGTCACTTCACTGAGAACACTTCTCAAGTGTTTCTTGGTATCTAACATGATCCATAACAGACCCAAGCAGAATGTTTTCTTGTAGTTCCGGTTTGAATCCATGCAGACTGAGAAACATACGCTATCTTCCCATATACTTGAACCTGTAAATTTGGGCAGACAGAAGCTTTACGAGCTAGACTTTTCCATCTAAAATAATTTTAATAAATTTCTAGAAGTGAAATGATTGCTTACAACGCCATTGATGCGTGGAACTTCTCCAAGAATTGCAGCTAAAGGGTAGTTTGCAGGGCCAACCTCTCCACAAATTGCTACCTTCTCTCCCAGTTTCACCACCAGAATTTATGTTCCTTAATGCTTAGCCTTTGAAGGATTAGTGTCCCATGAAATTTCAGAACTTCTAAATAAAATGAATGCTCAGCATCTGCGGCACAGTTCTCTGTCCTTGTATGCCCCTATTCTCCAACTCTGGTGCATCCAGAAACTTCTCAATCCGAGAAAATGAAACCTTTGCTTCAATAAATGCTCCAAAAACATCCATGATCAGCCCTAATAGGCTCCTGAACAAGGCGTAAGTTGCTAAAAATGTGAAAACATTACTAGGAGATAGTGTAAACCCAAGGAAGTAGCATGTCCAAAAAGTTACTGCCGTCCCGAAAGGAGATGCCCAGAATAGAGAGGCCATATTATATCCCTTTTGTGACAACACTTGATATATCAATTTTAATTCTTCCGTACATAAACCTTCTATCACATTCTTGAAATTTGTCTCCAGAATACAATTTCAATATTTTCATATTCGAAAGTGCTTCAGTTATGGCCTTCAACCTCCTGTTTTGTGCTACCATGAGCTTCGTTTGATACTCGTGCTGCAACTGGCCAATGGCGAGCTTGCCCGCGCACTCAATATAGTACAGCTAGAGCTGCAGCAATTGCCAGCCCCACAGAAGTAAACGATAAGTAATGAAAGGAACAGCTGAAGGCTTGTGGTCCATATCTGATGAAACCAGTATGGAAACTCACCAATTCTGTAAGCATCCACCGTCACATAGTTCACTATCTCACCAGGACAATGAGTCATCTTGGCAGCATTGGAGAGTCGTAGTTGCTTCTGATATATTGCCACTGACACCAACGATCTCACTTGAAGCCCGATCAGTCTAGTTTAAAATACCAGTGCCTCTCAGACAGTGACCAAAGTTTCTACAAAAGAGGCCAAAAGTCAGTGCATAACCTTCATGTTTAAAAGCTGCACATTGCCTTCAATAATGCTTAATGAAGGCCATGGCTCAGTGGACTGCTTGACGTGGTGAGAGTCTTGATCAGCGCAAATAATCCCGAAATCAAATAGCTTTCCTCTGGCAATGAAAAATAATGGACAAGATAGAAGGTTGAACAGACGGATCTCCTTCCTTTTGTACGATTGCTCCATAAATATGAAGTACCACGTTCTTGCTTGATCATCCTGCCGCAGCTGCGGAATATCTTCATTATCGAGAATCTTTTGCTTACCTTTCATCATTAACGAATTCATCCACCAAAATGACATTGAGCTTGTCAGCGACATTAAACTCTTGCCTCAATCCAAGCCTCATCTCTTCCCCAAATCAAGCTCATTAAACACTGAGATATCAGTTACTGTATATTAGGCTAATCTTGAGATATCAGTTACTGTGTATTAGGCTAATCTTGTGGATCTTGATATCATTTGTAGTTAATGTTAGACAAGCAACACTCTGCTATATATGTGTAATCTTGTAAATCAATTATCAAGGAAAATCATATTCAACATGGTAATCATATTCAACAGAGCTGTATAACCTGCTTTTGCAAAAAAGAAAGGTGTTACATTGTCATCTGGGAACTGATTTCACCTATTATATCCAGATTCTGCACCTTGTAATGGTTTGTAGGAGGGCGTCACCGTGAGTCTCTGAATAGCCTTTTGCAAAAATTACTTCCCTTAAATGCGCTAAATAGCAAAGAATTGATCAGGGAAGTAAATTATGTTTAAAACAATCTTAACCGATATTGCCTCATCCACAATAGCTTTCCAAATTGATGAACTTGAAAGAAAAACTGCAATCAAGAAGGCAAGTATTGAGCAAGATTTCGTTATCACAATATGTTGCGATTGTAGCTTGTTTAGGCCTATGAGAAAAGCTAGAAGCAACCATGTGAACCCTTGGAATAGCAAAGCTAGCCATCCATGGAGGGGAAAAGCAGTCTGGTCTGCATTTACTTTCTCGACGATTGTCCATATCCCAAATCCAAAGTAGGCTAAAGCCAAACCAGCATTGAAGGTGGCCGAGATTGTTGACACCGAAGAGATGGTATGAGACTGTGATGGTGCCATAACCTTCTTTGATGATAATTTGCATGTGAACATACATAACAAGATGAACAGAAGCAAAATATCAGCTGCCATGACCAAAATGTTGTTGATACATGAATCTGGATTGGTAATGGCTGAATTGACAGAACTGCATTCGTTTCTGGCCTCAGTTGAACACTCAGAATTACTGCAAATTAATAAGGTCCAGAAACCCGCCCCCATTGTTGCGTCTCAGTAAGGTCAAAAATCTGCACTATTACGAGAAAAGTGTTTGAAAGCAAAAAAAGGATTCATGGTTTTGAAATGCATGAGATGAAGGACACGAAAGTCCTACAGTTCATGTTGTTCAACAACTGAGATAATATTCTAAATCTAGTGAGTTGGAGACGAAACAAGACACATATAAAGAACAAATAAGAACTGCCATGTATGATTAACACGTAATTATGTAACTTCCATGTATGATAAATAATTTGAGCCATCCCCACCACATATTTAAAGAACTTTTTTCTGAAAAAGTGCAGAATCTGCAGATGAAGCTGTATATCATCACAAGTTGGAAAGAAGTAACAGCATTCGAAAACGAAAAATATCAACATTTAGCAAAATAAGATTGCTGTGCTCTATATCACTCAAGAAACATGCATAAGAAAACTTACAGTAGATTAAGCTGAGTAGCAAATCAGCCTCCTGTGCTCTATATCACTCAAGAAACATGCATAAAACCTGAGCTCAAATCTCTCTTCCCGCATTGATCATAAAACCCGTCTTTGAAAGGCACGTGTAACATCTTCTAGGACAGTGTCACACTGTCAGTGAATTATGTATGACACGCCAAAATTTTTTGGGTACGATGTCCACCTCAGTGGAAACTTTGACCTTTCCGCTTCTTTCTATATGGTGGCTTAACCTTTGGAAAGAAAATGAAATTACAATGTTCTTTAGCTTTTTGCTTTCACACTATCCAAAAACCTAAACAAATGTTTTTCCCATCATGTTTTTCTGGCTACAGTATTCACCGGCAGGCATTTCAATTAGGGCTTGGTCTGGTGTCCAGATTGAATAACCCAAGTTCAAGGTATATAGAAGGAAAGAGGGTATGATTTTTCATTACGAGCGGATTTAAATATGAAAAAAACTTTTCCCTTCTAATCTTCCCATTTTGGAGAGGATTGGAATGGATAAATTTTCTTGTTGAGTAATTCATCTCTTACATCGAAGTTAGGCACAATTTTATCATTTTTTCACTCAACATACCTTAAAACTAGTGGCTTTTTCGCTCCAATCCAATCCTCTATATCAAACAAGGCTTAGGGTTAGCCCAGTTGGTAAGGTGAAGAAAGTTGAGGTTACCATAAAATCAATTGGTAATACGGGGAGTAGCCCAGCTTACTTATAAGTCCATGCAAGGTTCCTTCTCCCATCAATGTGAAATTCATTCTCAACATGCCTCCTCACGTGTGGCGAATTTCAAGCCTAACATGTGGACAATACAAACGGGGTGACGTGCAACACGTGTGGTCGTTGGCCTTCACACGTGGGACAACTTGCTCTTATACCATGAAGAAAGTTGAGGTTCTACCATAAAACCAATTGGCAATTTGGGGAGTAGCCCAACTTACTTATAAACTCATGCAAGGTTACTCTTCCCATCAATGTGAAATTCATTCTCAACATAAGGGAGGGAAAGGTGACGGAATGGGTTAAGATTAGGATGAGGGGATTGGATTCCTTCTAATGCAACAACAGATAAATAAGCACACCTATGTAGCGGGGGGATATCAACTTGTGATGAGTGTGAGTCCATAAAAGTGTGTGGGCAGCCTCATTCACCGGACAAAAACTTAAGTGCAATTGGGTGTAGACGCTCTTGTGCTCGTCTCTCTCCTTCCACATCGATCAATCTTTTGCTTTTGTTAATGACTATCATTTCCTATTTTCTTTTGCTAGTGACAGTCATTTTTCATTATGACACATTGAGGTATGGACCATATAGTTAGTGAATCATTTCCTATTTTCTTTTGTGAGAGTTAAGATGAACAGTTTTGAAAGAAGAAAACAGAAAAATCAAAGCCAGGACATTAGCATGGATGCCTTTGGATTCATATGTAGTATATACGTATTGTAAGCCGGTCTTGCGAAAAAAAGTTCTAGCCGTGAACTTAACATAGTATCAGAGCAAGTGTAGCACTGGACTTGAGGAGTGTCAGCATAAGTCCACACACATCTCCCGAATACATTTCGAATATGTAGTATATGAAAACATGGGAACCATTTATACACATTTTTACACAGCCAAATATTATACTTCAACTTGGTAAAAGTAACAGACACTTGAGTGAGCAGGAAAACATGTGATAGAAGGAAAACACTAGAGTGGCCTGACATTTGAATGTCATATCTACCACACAACACAGAAAGTTGCAAAAATCAATCTGTTTTTTCAGAAAGGTGAAATCAACAACACGGCAGGGGGTCACCAGAATCCCCCCACTCACCAACATATGGGACATATTATTAATTGAACACAAAGATGGGCAACTGACAGATAGATGCTAGCCCACTTCTGTGGTTCTGGACTTTTTTACCTCTTTTATTTTTAAAGTTTTTTATTTGACTTCTAAGTGTTCACACTGAATAGAAACTTGGGAGGATTCTTCGTTATGATCAAAAAATAGGTTTTTTTGTTTCAAAGGACAATTTCAATGAAAAACTACTTTAATAGACAGTTTTTTCTTTTATTTACTCTTCTGCAATTTTTCCTTTCATAATGGTGGGTCCTATAATGATACTTACATTTTTGTTTGATGCTTGAATTATTGTACATAGTTTTCTATTATGCTACTTTCAAATATTCTTTTATTATTTTTGTACTTGTTTTCATCTTTTGTTTATCTGTTGTCATCCGTTCTAAGCTTCCATCATGTTGTCGATATTGTGCAGCTTTTCTTCTGTCATATTATTTCAGAAATCTTCATCTCCTTGTTCTAATTCTTCTTGTCTATCATGATCATCTTTTATTCTGAAATATACTACTTCAACTTCTCTTATTGGATATTGTGGTTTCCAGTAGGGTTGATGGCGGATTTTTGTTTTGATGTAAATATACATCTCATTGTCTTCTACTACTAATGACATCTCATAATTAAAATCTTCAAATTCTTCTAATGCTAATATTTGACCTCCTTGGTATCTTAGAATATGTTGTTTCGTAGGAGTCTATCTGTAGTGTGATATAGGGTATAATCTGAAAGATTCATTGGTAATCATGGCTATATGTCTTGCCTCTTCCTTGTGCATATGCTTGTACCATTCTAGAGGACTACTGATGAAGCTTATGCAAATTTTCTTCCATATATCTAAATGATCTTCTACTACGTTCTTAAGTTTGGGTGGAATCATTTCTAACTGTGAACTATGATTAATATAAGATTTCTCAAGATAACCAAACTCTAATAATAAAGATGGTTTAACTTCTTCTACGTTCTGTTGTCTCTTATGCTGATAACTAAAATGCTAATTTTGAAAATCTACCATATTAATCCTAACTAATACTGTGCTCACTTTTGGCTCACAATTACAAATCTCTATGCTACTGCAAATACATGTTGGATATATCTTTGTAGTAACATCCATCCCTGGTTTTGGATCAAAGATAGAGTTAGACAAAGCAACTTGCAATTGTAGTTGCAGTTCTTGTATAAATTGTGAACCTCTGCTTAAAATCTCATAATGCATATCTATAGGTAGCACTCTTAAGATTTCTTCTAACAACAATTCATCAATTATTATTTCTAGTGGTATAGTACTAATAAAATGTTCGAATTTTTCTTCCACTGAAATATCTCGATGTTGTGTTATGTTATTTTCCACTTCTTCAATTTGTTGTTGCTCCATACTAGTATCTTCTATAAGCTCAATAGTAATTTCTCTATTCTATATGGGCTCATTAGCCTTTTCTTCAATAACCTCTTTTTCTTTATTTTTATGCTGATCAAATTCCATACCAATTTTAAGTTCTTGCTTTAAAGTATCACTAGCCTTTTGCTGCATTCTAAGAGTTTGTAGTTCTTGGTATATCTTAGTAAATTGTGCTACTAATGCATCATGATCTGTTGAAATTGCTTCTAAGTTGTTCTGTAGTGAATGGATGTGATGCTGGCTTTGGTTGAAATTGAAATTAAATGCATCAAATTGTTGCTCTAAAGCCCTAATATTTTTTTCATGTCCTAACCTCAAGTTTGATTGTTTTATTTGGATATTCCAAAAAGTGTCTAAGAGTACTTGTTGCCTATCAGTGAGTCCTGACACTTTTGGCCTGTATCTCATAATGGAATTTTGACTCCTTTTATTATAGTACCATTAAAGTTGAAAGTGGGTACTGGTTGTGATGCTGGTCTATTCATGCTATTCTAGAATCTATTGAATGGTGAAGGTCCATGGTGCATCATTATGTTATTGAAAGGTGCTATGCTACTTTGTGGTCTTTTGTTATTTGAAGTTGATGCTATGTGATATTTCATCATGTTTAATGAATAAGTCTTGATAAGATATCAGCTAATGTATTATCACTATCTTTAATCTGTTCAAAAATTGGTTTAAAACCATTTTCTGTAATTGAATCAACAAAATTAACCCATCTTCGGGCTACTTGCTTATTTGTATGAATTTTATTATAATGAGAAACTATATTTTGATAGACAGTCCTAATTGTAAACACTTCATTATGTACAAATAAAGAAAATACTTCTAGTGAATTAATTATTCATAAAATCTCTAAATCTGTTGCTGGTAGTCTAGATTGTATGTTACTAAATTTTCCTGATGCATATCTACAAACTTGTTCATCAGACTTTGGTGATTCCTTATGCTTTTTCTAGCATAATATTCTTGCCTATCCTAATAATGATGCATCTGTTTCAACTATTTTATAACTATAATCTAATGACAAAGTTAATGGTTTAAGCTTTGTAATTTCTTGCTTGATATTTTGAACTAATTTAATATCTTCACTATTAAAATACTTTTGTCTTGTTTTGCTAGTTTTACTAATACTGCTAGTTTTCTTCCTAAATTAGGAATAAAATTCCTTGCATAATTTAATAATCTTAAAAATGCTTGTAACTATTTTTTATTATCTTCTAATTTATCTAAAAATTTCAATACTTTCTTGGCTATATGATCTTGTAATTGTATTGTTCCTGACTTTATATACATTCCTAAAAATTCTATATCTTGTTTTTCTAATGCTATTTTATTTTTGCTAGTCACAATACCATTATTGATAAATTGTTGTAGAACTATCTCTAGATGCTTTCTATGTTCATTCCTATTTTTACTATGTACTAAAATATCATCTACATATACACTACAAAAACTATCATATATATTTCTTAAAAATTTGATCCATTTTTCTTTGAAAGATCGATGATGCATTTTTCAATCCAAATAGCATGACAAACCATTCAAAATGACCTTCTGGACAAGTGAATGATGTCCACTCAATTGATTATTCTGCTAATCTAATTTGACAAAATCCTGATTTACAATCAAACTTACTAAAATATTTACTCTCTTGAGTTTTGTTTATAAGCTCATCTTTATTTGGTAGTTTGTAACTATCTTTATATGTATTATCATTTAATCTTTTATAATTATATACTATTCTCACCTTTCCTCTCTTCAACTCTGAATGTTTTCTCACTATGAAAGATGTTGGTCTATGTCAAGACTTAGAAAGTCTAATTACTTTTAAATTTAAAAGCTTTTTTATTTGTTGCTCAAACTCTTGCTTATCAAGTAAACTACAAGGCATGTCTGCCGTCTTAATTGTTAAGTCTGGATTAATAATATCTAATTTTGCTAATATTTTATTTTTACTCTAATGTAACTGAGGGTCTTCTCCTATAATTCTAGTTTGTTCTGCTAATTGTAATAGTTCTTCTAAATTCTTTGGTCTATCTAACTATAATATTTCTATTGAGATTATTTCTTCTAAAACTGGATATTCATGCTCAAATATTTCCTCATCAAATTCTTCTATAATATTATGCTCTTCATTTTTGTTTGAATTTTCTAAATAATAATGATCTTGACTACTAGATTCTTCTATACTTATGCTTTTATATGACTCTAAAGTATTACTCTAGTGAATTATAGTTATACCTCTCTTAAAAAATGTTATTGATAGGTTCATAAACAAAAAACCTTGTATACTTTTCAAAAATTTTAAACCTATAACGAATGGGTATGATCCAACTGGTGAAATAAATGTTAATGGTAAATTGAATTATTGTTTTTCTATTTTAATAGACTCATTATTTATGCAATGTGTTAAATAAACAGGTTTCTCATCAAACTGTTCTATTCTTATTGGTTTTGCTATTTTTTGTCTATATTTTTTTTGGTATTAACTCTTCTCTTATGACACTCTTTGTGCTTCTTGTATCTATCATTGCTATTGTTTGTGTTTTATAATTTTTTGCTAATTCTATTTCACAATTTATAGTGATCAAAGAACTATTTTTTGGCTTCTCTATACTATGAACACTATTTCCTAATATTTCAGTATTTTCTAGTGATTCTGCTAAATTAATCTCTAATAACCTATTATTTTAACAAGATTTACAAAATATAGATTATGTATTCTATTATTTTTCTGCTACTAACTTACTACACTTATGACATTGTTCTGGCCAACCTAGATTAACATATTTAAATTCTTCTTCATGTTCTTCTTCTATAAATGCACACATATATTCATTTATATTACTATCTGAATTACTAAAGTACTCTGAATCTGATTCTATCATATTAACACTTTCTACACTATAAATATTTTCATTATCACTCAAATCATCTAAGCTATAAACTGATTATATATCTTCATCTTCTAATTTAAATAATTCCATTAAATATACTTTCTCTCTTTGTTGTTTGCCTAATTTTGGATATTTGGGTCTCATATGCCTCATTTCTCCACATAAATAACATTTGCAACTACTTTTATCAACTACTTTTATCTTTGGGTGCTTTATATCTTATAATCCAAGGTTTACTACTCTTTTCTTAAATTGTTTAAGAATATATTTACGTTTTCTAAATGTTCCAGAAGGTCTTATGCTAAATTTTTTATTTTGCTTATAGGACTTATATGACCTATGTTTCTTCTTATAAATTTTCTTATGCTTATTTTTCTTATGACAGTCATACTGTTGTGATAAATCTATATTTTTACAATTCATATAAAATTGTTTCCTAATCTGTCTTTTTGCTTTTATTTGGCTACATTCTTGTCTGAGTATATCATATACATGTTGAATTCTAGGTCCTAATGCAATATTATTTTTCTTTGGATGATTATGCCATTCATTCCAAATTTTTTCACCTATTGGTCCTTTTATCTTAGTCATATATGTATCTCGTAAATTAATATCACTAATTCTATCTATTCTTCCTAAATATTTAAAGAAACCTGATGTATAATCTACTATATACTGTAAATTACAAATCTGTAATTGTTCTAAATTTCTAATAGCTCTTATTTACTCTTGCTCACTTCTTCCATCTAATCTATTATGATTTAAAAATTCTTGTTTATTTAAATTAATAAAATCATCTATGTTAAAATTTGTTTTTGCTAACTGATGTTATTTTGGATCTTGTACTTTCCATGATTGAAAATAATCAAAAACTAAGTCATCTAAGGTATGCTCAAAATAATGTTGCATGCACACAACTTTTCTCCCATCTCTTTATATTATCTAAATTCAATATATTTCCTGAAATATTAATGTGCTCAAGTCATCTCATGTATAGTATCCTATTTTTCTTAAGCGGTCTAAACACATTTTCATTCATATAATATACTCCTCCCTGTTCAGTATATTGCTCACCTGTTTGTCTCAAAAATTGTTGGTATGTTCTGGCTGTATATCTTGGACCAGTATCTACTCTTGATGCAGAAGCTCCATGTAAGACTTTATGTGGGCTTATTGATTATATGGCTTGTATTCATAATGCTTATTCAGGCCCAAGATAATGGAATCTATCAATTTAGTCATCTGAATATTCACATCAGTTCAAGTGAATTATAAAAGCCTAATTTTAGGAGCTAACAAGATTAGATATGACACACCCCACCCTCGATACCCACGTGGATACCGAGTTTGGGCGTGCTGGTCGACACTCGTAAGTGACGAAGCCATTATATGCATGACAACACCTAGTTTAAGCAAATTAAATTGTCATAAAGGTTGCGGAAATTAATGCCAATATGCACAAAGTTCAGAGCGTACTAATTTGAATCAGCGGAAACAAAATAATAAATCAAGTTCCTAGAATCTCTATCCATAACATGGATGGATATTATTAAAGAAACTAAACAAGAATAATAAATTCCTACATGGTCGGGGATAGAATCAGAGCTGCCACTCGTATGCCTCGACTGCACCAGATGCGTTATCACTAGGTCCTGAAGGGGGCGCAAAAACAAAGGTGTGAGTGGACGAAAAATAAAGGTTTTCGAAATACCTTTCTCTTTTCAACATAGTAACCCCCTATTTGAAATCCAGTATATTTGTAAAAATCATACTATCGTAGTATAAATCAACATGTACTTTAGGTATAACTGGAAACATATATCAATATAAAATCTCTAGATAACAAATCATATTTCCATAACTCGTTTCGCCATATATTTCGATAATATGATAATAGGAAAACCAACACAGGGTATATGAGCAATCACCCATGTACGTGTTGAGGAACAACCTCTCAATCCCCGTACAAGCACTTTACGTTATCAATTAATTTGTACTCCTAGTGCCACACACATGTAAGCACTTGCGCATTAGCGCGTCACACCCGAGTCCTTACGTAGTGGGGCATTTTTCACAAAAATAAACATAAACGTAAGACAAGCTTGCACAAGGTATTTACCGGACAATACCCCTGGAGTACAGTGTGTGTGACCCAAACATGTGAGACTTGTCCTACGGCCGTGAGACGGTACTACAACGTAGTGAAAGCATACCAAGTGTGTTTGAAAACATACGTATATACATCATGTGTAAAAGTGAAGAATATCATATACTTCATAATTTCCCAAATATTTAAACGTTGCATAAATAGCATTCTCATCAGAGTCATATATCAAATACCAATATTTATGCATACCCGAAATCATAGGCAAAAACCATTTAATAATATATATCCATATATATTCAAATCTCAAAATCATTTCATAATATATATATATATATATACCTCAAAAACATTTAAACTCATGTAAGAAAACCATTTCATAAATATTTTCAAGCATATAAACCAAGTACAAAAACAAAAGTCCACTCACAGGTGATTGGGAGTGAAATCCCCCTCGGCGTTGCCCTCCTCGAAGTGTTGGGTCGAAGGATTACCTATATAATATTAGGGGAAAAATATTAAACCTCCCTAATATAAATTAATATAGCCCTAATAGAAAAATAACCAAAAAATAATACTATTTTAGCGAAAACGGGATCGAAAAACGATTTCCGGGGCCCGAAAACCTTGCCCCCGCCGTCCACCGCCGTCGGCGCCGCCGCACGAGCAGGGAAACGGCCGGACGCGCCACCACGCGCTGGCACGTGTCGCCACGCGCCTGCACGGGCTCGGTGATGTCATCCCACGCGCGGCTGACGTCAGCCACGGGCCTGCTGACGTCAGCACCGTTAGATTTAACGGAATATACCTTTCTGACAGAATATTCTGTTACCGTTGACGGAATATTCATTCTTCTTCTTCCTCTACCCGGTTGCCAGAGCCACCGCCGGTGCCGCCGTCCTCCGCCGCTAGTTCGCCGGAATTTCTAGAAAATTTTCTGAAAAATGTCCAAAACTTTAAAAATTCATAACTTCTTCATTCCTTGGCCAAATTCAACGTGCCATATATCAAATTGAAGGTATTGAAGAGTAGAATATTTTCATACCAATTTGGGGCTGGAAAAATGGCCGGAGATGGCCTGAAATTGGCCGGAAAGCTTCGGGAAACCCTAATTCCGTTCTCCTTCAAAACTGCACCAAATTCCACGTTCTTTATGTCAATTTGAACCTACTCAATGTAATAAAACCAATGGTAATGGTTTCGAGGCTTTCCTTGGTCGGTATTGTACAGAAAATTGAATGGCAGTTTGCCGATATCGTTCCGACGTCGGTTTGGTCGATTGGGTTTGAGTTTGGAGATTCTGAAATCACAATCTCGTCCAAAATGATGAGATGATCGTAATGGTAATAATCTTGAGCGACGGTTCGACGGTTTTGTGATTCGTCCAAAAACTAGGGTTTTGGTGATTTTTGTGAAGTTGGCCGAGAGAGAGAGAGAGAGAGAGAGAGAGAGAGATAGGTCGGGGTGGGAGAGAATGAGGGGATTGGCTGCACAGCAGCCAGCCAAAAACCCTAATTCACAAACGGGTGTGAAAATTACTAAAATGCCCCTACACTTTAAAGTTTCATAAAACGTTCGTTTAAACTTCGAATTGAGTTCCGCTTGCGTCCACGTGTTCGTATCGATGAGTACTATTTGAATATGTAAAGAAATATATTTCCACATGTCGTCTCAAAAAGTCAACAAAAGTCAACATTGGTCACTAGGGGTATTTTGGTAATTTTCCATAAAAATTTGGGACGGGTTGTAACAAGATAAGATAAGGATACGGCATATTTTGAATGATGCTTAAAAAATATAACATTTAAGTTTCCTTGATAGGAGGAACTTATTTGTTAGGCATCTATATAAAGGTGAAGTCCCTGCACTCATAAACGTACGTTCAAGGCTGAGTATTAAAGAGTTTATTGAGTGAAGAAGACTTGCCCTTGCTTTTCCTGTGACAATGGCTTCATCTAGTCAGCACACTAGTCCTTTTGTAGATTCATTTGTTTAAACATGTTATTTGTATCTCTAATGTATATATGTTCTAAGTAACTCTTTTTAAAGCTTACACTCCACTTTTTTCTGGTTACATTCAATTTTTAATTCTAATAAATTATTATATTCTTCTACTCCTAAAATATGTTCTACGCCTATATCTAAAATTATTTTTTTCATTTCTTCATCTGAAATCTTATGCAATTCTAAATCATGTGGTTTATATTTTTCTAAGTATTGCTCCTCATCTAAATTATCAATATCTTCTATGAGTTTATCTACAATATGATCAAAATTTTGCTCTACTAAATTAATATCTAAATTATCAAAATCGATATGAACACTTTCACCAATGCTCATCATCTTCTAAATTATCTAATTGCTTATAATTACTAAATGTAATTGTTGCTTCTCCTGCATTAGTTTCATAAATTTGTGCATGATCTGATTGTATATTTTCTGCTACTTGTAAATTTGGTAATGTCTATTGGGTTCCTTCTAAAAAGCTATAGTCTACGGGTTTTGCTCCTATCATATTCACATGCTTACTTCCAAATGTTTGAATTAGATTTTGGAATTCTAAATTAAACTTATGATTATATTTATCTGACACTTTTCCTATATACATTAAGCTAATACACAAATTTTTATATTCTCCTTTCATATTATAATTTTTTGTTCTTATGCTAACTTTAATATTCATAGCATAATTTGGAATACAACTTATGATTGCTAAATTTGAACTTAAATCAACTTCGGTTGTTGCTATTGATGTTTGTTGGTGGTTATCTCATCTATCATCATATATGTATACTAAAGTTTTTGTGCCTATTTGTGCTCTAGTTAAACTTGTTATGCCAATCATAATTGTGCTTATATGAATCTAACTAAAATGTAATTTTCTTAATTGATTAACTGCTTCATTACTAAGTAAATTAAGTGTGACTTCTTTATCAATACAGCTAACTTCATGTTGACTGATGCTACTTACAATTTTATTTCTATTTTCAAATAAACCTAATTGATACAAACTATATTTATTTTTCTAGGTTTTTTCAAATCCTTTTTCTAATAAATTCTTGTGCTTCTTCCTCAGTAGGATAAATATTTTCTGCTCTAACTATTTCTTTTCCTTTTTTCCGGAAGAGTTCCATTTTCTATTACCAAAGGGGTTGATAGGTCTTCTGGTATGATTATTTGTGGTCAAAGTTAATTTTTTTAATTTTTGTAATATAGATGGTGGAAGTGATGAATGTGTACTATGTAAAACTTTATTAATTCCTGCTATTTGTTCCTCAATTTGATCTAATTTTTCAGCTAAATTTAAAACTAATTGAATAATTAAATTATTTTGTCTAATTGAAATATTACTACTAACTACTTGTGGTGAAAAATCTGTTAAACCGACTGGTTCCTGATGTGAAAATAATTAAGCACTCAAATTAAACCCTCTTTTGACAATTGTAGTGAAGTATGTAAGTAGGGATCGTTCTAAACCGGGGATTAGGAGGGATTGCTAATGACCTCTAAACTGACTCAAAAATATAAAAACAAAGTTAAAAACGTTCAAATAGACTCAAGAGACTCAAAACTGACTTAAGACACTAAAAACAGCTAAAAACAAGCAAAAAGACTCAACTCTAGACCTAACACTTGGTTTTGACGAAAATAACACTTTAAAGACTTGAAAAACTAAGAGAAAACAGATTTTGACTCAATAAACAAGACTTAAGAAAATGGGGATTTGTTCTGACGAAATTAAAGTTTAAAACAGAAACTTAAGAAAGCAACCTTATGAAAAACGACTTTGAATGAATTGAATGGGTAAAAGGCTAGTTAGAGGACCCTTCTCCACACATGACACATATGCAACATAAATCAATCTCCAGTTATTATTCCAATAAACCATGAATCTCAACACCCCAAGTTAATTAGTTACGCTTAAACTAACCTTCAGATTTTCCTAGATTCATTGAATTGGACGTAGCTACACAACCAAATTATTCTTATCAAGTTCCCTATATGATAGCATACTAGAGATACATCTCAAAGATCATTAAGTTCTATGAAAATCATAAGTGTTGACAAGGTAATTATGACTATGATAGCATGACACTCTTACCAGGAATTTACTTAACACGATTGTGACCAACAACCTTCACTACTTGTGAATATAAGTTTCTAACTATTAGGTGAAAGTCCCTTATACTCTAGCATCAAATTCATGCATGTAAACTAAGTATGCATCCTCAATAAACATACAAAAATACGTTTCGATAACTCAGTTAAGTAAATTGCATTCACGATTTATGAAACAAAAACTGGATGTAATCAACTCAAGTCACATATATGTTCATGGCTTTGAATTCGCCTCTAACTAAAAAGAACTTAGTTACACATGATTGTAAATAAAAACATTGAAATTAAAATAAGAATACACCTAAAACCTCCAGAGCTTCGGCACTAATCTTCAATCTCTGACTTCTCGCTCCTCTCTGTCCTCTAGTTGTCTTCTTTGCACTTCTAATTAATAGCATCCTCAAATAACTCTCAAGCACGGTTTTCTAGAGAGTTCTAACCTCCTTAGAACTCCAGCATCCTTCTGAATTAACTCCAAAGACACGCACAAACAGATAGCCCATTATCTTCCTTGAAACCAAATCCGAGTAGGACTCTATTTCCTGTTTCGACCTTCAGTCACCAAAACAGCTGTAAAATCTGCAATACGTATCCAAATGCCAATCTGTAAAATCCTATGAAAACTAGACTTCCAGAGCTTTCCAACCATGTATGGCACGACACGTAATTCATTCTAACGAAATCTGGGCGCTCTGTCGAAGTTGACCTTTATGCACAGCGTTGTCCAATTCCTGTCGGATTCTGCCTTTGCAATGTACTTGTCTTCCAGACTTCTATTTCCACTCTTTTAGGACGGATTGGACTCCTCAAACACTCAGATTATCCAATGTCTTTATCTGAAAAATAATTCTCCCATTGCAATTAGAATTAGGTAGAAACTGATAGTGCTAAGATAAGGATAGGATAAGGATAAGATAAGGATAAGATAAGGATAATGTTCCAGATAATGTTCTTCCCTTATCTTATCTTATCTTAAACGTATCTTATCCATCTTCATAACAGATCCTAGCCTCATTTGAACTCCAAATTCGTCCATTCCCTGGGCTCCATATACATGCACTCCAGTTAAGCTCCATTTTGCTCCAAAATGCACCAAAATGCACTTTCTTGCTTCACTTGTCATTTAAACCTACAAACACACAAAAATAACTTAAATCACTATAATAAACAATAACTACTACTTAAATGCAAGAAAACAAGCTACTAAGTCGCATAAATATGCTCCTATCAGTTCCTTGTCTAATTTACTAATTTTTTTAAAGCTTGAATATATTTTCTATTTAGTTTGAGTGTGACATCTCACATCGACCAACAGAGAGGGAGTGATGTGCCTTATATATAAATGCCCACCTTTATTTAACACGAGGCCTTTTGAGAGCTCACTGGCTTCGGATTCCATCGGAACTCCGAAGTTAAGCGAGTTTGGGCTAGAGCAATCCCATGATGGGTGACTCACTGGGAAGTTGCTCGTGAGTTCCAGAAACAAAACTGTGAGGGCGTGGCCCAAAGCAGATAATATCGTGCTATGGCGGAGTCGGTCCGGAATGTGATAGAATGGTATCAGAGCCACTATGCCGTTCGGTACGGATGTGCTGGCGAGGACACCGAGTTCCTCTTAAGTGGGGTGGATTGTGATATCCCACATCGACCAACGGAGAGGGGGTGATGTGCCTTATATGTACATGCCCACCTCCAATTAGCACGAGGCCTTTTGGGAAGTTGCTCGTGAGTTCCTAGAAACAAATCCGTGAGGGCGTGGCCCAAAGCGGACAATATCGTGCTACGGCGGGGCCGGTCAGGGATGTGACAGAGAGAATCGGTCATCAAACTAATAATCTATCTATTTTATTATGCAACTTATCTACTTGCTCAATTAACTCTTTTTGTACTAATTGAATTTTTTGAACTTCTAATTTTAATTGTTCAACTATTTCTAATAATTTAATTTCTGCTTGCTTAGGCTTACTTTCTATTAGCTCAATGAGTTCTTTCATCTCTCTTTTGCTAGGAAATCTCTGAATATTTTTATTAAATTGTCTTCTAATTGAGATGTGATATAATCTAAATTTTTCCTAATAATTTTTATTGAATTTTTCTAAAAATAATCTAATAACTGATTTAATAAATTATTATGCTTATTATTTTCTAATTTTATATTTTCTGCTTGACTAATAATAAGATCTATAATACTATTAGCTTGTGGATTTTCTTCACTATGCAAAATATGATTATGCTTCCTTAATGGAAAATAACAAATTAAACTATTTTGATCTAAAGTGATTTTTCTTTTCTGTTGCTCACTAATCTCTAAATTAAGATAATTTATCAAAACTAAAATCTACCTTTCTCTAGATTTATTGCTAACTGATTTCTTAAATACTCTCTTTCTTCTCTTAAAGTCTCTAAACTATTATTAGTTGCTCTACTTGTTGCTAATATATTACGCTAGACTTCTTATCCTTACTAGTAAAACTAAGGTGTTCAATAAAACTAAGATAAAACTTTTGCTTCTTATGAGTCTTTTTAATTTTCTTATAAATATATGTTAATCGTCTCTTTATGCTAGTTATAGTAGGATGTCTAGGACAATAAATTCCTGGTAGTTGTGATTGATAAGGTCTATAAGGACAATAATATACACTATTCATGCAAAATAAGTGTTTGTGATATTAGTTGTATTGATGACTTCCGTCCTCAACATACTTTACTATCATAATTATACTATTAAAATGTCAAACTTGTCTCTGATACCAAATTTGAAGCACGATCTGGTTAGATAGTCTGATGGTCATTATAACAATTTAGACATAAAACCTTGCACATGGAACTTGACATATTTCAGCATGATGGCCACTCACAATGAAGGTATAAGGCCACAAGGGCTGAACTCAGAGGTACCTTAGTTAATGTTCAGTTATTTATATGGCAAGCATTCAACTATAACAGAGTGCTCAAACAAAGTATAATCGTCAGTTTAGCAAGTTAATAATATAACTACAATAGCATTTCTCTGTTTTGGATTGGAAGTCTAATTAAACAAACACACTAAAACACTAAAGCAAAGAAAGAAAACTTAAGACTGGAGAATTTCTTGGATATGTACACTTGCTCTTTTATTGATATACAAAAGTTTACAAGAGGAAAGAAGAAAGATGTTTACAAAGGATGTTAGAAGGGTTTGGTTGCTCTGTATGTAAAGCTCTGAGTGATTGTTTTTGTGTGTTTTACAACTGAATACAAACTTTCATTATATACACTTGAGGTAGTCTTCAAGACAAAAATGCTATAGTGAATGGAGTTTTGGAATTTATTTACACATGTATCACATTTGTGACTACTGTTTCTGCAGTAGGGAACTGTTTCTGCGGAATCTACTTTTTTCCTTTTGGACCATGCAGAACCTTTTGCTAGTGGATGAGTTGGAATTGTTGGACCATGCAAAATCTTTGGAGTTTTCCCCATGCCTAGTTTGGGTATTTTTGAGATCCAAAGTCCTTGTGGGAAATGTAGGCCAAAATTTGTCATTGTGGGCAATTATGCATAGAAAGTTTTCAAAAGATTACATGGGCTTTGGAAAATTACTAAACCACTCAGACTTTGGAAAATTCAATGTGACATGGGCTTTCAAAAGATTCATAGAGAATTGCATGCATAAGTTTAAGCTTAAACTTTTGGGGTGTAGCAAATGGTCTAATCGCTATGGTATAGCAGACATTTTTCCGTTAGAGGAGGACCTCAGGGATGGTCTATTCGCCCTTTTTTTTGGGTTTGCAAGGTGAAAGGTGAGGTAGCACCTATATGGTTCTTTATAGTTTACCAATTTTCCAACAGCTTAAGCTTTTGCGGTCTAGTGGTTTTCGAACAAGGAAAATAACTAGCATTCGAAACCCTCAATGCTAAAACGGTGAAGCCTTCAATGATTCGTTTTGAGTTTTCTGATTTGAACTTAAGGCACTAGAGTTATAAAGTTTTGTTGTTCGTATATAATCCTAGGTTTCATTGGTTTCTTAAACCGCGAGAAACTATCTTTCCAGGAAAAGAAAAAGGTCCTTAGACATTTTCTTTTAGTATCTTTAAACGCTGCAGACAGATACTTTTCCAATCTCAGCTCCTTGATTCATAAAAGCATAAAAACATACATAACAGGATGCTTCCTCTGGAGTTTATCAGAATTTCAAGCTTCGGAATTTTTTTGTAGTATAACTCTATATTAAGAATTGAAAGCAGAAATTCGAATGGTGCAAACCAGGCGGAGCTTTAATACAAAATCAAGAGTATCAATCACCCCAATTTTACCTTGGTTGCTAAACTTTCTTCGGAACCTTTTACGCATCGAATGCCTTTCCTTATCATTCGTCTGAGTGGATGCCAGCATTGGCAGCGCGAGACCAGTATTCCTTGACTAGCTGTCCAAATAATGATCCCTCGTTCTTCATCAGCTTCAATGGCTCATCATACTCTACTAATCTCCCTGTCATTGTAAATTTCTCTAATTAATTAACAACTAAAACGACATAAATATGAGATTTGTAACATAATGCAAGACTTACCATCACTAATAGCAAGCACTTTAGTGCAGTCCATCACGGTAGGTATCCTATGAGCCACGGTTATTACAGTGCAGTCCGCAAATTCTGTTCTTATAGTTTTCTGCAGAACAGAGTCTGTTGCATTGTCCATCGACGCAGTGGCTTCATCAAGGACTAGTATCCGGCTCCTCTTCAATAAAGCGCGTCCCAAACAAAATAGTTGCCGCTGTCCCATGCTCCAGTTTGTTCCATCTTGTACAACTGCAGTCAAGGTTGTTAGTTGTTTTACAGACACCGAAAAACTCTCCAAGATACACAATTTACTTACCTAAAGAATCCAGACCCTCTACTTTTTCTTGGATAGCCTCTCGTAACTGACATTTCTCAAGAACCTTTACCACATTTATCGGAAGATAATTTGAGTTAGAAAAAGAAAGTTACATAGATCTGAAGTAAAACTTTCTTGATATATAGTTAATATTGACGGCATGACTTCAATTTCAAATGTTTTCTTTGAGAAACCTTTACCTCCCATATTTGATGATCAGTATGCTCTGATAAGGGGTCTAGATTGAATCTCACAGACCCGCTGAATAGTGTAGGATCTTGCGGTATGATCCCTAAACATGATCTTAAATCATGAAGTCCAATAGTACAAATGTCATAGTCATCTACAATCACCTTTCCTTCTGTAGGCTCTACCAGACGAAACAAAACGCCGATAAGAGTTGTCTTTCCACTTCCAGTCCGGCCAACAATCCCAATTTTGTCCCCTCCTTCAATTGTGCAACTAATCCCACGAAGAACTAGCGGCGCATTAGGCCTATATCTAACCTGCATAAGTTTCATTCTGTATCAGGCACAAGTCCCATTGTTCTTAAAGTTACAATTTTTTGGTATATCTTTTGTCATACTGACCTTTAAATCGCGTATTTCTACTTTGCCAACAGTTGGCCAACTGCGCTCAGGTCGGTTGTCTTCAATTACTTCTGGAGCCTCACTGGGAATATGCATGTATTGTTCTACCCTTTCTACAGAAATGATTGAGTTTGCTAGAAGGCCCTGAAATTGGACTGACATTACGAGGAATGCGTTCAATGACAGACCGTATGACAGTGTCATCCCTATAAGACCTGTCAAAATATTAATCGAAAGGTCAGACGATAAATCATATAGATGGTTACATGAAATGCATATGATGCACTGAATTGTGTTAAGTTACGAGCAGCAAATAGATGGCGGAAGCTAATGTTTACTAACCAGGAGAAGAAGAGTCAAACTTGATCAAAATAATGAAAAGTGCAGAGGCTGAGAGAACAATAGCACCGAGCAATTCCAGACGTTCGATCAACCACTCATTTGCTGAAAAATTATGGAAGTCAGCAGTCGCATTTGCATCTATAAAGTCCAAGTTTTTTGAGAAAAAACGATCCTCCTCCCCAAAAGCTCGGATTGTCAGGGCTCCAGCAATAGATTCAGCAAGGTGGCTTGCAAGCGTAGACTTAGTTGTGCCATTCATTCGCATCAACTCTTTTGCAGAAGCAAAGTAGTAGTTCTATTTGTAGGGAAAAAATAAATCAAGTAGAAATTTTTTGTTTAGAAAAGGCACGAAGTTAAGGGAATCATCGACCAAAACACGTTAAGAAAATCAAGTAGAAGATTTGTTGGTTTTAATGTAGTACCTGAAACCGTATAGTAGCATAAATTGTTGGTGCAATCAGAAACACGATTGGCCAAGTACGATACACCAGTACTATAAATATACTGTACGTGTTCAGAGCTCCTCCAACAGCAGTTAGCAACTTGAAAGCTACTTCAAGGTCGATGATATTCATATCAGTAGATACCTACAAAAATATTCAAAGCCAATGTCGGCTTCATTAGTTTAATGCAAAACATACTATCAAAGTTCTCTTGGAATTCGTAAGTATTACCCGACTAAGTATCCTTCCCACGGGTGTTGAATCATAAAACAGCATCGGAGCTCGAAAAAGAGAGTTCAGTAGTGTATCAAAAATAGATTTTGATGCTTCACACCCTAAATCGACTAGAGACAGAGATCGAAAAAGAACGGAGAGAATCATGATACACATGACCCCAGAATAAACTACAAAGAGTTTGACTCGGGATACGCTATAATTCTGAATGTTAGAAGCCAACCAGTAAACTTGAATGAACTGCCCAACTAATAACATCACATGAAAGAAGAGTGTCAAGGAGAAGTACAGAAACCCTTTGCCCTGCTTCAAATACTGAATGTATGGCTTGAAACCTGTGTCTCCGATTTCTCTCTCCTCTTGCTTAATAAATTGATCTCCTGAAACTTCGTTTAGCTGTAACTTCGTATCTTTCTCAATCTCGTCTGTGGATGATTTATATTTTTGGGTAGAAGCATGTCTAAGTTGCATCTCGGAACCAGCAGTGTCATTGTGTGCATTGACAAGGTCTTGAAACTCTTTACAAGAAGCTAGCAATTCTTCGTACGGAGCTTCTCTTAAAACTTTCCCTGAAGACATCAACTGTGAAGAAAAAATATATACATTAAATGAACTGATTTCTTAAAATATAAGGAAATAGCAGTGTTTGTAAATTACCAGAATTGAATTGAATGCCGGAAGGAAATCTACTTGGTGTGTCACAAGCAGAACTGTCTTCTCCGACAGAGCTCCCATTACATATTCCTGGCAAATTTCGTATTAGATTTCACCAGAAAAAAAAAATGCGACCATATCATTAATAGTTTGAGAGGGAAATTGTGAGTTACATTGAATAGGCTGGTCGCCGTATGCGCATCAACTGCACTGAAAGGGTCATCCAAGAGGTAGACATCAGCATTTTGATAGAGTGCACGCGCAAGTTGAATGCGCTGCTTCTGCCCACCACTCAGATTGACACCTCTTTCTCCTATCTGAGTGAGATCGCGGAATGGAAGCATCTCAAGGTCCTTCACTAAAGAACACTTGCTAACTGTTTCTTGGTATCTAACATTATCCATGGCAGAACCAAACAGAATATTTTCTTGTATAGTTCCTGTTTGGATCCACGCAGACTGAGAAACATACGCTATCTTCCCATATACTTGAACCTGTAAAGCAAGGCCGACAGAAGCTTTATTAGTAAGACTTTCTCGCATAGAATAATATATTAAATTGTTTAGAAGAGAATTGATTACATACAATGCCATTAATGCGTGGAACTTCTCCGAGAATCGCAGCTAAAAGGGTTGATTTACCTGAACCAACCTCTCCACAAATAGCTACTTTTTCACCTGGTTTAACCACCAAATTGATGTTGCTTAGTGTGGCCTTTGTTTCACTTGTACTATCCCATGAAATTTCAGAGGATTTAAAGAAAACGGAATGCTCAACATCTTTGCCACTGCTATCTTTCCTTGTCCGTCTGTTTTCCAACTCCGGTGCCTCAAGGAACTTCACAATCCGAGATAATGAAACCTTTGCCTCAATAAACGCCCCAAAAACATCTGGAATCAGCTTAATAGGCTCCTGAATGATGCGCAAAGTTGCTAGAAACGTGAAAACATTACTAGCAGATAGTTTATATCCAATAACGTAGCATGTCCAAAAAGTAACGGTTGATACCAACATAGGAGATGACCAGAACAAAACATTATAGTATCTTTTTTGTGACAATAATTTAGATATCCATTTGAGTTCTTCCGTTCTCAAGCCTTCGATGACATTCTTGAAATTTTTCTCCCAAGAATACAGCTTCAATATCTTCATATTCGAAAGTGCTTCAGTAATGGCCTTCAGCCGCCTATTTTGTGCTACCATGAACTTGGATTGATACTTATGCTGCAACTTTGCCATTGGAGAACTTGCCAGCAACGTCACTATTAGTACCGTTAGAGCTGCAACGGTTGCCAGCCCAACACAGTAGTAAACAATAAGTAATGAAAGGCACAGCTGAAGGCTTGTGGACCAAATCTGATGAAACCAGTATGGAAATTCACCGATTCTGTAAGCATCCACCGTTACATAATTCACTATCTCACCAGGAGAATGTTCCATCTTGGCAGAATTCGAGAGTCGTAATTGCTTCTGATATATTGCTGCAGATATCAGTGATCTTACTTGGAGTCCTACCAGTCTAGTTTTAAAGCACCACTGCCTCTCTGACAGTGACTCCAAGATTTTCACCATGAAGAGACCAAAAGTCAGCGCGTAACCCTCGTATTTGAAAGATGCATCACCTTGAGCAACCTTAATGAAGGCCATGAGAAAGAGTGGATTACTAGTGAGCGCAATAACCTTGATCAGCATCAATATCCCAGAAATCAAAATAGCTCTCCTCTGGCAATAAAAAATTATGGACACAATAGATGGGGTATGACATGAACCTCCTTCCTTCCTTTTGTTCAATTGCTGCATAAATATTAAGTACCATGTTCGCGCTCTATCAGCCTGTCGCAGTTGTGGAATATCTTCACTCGCGAGAATCTTTTGCTTGCCTTTCTTCATTAGTGGATTCATCCAACAAAATGACATTGTACTAAGTACCCCTGCTTTTGCAAAAGGAGTTTCATTGTCATTCGAACAGATTTCACCTCCGATATCAGATTCCTCCCCCTGCATTTCTGGATCACCTTTTGTGAAAATGTTGCTTCCCTGAAAAAGAATTGTATCTTCAATTAATTGTTCTAAGCAGAACAATGGTAGTATAGAATTAACAATCACAAAGAAACTGAACACTGCCAAATCTCTCCTTTCAATCCACGACCTAGAGATCAATCGTCAGCTAAAAATGCAAGCAATAAACATACCATTGTCACGGCTTAGCGAGGCATGTCATGGCATGACTTGCCGAGAGCCGGAATAGCCAAGGCAAGCCGTGGCATAGACAAGGGAAGACATTCGTGCCATTGTAACACACGTACGCAAGGGTGATCACGATCAATGTCGTGTACACAGCAAGGAAAGTAAAGTGTATACTATTCAAAAACCAAACATATATATGTCTCATGTATGTAAACCTACTGCATGAAAAATACTTGAAAAATAAAAGATTCATTCAATACCGTTCTATATCCAGAAGGCAGAAAAGTTCAGTTGTCTAGCTCACTAGCATATCAGCCCTCCTGGTGTAACTTGCTCTTGAGACCAATAACATATATATACGTAATACTATATTTATATATATATATATATATAGTCTCACTCGTCAGTCGTCAAGATTAGCACACTAGTTCTCCTTAATCTTAGGGATCTCTACAATAAACTAAACATTATATTACTCCTTTCTTATTATTAATTAAACAACCAGCTGCTGCAACATGTATATATAATTGTAAACACGCACACAACTGCAGAAGGCCCCTAATCTCTTAATCATATATATTAATGGGAAAACGAGGAGAGCTTGTCTTCCTCCTTTTTAGTTCTTTGACTTCTTTCAAGGAGTTGTGTTGCACTCAAGCTTTTTATTTTAGTGAGCTATTATTGTACATGAGATTTGACCTCAGGATCTCCTTTCATGCTCCGCAGACAAGTTTTACAACCAATTCTTTCATCAAAGTTGGTAAGTTAAGGCGTAGAATTTCTGTTTAGAGCTTAGATTTTAAATTTCTCAAAACTTGAAACCTAAAACTTAAAATTTTAAATCATAGGTAGGTTTGAAATGATGCGTTACTATGCATGTACTTACAGCATAGTTGATTTAATATTTATTCTACAAATTGCTCATAAAATTGGAACTTGAGAGAACATAGTGGAAATAATCTAAGTAGTAAACCATTCTAGCTTGGATTATAAAACCTTTTTTTTTCTTTGGAAAAATGATAAAACTCCCTTCACGGGGACTTGTCCCCCACTTACCATTAACAAAGTCCGAACATTATAATCAAAACCGTTCATTCTTTTTATCATCATCTAAAGATTATATATGCAAAAAATGATTCAATTTGGCGATCTTTTAGCCATTCATATGCATAAAACAAATAGACGGTTCATAATGAGGATGTTACTTGTTACCAAAACCGTTGATTGGTTTAACACGTATGGATGACTAAACGATCTCCAAATTGAATGATTTTTTGCATGTATGATCTTTATATGATGATAATGAAAATGAACAGTTCTGATTATGATATTCGGATGATAAAGATTTATTAATCGTAAGTGGGGGTACACGTAAGTCTGCCCACCAAAAACACAACCATTATCCTATGAAATATTGGTGTGGAAAATCAAACACAAAGATCAATATATGGCAATACAAAAACAATCGGTTGGTCAATTCTACATCACTCACAAGTCACGAGGAATCAAACACAAAGATATATTTATGGCAATAAAAAAACAATTGGTTGGTGAATGCTACATAATTCACAAGGATTTCTTCTCTTTATTTACAATACGATTTTAAATTACTTTAATCAAGAAGGAAGGATTCAAACTTGAGTGCAAGAGCAGGGCCGGCCCTGTGGGAGTGCAAGTGGTGCACCCGCACAGGGTCCCCAATTTTGAAGGGCCCCCGAACTTTTAATGTGTATATAATATATATAGGTTATATTTTTTTGTGCAGTAAATTAATTGAATTTATGCTTAGCAGAGGTGGTTTTCGCAATGCAACTTTCACTCGAGGTTGTGGGTTCAAACCCCTTTGATACAACATCAAAGCTATTTGAACCCACGACCTTTTTGGAGAAGTCAAATTTTATTTCAAACTCAACTGATTATATTTAATATATTTGTTTCCGCAAGAATTAAATTTATATAAATTTGGAAAAATCAATCTGTAAGTTTAATTTATAATGATTTTTTTTCTTAGTAAGGTCTCAATTAAATTTTGGCACATGGCCCCCGAAATCTCAGAGCCGGCCCTGTTCAAGAGTACGAGAATTTCACAATAACTAACTGGCCTAATCTACATATACATATCGATTATCATGTAGGTTTAGATGACACATCCCGACTCGGATGTACACGTGGACACCCAAAAGTCGGATGTGCTGGCCGACACCACGTAGGGTGACGAAAGCCTATTTGAAGAAATAAGAAATAATTGAATAAATTAAGATCAATGTGTACACAAATGTACGGCGCGGAAGAATTTACTACAATACAAGTCGTACAAGGTACGGAGTACAGAGTATAATTACAATACCAAGGAATTTAAACCTTCGTCATACCACCGCCTCGAACGTAGACAGCTCCAGCCACTAAACCTGGAGGGGCGCAAAAACAGAAGGGTGAGTGGGCCAATAATAGTCACTTTTGTAAAAACCTTTGTTTTCTGAAAGTAGTAACCCCTCGCCGTCAAAATCAAGTAGTTGGTTGGAAAACCGTTTCAGAAAACGTACTATAATAGTAGGTAGAAAACGAGGTAAGTACGGAAATATACTTACCGTCCGAAACGGGCAGAAAGCCACCGTTCGGCATAAAAATACTTTATCAAAAAGTTCGTAAAATAAAGTTGTACGGAAAACCTGTAAATCAACTGAAAGCTTCCGTGGTATCAGTGAAAACCAGTGGTAAATCACAGTGCAGAACTATAAGATAAGCCGCTCGTTTAGGTATAGCAAACACACGAGTTCATACAGATAAATTCTGTCATGAACAGGCTGGGTGTATACATAATATTACGCTCGTGTACACAATCACGTGAAGCTGGCGCTATTCGCATCACAACGAGTTCGAGTCGCCCCAAGCGACCTAGAACAAGCTGGCACCTGCTATGGGTCCATAGCGAGCGTATAGGTGCGTGTGAACAATCACGTGAAGTTGGTCCTGGCCCCGGACGGTACAATCAACACCGTGTAAGCAACCTGGTTGAGCGTATGAAAACATACCACGGAATAATTCTTTATAAAATAAGGTAGGATAAACAAGTGAGGTAATTTCCCTTTTTGGGATAACCTTAGAACGATCAATATAAAGTATTCTCGGGGGCCGTACCCGAAATACTAAGCGTAGAACTAAAATACGTGAAATACAGAGAATACGCCACATAGGTACCAAGGTATAGAAATACCAACTTAATGGTAGACTTGGTGAACCCAAAATACGGTAGAAGTTTACCAATTCCAGGGTTCACCAAAATACGGCCCAAGGCCCGTCAAACGAGTATACAAACCCAAAATTACAAGTAGGCGATAAACTAATTAACTTCTAAAACCCCCTAAAATAGGGCCGGTTCGATACTAGCAATACGCGTATAAACCAATACGGAATTTCACCAAAATATGGTGAAATTCCCAAAAGGAATTATAGGCCCAAAGCCCACTAATTTTCAAAGCCTAACAAGATTACCGAGCTAAGCTAGTAAACCAAGTAAATACCACAATAATACGAGGTCTACTAAAATACGAGTCAAATACCAATTTAAAATCACAAGTAACGTAGGCAATTAACCAAATAATTTCCCAAATAAAACACATTTAAATAGTATAGGGAAAGGGCCCACTCACAAAGATTTGCCGGGAAGCCTAAATATACGTCGTCATGACGCCACGGTCGCCAAAGCCCAAGGTTTCCGAATTAAATCCAACGAAGAAATCCGTAAATTGAAGCACCCAAATTCCAACTGAATTGGGCCACAAGCAATTGGCCCAAAATTCTCTATGCACCAGCCCAAAATCACATTTGTTCAAATTGTTTAGTACACCCTGGGCCCAAAACAGCCCCTACACCAGCAGTCCAAACCAAACAAATCAGTCCAAATCCACCCTTTACCCAAACCAGCAACCCAAATTACCTGCAACACTTTCCTCCCGTCCACCAACAAACAGCAAACACCCATGCACCCACTCCTTCACCGAGCTTCAACAATAATCAGCACACACACACCCACTGTACCAGCTCCTTCCCCGACTGTGCAAACCAATCCATTTCATCCTGCACCCAACTACACCCAAAACTATACAACCCAACAACATACAGCACCAAAATCAGCATCATCTTCCTCCAGTTCTTGCTGGGGTTCAAAAATTGGCAGTAATTTCATCCAGTGCACAAACAGGTTTCAAATCGAGCTCCAGTGTGAGCTTGGCCATGAAAATGGCCTGAAGAATCCACGGGGAGAGAAGACAAAGGCACGGGGTGCCTTGAGTAAATTCAAGTTTCTGGGTAATTTGAAGCTTCCTGGTTTTTCAGCAAGGTTCCAGTTCCTGGGTTTTTGTTGTTGTTTGAAGAGTTTTGGTTTGGGCAGAGTAGAAGTGAGGGAAAGTGGCTGAGAGCCACGGCTTCATTTTGTTGAAGTTTGCAGGAAACAATGGCCAAGGGAAATGGCCTGGGTGTGTCTCGGTTTTGCCGAGAAGAAAAGAGAGAGTGAGGTTGATTATTCTCCTTTGGTGCAGCAAGGAAGAAGAAGAAAAATTAGAGGGAAGTGGCTCGGCCTGCATAGAAGAAAGATGGTGTTTGCTGAGTTCTTTTGTGCAGCCGAGAAGAGAAAGAAAATGGAGGTTGCAGACTCCCAAAGGCCAAGATAGTGGCTCGGTTTGTTGAGAAGAAAAAGGAGAAAGAAAAGGCACGGGGTGCCATGAACATTTTCAGTGTGTGTGATTGTTTGCTGCAGAGAAGAAAAGAGAGATTGCTGAGAAGAGTGCTCGGGGAGAGGGAGAAGAATAGAGCTTTTTTTTTTTTTGTTTCTTTGCAGCAGAGAAGAAATGAGAGAAGGTGACTAAGTTCATTGAATGGGACAAATCCCAGACAACATCCCCAAAAACGTGGGATTGATTTGTGATTGGCCATACGGCCTGCAGACTAATGGGCCCCAGCCCATAACTCACCACAGCCCAAAGTTAAAAATACGGAAACGTCGAAAAATCAACGTCCGTAAAATATTCGTTTGGAGTCCGAACGACGTCCCGCTCGCGTCTACGAGTTCGTATCGACGAGCACGTCAAGAAAATACAAGTGGAAACGTCGTACGAGTTACGACGCAAAAGTCAACCGAAAGGTCAATCAAGGGCAAAATCGTCATTTTGCACCTCCGGGAATAAAATAATATTATTTCCGGAACGGGTTGTAACATTAGAAACAAAGTTGAAAATAAATAAATTGAAATGAGTAATAATTCCAAAAAAGATTATAGATATTAGATACCAAGACACACCAGAAACTGAAAAAGATGAAAATTTGGGTTGAGAAGCTTGCAGTAGGAGACAAGGTAATAAACTGAGTTGTGACCAACATAGTTTTTAAAACTTAAATGATTTTTTCTACTTTTTTGGCACAACAATATAATTACACTAAGGGGGTAGAGAATAAATTGGTAGAAAACTCACAATTTTCGAGACTAAGACCACTCACTTACAAGGGAAGAAAAATAACACTAAACTGAAATGCTAAGTAACATGATGTTTTCTACTTCAGAGAGTCGTGTTTGCTGGATGATGAGTTTATTAAACACATGACAATAAACTGAATACATTTCTGGTAAGGGAATAGCTAGGATTAGACATATCTTTTTTTGTGCATGGGCTGCTCTCATGGTGGCCGGTGGCGTGGCTTGCCGTGTGGTGCTGGTGATGTTGTGCGGATTGCTGGACAGGGAGAGGGTTTTTTTATTCTAAAATGCGTAAACTTCACTTGATTTCTTTTACCCTAAAAAGTATGCCCGGTTTGGTACCTTTAGTCTAAAGATTAGACAAAGAGCAAGGAGGATATGAAGCACTGCCGGGTAGATTTAAAAATGCTTTGCCATAATCATCAATGAAATTTAAGAAGCATCTTACCAAAAAAACTGAAATTCTAGAAGTAAAAATCTTCAAAGACAATAATAATTAGTGGGGGAGGGGGATATGAAATTCTATGGTTGGAATATTTAGTATACATCCATTGTTACTAAGAAATTGAACCTTTTTAGGAAAACTCCATATGTTGCAGGAGAGGTTTTCTCATGCAATCAAATTTTAATCCACGAGCCTTCGTAATTATGTATTGTAGACTTTTGGGCTTTGTCAAAAGAAGTACAAGTTCACTTCCAATCTTTTGTTTGTTTTTTTTTTGGACAAAAAAGTTCACTTCCAATCAATCGTCCTCTTATTGTATCTCACTTTTTGTTCTCATGAATTCTCAGTTCAGTTGACCAAAAAAGAAAACACATAACATAATATCAGCATTTGGTCCAAAAACCACATTAGAGCTAAAACAGCAAATTCCAACCGCTTATGACATTAGGATTTAAGGTTTAAGGTCTAGGATTTGAGATTTAGATTATAAAGTAACAACTCGTATTGAATGCAGGTTGCATTTTGAGGGATGAAAAGCGTTTCAATAGGAGCCCTTGTTGGGAAAATGAAGGGCTAAATATCACCAGTGATTCTATGTGTGGGCCTAGATTTTCATACCTCAGGAAACTGGTCGAGATAGATGATAGCACCCTTTTTATCCGTACTCTTTAAAGTAAGATAGTAAACTACGTACCTTATGGGGAGGGCAATATTCTCTTATGGCCTTCAGGGCCTGTTTGAATGGGAATTCCTTAGGAGGGGCAGGACTAGCTCCCGTGTTTACAGTAACAAGGTATTCGCGACTAGCAGTCTCCTCCGCACCTCACTAGACGGTGGTATCTAATCCCGAGCTGAAGCTCGGTATTAAGCGGTACTAACAGTAAACGGTCTTCGACTTCGTCTTCTTCACTTTCTCCCACTTTCTACGGGGCTTAAGCATCAGAGTTGTTGCTAACATTACTACTTCATCTGCGTTGTCTGCGTTGTCTGCAATTCCGACTGACACGTCGTTGAAATCAACCTTCTCAATAACTCCAACGGCCTTGTTTGCGTCGTCTTCAAAGTCTGGTGGCATCTTCTTTCCACTCTTCCTCACATATCATATGCAGAGCTTTTCAATTTCTGGGTTATTTCAATTTGCAGAGCTGATTCAACTTGAATTCTTGAACCCGCATGGAGAAAAAAAACCACCAATACCCACTTCCCAAATCGCAAAATTCACCAACTCAATATCAAAACCTTGATCTCACCACCAAAAACAACCCATACAATGAAAAATCACAAATTTACAACCATTTCATTCACTTTTTCTCCTCCCATTTTCGCCAAACTTTCCATTTTGCTTTCTGTTTCTGTCTGAGCATTGGAAAAATCTTGGTGGTACGTACGATCATTGAATGGTCCAGATTAATTTGTAATGGGTTCCAAACGAATTTTAAATCATTCAACAGTATGGTATGTATCATTAAAGTTTGACCATGTTAAATCATTTGCTTTCTATTTTAATGTTTAATTATTTTTCTTTTTTCAATTTTCAGTTTTGTTGGGTGGGGTGCAACAGATGGAGAGAGAGAGGGGTAAAAAAAAATTGAAAATAATTTTTTGAATCAAAAAAATATTTTAGTCTGGTATATAATCTGGCACTGCACTAAACACTTCACTATTTTTATAGTGCTTAGTTCAAGCCATGCCATTGCAACTTAATCTCTTAAACTAGGGACTGGCTACAGTGCTCGCAAGCATTGAATGCTTATACCAATCTCACCCTCCTTTCCCCCCTCTCTCCTCTCTCCTCCCTCATTTGAATGGTGAGATCGGTGTAAGCATTCAATGCTTGCGAGCATTGTAGCCTACTCCCTTAAACTAATCTAATCCAAGCTAGTAAAGCGTAACAAATGGGGTCCAAGGGTTTTGATAATGATGAGAGTTAGTAAAGCGTAACAAATGGAGTCCAAGGGTTTTGATAATGATGAGAGTAGGAAGTGAAGGAATTAAGGATGATGGGGTTTTGGAGTTCCTTGTTTGGGTATAATAGAATTTTAGTGGTGAAGGGATTAAAAAATGGGATTAGAAAATAAAAAAATTAAGAAAAAAAAAATCGGGAGGATTGGATTAACCAAAACATGAAGCCCATGTAATCACCGACCCAATTCCTACTTTCTGTTCTAGATTTGATCAGAAAATCAATCGCCATTTTTGGGAAGAGATTCTTTTCCGATCAGTTTTTCGGGCAGAGATTGTGGCTTTGCAGATCCTGGTAAACAATGATGAAGAAGACGAAATGGCCTTCTCGATCACACGGATGTGACTACGTACCTCTCTGAACATCAATTGTGGAAAGCACGACAAGCTCCACCCGACGAACTCAGCAACCGAATTGAAGAAGCACAACAACCGAATCTACTCAATTTTGCCTCAAATGGAGTTATGCAGGTGTTGAAGGCCTTGATGTTGCGGTCGAAGTAGTCGAAGAGGAAGACGATGTGTTTGGAGAGTTGGGTTGGTGGAGGAGAGGAGGAAGAAGCGGGATCGAGGAAAGAAGAGACGAAAGGGAGGGTGTTTACAATGAAAATATTCACCGGGTCAAAACCATGGTATGGTGACTGAAATTAGGCCTTAGGGAAAATGGCCCAACCCAGTTCAGTAATAAAAAAAGGAAGGCCTACAGTTTCTCTCTTCACCACCAGCATTAAATGCAAGGCACTCAGTGGGAGGAGATTTAGGCTAATCATAAATATTATCAATTACTTTCCAGACTAGGCCATACTTTAGAGAGCATTCAAGGCGGTCACAAGCGCAACTTGACAGCTACTATGTAGGCTTCGAGAGGTCTATATAAACAGAAGAAGGGCTCAAGCACAAGGACACTCAAACAACCAAAAATCAGAACTTTTAAGTTCAAAAGACAACCTACCGAGGAATTCCCTCAACGATGCAACCTACAGATCATTTAGTTTTATTTCAAGGGATAAAACTCTCTGTCTGTGATCATCTCATTCACACTACTCGTGCAGCTTGTGACTTTGAGATCAAGAATTAGAATTCTAGGACCGTACCTCCTAAATGCTCTAAGAAATAGTAAACTAGCTCTACAACCAAATCCCTTTCTTTTGGTAGTATCGATTTACCAATCTCAGGCCAGTGTGTCTTTGGTTATTTCCCTTTATAAGGAACCAGCATTAGGACCATCCTGATGGAGTTGTATCCAATCTGATGGGAGTCTTATCAATTGTATCCGACTCTTATATGTAGGATTGTTGTACTTTTCTCTATATAAAGTCATTTCAATATCAGTCTTTATTTTCTGTCTTTACTTATCCGTATATTTATTTTCTGTCTTTACTTATTCGTATGTTTTTTTTTTTGTCTTTACTTTTCTTGTAAATGCTTAAGGGTGGGGCGTTTGTCTATAACCAGTTTATGACAAACCCCATCTTAGCAGTCTCTAGTATAAACATCGAGAGACAATTAAAAGTCCTTAACAAGCAAGGCAATTAAAAAGAACCTAATAAAGGCTATCTGATAAGCCCCAATCCTTTGTGGGGAAGTTATACTGCTTGTGGTGCAAGTATCTAATACGTATATAATCTAATCTAATCATAATTACATCATTCTATTGGCATAAACCAATAGTGGCACGCCTGACTACACACCAATATATAAAGGCCTCACGAGAGACCCTTCAAAGGGATAGAAGTGAAGCCTACTAAAATTCAATAGGAAGCAAGACGGTGCTATCCTGAGGCTAGCCAACCAGTGTTCCTTACCTGCATAATTGTACCACATTCGAACAGAGGGGATTGCGAAAACCCACCTCCAGAGGTGGGTTTAGAAGACGTGGTTTTGCATTATCCTAAACCCCTGTTTAAATCCCCTTCTTCAATCTCGTGTCTAGTAGATTCCTGCTTTAAGCTACCCAAACAAGGGAGTTAAGAACAGGGATTTCCAAAACCCTCTTTCCAGTCCGATCTCCCTTTTCAATCCCTCATCCAAACAAACCCTCAGGGTTTAGGGTTTACGGGTTAGAGTTTAAGTTAAGAAAGCAATACCAACAGCTTATCGCATGATTCTAATGAAAAATGATTTCTTTGCTTGCTAAGCAGAATTTTTATCCTAAGTACATTTCTTAATACTGCTTCTTTGATATTGTCAATTGCTTCAGAGTCAAGGCATCAAAATCTAGAACTTGTGTTGATCATCAAAATTTTGATTTTTCGGCAGCTTCACTGGCTCATCATACTCTACTAATCTCCCATTCATTGTAAATTTCACTAAATAACTAACAATTAAAACAGCATAAATATGAGATTTGGAGCAAAAGCAATGCTTACCATCACTAATAGCAAGCACTTTAGTACAGTCCATCACGGTTGGTATCCTATGAGCCACAGTTATTGCAGTGCAGTCTGCAAATTCTGTTCTTATAGTTTTCTGCAGAATAGAGTCTGTTGTATTGTCCATTGATGCAGTGGCTTCATCGAGCACATCCCAAACAGAATAGTTGCCGCTGTCCCATGCTCCAGTTTGTTCCATCTTGCACAACTGCAATCCAGGCTTTTGATTACTTCTTGTTTTATATGACACTTTCCGATTCTGTTGTTCAGTTGTCACCGAAACACACTCCTGCAAGAAATAGTTTATTACCTAAAGAATCCAGGCCGTCTTCTTTTTGTTGAATGGCTTCTCGCAACTGACATTTGTCAAGAGCCTTTTACACATTGAGATGGAAGATAAATTAAGTTAGAAAAAAGAAGGTTAGTGTGTCAAATGGTTGTTCTGAAACGCCGAATTTTACCGCTATACGTAAAATTCAACAAGTGAACAATAATCACATAAGCAAAAAACTTACCTCCCATATTTGGTGATCAGGATGCTCAGATAAGGGGTCTAGATTGAATCTCATGCACAGACCCACTGAATAGTATCGGATCTTGTTGGATGATCCCAAAACATGATCTTAAATCATGAAGTCCAATTGTACAAATGTCATAGTCATCTACAATCACCTTTCCTTCTGTAGGCTCTACCAGACGAAACAAAACGCCGATACGAGTTGTCTTTCCACTTCCAGTCCGGCCAACAATCCCAATTTTGTCCCCTCCTTCAATTGTGCAATTTATCCCACGAAGAACTAGCGGAGCATTTGGTCTATACCTTACCTGCATAAGTTTTATTCTATGTCACAGTCATACACAAGTCCCATTGTTCTTAAAGTTCCATACTACTTTTGCAACACTAATGTTGAATTTACAAAGATTGTATATTTCCATCATGAGTTTATTACAATTGTTCAACCATATATATAAGGAGATTAGCTCCTTGATTTACGCCACAACTGGTGGCTTAGGGAAGATAAATTAACAGCTCCTTGTTTTAAGGAGTTGACAATACAAGTTTTGTTAAACACAAGACAACCGTGCTCTTAACCACCTAGGGAATGATCAGTTGATCAATCCAAATAAGAGACCAGGAGAAACATGGAACCAGCAGCAATCAGCAACCTTAATGTCCAGTGTACACCAGCAACCCTTATTGTCCAGTGTACTCGGGACAAACCCTAAACTCATTGAACTACTTCCAATACTCCCCCTCAAGCTGGATCCAAGAGGTTTATGGATCCAAGCTTGGACAAAATTCGTTGAAACTGATGAGAGGCCAAGGGCTTGGTGAAGATGTCTGCCAGTTGGTCAAGACTTCTTGTATAGTGTGTCTGGATCACCTGCGACTGAACTTGTTCTCGAACGTAATGACAATCAACTTCAATGTGCTTTGTTCTCTTGTGAAACACTGGATTTGATGCTATATGCATGGCTGCCTAATTGTCACAAAATAAGAACATGGGAAGGGTTGCATTAGCACCTAAGTCACACAGGAGACCCTTGAGCCATATCAACTCACATGCAGTGGAGGCCATTGCTCGATACTCGGCTTCTGCACTTGATCTAGCAATAACAGTTTGCTTCTTACTCTTCCATGTAACAAGGTTGCCACCAACAAATGTACAATAACCAGTGGTAGACTTTCGATCGATTGCATTTCCTGCCCAATCAGCATCACAATATCCCATGATTTGAGTGTTGTCATTCTTCTTCATGATGATACCACGACCTACAGATCCTTTTAAGTAATGTAAGATCCTTTTAACAAGAGTCAAATGCTCAAGTGTTGGAGAGTGCATGAACTGACTTACAATACTGACAGAATATGTGATGTCAGGTCATGTGATTGTTAGATAGATCAACTTACCAACCAATCTCTGGTAGTAGCTTATATTTGTGAGTGGTGTACCCTTCAAGCTTGGTTTGTGCTTGCTGTCAAGTGGAGTAATGGCTGGTTTAGAATCACTCATGTTTGCTTCCTTGAGTAAATCCAGGACATACTTTCTCTGGTTAAGAAACAGTCCCCTATATGAGGTTGCAACTTCTACTCCAAGAAAGTATTTCAATGTTCCAAGGTCTTTGATTGCAAACCTTTGGCTAAGGGACTGTTTGAGTTTGAAGATTTCATCTACATTATCACCTGTAATTATCAGATCATCCACATAGATCAACACAACCAAAGTTCCCACAACACATGTGCGAACGAATAGTGAGGAATCAGCATTGCTGCTTTTGAAACCAACACTAGTGAGAACTGAGCTAAGCTTGGCATACCAGGCTCGTGGAGATTGTTTCAAACCATAAATGGACTTGTGCAATTTGCACACTACATCAGGTTCATTGCTTTGTGGATGTCCTGGTGGTAATTTCATATAGACGTCTTCTTTGAGATCACCATGCAAAAATGCATTCTTCACATCCATTTGGTACATGGACCAACCCTTGTTCACAGCCACAGACAATAGCACTCTTACTGTGTTCATTTTGGCAACAGGTGCAAACGTTTCTTTGTAGTCTACCTCAAAAGTTTGAGTGAATCCCCGAGCCACCAATCTTGCTTTGTGCCTCTCAATCGATCCATCTGATTTGAATTTGAGTTTATAAATCCATTTGCAACCAACTGCTTTCTTACCTTTTGGGAGTTTAGTAATGCTCCAAGTGTTGTGTTGATCTAGAGCTTTGAGTTCTTCTTGCATGGCTTCCCTCCACACTTCTTGGTTGTTGGCCTCATGAAAATTCTGAGGCTCACTGTATCTCAATATGGAACTAAGAAATACAGCATGAGCTGGTGTGACTCTCTTGTATGGGACACAATTGGAGATGTGATGAGTTGGTTTGTATGTGACAAAGTCTTGAAGTCTTGTGGGAGGTTGCCTGGCACGTATTGGATTGCGTCTTGGAGTATGAGGATCAATGTGATGAGAGTCATCTTATGTCATACTGTGAGGATCATCTGAATTGTCACCATCTTCATGTATTGGATCATTAGAGTGGGATTTGTCATTGCTACTTCCAGTTTGAGTTTCATCAACATTAAGATGGCTGAGGCTTTGTGAAGCTTCAAGTTCAATCCTTGGTACAGGAAACACATCTAAGATGTTGTCCCCTAGACTTGTGGTTTCACATGTCCTGGCTGAAAAAAGGGTTAGCTTCATGAAATTGAACATCTTTGGACATAATCATTTTCCTTAGTTGAGGATTATAGCACTTATATCCCTTTTGTGTCGAGGAATAGTCAGGGAATATACATTTGACTGCCCTGGGATCCAGTTTATCCAAGTGATGTGCCTGAATGTGTACAAAGCATATGCAGCCAAATACTCTAAGGTGTGAGAGGTCAATCTTCCTACTCTTCGTGACCTCTAGTGGAGACTTGAAATTCAAGACTCGGCTAGGTAACCTATTGATGATGTAGGTAGCTGCCATTACTCATTGGGATCAAAATTTCTTTGGTACATTCATCTGAATCATCAGTGCTCTAGTTTTCTCAAATAGGTCACGGTTTTTCCGTTCAGCCACACCATTTTGTTGAGGTGTGCCAACACAACTTGTTTGATGCATGATGCCATGAGTGCTCAAATATTGTTGCATGATATGGGACATGTATTCAGTGCCATTGTCAGACCTTAAGGTTTGAATTTTAGATGAAAAATGGTTTTTAACAAGAGTATGAAAATTCTTAAACACTTCCATAACTTCACTCTTAGCCTTTAGGAGATACAACCAAGTGACTCGAGAGAAATCATCAACAAAGATAACAAAATACTTATAACCATCAAAGGATTCACTAGTTGGTCCTCATACATCTGAATGAACAAGTTCAAAGCACTTACTAGCTCTAGATAAAGAAGAGTTAAAAGGCAATCTAGTGTCCTTAGACAAATGACAAGTTTCACATGAAGTTCCATCCTTTCCTAAATTTGGAAACAAAGCCGACAAAATGGGTGGAGAAGGGTGAGCTAAACGCTGATGCCATAATTGGTTATCTTGGCTGGATTTGAACATGACTTGAAACCCTCTGGGATTGCTCTTTGACATATAATAAAGACCATCTAGATAGAACCCTTCACCAATCGTCTTCTTGGTGGCATAGTCTTGAAATATGACATTGTGAGAAGAAAAAATGGCTAAGCAATTTAAGGTCTTTATGATTTTTCCTACTTATAGGAGTTGAGAAGGAGGGTACATATAAGGCTACTGACTCGATTTCATCTGACATCAACTTGATTTTTTCCTTTCCTAAAACCTTCACATTCTCACCACTAGCAATTGAAACTTGCAAGGGACTTGTTAATTTTTCAAACTTATCAGATTTTGTCACGTGGTTGATCATATGATCTGTGGCATTTGAATCTGCGACCCAAAAATCATGTAATATATTTATTTCAAGAGCAGTTTTAAATGCTTTCACAATACCTTGTATGTTCTCTTGGGGTATGGATTTGGTGTTTGTCAAGAAACCAGCAAACTTCCCTAGCAATGCAGTTGAGTTCCCTCCTTCTGTGCTGTCTGCATAGTCAGTTCCAGCTCCTCCTACCTTGCCTTGAAGATACACCATAAACTCCTTCATGAGTTCAGTTGGATTTGCTGTGAATCTCTTGAATTGATCTGAACCATCCAGAGTGGAGGTAGATGCACGATTTGCTCGATGTGCATTGCGATTCACCCTTTGTGATCCCTTATTGTCCTTCATGAACTCAGGCTTTAGTTCTGGATGCAAGATCCAGCATGTGTCCTTAACATGGCCTATGTTGTTGGAGTGTTGACATTTCAAATTTGGATGCTTTCCTTTGTACTTCCTCTCGTTGGTTAGATACGCCCTTGCCTCAGGTACACTGGCCATTGTACTCATGTTCATGACCTTCCTCCTTACTTCTTCACGCTGAATTGTTGCACATACACTGGTGAAGGAAGGAAGTTCAGTGTTCATGAGTATGTGGCACCTCAGATCTTCATAGGTTGAACCAAGACTGGATAAGAGTTGAAAAATCTTGTCTTCTTCAGCTCTTTTACGCAGCAGTGCAGCATCTATTGTATGAGGACGATACATTTCTAACTCATTCCACATGTTTTTCATGCTCCCGAGAAGTTGTACAAATGGCTTACCATCTTGCTGCAAACCAGCAATGTCCTTCTTTAACTGAAAAACACATGCAGCATTGTTCTGACTGCCATACATCTCCTTGACTAACTCCCATAGCTTATATGAGGATTCATAATAGCTGAATATTTCAGCTAGTTTACGTTCCATGGAATTCAAAAGCCATGACATAACTAACTGATCCTTGATGAGCCAGGATTCATAGGTTGGTGAGGAAGCATCAGGCACTTCGATGCTTCCATTTATGAACCCTAACTTGGACCTTCCACCGAGAGCAAAAGACACTGCTCTCGACCAAAGCAGGTAATTAAACTCATTCAACAAAACTGAGCTTAATCTTTGATTTGGGTTGACATCCACCTCGTGCACATTCATGGAGGAGAGCACTGGTGAACTATCAGCTTTAGACCCAAACGAATTGTCTTCAGCCATTTTGTAGGTTGAACACACTCGGATAGTAGCAAATCAGACACAAGTTAATTCTCCTGGTCTGATACCATGTTGAATTTACAAAGATTGTATATTTCCATCATGAGTTTATTACAATTAATATATAAGGAGATTAGCTCCTTGATTTACGCCACAACTGGTGGCTTAGGGAAGATAAATTAACAGCTCCTTGTTTTAAGGAGTTGACAATACAAGTTTTGTTAAACACAAGACAACCGTGCTCTTAACCACCTAGGGAATGATCAGTTGATCAATCCAAATAAGAGACCAGGAGAAACATGGAACCAGCAGCAATCAGCAACCTTAATGTCCAGTGTACACGAGCAACCCTTATTGTCCAGTGTACTCGGGACAAACCCTAAACACACTGGACAAACCCTAAACTCACTGAACTACTTCCAATAACTAACCTTTAAATTGCGTATTTCCACTTTGCCAACAGTAGGCCAATTGTGCGCAGGTCGGTTGTCTTCTATTACTTCTGGAGCTTCACTAGGAATATGCATGTATTGTTCTACCCTTTCTACAGAAATGATTGCATTTGCAAGCATGCACTGATATTGGACAGCGATTACGACATATACATTCAATGAGAGACCATAGGATAGTGCCATGCCAATAAATCCTGTGAAACGATTAAGCAAAATGATTTAATTAGGGGATAGGGCACATGAAATGCAAACAATGCACCACGGATGGCAAACTGAATTTTGTAAAGTTATGAGGATGAGGTCAAATCTGATGGTGGAAGCTAGTGTTTACTAACCAGACAAAGAAGCGTCGAATTGAATTAAAGTAATGGCAACTGCTGAGGCTGAGAGAACGATAGCCCATACCAATTCAAGACGTCCTATCAACCAATCATTTGTAGAAAACCTACTGAAGTTGGTGCTAGCATTTGCATCATTAAGTTCCAAGTTTTTTTAGAAGAACCGATCCTCCTCTCCAAAAGCTCTGATAGTCAGGGCTCCAGCAATAGATCCTGCAAGGTGGCTTGCAAGGGCAGACTTGGTTGTGGCATTCATTCGCATTAACTCTTTGGCCGAAGCTAAGTAGTAATTCTGTTTGTAGAAAAGAAAATCAAATAGAACATTCTTTGTTCAGAAAAGGCAAAACAAATGTAAGGAAATTATTGAACAAGACGGTTTCCCTTACGTACCTGTAAGACTATAGTAACATAAATTGTGGGAATAATCAGAAACAAGACTGGCCAAGTACGAAAAACCAATACTAAAAATATGCTGTATGTGTTCAGAGTTCCCCCAACCGCAATGATCAACTTGAAAGCTACTTCAAGGTCAATGATATTCATATCAGTGGATACCTAAACAAAATAGTCTATGCAAAAATGTTAGTTCCATTAGCTTACTGTAAAGAGTATCATTTGAAATCTGTTTTTTGAATCTTACCCGACTAAGTATCCTTCCCACAGGTGTTGAGTCATAAAACAGCATTGGTGCTCGGAAAAGAGAGTTCAATAGGGTTTCAAAATTGGATTTTGATGCCCCGCATCCTAAGTAGACTACAAAGAAAGATCGAATGAACAAAGCAAGTGCCATGATACACATGATCACAGAATAAACAGTGAAGAGTTTTACTCTTGACACACTAGAATTCTGAAGTTTCGAAGCCAACCAATAATATTGAATTAGTTGCCCTATTATGAACATCGAGTAGAGAAGGATGCACACGGAGAAGTACAAAAATCCCTTGCTCGGTTTCAAATACTGGATGTATGGCGTAAAACCAGTGTCTCCTGTTTCTCTCTCTTCTTTCTTAATCAACTGATCTCCTGAAGATTCCTTTAGAGGTAATTAACTCAGTGTTAACTTTCTCAATCTCCTCCATGGCTAATTTATGTTTTCCGGTAGAAGCATGTTCAACTTGCGTCCAGAACCAGCAGTGTCATCGTGTGCATTGACGAAGTCTTGGAACTCTGGCCAGGAATATGTCATGGGAGCGCTGGACAGAGAGAAAAGAAAAAGGACAATATATTCATTAATTACTAGTTTGAGAGGCAAATAAAGAATTACTACACTGAATAGGCTGGTCGCTATGTGAGCGTCAACTGCACTGAAAGGGTCATCCAAGAGGTAGACATCAGCATTTTGATAGAGCGCACCAGCAAGTTGAATGCGCTGCTTCTACCTGCCACTTAGATTGACACCTCTCTCTCCTCTGAGTTAGATCACCAAACAAAATCATTTCAAGGTCCTTTCCTAGGGAACACTTCTCAAGCGTTTGTTGGTATCTAACGTGATCCATGGCGAATCCAAAAAGATTATTTTCCTGTATAGTTCCTGTTTGGATCCATGCAGACTGAGAAACATACGCTATCTTCCCATATACTTGAACCTGTAAAATTAGGCAGTCAGAAGCTCTAGTAAGGCTTTACCATCATAATAATTGAAACATTACTTCGAAGTGAATCTATTACTTACAATGCCATTGATATGTGGAACTTCTCCAAGGATTGCAGCTAAAAGGGTGGATTTACGCGAGCCCACCTCGCCACAAATTGCTATTTTTTCACCCTGTTTAACCACCAAATTTATGTTCCTTAATGTAGGCTTTCTATCACTAGAACTATCCCATGAAATTTTGGAGGATCTAAAGTAAATGGAATGCTCAACCTCTCTTCCGTTGCTGTCTTTTCTTGTATGTCTGTTCTCCAACTCCGGTTCATCAAGAAACTTCACAATCCAATATAATGAAATTTTTTGTCTCAATAAATGCTCTGAAAACATCTGGGATCAGCTTAATTGGCTCCTGAACAATACGCAACGTTGGTAGAAATGTAAAAACATTAACAGATGAGAGTGTAAATCCAAGGAAATAGCATGTCCAGAAAGTAACTGCAGCGACCAAAATAGGAGATGACCAATACAAAACAGTATAATACCCCTTTTGTCTCAATACTTGAGTTAACCATTTCATCATTTCTTCTGTAAATAACCTTCTTGAAATTTGTCTCCCAAGAATACAGCTTCAAGATCTTCATATTCGTAAGTGCTTTGGTCATAGCCTTCAGCCTCCTATTTTGTGTTGACATGAGCTTTTTTTGGTACTCGTGCTGCAGCTTTGCCAACGGACAGCTTGCCACCACAGTCAATATAAGTACAGTTAGAGCTGCAACGGTTGCCAGCCCGACAGAGAAGTAAACAATAAGGCCTCGTTTGGCAGCTCAGACTGGACTGACTATTTCAGTCAAATAGGATAATCTGTCATCGGATAGTACTGACTAAATTAGTCGGGCGTTTGGTGCAGTATCAGACTAATATTGACTATTTATACTATGTTGGCCGGCCTTAGATGTGTGTGAAGAACACAATTTGTTCTTCATACAAACTCACTCAAATCCTCATCAAATGCAAGAACTACGAAAAGTTTGACCTTCGTAGGAGATGAAGTACATAGGTAACCTTCAATTTGATTCAAGGTGCAACCACAACTCCTTCAAGCAAAGGTGTTCATCCAAGATGAGATTGAAGGCTCTCTTGGATATTTAGCCTTTGATCATGCAAAAAAGATTCTACAAAGGTATAGGATGCTACAACTTACTAATGTGATTTTGAGTTGTGTCTTGGTTCACAACATTTAGGCTTCAAAAGTCATGAGCAAAGTTTTGTTTTTGAATACTACTCTGTTAGCTAAGAGCCTTTAATTTGTTAATAGCATGCTTAAGTGTTGCTCAAATGAACTTGTAATTCAAATATTTTCCTTCAAGCTAGACCAAGAGAGTGAGAGGGACCGACCTGACTAATTATACGGAGGTTTTTGGGCGTATAATTAGTCGGGTGTGAGGGGTACTAAATGGTGGGCCCGGTTTAAATAGTTGGGCGACTATTTTAGTACGAAGCGCACCAAACACCTGAGACCGGATTATTAGTACTATCTGGAGCGCTATACGGCGAAAGACACAGCTGAAGGCTTGTTGACCATAACTGATGAAACCAGAATGGAAATTCTCCAATTTTGTAAGCATCCACCACTACATAATTCACTATCTCACCAGGAGAGTGAGTCATCTTGGCAGAATTTGAAAGTCGTAGTTGCTTCTGATATATTCCTGCAGAAACCACTATCTTACTTGGAGCCCAATCAATCTAGTTCTGAAGTGCCATTGCCTCTCCGACAGTGACTCCAAGATTTTCACAACGAAGAGACCTAGAGTTAGTACATAACCCTCATATTTAAAAGCTGCATTACCTTCAGCAACATTAATGAAGTCCATGAGAAACAATGGACCATTAGTCAGTGTTAGAATCTTGATCAGTGCGAAGAGCCCCAACATCAAAATAGCTTTCCTCTGCCAGAAGAAAATTATGGACAAAACAGAAGCGTTATCAGATGAACCTCTTTTCTTTCTTTTGATCAACTGCTCCATAAATATTAAGTACCATGTTTGCGCTTGATCAGCCTGTCACAGTTGTGGAATATCTTCATTCTCAAGAAGCTTTTTCTTGCCTTTCTTCATCAGTGGATTCAACCACCAAAATGACAATGTACTAAATAATCCGGCTTTTGCAAAAGGGATTACGTTGTCATTTGAACTGATTTGATCTCTGATATCCGATTCTTCCCCTTGCAAAGGTGTGTAGAAAGCATCATCATGCAGTTCTAGATCACCTTTTGCAAATATATTGCTTCCCTGAAATGCACTAAAGAGCAAGAGTATTGATCAAAGGAAATATAAAATGTTTAAAACAACATTAATGGATACTGCCTCATCCACAACAGCTTCCCAAATTGATGAACTGCAAACAAAAACTGCAAGCACGAAGACAAGAATCGAAAAAAATTTCGTTATCACAATATGTGGAGAATGTGGCTTCTTTAGGGTTAAACACGGAAGCAACCATGTGAACCCTTGAAATAACAAGGCTAGCCATCCATAAATGGGTAAAACAGTCTGATCTGTATTAATTTTGTCGATGATTTTCCCCAAGTAGGCCAAAGCCAAACCTGAATTAAGGCTGGTCGAGATAATTGAGAATGCATTGAAGGTGTGAGACTCTGATGGTGCTATTATCTTCTTTGGTGATATTCTGTATATGAAGAAACATAACAAGATAAGTAGGAACAAGATATAAACTGCTATGATAAAAATATTGTTGAGACATGAATCTGGATCAATGACGGATAAAAATCCGGAAGAGCATTCAGTTCTGGACTCGGTCGAACAGTTGGAACTGCTGCAGAATAAGGTCCAGAAACCCTCCCCATGTGTCTCAAGGATGTGGAAAATCTGCACAATTACATAGGTATTTTAGTATTAAGCAGACCTATAGTAATATGGTCAATAGACACTGAAAGTCTGAAACTAAATGAGGGGATAATTTTTGCAGCGCAAAAACATGAAATTGCAATTCATCATGTTATTCAGTAATTGAGGTAACATTTCTAAATCCGCAAGACAAGACAAGGCTTGGCAATGGTAGGCGTCGTCTGGTGTCTAGGATTGGTGAAAGGTCTAGGATGGTAATAATCTAACTTAGAGGGGGGTGAATAGGTTCCAACTTAATTCAATTGTCAATTTCGATTTTCAATTTAAATTCCACATCCACATTACATCCAAACTATCCTACACATATGCAATTAATACGATAAATAAAATGTGCACACAGGATGTAGGATTTAACGAGGCAAAACCCACCACTGGGAAAATCCTCGGGCTCCCAAGCCAGGACAATCACTAAGAGAAATGAGTACAGAAAGACTTACAAAACTCATCAACTAGACACACATACTAGTAGGCAGTTTTGTCTCCGTGCTTTGCTACTCGATCTCTCTTCAGTCTTCGAGTGGAAGTGGCACTAACACACCCCGACCCGAATATCCAGGTGGACACCGGATATCGAGGCGTGTTGACCATCACTCCGGAGGAGTGACGAAGTCATAGGAAATTGATAAAGAAATAACGAAGGAATTTAAATCAGAGTTATGCTAAAATTTAAAGAAATACAGAGCGGAAGTGTATGGTGTGGGTTAAAACCCATGAATACACAAATATCAGAGCTAGGTGCAGAAATTAAAAGATTAATCCCATCCCGTAGGATGGATAAAGAACACAACTGAAAGTAAATTTAACATACTTCCACTGGAGGTAAAAACGGTACTATCAGCAACAGCCACGCGGTCTCGTCAGCCAACTAAAATCTAAGTCCTGGAGGGGCGAAAAACAAAGGTGAGTGGCCCAAGTACAGTTTTATAAAACCTTTTCAAAACTTTGGAATAACCCCTCACTGTAAAACCCGTAGTATACTGAAAATATAAGTTTTACTAACAGTAAAAATAATAACGAGATAAACGGGCCTACGCCCACAAGGATACTGGTAAAAAATTATCAACAGCAGTAAAATATCACGATACTCATCGCATAATCAATGCACACAAGTCATGCAGAAAGTAGCTACATGACAGGCTGGGTGTCTAATAAATTACGCTCTAGCACTACATGCACGTGAAGCTGGCGCTAAGCGCGTCACAACAAGTCTAGTCGCCGAGGCGACCTAGAACAAGCTGGCACCTATGATGGATCCAAAGTGAGCGTGTCGGTGCGTGTGAACATACACGTGAAGCTGGTCCTGGCCCGGACAGTGCTAACACCGTGCAATATGCGTGATGAGTAATAATTTGCCAAAACGTATAGACATGCCAATAATTTGTTCGATAAAGCCAAGTAAACATGAATACTAAATCATAAAGTGTCACATAAAACAAATAACGGTTTATAAAACATGGCATGCTATACATAGTCATGGAAAACACATTTAAAACACATACTAATATAATATTTGGAGTAAAGAAAGGCCCACTCACTGGTAAGTAGTCGGATCGTAGCCTCCGTACCTCGCTTGAGCTCGTAGCTCCTCGGGCTAAGTCTCACCTATATGGGAAATTACTAAACTAATCATTAAACAAGGCAGCACGCGTCGTCACGCGCGCCCACGCGCCGTCACGCGCCCGCACGCGCGCTCACGCGCTCGCACGCGCCACGCGCCGACTATGCACTCGCCGTTAAAGTTAACGGCGTGCCGTTAACTTTAACGGAATATTCTGTTTGACTGACGGAATATTCTCTAACGGTGTTACGAAATATTCCGTCACCGTTAGGGAATATTCCTGGACGGCATTAAAGTTAAACGGAATATACCTTTGGAATATTCCACCGGTTCGATGACGTCACCTCCTCCGGTGACCGCTGCAATTCCCGACCGCCGTGCGCCGCCGCCGTCCGCCGCTCGCCGCCGCCGGAATCTGGAAAAAGTCGCTGGAATCTGGAAAATTTCAAACTTCTTCAAAACTCAACCATTTTTCACGAAATTGGTGTCAAAATGAAGCTAGTGAAGAGTAGAGTTCGAATTTACCTACTAGGGACCCAAAAAGTAGCCGGAGATGGCCGGAAGGATCGGCCAAATTTGAAACTCGTCGATCTCGATGGGATTTTCACATGCAGGCCCTGGGCTTAGTTCCCAAGGCTTCCAGAGATGATTTTGTGATGTTTTGGAGTGTGATCGAGGCCTGGATCGAGGTGTTTGGCCGAGAAGACCTCGCCGGAAAAATTCCAGGTTTTGGTTCACTGGTTTGGCTGGGTTCCCGGGCTCGCCGTGGCTCGGGTTTGCTGAGGATGATGATTGTGATGCACAGGAACGAGATTGGACTGGTGTGAGGTCGAGAAGGTTGCTGGTAAATGGCCTGGGTGTCTAGAGTAGTTTTTGTGTTTTGTTTTTCTGCAAAAGCATGCAGGTTTGTGTGAGTGTGGTCTCGGGGAAGAAGGCAGGATGAATGGTTCACATTGTGAAGGAATGCACACTAGGTGCATGGTTTTAAAATAAGAAAAAGTCACAAAGTTTGCAAATTGCAAGAATCTGCCTTCTGCATGCCGACATGCATGCAAGAGAAAGGCTGAATTTCTGAGTTGGTTTGCAGGCCAACTGGCCTTGCAGAAACCATGGGCAAAGTCCACAGATTTGAAACACTGCACTTGGCAAATTACCATTTTGCCCCTGATCGTAACTTGTCCGTTACAAGTCCGAATCAGGTCCCGTTCGTGTCTACGGGTTCGTAGAAGAGCGTACGTACCAATTGTTACGACAAAGAAGCGAAAATAATTTGATAGAAGGTAATTAATCTCGAAGGATACAATATGCCTCCAAGGGCATTTTGGTCATTTTACATCATCGGAAATAAAATACAATAAAATTAGGGACGGGATGTAACAGGCACGACACTAACGCGGACGTCAATCACCTTCGCCTCGAACTTTGCAAGATACTAACGCGATCATGCAGAATGTATGAAATTAATGAAATGATTTTTGAAAATCAACCAATTACGAAAATCACAAGGCACATTTTCATAATTGATTTCTAGTTGATGCACAATGAAAAATCAGCAATAAAGATTAATCTTTTAAAACCATGAATGAAAACTGATTTTTCTTTCAAAATAAATATAGCAACCCAAAACAAAAAAACCTTTTTTAAAGCATGCAATACATGAGGAAAATCAAGATTAGATGATTGTCATTATTTTTCAAAACCTCACACATGCATTTGTTTTTCTCTCAAAAACCAAAACAGCCACAAACCAAAAGCACTTCTTATGATTGCCGTGGAAAGACTAACCCAAAAACCACAAAAACTCTATCTGATGCTAGAGTTTTTTTTTTCACAAAAAAAAAAGAAAATATATCAGGATAAGCATGCAAAACAACTAGGATAAAAACATAGGCGGATTAACCAGGGGCTCGGCGATAGATTCAGCAAGGTGAAAGCACAAGGGGCAGACTTAGTTGTACCATTCATTCGCATCAACTCTTTAGCGGAAGGCAAAAGTAATTTCTGTTTGTAGAAAGGGAAAATCAAATAGAATATTTTAGGTATTTAGAACTAAACGAGAATGTAGGAAATCATTGAAGAAATGCAAACAAGAATGTTTACCTGTAAAATATTGTAATATAATTGTAGGAATAATAAGAAACACAACGGGCCGTCTGAAAAACCAAATACACTAAAATATATATGTATTCAAGTTTCCCCAGCTGCAATAATCAACTTGAAAGGTACTTAAGATCAATGATATTCATATCGAGTGGATACCTAAACAAAGAGTCGATGCAAAAATGTTAGTTCCAATAGCCTACTGTGAGTATATCTTTTAAACAGTTTTTCGAACTCTCAGTCTTACCCATTAGTATCCTTCCCAGAGGTGTCGAGTCATAAAACAACATTGGTGCTCGGAAAGAGTTCAGTAGGGTTTGAAAAATGGATTTTGATGCCCCGCATCCCAGTGAACTATACAGAAAGATCGAATAATGGCGAGTATTATGACACACATCATCACAGAATAAACGCCGTAGAGTTTTACTCTAGACATGCTATAATCCTGCAGCTTTAAAGCCAACCAATAAACTTGAACTAGTTGCCAAGTATGAAAATCGAGTGAAACCAATGGACATGGAGAAATGGAAAAATCCCTTGCTGGCTTCAAATACTGGATGTATGGCTTGAAACCAGTGTCTCCTGTTTCTCTCTTGTAATCAATTGATCTCCTGAAGAATTCTTCTGATGGTAATCCAGTGGTAAATTTTTCAATCTCTCATGGATAATTTATGTTTTCCGGTAGAAGAATATTCCAACTTGGCTCCTAGAACCAGCAGTGTCATCGTGTGCATTGACGAGGTCTTGGAACTCTGGACAAAAATAATAACTCTTATAGAGCTTCCTCTTAATTTGCCCTGAATTCATCAACTGTGAAGGAAAAAATTACATATAACAATTATGAAATATACAGGTTTATTAGTAGATTATTGAAACGGATAAGAAAGAATGGTAATGACATGTAAAAATGTTTGCAATATATTACATATACAATAATTAAAAGCTGGAAGGAAGTCGACAGGTGTCACAAGCAAAACTGTCTTCTCTTGAGGCTCCCACGTATATTCCGCAAGAGAAACAGTCACATTAGCTTTCACTGAAAGTAAAAGAATGACTATATCGTCATTCATTGTTAGTGTGAGGCACAAAAGTGCTACATTGGAACAACAGGCCGAAGCTGGTCGCCGTATCGCGTACTACTGAAAGGGTCATCAGAGGTAGACATCAGCATTTTGATAGAGTGCGCAAGTTGAATGCGCTGCTTCTGCCCGCCACTTAGATTTACACCTCTTTCTCCTATCAGTTGAATCACTTGAATGGAAGCATCTAGGAGTCCTTTACTAAGGAACACTTTGGAAGCGTTTATTGATATCACAAACGTGATCCATGTGAGCCAGCAAGATAATTTTTCCTATGGTTCAGTTTGGATCCACATACGGGCCAAACATAACACTATCTTCATATGCTTGAACCTGTAAAAATAGGCAGTCAGAATATCTAAGTGAGCTTTGCCCATCCATAATAATTGGAAAAATAATTACTCCCAACTGATTTGGTTACTTACAATGCCATCGATGCGTGGAACTTCTCTGAGAATTGCAGCTAAAAGGGTTGATTTACGGAGCCAGCCTCTCCACAAATAGCTACTTTTTCCCGATTCCTGGAAATTTATATTCCTTAACGTAACGCCTTTGTAGCACTAGTATCCAAATTTCTGACATCTAAATAAAATGGAATGCTCAACCTCTTTGCCACTGCTGTCTTTCCTTGTATGTCTGTTCTCCAACTCCGGTTCATCAAGGAACTTTACAATCGGGGATAATGAAACCTTTGCTTCAATAAATGCTCCGAAAACATCTGGGAACAGCCTAATTGGCTCTGAACAATCCATAGCGTTGCTAGAAATGTAACATTACTTGAAGAAAGTGAATATCGAGAAGTAGCATGTCAAAACGTAACTTTGGAGACCACAAGAGAGATGACCAGAATAGAGATATTATAATACACCTTTTAAAACATTACTTGAGATAACCATTTCAAATTCTTCTGCTTAACCCCCTTCGACATTCTTGAAATTTGTCTCCCAAGAATACAGCTTCAAGATCTTCATATTTGAAAGCGCTTCGGTACTGGTCTTCAGCCTCGTATTTTGTGCTGAGCTTTGTTTGGTACTTGTGCTGAAACTTTTGCCAGGCTTTTACATGAGTCAAAATATCAAGTGCAATGAGAAGCTGGCTGATGTAGCTATTGACAGCGAAGTAAACAATAAATGTGCAAGACACATCTGAAGAGCTTGTGGACCATATCTGATGAAACCAGTATGAAATTCACCAACTTGTCAGCATCCACACACCATGATTAACTATCACTCTCACCAGGAGAGTGAGTGTCTTGGCAGAATTACGAGAGTCTTAGTTGCTTCTGATATATTGCTGCAGAGACCACTGATCTTGCAGGAGCCCAATCAATCTTGTTCCTAAAATTCCATTGCCTCTCTGATAAACGCTCTCCAAGATTTTAGAGATGAAGAGACCTAGAGTAGTGCAACCCTCATATTTAAGCTGCATTGCCTTCAGCAACATTAATGAAAGGCCATGAAACAATGAGCCGCTAGTCAGGGTTAGAATCTTGATCAATGCGAAACCAGGATATCAAAATAACTTTCTCTGGCATAAAAAAATTATGGACAAAATAGAAAGAAGTTATCAGATGAACCACTCACTTCTTCCTTTTGTCCAATTGCTCCATAAATATTAGTAGCACGTTCTTGCGCAAATCAACCTGTATTACTTGGTGTGGAATATCTTCATTCTCAAAACTTTTTCTTGCCTTTCTTCATCAGTGGATTCAGCCACCAAAATGACAATGTACTGAATAACCCTGCTTTTTTGTAAAAGGGGTTATGTTGTCATTCGACCTGATTTCTCTGACAAAGTTGTCACACAAAAGGCAGTGAGAAAGCATCATCATGGATTTCTGTATCAAGTTTTACAAATGCACTAAAGAGCAAGAGAATCGATCCGGGAAACATAAATGTACAACAATCTGAAATGACACTGCCTCATCCACAACCTTCCCAAATCGATGAACTGCAAGGAAAGCAGCAAACAAGGAAAGCAGAAATCGAAACAAATTTAGCTGATCACAATTTGTGGAAGTGTGGCTTTTTAGGGTTATAGTTAAACTCAAGGCAACCATGTGAACCCTTGAAAGAACAAGACTAGCCATCCGTGAAGAGGTAAAACAGTCTGATCTGTATTGCTTTTTGTCTCCGATTGTCCATATCCCAAACCCCAAACGGCCAAAGCCAAACCAGAATTAAGAGTGGCTGGGAGACAATTGACAATGCAGAGATGGTGTGAGACTGAGATAGTTGCTATTATTTTATTTGATGACAATCTATATATGAAAAGAAACATAACAAGATAAACGAAGCAAGATGTCAACTGCAATGACAAAATATTGTTGATGCATGTGAGTCTGGATCGAAAACGGATAAAAACCCAGAAATGCAATGATGACTCAGACTCAGTCGAACATTCGGAACTGTTGCAGAAGAAGGTCCAAGCCTCATGTGGTGTTTCTAACTGATGTGAAAAATCTGCACATTATGAGGAAAAAGGAATTTGAAGGAGGAAAGAAACGCATCTTGAAATCATGGTTTTTAAGCAGACAGTGAAATTAAATAAGACAAGTTTGGAGTGCATTAGAAGATAAAGCGCAAACATAAACTGATAATTGATTCATGTTTTTCAGTAATTGAGTAGCATTTTAAATTGACTTGATGAGTACGTGTGTTGAATGGTTTAAGATTCATTGAAGTTAACATTTGCAAGTGTCTGCAGATGAATTCGATCTGGAAATCGCAATTGAATGGTCTGTCTCAAGATTTTCCAACATTTTAACAAAAACAAAATTTAGGAACATCCGTAAATGTAATCAGCCAAGTTCTACTCTACTTAAATTTATGTACAATTTAATTAATTACGATTTTATTGTTTCGGATGCGTGGGCGGGGGTGGGGGAGAGGCTATTCTATCTAGAGGACTGGCTCCTTCCAATTACTCTAGGCAGAGGAGGTAGGTTGCTTGTCAGACACAGGCCAGGTATATGTGTAGCCTGGCTAGCTTGTGTTCATGACTCGAATCATGTTTTCTCCCTTTCAGTTGTAATCCTTATCTATCAGTATATTATCAATTTCCAAAAAAAACATGCATCTAGAATTTAAAAATAGCCTGAAAATTGGTTGCAGATGTGACTATCATCTAGTTGGAAACTGGAAAGTGTGATATGCAAGAAACAAAACATATGTGTAAGCTAGAGCATAAAAACACACAATTATAAAAATTGCAGTAGTGTTGTGTAGAACTTACATGAACGCTTTGAGTTTTGAAGAAATCCAGAAAAATCTCAAGTATCTAGCTCAATAGATAGCAAATCAATCAACCCTCCTGATACATAACACTCCTGAAGTTACTATGTCTGGGAGAATTCAATGCTTTAAGTCAATGACAGATCCATCCTCAAGAATCAAGATCAGCCCTTTGATTCACCTTAATTTCAGAAGATGGGAGAGCAGCTCACCATCACCTGAACTCTCGAATCTCTGATTAATATACTACTTTCTTTAACAACCCACCTGCAACATGCATATAAATGTAAACACATTCAGCAGCTGCAACATAGTGCAAACTAGGCAGAAAACCCTTCTTTCTTTTCACACAATCGATATCATATTTACAAAAAGATATTTTTACAACAGTCGCCTAAAAAGCATTTTCATGAGAGTTCACAAAACTAAATTTGAAGTGTCCGACAAAGCTGTCAAATGAGTCTTTAAATTTAAAAAATGTCATGTGTCTTTAGATTTAGAACTCCTATATCTAACTCTTCAAACATTTTTTATTATAACAATGTCTTTGTCAACCTTTCCCAATAATGAAATACTAAAAAAGGTCACATGATTGAAAGTAATAAAAACCATTTAAAGATTTAATGGAGTGCGGTGAAATGACTGTAGATCAACAAATTTTTTAGTTTTAGCTGTCGTAATAGATTGACGAACTTGTATTTGAAGAATCACATTTAAAGAAGTTGTTGGAATGCTTTAACACACCCACAACAAAATCTACACAAGTGGGCTTGCTACACTATTTATTACACAAATTACACCGCGTGATAGCAGGTTGAACTTAAGTCTTATCCGACCAGTAGAAATCCAATCTTTCAAATGCTATACATTTGATTGTCTTCCTCTAATTTAATGCATATTATGCATGCATAATCCAACAAATAATAATCATAACAGTGATATCTTTCTATAGATCTTGGCTGCTATGCTGCTCACTGCTCAGTCCTAAAACGTGACACCAGCTAATCTGTTTATTTTATTCAAATCGGATTGACTAATATGCTATTTATTTATTTTTGGGTATTATTTCTGCATAAAAAAAAAAAATGCAACATGCATGATTTGCCAGGATAATTGTTAATTAATTTTTTGTCAAGAATTGTTAATTAATATTAAACAGGTGGAAGTTTACACTTTCCAAGTAATTATTAATTAATTATATGCACAATACAATGGAGTCATGTTTCAGCATGGTGAATCTGAATCCATTAGGTTCATCTCATTCTTAATTAATTAGATCCCAGATTTATCCACCTTCATGGACCGACTGCTTCATTTGTATCTAATTAAGTTTGGCAGAAAAACATTATTGAGGACTCCGACCATAATTGGTGCCCTAAGATTGGACAAAGTGAGAATAGAAAAGTTTATTTTAATCCAAATTTCCTAGCATGTTAGAAAATTTAAAATTTGTAAATGTTTGAATTAAACTCTTTGACGAACATTTTCACGTAAGCAAACTTTTTCTTTTTAAGGTGATGAGTCAAATTAGGGTTCAATCAAAATTTGACCTTCTTTTCCATATCTTTTTTACCCTCCAGCAATCACTCGTTTTGTTATTACTTACAATATTGTATTAATTCATGTCTTTAATTGTTCTATTTAACGTTTTATTTCCATATTTTCTTTGTTATTGATTGGATTTAGTAATTAGTTGTAGTTAATGTATTTGATTTTTTGTTGGTTTTGTTATGATTATTTTTTGCTGCTATTTTCGTATCTTCAGAAATTAACAATTTTCGTCATTAAATAAAATTAAAATATTATCCATACCATAGGTAACAAGAAAACTAAGGAAAGAAATTTGTGATAAATTGATATCTATTTGTAGAAGCGAAGATAATGATATCTATGCGGGAGGAAGCAACATGATAATGGTATCGAGGTAGAGGTATCATGACAATACCTGTATGTTTGAGGAACGCGTTGAGTTTCTTCATTGCTTTTTTTCGTTGTCTGCTGGTGGGGTAATGAAAGATTGCAGTAGGGTTATTAATAGAACTTACATGAACGCTTTGAAGTTTTCAATAAACCAGAAAAATCCTCGTACTCTTAAAGAATTTTAATGTTGGTATATTGTATTCATCATAAATTATGCGTCTGATAGAAGAAATATATAGAATATTGCACATCGAGGTTAAGATCCAATGAAACAAGCCATGGACCTCCATCGTAATCTACGCCCCACTAATTTACGGTCTTGGAGACTGGTGCAAGACGTGACCACCAAATATGAGTAGCGGATGGTTAACCCGAGAAACATGGCCTAAGCTAGCTAGAAAAAGATAATAACCTACAACCCTAGCTCTAGATGAATACAGGATGAATTAGACCAACTTGACGGATATAAGGCTAACTTGTGAGACCAGCTTGATGGAGTTAAATAATCAGTGAGTTGATTTCTTCAATACTCCCCCTCAAGGTTTGGGCCGGGGAGATTCATGGATCGAGCTTGAAAAATAAACATTGAAGGGGCGAAGCGAGGAGGTTTAGTGGTATATGTTAGTTGGTTTGTGACTTGAAGTGTACCACGAGTTTCAATGACTTTGTTGAACTTTATCAAGCGCAAATGACGAGTCCACTTCAATATGCTTGGTTCTTTCATGAAACACTGGGTTGGAAGCTATATGCATGGCTGCCTGATTGTCACAGTGCATATACATTGGCTGGGTGCAGGCGAGTCCCAAGTCACAGAGTAAGCTCTTCAACCAGATCAGTTCACAGGCAAGGGATGCCATCGCTTGATATTCTGCCTCTGCACTAGACCTAGCAACAACAGTTTGTTTTTTACTTTTCCAAGTCACCAGGTTTCCTCCCACAAAGGTGCAGTAGCCTGTTGTTGACTTTCAATCAAGAGAATTTCCTGCCCAGTCTGCATCAGTGTATCCCATGATGTTTAAGTGACCATTGTTGGTCATGAAAATGCCTCGACCAACTGAACCTTTCAAGTACCTGAGAATTCTCTTGACTATGTGAAGATGCTGATCTGTTAGTGCATGCAGGAATTGACTCACTAAGCTCACTGCATAGGAGATATTAGGTCGTGTAATGGTGAGATAAATCAACTTACCAACAAGGCGCTGATAGACACTGATATCTGCAAGAGGAGATCCTTTGGCATCTAACTTGAGTTTGTTATCAAGAGGAGTACGTGTTGGTTTACAATCTTGAAGGTTTGCTTCATTAAGAAGATCAAGGGCATACTTGCGTTAATTGAGAAAGAGGCTTTTGGAGGAGGTGGCCATTTCTATCCCAAGGAAATACTTCAAGACTCCGAGGTCCTTGATGGCAAACTTCCTATGCAAGGTAGACTTGAGTGATGTGATCTCTTCTGCATTGTCACCCGTGATGATGAGATCATCCACATACACAAGCACCACTAGAGTACCAGCTTGGCCATTTCGTATGAACAAGGAAGAGTCAGCACTACTTCTTTTAAAACCAGAAGCCAAGAGCACAGACCTCAATTTCGAGTACCAAGCTAGAGGAGATTGCTTCAGACCATAAATGGCTTTGTGAAGTTTACATACCATGTCCGGCTCGTGTTCTTGGGAATGGCCAGGAGGCAGTTTCATGTACACTTCTTCTTCAAGATCACCATGCAAGAAGGCATTTTTAACATCCATTTGATAAAGTGGCCATTTCAAATTCACAGCAACTAACAGGAGTACTCTGACAGTGTTCATCTTTGCAACTTGAGCAAAGGTCTCCTTGTAGTCCACGCTAAACGTTTGAGTGAACCCTCGTGCCACTAGCCTGGCCTTATATCGTTCTATGGTTCCATCAGAGTTGAACTTGGTTTTGAAAATCCACCTGCTGCCTACGGCTTTCTTTCCTTTGGGAAGCTTGACCACACTCCATGTATTATTGTTATTCAAGGCTTGAAGTTCTTCATGCATGGCTTTCTTCCATGCTGGTAACATGTAGGCTTCATGAAAATTGAGTGGTTCAACAACACTGGATATTTAGCTCAGAAATGCACAGTGTGATGAAGAAATATTGTTGTAGTTGACATGCTGAGAGTGGATACTTGGAAGCATATTTAGTAACATATTCTTGAAGTCGTGTGGGAGGATGTCTGTCACGATGAGGATTTCTTTGAGGTTCTTGAGGAACTGGAGGAAGGCTTGAAAAAATTTCTTAGGTATTTGATTCTTCTTGTGCACCTTCATTAGTTTCCAGATTTACAGTTGGTACCTCATGTGCAATTTCATTTGTTTCAGGTTCTTTATCAACGGGAGAGCCCTTAATGAGATATGTGGGTATTGGGACTGGAGAAGGTTGAAAGATTTCCTCCCTATGTTGACCTTTCTCAGAATGTTGTGAGAAGAAACTTCGAGACTCATCAAACTTGACATCCCGAGAGACTAGCAACTTCCTAGAGTGTGGATTGTAGCATTTATATCCCTTCTGTGTAGATGAATATCCCAGAAACAAACACTTAGATGCTCTAAGGTCTAGCTTGTCTCTCTGAGAAGGCTAAATGTGCACAAAGCAAGTACACCCAAACAACCGAAGATGAGAAATGTCCATCTTTTTGCCTTTTAAGACTTCATATGGTGATTTGAAGTTAAGAACACTACTAGGCAGTCTGTTAATGACATATGCAGCGGTAAGAATGCCTTGACACCAGAATTTCTTGGGAACATTTGTTTGGAACATCAAGGCTCTAGCTTTCTCAAGAAGATCTCTATTTTTCCTCTCGGCAACTCCATTTTGCTGTGGAGTTCCTACACAACTGGTCTGACGAATAATACCATGAGTGCTCAAATAATCAGTCATATTGTTAGATGTATATTCAGTACCATTGTCTGATCTGAGAATGCAATATTTTGATGAAAATTGATTTACAACAAGATTATGAAAATTCTTGAAAGCATTTAAAACTTCACTTTTAAATTTCAAAACATACAGCCATGTAGTTCTCGAGAAGTCATCCACAAATGTTACATAAAATCGATCACCATCAAAAGACTCTTGGGGAGCTGGTCCCCAAACATCGAAGTGCACCATTTCAAAACATTTAGTAGTCCTAGACTGGGAATTTGGGAATGGGAGTCTGGTGAACTTAGACACATGACAGGTCTCACACTCATGTGAAGTTTTACAAAAATTTGGAAACAAAGTGGATAAAACTTATGCAGAAAGGTGACCAAGACGTTGATGCCATAAGAGTTGTTCTTGAACTGATGTGGAACTGGCTTGAAAACATTTTGAAATCACTGACTCCTTTGACAAGTAATACAGACCATTCAGGAAGAAACCTTCACCAATCATCTTTTTGGTGACTCGATCCTGAAACACAACATCATGAGAAGAAAAGGTAACTAGACAATCCAATGAATTGGTTATTTGTCCAACTGACAAGAGTTTAACTGGGAATGAAGGTACAAATAATGTTGTAGACTCTTTAATCCTTGATAAAAAATTTATTTTTCCTCGTCCGACAACTGGTACCCCTTTTCCATTTGCAACATAAACATGAGATTTTTGTGTGAATTTTTCAAATTCATGTAAATCAGTTAATTTATTTGTCATGTGATCAGAGGCACCTGAATCTACAATCCAACAATCACTAGAATGACTGATATTTAAAGCAGTTGAGAAAGCACTCACGATACTTGCTGTCTCTTCTTGGGTTATCGAGGTTGTGTTAGCTAAGAAGCCAGCAAACTTACCAAGAAGTGCAGTTGAGTTCCCAACTGTCTTGTCACTGCTTTTCTTTTCCAGATATGCAGCAAATTCATTGAGTAAGGCCGCAGGATTTGACCTGAAGTTTTTTAGTCCTTCAGTCACGGGTTCAGAGATTAAGGAGGTGGTGAGATTGGCTCTGGGATTGAAATGGTATGTACTCTTGCTGCCCCTTGTGTCCCTCGGACTTCTTAGTTCTCTGTCAAACTTTGGTTTCAACTCTGGATGCAAAATCCAGCACCTTTCTCTAGTATGGCCAATTCCTTCTCTGCCAATATTTTCACAGTGTGAGCACTTTAGATCTGGTCTCCTTCCTTTGTATGTCTTGTCACTAAAGGCTTTTCTATTTACTGCAAAAGCCCTAGCATCAGACCTGCTTGCCTTTACCTCAAAGTTCATGACCTTGCGTCGTGTTTCTTCACGTTGAATGGCATTGCATACAGAGGCAAATGAAGGCAATTTTGGATTCATCAAGTGATGACTTCTGAGATCCTCGTACTCAAACCCCAAGCTTGCCAGAAGTTGGAATACCTTGTCCTCATCAGCCCTCTTCAGTAAGATCTTGGCATCAGTTGTAAGAGGTCTGTACATGCCGAGTTCATTCCACATGGTCTTCAACCTCCCCAGGTGTTGGACAAAGGAGTTTTCTCCTTGCTACATGCTTGCTAGATCTCTTTTAAGTTGAAACACTTGAGCTGCATTATTTTGGTTTCTATACATATCTTTGACGTCATTCTAGAGAACATGAGACGACTCAGAATCATTGAATATTTCTGCGATTCTGGGTTCCATGGAGTTAAGGAGCCACGACATGACTAGCTGGTCTTGAGACACCCAAGCTTCATAGTTTTGAGAAGAGACATCTAGAGCCTCACTTCTTACATTGATGAAGTTCAGCTTGGATCTTCCACTGAGAGCAAGTGATATAGCTCTAGACCATGGAAGATAATTAAACTCGTTTGGATTTGGATTTGGATTTGGATTTCCATCAGCTTCAGGTATGGTTGAAACGCTAGCAGCTTGAGAACTTTCAACCTCTATGTTGAAAGGATCCGCCATTTTAGTAACGACGAAGAAGACGATATGCAGAAGTAGTACCAGTTATGGTTCCTGCTCTGATACCATAAAGAATTTTAATGTTGGTATGTTGTATTCATCATAAATTGTACGTACAATGGAAGAGAAATATATAGAAGATTACACATTAGGTTAAGATCCAATGGAAACAAGCCATGAACCTCCATCCTTAATCTACACCCTAATTTCTGGTCTTGGAACTAGTTACAAGGCAATCAGCCACCAAATATGAGTAAGCAGATGGTTAACCCAGAAACATAGCTCTAAGCTAGCTAGAAAAGATAATTACCTACAACCCTAGCTCCTACCCGATGAATACAAGGATGGTCTGACCAACCCGACGGATATAAGGCTAACCCAACGAGACCAACCCGATGGAGTTCAACCAATCCGATAAGTTGATTTCTTCAATAACTCTCTAGCCCAATAGCTAGCAAATCAATCAGCCCTCGTGATATATAACTTGAAGTTACTATGTCTGGGAGGATTCAATGCTTTAGAAGTCAATGACAGATCATCCTCAAGAATCAAGATCAGCCCTTTGATTCATCTTGATTTCAGAAGATGAGAGAGCAGCTCACCATCACCTGAACTCTCAGATCTCTGATTAATATACTACTTTCGTTAACAACCCACCTGCAACATGCATATAAATGTAATCACACTCAGCAGCTGCAACGTGCATACTAGGCGGAAAACCCTTCTTTCTTTTTCACAATCGATAAAGATACTTTTAGAGCAGACGCCTCACACACCCACAACAAAATCTATACAATTGGGCTTGCTACATTATTTATTACACTAATTACAAATAAATATTGTCATCGATCCTGCCGCATCAAATACTATATATTTGATTGTCTTCCTCTAAAGTCCTTTTTAATGAATATTATGCATGCATAATCCAACAAATAATAATCATAACAGTGATATCTTTCTATAGATCTTGGCTGCTATATATGATCCTAAGTCCTAAAACGTGACACCAGCTAATCTGTTTATTTTATTCAAATCGGATTGACTAATATGCAATTATTTATTTTTGGGTATTATTTTTGCAACAGGCATGATTTGCCAGGAGAACTGTTAATTAATATTAATATTATGCAGGTGGAAGTTTCCACTTTCCAAGTAATTATGAATTAATTATGCAATGCAGTAGCCAGTAGGTCATGTTTCAGCATGGCGAATCTGAATTCTGAATCATTAGGTTCATCTCATTCTTAATTAATTAGATCCCTGATTTATCCACCTTGCTTGGGTCTTGAACCGACTGTTTCATTCGCCATTACATTTGGTAGAAATACTTGTGTGGAAGACTCCGATTATAGTTTTAAAGTGCACAATTAAATGTTTTGACTGTCAATAATTGTTGTTTAATTTTTTTTTTTCACTGATACCTGAAAGTAATTATTCATGTTGGTTCTGAAAATTGTAGGGACGTAAACATGAAATTCCTGAAGGTAAAACAAATAAATAAAAGTTTGAGAAGCTGTACGTCCGTACTTGGAGAAGCTGTACGTACAGCGAAAGAGCTGTGTTTAGTTTAGAAGCCTCTTTTGCGACGATTACTGTTCGTCTGTCGCTATCGGTCGCTAGTGGTGGCGAAAGAGCGTTTTAACTCCCAGAGAATGGCAGTGAAATAATACTAGTAGCAATCATCTGGGGCTCTGCTGCTTTAAAAAGAGGTGCTCCTGCGTTGGTGAAATATCACGTTTCTAGCTCGAACCTATGACCAATTTTCGTAGTGCTTAATCAGTCTGTCGGGATTAGTTATAGTACTTATCTCTATGTCATACTTACACCATTCAACGGTCAAATGTGATCATGTAGTCAACGGTTTTCACATCTGACCGTTGGATGATGTAAGTATGACATAAGGATAAGTATGACCGAAGAATTTTCCCAGTCTGTTAGTAAAAAGACACGGCCTGTTTGTTTTTATCTACTATTAAGTAACAGGGCAGTTTAGTTAAATACCGGTGCTGACAGAGTTGTTAAACTTGTTCTCGACTGTACAGTGTTGCTAATCATGTCTCGAGTAGACCTTACGGCCTTATCGGACGTCCACCTCGTGCCACGGCCTGTTCTGAATTCAAGATCAACAGATGCACATACAGTTAAGAAACATGAACATGAGGTAGAAAGGTAAATAAATTTCTCGCTTCCCCCAACCTTTGTTTCATTAATCAGCAGTTCCTTAATAGTACAACAGATTAATTAGTGTAATGATATTCTTAATGAATGAATAATCCACTATGATCTTCCAAAATCGGCTTGCTTACGAAAATTAACCTAATTCTGCTCAAGAATATAGCTGGATGAGTAAATGAACCCCACATCAATCCAGATTTTATGGATTGTAAATTTGTAATGCCACAAGAGGCATTACAAGAGTTTTCGTCTGGTAACCGGGAAGAAATGGTAAACGATCAAAATTCTTTTAACGCATTACTGACAAGAAAATAATCAGCACTCTATCCGAGCAGCACCGCTCTCTGACGATATGAATTTGGGCTTCCTTACAACTTGTTCCAAGCATTGGACCATGTCTCCAACACGGAAATCATCGTAATCTTGGATTACGAGTCCACAGTCATTCCCCTTCTTTACCGAGTCCACATCCTGTTTCTCCCGCTTGAGTGACTCGCAGGACCCTTCAAATACGACTTCCCCACTCCTAAGAAGCCTCAAGATTCCCGATTTGCTCATAAAACCGTCAATCACTCGGCATCCTGCAATCTTCACATCAGGTCCCTTGGTCTTGCTCCTTCCTTTGAGCTCAAAAATACTTAGCACCTCAGCTTCCCCGGCAACCTTGGTTTCACAAGTTCCAGGGGCTTTGTCTACTATAAAATTGCCAATGTCCTCCAGAAGGTGATATATAACACGATGCAGCATTATCTAAGCCATCGAAAACTGAATAAATCAATCTTTCAAGCTTTACACGCTAAAGTAAATAAAAGTTTAACTCCAATTGCGCATGCCCAAAATTAGAAAGTGTCGTATCCTAATCCTATAGACTGTTTGAAAAAGTGCATCTCTTCCGATGATTTTAAAAAGTGAGAGAAACATACTTACAAACCCTTCCGATGATTTAAAAAAGTCAGAGTAACATACTTACAAAATGGCAATAATCAGAAAAGGAGAGGTTAGTACCTTTATATTGGCTCGAGTTGCAGCCAAACTGAGGGAAGTGGGCGGAGTCTTTATATTAAATCCAATAATGCATGCACCACAGGCTTGTGCTATGTCCAAATCAGACTGAGATAAAGGCCCAACACCAACATGCACTACATTCACAAAGACCTGGCAAATAATTGAAGAAATATTACGTACGATGAGTGGCAAGATTAGTTAAGACACAGAGAATCATAGAAAAACAATACAAAAACCTCTTTAAATGCATCATTTGGTAAAGGTATTGCCATCCAAAGAGCAGTTTAGAGTGAAATATTTCAGCAAGGATAATGATTTTTTTTTTTTTTTAAAGAACAATATCAAAAGATGATTACTGCACATAACATTGCATGGAAAACCTACAAAACATCATCAGTCAAAGCAACCACTAATTATTCAAAAAATAATGTAACTATTATGATCTTGTTGCACACCTGAGGACTATTTAAATTCGCTAATGCATCTGTAACAGCTTGGACGGTGCCCTGCACATCTGCTTTTACTATTATTGGCAATTCCACCCGCTTGGGTTCCTCCTTCTTTGGCTCGTCTCCAGACTCTTCTGCTTTTTTTGCTTTTAACTTTTCTTCCTCAGTCCTCACATCCATCTCAGCTTTAATCTTCCTAAGTCTATCTCTCTCAAATTTCTTTTTCCTCCCTGCACTAAGCATTCTAGCTCGCTCCTCGGATTCCACAACAATGATATCATCTCCCGCCCTTGGAAGTCCCTTCAACCCTTCAATCTCAACTGGCATTGCGGGTCTTGCCTTCTCTGCCAACTTCCCCGCCGTGTCCCTAATAGCCCTTATTCTGCCCCACTCTGATCCCACAACCACATACTGCCCGGATTCTAAAGTCCCTGCTTTCACTATTGCTGTAACCGTTGGGCCCTTTCCCTTATCAAGCCTTGCCTCCACCACATAAGCTTGAGCAGGGCCATCAACTCGAGATTTGAGATCCATAATCTCAGCTTGGAGAAGCAAAGCCTCCTCCAAGTTATCTAATCCAGTCTTCTTTATCGCTGAAACCTCCACAACCTGAACATCTCCACCCATCTCCTCCAGCAGCAAACCCTCAGAAGCAAGCTGGAGTTTTATTCTTTCCGGGTTAGCAGCCGGTTTATCACATTTATTAATTGCAACCACAATCGGTACATTAGCTGCCTTTGCATGAGCCATGGCTTCAAGAGTTTGAGGCATCACCCCATCATCAGCAGCTACAACTAGCACAACTATATCTGTGACAGCAGCCCCTCTTGCCCGCATCGCACTAAATGCTGCATGACCAGGGGTGTCAAGAAATGTAATTGATGCTCCTGATGTCATGCCAACAACAAAAGCACCTATATGCTGAGTAATTCCTCCAGCTTCCTTGGCAGCCACCGATGTTTGACGTAGAGCATCTAGAAGCGAGGTTTTCCCATGGTCGACGTGACCCATGACAGTTACAACTGGTGGCCGAGGTACAATTTCTGTACCTTCATTGGAGTGCAGCCTCCTAACGTTGATCCCAACTTCCTACAAATTAATCCACGACTCATTCAAGTTTTTAAAGTAGCCAATATACAGAATATCATAATGAATACACGTCATTCAAGGAAAACAATGATAAAGAGCAGCAAGTAGAAAGTTCTGAGCTAGTTACTATATGAAATATAGTGCTCGACTATGGGTAATGTCACATGACCTGATTGGTGTGCCGTACTGAAAAAGCGGATTGCACCTTTCCAATAATGGTTTTTAGTAAACATATAACAAACCATCCACTTCAAATAACATGCCCTCCCTCCCCCAACTTCCAAGAAGTGAGAATGGGTTTGGAAGTAAATTTTCTCATTTAAGCATATTTCAGTCTTGGAGATTTTCCAAAAACACTTTTTATATGTAGCACCTCTGCTATTCAATCATAGAACAGATTCCAATCAAGCGAAAAAAGCCCTATATTATTAGTAAGCTAGAGCGCCCCTTTCTTTCTCCAAGTCAAGTTTCTCGCTTGTTAGTCTTGCCCCTACAGGTATCCCGCAAGGTAGACCAAATCAAACTTTCAATCAAAACTAAAGAGTTTATTGAGTCCCCAAAGCAAGCATAGGTCGCTCGACCGTAGGTGAATCATATGGTAGAGGAGCAAAAGTGGCCAGCGGTGGTGTAGAGCCATAAGGAGCGAAGCTCACACACACCAGCTGATATATGTTGACTTCAATTCTAAGTATGTGTACAAATTTTTATGGTGAAAATCGAAAACTAAAATTTGTTAACCAATAAAATTAGATATTAATCAAGAATAATATATTATTTCAGTGGCAATAAGGGAAATTACCATTGCAATCAGCTCCGAAACGTCGATGCTGAGAGGATCAAACTCTGTGTCAACCTTTTCCCCGACATTTGTAAGAATACTTTGCAGAGTTGGTATTGACTCACCAGTACGCTTCGCAAGCTCAACAACTGTCATGCCTTCAAAAATCTCAATCGTCTTATCTGGCATAGGTTTGGTAGTTCTTTGTGGTGTAGGAGGCACATATGGAGCTTCAACAGGAGGGTGGGACTTATTGTCCCTCTTTTTAAACTTCCCTTTTTTGGGAGTTTTTAAACCAAATGAATCTTCATTTCCTTTTCTAGCAAACAGTTTTGGGCTTGCATGATAGCATCTAACGACAAAATTTTCCACCACAGAGATTGAAATTAGAAAAGTACCTCACACTGAATTGAGAAGAAAAAATGTCTAACAAACACTTCAACATTGGATAAGCCTAACCCTTAAGGACTCAATGAACAAGCAACCAAAAGAAACAGAAAGATCAACTTACCGTATCAGGGAATCTTTTGTCAAACCTTCACAACAATCAAGCCTCCTTGACATAAATCTAAATGAGGGATCTGCAATTAAGAAATGAGCAATGATGAAATATAATGTACCTACCTCACCAAAATAAAAAATTAATACTTCTGTCTGGAAGTTGCTTTGATTCAAATCAAAATATGCAACTATGATCTGGTAAAATTATGTGGTTAAAAATAATAGAAACAAACAAGCAATCAAAAGCAGCAGTAATTACAAAAATGAGATGCATTCAATATCAGAGATTTATTGAGGTATAATGAATTCCAAGGGTAAATACGAAAACAAACTGAATAAAGATTAAGGCTCTATTGAGATATGAAGTCCAAACTATCACATACAAAGCTTTTCCTTGTGAAATATTAGTTTACCTGGTATGTATCTGCCAGCAGCAGACACTGATTTTATTACATCCTCAACAGTAGATACAGAAGTAAATCCCACTGCATGTCTTCGTAGTCTTGAAGTTAAATCTGTATTTAGACTGGCACGTAACCCCTGCGACAAGAAATTAGGCGAAACGTTCTAAAAGCCAATGCTCAACCAAGAATGAGTGACAACTGACAAGATAATAAGACAACTCAAGGCAGGGATGAAGCAAAATAGAAAGGGGGCGGGGGCAGTTAGGAGACCGGCATCCCATAGAAACTACAAGTCATACTAAACGAATAAAACGAATTCAGCCAAATGAAATAATAGAGGTATTTGTGTGCATTTCTGTGTCTGATCCGGGATAAATAAACACTTACCCTCTTTCCAAGCTCTCTCCACGCCATTCATAAGTGTTTCGGTCCAAAACAACAAAGTATTTCAAAGCTTTAAACTCTGCACAGTTGGACAAACACAACCACAGACAAAAAACAGTGCATTAGCTAGAGTGATGCTCTGTTTGGTTGCTAAGAAAGTAGAAGAAAATAGCCAAAAATTAAAGTTACTAAGGACTACCAAGTACACAAACATGCATTAATAGGGTAAAAACTAGAAACCCAGATTGCCCATCAACCAATTCACCTCAGAATTCACAACAAAACAGCACAATGTTTAAAAACTTCCATAAAGTTTCAATCTTTTTTTCTGAAGAACAACAGAAGAACACGAAAATGAATGGCTGTTTCGAAATCTGAATCAAACCCAACAAATAAACACGAACAGCAGAGGGAAAATGATTGAATTCCTTCCACATCGAGCGGTGGAAGATGAACATCTATGAGCGCACAGAAAGAACAGAGTGGACTAAGAAGCAATACAAAGTTGGAGTTTGGGAAGCTTGGTGCTTACGGTTTTCCAGATAACCTTCAGGGTTGGCTTTCTCGGCGGCGAGCTGTTGAAGGCGGTGAACCTTCTTCGTTCACGTTGCCGGTTGCCCCTTTCAGCTAGAGATCAAAGGCAATGAGAACTTGAGAATGGAGAGAGAGAGAGAGAGAGAGTGGGTTTGTCTATAGCCTGAAGGCCCAGTCTTTCAGCCCGAAATGTTTTGGACTAAGCCTATATGAACGTTGGGTTGGGCTAATTTCAGTGGAGAATTAGGAGCCGATCTAATTAGGGCTGATGTCGGGCTTGGAAGGTTGCTAGTTACTATATAGTGTTTTCTTGGCACGTCATGCCTTGTTTAAAGTAACAAGCGTCGGATAAACCTCACTTCTATTTAGTTTTTTAAACTTTTAAAGAGCGGTTCATTTTGGTTCAGTTCCAGTCTCAAATTACACAATGAACCATGTAACATTATAGTTCAAATTGATAAAGTTCAGGTCTCAAACTAGAAGCATAACCGAACCAAATCTAATTTATAGTGACTGATTCGTTGTTATTTTCCTTTGTTTACTCATATAATTTTCCAAGCCGAATAAGCCAATGAAAGATCTCCATGTGGACTAGATTAACACACCCGCTGGTAGGCCCTCCTATGGCACATCATCTACTCCAACGAAAATCCACGTTGACAATGACTAGACCAAACCAATTTTACGAAAAAGCACACTGATCAAGAGGACTCCACGTAACTAGCGACACATGATCGGGTCGGTTAGCCCACTAGTTGCTCGCCCTGATGACCGAGCCCAGCAAGCCATTGGGCATCCCACAAGATGGCGACGATCAAGCTCTGACCCAATGGAGGAAACTTCTCCTTTGTTTGACTTATTTGCTTGGTTTAATTTGCAAACTAGAAACACAGATATGAACAAACGTCCGACATCATAAGTTTATTCCACAAGAGTTGAGCTATTTTCATATCTTCAATTAAAAAGTTAAGATTTTACTATAAAATTAAGTGGCAATAAAAAATAATTCAACCCTTAATAAGTATCACATCGAAATCTTAATAAGCACATACAAAATTTAATAACTTGCCAATATAAGACATTTCTTATCCTCGAAAAAAAACAAACAATTACGTTTGGTAGCCAAACTAAACTGATTGGTTTGGTGTAACTGGGTTGAACAGTTCGAGCGGTTTTCAATCAACCCACGAAGAAAAGACATAATTAAAATTCCGAGATTGATGTAAATTAAGTGTTGCATTAATGGAGCTAAGGTTGTCTCCAACGGAGGGGTGGAAACAAATAAACCTAGATTTTGGGTCCATTTCTTCTCCAAGGGGTGTATTTTGAGAGTGGGTATTTGGGTCTTGTATCCACCCCGAGTGGATAAGATTTTGGGTGAAAAATGGGGCCCATTGTGGCAGCAAACTCATGTGGAAAAAGGAAGACCAACTTACACGGAACGGGTTCACCGCCACATGACGTCCCTGATCCAATAACACATTGCCATGCAGAGAAAAACTTGCATATGATAATGCATTATTGGACAAGGGACATCACGTAGCGGTGAACCCGTTCCATGTAAGTTCTTCTCGGAAAAAGGGGGACAACATGGCCTGCTTCAATGGTCACTTTAATGTGCAGCCTAGATTTTTTTTACCATTGCAATCTAAAGGTCAGTTTTGAAATTTTTTTAAGACAACCACTTTTTAAATCCAACAACTAAAATCCAATTTAATCAATTTTAACAGTAATAAAAAAGATCCAACAGCTCAAATTTAAATACAACGGTCAAAATAATATTATTAATAATCCAAATCAGATCCAACACCAAAACTCCTCCAAAACTCAATAAATACCCATCCATTTGTTCATTAATCCATAAAAATTTCAATTTTCTCATATTTCACTACCAAATTTTTTTTTTTTCGGAAATTGAATTTTTTAACATCAAAACGTTTGTTAAAATAAAACAACATAGATTATACAAAAACTAATTGTAAAATTGTTAGCAAAAAAAAATATCAAAGAAATACAAAATTTTAACAAATTATAAAATTAAGGGTGGGAATTATAAGTATCTTATCCTTAAAAAAAAAATTAACAAACCTCATACATATAGATGAATAGTTAAAAATACATGACTAAATTTTAGAATTTGAAACCTTTGGTCGGAAATAGCCTGATACCCCTTAACAAAAGCGAAGCTCCGTAATACAGCTGAGACGAGCAAACATGAGGGTAAAAATCAAAGGGGAATTCGTGAGGGGTAAAAAACAATAATAATCCACATTGATTTATGACAATAACGACAACAGAGTATCAGAAGGCAACATTTTGTCATTTTACAGGTAATTACAATAAAGACAAACGACAACAAAATATTGGTCACCGACATACTCTGGAAATTATTATAACAGATATGGTTCACGTGACAGCTCACGTGATCTCCTATTCATCAGATTAATTAAACAATTTTAAACCCCAATAATATAATACTCTAATAAGCTGCAAACTTTTATTAATATCGTCTCATCACCAACAAGAATTTGCAGTATGCCCCAGACGATATGAACACCAAATCAAATAACAGCTAAAGCTATTTTTACCCACATATATTCGGAGGACGAGAAAATGGGAAATACACAAACGAATAATTGGACAACAGATCCGTTGGTCGATGACCGGTATTTTAATCTCGAGGCCACATAATTTAGGGTAAAAAATAAAAACACAATACAATTCTTCATCCCATTTATGCAGCAACCTGACCGAAGAGCTTTCTGCGAATCTGCAACCAGAAGAATCAGAAGCTCAGTTGAAGTATGGTTACACAAACCGACGCGAAATAGTGTCAAAATTGCATAAAAATCCTTTGTAGTGAAAAAAAAAAGTGAACTACGAAAATACAATTGATTGATACTTTGAAAGGAAAATACCTCTGGAAGTTTTTTACGGAATACAACATCCAATCGTGCATCAAGGGTGTTCTCACACACAATCTTCCCGTCTCGAGAAGCCAGGACTACACCTCCAGAACTGAACAATCAAAAAATTATCATCAGCAGGTTCCATCATTCACTTTCTCTCATTAAAAAAGATATGATAGATAGCAAGGCAGATTAAATCCAGTCCTAATCCCAAGCTGCTTCTAAAAAAGTTCAGGTGAAGAAGCAAAAAGGCCAATTGAAAGTACCATACAGTTCTAGTTCTTCTGCACCGGCAGCTAGAAAGCCCCTGACTCAGTACAAAACTCATGGATTTCCAAACGGTGTGATATTAGGTTTAAATACAAGACTACGGTAACATACCAGGAAGAAACATGGGGATTATTATGGGTAGGAGCAGGTGGAAGAAAGACAGTACTGTCCACTATAATCTCTGGTGAATGAACATTTGCTTTGCCCGCATATTCCTGTCCCGCTGATTCCAGAACAGCCTCCACCAGATGTAGGTCATCTTTCCGACAACGCAACAAAACAGCAGGCTCTTTCAGCCTGAGCAAACTCTGCAGCACAAATTCATAATTTTCAGTAAACCAATGATAATCATTCAGGAACTCAGTAATCGAATTCACTAATTTGTTATAGACAGAAACAGCAATCTGTTCTCGATGAAGGATATGCAATCATCACCCTGAATAATACTTTAAACTCAAGCCATTGTCACTGGAAGATAAAAAAACTGGGGAGGCAGGTTAACATTGTCAACTACATAAATAGTATAACAGACCTGAACGATAAGATCTTTTAGAAGCTTTTTGTACGCATGGTGATCTCGGCTCACATTCAGAAGCTCCTTGGATGCTGCATCCTTCATGGAGTTAACCACATCATCTTGAGCCTGAAGAACTTTAATACGAGAAGCGTTGAGCTGCATGGAGTACTCACTGCAACAAACCGATAAAAAAAAATGTTACTTACCCACAAATGTGGCATTTGTGCATAGCGAAAGGAAACAAAAACAAAAGGAAAGCCTTCCCTTTAGTAAACCCATTGAAAAACCCAAATTGAACCCCACAGAAACAGAACTCGTTTTGTTTACGATAAGATTTGAATCTCGTTCTACCCCATTCCCCACCTAGTTCAATACCCTTTGAGCTAAAGCTATGAGCTTCACAAGGTCTAGTTTTTCAAAATCCAAATACAACAAGCACATAATTTTCAGGATCATCGAAATTCAACAAGCATTTCATACACATCCGACTGATGACAATAAGATCTCTCGGAATAATCAACTCATTTTCAAGTTTCAATCTAATTTCTAACCACATCCCTCGATTTTCATCGAAATCCATAAAATCAAAGAAAGCAACCATCTTCGCCCCTTCCCAACTATCGAATTCACTACCGTATCCCACACATTAACTACTTCCAAATCCGAATTCAACCTACCAGTAACTACTATTCAAAACCAAACAGCAGAAAGCGCATTCGAATCACCCATAAAAACATGAAACAATGACATAAATTTACCAATTGAGAAAATATAAACAGAATTAGGAAGATTCAAGTAATCATACATCTTCTTTCGGACGTCGACTTGCTTCTCCTTCTTCTCATACTCTTGCCTGATCTTCTTCTTCTCCGCCTCGACGAGCTGCAACTTCTCAATGTTGAATTCCTACAAAAACAACAACACAAACACCCCCAAATAAACACTCGAATTACGCGTATACACACGCAGAAAATTGATTGCCAATGAATTGGATCGAGATTAAGATCGAAATTAGGGTTTCAGAAATGTAAGAATTGGGGGAAAATGCGGGAGTTGTAGGAGAATTGGGAGACGTACTTCCTCGGCAGATACGGAGATCTCGTTGGCCTTCTCCTCAGCTTCTTGGCGGATGAACCTCACCATCTGCTGGATCTGCTTGGAGACATCTGCGTCGTTCATCTTTGCTGATCGGTGAATCGAATCGGAGAAGATCGATGGCTCTCTTCGCGCGCAGAGCAAAGATACAGTGAGGCTTTTCCCTGGTCGTAAATCGGAGATGAGAGAAACTGTAAGGCTGAGAGAGTAACCGGTTTTATATACGCATCATCAATCAATCAGAGTATGTATGTGGATTTTTTTTCTTTTTTATTTTGGTTTTTCTAGTTAACTTCTTGAGCTGTCACATTTTTTTTCTCTTTGATTTATCCTTTTATTTTTACTTTTTACCAATTTTTTCTTCATATTTTTACTTTTACATAGAGAAATCGAACTTTTCTTGTTTGTTGAAAATGGATATTTGAGAGACGCGTTGTATAAAGTAATACACGAGAATACATTGAGAACTTGTAGCTTAATTGGTTAATAATATTTACTTCTATATTTGAGAGTTAGGTTCGATTTATACCCTTCTCTATATGAAAAAAAAAGTCATTGAGGACATTGTTAAGAAACCAATTGAGCATGCATAATTATAATCATGATGGGAGTACAAGTATTTTTTACAAAAATAATTTCAAACTGGTCTTAATTTCACAAGAAGGAGAAAAACAAACCTATCATAATTCAAGAAAAATGAGTGTTACAGAAACTGAAGAAATGCATTCCATTGTGAACTTGATCTAGTGAGCATTAACACCATAATTGTTACATCCCGTTCCGGAAAATAATAGTATTTTATTTTCGGAAGTGGAAAATGACAAAAATGCCCTTTGTTGACTTTTTGGTTGACTTTTGCGTCATAACTCGTACGACTCTTCCCTTTGTATTTTCTTGTCGTGCTCGTCGTTACGAACGCGTAGACGCGAGTGGGACGTTGTTCGGACTTCGAACGAATATTTTACGGGCGTTGGATTTCCGACGTTTCCCGTATTTTCAAATTTGGACAGTTTGGTGGTTGGGCTGGGGCCCAATACCCCTGTTGACCCATGTGGCCTTTTCCCCTGTCTGTTGACTCTTGTCCCTCATCTTTCTCCCGTGTTCTCTCTTTTCTTTGCAAACACACAAACCTCCCTTTTCTTCTCAACACACCTGTGCCCTCTTCTCCCTTTCACCGAGCCATTTCCATGGCCAAATGATTTTGCAGACCAAATCATCATCTCTGTCACTTTCAAACCACCCAGACAGAACCTAGAAAACTGAGACTAGACTCGGACTTGAATTCCTTAGAACTCCGGCGAAGCCCCCGTGCTTTTCCGTCGAGTTCCTATGTGAAATCGACCTCGGTGGCCCTCGATCTAGCCACCATTCGACTCCTAGAGGTCCCAAGGACTGGAATCAAGCTCGGCATGGCTTAAAATGCCCTGGGATCACTGTTCTGGAATCGGCCTCCTTGCACCCGTGGCTTCCCTTCAAATTTCAGGCCAGTTTTTGGCCCCCAAAATGGTAAAATATTATTCTCCTCACTTCTAGCTTCATTTTGGTACTTGAATCGTGCAATTTGGCTTTGAAATGAAGAAGATATGAAGCTCTGAAATTTTCCAAGAAATTCCGACCAATTTTCCAGATTCCGGCGACCGGCGGCCCACGGCGGCGGTTTTGGGGTTTCCGGCCCCGAAACTCCGTTTTCGGGTTTCCGAACGCCGTTTTCTTCGTAATTTCGAATACTTTATTAATTGTGGGTGTTCTAAATTAGGTTTGGCGACCCGTGGCGTTCGGGGGACGTACGTTTGGGCTTTCCGGCTAAGGTTTATGTGAGTGGGTCCTTTCCCTATTATATTTAAATGTGTTTTATGTTTGGGAAATTATATTTGGTTTATGCCTACATTATTGTATGGTTTTAAATGGATATTTTCATCGTGCTATTGGTAGACCTTGTTATATTATTTTATTACTCGGTTTACTAGCTTGGCTCGGCGTATTTTGTGGGCCTTGTAAATTAGTATACTTTTGCCTATACTTTCAATTGGTATTTATACCGTATCTTAGTGAACCTTGTACTATTTTATACTAGAATTGCTAGTATCGAACCGGCCCTATTTTAGGGGGTTTTGGGAAAATTATTATTGTATTGCCTACTTGTGAAATTGGGGTTTTTATACCTATTTGGCGGGCATTGGGCCGTATTTTAGTAAATCTTGGAATTAATACCCTTGAGGTATAAACTTGGTATTTTACGTATTTTGGTATATATTGGTATTCCGGGTACGGCATCCGTGAATACCTTATTATACGACTATTTTGAGATTTATCTCGCAAAGGAGCTTACCCCACCTGATTTTATTTAGAAATATTCCGTGGTATGTTTTCACACGCTCAACTAGGAATGCTTACACGGTGTCAGTAGTACTGTCCGGGGCCAGGACCAGCTTCATGTGGTTGTTCACACGCACCGACACGCTCGCTTGGATCCATAGCAGGTGCCAGCCTGTTCTAGGTCGCCTTGGCGACTCGAACTCGTTGTGATGCGCATAGCGCCAGCTTCACGTGATTGTAGTACAGGAGCGTACCCATTATTCATACACCCAGCCTGTTCATGACAGAATACATCTGTATGAACTCGTGTGTCTGCCATACCTAACGAGCGTATACCCTACTGTTTTATATTGTGATTTTACTATCGGATTTCACTGATGCCACGGAGGCTTCTACTGTTTTACGGGTTTCCCGTACTATCTTATTTTATACGGTTTTTCTAGTAAAGTATTTTTATACTAAGTTGTGGCTTTCTGCCCGTTTCGGATTGTAAGTACATTTCCGTACTTACACTGATTTTCCACCTACTACTGTAGTATGTTTTCCAGAAAGGTTTTCCGAAACTATTACTTGATTTTGACGGCGAGGGGTTACTATTTTCAGAAAGGAAAGGTTTTTACAAAATAATTATTTATGGCCCACTCACTCTTCTGTTTTGCGCCCCTCCAGGTTTAGTGGCTTGGAGTTGCCGACGTCGAGGCGGTGGTATGACAAGTTGATAAATTTCTTGGTAATTGTAAATACTCTGTATTCTGTACCTTGTACAACAGTATACTTTACTTAATTCTTTCCGCTTGCACACTTTCGTGCACTCTGATCCTTATTTTATTCAAATCGCTTAAATTATCCCTAAATTCTTCTAAATGGCTTTCGTCACCCCACGTGGTGTCGACCAGCACACTCGACTTTTGGGTGTCCACCTGTACATCCGGGTCGGGATGTGTCAATAATGTTGGAGAGCATGTTGAATAAAGGAACAATTCAACATTGATATTCTCTCTTGATTTGCATCTTTCTACTCGTACAACCACAAAAAGTCTTAGTATTAGTAATAGAGGAATCATTAATTATATATTGCATTTTATTTTGTTAGTTTTTAACATGAAATTTGTGTACTGAAACTCCTCGCGTGAGACTATCCCATAATACATATATTATAAAAGTCTATTCTATACACCATATCAAAACTATCATCATATACACCATCAATTTATTCTTTTTTTTATTTTTATACAATGCAATTAGAATAATAGAATTTGACTAAGATTCACAATGGACCAACTATAATTTGATATCAAATATGCTACATTTGCAGCAGTCAACTCAAGATTTTCCACTTACATATGAACAATAATATGCTGCATGTGAGAACAAGGATAATACTAAAAAAAAAGGCTCAAAATTTATTATTGCAAAACAAAAAATGACCTTCCAAATTTATTAATGAAATTACAAAATAACAAGAATATTTCCGTATTTCATAATTGGAAAAAGAAACAATTGAATCTCATTTTATCTAATGGGTCCCACAAACACGTGGAGACAGTTTATGGAATTCCCGGTTACGGACAAAAATTTTCTTCTGTTTTTTAATTTTATTTTTTTTGATAATTCATTTTTGACAGAGGATGTAAAATTAATTGCAAAAATCCCGTTACTTTGGAGAGCAAAATCGGTTACAACGTCGTCGTCTCCTTCTTCGTCTTCCTTCTTCAATCGAGAGTATCAGTTAGTTTCAGACTTGATCGAGCTCCGAAACCCCTCCTCAGATCTGGCTGGCCACCACTCACCGGAATCCACTCGAGCTCCGCCCCTCTTCGTGTTCTGCTGCACCGGAAAAACATGCATAGCCGGCAGTCGCACAACCGGCTATCCGGCTCGGCTTTTCACTCTCGGATTTCAGCTCTCTTGCTCGCCATGGTCTCCACCATGGCCGCCATCTACGTCGCCGGCCGGTGAGTTTCTCAAACTTCAAATTTTGCCATTTCATCTGTGATTAGAGCTGTTAATGTTTTAAATTTTGAATTTTTGTGAGAAAGTTTTTAGTTTTTTGAATTTGATGAGTGTTTCATAAGTTGTGTGGTGTGTTGATAGACTGTGGCAGGATGCTGCTGATAGGGTTTATTTGATTCAGGAGCTTGATAAAAGAAATGGTCAGGTAATTTTTTTTTGTTTTTCACCTTTTCGGTTTTGTCTAAGTTTACCTTCCAATTTCACTGAAAATGCATCACTCAACAGTAATATGTATTACTTCTTATATATATTTATCGAAGAGATTATGAAGTAGGCAGATATTCGTCAATTGTCGATTTTTCAGGGTCAATCTGCTATATCCGTAGACGACACGCTTAAAATTATAGCTTGCAGGTAAACTGATCAAAGCTATTCTGTTAAAGGTGTAATTTTTAACAACTTATGATATCGACTTTTCTTTGGTGAATGATGGTCATTTGTTTTCTAGGGAGCAACAGAAGCAGTTGTCCGCCCTCGAGATGCAACTTACTGCGGCAAGACAGGAAGGTTTCGTTCCAAAGAGCTTGTCGAAAAATGATGGGGCTCATTCTAAGAAGAAGCTTCTAGCTGTTATAGGAATTATTACAACATTTGGGCGCAAGAAAAATAGGGAGGCAATTCGTAAGGCGTGGATGCCTACAGGTACTTCGTGCAAATTTCGTTGTTCTTTTCTTTTATCCTCAATGCAATTTTATGTAAATAAATTATTCATGTTAGTGCTACAGTCTTATGCACTCCTACCAATTTTCTCGTCACAAATGTTTTGGTTTGCGATGGTGAGCCAAACTTCTTCTAGTGGTTATAGAAATTTTATGCATATATGTGCAGGTGAAGCTCTAAAAAGATTGGCAGATGAAAAGGGCATCGTTGTGCGATTTGTAATTGGAAGAAGGTCTGTATATCGAGGATTTAGAATGATTACAAGGAATTGTCTACAGTTCTGTTCAGTTAAGTATGTGTATCTTGCAGCCCAAATCGTGGAGACAGTTTGGACAAGCAAATAGACAAAGAAAATGAGCGGACCAACGACTTCATTATTCTTGTATGTTAACCATTTGAACAAATCTTTTTTACATATATTTGGTGGGATCTTTTGGTTGGATGAATAATCAAATTGTCAAGAACTTTTTTTTTATTACTACACACATGCGATTCTATTTGGTTTCTTAAGAAGTTAAGTCCTGTGAAAGATACAAGATGCTGTTTGAGGCTTTGAGAAATAGCGGAAGTTGGTATGTATAATAGAGACCAAGTGATGGCTAGTTAGAGTATGACTAAGTGATGACTAGTTTGTAGTTATGAACTAGCCAATGTAACCTTGATTGTAGCTCAAGGAAAGCTGGCTGTGCATTCCGTATATTAATTTCTTGTATCATGCTAACAGCCCTTAACAAAAATTTGTGTACATCCCTCATGGTTGATTCATGTATCATATGCAGGATAGCTGAAATTGCTATAGGCTAGATAAGTTTATGTCGCATTGTTGTTTAACTTGTTCTTTACTTTACAGGATGATCAAGTGGAGGCATCTGAGGAGCGGCCAAAGAAGACGAAATCATTCTATATTCATGCTGTAGAGAACTGGGATGCTGAGTTTTATGTTAAGGTCAATGATGATGTTTATGTTAATATTGGTATGTAGTCGTAATATAATTCTTTCTAGTAAACAATAAGATAGTTAATCCTCATGAGACTTTCTGTTATACCTGCGTAACATTAAATTGTGGTAATTAATTTTGATAATACTGGTTAGTAGTTAACAAACCTGTGCTTACGATTGGAGAAAACCAAAGAAACTGTCAGATGAGAGCATAGGTATATGGTTATCTAGTCATGATCTCAAGTGACGTGTTCATTTCTATCTCAGAAATCAAAGCTGCATTATATATGATTTCAATTTAGGAATTTGAACTTTTTGCCATTGTTTTACCAATAGAACCTTTCTGCAAAATGCTGCAATTGTTTGTCTAAATTTGGAGTAGTTTAGATTTGGACACCACAGGGTATAATTGATAAGTCGTGGCGGAACCAAATAAATTGAGTAACGGGGTTATTGGAAAATAAGAAAAGCAATGTTTGGCTGTTAACCGTATCAGAAAAGTTGATGCCCCTAAACAGATTATTTGAAGTGCATACTAATATTTGGCTTTTATTATGATTCAGATGTCCTGGGAGCAACTCTAAGTACTTATTTAGATAAGCCTCGTGTCTATATTGGGTGCATGAAATCAGGCGAAGTCTTCTCTGAACCGTGAGTGTGGAAAGCATGCTTTATTTGATGAAAACTATTAAATTATGAGTCATTTTAGATTAGATATAACTATTTTTTTGGTTTGTGTTGTCTTAATTACACAGAACACACAAGTGGTATGAGCCAGACTGGTGGAAATTTGGCGATGCAAAATCGTAAGCACAGATTTGTTATCTTTTCTTTACCTTCAATAGAAGATGGATTTCTTATTCCATGTTGTTTCTCTCTCTCTCTCTCTCTCTCTCTCTCTGCAGAATTATGGTGGGAGGGTGATCATTAGTTCTTTGTATGGAAAAAGTATCTCTGGAAATGTTTATTTAGTGAGATATGTAAAAGGCTCTTTTAGATTGACATGACCTGTTAAAGTAGCCCACTGAAATGTTATCCTAAAAAAAGAAACATGTGTAATAAACGCCGATGATTGGTTTTTTCTATAGTGTAGTGCCTTGGTGATTTCTTCATATAGACTGTTCTATGTGATATTGGATTGGCTAATGATGCTGGGAGAGTGGAAAAAACGTATCTCTGAAAATGTTTGTTAGTTAGGTAAGTAAAAGGAAAAGGTGTAAAGCTGATTATTTGTTTTATTCTATATGTCCTGTATATAAAGGATTCTTCCCTGAACAATCATGGTAGGCGTTAGGTTGTTAGTCTTCAAGTACTGAAGCAATTCATAATAGCCTTCGAATTTGCTGCTTAAATTCCCAGGTTTTACCATGTAATATTTCATTTCGCTTCTGATGCAGATACTTTAGACATGCTTCTGGTGAGTTGTATGCCATTTCTAGAGCCTTGGCTCAGTTTATATCAATAAACAGGTATTTCTGCCACCCCTTTTCCTTTTTCCTGTTTCAATAGTATAGTGTAGCATGCTGACAACCTTGGGAGGATTTTTAGTTTATAGCTTTATGTCGGTTTGCAGGTCTATTCTTCGTGCATATGCTCATGACGATGTTAGTGCTGGATCATGGTTTATTGGACTTGATGTGAAGCACACTGACGAACGGAAATTTTGCTGCTCCTCTTGGATGCCAGGTCTGTTGATCTTTTTCGTCTAGTACATATACAAATCACTATGAGCATAATGAAACTTTTCCCGATCATATCTGATGTTCTTTTGAAAAGACTATTGAAGTATAACTATTATCCTAATATCAAGGTAAGAAATCATCTTGAAGTAATATGGTTCTCCGTCCTCACTGCGATAATTTATTCTCCGCGGGATAAATTTGAATTTGACGATTTTCGTTATTAATCCGTGTCCATCTTTCATTTCAGGAGCAATATGTACAGCTGTGTAAACTAACTCACCGCATGCCTATTGGTTCAACCAGTACATTATGAAAGGGAAGGCCCTTCATTTACAGCATTGCCTTCAATGCCTCTTCGACCAGATGATTCAAGCAGTACGCAATGATTATTCTGCCGCAAGTTGATTCGAGCAGCCTTGAGCTAAGAGGTTGCGTTAGTATTGATTTCCATATGCTTGCTGCTGGTCGAAATTCTCTAGGAAGCTCCGGATCCTGTTAGCATAGTTTTTGCCCGCGTAGCTACTGAAAGTCCGGTGTCATTCTTACGAGTCTTTTTCGTCATACCTGTATCAGCACCTAGGGAACGATTACTAGAAAATTACAATTTTTGGTTGTTGATAATATACAAACATGGAACTCATGGTGTAGCATTGGTTACATACTGTCACAGTTAACATTGCAGCCAGTTAGGGTATGATGTGATAACGTGACTCGAACAACACGAAAATTAACCGATTAAGGTTGAGTGTTACTTCATAAGAACCTGCATAACGGATTATAATTTTCCTAGACTCTGTATTTGCATGAATCTTTGTGTACAGGGTAGAATTATATGTTCTTCAAAATAATTTGTAGATAAGTCGAGTTTGCGTAATCTAATTTCAGTTTTTTCACAGAATTCGAAAGGATATGTTTTGTCCAACTGACAGGGAATATTTGAACTTGGATGCAGAAAAGGAAATATGCTACTATAGTTAACTTAATTACGCTCAAATTAACTTTAAATACGTTTTGGAGCAAATTACAAGCTTACCTATGCTTGAGATTAATCGGTTGAAATCTTAATTGATTCATCTCAAGTTATAGGCAACCTTTTCGACCATTAAAAAAAAAATTCGACAAAGAAAAAATCAATTAAAATCTTGAAACACATATTTAATTAAAACATTGGTGCAGTCAGGGACTATGATTTTTGTTTAACAAAATAAAAAAGGCCATGATTTTTGGTACGAATAACGGTTTGTGGCGGGGCCTACAGACCGGTACAACATTGAACAACGAAAGTCGCATGAAGAGTCCGACAAAAAAAGGAAAGTCGAATGAAGACGACTTAGACTTCGCTGGTCCAATTACTTCTCTACACGCGTACGGCTCAGAACAATAGTGCCACATCGATCATCTGGGCCAATCATATTAACCCAGTTCACGAGTCACGACCAGACCGGCCGGTATTCGACACCATCGAAGCCAAAAGTTTCCATCTAATTCCCACAAAATTTCCAGCGAGGAAAGTGAAACGTGGGAAAATTCAGGAGCTAGGGTTAGGGTTTGTTTGGGCTCCTTCAACATTACAGCTTTGATTTCAGCTCCCCCTTCTGTAGATTTCCGAAGATTCAGGTACATTGCAATTTCCTCTTATGTTTTGGTAGAATTTCATATATATATATATATATATATGTATTATATTTGTGTACGACTCAGAATATAAATGTGGAAGCTTTCTGGATCTTTGAATTTTACAGATGCAGGAAAGGGGAGAATTTAAAATTTCTAAATTAATTGGAGAAGATGACATTTTTTAAATATTTGTAATTAAAAAAGGGGAAATTATTTGGTGTGCAATGCAAGCGATCTGATTTTATCACTTAGAAATTGTGTGACAATTTGGGAACGGTAAAAGTAGAAACTAATGGGCATGTGGAAGGTGAATTACTGAGATAGAAAGGTAAAATTCTGTGTGTGTTGCATGTGCCTGTTGAAATGTATGAAGCTTCCTCTTTTTGTTTTTTTGGTGAAAATGGTAAAGCTACTTTTTTTGTTTGTTAAATTTTGGAGTTTTTCGTTTTGGAATCGGGTTAAAATCTGATGCGTGCCAAATTTTGGACTCGTTGGTTCAGTAATTCGAAATCTGGATTTTGTCTTCAGAGGTGGTGTGTCCCTGTTGTTAATTTGTTTTGAAATAATGTCATGGAAGCAAATGAAAGAAAGAAAAAAAAAAGGATGGTTATTAAATTTCATTTAAAAGTTTATTTGTTTTGTTGTACATTCTAAATGTGAGAAAGTCGCCTGTGTTTTGATTCTGAATATGCAGCCGTGAAGAGTAACCTGACGGTTAGCTACCCGTGACAGCTTCTTCAAGCACAGGGAAGGCCTTCTAAAACATTGGACAACATGGACCAAGATGTAACAAAGAAGTTAAAGGGATCGGATGGAACTGCAGTGCCAGTTGGATATGACAGTCCCAAGGAGGGTGATAACGGGAACCTAGTCCTTGAGGCATCAAAGAGGTACTTTCTTTTTTTATTCCTTTACTTTTCTTTCACATTAGAGGCCAACCTTCGTACGAAACAAAAGTTTAGATTATGAGCCAAGCAGCAGCTTCCATTTAGTTCTATGATGTTGTCACATGTAACCAAACTAAACTTTTTATCTTATGACAATGTGCAGTTTGGAACAAAAGGTTGATGGTTTGACAGATGGGAGTGATGGCAACACTAAAGTAAGAGCTTTTTTTCGTAATGTCTGCTCGTATCTGAGATGGGTTTTCCTCTTTGTATTTGATGATTAGATGCTATTTATGCATGAAGTTAAACTGTTAAAGTAATGTTAGATTTCATCTATCAGGAAGACCACATCACTCAGAGGAACAATGGGTCGGAGAGCATGCAATCTGCTGGTAAGATTAAGCACTTCTCATTAATTATACTTTACATTTCTATCGTGGGAATTTTTCAGTCAGGATTTCTGAGTTTCATTGTGGGAGGGAACACTTTGGTGGCCTGTTTGCTGCCCATCCCACTTCTGTTGATTTTGTATAGAAAAAGGGGATGGTTTAATTTGGTCTGTATTTACCTGAATGAAGGACAAGGAATTCTGTGATGGTCCTACATTTGGACATGCTACGTTAACCAATTGCTACATACTGACCGAAATGTTTTCTTAATTATCTGAACGACAGAAATTGATGTGAAAGTCCATGCTCAGGTCAGTCCTACAACTAAAGGGGAAACAAATGAGAATTACAAAAATGTTTCTGGTGCTGCACCTCCTGCTGCTGGTTTTATGGGAGTATCTCTCGGTTTGCCATATGAGAAAATAGGAATTAGCACCGTTTTTGTTGCTCCTTCTGCTGGTGCTGGGTTGCCTTTTGGTGCACCAGTTCTGGTATGAAAATGTCTACCTTATTGTTTTTGGTTTGCAAGCTATGCCTTTCTACTTCAATTTGAATTGAAGTTAGATAAATGTTTAAAAGAATTGCGGGCTTTGATACTTCTCTATTTGTTTGTTTTGAACAACACTCAGTTACTGGTTTGATTGAAATCATGGGATTGATGAAAGATTACGGATTTGGAATTTCCTCAAATTTTGTGAGCCAGAGTTAGCTGTGAAACAAAGCCCATCTTAAGACTCTGCAGGGCGGTTATTTGCTGAACCGTTGTTATATTCATGACTTTTGAGTACTATTGAGTTCATACTCATCTTGGGTGCAACGAATTCTAAGATAACTCTTAGATGTAGTCTGCTATTCACACTATTGATTTACATGTTGGTTTCCTCAGGATGAAAGGCAGATGAAACGAGAGAAAAGGAAACAGGCTAACAGAGAATCTGCAAGGAGATCTAGGTTAAGGAAGCAGGCTGAATATGAGGAACTGGTGAAGACATGTGAATCCTTAAACGAGGAGAAAATGGCTCTTCAATCCAAAATAGAAGAATTGAAAGGGGACTCAGAGACACTGAGGCTTGAAAATGCCGCATTAAGGGTACTTCTCAATGTTCTCATAGAATTTCTTGAGCTGTTGATCTGTTCTCAGTTATTTTTTATGTGTACCAAGTTGTCACTTTTTCTTTTCCTTTTCCTTTTTCGTGATATTTATCGTTTTCTGTTTTTGCGCAAACCGGATTATTGAAGGTCAACAACACAAATAGTATGTCGAAAGAACACAGTTTCTAGGTTGTTCTTCCTGCAAAAGTTTGGAGGTTGACTCATGAATCCATAGTGGCATATCCCAAGCCCAGGGCTGGGTTCATAGGGGTGGGCTTTGGGTTAGTTGGAGCTTTTGCATATGCATATGCACCACCAATAGCTACCCAACTAGTGAAACTCTAAGCATATTTTACCCAAAAAACGATAGGCACTTGAACAACTATGTCCGTATTGTTTTGATTTCTTATATCCTCCATATACTTAGAGTAACCAAGCCATCTCCACATTGAATCATCACGTTTTGTTGCTTTTGATTGCCAAAAATTGACCAGAGTGTATGAATTTACCAATGTAGTGAGGGGTGTGGTGCTGGAATGGGTTTTGTTCAGATATGTTGTAGCACGTGCTACTGAGTTAAGTTGAACATGGAAAATCGAGGAAAACTGATATGGTCCATCCTTGCTTGTTTCAACCTAAGTTATATTTACATTCGCTTCTAGCTCGATCTCACATGAGTTTTATCTTGTAGGAGAAGCTGAAAAATGCTCAGGCAGTGCCGCGAGGAGGGATTGCTTCAGTCAAGATTGAAGTAGACTTGGACCTGCCAAATGATGCCAAAGATATACTTAGCAATTTGAGTTCTGTAAGCAGGAATGATGAACTGGATCGCGAGAAACATGAAAGTTCCATGTCTGAAACCAAGTTCCATCAACTGTTGGAATCAAACTCTAGGACCGATGCTGTTGCTGCTAGATAATAAGGAAGCTGGTGTTGCCTGCAGCTGCGCATCACACTCGGTGGACTTAAAAACCTAATTAACTTAACATTTTGTTTACAACCAGCAGATGGAACAGAGGAATTTCCAAGTGGATGAGGTGCGGAATAGAAGTTACTAATTTATGTTCCCTTTAACATTCAACTCTCCTTTGTGCTATGGTGTATTAGATTCGAGATTGTCCTGGCGATTTTGGGAGTAGTTTAGGGTAGACTGAAAGTGTGTTTTCATATGAACATGAACATTCAAAGGATAGGTCTCTGAAGTAAGTGACCTGTAATTGTTACTGCAGACTTCTTGTTAAATTGACAGGATGTTCTATTTAAAACCGGGTTAAGTTATATTTTGATCCTTGTACTAGAAATTCGACCATGTCCATGAGATTCTAATTGTTTCGACTTTCAACCGAAAGTGTTAATGTTAATCTAGGGAATTATTATTGGCACTAAAAAAAGTCATTATGAACTCTTTGCTCTCATTTATTTCACCGGGGAGGACTGTAGTACGACTTTTTTGGAGTGTCAATAGCAGTTTCCTTAATTGATAAATATCTTGTACAGTAATCCACAAGGAGGCTTTTCAATTGCTTAAAGTTTTGACACATGGTTGCATTATTTAGCGATATCCATTCTCCACTTTATCGGAGAAATTTCTGAGCTCAAATATCATTTGAAGTGTCTTTTAAGTTTTAAGTTGAAGCTGCAAATACAATCCTTTTGTTTGTTCAAAGATAAGATTAAGATATAATTGGTTGGTGAAAAGTGCGAGTCAAAAGAGCAACTTGAAAGAAAGCCACCAAATCCCATCAGAAGGGATTTTCAAAGGGAATTTTCATAGTAATTTTAATTGCACCCAAGTCCTCCACTCCTGAATTTTTTGTGTTCGCGCATTGCACCTAGAGTTTATCCATGATGTTGAATTTCAACCCCAAATCACCCTTTCCTTCCTAGTGCCCTTTCAATTGAAAGCTTAATAGTGAGTCAAAATTCTGGAAAAGAAGAAAAATTATAGGTCATTTGGTAAAGAGTTTGGACTACGTCCACTACTGAAACTTTTTATGGATTTCTGAATTTGACCTGTTTATGGGCCTCTCCTTTGTGGGGTCCAGTTTGAAGTTTCTATGAAGTACGTTTCCTGCCATTATCCCTCATGTATGAGTCAAACTTACATAACATTTGATGTATATACAGTTAGGTGATGTGTGTTATAGACACAAAGTTGTATATTATCCTAATTACGAGATGTGTATTTGAAACATATGTATACAACTCGTGTCGTGGCAGAATCTTTCCTCAAGTATATCTCGTGTCGTGGCATAATTTCTCCTCAAGTATATCTGTAGTTCAGTACGTATACATCAAAATTATTCTATATCATATTTTCGGTTGTATTGTAACTTGTACATCAATAAACTATTTGAATTGGCACTGTTGGCAAGATGAGACACACTAATCCATCCCAAAGGATAACATTCTTTATTCCATTTTCAAGATTTATAGAAAAAAGTTGCTTCAATCATATATTTCCATCATCAAGCTCACCTCAAATTACCTCAAATTATGCAGAGTTTATTGCATAAAGTTTGGCAATAAAATATAAGTCACGCATGTATTCCATTAAAATCCTGACATACTGCATCAAGCGCGTCACGTGAAAATATCATCAAATTTATACAAATATTATTTTTTTAACTAAATGTTCCGCCACTTAGTACTGTCACATAGACGGAACAACCTCACAAGTTTTTCTCGACAATCACGCAATTGGAAATGTCAGAAACTTCAAATTCCCACTTTGTTCTCTAATTTCGTTTCTTCTAAAAATGGGTGGGTTAGTTAATTCAGTTAAAGAGGGTAGCATCACGGCATGTTCGTACTTGTCCATATCACGTGTAGAAGCCAGCAAAGACTAATCATGGTTGGCTGGTTGCTAAACTTTCCATGTCTTATACGCACATGTAAATACACATGAACAACATTATTTTAGAAAAGTACATAATATTTTAATTGTCAATTTTGAAACTTGTACATGCAAGTGGTACTAATTTATTCTTAACCATGACCCACTAACCCTCCTAAGATATACCTATAAGGACTTTGATCTCTTGTATATGACCGACGTTTCAATCTTCCTTTATCATCAGCGCTCAGACGCTAATTCCGTTAGTGTGTTGTGTTTTGAGCGCTAATTCCGTTAGTGTGCTGTATTGTATAGATAAATTCATATTTCCGCCCATAAAGGTGTTTTGACCTCATTTCTTCTTATGTCATAGACTCATAGCTTCCAATTTTTCTTCCTATTTGTTAGACAAAACTGTTCCCATAAGTGGGAGTTGGGAATTGGTAGTTGGGAATTGGGTTTGAGTTCACAGGAAAATATAGGTTTTGTCACAAGAAAGGTTCATGTGAAAGTTGAGTTTCTCAACTGCTTGATTGAATGAGCAGCTCACCTTTTTTTTCCCTACTGATTTGAAGCTGTTTTCTATAGAGAGAGAGAGAGAGGGGAGAGAGAGAGGAGAGAGAGAGAGAGTCATCTGTGTTCTTGTTTATTCAATTGATGTTCGTGCTGTGTTCTTGAAATGAATCATCCTGGAGCGGCAGCAGTTGAAGTTTCGAAAGACAAGAATGGAATCGATCATGTTCATCTTCAGAACCCGCGAGGAGCCTCCGTTCGGGTTAGATTTCTTTTTTTACCAACGTCGATATTGTTCTCAACTTAACCAGTATTCTAATGGCGGAAACATTCAATTTAAGTTGTATTTGATTAGTCGGTTTCCGACGTCGGACTTGCATACTTAAACAGGCATAGAATTGCTGATTTGTAGTTTACATGCATTCTGATGTTGTTATGCAATCCAGGTGAGCTTGCACGGAGGCCAGGTTCTTTCCTGGAAAACCGAACGCGGCGAGGAATTGTTGTTCACTAGTAGCAAGGTGAAGAAGTTCTTCATACTTCATTGTTATCCATGAACAATTAAGAAATTTGTACATTAATTTCCTTGTGCTAGCTAATATTTTTTTTCTGTTTCGTCTATGCAGGCGATTTTTAAGCCGCCAAAAGCAGTCCGAGGAGGAATTCCAATCTGTTTTCCGCAGGTTGGGACCGGATCATTGGACCAAAACGGGTTTGCCAGGAACAGGATTTGGGCCATTGACAATGATCCTCCACCTCTACATCCCAATGATTCGAACGGAAAAGCCTACATCGACTTGCTGCTCAAACCATCCGACGATGATATGAAGATTTGGCCACATAGGTAGCACACATAGCAGCATGAATTCTGAAAATGTAGCATACTAATGCTTTGTGTACTTCAAAATCTCAAATGTTTGTTTCTAACATGATTGTTTGAAATATGTGTTGCAGTTTCGAGTTTCGCCTTCGGGTGTCACTTGCAGCAGAAGGGAATCTAACGCTTATATCGCGCATCAGGAACATCAACTGCAAGCCTTTCAGCTTCGCATTCGCGTATCATACCTACTTCTCCATTTCGGATATCAGGTACATAATGTTTAATTAAAGCATAATCTAATTCAAGACTAATTGAAGTTCCGAGATTTAAATGAATATAATCCGGACTGACAGTGAAGTGAGGATTGAGGGATTGGAGACTCTAGACTACCTAGACAACCTGTGTCAAAAGGAGCGGTTTACAGAACAAGGCGACGCCCTAACATTCGAATCTGAGGTAATCGTGTTTTCCCAAAACCTTCTCGACTTGTCAGTGGACCCAAAATGCTCCTGCTTATGAAGTGTTGTTCATTTTCCGTGGCAGGTGGACCGCGCTTACCTTAAGTCTTCGGATGTGATAGCTGTTTTCGATCATGAAAAGAAGAGGACATTCACCGTGCGAAAGGAGGGACTTCCAGATGTTGGTAAAGATCTTGTTCTATTGAATGAGTTGAAACATTGATATATCTAGCAAATTTGATTAGTGACGAATTAAACTTGTGTTCTCGAACTTTACATGTTCTAGTTGTATGGAATCCGTGGGAGAAGAAGTCCAAAGCGATGGCGGATTTTGGAGACGAAGAGTACAAACAGATGCTGTGTGTTAACGGAGCATCAATCGAGAAGCCGATCACCTTGAAGCCCGGCGAGGAATGGACCGGTCGATTGGAGCTCTCTGTTGTCCCTTCCAGTTAAATCAAGAGGCTGGCAGTGACTTGCAGGCAAAGAAATAAACCTACTACAAGTATTATATCAATTAGGGTCGAAAAATTCGGCAATGTTTGCAATAAAAAATCAGTAAGAGCATGACCAATACCTTTAATTTTGGTTTATGTTTCTTAATCGATTTTTGTTCGACGGAGGCGGAGATATCGTTTTGCTTCTCCCCATTGTAGCTTATGTAACCTAAGAAATGTATATGGTTCATCTCAATTTAGTTGTGGAAATTGTAATTTGTACAATATATATATATGCTGCAGATTGCAGAATCAAAAGTAAGAGAAAATTAATCATGTTTTTTTGGTGGAATATGATCTCAAGTTTCTTAATTTATTTCTTTTTCCGGAGGCTAAGAAATCTTTTGGTTTCACCCATCAATCCAAAATCTGAAGCAGAAGAGGACTAACTTGGTGTAAATTGTAACAAAGCAAAGCCCTCAGAGGCCACAAAAAAATAAGATGCAAAAAAATGAAAAATAGTACCACAAATTATCAGAGCCTAGTTTCGATCTAGGGACCTGTGGGTTATGGGCCCACCACGCTTCCGCTGCGCCACTCTGATTTGTTGTTAATATTTTAATACTTAATGTATATAAATTAAAATAAAAACCATGCAGAAGTATGTACCACTGTAAGGCCTTTGTTTATTGTTTGGGCCAAACACAATAAACGCCTTCTGGCCCACCCCATTTATATATGGGAATTGTATCCAACTGACTAGTAAGTTCATCCATTGTATCCTACGTTTTGGTCCTAAAGCTTTAAACCAAAATTCCGATATTGGGACATGTTTACTTAACAAAAATGAATAACTAAGGAATAAGAGAATTTAGAAATAGGAAAAACAAGGAAAGGGAATGGGATCAACTAATCCCCCCCTAATTGATCTAATTCATGATATTTAGGTATTTGATTATAGATTTTAAGGGGAAGTTATCACTTTTTTGATTCTTTACACCAAAATTTCGATATTTGGGCATGTTTACTTAACAAAAATGAATAAGTAAGGACTGAGAGAACTTAGAAATAGGAAAAACAAGAAAAGTGAATGGGATCAACTAACCCCTCCCCTCCCCTCCCCCCCTAGTTGATGTAATTCATGATATTTAAGTATTGGATTAAGTACCTAAAACGCCCTAACCTTTTGGTATGATTCCAAATTAGTCACAACCTTTTCAAACATTCCAAATTAGTACCCAACGTATAGGAAATATCACTTATGTTAGGTCCCAAGTTAAGATAATCGTTAAGTGCCTATGTGACATTCATCTTCATATTTGTTTTTTAAATGACGTGGACAAATCTCATAGTTTCTAAACTTAAGTGGATTCATGCCCATGTATGCTCTATTTGTTAGGCCTTCTTGGCCTCTCTTTGTATCTCTAGCGTTTTGCCTAGTTATGAAATACCCATTCCACTTGTTATACTCATATTCATTTATTGATTTGTATTCCTTGTAAATCTTGTTGTACAAACCAAATCCTATATGATCATGTATATATATAGTTCTTTTAAATTTCAGAGTGCTCCCAAATCTTATATGGCTTGAGATCATACAAATTCATGATAAGAACTGATTAATAGAAAGCTCAGATTAAAAGAAACAAAAAAGAGAGAGAAAAAAAAGAAAAACTTAGAGCAAGAAAGAGCGAGGGTTTTGGTCTTGAGGTTGTTGCGAAACATTCGGATTCGCATATTGTACTAATTGCGGCCATATTTGATTCTGCAATCTCTGTGTTTTGGATTTGATTTTTTCTGCAAATGAGGATAAAGAAGAAGGTGGAGGAGTTTCAGTTCACCTGCAAATTTGAGATTGGGAGAGAAGGGAAGGATGAGAGAGTGCGAGAACGAGAAAGAGGATTTTCAGAAGGTTGAGACTAATTTGACCATGAATGTTATGTCATTAAAGGTTGCTTCATGGTATTTGTCCACGCCATTTAAAAAAAATCTGACGATAAATGCCACGTAGGCACTTAACGGTTTTCCTAACTTGGGACCTAACGAAAGTGATATTTCCTACACATTGGGTACTCTTTTGGAATGTTTGAAAATATTGAGACTAATTTGGAATCATGTCAAAAGGTTAGGGGGTTTTAGGTACTTAATCCTTAAGTAACTTATTACAGATTTTAAGGGGAAGTTATCACTTTTCCAATTCTTTACGTGTTAATAAACACATGAAAAATTTTAGAAGTGAACTGATTCTCATTCCTATATTTTAGTAAACATAGAAAACTTAAGAATTAAAATTATTCAAATTCTCATTTTTATAAGTAAGCATGCCCTTAATTTCTATTTGTTTACAGATTGATGAATTTCTTTTGAAGTTCGTAAGCTAAGAGATTTGCTCCCTTGGTCTTTTATAGTTTGTCTCAAGACATTTGAGTAAACTGTTGTTGTCGTTCTTTTGTTGTGTACACTATACACAAACTCTTGTCATACGATATTCAAAAGAAACTTAACAAATGTATGAAGAAAGTTGAAATTTCACCGTAAAAGTAATTAGCAATATAAAGAGCACTTTGGTTGGGGGCTGAAACGATATCAAGTTCGTTTAAGTGCAGCAGGATTATGTATAAAGTAACAAAAACTCCAACTGCATTTCGAGGGAGGCGATCGATATCCTACAATCTTGAGGTAAAGTTGGGAGAAATTTTGTTACATATATGATCATGTCTAAACTTTGCTGCAAACGGTGGTCCTCATCATTTTGAAGGATGTTAGACTTGGAGCACAAATCTCCTTGTGTATTGCGAAACTAGGGTCTTATTTGATGCTAATTTTCAATATTATGCGGTTTTTTTTAGTACAACGATATATTTATTCTAAAAAATAGAAAAATAAAGTATTGAACTCAGTTTTCACAACATTCGAACATAAAATTTCTCATTTACAAATGAAGAAAAAATATTACTTGATTGTAGTATTAAGTGGTCCTATGTTATGCCTTTAACTTGGCTTAAATAATTAGATACTCTCTAGAAAAAGAAAATGACATACATGAAATGAGTTCACCGTCACGTGGGGCCCCCAATTCTATAATGCATTGTTATATGCAAGTTTTTCTCAATATGACAATCTATTATTGGATCAAGACGTCACGTGGCAGTGAACTCGTTTCATGTAAGTTACTCTCTAGAGTTTACCAAAAACAAATAGAAGTTTTTTCTTTTCAAACCTAAGACTCTTCGCTCATAAGTACAGGAAAATTACATTAGCCCCTAATAAGTGAGAATAATCAAGCTTAAATGAGAAAAACTTGACTCCTTAAGATTGAGGAGGAATTCTTCCTCAAGATACTTTGTGACCTAAAACTTCGTGTTTATAATTGAAACCTTTTATATTGAAAATCACTTTGTAAAATAATCTCTGTTAAAATTTGATAAAATATGAGACTGTTTAGTTATCGAATTGTATCAAATTGAAGAGCCACCCAAGTTAATTCTGCTTAAATTAAGAACAAGATTTTTCCTGTCTTGCTAAATTTACTATGAACACGTTTTTCACCAGAAGGGATTAAATGATTTTTCTTTTTGACCAGTCGTGGTGGCTCTTGAAAAAAGGTTATAAAATAAAAAACCATTAGTCGTCTTTGTGAATAAAAGACAATTGCAGCTTTGGTCTGAATAAAGCAGCCATGCATGCTTGCTGAGACCACAAACCAAATTCTGCAAAAATCGATCAGAGCCTGGTTTCGATCCAGAGACCTGTGGATTATGGGCCCACCACGCTTCCGCTGCGCCTCTCTTATTAGCAGAAATTATTTTATTGTTCAAAGTATACAGGGTGCGAGCAAGCTAAAACCCTCCTTCATAAAAGATGGACACGCTGGATCGTCACATTAGTTATAGCGTGTATGGTTTTTCAAATGCAAACAAGCTTTAATATTTTTTGTCTGCAGTTTAAAGTAGAATATCATTTGTACAAAGAGAAAAAAAAAAATTACATTGTTGTGGCCTATTTGATTGAGGGGTGTGGCAAAGAGAAAAATAGAGAGAAAGAGAGAGTGGATTGAGGAATTGTAGTACATATTCCTCATGTCTAATGCATTTATTTATAGTGAAACAAGTACAATCATAATAGAACAAGGATTTTAGGATGATGAGAATATCTCAATCCATATCTAGCTAAGATTTACACAATCACATTTATCACATGTCAATATTATCTACAACACTCCCCCTTGAGTGTGTAAATACTCAAGTAGATATCGCATCAGATCTTCAAGATGATGTAGAGATAGTTGATGAAATCGTCTCGTAGGCACGATAGAGAACACTCGAGTCTCATATTGAGATTTCCATAAAAAAAGTTAAAAATCTCACAAAACATGGCTATGGTAAAACCCAAGGCAGGACAAAACCCATAGTCTAAGGAGAAAAGTGAGTTAATGTAATGTTGATACTTAACATCTTCAAGACGTAAGCAGTAAGAAAACACACTGTAAACACGAAAATTCCTGCAACGAATGAAACAAGAACACGTGTACAAAATAAATTTGTATTAATGAATGTTTTAGGGTTACAACCTCTGAGTACAAAGTTTGATCCTCTGATTTGATCTCCGAAGACGTAGTAGTGTAGACGAACAAAATGTGTATGTGTGGTTGATCCAAGGGTCGTAGAGACTTGATCTTGGTCAACGGATGTCACAAGAGTTTGGCTTGTGACGAGTAGGATTTCTGTTTGGGGTGATGGAAGGACCGGCACGTGTAGATGGTGCTTGGTGGTTCTTCACGATGATGACAGAAATGCAGAGAGTTTTCTGAGTCTTCCGAGTTTTGTCGTCTGACCCCTTTCTTTGTTTTGGAGCCTTGTATTTATAGGCTTCTCCATGATCCTTTGCATTGAATCAATTTATTTGCCGAGCCTTGATTTATGGAATTTGTCTCCATGAATTGTCTTGACTCTAGCTTAATTTGAACTTGATTTGGTATTAATTTGAACCAAATCAATTAACTTGGTAATTTCACCAAATTAATCTTACGGATGGAAGGACCAAAATCAATTGACTTGAGGATTCAACCAAATTAATTAACTAATTAACTTGATTTATATTTGATTTAAATCAAAGTCAATTATGAGATGTTTCTCATTTTATTTCCACCATCAACTTAATTCGGTAATTTCTACAGTTGGCTAGACGTTGACACGTGTCATTTTCGACAACTCATCCAGTTTCGATGAATCACATGCCATGTGTACCATTTGTGGGACCCACGATGTATGCCACGTAAGCCCTGGCAAGTCAAAATTTAATTTGTTGGTGAACATTATTTTCACCGAAATTCACATGTCTACAAATGCCCCCACTTCAAAGCACGGCGTACACATGTGCTTGTCGCATGTAGAAGGTGTGTTTTGAAGTCCCTCTTTAGTGTATGTTTGCCTAGCGTATTGTGTGCGTAAAAAAAGATTCTTGAAATCGTATATATATTTTTTTTTACAACTAATTCTCTTCATGAAAAATGCCTGGTGACCATCCTATTTGCGATGATGACATTTTCTTCAACCATTTTGTTCATTGCAATCTTTGCTCCCATTTATGATTTGATACCAAATTGGCGCAGAATCTTTATACATGGCATAGTGCATGTGACGTGCCCAAATTTTCTATTGACATGAACTAATTAGACATAATAATGGAAAAGAAAAAATCCAATATTTTATGGCTAATTTAGTGGACGTCATTCTTCAGTGGAATTGCCTTCTCCTTTCCGTCAATTTGGTTGTTTATCTCTATTTTGTGAGCCTTTTTTTTATCAGTCAACTCGGCCACCTCCTAATTGTACGCTGAAGAGATTTCATACTTATTTTGATATGCAATATCATATTCCTTTGAATATTGCGGAGCCTAAACAGGTAATTGCGTGGGTATCACTCCAATTCTGACTGTAAGAAGAACAAGAGGGTTTGCCCTAATGACACGCACAACACGGCTGTCCTTGGGCCACAGTAGTATTGTCTTCATCACTCCGTTCCATTTTGCTGCCAAGGATACCTTTGTAGCATCAAAAAGGCTTTCTGGATTATTTCTTTGTCGCTTTCTTGCCGCGAGAGAGAATACGGGTTGACCTTCTTGGTTTTTTTTTGGCAGCGACCACAGAAGAAGTGTTGGGTTTCATCACGGTGAGAATAATTGGATATATATTCTTGTAATATGGCTGCTGTATTTTTTTTTTTTTTCTTCTTTGAGCTGCCTCATCGTTGCCTTGAATGGGGACATCGACGGCATCATCTTCTTGCATTCTGAACGAGTTGCAGGAAAGTTGAAACAATACTCTAATGCAGCTTTGAATTTGCTACAGGCACAAAGAGGGCGACTTTAATTGACGTTACTCCGGAAACGAACCGCCAAACTTTTTCCTCTGGTAGTCTTTGGACAGGAACCTCAAGTGCTTATGACATCGCTGTTCCCTGATATATATATATATATATATATATATATATATATATATATTTTAGATTAAAATTTTTTGTACAGGTAACCCGAACCAATTCATGGCGCAGTGGGGATACTCTTGAGAAATCGATAAGTGAGCTGTAGTGACGGTATTGATCATGAGCGGTGGCCCGGCGACCTGCGCAAGCCGAACTGTTGCTACCAATGGTTGTCGCTGTTTAGCGGCGTGGGTAAGAAATCAAAGATGAACCGAGTTGTGTATTTCAACTAGAGGAATGACGTCACTTCACTCACACAATTTCCCCTTTTTTTTTTTTTTTTTGGTTCAGGAGGTTTAAGGTGACCGCGTGAGGAAGAGACAGCCTTGGAGACACTGTCAAAGAAGCCGGTGGTAACGAACCTCTCTTATTTGTCCGTTTATTAGGTGAGGAAGACTCAACGGTAGCGGACCTCTCTTGCTCGGATCTTGTGGCATTTCATAGCATTTCTTGTGGGGTCCATTTTGAGCACTTGGGGTCGAGCTCGTCCGTCGTTGTGAGAAGACTCAACAGCAGCGGACCTCTCTTGCTCGGATCCTGTGGCATTTCATAGCATTTGCTGTGGGGTCCATTTTGAGCACTTGGGGTCGACGCTCGTCCGTCGTTGTGAGAAGACTCAACAGCAGCGGACCTCTCTTGCTCGGATCCTGTGGCATTTCATAGCATTTGCTGTGGGATCCGTTTTGAGCACTTGGGGTTGGCTCTCGTCCGTCGTCGTGAGAAGACTCAACAGCAGCGGACCTCTCTTGCTCGGATCCTATGGCATTTCATAGCATTTGCTGTGGGACCCGCTTTGAGCACTTGAGGTCGGCGCTCGTCCGTTGTCAAGAGACTCCAGCTTACTTCGACCAACCTATTTCCATATACATATATATTTGGCTCTGGTGCAGGTAACGTCATATTCACCCCCTCCTTTATAACATATGCACTTGAATACGTTCATGGGGTTTTTTTTTTTTTTTTTTTTTTTTGCTTATTATTTATTTATGTGTGTATATATATTTTTATGCAGTCATGGTGTTTTTCAAGTGCTTCAAGAAAAACACACTCACCATCCTTGAAAATGAAGGAGATCCCCTTGATGAAGGAACCACTCTGCTGCTTTACGCACCTTTGACTGGTCCGAAAGCATTAAGCCTTCCGAAAATAGGTCATTCCATGCACATCGAGTCGTGGACTCAAGAAGCATCTTGTGAGCTAACCAACTTCGAACGATCGAAATCTGTTAGTAGAGAACACGCTTCTGGTGTCTTGATGCTGAATTCTTCACACCACGACCGACATGACTCATCATTTGCCTTTGAACTTCTAGGCGACCGTATTCACAACGGAGCAGCAAATTGGAGCTGCAATCTTCCGACAAATGGAGAGTTTATATTTTTAGATTTCTACTGGGAGTGGCTCGAAGATGTTCTGAGCATAAATAAGAAGCTTCTTATTGATGCAGGTCTTCATGATGCTGTGTTCGCCTCCTTGTTTAGCTACGATCGCCACCCCCCCCGTCATTCGTGCCTTTTGTGAATATTGGTGTCCTGAAAGAGTTTTAGTAGGTCCAGAGTTGGCGGACGAGACAACTCAAAACATTAAGTTAATCAAAAAGAGCTTGAAAACTGCACATGACCGACATAAGAGAATTGCAGACGGACATTCTACTGACAGAGTTTATGCAGTTGGTGATTGGGTATTCCTGAAGCTGTCACCGTGGAGAGGTGTAGTACGTTTTGGGAAGAGAGGAAAACTAAGTCCTCACTTTATTGGTCCGTATCAGATCATTGAACGAGTTGGTGAGGTTGCTTATCGACTTGATTTACTTCCAGAGCTTTCGAGGGTACACAATGTCTTCCATGTCTCTATGCTTCGGAGATACGTTTCTAATCCTACTCATGTGATCCGACCTCAGCCTTTGGAAATCCATTCGGATTTGACTTATGATGAGGCACCTGTTACGATTCTCGATTGGAAGGAGAAAGTTCTATGGAACAAAACTGTCAGTTTAGTAAAAGTCTTGTGGAGAAATCACGCAGTTGAGGAAGCCATTTGAGAGACGGAGGATCGTATGAGAGATCTTTATCCCTATTTGTTCTTTGACTCTACTTCTGTGTAGTGTAGAAATTTTGGGGACGAAATTTTTTTAAGGGGGGTAGGTTGTAACGACCCGTCCCTAATTTTATTGTATTTTATTTCCTAGGTGTGTAAAGTTACCAAAATGCCCTTTAACGGGTTAAGTGGAAGTCCTACGTGGACGTTTGAGTTCTTTTTGAATTTGAACTCTTACTTGTTGGATTCTTGTTGTACTCTTTCCTACAAACGGGACAAAAATCTGACGTGTAACGGAAACGTTACGTACGTTTGAATATTATTTCCTGTTATGGAAATATGGTGGTGCGGGTACCCAGTTGCCCAGCTAGTTTGGGAAAAATCCTTTCTTTCTTTTTCCCCACTCTTCTTTTCTTCTGTTTTCTTCTTCTCCCTGTAGAAATGCACAGTGCACACAGTGGCCACACAAATTAGTTCAAACCGAGCTAAACCACTTCCACCATCTTATTCGTTGTAACTCACTTAGTTCAACGGTGCAAGCCGATCGCCCAAATTCTTTACCGTTTGGCAGGAATCGCACACGGAAGAACCAGACTTTTCGGGCGAGTTTTTCAAAAATACCAACCTAGGTGAGGTTCCTAACCACCACCTTTAGTTTTCTCATGTTGAGTAGATAGATTTTCATACTAAGATCGTGTTATTTGGTTGTGTTTTGAGGTAGATCGGACTTCGTTCGTAAACCGAGATTTTCCGGCCATTTCCAACCAATTTTTGGACTCCAAATAGGTAAAATCGTGTTCTCCTTATCTCTAGCTTTATTTTGATATGTGGAACATGTAAAATGGTTGAGAAATGAAGAAGTTAGGGATTTTAGAAAATTTCCCAATTTTTCGATGAGTTGGCCGGCGGCGGCGGCGACCGGTCGGATCGGCTGGTGACGTTATCAGTGACATCAGCAGTGACATCATCGTTGACGTCAGCAACCGATCTAGACCGGAGAATATTCCTTTTAACGCAATTAGGAATATTTCGTTAGATCTAACGGAGATGTTGGAATATTCCGTTAGATCTAACAGCGTCAGTTGACGCCGTTAGTTTGATCAGCTTAGTTTGATCGCTCATGAGCCGAGGCAGGCACGTGCGTGTGGGCGCGTGGGAGCAGTTTTTTGACTTCCGTTGACCGAGGTGACTTGTGGCCACACGTACTACCTCGAGGCAGTACGTATGGTATTTTTTAGAGTGTTTTGGACCTCTGTGTTGAGCAAACCAAGGATTAATGTCGTTTATTAATTTAATTAGTAACCTTTATGAATTTAATCAATACTGTAGTGATATCTCATATAGGTGAGACTTACCACAATGAGTACAGGGGTCAGGCAAGGTAAGGCGGCTACGACCCAACTACATATCAGCGAGTGGGCTTTGTTTTGAGAAACTAATATTATTTATATTATTTCTTACTATGTTTTTATAATTGATTTTCTTTATCATGCCATGCTTTTACTTATGATTTAAGTATAAAGAAATTATATTATGTTGAGACTCGTTTACTGCAATGGCATGGTTATGTGTTTATTATTTGCTCATCATACATGCATTCACCGGTGTCTAGTACTCGTCCGGGTCAAGACCAGCCCTTACGTGTATGTTCACGTCTGCATCGTTATGCTCACTATGGATCCATTGTAGGTGCCTGTTGGAAATGTGCCCTAAATCCAATCATATGATGATACTTTACGGACATTTCAACTATTAATCTAATTTAGTTTAATATAAAGGGCAATGATTATTGTTTAAAGTAGTCTCATATAAATGTTATATGCTTAAACAATAAGTCCAAGGAATATGTGCTTATGAGAATGTAATCTAAACAAGTTAGGTTCATGAGACCATTCTCGTTCATAGACATATCCTAAACGTTCCTGATCATAGGATTGCCAATTGGGCATTGACAGTCTGTTAAGATCAGTACATGTTATGTCTTCTCTCAGGGAGAGTGACTAGTCTCGAGTCATTGGTGTAACTGACACCAAGACAAGCATGTAGGTGCTCAATATAGAATGAGTCCACTGAACACGATCAACGATGAGTTTTCATGATCATGTCACATGAGAACTCATAGTTGGGATAATGCAAATTAGTCCTTTGACCTGAGGCATCACAGTTGTCTTGTGGTGAGGTCCTTGATCTTTGATTATGTCAAAGTCACCCCATCCGAGGGTGTCCACGACATAGTTGGGGTTAAGCTACTTAGCCATGGAGGCAAGTGAATGCGCAACAAGGGATCTCTAACCTTCAAACCGTTTGAGGGAGAATACTCTATGATATGATTAAGAATCTCTGGCCAGAGTATGAATAAGATTTAGGAAGTCGTTCCAAATCATATTCAATGTAATCATATAAGTATTGGAATCACATTGGATAGTAGACATGAATAAACTATCAAACCAAACAATGTGGCCGAGAGTATTGTATTAGAGAAAGACCGTATTGCATTGCAATCCTAAACTGAATAGGTTCTCCACCTCTTCTGATTAGCTTGGGTAGCCATGACATACTGCTAGGTGTCACTCATGGTTTGTGGATGCCCTAAAGGTGCATAATCACTTAAGGGAGAATTGAAAGTATGTTTCAATTCAGAATTGATTTGAAAGAGTTCTAATCCTCCACTGCCTCGCTAAAAGGAACCTAATGGATCGTACACCAAGTAAGGTAGAGTTTAATGAAACAATGGAGATGAGTAAGAATAATTAAATGGTTTAATTATTTATGGCAAGGATTAATTAATATGTTAATTAATCAAACGAATAAGTTCGTTATAGACCTCGGGTTAGTTTTGGGCCTCAAGGCCCAATGGGCTTCGAACGTCAAGCCCATTGACTTAAGTTGTATGACAACTTAATGACTAATAATACATTAGGGCCCAAAAGCCCAATGAACCCAACATGGCCGGCCATTTGATGCAATGTAGTGAACTTGCTTTAATTGCAAGTTTGCCACTACATTGTGAGATGTTATAATGGCAACTTGATAACATTTCATACTAAGAGGTTTTTCTTTTGGAGAATTGAGAGGGTGAAAGCTCTCTCTTCTCTCAAAGAGGCCGGCTCCCTAGAGGAATTTAGCTAGCAATCTTCTTCCTCTAGGACACTCATCTTCTCATCAAGGCTCTCCTTGGTGTGGAGACTTAGAGGTTCCCTACTTTGGGAACTTGGAGAAATCTATTCTACCACCCTCATCCAAGCAAGGAATGAAGGCCCTCTCCATGGGTGATTAGCCTTTGCTTATGCAAAGAGGAATCTTCAAAGGTATATGATTTCACAACTCAAATTGTGCTTGAGTTTTTGTAATGGTTCACCATATCTACTAGGCATAGAAGTTCTTGGGTAAAGTTTTGAATTTGAATGCATACAAGCATGATTCCGCCAATTAATTGTTAATTGCATGCTAATGATGTTGTTCAAATGAACTTGGTTTTACGAAAATTTCCCTTCAGTGCCAACTTGTACTAGTCTGCATTAGGCAGCTAGGACTCGTATGTGATGCGCTTAGCGCCAGCTTCATGTGATCGTAGTACCGAGCATATATTTATTACACCCAGCCTGTTCCATGTAGCTACTTTCTACATGGGCTTGTGTGTCTGCATTGAAGAAAAATTTTGTCCTAGCTAAGAACAATTCAAGAACATTTGAATACATATGCCAACTAATAACAATTTAAAGCAAGCATGCATTCAAAAACAATTCATAAAACCCATGACTTTCAAAGCCTAGAATATGGTGAACCAAAAGACTCTTTAACAAAATTAAAGAAAAGGTAGTTTAGAGTTTCATTACCCTTGTAGCTCATTCTTGTTTACACAAGAGATTCACCCAAGTGGAGGGCCTTCAAGTCACCTCCTAGCTCCTTGTAATCTCCTTGTGACCTTGGGAGGATCGGTTCTCCTAAACACCAAAAGTTTGGTGTCTCTAAGTCTCCACACCAAGGATGTGGTGTGAAGAGGAAATGGATGACTTAGAGGCAAGAGATTGCTAGCTATTTGCTCTCTAAGTGGCCGGCCTCCCTTGAAGAAATTGAGAGAGAATTTCAACTCAATTTCACCAAGAAAAACCCCTTAATGAAAAATGGCTATAAAGTTTCCTTTATACCACTTCACATGTGAGTGACAAACTTGTAAATAACCCAAGCTTGCCTCCACTCACTCTAGGCCGGTTTTGACATTGTTATTGGGTCAATTTCCATTTAGTTTTTAGTTGTCATACAACCTAAACTCAATGGGCCTTGTGGACCAAAAACTCTTTTGGGCCCCGAAACCCAAAACCAACTTAAAAGCCCAATACGAACCTTTCGTATAATTAATTAACTAATTAATTAATCTTGCTCAATTAAACAATTTAATTGCTTATCCATTCCTTTATGTCTTCACTTTCATCCTTACTCAGTGTACGATCCATTAGGTTCCAATTAGCGAGGCAGTGGGCGATTGTTACTCTTAACGATCGATTGTGAATTGAAACCACATTTCAATTCTCCCTTTGATGAAGATTAGTGTTTGCTAATCCTCAGGGCTTCCACAAACCATGAGTGACACCTAGCAGTATGTCATGGTTACCCAAGCTAAGTAGAAGTGGTTGGAGAACCTATCCAGTTGCAATTACAATGCAATACGGTCCTTCTCTAATACAATACTCCTAATCACATTGTTGGAGTGATAGTTATTTTCATGTCTACTATCCAATGTGATACTTTTCTATATGATTCAATTGAATATGATTTGAAACAAACTTCCTAAATCATATTCATATGCTTTGGCCAAAGATTTTCGAATCATATCTCAGAGTATTCTCCTTCCACCATGGAAGGTTAGAGATCCCTTGTTGTGCATTCATATGCCTACATGACTAGATAGCTTGACCCCAACAATGTCGTGGACACTCGCAATGGAATGCCTTTGACATGATCAAAGATCAAGGACCCAATCATTAGACATCAATGATGCCTCAGGTCAAAGGACTACTTTGCATATTGCAACTTAGAAGTTCTTACATGACATGTATGTACGAACTCCTATTGATCGTTGTTCAGTGTACTTAATTACCTTTTGAGCACCTATGTGTTTGTCTCAGTGTCCAACACTAAATGACTTGAGACTAGTCATACTCAAGCTTGAGTTAACATAACACATACTAACCTTAGTGGATTGTCAATGCCCAATTGGCAATCCTATGGCTAGGAACGTTTTAGGAATGAACATAAGAGAGAGGTCTCGTTAATCTAACTTACTTAGATCACTTCTCTCTTAGATCAAATACATTCCTTGGATTCTCTCATTGCTTAAACACATGATACAATAAATAGTGATTAACAATAAGCTTTGCCCTTTTATTAAACAAATAATAGTTTAATACAACAAGTATTCCAAAAGCTATTACATCAAATGAGTGGCTTTGTGGACATACTTCCAACATGCATACATTGATGAGCATATTATATATGTTGTTGAACATACTTTATGTTATTGAGATATTGATATTTACTCATACCTTTGGCATGGATGCCTTTATACGATTTTGTCGACGAGTATACTTTATGGTTGTTGAGGTGTTAGTATTACTCCTAGTTTTGGCAGCGGTGCCTTATAACGTTTTGACGTTGAATATTATATATTATGTTGAGTTAAAGGTATTTATCCGTATTTTTGGAAACATTCATACTATACGCAGTATGATTTTGGGAAGTTATACAGGAATTTTAAAAGAGGGGTTATTATGTTATGGAAAACAAAGGTTTTAGAAATTTTTATTTTTGCCCACTCACACCTTCTGTTTTGCGCCCCTCCAGGACGTAGTAACTGGATTAGTGGTGAGCGCGACCACTCTAGTGTTTATGACTCACACACCAGATAACAGTAGGATTTCTTCCTTTTACTCTACTGCGTGATTTTAAATAATTCCAGACTTTGGTTTTATTTTTACAGAAATTCCACTTAGTCTGCATGACATGGCTTTCGTCACCCTCCAGGGTGTCGGCCAGCATGCCTCGATTTCGGTACCCTTCGGGATATCTGAGTCGGGGCGTGTCATTAATCCACTATGAAAAGAGGGTTATGTAGTAACTTTGCTAGGGATGATATAAAAATCCAATTTCCCAACGAGTAGGCTTGGCAAAGTGTGCTTGTAGGCACAAAATCCTTACTCCAGGTAAGGTAATGCATTGTGTAACACGTTGCATAGTGTTTCGACCTGAATGTCCCAAACGGTCGTGCCAAAGCAAGTAAACTGCTCAAATCACCCGGCTCTAGGCCGGCTTATATGTGGCATGTCCCAGTTAGGAGGCAGCACATTGGCCCCAAAACATAGCTTCAGGCTTCATATTTTGGAGGTGATGCAAAGATACTTCACTCTATTTTCTATAGTGTTTTTCATGATGATTGTTCTCTCGAATATCCTTATAACTCAATGGCGTTCTTCCTGAACGGAGAATATATGGCCCCTTAATGGTAATTCAGTACCATTAATACAACGAGGAGTTGTGCCAATGCCCTTAATCAGGTTAGGTAGACCTAAATTTGTTGCTAGATGGGTGATTTAGGTATAAAGTTAGCATGCATAGTAGCACATTCATTCAGAGAACTAACTTCCCCACATTTATACCTTATCACGTGTTAATTGAATTCGGTCACATGTATAAGAAACATAATTCAATTAACTCATATTCGAGGACAATATCCATAATAATATCTATAACTAAAACAAACACCAAACTTGAATCCGAAAACATAGGAAATTGTTCACAAAGTAAACCAAATTGGATAGGGGGTTCGGCCAACATGGCCTTCCATGTCAAAATTATGATTTTCCATATGTGTTAGATGAAGCAAAGTTAGTCTCACAGATTGACTGCGAGAATGGTACTCCTTAACAACATTGGTAGGGGCACAAATCAATGCATAACTAATGATCTATTCCATTAAAACAGAATTAGATTTTGCACGGTTGAGTTTTGGGAATATTGTTCCTTATTCTTGAAGTTTTGGGTCTTAGTTGCCAAGGGATCACGTGTTTGGTCGTGATGCCACCCCTTGGTAGACCCTGATTCTACCATTATTTGGTACTCTCCAGCTGAATAAGGATAAGCATATTCGGTAGGCGTTTGTTGAAGCAGAGCCTTGTGTTCGGTACACCTCTGTCGAAGCATAGCGTGACCTTCGGTATATCGCTACCGAAGCAGGGCATGCCATTCGATAGACTCCAGTCGAAGCTGGGTCTATACCATTCGGTACCTCCTAGCCGAATCACTAAAGTGCTCCTTTCACTGTTGTGCTTTTTAGTCAGCAATGTGGTAGTAATCAGATCCGAGAACTTAGTGAACCTCCGCTCTCTACAATGCTTCTTCAAGAGCATTTTATAGGCATGGAAGGAGGAGAAAATATTCTCTAGTCAAAATTCAATCGGATTCTATAAACTTCATAATTGTACCTATTCACGGATGAGGTCAATCATGTCTTGCATCAGGCAAGATATGTCTTGCGTCCGACAAGATATGTCTTGCGTCAGGCAAGATATGTCTTGCGTCAGGCAAGATATGTCTTGCTTTGGGCAAGATCATCTTTTCCTGACTGGAACGGTCCATAGAGCGAGTTAAGGAGCCATGGAATCCTCGTCATCGAGGTACTTCCATTTACAATGCTTCAGGCATAAGTCTTCGAATGAAGATCATGACGGAGGCTTATTTAGCTCTATCCATGTCATCGTTGGCTTCAATATTTCTCAGCTTCTCGATAGTCAAGTAGAGCTTCACATCTTGTGCCCACATAAAGTAGTTTCTGCCATAAACTTCCACGTCAGTGAAGTCAAACTTGTTACGGTTCGAAAATCCACTGGATTGAGGGAACAAGATTGTGGTTGGTGCTTATGAGAAATAAATTCTCCATAATCATAAAAGTTAGGACATTCGGGTTCTAAGACATGATTTGGTTTAGTGGATCAATCATGGAGAACTTCGGGTCTCTACATGAGTGGTGAGTTTTAGGAAACATAAAAATGTTTCTATGACACTTTTTCGAAACTACGGGTTCGAATTAAAAACATGAACTTCAAGTTCATGAGTACCTGCAAACAAACACAATAAATAGAACAAAAATAAAAAACATATACAACAAATACAGGTAGATGAATATAGGTCTATGGGGCCTACGAGGTGTGAAAATCAAGGCCCAAATAATTTGAGTGGGCCAAGTTTGGAGCTGCAAGCCCAAACAAGAAGAAAACTGGGCTGCAGACCATCAATAGGGTGCAAGCTGCAAGCCCGACCCCAATAGGAGCTGGAAAAAAAAAAATCAAAATCGGGCTATAGGCCTTTAAAGCCCAAAAATTAATAAAAAAATAAATGGGCTCGGTCCGGCCAAGCTAGGGCCGATTCAGGTGCGGAACCGGTAGTTCAGGTTTGAAGGACCAGGCGAGGCTTGGGAATGGTGGGTTGAGCCCAGAGTGCTGGTTTACTGCAATGGACCAAGCCTCAAATGGTAAAGGCCCAAAGGCCTGGGGGCTGCAGGAGATGGGCTAGGCTCGCATGACAAAGGCCCAAAAATCGTGGGTTGCTGGGGCGGCTTTGAGCAAGCTTGGCGTGGCTCGGTGCAGCTGCGAGCTGCGACTCGGCTTCTTTTGGGGCCATGGCTTTAAACTAAATGCAAACACAATTTTTGCAGAAGATCATAATTCGTTAAAAGCAGAAAATTGGGTTCAATCATCATGGTGAAGGTTCATGCAATCAAGGCTGAAAAAATATCGACATTGAGACCATATTTTAGAAGTACTTGGATTGCTGATGATGATGGTGGAACAATTTGTTTGCAGAATTTCCTTCAGCTCCAAATTTCCATCTTCAGTGCTTTGAATCTCGTTCAATATAAAATAACAGGGAGAAATTTGAATTAATAGCAAGTATATTTGTCACATCCCGATCCCGGACGAGCCAGGTGTCGGAAGGTGATGGCCGACACGCGTTTGCGTGACGAAAGCCAAAAAGAAAGTTGAAGGATGAAATAAAGAATAATGAATATTTAATTGAATAAGATCAGAGTGCACGGAGTGTGCGGGCGGAAGAAATAATAGAATACACAGTAAGAGGGATACAAGATTAAATACAACGTAGAAAAATCCCTACATTGTCATACCACCGCGCCATCGACGTCGCAAGCTCCCAGCCAACTAACCTGGAGGGGCGCAAAACATAAAACGGTGAGTGGGTCAAAAAGCAAAGTTTGATAAAACCGTTGTTTTCAAAAGTTTAGTAACCCCTCGTTTGAAAACAAGTATAATTTGAGAAAATACGTCATACCCGTAGGCATGAACCTCAAAATACTGTCTTGAAAACATGCGGGTACTCCCCGCTAATACTTTACTGACATTTGCTCACCCATATGTAAACACACATGCCCAAGTGGCTAAACCACGAGGAACAAGCTAGGTATAAATGTAATACGCTGAGTACTACAATGACGCGAGTCTAGCGCTAAGCGCTGGTGCACAAAGTGCAGTCACACAAGCTCGAGTTGCCTAATGCAACCTAGAACAGGCTAGTACCTACAATGGATCCAAAGCTGCGTAGCGGTACTGATAGTGACTACTCCTAACGTCAAGGCTAGTCCTGGCCACAAGACTGAGTACTAATACCTGGGGTGTAAACATCTACTGATGAGCAACAGTATGAAAACATGCATGGCAATATAATACGAATGTTCTACCTCCAACAAACGTATATGATATGCAACTACGCTAACACTTAAAGAAAGCGTTGAAAAACCATACGTATATATATACATTTATCAAACAAAGACCCACTCACTCACCTGTACGTAGCCGGGTCGAAGTACCCCGTCCTGGGTAGCCCCGGTAGTCTTCTGGATAGGCCCCACCTATATGAGAAATCACCGGTACAATGATTAACTCAAAAAGGTAACGAATTAACGAATTAATTACACCTATCCCTTGCTTTTGCAAATTGGAGGTCCAAAACACCTCAAAAATTAAAATGCATACTACCCCGAGGTAGTACACGTCGTCACGAGTCGACCCGTGAAAACAGAACTCGATTTGGACCTCCCACGCGCCCTCACGCGCGGCTTGAAGGTCGGGAGCTCGGCTCCACGCGCAGCTCCACGCGCGGCTCACGCGCGAGCCGGTCAACTCGAGCCGGTGAGCCGGTCAACGCGGCTCGGCTGAGCCGGTCAACGCGGCTCGGCTCAAGCCGGTCCAAGCTGATGACGTCATGCTGACGTCAGCAAATCCGGTCTGAACCGGTCTGCTGACGTCAGCATGCCGGTCCAACCCGGTCCGATGACGTCAGCGCCGGTCATCCCTGCCAGGATTCCGGTCGCCGGCCGCCGTGCCGGCCGCCGTCGCCGTCGCCGGAATCTGGGAAAAATGGCCGGAAACTGGGGAATTTTTCAAAGCTTCATAACTTCTTCGTTTTAAGTCCAAATTGGACGATTCAAGTACCAAAATGAAGCTAGAGATGAGGGGAACAAAATTATACCATTTTGGGGGCCGGTCACTGGCCGGAGGTGGCCGGAAATTAGCTCCAAAGTTCTCGGCCAAAAATGAACTTTGACGAATCGAAGTTCCAGTCACCAGCAGGCCTTGGGTTTGAGTCCCAGGACTCTCAGAAGTCCCAAGGTGAAGTTCTCAGGCTGGATCGAGGTCGAGGAGGCTGAGTTTGGCCGAGGAGAGCTTCGTCGGAAAACTTGGGTGCCTTGATCAAATTCCCAGTTTTCTGGGTTTCAGTCATTTTGTTTCGTTCAGGGGAAGAAGGCCAGTGAAGACGAGGATGATGATGGCTGGTGAGACAAGGGTGGCTAAGCCACCATGCCAGCTCGGGGAGGAGGCCGAGAAGCCATGGGTGTGCAAAGCAAAAATGGTGAGCTTTGTTTTGGTCTGTGCAGAGAAGAAGGAAGAAGGTGAATGGGACAAGCCCAGACAACATCCCACAAATCGTGGGATGGGCAGTGATTGGCCACATGGCCAGCTGACTAATGGGCCCCAGCCCAATAATCCAAAACAGCCCAATTTGAAATACGGGAAACGCCGAAACTAACGCCCGTAAAATATTCGTTCGGAGTCCGAACGACGTACGGCTCGCGTCTACGAATTCGTATCGACGAGCACGTTAGGAAAAAACAAGTGGATGCGTCGTACGAGTTACGACGCAAAAGTCAACCGAAAAGTCAACCCAGGGGCAAAAACGTCATTTCCCACTTCGGGAATAAAATAAATTAAATTTTGAACGGGTTGTGACAATATTAATTCAATAAAATAAAAAGTAAATCAAAATAAGAATTATTGAAATTAATACTCCCCATGATTGAAGATGGCCAAAACTCCGGTATAATTCTCTTTAGCACAACGAAAAGAGCGTGCTAATAATGTGTTGTGGTCTATTTTATTGAAGGGCGTGGCAAAGAGAAAAATAGAGAAAAATAGAGAAGGGCTTGAGGAATTGTAGTACATATTCCTCATGCCTAGTGCCTTTATTTATAGTGAAACAAGTACAATCATAATGGAACAAGGATTTTAGGATGATGAGAATATCTCAATCCATATTTACCTAGGATTTACACAATCACATTTATCATATGTTAATATTATCTACAACGTCGGCCCTATGAGAGTACAAGTGGTGCACTCGCACAGGGCTCCCAATTTTGAAGGGCCCCCGAATTTTTAATGTGTATGTAATATATATAGGTTATGATATATATATTTTTGTGCAGTAAATTAATTGAATTTATGCTTAGCAGATGTGGTTTTCATAATGCAACTTTCACTTGAGGTTGTGAGTTCATACCCTAGTGGTTTGGATTTCTACTTTTTTTGCAAAATTTTAAGAAAGAAAAAAAAATTGAAAACAACATCAAAGCTATTTGAACCCAAAGTCAAAATTGATTTCCAACTCAACTGATTGTATTTAATATATTTGTTTTCGCATGAAGTAAATTTATATAAATTTAAAAAATCAATTTGTAAGTTTAATTTATAATGATTTTTTTTCTTAGTAAGGGTCATGATTAAATTTTCGCACAGAGCTCCCAAAATCTCAGGACCGACCCTAATTATCTACAACATACATAACAATAACATGCGTATATTCATTCCATGATTCATATCTATTTCTCTCTCATTACAAGTAGTCATGTATAATGAGTCATGCTACGCATCAATGTATAGTATAAATTGCTTTTTAAGTGGCTCAGATTCACTCATTGGATTCTCTGGTATTCTTCAACCCATGCAATTGTTAAATTTAACAATGCATGTCATACATTGATGTACTGTAAAATTTTAACGACGTATCAATGCATAGTCCACGTTGTATTTTAAGCGGCTCAAATTCACTCGTTAAATCTCTAAAATTCTTGAGTCCGTCTAATTGTTAAATTTAACATTATATCATACGTTTATATACATTAGAATTTTTGTTGTACAATAGCATGTCGCAGTAAACACCTTGGTTTGCACAACTATGATTGAATGGGGATAGTTACTAAACGGGACCATGTAGTGAAACATGTTCAATGTCTCTAAGAATTTATAACCACCTTGATGTGTTAGTTCAAGGTTTAGGAGGAACAATGAAAGCGACTTTGTTCATCCCCAACAAATTATTGGGCTCCTCATAAATCAATGAAAAAAACATGTTGGTATTGGCCGTCAATGAAGATAGAATCATCAAGTCCTTCAAGGAAGATTTGTTTGTCAAATTTACTACATTTCGTTCAATCACCGAGTGCAAGGCGTAAATTGGGAAACTTTGTCGAGGGTCTCAATGCTAAAGTGCTAATTACTAAATGATAAGTGTTCTATTATTCCTATCCAAATTATATAAGGCCAGATTAAGCAAATCAGTGTTAAACATGAACTAGACAGCTCCCATGCATTAATTCTCTTTCACCTCCAACTCACATGCAATTCCAACTATGCAAAAAGTATGCAATCTAAATCAAAGCATATATATATATATATATATATATATATAGGGGGCAGATACTACTAGCCAATTGATTCGAGAAACTTCCAATTGCAACATGTCTTCAATTTGAAATTTAATAATTGGATGCTTTCTAGAAAATAATAATTGGATGCTTTCTAGAACATTGTCACATGATAATATTTTATTCAAATTATAACATAATTATTTATTTTTTTAAATAATATATTTTAAAAGTGAGACATAGTTGCTTTATTATCTATCCACATTATAAATGTATATGTAATTATACGTCACATAACTTGTGTTCTCAGCGCACACGACAAAAATTCCTAAAAAAGAACTTGAAGAAAAGATTGAGAGAAGCGGACACTTGTCATAATCTGGAAAATTTATCCACTGGTGGCCCCACACTAGCAACTAAAACTTTTTAGATAAATCCATCAAAGCATTCTTTACCAACCAGCAGCATGGACAACAATGGCCAAATAATGCAGTTAAGAATTTTTGATAGAAAAAGAAATGGTGGTTCATAGTTGGTTGAAGATAATAAAGACCTAGACATGCATTAAGACAAGAGTTGGTGTGTTCCTAAAAAGAAACAAAAGAATAAGACAGGTTAGGGGCAAAAACTAATTAAAGTTACAAAAACAGAGAGAAAATAAAAAAAAAATATTTCAAAGTGGACATATAGTTTTGCAATATTAGAATCATTATCAAAAGTACTATTATGTATCTATGTTTTCAGATTATTGTTCTTTGTCAAATGTGAATATATTGCAGATGTCATGGATAATATTAGTGTTTCCCAATCTATGGGGTAATGCACATATCACACTTTTTTCGAATAACATATATTTATTGTATAAATTTCATAATCGAAACCGTTCACTTCTTACTTTTTATTTGGAGTTCACTTCTTACTTTTTATTTGGAGATCATTCTTACAAAAACTCATTTAAAATAAAGATCGTTTAGTTATCCAAATGTATAAAACAAATCGATGGTGTGAGTACCAAGTAACATATTCACGATGAACCGTCAATTTAATTGATACATTTGAATAACTACACAACCTCCGATCCAAATAATTTTTTGAAGAGATGATTTTCAAATAAAGATTAAAAAACTGAACGGTTCCAATTATGAAATGTATACGAAAAGATGCGTTATGGAAAAAGTGAAATATTTGTATTCCCCAAAGAAGGAAGACAAGTATTATTCATTATATATTGACTGAAATGTTAAAGTTCATATAATGTTTCATATATATAACATCTTTGACAACAAGAAAAAAAAAAAAAAGGAGGAAGGAGACAAATGAAAAACTACAAGACAAAACTAAAAGTCCACATAAAAAAGAGAGATGTTTTGGTTCAATGGTTTTCTAAATATTTTGCCTCCTTTTATATAGTTTAAAACTTTAAATTAGTTTTACTATCTTCGTTTTCTTGGTCATAATGTCATATAGTGATCCAAAATTCATAGTAGTTTAGAGTTGATTCTGATATCAAAAATAGAGATTAAAACACTAAAAGTATATTCATTCATTCTCCATCTTTGATAACCAATCCAAAAACAAATGACCATGTATTTATCGATGATCACGGGGTAACCGGAGAACATTTTTGTAGTTTGACTTCTTTCAAAGAATATGGACAATGGTGGTTTGGTGCCTAGGTGTATCAATTTAATTAATAATCATGAAATGGGACTTATGCTTACAGAAGCATGTGATGGAAGCTAGCTGGTTGAATACAAACATAGTGATTGCATTTGACTTTTAACAACCAATGTTTTAAAAGCCGAAAATTCTGAAAATTGCTGGGAATTCTGCATAAATTTATAAAAATGCTACATTTACAAAAACTGTATTCATAATTAGTTCCTCAAGGTTATTAGCTCCTACTCGCTCTTTTTGCTACTTTATGATGTTTTACAATTTTCATAGAAATGCTCATATGACTGTTTGACAAAAATCTCACAACAAAGTTAAGATAAATGAATAAGAGATTAAAAAGTAATCCAGAATAGTACTATAGGATAAGAATGAGAAAAATTTCGTGTGATTGGACTACATTTTATTTCAACAAGAAAATTTTCTAGATCCGCCACGGAATAGAGCAAATCTAGTAATTCTACAAGCAACCACATTTGCTTCACAAAGTACATATTATTGGAAAGAAAGATATATTGGTATATGGTCCGATTTTACTAAAACAAGTAGTTGACTTTTTCCCGACAAATGAATCTTACCACAAAACAAGTTGACTGTCTAGAAAGAGTCAGTCAACATATTAATATATGCTCATGTTGATCATGATTATGTACACATTTTTAGCAGTATTTGGTGAAATTTCTCATACATTAGTTCAATAAACATCAAACTTTTTGTACATGGTTCGGTAAAATTTTAAGATTTGGCTACAATACTTACATGTATTAAAGACAATTATCACTCCGACTGTCAGATTGTGATCATATCACATGAATTATATATGACCGTCAAATGTTGATTGTATTAAATACAAGTATTGCAGCTAGTTTCGAAATGTTATAAGAGTTTACGTACATTTACTTGTCATTAATTTTTTTAACAACACACATTTATTTGTATTAATAAATCTCATTTTTAGTGGGATACCTACCTTCTAAGTCGGACCTTTTTATTGTACATTTTCGTTTTTTCTTCTCATTCTTGCAATGCTTCACGAGGATCAGAACTGTATAGATCACTCTTTGAAAATTAACTTTGTCAAAAAATCAACGAAATTAGAAACAGTTTAACTTTTCAAAGATCTACTTTGTCAGAAATCAACCAAATTTGAAATTATTTAGTCATATAATGATTATACAATAAATAAATAAATTATGTTTAAACCATTGAAAGGTGACTTGGAAAGTAAATTATTTGGATTATTGTGCAAAATTACAAAATAAGAAGAAAAGTTAGACAGTAAAACGAGAACGTTGAGTTGAGAGGTTGCTGGGATTCCTCAACTTGAGGATAAGTGGTCAATGGTCAATAACCCATATTTAAAGTAAAAAAATTAAAAATGTATTTAGCAAAAATTAAGTCAACCAAACGCCGTCACGTAATCCAACGGGCTCTAACACATTCACGCAAAACTCACGCGGCCACGATTAACAGTAAACCTCCTCTGTCTACCCTCATAGTTAACAAACGACAGCTCAAGGACGAGAAGAACAAGTTAAAAAGAATAATACTTGACTATTTAAAAAATAAGTATAAATTCCTACTCAAAACTTTTTATTGTGAATTCACATAATTTTTTTCTTATAATCATGACCGTTTATAAATTACTTTATAAAAACCATCTAAATAAAATGTTAGATAAAACTAAAATTGTTTAGTTATCGGAATAAAAGAATTTTGAGGAGAGTACCTACTCATTTTTATTGGTGTTCATATTTATCAAGAAATTACATTAACCGGGTCCACATGTCAGATCCTCACGACACCACGTCACCATCCGAACCAAACCAATCCGGCCCACAATAACGGCGTTTCCGTCCACCAGTTCACGAACTCACGATCCACTCGCTCCCACCACCGGTTACGTTATAATAACTCCCTCCACTGCTCAGCAGCAGCAGCAGCAGCCTCCACTCCATTCTCCTTCTTTGAGCTTCTTCAGAAAACAGGTATTTTTCCACAGCCCTCCAAATCCCGTGAATTTAAATAGCGGCTTCATTCTTGTTATCTTTTTTACGTTTTAACCCAAAAATTGGAGAAAAAAGGTAAAATCTTTTACCTTTGGCCTTTTTCATAACAGTTTTTTTTCCCCCTTCAGGTTCATTCACATTGGATGCTAATTTAGCTTCCAGCACCATCAGTTTAGAGTCATCATAACATGTACGTTTCCACTTCTCCTCTCTCTCTCATTCCTCACAGTAATTTTCTCTCTCCACATTTTTGTTTCTTGTTCTAAATAGTGATTTTTGTTTAAATTTTTTGGGTTCAGAAGCAGATTTGAACTGGTTTTTCATTTGGGTTCACAAAAAACGCAGAGAACTTTGATGGGTCAGATCTGAAATCAATGGTGTTTATGTTTAGGTACGTTCTGAGCTTCTGGGCACTTTGGTTTTCCATTTTTTTTACTGTTTTTGAAAACAATTCCCATGTAAAATTTTTGGGATTCTGCATTTTTTTTTTGAAATTTGAACTTGCAAAGCTCAAAGCAAACAAAGAACAAAAAGAAGCTCGATTTCTGGTGGTACTTCTGCATACTTTGCTTTTTGCACAATAAAATAACTCCCTTTTGACTATAAAAACACGATATTCAAAGCCTGCAAAAGCTCATTTCTTTATAGCAAAAATTTCTCAGAGTCACCTCTGCTTTTTCTCGACAATTTTCTCGGAATCTGATTTATTTTTCTTTTTCTTTCCGCTTTACATTCTGTCTTTCGTATTTTTAACTTGTTTTTTCCCTCTATATTTTGTCAGAAGCATGAAAAGATTGAAACTTTGCAGAAACAGCTGGTTATCTGCTTGAAGGGTTTGGGTTTTTGGTGAAAGGGTTGTAGGGGAAATGGCGGGTCTTGGCGTTTTGTATTGGATTTTGCTTTTGGGTTTGATTTTCTTGCAAGGAAATGCAGACCCAGTTGAGGATAAGCAGGCATTGCTCGATTTCGTGAACAATTTCCCTCACTCTCGCTCTCTGAATTGGAACCAGAGCGGTCCTGTGTGTGACCACTGGACTGGAGTGATTTGTAGTGAGGACAAGTCTTATGTGATAGGCGTCCGATTGCCCGGCATTGGATTTTCCGGCCAGATTCCGGCCAACACGCTTAGCCGCCTCTCAAGGCTGCAAATTTTGAGTCTTAGATCCAATGTGATTAGTGGGGAGTTCCCTTCTGATTTCTCCAATCTGAAGAACTTGTCTTTTCTGTATCTTCAGTTCAACAACTTCTCTGGGCCATTGCCCTTGGACTTCTCGGTTTGGAAGAACCTCACCATTGTCAATTTGTCTAACAATCACTTCAATCGGAGCATTCCTTATTCGCTCTCGAATTTGACTCAGCTTTCGGGGTTGAATCTAGCAAACAACTCGCTTTCGGGTGAAATCCCTGATCTTGAATCGCGCAAATTGCAGCAGCTTAACTTATCTAACAACAAGCTGAATGGTAGCGTCCCCGAATCACTTCGGAGGTTTCCGAGGTCGGTGTTTGTTGGTAACAACATTTCTTTTGCAAGTTTTCCACCTGAGTATCCTCCTATTCTTCCGCCCGCCCCTAAACCATATCCGAAATCTAAGAATGGTGGGAAGCTTGGGGAGACAGCACTGTTGGGAATTATAGTTGCTGGTGCTGTTTTAGGCATAGTAGCGTTTGCATTTCTAATACTTGTTTTCTGCTCAAGAAGAAAGAAAGAAGATGGACTTTCTGGAAAGTTGTCCAAGGGGGAAATGTCACCGGAAAAGATGATCTCACGGAATCAAGATGCGAATAATAAACTAGTTTTCTTTGAGGGCTGCCACTACGCATTTGATCTGGAGGATTTATTGAGAGCTTCAGCTGAGGTGCTTGGGAAGGGGACATTTGGTACAGCATATAAGGCAATACTAGAAGATGCAACCAGTGTGGTGGTGAAGAGGTTGAAGGATGTAAATGTTGGAAAGCGGGACTTTGAGCAACATATGGAGGTTGTCGGCAATATTAGGCATGAAAATGTGGTTGAATTGAAGGCGTATTATTATTCCAAAGATGAGAAGCTGATGGTATATGATTACTACAATCAAGGGAGCGTCTCTGCTCTGTTACACGGTACGTTACTGTCTTCCATATTTCATATTTGATAAATGTTAGCCTGGTCACGCTGATAATCTTTCTGTTGAAAATTGTTGAATTTAAATCGTTATAGACGTTATCTTTCTATAAGTACTCTGCTGTATCTAAAATTAGTGGAATAACTTGTATTCAATCATTATAATATGTGATAGATGCCAATTGGAAGAAGCCCGAAGCTTAGAGGAATACAGTAGTATAAATCTTAGCTTCACTCACTGGTTTAAAATGGTCTTAGGTCGTCAAATATTAGAACGTGTCTTGGTTTTGTGGATGCATATAGGGTCAAAACTTGTTAAAAGATATTCTGCTGATACATGGTGTAGACTTTGGATAATTCACTTAACTCCTTTGCTGTGTAACACTTCTACTATTCCTGTGGCTTAGAACTGTTTAATGTTTGAATTTTGAGGTTTAGAAGCTAATCTTGTCTTAATCAATGAAACAATAACGACCGCTTTTTAGTCGAGTGATAATTGGTGCATCAAAATACTACATGGTCGGTACCAAGAGTGTGTGAAGTAACTTTGCCTGATACCTTTGTAAGGCTTCAACATTTCTTTGTCCAAGGAATATAAGTTTTGAAATTAGGACAATCCATGGTTAATCGATACGTAGTGATATTTTGGAGACCGGGGAGTAAATATCTGTCTGAAAAGCTTGTTTGTGTAAAAGTTCCTCTAGTTCTTCCATTCTAGAGTTCTTTGTTTGCAAACCACATGGTGCGTTGGAATGTTATTTTGGAGGTAGAGACATGCAATATTGTAGTTTTATCTTGATCAAGCCTTCAAACCCCCAAAAGTTGTGCGCTAAAGATAACAAAGTTGTGGCTGGTAATTGGGAGGAACTCAATTTTATCGAAGAAAATATGTAGTAATTCTCGGCATTGACATCTTTTGGTATGACAATATTTGGTTGGTGGCATGCTTGGCATTCTTACTCCATTGTCTATGCTGCACGCGTCATCCCTTGTAGCGACTAATATATATCTTGCAATGTTCTTTCCATTTTCAGGTAGAAGAGGAGAGGACAGAAATCCTTTAGATTGGGATGCCCGACTGAGAATAGCAATTGGAGCTGCAAGAGGAATTGCTCATATTCATACAGAGAATGGTGGGAAGCTTGTCCACGGAAACGTCAAAGCCTCAAACATCTTTGTAAACACGCAACAGTATGGTTGTGTTTCTGATGTTGGTCTGGCAACTATAATGAGCTCACTGGCTCCACCAATCTCCCGTGCTGCTGGTTACCGAGCTCCAGAAGTGACAGACACCAGGAAATCAGGACAACCTGCTGATGTCTACAGCTTTGGGGTTGTGTTACTGGAACTCCTCACTGGAAAATCCCCAATCCATACTACTGCCGGTGATGAGATTGTCCATTTGGTCAGGTGGGTTCATTCAGTTGTCCGAGAGGAGTGGACAGCGGAAGTGTTTGACTTAGAGCTGATGAGGTATCTAAATATAGAGGAGGAAATGGTGGAGATGTTACAGATAGCCATGTCTTGTGTTGTAAGGATGCCTGATCAACGACCAAAAATGCTGGATGTAGTGAAGATGATAGAAAGCGTCCGCCGGGCTGATAATGACAATCGACCATCTTCTGAAAACAGATCCGAGAGCTCAACACCACCTCCGGTGGTCGGAGCAGAAAATCCAACTTCGCAATGAGCGAGCGCCACTTGCCATTTTTCCCATCTGGTGTATTTTCATTTCATCTCAAAATGTTGTTTTGGTCCAGTTAGTGAACAAATTTGTGGTAATTTTATCAACTTGATCCTATTTAGGTAGAAAGCTAGGTCATTGTCAATGTATTAGTGGCTGTTGATTCTCACAATGGCATTTCAAATATGCTTTGTTAGTTGAAAGTTTCCTCTCTCTCTCTCTCTCTCTCTCTCTCTCTCTCTCTCTCTCTACAAGTTTAGTTTGAACATTTATATGGGTCAAATTTTAATGGTACGTATTATTTTGTTAAATGGTTTAAGATTGGTTTAGGTTTAAGATTCATTTAGGGCTCACCGCAAATTAATTTGGAACCATTCAGTGGTTTGACCATTAAACACTATATAGTATTATGACAATACCTATATACATTATTGGAGTGAAAACTCAAAATTTCAAGGTGAGTTGTGCAGAGATTCGAAAGTGGTGGTGGGGAAAAGCACTGTCCTTGAATTCTGAAACCAGAAAATGGGAAACACTATAAGAAACAGAAGAAAACGGGAAGGGAACTCTAAAAAAAGTCAACAGTCCATATCATGGAAGAAGTTTAGTCCAAGGGAAATATAGACTATTAATTATGATTATGTTTACCTTTCTATTTGGTGGGTAGTGACCTCGATGGAGAAGGGCTTCCAAGATTCAAAATGTTATTTTGGTGTGTAACCGTATTATGAAAGTTGTTCTCACTTTAATGGTTTAATACACACTAGTGAAAAGAAATCAAAATCTATACTCATGACTTTGATATGCGAATCAAACTCTACTCACATATCATGTAACTATAAATTAAGACTATGCTCTTATATTACCTAGCCATCCTTATCAAAGAAAAAATAAAAATCATTTGTTGTATCCTCACATTGTCGTTGGAGCGAGTATATTTCACTTTAAAGAATACAAGTTTTATATTCAAGAGTAACTTTTCGAACCATTTTTTAAAGTCACTAAGGAAATGTTCGCATTTGGAATAAAGATGGGCAGACACATGAGTCTGAAACTGATGAAATTCGAGGGGAAACATGAAACCGATTACTATGTTGGAAGGCGAGACATGACAGTGATTTAAGATTCAAATACCATTGAAAAGACTAAGAGATTATTTGGAAGTTCCTTTAAAATAACTGAAAGAGTTTTTAGAAAAAATGGTTTTGGTTCCAAAAGTACTAAAATTGTTTTATGCAAAAAGCACATAAGCAGGAAGCACTTAGACTAGCTCCAATGGTGGCCTATGACCAATAATTTTAAGTCTTCGGCCTTTGTTTTTGGTTCTCCAATGGTGGGCAACATTTAGGCCCAAGTAAACACAAAAAAAAGAAGAAGCTACATTTAGGCCAAAGTATTGGCCCAACCAAAAGATATGGGTCCCACTTTGTGCATGGGCCTGAGTGCTTGAAACCCACGGACGGGCACTTCATTGGCCCAACGCGAGCACACGCGCCAACCGTTAGGCCTGTGGGCCACGGTGACGTCATCATGTCGCCCACTCGGAAAATAGTCGTTGGCTCTTCTCGAGATCAATGGTCCAAAACAACTGACCGTTGGTTGATCCAACGGTCATATTTCAAACTTTTTTTAAAAAATTACTTTTACTTATAATCCAAAGGCTAAGATCAAATGATATCAAATCTAACGGTAAAAAAAATCATCCAAATGCTAAAATAATTAAATATATATATTTAACTCAAATTTCATCCGAAAACTCTATAAATACACATTCATTTGGTCATACATCCACACAAAATCAATTTTCTTCCCTTTCCTCAGCCAAATTTCATTCTTCCTTGTACCCACTTCCAAATTTTCATTCTTCTTCTACCCACTTCCAAAAAATTTCAAGATGCCAAAAAATAGTACAAAATTTCCTAATTGGTCTGAAGATGAAGATATAGCTTTGTGCAAGGCATGGATCAATATTAGCACCCACTTCCAAATTGTGGGAGTGTCGTTGGTAGGATGTGTGGTGTGGGAGGTGTGTGATTTTTCAAATTTCATTGTACCCACTTCCAAATTTCATTCTTTCATATGTGTCTACTGTGTCATTTTTCATACTTTATCGGAATTTAAATATTTTTAGGTAAAAATGTTCACAAAATTAAACTCAGTTAATCTAAACAAATATCTTTTTTTTTTTTTAAAGTTAACGGAAAAAATAATTAGGCTAAAACGATATTTAACAACTTTTTGGCCTAAAACTTAGGCCACACCATTGGAGAGAAAAAACAGTTTCTGGCCAAAGGCCAAAATCAGTTATTGGCCATAGGCCACCATTGGAGTTGGTCTTAAAGTGTTTTCCAGGATTCACTTGCACTTTTACTAAGGATTCATTTTAAAAACATTTCTAAACGAACCATAAAAGAACAGAAGGAATGACTAGTCATAATAACAAAAATTCTTAGGTACTCCGTGCATTTTACCGTTATATCTTAATTTTTGTATTTTTTAAACCAAGTGCTAGGATTGGAAATCCTGTATTTTACATATACATACGATTGAGTCCTTGGGTTTCCAAAACAGTGTATAAAGAAGTACTTCGAATCATTGCTATTTGACTCGAACCTGATCTAGAAAAGTCGAGGCCTTTCGAATTGATTGTTGACATGGAAAAAGTCAAGGAAAACCTCGCAATTTTTATTGGAAACATTCCTCTAATGAATTACTCGAGAACTTCTATAGTAAATGGATATACAGAATTGTAATCAATCAAATATTGCAAAGTCCCGGTATCTATTACTAGTCCTGTTATAATAAAGCACAAGACTTTAATACAATGACACATTTTTAAAACCAAAATGACAGAGAACTGTTAGTGGCATTTCAAAAATTTCATTGTGCACTCCTTACAAATGTTTTTTTTTTAGGTCTTTAGATATAGGCCCTTGTAACTCTTGTGTTTTAAATTTAAACCCATCTATCTTTAAACACCCAAATAAAATCCAAAATTCAAACTTGTTGACATGTGGGAAAATAAGTAACCTATTATTACAAATTATTTACAACTTATGCCACAATACCCTAATTATGTTAATTGTTACATCCCGTCCCTAAAGTATTGTATTTTATTCCCCAACGTTGTAAATTGACGAAAATGCTTTTAGTGGCCACGTATGTCTTACGTGGACAATTATTTCTTATTGACTGAATCTCGTACTTTTTGAGTAGTACACTTCACCATGAACCCGTAGGCGCGAACGGGATAATTTTCGGACTTGTAACGGACAAGTTATGATTATTTGGGCAAAATTTTATGTGCGGTATTTTTCTTTTCTGTGGGTTGTACGCCCATGGTTTTCAGCCAAATCGGGTGCTCTGCACCTCTACTGTTTTCTGACTGCACGTCTGCATACGTTTTGACTGCATGTTCACTTGTGGAAATTTTCTGCGTTAAATGGAGCAGCTGCGTTGTGATTTTCCATCACACTTCAACTACCACTAGCTATCTCTCTCTGTCTGATTTTTGTTCCCAACTTATCCCCCAACATATCCCATGATTTCTGCAATTTCTTTGCAAAAAATCACACACACACACATTCAAGTGCTTAAGCCACCTCATGGCACCTCACCTTCATTCTCGGCCTTCATCTCACCAAGCAAATTCACAAACTCAGTCCAGCAACTCATCCTCACCTTCCTGGGACAAAAACCTAGGCTTTGGTGCCCAGAAAACCAACCAAAACTCAAACCCAGAAAATCGGAGTTTTTCCGTCGACTTTCGAAATTTTCTCGGCGAAGAACTCGTTGATTTGGACCTCGAATCAACTCAAACTCATCACCAAACATCTTCTGGAAGCCTTGGGAACCCAACCCGAGGCCTGCTAGTGAAGAAAACAACGAGATCGACGACGTCAACTTTTGGCCGATTCTTTTGAGCCATTTTCCGGCCACTTCCGACCACCTTTTGAGGTGTTGGTAAGCAAATTCGAACTCTACTCGTTCCTAGCTTCATTTTGATATATAGATCGTAAAATTTGGCTTAGAAATGATGAAGTTAGGAGGCTTTGAAAATTCCCAGTTTTTCCGGCCAAAATCTCCAGATTCAGGCGATCGGAGTAATGACAGGGATGACCGGCCTGCTGACGTCAGCGATGACGTCAGCAACCGGTTTAGACCGGCTTTGCTGATGTCAGCAAACTGGTTCAGACCTGCGCTGACGTCAGCGTGACCGTTGACCGGCGTGCGTGGGGCCGCGACTTAGCCGCTTTTGAGCCGCGCGTGAGGCATCTTTTTCCAATTCCGTCTTCGCAAGGCGACTCGTGACGACGCGTACTACCTATGTGGGGTACGTATGGTAATTTTCGAGGTGTTTTAAACTTCAAGTTCGAGCAAACAAAGGAGATTTCGAGTCGTTTCCTTATTTATATTTGGATAGACTTGTATAATGATTAGTATAGTGAATTCCCATATAGGTGAGGCCTATCCTGAGGAGCTACGAGCTCAGGCTAGGTACGGCGGCTATGACCCGACGACATACCAGTGAGTGGGCCCTTTCTTTATTAAAATATTATTATTTATAGTATGGGTTTAAATGTGATTTTATGACTCGTATAGCATGCCGTGTTTTATTAAATTTGATAAATGTTTTACTTAGCACATTATGATGTGTTAATCATCCTTTTTGGCGTATTTGAATAAATGTTGGCATGTCTATACGTTTTAGAGATTTATTACTTATCACGCATATTGCACGGTGTTAGCAGTGTCCGGGCGAGGACCAGCTTCACGCGTATGTTCACACGCACCGACACGCTCACTTTGGATCCATCGTAGGTGCCAGCTTGTTCTAGGTTGCTTTGGCAACTCGAACTCGTTGTGATGCGCTTAGCGCCAGCTTCACGTGCATGTAGTGCTAGAGTGTAAATTTGTAAACACCCAGCCTGTCATGTAGCTACTTTCTGCATGACTTGTGTGCTATGATTATGCGATAAGTAATGTGTTGTTTTATACTGCTGTTGATTTATATCTTACCCGTATCCTTGTGGGCGCAGTCCCAATTATTGTTATTTGAGGATTATTGTTATTGAACTTATATTTTGGCAAACTACGAGTTTTACAGCGAGGGGTTATGACTCACACTTTTGAAAATGTTTTACAAAACAGTACTTGGCCCACTCACCTTTGTTTTTCGCCCCTCCAGGTCTTAGAATTTAGTTGGCAGACGAGTTTGGTGGCTGTTGCTGATATTACCTTTTTACCCTCCGTGGAAGTATGTTATTTCACTTCAGTTGTGTTTATATCCATCCTACGGAATGAGAATATTCTTTTAATTTCACTGCATCCTAGCTCTGATATTATGTGTAATAATGGGTCTTATCCCACACTACGCACTTCCGCACTGTTTTACTCAAATTATCTCAAAATTTATATTATTCCACTATTTAATTTCTCTATTATTTCATCATGACTTCGTCACTCCTCCGGGATGACGGTCAGCACGCCTCGATATCCGGTGTCCACCTGGATATTCGGGTCGGGGTGTGTCATTAATGAAGCAATTTAACATTTTAAAATTCAAATAGTAGGTGCACTATTTATGGAGGTGAAAAGCTGTATTGTTTCAAGAGTTGACTTCACAATTATTCACGGGTATGAATAATAAACCTATGGTTAATAAGATGGAAAACTTTGATTGAAGTGATGCGTCTAAGGAAATGACACAAGTGCCCCTCTCCTCCTTCCCTAGGTATAATATATAAACTTACTTTGAGTGGTTGTTCAAAGAGCTACCCACCTTCTCAAAAAAATCAAAAGACCTTAAAAACAAAAAATCCATAAAATCCAAATCAATAATAAAGCAGGAGGGTCTCTCAGGTCAAGGTAACTCTCCCTCTCTCTCTTCTCTCTCTCTCTCTCTAGAATTTGCAGAAATTAAATTTGGGGTTTTTTTCTCTGAGGTGATTTGATCATCTAGGGTTGGTTTGTTTGAATTTTTGTTTGTGAAGGTGATGGCGTCGAAACGGATCCTGAAGGAGCTGAAGGACCTCCAGAAAGATCCTCCTACTTCATGCAGCGCTGGTATGTCTAATTTCGAACCCGATCTGATTCCTTCTGATGTTGCTTTTGATTTTTTGTATGCTGTTGAAGTTTTAATTTTGTGTTTTGGGTTGATTTTGGCCTCTGATTTGAGCTTCGATTGATGCTTGCTTTTGAAATTTTGTATTTTTTTAACCCAAACCAGTAAATCTGTGCAAAAGCAGCAGTCTTTCACAGAGTTGTGATCATTTTATCTCATGCTGAATGTTTTATTAGTCGAAAATTGAATGAAATTGTATTTGTTTTCGAAAGTTGGTCAGCTGAATTGCATGGTTAAGAACTATTGTGTGGATACTGAAGGTGCTATTGTGTTGTAGTTGTTACTTGTTACCCATATACCCATTTCCCTGTCGGACCCGCCATAACGAATTGGGCAACAGATCACCCATCTAGCAGCTTGGGTATAAATGGGTAATTACCAATTTAACAAGGTGATAAATCTATAGCAGTGGTATGTAAGGACCCACTGAACACCCAGAAGGGAAACCTTTACAATTTTTGGGTGATCCTTATTCTGAGTAAGTAAATCAGCATCACGGGTCTTGCAAGTCCACCGTGGTGCTAAAGTAATTTGTGGGTGGGAGTTTTGTTATTCTGATGCTTGTCTATAGTCGCAAGGGCTGAGTCGTTTGACATTAATGTTGTTAGAAAGCCTAAAGAAAGAGGGAGGTTGGGGCACTCAAAGAAGTTGGCTGGTAATTTGAAGTTGGAACTGTGTTGAATATTTTTTAGGTAGAGCATTCATTGCGTGGTTGTATAAGTTGTGGGAAAGGACGCATTCTTATTTCCCATGGTAGGTGATTCAGTATTGTTTTGGGGTTTCTTCTTCGGCTCTTTATCTAGGGTTTAGAACTCTTTTTGTATCATGTTTTCTCAGTGAATGGCAACTTTTGGCTGCTTTTTCTTTTTTAACTCAATGAACCTATTATGATAACAGACACTAATGAAATTGCTCTCAGCAGATATTCAATTTGATTGCCTTTGCTCTTATGCATATCTTTAGGTCCAGTTGCAGAAGACATGTTCCACTGGCAGGCAACAATAATGGGTCCTGCTGATAGTCCTTATGCAGGTGGAGTGTTTCTTGTCACTATCCATTTTCCTCCAGACTATCCTTTCAAGCCACCCAAGGTACTTCTTGGCTTTCTATTAATTTCACATCAAATTGATGTGCTGTTGCATGGAAGTTCCTTTCTTTATTGCTTTGCTGCTTTCGTTCTCCTTTCACCTCCCATGGAATTAGTATCTAGGTGTCAGAGAGAGATTGCCTCAGTACATCACGGCACACACATGATAACCAATACAATTTAGGCTCGTGCCTTGCAAATATGACCACCATCTGAGCCACTATGCCTTTGTTGATTCTAATTGTTCCAACAGTATTCAATTCAATGGCCGACATCAAATGTCTTTTTCATATCTCATGGAGTCGATATCATTATGATACCTGAATTGACAATTATTACTTTCCTAGTTTGTGAAGTAATGAAGTAAATGGTCTCCTGTATTGGAGCAGTAACCTGTTCGCGTTACTACTCACTTTTCAGTAAGTGGGACTTGACATGGTTCATGTGGTGCTTCTTTGTTAAAGTATGATGTAAACTAATTAGAAAAGGGGCTATTTTCAGACCTTTTAGGTCCTATGGGATATATGCTTTAATTTCAAAGTCCATGCGGTAATAGGCACAGTAGGCAAAGTCCACGTATGAGGTTTAGAAAGTTCCAAATTTTAACAAATGACTAGGAAATTGTGAACTTTGCACATTGGTTATTTTCATGTTACTGGTTTGTTGGGTTTTCAAGATCTTTTACTTGTGCAATAGGAGGGACTTACTGAGATTTTGTTCAACTTTTCTTTCGTTTATCTTTTTGCTGCTTACACAAAGTTCTGTTCTGTTTGTTTTATGTTTTGTGCAGGTTGCATTCAGGACAAAGGTGTTTCACCCTAATATCAACAGCAACGGTAGCATTTGCCTGGACATATTGAAAGAACAGTGGAGTCCTGCCCTGACCATATCCAAGGTAAATGCTTTTGCCTACCAGGAATGCTTCTTTCACAAATTTGATTGTTCTGCATAACCTCGTTTCTCTCTAGAGTTTTACATATGATTTCATTTTAAGGCTATCATTTTGGATACGTCAATACAGGAAAAGCGAATCAGTAGTGATGAAACTTGGGGTTTTTCATATGATCCTATGCCATAATTTTGGTGGACTCTATTATTATTACAAGCCCCCTTTATGATTTGTATCTTTTGTTTTTGATTTGCAAAGTTTTTCAAATTAAAATTTGCATGATTAGAGCTCGATGAGAAACAAACAGCAGAAGTCCTTTATCGGCCTTGTGACAAACAATCACTTGTGCTGATTGTACCAAGAAATTTCCATAGTGATACAATCACTTGTGCTCATTGATCATGGGGATCCCATTTGTCTTTTTGAACTATTTTGATGTGATACAATGTGGCTTTTGAACTGTTATGATGTTATGCACTGAACAGGAAACAAGGTTCGATCAGATGTGCCATACACATTGAAACTGGTTTGGCTGGAAATTTTTGATAACTGGCTATTATTATAGTTGATGCAACGCTTCATCCTTCGTGTTACTGAAGCATAGGCACTGGTTTCCTTGTATTTTTCAGGTGTTGCTTTCGATCTGTTCACTGTTGACAGACCCAAACCCTGATGACCCTTTGGTCCCAGAGATTGCCCATATGTACAAGACTGACAAGAATAAGTACGAGACCACCGCAAGGAGCTGGACTCAGAAGTATGCTATGGGATAGTGAGCGCTGCTAGGACCGTGTGAAGGAGGGCTTCTTTCCCTGTGGCATTATGATCATTTGATCAGATGTATGGATGGATGTGTGATCGATCAGTTCTTCACATAAGTGGACTAAAAGGGAGAGTTTTCTGCCCCCGGAACACTTTTGCTTTTGAATTGTTAATTTGTTATGCGAAAGTTTATATATGAGACTTTGAAACCCATCTCTCTCTTGTGCCTCACACCCTCAATCTAACTGTTGAGGAAAAAATGCGTCACCCAACACAATTTCACCACCATTACCTAAATAACAGGGTTTTATTAATTTGGGTACGACCCATTCGAGATGGATTGTCTCTTAATTACAATCCCTTGTTGAAACATAATGAGAGAGATGTATGTTTGTTGAAACATAATGAGAGAGATGTAGGTTTGTTGAAACATAATGAGAGAGATGTATGTTTGTTTGAATTTGCAGCTGCACTCGGGTCGAGCCCCAAGTTGCCTGCGTATCCTTGGAGAGGAATCAAGCCACTCGTAATTCCCCTCCAAGCCACTCGTAATTCAAAGAATTTTAATGAGTGAATGACCCCTTAAAATAAAGAAAAGTGTTTAGGATTGTGGTGTTTAAATGAATTTGGTTTGGAATGAACCAGGGATTCGATTTGGATTGTGGTTACGTCTAAAATTTGGTATTAGATTGTCTACGTACTCATAACGGGATCAATACAACATAGTTTAGAAGAATTTATTTGGGGGGTGGTTTCATCTAAAATTTTGTTTGGGGGGTGTGGTTTCATCCAACTAGATTGCTTACATATCCTCTTTGTGAAAGATCAAACCACATGTAGCTCATAAAAATGGATTTGAAGTGTTTAGATGAATTTGGTTTGGAATGAAACCAGCGATTCAGATTTGATTGCGATTGAGTCTAAAATTTAGTATTAGACTACCTACGTGCCTTTAGCGGAATCAAACCATCGTAGTTCAGATGAATAATTAGTAGGTGAATGACCTACTCATTAGAATTTGTGTTTGACAATTTTGGAAGGGTTTAGAGCCCTTGGATTGAACTGAACATGAATTTGACTCATGAGAATTTGAAAGTTTGATTGAATGGATGACCCATTGTAATGGTTCTGTACCATTTTGTCGTCAAATAAAATTAATGGGCATTTTTGTGATAAACCCATTAATTTTTGTTACTGACACTTGAATTTGGCTCTGTGCCTTTGAGCTTGACTTGTGGCATTTCAGTCCTTTTCGTCTTGCTGGCTGTTTGTCTTTCCGCATGCAGGAGTAAAAAGGGGGTCCTGTAATGCACTCAAGTTATCTTCATTTCTTGTTGTTGGCTGACAAGTCACAACAGCATCGACAAATCTTCTTGTGATAAGACCCTTTTTTCCCTTTTCTGGTCTTTAGTTCAGCACATGATCTGGCCAAGAAGGACAAAGCTAATTTTTTAGCCTTCGCCAGGACGAACTCGACATGCCCGTTTGTTTTGCCATGGGTGAAATACCCATTGATTTAAAACGAGAGAGAGAGAGAGAGAGAGAATTAACTCTTTTTTTTCTTCTGTAGCTTTTTAGGGTTTTGTACCCAAATAACTTCTTGTGTACAGAATCATCTCTCTTTAATGGAGGAGAGACAAACATGAGTGATGATTTAATCCATCACGTGTTCATGTTAAGAGTGACTGAACCATGTTTACATGGAACAAACGAGGCGGACGAGCCAAGAGCGCTGTACAGCGACGCTGGCTTTGCTGCTTGCCCCGTGTAATTATTCTCCTTGCTTCAGGCCTTGCCTTCAACTGTACGGTTTGTCAAGAGAGCTGTACAGTTTGTCGGCTTTTCGGCTTGTGGCCCTCACTGGCCATTTCTCTCTCTCTCTCTCTCTCTCTCTCTCTCTCTCTCTCGTTTTGTTTTCATAGCAGCAGCAGCAGCCGTTCCTCTCTCCATTCTTTCCTTCTAGCCCTAGCAGCCATTCCTCTACCCTCTCCTCTGACTTGATCTTCTTTGCCCCATTTATAGGAGCTTAAACGGACAGGGAATTCTGTTTTTTTTTTTTTAAATTTGAAATCAAACTGAAACCAACCCAATTAAAATCCCTTTTATTTTGGGATATGAGAGATCTGCTCCATTGAAATAGCCCCTTTTGTTTTTCAGTTTCAAGTTGAAGCACGTAGGGTTAAACCCACTATTTTTAATTTGAAGCATGCATGGCTCTTTACTAGTCCATTCTGAACGTGTTGGACTTTATCCAAATGCCACATATGATTTCTTCTTTCACCATCATTTTTTTTTAATGCCCAAGCCTTTTCTTTTGTGAATTTTTTCATTTCAATACTAACTTAAATGCTGTTGAAAATGAACAATCTTTTCTCTTCTTCTAGAAAATAGTTGTTCCGTCTTTCTGCAAATCACATTTTAACACGTACATAAGTAGCTCACTAAAAACACACAATAAAATCTTATGAATGTGTCAAAATGTGGTTGGCATGTAAGCAAGAATGTCTATTTACAGTTGAAGGAGTCAAAGTATTATTGGAAATATCCATAAAAAAATAGCAGATAATGGCCACAAAAGTGGACTGAACCCACAAGCATCAAAATAACTTAGCATGTAATGGGTGTTTTAGTCATTATATTTGATTTCATGATCATTATATTTTCTATTAGCTATTCATTTTTTTTTTGTACCACTTGGTGCTACGCACTGTTTAAGAAAAATTGCAAAATAAGATATGGATTTAGTAAGTTGGCTAGAGCCTACCCTCTGGGAGAGGGCCTTTGCATTCTAGTTCAAATCCCCACCTACTAGATTCCCATCTAGTAGGTGGGAATCTAGAATAAGATATCAAATCCTCTTAGGATTATGATTACGTTGCCTAATCTCTAAGATATCCTAATTTAACATGAATTAGGATTTCCTTACTTGGGAGGCAAGTAAACTCCTCAATGGGTTTAAGCCTAGTCCGACTAATTTAAGCCTGTCTAACTAGGCATTATGAGTAGTTAGTCAATCGGAATAGCTTATTCCGATTCTGACTAGTGTTTTGAACATGCATGTGTACTGTGTAGGATTGTTCATGTTCCAGTGGGCTTTAAATGGGTGCCCCAAATAACTATTTTGATGTTTCAAACAAATGAGGCCCTTCCCATGGGAATTGGGTGGGCCTTTTGGGATTAACTTGGATGGCTGTTTTGTGCGACTCCTTTTGTTTTCTGATTACCTAAAAAAATAAAAAAGCCTCTTTAATTTTTGTTTGGAAAATTAAAGAGTTACTAGTTTGTACTTAGTGCGAATGCAGTTATAGTCGTTAGATCAACAAGTTCACCATTCTCTGCAAGAGTTACGACTAATCACAATCCATTGAATCGTGTTGCCATCAAAACACGAATTCATATCGAAGAGGCACCACGATTCAAATTTGTCTCCTTTTCAACTTCAAGCAACTGTTTGAGTTTTGAGGTCCCCCTCTATTTCTTTGATCCTCCAAATCTTATAAACAATGACAGTAGCTGATCCTGTGCCACTGCCAGCCAAACCAAAACCCTAGTAAGACAATACAAAGTAACTAGGAGAAGGACTTACACGAACCGAATTCACCGTCATCGTGACATCGCGATTTAATAAGACAATGTTATGTTAAATTTCTGTCCACTTGAAATTGTATTATTGAATTGAAATACGTGATGATAACTTGTTTCATTCATGTAAGTCGCTCTAAGTAACTAGAGTATAAATAAAACTAAAAAATTGCCCACAAATTAAAAATCTAGTTGATTAATGATGCACCGGCCTTTTTTGCGGCGAGTATGAAACCAAGTGGGTGAATAAAACATCGCTCGAATTCAAATTGTGTAAATTATTTTTGTCAATACATTGCCAACATGTTGCATATCAATATTTGTACACAAAGTGACAATTCTGCCTTTGGGAAAAATGTAGGGCTACAATCCTACGAGATAGTGCTCCAGGACCCTACAAGCCTACAACTCTGTTTTTTTACTCTCGTCTTTTTCCCATTTTTTAACCAACTTTTAACATGGTAAAAATGTGGAGTTACCAATAAAAAAATCTAAGCCTTTTTAGGGAGACATGCCCTACAAAAGGGCTATAGAGCCTAGAGAAAGATGGGGGATACTTTGTTCTTCTCTCTCACGTCTCGCTCTCTTTCTCTCAGACAATGTTGTTTTTTTTTAGCCTTTTTTTTTACCTCTCCTCTTTGTGGCGTTGAAAAGCCCAAAATGCTCCCACATTAGCCTTTTTTTAAAAATAAAAAAAATTATAAAAATTGAAAAAGAAAAGAGGTTTGCTTTATTTAGGAACTGGTTCAAAGCATCCAGTGGACCTGAATTGTGGCGGTGCTAGTTCTGAACCAATCCTAGGACGACACTTGGTATTTTCCCTCTATTACGTAGAGTATGCGTTGTTTTGTTTGGGAACACTTATCAAGTGTTCTTTTGTTAATTTTTAAGTGAATTTAACTCACTAATTAAGCCGTTAATTAAGTGTGCTCAGGTCTTTCATTGGGCATGTTATTGAGGATTCCAAGGTGTTGCTGCAACGGGTCATCGGAGGTGGTTTCACTCATGTACATTGACATGCTAATAGCGTCGTCTCTAGGAAAAAAACTCAGAAAACGATTAATCTCAATCCGAGAAAGTTTCTTTTTTTTTTGGAAAGGAAATAAAATTAGTTAAAGAATAAAGTCACAAAGGTCGCTAGTACACAAGGCATTATATAACAAAGTACGTCTAATTACGTGCTAATAGTGTCAAAATTAACCTTCCAATAAACATGGTTAAAACATGAAAAGTCTTGAGTGGTACGTACTATTTAATGGTACCGTTATTGAATGGTCCATATTCATTTGTGGTGGGCTCCAAATGAATCTTAAATCGTTCAACAATACGTACCATTGAAATTTGACCCGCTAAAACAAGTGTTTTCTTGCATTCAATTCATAACCTTAAATGCACAAAATGACACAAAATACAAAGTGAGTTTTTAATGTGGTCTATTTTTTTGTTCTTTTGTTAAAAGAGAGCCATATTGGCTCATGAATTGTATTTCTGATGATCTTGTACGCACCCACACTTCTACTTAACGTGATTATTCTATTTTGCATCAAAGGTAGAGATGTCGACGACACTACAGAATTTTTTTGCTAGGTATCTACTAAACTCTGTCTGCCCATACATCATCAAACAATCAAATAAGAATTCACTTGATTAATGCTTTAAAATTGTAAACCGATATTGTTTTAGACGACCCAACTAAGCATGGACCCAATCTTGGCTGGGGTGTGTTGTAGCCCACCCGAAATTTGAGACATATAAAAATATATAGATAGTTAGCTCGTTCAGTTATCTCGCTATACATCTACAGCTCATCCGTTATCGCTCTCACCTCCAACTTCTCTTTTGTCATTGTTTTGTATAAACAAACATTATATACACCTGATGTATATTATATATGATTCTTTTATGAGTGTTGTAGTTGAAAAATATAGAAATGAATAATATAAGGTTTAATAGGTTGTATAATTTTTTTTAAAAATTCATAAAAACATACGACACTTTACCAAAAAATTTAAGTGAGGAAAAATTAACTAAAGGTTCTGCCCACCATATTTTTTAATCCTGGATCGATGCTTGGACCCAACACTTCTACTTCATGATAGTATTCCATTTTGCATCAAGGTTACAGATGTTGAAGACATTATAAATTTTTTACTAAGTATATGGCAAGCAGCTCGTACCAGCCCGTACATTATACGATCAAATAAGAATTCACTTGATCAATGTTGTAACTCATAAACCGACATTGTTTTGAACGACAACATTTCGTTATAGTTATATATAATCTTTTATACAAACATTAATAGAACATTATCTATCTAAGTAGTGCATTAATAGAACATTATCTATCTAAGTAGTGAGTACGTGCCGAATAGTCTAAGATCAACCTCACTAGCCGGAAACTATGGAGGTCAAGAACCGTGGCCTGTTTGTTAACCCTTGAATTTAATGGGTTTACTGATTTAGTTCCCAATAACAACATAAACAAACAGCCAAATGAAAGCTTAGTTGTACCTTAGTGGCACAGAGATAATGTTTTTCTATGTCTAGCACCATTGTACTTGTACGAGTAGTTAAATCAAATTTAATTTGACCATATTTATTTATTTATAATCTTTCGCACTCAGCAATATTATTTAATTTCAACATGCACGTGGAAAAGCTTAATGCAGAACAGAAATTCAAACAAAAAAACGAAGTTCCGGCGAACCGGTCGTGTTTAGAAGTCGGCCCCAGAAAATCAGGCCCTTAATCCCTACTTTAGTCACAAATAATAGTGTCCTTTTTGAGAGCTAATTGTCTCTACTGAAGACATGAGTGACCATCACAAGCTGTTGACCCCCACTCAAATATATAGTGATGCGGCCATTGTCGAGCTTGGTCTCCATTTCTTAGCAGTTCGTGAAGTGGACTTACACTAAAGTTTGGTTAAACTATTAAGATATATTATGGGCTCTATTAATCATTTGTTGCTTCTAATCTAATCATTTAATCATTTGGTTAATTCCTAATCATTCATTGACCATTCGCTTTCGAATCCCACATATTCATGTGTGTAGTTAAAGACAACACCAAAAGCCAATTAGTATACTGTATTAATTCCTTCAATTTCAACTCCCACATTACAATAATCGAATATGAGTTTTGTGGAGAATGTCATGATTTACAATAGGTTACAATGAGAGGAAATGTTTTCTCGTCGTGAGCGTATATATATGATTTTTAGCTATTGATCTATGTGATACCAATTGTGAGACTCATAGTCATACGCGTGAGCGTGAATAAGATTATCACTAACATTCACCATCCCCATGTATATATCCTCTTTCCTTTTCAATATATTTTTTAGTGTGACGGTCATATTGCAGTAGTATTATTAACTCGTGTATTATACTATGGGTGAATGTCAAAATTGATATTCCATAGACGTGATATTTCAAATATTAATAGGTAAATACATATATATTTTAACATGAATGAATTAGTAACACCACCTGTCATCGTCGCACCACACAGAAAAAAAAAAGTGAGACATTAGTAACGTGAGTATGTATGATGATCATGCAATGTCATTAAATAGGGAAAGTCATTATTGTGCCTTGAAATTATGGGATGGTTACAATGGTACCAAACATTGTCCTATATAAACACATGCTCAATAATCAAATATCAAAATAATCATACACAACTTGCATTTCAAGCCAACAATTTTCCTAATTGCTTCAAATAATACTTTTGTGAATAAAGGAACTGTCGGATTAATTAAGAAAATTGGTGTACTAATTTGTGGTCCAAAGGTGAAGTTGGTGTAATTTATTAATGTTAATAAGTGGGTCTTCAACCTAAACCTACTGAAGCCATTAAAGAAGGTTGAAGCATGTTGTTCCCCAATGTTGGCTATCTCATCCCTTAAACCCTAAATTTCAGGGTTTGGCTTTTGATCAAAAGAAATCAAAGGGGTTGCGGTGAAACAGCACCACAGGACTTTTTCTAGTGTGAAGTTTCAACGAACAGATGAAAATTCAAAAGAAAATCAAAACGAACGTCGTATGGGGAGTCCACGTCACTGTCACACGACGTAAGTGTTTTTTTGTTGTCAAAGTTCTTTATTAAATCTATCTTCATTTCTACTTATCAAATTCATATGTTGTCTTTACACATTACGAAAAGGGAGTTGTTTTTCACATATTTTTTTTAGTCTCTTGCACACATTTTTTCTTATGATCATCAGATTGAATAAATCAAACGAAACAACAGATAAAATTAAACTAAGCATATGTAAGAGGACAAAATTGATACGTGTTTATCATTTCTCTAAGCTTATATATAAAAAGAAACTTATTGGAAGTAGTGATAGAGTACAAATTAGATTTTTCGATAAAAAAAATAAAAGAATAAAGGAATAATTTTAGCTAGAGGGTAAATATGTTGTGTAACTAACATTAGTTTTTCAATTTACTATTTTTAAGACTTGGATGCGTTCCTTTGCTTATTCTCGAGCCTGTCTTGTCCTCAAATCCACTACGGTGACAACTAGTTTAGTCAAGTTGGCCTTTTATGTTTTGTTAAAGTTTATTTGGATTAAAGGGAAAATTCTTTAGTGGTACGTACCATTCAATGGTACGGCCATTGAATGGTCCAGATTAATTTGCGGTGGGTCCCAAATGAATCTTAAACCATTCAACAGTACGTACCATTAAATGGTACGTACCACTGAAGTTGGACCCGGATTAAAGACCTCTTATATATTATCTCGAAACTCTTCTTTAATATTTATGTCAGTTTTTAATATTATAATAAAACCGCTAACGTTTCGTCTCAAGGTGACTTGGGAGGAGGGGATAGTGGAGTTGATCTCTCTCATGTTTCATAAACACCATGATTGTCGAATAATAATAACCCAAACTCAAGACAAGTACATCTAGATATTAGTGCTATTTAATTGACTTGTATAAGAACATAGGGATACGGTTAATTCGCAATACACCAAAAATCAATAATTAATCATGGTTAAACCTAATTAATTAATAATTAGTACTCGAAGTTCTCTCTATTTTTCGTGGCTCAAAAGAATGCACATCTAGGAGATGATGATGCTGATTGACTTGTTTATATCTCTAACATAAGGTTAAAAAACCGCACAAATTGCAAATATTAAAAAAAAAAATGTTTGGAAATTTCTTGGTTTGAGAAGCCAAAAACATCAAATATCAAATATATGATTAGTTATATGGAGCTCGGAGACTAAGAACATGACCCCTCTCTCCTGTATTTGTCGAATCCCATGTAGTCTTTGCTAATTGTTTTTTTATCTATGGTTTCATACGGCTAGCTCCTAATTAAGCACGGCCAAACTCCAAGAAACCCGCAACCATTTTCTTCTCTTTTTTTTTTTTTATAATTTTTTTAAATATTATGTTGTGAATCCAAATGCCCAAATGCTCAAATGCCCATTTCTTCTTCAGCATCCATTGGATCTCAAAACACAAGTTTCAATATATCATACATAGAAGCTAGGCACAAATAAACCTCATATGAGTTCTTATTGGTAATATTATTATAGTTTTTGCATGTTCCATAATCTTCAGGATATTTTAGGTTTTGGTGTTTTGAGTACCTTTTAGCATACTTGTAGGAAAGGTTTTACTTTTACTTTAATCATAAACACATACATAGGAGGTTTAAAAAGACACAAATATAGGAGTTGTTTCATTTTTAATGAGAAGATTGTTATTAGTACTACTAAAAAAATTAATTTGCATTACTTCCTAATGAGTCTATTGCATGAAAATTGGAGGAAGTTGAGGTTGCACTATAAAATTAATTGGCAGTATGAAGAGTAGTCTAACTTTCTTATAAGCCCATGCAATGTCCTTCCTCACATCAATGTGAGATTCATTCTCAACACGCCTCCGTCATGCGTGGTGAATTTTTAATTCAAACACGTGGACAACACAAATGAGGTGATGTGGAGCGCGTGTGGGCGTTGGGCTTCACACGTGGGGCAACCTGTTCTAATACAATGAAGCAAGTTGAGGTTTCATCATAAAACCAATTGACAATATAGGGAGTAGCCCAACTTACTTATAAGCCCATACAAAATCTCTCTTCCCAGCAATGTGAGATTTATTCTCAACACAAACTTATATGAAATTGGCCATCGTAACAAACTCATTCGGGGATGTAAGCATTTTTATTGATCTTTTCTGTTAATCTGATATGCAACATATTTATAGAGGAAAGAACATAATAGTGGATGGTCTTGCTAAGCCTTTCATTTAATTTAGGAAGTGTTACATTTGAATAAATAAACGATATCTGATTCGAATGATTTTTTATAGAAATAATTTTCAAATTAAGATTAAAAAATTAAACGGCTTCAATTATTATATTTTTACAATGAAGATACATTATTTTCAAGTGAGAGAATGATCTTCATCTCCAAGGAAAAGAATACAAGTATTATTCTATTATTATTATTATTATTATTATCTTGTACAAATTTCACTTTATGCCCCATGCAAAAGGAGGAGGTTAGTATTTTTTTTAGTAATGTTAATGATTAAAAAAAAAGATACCATAAAAAATGGGCCGGGGGAACGATTCTTTTCTTTATTAACGACTTGGTTGTATGTGTTGTAATTTTTACTTCAATTTTGTGTCTATATTGTTGAAACAAAATTTGTGATTGATTTTTTTAGGTATCCAAATTCCCACTTTGTTTCCATTCCTTATTATATATACACATTGCAATTTTTGCCCGTATCCAATTATAAATACTCATTAGCACCCACTAATTTTGTTATTTTGTTGATAATTATAAGAATTAAAGTTGCCATCCATCATAATTGGAAGTGAGTAGTACATCAATGCAAGTGTAAGCACTAGCAGTTGAGACATAATCCAAATGTGGTTATGCAACAAAGCGGCAAATCATTGCAAATTGTCCAACTTACAATCTTTATTCGTGTTAAAATTAATATGTTCAGAGGAGGAGCCTAGCGTGGTTTTGAAGCCCCCAACTACCAACAATTGGTGACATCTATTAAGTAATTTTCTTTGTTTTTATTTGTGCAATATCTAATCCAATCTAAATTATGAGAATTGAAATTCGAATTTAAGGCAAGCGAGGAAATGCATTGCTCTGACTAATTTGGTTATGTCCATATATAAGTTTCTTTCGTTTTTCAAAATTTGGCTAAAAAAAAGTATACTTATTCGAGCGTTCAATTGTACGGTTCTCATCCCAGTAGAGGCATAGGCGTCCGACTTCTAAAAAGGAGGAAAAGCCTGAATTGAAGAGGAATTTGGAGGAATTCGGGAAGAAATAATGATGAATTGGTTGAAGAGACCCTCTGGTTCTTAGGTTGCTCCGTCATGTCTTCGAACGTCCAATTATTATCTTGAGACCTAATTTTACACTTATACTGTATTATAAATGCAAAACATTACAAAAAAAATTAGCTTAATTATAGTTAAAACTCAGCAAGAATACAAACCATCCTTCTCCAAAGTTTATAAAACATATGCCTAAAAGAATTGAAAACAAAAACAAAAAAATGAATTAGAAGAAAGAAAGACAGCAAGACTGGCTATGTTTGCGTGCAGAGTAGTACTAGTAAATTAAGTAGATATTATCAATCAGCATGGGAACCCTCACTGTAGTGATCGGACCAAATAATTAATTGGAAAATTAAAATATTTAATTAGGTGCTTTAAATAAAGTCGACAAATTTACGAAAGAAACAAGCAGGACGGCTTCGGTTGTCTGACACGTTGTTCGAGGACTGTGTAATTAGGCTCCTCAGTCCTCCCCAAGGTCACTATTTCAGTCAAGCAACTTCAAAAAGATGGGCTGCCTGGCCCATGCTCCTACCACTTCCATTTTTCAGCCCACCTTTTGTGTTGGCTCAAATTACTTTTATGCCCTTGCATCTCATTTTTACTTTCATCTCTAGCTGTAATTGCCACTCTAAACAGGTCATTTTTCACTCTTCCAAGTGCATTCTTTCCCTTGTATTTTAATATTTTTGAAGTGCATGATGACTTTTTTGAAGTGCTATATTAGCAGCTCCTTTATATTTAGGATAATACTTGGGTACTCACTAGTGAGTACCCTATATACTCACTTTCTGATTTAGCCCAATCAAAAGATGACATGTGTTCCTTATTTTTAAAAGCCCAAGAAAAATTAAATAGCATATGTTTTATTTTTTAAAACAATAAAATATGTGTTAAAATATCATTGGGCCAAATTATTAAAGTGAGTATATAGGGTACTCACTAGTGAGTACCCAAGTATTATCCTTATATTTATACATGTTTGAAGTGCTGGATAACTTTTTGAAAGTGCTAATTACTCTCTTTTTATTTCTTATTTTGTGTATGCAGTGGTATTGACAGAAGAGAGATCGAACATAAGATCTCAGGTGTCGGAACAAATGATCTTTAACCTTTTGAGCAACAAGCTCTTTCCATTCTTTTTTATTAGAGGAAGTTGATTTCAGTCCATAAATATTTATTATTTTGTAAATAGTGTTACATGTATCATATTTACGGAACACATATATGTTTTGTATTAATTAGATCATGCATTAGTTCACCTATTTGAGATAAAAAAGAAGGATTATTGAACACTTTTGGTAGACTATAAATCGAACTTAATAGGAAATTGTTGATCTTACGTAATATCGTTATTAGAATCCGACACATTAAGTTTATGGTATCTAACCAATTTGTTTTTGTGCAAGTAATTATATACAAAAAATAACATTGTGAAGGAATTTTATGGCCTACATTTGTCCACGCAGGTAAATTTTCTTTAAAAGGTAAGAAGAAACAATGAAGCTGTAAAAAAAATTGGATGAGGAAACCATGATTAGTATTAGGGGAAGGGTATTAATATTATCATCAATCACCTTCTTTAACCACCACGGATGACTTAGTGATTGAGGCGAATTCCAGGCTCGTATTTTACACGGCTCGTCCTGGGTTCGATTCCTAACGCTGGTGAATCACATGATATTTGGTAGAGGGATGCTGAAATACCTCTGTGAGTCTTTCCAACCAATAAAAAAGTAGATTGCTGCGATTTAGCCATCAACTGGTCCCCTTTTATTAAAAAAAAAATCACTTTCTTTATTAAGTGGGGGGAAATGAGATGCATGTAGAACATGAAGAAACAAATTGTCACGAGTCTGACAGGTTTCATAAATATACAATGCTCTTTCATGGCTTATAGAAAATGACACTACTTTCTACTTGTTTATTGTAATCACCTAATATTGTCGTGCACACTCATCTCACTTCACTACTCTACTTGCAAAGTAGCTCCATATATTGAAGCCATTTATGAATTCATTCACACAAAAAATCTCTCGACTCCACAATTCCTTTTTCGATTTAGGGTCTAGTTATTATTTTAACATTATATATAATCCGACAATCAGTCCGTCGTACATGCTTAGATGACTGTAAAATGTAAGAACTCGTTACTTAATGTTGTAATCCATGGCAGTTGAAGAAAGGATCCACGAAGAAATACCATATATGTTCTTTTTTCTAAAACAACCTCATAACAAAGACATTTTTTAAAAAGAAAGTCACATTATTACATGATTTTATCAATTCATGTGTTGTGATATGAACGTATGACAAAATTGATGATTTATGGACCAAGAGTATAATATTACTAATCAGATACACGTGTTCTAACACAAGTGACATAAACAAAAAATGTGTCACACAATTCACACCGAAAATTACTTCCTCATAATGACACTACTAATTAAGCAACTTAGCATACAAAGAAACAAGATATTGGTCTATAAAAACCTCAAATTTTATGACCATATATGAATACCACCACCCCCACTATATTTCCTAATAAAACCATGCATATCCGTTTCAAGCATACAACGAGTGGGAGAAAAAACACCATCTTTATGATCCAACGCCTACATGTTTAAATACATCACCCCTACCCCGCACTAAATTCCCCCATATATGAATTACCTAATTACATTTACTGCCAATAAAAAAAATATTTCTGCTTGTGCACCAAGCAAACATGATGCTGTCCGTCCACATCACCGACTCCGGCCAATCGGACGCCAAAACGTGTCTATCAACGGTTGTTTCCGGTGACCGTGTGAGAGTAGACAAGGATAAAAAGGTTGGGGAAGGCATGCAATGGTTGAGGAGATAAAAATAGGCTTATAAAATTGTCCTCGTATTCGAGGTTGCCTACCACGTGACACTTAGCTGTAAAATATACAAAAAGATTAGGTTAAAAATTTTCAAATGGTAAATTTTAAATTTAAAAACCTGGTCGTGCATAAGGTAAGGTCATAAATTCGATCGTAACGCCATTTTCTTATTTTTACTACTACAATGACGAAAACACCCCCGACTGGTGAACTCGGTAACCGAACGTTAAGCAGTAATTAACAACCATTCAATGGGGGATTAATACCATTAATTAATCTAATTTTCAGTCAAAGTAGAACCTCATCTATCCGCTCACGTGACCCCCAATCTCAAATTCCAAGAATAAATTTTTTCTCCAGCTGCTGAGTCAGCTCCGGCTTCCTCTCCTCCCATTGGATCCCTCTCACCGGGCCCAGACCTCCACGTGTCAAGCACCCCTGCCCGAACTATGCGGCGCCTCGTAAAATATCTCCGAGTCTCGCCGGACTCTCTCCCGGTACGTCCCGGCCCCACCCGGCTTCTAATTACTAAAAAAATGACAAGCTTTAGAGACAAAATTCAAATAAAAAATAGATTTAATTTTTTTTGTTTTTGGGGGATAAAAAAGAAAAGATTTGAGATGGCAATTGAACCGGGTTTAGCGATTACGGCTGTTGGGGGATCCTATAAAGTAGGTAGTTTTGGTATCCAGCGAGACGCTGTGCTTCTTCTTTCTCTCTCTCTCGCTCGCTCTCACTTACTCCACACACTCCCCTCATTTCTCACTACACCCACCACCACCTCCACCACTCTCACACCCCCCACCCCCCTCCCCTCTCTCTGCTTTTCAGAAACCGATTCCGATTCCGAAAACATTTATTCCCTTTCCCTTTCCCCTTTTTCCTTTCGGAGATTTTCCGAAAATCTCCCATTCTTTTTCCGTACCGTTTGCCGAGAAGGCCTGGAGCTTCCTCCCTCACGCTCTTTCCCTTTGTTCTCCTTTTCTTGGCGACGCTTTCCGTGAAATTTCTCGTCGTTTGATGGTACTTTTTGGTAATTTTCACTCCGTTTCGAGCAGCAGAAGCGGCTTCTTCCTCACGCCTGTTTCCGCTCCTTTCTCTCTCTCTCTCTTTATTCTCTCCGCCTCGTGTGCTCTGAAAGAATCTCATCTTTTTTCTTCTAATTTCTCCACCTCTATTTTAACCCACCACCGCTGACTCGCTCACCCACTCACTCACTCTCCCAACTCGCTCTCAATGCGACTCAGCTTCTAAATTTTTACTCTGTTTTGATTTTCTTCGAGAGCTATGAATCATCCAGCTGTTAAGTACACTCAGCACCGGAGCCACACTAAGATGGTAGTGAATTCGGCTGGAGGGGCGGAGTTCGAGTCAGTGAGGCCGCGTGTTGTACGGATATCGGTCACCGACGGGAACGCCACCGACTCCTCCAGCGACGACGAGGCCGAAGAGTCGTCGTTTTGTGGTGCTCGCCACCGGGTCAAGAGGTTCGTCAACGAGATTACCATCGAGTCCTGCTCAAACAGGGACACAGACTCTGCCGTTTGGAGGAGTCGGACGACGAGGACCGGGAGGAAGAGGCCTGCCGGGAAATCCAGAGCTCCGACTAGTGGTCGCCGGGATTTTAAGGCGGTTGGTACTCCCGGCGGGAAGAAGTTCCGTGGTGTGAGGCAGAGGCCATGGGGAAAATGGGCGGCGGAGATTAGAGATCCTCTGCGACGTGTACGGCTCTGGTTGGGAACGTTTGACACAGCCGAGGAGGCTGCTGTGGTGTACGACAACGCTGCCATTCAGCTGCGTGGACCCGACGCGCTCACCAACTTCGCTCCTCCTCCGGCCATATATCTGCCTGACGTTAAGCCGGTTATTAGCTCTGGCTTTTATTCCGGCGACGAGTCGCACAACCACCTTTGCTCTCCGACCTCCGTGTTGCGGTGTCCCTCGCCTTCCAACGAAGAAGCAGAGTCGCCGTGCCCGAAACAAGCCTCGGGAGTCGCCGATATTCAAAATGTCCGAGAAGACTCTTGCGTTTCGGAGAACTTGTCCGAGTTTTCGGATTACACGAGTTTCGAAACGTTCATTCCGGACGACATATTTAACTTCGAAACCTCATTACCGGACTTCTTTGAGGAGACGAGTCTCCGAGATGATGTCGGTATTTTGAAGGAAGAAATGACAGATTTTGGAAACTTGAGCGACATGTTTGTCGATTCGGTTCGGGATTTCGGGTTCGGGTCCTCGCCATGGTGTACGGACGACTATTTTCAAGACATCGGCGACCTCTTTAGTTCTGATCCTCTGGTAGCCCTATGAGACGACAACGTCTCTGTAACAATGTAGTTTTCCGTTCGTGTGTTGCCGGTTTGACGGCAAGTTTTGTATCGGCGGGAAGGGAAAATCGGAATGTGTTTAATTTAATTAAATTTTTAATATTTTTTGTTTGTATCAGTTTTGGGTTGTAATTGTTTATTATTTATTAACGGTGAATGAACGGTGAGTTTGGCCATACGGTGGTGTCCGGTGCGTTTGTTCTTTTTGGGTTTATCTTTTAAATACCACGTGCGAGTGGCACGTGACTGACACACAAGTAAGTCGTTGAAGGTAAAAATCGATTTATAATATAACCTTTACCAAACCGTCCCATAATATTTTGCCTAATTTGCAAACACATGTGGAGTAGCACACGTGCTGGGTTTATTTCAAATTTTAAAGGTGATTTTTTTTTTTGAGTTTATAAGATTGGACCGAATCTAATAAAATTCTGACTAGTTCTAAGGGTATTACTATTCGTACAATTGAATACAAACATATTTATTATTATTTTTAATTAGTACCAACTATTAAATTAAACATGAATCAATTTCAGTCGTAACATTATTTCATAGTATTTGACGATACGTAACACTAACGATTTTTCGTAGTTCTACTTGTAGATGCAAGTTGTTTAATACCAAAAAATTTGGATTCAGATGCTCAAAGCTATAACACTCGAGAGTTTACTGAAAATGTGGGGGAACAAATAGAAGAAACTGAATAATTAGCCTATTCAAATTTTTGAATCCAACGTTTGGAATTTCATTGGTTGATGTTATTTCAATCACTTCGATCTCATTAATATCGTTTGGTATTTACTCATGTTCGTCGACAAGCAAAGATGTTGCACACCACCTAACCTGGTTTGAAAAGGCTCCTGCTTTTGTAGCTTATACATTGTTTTGAGGATTGTAATTCATGCTTTGGCAGGAAGGTGCGAGGTTTAGTAGTTTTCAGTTGTATCAAACTACTATTAATATAGGACTCGTTTGAGAAATGATTTTAAATGATTGAAAGTACTTTTATAGAAAATATTTTTTTAACGAATTCTTAGTAAAAATGCAAGTTAATCCTGAAAAAGCATTTGAAGTGATGTTTTTTGCAGGAAGCACCTCAAGTGCTTTTGGAACCAAAAAATATTTTCTCTAAAAGCCATTTCAGTTATTTAAAAGCACTTTCTAAACGAACCCATAATACAACTTTGAGTAAAAAAAAAAAATCATATATTCATTTTGCTAACAAATAAAAGGTGAAAAAACTTTCCTATAATATTAGTTTTTTTGTAGGCCTAAATTTACTAAAGGTAGAGAGAGGGGTGCAGCGGAAAGGAGAGAGAAGAGAGAGTATGGTAAATTATGTGATGTATATTGTCCATTACTTGTGTTTTTATTTATAGTAAACTTAATGGGCTTCTTTGCCTTACAATTTATTAGATTACATAGGAATCCTAATCACAATTTATTAGTGATTTACACAATTACACATGTGCTAGAATATTAACTATAACTATTTTCACTCAATGAACATCTATTTATATATATATATATATATATAAAAGTGACAAAATCCTTGTTTTCGACCAACTCATTCATATTATAACACATATATTTGTAATATTAGCTCTAGTATCACATATTAATTTTTGTACATTGCGAAGTCAAATTTTTTATTTAACCATTAGCTTATATGTCAACATGTATTTGTTTTGTTGGCATTAATTCTACAATGTTAAAATGAAACAAAACCCTTACTTCGATAATGTTCTTGGTGTTACATCCCGTCCCTAAAAATAATGTATTTTATTCCCCGATGTTGTAAATTTACGAAAATACCCTTGGTGGAGTAGGTGAGTCCTACGTAGACATTCAATTCTCTTGTCATAATTTCGTACTTTTCTTGTAATTTCTGGTTAGTACTCTTCACTATGAACCCGTGAGCGCAAGCAGGACGTCATTCGGATTTGTAACGGACAAGTTGTGAGTGAGCACATTTTGGTAATTTTCAATTTGCAGTATCATGGTTTTTGTGGATTGTTTCCCGTGGTTTTCTTACAAACCAAGGTGCCCTGCACTCTCCGAAATTTCAATCTGCAAAGGCTTGCATGCGTTTTGACTGCATGCATTTGTTTGGAATTCTTGCTCCGTAAATAGTTGCATTTCTGTGTGGCATTGCACCACACAACTCAAGCCTAACCTGCCTTCCTTGTCTGCCACTTTGTTTCTTGCCTTCACTCACCCCGTGCTTTGTACACTACAAACAGAAATCACACACATGCAACTCACCCATACTAGTTTCACCGAGAGCACCACCACCTCAACTTCTTTATTTTCAAACAACCATTGTTTTAGCTCCTTAATTCTTCCTCACTGTTAAACCCAGCAACCTGTGGCATCAACTCGAGCCCAAAACCCAGCCAACCCGAGCCTAGAAAACCACAAACCCAGAACCCAGAATTTCTCCAGCGAGTTTTAGAATTTTCCCGGCCGAGTTCCATCGGTTTTAGACCTCGATCCAACTCAAAACAATCACCAATCGACCTCTTGGAAGCCCTGGATCACATTCCAGGCCCTGCATACACGATTAACCTCGGTTTCATCAACTTCGAAATTTGGCCGAGAGCTTCAGGGCTTTTTCCGGCCATCTTCGGCCATCTTTTGGCCTTGATCTAGGTAAAATCGAATTCCTCATGTCCCAAGCTTCATTTTGGTACCTTTTGTGTGAAAAATAGTTGTGTTTTGAAGAATTTGCAATTTTTCCAGAATTTCTGGCGAAACTCTGACTGGCGGCGGCTGGAAAGTGCAGCGATGACCGGCGAGCTGATGTCAGCAAACCCGGTTCTGATGTCAGCAGGTCCGGTTTAAACTGGTCGGACCAGAGAATATTCCAAAGGTATATTCCGTTTCAAACCTGACGCCGTGATGGAATATTCCCTAACGGCGACGGAATATTTCGTAACGCCGTTAGAATATTTCATCAGGGTTAACAGAATATTCTGTTAAAGTTAACGGCACGACGTTAACTTTAACGGCGTGTGTTGCCGACCTCCAGCCAGCGTCTGGGGGCGCATGACCGCGCGCGGGAGCGCGTGCGAGCGCGTGGGAGCGCTTGCGAGCGCGTACGAGCGCGTGGGAGTGCGTGCGAGCGCGTGAGGGCGCATGTGGCGGCGCGTGAGCCACTTTTCCGACAGTTTTATGTCCCAAATTGAGCAAACAAAGGGGGATTTCGAGTCTTTTCCTTATTATAATTTGGAATTGACTTATATAATGATTAGTATAGTAATTTCCCATATAGGTGAGACCTATCCTGAGGAGCTTCGAGGCCAAGCTAGTTACGGCGGCTACAACCCGACGACTTACCAGTGAGTGGGCCGTTTTCCTTATAAAATATTATTATATTATGTGTTTTAAATGGTATTTATGACTTAGTATAGCATGCCATGATTTGATGAACTTAGAAATGATTTGGTTAAATATCTTTATTTGAGTTTTAGAAACTTATTATTGGCATGACTATACGCTTGTGATTTTATTTACTTATTATGCATACTTGCACGGTGTTAGTACTGTCCGGGCCAGGACTAGCTTCATGTGTACGTTCACATGCACCGACACGCTCACTTTGGATCTATCGTAGGTGCCAGCCTGTTCTAGTTGCCTTGCCAGCTAGAACTCGTTGTGATGCATTTAACGCCAGCTTCACGTGTATGTAGTACTAGAGCGTAATTATAACACCCAGCCTGTTCATGTGGCTACTTTCTGCACGAACTCGTGTGCTTGTATTTATTTGATAAGTAAACATATTTATACTCTGCTGTTGATTATTTGACCACCTGTATCCTTTTTGGTCGTTGTTCCTAATACTTGATTTATTTATATACTTATTGGTATTAAAGTTATATTTTGGAAATTACTACGGGTTTTACAGCGAGGGGTTACTATTTTCCGAAACTCAGGAAAAGTTTTATTAAACTTTACTTTTGGCCCACTCACCCTTCTGTTTTTCGCCCCTCCAAGACTTAGGGACTGAATTTGGGCAGACAAGAACCTGTGGCAGCTGCTGACATAACTTTCTGTTAATGCATGGTTAACTTTCCTGTGTGTGTTCATATCCATCCTTTGGGATGGGAATATTATTTTCCTACTGCACTCCTTGCTCTGATGTTTAGTTGTAATAAGAATTAAACTCCCACACTGCGCACTCTTGATTTTCTTTCTTATTTCTAAATTTCAACTTTTATTCAAATTCTTATTTCTTTCCACGTCATGACTTCGTCACTCCTCCGGAGTGATGGTCAGCGCGCCTCGATATCCGGTGTCCACCTGGAGTGTGTCACTTGGAGTTTTTTTTTAACACTCCAAATTAAAAGGCTAGCTTGCCCTCCCAAATTAGGGTATTTTTTTTCAATCCACTGTGTCCCGGTTCAAACCTTCACTCCTCTCCTCAACATAGATTAGTGTTGAATATTGCTTGTAATAATAAATAAATGTTATCCTTCACGTGTTTTTATAAAAAAATTCTTTGTGTTTTTATAAATTTAGAATGCCAATAACAGCTCTGAATTTGTTATACTAAAATTGTATCCAAAATTATATTGTTTTAGATTATCACTACTCCCTAGCTACTTAATTTTCTATACGAACTAGAAGGACAAACTAAGATCTGCGCGAATTAGAAGCAAGGTATCTTGGTTTTGAGTAGGCTTCTGATTCGTGACAGAATTTTGATACTTATTTGGTGGATTAGAATTAGATATCCTGTAATGCAATATTCCAGATAAGAATGAAGGGTTTCTTCATTACATCCATTTGTTTAGGTCTAAAAAGGATCTTTGGATAAAGACATGACACAGGTAATTACCAATAATTAAGAGCAAATTAAGTAGTGGCTTAATTGTGATCAACCCAATTATTTTCAACAAAATTCAGAAATAAATGAGTGGTTAGAGCGGGAAGGAATCCGACTGACTCTTGAGAAATTTTTATGTGGTTTATCCTGAAATATATAGTGGCACATCATGTGTTATTATACAACTAGACGATTAAGGTTGATAAGTATCAATTTAAGGTATATTTTCTAATGTCCTTCTACCTATAGTATGATACGGAGAATTTAATATATGGTCAATTTTTTAATATTTTTGAGGTGTATTTTGAGGGTATTGAAGTCTATTCAAGTGGAATTTTTGATATAGTTGATAGTTTTTATAAAAACTGACATCTATGAAATTAGAGGATAAATTTTGGCTATATATAATAAATTCTCGTATGATACGTGGTGTACCGTTTTATATTCCGGACACACTAGAAAAAGATCTCTTGGGTCTTAATATATTTAAAGGAGACGTGGCACGTTGTGATGGAATGTAGGAAGTGGAATCCGTGCTAATATATAGTGGCCCGGTTATGGCTGTTTTGGGTGGGAGGGAGACCTGGCATTTGAATATTACAAATGTCGACCCAGATATTGGCTTTTCATGCATAGTTTGGGGGCTTTCACTTGCTCACACGTAGATAGAGTGACCCAAGTGGGAGAGTGAGACCAAAAAACAGCAATTCGGATGTACATTTTTCTCTGTCAAACGCTGAATAAAAATGTTTGATGAAAAAAGGGAGACAATTTTGTTGTGGAAATAAAGCTTGAAAATATGCCAATTATTGAAGGGTTAGATGACAACTTTATTCGATATTTGATAGAACCACATGCCTTGATAGGATGGAGTTGGACTAATAGTTTTGAGACATATATAGTCATATTCCTTATGTAATGATTGGGTGTTGATGGTTTGGTTACGTTTTCTAAAACATTTTTTTCGTGTTTTATGTATACAAGTGTAAAATGTGTTTGATACAAAAGAAGTCTGTTTTATAAAACGTCAAATTGGTGTTTCATAGGTTTACAGTTATAAGAAAAAGAAAAAAGAGATACGCCTAAATACATTAGAATTTTAAGACAAAAAAAAAATCAATCATGTACAACACCCCAATGTACAACACCTTATGGTCATTAGAACCAACACCCTAATGACCATTATCGCCACCACTACCATCTCTACAACCATAATCTCTCTCACACTGTATTATTTACACCAAAAATAAATATTAGGCTTGACTTACCGCCCATTACATGATTTTGTGAAGTTTAAAGTTTTTTGGGGCTTTTTCTTTACAAAACGAACTGAAGGCCCAAATGGCCTTTGACTTGTCAAGCGGCCACAATGTCTGCTCACACCAACTGATGAAAATGTTACATTTAATGCAAGGATGTCTGCTTTGTTGTTCAGAGCAGAAGATCTTTGAATTTAGGCCAAACCGCTGCCTGGGTTTACCAAATTTTGGATAAAATCCCATATATTTTGGTAAATTCTTTCCTTCCAAATAAATTACTTTCTAAAAGGTAATTACCAAGTTGGCCCCAAATTGGTGTACAATACTCATTCAAGGGAGAAGGACAAAGTTTATAAATACAAGCGAAGGACTCAGAGTAGGGGACACTCAAACAACCAATCAAATATCAATCTCTACAAAACCAACGTAGGAAACCTCTAATTCATGAAAGCCTAGAACTGGCATTCATAGTTTTATTCAACCTGACAGTCAAATCAATCAACAAAACAGACGACAAGCTTTCAAACCAAACCTCTCTGCCTTTATTTGTTTCATTCTTTTTGCCTTGCCAAAAGACAACTTGAAACCAAACCCTTAGAACATTAGGACCACCTCCTTTAGACTCTAAGACCAATTAGAATTTGCTCTGCTACTATAACCTTGTGCGTAGTATTTGATTTACCAGCCTTAAGACATATAGTCTCTTTGGTTGTAATCCTTTACAACGAAGCATCTTTAATCCAATCTGATGACCTCACATTCAATCCGATAAGAGTTTTATCAATTGTTCTAAGTTCATAAATGTATGTACTTTGTCTGTTTTACAATATTAAGCAATTTCAATATCAATTTCAGTTATTTACTTATTGTTTTCATTGTTTACTATATTTACTTATTGCTTTCATTGCTTATTGTCTTTACCTTCTTAATGTTTAACTGAAGCGGTGTTGTTTGAATATAACTAATTTATATCCAACCCCATCTCATTTGTTTCTAATACAACATCAAGAAACAATTAAAGTTCTTAACAAGCAAGACATTAAAAAGAACCTAACTCGAGCCAAACATGGCACCAATTTTTTTAAGGAAGTTATATTACTTGTGGCACAAGTATCTAACACATCTATAATCTAATCTACTTACAACACATCTTTCTATTGGCAGGAGCCAATAATGGCACACCTGATTACATCCAAGTCAAAAGGATTCACCAAGATGCCTCTTTGAAGGTCGAGTGGTGAAACATGCACCCAACGAGAAGTATAACCATCACCGCGAGACAACCTGTGTTCCTTTCACCATAAACATGTATCATTGCCATCACCACCCCATGAACATTGATATTGTCATATCACCCCCTCACCATCATCTCTAGAACTACCACTATCATCTTCGCCACCATCACCTCCATCACCCTTAACCACCACCATTGGTGCTAGCACTACCCCTCACCACCATGCCACCAAACACAATCACCAACATCTCCACCATCACCCAAACCACCATTGCCACCACCTCCACCCTATATGTATAATTGTGCCACCACCACCCCTACCACCATTGCCATCACCACCGTTGCCACAAGCATGACCCCATCACCTTCCCGGTCATCCTCTTAACATTCATAATTGAAAAACTTACTATCAAATGCGATTAAATTGTTCTTTTCATTATTAGATATTCGCACTAGACATGTTATTTTTTCTTTATGTATTTTTTCTTAAAAGAACACACTCCTCACCTTAAAATGCCAAATTCTATTTGTCATTTTTATTTTACAAAGCAGTTTTTCAATACCTTTTATGTCCATGCCTCTCTCACTTTACGTCTCACTATGCGTAGACATAGCTATTGGCATCGAACTCTCACTCCGTATCTTTGTTTGCCGATAAGATGAAGTTGAAATGAGTATCTTCCATGGGAAGGAAAAACAGAGAAAAGTAACACAGAAAAGGAAAAGCCCATGTTGGACTAGTTAGTGGTTGAGTTGGGAGCTCCACATAAACACCATAGTTTGACTTTGGAGAGAATCTGCAGAGTAAAGTTGTATGAATATCACACTTTGTTTATATGAAACTAGTTAATAATTCAATTTGTCAGACTAAATAAACCTCTTTTACTGTATTACCGTGTGTCATGTCGTATACAATATTATATTGTATTTTGTTAGATTATGAATCGAAGCGGTTAAATCAATTAATTCTAATGTAACAAAGGAAAAAAATCAAATCAAATCAAATCAATGGTTAGGGTTGAAGAAAAAACAATCAAGTGGTCCATGAAATTGTTTTGAATGCCACCATATATTTTGTCACAATTGTGCCTCACCCACTGCAGCAAGCAGAAAAACTCACACAATACCTGGCTGGCTGGCTAAGCCTAAAACCAGATGCCCCAATCCACAAAATCCAAACTTCCATTTGCTGATTCCTCAAACAAGTGCCAAATGCCGTTTGACAAATTCTGAATACAAACCTGAAACCTTTTATCCTCCAAACTTAGCTAATATGACAAACATACCCCCGAGAAACCCAATGTTTTTTTTTTTTTTTGCCCAATCTATTTGTGATATTTTTGTATTGCAAAATTCTGCAAAGCTCCTTTGTTGGGTTTCTAGCTCTTAAAAAACTTTTGTGACAACGTCCAGGCATGCATGTGTTAAATTTGCATGAACAATATTGGTGTTAATTTCTTGGGGAGGACTGAAATGTCATTTTCTTGGTGGGTCATGGAGTTCCAAGTGTTTAAAATGCAAGAGCTTTGAAATAATGGAGTGAAAGATTTTTAAATAGGTGTCCTATGCCCTATGGGAGGAACTATTATTTAGGACTGCTGGGATTTTCAAGGACTTGTTTGTGCCCTTCACTTGAAGCCTGGCTGGAGAGAGGGACACCAACTCTATTCCTTCTTGTATGTTCTTTAACTTTTAGGGTCCCCTACAATCATATGCACCATACGAGTATTATAATGTATGTACTATGGCTTTCCACCACACAACATATAAACATCACCCAAGTTAAGAAGAAGAAAAAAAATATCTCTTTTTTGTTATTTTATTGTTTTCGGTCATGTGTACTTAGAGATATGTTATCTTACCAAATTTTATGGAAAAAACATTGTTCACGTGACTTTCTTTTATTTTATGCATGTAACAATTTGATAACAACATGTCATATTATTTGAAATATGTATTATCTTTATGTAATTTTTAGTCATGCAAGAAGCTAAGACATAAGCGACAACTAGAAATAACCTATTCAGGTTCACGTTGTCATCAACATCCGGCCCTGTCATCGACAAAGATAGCCTCTAAACCACGTGATTAGCAAATGACAACGGTTTTCTGCAGGTAATGGTGTAATATGACTTTATGCACCAGAGTCATGTGTTTGTCTTCCAAATGGTAGTGTGGTTGGTTGGAGTGCTAGTAATGTGCTTGGAGTGGTAATCTACTAGTTCGAAGACCCAAGCTACAACTGCAAGGAAGCAATGTCCTAGTGTGCACACCAAAAAGACATGACAATTGATTAGATCAATCCCAAACCATACCACAAAAAGAGCTAGCAACAATATGTTCTTTTAAGGGTTTTGCCTTATGTATTTACATCTCCTTTGGTGGCTAGAACAATACAAGACAAGACAAATCAATTAAATTGGACAATGTGACTTCCATGTTTAGTGAATTTAAATCCGCGACGGAAGCAGAATTATTAAATTAGACAACCATCCAACATATTGCGGACAACAAGTTACCTTTATAGAGAGAACTTAGAAGAACTAAACTGGACTCAGTCTCAATCCTGACTAATCTGAACCACCCAATAAGGTAAAGCTTAAGCATGCACATGAAGCACTTGAACATTTTCCAAGTTGCAAGAGAACTAGGAAACTTCACTCTTCAAGTTCAACGCTGCATTTAATATTGTCAAATATGACAAGAATTTTTGTTGTAAATCAACAAAATGGTGTTAATACTCGCATTGAAATGCACCAAAATAATACATGGAGTGATTTCATCTCTGCAGTTAGGTACACATTAACCTCAAATGAGACAATATAAATGCATCATCTAACCAACCAAACCAAAACTTCCAATCACTCGACCAAATACAATGCCAACCCACATAATCATCAACCATCAACCATCAACGGTCCATATCAATTCAACGTCATCATCCCCTGAAATATCGCACCTCGGACTTGAGGTTTTTCTTTTATTTATATCTTCCTCTAGGTTTTCTCCAATTCTTTTTATATATTAACAGATTCAATACTATTTCGCTTTTAAGGACTTGTTTAAAGGTGTTTTTAAAATAACTAAAAACACTTTAGATTAACAAAAGTGCTTATGATTATGTTTGACCGAAAATGTTAGAAGTGCTTATGCTTATGAGTTCAAAAAAACACGTCAAATACTTTTTAAAAAAACACTTAACTGTAAACCATAAGCAGTTCTTCTATGCTTCTAATAAAAGTGTTTTTACTAAAAGTGAATCATTTTTACAGAAACAGTTCCAAACGAAATCTTTGTCAATTTTCTTTAACTGTAAACCACAATCTTAACGCATATACAACGATATGCAACCGTAGAAGTATACAAGTGAACCACGCGTTCTTCTATGTGCAAGATAAACTTGGTGTACCGAAACAATAACATATTCTGTTGCAAATAAATTTTACTCGTCAAATTGTCAAGAGTCTATAATAAATTATAAATCATAACGTATAGCTAAATTTCTCGTCAAACAACAATTTGCTTGCAATAAGTTATGAATATTTACGTGCGAGGAGCCAAGTATTTCCGTTACGCACCAGTTGCGATTTATTTCGGGGCACGAGCCTCTGTGCCTGTACGTCCCTCAACCTTTGTCGGGGTTAGGCCGCCTCTGCTCTCCCTCTCTGAACAATAACAATATAAGAGAGAAGAGAGGAGGTCACAAGACACATGCAAAAACCAGCCCCACCACACTTTAATTTTTCCGCACAAAAACACCAAAATCTTGCAGATTTACAGTGTACAACCCACAAGATCTTTCTAGTTATTTCTTCCACCCCCCCCTCCCCCCTCCCCCCTCCCCACATAATCGGTCAATCACAGCCGTACACGTCATGTCAGGCTAACGATTTTCCCTCCATCCCACCTCGAGCAGTGCAAGTGTTGCAACTGGGCCTTTTGCCTTTGGGCCCCATTCTTAGTCATGGTCCCCACTTCCTCCTCCCTAGTCCAGCTCACTCTTCACTGTGTCTGCGCCCTCCGATTGCAACTGCGGTCCCACCAGCTCTCGTGCCGGTCATGTGGCCGTACATTTTTCGATAAGGGCACCACTAGGCCCACAGAGTTATGGGCTTTTGTTTTGGTCTTACAAGGCCCATTTGGGATTGTGTGGCCTAGATTTTGGAAGGCATGGGATTAGATTTTGTGTTTTTTTGATTTTTTTCAATATTTTTGGTCGGGGAGTTTCGTTTCTCCGCGTCTATAGTTTTTTATGGTACATAATATTTGTGGTTCTGAATTCTAATAGATTCGAGGAAATCCATAATATTTGTCTCATTCAAATGTGTCTCTTACACCCATCCATCATAACAATTGAGGGAAAAAGGATTCATGTAATCACAAGAATCCCTTACATTCCAAAAAAATCTCTCATTTTCTTTGTTGTTTTTGTTGGTTTTGAGAAACAACATGGTTGAGTGTTTGCCATTTTTATTTTTCTTTGTTAAATTTTGGGGGACTGCCAAGTCATGGTTGAACTTTTGGAGCTTAACTCTTTGATTGTAATTTGGTGTTTTAAGAATAACTAAAAGTGTATTAAGATGTATAGTGTTAAAAGAAACAGAAAATGAAAGTTAAATTTTTTTATAAGTTATAAAATAATTTTTAGTGCTTTCTAAGGAAGCACACGTTGAAGAAAATAGAATTTTAGTAATAATTTCAACATGCATCTCATACAACTGTTTTCAACAAAAAGTCATTCTTCAACAAACTCTATTCTCGAGTGCACTACCTACATCAGCTACACCATTTGAAATCTTTTCCTCTAATTAGTACCTGTACTTTGCAAGAAATAACCCTACACCGTGAGAATGGTTCACCGGGCAAAACAATAATCTGGATAAGCTGCGAAGCTAATATATTATTGTCACATTCTTGGGTCGGATAATTTAGCATTTAGTTGGGTGGGTTGGAAATGGTCTAAGAAAACGCATCCAAATACTTTTTAGTAATAATTTCAACATGCTTATAATAAAACTAATGGCATGAAAAATACTTAAGAGCAGACGCACTTATTTATAACCACTCCAAACTTTCATGGTCATTATCACTTAGGGTTAACAACGTATTTTTAAGTATTTTTGCTCTTCTTTCTAATGAACGAGAAAAAAAATATTCAAACTTAAAATATCTTTCAAAGTTATGAAGAAAACTACAATTTTGACCAAGGGCTAGCTAGGTATTATTGTTTTAGGTATAGAGTTGAAAGAAAAGAGGACTAAGGTTACTCTATTTATTTGAGGTTGTCCCAAGCTAATCAAATCCGTACAACAATAGGTGCGGTAAGAGTAATTGCAGAAATTAAAATTTTCAGACTAAATGTATGTGTAAAGATGCGGCTTTGCAGTCAAGTAGTAGTCATGCAATGTGGGTGGAAAATTAGGCAGGTAGGGACAAGTCGGAGCCAAGTTGAGCAACCACCCGACCGCAAGAGTGATGATACAGAATATTGAGTGAGATTTCCTCTGTGGGTCTCCACTCTGGATTCGAATTCATTTGGAGTTTGGAGGACATTGATATCCCTCATGAGCTTGGATGGATGGATGGATGATATTTACTGCAATATCAATCAATCCATCAGCAACTTGTATGACATAGGTATATTTCTATGACGACGTTTCGTGCCAATGATATGAGAACATGTAGGAAAAAATTGACACATTTTTTTGTATTATTGAAACAGAACACAATTATAGCATTGTATATGTGCCATATAAATCCTTCTCCACCCACATAGCCACACTCCAACCATGCTCTTCTTGTGTGCTTCTTTTTTGCACTCTCAATCTTCCTTTTGTTCTCTTTAACCAAATGCCTTTTCCTCTTTTTTTGCTGGTTTCTTTTTGTTTATCCAAATTTTATTCCTTTTTTCAGGGCCTCAAATGTGTTATTCCGTATCTCATCTAACAGTTGTGAATTTTTCAGCTAGTAGAAACAAAGATGTGCAGAGAATAATGTGAGGTTGAAAAGAATATTGGTTGGCTTTTTACAATTAAGGAGTCATTCTTCCTTACCTATAAATCATAAGCTGACACATTTATTGAAGTGACTTTTTACAAACATATAAAGAAAATATATGTGTACATGTCAGATTGTGATTTGTCCATAAGAAAGAAAATCTACTTACATAGAAAGAGCCGAATATTTTCCGGTTGAAAATGAGTTTAAAACCAAAATTTGAGTTTGGATCTACAATTTGAATCCTCTTTCATTGTACACGTTCTCAAAATGGATTTGAACATTACCAATACTCTGGGTCATAGTTTGAAGGCCTGTCTAGTTGGAATGGGCTGAATTGGTGGTCCATTATTTCCTTTGAAATCATTCCTAAATCTTATTGAGTGAAGGGCATCTTGGGTCCATTCTGTCAAATTTCTGCCTTTCCACATTGTTAATTCAAGAGACGTTAAAGTCTTCCATAGTAGTTTACTTTATGTGAGTTTGGGAGTAGGCTACGGTGCTCACAAGCATTGCATGCTCATACCGATCTCACCGTTAAAAGAAGGGAGGAGAGAGGGGAGGAAGGAGGGTGAAATCAGTGTGAGCATCTAGTGCTTGCGAGCACTGTAGCCAGTCCCGTGAGTTTGATCACAAATACATGAAAATCAAATTGTATGTTCGTATAACACTGTTTTGTAGTGTAAGTGTGTAAGTTTAGTAGTTGTAAAAGCTATATATTCTATAAGAATCGAATAACTAAAGTAGGATTCCATGTAAATGTAATAGTAACTTCAGGTTTTATATGAATTATTAAGATTGTTTAATGTAATGGGGGTAAAAATCCATCTTCCAGTACAATTTGACAAAGAATTTTCTCTTAATTATAGTACGGATGATATATCTCATAAAATTACTTTGTCAAGGGCAATATCACAAGTACATAATCTCTCTTTAGATAAAGAGAGAAAAGAAGACGGTCAATAAACCAGAAGCCATGCCAACATTTTGAATGGTGGTGGCTGAGGAAGGAGTAGGAGCAGGCGCATCTGTGACAGGGGCAGGCGCGCCAGCGGTGGTCTTGGTGTCCTTGGAAACAAGCTTGAATGGGGAAATCTTGCCAGACGATCCGGGCTTGTTGCCGACCTTGACGTGGAGCTTTTGGCCAAACTCGCAGTGCTTGCCGACGCCACTGTAGTAGTAGTAGTCACCTGGTGCTGTGAAGTTGAGGATGGTTGGTCCATAGTAGTACATGTAGATGACATTCTTCTGTGTGCATTTGTCGAAGTCGTCCTTGTTGACGACTACTACGTTGCCTGAGCCGGGCCTGTAGGGGAAAACTGCAATTCGGACCACACATTCAGGCAAGAATCATTAGATATATAGATATATCAAATGGTGTTCAAGAGTACATGAACCTAAATTTTGAAAATTTGTAGGCCAAACCAAACTTGCTTTGATGTACGTAGCTCAAAGGAATTTCAATTGCTAAGACAAAACCCTATTTGGTTGGTTCGAGTTTCGTCCTCATTGTTTAATTTGAAAACAAAAATCATTTAGAATCCTAGTTAGTAAATTCGAGTATTATACGCATGTTACATATGTACAAACTATTAATTTATTTTTGAGAATCAAACTAAAAGTACTTCTTGTTTGTTTTTAAATCTAGGGTTTCATTTTGAACCTCATTCCTTGAATTCAAAACCAAAACCCTTTCGAGCCAATCAGATAGATCATTCGTTCAATTATTGATTAGAACCCCCACGTCGGGAATTCAAAGCCTTTTATACTATAAGTATGATGAAAATGGATGCTATATTTTTTTTTCCTTAAATTTGAAAAAACAACAAGAAGTTCTTACCAAGTCTGTCACCAACACCAAAGGTTCTTGGAAAAGCCCAGTCCTCATAGAAGGTTTTGTTCTCAGGTACAGACCAGCCCTCTTTTCCTCCAACAATGTGAGTGAAAGCACTCACCGATCCCATCAGGAAGCAGCCCATCGCTGCCGCCATGAACACCGCAAACTGAATCTTTCCCATCTTGCCTTCCGGCTTTCTATATATCTTTCGATATATATTTATTTATTATTTCCCTAGTGAGCCGGTGTTGAAGGAAGCTTAATTATAATAATAAAATAATAATAATAATAATAATGATAATAATGTAACCTAGTTCTTGTTTCCTTCAACACAAGACGGCTAAAAGAACAGTGAGATGGATGCCTGCTATTAAAAGTGTTTGGAGTTGCTTGCTCTCCTGTGATTGCATGGGAAATGCATGGTATTTTAAGGGTTTTGGACGACGTCAACGGTTATGTTGTTAGGAATATGAGATGGGGATTTTGCCTATTTTTCAAAGGAGAAGAGGGTTTTTAGCACGGAAAACTTAACTAACAATCTGCATGCAGTGTTGTGGCTATTTTAGGAGATATAACAAATAACTATTTCAATAATCAGATGTCTTGGTGAACCTAATTAAGCAATTTGTTAATTAATAAACGATTCTCTGATTTGATTATGCTTCTGTTTGATACGAAATCGTTTTCAGGTTAGTTAATTATTGACTTTAATCCACTAATATGGCGATATGGTTAATTAGTCGTTAAACTTGTCAATCAACTGTAAGTCTGAGCAGGATGATCATGAACATTGTTGATGTCAATACTTGGACTAGCTTAGATTATTATATCGTAAATCACACAAATGCACAAGAACATGTATCATGGTTCACCAAAATTAAGTTGTCCACACTGATTCCGTTCTTGGTTTTTACTATATATGATAATGATAATGTAGGTTGCATGCATGTACATAGAGTTTACGAGAGTAAGAGCTCTTACTATATTGGACCCTCCCTTTTGGGACCTTCTAGGTGAGCTAAGTTGGCCTCAATCAACTTGAAAATCCTCCGTCCAACATGAGAAAATTATATTGTTCTCAGTTCTCATCATTACTAGTCATAAAAAAGGAGGCACTAATTTGCACCACATTTTACCATTAACAAACTCTACAACTTCAAGTTTGGAAAAACTCATTAGTCAAAACTCTACCAAAATTTGCACCCATAACTTAATAAGGCATCGAAGAGTTATTGTCCGACATGTTTACTTGGATGAATTTGGTCAATACTCATTCTTCAAATATGATTTGTCTGCTTAAATAATCCACATGTTTACAAGTCACATGTTCTGTCTCAACAATACACATGACTTGATCAAAAATTTCATGTTGGACATGCTTGTCATTACCACATGATTGAGTGATCAAACTTTCCGTCTTCGGTATGTATACTCTTCAATTTGATTGTATTAATTGGAGTATGTAGTATTTCAAAACATTCCTAGTTCATTGCTACAACGTGCCATTAAACTCAGATCCTATTCATATAAAGTGAAAGAAAATATTACTAAATCAATAGTTAAGTTCTTACACAATAGAGAATTTTGATTGCTAAGTTGTTTGACATTAAAATACTTTCGTTACTAGTGACTAATATGAATTAGAAGAACATAATAATTAGACCTGACAATATCTTGCACGACCCGTTAACTAGACACAAAGATAACAGGTTTTGGGGTCAACTCGTTATCTTAACGGGTATGACACGTAAATGACACGAACACGATCCGTTTGCCAGGTCTTGACACTATGTAGTACTTAAAAGACAAATGGTACAAATTCTATAAAATATTTTTTTTAACGGATTTGACACGACACGACCCGTTAATATAAAAAGTATTATACAAATACGACAAATACGACCCGTTTGTCATGTCTAATAATAATGAGCTGTAATAGGGGATTATGATGAAAGTGAAACTGCTTTGGCGGGAAATAGTTTACATTGGATAATTGGATCAACAGAACGGTGTCGTTTAGAGAAATGAAATAAAAATAAAAAAGAAAAGTCGGGTTCTAACCGTCTTTGACTAACGTACTCGGCAAGGCGGGACTGCCGAATTTTCCAGCACTTTTTTTCCTTTTCTCGGGAACCAAACAAATCCCAGGAAAAACGAAAGAGAGGAAAAACCATCAACTCTAAAACCCTAAACCCTGATTGAGGCCAAACAGCAATGGAGGACGCTCGTGGCAAGGCGGTGTGCGGTCAGGAGGCTCTTGATCTGCTCAACTGTGTCGCTCAATCTCCTTTCGATCAAGACAAATGCGTTCGCCTCTTGCATTCCCTGCGAGAATGCGTGCTCAACAAGGTCACCCACTTCCACTTTCTCTCTCAAATCACAGTCTTTCCTTCTCTTTAGAGTTGCTCTGTGAATTTGTGTGTTAATTTATCTTTTGATTGAATTATATTTTTTCTGGAAATTATTCAGTAATTGATGGAATTATTCATTCGTAATTGGGGATTTGATTTGATTTGGGGGTTGGGTTGCTAATTCAAATTAGTTGATTTAATTGAGTAAATGAGGTTAAGTAATTTTGCGTTTGATTTCTTATGGAAGGGATTTAGGTCCTGCTGAATAAAATTTGATTGCACAAGGGATAATGTTGAAATTTGAAACCCAGATTAAAATTTGTTTGGGGTCATCTTTTTTTATTTATAATTTTCTTTTTCTTCGAAAGCACAAAACTTGCTTAGGTTCGAAGATATAGTTTTGTAGTTTCGTGAAGTTAATTAGACATGTGCATATGGCACCATTCTGCTTAAACCCAATTGATGCATTTGTTTGAACTAATTAAACTGCTTCATGGTCCTGGTTTGTTTACTGTCTAATTGAATCTCCAGCCAGCTTATCCTAATTAGCTGATTGCTAATCGGGATTCTGACTCATCGAGGTAGTTGCTTTCCCAATTATATTAGTGTTGGTGGGATCTAATCTTGGGGAAGCCATTTTTATCCAAACTAGAGTTCAAGTCGTGAACTTGACAGTTACACCATTGTTTCCTCAATTCGATTATTTTTTTCCTTGTTTTAGTGAAGTTCTATGGCTCTGAAGATGCGGGAATCGAAGCTGAGTAGGCATCATGTTGTTATTTGGATACATAAACTTGGCATTCAGTGTGTATCAAGGAGAATTAGTTCGTATTGCTTTTGGATTCTTGGATTATACCAAAAGTTGAGAAATCGAGCTTATAGATGCTCTGTAGTCTAATTCTCAAATAAGCAACCGCTCCAAAGTAGATACCGACATTGAAAATTGTGATTTTGTCATAACTTATAAGCTTCTAATGATGATTTTTTACAATTTTGATGATTGAGTCGCTATTGGCCTTATTAGGTCAGTCGCCTTACCTAGATGGTGTATCATTTTAATTTCTGAATGCAAATTTGTGCCTGCGTTTATGCAAACACTAACATGTTTCGTTCGATTATGTTTTCCTAACAGAAAGTGAAGAAGTTCTCACTAGCTGACCCGGAACAGAAGGATGCAAAGCCAATTGACAAGAAAGCCTGATTGCATTTTGTGTTGATAGGATTCTTAGGCAGAGATCTTTCTCGTATGGATGACTCCTTTTTCTTTCATTCCCCTCTTCCATTTTTGTAGGTGACAAACTGACAATCATCGAGGCCGTATTATTACGTAACTCCTCGACTTTGGAAGTGATGTTTTCAAAATGTTATTCTGATTTTCTTCTCACAGAATGTGCTATCTTTCCTATTCCACTTGTGTGCTTCATGTTATTGGTAAACAGAGTTCTGGAAATTGTCAAAGTCTGAATTGTACAATGAGCAAAGGGATACAAAAACATCCATCGGCTCACGTTTGACTAAACAAACACTCCCATGATCGTATCCCTTGTTCCATCGATTCCTTGGTTCATTTGTGAGCTCAGAAGCCGGGAATGTCGGCGCTGTGGATGAGGTATGTGAGCACAAGAGCCAGCACCATTAGAGAGTATGCAATCCCTTGGTCAATGTTTGTCCCTGAAAATAAAAAGTAAATGACCCCATGAATACCACTCAACCATGAATTTTTAAATCCAAAGTACAAAATGAGAAAAGAGGGAGGGAAAAACAAATGGGGCAAACTGATTCTGAACTAACCATCGTTGCAGCTGTGACCGGGAGCTGGAGCGGGAGCGGAAGGCATGGGTTTTGCCTGAACAGCAGAGATGGCAATGCCAAAAATGACGACAACAATAGCCGCAACTACAAGAGGATTAGGAGAGAGCCTGGGAATGGCCATTGTTGTTGCCGTTGTTGTTGCCGTTGTTGTTGTTGCCTCTTTCGGATAATACCCCACGAGAGAAGTCTCACGTCCCTCTTAAGCTCTCGGAGTCCCTGCCTGCAATGCCTCCAGAGAGGTCTTCTCAGATCGAGAGAGAGACTCCGAGAGAAATCAAAGAATCAAAGGGTTGTTAAACCAATGGCGTTGGTGGGAAAATGAAAGAGGTGAAGAGGCTCTCTGTTATTATGTTTCAGCAAAAGGCCCTGAGACAAAGCCGGTAACACCGGTAACTTGGCGTGGGGTGATAAAACTATATTTGGACAAAGGCCTTTTTTAACAATCTTGTGCAAACCTCAACCCGGGAAATTTTGAGAACCTTAGCCCAATTTTGACCATTTAAATATTTTTATTTACTTATTTTATTTTAAAAGTGGGTGGCATTCGAGCACCAGCTCGATGAGTTCGAACACCATTCAAAAGAGTCGAATGGGTTCGAACACTGCACATTTCACTTCTAAGACAAAAAAATGAATGGCTAAAAGAAGTCTTTAATATGGTCCCCTAGTATGGCATTAGTAGAAAGTATAATAATTAGGGCTAGTTTGGGATTGCTGTGTTTTTTTTCAAAACTGCTTCTGTTGTGCTGTGAGAAAAAACAGCTGTGAAAAAAAGCAGGTAAGTATTTGGTAAACTGTAGTTGTAAAAATGCTTTTAGCAAAAAAAGCAGTTTTAGAGTGTTTGATAAACTTATATATAAAACTGCTGTGACTGTGTAAAATGACAAAAAAGTGCATGTTGTTGGATGCATTATTAATTTAATTGTTTGCCAAAAATATTGGTCATTTTATTACATATACTTTTTTTTTTATATTCTTCGTCTTACTTTACGTATTTTAAATTGTAAATAATTATTATGACAAAATTTCTTTAAAATATTAAAATAATATCAATTATACAATAAAATACATCATACAGATTATGTAGCCTATATCTGGGAGGTGAGCCTAATGATTTAACCAACCAATTTCTGGGCTTGGATTGTTATTTTGACAAGCCTGAAGTTAAGCTTGGATTGGTTCATTTGTTGAACAAATCAGCTCAGGTGTAGCCTATACTTTCTTCTTACTCATTTACGCAGCAAGATATCCAACTCATCATTTCCCTGGCGTCGACTGCACGGACCACCGGAACAGGCGCACACCCGGCGCACTTTAGAAACATCCACTCGTCTTCAATTCCACTTCGACCCGCTCTGTTTTACTATCCGATTGAAATCTCGCAGAGCTCCGTCTCGCCCCATCTTCTTCATTGACCCGACCCGACCTCGTCTTCTTCTTCTTCTTCTATCGGGTCTTGGTTTTGCTGATTTGCTCGTAATTTGAAATCTTCGTTTCTGTTGGCGTTTGATTGTATTTGCATGGAGCAGCAGAGAAGCATATCGGAGTCGTCGCAGAGCTCTAGATCTCCGTCGTCGCAGTCGTACCTGGTCGGGATGGAGAGGAGGAGGTGGAGGGAGAGGGGGTGGGAGGTGGAGGTTGGTGCGTAAACCACCTTCCCCTTTCTTCTCGATCTGGCCGGGATGGCTGCTGCTGATCGAGATTGAGTTTATGGGGGTAGGATTGCCATTATGAAATTTTCATTAATTGGTACTGTTCACCCGCTTCGGAGATATACCCCTTAATATTTATATATATCATATGTATACAAAGTATACAAAAGAATTCCATTTTGTTTCCTCTTGTTTTCAGCTCCGGAAGATACCGGGCATCTGTGAAAGCGTCTGCACTCTCCTCATTAACGGTTTACATTATTGGTTGATAGAGAATCAAAGTAGATTTACCAATGAATCGCGAAATGCTATGGTTCTTCCATTTCTTTTTTCAGAAGAAATTCGCGGAATCATGCACCTTTTTTTCCGAGTTATAACGAAAAAATGCAGTTGGTCGTATCCAGCCTATTCTTGAAATAAACAACTCGCACACACTCCCTTTCCAAAAAAAATCAATGAAATGAATTAAAAGGATTTATATACACATTTCGATATGCTAATTATAATGGGTTAAAAATAAGCACTTTTTTGAGAAGCAAGGGTTTTATTGCTTCTGCTTACTGCTGTTTTAGATTGATGATTGTGAAAAAAAGTGTTTTTTTTTTCTTTTACCAAACACAATTTGGACCCAACTTTTTTAATAGCTGCTTTTAAAAAAATTTCAACACTCCCAAACTAGGCCTTAGTCTCAATCACATGAACTATAAACCCTTGTTGCAGTGTATTTAGTTCGTAATGCTAGAAGGTGCTCATAACGCTAGCAAATGTCAAACAAAATGCTCTTTCTGACTTGGAACCTTTTAAAAATTGTATCATAATTGTATTACTGTAGTTTTTTTGTTTTTGTTTTGGGAAATTGGCCAATGATCAATTCAAATATCAATGGTTGAAATGATCAAATGTTTTAGCATGTCATCAATATTTGATCACTATATATATAGTTAGTTTTTTATGGCTATGTTGTTAGATATTTAGAGAAATGGGTCACTGACCCACTCCTAATCACATTGATATTGTCTTAACTTAACCACTTATTGATAAGTGTTGCGTTTTATCACAAAAGACCTCGGTGTTATTAGGAGGAGAACTATACACTTATATATTATATTTTATTTTCTTAGTTATCTGATGTGAGACTTATATTCAACACCCCCCTTCACGTGGGACCAACACATAGTGGAACACACATGCAACCAATCCCACATCCGACATTAAGCGTAGAAGCATGGTGTTACGTTAAACCCGGTAACTCGGGTATAGCACGGACCCACATGACTCACAATCAAACCCGCTCTAATACCATGTTAGATATTCAGAGACACGGGTCACTGACCCACTCAAATCACAAAAGAAAATTTGAGAAATTGGCTTAAATGGTCAAAAATCAAAACTCAATTGCTGAACTGATCAAAATCAAATACCGACGACATATGTTGAATATAAGTCCCGCATCAGAGATTTAAGAAAATAAAATACAATATATAATGTATGGCTCCGCTTCTAATAACACCGAGATCTTTTGTAATAAAACCCAACACCTAGCAATCGGTGTAGTTAAGTAGAGACAATATCGATTGGTCCAGTTCGAATCTTCTCCTTCTTTCAAATTAAATTATTTCCCTTGGCCAGTTGGCCCTATAATGCCAAAATTGAAACGAGTCCTCACAACTATTCAATGATCAAGTGCAACGATGGGCATGTTGCTTTATGATAAGAATGCCAAAAGCTGTCTCTTTCTTTGATGATCTATATAATTGTGATAGCTAGTTATGCTTATGTATCACTTGATGGATTTAGATAAACATCTAACTGAACCACAAAATACCGGCCAGCCATTCTCTCACACCAACCCTTCGTCCATCGAACAATTAATGAAGCCCAACGGCAACTAAAAGTACAACACATTCATGTCATCCATCTGCCTTCATTCAAATATTCAATCATGTCGATGCATTGCATTGCAGCCAGAAGACTTTGCCATCTTTTTCTCAACCCCAGCAACTTGAATCGAGGGATGGTCTATCATATATCCTTGTCTCTTTGGGAACTAAAATAAATAAGGCAAGAGACCAATAATACAAGTGGGATTAATTTTGGCATGTACACACATGGAATTTGAGCTATTCTGAAGCTTGAATTGTCATGCGTTTATTGGGACATGCGAAATCAAAAAGTATATAAGATGTTTTCCATTACCATAATCCAATACCTGAAAAATCGGGAATTAGGCTGATTAAGAGGTCTAGTTGATCTCATACTCTAACTTTCTCTCTACTATTCATGACTTCCCCGATTCATGACTCTCCATAATTCAAGTAAGTAAACGTGTAATTAATTATAAGAAAGTAAAACGAGTTTAATCACCATTATCCATCAAACAAGAAAAGACAGATTTCATGTACTACTACTTAAAATTAGACCCTACTACTTAACATTGACCAATAGATAAGAAAAGACAGATTTAATGCTAATGAGGCAGCTGGAACATTCTAGTACCAGTGAAATGATACAAGGTTATTATTGATCCACTTCAATCGCTGTGGAATTGAAATTTCATGGCACGGTGGAGACTGGAGAGTTTGCTTGGCTAGGAAGTAACATTGCAGGAGGATGACATGGATTAAGGGTTTTTATCAACGTTGATCTTTGAAATTGGACTTTCCAATCAAAATGGTTTCTGAAATTGAAAATCCATCAATTTGGTCCCCGAAATTAGGTCTCGCAAATCAATTTGGTTCTTCCGTTACATTTCTGTTAATTTTTCTATATATTATGTGCTAACGTGGCACACAAGTGTGTCGCACCTATCCAATTATATAGTGCCACGTGGATTAACCATAAAAAAATTGTTTTATAAAAATTTGAAAAAATTGTTTTATATGGTACCAAATCTTTTTAAAACAACATTTTTTTTATGGTTAATCCACGTGGCACCATATAATTGGATAGGTGCGACACACTTGTGTGCCACGTCAGCACATAATATATAGAAAAATTGACAAAAATGTAATAGAATGATCAAATTGATTTGCGAAACCCAATTTCGAGGACTAAATTGATAGATTTTCAATTTCAGGAATCATTTTGATTGGAAGGTTCAATTTTAGGAATCAACCGTAATAAAAACCCCATGAATTAATAAAGAGAATTAATTTTTCTACTGGTTGGTGAGTGTGTGTGTGTGTGCACGCGCGCCGTGGATGAGAGGTCATGTGTTGTTTTCAAATTTATTGAGAGAACCTACTATGAAGAAACTACATGCCAAATCCACTGTACCTCTGATGGCATCCTTTATCGAAATTTTAATTTCTCCTTCATATGATTATATGAAGAAAATTAAGCAAAATAATTAAAGCACTCCATATATAATCCAAAGATTTTATTCTATAATTTATACACTAACCCAAATAATTTTATAATTAAAAACAATAATTTTATACCAACCCAAATAATTATCGAGACCAAAAGCAGTTAAGATTTATGATGTTTTTGTGGCCAAATAAGATGAGTATATTTGTCCCCTAATCTGAAATCTTTGGATATTAAACATAAATTTACTGAGTGCCAAGTGAAAGAGAAAGTTGCCTTCTTATAGATTATTTATACACAGATCAAATGGCTCCGTTGTGTATGTGTGTGTTTTTCTTAAGCTCAACCGGGAGCTGCTGTAAAATAAAATAATTTGGCATCTAAGCTAACCAGTAATGTGTAGTTAACCTTATGTGCCAATGATCTGCAAAATTCTAGTGCAGTCCGGTGATCCATTAAGATGCAGACCGATGAAAGAATTCTAGTGCTACGGGGGATTGCAGAATGATGACACAGATTTTCGCCTCTAATCGCAGAGTTAATTTGGTTTAGTACGATTCCCACCAGAGGAGAGCTTGTAAAAATTCAGTTAGACCTTCTCCACTTAGACATAAACAACCGCTTAATATAATAGATAACACACTTTTGTATTACAACCCTTATTTTGATTACATTAATTAATAACAAACGTACACAGTAATATACTGCTGAATACAGACAGACAGAGTACTTAATTAAGGGATACTGCTAAAAACTACTTAATATTATTCCACTATATACATGCATGCCAGTAGTCTTAAGTAATACCATATATGTAGAATATTATTAGAAATTGTAGCAATTAAGCTACTGGCTAGGGTTTCTCATTCGTATTGGGAAGGCCAAAGGAAGGCTCCCATGGCAAACTTCCTCTTTTGGTTGACATCGCCAATGACTGGGAGGCCGTACTGCTTCAAAAGGCAGTCCAGTTTCCACTCAGGCATGCTTTCATATTCACCCTTCTGGTACCTTGGGTAGTGCAGAGGCATCTGGAAGTTGCATGGGGTGTTGTTCTTGCTAGTTTGCTCATTTACTCGGAGCCCGCCGGGCATGGAGAAAGCGTGGTTGCTAAAGCCAGTTCCACTGGTACTCATCTTCTCAATGTTTTTATTTCCTTCTCAAATCTGTTGAGAAAGCTGGTAACTCATGCAGAGTTGCTAACTTGGTAGTTGGTGTTGCAAAGTTAGCCTTTTATAGGCATCCCAAAGAGCATGATAGTGGAAGATTAGTCGAGATGCGCTTGAAGACAAGACAGAGCAATCAAGAAACCATTTAATGTGATGAAAGCTAAATCATTTTGAATATGTGGTGATCGTGAGAAACGTTTAAGACATTCACACTGTCATGTGGTGTTAGCCAAACACGTGTTATAATATAGGTAGATAATATGGTTCATAATTTATGAATCATAGATAAAAATTCATATTTTTTTTATCGAAAAATAAAACACTTAATTAAAGGGAGGAACCCGAGTACAATCAAGTCCGATACAATAAAAAATAAAAGCATGTCTAGCTTCTGATGGAAGCGAACAATCCCAAATATGTGTATCTTGAATCTTATGACCTACAATAGTAATGGTGTCTGTAAGAAAATTAGCTTCACGATAAACATGGCTCCATGGCACCAGGAAATTGAATTAAAATCATTGGCGATCCAGCAAATGTCTTCAAGAATTGCACGGAGTCCCCAGGAAGTCCTGCAGTTGTTTTAGATAAAATCAATGACTAACTTCCAATCACCCTCAATAAGAACATCTTTGAAGCCCTTGGTCCTGGCAAATTGGAGTGCATCTCTAAGAGCTAAAGCCTCAGCAACAGAAATTGTATTTGTTCCTACATTGCGAGCCCCAACAACAATAGGGGTTCTGAAACAGTCCCGGATGACAAACCCAATGGCAGCTCGATCGATCATTCACGACAAATCCATCAAAATTGATTTTACAATAGTTTTGTTGTGGTGCCTTCCAAGTGATGTTGCTACTGCATTGCACCTTGTTAGATTGTGTTCTGGCATTTGCATTGTAGAAATCCCTTCCAACAGCCTCCGTAACTGCAAGAACACTAGAAGGATGTGGCTTGATTCCTCTGAATATAGCACCATTCCTGTCATTCCAAATCTGCCAACAAATAAGAAGGGCCATTTGTGAATCATGAAAATAGTATTAAAAAAATAATACATGTTATATACGATGTAAGTTAATTAAATTATAATATATGACAATGTAACCCTCACATCAAAAAAATTACTCAGCGATCTTTTGGTAGATTTTCATGATGAAGGTAAACTTGGATAAATTTGCATTCTAGGCCTTGCGCATTTGATATTTAGGATTGGCTTGGCTTGGACAACCCACTTCAATGAATGTTGAATGAAAATATGGATGTCAACTTGAAGAAAACTTATCCTTCATAATCCCCATAAAAATGGTAGAATTGAGAGGGACAATTTTTCTTCATGACTTTTCCATCTTCTACCTCACTTGAACAAATTATGCAAGTTGACATCCATAGTTCTCTTCAACATTCATTTTATCTAGTGAATTGTCCAAACCAAGCAAATCCTAGACATCAAACGAGCCTTAAGTTTCTAGGTTCCTTTAACTTGTAACGCATTTGTAGGTTTCTTTAACTAGTACTATATATGGTCTACTGATATTCCTCTTCACTTGTAAGGGAGAAGTCTTAAGTTCGACTCACATTGATGGCGATGATGTATTATATTTGTGTTGACTTCGATACCTAGTAAGTACCTGACCCACTGCCTTTAGACGTAGAATATCGTTGTATTTATAAAAAAATAAATAAATAAAAAAAACCCTGTATTGGTACCCAATTGTGCAATAAGTTCACCTAGCTAACCAAAATATGTTATCTTTACACTACCCACTTTACCCTTGATTTTAAGTTCACCCATTTGTTATCATCTTTCCCAATTTACATCTCCTCCTCCTCAACCATTCAGCCCCACCCCACCACCCCACCACCCCACCACCCCATCACCCCACCACCATTTACCGGCAACAACTCTCACACCTAACTGATAGCAAATCCCATTCTTTGGCACCTGTGAATGGTTACACAATAAGTGATGCAGACTCTAGACAACATCAACATTCAAGACCTCAACTCCGTCTCCGCAACACTCATTCAAAACTAGATTCTAACCAGAGAAAACCAAAATAAAAAATGGAGTGTCCAGTGGCGGCAACAATGGCCCGAGAGTAAGCCCTAGTTAGAATGTGTGTAAGGTGGATTACTGAACATAGAAAACTTTGGTGGTTTCCGGTTAAACAAATCTTTAGTGGTCTGCTACCGAATTTTTAGCCCTTTTGGCAGTTGTCATGCTGTCTGCTCAAAATGGTCGCCTTCAAGGTTCTAGATTTCCTTCTTAAATCTAAAAATTTAATTAAATTATGTACTTTTCTTGTGAGCAATGAAAAATAATTAAAGCCATGAATGAAGAATGAGTAATGCATACACAAGAATGAACAAGTGATTGTATTCCGACATACTTGGAGGAGAATAAGAGCCATGTCGACTTTCAGGGTTTCTGCACCACCTTTTCCAGTGGATAGGCGGTACCCGGTTACTTGAAAAAACCTCTCTATAGCAGTACTGAATGAATTTCCAAGTGAAAGGCGCATTGCATATGATCAACTAAAGCAAAACCATCCAAGCACGCCGCCAATATGATTGAAATAAAGTTCCAGTTTTAGACCTTAGCTCTTGAAACAGATCAAAATTGTGATGTAGAGGACTATGTCTCATCAAAAGTGATTTGTAGAAAATGAGCTTTTTGATAATCTCACATTAAATAAAGTCTCCAAATGAAGCTGCAAGTCAGTGAAAAACATCAGAAAGCCAAAAAAATAAAATCTTGAACACTAGTTAAATTTTGAAAAGAATCGATTTTCATGATTGAATATACCTCGGTGTAGCCCCGGTTTTCGGCGTCAACTAGTTTCCAGTGTGAAAATTCAAAACAAAATTAAAATCATGAGAAATTTCAATCCGTTACATTGTTGGAGGACTTAGGAGTATGCATGCAATGATTTTAGAGCGCGTCCAACTCCTGCCACCAACCACCAACCACCAACTGTGTGAAGGAGAGCATCACCACCATTGAAACCACGATCGGATGTGAGTATAATGTGCAAGTATTTGAACTCATTTGCTTAGACTCAAAATTCTTTAGTTTTAGGTTTTATATTGGTATTTTAGAGCGTTTTAACCTGAATCATAGGTTAAGAGTACAATTTGTTGAATATGAAGACAATAATTCGGTGTTATGGAAAGAAAATATAAAACAAAAAAAATAGTAAATAAATGAAAAAGGGGAGGATCGGTATGACGCTACTGTTTCCTGCCATAGAAGGACTCAGTGGTTTAACTTCGAATACCACCCTTTTTTTTTATTCGGTAGATATCGGTCGAACAATACTTCAGTGAACAAAATTGTTCCCCTTGATATGCCTCTTTCTTTCTCCTCTTTTTTCTTCCTTCCTTCATCCTTCTCTCCCTCTTCTCTTTTTAAACTCGATGCTCGCAACATATCTAGCCAACAAATTTGAGGTCGCCGGAGAAGGGGAGGTTTGTGAGGGCCGGTCTATAGATTTTGGAGGCCTTGTGCAGACAAATAAATTGAGACCCTTTCATTGTTTTTTTTTTTTTGGGTTGAAAAACAGGGCTAACAGCCCAAACAAAACTAAACAATAATAAATTGAGACCGGGACATCCCAAGTCGTTCCTCACGAATAAAACTAACTTAACAAGAAGGATTATCAAAGTAGAAATTACCTAAATCTAAATCAAGACTATAGTTCGTTAAACTATCCACCACAAAATTCTTCTCTGTAGACATGTCGAAGATCGCATTGTCAAGATCTTGAAAGCAACTCTCGACAGGCCAAAACAAGGGGACTCAAAGGATGATTATTGCCAGCAGCTTGCAACACCAAATGACCTGTGAGTGTTGAGTCTGATTCCACTAGTAATTTATCAATCCGTAATCTCCATGCCAATTGTAAGCCCAATAAAGTCCCCATAGCTGAGCAGTGAGATCCTTTCATTTTATTAAATAAAAACTATCGTATTTGCATATCAATTGTTCGCTCATTTAAGTTTTTTTCTCCCTAAATTTTCCACGTCACCCGTTAGAAAATTTAATAAATGGAAAAAAATATTCTAGAAGGGTCCTAAGTTCTCAACGTTATCGTTAGAGCTAGAAAATTAACGAAATTTTACAACAAAAAATTTAGAACAGCCCCGCAGGGCCTATAAATCGGATATATTATCTTCCCTGATATCATAGAAACTTGATCAATCTTCCTCACAACTATTCAATGATCAAGTGCAATAATGGGCATGTTGCTCAATGTTATAGCTAGTTATACTTATGCATCACTTGATGAATTCAGATAAACAACAGCCAATCATTCTCACTCGAATCGTTAATTTGTCTATCTGAAAATTAATGAAGCGCAACAACAACTAAAACTACAACACATAATCCATCTCATCCATCTGCCTTCATTACAAATATTCAATCATGTCCCTGCATTGCATTGCAGCCAGAAGAATCGATCTCCCATCATTTTCTCAACCCTAGCAACTTGAATCGATCGAGTGGATAAACTGTGCGCGTGCGCGGACGTGAGAAAATGATCTATAATCTGTGATCTATCCTTGTCTTTAGCAAACCGAAGCGATTAAGGCAAAGGGACCCGAAATACAAGTGGGATTAATAAGAAAGTCAATGTATTCGGAAGTTCGCAACGGTCACCAGATCATGAAAAGACAGATTTCATGCTCATTAGGGCAGCTGGAACATTCTAGAACTACCAGGGAAATGATGCAAGGTTATTATATATTGATCACCCACTTCAATCTCAGGTTGTGGAGTTGAAACGTCATGCATGCATGGTGGGTATATGTGGTATTGCAGGAAGATGACTGACTGGATCAAAAATAAATAGAAGGGAATTGATTATTTTCTGTGTCAGAATTTGTGTGCCGTGGATGAGAGGTCATGTGTTGTTTTCATATTTATTGAGAAAACTCACTGTGAAGAAATTTCATGCCAAATCCACTGCACCTCTGATGGCACATCCTTTATCAGATTTTTTATTTCTTCTTCTTGCTTAAAATTATTAAGCAATCCGTTATCTGCAGAGGATCGTAGTTTAAGTAGTTAAGAGCGTTTAACCCTTTTACCCAACAACGTCAATTCTATTCATGTTTTTAATGTAATGTAGGCATTGATCTTTAACAGCCGATAAAGAGTGTCGAGAATTTATTATATGGATAAAACCAATTATAATTTCCTAACCCAAATCATATCCATGACCAAAAGTTCTTTTGGTTTACAATATTTTTTGTGGATTAGGCACAAACGAATCACATGAGAATCAATCAGACTTACAATTACCGAATGCAAGTGACAGAAATAAAAGTTGCCCGTTAACTATTAAGCATTTATGTACAGATCAAAAATGTTTCATTATGTGTGTACGCTCGCTTGTGGACGTGTGCATTGTTTACTAATGCTGATCCGAGGGCTGCTGTAAAACTAACTTCTGCATCGAAGTGCTGTAGAACTAACTTGGTTGAATTAGTAATATGCCTCTAGTTGCTTGCATTTCATTTTATTTGAAGAGGCCAAGAGGGGGATTTCAACTGTGGGATCAATCTCTTCTAGAAAAATGGATATCACTAGACTAATAGCTAGTTACTATCGATAACTTGGTTAACGAAACTTGCCACATATGATCCGTTACAGATTGATGCACACCAGCAAGGCAGCAAAAGGGTTTAAGCTATGAAGACTACAATGCCAAATAGACTGATGACACAGAAAGTTTTCGCCTCGAATTGAAGAACTACTTTGGTATTTTGTACAATTAATCCCATCCCACCCGGAGGAGCTTCTAAAAATTTAAATAGAAGTATGCCCGAATAGAACTGTTCCAAACTTTTAATCAAAAGTAGAACCGGAGAGACACTTTTTTTTTATTACCAGTAAAATTAAGGTAACCAGTTAAAAACAAAAGGGGCATGTGTAGAAACAATTTTAAGCATTTGAACCCAGAAAAATTAAACTCTACATAAAAAATGGATGGAGAAGCAAACAAGCTTATGTTTGATGACCTTATTGTTTGGATGATCTTAACGTTTGGTGAAGTAATTATTGCCATCTTTGTGAGTCGTCATCAGTCGACTACAACCACATTTTGGTAGTGTTTTCCACAAATGGCTGCTTTCAGGGCATGTTCTGGGCCAACTTCCGCCACATTATCCAAGAACAGCCTGACGAAACTATCAGTGTAGTAATTCACAATGAGCACCCATGGTAGTCGTGAAGGCACCACTGGCTTACATCTGCGTATTTCCTCATAAGTAGTCGGCCAGTCCTTGGTATGAAAGTGGTAGAGGGTGACAATGAACACCTTCTTGATCATCTGCTCCGGCTTCAACTTCTTATTCACAACTTCTTGGAGAATCAAATCAAACACCTTGTTCAAATTAATAGGTAATGAGTAGCAGCCCTTGTCCGCGGCCGTTGAACTAAAAGGGAGGCGCATTTAGACTTGAGATCGTGGCCTTGTATCTTATGGAGCTTAAGAGGCGTACAAGTACTTGAAGGGATATGAATTTTCCCTTCCAGGGTTCATCGTTGAGTTGAGACAACAACAGCGCCAAAGCTGCCGATACATCCCTGTCCCGGTCAGCCATGTCAATTAAGAGGTTACATACAGGCAAGCAATTCTTCCACTTGCCTTTGTTGGACAAGTCCTCCAATAAAAAGTGTCTTCCATTGAAGCTCTGCTACTTGGTCCACGTCGGGATCATCATCATCATCCACATAGCGGATGATCTCATGTGGAAGCAGATTAGCTTTGACGTCCTTCGCACAATCATCATCCTCATCATCATCATCATCGGAGGCGGCCTCCCTGAGCGGTATCAAAACTTCCTTTATAAACCGGTCTCGGATTCTGTCGGTGTAATTGGCCTCCTCAATGCCTTGGTATTCAGAGCTTGGGTAGAGTCTCATGCTATGCTTTCAAACAGCATACTACTGTTGGTAAGGAAACCGTCGACATCCAGCATGCTAAGCTCATGGGCAGCCATACTAAACTCATCAAGCTTCATTGCGGGTTCCTTCTTCAACTTTTCAATATCGGACCTCTAGTAGGCCGCGAAGATATCCGAAATGCGATTGAGTAACAACTTATAATTTGGCTGGCGCTCGCGCTCGCGAGCACACATCTCAACAAACAGGGCAAGTTCATTTAAATAGGCGAACTCGCAGGAAATAGCCTCCAGGTTGCAGACTAGGGTTTTGGGGTGGTTATGCTGGAGCCAAAACAAGGCCGTGAAGAACAGATCTTCATTGCCTTTTCCACTGTTGGAGTCTACTAGGTTACAGATTAGCTTGAGCGTGGTAAGGGGATCGTGAGACCAGGCCAAGGGAAGCAGGTGCTTCAAATATGTGTGGGATGCCGACGCCCACCGCACTTCTAGCACCACCATGAAATACAGGTCAAGGCACGGGTTGTTGGGGGACTTGGGGTTGCCAAACTGAAGAGCGGTATCACTGGTAACTACAACTGAGGAAGAATCATCATCCTTTTTCTGCTGATCAATCTCATTGAAATTGGCATTGGTTAGTTAACAATGAAGGGAAAAAACGGCAGTAGAAAAGGGGGAGAAGATAAGAAACTGATAGAGAAATTAGTAAGTGATATGATGCAAATGGTATGATTTAATTTCATACAACTATGCGGACGTGGGCAAATCAATATCATATTCTCTTAAATGCGGAAAATGCACGGATGCTAAATGTAGAGATCCGGAATCCAAATACAACAACCACTTCATCTTATTAATTAATACACACTTTAATTTACAACCCTTATTTGATGACATTAATAACAAAAGTACAGTATTATAATGTGTTGCTTAATACATACAGACAGTACTTAACTTAAGGGATACTTCTCAAAACTAAGCCAAGATAATATTCAACTATATAGAATATTAGAAATTGTAGTAAAGCTACCAGGGTTTCTGCTACTCATTCATACTGGGAAGGCCAAAGGAAGGCCCCCATGGCAAAATTCCTCTTCTGGTTGATATCTCCGATGACTGGCAGGCCGTACTGCTTCAGAAGGCAGTCCAGTTTCCACTCAGGCATGCTCTCATAGTCACTCTTCTGGTACCTTGGGTAGTGAAGAGGCATCTGGAAGTTGCATGGGGTGTTGTTCTTACTAGTTTGCTCATTTCCTTGGAGGCCGCCCGGCATGGCGAAAGCATGGTTGCTAATGCCAGTTCCAGTGGTACTCATCTCTTCTCAATGTTCTTTTTTGTTTCCTTCTCAAATCTGTTGAGAAAGCTAGTAATTCATGCAAAGTTGCTAACTTGGAATTTGGTGTTGCAAAATTGGCTTTTTATAGGAATTCCAAACAGCATGATAGTGGAAGATTGTTCTAGAATGTGCTTGAAGACAAGAAAGCGTAATAAAGAGAAGATTTAATGTTTTAAAAACATAAGTACTTTGAAACGTTTGAGTGTGACTGTAACACTTTCACGCAGTAAAATACGTGTTACAATATAAAAAAGTATTATTGATTCATTATATAGTTTATATTCCACGGATAAAAGAATAGTATTAACAAATGCATATATATATATATATATATGTGTGTGTGTGTTACAAGTTAGTAATAGCAAGTGGCAATGTGACGGTTTAGGGCTGAGAGTTACCATATTTATGTGGGCAAGCTCAAGGGCTGAGAGTTCCAATGCAAAGCCTGTTAAGTTACAAACTTTAGAGTGAAACATATCTATTCTAAAATAAATGCACAAAGATAGAATGATTAGTAGTATTCTCATATCATAATAATTGATTTCTAATTGAATATCCACCACCCATATTTTCTAGATCTTTCAACATTCAATGCAAAGTGGAGAGAATAAGGTCCAACCCAACTTGGTACTTTTATATTCATGCGATACTGTGTGCATATCCAATTTGCAGTTCATTGCTTGCGATAGCAAAAGTCTTGAGCTCAATGTTGTAGGCTTGTACCAAAAGTCTTAATGTTCAATCTTTTAGTGGTGTAACTGGTGTTGGCAAAACATGAACCAGAATTATTATTTTTAGTTTTTTTTTTTGTGATACCCAAAGAGAATTCAAATTTGAGACTCATTTCAAAGCGGTGGTGAGCTTCTATTTTTCGGGTTGAACAATATAATGATACTTTCTTTTAAGAGACAATTGGAGCAATGTTCTCTGAAATTGAGTATTGATCTATAAACTTGTTATAACGTGGACCAATGACCTTTTTAGCTAACTTCGTTAGAACTTCCATCCATTTTTTGCCACTTTAAACCCTTTATTTTGGATAGAGAATCTAACGGAGTTAACTAAAAAGACTATTACTCCATATTATAACAATTTCACGGACGATGGTCTTTTATTAAAATGCTCAATATACTATAACTAATATCAGTGTATGAAGTGTTAATGGAGATGGAAAAAATATAACAAGGGCTATACATTAAAAATGATATTTTGAAGTGCTACCTCCATAACTGGATATGGCCTAAAAAGTAACAAGTAGGATTTCTCAAGTATTGTCTTAGTATTACGCAGTGTTTAAAGTTTTTTCGGAGTTTCTCAGCTGCCAAAGGAATTTCAATTACAAGGGCAAAGCTTGGCCGTGGCCATTATATTGCCTATGGCTGCTTGCTCTATGCTCTAGTATATCTTATACATTAGGATTTTTGGCTGTTAAATCCTTGATCAATTAAAGATCTTAAATCCTTGATCGATTAAAGATCTAATGATCAAGATCTAACAGCGAAAAATGTTGGTGTATATTAGACACTGGAGAATACTAGAATTTTCGCACCAAGTAAGCTATTTTTTCAATTATATTCTTCCAACTGGGAACTAATTAGGTATCCAGAGCTTTCTACAACCCCCAGAAGCAGAAAAAGGTCACAATCAAAAGCCATCTCGTAAATAAGGAGTTGTTGAATCAGAATCTGAGAGGCAACCATTTCTTCCGGTCACAGTTTAGAAGAATAACAATTGCCCTAATCACGATAAGAACCTCGAGTAATGAAGAATTTCAATAAATTAATCTCCTGATCATGTTTCAACAAGTTACAATTACCTCCTGATCATGTTTCAACAAGTTACAATTACATATAGACTTTGAACAGGCAAAGCCACATACATGAAAAAAAATTTACGGCCGCAAGCAAACCAGTCAATCTGTTCAAGTACATGATCAAATCAGTTTCTCTCCAACGTCAAGAAGAGTAATCCCAGCTAGGCTTAAGTGTTCTATTTGGCAGAAATTGCTGCTCCAAAGAAGAATCCAGATGCATAAAGGATGTTTCTGATTCCAATCAACCAAACTATATTATGCTCCAGTTTGTGCAATTCGATGCAACTTCTGTAAGTATTTGTTCTCTTCAAGAAGAAGACCATCACGAATCTGATTTTCGTTCAACTGAAACTTCTTTCAGACTTTCAGTGGTTGCTTTTACAGGTAATGGTAAGTCTATCAGCATGTTTGGAGGGGAAAAGTACATGTGCAGTGACATCATACAGATAACAATACCCAAGAAAAGCTGCAACAACAGAACGGACGAGAACCAAAGTTTATTAAAAACCTAATTTGGTAGTTTCCAGAGAGAAAGAGAGAGAGGGAGAGAAAGCGCGTATCAGTGAATGGATGGAACATACCTGCAATGTAGGCTTGAAAGTGAAAAGGTAAACTGACAAAACCATTGTCAGCAGCATTGCCATTGAGGTGGAATATACCTGAAAGAAGCAAATAAATGAACATAGTAAGTTGGAAGGGTGAAAAACAAAGTCAGGTCCACAGCCGGTTGTAATTGATTTTAAAGCAAAGAATGAACACACAGAATTTTATGCTCTATAAAAGGGAAAAAAGGAAATAACTTAATTGATGCGAAACCCTATATTTGATCTTGCCACACAGATCGCTTACCAATAGTATAATACAATGTTGCATCCATCTAAAATGATAATAACACTTATTACAAGAGAACGACAGAAATTAGGCCAAAAGTTCAACTAATTACCTTCACTATGTTGTCAGCATACTTCATCAACCATGAAACAAGCAAGCCAGTAGATCCAAGATTTAGCACGACCAACCAAGTTGTAAGACTGTATCCATTGAAAAGGCGTTGCCACCAAGGTCCATTCTCAAAACCACCCCTGAAATCATCGAAGAGAAGCCGTGCTATGTTGAAAATCACACCAAACCTGTAAAAGAATTGCCATTAGACCAATCTAGTGTGTATCCTCAGAGGAACAGACAGTTTTTTTTTTTTCCCACTCCGAATGGACAGTTAACAACTTTTTTGTTTTCCCAATCCGAATAGACAGTTAAAACTCATGCACATATCTCAAACAACGAAAGTTTATATGCTAATCACAAGACAAGACACTGTAATGAGTTCGCAAATGATGCTACAGTTTCTATATCGTGATCCTAAAAAGTGCATAACGAGGCCTGACTTGTAGTTGTAATATATAACAAAGTCCATGAAAAAAAATATTTATTGAACTAAATGGAAAATGCATCGCTGAGCTTTCAGATAGTAACCAGTCATAATGTACTATATCATGATTGAAATTAGTCACAGAAAGCAAGGCATGGTGTGGAGAAAAGATACCTACGTATACAACTGTACATTCTGCCAGTACAAGCTATCATTGTTCTTCTTCATGAGAAACTCTGTGTAAACACCTGCTAATGCTGACATACAAGCAGATAGGATGCCAAGCATATATCCTTGGATTGGTGCTGAGAACAAAGAATCACATGATGCTTCTCCACAACCTTTAACCTACAAGATTAATTAAAAGTATATCAACAAATAAGCAACCATTCGTCCTAATGCACAAAATTTATCAACTTTAGAGCATATTAAAACTGCATCATTCAAGAAATTCCCGAATCACAGAATTTTTTTGTCAGCCAATAGAAAACATGAACTTATTTTAAGCATATACGCTTCTCAACTAATTTCACATTAATCTTAGGAGGTCGGAGAAAAATATCATATTTCAGGATTCTATCAAGAACCTAATAGAAAGGTAAGATGACGATAGACAACAATATCTTTTTAACATGCTCCATCAAACAACAGGTAACACTGCAAACATCCATCTTTGAAACAGTTCTGAAAACGAATAGTCAACAAAAGAAAACCAATGTGATAACCAAAAAGAACAGCTTCTATTATCACCTGGCTTGTGGTTGTTCCAACAGCTAACAAAACAATTGCTATCCATTGAATATTAGACAACTTCTTTCTCAGGAATAGCCTGAAGTATCACACAATACAGATAAATGAATGAATTAATAACGAAGATATAACTGGACAGAGTAAAATTCCAAATAGAAATTAAAAAAAACAAAAAATGGAAACCATTCAGATTATGTCACCAGGAAAACTACAAAATTAGGCACCTGAACAATATTCCAGTAGTAACAATCTTCAGATTACCCAATATCTGATATGTGGAAGTATCCACATAAACAAGAGTGGCAAACTGAACATTGTTATGAATTAGATATATGACTGAAGGAATAGGATATAAGCGCACACTCTTCCAATCTGTAGTCATTCGTACGGAAGGTGATATGCGACACTCTCTCCAAAGAAGTAAACTGGAAACTATTAGCTGTAATTTAAAGAACCACAATGAAACATATCAGTACAACTAGAAAAGGCATCAAATATTTGAGGAAAGGAAATGAGTCGTTGTGTAGTTGAAAAATACCTCTAATTTGGTGGCTTAAAGAGGAAATCACTGTGACTTTACAAGCTAAATGATGCAATGAGTGAAGATAGGTATAGTGAAGTACCTTGAATACTTCAGCAAGAAACGGAACAGTTGCATAGTCATACTTATATTTGCCATTGCTTTGAGAAAGAGTTGTCAAGATTCCCTGACATTAATAAAATTATAAACAACACAGATTGAAAAATCAGATAAATGTTTGTAACTAAATTTATAAACCAAAACTGTCAACCTCTGCCAACACAACATAAAAAGAAAAGCTTGGGCCCAAAGTTCTCTCACTCCAGATATTCCAGAACATGAAAAGTTCTGTTGAAAAATATGTTTATAAAAGTTAATCTAGACAGCGCTGATTGCTATAATGCCAAAAGGCCAATGAAATCCACTTCCAGAAATTAACTGTGTTTATAAGTTTTCCACTCATCATGGGAAGCCACAAAATTGATTTCAGTGTCTCAAAAACTGAGGAAACTTTTTTCTTTAGCAACACTCAGAAATCCATGCTAAAATAAAAATAGCAACTTGACTGCTGTTGAAAGCTCCATACTGAAAAATGAGCATTTCCTCGAGTTGTAACTAACTAATTCAAATTTGTAAAGTAACAACCAAATAATCTGTATACCAGGAAATTTCACTCTCTTGCAAATAAATGTTAGTTTGTACTCCAATGTGGTTCATAGAAGTCTTTCTGGTCAGACACAGCAAACCGATCAAAAACCAGCACTTACATCACAAAACCCTTTATGGAGTTTCATAAAACATACAAATCACGAAGTGTTGGAGTTCCATTTGACCCCTTACCATGAGTTTACAGAACTACACGTGAGTACATCCATCATAAGATCTCAAGAAACAACTCATATCTGATACAGGTTTCACATTACGTTTTTACTTTAAACTATTCAATGATCAGATACTTGGAATTTAAAAAAAGCAAAATATTTCCTTTCATATTATTTTGTTCAAGAAATGTAGTGCCGGCAGTTGTACTTTCACAGCTCAAACATTAGCCAAGGTTTTGATGATATAGTTCCATCAGCACCTCTTTCAGTCAACATAAGCAAGCAAAGCTACACACTAATAACAATTTAAAGCCTCTTTCAATCACTTTTCAGTTGGAAATTGGAATCAATTCGCCATTGTCACCCATAAATACACATTTCAAGTATTGGGTAACACATAATTACAGAAACAGAAAGCTGCTTATTAAATAAAATTAAACAAAAACTCAAAAATAATTATTTCGGGGAGAACTAAATTAAAGCTGCGCCAAATCGATTTGGGCTGAACTGGAACAAAAATTTCCCAAATTTCGAAACTGGGTCCGAAATCCAAACATTGCAGAACTCAGATTCAGAGGATTAAGAGCGAATAGAGATCCGGAAAACAGTGAAACGCAAAAGGGTAGTAACAAAACGACGAGAAATCGTAGAGTCTTAAGGTTTGCTGACCTGAGAGCTGGTGAGGACGGTGAGCAGCGCAGCAACGAAGTACCACTGCATCGTCTTCTTCCAATCGACCAGCGGTTGCGCGCATAAAGATTGGGGCTTTGCTAAGAAATTGTACTCGCTGATTCGGGCATAGTATTTTGTGGGCTCACATGGCTTGTTTGCTGAGTTGAGTTTGGCTTTCGGAGTGAGTTCAGATATGTTTTAAGGGTTAATCATGGTTTTGCCTAATTAATTACGAAAATACATTAGATTTTGGGGAATTAGATCATCCAGTGATTCTCTTGCAATCAAGGTATAGTCTACATTGTAAATTCGCGTATATTATACATATATTAACATATTTTTATTTTTCATACAAATTTCAATGATTTGTTAAAGTACAAATTTTTTAAAAGACAACAACAATACATTATATATGTATGTACTGACCTATTTTATTGAAGGGTTTAAGAACAGGGAGGAGGATGGCAGGCGGCACAGAGAGAACAGAGGGAAATAGGGATGAAGGAAATTATGATGTGTTGTTTCCCTCATACTGATGCCTTTATTGTTGGAAATGTGCCCTAAAACCAATCATATGATGATACTTTACGGACATTTCAAATGTTAAACTAATTTAGTTTAATATAAAGGGCATAGATTATTGTTTATAGTAGTCTCATATAAATGTTATATGCTTAAACAATAAGTCCAAGGAATATGTGCTTAGTAGAATGTAATCTAAACAAGTTAGGTTCATGAGACCATTCTCGATCATAGACATATCCTAAACGTTCCTGATGAATAGGATTGCCAATTGGGCATTGACAGTCCGTTAAGATCAGTACATGTTATGTCTTCTCTCAGGGAGAGTGACTAGTCTCGAGTCATTGGTGTAACTGACACCAAGACAAGCATGTAGGTGCTCAATATGGAATGAGTTCACTGAACGCGATCAACGATGAGTTTTCATGTTCATGTCACATGAGAACTCATAGTTGGGATAATGCAAATTAGTCATTTGACCTGAGGCATCACAGTTGTCTTGTGGTGAGGTCCTTAATCTTTGATTATGTCAAAGGCACCCCATCCGAGGGTGTCCACGGCATCGTTGGGGTTAAGCTACTTAGCCATGGAGGCAAGTGAATGTGCAACAAGGGATCTCTAACCTTCAAACGGTTTGAGGGAGAATACTCTATGATATGATTAAGAATCTCTGGCCAGAGTATGAATGAGATTTAGGAAGTCGTTCCAAATCATATTCAAGGTAATCATATAAGTAATGGAATCACATTGGATAGTAGACATGAATAAACTATCAAACCAAACAATGTGGTCGAGAGTATTGTATTAGAGAATGACCGTATTGCATTGCAATCCTAACTGAATAGGTTTCTCCACCTCTTCTGATTAGCTTGGGTAGCCATGACATACTGCTAGGTGTCACTCATGGTTTGTGGTAGCCCTAAAGGTGTATGATCACTAAAGGGAGAATTGAAAGTAAGTTTCAATTCACAAATGATTTGAAAGAGTTCTAATCCTCCACTGCCTCGCTAAAAGGAACCTAATGGATCGCACACCACATAAGGTAGAGTTTGATGCGTAGAATGGAGATGAGTAAGAATAATTAAATGGTTTAATTATTTATGGCAAGGATTAATTAATATGTTAATTAATCAAACGAATAAGTTCGTTATAGACCTCGGGTTAGTTTTGGGCTTCAAGGCCCAATGGGCTTCGAACGTCAAGCCCATTGATTTAAGTTGTATGACAACTTAATGACTAATAATACATTAGGGCCCAAAGAGCCCAATGAACCCACATGGCCGGCCATTTGAGAATGTGTAGCAAACTTGCTTTAATTGCAAGTTTGCCACTACATTGTGGAAATGATATAAAACAAGTTTATAACATTTCATACTAAGAGGTTTTCTTTTGGGAGAATTGGTGAGCATGAAAATGCTCCCTTCTCTCAAAAAGGCCGGCTACCATAGAGGAGTAGGGCTAGCAATCTCACTCACTCTAAGGCACTCATCTTCTCATCAAGACTCTCCTTGGTGAAGAGACTTAGAGGTCCCCTACTTTGGGTACTTGGAGAAACCAATTCTTTGATCATCCTTCGAAATTGTTCATGGAGCAAAGAAGCAAGGAATGAAGGCCCTCTCCATGGGTGATTAGCCTTTGCTTAGGCAAAGAGGAATCTACAAAGGTATAAGATTTCACAACTCAAATTGTGCTTGAGTTTTATTCTTGGTTCACCATATCTACTAGGCTTTGAATTTCTTGGGTTAAGTTTCGTTTTAAGTGCATAGAAGCATGTTTCCGCCTTTAATTGTTAAATGCATGCTTAATGATGTTGCTTAATGAACTCGGTTAATCCGCAATTTTCCCTTCATTTATTTATAGTGAAACAAGTACAATCATAATGGAATAAGGATTTTAGGATGATGAGAATATCACAATCCATATCTACCTAGAATTTACACAATCACATTTATCACATGTCAATATTATCTGCGTGAAGTATTGCATGGCCCCAAGCAGATATCATTTGAAAGCGCTTAATGAACGCTTCTGCTAAGTCGTTTTGGGTGTGAACATGGGGTACAAGATGTTTAACTTCATCTCAATAGACATGCAATAGTCATCGAAAGTTTTCGATGTAAATTCTCCAACATTATCCAGTCGAATCGACTTAATCGGATAATCAGGGTGGTGAGTCCTTAGTTTAATAATTTGAGCTAGGAGTTCAGAGAATGCAGCATTATGAGTGGACAGAAGGCACACGTGTGACCAACGTGTGGAAGCATCAACCAATACCATAAAGTATCTAAATGGTCCGCAAGATGGTTGAATAAGTCCACAAATGTCTCCCTGAATCCTCTGAAGAAATTTGGGAGGATTTATTTGGATCTTATGCATGGATGGGTGAGTAATTAGCTTACCCAGGGAGCATGCTTGGCATGGAAAAGTGCGAAGAACGAAGTCTTTACTGCGGGTAAGAGGATGGCCGTGTGAAGTACTGAGGATACGGCTCATCATAATTCGTCCAAGGTGTCCCAAACGATCATGCCAAAGCAAATGTTCCATTGCAAGCCCACTATTAGGGCCAGCCACATGGTGGACCTCAACGGAGCGAATGGTTGTAATATACAAGTCATTTGGAAGACGCTTTATCTTCTCATGAATACGCTTTTGGCCATATTCATAGGAAGTGATGTAAAAGAATTCAACTCCATTTTCTTCAAAAGTTTCAGCGTGGTAATTATTATCTCGAATATCTTTAAAGTTCAACAACATTCTTCTGGAACGGGGTGAGTAAAGTGCCTCTTTAATGGTTAATTTAGTACCATTGGACAACATTGGGTGGGCAGTGCCATACCCCTTAATCAGGTTGGATGAGCTTGAAAAGGTTGTCAGAGGTGATATTTTAGGTATGAAGTTAGTAAAATAGATGCGTTCACGCAAAATGATATGCGTAGTTGCACTATCTGCCAGACAACTAACTTCCCTACAAGACATACCTAGAAATAAATTAATGGGTTAAACTCACTTTACTACCCTCAAGTATCTTGAAATTCTCACTTTGCTACCCTTAGTTTTTTTCGTCTCACTTTCATACGTAAAGTTTTATTTTGCTGACACTTTCATACCTCCGTTAGTATTTCTGTTAAGTTCTCTGTTAAAGCATGATGTGGCACTGTAGACAATTAAAAAAATTATAAAAAAAATTATAAAAAAATTTGGAATTTTTTTTTTTTTAAAAATTGGAATTTTTTTTTTTTAAAATTGTTACAGAAATAAGGCGTTGGAACGCGGGCTTTCAAAACCAAAAATCAAACCAAAAACCAGAAGTCGAAAAATCAGAACTCCAAAATCAGAAATCCAAAAAGCAAACCCAAAACCAAAATCGAGCCATTGCACGAACGAGATCGAAGGAGAGCTGTCGTTCGAACGTCGTCGAAGGAGGATTGTCGCTCAACCAGTGAAGAACTTCCAGTAGTGGCTGTCGCTCGAAGTTCAGGGCTCAAAATCGGAGGCGATGGGGTGGAGGAAGCGCCCAATAGATATTATTGGAACACCTAAATATGGTAAGAATCCTACTTTTGAGAAACCGATTAAAGTTCTGTACTTGTTTTAGGGTTTATATAGTGAAAATATTTTGTCAAGTTTTTGGAATTGTTGGATTTATATAGTGAAATTTTGTTTCGTAGTGGGTGTCTCCATGGTGTAGTGTTTTCAATGTGCTCTAGTTTGTGTTTTCAATGGTGTAGTGTTTCGTAGTGGGTGTCTCCATGGTGTAGTGTTTTAAGACAATTGGGTTTTTTTCACCTTGCAGACATGCCAGAGCTTTTTTCATTGAAGATTAATCATGGTGGGAAATGGTCTGAACAGGCATATACGGGTGGGTTTGAGGCTTGGTTTGACTTTGTAGACAAAGACTTTATGTCTTTTTTTGAAATTGATTCAATGGTTGAAGAGTTAGGGTACGAAGGCTACATTTTGTACCACTTTAGGATTCCCACGATGTCTTATGCTGAAGGATTAAGGCTCATTGAACGTGATGAAGACGTGGATAACATGTGCAAGTATGTTCCAGGGACTAGGGAAATAGAATTATACCTAGAACATCTAAATGCAAGGCAAGCTGCACTGAAACAAAAGCGTTTGCTGAATCTAGATGAGAGTGGCATAGTAAAAAGGGGGGTAGTTATAGAAGATATTGAGGAAGAGATGGATGCAATACAATTTACAAAAGGGGTGAAGAGTGGTGGATCAACATCAAAGAAGACTAAAGCAAAAGGGATTGCTGCTAATTTAGAAAAACGAATAGCCATTTTGAATGAAATTGCCTACAATGCTGATCTAGAAGATAACGAAGGAAGAGATGGATATCAGAGTGATGGTAGTGTGGGTGCTGGAGAAAATGGTGCAGTGGGTGCTGGAGAAAATTGTGCAGTGGGTGCTGGAGAAAATGGTGCAGTGGGTGCTGGAGAAAATTGTGCAACTGAAGTTAATGAAGACGAGGACACTACTGATAGTGAATTTGTGGACAGTGACTACAACTTGGATGATGATGATGGTGGTGCAATAGATGAAAGTGTTGTTGATACTGTAATTGGAGAAGTTGAAAGGGGTGAAGGGTTTGGTAATGGTGGGAACCCAAACAACCACCCTCCAGAAGTGCATGGAAGAGATGTAGAAGATGTTGCCCTAAACGATGCAATGGAAGACTCAGATGGCCTGCATAGTGTGAATGAGTCAGGTTCCGATGTTGAAGACAAGATCATCTACCCTGAATTCAATGAAGAAGCTAACATGGATGATCCAAAATTTGAAAAGGGTCTGAAGTTCAGAGGTGCACCACAATTGAGAGAGGCAGTGTATTCACATTCTATTAAGTATGGCGCACCCATGATTTGGCTGAAAAGGAATGAGAGGTGGAAGATAAGTGCAAAGTGTGCAGAAGGCTGCCCTTGGAGATTGTATGCATCCAAGATGTACAATGAAGACTCTCTGCAAATAAAGACCTATGTGGGGATACATGAGTGTCTAAGGATATGGAGGCAGAATCCAAACTGCAAAGTACCATGGCTTGTGAAGAGGTATGTTGATAAGTTTAGAATCAACCGAACAATGCCCATCACTACCTTTATAGAGATGGTGAAGGAGGAAAGAAAGGTTGAGATCCACGTGAAGACAGCATATAGAGTGAGAGCAAAATGCTTGAGGATCCTCGAGGGTAGTAATATTGAGCAATACGCAAAATTGTGGGAGTATTGTGATGAGCTTAGGAAGACAAATCGTGGGAGTACAGTTAAGATGAAGGTGCTGCCCTATGATGATGATCATGTCATATTCCAAAGGATTTACATTTGTTTGGGGGCTTGCAAAAATGGATTTAATAAGGGTTGCAGACAACTAGTGGGGTTGGATGGGTGTCATTTAAAAGGAGAATTCAAAGGCCAGTTATTGTCTGCAGTGGGAATGGATGCAAATAACCAAACTTGGGTTATTGCATATGCCGTTGTAGAGATTGAGAACAAGGACAGCTGGGTTTGGTTTCTGGAACTACTTGCTGCTGATTTGGGGATTGTGAACCAAGACAGTTGGACATTTATTTCTGATAAACAAAAGGGGTTAATACCAGCTTTTGAGAAGGTGTTGCCCGACTGTAAGCATAGGTTTTGTGTAAGACACTTATACACCAATTTCAATGGAGATGGCTTTAAAGGGAAAGGATTAAAGGATGCCTTATGGAAGGCTGCCAAGTCAACTACGATGTCTGACTTTAGAGAGAGTATGGCTGAGGTGAAGAGGCTGAAAAAGGAAGCTTATGAATGGTTGATGAAGAGACCAGCAGTGCATTGGAGTAGGTCACACTTTGATACATACACTCAGTGTGACATTCTCTTAAACAACCTGTGTGAGAGCTTTAATTCCTTTATATTGAGGGGTAGGGACAAGCCTATAATTACCATGCTTGAGACTATAAGGGTAATGTTGATGAAAAGGATATGGTTGAGAAGAGATGCAATGAGGAAAGATAAAGCCACTATCTGCCCCAAAATTCAGAAGCAGTTGGAGGAGTACAAGCTGAAAAGTTCATACACAATAGCTACATGGTCTGGAGGAGACCAATTTGAAGTGGATGAAGGCAGAGGCAATACATATGTGGTGGACTTGAATGCTCGTACCTGTTCATGCAGAAGATGGGATTTGACAGGTTTTCCTTGCATTCATGGTTGTTCAGCCATCTATTACACAAGGAGACAGCCTGAGGAATTTGTTTCCTCTTGGTACAAGAAAGAGAAGTATTATGCAACTTATGAGAACTTGATTCAACCTGTTCAAGGAATGAAATTTTGGGAGCCATCTGACAAGAAATGCATTCTTCCTCCAACATTCAAAAGGCAGCCTGGGAGACCCAAAAAAAAGAGAATAAGGGAGGCAGATGAAAATGAATTCAAGTTAAGCAGGAAAGGGCAAAAATCTGTGAAGTGTACTACTTGCAAGGGTTGTGGACACAATAAGGCCACATGCCCAACCACTCATCCTCTTCCAGCTGCTAAAAAGGGAAGAAAAAGCAAGAAAAGTCGGGTAAAATGTTGATATTCATTACTGATTCTTTATTTCTGTTTATTCTGAAAGCTAATCTGTTATTCATTACTTGGGCACTTCTCAAACGAGGAAATGCATGGGTTTTAATGGGTTTTAACTATAAGGTAGTACTCTTGAATTACTTTACTGATGCATGGTTTTGTTGCAGGACATGAGACCACCCTCTTATCAACCCTCTCAGTCATCACAGGCATGCACTTCTGAGGCTCCACAACCATCATCTCAGCTAACTCAAGCTTCCTAAAAGTCTACTGCAAGAGAGGTCAAAAAAGAAAGAGAAATGGTGGTTTAGGGTTCATTTTGTTTGGATACTAGTTGTATATGCCCTTGGTATTTTGGTTTGGTTATTTTGGTAGAACAGCTTGACCCAATAGTGTGAATGTTCACTCTCAGTATTTTGGATCTTTAATATGAATATTTCTTGTTCTTGATCTTTTAGATCTTCCAATATGTTGTGAAAGTGGTGGCTCAACCCAAAAAATTGAGGGATTATGGCTTATTTTTTTGTTTTTCATTGAACAGAGGAATATGGAAAACCTATTTTTTTGGTTTTTCAGTTGCCAAAAAATTGAGGAATATGGAAAACCTATTTTTTTGGTTTTTCAGTTGCCAAATTTTAAATTTTTTTTTTTTTAATTTTTAATTTTTTTATTTGGCGGGAACTTATTTCAAAATTTTTTTTATAATTTGTATAATTGTCTACAGTGCCACGTCATGCTTTAACAGAGAACTTAACAGAAATACTAACGGAGGTATGAAAGTGTCAGCAAAATAAAACTTTACGTATGAAAGTGAGACGAAAAAAACTAAGGGTAGCAAAGTGAGAATTTCAAGATACTTGAGGGTAGTAAAGTGAGTTTAACCCTAAATTAATTGAATTGGTCACATGTATAAGAAAATTAAAAAATCATTCATTCAATTAATCATTTGAGAAATAATATCCATAAAATAATATCCAAAAACTTAAAACAAATACCAAACAAATCATCCATACAAAAAGGAAAAATTGTTCAAAATTTAAACCAAAAGATAGGGGGTTCGACCACTTAGTGGTTTTTGGCCACTAGTGGTGATTTTCGGCCAACATATAGGCCCATGTCTAAAATCTAATTTTCCATCGGAGTAGATGCTTCTTGAAAATCAGAAATCTTCAATGCAGTATCTTCGAGATTCTCCACTTGAGCAAGATTAGTCTCTAAGACTTTACGACTTGAATGATATTCAACAACAATGTTAGCTGAAGCTCGGCAAGTGCGGGACCAATTTTCCTAAGAACCACAACGGTAACACAGACTCGCCTCTTTGGTTGCCTTGCTCTTAGTCTTGAAGTTTGAGGCTTTGGGAGCTAAATTTCAAGGCGTTATTTCCTCTCTTGGATAGGCCTATGCTCTGTTGACCTTGGGCTTGTGGCTTAGGGTTAGAACCCTTGCCTTTCCCACCACGCTTCTGGCCTCAATTCGCGCTAGAGTGTGCTTCAGGCACATCGGTAAAGCCAGTAGGTCTAGCTTGATGATTTTTCATCAACGGCTGGTTTTGCTTTTCAGCAATTAGTAAGACAGAGATCAAATTCGAGAATTTGGTGAATTTATGTGCCCTATACTGTTGTTGCAGGACAATATTGGTGGCATAGAAAGTTGAATAGGTCTTCTCCAGGAGATCTTGTTCAATCAAGTCCTCTTTGCAAAACTTGAGAAGTAATCGGATTCGACAAACTTCAGAGTTGTACTCATTCACAAACTTAAAATCTTGGAAGCGTAAATGCTACCAGTCGTGTCTTGCTTCAGGCAAGAAAATATCGTTTTGATGGTCAAAGCGCTCTTCTAGAGCGAGCCATAAAGCTCTTGGATCCTCTTCAGCGAGGTACTCGTGCTGTAGTGCGTCGTGCATATGTCTTCGGATGAAGATCATAGTGGTTGCTTTATCGGCTTTGCCAACCAGGTTATCCGTCTCAGCTTCAATGGTAGCCTTAAAGCTCTTTTCAATGAGGTGGAGCTTCACATCTTGTACCCGCTTGAGGTAGTTCCTTCTAGAGACTTCCAAAGCGGTAAAGTCGAGTTTGTTCAAATTCGACATGTCGATGTAACGAAGGGAACAAGATTGTGGTTAGTACTATGAAAAATGGTTCATAGACATAGAGTAGAACATTCAGGTTCTATTAGACATGTTTTGGTTTAAATTTTCATGAAAATTACTGGTTTCACGGGTATTTAATTTTTAAGGAAACTATGGGTTTCATGGCACTTATTCAAAACTTTGGGTTCGAATTTATGAACTTCAAGTTCTTGGATATCTACAAGCAAACGCAATATACAAAACAAACAAAATAAAAAAAATTAACATATATAGCATAAACAGGTAGATGAATGTAGGTCTACGGGGCCTACGGAGTGTGAAAATCACGGCCCAAATAATTTGGGTGGACTAAGTTTGGAGCTGTAGACCTAAACAAAGAGAAAAACTGGGTTGCAGGCAAGTTGGTAGACTTGGGTAGCAAGCCCAAATGGCTGCAGGTAAATAACAGTGGGCTAAGCCCACATGGGCTGAAAAATAAGGAAGGAAAGGTAGGCCCAACATGGGCCTGGTTTGAAGCAGGCCAATGGGGAGGAAGCACGGACAGCCCATGCAGGGGCTGTATTGGGCCGAGAGGGGAAAGAGGCCCAAATGGGCCTTTGGTAGGATGGCTCAGTTGGAGTCGGGTACGGATCAGCTCGGCTCCAGGGTTTTTTTTTTTGGTTCAAAAAAATCGAAAAACTAGAAAAAAAAACCCTAATTTTTCCTTCGTTCACACAATCATCAATTCAGTTAATATATAGTAGATATATTAAATTTAATGCAAACACAATATTTGCAGAAGATTATAATTCGTTAAAAGCAGAAAATTGGGTTCATGCATCATGGTGAAGGTTCATGTAATCAAGGCTGAAAAAATATTGACATTGAGACTGTGTTTTAGAAGTACTTGGATTGCTGATAATGATAGTGGAACAATTTGTTTGCAAAGCAATGTCCTTCAGATTCAGTAACGCAACGTCATGAGCTTGCTGATAACGTGTTGTAGCCTATTTTATTGAAGGGTTTAAGAACATGGAGAAGGAAGACCAGCGACACAAAGAGAATTGAAGGAAATAGGGATGAGGGAAATTATGGTGTGTTATTTCCCTCATATTGGTGTCTTTATTTATAGTAAAACATGTACAATTATAATGGAATAAAGATTTTAGGATGATGAGAATATCCTAATCTATATCTACCTAGGATTTACATAATCACATTTATCACATGTCAATATTATCTACAACATGTACATATTTTTTACTTACACAAGATTTTCACACATTTTTGAATAATTCACATATTTTATAAGTATTTTTAACATATAATTCAAGAAATAAAAAATTCAAATGAATAAATATTAAAATTTTAAAAATAATCAAAATTTTAAAAATATTATTTTTAGTAAAGTTGTCAATTAATACACGTATGTATTTTTTATGTATTATATCTGATTCGTATGTTACAATGATATTTTAAAAAGATGCATTCACTTATTTAATTGATGTTTTACCGCGTGATGAATTGACAACAAAATATACTTCTTTAGATTATGAGAGTAAGACAATATATTTATAATCTTTTTGTTTATTCCTTATCAAATAACGACGCAAAATAATTTTATTGTACAAATGCTATAATTGAAGTTGTTTATCCTCTTTGTAAATAATTAAACGATTTCCTAATCAAATGACATTTTTATGAAAAAATAGTCTCATGTCGTTATTGAAAGAGTAATGACTATTCAAAGCAATTTCCACATCGATTATGTGCTGCATCTTATTATTAGTTTTGACTTTTGATTGGACCGTGATTTAGGGTGCATGATGTACCCACAGAATTTTCGCGAAAACACCCAAACAGCCAAAAACTCTTCTCTCCCTCTTCCTTCATTTGGTCTCCGCTACTCGTTCTCTCTCTCTCTCTCTCTCTCTCTCTCTATTTCTCGAAACTCCTAAAACCACCATAACCACCGGCAACCATAGCACCGCAACCACCTATCCCGAAAACCCCCAATATCCCAAATCCAAAACCCTAAATTCGAATAGAAGCATTCCCCTCCCCACCCTCTTCAATTATTTGCAATTTCAGACGAATCCATTCTCCCTCTTCATATTCGGAACTCAAATTTAAGGTAATATCACTGTATGAACTTTCAGTTTTTGGAATTAGGGTTTTTGTTTAATTTCCATATCTTTGAGGGGTTTTGAACCCACAGGGTTTTCAATTCAGTTGGGGGTTTAATTTCAATTTCATTTTCGGACTGCAGTTAGGGTTTTGAAGGGGTTCAGTTTAAATTTTGGGTTCAATTTTATTGGTTTGATTCTAATCCGTTAAATTTGTGTAACGTAGGTAGGGGTTTTTTGTTGAAGAAGGAGTTGACCATTGAATTGGGGGCTGTTGGCTGCTTTTGCTGAACCTGCAGGTTAAAATCTCAACCTTTTGCTTTCTGTGAATGTTTTGGTTGCTTGCTGTGAATGTGAATTGAACTTTGAGCTAACAAAATTAAAGAAATGTAACTTATTGGATTTGCATACTAACAAAATTACTTTACTCATATATTTATTCATATATGCAGTGGAAAAGGTCATGAAAACATTTTAAAGAAATTCAAGGTATATTGTATTCCGTTTCAAAATTTAGACTTGGAGTAATAGAAGAATTTTGTATGAGGTGGACATGGTTGAGAAAAGGGGAGAGAAGGAAAACATAAAGAAGTTAAGGGGAAGTTAGGGATTTAAAGGAAAGTTTGTACTTCGATTGAGTCATCATTTGGCGACAAAAAAAAAAGAAAAACAGAGAGAGAGGGAGGGTGCTCCCTTGAGCGTTAGCTCCCTCCAACATTGTTGGTGGTTGGCTATCATCTGTGTATTCACATCAAGAATTCTTAGCAAATGAAGAGATGTCAAAGGGGCTTATCGGAGATGGCCTACAACCAATAGGATTTTTCATTCTATAGAATCTATACTGAACTAGTGTTCTCCTATAGCCAACACCGATCAAACATGGTCAGTTCTTGAATGTCATAAAACTAGTTAGTCTTACAATAGTTTGAGTTAATATCATTATAGTAATCACAGTAAAATTTTTCCTTAAAATATGGCTGCAATGAGCATTTCATTGGTATGACTTAAAAGATAGAAGCACTGGTTCACAGGAGCCTGTTGTTAGATAGGGGTAGACATAACAGTCCTTGCCTAATGTTATAGAGGAGGACACTTTTTGTCCCCTACAACCATTCTGAAACAATAGGAAGGACTTGGTCGTTGCCTTCTACAAATAAAACCAAAAAATACACAAGTTAGTTTAGCATTCAATGTCAAACATTGGTTAACAAAATTGGACCTAAACACAAAATAATCACAATGAAATGGGCAATTACTAACTCAAATCAGTTTATAGACAGCCATCATGAATACACACTAGTTTCATTTCCTCTAGGTGAGTTACTGTAGTTTTTTAATTTCAATTTTTGATGGTGGAATTTATGCTTAACATTTCTGCTGATGATTGGTTCTGTTTTTGACTTTCAGATAGGATATTAGATATGATGTTAGATATTGGTTTAAGTTTATTTTGGAGGGATTTACTTGACCTTCGATTTTTAGGATGCAGGTTGCCAAAACAGAATTGGATTGTTCTCCTGTTTCTAACGTGCAACACTGAGGTATCTGGTCTGTTCACCAAAACAATATTTAGCCAAAGTACCTACATTTCCTTTGGCCTAGTTGAATTAGAGATTCAAGCAGCTGGGAAGTTGTGTTTGAGCTTCAATTTCAAGCATTGGCTGCAGTTTCAAAGTTTATCAGAATGGTTTGACTTTGAGGGACATTGTCATAGTTAATTGGTAGCTGGTGTGAGTTTCTTCAAAATGGATAACTCTGCAAACATGCATAATGATCATTTGGGTGTGAACAAAATGGGGAAAAATATAAGGAAGAGTCCTTTGCACCAACCCAAGTTTGGTAATAATGACGCTAGGCAACAACCTCAGCCTCAGGTATACAACATAAGCAAGAATGATTTCCGGAACATTGTTCAGCAGCTTACTGGTTCGCCATCGCAAGAACCTTTGCCTAGACCTCCCCAGAATCTGCCAAAGCCCCAAAGTATGCGGTTGCAGAGAATTCGACCTCCCCCATTATCACCTATCAACAATAGACCCTTAAACCCACCCCCACCTCCTCTTCCTGCAGCTCCACCACAGGTTCCCTACAATAATAACTTTGTTAGGCCTCCTCAGTTTGGACATCCATCACCTACACCAATGCCACCATTTCCACCTGGAGATTCAATGTGGGCAAATACAGCTGAATCTCCTATCTCAGCATATATGCGGTACCTTCACAGTTCGATGTTAGATCCAACTCCAAGGGGAAACCAACCTCAGCCTCAACCACAAGTTTCAGGTCAAATGCAGTCTCAGCCTTCATCAACCGGTTTACTTCCTAACCCATCCATATCTGCTCACCCACCCCCAAGAATGAATGGCCCTGGGCCACATGCGCCTAATCTACATCACCCACAGATGAATGGTCCTCCCCTCTTACCCTCTCCAACTTCACAGTTTTTATTGCCATCCCCAACAGGTTACATGAACTTGTTGTCTCCACGGTCACCTTATCCATTGCTTTCACCTGGGATACAGTTTCCTCCACCATTGACCCCCAATTTTCAGTTTTCACCCATGGGCCAATCAGGGCTATTAGGTCCAGGGCCTCAACCCCCACCTTCTCCTGGCATTTTGTTTCCATTATCTCCTTCGGGGTTTTTCCCCATTTCAAGTCCAAGATGGAGGGATCATCAATAGTTGGCACAACATTGTTAAGCATGTGAGTCCATACTTTCCCCTGATCTATTTCTTTATGTGGACTCATCGACTACTTCTAGGAGCTTCTTTTGTGAAAAATATATTGTATACTGGTAGTAGTTTAAGTGGCTCTTTAGGCTACCTGTAGTGTTCATTTCTCTTTTCTTTATTTTTCTTTCGTCGACACCTTCTCTGCAGCTTATTGAATCTTGAATCTGTATCGGCTGATATCTTTTCTTGTAATTTTGTAATATTTCGATTAAATTGTAGTTTGTTGTCAATTCTTCTTCAGTTAACTGGCATGTGGAAGGAATTCCGCATTAGTGATTATAGTTTTGTTGTACCTTGATACGTTCAATGAAGAATATCTTGCTTGACCAGCTCATATATTCCTTTCTTAGTTATATTCATTGCTGTGCTGTTTTTAGATTAAATACTTTAATGGTGTGTCACGTTGAACTAACTCGCATTTACGGAAAAATTTATGATTCTGAGGTTTGATGAATTGCAGAATTGATTCTCTTTACGAAAGATATATAATGTAATTTCTCTGTGAAACACGAATGTTGTTCACACGTTATTGTGTTGTTTACTACCTTCGTCTTAGCATTCTTCACTTTGTTCAAGTATTTTACTACTTGTCATTGTTATACTGGAAACTTGGTATTGCTTCTGTGTAATTTGAGATTTATTTGTCTGACTCTCCGGTGCCAGCTTTCCGATGACATCTACCGGATGGCCTGAGAGAGGTGGTTGTTAACAACGAATTTTTTACTTGAATTTTCAAAGCCAGCGTTGCCTAACCCTAAACATAAAACATCCTTGACCGAGTCATACGTGCACTTGTTAACACCTGATCACATGCCAAATGATGTCGTATCGTATCCCCTCTCCTCTAAAACAAGCGAGTACAGTTGCTGTGAGAGATCATCGGTCTCATAGGTCTACTATATTGTTTTTCAACTTGCATTATATCACATGCACTACACGTCGAGTGTGTGGCTTTAGGTGTGGGGTGTTTTACCACAAAATTAGGTCTCATTTTTATTGGAAGCCCTACAATATAAGTCTTATTTAAGTTTGTCAATTTTTCGATGTGGAATTCTTAGATTTTTTCAACATGATGCTATGTTGATCAGCAGAAAAACATTGGTACACGTAAGTTCTTCTCCTACTACATATTGTGTACATTTCTCTTAAAGAGTTCTCTTTTCTTTAAAAGGGGACCAGTTGGTGGCTAAGTCATGACAGTTCATTCTTTCGGAAGACCGAAAGACTCGCAGAGGTATTTCAGTCTCTCCTGGCTATCATCGTGTGATTCACAAGACGAGCCTTGTGAAATACAGGCGAAAAATTTATCCCAACCACTGAGCCACCCCGTGGAGTTGAATTACAAAACATTTTTAAGAAAGTAGAACAAAACAGAAGTCATTTTCGACGGATAAAAAAAATATCAAGTTGGTAATTACTATAATCAAGTTGGAAAACAATTGAAAAAAATCAATTAAGCACGTCTTAAATCTTAATTACTGCATTTGTATTTTTTTTAAATATACTAAGTAGGGTATTACCTTGGTACTTTGTACCATTTAATATAATTATTTTTTATTATTATTTTAATTAATATCAACCGTTAGATTAAACATGAATCAATCACGGCTGTCTATCATCTCATAGTACATAATAATGCGTAGCACTAAAAAATTTTCTTACAAAATAATGACTACAGCAGTTTAGAGTTGTTTCAAACGTGTGTTTCCATTGCCGTCTTCATTAACAACAATTAGTGGTCTACGTGGCATATCCCCATTGGCTTAGACCACCACGATTATCCATTAAGGGAAACATCTTGGTTTAGTGTTTTGTCTGCTCAAAAATCCTAATCATATTATTTTATTCCAACAAAAAAATTATCAAATCCTATATTTCATGTATAATATTACCGTCGAAATTTAGCACTTAATATAATCCAAATTTATAATGTTCCGTGCATTCCATGGAGAATAACTTACATAGAACGATTTACGGTCATGTGACATCCTTTATCCAATAATACATTAGCATATACAAGTTTTTTTTTTCACATAAACATATATGATTGGATCGGGATGCCAAGTGTCAGTGAATCCGTTTTATGTAAGTTGCTCTATATCCCATGACCCTCAGATGCTGCCACCTGCCACATCCAAGCTAATTTCAGATAAATAATTCGGCTTGAAAGAAAAATTGGCATAATTTAATTTGTTTGCATTGAAAACTTCTGAAATTTGAACATATGGAATAATGGAGGTTTCAAGATGTGGAAAGAGAGAAGAGGGATAGAAATTTTGACCAAGATATTAAGATATGTGTTTTTGTTGGGGGATGCTAGCAACCTTCTCACTTGAACTTTCTCGGCTTTTCTTATCATTTGGCAAATGATGCTTCATGATCGGAACTGTCTATTTCTAGATCACCCTTTAAAGATCAATTATGCAAAAAATCATCCAAATCAGAAATCGTTTAACTGTTCGATTAACGTTGACAAAATTTTAGTGTTTAAGTGGAAAAATATAATTCGTCTATTTATTGTATAACTGTTAGATGACTAAATAGTTTTGAATTTAACTAATTTTTTGTAAAGAAAATCTTTAAAGAGTGACCTAAATAATAAACAGTTCAGATTATCATTTCACATTGCAGAACGAGAAGGAGAGCCGAGAAGGTTGCTAGCATTTCTTTTTTTGTTATACAAGCGATGCTTTATATTAAATTCATCTAAACTACAAATAGAAAATTTGTATGTGCTCTTAAAACTTGTATTCATTTACCAATAAAGTTGGAATTACTATTTTTGAATCACTCGCCGCTTGAGCTAACTCAGGACAAACATATGTTCAATTTTTAACACTCAACTCAAATATAGCTCATGGATCTCGTGACGAGTTGAAGAGGATTACCTAATTTATTCACACATAGAAAACACCTAATCACACAACTCATTGTTCAAACTTGAAAGCCTAAATAACATAACACCTTTGAGTCTTTGACTGGGCAGTCAGTTGGACTGAGTCAGTCCTACGCGCACATGATACGACGTCGTACCCTTCTCCCGCTAAAACAAGCGAGTACGGTCGCAGAGCGAGAGGGCAACAGCTGAAGCAGCAGCAGAACATTCTTTTTTAACGTAATTTTGACAGAACAATAAAACGTTGTTTTTCTTCTCTTTAAGGAACGCGAAAAACGCGGGAGACTATATAAATACAGTCCCACATATAACGGACCTGTTCCAACACACCCAAACGCCTCCGCCCCTCAAAACTTATTATTTTTTCAATTTTCCCCCAAAAGCTGCAGTCTGTTTTTTAATTTTTGTTATTTTTTCGTTCCAAGGAAAAATAAAATAAAAAAAACAGATTGCAGCTTTTTGTCTTTGTTTTTTTGTTCTGTTCTTCTTCTTCTTGGGCCATCAGGTGTTTCAGTTTCTTTTTCCAAAAATTAATAAAAATTTCGTTACAGAAAGTGTCGAACTGCCGCCTCGGAAAATCCGTTATTTGTTTTTGTTTTTGTTCGCCAAACATTGTTGCTTCATTTTTCTGGTTCTGGTTCGGTTCTGTCTAATGACCACCAAACCGCCTGATCAGGAGGCGGTTCAGATAGATGCTTGACCATAACTTCTTCCTATGTTTTTTTTTTTGGAGGGAATTCCGACCAGAACCAGACACCAGATACCAGAAACAGAAACTGAAACGGTCTGTAATTTTTCTCTTTATTTTTGTCTTCTTCTTGTCTGGTTTTTTTTCTTTCCTTTTTCTTTTCAGTTTCCTTGATCTTTTGATTTGATTCCGATTGATGTTGGGTTGATCAGATTTTTGGGTCAGGGACAGAATTAGATGTGAATTGGTGTTTCTTGGAATTCCAGCCAGCTCATTTGGATATTTCTGCAGCCAAGAAAGAGAAATTAAAGTTCGAATTTTGGCTCAAGGTATGTAATCATTGATTAATTTTTAATTAATTTCAATTTTCTTAATCTATTTTCATAATCTCAATTGAAATGAAACAATTTTGGAATGTTTTGGATTTTGGGTTTTGATGAATGGTTATAAAGTTGTAATCTTGATGATCAAATGTAATTAAAACCCTTGTTTTCGTTTCGTGTTTTGTTTGTTGTATTGGCAGACGATCTTGAGATTTGATCGGAGTTTGTTTGCTTGATTTCTGTCTGGATTGCTGTATCGGGAAAGTTTTCGCTGTGTGAGCCGGAATGGAACAATTCCGGCATATCGGGGAGGTTTTGGGAAGTATGAAGGCTCTGATGATGTTACGAGATGAGATTCTGATCAATCAATGCCAGTGCTGTTTGTTGCATGATGTGTTCACGTTGGCGTTTGACACGATTGGAGAGGAGATCCGGCTGAACCTAAAACTCGAAGAGAAGAAGACGAAATGGAAAGCGCTCGAGCAGCCTCTGAGGGAGCTGCACAGGGTTTTCAAGGAAGGGGAGCTGTACATTCGGCATTGCATGGACGAGAAAAACTGGTGGGGGAAAACAATCCTCCTCCATCAGAACAAGGACTGCGTCGAATTTCACATTCATAACTTGTTCTGCTACTACGCGGCCGTGATTGAGGCGATTGAGAATGCTGGAGAGATTGCAGGGCTCGATCAGGAGGAGATGCACAAGAAGAGGGTTCTGCTTACAAGGAAGTATGATAGGGAGTGGAATGACCCCAAACTTTTCCAATGGAGATTCGGGAAGCAGTATTTGGTCCCGAAGGCGATCTGCAACAGGTTGGAGAGTGCTTGGAGGGAAGATAGATGGCGGCTTGTTGAAGCTCTGAAGGTGAAAAAGATTTCAGGATCCTTTGGTTCGACGAGGAATGAGCAGCAGCTTGGGGACTTGCTGCTCAAGAAACTCAGCGGGTCAGAAACCTTAAATGGGAAGCTCTTTCCGAGCTCAATCTTATTGGGATCTGCGGATTACCATGTTAGGCGGCGGTTAGGAGGGGGAACGCAGTACAAGGATATCCAGTGGTTGGGGCAGAACTTTGCCATGAGACACTTCTTTGGGGATATTGAACCGTTGAATTCAGAGATTTCAACCCTCCTCACACTTTCCCACCCCAATGTGCTGCAGTACCTTTCTGGGTTTTATGACGAGGAGAAGAAGGAATGCTTTCTTGTTATGGAGTTGATGAACAAGGATCTGCGCTGCTACATGAAGGAAAACTGCGGAGCGAGAAGGCAGGTTTTGTTTTCAATCCCGGTAGTGGTTGATATCATGCTTCAGATTGCAAGAGGCATGGAATATCTCCACTCTAGGAAGATCTACCATGGAGAGTTGAACCCTTTGAATGTCTTTCTCAAGGCAAGGAGCTGCACAGAAGGCTATTTTCAAGTAAAAGTCGCGGGTTTTGGTTTATCATCCGTGCGCAAACCTACTTATCGAAAATCACAGCAGCAGCAGAATGAAATCAACCCTTTGATTTGGTGTGCCCCGGAAGTCCTAGCTGAGCAAGAGCAACCAGGAAACAAAGGTCGTTCCAAATACACAGAGAAAGCGGATGTATACAGCTTTGCAATGCTTTGCTTTGAGCTCTTGACCGGGAAGGTTCCTTTCGAAGATTCACATCTCCAAGGGGACAAGATGAGTAACACTATAAGAGCAGGAGGGAGGCCTCTGTTCCCATACCCTTCACCAAAATACCTTGTCAATTTAACCAAGAGATGCTGGCACACTGACCCGTCTCAGCGCCTGAGCTTCTCATCCATCTGTCGTGTTTTGCGCTACATAAAAAAGTTCCTTACTCTGAACCCTGACGACGATCAGCCTATACTGCAATCCCCTCCTATGGATTACTGCGAGATAGAGTCATGGTTCCTGAAGAATAGTTCAGCGGCCGGGTATGCCGATTTATCGTCAATATCGCAACTTCCATTCCAAATGTTCTCTTACCGGCTCGGGGAGAAGGAGAAGACTAGCCCCGGCATCATGAGGGCCAAGAGTCTGGATTCTATAAGTGACACAACATCAGCAAATTGCAAGCAAGAATCTCCAAATTGCAAAGTTGACACTGTGTCTATCGCGGAAGATCCATTCGTACCACTAAGCGACACGAGGTCCGTTTGCTCTGATGTGAGGTCCGTTTATGATCTGAGGTCAGTTTGTTCCGAGGCTCCAACGAAGAGAAGTCTCACTGCCAAGAAACGCCAAGATGCGATGGCTAGAAAAGCCTCAGGTCAGCTAATAATTTCCCCTCAATTCATTTCTGTACTTGTAAAAAAAACTGATCAGCTGATTACTTTAAGCTCAAGGGCTTCTGTACTTTCTCCATTAACAATCTTGACTGGAAAAATGTTGATCAGGTTACACAGGGACATCAAAAACACCAACCACACCAAGGCTGTCTACGCCGAGAATTTCAACGCCAAGACTTCCGTTGCCAAAACTTCCACCACCAAAATTTGCTTCACCCAAACTTCCACCAGCAAAGCTTTCGCTGCCAGCAAAACCATGTCAACGCGGTATGAAGACAAACCGAAGCCCTCCACTGCCGAGTCCTATGAGCATAAAGAGTACTGCAAGCCGAAGCAGGCACAGAACGGGCGGACACGTCTCGGACTCAGAGATACATTAGGCTTCTTTTGTTCCACTTCACATATTTGATACCAGAAACTTACTGGCGTCGAATAGAGTTTAGCAAACAGTAAAAAAATTCCACGATATATTCAATCAAGTACAGATCAGTTTTTGTTCCCCTCCTTTCAACAAAAAATTTAGTTTTTTTATTAGAAACAGTGAATTTTCTTCTTCCTTGTCTGTTTTATTTGTAAATTTAAATTTTGTTACCGTTATAGGTCCATTAGGTTTGAAGATCGTATATTAGAGTTTTTTGTTTTCATTTTTTATGTTCTCACATGGCATATATGTATATGAACATAATTTCACACATCCATCCTCTTTCATGCACCTTGTTTTCTATTCATTTATTTAAAGAACAAAAAAAAAATCTTGGAATTTTAATATATAGAAGGGAAATCATATTCGCACTTTTTCTCTTTCTGCACACTCCTGTTTATTTCCTATTCTGCCTTGATTTATTCTCTGAAAAGACGAGAAATAAACAAGGGTGTGAAGGGGAAGAAAAGGGTCATGCGGAAATCACGGTACAAAGAATGTGGTTTCTAATTCAAGCTACACAATTCAGCATATTAAAGATGCAAGATAAACCTATAATATAAATCTATAACAAAATCCATACCTTTATCAAGATGTTTGGCTTTGGTTGACAGATGACATAAATTTCAACTGCAAGATATATAATCGCGCAATCGCATATGAGATACAAAGTCAATTCTGTGGTCTCCCAAAAACATGATTGTCCTATAAATCTAGTCGCCAAGAATTTACAATAGATGAACCCTACTTTCTACACTATATACTGAAAACAACTCAACTGAGATCGTCTTCGTTGGAAGTGTTACAAATGCCTTTCAGATGTTTTTCTCAACAAACAGCTTGGTCATACGATTCCGACCAAATTAGCTGACCACATTATGTGATAGCTGGTGCGAAAATGATTGACAAAGCTGTTCCAAGAATATATATTCATCTGCAACCCGCTTCCCCTGATTTCACATTCGGTCACAATTTAAAATTTTTGAAGCCGAGCATCACAAATAAATCCTCAATATGACACTGTTTATAGTTTGTCAGCTCTCGTGCTGGTATGACAATCTTCGGATTTGAAGATTCAAAATGTTTTCACAACCAGCTGATGTCCCTCAGATACTATATTTTGCAGCTGAAATGTACACCATCAGTCATTTCGCCGGTTTGGCCCCTATCAAACAAGGATGTGGCTAGAACCCGAGATGCACTAAGATTTCATAGTCTCTCCATTCCAACTTCCTAGGGTTTCTCCATATGAACTTACAGTTTCAACTTTATAATAGGCCTCCAGAAGAAAACTCAAGAAGGTTTCAAAAGGGGTTACCTTTTCCTTAAACAATCTGCAACACTTTTATACACCCGTCTGAATTGGCAGCAACAACCATATCTGATTTCCCTCTCCAGCAGACACTCGAAACCCATTGTGCACTATAACCATCAGTCTCCTTTCCAGAAACAGGATCAATGGAGCCAAACTTGTGTGAAGTGATCGGCATAGGCAGAGATCTATAGTAAGCATAAACCTGGAAGATATCAACACAAAAAGTTATAGTAGTAGATTATATTATGATTAAACTGTATATCTCACACAAGCATCGTCTAGAAATTACTACATTGCCTTCAATATACCCTTTTACCTTTTTTTATTTTTGGTTAAAAGTTTCCCTATAGCTCAACTAGAAGCCCACTCATTGTTCATTTTATTAATATAAGTACCATGTAGCATGGGAATTAAATATGTACCTCATTTGTTTCTGAACCACATGCTATGTAACCATCCGAAACGGATAACCCGACAAAGTTCTGGGGGAGTAAGCATCCGAAGTGTGAACCAACAGAGAAAAAGAAAAATAAACTTGGTCAGACAGTTACAATGTAGTTAGAGCGATTATTATCTAGATCTCAAAATCACACAGAAATAGAAATAGATTCTAGCATAAAGAGCCAATAAAAAATTAGTGGTGTTGCCAACCTTCTCATTGGTATGCCCACCAAGGGTTAGGCTGCAAGCATCAGTGGATGGATCACTCATACTGGTTTTGTTAAGATCCCATAGCTTTAATGTGTTGTCAGTGGATGCAGAAACAAGGGTCTCCGAGTCCAAAAATTTCACATAGCTTACAGCTTTCTTATGCCCATCCAGTATGCACCATGGAATTTTAGTATTACGAAGATCATAGCAGTAGGTGTGGTAGTCCGCACTCCCGAAGGCCAGCAAATGAGAGGAGTGAGCAGAGAACTGTACACAGCATACATTTGCAGCATGCTTGATGGTATCTAAACAGTTTTTCTGAAAAGAAAAACCCCCCAAAAAAAGAGATTTCAGAAGCATCACAGAAAATCTTAAGCAGTAATCAGTACTAAAATGAAGAAGTTTCAAAGTGAAACACAGATATGGCAGGCATCATTTGGCCACAATATCTTTACGGGGATAGTGCTACATTTTGAGCATCAAAAGCCCCATCAGCACTTGTGTTGAGGCACTGGTGCAGATCATATAGAAACATTTTATTAGGGATTACTTATGACAATTGAGGATTTCATATTGTAGTACTTTAAATTTGGAATTTTTATATTGTGTCGGCCTTGCTTGATATAATAAGCCTTATTGTTATTGGCAATTCAAACCCAGTAACAAATAAAGCTAAAGAGGAAACCCTGATAATAATGAAAAGCAAATCCTAGCTAAAAAAAAAAATCCCAACAAAAATTAAGCAAGGCCTACATAACATAAATTTTAGACCTAAATTGGCATAAATGTATAAATATGTCCATATTATCTGGCCATGGAGACCCTTAGTGCTCTTAAGGGTTTCTCAAATATGCACAATTACTTTCGGTCAGCAAGATTTGTAGATCAGTAGCAACAATGATTTCATTTAAATAAGAATCATAAGAAATCACAGAAAGAGTTTCTTGAATAGTAAATTTGAGCCTTAAATTGAGCAAATCCTGTGATTTATACACACTAGAAAAAGATAGAAACACACACACACGATAGTAAATTTGAGTCTTCAAATGGTGTGGTTCATGAGAGAGAGAGAGAGAGCATGCCTCGTTGATGCTCCACAATTTCACAGAACCATCATCAGTTCCACTGGCTAATTTTGTCGGATATACTTGAGAAAAGTCTACAGACCAAGCCCTCGTTACATGCTCAGTGTATTGAGCAAATGCTTGACCAGTGCTGGCATCCCATAACTGGATATCCATATAAGTATGTTATGTTATATGCAATGCAAGAATTCATTAAAAATAAGGACAAGCAATAGTCACTTATTAGATAATATATTTGGGAAAAAAATGAGCCACGAACAAATCCATGAGAAATGACATGGATAGACAAAGCCTAAACAGTCATAGATCTCTATTCGACTACTTCTGTGAAACATATATCAAAAGGATGAACATGCAAACGCTGTCAGGTCAACATTCAGACAACACTATTTTTTTTTCAGTAACATACAGTCAATATAGCATAGGATATACACACCTTGATTACACCACCATAATCAGATGAAGCCAGATAGTTTTTGATGTAGTTGTTCCAGCAAACACAGCTGATCCTTGATTTGTTTGGCATCTCAATCACCGGATAATGAATATCAACAGAATCGTTGAAGAAAGCATTAAACTCAAAAATCTTAATTTTCATTGAAACCCCGGCAGTAGCAAAATAGTCTTCATCCCGATCAAAACACATAGAGGAAATTACTTTAGAGGAACTGCTGAAATCTCCATTTCTTAGTATGCCACGTACTTCAAACTTACTATACCGAGCATATTTACACAAACCATCAAAGATGGCTCCCAGTCGATCAGTGCATGTCTCCTTGTCTTCATCCTTTGTGTCCACATACCAATTATTGCGAGTTCTTAATAAATCTTTATCTCTGCGTATTCTAGAATCAGTCTCAGGAATCTGAATTCTTGATCTCATCGAGAAGTAAGCACTCTCAAACCGATCTATATTTTTCATCAACCTCGACTCATTTGAACTAGGAACATGAAATAATGGAGAAAGCGCCTCTGACCTTGAATCTTCTTTGCTCACGAACATATTTTTCCTTCCACTGAGGAATTCATTGTACAAGCCACGATCAATCAAGGGTTTTCTTGGAGAGTGCCTCCTCTCCACTTCTTCAACATCTGCTTCTAAGAACCGAATGGTTTCCAACAAATTTGCGGCATGGTTCTGCTTCTGTTCTTTCAAAGAAGTGAGGAAATGCAATAATAAATCCACTTCTGCATCCTCTTGTTCCACAGAAGATGACAATTCTTTTACACAAACCTCCTGTAACCCGTTAACTACTTCAGATTGTAGAATTTGCCTGTCATAACCAAAGATCATAAACTCAGAAGTCAGGATAGTGCATTAGAGTACAAATTGAGGTTAGATTCTGAGTTTTTTTATATATATTTTTTTTCGGTGTGATCAAACTCTAATCATTTGTACATCCAAAACAAACCTGGAAGATCATTGATGAAAAAAGAAAAACTGAAGGATGATGAGGTTCACATACAAAGCTTCAACCCATCAGTACATGATGATTATTATTTTTCTAAAAGAATAAAAAGCACTTTCCAAGATCCACAAGAGAAATCGACCATTGAGAAATTTCCTGAAAAGATCCTCCACATGAACCCAAGTTAATTTCAATTGCGATTCAAAGTAATATTAATGAAGTAACTATAATAGTGGAGCCCTAGAATATGGTATGGGCTTAAGATTTTTAAATTCAGGTTTCACATACTATTAATGGTCTTCAATTTTCTCCAATTGCATTTCAATCACATTGTGTTTTTCTATATATTAATACATATGCCTATTTGGACAATCCTTGACACTATGACTTATGGTTCAATCAACTATTACTCCTTTCCAATATTACCTTCAAAACTATTTAGCAGAAACAGCACACCTTCACACTCATAGATTCAAAATGTAACTTATGTCAACTAAAATGTTATGAACTAACATGACGCGGGTTTGGGATTACCTTGTCGTTGGGCGTGAAGATGGTTCAGGATGAAGAAGCCAAATAATAAATCCAGCCTCCACACCATTTTCTGACAGAAAATTTGGAGGAAGAATTCTGTGGCGCAGGTTGGACATTGCTGCAGCAAGGGCGCTATTTGAGTCAAAATGAGCAAGTAACTGAAAGCAAAGACCCAAATTAATCCATTAGATTTTTCATTCAGTTTGGAGAAATATAATGTGTCAAATGCATAAACATTAATCAATTTGCACCTCGAAAAGAAGAACACCCAGATTGTAGATATTTGATAAAACTGTGCAACTTCCTTCGTTGAGTTCCTCAGGACTAATATACCACTTCTCTTCCAATAGCTCACTTATTGAAGTAAACCGCTGAGCTGCATAATGCATATGAGGACTGGTGGACATGGTACGTATCTCATGCCTTGTTCTTGGATTATGTTTATCAAATGCATCAGTTCTGTTCTGCAAACCAGTGATGTTGATGTGGCTGGTATTCACATTATCATGCGTCAAGTAGGAAGTGGTAGAGAACTGGGGCCATTGCAATCTAGTGTTCTCACTCATCTTTTGTTTTTTCCTGATTGAACTATTTTCTAAAAGGGATATATCTCTATCCTTCATACTCTCAAGCATCTCGTTCGGGACTGGTAAGCCAATATACTTAACCTGATTTGAAGGTAACAACTGGAAGAAAGAAGGTCTCAATCTAGGCAAAGCAACTCCTTTAGAATGAAAATTATCCACCAAATCCACTATCTGTCTAAATATATACAAGCATTCAGCTTTATTGGCTTTAGGACGTCCAATATTCAGCCATTCTCTCAAACTGTTTTCATCATTATCAGAGCCACCACCCCTAAGCCGAGCATTCACACCATTGAAAGAAGGCATAATAACATTGGCATCCATACTCATTGTTGGATCAGAAGCTGCCAAAGAATCACTGGCCACCTCTGAATTATTCAGGTTTCTAGATTCAATGTGACAATTCTCATGATTCGGACCCTTCAATATGACACCCTTACCCTTCAGTGTATTTTTAACAAAAAACTCGGAAAAGCCTGACCTAGATAGGATTTTTGTCCGGATACCTGCATAAGCATTGCCCGAAGCCCCTCTATTTTCAATATTTGTCAATTCTTCCACCACGTCATAGTGATTGTCACTTGATGCCCTTTGATTCCGAAAACCAGGGAAAGATGTGGACCCCTCATTCTCAAAGCCACCAGAAATTGCCTTCCCATTATCCTTGACTGCAGTATTGACTTGTGAACTACCACTTCTTGATCCACTTGCTAGCTGAAATAAATGTTGTTGCGGGTTCTGCCTAGATTGCATTCTTCCTTGATTGTTGTAATTTCTCACAGTTAGCTCTTCCTCCATGAAACCAACATCATTCATAATGCCTAGGCTATTATATGGGTGCTCTAATTTGTTAACATAGCTCATAGCCATATCTACATTCTCTAAAAAATCATGCCGCGAGCTTAGGGGATTATCACCCTCAACTGGTATATGCATCGAATAATCACATTCACCAGGTATACGCAACTCTTGGCATTCCAATGGGTCGCCGTTTTCAGATTTAAGTGAGTACTCATTCTCTTTCCTTTGGAGTTGAGCAACCTCTGCTGGATCTAACGGGGTCACTTCCTCAGCCACTGCATCCTCCATGATATCTATACTGGTTTCATTCAACAAAACTCTTCACGGCCCTCTATATGGGGATTTGTTCACTGAGAGACCGCGTGCAAGTACCTAAAATCATTCCGCAAAAAAGTGATAAAAACTGTAAGGCTATCAGAAAGGCAAAAGCAATAGCATGCAACCACCGCTTCACAATGACACTTGGATATAGTTCCAGTCATTCTGAACTGAAATTCAAGATCAATTTATCAACCTTCAAACGTCTTCCGAATTTATAAATACACAAAAACATAAACAAACAGAACCAAAAAAGATCAAAATTCCTAATTTACACATATTGACAATCAGCAATATCCTGCTTAATTACAAACAGTTGATACACAAGTTAATTACACAAATACAAAAAATTAATAAAAATTACAGGACATTTAGTAATTGCAACAAACACAGAGAAATTCAAGTCTTGCCTAAGACTAACAAGTAATAACCAAGAACTCAGCCGATAAGACAAAATATGCCACCTCCAACATTTCTTTTCCCAAATTTTCTCGGCAACCAAACACAAAGTAAAATTGAAACTGAAAATCCAAAATTCATTCAATTCATGCACACGCTCACCTGAATTGAAGCAGAAAAGCAGTTCCCACGCCAAACCGCGAAACGCCGACGATTCAATTCTCCGAAGCAGGAAGAATCAGATGGGGCAATAACCAGAAGAAATCGCCGAGCTCAAAAACCCTAAGGAGGCAGAAAGCCAAAGCTGAAGAATAAAGTGAAAAGAGAGAACCCAGACCAGACTATGAAAGTCTTGTTTTATTTTGCCAGAAATGGAAAGCAAATATCTTTCGCCTTCGCTATTTCGGATAATTTTCTCGCTTTTTTATTTTCTTTTTTTTGCAAAAAAATTCAGGTTTTAGGAAATTTCTTCGACGCACAAAAATGGAAAATCTGGTTAGATTCCTGTTGGGTTGGCGATTTTCTGAATCGAAACGCAGAAGAGGAGGAGCCTGTAAAATTTTGGAGCCGGATTTATTTGTTTGTTTTTATGATAATTATTTTTTTTTTTAATAAGAAAGCAATGGCACAGAACCGATCCTGTCAGCTGAAGCAAGCAACGAGCTCATCGTATCTGCGAGTGTTTTTTTTTTCGGTCTTCTTGCGAATGGTTTTTTTTTTTTTTAAATATTTATCTATTGACTATATGCGAATGGTTAAAACTTATAGAAAAATATTTGAGCTCACATTTTACAAATATTTTGGGTGAATTTTGAAGTGGGTCACGGAGTTTTGATTTTTTCATATTGTACATTGAAGTTTTGAAATTGTATTATTTATATAGTTGTGGAGTAGCGGGAGCTAGTCGTCCGAGCCCCATGAGAGTATCCTAAGTTGCACGGGTCTAAACTTTTTGATTTGTTTGATCGTGTGTAAAATGCAAAACTTTATGTATTGTGATCAAATAGTGTGTTTGATTATAATTTTGGGATATAGTAGCATCGATTAAGGAGAAGCCAAAACTTCTTGATAATTATTATCGGTCCACGTAGTGTTACTATGGCTTTCATGTCAACCCGAAATTATGTCTGATGATCGCCACGTTATCAATTTATCGCAAGATTAGCCGATCGAATATCCATAAAGCATAAATTGAGTGTGTTATGTTAAAATCTCATGGCTGATTTGAAAACCACCATAATTAACTAAAAAATATATGCTCAACTTATTTAGTTTCGTGATTTTCATGAAGCTCAACATATTTGAATATTCACACAAAAAAGAAAATCGAAGTTTTATTATTTTTTATGTCGGAAATGAAAGTAAATATTTCAGAAAATTAAAATATGATGTCATAAAACTATTAATTATTAGTTTCATGATTTTTATTTTTGGTAAATAATTTGGATATGTGTCAATAATGGTCTGGACGCCATGTGTACAAAAGAAGAATTGGGTGATAGAACTGCAAATTGAATGTGTTATTATTAAATATTTACCATATTTAGCTACATTTATCAAACACGTTTAAAATGCTTTTTTACTTTTAAAAAAACACATGTTTAGAATGTTAAAGAACATATTTATCTTTTAATTGTTTTTCAATCCGTTAAAAAGATTCTCTTAAGTTCTTAACAATAAATTTTTTGTGGTTGCAGATTCTCTTAATAATGTAGAAAGATTCATACATCTTAAGGCTAAAAAATAGTTATAATATCTTATTCTAATTTGATTATAAAGTACTATTGATGGTGCACAAGTCTCACGTGTTCGACGTTTTGTCAATCTAGTGACACTTAAATTAGCCAAGTTAGCTTCGTATTTTGATTTGGTTTCTCATTAGTTTAATCCTTGATGTTCCCTTGAATGATTGCATGACTCTTTAATCGAATCCAAAGGATATCCTTTTAACAAATTAGTTAGGTAAGTTTGGTAAGTATTATGTCAGAGGTTGTGTTTTTTTTTTTGTTTTAAAGTTGATGGTTTTGTATTACATGTGCATTATGTAACATTCCGTTTAAAATTTGTCATAAAATAATTTTCAAGGAGAAATTTTGGACACATGCATGCTAAATATTTACACGAGTTTGCAGTGCTTGGCACTGTGTGCCATGATATTGTGCAGTGTGGTTGGGTGCGTGTGTGGTTTGAAATACACAACCCTTTCTGTTTATAGAAAGCCAGCTTTGCGAAGTTCTTCACACCTAAACCAAGATATCTCTCACTTTCTCTCTTTTCTTCTCGTCACTTTCACCCTCACTCCCTCTTTTTCATCTCACTTTTTCTCACACTCTCTCTCTCTCTCCCTCATTGAATTGTGCACAGTGCACATTGTCGGAAAACCGACGAGCTGAGGCAATCCAAAGTCACCACCTTGTTCGTCTCGATGCCATGAACTCAACGGTGCTAACCGTTTGTCCAAACTCCCAACCGTTCGACGAAAATCGCACACGAAAGAACCAAACCTTCCCGATGATATTCTAGTCATTCTAGACCGAGGTGAAGTGTCTAACTACTACCATTGGATTCCTTTCGTTGAGTAGATGAATTTTCATATGTCATTTGCTTGATTTGGTAGAGTTTTGACGTAGATCGAAAAAGTTATAGTGGCCGAAACCTTTCAAAAGAAATACATACCATTTCCCGTGCTTTTTAGGCCAAACCAAAAGTATATCGCCATTCTACTTATCTCTAGCTTCATTTTGACATAAAGAACGTAAATTTTGGCTAAGAAATGAAGAAGTTATGAAAGTTTGAAAATTTTCTAGAAACTGGCCAAACTGGTGTGTGAGCCGCGTGTGTGGGACCACTTTTTCAATTTTCATCTACACGAGGTGACTCATGACGACGCGTATTACCTAGGAGCAGTATGTGTGGTATTTTTCGGAGTGTTTCGAACCTCCGAATTGAGCAAATAAGGGATAAGTGTCGTTAATTAGTTCAATTAGTAACCTTTATGAGTTTAATCATTACTATAGTGATATCTCATATAGGTGAGACTTATCCAGAGGACTACCAGGGCTACCCAAGACAGGGAGGTTTTGACCCGGCTACTTACAAGTGAGTGAGTGGGTCTTTGTTTTGGTAAAAATATATTTATGTATGGTTTTCACTGCTTTCTTTAAATTGTTAGCATGACTTATATAACATGTGATTGTTGGAGGTAGAACATCTGTATTATATTTGTCATACATTTTCTTATATTGCTCATCAGTAGATGTAGAACACCCAGGTATTTGTACTCAGTCCTAGGGCCATGACTAGCTTTGACGTTTGGAGGTTCACACCCAGTATCGCTAAGCAACTTTGGATCCATTGTAGGTACTAGCCTGCTCTAGGTTGCACTAGGCAACTAGGACTTGTGTGTGAGGCGCTTTGCGCACAACGATTAGTGTTATGACTTGTGTCACTGTAGTACTTAGCATATTCTTTTATACCTAGCTTGTCCTCGTAGCTTATCTACTTGGGCTTGTGTGTTTACATATGGGTGAACATTCAGTCTTGTTTTTCAAACAGTCCAATATGGTTTTACCATTGATTTTTGGGGAGTACCCATATTACTATTTTTATAGTATTTTGAGGATCATACCGGGAGTATGACATATTTTCAGAAACTATACATGTTTTCCAATGAGGGGATAGTATGCTTTTGAAAACAAAGATTTTATCAAACTTTACTTTTTGACCCACTCACTTTTTATATTTTGCGCCCCTCTAGAACCTAGTGGCAGGTTTGAGTACCAGTGAGACGAGGGCGCATTTCGGCTAGTTGGTGGTTCTTATAGCTTCTCCGAACTAAGTAGGATTCGTTCCTACCTTTAGTTGCTAGTTTTTCTGTTATGTAATATCCATCCTCACGAGGGTGCGAATATTTATATTTCCTGCACTATTTACTATACTCTGACTGTTATACACATGTAATAATAGGTTTTACCCATCACTGCACTCTTTACTTCTGCTTCTAACTCTAATTTATTCACTTTTCTCAATCATTTGCATAATTGGCTTTTGTCACTTAACACGTGTCGGCTAGCACTTCCCGACACCTGACGTATCAGGATCAGGATGTGTTAATTAGATTTGTTAGTTCGTTTCCTTTCTTTTCATTGTTTAAGTTATGATTCTAAAAAGATTCTCCACTCAAATATCTCATATTAATTTACAGTTGATAACATAACACGTCACATTGTTTTACAAAAGAAAATTATATCGTAAATATGAAAAATAAATAGGAAGAATGTAATACAAAATATATTTCAAATTTGTGTTATAATTTTCTCTTGTAAAGATCTTAGAATCATATGAAAGAAAATTTGAGAGGCAATATGATATTTATGAGCGACTGCTTTTTAACAAATTATTCATGAACAAAAGCACTTATTATAAACATGTAGAAATTCGCATCGAAAGTCCAAAGCACTTGGAAAAATGCTTGTTAAAAAAACATTTGGCAAGTATCAATCCAAAAAGCGCTTTTATGAATAAAAAACGCTTTTAAATTTTTCTACTAAATATTGAGAGAACTGCTTTTAGCTATCAAAAAACATCTTTGAACTATTTCACAATCTCACTAAAATAGTAATTTGACAATATCCTTCAGTTGATCATTTCAATCAAATCAATTCCTAACAATAATATGGTTCACTTAGTTAACTCATACACTTTGTCTTTATCAAAAACTATAAAACATTTTCGATTTGTGTTTCTAATCAGGATCAAACTTTAATAGTACGTATCATTCAATGATACGTCTGTTAAATGATTTAAGATTCATTTGAGACCTACCGCAAATTAATCTGGAACCATTCAATAGCCGTACCATTCAATGGTACATACCACACAAAATTTTTTCTTTTAACAGAGAAGAAGTGGCGCTCCAAGGGGCACGTTGGTTCAAAGTCCAACATATGGGCTGCTGCACGTGCCACCCAACAGGTTATCACGGCTAAATCACGTGGCCCATCATGCCACGTCATCAACCATCGTTGGGCCCATGTGCTGGAGCTTACAATCACAAATTTCTGATTGAGTTAGGCTTGAAACACCCCTACCTATACTTGGATAAGAAGCAATCCCATGGTGCTACTAGTTGTACTGGGTCCCACATTCCGTCGTATTAGATGTCGCTTAAATGAGGATACAATACAAGGAGCTTGTAGTTAAAATGATTAAGAACATTACTCCGCTTTGAGAGAGACTCATGAAGCTCTCCCGTCAACTGAGACCAAAATACCAAGAGTTTCAATTTCTCCTGTGCGGACCTACATTCGGTTTCCCAAATATCACCGGTATAAAAAACAAAGAAGAAAACAAAATTTTGGAGAGATTGAAATAGCAACCTGCAAACAGAACCAGATAATTTCACACTTGCAATAAAACAATCAAATGCATACTGGTCTTAAAATTTCAACCCTAAAAAATTAACACTTTCAAGATAAGAACAGCTGAGGCTTCAGATTCCAATGTACTAGGATAGTTAGGAGGAATCATCTGCTGTTTCTTCTGTCATATAAGCATTCTATCTGTACATCTTGTACCTCAAGAAACGAATCAAAGGCTTCAGGTCAAATTATGTCAGGCACATCTCAAAAAACCGATCAAAATGTGATCACTGATATTCTCTTCACGTCAGAAGTACACCCATCATACGTCTACAGCTCCTTCACGGTTCCTCTTAATCTCCTTGTGGATAATCAGTTGTAGCGGCGTTCCTGAAGCCAATGTATGAAACAAGATTACAATAAAAACAGTATAAACAAGTATAATTGGCTGATCAAGGAGTAACACTCTACGATCAAGAAGAAAAGAACAGGAGAAACTTCGAAATAGCAGTTGATCTGTCAAAATAAATAACTCATACGCCACACATTTAAAATTTTCTTGCTGGAAACTATAAGCTTGAAGCTCATTGATGAGAATTATTATGAGATTTCAGAAAACCTTACAAACTAATTCATCAACTGGGGAACAGGTGTAAAAGGTATGTTTTGGGCCTCTTCCCCTGACCCCCCATTTCCTCTTTCCAAAAAAAACCCCCTTTTTATTGCTGTATAGTTCAATGCTTTTATGTTTTGGTGTGATTTTTTTCTTTAAACAAGAACTATAGATTCAGGTTTATGGATCTAGACAAATGGAATAAAGCTACACATACACAAGAAAAAAAATGCAGAAATCACAACAAATGACCATAATACTTGTCTAACATAATTCCACACTAAGAGAAAAATCGACAGAATCAATCACACTAGTATAGAAAGAACACAGCACGTCGTTACTAGCCAAAAGAAGAAACACCATTCATACCACTTCCAGGTATTTCTGAAAAGCATCAAGTAGCTACAAGGGTCATCTTTTTTATTACCTGGGTTGCTTTGACCTTTTGCCTTGCAGCATAGAAGGATGGACCTCTATTGCCATTCTCAGAGTCAGAAGAACTGGAAGTGGAAGTAGAACTAGAACTGTCATCACTATTGCAATCATCACCCACCTCCGCAGGAGACCTTAAAAATTGTGACTTCTCTTCTGCCCCCTTTTTTTCTTCTTGTCTTAAGGTCATCGGATCATCACCATTCTCATTATCACTAGAACTTAAAGATGAAGCTCGTTTTCTTTTGAGCACCTTTGGAGTATGTTCTACACTTGCCAAAGCCAAATAGTCATTGGCTTCGGGTTTTTCATTATCATCATCATCATCACTATCAATAACCAAAATAGGGGATTTCTGAGCACCTGGCATGTAATATTTATGTTAGGCATCACAGAGGCATTGGCAATAAGGTTCCAGGAGAACTTTTAAAGACGACAAAAATAGTTCATATTCATATACAAGTATTTTCATTGTTGACTTACATTTACAAAGTTCCTTTAAAGAGAATATCTTCAAAATTATTCCAAGGATAGCTTAGGTTGTAGCATATTTAATCTCATTAATATATATGAGTAGCCACACCGAATGCATTAATTGCACGTAAATCACAAACAACCTAATGCACGTCTAAATCTTATACTCCGGATAGAGTATGTCAAAACAAGAAATTCTCTCCCCCCCCAAACACCTGTCTTCCAATTTACAGGGCGAGAGGAGAAGGCATATGAATGCTTATGTCATATGACCACCATGGTATTCAAGCATAAAAAACAGAAACATCGTCACATACATCCACAAATTTGTTCATAGTTATTTCAATATTTATACTCTCTTTTTTCACTACCTATTTAGTCACTCTTTCTAACTATGCAACGTGTGAGGAGTAAGCTGGAAGAAGAGAACAAAACACAATCTGCGCTCCTCTTTCGCACGTAAAATACTTAAATGGTAACCAGCCGACTAGCAATCAACGAAGGTTCTTAACACATTCACACACATTGATGCATACTTCATAAAACTTAAGCAAAACACAAGCAGTAAACTCAATTAGCCAACGGCTAGCAACTAGAATAGAGTAAAAGCATGCAAATGTCGTATAGTTCTCCGATACCTGAAGTTTTCCGATCTCCATTTCCTTTAGGATGCGAATGATCACTCGGAGAAGGGTCTTGTGCACTCGCTGCCACGCTTCCATTTCCATTAAACTCAAACACATTCTCCAAATTTTTCACAGGGTGAGAGATTGCACTACGATTCCCCTTTCTACCATCAAAAATCATTTCACCATTATCTCTCGTTCCTTCCATATGTCCTGCATCCCGACACCTTACATTCCTCCATTTCTCTGCTTTCTCCTCTATCCTCGAAAGTCTTCTCTCCGTTTCCGAATATTCCCGTTCAAGCAGAACCTCAAGCTTCCTTTTTTCTACCTCTAATTCACTGCACTTCCTCATCAGCTCCATAACCGCATCGTTATCATCTTCTCCAACTCCCCTCTTCATCTCCTGCAACAGCTTTTTGTATCTCTCGTTTGCAACGTTTCGCTCATCCGCAACTTTGAGCATTTCCAACTGATCAAACTGGTGCTGTTCCTCCAGCTTAGCATTCTTGTCCTTCAGCTCTTTAATCTCTCTCTTCAGCTTAGCCTCCCGGGCTACTAAATTCTCTTCAGCTCGGTCGAAATCCCGAGACAAAAACGTCGCCCGCAGAGTCGAAATCATGTGGGAAATGCTTGGAAAATCATCTTCGCTGCTAAATCTACTCGCGGCTTGTCCCCGTACCCCCATTTCCAAGCACACTGATACAGAACAAGAACCAAGTTAAGTCCCCAAAACAATGCAAAACACTCGAGACACCCAGAAAACCCCTAAACACACCCACCAACAAATTCCAATTTTCTGGCCGATTCTATCACCCAAACATGCCAGAAACATCAAAAAACGCAAAAACCCCAACACCCATAACCTGAAAAACGAAAAGTTTTCAACTTTCTGAGAAACTTACCTGAAATAGTAAAATGGGCGACCCAAAAGTGTGAAAAAAATGAGGAATCTTTGTCGCCAGAGATGGACGAGAGTTGCCCAAAATTGTAAAACGGGAGACCCAGAAGTGTGAAATGAGGAATCTTTGAGAGCAGAGAGGGATGGGAGGTGATGAGAACTGTGAGAGGTTTTGGGTTTTGGGTTTTGGGTTGTGGGATGAACTGCGTGATTGGTAGATATGTTTTGAAGCAGAAGAAAAAGTGCGGGATTTTGTTGGTGAGGGGGAACTGGGGAAGTGAGAAGGTCAAGGGATTTGAAGAATCAAAGAGAGATGATGATGATGATGATGATGCAAGGAAAAGGAAGCTGATTGGGTCTTTAAGTCTTGACCTCTGTAGTAAAAATGTTGAGTGTGCAGGGGGGCGGGGGAGGTGGCGTGTGACAGTAGATTTGCAATTAATTATTTTTCTAACTTTGTTTATTTGCCGTGTCATGCTAATTGAACCCCACCTGAAAAAAAGATAATTTCTTTTGCAACTAAATGTTAATTATAAAATAAATAAGGGCTAATCCCATATATTTTTTTTCAAACTATAAAAGATTAAATTAAATTCGAACGTGAATGTTTACATCAAATGTCAAAATATTAAACAATTAAATTGGTTCAAAACGATTTTATTTATGAAAGTCACTTATGCGTAAGACAAATAATAATCATATAAGGTTCAAAGTTGGACAAGTTTAGCGGTGGATGCAATTCAATTTATACTTGCATGTTATTTGATCAAGTTGGTAGGTGAAGTTTAATTTTTCAAGTTTGATCAATTTAACTCGGTTGCTTTTCTTAATATGCCAGCTTAATATCCGCCCCTAGACATAAATGTTCGTGTGTCAGTAGATGGAGGATATTTTGGTCCAAGTAAATGAGTTATTGAAATGCTCTTTAAAAAGTAGTCAATTTTTTTAACAGATATCACTTTTGTAAAGAAAAAGACAAGTTTAAAGGATTAATTTGGGACGAAAAACAGTCTTTTTCGCCACATCGGGGCTATGGGAGTCGAACCCAATTAAACGAAGTTGAATTGTTGAAGGACTAAAGTTAAACTAATTAAAACTTTAAAGGGCAATTGTAAAATTGACCCATGAACTAAAAAGAGTGTTACAATGCATAGTTTGATGACACAACAACAATACAAAATAAACGAAGTTAATGCGTTGTTCAAGTTCAAAGAAATAAACGATAGCAAATAAAATCCAACACTCATCACTTTGAAGGTAAAATGACAAGCTTAACCATTTTATTGACGTAAACACTTCAATTTAGAAGTAGTTTTGTGCTTATGAATATTAAACGGGCGAGTCCTAGCATAAAATCTTTGACACGTTTAATATCATATTGTGTTCGAATTTGTAAAATTTATAAGAGAAACTTACATGCCGAGGGTTCATGCCCCTTCTTCATGTCACGTAAGGAGAAGGAAGGGGTATGAATCTGTTAAGTTTGGTTTAGGACTCGTTTTGTGCTTATGAATACTAAACGGGCTAGTCGTGGCATAATCTTGTAACATGTTTATAATCATGTCGGGTTCGAATTTGTAAACTTTATAAAGAAACATACATGTTACGGGTTCATGCCCCTTTTATTGTATTTAAACTTGCTAATTATACATTAGAGAGACAATGAAATGTAACTTATCCATTTCCTTACTTTCTCACAGACACTAATACTTCTTCATCCAAAAATACCTGCAGCAATGGCATCAGATAAAAACATCCACCTTTCTTTCATCTTGTTCTTCTACTCTCCTTTTCTTCTTTCCTCCTTGATCGTCCTCAAACTCCGGCTCTAACGCCCTCTTTACGGTGCTTGTCACAATTTGTACGTCGTCTCTCAATTGCAATGCGGTGCACGGACTCCCTTGATCGAGCTGATCTTTGAGTTCTCGATTTTCCTTCATCAGCTCCGTTTTGTCTTTCTTCAGGTTTTTCACCTCTTCCCTTTCGGCTTCAAGAGTTCCTTCCAGCTTCTTCACGAAACTTTTCAGAGATTCAAACAATGATTTCTGCTCGGCAATTAAGAACTCGTAATCCTCTTTCAGCTTTCTCTTTTCCTCCTTTTCTTCTTTCAGCTTTCTCTTCAATTTTTCTGTTTTCTCCTTCTTACTCTCCAACTTTCCAGTCAGCCTGTCCACTTTTCTTTGAGCTTTTGCGACTTCAGCACTTGCGTTCTGAACCATTTCCTGTAAATCTTCTGATCTTTTTTCCAACTTCTCATTGCTGCCGTTCAACCTTTTCGAAATAGTGGGAGCTGGGAGGGATGGTGATTGTATCTTATGAGCTTGAAGTTCGTCATCCGATGAGCCCGCTGTATCATCAAACACATCTTCCCCTTCTTGTCCATCAACTTCAGCTTCCTCGTGTGTTTTTCCATTTTCTTTTATTTTCTTCTTCTCCTCCTTGTTCTTAAAGCTCGGCTGCACAGTCGAATTACCAAAACAAATAGGATATCAGCATCTACAACCAAATTCCTACCAATAGTGTATATATAATGTGTATGTAACTGCATACGTATTACAACTGCACTGTCTTGCACGACAGCTATGATGTAAGTGCTGAATGTTATAACTATAAACTTACCCCAATGTCTGCAACGTGTATTTGTTCCAGTTTCAAGTGCAGTTCCTGCAAGCTCCATTTTACTAGAGCTGGTCTCTGTCCCTCCCTTCCATTGATTGGTTGTATGAGGTTCGTTCTCTCACACAACCAGAGCTGCTACATTGAAAATAAAACAAAATTACAATCACATATGACGGTACTCTTACATTTGGAAATTATTCTACACTAGAGAAGGTAAATTACCATTATGACAATCACACACCCAGAAACAGAACACGGCTTCGACATCCTGGTCTGTTTTCCCAATGATTCGTGTACAAGGTCAGCCACTGCTTTTGCCCAGGAATATCTTGAAATATTTTTTAAATCTTCACAACACTTGACTATATTCCATGGAGTGAACTGGCTTGAGTCACATAATAAGAAGGTACCGCATAGTTCTATCAAAACCAGACGTACAACATCCTCTATATCTGTTTCTCTCTTCCCTTTTATCGCTTCTTCCAAAGCATCATGCACCATTTTTTTGGACACTCTTTTTACGTCGAAATATCTTTTGGTGAAATCTGATTTGTATTTCACTGATCCTATTAATTGTACTTCACCTTCTTGTGGGAGTCCCAGAATTTCAGCAATGTCTTCGGTTGTGAAGGATGCAGATGTGCTACCAAACTCAAAACTCCTTGTTCTTGAGTTGTAGCACCTGATGATTTTAAGGATGTCTTTCTCCGATTTCCTGCATTGATCTTCAGAAATCACACCATAGTAAAATGCAGATGTTAATGGCCAAAATGGAGTTTGCCGAAGCAACTCCAAGTGCCCTTCAGTTAAGTGTTTCTTAACTCGCTGCATTGTATTAAAAAATGACGTCATATTACTGCGGTATTGTACATGTGGACTCTTCCACGTTTTCATCTTCCTTTTTTGTGTTTTCTTCTTTTCTCTCTGCTTCTTTGTGACCCCTATATAACCTATATTCACACATATAGGTTAACAACATCACAGTTTATATTGAAATCAGACCAGAAAAGCACAAATACACAATCGTCAAAGATAAGTCAACACTTAAAACATAACCCCCCTGACTACCAATTAACTAACAAATCTAAAAATTAGCACGAATTAAACTGCAAAAACATATAAACTCCTTAATCCAATACCTGAAATTCCCAGATCGTTATTTCCTTTAACAGGAATAGAGCTTACACTGCTACTATTGTTTGCAGCACAACCGTTTGCAGACAGACGCTCGCTTCTTCTTCTTTGCAAGTTGTCACCCAAACCCTTCCTCAATTTCTTACTAGCCTTCTCAAACTGCGAACTGCAGCTCTCCAGCTCAAACACATCTTCCCCTTGTTCTCGATCTTCTCGTCCATCAGTTTTAGCTTCTTCACGTGTTGTTTCATTTTCTCTTCTTTTCTTCTTCTTCCCCTTGTCCTTCTTAAAGCTCAGCTGCACAGTTGAATTATCCAAACAAATACGATAACAGTTGTTATGTAACTTCATACCAATTACAACTACACTGTATTGTATAACAGTTGTTATTTAAATACTCATATTATTACTATAAACTTACCCCAACGTCCGCGACGTCAATTTCTTGCAGTTTCATGTGCAGTTCTTGCATGCTCCATTTTACGAGAGCTGGTTTCTGTCCCTCCTTTCCTTTGATTGGTTGTATGAGGTTAGTTTTCTCACACAACCAAATCTGTTAGGATTAAAATAAAAAATAAAAAATTAATTCACATATGAAGGCACTCTTGCATTAACACGATATTCTATGTAAGAGTACGTCAATTACCATTATGGCAACTACACATCCATGAACAGAACATGCATCGAACCTCCTGGTCGACGTTCGCAATGAATTGTGTAAAAGGTCAGCCACTGCTTTTGCCCATGAATATCTTGAAATATTCTCTAAATCTTCACAATACTTGACTATATTCCATGAAGTGAAGTGGGTTGTGCCACTTAATAAGAAGGAAACGCATAGTTCTAGTACAATCAGACGTACTACATCCATTTCTCTCTTCCCTTTCATAGCTTCTTCTAAAGCATCATCCACCATTTTTTTGGACACTTCTTTTACCTCGAAATATCTGTTGGTAAAATCTGATCTGTATCTTGTTGATCCTTTTAATTGTACTTCTTCACCTTCTAGAGGAAGTCCCAAAATTTCAGCGATGTCTTCGGTTGTCATCAATGCAGATGTGGTACCAAACTCAAACCTCATTGATGTGGAGTTGTAGCACCTGATGATGTTGCGGATGCCAGTCTCTGGTTTCTTGCATTGATCTTCAGAAATCACACCATTGTAAAATGCCGATATTAATGGCCAAAATGGAGTTTGCTGAAGCAACTTCAAGTGCCCTTCAGTTAAGTGTTTCTTAACTCGCTTCATTGTATTAAAAAATGATCTCATAGTACAACGATATTGTATATGTTTTCCTCCACCTCCCGTCTTCCACTTTTCCATCATCAATTTTCCCATGTTCTTCCATTTCTTCTGTTTCCTTTCGTCCCCTCTATAACCTATCCATACATAAATATAAATATATACATATGTGTGTGTGTGTATATATACACATATTTAAAATTAACAACAGAATTATACCGAAACCAGACCACAGGCACAATCACAAATATAAGTCGAAACTTCAAAATTTAACCCCCCAAAACTACCAATTAACAAACAAAACCCAAGCACTAAACTGAAAATTAGCATCAACAATCCTTGCAAATATTAGATACTTAAAATTTTTAGAATGAAAATATGACTTTAGCCCCTGAAACTCAAGTTTCCTTACATAAAACCCAATATGGTTTTTTTACCTGAATAAAACCCAGTTACTAGGCTCCACATATGCAAATTCATTAATTTTGTTTTACTTTACACATTTTGTATTTTTTGAATGCCTAAAATACCCCTAATTACAATTTTAACGTATACAATTAATTGTATGCAAATTTGAAGGGAGAGATTAAAGATTCTAAAAAAATGCATTAATTTTAAATTCATTGCATATTATAACAAATTGGAGATTAATGCTTCTTGCGAAAAAAAGTAAAAACATAAAAGAAGCATTAATGTTGTACTTTCCTTAAGACTTCGTAATTGTTTTTAAATTTGTATAAAATTAGGCCATTTTAATTTAATTTTTTCATTTTCTTGCCAAGTGAAAATCTTAAAGGGCACTATAAAATAATTTACATAAAAATATAAGTAAATTATTTGGACACATGTATTAATAATAAAATGTGCCCAGTATATGTAATAATACATGCAAAATAAAGGAATGTTATTTGATTCAAAATTAATTTACTATATTTTATATATCAATATAGGTAAATTATTTGCACATAAATATCAATAATAAAATGTGCCTAGTATATGTAATAATGCATTCAAAATAATTTACCTACAAAATAAAGAAATGTTATTTGAATCAAAAATAATGTATCTACTTACTTTTTGTTTATAAATTTTAATTTACCTATTATTTTTTTTTGTACAAAAATAATGTATCTACAATATAATTTGTACAAATATAATTTACCTATTGTTTAATTTTTATACAAGATAATGTGTCTATTGTTTTGTTTTAATGGAGATAATTTGTTTTTGGTTTAATTTTTACGAAAAAATTAACCCACCGTTTAACTTTACCAAAATAATGTATCTACTATTTTAAGAATATAATCTACTATTTCATGCTTTATTATTATATATGTGTTCCAACAAAAAAAAAAACTATTATATATGTGTGTGTTGTGTTTGTAGAATAATTTACCTAAACAAAGATGTAGTAAGTTGTAAATAATTTATAATATATGTGTATTAGAGTCATTGTAAGACAAATAAATAAAAAAACTATAAAACGTTAATTATGAGGACTAGTTAGATTTTAATACCCTATCAATTCAAAATTGAATAATGGTTAACTAATAATGAATGTGTGTGAGAAAAAGTTATATAATGTTGTGGTATAAGTTGTAAATAGCTTATAATAGTAGGTTACTTATTTTCTTACGTGACAATCTATTTAAATTTTGAGTTTTTTTTTTAAGTTTAAACATATGTGGGTTTTAGTCCGAAAAATATGAGTTGTAGGGTCTATTTCTGAAGAACCCAAATTTAGATTAAGTACCAAATGCTACATTTTGTTTTTCATTTCAAATTGATACCATTTGGATTGCGTCTCAAGAAAACACTTCTGCTCATAAGGGCTTATGTTAAAAAATGTTTTTATTATAGACATCTTGAAATTTTTATTAAAAATTCCAGTGCTTCCTCGGAAAGCATTTCAGTGCTTCTTAAAGAAACATTTGGCAGGTGCTTTTTGGTTTTAAAAAGCACTTCCACAAGCAATCCCAAACTGTTTAGTAACAAAAATTGCCAAATTAGTACTTAATCCAAATTTTCTAATTCCGGAAATTCGTTAATCCAAATTACCTGAAATTGTCAGACCTCCATTTTCTTCATCAGAAGCAGAGTTGTCTGCAGCACTATCAGAAGCGATTGCAGCCAAACGCTCGCTTCTTCTTCTCTGCATGCCGTCACTCAAACCCTTCCTCCTCCTCCTCAATTTCTTCCTCGGAGGCTCCGAAATTACCTCATTGCCCTCGTCTTCCTCCGGCAGCTCCTCTCCGCTCGCCGCCTCTGCCTTGACAGCGGAAAGCTTGAGCCTGAGCTCGTCCTCTGATTTGAGCTTCTCGAGCCGCTCGAACTCGTGCTTTTCCTCCATCAACGCCTTCTCGTACCTCTGCCGCTCGATTTCTCGCTTCAGCTTCGCTTCTCTCGCCGCTAATGCCCCTTCGATTCGGGCGAATTCCTCCGCCCGAGACGCCCTTCTCAGCGCCGAAAACAGCTCCGAGACGCTCCGATTCTCGGCTTCGGCTTCGGCTTCGTCTTGGTGGCCGTTAGAAGGAGGAGTAATTGGTGTCGCGATCACCATCTGCGGTGACGGAAATCCGAAACGGAACCGCGTTGAAGACCCGAAACACTTGCGTTTCGGGAGGAAGTGGAGAAAGACTGACTGGAGTCTAAAGCTGAATTATTGAAAAAGATGGAACGAAGAAAGGGTACCATTGCTGAGTGTCAAGGTGTACGTATGAATGAACAAGATCTCGCCACGTGTCGTTAGCATGCATGATCGTACGGTTTTCCCAATAAAGAAAACGCATTACGACAAACGAATCTTTCAAAAATATATATCAAAATGGATCCCCAATTCTAGACTCCATTATAAAAAGGTAAGCATTTCTACATTTTTGCAAATGAAAACACTCTGATGTGTTGTAAAAAAAGAAAAAAAAATACTTTTAAACTAATATTTTTCTTCACTTGTAACTAGTAATCTTAAAATCGACTCTTATAAATAGTGTGCTTGACATATATGACTAGTCTATTGTGTGACCTAATTTAAATTTTTTGTCATTTTCAACAATGTCTAAAAAATTGATCTCATATAACCATATTTGATTTTAAAAGTCATCCAAAACGTTAGGATATAATATGAACGCAATTTTTAATTTTTAACTCGATGAGTTTTCTCGAGTTCATGATGTTTCACTTACAAGTAAAAAGAAAAATAATATAACCATAATTCTAGTGACAATAGTACAAGTTTTAAAGGGAAATTAGTACAAACAACCTAGACTATTTTGCGGTGTGCACAAATACCACTTTAAGGAACAATGATAGACGACTTGAGGTAAGAATTGGGTTGACTAAACATCATGGGAAAATATCTCGTTATTCCTCGAAGCTCTATCCGCACGACTTGTTGTCAACAAAATTTTCACCGACGTAGCCTAAGGGTCGGGGTTTTCTTCAATATCTTAGAGTATTTTGTACTTTAGGTATTTTAATCATTAAAATTTTATTTTAAAATATAAAAATCAAAATTCAACGGTTAAAAAATTCGAAGTACAAGGTACTTCAGAGCATCTAATAATTTTTGACCTAAAGTCCTAAAGTGGCAAAAACACCTCTAACAATGGTCTATTATGCGCCACATAATGCGATTAGACAGAATTTGAAGCAAAAATTGACACGAGCTGTACACGTTCACATGAAAAAAAAAGAGTACGGGTGGTAATGGGAGAGGCAGATTTGGGCTCCTTCCACCAAAATGGAACAGAATGCACACATCTCTTAAGTTTCAACATCCTTAGCAAGATACTGCTATTAACTTACATTAATTTACAAATGCAGACACATTGCTAGCTTGGTTCAATGCCCTACTTCCTCAAGTGATACACACAGAATTTTTTCAATTTTCTCCTCTTCTACTTTCACTTTCTTGTATTCTCCTTGTTCGTACTCAAACTCCGGATCTAACGCCCTCTTTACGTTGTTGCTTTTCTCAATTTGTACGTCGTCTCTCAACTGCATTGCGGTGCATGGAGTCCATCGATCGTGCTGATCTTTGAGTTCTTGAATTTCCTTGATCAGCTCCATCTTGCCCTTCTTTAGGTTTTTCACCTCTTCCCTTTCGGCTTCAAGTGTTCCTTCCAGCTTTTTCGCAAAACTTTTCGCAGATTCAAGCAATGATTTCTGCTCAGCAATTAAGAACTCAAAGTCCTCTTTCAGCTTTCTCTACTCCTCCTTTTCTTCTTTTAGTTTCCTCTTCAATTTCTCTGTTGTATCATCAAACACATTTTCCCCTTCTTCTCTATCTTCTCGGCCATCAAATTTAGCTTCTTCGTTTTCTCTTCTTTTCTTCTTGTTCTCCTTAAAGCTGAGCTGAATGGTTGCATCATGCAAACAAATAAGATATCAGCATCTACCAACTCCCGGCATTAGTACGTGTATACCAATTAGAACTACACGTATTGTATAACAGTTATTATGTACGTACACATTAATAAATTATAACTATATACTTACCCCAATGTCTGCAACGTCTATGTGTCTCAGTTTCATTTGCAGTTCCTTCATGCTCCATTTTACGATAGCTGGTTTATGTCCCTCCCTTCCGTTGATTGGTTGTATGAGGTTCGTTCTCTCACACAACCAAAGCTGTCAGGACAAAAATAATTACAATTGCATAAGACGACACTGCATTGGCAAGATATTATAAGTACGAAGAGTAGGCCAATTACCATTATGACGACAACGCATCCATGAACAGAATATGGCTCAAATGTTCCTGTCTACTTTTCCAGTGACTTGTGTAGAAGGTCGGCCACAGCTTTTGCCCATGAATATCTTGAAATATTTTCTAAATCTTCACAATACTTGACTATATTCCATGAAGTTTCAGCGCTTGAGCTGCAAAATAAGAAGGTAACACATAGTTCTACTACAACCAGGCATACTGTTTACACTAAAAAATATCCCCCGGGCCAGAACTTAGTTTTGGTAATGGGTTGGGACTAGAAGAGTAAGGGCCCAATCCAAACCAGTGAACAAAAGAAGAAAGCATGTATCTCTCTCCACTGACAGCATTAAATGCAATGCACTCGACATTTTGGAGAGAATGAGGATATGAATAAAGAACTCTCTCAGTGGGAGTAGACTGATCAGAGATATTATTTATACCTTCCTGATTAAGCCTTACTTCACTGAGTCTTCAAAGACGGTCGTAGAGGGATTTGACAGCTACGGTATAGACTCCCGCTGGTCTATATAAACGAAGGAAGAATTCAAAGATGAGGACACTCAAACAATCAAGAAACAGAACTCTTAAGTTCAGAAAGAAACTTCTGAGGAAATCCCTCAAAGCCTTTCCCAGATATAGATTTCATCTCTATCTGTTGTCATCTCATTCACACTGCCCGTGTAGTTCGTGACTTTGAGAACTCAAAGACTAGAATCCTAGGATCATACTCCCTAACTCCTCTGAGGAGTAGTGAATTAAGCCCTGCCATCAAATCAACCCCATTTGATAGTATCGATTACCAATCTTAGGCCAAAGTGTCTTTGATTATTTCCCTTTACAAGGAAGCAGCTTTTAGACCATCATGATGGAACTATATCCAACCCGATGGGTGTTTTGTCAATCTAAAATGACCATTACATGTAATATTATTGCACATTTATCTACATAAAGTCTTTCAATATCAGTTCTTACTTTACATATTTACTTACAAGTCTTTACTTTCCGTATTTATATTCAAGTATTTCAATTCCCGTCTTTTATTACAGTCTTTACTTTTCTTATGTATGCACAAGACTGGCGCGTTTTGCTACAACCAGTTTATAACAAACCCCATCTTAGCAATCTCTGGTATAAACATCGAGAGATATTAAAAGTCCTTAACGAGCAAGGCAATAAAAAGAACCTAACCGATAACTTATCTAATTAAGTCACAATCCTGTGAAAGGAAGTTATATTACTTGTGGCGCAAGTATCTAACATAATTCAACTGAATTTAACAAATACATCATTCTATTGGCAGAAACCAATAGTGGCACGCCTGACGAATACACCAACATCAAAGGCCTTATAAATATTCCTCCAAAGGAATAGAAGTGAAGCCCGCAGAAACCAAACCAAGCAGAAAGGTGAAATCCAGCGGTTAGCCAACCCGTATGCTCCCTGCCTACATCTTGCAAAAAGGCCTCGAACACGTACGACATCCTCTACATCTGCTTCTCTCTTCCCTTTTATCGCTTCTTCTAAAGCATCTTCCACCAATTTTTTCAACACTATTTTTACCTCGAAATATCTTTGGGTAAAATCTGAGTTGTATTTCCTTAATCCTTTTAACTCTACTTCCTGACCTTCTTGTGGAAGTCCCAAAATTTCAGCGATGTCTTCGGTTGTCAACAATGTAGATGTGCTACCAAACTCAAAACTCTTGTTCTGGAGTTGTAGCACTTGATGATGTTGCGGATGTCCGGATTTCTTGCATTGATCTACAGAAATCACACCACTGTAAAATGCCGATATTAATGGCCAAAATGGAGTTCGTTGAATCAACTCGAAGTGTCTTTCAGTTAAGTGTCTCTTAAGTCGCAGCATTGTATTAAAAAATGCAATCATATTACAACGGTATTGTACACGGTTTTCTCCTTTTCTCATTTTCGTCTTTTCCATGTTCTTCCTCTTCATCAGCATCTTTGCATCCCCGCTATAACCTATATACATCCACATTTAAAATTAACAACATATTTCAACATTTATACAGAAATCAGAACAGAAAAGTACGGAGAAACAATCATCAAAAGAGAAGTCAACCCTTCAAAATATAACCCTCTGATTTTCAATTAACCAACAAAATCCAAGCACTAAACTAAAAATTTAAAATAAACTAACTTGGTTCTTAATCGCAAATAGGGAAATGATTTTCACCGTTGATTTATTCAATTTTGTGGCTAGAAACAAGAGGGGACTGCAAGGGGATAAAAAATGGAGTGTGGATATTATTTCCCTTGCAAAAATAGAAATGATACTTGATTTTCCTTTAAGTCGTTCTCTAGCGTCAGTTTCATTTGAACCAATATTGTACTTTCCACAAAAGCTGAACTTTACTTTGCCACATAATACAAAATATTGTTTGTTTTTTTTACATTAAGGAAAAGGGGAATAAGTTTGCATCGAACTCATCATTTATGAGATTCGAACATAAGACCGCTTACTTACAAGTGAAAAACAAATACGAATATTAATATATCGTACTACTGAGTGGCTTGAACATAAACTCTAGTAGCTACGCCAAAATAAAAAGTCAACTACAGTTTTTTATTTTAATTTTTTTAGACAACTGTATATTACACTAAGGAGGAGAACTTGAGCTAAACTACATAATGAGCACGTGTTGCCAAAATTAGATTAACCGAAATCAACCCAATTAAGTCCAAATTTAATTGCTCACAAGTGTACGGTTCGTAGTATAGTATAGTAGGCAAGCACAAGATCGTTCCAACTGAGATTGATATAATTCTAATCATCTAACCTAATTTAAATTGCACTTGAATTGAAATTGAATAATGTTTGACAAGTTGAGATTCTAAACAGAAAGTAAATAATATTAATAAATGATTGAGAAAGACGAATAACAAGAAAACAAAATTATAAATCAATTGGGAGAAACACTAGGGCGTCCGATTCACCATAACCAATCCAACCTAATTTCAGCAGTTAATTATTTATGTATAATCATCCAAATTGACAGTCGAGTTCTCTAATTCATATAATATCCATGGCATCTGGACTACTACGTATATTCTTATGTGCAAGCAATCTATGGCATCTAGATTGCTAAACAAATAAGAATTCATTAACGATTTGGGAACTAACTAAGAGACCGCATGAGACTAAGTGCATGGCATCTACATCAAAGATTTCATGGCATCATTTGCAAGAAGCTAGAACCCGAATTAACAACATGGCATCTGTGATAATTCGCATCAAATACACTCAATCCAAATCTAAGCAGTGGCCAATCACCAAGATTAAAATCAAGCTCATATGCACAGCAAAATGATACTCAAAATGAATGAAAATTCATAAATAACTAAACTGAGGTTTTAAGAATTCATGGTCAGGCTACATCGTAGCCCTAGCAGAAAGAAGTTAGTTCCAAAACATAATCGAACAAAACATTGAATCCATAATCAAATTAAGAAAAAGCTCAGTGTAGAAAAAGCCTGAATCTTTCTTGCTCTCCCACACCTCTGTTAGTCGAACACGTTGTCCCCAATCATTGGTTCTCTTCTTTTTCTTTTCCCTCTTGTGCTTCCTCTTCTTTTTCGTAACCGATGAAACTTTAACGCCCATTTATTGACTGAAATAAAAGAGAGAAAATTGAAAGCTCTTGAATTCTTTGCTGGCCATTTTGTGCATTTATGCACCTTCATTGATTCCAATATTTGACAACACCTTCTTCAATTTTCGCTTAATTCATGTCAGCAATTTCATCTCCTGTTGTTGAAGACCCACAGATTGAAAGTGGAATTTGGAAAGTTGATTATCCACCCTTCTTTGATTTTGCTTGGTTGAACTCTTCCTCCACTATCGTAGCATGTGTGTCGGCTAACTCCTGGAAATTGGGAGAGACTAACCCAACCCTTTCTTTTCTTCTCTCGGCTCAAATAGGAGGATAAGAGCAACTTGTGAAATTTGAAGGAGTCACGTGCTGGGCATCACCCTTTTATTCTAATAAGTAACCTGCAATTAAAATAAAATCTATTTAAGCCACATGTAAATTCTAATGTCCAATAGGTAAATGCTAATAATCTTTATACTTAAACCAAAGACCCAAGCCACTCAAATTGGAATAGATAATCTAATTATTTTAAAACAAAGAATTTCAACATGATTTTTTTTACTTATTAGTCGAACTATAGAAACACAAAAACATGTAATTCCTTTCATTTAAATCCAAACTGTCACAAGAAAATGTAATTTTTGGGATAAAATAAGTAGTACAATTATGCGCTCATCAGCACGCTATAATATATTACTATTGAATTCGTCGTCCACCTGATTGAAACCTAATGCCACCCACTTTCAGGTGTAGAGGACCAATTGGAAAAAGTATAACCCCCACTAGTCAAAATTAAGCAATTAAGCAGCAAAATTTCAAGCACTAAATAAAAATTAGCATAAATTAAATATGAAAATATCATAAATATAATTCCTTAATCCAAATTACCAGCAATTGGCAAACCTCCATTTCCTTCAACAGAAGAAGCAGAGCTTGTTTCACTGCTATTACTGATTGCAGCCAAACGCTCGCTTCTTCTTCTTTGCAAGTTCCTCCTAGGCTTCTCAATTACCGATTTACCCTTGTTTACACTCAAATTTGTCATGTTTTCACTTATTTGGGTCTAAAGCCAAATTATGGCATTACGTGGGGGTTATTGTGAAATTAGGCCAAACTTACACCAAGATATTTTGGGTATCTACAAGTTGACATATTTTGGCCAGCAAGAATGACACTTTTTCTTGTAGGCTGGAGGTGTGTTTGCAAGTGGATAGTTAATTAATGTTATCCTTCTTTATGCAAGTGGAGCCTTGGCGGTGGAATGCATCAAGTGGCTTTGCTTTCATAATTGCCTATATAACAGCTGCGAGGGCAAAGAGCTAGAGACACTCAACCAAATAAAAAACAGAACTCTTAAGTTCAAGAAAGAAAACCTCTGAGGAAACTCCTCAAAGCCTTTCCCATATAAAGATTTCCATCTCTATCTGCTGCTTTCTCATTCACACTACTCGTGTAGCTTGTGACTTTGAGAACTCAAAGACCAGAACCCTAGGATCATACATCCTAACTCCTTTGAGGAGTAGTGAATTAAGCTCTGCCATCAAATCATTCCTGTTTTGATAGTATCAATTAGAAATCTTAGTCCAAGGTGTCTTTGATTATTTCCCTTTGTAAGGAACCAACTTTGAAAACCATCCCGATTGAACTAAAACCAACCCAATGGGTGTTTATTCAATCTGAAATAACCTGTACATGTAATATTATTGAACTTTTTACTTAAAGTCTTTCAATATTAGTTCTTACTTAACGTCTTTACTTACAAGTCTTTACTTTCAAGTATTTCAATTCCTGTCTTTAATTCCTGTCTTTACTTTTCTATGTATGTGCGAGCGTGGAACATTTTGTTATAACCAGTTTATATCAAAATCTCATCTTAAGCAATCTCTGGTATAAACAATCGAGAGATATTAAAAGTCCTTAATAAGCAAGGCAATAAAAAGAACCTAACCAAGACCTAATCTAATTAAGTCGCCAATCCGATGAACGGAAGTTACATTACTTGTGGCGCAAGTACCTAATATATTTATAAACTAAATTATACTAAAACTAATATACATCTTTCTACATTACTTGTTGTCGGTGTGTTTGTCAGGCGTGCCACTTATGGCCATTAGTGGCACGCCTGACAAACACACCGACGACAAATGCCTCATAAACATTCCTTCAAAGTAATCAGAGTGAAGCCTATTGTTGAATCAATCCGATAAAAGATGTAAACAAGCGGTTAAGCCAACATGTATGCTCCTTGCCTACATCATGCAAAAGGCTTTGAAGAGCCCTCGTCTCTCTTTGGAAACTTCCCTTTGCTCACCGCCTCTGACTTGATCATCACGGAAAGCCTGGGCCTGAGCTCGTCCTCTGCTTTGAGCTTTTCGAGCCGCTCGAACTCGTGCTTTTCCTCCATCAATGCCTTCTCGTACCTCTCCCTCTCGATTTCTTCCTTCAGTTTCGCTTCTCTCGCTGCTAATGCCTCTTCGATTAGGGCGAAATCCTCCCCCCGAGACGCCGCTGATCTCAGCGCCGAAAACAGCTTCAAAACGCTTCGATTTTCGGCTTCGGCTTCCCCATCGTGGTCGTGGCCGTTGGAAAGAAGCGTAAGTCGTGTCTCCGCCACCATTTTCATGGACGGAAATTGAACCGGAGGTCCGGAACCGAGCCGAAGACGTCTCCGAAACACAGTGGGAGTGACCGGAGGAGCCCAAGTCTTGAAAATATGAACGCAGAATGCGGTTATGGTCCCTATGCCGACAAGGACTTACATGGAAGCGTCACTTGTGAATGCATTGCTTCTATTAGACGAGTCTTTCTTGCATACCCCGGTACTCCGAATTTTTAAATCGATAGATTTTTATTTTAAAATATAAAAATTAAAATTCAACGGTTAAAAAATTCGGAGTACCCCGTACTCCGGAGCACCCAAGAATTTTTGTTTATTAGACTAAAACGTCACAGGACAGTAAATTCTTTCCATGTTGCTCTCCCCAATGCCACTTTTCTACCAATGTTGAGTGTCACTCAAGAATGTACTTACGAGTGCACAAGATCGTGCCACGCGTTGTTAACATGCATGATCGTACGGTCTTTTATTTATCATGCATATCAAAGAGTGCTTAGGACAGCCTATTCCGCGACCATAGTGTCCAAAAAATTGTGTTGAAATTTATCAAAAAGACCTTGTTACATGTGTTTATCAACTTACATCTTAACAACTACACCTATACAGTCTGAAAAGTTATCATAAAAGTCTCGATGTAATTGAAAAGTTAGAGAAATTTATTAGGGTTTTTTAGATATAGATCATTATAACTCTTGTTTTTCAAATTTAAACTCATCTATCTTTAAACATTCAAATAAAACCCAAAATTCAAACTTGTTAACATGTGAGAAAATAAGTAACCTATTATTACAAATTATTTACAACTTATGCCACAATACCCTAATTATGTTAATGAAGCAATTTGACATTTTAAAATTCAAATAGTAGGTGCACTATTTGTGGGAGTGAAAAATTGTATTCTTTCAAGAGTTAACTTCACAATTATAAATTTATGGTATGCAAATAATTTACCTATACTTTTTATGTAAAATACAGTTAAATTAATTTTTAATCAAATAACATATATATAAATTTATTTATATATATAAATTTATATGTACTGTTACATCCCGTTCCGGGAATAATATTATTTTATTCCCGAAGGTGCGAAATGACGATTTTGCCCTTGGTTGACCTTTTGGTTGACTTTTTGCGTCGTAACTTGTACGACGCATTCACTTGTATTTTCTTGACGTGCTCGTCGATACGAACGCGTAGACGCGAGCCGTACGTCGTTCGGACTCCGAACGAATATTTTACGGGCGTTGATTTTTCGACGTTTCCCGTATTTCCAATTTTGGGCTGTTTTGAATTGTTGGGCTGGGACCCATTTGGCAGCAGGCCACATGGCCTATCCCTGAAATTAAGGGATTTGGTCTGGGTCTTTGACCCGTGACTTCCTCCCTCTCTTTCTCTTCCTCTTCTCTGCAACACAAGGAGCCAAAAGCTCCAAATTCTACTCAAGGCACCCCGTGCCTATTTCCCCTCCATTGTGAGCCATCCTTTGGCCATGGGAGACCACTATCACCACCATCATCATCCTCATCAAACCTGGGTCACGGTGAGCCCAGAAAACCCGAGCAAACTTCGAATCCAGGATCGGCCATTTTTCCGGCGAGATCTTCCTCGGCCAAACTCGGCCTCCTCGACCTCGATCCAACCTGAAATCACCATCATTGGACTTCTGGGAACCCTGGGATCACAACCCAGGGCCTGCGTGTGAAGGAGACCTCGAGTTCGACAACTTTCAAATTTGGCCGAAACTTTGGAGCCCATTTCCGGCCACCTCCGGCCAGTGACCGGCCTCCAAAATGGTTTGGCGACCCTTGGCGCTCGAAGGACGTACGTTTGGACTTCCCGGCTTCGGTATTTGTGAGTGGGCCCTTTCCCTATGCTATATAAATGTGTTTTATGTTTGGGAAATTATATTTGATTTATGCCTACGTTATTGTGGTTTTTTATGGATATTATATCGTACTATTGGTAGACCTTGTACTTAGTGGTAATTACTCGGTTTACTAGTTTCAGCTCAGTATTTCGGTAGGCTATGGAAATTAGTGGGCATGGGCCCACATTTCCATTTGGGAATTATACCATTAAATTGGTGATTTCCGTATTATTTTGTACGCATATTGCTAGTATCGATTCGGCCATATTTTAGGGAATTTAGGGAATTAAGTATTTTAATTCCCTACTTGTACCTATTTGCGTTTATGGGTTTATCCTATCTGACGGCCTTGAGCCGTATTTGGGTGAACCTTGGATATGGTAATTTTCTATCGTATTTTGGGTTCACCTAGTTTGCCATTAAGTTGGTATTTCTATACCTTGGTACCCATGTGGCGTATTCTCGGTATTCCACGTATTTAGTTCTACGCTTGGTATTCCGGGCACGGCACCCAAGAATATTTTATATTGATCGTTCTAAGGTTATCCCAAAAAGGGAAATTACCTCACTCGTTTACCTCACTTTGTTTTATTCAAATTATTCCGTGGTATGTTTTCATACGCTCAACTTAGGAGGCTTACACGGTGTTGTTGTACTGTCCGGGGCCAGGACCAGCCTTCACGTGATGAATCACATGCACCGATACGCTCACTATGGACCCATAGTAGGTGCCAGCCTGTTCTAGGTCGCATGGGCGACTCGAACTCGGGTGATAGCGATTAGCGCCAGCTTCACGTGATCGTAGTACATGAGCGCACCATTATTTATACACCCAGCCTGTTCATGACAGAATATATCTGTATGAACTTGTGTGTTTGCTATACCTAAACGAGCGGTTTATCTTATGGTTCTGGATTGTGATTTACCACTGGTTTTCACTGATACCACGGAAGCTTACAGTCGATTTACGGGTTTCCCGTAAGATCTTATTTTATGAACTTCTTGATAAAGTACTGTGTGCCGAACGGTAGCTTTCCGCCCGTTTCGGATGGTAAGTATATTTCCGTACTTACCTCGATTTTCTACCTACTATATGGTACGTTTTCTGAAAAGGTTTTGTTTTTTAACCAATTACTTGATTTTGACGGCGAGGGGTTACTACTTTCAGAAAAGAAAGGTTTTTACAAAACAACTATTATTGGCCCACTCACCCTTCTGTTTTTGCGCCCCTCCAGGTTTAGTGGCTGGAGCTGTCTATGTTCGAGGCGGTGGTATGACGAAGGCTTAAATTCCTTGGTATTGTTTATACTCTGTATCCCGTACTTAGTACGATTGCTGTTGTATGAATTCTTCCGCCCGTACATTTGTGTACACTTGAATCTTAATTTATTCTTATTTATTTCAAATTGGCTTTCGTCACCCTACGTGGTGTCGGCCAGCACACTCGACTTTTGGGTGTCCACGTGTACATCCGGGTCGGGATGTGTCATGTACTAATTAATTTACCTCTATATAAATTTATTTATGATTAGCACGTTATATATTTTTTGTTGGTAAATTATTTTGCATTTATTATTATTTTATATGCAAATAATTGACCTATATTTTTATGTAAAATACAGGTAAATTAATTTTGAACCAAATAACATTTCTTTATTTTGTAGGTAAATTATATTGCATGAATTTTTACATATATTAGACATGTTGTTTTTTTTTATTATACATGTGTGTATGTAAAATAATTTACCTGCATTTATATGTAAAATATAATTTTCGTGACATTAATTAAGCATGTATTATTACATATATTAGGCATGTTTTATTGTTATTATATATAAGGCAATGAATTTGTAACATTAATATTTTTTTTCTTTTTTTCGTTTTGGAAAGTCATTAATTCTCTCTTACTACCTGTATGGAATTAATTGTGTACATCAAACATTCAAATATGGGTATTTTAGACATCCAAAAAATTTAAAATGTGTAAAGTCAAACATAATTAATGAATTTGCTTATGTGGAGTCTAGTCAATGAGTTATATTCAAGTAAAAAACTTATGTCGGATTTTATATAGAGAAAATTAAATTTCAAGGGCTAAAGTCATATTTTCAAAATTTATTAAAGTGTTCAGTATTTAAGCGGGTACTCCGCCTGTTATAAAATAAGTAAAGAGACAAAAAAAATATATTATTTTCTCCACTTCTTTTACGACATGCGTTGTTCCGCTTAAATACCCAATACTTAGAAAAATCTCTCGAGAAGTATAACCACACAATATAAGACAACAATATAATAAGAGTGGAACCACATGTAAACCTGAATGCACACATCTCATAAGTAATAAGTTTCAACCATCTCAAACAGAAGGAAAGAGTTTTTCTTTACATGGGATGATCAAAAGTGAAAACCAACTACACGTCTACACCACATACACAAGGTACGCAATAGGAGGAATTCTTCAGTCCGGAGGCCCATATACCGGCGCCAGAAACAAGGGGGTGGGGCTAATACCGGTGGTAGAGCGTTTTGTCATGTGGTATGGTCGTTCGGACCCAAGAATTTCTCCATGTAATGCAGTAAATTAAAGGAAGGGGTATTAATTAACAAATACAGACACACTGCTGGGAAGGTTCAATGCCTTCCTCAACTGATATAACTTCTTCATCCAAAAATGCCTGCAGCAACTGATATAACTTCTGCATCCAAAAACTCCTCTCATCAGGGAGAAAATTCGCCTTCTATTTCATTTTTTTCCTCCACTACTTCCCTCTTCTTTTTTCCTCTTTGTTCATACTTAAACTCCGGATCTAATGCCCTCTTTACACTGTTTTTATCGAGACTTGTCAAATACAACTGCTTCGGACATACCTCAATTTGTATGTCTTGCAATGCGGTGCATGGACTCCCTTGATTGAGCTGATCTTTGAGTTCTTGAGTTTCCTTGATCATCTCCATTTTGTCTTTCTTTAAGTTTTTTACCTCTTCCCTTTCGGCTTCAAGAGTTCCTTCCAGAATTTTCACGAAACTTTTCACAGATTCAAGCAATGATTTCTGCTCAGCAATTAAGAACTCATAGTCCTCTTTCAGCTCTCTCTTCTCCTCCTTTTCTTCTTTTAGCTTCCTCTTCAAGTTCTTTGTTTTGGCATTCGTACTCTCCAACTTTTCAGTTAGCCTATTCACTTTGCCTTGAGCTTTTGCAACTTCAGCACTTTCATTTTGAATCATTTCCACTAAATATTCCGATCTTTTTTCCAAGTCTTCTTTGTCGTTCAACCTTTTTGAAATAGTACGAACTGAAAGGAATTTCTTTTGTGTCTTCTGAGGTCGAAATTCACATTCTGATGAGGCCGCTGTATCATCTAATACATTTTCCCCTTCTTCTAAATCTTGCCCATCAATTTTAGCTTCTTCAAGCGGCTTTTCCATTTCGTCTCTCTTATTCTTCTTCTTCTTAAAGCTCAGCTGGAAAGTTGCATTATGCAAACAGATAGGATATCAGTACCTAAAATTAATTCCTATACTGATTACATGTATTCTACAACAGTTACTGTGTACATGTTACAACTATAAACTTACCCCAATGTCTGCGATGTCTATTTCATTCAGTTTGGAGTGCAGTTCCCGCACCCTCCATTTTACGAGAGCTGGTTTATGTCCCTCCCTTCCATTGATTGGTTGTATGAGGTTAGTTCTCTCACACAACCAAACCTGTTAGCATGAAAATAAACGGTAAGTACAACCACATAAGAAGGCAGTCTGACGTTAGGAAGTTATTAGATCAATTACCATTATAACAATGACACATCCAGGAACAGAATATGGCTTGCACCTCCTGGTCCATTTTCCCAATGCCTCGTGTAGGACATCAGCCACTGCTTTTGCCCACGAATATCTTGAAATTTTTTCTAAATCTTCACAGTACTTGACTAAATTCCAGAAAATGATGCGGCTTGTGGTACATAATAAGAAGGTACCGCATAGTTCTAGTACAATCAGACGTACAACATCCTCTACATCCGTTTCTCTCGTCCCTTTTAACGCTTTTTCCAAAGCATTATCCACTATTTTTTTGTACAATATTGTTTCTTCCTCGAAATACCTTTTGGTAAAATCTGATATGTGCTTCTGTGTTCCTTTTAACTGTATTTCTTCACCTTCTTGTGGAAGTCCCAAAATTTCAGCGATGTCTTCAGTTGTCAATGATGCAGATGTGCTACCAAACTCAAAACCCATTGTTCTGGAGTTGTAGCACTTGATGATGGTGCGGACGTCATTGTCTGATTTCTTGCATTGATCTATAGAAATCACACCACTGTAAAATGCCGATATTAATGGCCAAAATGGGGTTTGTTGAAGCAACTCCAAGTGCCTTTCAGTTAAGTGTTTCTTAACTCGCTGCATTGTATTAAAAAACGACATCATATTACAACGGAATTGTACATAATTTTCTCCTCTCTTGTTTTTTCCAATTTTGTTCTTTTCCATATTCTTGCTCTTCATCTGCTTCTTTGTGACCCCTCCATAACCTGTATACAATATAGAGTCACTTCTATCGAAAACCCTCAAATGATATGAACCATCATGCTGGCAGAAAGTTAAATCAATCTGGAACGACTCAGACATTTAGTTGTGTTCAAACAAAATAGACACACACAGTATTTTAAGAAAATAATGGACTAACAACCGTTTAATTGAGTGATTAAATAGTTTCGGATTTGAGTGACTTTTGCAATAGTGATCAAACCCTAAAAACTAAACGATTCTGATCATTAAAATACAATATCGGCGGTGTCCCTCAAATAAGTTTAATTCAAGGATACATCAACTGAAGCGCCATATATATATATATATATATATATATATATATATATATATCCACATTCAAAATTAACACATTTCAACATTTACTACTCAAAATTAACCAATTAACCAACCAAATTTCAAGCACTAAGCTCAAAATTAGCATTGATTAAATTGAAGATATTCTTTTACCAGGAAATAAAAATTTTACATAATTCGTTGATCCAAATTACCTGAAATTAGATGACCTCCATTTCCTTCAACAGAAGAAGCAGAGCTTACTTCACTGACATTATTGTTTGCAGCGCTACCCCGATCGATTGCAGCCAAACGCTCGCTTCTTCGTCTTTGCATGTTCCTCGGAGGCTCCGAAATTACCACATTGCCCTCGTCTTTCTCCGGAAGCTTCTCCTCACTCACCGCCTCCGTCTTGATCGTCACGGAAAGCTTGAGCTCGAGCTCGTCCTCTGCTCTGAGCTTCTCGAGCCGTTCGAACTCGTGCTTTTCCTCTAGCACTGCCTTCTCGTGCCTCTGCTTCTCGATTTCTCGCTTTAGTTTCGCTTCTCTTGCTGCTAATGCCTCTTCGATTCGGGCGAAATCCTCCGCCCGAGAAGCCGTTCTCAGCGCCGAAACCAGCCCCGAAGCGCTCCGATTTACGGCTTCGGCTTCGCCCTGGCCGTTAGAACGAGGCGTACTTCGCGTACTCGCCACCATTTTCAGGGACGGAAATAGAACCGGAACCGAGTTGAAGACGTGTCCTAAACACAGTGACCGGAGTATTGAGTCCGAAACACAGTGCCACTTTTCTACTTGCCAAATGCTGAAGAGTGTACCAAGATCGCGCCACGTGTTGTTTACATGCATGATATTACTCAATACAAATGGTACTCCAAGTGTCCTGTGTCATAATATAAGTGAAATAAATAATATATTTTTCCGTGTTTTTCCATTTGTATTATGATATGTGGAGTACTCGGTTAAAAATTAGACACTTTGAAATTTTTTTCCACAATTTGGAGATAGGATTAAATATGAACTCAATTTTGATTTTAGCCCGTTAAATTCCCTCCAATCAATGGCGGAGCCAGAAATTCATGTTAGGAGGAGCATACTTTAGGCTGAAATGAACATAATATATATAGAAACATAACATGGTCAACTATATCAAGAGTTGAAAATAAAACATTAGAAGCACATTTATTTATTTTTTATTCTTGATATCAAATTCAAAGGTGAGTGACCGCGCATTTTTTTTCTCCTGGTGACTAAGAGAACATTTTTGTAAAAACATAAGGCATGAGAGAATTTGAAGGATTTTTTTTTTTGCTAATTTGGACACAGGGAATGTTACATCCCGTCCCTAAAAATATTGTATTTTATTCCCTGACTTTGTAAATTGACGAAAATGCCCTTAGTGGCCACGTATGTCCTACGTGGACAATTATTTCCTATTGACTTAATCTCGTACTTTTACCGTACTTTTTGAGTTGTACACTTCACCACGAACCCATAGACGCGAATGGGATAATTTTCGGACTTGTAACGGACAAGTTACGATAATTGGGCAAATTTTTCCTGTGCGGTATTTTTCTTTTCTGTGGGCTGTCTGCCCATGGTTTTGAACTAAACCGGGTGCTCTGCACCTCTACTATTCTTCTGACTACGTGACTGTATGTTCATCTTTTGAATTTTTGCTACGTTAAATTGAGCAACTTCGGTGTGATTTTTCATCACACTCTAGCTATCAACTCAGTCTCTGTCTTGTCTCCTAGCACATCCCTACAATTGTGCCGAGAAATCTGCAAGCCAAAGGCTTTGCAGAAAATCACACCAACACACCCTTTTTCTCAAAGCAACCCGAGGCCAAACCTTCACCAACCTCGGTCCTCCTTCGATCAAACAAGTCCCTGTGAGTTCTAACTTCATCCTCACCAAAAAGCACAGACCTTGGTGCCTAGAAACCGAGCAACTATCGTGCCCAGGAAATCACTCAAGCCACCCCGTGGCCATTTCACTTTTTCTCTCGGTCTTCCTTCAACCAAACTCAACCTCAGTCACCATTCTGTGACCAAAACCCAAGCCATTGTGAGCCTAGAAAGCTCAGCCAAAACCGAGCTAAGTGAACCCAAAAAACCTGGGAGTTGTTCCAGCGAGTTCGACTTTTTCCCCGACGAACGACTGGTTGATTTGGACCTCGAATCAACCCAGAACCACCACCATTCGACTCCTGGAAGCCTTGGGAACCCAACCCAAGGCCTGAAAATGAAGAAAACGGTGAGAACGGCGACGTCGACTTTTGGCCGGTTCTTTCGAGCCATTTTTCGGCAACTTCCGACCACCTTTTGAGGTGTTGGTAAGCAAATTCGAACTCTACTCGTTCCTAGCTTCATTTTGATATATAGATCGTAGAAATTGGCCTAGAAATGAAGAAGTTTTGAAGTTTTGAAAAAATTCCAATTTTCCAGCCAAATTTTCTAGATTCCGGAGACTGGCGCGGCAGCCGGTGGCGGCGCCGGCGACCGGAAAATTGACAGAGATGACCGGCACTAACGTCAGCAAACCGGTTCAGACCGACCCTGCTGACGTCAGCAACCAGTCTAGACCGGCGCTGACGTCAGCGTTGACCGACCGTTGATCGGCGCGGGTGGGGCCGCGGCTTAGCCGCGTTTGAGCTGCGCGTGAGGGCGCATGAGGCATCTTTTTCCAATTCCGTCTTCGTGAGGCGACTCCTGGCAACGCGTACTACCTAGGGGTGGTACGTATAGTAATTTTCGAGGTGTTTTGGACCTCCAATTCGAGCAAACAAAGGAGATTTTGAGTCGTTTCCTTATTTAATTTGGAATAGACTTGTATAATGATTAGTATAGTGAATTCCCATATAGGTGAGGCCTATCCCGAGGAGCTACGAGCTCAGGCTAGGTACGGCGGCTACGACCCGACGACATACCAGTGAGTAGGCCCTTTCTTTACTATATTATTATTATTATTTTAGTATGTGTTTCAAATGTGATTTTTATGACTTGTATAGCATGCCATGTTTTATTAAATTTGATAAATGTTTTACTTAGCCTATTATGATTTATTAATCATCCTTATTTGGCGTATTTGAATAAATGTTGGCATGTCTATACGTTTTAGAGATTTATTACTTATCACGCATATTGCACGGTGTTAGCACTGTCCAGGCCAGGACCAGCTTCACGTGTATATTCACACACATCGACACGCTCACTTTGGATCCATCGTAGGTGCCAGCTTGTTCTAGGTTGCCTTGGCAACTCAAACTCGTTGTGATGCGATTAGCGCCAGCTTCACGTGTATGTAGTGCTAGAGCGTAAATTGTAAACACCCAGCCTGTCATGTAGCTACTTTCTGCATGACTTGTGTGCTTTGATTATGCGATAGGTAATGTGATGTTTTATACTACTGTTGATATCTTTTATATCTGTATCCTTGTGGACGCAGTCCCAATTATTGAGATTTGAGTATTATTGTTAGTAACTTATACTTTTGGCAAACTACGGGTTTTACAGCGAGGGGTTACATTCCAAACTTTTAAAAAGGTTTTACAAAACAGTACTTGGCCCACTCACCTTTGTTTTTCGCCCCTCCAGGTCCTAGAATTTAGTTGGCAGACGAGTTTCGGTGGCTGTTGCTAATATTACCATTTTACCCCTCTGTGGAAGTATGTTTATTTCCTTTCAGTTGTGCTACATATTCATCCTACGGGATGAGAATATTCTTTTAATTTCACTGCATCCTAGCTCTGATATTTTGTGTAATAATGGGTCTTATCCCACACTATGCACTTCCGCACTATTTTATTCAAATTATCTCAAAATTCAATTTAATTTCTCTATTATTTCATCATGACTTCGTCACTCCTCCGGGATGACGGTCAGCACGCCTCGATATCCGGTGTCCATCTGAATATTCGAGTCGGGGTGTGTCAAGAAATCTTTTTCTCTTCTTGATTTCATAAATGATAAATGAAAAATTAACCAAAATAATAGAGTCTGCAAGCAAAGGGAAAAATTGTATATAGGCAAGAAACAAAGAATATGATCAACTAATATAATTATAGAACTATAGTTTTCGAATCTATGATGTCAAAAATTAAAGGCTTTATATTTGTTGGATTGAAGTTAATTTGAGTGACCAATACAATTACAAATTTAAGTTGATAGTGGTATTATAAAATCGATTAATGGTAGTAGAGGTTTATAAGAACAAAAATTTCAGGATAGGCCCAAGCCTACCCTTGGCTTAAGGTGGCTCCGCCAGTGCCTCCAATGCATGTTGTTTCATTTACGAGTTGCGAGAAAAATTACTAAACCGTAATTTTAGTGGCAACCATAAAAAGTTTTAAAGGAAAATTAGCACAAACAATCTGGACTATTTGTGTTGATTAAACTAAACATCATGGGAAAATATCTCTTTATTCCTCTAAGCTCTATCCGCACGACAGGTTGTCAACAAAGTTTTCACTGATGTAGCCTAGGGGTCTTGAAGTGGCAAAAACACCTCTGAAAATCGCCCACCATGCGACACAATGCATTTTGACAGAATTTCAAACAAAAGTTGACACCACTATGTGACACATAATGCGTTTTGACGGAATTTCAAACAAAAATTGACACAGGCGGTACATTCACACGAAAAAAGAGTATGGGTGGTAATGGGAGAGGCAGATTTGGGCTCCTTCCACCAAAATGGAACAGAATGCACACATCTCATAAGTTTCAACATCCTTAGCGAGATACTGCTATTAACTTACATTAATTTACAAATGCAGACACATTGCTAGCTTGGTTCAATGCCCTACTTCCTCAAGTGATACACACAGAATTTTTTCAATTTTCTCCTCTTCTACTTTCACTTTCTTGTATTCTCCTTGTTCGTACTCAAACTCCGGATCTAACGCCCTCTTTACGTTGTTGCTTTTCTCAATTTGTACGTCGTCTCTCAATTGCATTGCGGCGCATGGAGTCCATCGATTGAGCTGATCTTTGAGTTCTTCAATTTCCTTGATCAGCTCCATCTTGCCCTTCTTTAGGTTTTTCACCTCTTCCCTTTCGGCTTCAAGTGCTCCTTCCAGCTTTTCCGCGAAACTTTTCACAGATTCAAGCAATGATTTCTGCTCACCAATTAAGAACTCGTAGTCCTCTTTCAGCTTTCTCTTCTCCTCCTTTTCTTCTTTTAGTTTCCTCTTCAATTTCTCTGTTTTATCGTTCTTACTCTCCATCTTTGCAGTTAGCCTACTCACCTCTTTTTGAGCTTCCGATCTTCTATCCAAGTCCTCGTCATTGCTCAACCTTTTTGAAACAGTGTGAGGTGGGAGGAATTGTGTCTGCGTCTTTTGAGCTCGAAGTTCATCTTCCAATGAGCCCAGTGCATCATCATCAAACACATTTTCCCCTTCTCTATCTTCTCGGGCATCAAATTTAGCGTCTTCGTGTGTTCTTTCATCTTCGTTTCTTTTCTTCTTCTCCTCCTTAAAACTGAGCTGCACAATTGCATCATCCAAACCAATAAGATATCAGGCATCTGCAACCAATTCCCAGTAATAGTGTATACCAATTACAACTACACATATTGTATTATTATGTAAACGCCAAAATATTATAACTGTAAACTTACCCCAATGTCTGCGATGTCAATTTGTCTCAGTTTCATCTGCAGTTCGCGCATACTCCATTTTACGACAGCTGGTTTATGTCCTTCCCTTCCATTGATTGGTTGTATGAGGTTAGTTCTCTCACACAACCAAAGCTGTTAGATGAAAATAAACAGCAAGTACATCACATAAGAAGACAGTCTTGCATTAGCAAGTTATTATACGATAGCGTAGGTCAATTACCAATATGACAACCACACATCCATGAACAGAATATGGCTCAAACGTTCTGGTCGATTTTTCCAATGACTTGTGTAGAAGGTCAGCCACTGCTTTTGCCCATGAATATCTTGAAATATTTTCCAAATCTTCACAATACTTTACTAAACTCCATGAAGTGTCATGGCTTCCGCCACATAATAAGAAGGTAACACATAGTTCTAGTACAATCAGGCGTACGACATCCTCTACATCTGCTTCTCTCTTCCCTTTTATCGCTTCTTCCAAAGCATCCTCCACCAATTTTTTCGACACTGTTTTTACCTCGAAATATCTTTTGGTAAAATCTGATTTGTATTTCCTTAATCCTTTTAACTCTACTTCCTGACCTTCTTGTGGAAGTCCCAAAATTTCAGCAATGTCTTCGGTTGTCAATGATGCAGATGTGCAACCAAACTCAAAACTCATTGTTCTGGAGTCGTAGCACTTGATGATGTTGCGGATGTCATTGTCGGATTTCTTGCATTGATCTATAGAAATCACACCACTGTAAAATGCCGATATCAATGGCCAAAATGGAGTTCGTTGAAGCAACTCCAAGTGTCTTTCAGTTAAGTGTCTCTTAACTCGCTGCATTGATTTAAAAAATGCAATCATATTACAACGGTATTGTACATGGTTTTCTCCTTTTTTCTTTTTCCTCTTTTCCATGTTCTTCCTCTTCATCAGCATCTTTGCGTCCCCGCTATAACCTATATACATCCACATTTAAAATTAACAACATATATACAGAAATCAGAACATAATAAATGGGACTCTAGTAGCTACGTGGGTTGAACATGAACTCTAGTAGCTACGTCAAAAGAAAAAGTCAACTACTGCTTAATTTTTATTTCAAATTTTTTTTATACAACTATAAGAGCCAGGAGAATTTGAGCTAAACCACATAATGAGCCCACTGTAATATATTGTTATCGAATTTTTCATCCGCGAGATTGAAACCTCATACCTCCTACTTAGAAGTGTAGTAACACTAAACTCTAATCCTAACTAGTCATTAAAAAAATTCTAATACCAATTGAAAATTCCTTAACCAACCAAATTTAACCAAACACATAAAAATATAACCTCCCACTAGTCAAAATTTCAAGCACTAAATAAAAATTAGCATAAATTAAATATGAAAATATCATAAATATAATTCCTTAATCCAAATTACCAGCAATTGGCAAACCTCCATTTCCTTCAACAGAAGAAGCAGAGCTTGCTTCACTGCTATTACTGATTGCAGCCAAACGCTCGCTTCTTCTTCTTTGCAAGTTCCTCCTAGGCTCCTCAATTACCGATTTGCCCTCGTCTCTCTTCGGAAACTTCTCTTCGCTCACCGCCTCTGACTTGATCATCACGGAAAGCCTGAGCCTGAGCTCGTCCCCTGCTTTGAGCTTTTCGAGCGGCTCGAACTCGTGCTTTTCCGCCATCAATGCCTTCTCGTACCTCTCCCTCTCGATTTCTTCCTTCAGTTTCGCTTCTCTCGCTGCTAATGCCTCTTCGATTCGGGCAAAATCCTCCGCTCGAGACGCCGCTCTCAGCGCCGAAAACAGCTCCGAGACGCTCCGATTTTCGGCTTCGCCGTCGTGGCCGTTAGAACGAGGCGTAAGTCGGGTCCCCGCCGCCATTAATCTATCTTAAACATCACAAAATCACACGTAACACGCCGGAGAGATTAAAAAATGAAGTGGAGATGGATAATTTTGAGTGTTGATGAGTGAATGAGGTGAAATAGGGTTTGAATGGAAGAATTGGGGACAAAATAGTTGCTGCGTAGGAAGAAGGGATCTGAAATACCAGCTAAAACGACATGTCGGTGTTTTCTTTTATAAATGCACATGTCGTTTTTTTTCCAGGGTTTTAAAAAAAAAAAAACTCTTTATTTCTCTCCCCTTTCTTCTTCCTCAAGCTGCTGAGTTTGAGTGGCCACCAATTCTGGGGTGGGCAAAACGAGTCTCAGTAGGGGGTTTTGTCTGGGGCTGGGTGGGCAACTGCCCACCTTTGCCTTGGTCTGGATCTGCCTCTGCATGTTATCACTTCACTTTACCTGTACTGAGGTATGAGGTTTACATTAGATGCAAAATGCCTTGATATGAGTGGTTTTTTTTGGCCTAAAAGTTCTTCAACGATAGAATGTAAATTATCCATGACACATTTCGATCTTGACACGCCAGGTGTCGGAAAGTGATGGCCGACACGTGTTAAGTGACGAAAGCCAATTATGCATGTGTATGAGAAAAAGTGAGTAGATTTAGAGTTTGAAGCCGAAGTACGAGTGCGTTGATGGGTAAAACTCATTATTACATGTGCATAACAATCAGAGCATAGTAAATAGTGCAAAGAATATAAACATTCACATCCTCGTGAGGATGGATAAGTAGAGAATAACTAAAAGTAGGAGCAAATCCTACATAATCTGGAGAAAGTGTCAAAACCGCCAACAACAGCCGAAGCAAGCCCACGTCTCACTGGAAATCCAATCCGCCACTAAGTCCTGGAGGGGCGCAAAACATAAAAAGGTGAGTGGGTCAAAAAGCAAAGTTTGATAAAACCTTTGTTTTCAAGAGCATACTACCCCCTCGCTGGAAAACATGTATAGTTTTTGAAAATACATCATACTCCCCGGTATGATCCTCAAAATACTATAATAGTAATACGGGTACTCCCCGATAATCGGACTGACTACTCATCCATACGTGAACACACAAGCCCAAGTAGATAAGCTACGAGGAACAGGCTAGGTATATGAGTAATACGTTGAGTACTACAATGACGCGAGTCTAACGCTAATCGTTGTGCACAAAGTGCGTCACACAAGTTCGAGTTACCTAGTGCAACCTAGAACAGGCTAGTACTTACAATGGATCCAAAGTTGCGTAACGGTACTGGGAGTGACATCTCCAAACATCAAGGCTAGTCTTGGCCATAGGACTGAGTACTGATACCCGGGGTGTTCTACATCTACTAATGAGCAACAATATAGAAACATGTATGGCAATTATAATACGAATGGTCTACCTCCAACAATTGCATATGATATGAGTCATGCTAACAAATTAACGAAAGCATTGAAAAACCATACGTAATAATACATTTATAAAAAAAACAACCCACTCACTCACCTGTAAGTAGCCAGGTCGTAGCCTCCCTGTCCTGGGTAGCCTCAGTAGTCCTCTGGATAAATCTCACCTATATGAGATATCACTATAGTAATGATTAAACTCATAAAGGTTACTAAATAAACTAATTAACGATACTTATCCTTTGTTTGCTCAACACGGAGGTTCGAAATACTTCGTAAAATATCATACGTATTGCCCCTAAGTAGTACGTAGGGCTGGGTTCGGTTCGGTAACCAAACCGAAACCCTTCCCCCGAATACCGAAACCGAAAAAATCGGGAGGCAACTTCGAATACCGAAACCGAACCGAAAATTTGGGTATACCGAATTTTCGGTATACCGAAATTTTCTGTTTGATTTCGGTATTGGGGCTCCCCGAAATTCATTCCAATCCAATGAATCCATACATTACATTCAATCCAATACATTCAATCCATTCAATCGAATCAATCCATCCATTCAAATCCATTCAGATTCAATTCAATCCATTCAATAATCAATTCATTCAATCCATTCAAATTTCATCCATTCAATGATTTCATTTCAATAAACACAAAGGGACCAAAGTCTGAAACAGCAAGTATATTCATCAGAAACAATCGAATCAATCCATCAATTTCAATCCATTCCATTCAATGTTTACTGTTGCAATTTATCCTACATTCACAGCAAGTAACAGCAAGCATATTCATCCTCATCAAAAATTAAAATCTCTTCTGTTGTAACTTTTAATCCAAATCAACAATTGACTGGTTAAGAAATTAAAATCTAAAAGCTACAGACCCTAGAACAAACCAGGATGAAAAGATATACACACTTAAAAAGTATGTACCAGCCATCCATCGAAGCTCAAAGCAACGGCAAGCTCTGCCAAAAACTCAGCATACATTTCAGCAGACTCTTTCGTAGACAGCAATTTGTCACAAATAAGCTTCCCTTCATCCCATTCTGTGATGAAAGTCCCCAACACCTTTATATTCCAATATACAAAACCAATAAAGTTAGAAACCAAAATCCTTTCATTTATTCATTTGGGACTATGCACGGCTCGAAAGCAAAACACGTCATAATCCACAACCAAAACATAAGCAAATCAAAGAGTTCCCAGACAAACAACAAGGGACAACCATTTATGTATTTCCCAACTGAAATCCTCACCCCTCTGACTTAATCTTAAACTAACAAAAAGTCATGACATTTCCACATTAATCACTTAATCACTTGCACGTTGAAGAACAATCCTTATAAGTATTTAATGGAAGCATGGAGATGATAGTTTAACTAGCTGCATACACAGCACACACACACACACACACACACACACACACACAATCACATAATTCACAGCACACACACACACACACACAGAATTCACAGTACAAATTCAAAAACAGAATTCACACACACACAGAATCATATCATTCACAGAATCAATCAATAAACAAATTCAAAAACTCTATATTTGCTGGCTAAATCCCAAATCCCTAACTGAAAACCTAAATCTCGCAAGCAATAAATTGAGGAGGTCGAGAGAGGAGAAGAACTTACCAGAAGCAGAACCCAGAGAGGAGAAGAGAAGTGGATTTGATTGAGTAAGTTTGATGGTGTTTCAAACTTTCACATAATTCAGTTTGAGAATTGAGGAGGTCGAAAGCTCAGCTGGGACTGGGAGGAGAGGAGAGGAGAGGAGAGGAGAAGTTCAATTCGATTCGAATGGGGATGGGAATGGATGGGATCGAATGCTGGGTTCGATCGGTATTTTCGAGAGCTGGGAGGAGAGGAGAGGAGAGGAATATGTATGTTTTGTCCAGACTCACTTCAATTCGAATGGCAATGGGGATGGATGGAATGGAAATGATGGGTTCGATCGGTATTTTTCGACAATTGAGAATCGAATTGCTTCAATTCGGTTCGGTTCGGTAGTACCGAAAATATGGTAAGACCATCCCGATCCCCGTACCGAAATTTCGGTATCGGTTACCGAACCGTTTGGGACTTTTCAGTTTCGGGAATTTCGGTATTCCGTTCGGTATTTTTCGGTTCGGTTTCGGTATTTCGGTACAAAATTCCCAGCCCTAGTAGTACGCGTTGTCATGAGTCACCTCGCATCGACGGAAGTCAAAACTAATGTCCCACACGCCCCCACCGCGGGGCCCACTCGCGGTTCACGCGCTGGGTCAACACGACAGTCAACTGACGGCGTCAGTTGGCGGCATTAGATCTAACAGAATATTCCAGCATCTTCGTTAAACCTAACGAAATATTCCTAACGGCGTTAAAAGGAATATTCCTGATTTAGACCGGTTGCTGACGTCAGCGCCCAGTCCGGCCGGTCACCGTTGCAACTGGCTCTAGAATTTTTGCTGGTTTTTGGAGAATTTTCAAACCTCCATAACTTCTTCATTTCTTGGCCAAATTTCACGTTCTTTATATCAAAATGAAGCTAGAGAGGAGTAGAATGACAGTGTACCTTTGGTTTGGCCGTACAAGCTCGGGAAATGGCCTGTAATTGCCTCGTAAGGCCACGGCTACTGTAGCTTTGTTGATCTACGTCAAAACTCAGCCAAATCAAGCAAACGACATATGAAAATTCATCTACTCAACGAGATGAATCCAATGGTGGTAGTTAGAAACCTCACCTCGGTCTAGAATAGCGAGAAAATGGCCGGGAAGGTCCGGTTCTTCCGTGTGCTTTTCCCATCAAACGGTCTGAAGTTTGGACAAACGGTTTGCACCGTTGAGTCCAAGGCGTCGAGACAAAGATGGTGGTGATTTTAGTTCGCCTCGGTTCGACGGGTTTTCGTCAACGTGCACTGTGCACATACGGTGAGAAGAGAAAGAGAGAGAAAAAAAAAAGAAATGGGAAAATAAGGAAAAGTGACAGGGAAGAAGAGAAGGAAAAGAGATATTTTGGGTATTTGGGGTATTGTGCACCCACCAAAACAGTAAAATTACATAGTCCCGTGTACAAAATAATCACGTACGTGTCCAAAATATCCCCCGGGAATTATTTTATAACAAACTTTTTACGGGATGGTACAATCCATCTTGATCGAAGGGTATAAATAAAAATCTATATTTGTACATTTTAAAATATTTTTATGAGGCAAGCTCCGGCAAAGAAAGAAAAATAAAATCATCTCTAATGTAGAGATGCAAATTTGGAATGTAATTTTACATTTTTGGAAAGTGTAAATGTTAGCTCTACTCTAACAGGAAAAATGTAAATTTTAGATTCTATTTATTGTTCTCTCTTTGATTGACGGGACTAACCTCTAAAAGATGTAAATTTACATTTTTATTTACATCTTCCGGCGAGGATGGATATTTTACATCCCACCACTATTGGAGTGTTTTCCGGCCAACCAAAAATGTAAAATGTCAATTTCAAGGCATTTTGCATTGGAGATGCTCTTAATGAAATTTCAAATTTATATATTTCTCATTAAAGTAGAACTCATATTTACATCTTTCAAAAATATAAAGTGAAATGTAAATGTAGTTTTTAAATCTCATGACAAATTGGCCTCGTATGACGATGTAGAAAGACTCAATTTAAGACACATTGTGAGGATTTATCACAAAATATTTCAATGTAATTAAAGTAAAACTAATCAATATAATTCATTAAATTCTTTCAATTTTCCAACATGGATTCATGCGTGTATGATGTGCGTATATATAATCACACGAAAACAAAAACATGATAAATTAAAAATCTGAATTACATGTACAACTAATAAACCCAAACGCTAGATGACTTGTGAGGAGAAGGATTTCTAACAAAATTAACAGAGGTGGTAAAATTCACCAAAAAAACTAGACCATTGGTGGCAACTGGGGTATTGTCTTAGTACTATGTAGTGTTTAACACTACGTGAGATTGAAGTTTTTTCATGGTAACTGGTAGAGGTAAGAAGCTGACTGGGCACTGGGCAGTTACCATTAAATGAAGCAGAATGCACACATCTCATAAGTTTCAAGTTTCAACCATCTCAAACAGTTTCTTTACCTGGGATGATAAAAAATGAAAACCAGCTAAACCACATACACAAAGCATGCAATAGGAGTTCTTCAGTCCAAACACCGGTATATCGTATATCATATATCGACTCCATACAAGGGGGTGGGACCAAAATAACGGGGGTAGGGTGTTTTGTGTGTGGTTGGACGCCAGGTGGTCCGATCGTCCGCAACCAAGACTTTTCTCCATGTACTAGGGCAGTAAATTAAAGGAAAGGCTATTAACTAACAAGAGTCCCATTCTCAATTTATTCTTCTCGCCCTAGATATCAAATCAAAGGGTGAGTGACCACGAATTCCATGGTCGCCTGAGAGAACATTTTTGTAATTAAAGATACAATGCTAGGAAGGTTCAATGTCTTACTCAAGTCAACAGATATAACTGAAAGAAAAAAAAAATTAACCTTTTCTTTCATTTTTCTTCCTCCTATACTCTCCTTTTCTTTTTTCCTCCTTGTTCATTCTCAAACTCCGGATCTGATGCCCTCTTTGCAGTGTCTTTCTCTGAACTTGTCAAATACAACTGCTTCGGACATAGCTCAATTTGCATGTCTTCTCTCAATTGCATTGCAGTGCAAGGACCTCCTTGATTGAGCTGATCTTTGAGTTCTTGAATTTCCTTGATCATCTCCATCTTGTCTTTCTTTAGGCTTTTCACCTCTTCCCTTTCGGCTTCGAGAGTTCCTTCGAGCTTTTCCACGAAACTTTTCAGAGATTCAAGCAACGATTTCTGCTGGCCAATTAAGAACTCGTAGCCCTCCTTCAGCTTTTTCTTCTCCTCCTTTTCTTCTTTTAGCTTCCTCTTCAAGTTCTTTGTTTTGTCATTCTTACTCTCCAACTTTTCGGTTAGCCTATTCACTTTGCCTTGAGCTTCCGCAAGTTCAACACTCGCATTTTGAACCATTTCCCCTCTATCTTCGGATCTTTTTTCCAAGTCCTCATTGTCGTTCAACCTTTCCGAAATAGTACGAATTGAGAGGAATTTCGTTTGTGTCTTCTGAGCTCGAAATTCACATCCTGATGAAGCCACTGTATCATCTAAAACATTCTCACCTTCTTCTCGATCTTCTTGCCCATCTATTTTAGCTTCTTCGAGCGGCTTTTCCAGTTCTTTTTTGTTCTTGTCCTTAAAGCTCAGCTGGACAGGTGCATTATCCAAACAAATAGGATATCAGAATCTACAAGCAATTCCTAGCAATAGTATACCGATTACAACAACGAATATTATGTAAATGCTAACATGGAATAACTATATACATACCCCAATGTCTTCGACGTCTATTTGCTCCAGTTTGAAGTGTAGTTCCCGAACGTTCCATTTTACTAGAGCTGGTGTCTGTCCCTCCCTTCCACTGATTGGTTGTATGAGGTTAGTTCTCTCACACAACCAAAGCTGTTAACATGAAAATAAAAAGTAATTACAAGGCACTAATTACATTATAAAGTTACTGTACGACAATTATTACCGTTATGACAGCCACACATCCAGGAAGAGAATATCCCTCGGACCTCCTGGTCCGTTTTCCCAATGACTCGTGCAGAAGGTCAGCCACCGCTTTTGGCCATGAATATCTTGAAATATTTTCTAAATCTTCACAATACTTGACTAAATTCCATGAGACGACGTGGTTTGTGTTACACAATAAGAAGGTAGCGCATAGTTCTATTAGAATCAGGCGTGCAACATCCTCTACATCTGTTTCTCTCTTCCCTTTTATCGCTGCAGCCAAAGCATTATCCACCATCTTTTTCGACAACGTTGTTTCTTCCTCGAAACACCTTTTGGTAAAACCTGATATGTGCTTCTGTGTTCCTTTTAATTGTTGTACTTCTTGACCTTCCTGTGGAAGCCCCAAAATTTCAGCAACATCTTCGGTTGTCAACGATGCAGATGTAGTACCAAACACAAAACTCTTTGTTCTGGCGTTGTAGCACTTGATGACGTTTCCAATGTCAGTGTTCGATTTCTTGCATTGATCTTCAGACATCACGCCACTATAGAAAGCCGATATTAATGGCCAAAATGGAGTTTGTTGAAGCAACTTCAAATGCCCTTCAGTCAAGTGTTCCTTAACTCGCTGCATTGTATTAAAAAATGATGTCATATTACAGCGGTATCGAACCTGATCTCCTCTTCCCCTCTTCCGACTTCCCATATTCTTCTTTTCCATGTTCTTGCTCTTCATCTTCTTTGCGTCTCCTCTGTAACCTATATATATACATATATGCATAACGAGACAAAGTTTTACCACAAGAAAGTCGAAGTATATATTTTAGCTCTTCTTTCTTAAGGTCCGTAAGGAAACAAAATAGATGAACACAATATTTAAAATAAATTGACAACCATTTGAGTGATATATAGTCTCGGATTTTATTCTCTTTTTGCAATAGTGATCTTTGAGGGACAACCTAAAAACTAGACACCGGTTGAGATCATTGAAATACAATATGAGATGATCCCTACAAAGTGTCCAGCAAATAAATTTTATCCAGACGGATACCTCATAATGAAGCTACATTATATGTATCCAAATTTAAAATTGGGTTAAGAGCATTTTGCATCATCGAGGTTTGGGGTCAATTTCAAAACGGGCTATGAGGTTCTAATTTTTCACATTGCACCCCAACCTTTTGACATTTGTCCAATCTACACCTTTTGTTAGAGCACTTCTAGCGGTTGAAGGAAGGCAAAGGCATGGGCAACAAAGATGCCCTCCAGCCCAAAAAACCATCTCCAGCGGTTGAAAAAGTAGGGGGCAAGTGGTGGGCCAAGCCACGCCCTACTCGAAGCCCTTGCAACATTTGCCCTACCTCCCACTCGCTGGCATAGGGCGGCGTCAACCACTTTGGCGGTGGGTCCCGCACGACAGTCAGACATTAGAGCCCAACGACTCTCTTTTTCCGTGACAATCATCAGATCGTTGGACTCCCAACGGTAAAAAAAAAAATTGAAAATTTGACTGTTGTGCCATGTGGCACAATCTGGTGCATTTGATTTCAAACGAGTAGGGAATCAATGGCCAGGATTATTCCAATCATAAAAAATGGAAAAAAAAATAGAAAAAACATTAATTTTTTGTATTCTATAAATACTCAACCATCTTCTTAATTCCTCACACCACAACACAATATTTATTTTTCCTACAACGTTCACACTTACAAGGCATAAAAAAAAATAAAAAATATATTTGATCTTGCCCTTGCTCAAAGGGTGGAGTTGCACAAAGGCAAGTACTATTTTAGAGTGGCAAGTTAATGCCCTTGCCTTGCTCTTGCCCTCCTCTAACGGGTGGAAGTGCTCTTAGATTGATTATCTGGTCAACCATTAACTGCTCATGTGTCCGGAGCACTCACCTTCCAAACCCACTAACCGTGCCACCAAAAAACACATTGAGAACATTTTAGGGGTGGGTCCCTCACTTCCACGTCATTAGTTAATGGTTAACCTAACCTAACAGAAGGTGTAAATTTGTTGGATGTCAAAACGTCCAGTGCGTCATGAAAAAATTGAAACCTCGTGACCTATTTTGAAACTAACTCTAAAATTCGATGGTGTGAAACGTACTTAGCTCTTAAAATTCCAACATATTTATACAGAAATCAGACTACAAAAGCACAAAGGCAGAATCATCAAAGTTAAGTCGACAATAAAAAACATAACCCCATGATTAATCAACATTAACCAACAAAACTTCAAGAACTAAACTCTCATAATTAGCATAACTTAAATTGAAAATATTATATAATTCCTTAATCCAAATTACCTAAAATTCGCAGACCTCCATTTCCTTCAACAGAGGCAGAGCTTACTTCACTAATAATATTATTTGCAGTGCTATCCCGATCGACTGCAGTCAAACGCTCGTTCCTCCGCACGAGTTCGAGTGGCTTTTCCATTACTTCGTTTATACTCTGCTGCTTCTTGTCCTCCTTAAAGCTCAGCTGGACAGGTGCATTATCCAAATAAATAGGATATCAACATCTACAAGCAATTCTAGCAATAGTGTACACCGATTACAACTACGTAGAACACAATATAATTACCCCAATGTCTGCGACATCTATTCGTTTCAGTTTGAAGTGTAGTTCCCACACGCTCCATTTTACGAGAGCTGGTTTCTGTACCTCCCTTCCATTGATTGGTTGTATGAGGTTAGTACTCTCACACAACCAAAGCTGTTAGGAAGAAAATAAAAGGTAATTACAATCACATATGAAGGCACTGACTGCAACATAGAGTTATTATACGATAGTGTGCGATAATTACCATTATCACCACCACACATCCAGGAACAGAATATCCGTTGGACTTCTTGGTCCGTTTTCCCAATGACTCGTGTAGAAGGTCAGCCACTGCTTTTGCCCATGAATATCTTGAAATATTTTCTAAATCTTCACAATACTTGACTAAATTCCATGAGACGACGTGGCTTGTGTTACACAGTAAGAAGGTCGCGCATAGTTCTATTACAATCAGGCGTGCAACATCCTCTACATCTGTTTTTCTCTTCCCTTTAATTGCTGCATCCAAAGCATTATCCACCATCTTTTTGGACAATGTTGTTTCTTTCTCGAAATACCTTTTGGTAAAACCTGATATGTGCTTCTGTGTTCCTTTTAATTGTTGTACTTCTTGGCCTTCCTGTGGAAGCCCCAAAATTTCAGCAACGTCTTCGGTTGTCAACGATGCAGATGTAGTACCAAACTCAAAACTCATTGTTCTGGCGTTGTAGCACTTGATGATGTTTCCAATGTCAGTGTTCGATTTCTTGCATTGATCTTCAGAAATCACACCATTGTAAAATGCCGATATTAATGGCCAAAATGGAGTTTGTCGAAGCAACTCCAAGTGCCCTTCGGTCAAGTGTTCCTTAACTCGCTGCATTGTATTGAAAAATGATATCATATTACATCGGTATTGTACTTGATCTCCTCTTACCCTCTTCCAGCTTCCCGTTTTGTTCTTTTCCATGTTCTTGCTCTTCATCTGCTTCTTTGCCACCCCTTTGTTACCTATATATACATACATATTCATAACGAGCCAAAGTTTAGACACATGAAAGTCGAAATATATATTTTTAACTCGTCTATTTTAAATCCGTAACTGAACAAAATAGCGACCGCAACATGTGACAACCATTTGAGAGATTAAATAGTCTTGGATTTTAGTGACTTTTTGCAACAGTGATCTTTGAGAGACAACCTTAAGATCAAGGATGGAGCTAGGATTTTTTTCTCAAGTAGGCTATAACTCTAGGCTACATAACCTGTACCTGTTAAAGGAGTCTCCTAATATTGTCTCTCATATCCTCAACTAAAATATACATATAGGGCATAAATGAAATCTTAATGAATAAAACTCGACAGCACAAGTAAATTTTATAAATAAGTAACACACACACCTACCGTGGGGGGGGGGGAGGAATGAGTATGCACAACATAAACTACTTAAATAAAATCTTAATATAATGAGAATACTTCAAAGACAAAACAATTTCACAAAGGGTAGTGATTTTAACACACACTTTTTTACCTTATGCACCCTTGTTAATCTTGACCGTTGATTTTACTTTAATTGTTCAATCTAACAACTACGAAACTATAAAAGTGTGTATGAGGTGAGAAATAGTGTGTAGAAATTATTTTCCTTTGACAAAAAAAAAAACTCAACAAATATAAACAACCTAGTACAATCCTCAATCACAACCTAAATTAAGTGGAACACGTGAAGTACTAAAGCCTCTCAACACTTACTCAGTTGGGCTGAGTTTGACTAAATCATTACAACTACAACTAATTTTTTCGCTTTTCAAAATCTCACTTGGGCTTGCAGCCCAAGGCTGCCCTCAAAGAGATATGTCCGCGGTTGAGATTATTGAAATATAATATGGAATGAGCCCTACAAAGTGTCTGTCAAATAAATTTTATTCAAACGGATACCTCAATATCCACATTTAAAACTTTTCCAACATATTTATAAGGAAATCAGACTACAAAATTAACATAATCCCCTGACTAATCAAACAAAATTAACAAAATTTTGAAGCACTAAACTAAAAATTAGCAAATTAAATATGAAAATAATACATATTATAATTCCTTAGTCCAAATTAATGACCTGAAATTGGCAGACCTCCATCTCCTTCAGCAGAACCAGAGCTTACTCCACTATTACCATTATTTGCAGCACTATCCCCATCGATTGCAGCAGCCAAACGGTCGCTTCTTCTTCTTTGCATGTTCGTCCCAGGCTCCGAAATTACCACATTGCCCTCGTCTTTCTCCTGAACGTTATCTCCTTTCACCGCCCCTGTCTTGATGATCTCCGAAAGCTTGGCCCTGAGCTCCTCCTCTGCTTTGAGCTTTTCGAGCCGCTCGAACTCGTGCTTTTCCTCCATCAATGTCTTCTCGTACCTCTGCCTCTCGATTTCTTCCTTCAGTCTCGCTTCTCTCGCCGCCAAAGTCTCTTCGATTCGGGCGAAATCCTTCCCCCGAGACGCCGTCATCAGCGCCGAAAACAGCTCCGAAACTCTCCTGTTTTCGGCTGCTTCGGCCTCGTCTCCTTCGTCGCCCTCCTTAGAACTAAGTCGTTTCCCGATCACGATTTTTAGGGTCGGAAATCCGAAACGGAACCGCGTTGAAGACGTCTCCGAAACAGAGTGACTGGAAAAATGAGCGGAGAAAGCGATTCTGGCTTCCCTGGTTCCCTATGCCATTTTTCTACTTAGCGATGCTGTGTAAAGAGTGGACTTATGAGTGAACAAGATCGTGCCACGTATTGCTTACTTGAATGATCGTGCGGCTATAATTCGTTTGTTACAAAGGTTTTCTGCTTTTTTGGCTGTAACGGTTCTTGATGAATTATATCCTTGTTTAAATATTTTGTTACAAAATTGGAGAAGAAAATTCATTTATTCATAAAAATATATATATAAAAAAAAAGGTGTAATTTCATTCAGTGAGTACTATTTTCTTTCTTTGGATTCAGGTGCTCTTCTAAATTTCTAATCTATATCAAGGGGAGGGGATTCCAATTTTGAACTTGGATAAGTCGGATGCAGAAGGAGCATATCGCTCCTGCCAACTTCGCGCCAACTTCGAAAACTTAACTCTACATACGATTTCGCGTCAATTTTGCAAACATAACTCTACATACGTCGGAAACTATTTAATTATAGTTATGCTTATGTTAGTGAATGCGGGATCCATATCCTCTTCGTCTCCGGATCTCTCTCTTTAGAGCATCTAATCCAAGCCGTTCATTCACATCCAACGAGAATATAACCATAAAAAAAAGGTTATGCTATTTGAACTCATCTAAAAACGGTCATTTCTTTTGAACTACAACATTTACATAATACACATTTACATAATCACCACCAGCAATACACACACCAGTGATCCGTTATCTACAGTGTTGTCGCCGGTTCGTGCCCCTTAATGTGGAACCAAAGTGGAAGAGGCTCTAAATCAAAGGGTGTTTTAGTCTTTTAATCTCTAGAATTTTAGTCCTTTGATTTCCTTCATTTATAAGGATTAGGATTAGATTTCTTTCTTATTCTATTTTGAATTAGGAATTCTTTCCTAGAACAAGTTTACTTTCCTATTTTCTTTAGATTTAATTCCTTATAAATACCCCATTTGTAATTCACATTAAAATAATGAAGAGATGATGAGAAGTAAAATTCTTGATTTAAATTTCCTGCAATAGGAGTTTATTTGGGGCGATTCAAACACTTTGGTGAGAGGCCAAGAACGGGTGTCATGCTCCTGGAGTGATTCCCGCTTAACTATCTAATTCCCGCTGCGTGACTCTTCCGTACGTACGTCACCCCTACTTTGTTTCTCTCTAAGAGCATGTCACGTGAGGAGAGAACAAAAAGAGGGGCATGAACCCTTGACGAGAAAAAAACTTTCTTGCAACCAAAACATAATCCTAGTGTCATCACTCGTCCAATGGATGTTTTGCCAAAAAGGAGTTATTCTTAATAAAAGTTATTGTTATTCTAACTTGCTAAATACACATTGAAGCAGAACCGACTAATTCAAGCATTGCCCTCAAATGAAGCAGAATGCGCACATCTCATAAGTTTCAAACATTACAAGGGAAGAGTCTTTCTTTAAATAGGATGTTGAAATGTGAAAAACAACTAAATCGGGCAATAAATTAAAGGAGAGGCAATTTTACTAGGTTGGTTCAATGCCTGACTACCTTGGCTTCTTCATCCGACGGTGCCGGAAGCAATCGCATCAGACAGAACATCCTCCCTTCTTTCCATTTCTTTCCTCGTCTGCTTTCCTTTTCTTTTCGCCCCCTTGTTCATCCTCAAACTCAAAATCTAATACCCTCTTCACGAAGCCTTTCTCAGGACTTGTCGAAGTGGATAGCATTGGAGATACCTCAACTTGTACGTCCTCCCTCAATTGCATTGCGGAGCATGGACTCCCTTGATTGAGCATTTCTTTGAGTTCTCCATTTTCCTTGATCAGCTCCGTTTTTTCTTTCCTTAGGTTTTTCACCGCTTCCCTTTCCGCTTCAAGAGTTTCTTCCAGCATTTTCACCAACCTCTTCACAGATTCAAACAATGACTTCTTCTCAGCAGCTAAGATCTCATTGTCCTCTTTCAGCTTTCTCTTTTCCTTCTTTTCTTCTTTTACTTTTCTCTTCAGCTTTTTTGTTTTTTCCTTCTTACTCTCCAACTTTTCGGTTAGCCTACTCACTTTTCCTTGATCAGCACTTGCATTCTGAATCATTCTCCAAATATCTTCCGATCTTTTTTCCAAGTCCTCATTGTCATTCAACCTTTTCGAAATAGTGGGTTTTCGGACGAATTTCTTTTTCCTCTTTCGAGCTCGGAGATCATCTTCCAAAATGCCCACTGTATCACCAGACACATTTTCCCCATCTTCTCGATCTTCTCGTCCATCGGTTATAGCTTCTTCACATGCCTTTTCATTTTCTCCTTTTTTCTTCCTCTCATTGTCCTTCTTAAAGCTCAACTGCGCAGATGCATTATCCAAACAGATATGATATCAGCATCTACAAGCAATTCCTAGCAAAAGCTTATACGCAAATGCTAACATAAGGTATAAAAATATATAAAAGACTTACCCCAATATCTGCGATATCTACTCGTTTCAGTTTCAAGTGCAGTTCCTGCATGCTCCATTTTACGAGAGCTGGTTTCTGTCTCTCCCTTCCCTTGATTGGTTGTATGAGGTTAGTTCTCTCACACAACCAAAGCTGTTAGGATGAAAGTAAAAAACGATTACAATCACATATGAAGGCACTCTTGCATTACTCATTAGGAAGATATAATACGTACGAGTTCGTCAATTACCATTATGGCAACCACGCATCCAGGAACAGAATATGGCTTGAACCGCCTGGTCCTTTTTTCCAATCCCTCGTGTAGAACGTCAGCCACAGCTTTCGCCCATGAATATCTTGAAATATTTTCCAAATCCTCACAATACTTGACTAGATTCCATGAAGTAACTTGGCCCGAGTTACATAATAAGAAGGTAATGCATAGTTCTATTAAAATCAGGCGGACAACATCCTCCACATCTGTTTCTCTTTTCCCTTTTATCGCTTCGTACAAAGCTTTATCCACCAATGTTTTATACACTCTTTTGGTGTTAAAATATCTTTTGATAAAATCTGATTTGTAACTCCTTGATCCTTTTAACTTCAATTCTTCACCTTCTTGTGGAAGTCCCAAAATTTCAGCAATGTCTTCGGTTGTCAACAATGCAGATGTGCTACCAAACTGAAAACTCATTGTCCTTGAGTTGTAGCACTTGATGATGCTGCCAACGTCACTCTCCGATTTCTTGCATTGATCTTCAGATATCACACTGTTGTAAAATGCAGATATTAACGGCCAAAATGGAGTCTGTCGAAGCAACTCCAAGTGCCGTTCAGTTAAGTGTCCCTTAATTCGCTGCATTGTACTGAAAAACGACAGCATATTACATCGGTATTGTACATATTCTTCTCCTCTTCCCCATCTCAAATTTTCCATCTTATTCTTCCCCATCTTCCTTCTTATCTGCTTCTTTATGGCCCTTCTGTAACCTTAAACATACACGCATGCACATAGAAACAAGATTTACAAGGTACAGAAAATTAGACCACAATCAAACAACTCAAAATTATTCAACAAAAATCATTAAATAAATAAATAAAATAACATAATTAACTTTCAACAGAAAGCACAATTATACAAACTTTCAGTTTTTTTTATGTAATTATCTAAAAATTAGGGAGTTCAAGATCGAAATCTAACCAACACAAAGGCACTTTAATCAAACATATATCAATTGCACTCCTTCCACACTTTTTTTCTGTTGACAAAGCGATATTCTAAACTACTTTAATTTGCAGGAAGGGGGATTCGAACACATGTGCAAGGAGGCGGGCACCCTTTATTGACCAACTGGCCTAACCTGCGCCCTCCTTGCACACTTCAAATTCACTAAACAATTAACCCCTGACTATTAACAAATTCACAAAAAAAATCCAAGCACTAAACACAAATAACCAAAAAAACAACTACAACAAGATTAAATTGCAACCATTTAAAATTCCCTAATCCAAATTACCTGAAATTCTCAGAGCTTTATTTCCTTTGACCGGAGCAGAGCTTCCTTCACCGCTATCATTGTTAGCTGCGCTATCACCACCGATCGCAGCCAACCGCTCGCTTCTTCTTCTCTGGATGCTGTTACTCAAACCCTTCCTCAATTTCTTACTCCCCTTCTCCAACCGCGAAATGCGGCTCTCCAGCTCACCGTTCTGCGTCCGGAGATCCAAAATTACCTCTCTGCCCTCGTCGCGGTTCTCTTCGCTCACCGCCTCCGCCTTCATCATTGGGAGCTTGAGCCTGAGCTCCTCCTCTGCTCTGAGTTTCTCGAGCCGCTCGAACTCGTGCTTCTCGTCGAGCAACGCGTTCTCGTACCTCTGCTTCTCGATTTCTCGCTTCAGTTTCGCTTCCCTGGCCGATAATGCCTGTTCGACGCGGCCGAAATCCTCCGGCCGAGACGCCGCTCTCAGCGCCGAAAACAGCTCCGAAACGGTCCGGTTTTCGGTTTCGGCCTCGTCGTGGCCGTCAGAACGAGGGGTGAGTTGTGTGTCGGTCACCATTTGCAGAGACGCGAATCCGAGACGGACCGAGTAGAATTTCCGAAACAGGACGAAAACTTTGAGTTTCGGATGAAGTGGAGAAGACAGCGACGGTTTTCTAACCGAAAAAGATGGAAGCGATTCTGCTCCCTGTGACACTTCACTTCTACCAATGCCGAGTGTCAGGAGTGTACCTATGAGTAAACAAGATGGCGCCACATGTTGTTAGCATGCAAGATCGTGCGGTTACAATTCATTATTTCATTTACATTCTATATTTTCTCCCGGCAATAATAACACACACAATTTCTCCTACATACTATGCTTTTGTTATTTATTTCGATAAGAAAAATTCTTTAGTTGTTTATTTACTAGTAAAATTAAGTGACGTATTTTTGGGTACTAATAATAACTTTCTTTTATTCTTAATCTTACATATATGTTCGTAATTATTCTCTATTTTTGTTTTATTGAAAGTTGTTTGTGTAACAACAGACCGATCTCATCATTCTTGACCAAGAAACATAACAGACACATGTACGAGCAAACTCTCACAACTTGTCATTAGATCATAAAACCTTGTATGGATAGATCTTCTGACATCGCTAATTGACAAGAAGAACAAGATTGCTCAATCATCAACTTGTCGAGCACCAAGAAGAACCATCCCAAGTGGAGAATGGCAATTTGACACCTCCATAATCAATGCGAAGTTTCCTTTTTCACAACGAATAACCCATTTGCCCAGGACACATATCGCTATCACAGTTTGTCCTTAGACCAACTCCAATGAGAGTTGCTAAATGCTAAATTATAGAGTTTCACAACCAAATCCTCCTCCAACCCAAACCCAAAAGTTGCCAGAAAATAGAAATATAGTATGTACGTTCCCAAATTTGGGAACTACTTTTGCGTTGCCAAATTTTGACGAACCCCACATGTTAGTCAGCACATAGTCTACTTGGAATTCGGGAGGGACGCGCGAAACCCAAACCGCAAAAGTGACGTGCATAAGTGTGGGCCTTGTGTGTTGACATCATCATCTAGGCCACTTTTATGTGTTGACATCAGCTTTTTTCTTTTTTACACTAATTTCCTTAGTAAATCTAACGGATGAGATTAATTATGATTAAATCAAACGGTAAAAAAAATGATCCAATGGTTAGAATTGTATTTAAATTATTTAACCTAAATATGACCTCAAAAATCTATAAATACCTATCTATTTGTTCATTCATACACACAAAATCAATTTATTTCCTACAAAATTTCCAATATTTTTTCTTCTCACCTTTAATCTAGTTGGTTGGTTGATGTTTGTGTTGCAGCCCGTCTCGAAATTTAGAATTTATTTTATTCCCAGAAGTGGGAAATGACGAAAATGCCCCTCGTTGACCATTCGGTTGACTTTTGCGTCGTAACTCGTACGACCCTTCCCTTTTTATTTTCTTGTCGTGCTCGTCGTTACGAACGCGTAGACGCGAGCGGGACGTCATACAGAGTCCGAACGAATATTTTATGGGCGTTGGATTACCGATGTTACCCGTATTTTTAATTTTGGGACTGTCTGGTTGTTGGGCTGGGGCCCAACTTTACTGTTGGCCCATGTGGCCTTGTCCCTTTGTCTCTGTCTCTGTCTCTGTCAGTCCCTCACTCTCTGCAACTCACTTTCTCTCTCTCTCTCTCCCGTGGCTCATCTCTCTCTCCCCGAGCCAAACTAATGGCCAACCAGCCACTACTCTTCAGTGAGCCAAACTCAGCCTAACAGAGACCCTACAAACCCAAACTCAGTTGAAGAACCCAGAAAACCCGAGCCAAGAACCCAACTCGAACTCCGGCGAACCCGAGAACTTTCCTCGGCGAGTTCTCGACGAAATCAACCTCGGTGGCCCTCGATCTTGTCACCATGGAGTTCCTGGATGTCCCTTGGACCTTTCTCGAGCCTTGGATGGCCTGTTTTGGACGTGAAATGACGATCAGGAAATTGGCCAGTTTTGCACCGTGGGTTCTTCCCCATTTTCAGACCACTTCTGGCCAGATTTTGGCCCCCAAAATGGTAAAATATTATTCTCCTCACTCCTAGCTTCATTTTGGTACTTGAATCGTGCAATTTGGCTTTGAAATGAAGAAGTTATGAAGCTTTGAAAATTACCAAGGAATTCGGGCCAAAATTCCCAGTTTCCGGCGACGGCGCTGACATCAGCAAACCGGTCCAGACCGGCCCGGGTGACGTCAGCAATGATGTCAACAAACCGGTTCAGACCGGCGTTGACGTTAGCAACCGGCTCAGACCGCGCTGACCGGCTCGTTAACCAGCTCGGCTAACTCGCGTGTGAGCCGCGCATGGAGCCGCGGCTTCCCGCCTTTGAGCCGCTCGTGGGGGCGCGTGGAGCCTCATTTTTCAATTCCGTCTTCGCGAGGCGACTCGTGATGACGCGTACTACCTAGGGGCAGTACGTATGGTGTGTTTTAGAGTGTTTTGGACCTCCGTGTTGAGGAAACAAGGGATAGGTGTAATTAATTAGTTAATTAGCAACCTTTATGAGTTTAATCATTATTACAGTGATATCTCATATAGGTGAGACTTATCCAGAGGACTACCGGGGCTACCCAGGACGGGGGGGCTACAACCCGGCTACCTACAGGTGAGTGAGTGGGTCTTTGTTTTGATAAATGTATATGTACGTATGGTTTTTCAATGCTTTCTTCAAACTGTTAGCATAATTCATATCATATACGTTTGTTGGAGGCAGAAAATTCGTATTATATTGCCATACATGTTTTATACTGTTGCTCATTAGTAGATGTATAACACCCCAGGTATTAGTACTCAGTCTTGTGGCTAGGACTAGCCTTGACGTTTGGAATAGTCACTACCAGTACCGCTACGCAGCTTTGGATCCATTGTAGGTACTAGCCTGTTCTAGGTTGCACTAGGCAACTCGAACTTGTGTGACGCACTTTGTGCACAGCGCTTAGCGTTAGACTCGCGTCATTGTAGTACTCAGCGTATTACTTTTATACCTAGCCTGTTCCTTGTGGTTTAGCCACTTGGACTTGTGTGTTTACATATGGGTGAGCATGTCAGTAAATCATTATCGGGGAGTACCCGTGTATTTTTATTATAGTATTTTGAGGTTCATGCCTGAGGGTATGACGTATTTTCTCAAACTATACTTGTTTTCTAGCGAGAGGTTAGTCTACTCTTGAGAACAAAGGTTTTATCAAACTTTGCTTTTTGACCCACTCACCGTTTTATGTTTTGCGCCCCTCCAGGATTAGTTGGCTTGGAGCTTGTGACGTCGAGACGCGGTGGTATGACAATGTAGGGGTTCTCTACTCTTGTAATTATTTTGTATCCGCTGCTCAGTTCGCAACTTATTATTTTATTACTATTCTTCCGCCCGCACACTCTGTGCACTCTGACCCTTATTTAATTCAATTTTTCTTAATTATTCTTCAATTTTTCTAAATGGCTTTCGTCACCTAACACGTGTCGCCCAGCACTTCCCGACACCTGGCGTGTCCGGGATCAGGATGTGTCAGTTTGTAAATGTTGTTTTAATGAAATTAAATCCGTGTGATTTTTCATACATTGTCGGAATTTGAGATTTTTTAGGTTAAAATGGTTGTAAAAATAAATTAAGATAACTTAAAAAAACATTTGTGTGAAAAAAAGTTAACATAAAAAAAAATTAAGGCTAAAACACTAGTTGAACTTTTAATATAGCCATGATGCTAAATTTTAGCATTGTAGGATTGGAGGAGAAAAACTGTTTGGCAACTTGAAATTTGTCTTTTGTGTGCCAAATTTTAGTATTTGACACCATTATATTAGAGTTGGTCTTAAATTCCACATTTAAGAGAAGTAACAAAGTTTTCCAATTTCACCACTATAGAGTGACGTAACTATTCTCCTTCAAAGATACTCTACATTTAGTACTGTAAATTATGTGAGTTTCTTCATTCATACCACACTATTGCCTTCGAAATTGCAAATCCTCTAAACTTTCCATTGATCTATTTTTTGGGATTGGCTACAGTGCTCGCAAGCATTGGATGCTCACATCGATCTTACCCTTCTTCCCCCCGCCGGGCGCCCCCTCTCTCTTCCCTCCTCCCTCATTTTAATGGTGAGATCGGTGTGAGCATTCAATGCTTGCGCAAGCACTGTAGCCTACTCCCTATTTTTGGCATTGACAAAGTAATTATCTTTACCTTGTTTCAAACCCTTGCTTAATAAGTTCAAATCTTCTGCACCCAAATGGTGTGTGGCTTCTCTGTGGCATTTTTCACAGTTTGACACATGTCTACCAATAACTTCATTTTTAAACGTCGTTAACACTAAAAAAATATTTAAAAAATAAATAAAACAAAAATGGAACTTGAAGTACGGAACCAGAGCCCAACCATCCCGCCCACTCCCACTCAACGCTAACCACCACCATAGCACCCCACGATCATCCCTCTCATTCTCCTCCTTCCAGATCCCTAACACCACTAAACCCACTCCACTTGCAAGATCTGAATCCTCAACCACCAACGGTTTCGCCAACAATGCGCCGGAGCACCGCAATGTCGCCCTCATCACGGCATCACTGGCCAAGCAGTTTACTACCTCGCTGAAGTCCTCCTCGACAAAGGTGACCATGTCCTCCAACTTCAAGGCCGGTTTCTGTGAATATCAGACTTATGTTTTCAATTCAGTTATTAGAAGGGTGAGAGAGAGGAGGAGGAGGAGGAGAGGTATGATTGAGGTGTTATGGTGGTGGTCTCGGTTCTTTTTCACGTTCCATTTTTGGGTTTTTATTTATTTTTCATTTGTTCAGTGTTTTAAAGGTTAGTTAACAGTGTTTAAAATTGAAGTTAGTGGTGGACAGATATCAAACTGTGAGAAAGGTCACAGAGAGGCCACACACTATTTGGTTGCAGAAGATTTGAACTCTTCCATAATTGCTTACTACTCCTCCCTAGCCTTCCAAATGCGTCTCTCCAACTCGTTTGGAAATGCTTTTAAAAAGATTGAAAGCATTTTTGGTGAAAATATTTTTGAAACCAATTTTTAGTAACACACAAATGAATTTAGAAAAAACACTTGAAGTACTTCATGCAAGAAGCACATAACTGATACTTCTTCCAAGAAGCACTTCAAATATTTTTAGAAACCAAAAATATTTTCTTTAAAAACACTTTCAGTCATTTTAAAAATATTTCCAAACGACCCCTCATTATTTTGCCTACAACTTTCAAATTACTACTTTGCCGTCGACTTATTACCACTCGGCAATATATATCAACAGTCAGTAAATGTGTGCATATTACCCATGGGCCAAGTAGCATGAGTTTGTCTTCCAACTGGATAATTTGATTCTACAAGACCAATGCCGACTAAGACATACAATTCAATCGACAATAATTAAGTATCTAATTCGATATTTATAAATGTCAAACTTAAATTTCACTGAGTATTGAATTCAACATTTAGAAGAGTTGAACTTGAAACTTCTCATTGTGGTGCTATTAGCAAACCCATTGTATTTTTTTTGTTGGAAAGCCCGTGTTAAATAGAAGAAAGAGTATAGAAAATGAATATTGTGTTGTGAAAAGTATTTTATAACTAGTTTGATTGTGTAAACTAGAAGTAGGAATCGTATTGGATCTAGAATATCATTTCCTTGTACAACTTATATTATTAGTAGGAAAATACTAGGAAGACCATCTTTTTAGACCATATTTTGTAAACCAAATGATGTGGCGGTTGATGGTTATATTTTATTTTTAATGATTTAAAAAAGAAATCCAACTATCAACCGTCACATCATGTGATCTACAAATATGATTTAAAAAGATAGTCTTTATAGCATCACCCTTACTACAAAAAAAACTTAGTATAATTAGTATAAATAAAGGTACTTAGCATAAAAAATTACATACAGAAGCCCTTCTCTCTTCTCTAGCCGGCCACCCTCTCTTTATTCTTTCTCCCAATAACTAATTTTACAATAAATCCTCATATACTGACTTTGTTACGTGGAACAATTAGATAACGAAACTTGTCCATCTCAAATCTTCACACATATAACCAATCAGCCTTTATTCTTCAAGCCAACATGTGCTGTTCTGCTATCCAAACACGTCTTCTCCCTCACTCTCACTTAGGGGTGGGCAAAAAAACCGACAAATCGAGAAACCGCACCGAACCGAGGCCCAAAAAACCGAAGAAAACCGAGTTGACCAAAACCGAAGAAAACCGAACCGAAAACTGAAGGAAATCGGCAATTTCGGTTTGGTTTCGGTTTTCATGCCCCAGAGAACCGAACCGAACTGAATAATTATATATATTATTTATTTATTTTAATTAATTACGTGTCACATTTTAATTGGTTAAAATGTAAGTTCAAATTTGCTAGAATAGAACCTGGTGCACCGAATCAGACCTTAACCTAAGAATCAATTTCAATTAGGTTAAGCACCGAATCAGCCTCCTCTACTATCTTCTCCGTCTCCGTCTCCGCCTCTGCCTCTATCTTCTCCTAATCTCCTCTGTTTTCCTGTTTTCCTTCCCGTTCAGTGAGTCCTCTCTCTCTTTCAATTGATACTTCGTTCAGTCTTCAGTGAGACCTCTGCTTGCTCGCTTTTCCTGTCGGTGAGTCTTCTCTCTCTCTCAATTGATACTGGTAATTTTCAGTCTTTAGTTTTATTTTTTCACTGAGGCTATATTCGAAGGCTTTGCTTCTCTTCCTCACTGAAAAATGGCTACCTTCTTCCAGAGGCTCACCAAGGCGCCGCCGATCGCCTTCAGCAACTCGTTCCGAGGCCAATAGAAGTCCAGCTTTCGCATTCCCTTCGGAGCGCTCACAGCCGTCTCAGGCGGAATCTCCTACCTCTGCTACTATTCCTCGCCGGATTTGGTAATTTCTCCTACTCATGTCATCTGGGTTTTGATCAGATTGTTGATTTATCTGTGATGTAATGTGGGTTAGCTTAGTAATTTTTTTCTTAATTAAAGTGATATCGAGGTTATTTTTGTGGTGTTCCCAATTGGGTTTCTCGAATATTTCATTCCTTTTGATGATTGATATTAAGCATTTGAAGAAATGGGTTTATTTGTGATGATTTTAATTATGTTTTCAATATTTGACTTATTTATTTATAATTTATAAATTACAGGGCTCGGTTTGTGATTGTCTGTGTGCTTCTATATATCTAATTTGGATTGTGTTTCATTGTTTGTTGGCTAATTAATAATTTAGTTATGTATTTGTTGACAAAGTACATACCTGCATCATATAGCTTCGAAAACGTAAAAACCCAGGATAATCTACCCCCCTGCGTGATCATATACCTTATGGTTGGATTATCTTTCTTTCTTATCGATGAAATTTGATCATTTGGTTTAATTTAATAGAAACTTATTATTTGAAGCTTAATTTATGGAAACATGCTCAATAGATGTGTTTACTGTGTTTTCAACACTTAATCCAGACAAATGGAGCATCTTAGGTATGTTTGTGTGAAGTTGGAATAGTTATGGAGTATCGTAGGAATGTTTGAATACTTCAACTACACTTTCTTTTAATTTCATCATAAAGATTCAATGGATAATATTGTGCTAAAGTTCCTGGTTACTATCAATTACTTTTCTCCACTATGAGAAGTAGTCCTTGATTTGTCTGCTGACATTATGTGTGAATTTTTCAGCATGAAGGATCTGAAGCTAATGCTGCTCACTCACCAATAGTTGCTGCTGCTGCTTGCTGGCAACTTAAAGGGCTAATTTTTTTTTTTTAAATTTTATTTTGGGTATGTAAGATGATACTTAATTTGGTGATTGTATGAAGCTTTTCATCTACATGGCACTTCAAACCAAACATGGGGTTGGTATCTATCTAGAACCCTCCTGAACTCCCACGTTCTCAACTCGGCAAAGTGGTGGTTTTCTCCCATAATCCCCACTTTGTAGAATGGCTCCACACCCACGCATGGAATCAGGGAGAGTGCTTCCTCAATTACCTATCTCTAATTGCCTATAAAGAGGCATCGCTGCAAAGCAAAAAACAGGAAAGGAAGAAAAAAAAAAGGAGGAACGAAGGACAGACAGCGGAGAGAGCATTAGAGAGAAATCAGAAACGTTGCAGAAATTCAAAGAGAGCATTTGGAGTGAGAACGAAAAGACTGCTGAAATTCAAGGAGGATTTCAAAGTGAGAAGAAAGTGAAGAAAGAGCAAGCAATCTCTTGCAGTTACAAACGAAGGCGAAACACTCAAAGCGAGGGAACAAATTCAAGGAGGCTAACTCTACGAAAACTGAAGGTATAAAACCTAGCTATTTGTTTTCTTTGTTCTTTATTTGTGCAGGAGATCAATGCTTACTGCTTCCAAGCTTTAATTCATCTTCTGCAACCAAACCTCTTTGCTGTCAAGTTCATGGACGAGGTTCGATACCAAGATATGTGTACGCTTCAACCATTCACCGGTAACCAAAGTCGTTGTGTAGAAACACAGTTGCAACGAGCATTAAATACGGAAGCACGAAGTTGCAGTGAAGAAAAAACAAAACAGCTCCATCTCCGTCGTCTCAGCCATCCTCATTCACATCTGCAACATCTCCAAATAATATTCTGAGTCTCCAAGGAAAGCATCCAAATTCTTCCCGCATTATAAAAGGCCCCAGAATTACCCTCAATGTCAGAAGCAAAAAGCAAAGAAATTTGCAGACAATCTCCTCATGCAGCGATTAAAGACAAGAAGGACGTCGCCCCGTCTCCGCTGTCAAGGCACTCTCCAGAAAGTCTTCTCTGAAGTCAGACTAATAAAGTCATAACCAAGCCACTGACGATTGGAGCTGTTCGACGTGGAAAAGCAGCAGCGAGCGATGAACCTGCAGCGGAAGACAAAAGGAAGCAACCCCGTGTCGTCGCCGCCTCGGAGTCCCAAAAAAGAAGGCCGCTGCCAGCGTTGGAAATGAAGGTTGCGCTTGCGCACAAAGTGCACCAAATGGTGCAGCTGATATTCAAAGAAGAAGACTGCTGGCTGCATACGGAAAAGAAGGTTGCGCTAACGCGCAAATGCACCAAATGGTGCAGCTGCCGTCCAGAGAAGAAGACCGTTGCTGGCGTTGGATAAGAAGACCACGCTCACGCGCAAAGTGCACAAAAATGGTGCAGGTTGCTGTCTAAGTCACTAGAGGAAAAGAAGATTGTCGCTAGCGGAAAAGAAGACTCTGCTCACGCGCAAAGTGCACCAAAATTGGTACAGCTGCTGTCCGAGATGCTGACAGAGCGAAGGCCACACCAAAGAGACGTCAAAAAGACCCCTCTCATATGCAACTTGTACATGAACACCTTATGAGGTCTTCATGTCGTTGCACCCGCTCGATGGAACACCCACAAGGTCTTCTACGTGCACCAAAGACGAAGCAAAAAATACAAGGAGAACCCGTTCGTTTCAAGTACAAGTCTGGTGTCCTTTCGGCGTAAAAATAAAACCCCAAATGCTGCTGCATTTCAAATGCTTGAAAAGCTTCTCCAGGCATTCAGATGCGAATAAAGTGATACAAAAATACATCAAATGGTCGTCTTCTCTTGACACCAAAAATGGTCATTAAACTCAAAATCCAAATCTCTCAAATGGTACAAAACCACAGAAATCAAATCCAAAACAAAATCCAAATTTCGAACTACGCCGGTTTGATCCCGCCAAGGGTACGTAGGCAGTCTAGTACCACATTCTAGACGCAACCGCAAAACCAAAATACCAAATCGAATCCCTGGTTTATACAAACCAAATTTATTCCAAACACTCATCCAAATTGTTCAAATAAACTAAATACCAAATCTTTCTTTTTAGTGGGTCATTCACTCACTAAAAATCTCAAATCAAAACATTCGAGAACTACGAGTGGCTTGATCTCTCAAAAAGGGGGTACGTAGGCTATTTAAGTTTCTACCTAAATGCAGCTGCAAAATCAAACAAACACCCAAGCCCCCAAGTTACAATTTATTCATATTGGAATCAAAGGGTTTTTTCCTTTTACCGAAGGATTGTAATTAATAGACGCATAGCCTAGAATGAGTCGAACTCAAAGTAATAAAACCCTCCTCGAAAAATGAACGAGGGTGAAATTGTGTCGAGTGAATCATTCGTTACATTTTGTATGCAATTTTTCATCAACATATACTATAGTATTTTTTATGCATTATAAGGCCAAAACCATAAGGCCGAGAACATAATTTGATTTTTTTTTTTTTTAAATTTACATTAATTGGGCCTAAAATTGCAAGGCCCAAAACAGGCCCAAACCGAACTGAAGTACACCGAAATCGAACCGAAGTGCACCGAAACCGAACCGATTGGTTTTCATAAAAAAATTTCGGTTTTCAAACCGAACCAAACCGATACTATTCATTCAGTTTGGTCCACAGTTTCAAGTCCAATTTGCACCGAACCGGACCGAGCCCAACCCTACTCTGACTGAAATACTACGCAGCCGTCCATCCCAATTTTACCATCCTTTCTCACCACCACCAACCAGAGTCGCCCATCCTACCTATATTCAGCCCACCCACCCTCCTCAAACCGTCGACTCTACCCTTGCAGTGAGATTGCACCGACAAAATCTGCGAGGATTACAAATTGGGGTTTCTCACGGTAAAGGACTCGACATCGTCCCACCCCACTCCCACCTCATTCGTCGAGACCAACGCACCCTTCCTCTTTCCGATAAACAAAGGATTATGAGTTTGAAAAACTAGACTCGTTGGTTTGATCGGTGTTGCATAGAGTGACAAAAGAGGTGAGAAATGGGGATGGGCCAGTGGGGTCAAGGAGGGAGGCGTGAGGGTGGAAAATGAGATGGGGGTGGGCCAGTGAAGTTGATGGAACCACCATGGTTTACAACGACCTGCCATTGCAGTTGAGAAGGAGGAGGGCAAAAATTCTTAGCTGCTTCTTAGAGCACTTCCAGGAGGGTAAGGGCAATTGATTGCCCTTGAAAAACAGTCTCGTTGAGCAAGAACAAGGGCAAAGAAAAATATTATTTAATTTAAATAATTTAATTTGTTCGTTGAAAATAAAACGATTGTCTAATTTAAATAATTTAATTTCAATTACAAAATAAACCATAGCATTACAACAACTATAATTAATTAAAAATAAACAACAACCATAATTATACATTGTAGTGTGAAGAATGAACAAGATGATTGAGGGCATAAAAAAAATAAAAAAACATTTTTTTTAAAATTTTTAACGGTAGGATTAATCCTGGCCGTTCATTTTTTTCAAATTTTAATTGAACGCACCAGATTGTGTCACGTGGCACAACGATAAGATTTTTATTTTTTCCGTTGGAAATCCAACAGTCCAGATTAACTAGCCGTTGGAAATCCAACAGCTACGAAGCAGCCACGTCATAGAGCCGTTGGCTCTGGCTGACGTCACCAGACAAACGTGGGTCCCACGCTAACAAATGAAGCCGGCCACTCTTCCCTCCTCGCGCGTGTTGTGCATGCGCCTGATTAAAAAAATATATATTCGTGGCTGACGTCATCGCCTGCTGGCGCTAGCTCGGGCACAAATTGCTCGGGCTTGAGGTTGGGCTTCCTTGGGCCCACCTTTTGCCCTTTGCAATTTGGACCGGCGGAGCATGGTTTTTGGGTTGGGAGGGCAATTGCCAAGCCTTGCCCTTGCAATTGGGCAATGGCTGGAAATGCTCTTAGTATTCCGTACGCTGGATTTTTTAATGGTTAAATCTTAAGTTTTATATTTTAAAATAAAAATTTAATGATTAAAATATATAAAATACGAAATACTCTAAGGTATGCACGAAAGTTCCGAAGGAGGAAGAAAGACTTTTTTTGGTTATAGGTTTAAAGGAATAACCGGATGTTTGGTTAGAAAAATAGTAATAATTTGGTTGAGAGTTTCGTATTTATAGGTGTTAGGATTTGAGTGGGTTAGTGAGTACTCAAGTATTGTTCTAAATACTTTTATAAAAATACGTAATTCTAGAAAACCCGAATTATAACTGGATTCGAAAGGACTCGGCCCAAAGTATAACACCTACACAAACACCCACGAAATTTTATACGCGCCATCTCCTCCCATCCCCATCTCCTCCACGAGGGTCTCTACGAGCACCCCGTTTCCCTCTATTTCCGAAACCCTAGAATCCCAAATTCCTGTAATTTCAAAACCCTAACGGCCATTCCCTCTCGTCTCTCCGGCGACCCGGCACTCTGCAACTGCAAGATTTCTACTCCGAAATCCAGGTAAACTTAAATCTGTGATTAAATTCTCTGATTCCAGCTTGTTCTAAAATATGAAGTTTTAGTAATTAATTAGAATTTAATTCGCTTAGATTCCATGTTAAAACCTTGAAATTACTTCTCCAATTGAAATTAACAATGTTCACGTTTCGTTTTTGAGATTTGGAATCACTTGCAGGAGTTCAAATTTGAAAAGCATTGAGAATTGCTAGATTTTGACTGCGTTGTACTTTTTTCCAGGCGAGAAAACCCTAGCCATGGGCTCCTACAAGGACGCAGACCCATCCCTAGGGTTCCTAACCCGAAAGGACACCGAGGTCAAGCTCCCACGACCCACTAGAGTTAAGAACAAAACCCCAGCCCCCGTCCAAATCACTGCAGAGCAAATTCTTCGGGAGGCACGTGAGCGTCAGGAGGCTGAAATCCGACCTCCCAAACAGAAGATCACTGATCCCACTGAGCTTGCAGATTACCGCCTCCGTAAGCGCAAGGAATTCGAGGACCTGATCCGGCGTGTGAGGTGGAATGTCAGTGTATGGATCAAGTATGCGCAGTGGGAGGAGTCCCAGAAGGACTTCAAGCGTGCTCGCTCTGTTTGGGAGCGTGCCCTTGAGGTCGATTATCGGAACCACACCCTGTGGCTCAAGTATGCTGAGGTGGAGATGAAGAACAAGTTCATCAACCATGCAAGAAACGTGTGGGACCGCGCTGTCACGCTCTTGCCCAGAGTTGACCAGCTCTGGTACAAGTACATTCACATGGAAGAGATTATAGGGAATGTGGCTGGTGCTCGACAGATATATGAGAGGTGGATGACTTGGGAGCCGGACCAGCAAGGCTGGCTCTCCTTTATCAAGTTTGAGCTTCGCTATAATGAAGTGGAGCGTGCTAGAGCGATTTTTGAGCGGTTTGTGCAATGCCATCCAAAAGTTGGTGCTTGGATTCGGTTTGCCAAATTTGAGATGAAGAATGGTGAGGTTGCAAGGGCGAGAAATGTATATGAGATGGCAGTGGAGATTCTTGCCGATGACGAGGAGGCTGAGCAGTTATTTGTGGCTTTCGCTGAATTCGAAGAGCGGTGCAAAGAAACTGATCGAGCAAGGTGTATTTATAAGTTTGCACTTGATCATATACCCAAAGGAAGGGCCGAGGACTTATATAAGAAGTTTGTGGGTTTTGAGAAGCAGTATGGAGATAGACAAGGGATTGAGGATGCAATTGTGGGAAAGAGGAGGTTTCAGTATGAGGATGAGGTTAGGAAGAACCCTCTTAATTATGATGCGTGGTTTGATTATATAAGGCTAGAAGAGAGTGCAGGAAATAAGGACAGAATTAGAGAAGTTTATGAGCGAGCCATTGCCAATGTTCCTCCAGCACCGGAGAAGCGATATTGGCAGCGATACATATATTTATGGTATGTGGTACATATACTGAGCCTTGGTTAATTGGCGACTATGATTATGCTTTGACTTTAATGTGCCTTCATTTGTTTGAATAATTGTTTGCTGATTGTTTGTTTCTTTTGCAATGTTAGGATTAACTATGCACTATACGAGGAGCTTGATGCTGGAGACATGGAACGTACACGAGAGGTGTATAGGTATGCCTGATTTTGTTAAGCTATGGTTTTGTTGATGTACCTGAAGATTGTTTTATTCTTAACCCTACCATATTTTTCTTTAACACTATTCAAGTCAATAAGGATACGTGAATACGTCTATAAAATTTGAAAATAAATCTTGTTCCATCTTTCTCGGTACATGAAATGCTACAGTGCACTGGGACTGAAAACAAAATTGTATTTAACTGAATTTACATGAGGATATGCTTAAAAACTATTACCCAAAGAAAATTAATATTTTCTTTTGGGTGAAAAGAAAACTAATGTTTTATTTGAGTAATTTGGGTATGAAGTTTGTCTTTTTTGGTGATCTTGTATTATATGTACCATCTTAGTTTATCATGACAATGGACTGATGAGCTTTCGGCTTTCTTGTAGTAAATCATGATTGGTTGTAGGTAGTTTTTTAGACATCTTTTTGTTGCACAACTTATTTGATGGATTACAATTTGGATATTTTGCAATGCATACTGTGGTTATTTGGTGAAAATTTTCATGCAAATTAAAACACAGACTCGCAGTATGGGTTTACATTTGTTACCTTTGACATAGTTAGTACGTGGACACATCCTAAATACTTTGAACAGATTTCTCATTGGCTAAATTTTTTTGCAGGGAGTGCCTTAATCTGATTCCTCACCAGAAGTTTTCGTTTGCAAAAATATGGCTTCTTGCTGCCCAATTTGAGATACGACAGCTGAATCTTAAGGGTGCACGAAAGATCCTCGGTAATGCAATAGGCAAGGCACCTAAAGATAAGGTAATGTATGTTTAGCAATACATATACTCATTTTAACAAAGTCCATTTAACAAGTCAAAATGTATAGTTAGTATTCATAATATGCTTTCTTAAAATAGATATTTAAGAAGTATATTGAGATCGAGCTGAACCTTGGGAATATGGATCGATGTCGGAAGTTGTACGAAAAGTATCTGGAGTGTTCCCCAGAAAATTGTTATGCGTGGACCAAGTATGCAGAGTTAGAGCAATCTTTATGCGAGACAGAACGAACCAGGTCGCTTTTTGAACTTGCCATTGCCCAACTATCACTTGACAGGCCTGAGTTGTTGTGGAAGGTACGACACGGGGACATCCTTCTTTCTAATACAACTTTTGTTGTTTGAATTTTGATAGTTTCTTATGGAATATATTAACCTTTTCTGCACATTCTTCTATGATGTTTCATTACATATAGTATAATATACCATATATGTTAGTTGCATCAGTGCCATGCATGGTTATAGTTCTTGATCTTAACACCATGCAACGCACCTATTATTCTCAGTTGTATCAAAGTGTTTTTTTATTTCATAACCTGTCTACTGATTGATTTGTCTCAAAAGCTTAGTTTTGATAGAGAGAACATGTTCCTAGCTACAAGTATAGCAACTGCGACTCTGTTCTAGAAAATCGTTGAGCTTTCATTTGTTGGCTAAGGTTGATGCTATTAATTTGTGCAGTACAGGTTCAGACGACAACATTATATTTGATACTAATTTGATTGATAATTTGATAACAGGCATACATTGACTTTGAAATATCTGAGGGTGAATTTGAGAGAACTAGAGAACTTTATGAGAGACTCCTAGACCGAACAAAACACCTAAAGGTGTGGATCAGTTATGCGAAATTTGAGGCATCTGCTATAGTGCAAGATGGCGTGGATTCAGATACACCCGAAGATCAAGCCCAGGATTATCTTCTTGAACAAAAGAAACAATGTCTTCTCCGTGCTCGAAGTAAGCAGTTGTTAATAGATAGAATAGTAATTGAGAGTTGGCTAATTTATATTCCTTCTACAGTTGAGAATATCTCACCCTTGTTTTTTTTTTCCTCTGTACATCAGGGGTTTTTGAGAAAGCTGTTAACTACTTTAGAACTTCAGCACCTGAGTTGAAGGAAGAAAGAGGTATGTTGCTCGAAGAATGGTTGAATATGGAGGCTAGTTTTGGAGATTTGGGTGATGTTAGCTTAGTCCAATCTAAGCTTCCAAAGAAACTGAAGAAGAGGAGGCCAATAATGACTGAAGACGGCCCTACTGGGTATGTGATCAACTCGTGTGTTTTTTATGTTCCTAATTTTTTATATTCGTTTCTCATTTATAAGCATCCATTCATCGCGGTGTAGAGAATCTTTTAGTTACTGAAAAATGGAGCAGAGTTTTGGTTTTCTTGTGTTCAATTCCATCTGGCGAGTTCATTTCGTTTTTCCGTATGTTAACCGATCTGTGTTGGGACTTGGCAGGTATGAGGAATACATTGATTACATGTTCCCAGAGGAAGCTCAGACGACAAATCTCAAGATATTGGAAGCGGCCTACAAGTGGAAGAGACAAAAGGTGTCTTCTGATGAGGACTAAGTGTAAGTTTTTGCGCATTGTAGTTTCGTGTACCGTGTAAATACGGAGTGAAAAGTGTTGTACGCCGATTGCTGAGCAAAATGGTTGCTTTGGCTGATGATCGTCTTGATTTTGAGAAACCATGCTTGATGGTGATAGAGAGAATGTCGAACGAAACTCGTTTTAATCGACAAATATGTCCTCGCGGCTTGAGATTTTCCAATTCATTTCGGGATTTCGGGTTCTCAGTAATTGTACTTTAGCTAAACCCCTTGACACACAATTTTGTACTTTGGGTTGATAGTTTCCAATTCCTTTCATGCTCCAAGCCTTGGTAATTTCCCAGCGTGACTGTAAAACCCCTTGTGGTGTTACCAGTTCTGTTGTGTTATAACACGTGCTAGTACTATTCGTCAAAACAGAAAATTAATCATCCATGATTTACTTATGTTATAACATGTGAATTATTAACATCAACTGACTTTGTTACAGTTACAAACAAAAAATTCTCTTACTGATGTAACAAAAATTGTCATTTGATGTTACGGTCTATTGGTATTTCTCTTTGTTGGATGTGAGAAGTCTTAAGTTTGAATATGGTGAATTGACGAATTTGATAACAATTTATTTTCCTAAATTATTAGTTTATAAATCAATTTATTTCCCAAAAATATAGGAGTTGCATATGGACAGAAAATTGGAAATACCCACATTAAAACTTAGTTAAGTCAGGTTAATCACGGATTAATTATACTAACACCTTTTGAAGTTTATTGAGTTTTCACAAAACTCTTTCATGTTTGAGACATTACACTAACACCCCCTTGAGTTTTCACAAAAATCTGTTTATAAATTTACTAATTTACCCATATAATTAAAGAAAAGTTCTATTTTTTTGTTGAATAAGAAAATCTTTATAAATATATAGAAAAAGAATATCAAACTAAAATATTAAAAAAACAAAAATTGAAAATCAAATTAGAAGAAGAAGATGGTATGGCCTTCTTCTTGTCTTTTTTTAGTGTTTAATGTTTTATAATTTTTGTTTATATATAATTATAAAGCTTTTTTTATTAGTTTTAAGTAATTAATAAGGGTAAAGTTGTCTATTTTTATCAAATTTTTTACTCATGGGGTTATTTGAAAGTGAATTAAAACTTGAAGGAGTGTTAGTGTAATGTCTCAAACGTGATGGGGTTTTGTGAAAACTCAATAAATTTCATGAGATATTAGTGTAATTAACCAATCCTCCATGTGTTACACTAATAGTCACATGTTCCCCGTCTTTTTAATTGGTCACTAATTATAAATTTGGTATACAAAATGCCTAAACTCCCAAATTGAAAGCTACCTTAGGTGTCCAAAGGTATTTAGCTTCTAAATCATTAATAGCTCGTTTGTAAGTGATTTTGAGGGAGCTAGAATCATTTCTAAGAAGAAGTGCACGGTACAATAAGATTGAAACTTTACAATGAATTATAGTGATGAAGAGTATAAATTTTACGAACGCTTCTGAATACATTACTAGTTGACAACGACTCAAGCGATGAATACATTAATAGTTAACAATCCAAGATTTTTCCGAAATGTAATGGAGTTTAAGAAAATCCCACATGCAAAAGAACAATTACATTTTATAAAGTAGAAGCGCGAATAGCTCCATCATGTTCTGTATGGCGGGAAATACCGCACGTGGCAATTAGAGACTGAGTAGCTAATAATGCCAAATGTTAACCTCTCGCGCCTTTTTGGTCCCGAGATAACGGGAATCTGAGACGTTGATTTTCCAGTGGTTTTTACTGTAATATTTAGAAAATCGGAAGGTATTTTCATCAAAAGAAGCGCCAATTTTTGGTTCTGCAGGCAGGTAGGACACAGGAATAATAACCAGTAAAAAAAAAAACCAGGGAAATTACAGTTATTTCCTTTCCCCCTTTTCAATTGTTACCTCCCAAAATCCTGCTTTTCTTTTTCTTTATTTTTTGGTTTTTGAGGGAAAAAGATCTTAAATTCTGCTCCAATTGCAATCAAAATATTTCTTTTTAGATCATCTGAGCTCAGATAAAAATTGATCGGCTGGGTGAAAATGGCATTCGATTTGCAGGTAATTTTTTTTGGGTAAATTCTTGAGGATAATTTTTATTTTTTATTTTTACTGCATGATCTGCTTTAAAGATTTACTAGTTCCAATTCCAGAAAATTTTTTGTTTAGTTTTATTTTACAATCTGAGATGAGGTAAGAAATATGATTCAATTATTAAAATAGCTCAAAGCTTGTGCCTTATTGATCCAATATTTGTCTATAAAATAGGATTTCAGAAAAAAAAAATATTTTCATTTCTTGTTTCTCTCTGATGTGATTCTATCATTTACTTATTGTTTCTCTCCACTTACGTAGTTTAGATGAATTTAATATAATTATCTTATTGTTTGTAAATAAAAAAAGACAAATGAAATATAATATCAAGAAATAAGGTTCCTCATTGTCTAATTTGGAAAAAGAAAACTTCATATTTTGGTAAATTTAAGGGCGAGTAGGAAAAAGGGGTTTAAGCCCCTTCGGAATGGCAATAGCTAGGTAAGAGGTGTCACTTTGCTATATGTAAATTAAAGGAAGTGCAAAAGATCTTCAATTTGGTGGTCATATCCTTTGTATATAGGGACCACTCTTTCTTTGTTTTTTGTTGGGACATGTAAAGTTTATTCTCGCATGTCGTTTTATTGTTTGTGTATGTACATTTCGTGATTTTACTCAATGTGCTTTAACTTTGATTGTTTCAGGGTGTAGAAAAATTATTTAGAGCTTAGACAATAGGTTTTGAGACTCGAATTGGTATGTCGCTTCAATTTTAGGTTTGAGCGCTAAAGGACCATTATGTACCCTAAATAATCAATTATGTCAATAAATGGTATCAAAGCTGAAGAAAATTGAGCAGAATCATAATTTTGAGAACCTCACTTCTGCTCAATTTTCTTCAACTTTAATCTCATCCACTGATAAGGTCGATTGTTTTAGAGTGTTGAATCATCATTAAGAGCTTAGATTTTAAAGTTTCTAGTCTAAGATTTGGTAAATCGCTTCGATTTTAGGTTTAAGCTATAAAGGACCATCTATGCCCTAAATAATCAATTTCGTCGATAAATGAGATCAAAATTGAATAAATTGATGCTACAACTTTCAATTCAATGAAAGAAATAATTAATGAAACTTGAAGAATCACCAACCGAAAGAATGCTTGTAATGGTAATGAACTAATAATCCATAAGAGTTTCTCTGTCAATCGTACTCTCTAATCACAGCATACATTTTTGTAAGAGCATTCTCCTTCGTAGCTTTTCGAGACGGAATATGATAATTTTCCTTCGCTTTTTTGGTTGATGAGATTTTTTATTATTTGTTTTTCTTGTTCGATTTTCAGGTCCCGAATATGTCGCGCGCAAGACGGATGGATGCTTGTGTTCATGTGTGGTGATTTATGAGTATTTGTTGAAGTATCCAAAATAGAGATGATAAAGCATCGCTGGAGGGAGCTGGCTAAGTCCTTTAACAATCATGTCGATCCTGAAAAAACTGAGCAGTTGAAGAGGACTAAAACAGGTGCAAACTTCTCTCCTCTCAACCCTTGATCTTCGATTAAAATGCTGCTCACTCATTCGATCCATGGATCCCGAAAAAGATCAATAACTGAGTACGATTTCTAAAATTGATCGTCTGTTTTTTTTCGTGTTGATGTGGTCTTGCAGGCCTTGTTTGTCTCTCGAATTCAAATGTAGGGGATCAGTTCTTTTGTAAAGTTCCGAAACTGCATTCTAGGGTTAGAAATTTATGTCATTCTGCTTGTTGTCCAAGGAAACCATTAAAAACTGTTACCCTAAATATTGTGTGGTAATATGCAAATTCGGATGCATTGGTCATGTGTTAAATTTGTCAAAATTTTGTGTTTTCTCCCTGAATTTGAGAGTCGATCGATATGTTGTTCTTTTCTGTTGCCACTTCATTTGATGTTGAAGTTATGTTACTTAGAGAATTTTGTGTTATCTGCAGAAATTGAAAACAATGTGACAAGGATCTTCAAGCTTATAAAAAACGAAGACCAAGGGAAGAAAGATGGAAACCGAAAAGATTTGAAGAAAGAGTCAGAACTTGTTGCACTCATTGAGAACTTCTACCAACAGTACCAGTCACTATATGCTTTGTATGATCATCTAGTAGGAGAGTCTGGGAGAATCGTTCGGGGCAAGAAAGAGCGAAAAGGCTTTTCCATGTCTCCCTCCAGCTCGGATTCCGAATATTATTCTTCAGAAGACATTGAAGGTAACAATGCCAGATTGGAAAGAGCTGACAGCATCAAGCATGAACTTAAGAATGAACATTCGGAAGGCTCTAGTGATCTGAAGCGAAAATCGGTCTCTGGAAACAGAGAAAAGGAAGCGATAAATTCAGAATATTTGGCAGCGTTGAGAAAATTAAAACCAGCAGAGATTGTAGACAATGATCTGAAGGATGAAGTGGATGAAAAAGTAAGGGAACTTTCAGCTCTTGTCGAAGCTCACGAGGCTCATGGGAATCATTCGTCAGCTCGAGTAAAAGAGTTGGAGGGCCAGTTAACCGGCTTTAAAATGGAGTTGGAATCCTTGTGCAGCCAGAAAAGAGATTTGGAAGCATGGAAAGAAGGTAAATCTGTTGAAGCTAAACAGCTAGGAGATAAAAATATCGGACTACATGCGCGGATTTTGGAACTTGAGTTAGTTTTAAAAGAAAGAGAGGATGAAATATCTGGTCTCAAGAACAAAGTCAACGAAAATGAGGAGAGCTCAGCGTCGAAAATTTCAGACTTAATGACACGGGCTGGAAATATGCAACAGGAAGTTGATTCATTGCGTGCGCAAAAAGGTGAACTGGAGAAAAAGATAGCGAGTAAGAAAAATGAATCAGCAGCTCAAGTCAAGGGCTTAAGTGAGCAGGTCAATGCAATGCAGAAGGAATTGAAGATCCTGCGCCAGCAGAAAACCGAATCAGAAGCGCAACTGGATAAGAAGAATAAAGAAATCTCCAAGCATCTGCAACAGATGGAAAATCTGAAAGAGGAATTAACAAAAAAAGACACAGTTGAGAAGAAAATGATGGAAGAAAAAGAATGTTTTCTCGCGAAGGTGAAGGACTCGGAATCGGAAGTGAACTCTCTACGCAACAAAAAGAAGAATTTGGAAAAGCAGATTAAAAGCAGAAACCATGAGAACAACAAGTTGAGACAGGAAAATGAGAGTCTCCTTTCTAGAATTTTCGGGGTGGAGAGAACGTTGACTGAGAGAGGGGATGAGATTTACGCTCTTCGTGGAGAATGCGAGCATGGAAAGAACGAAGCTTCTGCTCAACTTATGGAATTCACGACGCAGGTCAGCAATTTGAAACAGGAAGTGGATTCCTTGCAGGCTCAGAAAAGCCAGTTGGACTTGCAGATTGAGATACAGAACAAGCACTATTTGGATAAACTGACTGAGATGGAAAATCGAAACGATAACTTGACAGGCAAGATTGGCCGGATTGAGAGAGAGAACCAAAAGTATTTGGAAATACTGAGTGAGAAGGAAAATCAAAACCATAATTTAACAGTCAAGACTTCCGATCAGCAGAAAATTATCAAGGAACAGGAAGAAACTATCAAGAAGTTCACCAAACAGCATAAGCAAGCTAAAATTTGGTTTCCCGAATCCAAGTTAAATGTACAATTTGCCGAAAGGAAGATGGAAGAATTGGCAGAGAAGTACCGAATCAATCTTGAAGACAATGTGCGCCTCTTGTACCAGAGAATCAGGGTAGCGGAACAAATACACAACGAAAACAAGGACAGCTACAAGAAGTTCAAAGAGATGTACGAGAAAGAAAACGAAGATCTTAAAGCAAAGCTAGCAACATATCAAGATCCGGACAGAACAATGAAGCAAATATCGGAAACAGCGAAAAGTACATTGCATGGATTGGACTTGGTAGTACTTAAATTTGAGGAGGGCCATAAGAATTTTCAAAACCAGATTGCCAAAATGTCGGAGGAGCTTCAGTCGGCGAAAACTTGGGTTAGAGAGAATGCCGGCGAGATCAAACGATTAAAGGAAAATGTAGATTGCTTGACCACACAACTGAATGGAAAGGGAGATCAGGAGAGTGTGTTGAGAGAGAAAGTTTGGAAGTTGGAAGCGTCGGCGAGCAAGGAAGCCGGGGAGAAGCTGAACTTAGTGAAAGGGTTAGGCCAACTTGAGAGTCAGGTGGCAAACCTTGTGAGGGAAATAAAGGACAAGGATGAAGACTTGCTGAGTCTTGGGGAGGAGAAGAGGGAGGCCATACGGCAGCTCTGCGTGTTGATCGATCATCACCGGAGCCGCTACGATGATCTGAAGGAAGCAGTGTCAAAGAGATCAGCTGCAAGAGGAAGGACTGCAACTTAGGCCTCTCTTATGGCCATTGTGATCATTTTTGTTTGCCATTATAAACCCTATTCGATTTTTTGTTCTTTCTTTTTGTACAAGACAAGTGGATGTGTTGCTCGAAGAGCATTTCATCATCCCTGATATACAATGAATTCATGGGATATATATGATAGAAGTAATCCCGATAACTCTGGCCAATTCCAGATTTCTAGCAAAGTTTAATTATTCTGTGTAATCATATCCTTAGGATTAAATTTTAGAAAATTTTTGAGTGGTACGTACCATTGAATGGTGTGGCTATTCAATGGTCCAGATTAATTTGTAATGAGCCCCAAATGAATCTTAAACTATTCAACAATACGTATCATTCAATGGTACGTAGCATTGAAGTTTGACTCTTAAATTTTCCTTATATGTAGTTTCTTGTAGTCTAGGTGTACTTGTACATCAAGTCTTGTATTCATATATAATCATGATCACAACAATCCTCAGAACTATTGAAGAATTCAGCCTATTCATATTCTTTTAATATACACCTATACATAATTTGCATCGTTTCCGAGTTAATTAAAAAAAATGATTATTCAATCAGTTCTTATTTTTTTATAATTGTGAGAGGGAGAATTCGAACATAGAATTTCTTTCAACATTGAGAAGAAAGTATAATTAGATTAGTTGTGAACGTAAGTGAATGAAAGGCCTCAAGATCAAATTAGACAAGCACCACGTCCAAATAGTGAGTCAATCCTATGAAAATTCAAAATACAATTTCTCACATTACTGTTGATCATATCAATTTATTCCCCAAATTTGTCTTTGGTTTGGTGTCAAATTTGCAATGACTTTTTGAATGTATACGTGGGTCATGCCGTTTACATTTGAACCTTAAACAACAAGGCACCTTCGTTAATGTATAATTTAGCATATTCGTTTTCTAATTGAGGTTAAGTACAAATTAGGAGTTTCTAACTTTAGGTCACTAAACTCTACTGTCTACACAACAATGAGGTGTTACTAATATAATCGGATTTTTATATACAAACGATATTTTATTTTAAATTAGTCTAAACTTCTAAGAGATGGATTCAAACTCGATGCATAAGAAAGTACATTTACTCTAGTCAATCTAATCATGACCTCTCCACAAAATCAAGATCCGTCCAAATCCGTCATTTTTTGTTGCTATCTCAAACTATCTGTTTGGATCATGGTCCAAAAGCAAAATAAGCCCACTTCTTACTCTCTTTTTTGTTGTAGCCAATATAACTATACCCACGTCTCTTATTTTTCCAAAAAATCGACATACATCCCGTTTTACCTGACAAGGATAAGTATGGGAGTAGCAAATCCGACCCCGTCACAAATTGTTGCAATCTCTAACAGTCTGTTTGGATCATTGTCCAAAAGCACAGTAAGCCCACCTTATCCTCCATATCCAGCAATTATTGCCGCCGACGAAATTCCCAAGCCGACATGGAAGTGAGTGGGACAACGAAAACAACAACGAACGAACCCGCGCGGGAAAATCACTGACGTGGCAAGACCTCATCGGCCATCAAGTACCCATTAATTTACAATCTTGTCTCACGACACAATCATCATTAACTCCCGAGGCCCGAGAATTTGACCGCGCGCACCCATGCGAGAACTTGGCTGGCAACTGTGTCTCGATGACGAGATGCGCTTACATATAACGGATATATAATAGTCAAATATAAATTATATATAAGATGTTTATTGTCATGTGACATTTTATTTCAATAATGCGTAATTATACGTAGTTTTTCTTTACCTTGTATAATTTTATTACACTAGGAGTATGCGGTAACGGTGAATTTTGTTCCAAGTAAGTCCCTTGCATCAATGCCAGCAATAAAGGCACTAGTGTAATATAGCTCTAAACACAAGGGCAAATACGGAACCAGAAGCTCCAAGATTCCACACCTTCTGAAATTTGAAGCTACAAATGGCGTACTAGTCACTTTGAGCGCTCTAATCCAAACAAAACCTCTTTTTCCCTTTTCTTTTTTCAATCTTTTTTCAATTTTTCATTTTTTTAAACCCCCACCCCCCCCCCCCCCCCCCCCCCCCCCCGCCTCTCTCTCTCTCTCTCTATCTCGCTCTCGCCGAACTGGAAGATTCTCTCTGCTCGATCATCATCCGGCTCGAGAATCTTCTCTGACCTTTCAGCTTCAGGTGATCATCGACTCTGTTTTCTTCTCTGAATTGAAGTCTCTGTTTTTCTTTCAGTAAAATTTTCATCACCGATTTTCTTGAAGTTCTTGATCGGATCAAACATCTTCTTCTCCGCCATAGCTGATGTATGCATGCTCGATTTCGCTTTTTCTTCAATCATTAAATTCTTCAGTTGCTCGATTTATATCTCTCAATTAATTTTGTTAACGATAATCTGAAATCGGATCAGCCGAGTTTTCGAATCGAAATTTGACATAAAAATTGAATAATTTTTTCTGTTTGGTTAAAATTTTCACTCACTTTGTTCATAACTGAGGTAATTTATTTATTTGGTTATTTTGTTACAGCGTGGTGGTTGCTAAGATTTTGAGGTCAGCAGTTCTTTGACGAAGCTTCCTGAAGACGACTTGAAGAGGAAGTAAAAGAGAGTATAAAGGTAAATATATTTTCTTCCTATATTTGAGTTACAGGTTAAAAGTGGCAATTGCGTAATCGATTAATTTTCAGAGGGTAGAGTTGGAATAAAGAAAGTATTAATCTGGTTTTTGCTACTTTTAATACATTCTAACATTTTGTTGACAATTATCGAACTTTTAGTTAAATGGAAAGAAATAAACAAAAAGAAACAGCTCATTTTTTTAATTTAATTTTGGATACAAACAGGGAACAGCTCATTTTTTTTCAGGTATATATGTTAGCTGTCTTTTCTGGATCCCAAATCGACTTTATGGGGATTTCCTTTTTAAAAAAGCTGACGTGGCATCAGATTTTGGACTTTTACTAATTTTGATTCAATAAAACATTTTTAAAAGTAGCCTTGTTTTTTAATTTTATTTTTTGTGTTTCTAGTTCTTAAGAGATTGAGTTTGAACATTTTTTTCTTACGTGGTTTGAATATTATAATGATTATTTAGAATATTGCTTGAATAAAAAAAAGGACTCAAGTTTGAACATTTTTTCTTACGTTGTTTGAATATTAGAATGATTATTTAGAATATCGCTTGAATAAAAACAATTGGGAGTTTCAAATTGGAACAAATTTAAAGAGTCGTTAATAATTAACAATAATACTTAAATGTATTAATTAGGTAAACTATTTTTGTGGTCATGAAAGACAATCTTCCTAGATTTACTCCAATTTAGAAGACAGGAAGGTGTTCGGATGCATGTTTGACAAAAAAAAAAAAGGTTGTTCGGATGCATGTACCTACCATTTGTTTGAAAATGAAATTGAAATAAAATTTTAAAAAGGAAAAGAATATAGTGATGCAATAGATTGTTTATTTTTTAAGCCACTGGGTTAGTCAACACTTACATGGCACGGATACACCGTCATGGTGGCGCTCCGTGCCAATGAATTTTAGTCTGAAACAGATTCAGATTTATGATGGTATGGAGGTGTACCCGTGCCATGTAAGTTGTTCTCATAGTGGTGAGAGTGGGTTGGTGTAGGCTAGAGATTTCAGGGTTCGAAACCCTCCTTTGTAACAAACAAATATGTTTAGTTTTTAGGATGCTACGGAGGATCGAAAATCAGTCTAAAACGGATTCAGATTTTGTTGGTTGGTTGGTTGGAAATTCGTAGCAGGTAGAGCTCTTGGTTTAGCTTTGAACGTGCTTCTTAAAGTAGCTAGCTATGGCAAAAGGACCATCCTGGTATTCGGCCTTAATAAATAAGGAAATTTAGAAGGGGCGGTTAAGCCTTTTAAAGGGCTATGGTTTCCATGTATAGATTCATGGACCATTACATATTTACATTAGACGATAATTTATTGCACTTTAAAGATGAGACAACGGAGAGAGACTTCCATAGAACGGGTTGTCGCGAATCCTGTTTCACCCAAGTCTTACTCCTGTGAATGGGTCTGAGATTAACTAAACAACTAAACCAGGTTTATTATTAAGTAGTCTTATGCTTCTACAATGATTCAAAAGGAGAGTTTTTTTTGTGTTTCAGACTTTGAGCTGGAGATGGATACAGCCGCATCATAACTTACATCTACTGGGGAAGCTTAGGAATTGAAGCAATGCCAAAGCGCCTTGTGAGGGAGTCGATTAAGTCCTTATTCGGAAGTCACATCAATTCACAGAAGCATGAAGAGCTGAAAGAAAATAAAACAGGTAAAATTTCTTTTAAAATTCTTCATTAGGCTTTGAGATGGCATTGCAGGAACTATACAATGCAACTGGGATAAACTTCGATATGATTACATATTTCGCTCTTGCATCTTAGAGGATGGAAATTTGAAGAAGTTTTTCTATTTTTACTGCAGATATTGAGGAGAAGGTGAATAAAATATTGAAGCTTCTAAAAGATGAAGATCTTGAAGAAAAAGATGACATCCCATTAGAGAACTCCAAAAAGGAACCTCTTGCTGAGCTAATTCAGGATTTCCACAAAGAGTACCAATCACTCTATGCACAATATGATCATCTAACCGGAGTGCTGAAGAAAAACGTTCGGAGCAAACAAGAAAAGGACCGCAGCTCTTCATCAAGTTCAGACTCAGATTCCGATCATTCTTCAAATGAAAAAAGCAGTAAAAATGGAGTGCTGGAAAGTGACTTTCAGAAAATAACTGATGGGATTAAGCATGAACTCGAATCGGCACATCAAGAAGTTGCTGACCTGAAGAGGAGATTGACAGCTACAAGTGAAGAGAAGGAAGCTTTAAGCTCAGAATGTGCGGCGGCTTTGACCAAGATAGAAGAAACGGAGAATATTGTCATTAACTTGAAGACTGCAGCTGAAAGGTTAGATGCTGAAAAATCACAACTTTTGGTCGAGAATAGTGCGCTAAAACAAAAACTGGAAGCTGGTGGAAAGATAGAAGCTGAATTGATTCAAAAAGTGGAAGATGTGGAAAGAGAGAGAGATAACTTGATTAAGGAGAAAGAGACTGCTCTGAGAACGATTGAAGATGGAGAAAATATTACAGCAGAATTAAGAACCGTGATTGATCGGCTGAAAGATGAAAAAGTAACCCTTGAGCAAGAACTAGAAACTGTTCGAGGGGAAGTCATCCATATGAAGCAGCAGCTGCAATCTGCGGAAGAGCAGGTATCAGATTTAAGCCACAATCTGAAAGCCAAGGAGGAGGAAACCTTGAAAATTGCGGAGATCTCAAATGAGATTCAGCAGGCACAGAACGTGATACAAGAACTCACAACTGAATCTAGTAAACTAAAGGAGAAATTGGGTCAGAGGGAAGTGGAATATTCAGCTCTGTCTGAGATGCATGAGCTACATGAGAAGAAGACATTGGCTCAAATTATGGTATTAGAGGTTGCTGTGACAGGGCTGGAACTGGAGCTGGAATCTTTGCGAGCTCAGAAAAGAGATATGGAAGTGAAGATTGAGAGCACAGAAGCTGAAGTAAAACAACTGGGAGAGGTGAGTGCAGGACTGCAAGTCCAAATTTCAGAAGTTGCGTCAATATCAAATGAGAGAGAAGTTGAACTTTCTGCTCTCGCGAAAAAACTTGAGGATTACAAAAGTGAATCTATTCAGCTGAAGGAGAAATTGGGTCAGAAGGAAGTGGAATACTCAACTCTGTCTGAGATGCATGAGCTGCATAAGAGTAAAACATTGGCTCAAATTACGGGATTAGAGGTTGCTGTGGCAGGGCTGGAACTGGAGCTGGAATCTTTGCGAGGTCAGAAAAAAAAAAATATAGAAGTTGAGATTAAGAACAAAGAAACTCAAGTGAAACAACTAGCAGAGAGAATGCGGGATTACAAGCCCAAATTTCAGAACTTGAATCAATATCAAAAGAGAGAAGGCTGAACTTTCTGCTCTAACAAAAAACTTGAGGATAGCAATAGTGAATCTATTCGGCTGAGGCAATTGGATCAGAAGGAAAAGGAATACTCAACTCTGTCTGAGAAGCATGAGCTGCATGAGGATAAAACATCGGCTCAAATCATGGGATTAGAGGCTGCTGTGGCAGGGCTGGAACTGGAGCTGGAATCTTTGCGAGGTCAGAAAAAATATAGAAGCTGAGATTGAGAACAAAGAAACTCAAGTGAAACAACTAGCAGAAGAAATGCGGGATTACAAGCCCAAATTTCAGAACTTGAATCAATATCAAAAGAGAGAAGCTGAACTTTCTGCTCTCACAAAAAAACTTGAGGATAGCAATAGTGAATCACATTCAGCTGGAAGAACATTGGATCAGAAGGAAAAGGAATACTCAACTCTGTCTGAAGCATGAGCTGCATGAGAGTAAAACATCGGCTCAAATCATTGGATTAGAGGCTGCTGTGGCAGGGCTGGAACTGGAGCTGGAGACTCTTTGCGAGTCAGAGAAAAAAAAAATATAGAAGCTGAGATTGAGAACAAAGAAACTCAAGTGAAACAACTAGCAGAAGAGAATGCGGGATTACAAGCCCAAATTTCAGAACTTGAATCAATATCAAAGAGAGAGAAGCTGAACTTTCTGCTCTCACAAAAAACTTGAGGATAGCAATAGTGAATCTATTCAGCTGAAGGAGCAACTGGATCAGAAGGAAAGAATACTCAACTCTGTCTGAGAAGCATGAGCTGCATGTGAGTAAAACATCGGCTCAATCATGGGATTCGAGGCTGTGTGGCAGGGCTGGAACTGGAGCTGGAATCTTTGCGAGGTCAGAAAAGAGATATAGAAGTTGAGATTGAGAACAAAGAAACTCAAGTAAAACAACTAGCAGAAGAGAATGCAAGATTACAAGCCCAAATTTCGGAACTTGAATTGATATCAAAAGAGAGAGAAGCTGAACTTTCTGCTCTCTCGAAGAAACTTGAGGACAGCAGTAATGAATATGGTCAGCTACAGGAGAAACTGGGTCAGAGGGAAAAGGAATACTCAACTCTGTCTGAGATGCATGATCTGCATGAGAATGAAACACTGGATAAAATAAAAGGATTCGAGTCAAAAGTTACCGGGCTAGAACTGGAGCTGGAATCTTTGCTACATCAGAAGAGTGGCTTGGAAGTAGAGATCGAGAGCAAAGAAACTGTAGCAAAACAACTGGGAGAGGAGAATGCTGGACTGCAAGCCCGAATTTCAGAACTTGAATCAATGTTGAACGACAGAGAAGCTGAACTTTCCGCTCTCACGAAGAAACTTGAGGACAGCGATCAAGAATCATCATCTAGAATAGCAGATTTGTCCGCACAGATCAATAATCTGCTAGCTGAGATAGATTCTTTGCGTGCCCAGAAAGTTGAGTTGGAACAACTTATAGTATGCAAAGGTGATGAAGCATCAACTCAGGTCAAGGGCTTAATGGAACAAGTAAACGCGTCGCAGCAGGAATCAGAGTCACTGCACAGCCAGAAAATTGAATTGCAAGTGCAGCTTGAGAACAAAACTCAAGAAGTTTCCGAGTTCTTGATACAGATACAAAATCTGAAAGAAGAGATAACAAACAAGATAACGGATCATCAGAGGGTTGTGGAAGAGAAAGAGAGTTTGACGGCAGAAAAGAGAGATATCGAGATAAAGGTGGACTCAATACACAACCACAAAAGTGAACTTGAAGAGGAGATAAGAACGAAAGGCCTTGAGAGTGACCAGTTGAGAGCAGAAATTGTGGAGCTAAAAAATCAAATTGTTGAATTTGAGAAGAGACTAACAGAAAAAGAGGCTGAGTTTTCTTCTCTCCTGGAGAAACATGACAGTGCAGTGAACGACGCTTCTGCTCAAATAACAGCCTTTGTGTCACAGGTTACTAGTCTACAACAGGAGTTGGATTCATTGCAGACTGAGAAGAACCAGATGGAGTTGCAGTTTGAGAGGGAGAAACAAGAACTTTCGGAGAGCCTGACACAATTGGAAAATGAGAAGGTTGAGTTAGAGAGCAAGATCACCGATCATCGGAGACTGCTGAATGAACAGGAGGAGATATGCAGCAAGTTACAGAAGGAATATATGCAGCTGGAGAGTCATATCCAGGACAGTAAGGTCAACCACGACGCTGCAGAAAGGAAAATTGAGCAAATGGCAGAAGATTTCAGTAAGAAAATTGAATCCAAAGATGAGACAATAGCTGATTTGGAGCAAGAGGCTGAATATCTGAAACGAGATCTTGAAGAAAAAGGGTACGAGCTTAGTTCTTTGGTTGAAAACTCCCGTAATATTGAAGTTAAGCTCCGCCTGTCAAACCAGAAGCTCCGGGTTACAGAGCAGGTATTAACCGAGAAAGAGGAGAGCTTCAAAAAGGCAGAACTGAAATTCCTGGAAGAACAAAGAGCACTTGAAGACAGGATTGCTGCATTGTCTGGTATAATCTCTGCAAACAGCGAAGCCTATCGAAGAAACATCACACTTGTTTCGGAAAATGTGAACAGTTCTTTGAGCGGAATGGAATCCGTGATCAAAAAATTTGTGGACGACTATGCAAAGTATGAAACATGCATTCTGGAAACGTCACAGCAGCTTCACATTGCAAAGAACTGGGTTGTGGAAACAAATAGTGAAAGAGAGACGTTGAAGAGGGAGGTGGGGGACCTAATCAAACAACTGCGAGATAAGAAAGAAGAAGCATTGGTGCTTGGAGAGCAGGCTGAGAGGATGCGGGCAAAGGCAAGCAAGGAGGAAGTGGAGAAGGGGAGTCTGATCAAAGCCGTGAGCCAACTTGAGAGGAAAGCAGCAGACTTGGAGAAGACGATAGAAGAGAAAAAGGAGGGCATACTGGGATTAGGAGAGGAGAAGAGGGAAGTCATAAGACAGTTGTGCATTTGGATCGAGTATCACCAAAGCCGGTACGATCATCTAAAGGAAGTGCTCTTAAAGTCGACTCCTGCAACTGCAAGAGGCCAGAGGAGGGCCTCGTCATCTCGTCCTTGATCAAAAAATTTTTTCTTCTTTCGATTGCAACATGACCATTTGTAGTCTTTTTGCTGCATGCATTGTTTTTATTGAATCCATTTTTTGTGTTTTCTTTTGAAGGCTAGTGTTTTTAAAGCATTTTAGGTAGGGCTTGAAAGTATCAGTATGCACATGAGTTTGGTTGTAAATTCTGCTTTTGCTCTTCCATTTAATGCAGGCATGTATAAAATGCAGATGGCTCCCTTTGTTCATTCTATCACTTTCGTTAAAACTCATTTGCGTCGATCGTTTATAAGAGGAACAACAAAACACATTTGCGTCGAATGTATTCGTTCATAAGAGATTCATCATCACGAACAGCCAGCCCGTAATTACCATAAACGCAGGTGAAGCATACAATCTCAAGTCCAAAAGTTCAATTCATTCCTCAACAAACTGCGGTTTTGGCAAATCCATGTATTATACAATGTCACTTTTAGTTTGTGAAATGAAAATGTGCGCGAAAATGCACGCAGTATATAAAATTACTCGTATTCTCTAGAAATCAATCCATTGCAATGCATCAGTTCCTTGAAAGATAATACTTATATTGTCACAATGCCAAAGCATAAGAATAGGAAAGCTAAAAACTATAGGCGTTCGGCTGAAGACAGATGTGTTGTATAAGATGGACGGGAAGGAGTATCAACATGGGCTATAAGTCTCTGCTTCTAAACTTCCTCCTACAAATTATTAAAAAATCCTGACACTTTACCTTCTCCTACGCAGTCCATTCCCGCTCACTTCCAGATATAGAACAAAAGTTAAACACATGGCTCAAGGTTCTCTTTGCTTTTAGTCAGATATCCTCATCTCAACTCCAAGAACGTCCTTCACTACCTCATATGTGACAAAAGCAATTGCTATGGACGGCACCACCTAGAACAACAGAAGCGTTAGACAGAATACAAGTAGGCGAAGATATGCTAAGATTTTAATTTTGATTCCAGGATATGCGTTTAATCACTGACCTTAACAGAGTTTGGGACCAAACCCTTGTACAGTGCTCCAAACCCCTCATGACGGACTGTTTTCCTGAATGCATCAACCATCCCAGTATATTCAAGGGATGCCCTGCTCTTCCCTTCACCAACGACAACTGAAGCAGCATCCTTCCAGCCTACCATCTGCATTCTTCTCCGGATGACATCGAGAGGGTAAGCAACTGTCTGGCCAACAGTCCCAGCAGCAGCCCCACACGCAAGCCTCGTAGATACACTCAACTCAGAGTCCTGGACTAGTCCAAAAGGTCTACTTTTGATCAACCAGTCTTTCAGAGATTCATAAACAGCAAAATTGAGACCAACATAAGGTACCTGTAAACAAATTAGAAAACACTTGGACATCTCATACAGAAATGCGAATAAAACCTTTCCTCACACAATATTGCCCTATAAAAATATCCCACTAGAACTATAACTCATCATCTACACTCATCAAAGTGCAGATTACGACAATGGAAATGTTAATGAATGAACTGACGATTTGATAGAGGATTCTATTTATTTTTAGCACTATAGAGAATACAGAAACAAACAAACACTTCACTTACAACTCCTATGACAGAAGGCAGCCAGCCTCTGTACAGAGCCCGGGGTCCTTCTTCCCTAAAGACGGTTGTGAGAGCATGATATATTCCCCTATATTGCCGAGGAGACATGTCTGTCTGAAGAAATAAAGTTCAAACAAATTTAAGCCATCAAAGTGAATATGTAATAATAATTGCCTCGATCACAGGAAGAAATCTCCAAAATATACCTGGACAGTCAGGCGACCTCGTACCATGTCCATTGGGTAAGTTGCTGACATGGCAATGATTCCAGCACATGCACCAGCTCCAAGGCGTAATAGAGGTGTGAGTTGAGCATCTTCTGCAAGAGATGAATAGCAAATATCACTCTAGCAATCCATCAAAGCCACAATTTTCATAACTAATTCTGTTTCCTCCCAAAATTGGATCTATAAGACATACATTTTACATGAGGGAAGAACTTGGCCACAGAGAGCACACAACTGATTCAAATTTAACCAAAGAAACTCATTGGCAATCAGATCTCAGACAACAAACACAGACTGAATGAACTCAGCCCAGGAAATCAAAAAATAAATAAATTGCCTGCTTCACTAGGTGGAAAACTACAACCCACAAAAGGGGATGGTTTGAATCGTTTGATAATCCAAGCATAAAGCAATACCAGTAAAACACTACCCCACAAAGTACTACTATTCAACATTAGATATCATAACCCAATTTGTATAAAAGCACACAAGCTATAAAATGAACTTCCTACCCCGTATCAAGACTGAAAGTAAAGAGCCTTCAAGTTATCATTGACAAGCTACAAAATGAGGAGAAGAACTAACTGGCATAGTTGCCTAGAAACTGTGAAAATTAGTTTGAATTGATTCATTCCAAATGAACCACCTATCATTTCATGGTAATTGACTTTGCATAAGAAAGAAATAGGCACGATGGTCATACCATTTCCAGTTTGCTGTCGGTAGAACCATAGAATACCCCTATTTAGACAAAGTACATAAAGGTGAATAAGTTATCAGAATGCAGCTGACAGGAAATGAATATGGACATTAGTTATAAAAAGCTTCTTTTTTTTTTTTGGGGGGGGGGGGGGGGGGGGCGTTGTTGGGGGGACAATAAACAGATGAATATAACTGCCAATACAAATCAGTGCACATATTGAAAAATTGTGGGGGTGGGGGGGAGGAACTGGGACATGGAGAAGCATACTTTGATGCTTCCTCGTAGCTAAAGAACTTGACTGCTGAATTTGGGACTATGCGAGCACAATTAGTTCCATTGCCTTTAAACAAGCCTCTGAAACCCTCAGTTCTCCATATGTACTTCAAGCCCTGAATCATCCCATTGTATTTAATAGTATGAGGATTTTGAACCTGCAATTATGGAAGATGCAAATCCAATTTAGTTTGACTTAATATAAAATGCATAATGCTTAGGTCCTGACCAACCACTCCCTTCCCCCGGTACCCCAAAAAAAAAAGTATTGATTAACATGCATTCCATTACAATGATAAGGGTTTCATAAACAAGAGTATTGATGAAGGATCCAAATGGTACATCTCCAAATTTCCGTATGTGCACAAAAGAGAAGTACCTGCAGCAAAATTTTTAATCTTTCCAATGGAGCAACAGCAGTTCGTGATCTGCAGCAGTTAGTCAATATCAGATAGAGAAGTGTAAGGTTTGAAGTTCACCCACATCACTCTTGTTATATGTAACACAACAAACATTTCAACAATGCCTATAGACAACTACTTTCATGCATAACACATAACTACTTGTTCTCAACACTCAATGATCTAAAACCCATTTTCAAGAACAAAATAACAACTCCGACAACAAGAAGCGGGTGCTCCCAGTTAAGCAAACAGCATAGAGATCATAAAACATACAATCTTCACACACAAATCTCAAGCATGCCAATCACACCAAGATCACATTTCCTCCTCAAGTGTTCCATCCATTTCCCACAAGTATTTTTGTCCTGAACTATATCGCCATACAGTGATCGAGCCTCAAGACATATATGATTCCTTACAATATACTTCCAAAAAAATATTGAAATTCAACTACATCATTGTTAATTACTGCTCTTATATGAAATACCAGTAAGAATAAACAATTCCATGAAAATTAAAAAAGATTTTCCATTTCCGGGTAACGAAACATCAACGAATTGAAAAAATATATTCCAATTATTTTCATGCCACAAATTTTGGAAAAACACAGGAAAAAAATGCTTGAAAACAAAACCTAAAGCAAATTCAGCATAAAAACAAACCAAAACAAAAGGAGTACAGCAAAGCAATCATATACAGAGAAAATATGGACACAAAACCACAAAAAATAAAAACTTTAAATTTCTACTTATTAAACAGAAAAAATCAGCATTTGCTACGAACTCACACTCCACCGGCGACTCCTCCGGCGACGAGGGACTTGGCTATGCCAAGCAAGGCATGGCCGGTCGGCGCCTTCACTCCTTCGCTAGCGAGCTTCGCCTCCTCGGCCAGGTTCACAATCGTCGACACCGCGGAATCACTCGTCCTCTTCACATCCTCCGACGCCATTAAACCCCACGCACAAACACACACGCGCACACAGAATCTCAACGGCTCGCCTGAACCCTAGGACTCCCGGAGCAATCCGTCACCGATCCGATCGACGAGATTTTCCTGCGATTTATCGGCGAGTATGCAGCCGCATGTGTACGGAAAGGAGTCGTGCCGTTGGGTACGGGAATGCAAGTGGAGAAAATGATTTGGTCGTTGAGGGATTTATACATATAGGGCCGCCGTCACTATAACCAGCAAAGTACTACTACTGCTGCTTTTCCTATTTTATTTTTTATTTTTTTATTGTTATATTTTTCTCTTATTTATTTTTTTACTTTTTTTGGGTTTTGATATTTTTGGTGGGTGTTTATTTTCGTAGGAAGTTGTAAATTTAGGAAAAAGAAAATGGTTTTACAGTTGTACGTCGCCGCGTTTTTACTAGACGGGTATGTCTTGTTTGTTGTTTGTTAGTCAGAGTGATTAACGGTTCTGATCAGTTGATTGGGCCAAAGATCAAAATGTATGGTCCATGATGCAACTGACCGGTCAATGGAATGTAACTGTAAGTCATGGGGTTATCCTGTACCTGTTAAATGAAAAGTCAATGTAAATACATACTGTCATATATTTTTTTTTTATACAATTTATTGGACTGGAGGAGTTCGCACAATGACTCAGTAATATAAATTTTTTTTCCCAAAGATTTAGTAATATGTTAAACTCGTCATTCATAAAAGTCAAATTTGACTTTCCACGTTACATGTGAACACAATATCACTAGGTTGTAATATTAGTGACAATATTAATACATATTTTAAAATTGAAAACAATTCCATGTTGAAGTGAAGCAATAAAAGTAAATTTTATTTATTCTGCGTGATCAAAGATTGAGTGTGTTATTAATACTATTGTTTAGTGACATTTCTCTTCATTTGTGGGTGTAAGATTTTATGTTTAACTCTCATAAATCTTACAATTCAGGATTATTTGTGGTTGTTTTTTTATGTTTTTAAGGGTTTAGTCTTAATAGTTTTCCTATTGGTGCTTGATTGTGAATAGAAATCAGTTAACCATATTAAGGGGGGAAAAGTTGATTCCACCAACCAATTTATTACTGATCAATAAATGTTTGATTATTTGGTAAGGAGCTTGTAGCGTAATTAGGTAGGAACATTCATCTTTTTTTAATACATACGATATAATTTACAGATTTTACATTAAGGGTGGGGGAGTAGGCTAAACCTCACAATAGGCTAGCCATAATAATTTAGTTCGAATTTGTTTTTGGCTAGAATCAAATCTAAGACTTCTCACTTACAAGTGAATAAAAATACCATTAAATCGTAGTACTAAATAGCAGGTAAGAACATTCATCTTTTTATAATATGGCTTGTATTCATTCCTCTTATAATAAACAATTTTCATCTTATCTCATTTCATATTTTTGATTTGACATAAAATTTGTTGATCGGATTTGTGGAGGATGGTCACGATCTCATATCATCTTATCTCATTAATTAGAAGCTGAAATTGATGTTGTTTGGCCCACAAGTTTCCCTTCAATTCAAGCACAACAGTATCCGAAACAAATCAATACTGTCGATCTCGAAGTTCATACGTGTCTTGGACAAACAAATGCAAACCGCACGCGTTTGCAGGAGATAAAAAAATGAAGCCCACAAGTGAAACAAAAACTTGGAAAAGACATTGCATGGCATTGTCTTGATGGTTTTCATGAGTATGGCAAAAAATTTTGCCCTAATTTTATGACATAGTCCCGCACTTGGAGCTGTTACAATCAATTTAAAGTTGGATCAAACAGCTTTAAGTGACGGATTATGCAATACACAGGTGTATAGTAAAAAGATTAGTAAGTAAAAAACTTTGCACATATTTTGAGGCATGGTTTGTTTTAGGGATGAGTAGGATATGCTTTTATACTTAAATTTAATCATGCTGAGATAAATTTAGCCATTAGAAAGTGCATAGTCGCGTCGTGACGTATACACATGTATAAGTATACTAAGCGAAAATTTAAGACTTCAACGACTCATTTGGAACCAAAAATTGGCATTGACAGTTTTTCCATCATTCCTTATAAGCTGTATATGCTAATATAGGTTTAGAGTGCAACTTTGTTCACCTTCTTAAAGTGGGGATGATGCTTACTCCTCTATTGATTGTCGTTAGATTAGTTTGGTTTAATTGATTTAAGATACAAATTTATAAATTTAAATTAATTTAACGGTAATCTCATGGTAATCAATGAGAGCGATCAGCATCACCCTCACTTAAAGTGCTTTCGGAACCCAAAATTAATTTCACCAAAATCACTTTCAGTCATTTTAAAAGTACTTTCAAATGAGCCCTAAAATTTTCCCTTTTTGCATGGTTAAGTGTGTATTCCTCAAGGGGAGAAGAATTTGAACCCGGAATGCAGTAGGTTGAAGAAGAGACCCTAACGAACATAGCAATCCCCCACTTACGAGTAAGACACATCTTTGCTTATGGGCATGTGGATGGAAAAATAAAGGGGATTCTATTTTGGCAAGGAATTAAGAATCTGATCTTTACTTTACATACAAGTTGATCATTATTCCCACACTACATAGATTTAAAGAAAATTTTATTTTATTTTATTTTTCTTTATTGTAAAAGATCTTATAAGTTTGTGTTCATTTGAATTTTTTCTTTTTTTTCACTTGTGAACTACTCATGATTTGCAAGTTTGCAATCACCTTTAACCAGCCTTAAACCTTAACTTTAGAATCACAAATCGAAAAAGGAACCAATACGGTCATGGAGGTTTGGCCACTTTATTCAAACCTAAAATATATGATGTGATAGGGACACTGCTTACTACTTAGGGCATGTTTTCTAAAGGGGAATGAAATGGTGGAAAACGGAATTGCACATATCTCTAGTCGTTCAAGTGTTTACCAAAACTTCAGACAAATGGTGGGACCCACGTAAAATCAGGGATCCAATTCCTGAAATGTCTAGAGTTGGATTCTTGGGTGTCCATCAGGAATCTAACTTTTGTACCAATAATACCCTCATGTTTTTATGCAAACTCCAAAATACCGCTTGTAACTATTTGTTCATCAATGAAATCATGCTATCGTTTCTGATAAAAAAAAGCAGTAGCACCAGCAAGAACCCAAGTTCCATGCAAACCTTTACAATAAGGGCGTGTCTATTAATGCGGAAAGAGAATGGGTGGAATGGGAGTCATTCCCATTCCGGATTATTCCTCTGTTTACCAACTCAAGAACAATAGCGCGGGCCCCACATAAAATTGGGAGACCGATTCCTGATATTGACAGAATTGAAATCTGGAGGGGGAGGTCGGATTGGGCAAGGCTGAAACAAAATCAACATTGTCATTCCCAAATTAGCCTCACATATTTCTGGAAACACCAACCTCTACCGTCCCTTCTTCACTGCCTCATCCCTCATCCCTCTGCCTCTGCTGCAAAACTCCGCCGAGACGGATTTGTCTGATGCTCAAATCCACATGCCCAAAAACTCCAAGAAAATCAAATCAGCCCGAAAGATGGAATTACAGAGGGATTTGATTGATACCCGTTGACGGATTTGGCCATGGCACTACCGAGATTAGTCCGAGCAGCTTTTGGAGAAGAAGAAGAATACAAAGTGAGCGAGAGAGAGACAGAAAGGGAGAGAGAGAGGAAGATTGTCGGCGTGGAGATGTGAGGATGAGGGTTGGGTGTTTTTTTTTTAAATTTTATATCTTTTAACGTGTTTTGTTAGTTTATTTTATATATTAAAATGGCTAATTATATATAAGGGTATTTTAGTAATTAAATTGGTTTTGATTTTAATTTTGGACAATTGCAAACCGTTTTGATTCCGATTCTTGACAATTAGTAAACACTTTAATGGAAATGCCCGAATTCAATTCCTGCTTACTCTAATTCCTCTTTTTTCCGATTCACGTTTATCCCGATTTCTCCTTATTCTGATTCCAAATTAGGAAACACACCCTAAGTTGATTTGTTTATCGACATCAATCTAAACTCTATATTTGAAAGAAACCTTCCAATTTTCAGACTGGTCTTTAAGTTCCGCGCAATATTGTGGCAGCATAGACCTTACTGTCTTTCCCACTTTAAAGAAATTTCCATCGCCAGTCTCATCTGCTTCAATCAAGCTACCGTAGTTGTTTCCGAGAGAAATCAAGCTTCCAGTGTAGTTAACTACATTGATGGCCATAAGATCCCTATGAATATGATCACCCTTTGAAGAAGAAGCAGCAACAGCAGCGGATTCAAGTCGGATGGCTCTAACTTCGCCATGACATTGCGGATTCAAAAAGGAGTCTTCCATTTTATCTCACACGAAGGTCCCATCGTCATGACTATGCGGTTTTCTTTTTCCCACACTAACATATCATAACTTTTCATCACCCATAAGTCAACTATGTTTCTTTCAGCTGATACTGAACCAACTTCAACAATGGCCATACAGCCTCTCAGATTAACCAAGTGAAAATTACAACGGCTTAACTCTGGAAAGTCGGGTTGAGGAGTCCATTCAAACCTTTCCTTTTTGAAGTCGAAAGAAAGTATCCGGTTTTTGAATTCAATTTCAAGACTATCTTCATCAGAAGAATCATGAGAGAGGCCAACCAGCCAGTGCATGTTTCCACATGCAGACACACAACTCCTATTTAAATAATGAGGAGGACCTGAGCGTACTTGTCTCCATGATGATGATGATGAGCTTGTGCCCAATACATAGATTCGGGTCGCGAGGCTGTCTAACTCCGGTCCAGAAACACGTACAATCTTGTGGGAGCAAGAACTGGCATCGTATCCCATACCATACCACTCATGCTTGCAGTTTGGAGGTTCATCAAATTCACTTGGTGGGAGCTTTAGAACTTCTCCTCTGAGAGGATTGACTAGGACGGTTTGGCCATCTAATGATCTTAGTTGTTTGAACTTTGAAGCAAAGCAAGCCGTATGAATTGAAAACTTGAGATTGTAGCGGCCAGTTCTAAAGAAGGTTGGAAGGTCAAAGGCAAGTTCATTCTTGTCTATATGATGATCATACAACAATGGTAAGGCGATTAACTTAGTCCTGGTGAGAACCATGAGCCGAGGAGGCGGCGGCGGCGGCGGCTTCTTTAGATTTTCACCAGTAGTAGAAAGAGATGGGCAAAGGACTAGGCTACGGAAGGTCTTAGAAACGCGACGGCAAGAAAACAGTTTTCTTGTGGGCAGTCTCGACAGGATGTTGAGGAGGATGTCGGTGGGGAGGTCCATCATTTGCGTTGTGCTCTTGCTGTTGTATTGCCTGCGAGCCTGCGGCGGCATCTCCGTATTGCATTGCTTCGTTCTCTTGGTCTGCTGCGGCGGCATGTCTGTAGTCCAGTCCATCATTCTCTTGCTCTGCGGGCCTGCGCGTGAGGCTCTAAGAGGCCTCGGTGGTTTTGCTGGTATCACCCATTTAAATTTAGCATTAACATACTTTTTGTCCTTAGAGGGTGAAAATAAAACTTGTGTCCTTTTAGAAGATAAATAAAGCTCTCATGCCCTACTAAGCAATTAACAATAGATAAAAATATGTTACTTGCACTTTAAGAAATCAACTTCTAATCATGCCACCGTGGAATTGAGTGAGGACCTCGCTTAACAAAAGATCTTTTTTATGCCTTTTAAAATCGAAGGATTTCAATATTTTAGGTTGAATAAAGTGGCCAAATTAAAATAAAAAATAACACTTAAATAACAGTTTCATTTTAATTAGGTGGTTTATGGCCCCTAATCCCAACTTCTCTTTATCTTATTAATTCCTCTACTCTAAATCTCTTGTTCATGTCGATCTCCACCTATTCCCAAGCTTATGGTTATGGTTGCAGGTACGTATGGCCTCCTCCTAGAACTCGTCCTTATTGTCATCAAATTAGCTAGGCAAGTAATTAAATACTTTGCTGAAAACTTAATTACTTGCACATGTTAATTCTAACAACAGCAAATTAGGCTGCCCAACATTTGCCGCACCACGTGTTTCAATCGTGTATCTAGCTAGTACGTGTGAGCATTGTTTAAATCTCCATAGGTTGGCCTCAAAACAAAACGACTCAAAACTACGTTTTCTATGTGATGAAGAAGAAAGAGAAAGAAGAAGAAGAAGGTGCTAAAATTTGGGACTGTGGGAGTCCATTGTATGATTCATATGAGTTGGCGTCAGTTGGTCGTATTCTTGAGCGGCACACAAGAACGGCCTTGCCATTTCTCTCTACGAACGAATCTAGTGAGGACCGCATCGTAAAGAAAAAACCGAAATGGTCTAATTTGTGGAGGAGGAAGATGATCAAGAAGGAGATCAATGGTGATCAGAAGAAAGAAAACAAGTTAAGGACCGGATTTTATAGTTTTTTTGGGCCGTTGGGTTTACGCAGGAAGAGAGATATATAGAAGTGCAGAGTACCATGCTAAGAGAGGTTTCTATCTGTATAACTTCACACTTTCCTAAGTTTATGTCCATTTATCTATGACATATTGAAAAACATGTAAAGTCTAATTTTCGATAATATACTATCGATGATACATAGACGACATACCCACACTTTTCTAACTGCACTACAGAATAAATATACAAATTATTTAAAAGGTAACTTGAAATGAGCAATTTCTGATCAATTACTATGTGTAGCCTTATGTTATATATGGAGGCTAATTTGCAAGCCTTCATATCCATTTCCAGCATGAGAAAGTTTATTCATTAAGGATGTTGATCAATTATTTGCTTTTGTTTTTGTTTTTTTTATCTGGATAGAGGGAGGGCTGTGGCTGTAGACGAGACTATCTATGCCTTATAGTTATAACTTATATGTATCTGATTAGAGTCAAGTTATGTCGTTCTCCTTTAGGAGAGACGAAGATGATAACGAGGACAACCATATTGGGAATTCGCTAAGCAAACCATTTCCATTTTGTGGGATGATGACAAAGTATTTGGTGCGACAATTTTGAACTCGAAGAAAAAAGAACAAGAGAGTTCTTCATCAAACACTAAGCATAAGTTATGTCTATCCATTAATCAGTAAATAATTAATTTTCTTAATTACCTTTGGATTTTATTCACTTGGTTGACGCCTTGTTAATTTGTTCTATTGTGCGTGTAGTGTGAGTACTCTTCATCAAACCCTTGAGAGCATTTCCAGCCATTGCCCAATTGCAAGGGCAAGGCTTGGCAATTGCCCTCCCAACCCAAAAACCATGCTCCACCGGTCCAAATTGCAAAGGGCAAGAGGTGGGCCCAAGGAAGCCTAACCTCAAGCCTGAGCAATTTGTGCTCGAGCTTGCGCCAGCAGGCGATGACGTCAGCCACGAATATATATATTTTTTAATCAAGCGCGTGTTGTGGCCCGAGCAATTTGTGCTCGAGCTTGCGCCAGCAAGCGATGACGTCAGCCACGAATATATATATATATATATATATATATTTTAATCAAGCACGTGCACAACACGCGCAAGGAAGGGAGAGTGGCCGGCTTCATCTATCAGCGTGGGACCCACGCTTGTCGGGTAACGTCAGCCAGAGCCAACGGCTCTATGACTTGGCGGCTTCGTAGCCGTTGGATTTCCAACGGCTAGTTAATCTGGACCGTTGAATTTCCAACGGAAAAAAAAAAAATCTTACCGTTGTGCCACGTGGCACAATCTGGTGCGTTCGATTAAAATTTGAAAAAAAATAAATGGCCAGGATTAATCCTACTGTTAAAAATTTTAAAAAAATTTTAAAATTTATTTATTTATTTATTTTTATAAATACCCTCAATCATCTTCTTCATTCCTCACACTACAATGTATAATTATGGTTGTTGTTTATTTTTAATTAATTATAGTTGTTGTAATGTTATGGTTTGTTTTGTAATTGAAATTAAATTATTTGAATTAGACAATCGTTTTATTTCAACTAACAAATTAAATTATTTAAATTATTTGAATTAAATAATATTTTTCCTTGCTCTTGCCCTTGCTCAACGGGTGGAGTTGCACAAAGGCAAGCACTGTTTTTGAAAGGCAATCAATTGCCCTTGCCCTCCTCTAACGGGTGAAAGTGCTTTGAATATTTGAAAATAACATACTTTTAAACTTTTTTGTCATGTTTTTAGCAAAACTACACCAGCAACAACCACACTTGCTTTGTGACTGTTGCTCCATCACTATCACGAAATGTTTAATAGTGATCGTGGAATGGCATCAAACATTTATAAGAGCATCAAAGATGTAAGTTTTTATGTAAAAAAATTAAAATAAAATCATACTAATTTGGAGTGAGCAAGTCTAAGACTCTAATTTAGGTTGGTAACGGCAACTGACAAGTAAATAGATATGAATCATACGACGTACGTGGGAAAAGTACTCTTGTACCTTTCGTATGCTTGCTTTTATAGGTCTTCGTTGATAAAGACTAAGACCCAAATAGTTTATTGTGCCAAAAGTCAATAGACAAATAGTGACATTAATTTTTGATATGAGGCTGTACCGAATGGTGCTATCCGAGGTGACAAACTGGCTGTGGTTCAACTTGTTCTGCATTTTTTTTTGTAGGACGATATTTTATTTTGAATTATTCTAATTTACAAGGAGAGAGATTTGATCTTAAATCTAATCAAGAAAATAATTTTAAGCTTACACAACATGCTCATACCTAATATGCAAGATCCTAACGTCGTCGAACATATGCCAAAATGAATGTGTGTTTTGCCTAGTATTTTCAAACATAGATGTTGAATTCCGATACTTTTTCAGAGAACGAGAATATTGTTACTCGAAGGAAAATGATTTATGCACACTACTTTTCTCTTTTTGCACATTTGTGTTTATTTTTATTCTTATTTGATTTACTCAATCCCAAATGTTATAAATACAGTTAGGTGTGCATTAGAAGAAAACGAGTGTGCGCATTACTTCTCTTTAAAAAAAATGAATGTGTGCAAATCACTTCCGTTTTTTGAATTGATAAAAGAAAGGCTCAAATTTTACAAAGAAACCCTATTGAAATTAATTGGACCTCTTCGCTTTGGTTATTGTCACATAAACATTGAGAGAGATTTGTACCAATTATCTCTTGTGCAATGAAAACTGCAAATTGTATGAGTAAAAGAATGACTAATTTACTTTTTAAAAACACATGATAAAAATTTATTAAATGAATAACGTGACTGAAACAATTTAACGAGAACCACTTGAAAGACAAATTATTGGGACCACTTCAAAGGCAAATTATTGGAAAGTTCCTTTTCCAATCCAAACACAATCAAATCAAAAGTACGCGTTGGCTTTTTCAAGCCAGCTTTTTTAACTTTTTCCAAGAAATTTTGCTATCTCAATTTTTAATAGAAAATGTCAACAGCAATTATTTTTCAAAAAGCAAAGGATAAATTGTGGAAGTTTCAGAAAGGTTTGTCTGCTCCGAAGCGAACTTGAATTGAGTTTGGTTGGTTTTCAGGCTTCTGGGTTTTCGTTTTCGATGCTTAATGATGTCTGAAAGGGCCTAAAGTTCAGTACTTGATCCTGCCAGAGCTGATGTTCTTGAGGTATGTTTTTCCAATTTCGTTTTTTTTTTTGTTAATCCTTTCCATGTTTGTTTGGTTGCTGAGAAAATAAAATAACTAGGAAAGAAAATACAGTAGACTTTGGGAAATCTGAATTGTTATGCTTACAAGTTTTCATCTCTTTGTTTAGTTTCTTGTTGTTTATGTTTATGGTTTGCGTGAAATTTAAGGTACTAATTTGTTGTGGTTCTGGGATTTGAATTATTGTTTCCAGAGGCATTAGATTTGAGGGGAGTGATGGATTTGAGGAGAGGTAGAGGAAAAGAGAGAGTTTTCGGAGAAAGAAATGTCGATTCGATTGGTGGTAGTTCATCAAGAACAGATAACAAAGAGGTTATGGTTGATAATTATGGTAATAATGTTAGGGAAGGGGTTAAGGGTTTAAGATTTGAGCAAAGAGGTGCAGCTATAGAAACCGAGTTTGTTGAAAAATACAGTCGAATTTTGCAGTTCCCGATTGATAACTGGATCTCTGGAGATGAGATTGAAATGAACATGAGTAGGTCTGTGTCTGTAAGTCCAAGTGCAGGAGATATTTCTGCCCACTTAAAGAATTTTGCTGGGTCAGTGAGATCAAGGGGAAGTATGGACCAGTTTCGGGGTGTAGAAAGAGATCGGTTTGATGGGTTTTATGCAAGCCCCATGGTTGGGGCTCAGCGTGGAAGAATGCCAACTTCTGCTTATCCTGACGAGGGGCCTTCAAACTACAAAGTAGACTCTTTTGATGGTATGAGTGAAGTTGAAAATCTAGAGCAGGATCGAGCGGAGCTTCTAAGGAAGTTGGATGAGCTGAAGGAGAAACTGAGCAGATCCTATGATGTGGCAGATAAGCCAAGGGAACAGGTTCGTATGGAGAGGAGTAGGACGCCACCTGATCCTTATGGTGACCGGTTAACTTATAATCTTTCGATGCAGCCTTACGCTGTGGACGAGCAGATGACAAGACCCCCTTACTTCAACTATAGCCATGGACATGTTCCTTATATGGATCATCATAACATGGATATGCAGCAGCAGAACTTCTATCCTCAAAGGCATCCCTTGAATGCGATTCCAGAATATGAGGCTTCGTCTCAGCAACAAATGAAACGGAGGCCTCCCCATCATCCACTCCAATACCCAAGACCACAACCTCATGGGTACTTGATGGGTCGGCACATGGAATTCAATTCAAATCCACATGATAACACTTCTCACTCACCTGCTTGCTCTTGTATAGGATGCTACAACCAGAATTGGGTAGCTCCACCCCAAGTCCTGCTTGATGATTTTGGGAATCAAAGGGTTCCAAAAGCTCTGATTAGTTTGAATTCCTACCAACAAGTTAAGCCGCATGATTATAATCCCCAGCATGCTAGTCCTCCTCCATTGCACACAAGATGGCAAAGCGACTTTGATTCAGAACCAAGAAGCGCGATGGCAGTTAATAGGTGTGGACGAATCTTCCATCCCGTAGCAGGAGGTGCCCCATTCATCACGTGCTTGAGTTGTTTTGAAATACTGAAACTGCCGAGAAAACTTAGGAATACGAATAAGAATCAGTCAAAACTGCAGTGTGGTTCCTGTTCAACTGTTATCTCACTTGAAATCAAGAACAAAAAGCTCATTACTTCTGCTCCTAAAGATTCCAAGCAACAATCTTCTGAGGTTGATCAAAGTTCTAATGAGGCATTAAAAGGCAGCGTTTTAAGTCCACGTGGTAGTCCGAATACAGGTGACACCAAATCTCTCTGTGATGATTTAGATCATTCTGATCATAACTTGCCATCCATAGACACCAAAGACAATTTACTGACAGAAGATCAGACACTGAACGTGGATGAATCTGAGAAGAAGCAAGGTCTTACTTCGACATCTTCCATATCTTCCAAGGAGGAGGAGGAGATATCAGATTGTGTGATCGCAAATAGAGACGTTTTTGACTCAGCTGAGTTGCCAACAAAAGATTCCTTTTCTCCAAAGCGTCCAGGTTCACCTCTTTGGGAGCAGTCTGATAGTCCTAAACATACAGCACGCGGAGACGAGAAGGGAAATGATATTGACTGCAAGAACCAAGACAAGGCACGTTTTGGAAATATCACTTCTCGACAGAATTCTGTGAAAGATAGTTCAGTGGAAACTGATGTGGATGTTTCTTACAATGAATATCTCAATACCAACATGTCTGAAGACTCTGCAAAGGGAAGAAAAGAACAAGATCGCCCCAAAATCGGCAAGGGTGCTGATTCCTTCTTGGCGGGTCTCATCAAAAAGAGCTTTAAAGATTTCTCAAAATCTAATCAAGCTGTGGAGAAAACAAGGCCTACTGTTTTTATTAACGGGCAACCTATACCAGATCATGTTGTTAAGAAAGCTGAAAAGCTCGCTGGCCCGATTAAACCTGGAGATTATTGGTAAGTCTGCATGTTGCCTCCCAAGTTTAAGTGTATGACGTATCTAAATTCCTTTTAGCTGAAAGACTAACTTGTTTCGTATGTGCATTTTTAACTAGGTATGACTTCAGAGCCGGATTCTGGGGTGTGATGGGCCAAAGTTGCCTCGGCATAATTCCTGTGAGAACAATAAAGTTTTGATTTGTAAATTTCTTTGTACACGGTTCATGTGGAATCATCAATAAAGCATTCGTGTTGTCTTGCAGGCTTTTATTGAAGAATTCTATTACCCCATTCCAACAAATTGTGCTGCTGGCAATACCGGTGTCTATGTAAACGGGAGAGAGCTACATCAGAGAGATTTGGACCTACTTGCAAGCAGAGGACTACCAACTACAAGAGAGAAATTTTATATCGTCGAAATGTCTGGGAAAGTTGTGGATGAGGACTCAGGGGAAGATTTAAAAAGCCTTGGCACACTTGCCCCCACGTAAGTCCTTGTGCCTATTTAAGTTTGATTATAGTTGCACGTTGATTACCGTCTTCTTGCTAAGATTCCAACGTAAAGAAAAATGCACGATTGGTATCAAAAACCATTTGCCCTGTGTCTGCAAGTGTAAACTAAGATTACTGTCATTTTCTTGCGTTACATTTATTAATTGCTTTTCATTTATGATAACCACCATTTGGTAATATATCAACCTTCATAATTAAAGATGTTTATGTATCAGCTTGCCTGTTTGCTTTTCATTTATTAATATGTATTCTTATTGATTCATTCATGATCGTTGACGTTTTATTATGCAGAGTTCAGAAGGCAAAGCGTGGATTTGGCATGAAAGTCCCCAGAAAAATGGTTGTGTGAATAATATGCACTTTTGTGGCTTCGATTTCCTGATTTAAATTTCGTGGGCTGTGATTCTTTAAAGATGATAATGACGGGTCAATCACCGGTTGAATTCTTGGCGTGTTCTTAGATCCTAGGTGTTTGTTAAATGTTCACACGTTTGTATCTCTGCGAGTGGCGATGATTTGTTCATTTACATTGTAAGGCACTTTAAAACTGATGCAGCAGTTGTCCATTGTATCATCCATTTGTGTTTTGAGGCTGGATAGGTTTTATCTTGCTGTATCTGTACAATACAATTCTTCTGTATTATCGAGGTGCTTGTTCGTACATTTGGATTTCGCTTTGTTGAGCTTCGTTGTCCCGGCGAGATTGCTGCTACATGATGCATTGCAAGGTACAGAACACATTGCACTGATGTAAACCAATTTTTGTCAAGCCCCTACCAAGTAGATTTCTAGTTTTCTTGTTAAATAAGCCTCTGATATGTGTACTGGTTTCTGATTCTGTAAAAGTAAAAATAAAAATGAGGGAAATTTTGGATCTGAATCATCTGATTGAAATGAAATCCTACCTTGTAATGAGTATTTGCAATCTCATAAGTTGTCGACAACGTATGACTTCCCAACGACATGTCATAAGCTGTTGACAAAAAGCATGTCTTTAACATGTCATAGGCTCTTCTAGCCTCGCTTTCTGTCGGCAACGAGGCTTGGCTTGTCATGACATTCTCATTGGTGTTTGTTTTATTGGAGTCAACCAAATAATAATCATATCTTAAATCTGTTGACAAGCTTGAGCACTGACAAGGTACTCATAATAATAGTTTAAAAAAGGACGACGAATAATTGCAACTTGAAGTGGATATTGTAGTTTCGAAGCCCGAAAGAGAGAGGGAAGCAAACATGTTACATGTCATATGTAATTTGTGGTTGATTCCAAATCGAAGTGGCATCACTCACCAATACATGAATTTGACAAGTATGCTGAATTTTTATTCAGTTGGTTAGATAATCAAACACCATGTTAAATTAGTTCGGTTGATCAAGACAGTGTGATCGCCTCATTGTAGTCAAATTCTAATCTCATTATCAGAAACTAAAGTAATTCTATAATAAAAATTTAGGAGCCGTTTGATAACTATTTCATTTTCAGTTTTTGTTTTCATTTTTTTGAAAACTGAAATATTGTTTGGTAACTACATTCATATTTCACTTTAAAAAAAAAAAAACTAAAAGTTGCTTTCTTGAGTTTTCACTTTTTGATTTTCAATTTTTTTTTTAATTGAAAGTAGTTATCAAACAAGATTTCAATTTAAAAAAAAAAAAAAACTAAAAACCAAAAACTGAAAATGAAATGGTTAGCAAACGGCCTCTTAATATACATGAAAATGCAATTCCCAACTCTTTACTTTCTCTAGTGTTTACCGAATGAAGCTTGCATTACCTAATTAGTTGATAATGTAAGCCTTTAAATAAGATCAAAGAGGTTGTTTTTTTTTTAATGAAAATAAAACTTTTAATTACCAGCCACTTTCTCTTGCTCTCCAATCTTGAATCACTTTAATAATTCATTAAAAAATAATTAATCACTGGCTTTACTCACTTTATCTTCACTCCCATATTACTACACTCCATATTGAACTTATGCATGATTAACAACAAACAAGTATCCAAAGCAGCCAAAAAGCCTAAAACCACACCACAAGAAAACCCTCTTCGATCCAAAATCCAATCTTTACATCTCAAAAGTTTTGATCTTTTTTTTCTAATCCCAATCAAACAAATCATTATTTTTCTGGGTTTTAATCCTTTTAGCTCAACACCCACTACATTCAAAGATCTAGAGAGAGAGAGAGAGCACCAAGCAAGCAGTGAAGGCAATGAAGCTGAATTGGATGCACTGGTTTAATCACAAGCACAAGCATTTGGTGGTGAAGTTTGGAGTTGCAATCCTTCTGATGGGTCTTGCATTTCGTCTCTTTCTCTCCACCTCCAATAGGTTTTCGCCCAAAATAGAAGCCCCTTTTCCTGAAAAAACTGAGGATTCCGAGCAGCCAATCTCTGTGCAATTTCCAGAAAACGAAGATCAGGATGAGATGCCTTTTCCCGAGAAAACTGTGGATGCAGAGCCGCCAATTTCTGGGCAAGTTCCAGAAGATGGAGATCAGGACCAGATACCTCCACCAGATGGTAATTACTTGGCTTCTCTTTAATGGGTTCTTGCTGTTTTTCTATTTTCTTTCTATTTTTGTATTGTATGCATGAGAATTTAGTTTGGAGTGCATTGCTGTTATTGGAAAGTTTTGCTGTGTGATTGACTAATTTAGTTTACTTGAGATCTGCAGCTTGGGAGTTCTTGATGGTTTTCGGTATAGTTTTTGTTTCTTCGTATCATTTCGGTTAATGTTTTGTTGTCAGCTAATTATTCTGATACTATTAGTCGAATGCCCCTTTTACTCTTCCTGGAATCTCTCATTTCAGATAGTAAATTCAATTGTAATTGCAGTAAGTGAGTTAGTTTTCAATGGAAATAAAGTTTGTGCACATGTGCAGGAAAGTGCGATCTTTTCATTGGGGATTGGATTCCAAGTACTTCGGGTGCAGCTTACAATGAGAGCTGCCCCACGATTGAAAACCCTCAGAATTGCATAAGGAATGGGCGGCCTGATACGGGGTTTCTATACTGGAAGTGGAAGCCACGATATTGTGATATACCAAAATTTGATGCAGGGAGATTCCTTGAAATGATGAGGAATAAAGCATGGGCGTTGATTGGTGATTCGATATCTCGCAACCATGTTCAATCGCTGCTATGCATGCTCTCCACGGTATGTATTAGAATTCTTAAATCACTTATAAATGTTGGCTTTGGATAAATGAACATAGAATAGAAAATAATCCTTCATATCCTAAATGCTAAAGTCTCCATTTGTCCTAGAAGTTTAACGTGTTAGGATGTGGAGAATGTGTTTATTTCACAGTCAGATACTTCCCTTGCTACCCTTCCTATATTCGAGTAATACATTTTCATGGTTCATCTGCCTCATCTACTGAACTTGAATAAGTTATCATCTTTGAGCTGTAAAGTCAAGTTAGTTAATCATAGATCAAGCTTTTGATCATAACAAACCTTTTAGTTTCTGATCCCCCTTGAGAACTTTTTGGACTAGTTCTGAGAAAGTTTCAATAACTCGCGAAGAACTTCTTTAAGCATTATAGCTAGTGTTCGCTCTTGTCTGTTGTTCTCAGTTCACTAGAGCTTCCGTAATATTTTGTTTGTGCACCTTTCCCAGCTTACCCACTTTATAGCTGCACCAGTCATTGTGCCTTCATTTGGTTTGAGCAACCTCACAACATGAAGCATAGAAGGGAAATATAACTATGTACAGATATAGGGTCATGGTATACAGATATTTTCCAGTGAAATTGTTTTATCTAGAAAATTTAATTGAGGTGGTATAAAGTTGTTTCCCCATCCTCTATCCGTGTCTGTGCCCGCACACCCGCACGTATATAGTTACCACTATAGCTGTAAAATGACAAGTGTAGATTTGTTTCTTACTTTTGTCTCTGGAATTTTGGTCCATGGTTCATCTGTTCACAACGTGCCATCTTTAATGTTTGAGATTCTGGGTTGACGGAATAAATGGTTAATCATTAGACTGTTTAAGCCTAGAAGGTTGTTTCAAATTTGATTGAAACATTGTCCTTCAGGTTGAACGAGCCGTTCAAGTGTACCACGACAAGGATTACAGGTCCAGAAGATGGCACTTCCCCTCTTACAATTTTAGCGTCTCAGTTATTTGGTCCCCTTTCCTTGTCCAAGCTGCTATTTTTGAAGACTTTGATGGTGTGGCATCATCTGAAGTTGAGCTACATCTTGACAAGCTTGATAAGAAATGGGTGGATCAGTACCACGGTTGGGACTACATGGTAATTTCAACAGGAAAATGGTTTCTCAAAAGTGCAATCTACTACGAGGGCAATGAAGTTCTGGGATGCCATTACTGTCCCAAAAGGAATCTGACAGAGTTGGGGTTTGATTTTTCTTATCGCAAAGCCCTGAGATTTGTGATGAACTTTATAGTAAAGTCAGATTACAGGGGCACAATCTTTTTCAGAACGTCCACGCCTGATCACTTTGAGGGCGGGGAGTGGAATACTGGGGGAAATTGCAAGAGAACAGCCCCAGCTAAAGAAGGTGAGGTTGAAGTGAAGGAAGTAAATAAGATTCTGCGTGGCATTGAACTAGAGGAGTTTCCGAAGGCAGCTGCAGAAGCTTCTAAACATGGGGTGAATCTCAAACTCCTTGACCTTTTCCAACTTTCTTTGTTGAGGCCTGATGGACATCCAGGTCCATATAGACAGTATCATCCATTTGAACAAGGCAAAAACGCGAAGCTTCAGACTGATTGTTTGCATTGGTGCTTACCAGGACCTATAGAATCTTGGAATGATATATTAATGGAGATGTTAGTAAATGGCTAAGAAAATCAGCCTACTTCGCTGCCGGAATTCTTATTTTTTTCCCTTCTAGATCATGAGAGAGCATATAATGGATCCTGGTAAAGTTTCTTGCAGAAGTTTCTGATGAATCGTAAATTCCTTTTCTGCCTTGTCTATACCACAATTTTTCATTCGTCTCCAGATGAACCGGTTCATCTTTGCCACGACTGCATCTTTACCGGTGTCTACTGGCCTGTCATTTAGATCCTCATCTGTAGTTACAAAGAAAAGAACACTGCAAAAAGATCATCATGCTGTATTAACCGTTATCTCTACTGTGTGGGGGCTCTAAGCTCTAGCGATACAGCAGTTACCTGCACACTCAACAAGAATTCGACTCTCGCGCCGTTGCCCTCCCCTCCATCGAGCAGTGCTGCAACCTGTCATTATTGTATGCTATAAACTTATAACTTTATAATCTTGATTCAGAAATCTGTGTTTTTTTTTTCTAATTTAATTTCATTTGTTATTTCCCTAAAACAAAATCATATGTTACTTTATCTGCAGTAAGTGTGAAAAATCATACAAATTTTTTATGCATAATATCCAAATTGATTTGTTTCCATCCAAATCCATTCCTCATCGGGAACAATCCAAATTAGTTTGTAACTGTTCAGAGACTATTGCTAAAAAAATGGGACCAGTTCATATGTCCTAATCTAAATTCATTTGTATGTGACATTAAAGTGGAAAAATCTTGAGTGGTACGTACCATTGAATGGTACGACTATTGAATGGTTCAGATTAATTTGCAGTGGGCCCCAAATGAATTTTAGCCATTTAACAGTACGTACCATTTAATGGTACGTACCACTGAAGTTGGACCCCATTAAAGTGTGATGTTTTTTTTTTTGAGATACTTGCATATTATACTAGTGGACTATGAATTTGACACTGCTACCTACATCTTTCTAATTAGTAGTTCAGATTGACAATTTGTTGTTAAGAGAACTTTACTCTAAAACTAGAACTAATACATTAAAGTGAAATCTTTTCTATTTGATACTTGCATATTATATAACTGGACTGTGAATTTGACACCGCACGCCACACAAATTCTTCTAATTAATAATTCAGACATTATATAGTTCATAGAATTTTACCCCAAAACTAAGACTAATACAATCACGAACACATCTGGAAGAAACTATTGAAAAAAATCGATATGGAACAAATTGTCCTCTCTATATGCGTAAGAACTTGTACCCATCTTCTACTAACGGTCAAAAGGCTAATTACCGGACGTCAAACAACTATTCAATCTCGAGAATTAGTTTGAATTTGAAAATCTTACCGTTGGCCCGCCCCCTCCTTATAAACAACCCCTCTCTCCCCCCAAACAACCACTCAATTTCAAATTCAAAATCCTCTAACCTCTCTCTCTCTCTCTCTGTGCCATGGCGGACACTGCAATTGCTGAAATGCCCACCAGGAAGCCAAGAGCCAGCCGAAGGGCACTCAAGGACAAAAATCCATCCGGAAACGAAGCCAACATCCTCGCCGGAAAGGTCTCCGACGCCGCTCCGAGCCCGATCCAATCACCATCGGACTCCAACCCAGCGAAGGACAACCACGAGAGCCTCTCTCAGCCTCGCACCTCCCCCAAGAAGTCAGCGAAAGCCGCGGCTTCCAAGAAACATGCCAAGCAGAAGCAGACCCAACCGTCGTCGTTCGAGAAAGAACTCGAAGAAATGCAAGAGAAGCTTCAGGCAATGAGGCTTGAGAAGGAGAAAACAGAGGAGCTCCTGAAGATCAAGGAGGAAGAGCTCGAAACGAAGGGCCGAGAGCAAGACAAGCTTCAGATGGAGTTGAAGAAGCTGCAGAAACTCAAGGAGTTCAAACCCACCATGGTTTGTTTTCTTGATCCCCTTTCTTTTCTTCATTTGCGTTTTTATTTCTTCTTGTGTTACATTATCCTCTGTTTGGTTGCTGAGAAAATGTAATATGGATCTGAAATTTGGTTGGGTGATTTTATTCTGGGTTCTTAAATTTGTTTGGTTACTTGTTAATTGTTAAAAATTGGACAAAATTCCATGAGAAATCTTGATTTATATACTCTTAGGGTTTCTGAAATTTGTTTTGTTGCATGGATCTGGCTGATTGTTTATACATTAAGTTTATAATTCTTGATTAGGGTTTAGGGTTTAGGGTTTTCATGAAATTTGGTTTGATGATTCTTGATTTGGGGTTTTTATGCTGTTTGGTTACTGGTAAATTGCGAGAAAACGTGTTAGGGTTCTTAATTTGTGGGTTCTTAGGTGTTTGATCGAATCGATGCGATGATCTTGAAAAAGATTTTGACATAGTGGTTACTTATATTTCATCAGGCATTCCCAATTGCTCAACCAGTGCAAGACAAGAAAAAGAAGGGGTGCCCTGAGAAGAAGAGGCCAGCTCCTCCTTATATCCTATGGTGCAAAGATCAATGGGCTGAGGTAAATTTAGAACTGTAGAAAAATATAATGGTTCCGAGATTTAAATGTGAAACAATTATTTGAATCCACTTTTCGGGTTTTGATGCAGATCAAGAAGGAGAACCCTGAGGCCGATTTTAAGGAAGTCTCAAACCTTTTGGGGGCCAAGTGGAAGAATGTTAGTGCCGAAGAGAAGAAGCCTTATGAAGAGAGGTACCAGGCCGAAAAGGAAGCTTATCTGCAAGTGACTGCGAAAGAGAAGCGCGAGGTCGAAGCAATGCGTCTCTTGGAGGAGGAGCACAAGCAGAAGACAGCTATGGAGTTGCTTGAACAATACCTACAGTTCCAGCAAGAAGCCGAAAAGGAGAACAAGAAAACCAAGAAGGAAAAGGATCCATTGAAACCCAAGCATCCAATGTCGGCATTTTTTCTGTTCACAAACGACAGGCGACCAGCTCTGGCTGCAGAGAACAAAACTGTCACTGAGGTAATTGAAATTCACCATCCCCACGTGAGAAACCTTATTGCATATTTAGTTGTTTGATCTCTTTTAATTTGTCAAATTTGGGACTATTTCGTAGATTGCGAAGATCACGGGTGAAGAATGGAAAAACATGACCGAGGAACAAAAATTGCCTTATGAAGAGATGGCTAGGAAGAACAAGGAGAAGTATGTGCAAGAGATGGAGGTTTACAAGCAGACAAAGGAAGAGGAAGCATCCGATCTGAAAAAGGAAGAGGAGGAGCTGATGAAACTGCAAAAGCATGAAGCCTTGCAGCTACTCAAGAAGAAGGAGAAGACTGAAAACATAATTAAGGTTTGCTAATCAAGCCGTGTGCTGTCTATTATTTACTGTATGATTAGTTGATTGCTGATCGCGTTGTAACGATTTAACAGAAAACGAAGGAGGAGCAGAAGAAGAAGAAGGAAGAAAAGAAGATTGCTGACCCCAACAAGCCCAAGAAGCCTGCATCCTCTTACCTCTTGTTCAGGTAAAGATCCTCACTAAATGCTGTAGTCCTATAACCTGTCTTATACATGAAACCCTCTAAAGGGCAAAATCTTGGTCACACGATGAGAGCGATAGTGAGAGGATATATATCTCCGGTTACAGTAGAATATTTCTTGTAAAAGAGAATAAGCTCTGATTTCGTTTTCATTTTGAATAATGCAGCAAGGAAGCAAGAAAGGCTCTGTTGGAGGAGAAACCAGGGACTAACAACTCCACCATTACTGCAATGATTTCATTGAAGTGGAAGGTATGGAATTGAATTTGGTCCGAAAATCGCGTTTTGTAACAATTTCTTGAGCTCAGTTAATTAAACTCTTACATTATTTATTGGGTTATAGGAAATGAGTGAAGAAGAGAAGAAGGTTTGGAATGAAAAGGCAGCTGAAGCAATGGAAGCATACAAGAAGGAGCTAGAGGACTATAACAAAAGTGTTGCTGCTGCATCTACCTCTGTTAATTGATGATGATGATCAAATGGTGTTCAAATGTTGTTTAAACATTTGTAGTAGTTTCATGCCCATCGCTTTGATGGCCTAATTTGACTTCTTTTTTTAAATTTCAAGCATTTGCAAATTATAAATGAAAGATTTGAATGATTCAAATTTAAGAGTTTGACCTACAAATGAGAGGGATTGTAGTTGTAGGTACTGAGATTGCATGACACGTGGTGCATGTGTAATATATTCTGATAACATCTAAGTATTTCATAGAATCAATTAAACAATATTCTACAAATAAAGAAGATTTTTGAGTGTCACACACTTGACGTGTAAAATATATAACCCAGTAACATATAAGTTTTTTTTTGTTTTTTTGTTTTTATTTTTTACAAACAATAGCTTTAGTGAATTAAATTGTTAAATGTTATAAAAAAGAGAGATTGGTGGGGATCAAAATGTATAAACATTATTGCTTTTTGCTACTGAGTCCAAGCATCATCTGCAGTAACATGTCTTAGTTTGCAAATAAATAACAACCTGTTGATGAAAACACCATCTTCCCAAGACTGCACAACTTCTTCACACTCGAAGTGACCGAACTTTCCGCAAAAGGAGAACAAAACAATGTGATTGTGACATATGGCGACACCGTTTTGACGGGGCTGCTTCAATTTTTTGGAGAAATAAGATATTAGTTTTGTTCCTTGACTCCATCGCAAACTAGTTGAAAAGACCAAAAAATCCCCCGACAACACTCCAGCTGTAGGGGCAATTATGTAAGTTTAATGGCGGAGAGGTTTCAGTTTGAGAATAACTGAAGAAGTTAAAGAAACCACTTCATTGCAGGGTCTCCAACGGAGCACGTCAAGGTTTCCCTCGGGCGGCAAATGCTCTCCCCCGCGCACTTTAGCTTAGTACACCTGCAATCAGCTACTTCCAACAACTCCACTAACCTACACCGCCTCCGGCCCACATTAAATCCTCCCTTAATCTGCACAATCCCTGCCGCATATCCTCCTCCTTCTCTCTCGGCGGTTCTCGAATCAAATGATGCCGGAGCCTCCCAACCCCGAACCCTTCCTCGATACCCGCCGTGAAAGCGACGCCGGCGCTGTCTTCGTCCTCGAATCCAAAGGTCAGACGTCAGCCCTCCCCACCGCCCGTTTAATCAATTGAATTTTTGAATTTCCAGCTTATATATTTACTTCGTGTGTATACAAATACAGGGCAGTGGTGGCATGCGGGGTTCCATCTGACGACGGCGATAGTGGGACCCACAATACTGACGCTGCCGTACGCGTTCAGGGGGCTGGGATGGGCCCCGGGGTTTCTGTGCCTGACCATCATGGGGCTGGTGACCTTCTACTCTTACTACCTCATGTCGAAGGTGCTCGACCACTGCGAGAAGGAGGGTCGCCGCCACATCCGATTCCGTGAACTCGCCGCCGACGTCCTAGGTAACTAATCTTTGTTGCTCCGAAAACGACGTCGCTTTATATTTACGTTTTGCTTTCGTCATCATTAAAAACCGATTTTTTTTTTGTCAAACTTTAATATAATGTATCATCACTGTTGAATAATTTAAAATTTACATCACTGTTAAATAATTTAAAATTTATTCGAGACTCACTATAAATTAATCCATTTACCTTGTTTTTCCTTTTTTTTCCTCTTTTTTTCTCTTTCGAATTTTGGATTCGGAGAATAAATCGAAACGGTGTCGTTTTTGCAACTTCCGGGGAGGCACCAGAATCGCGTTCACATAGCTGAGAGCGTTTTTCTCGTGATTTGGGAATGTTTTTGGATGCTTGTATTGAATGCTTTTAGCTTTGACTTTTACATGCACGTGGCTTTACCCAATACCATGCGTTGTGTGCATATTCGATGGGTTCTCTCACGTGTGGCTGCATTTAACTGATGCAACTGGGTCGGACCTAAACCCGCTCTACTGATCTAGGTCCTGAATTATACTTAACAACAGTCTTACATACACCGGGAATGCCGCGTGGTGATGTCATGTTTGAAAATTAAAACACATCGCAGTGTGAAAATGCAAGTAGTTTGGAATATTGCTCGACTTTTCAAGATATTTTTTGAAGTACATGATTTTTAAAGGGTACTGCGTATGTTATAATGCAAGTGAAAGGGCACGGAAAAATATATTATTTTCTTCACTTGTATTATGACATGTGTGGAGTACCTCACTTTGAAAAATTTCTCTGACTTCTCAAGAATAGGAGAAAGAACTTAATGGAATTCGTGCGCTGTCGCATGAAAACTTACACATGACATTGTATGTTAGGAACGCCACAATGACATCATGTTATGTAATTGTATTGTTTTCCTACTTCGACATTTTAGTAACTGACTGCATAGGGTGGTTTCGCTAATTTGTTTTTTCATTTAAATTGGAAAATCTGCAGAGCGGCTGGGAATGTGTAGTGTAGGGTTCTTAATTTTAGTATTAGCGGTAAACAAGTTGCATTTGATTAAGCATTGCTTTTGAGTCATATGATGCTTCTGGCACAAAATATCCTTAATTGTTTATTAGTGTGGTGCTCCTCTGTTTCTGTCCTGCTGAATAAGCACTTCTCTATATATGGAATCTTGGATTAGAAACTAATTGTGGGCTTTTGGCTTTTTTCTTATAGGGTCAGGATGGATGTATTATTTCGTCATATTCATTCAAACGGCTATAAATACTGGGGTTGGAATAGGAGCAATTTTGCTTTCAGGGGAATGCCTTAAGGTATATATTACATCATCATTTCATCACTTCACATCAACACATGCAATAATGTGAGAGGATTTTATACTTAAGAAGTGATTTATGCACACCCGTTTTCTACCCTTGCTCTCACCTTTGTTTATTTCTGGTCTTTAGATTGAATGAATCAAGAGAGAATCAAGGGACAAAAATAAACTGGGGGTACAAAAGGAGAAAAAAAAGGTGTGCGGAAATTATTTCCCAATCTATAAAGGGTTATGCGGCTTTTTTAAGTTTAGTGGGGTGTATGATGACTGATGAGTAGGCCATGCACTTCTGTCATGATATTAAAGAACAATGGCATTGATTGATAAATTACTCAACTTTTAGTCATTTGGTGGTCAATGGCCACTATTAGCTTCCCACATGATTTATTTGCCTTTGGTTTGCAAAGAGTTGTGGCAGTTGCTTCACAAATTATAAGTGGTAGATATTATAGGTAACAAAGTAGCCATCTCTTGAATCACAAAAACCTTATCCCTATAGTATACTTACAACCCTTTTCTCATTGAACATCCATAACTGCCGAGGTGATTGAGGACTGGTAAACCCTTCGGTGACCAAGATTTTCATAATCTTCACCTGCAGTTAGAAAAGTCTAAACACACATTCACAATCTCACGTGCAATTAGCTTCACCTCAATCAATTAGTAACATTCCTATACTATCTATGCACACCTAGCTGCATTGAGCAATATCAGTACCTCAACCTTGATTTGAATTCGGGCGAAAAATTGTATTTAGATTCTTTTGGATGTGTCCAATTGAGAACACAGCTGAAACATTGTTGGATCGCGATTTTATTTTACTTGTTTACCTTTTTGTCAGCATGAATTTATGCTCAGAGAAGTTAATGAGAATGAACAGATAGAGCTAGTGCATAGATATGCCATCACGACGGGCAATCAAACCAATAGGGAAACATAATCCAAATCATCATCTCATTCTCAATCCTATATTTCTTTTCAATTCTCGAACAGTTGGAAAGGAAAGAACTAGTTGGGGTTGGAAAAAACTTAATTTGATCAAGCAAATAGCACATTTTGTGTTTGTGGGGAGAATGATCAGATAGAGGCATAGAACTTATACATAATTTTGCCATCGTCACTGCTTTCAAACCAATAGGGATACGAATCTAAGCCTCGTCTCGTTGATCTCAATCTCCCAGTTTCACATCAAAACCACACACAAAACATAAAACCAAAAACGATTAACAGAAAAAGCACTTACTTGTTGATGCCTCAAATGAAAATTAAAGCAGTCTTCTATAAGCGCAAAGCAAGTTGATCACATTTGCATGTTGAGCTGGTTCAGTACCAACAAACCAGTTACTACTGACATTTTCTAAACCAAAAAGAAAAGGACTTTCATATTGAACTCCAATGGAAACAATGTTATATGAATCAATGAATATTTGCATACTTTCATTGTAAGTGCTAATAAAAAAATTTAAACTAGGTTTTATTCAGAAACTGCTTTCTACGGTATTACAGTGCATTAGTTAGATTCTATTAACCTTGCAGTGTCTTATTGTCATCTTGTTTTATTGTAAGATTATGTATTCAGAGCTTTCTCCCAATGGATCTCTGAAATTGTACCACTTCATAGCCATGGTTACCGTGGTAATGATAGTCATCTCTCAGCTTCCAACTTTCCACTCCCTCAGGCACATCAACTTTGTTTCGCTGCTTCTCAGCTTGGGCTACTCATTCCTGGTGGTCGGTGCTTGTCTTTATGCAGGTACTTCATCCTTCAACATCCCTTCGATATTTTGCTTTCATGCATTACTGCAAAGGAATTATATACATGTATCTTTCTGGCCATCTTTCATGCAGCGCTGTGCTGTTTCCCTAGTTCAAAGTTTCATTATGTTCACCAGGAAAACAAAAGAGTAAATAACTTGATTCTTCCGGAGGAGTTCAAACAAACAAATTTTTTCTCGGTACCAAAACTTGCATTGGTGGTCATTAACAACTCTCATTCCTAATTAGGCATGCAGTTTGGATTTGTATGACATGCATGTGTATAAATGGACTTTTATTGTTAATATGGAATTATAACAATCAAGATGTATAATCTTTGCTAAGAAGTTAGACTTCGAGCTTTCAATTGTCCGGCAGTAATGACGGATTATTTAACAGTAAGGGGCCACGTAACCTAATGATTTATTCGATCATGAAGTTTTGTTTATCTATTCTAGTTAATAAAGTTCTAATTGTGTGGTAAACATCTCTCTTTTTCTCTAGGTACCTCTAAGAATCCCCCTGCAAGGGACTATTCTTTAGAATCTTCGACTTCAACAAGGATTTTCAGTGCCTTCACTTCCATCTCCATATTTGCTGCTATTTTTGGGAATGGAATACTACCTGAAATACAAGTACATACTGCATCTTTGGAATTGGAACCTTTTATTAGTCTTAGAATTCCAAGCTTTCAAAATCTAGTTTGCACAACTGTCACATGATCTGGTAGTCTGCTTGGAAACACGCATGTGAATTTGTAGTTTAATGTGAATATCGTGAATTTCCATCTAGTGTTATTGCGAAATTGTGAACATAAAAGAACAATGCCAAACAATCTCTTGCTCAGCATATGCTTCTTTGTAAAATTTGTCATATGCCAATGGATCAATGCAGGCAACCTTGGCGCCACCAGCTACTGGAAAGATGGTGAAAGGTCTCGTGATGTGTTACACGGTAATTTTCATTACTTTCTATTCGACTGCGGTGTCCGGATACTGGGTGTTCGGGAACAAATCTAGTTCAAACATTCTCAATAGCCTAATGCCTGATGAGGGACCTTCTCTGGCTCCGACTTGGGTTCTTGGACTTACTGTGATCTTTGTACTCCTTCAGCTTCTCGCCATTGGCCTGGTAAGCTTACTCTTGTACTTTAAAGAAAATTGAAATTTTAATTTCTTAGGCCGTGTAAATTTGTATTGAGGTAGTCTTTCTCTAATGTGATGCAGATTTATTCCCAAGTTGCTTATGAGATCATGGAACAGAAATCAGCAGATGTCAAACAGGGCATGTTCTCAAAAAGGAATCTCATTCCCCGAATAATTCTTCGGTCGCTGTACATGGTACTCTGCGGATTTTTCGCAGCAATGCTTCCGTTTTTCGGAGATATAAGCGGTGTGGTTGGAGCTGTCGGCTTCATCCCATTAGATTTCATCCTCCCAATGCTTCTTTACAACAAAACCTACAAGCCTGCAAAATCAACCTTCACTTACTGGATGAACATATCAATAATCATTGTGTTCACAGGTGCAGGACTTCTGGGCACATTCTCTTCTGTAAGGAAACTGGTTCTTGATGCCAACAAATTTAAGCTGTTTAGTGATGATGTGGTTGATTAATCTCTCTAATCAAATCGCCATTGCCCGGCTCCGGCCCTGAAGAAGTTGTATCATCAGTGGCCTTGTAATATCGTAATTACATATTACCGACTGATGTATTAGTTACTGATTAGTACATATTCTGAACGTTAAAATTATGATAGGTTCAACGTTCGATTTTCTTTAAGGTAACGAAAAAGAGACGGATCTATGTTTACAGTACAGAAGTAAATGCAATTTCAATAGTATTTGTTTTGTTTTCTTGATCCTTTCAGGTTGAGTCATTGACATGAGGCTTTTACAAGAGGTTAATTAATTATGTGACTTTGTGCTTAGGTGGTCATGTGTCCCTTAATTTAGGTGACTTAGAGGCCCATTTCCTATTTGATTAATTTAAGACTTTATGGACCAACTGCATGGGAAAATATCCATACTGATATTAAAAATGGGATATGATTGCACAACGTGGTCACGTCATGGGTACATAATCTTCTTGCTGTAATTTTGTTATTGGTCATCCTTTATGCTGTAATTTAAAAATATTAACACGCATGAGTGTTTTACACACAAAACATGCACTATTTTTGTAAGGAATTTGTAGTTTAAGTGCTTAAAAACATTTATTCTTATTTCTAAAATTCCGAATTTGATTTCTTCCTCCTCACTATCACTTGTATCCAAAAACACTCATATTTCTTGGTTTTGAACACAGAGATAACCCAATGTATTTTCAACAGCAAATATCCTTCTTTTTTTATTTTGATGTTATGTGCATATACATGTTGCATATATTAAATTACATATTGGTTTTTATCTTAAGCAAGTCGAAACAACTTTTTTTAACGATCTGGAATCTCTAAGCAAAGTCCATGAAACATATATCAATCAACAAATTGATATTCAAAAAATTGATAATAGAAAATCAAAATATAGATATTACGGTAACATGTATGCAAAAAATTATTTAATTTGGAGATCTTTTAGTCACTTATATGTATAAAACAAATGGATGGTTCATCGTGAGGATGCTATTTGTTATCAAAATTGTTGATTGGTTTAACATGTATGAATGACTAAACGATCTCTAGATTGAATGATTTTTTGCAAATATGATCTTTAAATGATGATAAAGAAAATGAACGGTTTTGATTATAATATTCAGACTGTAAAGATTTATTAATCGTAAATGAAAACACAAGTAATTCTCTGTATGAGACACAAGCATTATCCATCATCGTACTAATGGTAACACAAAAAAGTCAAAGGCCAACTCAGTCTCTCGTTTTCAATGATCGGCTTAATAAATTGGAAGCTTAATTGGAAAGCTTGGACACGGCAAAAGGCTGAAAGTAAAGTTATGGTCCATGTGTGATGGCCGTGAAAGATTGCAATTTGCAAGCAGCTACCCTCCTCTCCCTCTTTTGGTTGCACTTTCATGTCATCATAAAACTCATAACTAACGCGTTTGATCCTTCACCAACCATTTTCAAAACCCCAAACAAATAACACTCATATACAACCTCTCTCTCAAACCTTCTCAACTTACCACCACCACCTCTCCTTCTCTCTCTAGATCTTTCTTTGTGACCAATCAAGAAAGTTATGGAGGTCGGCGCATATAGCTCGAGCGGTAAAGAGCATTTATCTTCAACCCCACGTCGAAAATCAGATCAAGAGTTCAGCTCTCGTTATGCCCTTCTTCTAAAGAGAGCTGATCCAGAGCACAAAGTAATAACTCAATCTAAAGCAGCGGAAGTTGGAGGAGCTTATAGAGTTAGTGCTAAAGAGAATTTATCCTCAAACCTACATCGGCGCTCACAACAAGAGTTCGACTCTCGTGCTTTCCTTCAGTTGAATCAAAAGAAAGTTGATCAAGAGCATAAAGCAATCAACCAATCTAAAGTAATGGACGGAGGAGCTTACAGCGTTGGTACCAAAGAGCACTTATCCTCAAACCCACGTCGGCGCTCACAACAAGAGTTTGACTCTCGTCCTTCCCTCCATCTGAATCAAAAGAAAGTTCAAGACCCCAAAGCAAATCAATCCAAAGTTGTAGCAGCCAATAAGTCTAAGCCTGTATGGGATTGTGGCAGCTCACTATACGACTCGTTCGAGCTCGACTCGTTCAAACGTCAACTCGACTCGGCCATATCATGCAGAACCATGTCAATGCCTCATCTATCCGACCGCCGAGCTCCTCCTCCTCCGCCACAACCAGCTACCACCACAGTCTCCACCAAGAAACCCTCATCAAATAAGCTCTCCCGTTCGATTCAAAAGCTCCTGCGCTCTGTGTTCAAGCCTACTAAACCAAGTAACAGTAATAATTCTGGTGTTGTTTTTAGAGTCCAAGATCATCAGCAAGCAAATATCAAGGATGGATTTTACGTTGTGTACGACACGACAGGTGCACTTACGACAATTCCAGAAGTGGTTCCTCACGAGTTTGATTTCGGTGATCTCTCCCCGGAGATTGGGGCGTTGGTCAGAAGAACTGGATCGGAGCGATTTACAGCTTCTAGTACTGCTAATATTGGTATTTCATGTGCTTAATTAATTAATAGTTTTATTAAATATAGTTGTAGAATATGATTAATACGAATTTTTGCATATTATATGTATATGTATGTGCGCGTATGTAATACGTTTTTCCCTTTTTATATGTATACAGTAGTCTTTTTTCCCATGGATATGTATATAGTATAGTTGGTTTTTCATTAATTTTTTTTAAAGATCCATGCTATTATTTTAATATTATCATGTCGCTTAGGGGTTTAGCAACCTTTGACAATTTCATTCATGGTTAATTTGTGTTCTAGACTACCCTAATCTGGTCAATATACGTGTGCCTTGGTCAATTTCAAGGCTTCAGATTAGGCTTAACATAACATTAACTCTCAAACTTTTATTTGGATGTGATAATTATACTGTTACGTGATAAAATTAATTTACATGTTATAATATGAGAGTGACAACATGGTAGATATTACTCAAACCTTTATATATGAAGATAAATATATACACGGGAATTAGTTGGTAACACCACACAAATATTTGTTTAACTTTTAGGTTTTTGTTCAACCTAAACCCTAAGCTTTTAGGTCGCGGACTCTTAACTTTTGCTTTTGTACAGTAGCTGTTTTCTTAAATTGATGACACAATTTAGCTTGTTAATTTAGTAACGTTCATATTTGAACAATATAACATACTTTGGCTTGTTAAATTAGTCCGGGTTTGGTTTCTAAGATCCTGCACTGAAGCTGCTTAATTACGGTATTGCTTCTTCATCTAGAAACTGGATGTGCCATTATTCTTGGGTCAAAAGAGTTGTAAATTCTGGTTTAAAACAATGGAGTAGGCTACGGTGCTCGCAAGCATTGAATGCTCACACCGATCTCATCGTTAAAAAGAGGGAGGAGGGAGGAGAGAGGGGGGGAATGAGGGTGAGATCGGTGTAAGCATTCAATGCTTGCGAGCACTGTAGCTAGTCCCTAAAACAATACTCATTATTGCCAAACTAGCATCACTATCATAGAAAAAAAATTATATAAAACAGATTCACCGGTCATTATAACGTTTCGGTTCATAATAATATAATATTCTATATAAATTTATCTCTACATAATATTGCATTATCTTTCAAAAACACTATGAAACTGTGAACTAATTTGATGCATGTTGCTTCCCACCTCCATGACATTACTACGATGCATGGTTTAAAAAAGGACAAAAAAGGTATATCCACATAATCCATGAGATTTTACAGATAGGGACTACAATATAATATTAGAAATTGACGATAGAGATACTCAGTTGGTGAAATGCATTTATCCAATGTCTCTTTCAATCTAAGCGGTTCGAATACAATACTTGCTTAGGGGGGATCTAGTAAGATGATGATGAATGATTGTGATGACACTTAGAACAAACAAAAAAAGGCCATTTTAATTTTCATCCTCGAATAAAATTATTATTTTCATTAAAACCAAATATAATTACGATATACTACAACAAAAAAGACCATTACATAGTGATACAGATAAGTCTCTATTGAATATAAAGAGGAATGTCAATGGTCCCTAATACAACAATAATTTTTGTTGATGCCAAAATTATGTGTTAGATTTTTTGAAGTACTAAAAACAAAACTCAAAAAAAAAAAAAAAGACTCGACCTGGTCTAATTTGCTTTCACAATAATAACAGTATTAATGATTTATCATGATTGGTCACGGGCAATGGGCCCCAAAATAAAGAAAGATAATGGAATCGACTTAGTGAGTTTAATGGAGTGGGCCTGGTAGGACAATACGTGGTCCAATAAAAAAATAAACAAGTGTCATTTTAAATTTTATGAAAAATTAGCCAAACACCCGATATCTTGATAAGTTGATAACCAAAAAAAGTTAATTTTCAACAAACCATATAACCAAACAATCACCTTCTTCCTCACCAAAACCTACTACCAGACCGTCCAATCTCATGAAGAGTATTCAAGAGGAACCCACCTCACTCAGCAAAAGAAACCATTTCAATTTTCAAAAAACTCAATTTCATGAGTCCAGAAGTATGGATTCCTATCTTCACATGGAGAATATTGTGGCTGCTGGTGGGGTGGGGTGGGGTGGGGTGGAATGTTCTTTCCTTCATAGTTTCTACCTTCATGTGAGATGCAGGTACCATGAATTCGAGCTAGGGGTGGTGGCTGGTGGTAGTGGGAGAGAATGATGTCTAGTGGTGGTGGGCGAGGGGCGGTGGCTGGTGGTGGTCGAATAGGACGATGTCTGGTGGTGGTGGGAGTCTGGGAGAGGACCGCGGTCGGCGGTAGTGAGAGATGTCTGTACTTTAAATGGCGTGTCCTTTTACTATTGGGTTGGGCCATGTACATAAGTCATAAGTCAGTATTTTAGGTACTCACCGATTAATATCTAAGTATTATACAAGATAATTCGTGACACAACGTCTAGGTAGGTAAAGCCTCTTAAGACCATTTCCAATGCTGAGGATAAAGTCTAAAATTTAGAACTTAAACCCCCCCAAACCTCTTCCAATAGCTGGGCTAAAATTTGGATAGGGGATAAATTCTAAAATTGGGTCAAATTTAGACCAGAATTCTCACCCGGGGACAAAATTCCCACCCCATTTGCGCGTGAACGCGCCTGATTTCTTCCACACCAGACTGATTTGACGCGCCTTGGAGCTTTGGGCAGCTAACCCATGCGGGTCTGCATGCCGTGGGCCCAGGCCTGTGCAGCTTGTCGGCCATGCTTTGCCACTTGCAAAGTAATGGCTCCTTTAATAAACGGCCTAGATTGCTGGACCGTTGGATATCCAACGGTCCAGATGCAATCTTAAAAAAAAAAATTATAATTTATAAATTCATTAAATCTAACGGCTGAGATTGAATGTGATCAAATCTAACGGTAAAAAAAAAGATCTAACGGCCCAAAATTAAATCCAACGGCTAAAACATTATTTAAAAATTATTTAAATCAAAATTCACCAAAAAAAGTCTATAAATACCTATGTATTTGTTCAATCATCCACACAAAATTCACTTTCCTCATATAATTCTTCAAATTTTTCTTTCTGCCCATCTAATTTAGTGTCCTCATACAATTGTTCAATCATCCACATAAATACCTATGTGATCAAACCTAATTGTCACCTAATTTAGTGATTTTCATTATTTATCGGAATTAATTTTTTTTTAGGTTAAAATGTTCACAAAAAAAAATTAGGATAATCTACATAAATTTTATTTAAAATAGTTACCGAAAAGAAAAAAATTAGGCTAAAATCATTCTTTAGTAATCTCGGGCTAAATTTTTAACCCAAAACCATTGGAGGAGAAAAACTGTTTCTGGGTTAAGTTCTAAATTTTCTGGGCTAAAAATTTAGACTTTAATCTCCACCATTGAAGATGGTCTAAATGATCTATTAAGTATCAGACTAACAGTGGGGTGTCCCTCCTAAAACAGGTGTTCATCAAATCTTGCGACAAGGTGAGTAAATGAAATGAGCTGTAATTTGGCCAGGTACTCACTTCAAAATTTCAAAATTTGATTTATTCTTTTATACGGACAATATTGAGGGAGAAATATTTAAATTCAAGACATCCGACTTTAGGATAAACGTTTTTAATCAGTTAAGCTACGAGTCTTTTGTGCCAAGCCTACAAAATGGTTTTTGGTTTATTTTTTGTTTTTATTTTATGTGCATGTACATTTATTTTGAATCTCTCCCATCGTTCTTCATCCACTCTTTTTCATTCGTCATTTTTTATGTAGTTTTTTCTATCACTAGCACAAAATGTGAAGAATAAAAAACAAAATGGTTATTGAACTGTCCCTTAAAATTATTATTTATCTTTTCGAAAAAATGAAGAATGTGTTTCTTTGATTCTTACTATGTCTCCAAATCAAATGTCTATTTTGGATTCCAAGTTTCATACCAATACGTCAATATAACATTGCTAATATGCCGGGAATATTCAGTTCTAATATCGTTGTCCACGTCGTTTAAGTCGCTTTGTGTATTAAATCTGCTTCATGTGCAGCCTATGCACACAACCCAGATACAGTCTACGTACACAACCCAGCTCTCATTTTTCAATACTTAAAAGGGGTCCTAATTATTTTAATTAGGGCTACATTGAAAACAGCGTATGATCTATTTGATACTCACGTTACAGGTTGCTTATTAATAAAAACAAAAAACTGTACACACGTCACAAAGCCAGCTTAGGAAACTTATATATTATATAAAATTGTTATTGACACTCTAAAAATTTTATTTTGCACTCCTCATAAATATATATATATATATATATTTTAAATATAGAAAATTTAAAATGCAAAATAAGAGTTTTAGAGTGTCAATAACAATTCTAATATTATATTTTACTACGAAATCTAATCAAGAACTTAAATCTTCACACACTTCCACCCCTTGGCTAATCCCCAAACTTTAAGGGCAGTATTATTTAAACTAAGCCACACTTACGTATTATTGATCAGAAAGTTAAAAAAAACACACATTTTTCTTGTTAGTAGCGTAGCTCAACATATTCAACTACAAGAAAAACTTTGGTATCAAATTCTGATCTACATTAATAATATTATGTTAATATTTGACGATATCAACAATGTAATTACGATTGTAGTGGCATAATACTCACTAAATACAATATACTGTATAACTTGGATGTTAGTAGTAAAATAATTACTTTCATGACATGGGTATACCATTACTGGGGATAAACCCACATAGTGACTCGACTGGTGCCCCCGAACCCTCCCGAGGTCGGAGAAGCAACCAATGAATGTTCTCTAGGGACCCTTCAAATGTTTGGTATGAGACCCTTTTGTCCCCACCAAATGTTCGATAAAATGCCTATTCGGCACATCTCAATAGCACTTGGCAGTATGTCTCTGCATTATTTGGCATGGGGTCTTGAAAAAACTCACTAAGGTCACTCGACAACACTTGCCAAATGTCGACATATGTCGGCATGCTCGCATCATTGCTTGGCAGGGAACGACGTGCACACAAAGTGCTCGACAAAATGTCCAACTGAAAAAACTAAAAATTTTTGCCCATTAGAGGCACTATTTTCTTTTACATAAGATCTCCGGGATTAGAGTTATGGATCTACCACTGACCACAACTATAAATTTACAAGGATTTACGAAAATAAACATACACATACGTTATATTATTTGCACATAATGCACCTATAATAGCTATTTAGCCTACATCTGCATGACTTTAGCAGTGATGTCAAACTTGAGAAGGAAGAAATTACAAGCACATAATTGGCAAAAGAAATAAATAAAAGTCACCAATTACTTCCCACAGAAGTTGAAAAGGCAGTTTACCAAACAAAAAAATATAAAAATAAAAGCACAAGTAGAAAATTTTGCAAAACTCTTTGTCCGACTCGTGAAACTTACCTGCAAGTCTGCAACACAAAAGATCCCATCACACTCCATTGAAATTTTGAAAATACTATACCACAAAACCCACTCACAGCAGTGATCTCCATTATTTTCCGTCTCTTCTTTAAATACCCTTTCTTTGCTATCCAATTCATCATTCATCACACCAAAACTTTAGACTTACACACTTGCTACAATGACATTAGACACCCAAAGCCACCGCGCGAGCGGCAGCCACCACCACCACCACAAACAGCTCAAGCCACCCCATGTTGCCATTGTCCCAACCCCGGGCATAGGCCACCTCACTCCCCTCGTCGAGTTAGCCAAACGACTCGTCGTCCACCACAACTTCTCCGTCACATTCATCATCCCGAACGACGGGTCGCATTTGACACCCCAAAAGAAGGTCCTTGAAGCCCTCGGTTCCCTTTCCATTTCTTACGTCTTCCTCCCTCCGGTGAGCTTCGACAACCTCCCTGATGACGTCATGGTCGAGACCAAGATCGGTCTCACCTTGACTCGGTCCCTCTCGGCTCTCCGCGACTCAGTTAGGGTACTAAACGAGTCAACTCGGCTAGTGTCACTTGTTGTTGATCTTTTTGGCGCGGAAGCTTTTGATGTGGCCATTGAATTCCACGTGTCCCCTTATATGTTTTTCCCCGGTAACGCTATGGGCTTGTTGCTTATATTTCATTTCCCACACCTTCATGAGACCACTTCTTGCGAGTATAGGGACATGCCTGAACCGGTCCAATTTCCTGGCTGTGTGCCGATTTATGGTCGAGACTTTATGGATCCGGTTCAGGATAGAAGCAACCCGGCCTACAAAGCTGTAATTCACATGAGCAAGAAGTATGGTTCGGCTGCTGGGATCATGGTCAATAGCTTTGTGGACTTGGAACCGGGTGCTTTCAAAGCTTTCAAGGCTTTCAAGGAAAAAGGGGAAGGTATTCCACTGGTATACCCGATTGGACCGGTGATAAAAACCGGTTCAGTAGATGGGTTCGATGGGAATGAGTGTTTGAGGTGGCTTGATAAGCAGCCCAATGGGTCAGTTTTATTTGTTTCATTTGGGAGTGGTGGGACTTTATCACAAGAGCAATTGAATGAGTTGGCCTTGGGTCTTGAATTGAGCGGGCAGAGATTCATTTGGGTTGTCAAGAGCCCAAACGAGATGGCTAAAAATGCTTCTTATTTTAGTGTCAAAGGCGAGGAGAACCCATTGAAGTTTCTTCCAAACGGGTTTCTGGAGAGAACGAAGGATGTAGGTCTAGTTGTGTCGTCTTGGGCTCCACAAGTCCAAGTGCTGAGTCACAGGTCGACAGGCGGATTTTTGACCCATTGCGGGTGGAACTCGATACTAGAGAGCATCGTGCATGGTGTGCCTCTGATTGCTTGGCCGCTCTATGCAGAGCAAAGGATGAATAAGGTGTTGTTAGTTGATGATCTGAAAGTTGCATTGGGGGTCAAAGCGAATAAGCAGGGCATAGTGGAGAGCCAAGATGTTGCTGAGTATGTAAGGGACCTAATTGAGGGAGATGAAGGGAAATTGCTAAGGAAGAAGATGGAAGAGTATAAAGAGGCAGCCAAATTGGTTTTGGCAGAAAAAGGGTCGTCTACCAAGTCACTTGCTGAGGTTGCTCAAATATGGAAGGGACTCAAGAACTAATTTTTAACTTAATTTGTCAATTATTGCTTTCAAAGTAAACTATAGAATTGATCCACTGAATTTCAACACGGTTAAGACTTCGTCTCTAAACTAAAAATGTTTAATTTTGGCTTATCTTAAATGACATCTTCTTTCCTATTTTTCTTTTGTATCTAGCGTTACTTAGGATTTTTTTGGTTGAGTATGATTTTAATTTGAAGACACGGCTATTTTTCCACTAGTACAAATAAGGCTTTAGTCGACGGTGAAAAACCGTCATCTCGCATACACAAAACCGTCGCGCAGTGAGTGTCGTCAAGGGCGAGTACATTAGGCGGCGGGTAGAAAAGCGAGTGGGTCACAGTGGCCATTCTCAAATGACGGTTTCGAAGGCAAAGCGGAAGTCGTCTTGTCTCTCAAAAAAGGAAAAAAAAGAGTTTTCCGTCATTCGAGCATGTAAATAGGCAGCGGTTCAAATAGTTACCGGACGACCGGTTCAAATAATGAAGACAATGATTATTAATGAAAACCATATATCATCCGTATAGCTATTGGAGCGACGGTTGAACTATACGAATCGTCCCATTTAAATAACGAAAGTGTTGTTGCTATTTTGTGCTCATGTATGGTACGACCGGTTATAAAACAAAGCGTCATTTTGATTGCCATAAGTGCTTCGAATAATTGCTATTTGACTCGGACTTGTTCTAAAGTCGATAACTTGCATTCGATCCTGATTTCGGTTGAAGAATTTAGTTATGCCAATTGGCATTTTGATGCCTGATTACAACATTCATTCTAATTACCATTGGTGCCAAAATACCTGATTGCAACTTCGGATATTAAGAAACATGAGAGTACAAAAAGATAGATATAGGATCAACTTGAATCCACAAATATTCCAAAATAACCAAAGAGCTGTAAATCCTACCACTGCTTGGTACAAGATAACCAGAGCACGAAATCCTACACAAAAGATGGCTCTAGACTAGTTTATATCCATGTACCCTTTTTGTAGATAACCAAAAATACCATGGTTTGCACACATACATGAATAGACCTTGTCCATATTATTTGATGTACGGTCACTCAAAAAAAAGTTAGCCACAATGTTTATGCATACCCTACGTGATCCAAGAATTATGAGCTCAATCATCTTAGAGGTAGTTTGCAAGAAATCGGCCCCATTCACCACTTACTTCATCAATCTCTTCTGCGCGTGTAAGTTCTATCCATTCTTTTTCCAACGCCACATGATAAATGAAATATTAAAAGAACAATGTACGTAACAACTATGAAACACATATAATTAACAATAAAAAATGCTTCTCATTGTAACTACACCTAAAGTTTCCATAACATAGAAAGGGTCACATATGACTAGTTTTCTAAGTTTTACCTTTGTCATAAGCATGGAGCATCCATCTTCAATTATTTCCTTCATATAACGCATAACAAAGCCAGCCACACTCCTTGGCATTAGTTTGGTTGTTGAGGAACACCCTAAGCAAGATAAAACATTAATACAATCCACAGCCACATATGAGAATTACAATAGAAGTTGCAATCTTATAACATATAGGCAAAGTGAACACACCGCCAAATTTTCCCCGAACTAATTTACGCATATGCTTATTCCTTTAGTGTTAAATATTTTAATCCTTTGCATCAAAGCGACAATCATTCATCAATATTATACCAACCACATATTGATAGCAAAGTACTAATTTATTCATGGAACAAATACTTACTTATCAACTGCGATTTCCAATCATCTCAGTCCAGCGGCGCTTCGGTGGGTCCATGAAATAAACAATTCCTTTGCCGGATTGATAATCGTGTGTCAATGTTTCTTTGCTCATGAGAATATCCTTATCATTTAGGATGAGTATACATTGAGAATTAACGAGCTAGTTTTGAATCACACAAACTTACCTAGAATTACAAGGGAATAAAAGATACGTCATCACAAGCGTTTGAGATACCCTTAGCAATTTTACGTGATCGGTCTTCACACTACCACACCATTTGCACTAATTAGAGCGGGGTCTAACTTCAAAACCAACCATTCTTAACATGTTTTTTTCCAAAATACATCGTATAGGTACCTAATTAATAAGATGAATTAGCTTTTTGTATTAAAAAAACTTGAAATATTACTAAAAGATGCAAAAAAACAACCAAATTGTTTGCATAGATTGAACTAAAGATGCTGATTTTGATGTGGAAGACATGAATTGTTTTTGCGAATGTAGATACCTCGTGTACGGTACATGCGGTGAGGCGAGAAATCTCTTTCATGGCACGAAGCTCATTATATCATTGCGGAAGATACAAGATTTACGAACATAACCAAATACTTCCTCACTCCATTGTGAGTTAGATATCTTGCCCTTTATCCTCATCAATGAGTCTCACTTGCATAAAGTAAGACATTTTCAATGCCTTTGGCGATGAGTGCACATCTATGACTAGGTGTTCATCTATTGCCTTCCTATCTTCTTTCTTCCAGCGATTTCTAGAGTTAAGGCAATCAAAAATATATTGGATTCTCTCATATGAAAACAAAAAAACATCTACGCAAAGGTATAAAGCATCCAAATATTAAGAATAATAGTTTATGAATAGATAGAATATTTGTGCCTCTTTCTTTCTAACACAACGAGGATTCTCTTTTGTCCCTAATACAACAAGATCTTTTGTAAGCTACTATAAAACCAATGGCTTTGCTATGATGCTCTGCTTCTCAATCAGGAAGGGAAGGTGAGGCGTCAGCATCAAGTGCACGATATATAGACACTCGCATATTATGTTCTCCCGAGCCGACAATGAATAGTTGGGTTGGCGGCATTACATTCAACTATTCTATGTGCAGCAATATGGTTGATGGAGCCTACCGCCCAAACTACGACTCTACTCCATCCGGCTACAAACATGATTAAATGGTTTTAATTACATTTCCTAGCTATAGAAGAGATGTACTAAGTACGAACAAAAAGTAGAGGAGAATGATAATACACATACTTTACGAAGCTTAATTTTTGAACTTTTTCGAAATTTGGTCCCAATTATGGCTGCTTCTCACCAAATACCAAATCCACAGTCTTAAAGTATTAGTTGGCACCTCGCAGAACCGCATTAGGAATTTTTGTGTTGCGGCTTGCTTTATCGGATCCATGTTCACCGGTATAGGGCGAGGAGGATTGCAGGAGCTTTACCTATGATTGGGGCACTTGGTCCCTCTCCCTTAGCTTCTAATTTTGCCTCTAAATCATGAAGCCCAGGATTAATCCAAAATTGGGCGCTCCTCTAACACTAACTCTTTTGTCTTCTGCTTTAGCATTTCTCTCTATGTAGAAGCACTTTCTTAAAACTCTCCATCGACACTTAGGGAAGTTAAAGAATGTACTTGGTTTCACATACCCTCCAACACCTCTTACTCGTCCACCATGCTCGGGAGTTCCCGATGCCATTGTAAGCACGTCATTACTACCAACTATTGTCAACTCCCCTGCGTTCTTTGCTTTCTTTAAATCTTCACGAGAATATTGAAGTTAAAAAAATCAAAATTGATATTTAACATATCCAGTAGAGAGAAATTAGCACATCCTGGAATTTCATGCTCTTTTGCTTATTAGGTATTCTAAGTCCATTCCATGCAACTTTCAATTATTTCTCTTATTATTATTATCATTGTAGGCAATAATATTGGAGATAGTGAGGAAAAAAAACTATAATGGAAGGAAGTTCATTATAAATAGCATTTGCATAAACTGGGAAAAAGGTTCATATTTGTTAAGTTTAGTTACTTACAATTTCTTTTGCCTTTCTTTGTGGTTTTGGATTTAGTATTTCCCTTGTTTATCTTCACGTGCTTTATCAAGGGTAGCTCTATCAATTTACGCGCGGTAGGATCTTTTAATAAGCGCAATATATATACTATATATAGCAAACACATTAGTTTTCATCTTACATGTATGAAAACAAATAATAGCTTTCGATATGTTGAAAATATATACTAACCAACAACTCATTCTCACAAGCAGTGTGCTGTACTTGCGCGACATGTGATGATTATACTCATTATGTGATCGTCTCTCTGTTTGAGCTGCATGAGTTCTCTACAAAAGCAAATACCATGATAATGCACAAACATATAATGATCGGTGCGCGAAACATATATAATAAAAAACTATGACAAAAAAAAAATATAAATTAGGTTGAACTAAACACATTACCTCAGCACTTTTGTTAACCTAGAGGCTTACAAACTCATCCCAAATTGGCTTTTTAATAAACTTATACAGATTCGAGGTGGATTTTCTAATATCTCAGGCAGTCCTTGAATGAGCGAATGTAATACATGGTAAGTGTACACTTGAATTCTCTGAATTTGTTTCCACCCAGGATATCGATACCATTTTCCTACTCTAGGACCAAGAGTAAATGCAGCCTGTATGCACAAAGTATGTTATATAAGGTACAAAAATTGAACTATGCATGATATGAATTACACATACCTCTACAATTTCCCAGAGTTTGTTTTTTCTTCTGCCGACACTTTTTTCCAACTTATATATGTAATGGGGATCTTCTGGCGCACTAAAGACCCAATATAATTCTGCATCTCTGAGTTGACTTTCCCGATTGGCTGCCTTTTTTTATTAAACTCAACTTCGGGCTTCACTCCTAGCATTTTTCTCCTAATCACACGCTGCATGGTAACACGACCACGGAGCTTCCTCTTGCTTTCGTTGGTGACTTCAATATTATCAGTTTGAAGGTGTTCATTTGCATGAGATGCCGCAGATTCAGCTTCAGCATCCTTTTGAGCCAACTTCTTCTTACTTGTTCTTAAAGGAGTAGATGTTGCCTTAGCTTTCCTTGAAGCAATAGACTTCTCTTTTCCTTTCCTCAAAGAATTAAACGTTGCCTTAGTTTTCATTGAAGTAGTACACTTTTCCTTTGTTGTCCTCATAGGTGTACATTTTGCCTTCGATGAAACCATACTGTCATACACAAATAACATTTAATCATGATATAGGTTAGTCAACAATAATTTGATCAATATACACCATACAATAGCAATATCTACAACAAAAGAAAGGCAAATTCTCACATAATATTTTGAATGTCAAACATTATAACAACTCATAAAATGGCAGTCATACCCACTAAAAAAACAACAAATACATAAAAACAGATTATCCAAACACATCATCCTATGCTTAATCAACCCAAATACGCTCCTCCCCTGGTCGCATATAGCTTATCTCATCCTCTCTCGTGACATCCTCAAATGTCTCTATTGGTGGCAAACTTCTACATAAGGGTTGATGGTCAATGACTGTGTCTTCTAATTCATCATCATTGTAAAATTTGTCTGGCATATTTAATACCACATGCCAAGTAGAATCAGCCGGGTCTTCAATGTAGAAGACTTGTTCCACTTGGTTGCCCAAAACAAATGGTTCATCTTGATGGCCTTTCTTTTTAAGATCAACAAGTGTAAACCCAAGATCATCAACTCTAATTCCATTCTTGCTCACAACCCAATCACATTTAAACATAGTACGCGTGAACTTCACATAATCAAGGTCCCATATTTCTTGAATTATTCCATAGTATCCCATGTCTTCAATTATGGGGTTCTTATCCTTTGAGCTAACAACTTGCATCGTATTTGCCACCACATGAACTCCGCTATTTTGAACAGCTCGTACATCATCACGTGCCTTGGTACTAAAACTCACACCGTTAATTCTGTAACTTTTATACTTCAATACATCTAACGAAGGCCCATCTGCTAGCCACCTTATGGTTTCCGATATTTTGTTGCCTTCACAAGTGAGTTCAAGTGCCACCTGGAAACATATCCAGTTAATCTCTTACATGAAGGACAACAAATCAATTGAACAATACTTATTCAATTTTTAAGTACAAAATATCGTACCCGTTCACGAAACCATACAATGAAACTTTTATTATGCCTGACACGTAGCCACTGTGCATCTTTTTTTGTATTTAGGATGAGTATTCTCCAAATACAGCATGTGCTCACTACAAAAGCAATTTAATTGTTATAATCTTAAATGGAAACAAAGACAAAGTTGGAAATGTATTCAAAGTGAAGCTTCTTACGCGATATATGGTTCCACTTCACTTGTATTCTCTAATACATAGAGATGTGCCTGGTCCAATTCTTCATGATTAACAGATTGTATAAAAGCACCAGACAAAGGCTTACAATCAGTGGAAAATCCCAGATTGTGATGCTTCGGTACTCCAACTGTCTTAACATTAGACATATGTTCCGTGTAAAGCTCGATAGCTTCTTCTAAAATATAACAGTCAATGATGCATCCTTCCGGACGATTACGATTCCTTACATACCCTTTTAGCACTTTCATGTACCTTTCAAATGGATACATCCATCTGAAAAAAACAGGTCCACATAATTGAACTTCTCTGATAAGGTGCACTGTTAGATGTACCATAGGGTCGAAGAATGATGGTGGAAAATACTTCTCAAGCCCACAAACTGTTTCCACAAGTTATTCTTGAATTTTTTGAAGCCTTGAAACGTCGACCATTTTTTTGCATATTTCATTAAAGAAAATACATAATTTGATTACTGTAGACCTCACTGGCTTATCCAACACTCCCCGAATAGCCACAGGAAGTAATTGTTGCATCAAAGTATGACAATCATGAGACTTTAAGCCAAGCAATTTAAGGTCCTCCATGTTTACTAGACTTCTGACATTTGAAGAATAACCTTCAGGGACCTTCATGCCATGAAAAGATTGGCACACGGATCTCTTCTCATCTTTTAACAAATTCCAACTTGCTGGAGGCAAGCGCGTGCGTTTCCCAATTTTTTCTGGAGCCTTCAAGTCAGTCCGTATCCCCATTTCCAAGATATCTAAACGAGCAGCAACCCCATCTTTAGTTTTTCCAGGAATGTTCAACAATGTACCAATAAGGCTATCACATACATTTTTCTCAACATGCATTACATCGAGATTATGCCTAACATAATGATACTTCCAGTATTCAAGTTCAAAGAATATCGACTTCTTTTTCCAACAAGGTCTACACTCATTCTCATCACCAACTCTACAAGCTTTTTTCTTCCCATATTCAGGCCAATTTATATCTTCAAGCTTCTCTAAAATTTGTTCTCCAGTTAATGGCACTGGTGGTGGAGAAAATTCTTGTTTGTTGTTAAATGGTTTCTTTTGCCTCCTATATGGATGATGACGAGGTAAGAATCTTCGGTGACCAATGTATGACATTTTATTACCATGTACCAATCTATGAGGCTTTGTCTCATCACCACATATTGGACACGCGTTATACCCCTTCACAACACATCCAGATAAGTTACCATAAGCTGGAAAATCATTTATAGTCCACATTAGTATAGCCTTGAGTGTGAAGTGTTCTCCTTTGTGTGCGTCGTACACTCCTGGAACTCCATCCCATAGTGCTTTCAATTCTTCAATCAATGGTGCTAAGTAAACATCTATATCATTTCCTGGTTGTTTAGGACCAGAAATCAACAAGGTTAGCATCATGAACTTCCTTTTCATGCACAATTCTGGAGGAAGGTTATAGTTGACAAGAATAACCGGCCAACAACTATATCTACTACTTAGAGAGCTATGTGGATTGAACCCATCAGTTGAAAGTGCTAGTCTGAGGTTTCTTGGTTCTTGTCCAAATTCAGGCCACTTGTGGTCCACTAACTTCCAAGCTGGGGAATCAGCTGGATGACGCATCATACCATCAGTCACTCTTCTATTAGCATGCCAAGATAAATCTTTTGCTACCTTGGAAGATTGATACAACCTTTTAAGCTTTGGGATAGGTGGAAAGTACCACAAAACTTTACTAGGAACCCCCTCCTTGACATTTGAATTATTGCATACCTTCCACCTTGAGAGACCGCACTTAGGGCAATTAGTAAGATCACAATACTCTTTTCTGTACAAGATACAATCGTTAGGGCATGCATGTATCTTTTTGTACTTCATTCCCAATGCACGCAAGATCTTCTTTGCTTCATACGTAGATGAAGGTAACTCGTGACCTTCACCAAGATAACTTCCAAGCTCAAGCAACCACTCACTGAAACACACATCACTCATTCCATGCTTGGCTTTCAAATTGTATAGTCTGATAAGTGTGCCTATCTTGGTGAACTTTGTGCAACCAGGAAACAAGGGTTTGTCTCCATCTGCCATGACATTCATAAACTCATTACACTCGTTCTCTACTTCCTCATATGCATTGCCTTCCATGTCTACCGTTTCAGCTACAAACGCATGATCATTTTCAGTCACTGGCACATTTATTGTTGCATTGGCAGCTGACCTAGAAGGTTGCCCGTGCCATATCCAATCTTGATAACTTTTGTCAATCCCATTGAAAAATAAATGCTCCTTCACAACTTGAGCAGAAAAATGTTGCATATTTCCACACTTCATACATGGACAACTTATGAAGTTTGGATTTGTAGCAAATTCCAATGCAATTTTCAAGAATCTTTCAACCCCCTCACTGTATAAATATGATCTTCTATCCGCAAACATCCACTCATTCTCCATTGTAGAACTTATGATTAAAAAAAACAAATAGGTTTTAACAACCGCAATACTATAACTTAACGACAATAACTTGGAAAGAAAATATACTAATCTAGTTATAGATGTGCAATTATAAAAATATACAATGCATAACACAATATATACATGTTGTGATAACCCAAAATTTCTAGCAAACTCTCTAACTCACTACCGATTTATAATAAGACTGTTTTGATGACCAAACTCTTTCCAAATGTCCAAAATTAGTATAATTTAACAAAAAGAAAAAAAATTCAAAAATTTTCTTATTACATAGTGATGAAATCAGTAGAAAAATCACAAATTTTAAACCCATAAAATTTATAAGAACACTCGGTTCCTAATCTATGGATTACTAAAAGACTCCCGATACCGGACATTACGCATTAGACTGATTGGACCACTTGTTAGGAATGGAATCCTTTTCAGACAAGCAGACCGGACATCTAGGACAGAATTGACCACATCGAAAACGGACCAAGAGCATTCCCCTAAAAGCAGGGCTTCCCTACTAGTCAAGCCCTCAAGAAGGAACAAGTAATCTGATGCCTCGATCTATTTCTCCTTAGCCTAAAGTGGAGGTTCAAGATGAGAAAAACCAGATTGGGAATTATGCCAAAAATTCCAGGTTTTCTGAAACTTTGGAGATTGAGATGAAGTTAACGAAATGGCCAATGGTCTGGTAAGAGGGTTTAGCATCATTCATGTACCATCGGGTATCAGAGTGAGGGCTTTCTTTAATGAAATTGTCACCCATACTTCTTTTAGCGCGACAAGCTAAAGCTAAGCCAGTTTGGAAAACAAAAGCCAAACAGGGGCATATCCTACCTTTCGTCGCCCTTACGGACCCTACGTATGTGAAATCACGGAATGATACGAGGGATCCCCCGACGAGTCACGGAGACTATTTCACACAACACCTTTACAACAATTAAGTGGGTTCTAACACAAATCATGTAATGAATGGAATTGAAGACAAATAAATAGTAAAGAACATTACCCGTTGACAGCTGATATTACTCAGATCAAAATTGAGACTGGGTTTCCCAACTATTGAGACTGGGTTGTAGATGGTGCAACCTGATCTGGGATAGAAGAAGAAGACTGGCAGGGGCACAAAAAAAGAAGGAAAAAAATAATCAAAAACCATCCAATCAACACCAAATTTGAACATTCATGAAGGATTAGAACTCAAACCCTAAAAGACCCATCTTACCTTTCAAAGAAGAAATTAGCGACGGCTATTGCGAGCAAGAGGCACCAAATAAGGGGGGGGTTCATCGGAGGCCGCTTTTTCGGGATCCACCTACAGGGAATTTCGATCGGTATTCTTCAAGGGACTGGGTTGCTCGAGGATGATGATGGTGGTGCTCGCGGATGTAAGATTGGACTGAGATGAGGTCGAGAATGGCAGCAGGATAAGCTCGGGTGACTTGAGTAAATTTGGTGAGTTTGGTTTCTGCAAACTTGCATGAATTCTGTGTGTGGATAGTCACAGGAAGAAAGGTAGAGTAGAGGGGTAGTGGAGGTGAGGCAACATATTTGTTTTCTGAGTTTCAAGCTGGGTGTTTTCAAGTGAGCGCCTTTTTCGCGTTAAAAAATTTCATTTCAGCGCCTTTTTTTTCATTTGGCCTTTGTTGTATTTCACACTAACGACACTTTTACATATTCTGTCGACTAAGTAGTGGATAAAGTTTCAAAATCTCATTTTATCTCACAAATATGACCCCTTGCAAGACGGTTTTAACAAAACTGACGTTTGGAAAATTTGAACGACGGTAATACTATAAAACGTCGTCTTGTTAGTGTCGTCTAAGGACTTTTTTGTACTAGTGTTCGCTCATGACTAAGTCTAATTTTTAGCTGGATCAAATTGGAAATACATGTTTCCAATTCAAAGTTCCGGAAATTAATATAAAGTCCAATTCGGAATTGGAATTTCATAAACTCATGCTGAATTTAGAATTTTCGGAATGAGATTGATTTCAGAATTTCAAAATTATGAGAGTTGTATGGCTTCATTTATACCAAGATAAAAAAAAGTATTATATCTCCATGGCTCTCTCTACATAATATATATTTTTATAGTTCTAATTTTTTTTTTACGTAAAATATTAAAGGGAGTTATACTTTGAGAAAATAGAATCATGTTTGAGTATATTGTATAACACATAACAAATGAAGCATATCCATAATCAATAAGTACATAAGTGTATCTATTAGAGTTATGCAAGTTTCAAAAAAAATTTAGAATCAGATTCAGAATGTTCAAATACATTTCAATTCTTTCAGATTTCAAAATTTTGATTTCGAATTTGAATCCCGTTGAAAATTTAGTAATAAAAACATCGATCATTTACTATTTTGTATCATTTTGGGGTGTCTCATACCTGAGCATACATGCATTAACGTCCGTTGCAAAGAGTTTTTTTTGGAAATTTGAGAAATCAATCAGGGGTTTTTCTTGCTAGAAATTAAAAAGAGGGAGAAGAAAACTAAAAGCAAAAAGGACGTAAACTTAAGAGGCCACAAGAAAAAAATATGGTTTATCAAGACAATTACAAAAGCTTGATCAATTTTGGTTACAACTGTTATATATTATTGTGAAGAATTGGAGTGTGCTATGCTATGTACGCTCTAATCTTGCCACTACTAGTCTAGCAGGGATGGGTGGGCACACAAAACCACTATACCCACCCATCAACAATTGAACTGTTCACCAATGATTAAAGACAAGCCACCATGGGTTTGAATATCTCACCACCCACCGTTAAATGCTTCTTGTTTGTTCTAAATACAATTCTAGTATGTCCATTAAATGCTACATGCATGCATAAACAAAATATTTGGTAGTTAGAAAAATTAATTTCACTTCATACTTTTTTATACAAGTGATATTACCAATTTAATTTACAAAAGGAGGAGTATGGAGGGTTTGAATTCGAGATGCAATGGGTTGAAAATGAAGACCCTAACCACTTGAGTAATTCACCACTTACAATTTCACTTTGTATTAATTTCTAGGGATGGGCAAATGAGCCCTCGACTAGAGGGTCAGGACGGGTCCAAGCGGTTTAGGGCAGGTACGGGGCAAGTCCAAATATTTTGAAGACACAACAAAGTGGGGTGGGTTCACGAAATTGGCTAGTCAGGGCGGGTCAAAAAACATAAACAAACAGGGCCCCAACCCGGGCCGTTTGACTTTAACCCTATTCTCACACTTTTTATGTCTCTCAGACTCTCAGTTTCAACCCAACACTCTCCTCCTCCGTCCCCAGCTCTCTGAGATTCTCTCTTTATCTAACATCCTTCTCTGCAACCTGCAATCTGCCATGTCATTTCCCCCTTCAGATCCACCCACCTCCACCCCAATTTGATCTCTTTCCCCTTTTCTCTCCATCCCAATCCGACATAATCATGAAAGTAGATAGTAGGAATATCTAAGAATATGGGAAACATATCAGATCCCTAGTTGGATATGGTTTCCGTATCTTGCAGAACAAGAATGGTCGATCTTGGCAAAGTCTGCAGACTTCGTCTACCTTTCCGGAGTACAACTGATGTGGTGGCATTGCTGGTTCGTTTGAGTAGTTTATCCCGCTAGGAGAAGTTGTTGAATCCATAGTAGGACTTCTGTGGTATTCGTATTCTGATCCACCTAACTTCGGCCCAGAAAAATTCACGGTCCCACACCCACAATTAAGTTGGTTATGTGAGTGGTACACCTCACATGTGCTCCCCACCCAAAATGGCTTGTGAATTTTCCCACATATTCATCTTGAACCTAAGTTGATCTAATGCAACTTTGTTTGTTGAAGCATTGTCCACTGTGATGGTGAGTACTTTATCTATGCCTCATTCCAATAAACAAGTTTCAATCAACTTGGCTATTGTAGTTCCAAAGTGGTTAAGAATTACACAAAAATTAATGATCCTCTTGTGCTTATTTCATTCATCATTAATAAAATGTGCGGTGAGTACCATATAACTCATGTTTTGAGTGCTAGTCCAAGTGTCGGTGGTAAGAGAAATTCGGTGTGCATTCAATTCTTTCTTCAAACTAGCCTTCGATTGGTCATACATTCTAAGAAAAGTTCTAACAAGAGTCCTCCTAGAAGGCATATGCAACAATGGAATTGCAACACTACAAACCCTATTGAACCCCATCTTATCAACGGTACTAAAAGGCATCTCATCAATCACAATCATCTTTACACATGCTTCCAAACAATCGGATTGGCTAAACGCCCTAGCAACCAACTTCTTAACCCCTTTCTTATTCCCACAAAGAAGTTTTTTAGTTTTGTTTTGGTTCGGTTGGTTAAATGCCCTAGCAACCAACTTCTTACCCCTTTTAAAGAAGTTTTATCATGCTACTCATCCCATTTGTACTTGAATCGGCCCCATAGTCACCTCAATTTGTATTTTTGGGGCAATATTTACATTTAGCTCTAATTTTTACCTCATCAACCATAATGGTTTTTTCCTTTTCATCTTTTACAAGATTTCCTTGTTCATCTTTGACGCTTACTAGGGTCTTAACCTCATAGGATGTGAAGTGCTCCCAATACACACACACGTAACACATACATACTATAAACACACACATGTAACACTAATTTTAACCCTTTCAAAAATCCCCTTATTTCAATATTATAACTTTATAATCCCAGATTTTCAGAACACAAACCCTAATTAAATTCGTTCAAATTAGTAACATAAAATGAAATGAATTAGGTGGAGTTTTGGAGTCTTACCATTATGATTAGGTAGAGGAAACGAGCTTGGAGGAAGAGGACAACATCGACACCTATGTAGAGGAAACGAGCTTGAAGGAAGAGGGCAACAACAACACCTTCGTAGAGGAAACGAGCTTGGAGGAAGATGGCATAGATGAAAACGTGTGTTCTTTTGAAGACGACTGGCTGAGCTTTGAGGAGGGAGGAGAGAACGGTGGAGATGAGATGTTTGTGAGTTGATGAGGGAGCAGGGAGGACGGATGAGGATCGATTGATATTCGAGAACGACTGAAGGAGAAAAGTGATAGATGAGAGGATCGAATCGATCTCTCAGTCTGTCTGTTTACTCTTTAAGGAGTGTTACGGTGTAGTATAGTTCATGGTAAGTCTATGGACTTGCCCACCACCCAATTGAAGGCTGCCACGTTATAAAAGGAATTTTAAAAAAAAATTAGTTCGGTTCGGTTCGGACATTTGTGAAACCGATACCGAACCGAATTTTTAGAGACTGGTTCAGTTTTGTACCAAAACAAAAAAAAACTGAATTGAACGGAACTGATCGGTTTTTTTCCAGTTCAAACCCTATTCGGTTTCGGTTTTCGGTCATTTATGCCCGCCCCTAGTGTGGATAACACTACTCTAAAAGAAAGATGTATTTTAGATTTCGAAAACCTTTTGATTACATTATTTAAATGTCATCTTATTTAAACCCTTGTATCTAAAAGCCCCTAAAATTTTCTATTGAAAAAGTAAAAGTACATAAAAAAATCACTCACATTATCTGTACATTCATTATCAAATGATTCAAACAGACCTACATTAGGGGTGGGTTGGAAAAATCGAAAACTGGAAAAAAAAAAAAACAGAACCATTTACCGAACCAAAAACGAAAAAAAAATCAAACCGAACCGAAAGCTATTGATTCGGTTTTGGTTTCATTGGTTTCGAAATCGAATCGAATCAAACCGAATTAAATATCAATTAATATTTTTTATTTATATAGGACGTGTATTCATTTTTCAAGCCCAATTTCAAGTAAAGTATTAGACACAAATCTACATAAGCCCAACTTCAAACCCAACATGTTAATGGTCTAAAAGCCTTATTCTAGAAACCCTAGCAATCCTAATATTAACTCTTTGGGTTAACTATATTTTATACCCTCAAGGTTTGATGTGATTTTCAAAATGGGCCACGAGATTTCAATCTTCTCACATTACCCTCTAAGGTTTTGAAATTGTATCAATTTACACATTTTGTCTAATAAATTATTTGAATTTTTATTAAATTGATCACATAGTGAGCATTATCAATTTACACCTTATGGGGCAATATGAGAAAATTAAAACTTCATAACCCAATTTAAAAATCACCTCAAATCTTGAGGGTATAAAATATAGTTAACCCTAACTCTTTTATTCCCCGTCGCCTCCTATTCTAGAAACCCACCCTAGTCTTTTTTTTTTCAAACATCTCTCCTATTCTAGAAACCCACTCGTGTAAAAGCCTCTCTCTCTCTCTCTCTCTCTCTCTCTACACTGATACACACACAAGCATTCGTTCCCCCGCCACTTTCTCTCTGTCCCTCTCTCCCCCTCAAAGACTCAAAGTCCCCTTATTTACGTTTTTCTTTACACCATCCCACCATCATCGACGCGTCACTCTCCTATCGTCGCACTCCTCCCTTGTTGATGCGGTGGCTCTGATCGTCCTCCCTTTGGGTTTTTGCAGGTCGCATAGATCCGGTCTTTGTTACTCCACATTAATGAAGATCTAGTTTGCGCCACCATGGATCTAAGTGGATCCGGTCTCTGCCGTCATGGATTCAAGCTAAATGCCTCTAGTTTGCGCTGCCTAGCTCTGATTTTTTAGATTTTATTATTAGTTTAAAAAAAATCTATATTTCATTACCTCAGCAATGAAGGAGTTGTTGGTTATTTTAATTATTTTATTTTATTATAAAGATTCAAAATTTATTATTTTATTTATTTTAACATCTAAAACGTTCTGTCTCATATGAAGAGTCATAGTCGTTGGTTAATAGTCTTGTCTCTTTTGAAGGGGTATGAGGAGTTCTTTAAATAAGAAACCTCAGACAAAAAACAGAGTACTTAAAAAAAACTACTATGTTGCCTTCACTCTTCATATATCTAGCCGGCCTTGAGATTTCGGACCCTGTGCAAAAATTTAATTGAAACTCTTACTAAGAAAAAAAAATCATTATAGATTAAACTTACAGATTGATTTTTCAAATTTATATAAATTTAATTCATAAGGAAACAAATATATTAAATATAACCAATTGAGTTTGAAATAAATTTTGATTTTTCCAAAAAGGTCTTGGGTTCAAATAGTTTTGATGTTGTTTTGGATTTTTTTTTTCTTTCTTAAAATTTTGCAAAAAAAGAAATGCAAACCACCGGAGTTTGAACTCACAACCTCGAGTAAAAGTTGCATTGCGAAAACCACCTATGCTAAGCATAAATTCAATTAATTTTTTGCACAAAAATATATATAACATAATCTATATATATTACATACACATTAAAAATTCGGGGGCTCTGTGCGGGTGCACCACTTGCACTCCCACAAGGCCGGCCTTGTCTATCATCATCAATTTTCATATCCTACAATTCTAGTGTTTTAATCTTTTGGACAATTGATCACTACTTGGCAACCCCGTATGCCGTTGGCGTGCATAGCGGATCAGACATCCTGTGAGGCTTTGGGTTGTATTTTAGATGTGTAGGTACCGCCATACCTATAAGTGGGGAGGCGTCTACAACTTTAGGACAGCGACATCGCGCCTCTCTTTAGTTCACACGCCAGATTTTCTAATTCTCTTATTCTCATTTATTTTTCATATATCTAATAATGATTATATATTTAATCTATTATATTTGATTATATTAATAGTTAGTACAATTCGTAATATATTTCATAGAAGTTTGGGTTCTACCATAAAATTAATTGATAATATGAAAAGTAATACAACTTACTTATAAACTTATGCAATCTTTTTCCTCGCATCAATGAAAAGTAATATATTTTTCCTCTCATCAATGATTGGTATTCTTTCTCAACTCTCATCAATGATTGGGTATTCTTTCTCAGCTCTCATCAATGTGGTATTCTTTCTCAACTCTCATCAATGATTGGTATTCTTTCTCAACTTGCAACATGTATCAAAAGATTCAAAATTCATTGACATTACCTATACGACAATACCTATACGACAATACCTATACGTGTGTGTGTATGTGCATGATGTTGGCAGTGATGTCGGATTTGAGAGGGAAGAGTGAACTACAGCTAAAGAAACAAACACACAGATATACAAAGATCACAAATAGAATTGTTTAAAGAAGCAAGAAAGGTTTTCTCGATAAAAGGGAAAAAAATAAAATATAAAATAAAACACAACCCTCCGTCGTGATCCGCATGACCTTAATTATCACCATATCTCACCTAAAATTACCTGCACCACTAAAGGTTCCAAACTCAATATAAATAATTCAACCACCACATTGACCTCAATTATGCTCCACAATTTTCCTTAAATATTCTTTTTCTTCCATGCATTCATTTCATCGAACACCCAAAACCCTAGAGGAAATAACATGGCATTAAACACCCACCACCACCACCCCCACCACCACCACCACCACCACCACCAGAAACTGATAAAACCACCCCATGTTGCCATCGTCCCAACTCCAGGCATAGGCCACCTTATTCCCCTCGCCGAGTTAGCCAAACGACTCGTCGTCCAGCGCAACTTCTCCATCACATTCATCATCCCGAACGACGGATCGCACTTGGCTCCCCAAAAGAAAGTCCTTGAAGCCCTCGATTCTCAGTCCATTTCCTACGTCTTCCTCCCTCCTGCGAGCTTCAATGACCTCCCTGCCGACGTCATGGTCGAGACCAAGGTCGCGCTAACCTTGACTCGATCCCTCTCGGCTCTTCGCGACTCAGTTAAGGTCTTAAACGAGTCAACTCGTCTAGTGGCACTTGTTGTTGATCTCTTTGGTGTGGACGCCTTTGATGTGGCCAATGAGTTCCACGTGTCCCCTTACATTTTCTTCCCTAGTAACGCTATGGGTTTATGGCTCATATTTCATTTCCCACACCTTGATGAGACCACTTCATGTGAGTACAGGGACTTGCCTGAACCGGTTCTACTTCCTGGTTGTGTGCCGATCCAAGGTCAAGATTTCTTAGACCCGGTTCAAGATCGGTCCAATCCGGTCTATAAAGCTATAGTTCATATTTTCAAGAAGTACAAATCGGCTGCCGGGATCATGGTCAACAGCTCTGTGGACTTTGAACCTGGTGCTTTCAAGGCTTTCAAGGAAAAAGGGGAAGGTCTAGGTCTTCCACCGGTTTATCCGGTTGGACCGGTGATAAAAACCGGTTCAGTAGATGGGTTCGATGGGAATGAGTGTTTGAGGTGGCTTGATAAGCAGCCCAATGGGTCAGTTTTATTTGTTTCATTTGGGAGTGGTGGGACTTTATCACAAGAGCAATTGAATGAGTTGGCCTTGGGTCTTGAATTGAGCGGGCAGAGATTCATTTGGGTTGTCAAGAGCCCAAACGAGATGGCTAAAAATGCTTCTTATTTTAGTGTCAAAGGCGAGGAGAACCCATTGAAGTTTCTTCCAAACGGGTTTCTGGAGAGAACGAAGGATGTAGGTCTAGTTGTGTCGTCTTGGGCTCCACAAGTCCAAGTGCTGAGTCACAGGTCGACAGGCGGATTTTTGACCCATTGCGGGTGGAACTCGATACTAGAGAGCATCGTGCATGGTGTGCCTCTGATTGCTTGGCCGCTCTATGCAGAGCAAAGGATGAATAAGGTGTTGTTAGTTGATGATCTGAAAGTTGCATTGGGGGTCAAAGCGAATAAGCAGGGCATAGTGGAGAGCCAAGATGTTGCTGAGTATGTAAGGGACCTAATTGAGGGAGATGAAGGGAAATTGCTAAGGAAGAAGATGGAAGAGTATAAAGAGGCAGCCAAATTGGTTTTGGCAGAAAAAGGGTCGTCTACCAAGTCACTTGCTGAGGTTGCTCAAATATGGAAGGGACTCAAGAACTAATTGGACTGTAACCTAATGTGTCAATTATTGCTTCCATTTTCGCAAAGTGAATATATATTTTATTTTATTTTATTTCATTTCGTTTCATTTATTTTCACTGACATCTTTCTCATTTCACTGCCCAAAGTTAACTATTCGTCACTCATGATTATCTTATCTATTGTCACTCTGTCTTTAATATATTGAATAAAGTGATGAGAATTGTTAAATAAATAAAAAAAGTCAATGACCTTAAATAAAAAAATTCGTTGCGCAAAGTTCGTGGAGCAAGCATTTACGCGATGAAAAAAATACATTCATCGCTCAATGCACATTTGGGCGACGACTTTTGGCGACGAAAATATGCGTGGCAGTAGAGTTCATGCGACGAATAAATTTTGTAGGACAAATCTTTAGGCAACGAAAATCCTTCGTTGCCCTAAGTTTTCAGCGACGAAATATATTAATTGTCTATACTTGAGGCGACAAAATATTCAATAATTTTATCATTGCGAAAAGGTTTAGGCGACTGTGTTTGTTTCGTCTCTCAAAATATTTAATAATTTTATTTCAATTAATTGAATTATTATTATTTTTTTTCAATTTATTTTTTTAATTAATTAATTAATATAATGAATTAATTGGTATTTAAAAAGACAATAAAATATAATAAACAATGTAGAAAAACAAATTATATTATATAAAGAAATGTACGTACAAAATAACAATTGAAATAAATTAGAATCCTAAAACGAAGTGGCTATTGAGATGTTGGCGGGAAATATGGTGAGGGAGGGGACTGAGAACCCGATGGCTGGGAATCAGATGATGGCATATTCAATGTAATGCCAAACAACTGGAGGGCGTGTAAGATTTGGCTCATCTGGTTGCCCTGAGTCGCGAGCTGCCGCCTCGGGTGTTGAACTTCCTTCTTCAACAAGGTGACCTCTTCCGAATTATTTTTAGAAGATGAGGTACCCATCTCACGAAGTCGCGATTTCTCCATCCCTCGGTAAACCCTACCATACCTACGACCAAGGGTCTGGTCTAGCATCTCCTTTAGTATATGAAGACCATCATTCTTAGTTAGAGTCACGTCCTTGATAGGGGTCTCAGGGGAAAGCTGCGATGCCACTTCTTCGAGAAGAGCATTGCTCTTCTTCACCATAGTGGCCTGTAATAAAAAGAAAATAAATATTACTATTTATAATAATTATAAAAGGAACAAAAGTAACAGGCAATTAGAGAACTTACATTGAATACATTCATTGACAGCTTATGCCACATCGCATCCTTAGTCTGCTTCGAGACCGATCTCCATGATTCCCATCTCATAGGGCAGTGGTCACGTAGTATCAAACTCTTTGTTTTCTTATAGAACAATATACAATTATTTACACATGCATGCATTTTTTCATACCCCAATCCTAGACCATTCAACACCTTCTGGGCACTGTTATGATCTTTAGACAAACAATTGTCCTTTGGAAGCATCCTCTTCAAAATCCCCATAAAGTAATCATAACACCGGTTTGACATACAAAACTTCATTTTGCCTTGCATCAACTCCACAATCTTCGTAAGAACCGAAAAGTCTTCGCAACCTGGGTATAATTCTTGCTTGGCATTTTTCAATAGCCTTTCATACTTATCGAATGCTTCCTTGTCCATGGTGGGAGGCATGTCATCTCCCACTTCCTCATTGTCATTGCTCGAGGTGTATGGATAACAGTCATTTACAATACCCATGACTTGGTCATTACCAAACAAACTTCCTTCAACAGTCTCCGCCCGTGACTGGTACAAAGACGAAGCATAATGTAATGGTTCCCCATGATGATTCCATCTCGTATAGGTCTGCGTCATCCCATTTCTTACCAAATGATATCAAACATTTTCGAATGTCTCCCACATATGATTGTTACATGTCCTACACAGACACTTGATATCAGTTGAACCCCAGTTGTGTCTCATTGCAATCAATAAACTTATCTACCCCTTCCAAATATTCATCAGCACATCTGTTCGGATTATGTATCCACCATCTGTCCATTTTTTCTGTTACCACATTAAACAGAGAAAGGGGAGCATTAGAACAACTTCAACTATGTCTCGTCACCTTATGCCTCCGGTAAAGGCCCTATCCCATTCGAGAGTGCACATTTGTGTCTCGTAGTTTACGGATCCACCAAGATTAGATTTCGATGTGGGAAAATTTTGGTAGCATCTCCTTGTAGTTCTCCAAGTGCACGCACGGTGTAGATATCAAATACCTACTATGCACTCGAAGAACGTAAGAAGATGTTACCGAAAATCCACGATCGAAACCTAATCCGTGAACTGCAAATTACGACACACAAATGTGCACTCCCAAACTGTCCAAAAATGGGACAATTCAAGAATCAATTGGATCGCAGTCACGCTTTTGCATCCATGTGCGAAATCCAATTAATTCTCAAACAGAAAACTAAGTTTTTGTTTAAAAAATGCATACGAAGTTAATAGTTAATACTATTATCTTCGTACGTACAACACAAAATATATTCATACAAAGTTAATTATTATTAACTTCGTACGTACCCCTCCAACATAAAGTCATGCAAGATATACAAATTATTTGCATACAAAACAATATAAAATAAATTCGTACGTCAACAACATAAAATGATCAAAAAAATACATTCAAATTGGTCCTCCAACAACAATCCTATGCAACAAACTTGTAAAAAAATTAATTAATTAATGTTAATTTTAATTCAATAATATTAAAATAATATTAAAAAATCAAAATTACCGTTAACGATTACTGGGCCCGGTGGTGGTGGAGGAGGAGATGCTAGGGATAGGGAGGAGGAGATGGTAGCTAGCTAGGGGGAGAGAGAGAGAGATCTAGAGGGAGATGGGAAGAGTGAGATGAGTGAGAAAGGGAGAGATTGAGAGGCAACAGTTTGTAGTTTTCTGCAAAAATTGCCTCTCGGTTCTAAGGAAGGGGAATAAATCAGCTTGGTCTTGCGCGACGAACATATTCGTCCCCTAAAGTACCTATTTTCGTCGCCTAAAGTTACGCTAGTTTTTGGTTTTGCCCAACGAATCATTCGTCGTGCAAGATATTTTAGGCGACAAAATAATTTGTCGTGCAAAATTTGGCGCCAAATTCTTCTTTTGCCGCCACTTTTTCACTAGTAGAAAAAGGTACTTAGGCGACGAAACAGATTTCATAGCGCAAGACCCCTTTTCGTCGCCTAAACATTTGTGCGATTATTAATTTGTCGCCCTAAATTTATAGTGCAAAGCCCATTGAGCAAGCATTTGCGCAATGAAGGAAAAACATTCGTCGCTCAATGCACATTTACGCGACGACTTTTGGTGACGAAATGATGCGTAGCAATAGAATCAGGCGACGAACAAATTTTGTCGGACCAACCTTTAGGTGACGAAAGTCCTTCGTTGCCCAAAGTTTTCAGCAACGAAATATTCAATAATTTTATCGTCGCGCAAAATATTTACAAGTTTAGGCAACGGTGTTTGTTTCGTCGCGCAAAATATTTAATAATTTTTTTTCAATTAATTGAATTATTTTAATTTTTTCCATTTAAATTTTTTAATTAATTTAATGAATTAATTGGTATTTAAAAGATAGTAAAATTTAATAAACAATGTAGAAAAATAAATTATATTATATAAAGAAATGTACGTACAAAATAACAATTGAAAATAAATTAGAATCTTAAGACGAAATGACTATTGAGATGCCAGCGGAAAATATGGTGAGGAAGGGGGCTGGGAACCCGGTGGCTGGAAATCAGATGATGGGACATTTAGTGAAATGCCGGACAATTGAAGAGCGTGTAAGATGTGGCTCATCTGGTTGCCCTGAACCCAAGTTGTCTCTGCAGGTTCTACACTTTCTGCTCTAACGTGTTGACCGGGTGTGAATTATTTTGAGAAGATGAGGCATCCATGTCACGGAGTCGGGCCTTCCCCATCCTCGGGTAAACTCTACCTGGCCTACAACCAAGGGTCTGGTCTAGCGTCTCCGTTAGTATATGAAGACCAGCATCCTCAGTTGGAGTCACCTCCTCGATAGGGGTCTCAGGGGGAAGCTGCGGTGCCACTTCTTCGAGAAGAGCATTACTCTTCTCCACCATAGTGGCCTGTAATAAGAAAATAAACATTAGTATTTATAATAATTATAAAAGGAACAAAAGTAACAGGTAGTTAAAGAAACTTACATGGAGTTGCTGAGTCATCTCATCACCGGGGCGGATATAAACTTCCGCGAACATGTCGATCTCCGGAAACTTTGCACCTTCCTAAAAAAAGTTAAAAAAAATAATAAAAGAAGGTTAAAATTTAAAATTCATAAATATAAAATTATATTAAATTTAAAAATGTAAAGTAGTTTTACCTCTCGTCGCTTCTCCAATCTATAAGAGAAGGGCTTTGAACCGGAGTGGTGTAGAAGTTTCTTTTTCGATTTATCTTGTTGGTTTGAGATCGTTTTTATTAAACCCAAAATTTGTTAGTGCATATATTAATTAGGAATAAAATTATAAAATAAATTAGTATACTTACCAAAAAATTAGGATCTTGAAAGTGTTTACATAACTACTCCCAATCCTGAGGCCGCTCTAGCAACTCCTGAGGGCATCCTTGGTCTACAACAGTCTTCACGTCCGGATACAACTTAAAATGGTTGTGGAGGTTGCTCTTCCACTCTTTGTACCGACTTGGGAAAAGCTCATCTATGTACGCTGTCTGGTCGGCATCAAGGTCCTTAGTATTAAAGTTGATCTGTAAATATGAAAAAATATTATTAAAATATAAATAATATTAGACTTAATTATAAAAAGTAGTAGAAAGTATTGAATATACTCATCGACAGCTCATGCCACATGGCATCCTTCATTTGCTTTGGGACTGATCTTCATGTTTCCCATCTCATAGACCAATGGTCACGTAGTATTGACCCTACGTCATGGACCAGGGTGCTGTGCTGGTCAGATGTAGAAGCAGCCCGGTGTTGAGAAGCATATGTGATGACGATCTTTTCAGAAGACGCACGTGTGATCTACGCAGACTTCAGCTGTCTGCAAGGGCCTCGGGTCTTTTTCTTCGCTGCCAAAACAAAGAACAAATTCATGGTTAAAACGTGTACTAAAAATTCTATAGAAAATTCGGTAGAACCTCCCCTAAAAGTTTAACATTTCCCATAACCTGCAAAAATAATACAACACATCCACATCCACACAACATTTGCAACAAATTTGATAATCTTACCAATAGTTGCAACATGCAATCAATTAATTTGAATATGGTAGTAAACAGAAAACAAATATGTAAAAGATTGGGTGTAGGGGCATATTACCTGTCTGCGAGCCCTCGCCGCCGACTGTGGATGGCCCGGGTGCCTGAGGGGACTGGTCCTCGAGATGACGTCGCCGGTGAGCCCGACGAGCGCTGACTGGGGGATGCGTCACCGAAGCAGTGGAGGAGACAAGCGCCTCAGAGACATTCGAAGCGGCCGACGCAAGCTCCGCAGCACTAACAGACTCTGATGGAGTTGAACTAGGACTAGACCAGTGGCGTGTAGAAATCAAACCCGACATTTATAAATTGAGCTAGTTACAAATTGTTAAATAAATAAATATTAAATAATTTGTAAATAAACATTTAATGTAAGTTGTATTGTAAATAAATATCAATGACAACAGAATCTGTTACAACCCGTCCCAAAATTTCATGTAAAATTACCAAAATACCCCTAGTGAACAAATGTTGACTTTTGTTGACATTTTCGAAACGACATGTGGAAATTACTTTCTTTACATATTCAAGTAGTACTCATCGACACGAACACGTGAACATAAGCGGAACTCAATTTGGAGTTAAAATGAAGGTTTTATGGAACTTTAAAGTTCCGGGGCATTTTAGTAATTTTATGCCCGTATGTTAAACTAGGGTTTATTGGGTTTTGGCTTGGCTGCTGTGCAACTATTCCTCTCTGTCTCTGTCTCTTTCTCTCGGCCAAAGCTTACAAAATATACAAAGAAACCCTAGATTTTAGTTGAATCACAAAACCATCGAACCACCACACAAAACCATTGCCGTTACGATCGTCTCGTCATTCTTGACGAGATTGTGATTTTAGAATCCTCAAACTCGAACCAAATCGGCCAAACCGATATCGGAACTGAAACGGCAAACTGTCAATCGAGCTTTCGTACAATCCCGGCCTAGGTAAGCCTCGAAACCATTCCCATTGGTTTTATCACATTGAGTAGGTTCAATTCCATATAAAGAACGTGAATTTTGGTGCAGTTTTGGAGTAGAACGGATTTAGGGTTTGTCTGAAGCTTATCGGCCAATTTCAAGCCATCTTCGACCCCAATTTCGTATGAAAATATTTTACTCTTCAATACCTTCATTTTGATATATGGATCGTTGAATTTGGCTAAGAAATGAAGACGATATGAATTTTTGAAGTTTTGGACAATTTCGGGAATTTTTTTCAAATTCCGGCGAACCAGACGGCGGCCGACGGCGGCTCCGGCGACCGGCGAGAGGTTGAAGGAGATGGAATATTCTGTCACGGTAACAGAATATTCTTGACGGCGTCAGCATATTCCATCAGAAAAGGTATATTCCGTTAACTTTGACTGAAGTCGTTGACTTTAATGGCGATGACGTCAGCAGGCGCGTGGCCGCTCGTGCCAGCGCGTGGTAGCTCCTCCAGGCGCGTGATGGCGCGTGGCGGCGCGTCCGACCGTTTCCCGGCGCGTGAGGTGGGAAGGTTTTCGGGTCCCGGAAATCATTTTTCAAGCTCGTTTTCGCTAAAATAGTGTTATTTTTAGATTCTTTTTATTAAAGGGTTATTATTATTTATTTTAGGGATGTTTTAAATATTATTCCCTAATATTAAATAGGTAATCCTACGACTGGGCGCTCCGAGGAACGCAACACCGATGAGGAATATACTCCCAAGTACTAGTGAGTGGACTTTTGTTTTAATAAATGATTTCTATGCTTTGCTATGCTTATGGGTTTGATATATTAAATGATTTTAAATGATTTTGAGGCATGAATATATATTTATATATATTATGAAATGGTTTTAGATTACGATTTCGATTATGCATAAATATATTGGTATTTAATATATAACTCCAATAAGTATACCTATTTATGCAAGGTTTGAATATTTGTGAAATTATGAAGTTGATGTTATTCTTTATATATCACACATGTTGTATATATGTATGTTTTCAAACACACTTGGTATGCTTTCACTACGGTGTAATACCGTCTCACGGCCGTAGGACAAGTCTCACATGTTTGGGTCATACGCACTGTACTCCAGGGGTATTGTCCGGTAAATACCTTAGTGCAAGCTTGTCTTACGTTTATGTTTAGTTTTAGGGGAAGGCCCCACAACGTAAGGACTCGGGTGTGACGCGCTATTGCACAAGTGCTTACATGTGTGTGGTACCAGGAGTACAAATGAAATGATAACGTAAAGTGCTTGTACGGAGATTGGGATGAGGTTCCTCAACAAGTACATGGGTGATTGCACATATACCCTGTGTTGATTTTCTTTATTATACTTATTGATCTATATTGTTGTACGACTTTTGGAAACATAAATGGTCCTTTACGGATTATACTTTGAGTTATACTTTTCAGTTATACTTATAAAGTATGTTTTGACATATACTATGGTAGTATGATTTTACACTTATACTGATTTTCAAACAGGGGGTTATTATGTTGAAAAGAGAAAAGGGTTTAGAAAACTTTGATTTTCGTCCACTCACACCTTTTGTTTTGCGCCCCCTTCAGGACTTAGTGGCAGTGCATTTGGTGAAGTCGAGGCATTTGATTGGCAACTCTAATTTCTTCCTGACATTGTAGAGATCTATCTTTCATTCAATTTCTTTAATAATATCCATCTCTGTTATGGATAGAAATTCTAGGAACTTGACTTTATGTTTTGTTTCCGTTGCTTTATATTAGTTACGCTCTGAACCTTGTGCATATTTGTAATAATTTCCGCAAACTATTTGAAGGTTTAAATTGCTTAAATTAAGTGTTGTCATGCATAAAATGGATTCGTCACTTATGAGTGTCGGCCAGCACGCCCCGAACTCGGTGTCCACGTGGGTTTCGAGGGCGGGGTGTGTCAGAATCATACAATCCTAGAATGTTATCCAATCAATCAAAAGTAAATAAAGTTGATTTCTGAGCAAAATTTTTTACACAATAAAAAGAAACTAAATGTATATTTAAGATTGGAAGACCCAATAATAAATTAAAAAACTTCATTTCATCTGAAGTAACATTGAATAAAATAGTTAACTAATTGATGATCAAAGGTTTGAATCCAGTGCAAGCATTGAAGAAAGTTAACATCATAGGACATAAACATTTCAATGAGTGATGCACATACATGCAATAATAGAACAATGACATATCCCCTAACATATTCTGCAAGCACTAACCCTTCGTCCATTACACATGAACAAACCATACAAAACAATTGTTCTTATGTAGTGATTGTTGTCAAGTATCAGGTAATTCGAAACAAAAGCATTGAAACATAGAACAGTAAAATATAATCCATTAACAATTATATACCTCAAAATGTCAAGCAACCAAGTTCTTCCTTGAACGACCCAAAATTCTGAAAATTCCAAAAAAAAAAAAAATCAATTAGCTTACCCAATAATAATTCAATGGCTTTTGATCCACTATACATACACACATACATATATGAATATGAATGAATTTGCAGTGTAGGAAGAAGCTTGGAGACATTTTCAAGGCGGAGCTAGAGAAGAAAAAAACCTAGAAAGAAGGATTGACAAATGATCTGATGGATGGGCTTATGCAAATTAAAGATGATGATGGTGATAAATTAAGTGACCAAGAGGTGCTTGATAACATTGGCAGTCTTGTTTCTAGAGGATATTCATCCACCTCCCTTGCATCAATGTGGGCTATATATTATCTTGCCAAATACCCTGCTGTCCTAGAAAAGCTTCGGGGATGACCAAGTAATATTCAATGCATGAAAAATAAATAAATAAGTTAAAGATTTCTTTTATAGCTATTTCACTTTTTAGTTTTATTTAATTTCTCAAGACCAACATTTTTTTACATACAATCAGGTGGTAGAAGAAACAATAAGAATGGCCAATATTGCTGCATGTATATTTCGATTAGCTACCAAGGAAGCTGAATATAAGGGTATGATTAATGCATTATACATGTGTTCGAATTGTTGCTGAAACGCCATAGTGAGGAAGTGTTGGAAGTCTTGTTATTAATTTTAATCAAGCTGGTAAATTCATCCAGGTTATAAAATACCTAAGGGTTGGAATGTGATTCTCTGGCTTCGATATATCCACATAGATCCAAAGAACTTTGACGACCCCATGTGCTTTAACCCAGATAGATGGAATGTAAGTCTATTAATTCCTGAAAATTATACAAATTAATTGAAAATGATTTGTACCTATTGAGTGTACTCCCACCCCCTTTAATTATTAGGAATCAGCAAAGCCTGGAACATATCAAGTTTTTGGTGGTGGGACAAGAATATGTGCAAGAAACATGCTTGCTAGAATGGAACTTGTAATTTTGTTACATCATCTGTCTATAGGTTACGAGTAAGGAAACCCAATAACTCACAACTTTACTAAATATAGATACATATATGTGTGTGTGTGTGTGTGTGTGTGTATGCTTTCCAATTATACAACAGCTCGTACACGGATCTTGAGTCTCTACACTTAGCCTTTAAAAGCACACTCAAGATATACATTAAGCACAACATTTGGATTTGTATGAGAATCCATTACATAAAAGCTACCACTATGGCATGAATAATTACATTTAAAAGACAGAAATTTCAAAAAAGTGTGAAACTTTACTACAAACAAGCATACATTTAGAAACAATCCAGCAAAAATTCTGAGGTATTTTGCATTTACTTGAAGATTTTATTGGGATTTTTAATATCTAATATGAAAAACCCAGCAAAAATATTTGCTTTTCAGCAAAATTCATCTCTTAAAATGTCTAGAATTCTCCATGGATTGCAGCAAAAAGATGGTAATTTGCTATACCCACCAAACAATCCCGAAATTAAGTAATAATCAAGCATGATATTTGAAATTAATACAACATGCATGAGTTGTACAAAGGTTTCAGAGCTTACCCAAGGAAAGGGAGGAAGTCCGAAGCAAGGCAAAGGAGAGACGGCAAAATTGTAGTTCACGGTGAAGAGGAAATGGTGAGGAAATTGAAGCACGAAAGTGAGAGAGATGGCGATGAAGTATGAGTGAGAGAGAAAGGGATGGAGTAATTTTTGGGTTGAATGAAGTGGTTGCATAAATTGGGCGAGGATTAGGGGTCGGTTTGAGAGAAGTCTGCAAATGGAGGAAGAAGAAAGAACAAACCATAAGAGAAAATGCATGGGTTGAAAAATAAACCCGAAGGCCTTTGCGCGACGAACTAGTTTCGTCGCTCAAAGTTATAATTTCGTCGCGCAAACTTTTATTAAAAATTTTAAAACCAGCCTAATATTTTAGGCGACTAGACCAAAACTTTGGGGGCAAATTTTTAGGTTTTAGGCGACGAATTTAGATTTCATTTCGCCGCGCAAAGACACTTGAGGTGACGAATAAGTTGTTCGTCGCCTAAACTTAAGAAATTTATCCTACACCATTCTTCTTTTGATCTGCTAAAGAATGACTTATTCATGTCTGAATGAAATAATTTTTGTACAGAATGATCTTGAATAAGAGGTCTACATATTCAACGGTTCAGATTTAAAGAAATAAATATCTACGTGTGTTTACAAATTAACAGTTGTACGAAAAATTAACTTACAGTGGAAAATTCATAATAAGTAATTGAAAAGGGGGAAAAATTTATAAAAAATATACAAACGCTCGTAACGAGAAGGTCTACAACTTTCGTTAAGGGGTCATCTCCAAAATCGAACACTTGAAACCATGAAGGCTATATTATTTTTTAACCGTCAATTAATTTTTACGTTTACGCTCCGTTATTATATCCATAATTTATTTTTTTCATCCCGGTTCTTTTTTGAAAACATGATCTTTTACTAAATGCAATAAGATGAATGGTTCGGATCGTTTATTTTATGTCCCTAAATTTACAGTTTAGTCAAATTTGTGTAGGACGTTATAAAGTTTACAGAAACTATATAACATCATCAGAATTATCATTAAACTGTAAATATGGGGACATTCTATCAACGATCCGAACCGTTCATCTTATTACATTTAGTAAAAGATCATGTTTTCAAAAAAGAACCGGGATGAAAAAAACAAATTACGGATATAATAACGGAGCGTAAACGTAAACGTTAATCGACGGTTAAAAAATAATATAGCCTTCATGGTTTCAAGTGTTCGAAAGTTGTAGACCTTCTCGTTACGAGCAATTGTATATTTTTTTACAAATTTTTCCCTCTTCTCCATTACTTATTATGAATTTTCCACTGTAAGTTAATTTTTCGTACAACTGTTAATTTGTAAACACACATAAATATTTATTTCTTTAAATCTGAACCGTTGAATATGTAGACCTCTTCTTCAAGATCATTTTGTACAAAAATTATTTCATTCAGACATGAATAAGTCATTCTTTAGCAGATCAAAAGAAGAACGGTGTAGGATAAATTTATTAGGTTTAGGCGACGAACAACTTATTTGTCGCCTCAAGTGTCTTTTTGCGACGAAATGAAATCTAAATTCGTCGCCTAAAATCTAAAAATTTGCCCCCAAAATTTTGGGCTAGCCGCCTAAAATATTGGGTTGGTTTTAAAATTTTTAATAAAAATTTGCGTTACGAAATTATGACTTTGAGCGACGAAACTAGTTTGTTGAGCAAAGGCCTTTGGGTGACGAATCACATTTGGTCGCCTAAACCTAACAAATTTTGAGTGACGAACCACATTTCGTAGCCTAAACCTGTAAATGTTGCGCGACGAAATAATCCGCCGCTCAAGATGTATTTGTAATTGTTTTGTATTTGCTTTTAAAACAATTTGTTTTTTTTTTTTTGTAAATGAAGTAAATAATTTATGTTTCAATGTCTCTGCTTAATAATTTTACAATGTTACAGGTTACAAGTTACATGTTTTATTTATGTTTCAATGTTACAAGTTTACAATTTCTCGACTTCCGAACTTAGTCTGAATCAGAAATACAATACACATCGTCGCCGTGACTTTCATCATTTTCGCTTTGTAGTTCAGATTTGGTGTTTGCATATGATTCCTCATCATCACTATCCTCGGTTTGTGCAAGGTCATGTGGATCGTAGCGTCTCAGATTATCGAGGTAAATTGTAATGATATCAATCGGTATTTCGATTTCAGGCATTCCAGCTACCTCAAGCGGTTCTTGGATTACATTGGTATCCAGAGGTGTTTCCATACCAAAATCTATTGAAAATGAAAGTTGTAGGTCAACGAGGTTGTCGTCTTCATTATTATCTCCATCAGGAATGTCATATATGTTTCTATGATGAATCTTCTGAACAATTTTCCAACCACTCCCGGCCTTCGGATCATCAAGATATAAGATTTGTTTCTCCATAGTTGCCAAAATGTAAGGGTTTTCATTGTACCAACGTGTGTTAGTGTTCACTGATACTAAACCTTTGTCCCACTTAATACTCTCGTTCATATTTGGATTTGTATCAAACCAATGACACTTAAACAAAATCACTTGACACCGGTCTTTGTAAAGCACTTGTACAACACTTGTTAGTTTGCCATAGAACTCAATATCGGCACTGTCGCCGCCATTTGGGACAAAGACCCCACTATTTTGAGTTAACAACTTGTCATCACGTTGAGCATCCACAAACTTAACGTCGTTGACATGACACCCTGAGTACAATTCAGCGTGAAACGGTCCGACCGCCAAGTTATATAATTCTTCGGTGTACGATGGCGAATTCCCTTCCTTCACTTTCAACACCTATTACATTACAAAAAATTGTATACTTTTTAGTTGAAGAACATATGAAGACAATGAAGAAAAACCTAAAATGTGATGATTAAAAAGCACACACAACTTACATGTTCGTGTAACCAACGAGGAAACAATGCACGGTGCTTCTCGGCATGTAAATGTGAAGCATATGCACTCATGATCAACTATTCATGCTCATCCAGAAGCGCCCTGATCTCGTCACAATTGTTGAGTATGAACCAATGTGCTACCTCCATGTCCTTTTCAGAAAACGATTCGCCTCTTGGTGACTAGCCAAATGGTTGTGCAATTTGTGCAAAAACAGAAAGTTTCTCTTTTCTAACATCACCGTCGTCGTTGCTTTCATATAATCCTTTGAAAGTCGTCTGAACATTAGTTAGATACATTGCACAAATAGTAAGCGACTCATATGCAATCCATGCCTCCACAATGGATCCTTCTGGCTTTGCCATGTTGCGCACAAATTTTTTAAACTCCCCAAGAAGTCTGCAAAATCGAAAAGTGATGATTGTAATTATTTAACATCTATAAATTGATGAAGAATCATACAAATAACATGGGTCGACGTTACCTTTCTATTGGATACATCCACCGATAGTTGACTAGTCCACCAATCAATGTCTCATCCGCCAAGTGTATCATCACGTGAATCATAGTAGTAAAAAAAGCTGGTGGAAAAATCTGCTCGAACTTTCAAAGGATGTGTACAATGTCGTCTCCGTATTTTTTTTCATCCAACACACGCAACGACTTTGCTGTTAACTGCGCAAAAAATTTCGACAACTTCACTATCGGGTTTATCACATTAGAAGGCAACATGCTTCGAATACTAACCAGAATAAGACGTTGGATTAGCACATGACAACCATGGCTCTTTATTCTCGAAAATCGATTTGTTTCCACGTTCACGTAATGCAAGATATTCGAAGCATACCCATCTGGAAACTGTATAGAAGAAAGAAACTTGAAAAATTGTTTCTTCTCCTCTGGTTTAACTGTAAAAAACGGATGACCCTTTCTTAGTACACCTCCGACTTTCTTCATCCACAAGGGTCGCCTTATGCCCATTCGTTCCAAATCTAGGCGAGCTTTGATCGTGTCCTTCGATTTTCCCTCAATGTCTAGAATTGTCCCCACTAATGTATCACACACATTTTTCTCAATATGCATCACATCAAGGTTGTGTCTAAGCTTTAACTTGGACCAGTACTGGAGTTCAAACAAAATACTCTTATGTGTCCAGTTTTGATGTGTAGTTGGTATGGGCCCAGTAACACCTTTGCCAAATGGACCAAATTCTAAATTGTTCAACTTGGCCAAAATGTCATCTCCCGACCATTCTCTGGGTCTGAGGTGAGTCTCTGTGTTGCCATTGAAGGATGTATCGTTAGCACGCCACTCGTGATCCCACGACAACCATCTACGATGACCCATATAACAAACCTTTTCGGCTTGCCAAGCAGATGTTACGTCCTCCTTGCAGACTGGCATGCCATATAACCCTTTGTACTCCACTCGAAAATCATTGCATAAGCTGGAAAATCATGTATCGTCCACATCACAGCTGCTCGCAAGGTGAACATCTTCCCAGTAGACTTATCAAATGTACGCATATCGTTTTCCCATAAATTCTTTAATTCATCAACCAACGGCCGCAAATAGACATCAATGGACTTTCTTGGATCTTCGGTAATTAATAGACTCATCATCATAAATTCCTTTTTCATGCACTTCCAAGGCGGCAAATTATAAGGAACTACGACGATCGGCCAAGTGCTGTGGGTTTGGTTCAACACCCTGAACGGATTAAATCTGTTAGTCACAACTCCCAGTCTGACATTGCATGGGTCTCCTGCAAAATCAGGGTACATCCGATCAAATTCTTTCCATGCATGTCCGTCTGCAGGATGCCTCATAACATTATCATTAACCCGTTCTTCCTTATGCCATCTCATGTCGATTGTAGTATGCGTCAACATGTACAAGCGCTGCAATTTAGGCGTTAATGGAAGATAACGCATCACCTTTTGTGGAATCTTCGTCATTTTATTTTTAGGTGTGATTTTATATCTCGGCTCATTACAAATAGGGCATTTATCCAACTCTTTGTTTTCCTTATAGAACAATATACAATTATTTACACATGCATGAATTTTTTCATACCCCAATCCCAAACCTTTCAACACCTTCCGCGCACTTTTATGATCTTTAGGCAAATAATTGTTCTTTGGAAGCATCCTCTTCAAAATCCCCATAAAGTAATCATAATACCGGTTTGACATACGAAACATCATCTTACCTTGCATCAACTCCACAATCGCCATAAGAATCAAAAAGTCTTCTCAACCCGGGTATAATTCTTGCTTGGCATTTTTCAATAGCCTTTCATACTTATCGAATGCTTCCTTGTCCATGGTGGGAGGCATATCATCTCCCACTTCCTCATTGTCAGTGCTCGAGGCGTATGGATAACAGTCATGTACAATACCCATGACTTGGTCATTACTAGATAAACTCAAATCAACAGTCTCCGCTCGTTACTAGTATGAAGACGAGGCATGATGTAATGATTCCCCATGATGATTCCATCTCGTATAAGTCTGCGTCATCTCATTTCTTACCAAATGATATCGAACATTTTCAAATGTCTCCCACATATGATTGTTACACGTCCTACATGGACACTTGATATTAGTTGAACCCTGGTTGTGTCTCATTGCGAAGTCAATAAACTTATCTACCTCTTCCAAATATTCATCAGCACATCTATTCGGATTCTGTATCCACTGTTTGTCCATTTTTCCTGTTACCACATTAAACAGAGAGAGGGGAGCATTAGAACAACTTCAACTATGTCTCGTCACCTTATGCCTCCGGTAAAGGCCCTATCCCATTCGAGAGTACACATTTGTGTCTTGTAGTTTACAGATCCACCAAGATTAGATTTCGACGTGGGAAAATTTTGGCAGCATCTCCCTACAGTTCTCCAAGTGCACGATGTAGATATCAAATACCTATTACGCACTCGAAGAACATAAGAAGATGTTACCAAAAAGCCACGATCAAAACCTAATCCGTGAACCGCAAACTACGACACACAAATGTGCACTCCCAAACTGTCCAAAAATGGGACAATTCAAGAATCAATTGGATCGTAGTCACGCTTTCGCATCCATGCGCGAAATCCAATTAATTCTCAAACGGGAAACTAAGTTTTTGTTAAAAAAATGTGTACGAAGTGAATTACTATTAACTTTGTACGTACAACACAAAATAAATTCGTACAAAGTTTATTACTATTAACTCCTACATACAACACAACATAAATTCATGCAAGATATACAAGTTATTTGCATACAAAACAATATAAATAAATTCGTATGTCAACAACATAAAATGATTAAGAAAATACCTTCAAATTGGTCCTCCAACAACAATCCTATACAACAGACCTATAAAAAATTAATTAATTAATGTTAATTTTAATTCAAAAATAATAAAATAATATTAAAAAATTAAATTACCATTAACGATTACTGGGCCCGGTGGTGGTGGAGGAGGAGGAGGAGATGGTGGTGGTGGAGGAGGAGGTGCTAGAGATAGGGAGGAGGAGATGGTAGCTAGCTAGGGGGAAAGAGAGATCTAGAGGAAGAGAGAGTGAGATGAGAATAGGGAGATGAGTGAGATAGGGAGAGAAAGATGGGGATGAGTGATATAGGGAGAGAGATTTGGAAGGACAGATTTGGAGGGAGAGATCCGAGAGGGAGAGATTGAGAGGCAGCTGCTTGCAGTTTTCTGCAAAAATGCCTCTCGGGTCTAAGGAAGGGGAATAAATCAGCTTGGTTTTGCGCGACGAACATATTCGTCATCTAAAGTACCTATTTTCGTCGCCTAAAGTCACGCTCGTTTTTGGTTTTGCGCGACGAATCATTCGTCACGCAAGATATTTTAGGCGACGAAATAATTTGTCGCGCAAAATTTAGCGCCAAATTCTCCTTCTGTTGCCACTTTTTTCATCTTTTGCGCGACGAATGTATCTATTCGTCGCCCATTTCATTTTTAAGCGACAAACGTGCTCGTCGCCTAAATTTCCTCCGTCACCTAAAGTTTTGTCGTGCAAGCTATTTTTTCTACTAGTGTTTCCATCTTTTGTGCGAAGAATGTGTCTATTTGTCGCCGATTTCATTTTTAAGCGACAAATGTGTTCGTCGCCTAAATGTTCTGGCATTTTAGGCAACGAAATAGGATTTTCGTCGCCTAAAGTTGTCATGCCCGATGAAATTTCCTCCGTCGTCTAAAGTTTTGTCTCGCAAGCTATTTCTTCTACTAGTGCAGACCCCGCCGAGCTTACTTTATTACAAACTTACAAAACCACAACAGACCGCAATGACCTATTAATATTTACATAATTGCATTGACGTCCTTATATGCGATCCATGCAAATTATATCTGATCAGTTGTGGCTTTTCCATATCTGAGCCACCTCAGCAAGTGACTTGGTACACGACCCTTCTCGGCTCAAAGAAACTTTGGCTGCCTCTTGCAGCTCTTTCACCTTCTTCCTTAGTAATTCTTCTTCATCTCCTTCAATTAAACCCCTCGCATACTTACTACTTAGCAATGTCTTGGCTCTCCACTATCCCCTTCTCATTCACTTTTACTCCCCATGCAATCTTTATATCGTCAGCAAGAAATACTGCATTAGTTCTTTGCTCTGCGAAAAGTGGCCAAGCAATTAAAGGCACACATTCACGACGCTCTCCAAAACTGAGTTCCAACCGCAATGAGTCAAAAACCCGCCCGTTGACCCATGACTCAGCACTTGGACCTGAGGAACCCAAGATGGCACAACCATACTCACATCTTTGGTTCTCTCCAAAAACTCATTTGGTAAAAACCCCAACGGATCCTCGGGGTGTGCCTTGGCCATTAGGAGTAAAGTAAGTACCATTTTTAGCTGTCTCATTCGGCCTCTTGACAACCTAAAGAAATCGCTGCCCACTCATTTCAAGTCCTAAAGCCAGCTCCCTTATCTACTCCAGTGAGAAGGTCCCACCGCTCCCGAATGCAACAAATAAAACCGACCCACGTGGCTGCCTGTCCAGCCAGCTCAAGCACTCATGTTGCTCATTCATTCCACCATCGGTCCAACCGAGATTAATTATCGGTCCGATCGGATAAACAGGTAGAAATCCTTGCTCTCTTCGTTTCTTCAAAGCCTTGAAAACATTCTGTTCCAAATTCAAACTACTATTGACCAAGACCCTGGCAGCTGACTTTTTCTTTTGGGGTTGCATGCATGCCCCGTCGTTTGGAATGATAAGGTGATGGTGAAGTTGTGGTGGACGGCGAGTCGGTTGGCCAACGCAGCGAGGGGGATGAGATGGCCCAATTCAGGAGATGGAATAATGGCCACATGGGGAGGTGGTTCCATTTTCTGCTGCTGATCGATGGCTGTCTAATTACATGTGTGTGTATATATATCTATATATATATATATATATATATATATATATATAAAGGGAGCACATCTACATCTATCTATCTTATATATAAAGAGAGCACATCAATTTGGTAAAATATTTGTAATACCAAATTTGTCATTCTCATCATATTGATTATACTAAATTAATTATAAAGGAATAATGTGATTTAAAACCACTCTACGTGGAGTTAGTTACTAATCTTTTTTTAATTTTTTAATTTTTAATTTTAAATTACATAAATATAAATTATTTATTTTTTAAAAGAGTCAATTGCCACATGCGCTAGTTATATATATACACATATGAGTGTTCAGAATTTGAACACGTTGCGTTTTACTGGGAAGGATCGAACCATGGGAACGAATGAAACTAAATATTGGGGAATACAAGCGAGGGCTTTGGTGCTAACTAACTAGTAACTTAAAAATAATGTTAATTACTTGTTTGAATTTGCTTTACAATATTTTTCATAACATGAACCGATCATTCTTTAAGAGTGTCATTGAAAGATTATTCCTGTAAAATTCATTATAATTATGAATGAAATATTATTATGCGATTGTGACTTTTTTAGCTTGTAGTGTACAACCAATTAGTAACATATGTATTTTTGAATCCACTTATTTCTAAATGGCCCATACGAGTGGTTGCATCTTACTTTTTTTTTTTAACAAACGATAGCATTAGTGAGTTAAATTGATAAATATTAAGATGAAGAGATCGGTGAGAATCGAACATGCACCAAAGTGCATAGACATTATTGCTTGCATCTACTTATTAGCTTGTGCTGTATATTTGTAAACCGTTTCTGATTTGAATAAACCACTCAAACTAATAAGTGGATGCAACCCAGTTATAAATGAACTACTAAAATATTGTGTGGTTGTGATTTTACCGCTTAAAAGTTGTTGATCCAAAAAACAGCATCAGGTGTCCAAAATGTGGGGACTGGCTACAGTGCTCGCAAGCATTGAATGCTCACACCAATCTCATCCTCCTTTCCCCCCTCTCTCCTCTCTTCTCCCTCATTTTAATGGTGAGATTGGTGTAAGTATTCAATGTTTGCGAGCATTGTAGCCTACTCCCAAAATATGACCTGCAAGTTTCAAGTTTGATGAATTTTAATAATTTCGTTACGGATAATAATTTTTGTGTATGATTGACATGACAAGTACAACTGAAATTGACAAAAAGCGAACTGTTTAAGTTGATCATTGCTTGACATGGACACAAAATACAACAATTGACTCACTAAATGATTTTCACATGTCATGCATATTAGTGTATGGTCTATTATCACTCTAGCTGCATGATTTTCCAAAATGTGATCAAGTAGTGATTTTCCTCTGCAATCCGAACTCACATTTTCTCTATCAGGTTATAGATTAATTATTGTCTATTGAATTGTATTCTCATTCAAAATAAAAATTTATAGTGAAAGACGCACTTCAACAAGTGTTACCTTCGTCTAAGTTACTCTTCTATATACATCATTTTAGAGATTTGATACTGTTTGTACCATACTTTACCAATTTCGAAACTACCGAGCATCGATCAATTTCGTACCTTCAGAGACCTATTGAAGGGTTCGCACTAAGGCGCTCCTGCCGAAGCACATGAGTTTCCCTCCAACCAAGAGGCCAATCACAACATGACACGTGTCAACACCAGAGAAAGCTCCTAGAGTCCCACATCGACCACGGACGAAAACATGGGACTCTTCTCAATTATAAAAGAAGATCATTCTCTGACAATTAAGCTCTCATGATCTTAGACCTTCTGATCCCTTATTAGAACTCACTAATGATGATTATATCTAATCCCATGTATCATGTAAACTCTACATTATGAATGAGAACTCCTCTACCTTCGTGGATGTAACCCAACTTAGGGTGAACCACACACATCTCGTGTTTGCTTCCCTATCTCTATCATATCATACATTATTTTCACTCGATGACCTGAACAATCTAGCGAAGGTCATCTCACCTTGACACTTTACGTTGTTCCAAAGTCCACTCGATTTTGTGCATCAACATTTGACGCCGTCTGTGGGAACCAAACACTGATTTCTACTCTCACCACCTTGACCAAGCTAAGTCTCATCTTTCAGACCTTCCCATTTGACCAAGTACCCCTTTCCAACATGGGAAGCGAGGAGGGCCAAAGTACCCAGCAGAATACACCTCTCATGTGTAGTGCGAGGCAGAGGAAGGATAAAGGACCTGTTGATCTTCACGCCAGAGTCGAGGAGCTTGAAGCACAAAACAGTAAAATGGGGGCCAGGAACGAAGTCCTTCAAGAACAATACATGAAAGTCTTCCAGATGCTCCAGGATGAAAGGCAAGCTCAGCCTCAGGTACCCGTCACTGGGCTTCACGAAACCTCTCGAGTTACAGATCGATAACTCGGTACTCACCAGCTTGGAGGGGAACCTAGCCTCAACTTGGAAGGTAGATTCGCTGAACAGCAGCTTCCCTAACAAGGCGTTGATCAACATGAAACTTCTCTCAACCCAGCTGTTCAACCCGAAACAGGAGAAGCAGAAAAAGACATCTTGCAGAAGGGGTTGAAGGATCAAAAGCAGTGTATCGTAATTGTCGAGACTTCCTAGATCAGCGTAGGAAGGAGCCTATTCAAATAAGCTCGAAGATCAACGACCCAATGGTCTTGGAAAAACTTGGTCCTACACTTCCCCCTAAGCGAGTCGACAACCTGAGGAAGGAATGACAAACCTTTGGAAGACAAGAGGGTGTAGGAGACTCTGAAGGTTACCAACAGGCGCATTCTAGAAGTTAGCACTTTGAGTCCAGAGAAATGACGTATGTCTCTGACCAAGCTTCTCTCCCACCAAACAACGATAGACACTTGAGAGGAAGAGCTATTTTGGTTCCTGACTCTGCACAAGATCCCATCATCAGACATCTTTTGGAGGAAATAAATAAGTTGAAGGCCAAGCGTCAGCCCAAGATACCCTATTGGAACCACCCTAGGCCTGGCCCGTTGACAAGGAGGATCCTTAGCACCCCTCTCCAAGCAAAGACGAAGCAAAAGCTTGGCTTACAGTTGTATACCAGAAAAGAAGATCTGATTGAACACCTTAACCTCTTTGAGTCTACTATGGTGCATCACATGCATAGGGATGAGGAGCGATGTCTTCTTTTTCCCTTCACCCTCTCTGATGGAGCCCTTAATTGGTACTGTCATCTTCAACCTGAGACGGTGGATTCGTTCGACGAACTGAAGAAACTTTTCGTGGCTCAACACATTTTCCAAACTGATCGCTTGCACTTTACAGATGACTTGTACACCATTCGTCAAAAGCCATAAGAGTCATTGCTTAAGTATGCCGGTCACTTCAACCATGAATACTCTCAATGTGCAAAGACAAATGACAAAACAACTCTTAAGGCCTTCTCGGCAGGCATGCGTGAATGCTTCTTTGAGTACGTGATTAATGCTAACACTTGGAAGACTTACTCCAAGGTAGGAAGCGAAAGCCCAGTTCTACCAAGTGAGAAGGTTTTGGCCATCCAGACACATGTTGCATCCTCTTCTGCTCCACACAGCGACTCGCTAAGTCACCAAGCTTATTCGTCATATGGCAAGAGGAAGGACTTTTACCCTTAACAATCTCATTACAACAAGATGGATAATGGTTTGTATTGAGACAACCAAATGTGAGCGTGCCTCTAACAACTATGACTCTAGGGTCAAGCCTCGCTTTTTCAAAGTGGGAGACTAGGTATTGAAGAAAAGGCTACTCAGTGACAATGACTCAAGTGGCAAAACCCTCACTATTATAAAACTTCAGCATGCATGATACTATATATTCTAACTCAGAGCTTCAACATGCATACTTTACTCAAGGTAAATAAAACTAAGTGGTACAACCAACATGGTTAGCCAAAAAAGCAATATTCTGATGCATATTCATATATTTTATTAAGCTCAAACCTTGGGTTATATATCCAAACAATGGATTCCATAGCAAAACATTCATAAGCAACATGCATACATGATCATCACTCATGCCATAAGCATCACTCATGTCCATCATCATAAACGTCACACCTTCAACACATTCATACATAAGCCAACTAAGCTTCAGAAGAGTGTCAACATATATTTTTGCCCTTCGACATGTGTTACATTGCACCTTGGTAACTCGCCACTTTTCCCACCGACTAGGTGGTGAAGGGACTCACATTCACATCACCAACTAGGTATTGAAGGGTACAACTAGTATTCTAATAAACAATTTTGCCCTTCGGCATCTGTTACATTGCACCTTGGCAACTCGCCACTCTTCCCACCAACTAGGTGATGAAGGAACTCATCTTCACATCACCAACTAGGTGATGAAGGGTACAACTCTAATGAACAATTTTGCCCTTCGGCATGTGCCTCATTGGTTTCTGGCAACTCGCCATTCTTTCCACCAACTAGGTGATGAATGGTACAATTTGTACCTTAAAAAATATTTTTTATCCTTCGGCAACCTGCCGTCCATTCCATCAACCAGGTGATAAAGGAACTTACCTTCTTCCTACCAATTAGGTGTGGAACGGTACGACTCATACCTATGAACTATTAGCATTCACAAACAATGGAAAAGTCAACAAGCTCAACTCAACCCAACTAGGGGAGCACTTAACTTTGGGCTCCCAAGGATATGGTGCGCAAGAAGCTAATTTATGGATTTTCCGAAGCTGCAAGAATTTTCTACTCTAACATTTACAAGAACTCCAAAGGCAAAAGCTTCAACATTACTTCTTTGCTTCAGCAAGTGCGAAGCTGGTGTGTGTGATACTCATGTAAGCCAACGAAGGCTTCAAGCTATGTACAACATTTCAATTCAAACAGAGAACTATGATGGCAATCAAGAGGTACCTTCGCACACTGATGATCACAAGTGTGCGAAGCAAAATCTATTTATATGATTCTCCAACCCTTCAACAATTGGAAAATAACCCAACAAGGGAAAAGCTTCGCACACCGATGATCACAAGTCTGCGAAGCAAAATCTATTTATATGATTCCCCAACCCTTCAACAATTGGCAAATAACCCAACAAGGGAAAAGTTTCGCACACTGATGATCACAAGTGTGCTAAGCAAAATCTATTTATATGATTCTCCAACCCTTCAACAATTGGCAAATAACCCAACAAGGGAAAAGCTTCGCACACTAATGATCACAAGTGTGCGAAGCAAAATCTATTTATATGATTCTCCAACCCTTCAACAATTGGAAAATAACCCAACAAGGGAAAAGCTTCGCACACCGATGATCACAAGTCTGCGAAGCAAAATCTATTTATATGATTCCCCAACCCTTCAACAATTGGCAAATAACCCAACAAGGGAAAAGTTTCGCACACTGATGATCACAAGTGTGCTAAGCAAAATCTATTTATATGATTCTCCAACCCTTCAACAATTGGCAAATAACCCAACAAGGGAAAAGCTTCGCACACTAATGATCACAAGTGTGCGAAGCAAAATCTATTTATATGATTCTCCAACCCTTCAACAATTGGAAAATAACCCAACAAGGGAAAAGCTTCGCACACCGATGATCACAAGTCTGCGAAGCAAAATCTATTTATATGATTCCCCAACCCTTCAACAATTGGCAAATAACCCAACAAGGGAAAAGTTTCGCACACTGATGATCACAAGTGTGCTAAGCAAAATCTATTTATATGATTCTCCAACCCTTCAACAATTGGCAAATAACCCAACAAGGGAAAAGCTTCGCACACTAATGATCACAAGTGTGCGAAGCAAAATCTATTTATATGATTCTCCAACCCTTCAACAATTGGAAAATAACCCAACAAGGGAAAAGCTTCGCACACCGATGATCACAAGTCTGCGAAGCAAAATCTATTTATATGATTCCCCAACCCTTCAACAATTGGCAAATAACCCAACAAGGGAAAAGTTTCGCACACTGATGATCACAAGTGTGCTAAGCAAAATCTATTTATATGATTCTCCAACCCTTCAACAATTGGCAAATAACCCAACAAGGGAAAAGCTTCGCACACTAATGATCACAAGTGTGCGAAGCAAAATCTATTTATATGATTCTCCAACCCTTCAACAATTGGAAAATAACCCAACAAGGGAAAAGCTTCGCACACCGATGATCACAAGTCTGCGAAGCAAAATCTATTTATATGATTCCCCAACCCTTCAACAATTGGCAAATAACCCAACAAGGGAAAAGTTTCGCACACTGATGATCACAAGTGTGCTAAGCAAAATCTATTTATATGATTCTCCAACCCTTCAACAATTGGCAAATAACCCAACAAGGGAAAAGCTTCGCACACTAATGATCACAAGTGTGCGAAGCAAAATCTATTTATATGATTCTCCAACCCTTCAACAATTGGAAAATAACCCAACAAGGGAAAAGCTTCGCACACCGATGATCACAAGTCTGCGAAGCAAAATCTATTTATATGATTCCCCAACCCTTCAACAATTGGCAAATAACCCAACAAGGGAAAAGTTTCGCACACTGATGATCACAAGTGTGCTAAGCAAAATCTATTTATATGATTCTCCAACCCTTCAACAATTGGCAAATAACCCAACAAGGGAAAAGCTTCGCACACTAATGATCACAAGTGTGCGAAGCAAAATCTATTTATATGATTCTCCAACCCTTCAACAATTGGAAAATAACCCAACAAGGGAAAAGCTTCGCACACCGATGATCACAAGTCTGCGAAGCAAAATCTATTTATATGATTCCCCAACCCTTCAACAATTGGCAAATAACCCAACAAGGGAAAAGTTTCGCACACTGATGATCACAAGTGTGCTAAGCAAAATCTATTTATATGATTCTCCAACCCTTCAACAATTGGCAAATAACCCAACAAGGGAAAAGCTTCGCACACTAATGATCACAAGTGTGCGAAGCAAAATCTATTTATATGATTCTCCAACCCTTCAACAATTGGAAAATAACCCAACAAGGGAAAAGCTTCGCACACCGATGATCACAAGTCTGCGAAGCAAAATCTATTTATATGATTCCCCAACCCTTCAACAATTGGCAAATAACCCAACAAGGGAAAAGTTTCGCACACTGATGATCACAAGTGTGCTAAGCAAAATCTATTTATATGATTCTCCAACCCTTCAACAATTGGCAAATAACCCAACAAGGGAAAAGCTTCGCACACTAATGATCACAAGTGTGCGAAGCAAAATCTATTTATATGATTCTCCAACCCTTCAACAATTGGAAAATAACCCAACAAGGGAAAAGCTTCGCACACCGATGATCACAAGTCTGCGAAGCAAAATCTATTTATATGATTCCCCAACCCTTCAACAATTGGCAAATAACCCAACAAGGGAAAAGTTTCGCACACTGATGATCACAAGTGTGCTAAGCAAAATCTATTTATATGATTCTCCAACCCTTCAACAATTGGCAAATAACCCAACAAGGGAAAAGCTTCGCACACTAATGATCACAAGTGTGCGAAGCAAAATCTATTTATATGATTCTCCAACCCTTCAACAATTGGAAAATAACCCAACAAGGGAAAAGCTTCGCACACCGATGATCACAAGTCTGCGAAGCAAAATCTATTTATATGATTCCCCAACCCTTCAACAATTGGCAAATAACCCAACAAGGGAAAAGTTTCGCACACTGATGATCACAAGTGTGCTAAGCAAAATCTATTTATATGATTCTCCAACCCTTCAACAATTGGCAAATAACCCAACAAGGGAAAAGCTTCGCACACTAATGATCACAAGTGTGCGAAGCAAAATCTATTTATATGATTCTCCAACCCTTCAACAATTGGAAAATAACCCAACAAGGGAAAAGCTTCGCACACCGATGATCACAAGTCTGCGAAGCAAAATCTATTTATATGATTCCCCAACCCTTCAACAATTGGCAAATAACCCAACAAGGGAAAAGTTTCGCACACTGATGATCACAAGTGTGCTAAGCAAAATCTATTTATATGATTCTCCAACCCTTCAACAATTGGCAAATAACCCAACAAGGGAAAAGCTTCGCACACTAATGATCACAAGTGTGCGAAGCAAAATCTATTTATATGATTCTCCAACCCTTCAACAATTGGAAAATAACCCAACAAGGGAAAAGCTTCGCACACCGATGATCACAAGTCTGCGAAGCAAAATCTATTTATATGATTCCCCAACCCTTCAACAATTGGCAAATAACCCAACAAGGGAAAAGTTTCGCACACTGATGATCACAAGTGTGCTAAGCAAAATCTATTTATATGATTCTCCAACCCTTCAACAATTGGCAAATAACCCAACAAGGGAAAAGCTTCGCACACTAATGATCACAAGTGTGCGAAGCAAAATCTATTTATATGATTCTCCAACCCTTCAACAATTGGAAAATAACCCAACAAGGGAAAAGCTTCGCACACCGATGATCACAAGTCTGCGAAGCAAAATCTATTTATATGATTCCCCAACCCTTCAACAATTGGCAAATAACCCAACAAGGGAAAAGTTTCGCACACTGATGATCACAAGTGTGCTAAGCAAAATCTATTTATATGATTCTCCAACCCTTCAACAATTGGCAAATAACCCAACAAGGGAAAAGCTTCGCACACTAATGATCACAAGTGTGCGAAGCAAAATCTATTTATATGATTCTCCAACCCTTCAACAATTGGAAAATAACCCAACAAGGGAAAAGCTTCGCACACCGATGATCACAAGTCTGCGAAGCAAAATCTATTTATATGATTCCCCAACCCTTCAACAATTGGCAAATAACCCAACAAGGGAAAAGTTTCGCACACTGATGATCACAAGTGTGCTAAGCAAAATCTATTTATATGATTCTCCAACCCTTCAACAATTGGCAAATAACCCAACAAGGGAAAAGCTTCGCACACTAATGATCACAAGTGTGCGAAGCAAAATCTATTTATATGATTCTCCAACCCTTCAACAATTGGAAAATAACCCAACAAGGGAAAAGCTTCGCACACCGATGATCACAAGTCTGCGAAGCAAAATCTATTTATATGATTCCCCAACCCTTCAACAATTGGCAAATAACCCAACAAGGGAAAAGTTTCGCACACTGATGATCACAAGTGTGCTAAGCAAAATCTATTTATATGATTCTCCAACCCTTCAACAATTGGCAAATAACCCAACAAGGGAAAAGCTTCGCACACTAATGATCACAAGTGTGCGAAGCAAAATCTATTTATATGATTCTCCAACCCTTCAACAATTGGAAAATAACCCAACAAGGGAAAAGCTTCGCACACCGATGATCACAAGTCTGCGAAGCAAAATCTATTTATATGATTCCCCAACCCTTCAACAATTGGCAAATAACCCAACAAGGGAAAAGTTTCGCACACTGATGATCACAAGTGTGCTAAGCAAAATCTATTTATATGATTCTCCAACCCTTCAACAATTGGCAAATAACCCAACAAGGGAAAAGCTTCGCACACTAATGATCACAAGTGTGCGAAGCAAAATCTATTTATATGATTCTCCAACCCTTCAACAATTGGAAAATAACCCAACAAGGGAAAAGCTTCGCACACCGATGATCACAAGTCTGCGAAGCAAAATCTATTTATATGATTCCCCAACCCTTCAACAATTGGCAAATAACCCAACAAGGGAAAAGTTTCGCACACTGATGATCACAAGTGTGCTAAGCAAAATCTATTTATATGATTCTCCAACCCTTCAACAATTGGCAAATAACCCAACAAGGGAAAAGCTTCGCACACTAATGATCACAAGTGTGCGAAGCAAAATCTATTTATATGATTCTCCAACCCTTCAACAATTGGAAAATAACCCAACAAGGGAAAAGCTTCGCACACCGATGATCACAAGTCTGCGAAGCAAAATCTATTTATATGATTCCCCAACCCTTCAACAATTGGCAAATAACCCAACAAGGGAAAAGTTTCGCACACTGATGATCACAAGTGTGCTAAGCAAAATCTATTTATATGATTCTCCAACCCTTCAACAATTGGCAAATAACCCAACAAGGGAAAAGCTTCGCACACTAATGATCACAAGTGTGCGAAGCAAAATCTATTTATATGATTCTCCAACCCTTCAACAATTGGAAAATAACCCAACAAGGGAAAAGCTTCGCACACCGATGATCACAAGTCTGCGAAGCAAAATCTATTTATATGATTCCCCAACCCTTCAACAATTGGCAAATAACCCAACAAGGGAAAAGTTTCGCACACTGATGATCACAAGTGTGCTAAGCAAAATCTATTTATATGATTCTCCAACCCTTCAACAATTGGCAAATAACCCAACAAGGGAAAAGCTTCGCACACTAATGATCACAAGTGTGCGAAGCAAAATCTATTTATATGATTCTCCAACCCTTCAACAATTGGAAAATAACCCAACAAGGGAAAAGCTTCGCACACTGATGATCACAAGTGTGCGAAGCAAAATCAATTTATATGGTTCTACAAAAGCTTCCCACATGTGAAGGCCTAGAGCTTCCCACATGCGAAGGTCCAGAGCTTCCCACATGCGAAGGACTAGAGCTTCCCACATGTGAAGGCCTAGAGTTTCCCATATGAGAAGGACTAGAGCTTCCCACATGCGAAGGTTCAGAGTTTCCCACATGCGAAGGTCCAGAGTTTCCCACATGCGAAGGCCCAAAGCAGCTTCCCACATGCAAAGGTCCAAAGCAGCTTCCTACATGCGAAGGTCCAGAGCTTCCCACATGCGAAGGTCCAGAGCTTCCCACATGCGAAGGTCCAGAGCTTCACATATACAAAGGTCCAAAGCTTCCCACATGCGAAGACCTAGAGCTTCCCACATGCGAAGGTCCAAAGCTTCCCACATGTAAAGGTCTAGAGCTTCCCACATGCGAAGGTCCAGAGCTTCACACATGCATGCGAAGGTCCAAAGCTTCTCACATGTAAAGGTCTAGAGCTTCCCACATGCGAAGGTCCAAAGCTTCACACATGCGAAGGTCCAAAGCTTCCCACATGCGAAGGTCCAAAACTTCCCACATGCGAAGGTTAAAGCTTCCCACATGCGAAGGTCCAAAGCTTCCCACATGTAAAGGCCTAGAGCTTCCCACATGCGAAGATCCAAAACTTCCCACATGTAAAGGCTTATAGCTTCCCACATATGAAGGTCCAAAACTTCCTACATGTGAAGGCCTAGAGCTTCCCACATGCAAAGGTCAAGAGCTTCCCACATGCGAAGGTCTAAAAGCTTTACACTTACGAAGGTCAAAAAGCTTCAACTATAAGCTTCCAACAAGGGGCCACTCACGGAAGGAAGACTACAAATCTTTCAAGGGCGATACTCAATATTTTGGTACTTTGGTGCTCACGAAGATCAAGACCCTTCACTCGGCAACCCTCCTCGATCGGAGACTTGGGGGACTCCTATATATGCTAATACACCTCAATACTCGAAAGTTTCGTGATTACTTAAGTCACTTGAATGTTACAAGATCCCAACCGAGAAGTTTTTCCTCATTCTGGAACTTGGGGGAGCACTGTTTGCACCATACTTCACCAATCCTGAAACTACCGAGCACCGGTCAACTTCGTACCTTCAGAGACCTACTGAAGGGTTCGCGCTAAGGCGACCCTGCCGAAGCACATGAGTTTCCCTCCAACCAAGAGGCCAATCACAACATGACACGTGTCAACACCAGAGAAAGCTCCTAGAGTCCCACATCTACCGCAGACGAAAACAGGGGACTCTCCTCAATTATAAAAGAAGATCATTCTCCGACAATTAAGCCCTCATGATCTTATGTGATATCCCACATCGACCAACAGAGAGGGGGTGATGTACCTTATATGTACATACCCACCTCCATTTAGCACGAGGCATTTTGGGAGCGCACTGGCTTTGGAGTCCATCGGAACTCTGAAGTTAAGCGAGTTTGGGCTGGAGCAATCCCATGAGGGGTGACCCACTGGGAAGTTGCTCGTGAGTTCCTAGAAACAAAGTCGTGAGGGCGTAGGCCCAAAGCGGACAATATCGTTCTACGACGGAGCCGGTCCGGGATATGACAAAATGGTATCAGAGCCACTCTGCCGTTCGGTACGGATGTGCCGGCGAAGACGCTAGGTTCCCCTTAAGTGGGGTGGATTGTGATATCCCACATCAACCAACGGAGAGGGGGTAATGTGCCTTATATGTACATACCCACCTCCATTTAGCACGAGGCCTTTTGGGAGCGCACTGGCTTCGGAGTCCATCGGAACTCCAAAGTTAAGCGAGTTTGGTCTGGAGCAATCCCATGATGGGTGACCCACTGGGAAGTTGCTCGTGAGTTCCCAGAAGCAAAGCCGTGAGGGCGTAGGCCCAAAGCGGACAATATCGTGTTACAGCGGAGTCGGTCCGGGATGTGACATCTTAGACCCTCTGATCCTTTATTATAACTCACTAATGATGATTATATCTAATCCCATGTATCATGTAAACTTTACATTATGAATGAGAACTCCTCTACCTTTGTGGACGTAACCCAACTTAGGAGAACCACGCACATCTCGTGTTTGCTTCCCTATCTCTATCATATCATACATTATCTTCACTCGATGACCTGAACATTCTAGCGAAGGTCATCTCACCTTGACACTTTACGTTGTTCCAAAGTCCACTCGATTTTGTGCATCAAAAGGTTGAAATCTGAGATCATGAATTAAAATAACAAAATAATTAAATTAAAATTTGTAAATGCGCAGGAATTAAAATATTCAAAAATAAAGTTCATCAACAGTTATCGAAAATCAAAGACAAGAAACATTAGAGCTCAGCCATCACCAATAATAATCATATATAGTTTTACCAATTACTTATGAATTACACATGCACTTTGAAGGTTAGGTTTTCTTATTGCATACTCTACTAGTGATATTCAAGCTAAAATGTATATCGAACATGCAACCCATCTGTGATATTCAGATCAAATATGAACATGAAAGACTCATTAAGTTTTGTGAAAACCTTTTGAAAAACCATGCAACCTTTAAGAATGCGATATTCATCTTAAGTACGAACTTACAAATTATCAATCACAAGAAGCCCTAACCAATTTAAGGGTGATATTCCAACATAGATTGCATCCAATTAATTGTCTACACATCCTAATGGTGATCAAGCATTAAGATAAGTAAATAGTTTAAACCGGTGATTGACAATTCAAAGTAACATGCATAATATCATAAGCAATTGAAAAGAAACTACATATTCATGCTAAAGGCTCAAGGCCTCACCCTAGAAAAAGAATTAGTTACGCATAATCATAATTAAAATCATAAGGTTATATAGATGAAAGTTCAAAAAACACTGTTGTAGAAAAGTAGTAAAAACGCCAAAAGCCAAGCCGAGTTCTCCACACTTTTATTCTCTAAATTCGTTCTCCCCTCTAAACCCTAGAGACTCGGCTATATATACTACTAGAAAACTCAAATCCTACTAAAAATAGACTTCCCAAAAAATCAGGAAACAAAAACAAAAACAAATTAAATTACATATTCATTTTCTAACAAGAATTTGGACTGCAGAAAATCCTCTTTTTGATTGACCAAATCAGCTCCAAATTAGGCCCACAATATGTTGTTATTAAGCTAAAAACATCCTCTACAACTTTGTAGAAGAAACCTCGGCCCAAAAAGGTCATCTTGGATCACTTATACGCCAAATAAGTCCAAAAACGTGAATTTGTCTAAATTACGCAATCCATCTTCAATTATTTGTCACACTCAACCGGCACAGAATTAAGGCTTGAAACTTTGACATAATCTTCTTAGCTACAAAACTCCACAATTTGTTCATTTAAAGTGGAAAGCTGATTCAATTCATCCTTGACAAAAGCATATAAAGAGTATCAAAATTCTCTAAAAAAACAAACATAAAAGCTAACTTGGTCTATACCCCGATCATGACCTTGTATATGAATTATAATAGACACAATTTAACTTTAGAATATCAATTAAATGGATCCTAATATTTTGGTTCACAAAAAATATGAACATGGTCTATACCCCACGCGCCACGCAACCAGTAACATGGTCCCATACCCCACACCACAAAATGTCCATTCTTGGTAGGGTTTTAACTATCGGTTAACCACTACTAAATAAAAGCCACATGAAACACAAATCCTTGAGCGGGAGACTTGTACCATTGAACTGTTGTAAAACTTTTGTTTCCTTTTGGTCAAAAGTTTTAGGTGATGGCCCCTCCTACTTTTCTTTGTTTGCCATCATCTAGTCACCCACCGCCGAGTCTTTCTTGCATACCCCGGGGTACGGGGTACTCCGGATTTTTTAATCGTTGGATTTTTGTTTTAAAATATAAAAATCAAGATCCAACGGTTAAAAAATCCGGAGTATCCCGTACTCCGGAGCACCCAAGAATTTTTGCCCACCGCCATCCCTACTTCTATAAAACAAAGTCTATTACGCAACCCAAGTGAGGAAAAAAAATGGGAGGGAGCAGACGGGGAGGAAAGAAGGGAAGAAAAGAAAGGAGAAAGAAAAGAAAGGAGAAAGAAAAAAAGAGAAGAGACAAAAGAGAGATAGAGGGGAATTTTATAGTCCGATTATTTCGGATACTTAATGAAAATATTGTTGCTCTGAGAATATAAGCAATTACCGAATTTTGTTAATATTGTATCTCATTTACTTTCCACTGCACGCTAATATGCCCGTATTTTACAACAAGAACCACATATTCCATTTTACTGAGGACCAAGAACACCAACAAAAGGTGTTGAGAATAAATTTCATATTGATTAGAAAATGAACCTTCTATTATTGTAGAATCTTTACTTTCTTCACAAGGGCATAACCGCTCCCACCCTTTAGAAAAAGGGTAAGTTGTGATAGAAGTACTCCCACGCTTCTGGGCAAATACGGGAAGCAAGTATGAATGAAGATCTCCTCCAATCAAAAACCACACTGAAGTGTTACCACTTATAGTTTACCATGATCATCAGTGTGTCCACATGATAGCTCAGCATTGCTTTACCATATCAAAATCAATTACATATCGTAAGAGTTACCATTCTAAAATCAGTGGTATAAGTGACAAAAATGAGAAAGTCTAACAATCAGCAGCCTCATGATAATATTGTAAGACCAGGCTAGGGTTTGAAGAGGTACTATTGTAAAATCAGTGGTATAAGTGAATGAGATATCAAGAGGTGTCCAACATGATTCATCAAGGTAGGGTTTGAATTCCCCATCGTCTCTCTCTTTGGAGAAGCAAACATGTTTGCAGTGTAGATTAACCGCTTAACAGTCTTTGATCGAATGCAAGAATCAACAATGTTACTCACCCCAGCAAGAACAGCTTCAGATGTGTCCTTGTACTGCATATATGTGTGTGTGTGTATTCAAAGTAATCTTCAAGGTAGAAGCACCCTTCATGAATGGCTGGTTCAAACTCATTGGGATCATATATATATATATATATATATATATATATTTGCTTGGAACTGCAAAACTTTGGTGTCTGCATTTGGGAGGGATTTCATCAGAAGCCCTCCTTTGGATGCATCTGTAACCTTGAGTAGAAAAACCCTAACATATAAGTTTTCTTTGTCTCATGGAAAAACTAATTCTGTGAAAAAAAAAAAAGACGTGTGGTTAAGAGATGAAAGCAAATTCGTATGTACGTACACAACCCCCAACACTAAGTGCGATCACACTGTGACACCAACCCCTCGGGGGCATTTTTCTAGTAGTGTAAGGTGGTAACTACTGCTTCAACAAGGTTGCTGTTTGGCCCATCGTAGGTGCATGGACCTTAACCCTTGCCTGAAGGTATCAGATTCCACCCAAAGAATTTTTGGACATTTTGACAAAAATTAAGCCACGTTTGATAATCATTTTGTAACTTTCAGTGAAAATTAAGAATTTGTGTAGTAATTGATTTCAATTCTCAGTTAGAAAATTGAAATTTTGAAAATTAAAAACAAAAAATTACTTTGTGAGTTATCAAAATTTGTCTTAATTCACTTTTTTGGATTCGAAATAATGATAGAAACACCAAATTTGAATCTCAAATAATGTGGCATGTGCATGTGCCATGTTACTAAAATTAAGTAATCAATTCCAACTAGGATTCAGATTAACTAATTTATTTTAGGTAGAAAATTAAAAAACTTTAACCCTCATTAATCGAATACCCTGCACCATCATTACCACTTTGCCCACTGTCGTCTACCATTGCTCTCTTCCTTCACCAGTTTTGCTGCTCCACGGTGGTGCTATGGCGTGTCGGCACTGCGGCGCAACGGCCTTAAGTGGCTATTAAATAGGCGCTAAATTCATACATAATTAATTAATGGGTAATTTTCACTTTACTACTTTCAAGTATCGTGAAATTCGCACTTTACTACCATTGGTTTTTTTCGTCTCACTTTCATACCTAAAGTTTGATTTTTCTGACACTTTTATACTTTGATTAGTCTATCCATCAAGTGCTCCATTAACTGATGAAGTTGCAGATCGTGGCCCACCAAATTTGTGTCACGTGGACAATAAATATTAAAAATTAAGGGAATTGTTATTTGCACTCCAAACTTTCTATATTTAGAAAGAAAAATACACTTGTGAGGAGTGCAAAATGAAAATTTTAAAGTGCCAATAACAGTTTACAAAATTAATTAATTAATAAATAACAAATAAATAAAAAGAAAAGTATCTCCCTTTTATGAGTTTTCTCTTCCCCCTCCCTCTTTGACTCCACTGCACATTCACCCCACTCTTCTGTTAGTGACAACGAAGTCATGGCAGATACGCCGCAAGAGGCGGAGAATTATGGGTTTTGTGGGAAGAGATTTTGAGGTGGGTTTGAGTGAATATGAGCTAGGAAGATAGAGAAAGTTAAGGAATGAGATCAGAATTGAGTAAGAAAACAGAAAACCAAATGGTCATCAATACATCCCACCCACCCAACCCCGTCAACAACCCCAGCTGCCGGCGACAATCTCTCTCCTCTTGACAATCGCAAAAGCTCTGTCTCTCCCCTCCTTTCTTTTTATTTCTCCCACAGCCCGATTTTCACTTCACCAGTTTTAATTTGAATTTAAATTGGACAAGAAAAAGGGAGTAACAAAGTGATAAATTCAAGGGAATTAAGAAATGTGAGTTCATTTTCATTTCTCATTCTGATTCCAAGTCAGTTTCATAGGGGAGTTCTAGTCTTCGATTACTAAAGACGCAGAATTCACGGATCTCGAGCTGCGGAAGGAAGAGAAAGAAAGAAATGGAAAGAGAACTTAGGCAATACAACCAACGACTCTTCCTCCACCACCTCCTCTGTCAATTCGTGTGACGACCTTCCCTAATTTTATTGTATTTTATTTTCCGAACGTGTGAATTGACCAATATGCCCCTAAACGGGCTAAGTGGAACTCTTTTTAAATTTTGACTTCTTACTTATCGTATTCTTGTAGCACTCGTCACTACAAATTCATGAGCGCGAAAGGGACGTAATTCTGACGTGTAATGAAAACGTTCCGTACGTTTAAATTATTTATTTCCTATTTTGAGGGTGTTGTGTTGCATGCCGCAAAGGACCCCCTTTCCCCTGCTTAATTTGGAAACCCAAATCTCTCTTCTCTTTCTTTTCCTCAGACCTCACTCTCTCCCTCATTTTTCTTCTTCTTCTTCCTGTAAAAACATACCCACAGACAAATAGCGGCCACGCCACTTTCTTCGAATCAAGTCGAACCAATACTACCACCTTGTTCGTCTCGACACCCTGAACTCAAGGGTATAAACCGATTGCCCAAACTCTCCGCCGATCGACAAAAATTGCACACAGAAGATCCGAGCTTTTCTGGAGAGTTTTTCACAAATTCCGACCAAGGTGAGACTTCTAACCACCACCATTAGCTTTCTCTTGTTGAGTAGATGAATTTTCATACTACATTCGTGTGTTTTGGTCGTGTTTTAGACTGAGATTTTCCAGCCAATTTCAGGCCATTTCCAACCACTTTTCAAACCCAAAATATGTACAATCGTGTTCTCCTTCTCTTTAGCTTCATTTTGACATGTAGATTGTGTAAAATGGTTTAGAAATGACTTTGAAAATTTTTCAAAATCCAGCGAGTTCAGATGACGTCACCAGCACCCAGCCTGAGTTGCAGCGGCGACCGGTTCAGACCGACCTAAACCTGGTCTAAACCGGGTTGTGACGTCAGCAAGCCGGTTTAGACCCGGTCTAGACCAAGAATATTCTCAAGTATATTCCTTTAACGCCGTTAGGAATATTCTGTTTGCGTGAGCCACACGTGAACTGAGGCTGGCCCTTGCGTGAGCCACGCGTGAGGACACATGATGACACGCCCTACCCTCGATACCCATGTGGATACCGAGTTCGGGCGTGTTGGCCGACACTCGTAAGTGACGAAGCCGTTAAATGCATGACAACACTTAGTTGAAAAGAATTAAATTACCATAAAGTTGCGGAATTCAATGTCAATATACATATGATTCAGAGCGTACTAATTTGAAACAGCGGAAACAAAATAATAGAATGAGTTCCTAAAATCTCTATCCATAACAGGGATGGATATTATTATAGAAACTGAAAAGAAAAAGATGAATCCCTACGTGGTCGGGATATAAGATCAGAGCTGCCACACAGATGCCTCGACTTCGCCCGATGCTCTATCACTAGGTCCTGAAGGGGGCGCAAAAACAAAGGTGTGAGTGGACGAAAATAAAAGTTTTCGAAATACCTTTCTCTTTTCAACATAGTAACCCCCTGTTTGAAATCCAGTATATTTGCAAAATCATACTACCGTAGTATGTATCAAAACGTACTTTAATATAAGTATATAGCTGAAAGTAAATCTCAACGCGAAATCCGTAAATAATACCATAATAGATGTCAACCCATACTTTATAAGTATAACTGGAAATATATATATATATATCAACATAATTCCGTAAATAACAATTCATATTCCCATAAATCGTTTCGCCATATATATATATCAATAGTATAGATAAGAAATCCAACACAGGGTATATGAGCAATCACCCATGTACGTGTTGAGGAACAGCCTCTCAATCCCCGTACAAGCATTTTACGTTATCAATCAATTTGTACTCCTAGTACCACACACATGTAAGCACTTGCGCCTTAGCGCGTCACACCCGAGTCCTTACGTAATGGGGCCTTTTCCCCAAAAATAAACATAAACGTAAGACAAGCTTGCACTAAGGTATTTACCGGACAATACCCCTGGAGTACAGTGCGTGTGACCCAAACATGTGAGACTTGTCCTACGGCCGTGAGACGGTACTACAACGTAGTGAAAGCATACCAAGTGTGTTTGAAAACATACATACATATATCATGTGTAGAAGTGAAGAATATCATATACTTCATAATTTCCCAAATATTTAAACGTTGTATAATCGAACATAATCATGCTTAGAAGCCATAAAATTAAATATCAATATATCCAATGATATTCATCTCTCAAAATCATTTCATAAAATATATATGTCCTTATATATATATATATATATAAGCATGCCTCAAAAACATTTAAACTCATGTAAGAAAACCATTTCATAAATATTTTCAAGCATATAAACCAAGTATGAAATCTCCCTCGGTGTTGCCCTCCTCGAAGTGTGGCGCCGAAGAATTACCTATTTAATATTAGGGGAAAAATTAGAACTTCCCTAATATAAGTTAATATAGGCCCTATAGAAAAATATTCCAAAAATAACACTATTTTAGCAAAAACGGGCTTGAAAAACAATTTTCGGAGCCCGAAAACCCTACAGCCGCCGTGCGCCGCCACATGCGCCGCCACGCGCCGGGAAACGGTCGGACGCGCCGCCACGCGCCGGGAGGTGGCCTCACCCGCTGGTACGCACCGGCACGCGCTGGCACGTGTCGCCACGCACTGGCGCGTGTTCCCACGCGCTGGCACGTGTCGCCACGCGCTGGCACGTGTCCCCACGCGCGGCACGCGCCTGCTGACGTCAGCGCCGTTAAAGTTAACAGAATATTCTGATGCCGTGAGGAATATTCCGTTACCGTTGACGAAATATTCTTTTGTCTTCTTCCACTCGCCGGTCGCCGCAGGCGCCGCCGTCCTCCGCCGTCTGGTTCACCGGAATTCTGGAAAATTTTTCGAAAATGTCCAAAACTTTAAAAATTCATAACTTCTTCGTTCTTTGGCCAAATTTAACGTGCCATATATCAAAATGAAGGTATTGACGAGTAGAATATCTTCATACCAATTTGAGGCCGGAAAAAAGGCCGGAGATGGCCTGAAATTGGCCGGGAAGCTTCGGGAAACCCTAATTATGTTCTCCTTCAAAACTGCACCAAACTGGACGTTCTTTATATCGATTTGAACCTACTCAATCCAATAAAACCAATGGTAATGGTTTCGAGGCTTACCTATGTCGGGATTGTACATAAACTTGAATGGCAATTCGTCGTTTTCGTTCTGGCGTCAGTTTGGACGATTGGGCTTGAGTTTGGGGATTCTGAAATCACAGTCTCGTCCAGAATGACGAGACGATCGTAATGGCTATAGTCTCGTGTCTCGGTTTGATGGTTTTGTGATTCGTCCAAAATCTAGGGTTTGTGTATGTTTTGGAAGTTTTTGGCCGAGAGAGAGAAGCGGGAGAGAAAGAGAGGGAGGCTGTTCAACGTGCAGAATGAATGGGGAAGGGTTGACTGCACAGCAGCCAGCCAAAAACCCTAATTCCAACTTATGGAGTGAAAATTACTAAAATGCCCCTACACTTTAAAGCTTCGTAAAATGTTCGTTTTAACTCCGAATTGAGTTCCGCTTGCCTCCACGCGTTCGTATCGACGAGTACATTATGAATATGTAAAGAAAATAAATTTTCACAAGTCGTCTCGAAAAGTCAACATTGACACTAGGGGTATTTTGGTAATTTCACATAAAATTTTGGGACGGGTTGTAACACGTGAGGGCTCGTGGGACACTTTTTTCAACTTCCGTCAACACGAGACAACTCGTGACGACGCGTACTACCTAGGGGCAGTACATATGCTATTTTTTGGAGTGTTTTGAACCTCCGAATTGGCAAACAAGGGAGTATTGTCATTTATTAGTTTAATTAGTAACCTTAATGAGTTTAATCATTACTATAGTGATATCTCATATAGGTGAGACTTACAACGAGGAGTACAGGAGTTAGGCAAGGTGAGGCGGCTACGACACAACTTCGTATCAGTGAGTGGGCTTTGTTTTATGAAACTTATATTATTAATATTAATTTCCACTATGATTTTGCGAACTATTTTCTATCCTGTCATGCTTTTACTTACGAGTTAAGTATAAAGTATATTATGTTGAGATTTGTGAAATTGTGATGCATGATCACATGTATTTTTATTTGCTCATCATACATGCATTCATCCTGTGTTTAGTACTCGTCCAGGCCAAGACTAGCCTTCACATGTATGATAACATCCACACCGTTATGCTCTCCTTGGATCCATTGTAGGTGTTAGCATGTACTAGTTTGCATTAGGCAGTTAGGACTCGTATGTGACACGATTAATTCCAACTTCACGTGATCGTAGTACTGATCATATATTTATTACACCCAGCATGTTCCATGTAGCTGCTTTCTACATGGGCTTGTGTCTGCATATGTTGATGAGTATACTATATTATATTGAGATAATTGTGTTTACCTGTATCTTTGGCAGTTGTGCCTTTATATTGTTTTAATAGTTTTCATACTATACATGGTATGTTTTTGGGAAATTATACAGGTTTTTCAGAGAGGGGTTACTTATGTTGCGGAAAGCAAAGGTTTTAGAAATGATTATTTTTGCTTACTCACATTTTCTGTTTTGCACCCCTCTAGTACTTAGGGGCTGAACTTGTGGCAAGTGAAGATTTTACTGGTGGTTCTGACATCCTCTGCAGCTGATGTACGAATATATTTTTTCCTGCTAGTTGCATTATACCTATCCTTACCAGGATGAAATTATTCTTACGTTACTGCACTTTAGCTATGCTCTGAAACCGATTACTTTGTACTTTGGGTCATGCACTGTGAACTCTATTTTGAATTTAATTTCAAAGTAGACTTTAGTTTTAACATATTTGTACTTTTACACAACACTTACATAGTGGCTTTCGTCATCCCTCGTGAGATGTCGCCCAGCATATCTCGACTTGATATTGACACGTGGATATTTGGGTTGGGGTGTGTCAATTCGCAACCTTCTCAATGATGCTCTAGAGTTCTGCAATCCCCTCAGCTCGATGAACAAGTTCCCATTCAAAATGACCAACATTCACTTCGACGACGACTCGAACCGTGAATAGCCCCTTCCACTTTAAGCCCCCTCCGCACCAAATTCCTTTTTAACTTTCAATTTTTCAGTTTCTTTGAATTTGTTGTGTTTGATTTGGATTAGATGGCCTGTGAAGTTGGTTGTTTGGAGAAGGAAAGTTTATTTTCTTCTTTATTGTTTTTTTCTTTAGTTTTTTTTAATAATTTTATATTTTTTTAATGGGCCAAAGTTTTGTCACGTCATGGAAAACTTGAAAGATAAACTAACGGATGTATAAAAGTGTCAAAAAAATTAAACTTTAAATATGAAAGTCAGACGAAAAAAAGTAAGTGTAGCAAAATGCAAATTTCATGATACTTGAGGATAGTAAAGTGAGAATTACCCTTAATTAATTCAACAAAAAATTAAACCTTGGTTGAGTCTCCTTCTCAAGAAGACTGAAATTTACACAATGCATTAACAAATCTAGTAAGCGATAATTATAGGGATCTCGAGTCTCTACATTTAGGCTCCATGACACATCCCGACCCGGATGTACACGTGGACACCCAAAAGTCGAATGTGCTGGCCGACACCACGTAGGGTGACGAAAGCCAAAATGAAGAAATAGGAAATAATTGAATGAATTAATGAGTAGGATGTACAAATTTCGCACAGAGTAAGAATTAATAAATAAATAACAGTTATCGTACGAATACGAAATACTGAAAATTTACAAATAAAGAGAATTCTGAACAACTTCATACCACCGGGTCTCGACGTCGACAGCTCTAGCCACTAAACCTGGAGGGGCACACAACAGAAGGGTGAGTGGGCCATAGCTAGTTTTGTAAAAACCTTTCCTTTAGAAAATACTAACCCCTCGCCGTAAAACAAGTACGAAGTTTCGGAAAACTGTTCTTGAAAACGTACTATAATAGTAGGTAGAAAATCAAGGTAAGTACGGAAATGTACTTACCGTCTGAAACGGGTAGAAAGCCACATTTCGACATAAAATACTTATCAAAAAGTTCGTAAAATAAAGTTAACGGGAAAACTGTAAATCAAATACAAGTATTCGTGGCATCAGTGAAAATCTGAGATAACTCATAATCCAACTACAAGATAAATGCTCGGTTAGGCAAGGCAGACACACGAGTTCATACAGATATATTCTGTCATGAACAGGCTGAGTGTATAAATAAAGTTACGCTCATGTACTACGATCACGTGAAGCTGGCGCTAATCGCATCACAACGAGTTCGGGCGCCCATACGACCTCGAACAGGCTGGCACCTACTATGGATCCATAGTGAGCGTATCGGTGCGTGTGAACAATCACGTGAAGGCTGGTCCTGGCCCGGACAGTACAATAAACACTGACACACCCCACCCTCGATACCCACGTGGATACCGAGTGCGAGCGTGCTGGCCGACACTCGTAAGTGACGAAGCCATTAAATGCATGACAACACTTGTGAAAACGAAATTAAATTGTATTAAAGTTGCGGAATTCAAGGTCAATATGCATATGGTTCAGAGCGTACTAATTTGAAACAGTGGAAATAAAATAGTGAGTCAAGTTCCTAAAATCTCTATCCATAACAGGGATGGATATTATTATAGAAACTGAATAACAGAAAGATAAATCCCTACATGGTTGGGATATCTGATCAGAGCTGCCACGTAGAAGTCTCGACCTCGCCAGATGCTATCTCACTATGTCCTGAAGGGGGCGCAAAAACAAAGTGTGAGTGGACAAAAATAAAAGTTTTCACAAACCTTTCTCTTTTCAAAGTATTAACCCCCTGTTTGAAAACCAGTAGTTGTAGAAATATACTACCATAGTATAGTTCGAAAGATATTATAAACGTATACTGAAATATCTCGAAAGATGTACATTTCCGTAAGTCACAAATCATAAATATCCAATAATATAGTACGGAAAACCGTCACAAGGTATATACGCAATCACACATGCACGGGTTGAGGAACAGCCTCTCAATCACCGTACAAGTCCAATACGTTAATCAATAATTTGTACTCCTAGTACCACACACATGTAAGTCCTGGCGCCGCAGCGCGTCACACCCGAGTCATTACGCAGTGGGGCCTTTTCCCCATAAACAACAACAATAATCGTAAGACAAGCTTGCACTAAGGTATTTACCGGACAATACCCCTGGAGTACAGTGCGTGTGACCCATACATGTGAGAACTGTCCTATGGCCATGAGAACGGTACTACAACGTAGTGAAAGCATACCTAGTGTGTTTGAAAACATACATACATACTCATGTGTTTGAATATATGAACAATATCCCTTTCATAATTCCCAAATATATAACATTGCATAAATAAATCCTTCCCCCAAAACCATATATCAAGATCATTTATTATTTATGCAAAAGTAGTCATGGTGTAAACCATTTCATAATATTTATTCATACTTTGATAAATAATCAAATCACCAACTAAAACCATTTTCCAGTAAATAACCATAAATAAAACAAATATGGTTGCATAATCAATTATCAACAAGTATATATATTTAAACATAAATATATATAAATAAACACGCTTCGAAAACCATTTAAAACCATATGGAAATCAAATTCATATTCATTTCTAAACATAGAAATCATTTAAGAAAGCAAAAGTCCACTCACAGGTGATCGGGAGTGAAATCTCCCTCGGTGTTGCCCTCCTCGGTGTGCGGAGTCGAAGAATTACCTATTTAAAGTTAGGGAATAAATTAGAACATCCCTAAAAATAATTAAAATTAAGCCCTAAAGAAAAACCCCCCAAAAATAATATTATTTTTGCGAAAACGAGCTCGAAAAACGAATTCCGGGCCCCGAAAACCCTACCGCCGCCGTCCACCGCCGCCGGCGCCGCCGTGCGCCGCCGCACGCGCCGGGAAACGGTCGGAAAACCGCTCCACGCGCCGGGAAACCCCCACGCACTGCTGACGTCAGCCACGCGCCCCACGCGCCTGCTGACGTCAGCACCGTTAAGTTTAACGGAATATACCTTCGCCGTTAGGAATATTCCCCTGCCGTTAGGAATATTCCGTTACCGTTAACGGAATATTCCCTCTCCTCCTTCCTCTCGCCGGTCGCTGGAGCTCCGCCGTCGCCGCCGCCGCCGCCGCCGTCTGGTTCGCCGGAATCTGGGAATTTTAATACCGATTAATTCCCAAACTTCAAAAATTCATATCTTCCTCATTCTTTGTCCAAAATTGACGTGCCATATATCAAATTGAAGGTATTGAGGAGTAGAATATTTTTATACCTATTTGAGGCCGGAAAAGTGGCCGGAGATGGCCTGAAATTGGCCGGAAAGCTTCCTGAAACCCTAATTCCGTTCTCCTTCAATACTGCACCAAATTTCACGTACTTTATATCAAATTGAACCTACTCAATCCAACAAAGCCAATGGTAATGGTCTCGAGGCTTACCTTGGTCTGGTTTGCACAGAAAATGGACGGACAGTTTGCCTAAACCGTTCCGACGTCGGTTTGAACGAACGGGTTCGAGTTTGAAGAATCTGAAATCACCGCCTCGTCCAGAATGACGAGACGATCGTGATCGTATGGATTTTGGGCGACGGTTTGGTGGTTTTGTGATTCAACCAAGATTAGGGTTTCGGTAAGTTTTGGAACTTTTGGTTTAGAGAGAACAAATGGGAGAGACAACTGCTGTTTCAACGTGCACAATGGATGGGGAAGCAGCCAACCAAAAACCCTAATTCCCACACACGGAGTGGAAAATTACCAAAATGCCCCTACACTTTAAAGCTTCGTAAAACGTTCGTTTCAACTCCGAATTGAGTTCCGCTTGCGTCCACGCGTTCGTGTCGACGAGTACATCAAGAATATGTAAAGAAAATAATTTTCACAAGCCGTCCCGAAAAAGTCAACAAAAGTCAACTTTGACCTTAGGGGTAAATTGGTCATTTCACATAAATTTTGGGACGGGTTGTAACAAACACCGTGTAAGCCTCCCAAGTTGAGCGTACAAAAACATGCCACGGAGTATTTTTAAATAAAATAAGTGAGGTAATTTCCCCTTTTTGGGATAACCGTAAAACAATCAATAAATAAAGTATTCTCGGGTGCCGTACCCGAAATCTCAAGTATAACTCAATACTACGTGAAATACCAAGAATACACCACTTGGACGCCAAGGTATAGAAATACCAACTTAATGGTAAGCTAGGTGAACCCAAAAATACGGTAGAAAATTACCACTTCCAAGGTTCACCCAAATACGGCTCAAGGCCGTCTAATAGGTATAAAAACCCATAATCACAAATAAGCACAATGTTCATTAATTCTCTAAAAACCCCCTAAATAGGGCTGGTTCGATACAAGCAATACGCGTACAAAAATAATACGGAAATTACCAATTTAATGGTGTAATTCCCAAAATGGAAATGTAGGCGAAAGCCCACTAATTTCCATGGCCTAACGAAATACCGAGACGATATAGTAAACCAAGTATTTGCCATGAAATACAAGGTCTACTAACAATACGAGATAAGTACCAATCTAAAGTCACTAACTAGTGTAGGCATAAATAAGTTTTGCTAACAAGTATAACAATAATCAATTATAGCATAGGTAAAACCCAAAATAATATTTAAAACAAGTAAAACATTTAGTTTAGGTAAGGAAAGGGCCCACTCACTAATACCGAAGCCGGGAAGTCTAAATGCACGTCCTTCGAACGCCACGGGTCGCCAAAACCTATTTTTGAAACCCACAAATTAGTAAAGTATACGAAATTACAAAGAAAACGGCGTTCGGATACCCGAAAACGGAGTTTCGGGGTCGGAAACCCCAAAACTGCCGCCGTGGGCCGCCATGCGCCGCCACACGCTGCCGTTTGGCCTCACGCACCGCCACGCGCCTCTGTGAGGTCACACGCGCCCTCAAGCGCCGCCACGCGCGGCTGTGAGGTCCCACGCGCCGTCACGCGCGGCTGTGAGGTCACACGCGCCCTCACGCGCCGGTGGAAGTCCACCACGCGCCTCACGCGCCGGCCACGCGCCGGTGACTGACGCCGTTACTGTTCCGTTAAAGTTAACGGAATATTCTAACGGCGTTAGAATATTCCGTTAACACCGTTAAGTTTAACGGACGGAATATTCCTTGGAATATTCCGGTCCGACCGGGTTGAACCGGTTTGCTGACATCAGCAGGACCGGTCTGACCGGTTCGCTGACGTCAGCGCCGGTCACCCCTGACCTTTTTCCGGTCGCCGGCCGCCGTCGCCGGTCGCTGGAAACTGGAATATTGGCCGGAAACCTGCAACTCGACCTAATTTCTTCATTTCTCAACCAAATTCAACGATTCAAAAGGCAAAATGAAGCTGGAGTCAAGAGGATTCAGAAATTACCTAAGGTTGGCCCAAAATCGGCCGGAGTTGGCCGGAATTTGGAGAAATTCCCTCGGCTGGAAATTGGTCGATTCCCAGAGCTTCGATTTCAGGTCGATCTCGGCCATGCAAGGCTCGAGCATGGTTGCAGGGACCTCGGTGAGATGTTTGGTGGACAAAACAGGGACCATCGAGGTTGAAATCGACGAGTGAGCTCGTCGGGGAAGGCTCGGGTGTCTTTAGTATTTTCTGGTTTCAAGGTTCGGTTTCTGGGTTCTAAATGAGTGGACTTTAATCGAGGATGATGGTGGTGTACACTAGTGGAATGCTGGACTGAGGTGAGGCCGAGAAGAGTGAAGGTGAAGGGCTGGGTGGTTTGAGGAAATTTGGTGTGTTTGCCTTCTGCAAACTTACACGACTTGTGTGTGTTCAGTCACAGGGAGAAGACAGAGATGTTGAGTTGAGATAGAATGACAGAGAGGCACAGTGGGATGGGCCCACAGAAATTATTGGGCCCAAGGCCCAAGTCACCATACACAAATAACTTAACGTCCGTAGAACGTTCATTCAAACTCCGAATGACGTTCCGTTCGCGTCGACGAGTTCGTATCAACGAGTTCGTATCGACGAGCTCGTCACGAAAATACAAGTGGAAGCGTCGTACGAGTTACGACGCAAAAGTCAACCGAAAGGTCAACCAAGGGCAAAATCGTCATTTTGCACCTCCGGGAATAAAATAATATTATTCTCCGGTACGGGCTGTGTCACTCCACACATTTACCCATATTTCGTTAAATCTAGAGCATTTAAATGATCAAATAATTTAAGTTAAGACACGTCACCTAGCATAATATTTATTTTTTTCATAAAAAAAATTCTCTAAATTAACGTTAACTATTCTCCGTTATCTTTATCTCTCCCCTCGTCTTCAACTCCTCCATTCCTTTCTGCTCTTCCTCTCACAAATTCTCTCTTAATTTTTTGTTGAAATATGAACAGGTCCTGACGAATTCTCTATATATTTTTCTTCCACTAGTAACGATTCTAAGAAATTTCAAATTTGATTGTACTATTCAGCCTATTCCTGTATTACAAACTTTAACCAGATTTTTAAAAGATGAGAAATTAAAAAGTATAAATATATAAGTTTTGCATCTGTAATTGATAAATATTGAGTTTTGATGAAAAACAACACAAAGCAATGGAGACAACAATTATGAAAACAAATTTGGAGCAAAACAAAAATCATCTTTTCTCTCAAAAGTGGAAGGGGTGAACTTTTGCAGTAAGAAAAACATAATTTTTTTTTTTTATCTCATATGATTTGAAGGATCTTGCAACCCTTGGCAATTTTTCATAAGCCATACATAAAGGAGAGAGCAGCAGTGAAGTCATCAGGCACCAGTCGACCAGGACAAGAAAAAAAGGAGAAAGACGACTGACGCTATGCAAACTGACAGTAAAGTCAAAGTTTATGTGAAAAGAAAACTTCAACACAAAGCTTGCTTATGTGTAATGTTTTATACAGTTGGATTATTATAATGGCTCATATTTAACGAAATGCGAATAAATGGGTGGAGTTTAAATCGAGAAGCTCGAAATCCGAATTGGCAGTATGAGAAATTTTATTCAAACCCAATGTTTGTATCTCTACACCCTACTTGTTATTTACACCCACATTCTATTTGATTTAGTTATTGTTATCACTTTACACCCAACATTAGTTCCTAATCTACCCTCAACAAAAACCTAATCAATTATCTAAATTTTTCTTTACACCCAACTGTTATCAATTAATTATCAAAAAAAAATAAACGAAACCCTTGGTTGACTGCACAGGAGCTATCAAAGCAACATGAATGTTCTGCTTGGATCTCGCTTTTGCCCGAATCAAATCAAACCTTTAACAATTGTCGTGGACGTGAACTGAATGTGGCTGAATTTCACTGTGCAAATCCTTCTTCGTTTTTGCTTGAGAGTGCCAACTGCTTGTAAAACTGGTGTACTAATGATCTTACATAAAAGACAGAAAAATGAAAAAAATCAACTCAGTGGCTAATTAATGAGTGAGCCTGCGTGTTTGGTATATAGAGATTTCATCTAGTGCCTTGTTACAATGCAACAAAGGGTGGACAAGAGCACCCCGCCGTAAAAAAAAAAAAACAGAGTCAGTCAACTATATATATGCATCAATAAGAGACGTCAGCCGTGGCCCATGGGGTTCCTTTCCTATCCAAGAGAGAAATCCACTATTGTGCAAATCAAATTTAACCAAGTCCTGAGCCAAATCAATCTCTTTTCTATACAGATTATATCATGAGAATTATCACAAGATTATAATATAATAAGAAAAAACTATCGCGAGAGTAGAGAGTTGTAGAGAACTTGGCACTGTGTTGGAGATAATTGAATATGGATGATGAAAATTGTATAGTATCCTTACCCTTAAAAAATCTATATTGATTCGTTTTATTAAAAATTATAGGAGATATTTATCCGTTCACTCATTGATGATAATTTTTTTTTTTTAAGTAGATCGAATGCAACATGATGCGGGTGAACGCTGAAATAAAGTCGATGACTCTAAAAAAATGCCGTCGGTATTCGTCATTAGCAATAACTGAAAATTTCCAACAAAAGATAACGACAACTTAATTTTTTATGAGAATGTTTTTTTAAAAACATTTCTTATGAGAATACTAAACCCATGTGAGATGAACCCTTTCATTTCAATATTCAACGCTGATTTTTAAAGTATTGACCGAACAGAAGGTGCAATGAAACACCATGTGGTGCACCATTTTTTATTTTTTATTTGCTATTATATGCAGTTAAATTATTAGAGATTGATTTCTCTCATGATTCGTTTATTTCTTTTCAGTCAAAAGTGATGGGTTCTATGGCTGTACGACTTCAACTCATGGTGGCAATCGTGATTTAGGGACACAGTTAATTTAGGATTCGTTGATTTTTCAATTCATGTAATGTACACATTTTTGTATTATTAAAGCTGTTTTAATGAATTTTCTCTTACCTAAGGTACCTCAATCTTTTGTAATGAATATCATTATTTTATTAAAAAAAATCTCATTTACCTAGTCATGTCACGTGACTAATTGGATTCTAAATTAACCCATTACCGTGTGTGTTCAGACTAAACCATGCATAGTGTGAGTTAATGGAGGTGATATTGGCATTCTAAAAAGTTATTGTGCACTGTATTTTAAAAAAGTTTCGATTGCAAAATTATTTTTTTGGATCCAAATAACATCTCCCTAAAATATTTAGATTGTTTTATTGACAAATAGATTGTTTTTATTAAAGTAATTAATACTCATTAAACACATTTATCGTGCCAAAATTAGGTTAATTGCTAAGACTAATACTTGCATTCCTATGAGGGGAATGCACATATTCCACTATTTGCGAATAATATATATTTTAGCCCTATAAATTTCATAATCAGAATCGCTCAATTTCTTAATCTTCATTTGAAGATCATTTCTATTAAAAAAATCATTTGAATCGGAAATCATTTATGCATCCAAATGTATGGAATAAATTGACGGTGTGAGTGCCAAGTAGCATATTCATAATGCACCGTCCATTTCTTTGATACATTGGATGACTAAACAATCTCCGATTTGAATAATTTTTTTGTGGGATGATCTTCAAATGAAGATTAAGAAATTGAACGGTTCCGATTATGAAATTTATAGGGTGAAAATACGTTATTTTGTAAATGGTGGAATATGTGCATTCCTCTCATAAGGGAATATGCAAGTATTATTCTTACTAGAAACCGTTCGATAACAATTTTATTTTCAGTTTTAAGGTTTTTTTTTATTTATTTTTTTATTTTTAAAAACTGAAAAACTTGCTTCGTAACTAATTTTAGTTTTCAATATTTTAACAAATGAAAATCAAAAACCAAAAACTGAAAACTACTTTTTTTTTGTTTTCAAAACTTGGCTTTCAGTTTCATGAAAACTAAAAACTAAAACGAGTCACCAAACAAAGTTTCATTTTTCAATTTAAAAAAAAAAAAAACTAAAATAGTTATCAAACGAGCTCTAAGCTTGACACTAACGTGACCATTTATTAGTTTTGTTTAGCAAGTCATGTTGTATTCGTACCCATGTCAAGTAGTGATCAACTTAAACGGTTAACTTTGCGTCAATTTTCAGTCCATGTGTCGATCATACCAAAATTATCAACCCTAATTGAAAATTTTATTACCTACATTGCTAAAGAAATTTAGCCTTAATTTTGAACATATATCTAGTAGTTGATTGATTTTGTGCTTGTAAAATCTTTATTCAGTACGTGAGATAGTTAATCAACACATACTCTTATATCTTATATACACGTTTAACACTCAAACCAAAGGTGTGAAAAACTTCAAATATTACAAATTGAAGGAACTTCAAGCTTTATTAGTAGCAATCGAGCAATTCAAATTTCTCTGTTCACCCTTCTCCATTTTTCGTTCTTGGTAAACTGAATGAAATTATAAAAGTTTTTCAAACTTGAAACTTGCAACATGCAAGGTATAGCTGGAAGTTTTTTCACCCTTCTCCATTTTCCATTTTCCATTCGTATATTCGTATAGCTAGATTTTTTTTTGGTTACTATATATCACATGAATTCCAACATTGCGTTCCTAGTGATACACATGAAAATAATAAAATTATATTAATTAATTGGCTCAGCCAGGCCATTCAATATCATCCAATCAAATTAGCTTGAACATCCCCATCGATCTCCAAAATCTTCATCTTCGCTGTAATATATAAGTAGACTTATGCATTATACATATATATAGCTGGAACTCGAAATATTCATTAAAAATGCTCAACACCCCTATCCAAAAGTCAATAAAATGTTCCTAAAATACTACATAAGCAAACCTGAAGTTTAATAATTACTTACGGCCGGTTTAATACATTTGTTCAACAAACGATGAAGTTGGAATTAGACACCCATCAGCAGCAGAAACTAAAACCACCCCATGTAGCACTTGTTCCATCTCCAGGGTTGGGCCATCTCATCCCCCTCGTTGAGTTGGCCAACCGACTCGTGGTCCACCACAACTTCACCGTCACCTTCATCATTCCAAACGATGGGTCGTGCATGAAACCCCATAAGAAAGTTCTTCAAGCTCTTGATCCTCTGTCCACCGCCACCTTTCTCCCTCCCGTAAGCTTCGACGACCTCCCTGAAGGTTCCCAGATTGAAACTAGAATTGCACTCACCGTGACTCGTTCCCTCTCTGCCCTACGAGACTCAGTCAAGGTCCTAGCTGAGTCAACTCGGCTAGTCGCAATTGTTTTTGATGCTTTCGGTTCTGACGCATTTGATATTGCCAATGAATTCCACGTGGCACCCTACTTGTTCTGGTCTACAACTGCCATGATGTTGAGTTTTGCATTTCATTTGCCAAGGCTTGACGAGACTATTTCTTGTGAGTACAGGGACATGCCTGAACCGGTCCAATTCCCGGGTTGTGTACCTCTGCATGGTAGGGATTTTCTTGAACCGGTTCAAGATAGGAGCAATGAGGCCTATGAAGCCATACTACGTACATCCAAGAAGTTTGTTTTGGCTGCTGGGGTCCTGGTCAACAGTAGTCTGGATTTGGAACCGGATGTTTTCAAGGCTTTGAAGAAAGGAAGAGCACAAGGTTTTCCACCAGTTTACCCGATCGGACCGATAATTAATCTCGGTTGGACCGATGGTGGAATAAATGAGCAACATGAGTGCTTGAGCTGGCTGGACAGGCAACCACGTGGGTCGGTTTTATTTGTTGCATTCGGGAGCGGTGGGACCTTCTCGCTGGAGCAGATAAAGGAGCTGGCATTAGGGCTTGAAATGAGTGGGCAGCGATTTCTTTGGGTTGTCAAGAGGCCGAATGAGACAGCTAAAAATGGTACTTACTTTACTCCTAATGGCCAAGGCGCACCGGAGGATCCGTTGGGGATTTTACCAAACGAGTTTTTGGAGAGGACTAAAGATGTGGGTATGGTTGTGCCATCTTGGGTTCCTCAGGTCCAAGTGCTGAGTCACGGGTCAACGGGCGGGTTTTTGACCCATTGCGGTTGGAACTCAGTTCTGGAGAGCATCGTGAATGGTGTGCCTTTAATTGCTTGGCCACTTTTCGCGGAGCAAAGAACTAATGCAGTATTGCTAGCTGACGATATAAAGATTGCATGGAGAGTAAAAGTGAATGAGAAGGGGATAGTGGAGAGCCAAGACATTGCTAAGTATGCAAGGGGTTTAATTGAAGGAGATGAAGGGAAGGTGCTAAGGAAGAAGGTGAAAGAGCTGCAAGAGGCAGCAAAAGTTACTTTGAGCCCAGAAGGGTCGTGTACAAGGTCACTTGCTGAGGTGGCCCAGATATGGAAAAGCCACAACTGATCCATGCATGGTTTGTTTTGCTTCAGTATGAACAATCTATAAGATTTCTAGGTTTAGTTATAATTGTGCTTGATAATCTGAGCGTTGTGTTGTATTGCTATATTTATAGGACTTTACAAAAAGAGTTTGAATGAAGAACAAACTCTCCAAACAAAACAGATAACAGATAAAGTATTTGAAAGTATTAAAAGATATGTACAATCTAAAACAACTTCAACAGCCCAAAAGATTGGTCTGTTGAGACTTAGTTTTCTTGAGAGATTCCTGGAGATTGTGGCGGCTTGGATGAGGCGGGAGAACTCAAATTCAAATGTGGTTTATCACGCCCCCGCAAGCTAAGCGGTCGACAACGAATGGGAAGCTTGGTGAGAAGGTAGTTGAAACGAGTGGTGGACAAACCTTTTGTCAAGAAGTCTGCGAGTTGATCTTGAGTGGCAACATAACCCACTGTTAGTTCTTGACGTGTGACTTTCTCCCAAATATAATGATAATCCACTTCAACATGACGTGTGTGTGCATGGAAAACATGATTAGATGCCAAAGAAATAGCAGAAATATTATCACACCAAATCTGTGGTGAGGATAGGGGAAGATGAAGGTCTTTGAAGAGCTTGCGAAACCATGATACAGTGGCAGCAGTAATGGCTAACTGGCGATATTCAGATTCAGTGCTTGAACGAGAGACTCCTTTCTGCTTTTTGGAACTCCAAGCCACGAGATTAGAGCCAAGAAAGATGCAATAACCGCCTGTAGATTTACGATCATCAGGATCCCCAGCATAATCCGCATCGGCATAGGCAGTCAAAGTTAATGAGCCAGGTTTATACACAATACCATGATCTGGTGTGGACTTCAAATAACGAAGAATACGTTTGATAGCAATCCAATGAGTGGAAGTAGGCTGATGCATGAATTGGCATACCTGATTGACTGCAAATGCGATATCAGGACGTGTAAACGTCAAGTATTGGAGTACACCAACAACACTTCGAAATTCAGTGATATCCGAGAGAGGTTCACCATCATATAAACTTAAGCGTCTGCCACTAGCAGCTGGGGTTGACACAGGCTTGCAATCCTCCATTTTGGTACGTTGCAAAAGATCCAAAATATACTTGGATTGAGATAAATATAAACCATGATTAGAGCGATGAACTTCCATACCTAGAAAATAGTGAAGTGGCCCAAGATCCTTCATGAAAAACATGTTGCTCAATTCTTTAATCAGGGAATTGATACGAGTGGTGTCATTGCCTGTGATTAAAATATCATCAACATAGATGAGCAAGTATATTTTGATCGAACCATGACAGTAAACAAATAACGATGAATCAGCAGTAGAAGCCACAAAACCCAAGTGTTCTAAGTGATTGGAGAAGTATTGAAACCAAGCCCTGGGTGCTTGTTTAAGACCATAAAGAGAGCGACGAAGCTTGCAAACATGTTGAGGAAACTGAGGATCAACAAAACCAATGGGTTGTTTCATATAGACTTCATCAGACAAGGATCCATGTAAGAAAGCATTTTGCACATCCAATTGGCGTATAGGCCAAGAAAAACTGACTGCCAAGGCCAGAATCATGCGAATAGTGGAGTGTGTAACAACGGGACTAAAAGTCTCTCCATAATCGAGCCCAGGTTGTTGATGAAAGCCATTAGCAACTAAGCGAGCTTTGAAGCGTTCAATAGAGCCATCAGAATGACGTTTAATTCGAAACACCCACTTATTTGGAAGAACATTCATGGATAGCGTAGAGGGTACCAAATTCCATGTGCCCGCACGTTGTAGGGCATTAAATTCATCCGCCATGGCAGCTCGCCATTCTGGATGTTTCTGAGCATGACTGTAACAAGTAGGCTCAGTAAGCACATTAGTAGTCGAAACATGAACATATTTAGGGTTTGGCTTATGAATACCCTGTTGTGCCCTTGTGACCATAGGATGAACTGATGCAGTAGTTGGCAATATATTCGTACAGGGGCTGGAGCTGGCTAAGGGAGAGGTGCCTAAGGGAGAGGGAGGTGAAGTTGGCTGAAACGGAGAATTGGGAAGAGTGGCCGTTGGTGAAATGTCTAAGATGGGATTAGTAGAGGCAGGAGAGGGTGTGGCTTGGGATGAAGATAAAGGGATGAGAGAAGATAAGGTGGTGAGTGGAAAAGTGGGTGATGGTGGGGCAATAGGAAGGGAAAAAGACCCAAGTTCCATGGGATGTGTATCATGCAGGGAGGAAGAAGTTGAAGTAATACTGGACTGCTCCTGAAAAGGAAGAGAATGCTCATCGAAAACAACATGTTTGGACAAAAAAACTCGACCCGTTTGAGGGTCGAGACATCGATAACCTAGTTGATTCAATGAATATCCTAAGAAAACACATTTCTTGGAACGAAATTGCAATTTATTTGAATTATATGGACGTAAATAAGGAAAACAAGCGCACCCAAATACCTTAAAAAATTCATAGGATGGATCCCGTTTGAATAATTTTGAATATGGAGAAGTTAAGTTTAAAATTTTAGTAGGAAAACGATTAATTAAATAGTTGGCTGTATGAAGAGCTTCAGCCCAATAAGAGTTAGGCATGGAAGCATGTGCTAAGAGCGTTAAACCAGTTTCAACCAAATGCCTATGTTTGCGTTCAGCCATACCATTTTGTTCAGGATGATGTGGGCAAGTATAACGATGATGAATACCATGTTTTTCCAAGAAACTTTTGAACATATTATTAATATACTCACCACCTCCATCAGTTTGAAAAGTCTTAATTTTGGAATTGAAAATATTCTCCATTTGAGTTTTAAATTTAATAAAGGTGGGAAACACATCAGATTTTAATTTGAGAGGGTACAACCATGTATAACGAGAAAAATCATCAATGAAAATAACATAATAACGAAAACCAGAGATAGATAGAGTCGGTGAAGTCCACACATCAGAATGAATAAGTTGTAAAGGAAATTGAGAAACTGAATCAGATGAAGAAAACGATAATTTCTTACTTTTGCCAAACGGACATGAATGACATACATAATCAGAAATCTGCCGACTAATGGGCAATTTACTATTTGAAACAAGAAATTTTAAAATAAAAGACGACGGATGACCAAGGCGGGAATGCCAAACACAATCATCGACACGAACACCAACAAATGCAGACTTGCCATGAGCTTTATTTGAATAAAAACTTGAGTAGGGATATAATCCAGTATTACTCTGGCCTGATAAAAGGATCCTCCCCGAGCGGATATCCTGAACACGAAAGAAATTAGGGTAAAGAACGAAAAAACAATCATTATCTTGAGAAAATTGGTTAATAGACAAAATATTTTGAGAAGCAGTAGGGCAGTATAAGGTATTAGAGAGGACATAAAAGGTAGATGGAGTACGAATATAAGACGTGCCAATTTTAGAGATTTTCAAACCTTGTGCAGCATTCACACCATTGACATGATCAGTCCCATTATACTCTTGAGGGTTGGTGATTTGAGCAAGATCATTGGTGATATGAGCATTGGCACCTGAGTCAAGAAGGCAACTGGTAGCAGATGGGCGAGCCAAAACAGTCAGTCTGGCAGAGAGAACACGACCTTCATAGGAGAGGTTAAGGCGGTTAAAACAGTTAATCGCAGAATGACCATTGCGATGACAAATTTGACATTTGACAACTGATTTGTCAGAGGATGCAAAGCCAGAAGAATGGGATGGAGCTGCTCCAAGAATACCAGCACCAAATCCACGAGACACACCACCATTGCGAGCTGAGGTGGATAAGAAACCACCACGAAAACCACCAGAGCGTCCCCCACGAGCAGAATGAGGACTACCACTCACACGACGACCACGAGTAGCCGCCATAGCAGTTACACCAGTGTCACTAGGAAGTTAAAACGCCAACTGACGAGTCTCCGCACTAAGAAGCAGTGCCTCCAGAGCAGAATAGGAGATGGGAGATTCACGGGCTTGGATTGAAGCAACCGTGTTTTCATACAACGGACCAACATTGTTCATAATGACAGCAATCAAGTCAGCATCAGTTATGGGAGAATCAGAAAGAGCAAGTTGATCAGAAAGGGCATTAACTTTATCTAAATAATCAGCAATACAGAGGTCACCTCGACGGAGATTCATAAGAGTACCACGCAACTGGACAACGCGGTTGTGAGAGGAGGGAGCATAACGTTCTTGAAAAGCTTTCCAGGCTTCTGTAGCACTAATACATTTCACAATTACGGACATGACAGGTGGTGTCAAGGAAGCCGTGAGCCACGAGAGAACCGTCTGATCCTGTTGAATCCAAGGTTCAAAAAGTGGATTCACTTCATCAGTCAATCGACCTTCAGCATCTAAAAGGAAGGCAGTTGGACAGGGAGCAGTACCATCAACAAATGAGTAAAGTCCTCGACTACGAAGCAAAGGAATGAACTGAGCCCTCCGTAGAGGGTAGTTATGACGATCAAGTTTGATGGTCAGAAAGCTGGAAACATTGGGGAGAGAGGTTGAGGGAAGAAAATGTCGTGAGACTGGAAGAGGGTGATACCATATAAGATTTCTAGGTTTAGTTATAATTGTGCTCGATAATCTGAGCGTTATGTTGTATTGCTATATTTATAGGACTTTACAAAAAGAGTTTGAATGAAGAACAAACTCTCCAAACAAAACAGATAACAGATAAAGTATTTGAAAGTATTAAAAGATATGCACAATCTAAAACAACTTCAACAGCCCAAAGGATTGGTCTGTTGAGACTTAGTCTTCTTGAGAGATTCCTGGAGATTGTGGCGGCTTGGATGAGGTGGGAGAACTCAAATTCAAATGTGGTTTATCACAATCCACACATGCAACTGTCGTTTAGTTTGTTTTTGTTGGTCTTTTTTCATTTCCCTTCGGTTGTCTCAAGACTATTACTTATATTAAACAATTGCATTGTGGTTGATGTTTTGATTGTTTTTGGGTTCTTCTCTTTTGTGTGCCCTCAATCTTTTGTGTACTGTATATTGTTTAACATAGTTTGAATAGTAATCATGCATTTATGAATTTATCCTGTTTGTAAGTTTGGTTGAAACTTTTATTATTGGATGATATATACTTGCAACCCCCCATGTAGGGGATGCACATATTTCCTCATTTGTGAATAATATATTTTAACTGATTAAAATCAAGGAACTGTTCAATTTATTAATCTTCATTTGAAGATCATTACTACAAAAAATCATTCGAATTGGAGATTGTTTAATCATCAAAACTTATGTTATTGGTACCTAAACCGTCGATTTATTCTATAGATTTGAATGACTAAATGATCTCCATTTGAAATGAATTTTTGTATGAGTGATCTTCAAATGAAGATTAAGAAATGGAATCGTTCCGATTTTGAAATTTGTATAGTCAAGATACGTTATTCGCAAAGGGGAATGAGCTCATCCCCAAAGAGAGAGTGCAAGTATTATCCTTTATTAATTTTTTTAATCAGATCATGATTTGTCATGAGTGGGTTGGGAGGAAAAGATGTTCACATAAGCAATCCAATAATATTGATAATTTCTGTTCTTTTCAAAACTTTACATATGTAGGATAATACGTGTGTTCCCCATGAGAGAATCTACTTGTCCCCCCACTTGATTAACGCATCTTCATCGTACAAATATCATAATCGAAAGATCATATCTCTAAAAAGTCATTTGATTTGGAGATCGTTTAGCCATCTATATGTGTTAAACCAATCAACGATTTTGGTAACAAGTAACATCCTTATGATAACCCGTCCATTTGTTTGATGCATATGAATAGCTAACGGATCCCCAAATTGAATGATTTTTTACAGATATGATCTTTGGATGATCATAAATAGAATGAACGGATCCAATTGTGATGTTTGTACGGTGAAGATATGTTAAATATAAGTGATGGGACAAGCAGGTTCCCCATGAGGGGAACACAAGTATTATCCACATCAAAAATTCTTGGGTGCTCCGGAGTACGGGGTACTCCAGATTTTTTAACCGTTGGATCTTGATTTTTATATTTTAAAACAAAAATCTAACCGTTAAAAAACCCGGAGTACCCCGTACCCCGGGATATGCAAGAAAGACTCTATCCACATACATATATCAAACAATGAAATTTTCAATTGTCAGAATTTTAAATGATGAAAATCTATTTCCTGTCATTTTAGAATTTCAAGTAATTTGTGATTTCTTCATTCAAACATAGCGTAAGAGTTTCTTTTCATTTGAGATTGTACAACACTTATAGCTGAAAAAAAATCTAATTTTCATAATTTTCTTTTTGCTCCTAAAACATGCATATATTTTTGTTTTTTATTGATAAGAACCGATAGAGTGATATTTCATTCATCAACACAAACAAATACAATGGTGCTAATTGAGTACATAGCTCATCAGTACAAATATATTGCAAATTAACGATAGACGCAGCATATCTTTCATGGCGACCATACCGCTAACGAACGAGGCCACATAAAGTAGCGAGACCACATAAAGTAGCGAGCGAAGCCACCATCTCTAAGCGTACAAGGTGGCAAAGCCACCAGATCTGAACGCACAAGGAGGCAAAGCCACCAGATTTGAACGCAAAGCCACCGAATCTGGGCACTTAAAGCAGTACATCCACATAATTAGCCGAGGAGAGCATCACTACCATATATAGAATCACGCTAACGAAGGTGGATTCGATCCACCAGCAGCCACAAATCTAACCCTAGACCACAAATCAAGGCCGAATCAAAGAAGAGACCTTGGGGTGTGGCCCAGATCCGGATAGGGGGCTTAAAGCCATGAGAAGATGCTCACAAAATGGTGGGAGAGAGAGAAAACAGGAAGGGGAGAGGCAGCGAAGGCGCTGTGCAGATCGAGAGAGAGGGCAACGCGAGAGCAGGGGGAGGCAAATGGGAGGGAAGGGGAAAGGAAGTCTGGGAGAAGATAGGGGAGAGATGAAGAGAGGAAGAATAAGAAACATCTAGCATCTTTACGATAAACCGTCTTTATGATAAGCATGCACGTATTTGGACATGAGTATAGATGGAAATTGATGGGAAACAAAAAAATAGATGATAAGGGACCAAATTCAAGTACATGGAGATTTGAGTAGTTAATTTACTTATTAGGAGTTAATTTTTACACACCTTTTGACCTTTTATATATATATATATATTTTTTTTAACCGTTGAATTTAATAAATTAAATTAAACTAATGAATAAGATTAAGTAGAAACATGTAAAAGGAGAAAATGTATGGGTCCAACTTCAGTGGTACGTACCATTGAATGGTACGTACTGTTAAATGGTTAAGATTCATTTGAGCCCCACTGCAAATTAATCTGAACAATTCAATAGTCGTACCATTGAATGGTACGTACCACTCAAAATTTTTCCGAAAATGTATATGTATTTATCATTTTCCATCCCTCAGTCATTTATCATACAAACACGGGTGGTTTGTCCAAAAAACAAAAACGGGTGGACCCGTTTAAAGTCCAAATCGATTGACCCGTTTTAAACTTTTAAACATAAACGACCCAAAAACCGTCCCGACTCCCAACGTTCTACCAAAACCCTATAAAGAAGAGGTTTTAGCTCCTCCCGCCTCCGACCGTCGTGGGTGTAGATCGGAGCTCCAGTGACTGTGCGTAAATGGAGAAACCTCTAGTGGCGCTCGATAAAGGCACCATCTGCTCGTCGTGGAACTACTCCGGCCAGAGATTAGCCACTGGTTCCGTCGACGGAACCCTCGCGGTCTTCGACTCGCGCGACCCTTGCTCGTCCACCTTGTCCTGCACCTCAAAATCCAAGGTTTCGAACTCCCTCCATTTTTTAATTGACTTCACATTTCAGGAATTGGCCCATTAATTTTTTTGTTTTTATTGAAATTTGCAATTCCACTTAAAAGGTTGTGTTTTTGTTTCTGAAATACTGTGATTGTTTGGGTTTTAGGTGCACGAGGCTGCTGGAATTGTGAAAATTGCTTGGGTTCCGCCGGAATACGGTGACGCAGTGGCGTGTGTTTGCACAGATGGGACTTTGTCATTGTGGGAGGAAGTTGCTGAAGGTATTTTCATTGAGTTTATGATCTTTTCTAACTGAAGCAGTTTAATTTTAGTTAAGGAATAGTGAGGACAATGCTTTTTTTAATTTGTTTTCGAGGCGCATTGTGTTTCCTGATGCATATTGAATCACCCGTTTCCAAGAATTGGGTATAGGAATTTCACTGAGCATTGTATCTGATGAAAGTTTAGTAATTGTTGTTGTCTAGATGCACAACCTCTTCAATGGAAGCTCTGCACAAGCTTTAATAGCGGTTCGACTCAACTGCTAGACACCCAATTCGGAGTCTCACCGGCAGGTTTAAAAATGGTTAGCTTTTATGCTGCTACTGCTTTTCTTTAATTTGGGCATTGCAGTTACACTTTCTAAAATCAAGTTTGTAAGTGAAAAAGTCATGCTTGGGATTACTGCTTTTATCTTTCGTTTCATCTAATATGATTTAGGTTCCAGTTTATGTTCAGTTGGCACCCTGCGCAACATGCTCAATGGACACTGTGTGAGAGTGAAATGCAACAAACTTTAATTTGTTTCGTTTTTATAGGTTACTGCATATTCAGATGGCCATATCAAGGTCTTTGAGCTACTGGATCCCTTGGAACTGAAGAATTGGCAGCTTCAGGTGGATCATTTTATCTAATTCAATCTGATAATGTTACTTAGACCATGTAGTTTTATTTTAATGTTATAATGCAGCTCAAATTGATGCTGAATCTGATTATGTTTATTTTTGCACAAAACCGAAACATTATATGTTAGGTCTAGTTTTATTTCCTGTAAAGTCATCAGTATTTTTTCTGCTTATAGATAATAGAATGATACATTGTTCTCGTGAATATGAAAAGAAAAACAATGGCGATTACTCCTTCTTTCCCTAATTCTTCACCTTTTTAAGATTTCTTGCCAGTTGAACAATGATAAAGGAGAACGACTCCTGAAAGAATTTTACAGTTTGAAACTACTCTCTGACCTTATTTTCTTTGTGTTCTTTTCCTCCAGGCTGAATTTCAGAATGTTATTGATTCGGTGTCTACAGTGGGGCAAGCCATGTGCTTATCTGCATCTATATCTTGGAATCCACAAAGAGGAGACAGCCAGGAATCAAGTTTTGTTTTGGGTTTCAATTCAAACACACCACAACTTAATTCCGCCAAGGTATGATAAGTTCTTCTTACTCCTGTTTCCTAATTAATTGTCATTCATTTTCTTACGTCTGTAGGCCACATAAATGTTGCATGTATTGATTGTCTTCTTAAATGCACGGCTTTTTCTTTTCTGCGGTATATGTTGAAGTTTGGTATCATTTGGAGGTCCAAAGCCTAGCTCTACTTTTCAAAAATGGTATTGTACGAAATCTTATGATAGTACTTTACAGGTATGGGAATTTGATCTGGCTCATCAAAGATGGCTTCCAGTTGCAGAGTTGGCTTTGCCAGGTGACAGCAGTGATCAGGTCTATGCGGTTGCGTGGGCACCGAACATTGGAAGGTAGGGAATTGTCTCATTGCTCATGCAAGCACTGTTGAGTAATGATTAGGAATTTGAGCTTTTCTGTTTTATGTCTTCGTAAATTGGAAAAAATGGTTTCGTTCTGTTCTCTACCAGAGAGTGAAATTGTATATATTTGATTCAGGCCGTATGAGGTAATTGCTGTTGCCACTCACAAGGGAATATCAATATGGCATCTTGGGTTAAACCCTGACTTAGATGGAAGGCTCTCATTGGAGAAGATTGCACTGCTTTTGGGTCACAAAGGCGAGGTATGAATAGAACTTTCGAAAATGTTATCAATCAATTAATTTGGAAAGTAAATTGATATCAACGGTGTGTGCATGTTGGGGTATACGAGTGTAGAGGCTTAAGAGGGCAAAATGTGTGTTACCTCAGAGAGCAAGGCTATGAACCTTCCTAATTGATTGATGTTTTCATGTTGTGATCAGGTCTGGCAGATGGAATGGGACATGAGCGGAATGACGTTGGCGACCACCGGGAATGATGGGGCCGTACGGTTGTGGCAGTCTAGTTTGAACGGAGTTTGGCATGAAGAGGCTACTTTTGAACCCACTTCCTAGTCCCTCTGTTTTTACATGTTACTGTGCCAATTGACTGTTTGAACATTATTGATTGTAACTTTACAGAAATTCGATGTGGAAGGAATCGTTTTCGCTTTCAGCTGGACCTATTGTATTGTCCAGCTCGGCTCAATAAGAACAACTCCAATCCAATCGAGGCCTATGACCTATAATTTTAGGCCTTTGGACTTTGTAATTCCTCTCCAAGTCAATGACCAATAATTTTAGGTCTTTGGACTTTACAATTCCTCTCCAATCCAAAGAAAAAAGGAACGAGAAGCACTTTACACCCAACAGGCACTGCTCATGGGCCCCGCAGGATAGCCCTTTAATCAGGTGGCAGTGATCCAATGGCTAGCATTTCAAGATTAAATGGGGAAATGTCAACATCATTAAATTGAAACTTTGGTTTAGCTATGATGTTTGGTCTCGAAAGAAAACTGTTCCTGGAGAGATTTTTTCAGGGCGATTATTTGGGTCCAACTTCAGTGGTACGTACTATTCAATGGTACGTACTGTTAAATGGCTAAGATTCATTTGGGGCCTACTGCAAATTAATCTGAACCATTCAATAGTCGTACCATTGAATGGTACGTACCACTCAAGATTTTTCCCGATTATTTCAGTCTGATATGATAATTACTCGAGCGCTTAGTGGTGTGTCAGATTAATCTGTGCATCAAATAATACGTCGCACTAATAATTTTCTAAAAAAATTTCATAGAAAAATTGATGTTAAAATGTGAAAAAAATTAAAAAAACCAAAGAAAAACAGAACAAAAAAAAAAATCGTGACCACAAATTTGCATCTATATCATCTATGAAGGCATGCATGTTTATTAGAGGGGCAACAAATCGTGACCACACACATGCTTATTAGACGAAACCCTCTTATCTTTGCGTGGAACATAAATTCTGACTGGACAGTTTCCAGAATAAAGTCGATTAATCCGAAAAATTAAAAAACGGCAACAAATGGAGAAGAAGAGCTCTAGAGTTTGTGTTACAGGCGCTTCTGGATTCATTGGCTCTTCACTTGTTCAAAAGCTCCTGCAGCACGGCCATGCAGTCCATGCCACCCTCAGAAACTTGGGTCTCTCTCTCTCTCTCTCTCTCTCTCTCTCTCTCTCTCTCTCTCTCTGTGTTGCAAGTTGCAACCCTCTTATGGTTACTCCATATGTTGCAGACGATGCGTCGAAAGTCGGGCTTCTCAAGTCCCTTCCAAATGCAGACACCAAACTGTTGCTGTTCCAAGCTGACATATATGACCCCAATGAGTTTGAGCCTGCCATTGAAGGGTGCGAGTTTGTTTTCCATGTGGCCACCCCCATGCAGCATAACAACCAAAGCTCTCAGGTCAGACACTCATATTTTTGAGGCAGGATAATATATGGGATTGGAGTCATCGGACTAAATAGTCCAATTCCATCCTTAGCAGTTAAACTAAACGTCAAAAGGGTTGGATAACTTAATCCAATCCATTCTTTTCTCATCTTGAACAATACTCTAATTCAATCCTGCGGTGCAAGCGAACGGTTAGTTAATTTGAGGATTTGATTATGCAGTACAAGGACACAGCAGAAGCTGCTGTTGCTGGGGTGAGGATCATTGCCGATTCCTGCATTCGTACGCAGACCGTCAAGCGACTCATCTACACTGCAAGCGTACTAGCTGCGTCGCCGAGGACAGAAGATGGGGCTGGATTCAAACCCTACCTTGATGAATCATGTTGGACACCTCTTGACGTCTCATTTCCTCATGGCACTGATTTCACAATGGTACCTCTTCTACTTGCTCTTACATTATTCATTCTACGATAGATCATTGCGCTACGATTAATTAACATCGAATAATTACGTTTGATTTTTAATCTGGAAATATGTTCAAGGGGTATGTCGTATCAAAGACTTTGGCAGAGAAAGCAGTGCTGAGCTATAACGACATTGATGGTGGTAAATTAGAAGTGGTAACTCTTCCTTGTGGCCTAGTAGGAGGAGAAACTCTTCTGCCAAATTTGCCTTCGAGTGTCGGAGTAGTTCTATCACAGCTTACCGGGGACTCGAACACTTACAATGCTTTGAAATTCGTACAAGAAGTTATCGGTTCAGCTCCTCTTGTACACATTGAAGATGTCTGCCAAGCACATATCTTCAGCATGGAACAACCATCGATGAGAGGTAGATTCTGCTGTGCAGTTGCCAGTCCGAGTATCAAAGAAATCGCTGCCTGCTTCCAAGAAAACTACCCAGAATACAAGATAGCAAAAGAGTACGGATCCAACTTTAACCTTTTATTTTTCCGAAATTTCTCCCTACTTTTGAACGTTTAACTCCACGAATATTATCCGTTTTCATATTCATGACCGAATTCATTTCAGATTCGCCGAAGGACCAGATGAAGGAATCAAATGCGACTTCACTAAGCTGGTGAAGATCGGCTTTGAGTACAAGTATGGCATGAAGAACATACTAGATGACAGTGTAGCAAGTGGAATGAGGTTATCGAAGAACTCTCTTTCTCAACTGATTTAATTTTCGGACTGCAGAAATATATATAACTTGTGTAGCTACATTATTTGGAGATAGATACACCGATATACAAAGCTTCGATTATTGTATTCATTAAACGTCTAAAATCATCACTCAATAGAAAATAATACACAACGCAGTACAAGTAAACTTAGTAGCTTATATGTAATTACTTCTGAATGTTGGGTTCATCTTCACATTCTAGCAACATTAACACAACTGAATCCATTGTCGGTCATTTGTTCCTATCTTCCTCCACGCAAGAAATACCAATCTCGATCATCTTTGCTGCTTGGTTCCTGCTGAACTGCCCTTCCAGCAAATCCTCCATCCATGGATCTTCCCCGCTTTGCAAATTCCTTTTGGCTACCCTGATAAACCTCTTCATCTCTGCTTCTTCCTCCTCAGCATGCTCCACCACCCGATTTGAAAGTTGAATGGCCTTCACTATCTCTAGAAGCACCACTCCATAACTGTAAACATCAACTTTTGTAGTAATTGAAAGATTCAAAGCCCACTCCGGGGCCATATACCCTTTTGTTCCACGAATGTGAGATGATACTGCATTAAGGCCACCTCTCTGGGATAACTTTGCTAACCCGAAATCTGCAATCTTGGTTCAAAATTACTGTCTAGGAGTATATTTTCAGGCTTCACATCACAATGGATAACCCATTCTAGACACTCATGGTGAAGATATGCTAAACCCGTCGCTATCCCTAGTGCAATTTTGAGCCTCTCTTTCCGTCCTAGAAAATTGGGGGGAACAAGTACTTGTCCAGTGGTCCATTTTCGACAAACTCAGAGATCAGAAGTCTGTGTTTACCTTCAGAACAGAATCCCCATGTTCTCACTAGGTTCATGTGATTGATTTTTTCCAACTGTGCTCACTTCTGCCCAAAATACTTCTTCCGCTTGATAAATATCTTTCCAATTTCTTGACAGCTACCACTCTTTGATTGGCCAGAACACCCTTATATACAACCACAGAAGCCCTCTTCCCAGCTCTTCCTTGAAGAATACATATACGCCCATCTCACCCTTTTACTGGGTTTGACATACATTGAATAAGAACCTATTTGAACCTCAGTGTCTTTGATGCTGCAACGTTTAGAGACATTAAAATTGATGCGTTCGGGTATTTCCACACTTGGAGGCAGCCTTAAGAATCGACTGCCCTGGATAGTTGGAGAGCTGCGCCCATTGAAGAGAGCATTTTTTGTGCAACACGTGTTTCCCCTAGACCTAAATGCTTCACAACGGCAATCCTCCACGCAGAGTTTTCTGCAGTGGCGAATGGGAGTGGATTCACTGTAATTGAGACCAAATCCATAGAAATCTACACACTAAATCTCCATGAATTGATGGGGACTGAGAGCATGTAAGCTTGAACTTAGGCTTGCAACCCTCGTTCCAGTTATTTGTATCCACTACCTCATAGCCAGGAAGGCACGAGCACTTGGGCTTTGGTGTATAGACACAAACCGCATTTCTCCCACAGATCTCATGCAACCCTACACGGCTGTACCAGAGCTTCCCAGGTGATCACCCATGATCCTGTTGACCCGTTGAGACAATAAAGTCTGAAATTTCCATCATGATCCATTGTCAACCGTCTTTTAACCCTCACACCCATGTCGGTAGCACTGAATTGCCATTGATCACTGGATATGAAATTTCCCGTTTCATAAATACTAGCAATTCTGCTACTGTTGTAGTTTGTTGTACCATTCTGGTATACCGTCGGACCAGGATTTGGCCAATAAACACTACACATGTCAGGACCGTCGTACATCAACCTCAAAACATTGTCATTATCAAAAAACAAACTATGATAACCGGTACCAAAGTTCCTTCTTCTCAAATTGGATTTCAACTTCATGCTCTTTGTAAATGGTTGAGTTGGGAGAAGAGTATCAGTAGGAAAATCAAAGCTTTGCTAGAGAATTTTACCTTGTCGGTCCTTCAAAACAAGGTTTCTGGAATTCAAAAGCTTCGTCCTTTCATCACCGGTGGGAGTGGAGTTGGTGCTGGACTCCCAGACAATTGTGCCATCCACATCAGTCAAGACCATTGTGCCATCTTGGCTCAGCAAAACTCTAGACCCCAAAGCATTCACTGGTCTGTCTGTGTTAGCCATCCAAACAAGGGTTCTGTCCTTGGAGTTTGTGAACCAAATGGAGAACCAGTAGGCATTTGTGCCCAACCCACGCGTGAAAGACTTATCCGGTGAAGTTAGGAAGTCAGAATCGTCTTCCACTGAAAGAGAAGATCCTCTTTCAAAAATATTTTTGCCTTTTGCTGCTGCAGAAGTGCAGAAAAACACAGTGATGACTACAAGCTTTAGAAAGCAAGCAAATTTTGGAGACGAAACACTTTGGTTTCCCATTGTTGGAGTAAAAGTTCAGTTTTGATGTCTTTAAATGGTGAAGAACTAAATAACCAGTGTGGAACAAGGTTTTCAAGCAAGAATTCAGTGAAGACTCAACTACACTTCACTGGTTGACTGACCTTAACCTACTCCCTACGTTTTAAGGACACTCCGTACAGAAGTGTGAAAGGGTGCCATAAAGACACATTTATTTCTAAGTTTTGGTTTTAAACTTGTTCTTATGGTTTTATTGGAAAAATCTTGAGTGGTACGTACCATTCAATAGTACGACTATTGAATGGTTCAGATTAATTTGCAGTGGGGCCCAAATGAATCTTAACCATTTAAGAGTACGTACCATTCAATGGTACGTACCACTGAAGTTGGACCCGGTTTTATTACCAAGGAAAAGTTTGTAAACAAAACTCATGATAACAAAAAACCCATTATCAAGTAATCAAGACACAAAACTTATGTCAATCAACCGAAACGCAAACTCATACTAAACACATATCAAGTTCCAAACTTCCAATTTCTAACAATTGAGAGCTTCTTATCACCAAAATTCAGTAATCCTCTACAAATACAATGTGGTTACAAATTCACATTGTACTAAATTCATTGAAGACAAAGACCAAGAAATTCCCCAGAAAAGCCCAACAAAAGTACTTCTGGCACCTTTAAAGTTTTTCTTTAGCAAAGCGTCTGATAACGGAAAACACAACACACACAAAAAGGACAAGCAAGCAACTTAGCAGTACCCCATAGTAACCGATCAAAACACAAAACACACATCAATTAATCATAACAAGAAAACCATCATCAGTCAATTATTCTAATAAACCAAAACTCAAACTCATAGTAACCAATCGAAACAAAAAACCGATATCAAGTTAACTTCCGATTTCTAATAATTGACAGTTTATTGTCACCAAAACCAAGTAATTGTCTACAGCTACAATCTGGTTACCTGCTCACATTGTACTGAATTCAATAATTCATTGAGGAAAAATATCAAAAACGTACCTCAGAAAAGATCAACAAAATACTTTTGACACCTTAAATCTTGCAAGTCGTCTATTTTCTTCGCTAAGCACACTGCCCAGCGCCAGTGACGCATTCCACAACTTGCATGCAACATACAGCGGGTTCAATGCCACATGACATGTCTAAATTTTTTTCTACATACTAATGCATTACTGAATTGGAATACCACACAACGGTTAACCCGTTCCTCCACATTTCAAAGGAAATCCAGAGTTTCAACGAGTCAAAACCAGACATTTGATTTTGACAAAAAAAAAACAGACATTTTATGGGGAATTTTCTTCAAATTTAAACCAAGGTTTCTGACAAAAAAATAAAAATAAAAACCAAGGCCCCTATCTTTATTGAACGGTCCAGATAACACCACCTGCTTCACATTCCCAGGAGTAAGCAAATTGAACGGTCCAGATCAAGCCACTTACTCTGACTCTTTTGATGATAACAAAAACCAAACGGTCGTCTCCTCCAACCAACACCCGCTCTAAACACTCTCACTCCACCTCTCGCTCTCTCCTCAATGACTATCACCTGCATTCAATCTCTCTGTAAATCCCCCGCCTTTCTTCCCCCTCCAACTTTTCTGGGTTCCCCTTGTTTCTCGCGGAGCCCAGACCCGAACCCGTTTTTCAGAAACAGAGAATCCAAGTTTTACACAGAGAGAAGAATCGGCAGTAAAAGCAGAAGAGGTGGAGGTGGGATTGTGTGCGGTGCGGTGTTCCCAATTGATCCATGGGCACCCAGCATTGACTCACAGAGCATAGCTTCACAGCTGTTTGCAGCTTCCCTGTTTCCCTACCTGGGTTTCTTGTACTTCATCACCAAATCCAAGTCTGCCCCAAAGCTCACCCTTTTTGGGTTCTACTTCTTGCTTGCCTTTGTGGGGGCCACCAGTGAGTTTTTCCAGTTCCAAATTTTCTCTTTCTATTACCTTTTTTTGAATTTTTTTTAGGGCTTCCTGGGTTTTTGATAATTAATCCTTTTTTGGGTTGCTTAATTTAGCATTGTTAAGCTCTCCATGTGGGCAATTCCTGAAAATTTGAGAAGCATATTGGTTTTCATATTGCATATTGGTGTGTTCTTGGACTGTGCTTATTCCTTTATGATAGTCTCTTTGCGGAGAAGAACTTACATGCAACTGAAGACGCCAAGTTGGCGATATCTCATACTAATCGTGCGATGCTATGTGAACCATACCATTCATGCGATGCTATTGAACTAGTTTGAACACATGACGTTACGTGATAGGTTTAGAATGCCGTCACTTTGGCGTTCCAGTTGCATGTTAGTTTGTCTCAAAACGAAAAGACAATGCTTGTGTTTCTATTGAGCAAATGGCGACATAATCACATTCAATTGCCCCTCCAAAAACTCACTCCAGTTGGAATGTTTTGTTTCATGTTGAATTTGGCCTAATATTGTAACTTCTTTACTGACATCCTTCATTTTGTTGTTTGCTTTCCTCTCATCGACTGAGCAGTTCCTGCTGGAATTTATGGTAAGTTTTTATGTTTGAGAATTGAGAATGGTGTGCACTTCATATCAATAAGTTGCATGGATCAATGCCTTACTTTACCATGGTTATGTGGCTGAACAGCAAAGGTGAACTATGGCACTTCGTTGGCAAATGTCGATTGGTTACATGGCGGGGCAGAGGCACTTCTCACTCTAACCAACATTTTCATTGTGTTGGGGTTGAGAGGAGCTCTCAGAAAAGCTGGAGATGCAGAAGAAAGAACATCAGCTCCTATTCCCGGGTTGAAGGATGAGAAGAAAACTTCTGTTTAGGTGCAGCAGACGGCTTTCGCTTGGTGTTTCATTCACTGTATGTAAAGTTGTAACACCTTTAGTGTTTTTTCTTTTTTGTGTACAATCATGCATATCACTTATGTTCCTCCCATATCCTTATCTTTCTGATTCTGTTATGTTGTTATTTAACTAAGAACATAACCGCTCCCTTCGAGTCTCTGAAACTTTGTTTATGTGTTGACAGCAATGTTGTAGGATCTTCAGTTATCCTATTTGGATATAAGTTGTGTTGTATGAATTGCTGCTGTATTTTAAACCAAATTGTCTCAATTGGAGTTTAAAAAGGAAAAAACTTCAAAAACTTGTCGATGCTATGATAATTATCTTTTACTAGAAATCTTCCTCTTCTATAATACATGGTTGATGCAAGATGTGCAACAAGCTAGTGGCAATCTTGATGCCACTTATTCTTATATTCTCAAAGACCAAGTAGAATTATAAGAAAAATCCTGGGGAGTCAAATGGGAAACAGGGGTCGAATTCCACTGGCTCCAGTGGGAAATCCATGTCTGGAATCGGAGAATTGGTTGACGAATTGTTGGCTGAGATTATCTCAGTAAGTTCAGATTCCGAACGTTGCTCGTTTCCTGCAATGTTTCTCATCTGGCTAGGCGGCTCAAAGTAATAGTTTGATCCGCCTGCGGCCAGAGATAGCAACGATTGATTGAAATTGTCAAAAAGACTGTTATCATCAAGCATTGACGAAAGAAAGGCGTCATCGTTGTTCATGCATCCGAATGAAGTTGAAGTAAAAGAGAATGGAGATGCCGTGTTCTCTCTGTCGTCCAAGTTCTCAGTATTGACTCTCAGATTAGTTGGGAAGCTCATTTGGTTTCCTTGAGACTGCTGGTGTTGATAAGTATTGCTATGACTGTGTCGTTTTCGTTCTTGCTTTTCTGGTGATGGTGGTGGTGGAACTGAACTGCCGCCATGAGAACATGTGTGCTTCCCTTTGTATGTAATTTCGAAGACGGTGGGGTTTTCATCCGATCTTTGCACTTGCTTTGTAGCCCAACAACTTTGCGTGTTCCGGTACGTGCATCTGTAATAGCTTCTGCAGATTTTAAACAAATTGGTCATCAGAATTGTTCATAACAATGTCAAACTTTGTATTTTGCAGAAGAACACTACTTTGTTTGCAGCTTCTCAAGGATGAATCTAATTTCTCTCAAAGTCTTGGGATTTTGTGCACGTGCGTGTAAAAAGGTAATGTATTTTATGTTGCTTTTGGACACGTGGCACCAGTGACTGTTACTGCAAATGATTGCGGCAGGATAAGATTAACTGATTGAGTAACAAAAAGATCCTTAATTTACCTGGGATATCTGGCTCCTAGGATGTCTTTCTGCCCATATTTTCTCCAGCTGTGGCCATCTTCATGGGGACCTTCAATCCCATTCTCGGAGCTAACTCTTGTGACATGTTCGGTCCATTTGGCCATTTCCTTTCTGCAATTTGCAAATTCAAATCAGCATTTGATTCTTTGTGATTACACTCGTTTGGTGGTAAGGATTAGAATGGATTGGATAACTCACCGGATGGATTAGTGACGAGGAAACTTATCCCTCCCAATCCTACCATTTTTGTGGGAATTAGAAGGGTTAAGTTTCCTTCGTCGCTAATTCATCTTCTACCTTCAATATCGAAGTTGGCATCCATTTCTTCATTCAACATGTATTGAATTTAGTGCATTATCTTTTTGACTTAATTGTTAGTCCAGTCTCACCTTTTCTTGGAGGCCACTGTGAGGTCCTGATGATCCTGGAGACTTCTGTTGTTGTTGTCGCAACAAAGACCTGCGTTGGCTGACATTAGCGACTCCGGCACGCTAGCTATTACCCCGACAGGACTTTGTGGCGAACCGCTACATTTCAGCATCAGAAGTGCCTTCTCATATGACGACAGTATCCTCTGCACTAAAAATTGCTTGGTGTCTGACGACGATTTTGCATTTAGACTTAGCCTCAACTGTTTTGCTAGCTCCATCCCTTCAATGATCTCACTGACCAGTGACTTCTGCTCCAAGCTCTTACTAGAATCCATATTTCAATTGTATGTATATGTCAATTGGGATTACGAGAAATGTTACTTTGTTTCTGATACAAGCGATATTGGGGAAGGGAGGGTTTGAACACAGGACCTCAGACGCTCTTAACCACGTGAACTACAAGTCCCGTGCAGGATTATGAGCAGTGTTTAAACACCTTCATCAACTTCATCACACTAAATCTTCGCAATTCCGAGAAAGAGCAGAAGCCAAGGAGATTCGGAAGCTCCGGAAAGTTGTTTGAAGTATGAAGGTACAAACATGGAATTGGTATCCAGAATTTGAAGACTCTTTGGAGTGAGTTATTGAGCAAGCGGGAAAGAGAAGAAGATGAGTGTAGTAAAGCTGCAGAAGCAAAGAGAGTGAGAGAGTTGCATTTGAAAGGAAAGTGGAGAGATTGTCGATATATATATGGGTGACTTGTTTGAATAATGGAGTGAAGATTGGGAGAGTGGAAAGTCTGAAGTTTTGACTGAGAAACCGAGTTTTTTTTCAGCTCTGACCGGTCTTTGGTCTGCATATAGAAAAAATGTCTATGCTGACCAATTCAACATCTTCTAATTCTCTACTTATCTCTCTCTCTCTCTCTCCCCCTCTCCCTTTGTGATTTGCCCTTTGTGGCATTGCATGATTGCGATTTGGATGAGTAATGTCAAGAGTTGTTGTGTTGTGTGAGTAAGGTGCTTGCTAAGAATGTTCAAAGTTCATAGAGAAACTTTTTGACCGTGATTGTCCTATTGTCACATGATGTTATTAATTTATGTGTTATAATATGAGTGAGCGACAATGTTAATATATGAGAGGCTTTAAACATAATACGTAAATATGTATTTTATATTATAAATAAAGAGAATTGTTATTAGCACTCCAAAAATTTTGTCACATCCCAGACCAGCTCTGCCGTAGCATGATATTGTCCGCTTTGGGCCACGCCGTCACGGTTTTGTTTTTGAGAACTCACGAGTAGTTTCCCAGTGGGTCACCCATCTTGGGATTGCTCTAGCCCAAACTCGCTTAACTTCGGAGTTCCGATGGAATTCGAAGCCAGTGAGCTCCCAAAAGGCCTCATGCTAATTGGAGGTGGGCATGTACATATAAGGCACATCACCCCCTCTTCGTTGGTCGATGAGGGATATCACAAATTTAATTGTGCACGTCAAACTTTCTATATTTAGATTTTTAAAATGTCAATAATAGTTCTCTAAATAAATTAATAACACCACATGACTGTGCTACGATGAAAAGATGCTTAGTATACTCCCATTTCCCCACTTCCTAATACTTGGTGATTCTAGAACATGAGATGCAGCCGCGTTGGTGTGGAAAAAAGAAGTGAAAAGCTATCTGGTATTTGCTTATTGGTCAACACAGTTATAAGCACTTGGACATCTTATGTGACGAGTTTTTTGACCATGTATGGTTGTTGTATCTCTTTTTCTATTGTTAATGGTATTTATATCCTTATCTTAAAAAATGTATTTTAATAATGATACATGAATCTTAAGTTTAGCATGTTGTACTAGTGACTGTAAATATAATATTCAAAGTACTCATGACACGTCTTTAATTTATGAGCATTTAACTCAAAACTAATTCGGCAATATAAAAAAAAGCCGAAAATTATTTGAAATAGAACAAAAGTCTTTGATTGTCATGTTAATTTCACACCCTCAACCATACAAAAAAAATCCATACAATTCGTCTTGTTTGTAAGTAAATTTCAGCATCAACAATTACAGTATAAACCTACCACCAAATTAGCTTAGCATGGACAGGATTACATTAACTTTGTAACCAAAATAAAGCCAGATGAGGTATTGAATTTCGATTCTCAAAGAATATGAATAACATATATAGTTAAGTAGGATATAGTACCATATTAAAATTCTGATTATATGTATGGAATCTTCTATTTGTCATCATGTGATCTCTCAAGTTGCAAAAATATCTATGTGATATGATTCATATGTCAATCTTACCTTTGTGATGAGAAAACTCTTGATAATAACTTTGTTTGTTAAGTGTGTTACAAATCTCATTCCAAATCTAAATTGGTTTATCCTCAACTTTTATCATGTGTGTAAAGGTGAATATTTCACTTTAAGCCATTGAAGTGTATTTGACCCTTTAATTAGGCTTGAAAGACTGTTTTACCCATGCTAGTGATACATTCATATATCTTAAAGAAGGTTACTTTGACACATCTTTTTTAACTTCTTACATATATGTTTTTTTTTTATCATCAAATTAAATAAATCAAACGGAAACAACAGACATGATTAAACATGAGTATGCGAGAAACTAAAAAAGTATTTGTTTATCATTTCTTATGTATAAAAAGGAGTACTTTGGTTGGAACGTTTGATTTTGACTGATTTCGATAAAAGACTTGGCCACAAGGATATTTAGAGTTTTCTCACCACAGAAGTAACATGTGACCCCAACCACATAGACGATTTGTGCAAATATATCAATAATGTGACAATATTATATGAGTTTGTAGTTTCATTTTCAAGCTTCATTACAGAGAAAATAAATTTCAAAGATAAATACTAATGTAAATAAAAACATAATAAAAAAAAATGTAGTAATTAATCGAAAAAGCGTTCATACTGAAAGAAAATAGAGAACCCAAATTTATAAAGCTTGTACAAGCACAAAAGAATAACCTCTAAATCCAATGAAAAAAACCAACTAACTTTTAATCGAGTGATATATCTCTTCCAAATATTAGAATAGGTCCAAAATTTGAATCTCCTTCTTTTGGTTATATATTTATTCAGAAACACAAATGAGAAAAAACACAAAATGGTCTTACTTTTGGAGATCAAAAAATAAACGGAAGGCTATATATGATTTAGTCTTTTGTTATATATGCAGGCTCATTTCTTTTCTGAGAGAACGTCTTGCTATGTGTCATTATCCAGAACCTCTCTATTTCTTCTGCTTTTCGACCTGGAATCCGACCCGCAATCAAATGCCACCTGTTGATGTTGTTCACGGTTCAGCTAGCTAGCTAAACTATTTATGATTACAAACGATGACATTAGTCTTTGTATAGTTCTTTCCTTTTTTTTAATATCATTAACGAGGAGTGCATAATAATTATGATTTTAGAGTGCTAATAACAGTTCTTAAGAAAATGGTTCAGTTCAGTTGGATCGAACCTGTCTCCGACGAGTCTGTACATCCTGTAGATCAGATCCGCCTCGTCATCACTCATCTTTACGTACTCCCATTCGACACTGCTCACTTCTGCATGAATGAAGCATGACAAATTGACGATCATGAATAATATATGTAAAGAGAGAGAGAGAGCTGGAAATTATTGTGTCCCTAACACCTTCTGAGCCGGAACTGGCAGTGCTCTGGGCTTCTTGTTTATGTGAACGACGTTTGTCCATATTCTGCCCGACACAGAGAGCTTACTAGCTATACAGAAAAGGAGCAACTAAACTACAGGAGATATAGGGGAGAGAGAGAGAGAGAGAGAGAGAGAGGGGATTGCATGACTCCACAGTCCACAATAAGTATGAGACCATGAGATTCAAATGATTTGTAAGAAGCTTGAATTTCATAAATTAGTTGACTTAATATTGAACTTTTCTATCGCGGCCATTACTCCCGTTGACTTCTTGTTTTCTTTCTAATTTCCCAATAATAATATACAAATTTTAAAACAAAACTTATTAATCAGAGTCTAACTCTGGTCCTAAGTGTATTACACAAAATTGGACAATCTAATAATGGAAATTTTGCCAGGTTGATTGGACGAAATTAATTGATATATAAAAATTTTAAACTTAATCAATTAAGATCAGTTGACAAGTGCTAAATTATCTTGATAGTTAGTATTTTCATCTTCAATTCACTGCGTTCTGAGTTCAAATTATGTTCTCTCCCCTTAATATAGAATAGTGTAGAATCGCTTGTAACAATCATTGTTCGTGTGCAGGTAAGTAATTGAACACTTGAAATTGACGTCCAAACAACCATAAATATGTAGGGCATATAACTAGACACTTGCTCATCGGGGTGCATTTATACATAACCCAAGCGGCCCAACCTATCAGAGACTGAATCCCAGGTCCCAACCACCGGTAGCCACATGGGATATGGCCCCACCTGGACCAATGACAGCTACCTACGTCAGTCCAATCCATTCAATATGATGAGGAGTCTACGACGTACAATTATACTACATGTTTTTATTTTTCTCGTACATTTTCCTCAAACAGATATTCTCTAAGTGGCAAAGTGTAAGCACTCTATCGCTTTATGAGAGAATGCATTTCAAGTGGACTGGTAGGTTTGCGTAATCATGCTGTTAAAACATCTTTCTTAATTGTATGCAATATATTAGATATATATATATATATATATGTGCTGTTAAATTTTTTTTTTTAATAGAAAACGATATCATTGATCAAACTCAATCATACGGACAAGTCTTGAAGGAGGATGTCCTCGATAATATCAAGAGGATCCTCGAACTAAATTATATGAGTACCAACTAAAAGACCAAGCCTAGCTAAGCGGTGTGCACACCGTTACATGAACGAAAAACTTGTTTCCTGCATTTTTTGAGATATGAAGTCGAACAAAATATACCCATATATATATATATATATATATAATTAAATTGATATTCTAATATCAAAAGTTGAAATCATAAAACATCAAACAGTCAAATTTTATCATTTCCTCATTATTTAATTAAATTGCAAAACGAAAAAAAAATTTTCAAACCTGTATGTAAAAAATTCAAACCTATGGGCAAAAATAAAATGAGGCCCTTCACTCACCTGTCGGTGGCGACGAACTCCCTCACCACGAACAGCTCAATTCGAATTTTAAAGGATTTTAAAACTTCACGTGTAATCAAGATTTTAAATGAGTTTTTGAAAGTATAAGGGGTATTCAATAAAAAAAATTTTAAGGATTTTATAAAAGTCCATAAAAATTGGAGTGTATTCAATCAATATTTGATTTTTAAACATGTATGGTGTTGGAATTAGAGAAATTCCATAGTGCTTTTTTAGCCTTAACAAATTATATTGAGAGGATTCACTTAAAATTCGGAGTCGCTCAAAATTCACATGGAGTTCGTGAAAGTCCATCAAAGAACTGAAAATAGAATAGAGAGCATGAAAGGGAGAGAGAGGGGTAGGGGAAGATAAAGAGATGGGTGAGTATTGCTCGGTGAAACGGTGCGCTGGCGTTGGGGGAGGGTTGTTGTGGTTAGAAGATGAAGTTGGATTGGAGTTGGGGGTGATGTCGGTTTTCCATTATTTCAAGTTTTTCTCATTTATTATTTTTCACTTTTAATTTGAGTTATGAATGAAAACTTCCCAAAGGTACTGTACTTAACTTAGTGCTTGTAAGAAAATGAAATGGAAATTTGTACTGTGATTGTTTTCTTTTTTCAACTCATTTGTCACTACACAAAACTCCACCTATCAATTCATCGAATATTTAAAGAACAGAAAGAAAAAAAAGTTCCGGCAGACTGAAAAAACAGTTCCATCAGACTGAGAGGATCGCCTTTTCCAGAATATGTTTCTACGGGACCAAGATGCGTTGCATCAGTCTAACCTATGCATAACCTAATGATCCCATGTATATATAGATGATCTGATTTTGCTTTAAAAAATTGCATGTTACAGAACAAATATATGGTAGTAATTTTAGATATATATAATGTTTCAAGGACAGAATGTTGCATGTACTTATTATATAACAGATGTCAAGGGATGATAGGTCCACATTTGTAATAGCTCCAGCTCAGCAAATGTTGTTGTATTGTTAGATGTCAGTTGATAGGATTAATTTGAGATATAAGTGTGAATTCAGTTTTTTCATTTTCTCTATATATATCTTTCATTTGTAACTCTCTGAAACATACATTCATTCTATTCTATATAAAAAATAATAATTAGTAGACGATCTGTGTGATACACTAACCGTTGAATTTTTGCTTAATTAATACATGATAAGGTAATTTTGTAAAATACTAACTGGTACTGCTATACCATTTTCTGTATATTTAATATGAAAAATTGTATGCATGAGGATATATAGATGAAAGTTATATGCATGGCAGACGTGGACATTAACGATTAAATTAAAATTTGGAATTGATTCAGTGGCTTGATGTGGATAAGAAAAGTCATGACATTGTTTTGTTTCTTCTAACTCAAGGAATAAAGGCTGGGTATTTTGAATTTTGCAGCCCATAATGCAAAAGCAGATTCCATAGGTGATATATAACTCAAAGGAAAGAAGGAATCCCACTCACCACTCCATTGCCTATATAAGAGACCTAACCCTAGAGCTTTCCAGCACCAACAGAGCTCTTAAAAACTATCTAGAAATTAAGAAACCCTAGCCTTATTCTTTCCCTGTTAATTACGTACCATGGCCTCAATGCAATGCCACAAGCCTGCCATTTATGAGGCGTGCCCCAAAACTTGCCAAAACAAGCCTGCCAATGAGAGCTCATTAGGGCAAAAGGTGTCTGAGATGGCTGGCTTTCTGAAAGGAGGTCACCATGGACAGCATAGCAGCAGCCACACTCCGTGCTCAGCCACCGCAACTAACGGTTACGCGCAGCATGGGTTGACCCAGCACCATGCAACTAATGGCATGGCATGCCACGGAAATTATGCAACTACCGGTGCGGCATGCCATGGAAGGACCAAGAAGAAGGGTGAGCACAGGAACAAGAGGACAGGAGGAGGCAGAAATCTCCTTCAGAAGATCAAGGATGGTATTTCCGGCCATAGCAGCGAGAGTGACAGCAGCGACAGCGACAGCGACAACAAAGGCTGCTGCAGAAAGAAGGCAAGTTATTAGAATTACACTAATGCAAGGAAATGTTCTCTCGTCATACTATTAATTTTCACCAATTAATTAGAGTTGATGTTCTTGATGCATATTATAATATTTGTGTGTGACCATTTTGCAGAACTAAATTGAGCAGTTGTGGGAGATCATCAAGTCGCATCGATCACTATCAGCAGATTGAACGAGGCCTTTAAGATTTGATAAATAAGTACTAAATTAATGTAAAATAAATGGCCTAGTTAATATCTTGGTTACAAGTGTGTCCTATGTGAAAATAAATGTCCCTCTCAAAATAGAGTTATATTGTTCTTGATTTTGGTGCATTCGCTTCACTCTATAATTAACAAGCAAATACCAGAGAGACCATATTTTATATACAACGCAAACGGTACTGAATTTGTCGTCGCTCAATGAAAAGCAACATGAGAATGATAGATTCTATCTTCAATATCCTTGCAACTATGTATGCATGATCATGTGGTAAATTTTCGCCATTAATTACGTAAAAAGGACATGTTTGCACCAATTAAAAGTTACCGCTAGTGGTATATGGCAGTCATTGATTGGTATTAAATATTAACTACATTAAGAAAAATCAAAGAACAATGAAGAATGGAGAAAGATGAAGAACTAGCTAGAGAGAGAAATAAGAGAGAAACTTGTATTATGATTGATGATTACTTGATACAACAGTTCTCTTCCTTCAGCTATTTATATCTCACTTAACAACATAACAAACTACTAACAACTCTCAATTAAACTATAATAGCTCATTACACCAGATGATGTCTGTTAATCTTTGTTATATAAAACCAACGCACCAAATAGTGACACATCACTTAATACACCCCCTCAATCTCAACTTGGTAACTAAATTTGAGATTGAACTTAACAAACAGAGAACTATGACAATAACAACTCCTAATATTAAGTCCTCAGTGTAGGGTTCCGCACTAATCAGGGTCAAGCCAAGAAAAAACAATAACAATGTATATCATGAGAGAAACTTACATGCTCTGAAGTGATGCTACATTTATTCGTATATTACAGTTATCCTATAATTCAGTTATAGGTAAGTATTTTTCGTTGATCTAGACATTAGAAGGACCCATCCATAATGATAATCAGTTGGGTCAAAACTAGTTGACTAATACTCATCCGACCAAAATGTTTCCCAATAAATGCGTCATGAATTATGTCCGTGATGAGACATGCTTAATAAAAAATCAGGTCCTTAAAATTCTCTTAGAAGGAAAGGGAATTACCAACTGACTCTTAATTCAGTGATATCTGTTTTTTATTGTTAAAATGTGTAAAAATAATTAGTCAAATGCTCAATGTACTGTATACATTTCCTTCACCGGTTGGCAAGTTTTGCTTCTGGTGTATTGTTGATTTTTAAAAGGGAAAATCACCTAAAATCTGAAAAGGGTAATAAATCGTTAGCTCTTGATTTTTTTTTTACGTAGAATTCAAGACGTGTCCCTTTGGTCTTTCTTTTTTGATACATCAATATATTTATATTAAGGAGATGGAGAAATAAATTAGTTGCAAACTCGCCTTTTTTTAAATTCGAACTTAAGACATCTCATTTATAAGTAAGAAAAGTACTATTAGACCAAAAAATTGAACTGAGCCTCTCGAATTTCTATCATATACAATCATCTGAATAAAAATGACCCAAAAAATAAAAGAATACAAGAGTTGTTATTGGTAAGCACATAAAGTCATTGTGCACTCCTTATACTTTTATAAGAGAGTTTTCACCCAGAAGAAGTGCAAGATGATTTTTGTAGAGTGCTAATAACATTAACAAAAAATAAACGAGTATAATAGATAAAAGATCTCCTTTGTGGAAAAAGGAAAACAAGAAAAAAGTTCAATACAAGTGAAGGCCGTAGTGTCATTTTCTGTTGAATTAATTATTTTTGTGACAAACGATATATGATATTTACAATGTTATTTTAACAACATGTCGTTAACTCATCCACAAACAAAGCACAATAAGTTATAATTTAGTATCAAATTAATTATGGACATATATCATTATTGTATTCAAGTGAGTCGAACATGAAATCTCCAATGAGTAGAGACCTGCCTTTATACACCAACTAGTCATGTACCATTTTCTATTGAATTATTGAAGGACTTCAATCTTCATCTGGTTGCTGCCTGTCTGGATTGACAAGAGAGTACGGGGCCGTTGGTTACGTGTTACATTTCCATTGTGATCAGTCGACAAAAGGATTGGTAATCGATCTGATTCCAAACTCCATTTTCTCTTCTCCTTTTGTTCATGTGTCAATTCTCTCCAATATGCCAAGGACAAATTTATTCCAATTAATGGAAAATTTTTAAGTCCATCAAGTTTTTCATATTTATTGTGAAGAAAATTTGATTGCTCAAATTTTCCATATTTAAGCATCCCTATGAGTTAGAGATATGCTACGTTCAGTTGCTCACGACGCGTCGACAATTCTCATTAAGAACGGACGTAAGACTCACAAGACGGACGCATCAGCAATTCTGATCATGGACGGATGTAAGACTCACAAGGCATCAACGGCCAGTGTTTGCCCAGACAGCTGGAGTAAAATTCATATATCTATAGTGGGTTTGATTCCCTCCATATTGTTTTTAATAAGTGGAGGACAAATTCTTCTCAAGGCAAAGGGAGCGAAAAAAAAGCAGTCCTAACCTAATCCTAGCCCTTGTTTCAGAAAGCAGCAGATTCAAAGGGTGATAACTGATGAGAGAAAAAGTAAAGGAATCCTATCTACCAATAAACAATGCCGAAAAAGCCCTAGTTATTGCCTATATAAAGGGCAAGATCACACTGGCTTGAAGCACCAAGCAATCCACAAAGCTAGTACGTAAGAAACCTCCTTCTATCTCACTCGCCATGGCCTCAATGCAGTGCTACATACCTGCTAATGAAATGTGCCAGCAGATGTGCTCTGAAAACTCTTATGGTTTCGGGCACAAAGAGAGTCACCAAGAGCACCAATACGGTGGCCATGCAATGAGTGGCGGCTATGGAATGAGTGGCGGCCAAACTCATCAGTATGGCCAAACCCATGCATACAATCCAAACCACACCGTGCCGAAACCAGAGACTCACTGCTATAGCCAAACCCAGCAGTCATACTACCTTGATACCAATACAGTCAGACCTGGACAGTCGTATGGCCAAGCCTACGGCCAAGGCCAACACATTGACCACGGCCTAGCCAACGGCCAGAGTCCTTGCTCTGTGGCTCAAACCCATGGCCATTACAGTGGCCATGCTCAGAATGGCAGTCACCAAACATCTTATGGTATGGCTTGCCATGGAAAGACTGAAAAGCACAAGAAGAAGGCAAACATGTGCAAGACAAAATGCAGGAGTGGCTATCGAAGTGGTGGTGACAGCGGCAGTGGCAGTGACTGTGACAGTGACTGAATATGCATGCAAAATAAGGTTAAATGTTATACATATGCCACCATTCACACACTAAGTCACACTTGCCTTTCATTTATTCACATTAGGATAGTCGTCTAGACTTCAGAACTAAAATTCAATCCCAATGGTTTCATGAGGGAAAAAAGTTATAACACTAAAAAATTCATCGTCTATTATCAAATTTATATGTTCTAAGTTTCTAACTATCTTGTCCAAATTTTTTGCAGAGGCAACAACACTTATGGAGAAGAAACTAGAGAAACTGCCTCGCAATGTATTAAATGCATAAATAAGATGAAGACTGCATGACATGCTTCACAAGTGTGGTACTGTATCCTATGTAATAAATAAATGGTTTGTGTTTAAAAGTGTGTTTAACGAATAAGTCCTCAATGACACAATGGTGCAATTGTTCACCAACTAATCTAAATACACAATAATTTACTTCAATCAATAGATTTTGGGGTAAATGAAATGAGTTATAAAGTGTAAACCGTCAAAACCTCAAGTTAACGATTCATTTGTGAGAGAGAATCTTTATTCGCAGCATACATAGAGAACCATAAATCATAGAAGATGGTGCAGAAGCAGTGCAAATAAGTTTTCAGCCAAATATAGACATGCAAACCAATAGTATTACGATAAAATAAAAATACGTACTACACCGTACACTAGCAATACCATACTAATGTTTTAAGTGTGTCAACATGTATCAACAAACACCTCTAAATAAAGTTACGGATTGATAGTACAGAAACAGAATGAGAAGTTTACATCACAAGAGGAAGCAAGGAATTGATGGCACAAAAATAGCATGATAACAGTGTATGACAACATGATACAACCCTTGATATTACATGGAAACTTTTCTATGCAATATAAAGTGTCACCTTCCTTCAAAAGACCTCGACCAAAAAGCTGCAATGGCCTGAAGAGCAAGATCTTCATATTTGTCTTGGGATAACCCAGTGGTTTGCAGATGCTTCTTTCCAATCTTGAAGGAGTGGTCGCCACCATCAATGACATGCAAATCACTAAGGCATTTCATCTTCTTGCGAGTAGTTTCTAGCTTTTCCAATGGACAAAGCCCATCTTTACTACCCTTCATAAAGCGTAATTGTAGCATACAAACCCGAAAATGTAAGAGATACAAAACATAAGGAAGCAGTGCATACATAATGGTAACAACAACTTTATAAAGTGATAACATATAGAAAGAAAAGGAAATTCTCAATCTGGTCATAAAAAGTGACACAAGATCACAACTTTATAAAGTGATAACATAATGGTAAAAACAACTTTATAAAGGGATAACATAAAGTGATAACAATAATAATGCTAATTTAAACTTATACAGTGCAGCAGTTAGCAATTTGTATAATCACCGTAGAAACTGTATTTTCTTGATTTCATTGATGTAAGATTCGTACACTATATAGCGTAGTCTAGGCATAATTACAGAGAGAGATGATTACATGTGGGAATAAATTAGTAAGATTACAGACCAAAGTCTGATCCTAAACATAAGCTATATTAATCAAAGGCCGATACGGGGTCGATATGATTAAGGCCCGTGATTGTGGAATGGTGTGCTGATTTTGTGGAATTACTTTAACATCCCCCCCAAACCTGGATGGTCCTTTGACGGACAAGCTTTGAGAGCAAGAAGAGAATGTTTGTTATGAAGAGGTTTTGGTGTTAAAGGTCAGCCGGCTGATCACCTAAGGGATATAGCAAACACGCATGACTACCAACAGCAACTTTTTCGCTGAACAAAGTGATAATCTAGTTCAATGTGTTTGGTCCGGCATGGAAAACTGATTGAGGCCATATACGTTGCACTTAAATTATCACGCTGGAGCAAGACAGAAAATGCGTATGAGCAAGTTCATGTAGTAAGAAAGCTAACCAAGTAGTTTCGCACTAGCATGAGAAAGCCGCACCCGCATTCGCACTCGCGCCAGGATGAGCAATCAGGCCGCTTTGGAACACCAAGAGACCGATTGGTGCCGAAACAAAGACAGCGTAGGCTGATCTCGCTGGTGTCAGACAACCTGCCCAATCGGCACGGAGTAGGCACAAGATGTGCTGGTTGGCGCCGAGGACCAAAGAATAGGCCTGATCAAGAGCACTTTTGCGTATCTGGAGGATGCGCTTCTGCAGCCTACTAAATGAGTGGGTGCGAGGTCAATTCATGTACCGAGAGATTGAGTTTACGGCATAGGCAATATCCGGCGGGTTATCACAAGCACCGGAGAACCAACAATCTCCTCAAGGCAGATTGAAAAGAATACGCCACCGAGGAAGTGAGAATACTTTACGACATGGGTGTACCTGACTGATTGAGAGAGAGGAAGATGTCATGCTTGACTTGAAGATCATGAGCATACTTGGAGTTGGTCAAGGAAGGCCATTATGTTTGAGGGAGTGACCCGTAAGCCAAGGAAATAATGCAAAGGGCCAAGATCTTTGATGTCAAAACCACGACCAAGTGCATCAATGAATCCCCGGGCGAGTCAACATTATCACCGCTCAGTAACCACTAAGTGTCATCGCATATAACAAAAAAATGAATTGTAAGGATGCCAATACGAAAAAATAAAGAGAGAGTCACCCAAACTCCGAACAAAACCAGCAGAGATGAGGAAAGATGTCATTCAAGTGAAACCAAGCTCGCGGAGCTCCTCGCGGAGACCGTAGAGTGCCTCTTGTGGAAGCTTGCAGACATGATTGGTCTAGATGGATCACGAAAACCCAGTGGTTGAGTCATATAAACATCCTCCTTTAGTAATACATGAAGGAACGCATTCTTGACGTCCAATTGACGGTTCCCATCCTCGAGAGATAGCAAGACAAAGAACCGTGCGAATTGTGGTCGGTTTGATTACCAAGCCGAATGTTTCTTCATAATCAATGCCTTGTCACGACGGAATCCTTTGGCAACAAGCCGAGCTTGTGACGCCTGACAGAGCCACTGGATTTCGCTTTGGTACGCAAATACCCATCGGTACCAACCGTGTTGTTGGTCAAGAGGGAGGGACAAGAGTCCAAGTTTGATTCTTCGTGAGTGCATTGATTTCTTCTCACATAAGACTGCGCCAATACACCTGTTTGGGAAGCCTCTGTGATAACATGTTGGTTCAATTTTAATAGCAATGGAGAAGAGCTCGAGGAAGAGGATGTTTGACTGGAGTGTGCCATCTCTAGAACGGGTGGTCATTGGATGTTAGGTAGGGTGTGGGAGGACGGGCCGCACGTGCCGATGGGAGGCCGGGAGACTCCGACCGAGCTGGTTGCAATCTCGTTGCCGGGAAATGGTGCGTGGCGGCCGTGGTCGCCGTTGCCGCAGCTGAGATGGGTCGCACGTCTCGTTGCGGCGAAGGATATGTGTGATTGCGGTGGTGGCGGCTGCAGCGCCTCCCCTTGGAGGAAGGAGGCGCAGTCATTTGTGGGAGGATGAGATCAGACGCTGGGCTGCCTTGGCTGCGGCAACCGTGAATGGAGCTGAGAATGAGGGCTGGGCTTGGTAAAGAGCAAATTCCAATGGACCAGGTGCTTGTACCTGCATATTTTTGTAAGGAAAAGAATCTTCGTTAAAAACAACATGCCCAGAATAACACAGAGACTCACCAGTGTGGGATCGAGACATCTTATAACCCTTATGCTAAGGACTGTATCCTGTTAGAAGACGCATTCATACTAATGGTCTGAGCAATTTCACGCATGATATAAGGACCAAGATACGGAAACAAGAACAATTCCAAAGACCCGAAGGGATGAATAGGAAGGAGGACTACCATAAAGACGTATGATGAGGAGTGTCCCAATCTAGAACAGATGTAGGCAGTGAGATTAATAAGATAGATTTGATGTGAGGACGGTTTGACCCAAAGGTCAGCGGAGCACCGAAGTAAGGAGGAGGTTGCGGGGCCATGGTGGCAATGTGACGATGTTTCTTTCTCGGCAAGCCCATTTTGTTGTGGGGTGTGAGGGGCACTGGAATCGTTGTTGAATGCCCAAAGAGTTGCAATATTTAGTGAATTCATGATTAACATATTCGTAATTATTATCACTTTGAAGAAATTTAATGTTGATGCCAAAGAGATTTTGAATTTGCAACCAATTTTGAAGGGTGAGGACTTCATTTTTCCGGTGTATTGATAAATCCATGAATAGCGAGAAAATTCATCAAAGGAAAGTACGTAATATTTGAAGCCGCAAGTGTAGGAAGTAGATGAAGACCAAACATCACTATGAAGAATATAAAAAGGCGAACCAATTGGATTTATTGAATCAAATGGTAATTTATGAGACTTGCTAAGAGCACATTCACCACAAAAATTGGAAAAAAAAAAAGAAAGTTTAGATCCACAAGAGTTTAAACGAGATAAGACATCTGATGATGGATGGCCACATGATTGCAAGCGATGGAGCAGTGTGCTGGGCGGCAAAAGAGTCAGGAGCTGAGAGGTGGGACACCAAGTGATATAGTCTATCTACAAGGGCCCTAAAACAATAGGACACCAGAATGTGAGCAATATATTTGATAAAAATTAGGAGCAAAAAAGAAAGACGAAAGATGATTATCTTTAGTAAAACTGTGTGAGGAAAGAAGTCAGACAATAGATTTTTTGGCAATAATGGAAGAATATGAAAGACATTTTGTAAGGAAAACTAGGAAGATCCCAATGAAAGGGTAGTTACGCATGTGGAATGCACAGTCCCCATTTACCCATAAAAAACATTTATATGGACCACCATATTGTTTAGGATTGCTGATGCATGGTACTATAATGATGGGTCGCCCAAAGATCCCGGTACCAATTGATCAGTAAAGAAATGAGCCTGAAGCAAGGTGCAAATCAGATGGCCTAAGAACTGCGGAGTGGCACCGCTAGAACCACAGGGTTTGTGTGACAAATCGTCACCCAAGTCGAGCTGCCGCTAAGCCCATAGATAAGAGGATCATATGCCCAACTTGGAGATTGGAATGAGATCCAAAGGATTGTATTGTCGTTGTCGGAATTTGGTGGTGGTCGAAACTATTCTCCACAAGGTCAGGTTGGCGAACTGAATTGTACCGCTTGGATCGAGATTGTGCTTCGCCATTGGAATTGAAATTCTACCGTGCCGTGGACTAACATTTTCACAATATCAAGGTTACATGAAAGAGGTTCGCCGTGGTTTCCCTGACGCGCGTCAGGCATCAAAGGCAAAGACTCCGGTTGTAGCTCGCAAATTAGGAAGAGAAGAGTGCTGCGAGAGGAGCCATCTTCGTAGCATAAGGTAGTCCTGATCCAAGTCCATGGAAGGTGGCAAGCACTAGATCTCGCCGAGACAAAAGTTTGCCGATGGCGGCCAATTGATCGGCAAGACTCGCACATCAAGATAACTGCCAAATTGGATTGAGAGCTCTTGTTGAGTTCAAGGAGTTGAAGCTTAAGGCCGGAAGCACCGGAAGTGCGCATCGCGCCGCGAGAAGTGGCTAGCTAGGCAATCCCAAATTCCTTTGGGAGGTATCGGGCTTCACCGTGAGCCGGGAAACATTGTCACGTGGTGTTGGACAGGGCCGACGCATTTGTTGATCCACTCAGAACCAATCCTCATTTGGGGTTGGGTGGACTCTTTCAGCCGGGTTCTGGCTGGAGTGGGCGCACTCACGATGGCCCCAGAGAGCTGTATGAGCCACTAACGATCCCCGCACTTGGCACCATGAAGATATGGTTTAACTTGTCTCACCCAAGCCAAGTAATTTGTTTTAGTGAGTTTTGCAATTGGGAACAGGTTTCTTATAATATAAGGAGAATGGAAGAGAAAGTAGTCATGAGACAGAGAGGTAGAGGGACGCAGAGAGAGAAGTTGGTATTTACAAGAGAGAGAGATGCAGTAAGAATCGAGACAAAGGATACCATGGAAACCGTATTTTCTTGATTTCATTGATGTAAGATCCGTACACTATATAGCGCAGTCTAGCATACCATGTGAGATGATTACATGTGGAATAAATTAGTGTGATTACAGATCAAAGTCCGATCCTAAACATAAGCCATATATTTAGAATCAAATAAGGCTCCATACGGGTCACATGATTAAGGCCGTGATTGTGAATGGTGTGGCCGATTTTGTGGAATTAACAAAGATAAAAGAAAACTCTTTTCAAATACCCTCGTACAAACATTATGGGAATAGAAAGTTGCAATATCGCTTTCATCTCGCATCGCTCCATTCATGCCCGAAATTTAAGGCACCCGTATCGTAAAACACAAGTTCGCATATTTACAAAGTTGGGTAGAAGTTCATTAGGTCAAAACATCAACTTTGGTATGGCCCAATGAATGCAGATTTTCTTCTTTCAAAATATCGATAATTTAATTCCAAAGCTAGTTTCAACATCCATATGTATTATAGAAGATTATCACTGATTTTATGCCAATAACAGAAAGGAAGAAGGAAAACAAAATAATAAAAAGAGCAAACACTTAGCACGAAATGAGATGCAGGGAATAAGATCAGAACAGCGAACCTTTAGTGGGTATCCTAAGCAAATTATTGCTGAAGCATGAATATCTTCCTCGCAAGCTACCATGCAAAGCTGATTCTACATACCAATGAAATCCAAATTCATAAAAACAAGGCCGAATATGATTGGGCAGAAAAGGAATACCAAATACCGCATGCACTCATTACTTTCTATCTTATTGACATGCCCTATTTAATTGAGGGATCCACGGCATGTAACAACAATACTATATTAATGAAAATTATGGGTTTGTTTGTACACAAGTTCCTCTACAGAGAAAACAAGTCCCAATCCAAAAATTCATCTGTGTTGGGCATGATCCTATATCATTAACTTGCAAACTACTAAATTACCCCAAACTTATACTACAGAAACGGCTATAGAGCTTATAATTGATACTGCCTCTGACACATACTTAGGTTGTATGAAATAAACCAGCACAAAGTAAAAGAATTATAACCTTGAACCCATAGATTTAGCTAAAATCAACGGATGTCCCGGTACTTAGCAACTGCATTTTTTACAACATCGCCATGAAAATCGACCAACTTTTCAGCCTTTGGAGGAGCCCTCTTCCCACCAGAAATATCTGCCAATAAACACAACTTCAAGATTATACAAATACAATAGAGAGAACCTAATTTCATGAATAACTCAGAGAACTATTTTGCCCAAAAGAACCGGAAATTTAGGCAAAGAAAACAGATAAGCTCACATGGGTAATCGAAGGTAACAACTTCTAAGGCATTTAGTGCTTCTTTTCCAAATATATCCTTCCACCTAAACAAAAACCCACAAAGCTAAAAGCTCAAGCTTTACTCAACGATTTAGTTTTCTCTGCAATTTCCAAAAGAAGCAAAAGAAATTGAAAAGGGACCTGATCATCCAGTCGGAAGAAGAAGGAGCACCAGCACCATGAGCAAAGACCACCACAGGGGATAATTTCTCCAGTGGACGAAGATGCAGCTGGATGGGTCATCTGCTTCTGCCTTGTTCTGGTTTTACGTGCTGTATGTTGACGGTGGTGATGAAGCCATTCTTAATCGAGGAAAAGCCCTTTCGAAAAATGATCAATTTTCAACTGACTGAAACCCTAGAATAGTTTGAGCCCTGAACCGATTTTCGCGCCAAATGGTGGAAATACTCCAACTAGAAGAATGTGTCCCGCGCCACATGGCACCGCCACCTTTTGATCACCCGCCAAGTGAGTAATGACAAAAATTGGGTTTTATCAATGGAAAATAGTTTAGGTCGAGAAAAGCCTAATTTGGCTTCGTTGGTCAACCCAACTTGTTTAAAGCCAAAACTTACCTTGATGGAAAGGATTAGGATCCCTTGATTAGTTTTGAAAGTTTTATCACACGGTTCCTAATTATTTCATTGTATCGAGTTGATGTCAACTTGAAACCGATCACATAGATGCCCGCACTTATAAAATAGCACTTTGTGATTTGTCTTCATCTGCTATCTCCGTCAATCTAAATGGGTTTTTATCACCCACGGCCCCTAACTTTCACTCACCTCGGACCGATTGATACCCGAACTTTAAAATCGATCAGTTGATGCCTGCATCTATAAAAACAAGACTTTGTGATACTTCCGTCCCAATTCCGTTATCCTCCGTCACTAAGAGGGTAAATATGTCATTTCGCACCATGTTTGATGAAATGACCTTAAGGCATCGATTACATAAAGTCCATCCTTTCCTCCTTCTTCGATTTTCCCTCCCAAATTGGTTGAAATTTCCCTCCCTTTATCATTTCCCGTCCAAATTGGTTGCCTGACCTAACCTCTTAATATTCTTCAGATAGAACATTCAATTGATAAAGGCTATGCCCAAGTAAATTAATTCGAAGGATTAAAATTAATTTCAAAATTGTTGACATGTGAAAAAAATAAGCAATATATTATTACAAATTATTTACAACTTATGCCACAATACCCTAATTATGTTAATGAGCTAATTTAACATTTTAAACTAAATAAGTATGTGATTATCATGAGAAATAAAAACCGTATTATTTCAAGAATACTTCACAATTATAAATTTATGGTATGCAAATAATTTACTTATACTTTCATCTAAAATAGAGTTAAATTAATTTTTAAATCAAATAACATGCTCCGTTGTACTAATAATTGTCATATATAAATTTATCTATGATTAGCACGTTATTTATTTTTGTAGGTGCGTAAATCTATTTTGCATGTATTATTATTTTATATGCAATAATTGACCTATATTTTTATGTAAAATATAGGTAAATTATTTTGCATGAATTTTTACATATATTAGACATTTTAATTATATATGTATGTGTAAAATAATTTACCTCCACATTTATATGTAAAATATAATCTTCGTGGACATTAATTGCTACGTATTATTACATATTTTAGGCATGTTTTATTGTTCTTATATATAAGGTAATGAATTTATAACATTAATGTTTTTTTTTTCTTTTTGTAAAATCATTAATTCTCGCTTACAATCCGTATGGAATTAATTGTGTACATCAAACATTCAAATATGGGTATTTTTGTGCATCTAAAATTTTAAATGTGTAAAGTCAAACATAATTAATGAATTTGCTTATGTGGAGTCTAGTCAATGGGTTATAATCGAGTAAAAACTTATGTCGGATTTTATGGTGGGAAAATTAGTTTCAGTGGACTAAAGTCACATTTTCGCTATTTTTTTGTCTTTTTATCAATTTTATACCAACATGCAAATCACATTGGCAATTTTGTTTCATTCAATATTTCAATTATTGATTCATCAATTAATTTACTTGCATCTAAGAACAATATTTCATTCAATATTTCAATTATTGATTCATCGAATTAATTTACTCATGTAAATTTTTTATCAATTGAATGTTCTATAATGGAATGACATTAAGAGGTTGGGTCAACCAATTTGACGAAAATGATAAGACAAGGAGGGAATTTTCAAACCAATTTGGGAGGGAAAATCGGAAAGAGAAGCAGGAAAGGATCAGCACCATGTAATCAAGGTTCCTAAAAGTCATTTCATCAAACATAGCTGAAAGAATGACATATTTACCCTCTTAATTAATGTAGTGATAACTAATCGGGATTTTAAGTATCACAAAGTCTTGTTTTTTATAAGTCCAAGTATCTCGTGGATCGTTTTTAAAGTTCTGCATCAATCGGGCCTCGCCAATGAGCCAAAAGCTTGTACCTGCAAGGAAAAACCCATTTAGATTGACGGAGAGATAACGGAATTGGACGGGAAGTATCACAAAGTCTTGTTTATAAGTCCTGGCACTTCGTGATCGGTTTTAAAGTTCAGCATCAACTGGCCTGGTGAGTGAAAGTTCAGGCTCAGGGGTGATAAAAACCCTTAGTTTTTATATGCTACAATACCCTCTTGACTCTTCTTCTCGGTACACCACCTTATTATTTGTTTTGCTAATTTAAGACAAGCTTATATTCCTACTCTAAGAAAAGTATAGAGCTTGAACTTGAAACGTAGGTGGAGGCAAACCTATTGTTTTCAAGTCCTTTTATAATTGGAGTGACAAATTAACACTTGTATTATTATATATACAATTGGCGCCTTTCTTAAAATTTTGATATTTTATCATAGGTCAACCCATTTATGTGGTTTCAGACTCTCTACTATTTAGTAATCTGAAATTTTGTGGTTCCAAATTTTGCATTGCAATTTTGTTTTTCTAGAGTCTCAACAGTCACATCTATATTGAATTTAAAGATGATTCATGTGTAATATTGGTTTTATTATAAATTGACTTGAAACTAGGTGTTTTAGTGCATTGATGATGATTTGAATTTTAATACTTTTAAGCTTTTAAGTTTTGAAGTTGGTTATTTTAGATTTACGGTTTTATAATGAGCTAAGGGTTTAGGGGTGGTTTGGATTTAAAATAGATAGTATAATGCAAAGCTTCAAAGCCAAATAAATGGGATGGCCTATTCTGAAATAAAATTTGATAAAGGGGCAGCTAATACATGTGTATAGGAGTAGTACTTGTAATTTTTTTGTTTGCTCTGAGTATTACTGGATTAGGAATAGAACATTAACATCTTGTTACTGGTCTATTCTAGGGATTAAGTACGGGATATTTCCACTCAACTTTTAGAAGCAATTTTAAATTGGTCTCAACCTTTAAAGCATTCCCTCCACAAACATCTAACATTTTACAAAAATAGACATATGTTAAGTCATAAATGTTAAGTGATTACGTCACTTAACATTAAGCATTGATGTAGACAAATAATATTGTTTGTTTTTAATCGACACGTCACATTTATAAATTCCGAATCACTAATGGACCCCTTTAGGCACGATCTCTTATTATTTGTCCGAATTAAAAGGATGGTTTTGGAATTTGAGTTCTATAAATGAATGAGACTATGGAGAGTAAAACCGCTCAATACTTATCGCCACTTAACGCTAGTGACCTAACAAATGTTCAAAGTGAATACTTTAAGTGGTTATTTAAATGTGGTAGCTATTATCGTCCACTTGATATGGATTAGGATTCTGATTTGAAAGGAATTTATATGGTCTCAGCTGTAATGTCCGATGAAAACATAAATGTTCTCTACCTCTAGTTTTTTGCCACAATATAGAGCAATTTCTGGTATCCCCTCCCTTCATATATGGTATTAACACCTTATCAATACTAGCATCAAAAAGCATTTGGGCACGTGCTAAATGCTGTAGAGATCTGTGGCTGATGATCATTTAAGAAACTCAGGATCCAATAGAGACTAGAGAGATATGGGCAGCGGCTAGAGATATAAAGCAAACAAAAGCTAATATTACTATAGAAGGTGGGGGATAGGAGGAATGTCAAACAGGAATTGAATTTATATCTGCATTTCGGACTTTCTAGCCTTAATGAATCAGATCAAAGATAAGGTTTTGATGCCTTTAAGGTCCCAAGCTGCTTTAATTTATTCTTTTTGTTAAAGATGCTTCAATTGCCTTGTCAACGTTCGTAAGGAACAAATCTCTCTCTTTTTGTTTATGATCACAAAAATTCTGTATTGTAAGGAAAGTGATTCGACACTTATTTTCTCTCGTATTTATACTTTTTTTTTTTATAATATTTGAATTGAATATATTAAAAGAGAATTAAGAGATAAAATAAAGCGAAGTGGTCACAAAGTGTTCGAAATTATTTCTTTTGTACAAATTGTTTTTAATTATCCAGGACCCTTTGAATAAAGTATATCTTTTGTTGTGGGAAATTCACCTTGAATGGTGCATTGATTAGTAATGTTATTTTATTTTAATTAGGGAATGAAAATCTTTAGGGAAGCAGGAGGATCTGATTTTTTTGCCACCCAAAGGTCAAGTGCCAAAATATGTACACCCCAACGATATAGACTAATTCCTATAATGCTCAATTTTCACCACATAACCTTTGTTTGTTTTTTTTTTTTTGTGGCTTGAAGATCTATAAAAGGGGGCTTCTAAGCCAATCCTTTCGTCAACGAATAAGGCAAAGCGAATTCAATTGAATCTTATTACAAGGCAGTGATTGCTCACTCTCCCTCAAGGGCTTTCAGTTTACTGCAATAATGTTATACCAAAGTCCTTAGTTTGAGGGGATATTTTGTATATTTTTAGGCTGTAGTTTCTTGTTGGGGAACACTGCTTTTGGCCTTAATTTGTAGTATATTTTGAATGTCATCGACGGATGGATAGACTCCAAGACATTTTGTTGCTCACTCTCAAGGGCTTCGACCAATGCCGCCATGGCGAGCTCGAAGACTTGGGGGAAAGTGAATAAAAGTGTCTTGATTATTATATGGCAATGACATTTGCTGGTGGTTACTTCAATGATTGTGCATCCCAAGCTCAGATGATTTTGAAATTTTCTTTGGAAAGGTTAGTGATGCTTACTATTATCATTTCTTGCTCAGGTAATTTTTGGGAAAATATCATATAATATGCATGCATGCTCACACACACATGCACACGCATGCATCATACATATATGGAAACAATTTAGGCCCGTTTTTGGGAAAATATCAACTTTGACAATGAACTAAATTAACTTAAATTATCATAAGGAGGCAAGAACTCAACGCTGACACATGAAATTAATTATTGATGAGTTTGCTTTCCATCTCCGTTTCATATGTCACATGTTCCAGTTGATGGACTATACGTCCCTTGTAATCTGCAACTTTGAGCTCCATCAAATTGCATATGAACGATCGGTCGGTCCGCCCAAGGTAATTTGATTACTCACTCACTCTCCCTCAAGGGTTGCCCAGCAACGCCAGACATGGCGAGTCAGTCATTATGTAGAGGAACATTGTTAATCATATCAGAAACATGAAGAAAGAAGAACAAATAAGAAGGAGAAGAAGACTGCTTTTTTTAGGGTTTTATCACCCACGGGCCCTCGAACCCGCCCCTCACTGCACCGATTGATGCCCGAACTTGGGGCCCATCGTTGCAGATGCCCGCACTATAAAAACAAGACTTTCAGATATTCCGCTCCCAATTCAGCATCTCTCCATCAATCCAAATGTGAGTTTTTATCACCCACGGCCTCGAATCCACTCACTGCATCACTGGGATGCCCAAACTTTAAAACCGATCACGTAGATGCCTGCACTTGTAAAAACAGCACTTTAGGATACTTCCATCTCCAATTCCGTTATCTCTTCACAATAAGAGGGTAAATATGTCATTTCGCACCATATGTTTGATGAATGACCTTTAAGGCCTTGATTACATTGGCCTGATCCTTTCTCCTTCTCTTTCCGATTTTCCCTCCCAAATTGGTTGAAATTCTTTCCTCCTTTCTTATCATTTCCGTCCAAATTGCTATTGACCTAACCTCTAATATTCTTCCATATAGAAATATCTTAATTGATAAAAGGCGCCTCAAGTAAATTAATTCGATGAATCAATAGTTGAAATATTGAATGAAATATTGTTCTTAGATGCAAGTAAATTAATTCGATGAATCAATAATTGAAATATTGAATGAAACAAAATTGCCAATGTGATTTGCATGTTGGTATAAAATTGAATAAAAAGACAAAAAAATAAAAATGAGAACATAAGAAACATAACAAAATTAACATCCATAAGAAAATCCATAATAGTCATAACATCCATAATATCATTAAAATATCATAATAGTCATAATACCAACTAATCATACTATCTTAGTCTTAAGAATTCATAGACCTAAATCAAATGAAGGCTGAAATAGACAAAATGAAGCAAAAGCAATATGTGTTCTTAGATGAAATAGACCTAAATCAATTATTGATTCATCGAATTAATTTACTTGGGCGTAGCCTTTTATCAATTGAATGTTCTATACGGAAGAATATTAAGAGGTTGGGTCAACCAATTTGGACGGAAATGATAAGAAAATGAGGGAAATTTCAACCAATTTGGGAGGGAAAATCGGAAAGAGAATGAGAGAAAGGATCAGACCATGTAATCAAGGCCTTAAAGGTCATTTCATCAAACATATGGTGCGAAATGACATATTTACCCTCTTAATTGACGGAGAGATAACGGAATTGGGACGGAAGTATCACAAAGTCTTGTTTTATAAGTTTGGGCATCTGCGTGATCGATTTTGGGCATCAATCGATGCATTGACGGAGAGATAACGGAATTGGGACGGAAGTATCACAAAGTCTTGTTTTTATAAGTCTGGGCATCTCTGTGATCGGTTTTAAAGTTCAGGCATCAATCAGTCTGGTGAGTGAAAGTTCAGGGCCCGTGGGTGATAAAAACTCTTTTTTTTTATTAAGAGAGAGACGAGGACTGTTGCAGTGATCTAACAATCATATCAAGTAACCCTAGAATCACATGACACTTGTCACAATCCTATCCATTGATGTTTTTACTCCTAACACCCCCTCAAGTTCATGATTAGAGCATTGATGCATGAGATTGTGACAATGTGTTTAAAAAACGAATGTGCTAATTAATAATACTTTGGTAAGAATATCGACAAATTTTTCATTGGAGGAGACAAACTGAACATAAAGATGCTTCGAATGCACATCAAAATTGATAATTATTATATGGCAGTGTCATCCAATCTCAGAGGCTTTGAGTTTGCTTATAGAAATGTGAGAGTAATATGCTTAATTATTACTACTTTTCGCATCAGGTAAATCAGGTTACTGCAAAAATATCATATTCATAATAAGTATATATGCATGCATGTATAAGGAATCCATTTCTAATTTTATTAAATGTTTGCTAGCTAGGACTCAGTTCACTTCCAGAACCTTTTTTTTTTTTAATTTTAGTTATTATTAGCAATATTTGGAGAGAAATGCTATAGTAAGTACTCTAATTACACCATATGTATATGTATATTTCATTTACATAAAAGTATGGATTACATTTTTCACATAAGTATGATTTGCCCCATGAGAAGTATTCATATCTAGACACTTATTCTTGATCCATGACATCGCTCGAGATATGCTGATCACGGTTTGGTATATTTCCAACTTGAAAAGAATTTTTTATTTTTAAAAATGACGAATGTCAATAAATTACTTAATACTCTTATTGGTTTTAAAAGTGAAAAATAATTGAATTCGAAAAGGATACTAAACATGCTTATCTGAAAATATCCATCAATTCAAGTAGCACTAACACCACATGCAAGTCATGTAAACGTGATTTTACATTACTTATAATATTCAAATTCTAAGCCTCAATTGGTGAACCTAAGATCCAATACTACACACGTAATAAATGTGTGAACTACTTTGTAGACTTACCGCTGCATACATTAATTTCTCCTTTCAAGACATGAGTCGAAGGGAGTAGAGAGGCGGGTTTTTGCCCTTTCGTTTTACATCCAGGTTTCCCGCTGCATGTGTAATTTGTCTCTTCATGAATTGACTGGTCATAGCTTGGTGCATTTTACATATAGAATCTTTTCACTACAAGTCAAAATACCTTTTTTTTTTCTTTTTTTTTCTCTAGCTAATGGCATCCTTAATGCAAGTGAACTGAGTATATTTGGTAAAGTGGTGTTATACACATACCTTTTTATCTTCTTATTTGGTATTTCTATAAATTTCATTGCCAAACTACGTACCCACTTTCAAGTTTCAAGTGTGGGAAAATATGATTTTTCTTTAAGTAATCGATTATTTTTGTTTCCCAAAAGGAGTTAGTGATGGTATATATATGTGAAATGAAATTAGTAGTAATTACTAATTAGTACAAACATACAATTGTAAAATGAAGGTGACTAGTGGAAAAGTTATTGTATGATGCTGTAATACAATTGCATATATATTTTATGCACATTTTAGAGCTTAACATTAATAATCAGTTCACGTACTATAATATTATAATATGAATTTATTGCTTAAACCACATTGAATTTCAATACCATACAATAATTTATCGGGCTAATGGCTACAAAGGAAGCTAGTATCGTATAAAATTGCAGCATATAATATATGTGCATGTGAATATGTGATGAGTCAAGAGTCAGTATTCGGAGTGAAGTGAAGTGTGAAGTGGTACATGCACTGATGCACATGAAAAATGTCAGGGTCTCTCCAACTTTGTTGAAAAATGGAAGTGGTACTACCATATCTGCCATGCTCCTTTTACAACCTTAACTAGATAAAGTAGCTGCTGCTGCTGCGAGTCCAGGGCCACAACTTCCTGTTCCTGCTCAAATTATAGGAGGAAGGAATCTCTCTTCTTTCCTCTCGTTTTGGAAAATGACTTACATGAAATTATTTTACTGTCACGTTGTGTTTTTTATCCAATAATACATTGTCAAGTGCAAGTTTTTTCTCCATGTGGCAATGTGTTATTGAATCAGAACGCCACGTAACGGTGAACCCGTTCCATGTAAATTGTTCTTCTCGTTTTGATATGTATTTCTTCTTTTTTCATTTATGTGCTGACTTGTGTGAGTGGCTGTTAAAATGCACTCACGGGCTTGTTTCAATAAACTCATAATCACAATATATATGCACTATAGTCTTATATACAATTACTGAAAAAAGTTGAGGCGCCACAGTAAAATTAATGGATAATATGAAGGGTAGCTTAGTTACTTCTTAGTTACTTATAAGTACATGTAAGGTCCCTTGTTTTTCTGATGTGAGATTCATACTCTCAACACGCCCTCTCACTTGTGGCGAATTTTGAAGCCTAACACGTGGACAACACATACGGAGTGACGTGGAGCAGGTGTGGTTGTTGAGCTTCACATAAGAGACAACTTGCTCTGATACCATAAGAAAAGTTGGTCTTCCACCTTAACCTTCTTCTTATTAAACCAAACAAAACCCATGTGAGTGGACACTAATACGAGTTTAATCATCACTAAAATCGCTTTATTTCATGGTATAATGAGGTTTAAAGCTTTAGCTAGGAACGTTATGAGAGGATGAATTAGAGAAGAAGCCGAACCCTTATGATATTACTAATAAAACGAAGTTAAGAACTACATATATGGACGTGATTGGAATCGAATTCTATTGTATTTCCTTTCAATTCATATATATAATTAGTAAGGAATTTAAAGTTCAAGTGGTTAACATACACCCGAAGTTCTATTCAACTCTATACTCCCCCAATATTACGATAAAGTGAAATAGAAACTCTGATTTGTACTTATGAAGAGAAAAATCTTGCATGTAAATTAATAAATAATGGACTACCATCTCAAACTTTTTTTATGCATATCAAAATCCATATAACTCTCACTGGATATTAAGCCAGAAACCAACGAAAACGAGCTCAATTTATTCCAAAACAAGTAATTAATGATACATGGCCGCTCTCAGTATATAATCCTTGATTTAAACAGTTAACTCAATAAGAATGGTTTAAGAAGGTGAAAACTCACTGGATCAGAGAGAGAGAGAGAGAGAGTCAATAATCACAACTCCAAAAGTACTTCAACTAAATAGGTGATACTGTAATTACTAGCATCCGTAAAATGGTCGAGTTCTCATACAAATCTTCCTAGATTTTACCAGCAATATTCTTCTTATTATTTAATCTTTTAAATTAACCCATAATCACACCCCAATCAACCTACGGCCATAGAAGCTCCCATACGAACCCATTTCCAGTTCACACTCTTAAACCTCTTCTCTGTCTGCTACATTAACCAAGCTCTTGATTTTTCTCCACCAGTCTCACTTCTTTTGCAGATCTAAGCACACTGGCCTGACAAAAACAAAACAGGGAAAAAAAAGAGTTTTATAAGTTTTAATTAATGGTGCATTATTAATAATGTAAATTAATCAGACCTGGTCCTCAGTGATTTCCACAGAAAACCCATCAACAATGACGAGAGACAATGTCCTCTTGTAGCTTCCTGGCTCAAGGGTTCTTGCCAACAACTGGTCATGCTTCCGGCTCAGGTACAAATCTAGCTCATTTGCTCCTCTCCTTGTTCTATATATATTATAGATAATTAGCAAAATTTATTTGTATTAAGAAAAATATAAAACGTGGCAAAAATATATATGAAATGAGTAGTAAAGAGAAGTTTATAGTACTAACCGATCAGCTCGAAGGCGTTCGTATTGAGGATCATAGTTCATGAAAACAAAATATGACTCGCTTTTTGAACCTTCCATTATTTGCTGCTAGTCTATCTTTCTAGAGAGTTTGTTCTTCTACTAGGGTTATATATTGACTCGTAGACAATACATTATGGCCTTCAGCTAGTTCTGAATGATATGGTTATTTATAGTTGAAGTCGTCACAAGAAGCCTACATTTCCTTTTTCATTTGGGATGCCAAGTGTACAACAAAACTATTGGATATGACTTTAACCCTGATATTCAAGTTTTTTTTATACAAAACAATTGGATATGTGCTAATTCATGGCTCCATGAAATGGAAACTTATATTTTATGAGTGAATTCTACACACTGTCATGACATTTAAATTTTGCTATTTTTACTATAAAAAATATTACTTAATCAGTCTTTTTTAAATATAAGAATATATTTTTACAAAGCGGAGATAAATTTAGGTTAAGTCACACAATAGGTCTGCCATAATAATTTGGTATTGAACTCGTCATCCACAAAATTTAAACTTAAAACCTCACTTACAAATGAAAATGAATACTATTCAACCTTAATGCTAAGTAGCTACTTAAACAATCATTACGTTGGAGTAACAATGCACGCAGTCTCACCAATATTTTACAACTATTTCATAAGTTTTACGCGAGTCTCATAATCTCATAGATCGCATAACATGTGAAAGTGGGAAGTGACAAAAAATGTTGGGAAAACAGTACATTTGGAAAATGGGGAAGAGATTGATATCTAAAATATATATTGAAAGACTACATGCCTTACCAAGTAATGGGAATACTTCTATGGCTAACATCAAAGGTTAAGGAAGTGCCATCATTCACGGAGTAGGCTACAATGCTCGCAAGCATTGAATGCTTACACCGATCTCACCATTAAAATGAGGGAGGAGAGAGGAGAGAGGGGTAAAGGAGGGTGAGATTAGTGTGAGCATTCAATGCTTGCGAGCACTGTAGCCAGTCCCATCATTCACACTTGGAAATTTCTCACCTAGTGTTTGAAAAAACATTTTGGAAATGTCGGCCACACGCTTGCCGTATAAAAGTCAACACTTTTTTTTAATTATAGGACAAGTTTTTTGATAAAATATTAAAAAAATCTTAAGTAGTAACTATATTATATATATATATATATATATATTTATTTATTTATTTATATAGTCTTAGTTAGCAATTAGTGCCATAGACTAGCACGAAGCTGAGAGGCAGTACCTGTTCACTTTTAAGAATTTAGAAATCGATTATCACATATAATAAAGAGAGAATCACTAAACCAACTTAGTCTACCATTGACATAGAATATGTCATCTTTTTATTAGTCTACTATTGGGCCAATATAGCACTGACTTGGAAGTCAAACATCCATATAGTAAGTTATCATATTGAACATATTATCTGTGCAAAATAAAAAAGAACTTTTGTCCACCTTGGATGCCAAGTTCACCAAATGTATATGGTACAATGATACAATCTTTTAATCCATTAATTAATTCTTGTGCTTATACTTTTGTGTGTATACACGTGTGTGCACCGTATTTGTGGGTGAAAAAAGTTAGGATTCCACTTCCACCATAAAACCAACTGGCAATATGAGAAGTAGTTCAACATCTTATAAACTCTTACAAGGTTTCTCTTTTCACGATATAACACTCTTTTACTTTGGCAATATGAGAAGTAGTTCAACATCTTATAAACTCTTACAAGGTTTCTCCTTTCACCGATATAACACTCTTTTACTTTCGCATCCTCGTAGTATATAAATATAATACAAGCAAAGATCAATTCCTAAATGCAACACTTTCTTCAAAGTTAAAACTCTAGTCGCAATTAACCTAAGTGCAGAACCGTAAAATAAACAAAGAAAATTGATACAAAACGAACAATTTAGACAAGTAAAGGAGGGGGTGCAATATAAGTACTATATACCAACATAAAATAATGAATATGAATGAAAAAAATGACCCTGTTATGCTATGTTTGGGTGAGGATTTTCAAGTCTCAAAGGATTGAAGTTAGGAAAGAATTGATCACAAAATTAGAAAGAAGGGATTTTCTAATCCCTCCGAGTATTACAAAGTAATTAGAGAGATTAACAAATGACACATTCCAAGTAGGAATTTGCAAATTTCTTTCCCATGCATTGTAATACTCATGGAATACTTTGCTAATCCCTCATAACTTACATTTTATATATGATCAATTTCTTCCTACGTTATTAATCCTTTGAAACTTGAAGATCTCTCACCCAAACATATCCTATCCTAAGGTATATTGTGAGGATTTTCAAGTGGATTGAAGTTAGGAAGGAATGGATCACAAAAATTAGATAGGACGGATTAAAAAATCCCTCCATGAGCATTACAAAGTAATTAGAGGATTAACAATTGACGCCTTCCACGTAGAGATTAGCAAATCCTTTTCACATGCATTATAATGCTCATGGAATACTTTGCTAATCCCTCCTAACTTACATTTTATGATCAATTTCTTCCTTACTTATCAATCCCTTGAAACTTGAAAATCCTTACCCCAAACATATCCTATCCTAAGATATATTGTTCTTCACAAATACCACCGATAATAATATGCCAAACAGTGTGCATTGTTTTACACATTATCTGGCCGGTATGAGGCAGTAATAGATAGGATAGAGTAATGTGAATGGAATTGTGTGTCACGCCTTGGATATGGAGTCGGTGAAAAAAAAATAATCCCCAACCGGTGTGCAAATAAAAGAAAAATAGAAGCAAAAACAAAATTTTCTTGTACAGATAATCCGAAAATTTCTTATAAGTGTACAAAATAATAAAGCTCTTAAATTCCAAGCCTATAACAATCTCAGCTCGTCTAGCCCTTGTGTTGCCAAATAACTCATTTGAAAAATAAAAGAGTGAGGGGTGAGCAACAACCACCGTCGCCTAGTGAGTAGAATATATAATATGTCAGTCAAGCGTGCAGTTTTACTCACTCTAGAAAATATCATACGTATATCAAATCATTAATCACATTGTCCTTTCATGTGTTGATTATCCTTCATAATATGCAACTCACCACGTGACCCATATATTGACCATTCTACCCTAATCCCCGCGTGCCATACATTTATCCATCGGATAACCCAACATTGAAATTCTCATGCTCCATAAACATTTCCAAATAATCCACATATCCCCATATATAATAACGCTGAAAGCATTTCACCAATCCAACATACTTGACTTAAAATAGAGAGATATATAAATACAGTAAAACCCACAATAGTTCGTGTTTTACGTTTATCAGAAAATAAGAATATTTTGAAACACATTACATAAACCACTCACCTCGATCGATAGCTAAAATCTCGACAAGACAAGTCCGCTAACAATCTCCACACATCAAACTCCCTAAACTCTCTTTCTTTTGTCTCTACAAACCGACAAACTACATGCAACATACAAGACATAAAGGTTTGGAAAAATGGTATGAATAGAATTGGAAGGTGAGATGCTATTTATAGTAGTAGAAAGTCGGTAAAACTAGTCAATGATGACTAACATATAAGATAGGAATGCAACTAATGAATTGTAGGTTGACAGGTGGTGTCAATGTGTCTCTACACATGAAATAAGTGAACTTGGGATTTACAAGTGGCTTAGAAGAACATGCAAATTGTGATGGTGTCAAATGCATAGCTTTAGAGGATGATAATTTGACAGCATAGTAGGTGATAATGCTCATAGTTAAGATGCAGGTGTCATGAAACAAATAAGAGTTATCGAAGTGTAGAGGCGGAGGTGTATGATACTAAATATTGGAGGCTGCAAAGATCTAATCCTATAAGAAACATGTAGAACAATCTAAACTTAACTATTAAGCAATGAATGAATAACCCAGGTAAAAACTAATTACTTTAATAATATAAATATTATGTCAAATACATGTAGAAATAGTCTAAATATTAGATATACATATATATGAAATGAAACGAACTCACAAAAGTATAAAGTAGATATATAATACTTAAATTAAAAAACGGTTCTCACACTATGTTCCTTTCAAAAAAATAAAATGGAACTATGTTTATTTTTACTAATATTGAATGCGCTAGCGATCGGTTTTCGAAGTCATGCATGTCACAGATATCAAGCAGACATGCGCGGATTTAGCTTCCATGTGATCGATGATGTGTTGGAATTGGTCAAGTCAAGAGTATCAAGTGCAAAGGGGTTCCCATTCAGACATGGTGGATGCATGTTAGAGAATATATATATATTTGGTTACATATGTCATCTAATATAATAACAAGCGATTATTATTCTAAGTTAACATTAAAGAAAGTTTAAACTCTGAATAGGAAACTCTATTTACCAAAACAATCCATCATTCTTATTTTCTTGTTAAAAATGTAATTGTTTGATGCTTTCATTAAATCCATTGTCACTCATCATCTTTGTTACCACTAATCTTGTCTTCTCCGTCATTATTTTATGTCTTTTTTACATAGATATTTGACTATTATTTTTTAACACGGTTAATTCTGTTGATTGTTTTATTTTCTTATTGTATCCCTTAATTGTATCATTGACTTCCTATATGATCCTTTTCTATCTATCTTGTGGAATGGGGCCTTAGACTCGACTCTCGACTCTCAAGTCAATCCTCAACACGCCCTGCCTCCCCCACTGATGTTTCTGCTATACTTTACCACCAGTTTTGGCACCTCCCCCACTAATCCATTCTACATGTTTACGATCCAGAGAAGCACAAAAGATGAGCCTAGAGGAGAAATCAGCTTTGGCATTGAAATGATGGGGATTATGCTCACTGGCATTAACCATTACATTACAGTTTCCCATGTATCAATTTCAATTATTTGAATCTTTATACCACATAATGTGGTAAGATGAGTACAAAAACACATTTTAGTACCACATTCTAATTCGTACAATTAATGTTTAAAAATTGCTAGGTGGTAGTCGGGCAGTTGTTAGGAGCCTAGCGCCTAGGAGCCTAGGCAAGGCCTAAGCGGTTTTTTTTATTTAATTAAATTTATTATATAACATAGAATAAGTATCAACTTGTACTTAAAAAGATACATAATTGTATTGGAAAACATAAATTACAAAATAGAATAATATAAATTATACAATACTAGAACATATTGAAAACATAGGGAATAAATATATAATGAGTGTTCATCCAAGTATCCAACAAGTCTCTTAAAATTTATTGAAAACATAAAATGTTAAATTGAAGCTATCTATTTTCTATCCAAGTGAGAGTCGACACCTCAAGGCATTTTCTTTAATAAAAAGATAAAGCAAAAAAATTCACAAACCCCTCAGGCCGCCTAAACAAAGCGAGGCTCACCTAAATAAATAAAAAATTCGCCTAGGCCCCTAAGCGCTATAGGCCCCTGTCCTCCGTGTGTATATAAATACAATGGGGAGACCCATAGGTCATTGGACTTCTTGATCACCCATAAACCACATCATCATGTTAAGTTTGTTAATTGCTTTCTAATCATAGAGGGTAGGTGCTTCAACAATATGACAAATGATGTTTTTTGTATGGCCTCTACATTTTGATGCATTGGGGTCTCTTAATTAGGTCACAAAGGTAATTAGCACTCTTCAAAGCACCTATAGACACATAATCTTGTATCCAATTGATATATATTATTCAAGTAGGGCAATGCACATGTACATGAACGTACGTACACGAATATCATAGCAACTACTCATATTCTGCCAGAAGCGGTACGTGAAAACTGCAGGTGGAAGGGGTCACCACCAAATGTACGACCCCCATGTGTCAATCATAGATCGTGTGAGAGGGTTGTAGGGAGGGCACCATTTTGAGATTTCTCATCACAGAAAGAGAGAGAATGGGAAGGTATACAGGAGTGGAAATTTTCGAAGTATTAAAAAGTCCGGAATATCTGATACATCATAAATCTGCAGTGTAAATGAAGGAGCGTGAACTCTGCGAGACGGAGCTAGAGGGTCCTACTGTACTTACTCGTGTGTTTGCTATCAGTCACATGGTGTGCTGGTGTCTGGTGAGTGGTCCTTTCCTGACATCTGATTAATCAATAGACTTTTCCGGTCCAAGACCCAGACCAACCCACACGTGAGGTAAATATAATGCATTAGCTGCGTTTTAATTTGAATCTAAATTTTGCAGGCATCAACTCCGATCTCTATTCTTGCATCAACTATGTTGCGCGAACGAGACTATAGCGATTTCTATTTATATTTGCAAAGCCCGTTTTTAGGTATAAACTTATACCAATCATACATAATCCAACACCAACACCTTAATTTGTATTTTGCCAAAAGAACACAGAAACAAGACGTTGGCAGTCGTTTAAGGTTTTTTCTCTTTTGGAATGGGATAAAATTTGACATATATATGGAATACTTTGGTAAAATGAATGTACCTTGTAAAACAGAGGGGTGAGAGAGAGGGGGAGAGGGGGATGGAAACTATAACACCCGCAATAGGGTTTGGGTTTGACTTAGAAGAGAGGATCAAAATGAAAATGGTTGGGCTCTCTCCTTTTCTTTAACAACTCTTATTTTTCAGTCATAAACTCACCTATGTTTAATCACTTTAGGTCATTTCCAATGATTTATCTATATTTAGCCCCAATTTTTAAATATAGCACACCAAAAATATAGTTTTTTCAAGAAATAGTGCAGAGTTATAATTTTTCATCTCCAATGGTGCACGGGGCTACATTTTTTTCCTCTCAATATTTTATTATTTTTTAGCATATTGAGAAATATTATGATACACCACTCACACATTCAACTACTGTGTATTGTTTAAAATTAATTAAACTACTGCTTATACCTATTTAAATAAATTTTTTGGAACAATTTTTTTTTTAACAAAATGTATATCGTCCAATTTATTCTTTGTAGTGCCGGGCATTTTTCAAACAATGTGGAGAATGAAATGAGTTAGGAGAAAAAATAGGAAGAAAATGTTTGAAGGAAATGAGTGAAAACGATGTGAATAAGTAGATAATGTGGGAAATATATATTTCGTGCTAAGAAGGTGTGAAATTATTAGAATGTGAGGGAGATATTTTATAGATGGGACTGGCTAAAGTGCTCGCAAGCATTGAATGCTCACACCAATCTCACTCTCCTCTCCTCCCTCTCTCCTCCCTCCTACTTCATTTTAATGGTGAGATCGGTGTGAGCATTCAATGCTTGCGAGCACTGTAGCCTACTCCTTTATAGATTGTGGGAAAAACTAAATGCGCCCGTATGTTTTTGTCTTACCATAAAAATCCAATCCATGTAATTTGGGCCGTCCAATTCCAAGCTTTTGGAACATTTGATGGCCTTAAAGCTGAGGCTGCGTGATAAGTGGTTGGCTGCATCACACCAGATCACTGCAACCTAGCCCTCCCTTCTTCATTTGCACGTGGCGGGTCCCATGTACAGTGGTGGCCCAGACCTTCAAGTGGGCTACATTTGGCTTGCCCAACAACCCTTTAGCTCGGAAATCCTTTTTCAAGATTCCATTTGGAGATGGATTTTTGACAAAAATGGGCTATAATGAGCCCTTTAGCTCTCCATCGGAGATGGCCTTAGGTGCCAAAATGGGTCTCTATCAAGTGAACATGAGGGAGATAATGTCATCTCCAATGCAGGGCCAAATGACTTAATATAGCCCACTTTTGACAAAAATCGATCTCCAACAGTGGGCTAAATGGAATCTTGAAAAAATAATTCCCGAGTTAAAAGGCTGCTGGGCAAGCCAAATGTTGTTGGTGGATATCTGAGCTGCAGTGATTCGGTGTGGCACATCCCACCATAAAATCATGCAACCTCCAATCTCTGTCGCTAATCTGGAGGAGTTATAGCAGCTAACGTCAGCTAGCTGTTGGAAATTTAAAAAAAAAAAATCTAAAAAAGTTGCGGTTTGATTTTCAAACAAATATATAGATATATATACCTCTTCAAACTAACTTCACACTTTATTAGGTGTAAATATCAGTTTAATTAATTTAAATAATACATAATGGTTGATGTGTGATGTGTGAGTATTGTAACACAATATTTTTCAATATGCTAAAAAGTAATGAAATATTTAGAGGAATAAAATATAGTCCCTACACTTTTAGAGATGGAAAATTATAGCTCTGCACTATTCATTAAAAACTATATTTTAGGTGTGCTATATTTATAGGAATGAGAACAACCATTGGAGATGGCCTAAGGTTAGCCTTGATTCAGGGGGAGGCTTGGCGCCACATGTTCATATTTCAATGTGCTATAAAGTTGGATTGTGACAATTGGTATCATAGCCAGGTTGGTCAAGTGTGGTTGAGACATGATGATCCAATTAATCAAGGGAGGTTTTGACACATTCCGACCCTGATATCCACGTGTCAATATCGAGTCGATATATGTTAGCTAACATCCCAGAAGGGATGACGAAAGCCATAGTGTAAGTGTTGTGTAAAAGTGCAAATAAATTAAAACTAAGGTCTACTTTGAAACTTAATTTCAAAATAGTGTGCGAAGTGCAGGGCCCATAATACAAAGTAATCAGTCTCAAAGCATAGCTAAAGCGCAGTAACGTAAGAGTAATTACATCCTGGTAAGGATAGACATAATACAACTAGTAGGAACATATTTCCGTACCATAACTATAGAAGGTGTCAGAACCATCAGTGTTAACTTCACTTGCCACCAGATCAGCCCCCTAAAACCTAGAGGGGCGCAAAACAAAAAATGTGAGTGGGCAAAAATAAACATTTCTAAAACCTTTGTTTTTCATAACATAATAACCCCACTTTGAAAATTCATGTATAGTTTCCCAAAATCATACTACGTATAGTATGAAAATTTCCAAAGATATGGATAAATACCTTTACATCAACATAATATATAATATTCAACGTCAAAACTTTATAAGGCACCACTGCAAAAAATATAAGTAACACCAACACCTCAATAACTATATCGTATACTCATCGACAAAACCGTATAAAGGCATCCATGCCAAAGGTATGAGTAAATACCAATATCTCATCAACATATAAAATATAATATGATATGCTCATCGACATATGCAATCACACAAGTCCATGCAGAAAGTAGCTACATGGAACAGGCTGGGTGTAATGGATATATGCTCAGTACTACGATCACGTGAAGCTGGCGATAATCGCATCACATACGAGTCCTAGTTGCCTAATGCAGACTAGTACAGGTTGCACCTACAATGGATCCAAAGTGAGTATAACGGTGCGGATGTGAACATACACGTGAAGGCTGGTCCTGGCCCGGACGAGTACTAGACACTGGTGAATGCATGTATGTAAATACACACGATCATGTCATCACAGTTTCACAAATCTCAACATAATATATATATATATATATATATATTATACTTAACTCGTAAGTAAAGCATGGCATGATAGAAAAATAGTTCGCAAATCAACATGGAAACTAACATAAATAATATAGGTTTCATAAAACAAAGCCCACTCACAGATACGTAGTTGGGTCGTAGCCGCCTCGCCTTGCTTGACCTCTGTATTTCTTGTTACAACCCGTTCCAAATTTTCTTGTAAAATTACCAAAATACCCCTAGCGAACAAATGTTGACTTTTGTTGATTTTTTTTAAACGACATGTGGAAATTACTTTCTTTACATATTCAAGTAGTACTCGTCGATACGAACACGTGGACGCAAGTGGAATTCAATTTGGAGTTGAAATGAATATTTTACGGAACCTTAAAGTTCAGGGGCATTTTAGTAATTTTGAGCCTGTAAGTTAATTAGGGTTTATTGGGTTTTGACCAAGCTGCTGTGCAGCTGTCCCTCTCTCTCTCCCAGACCTCACTCTCTCTCTCTCCCTCTCACTCTCACACAAACATACAAACACAAGCACAAAAACCCTAGAATTGGATTTATCACAAAACCGTCGAAACACCACCCAAGACCATAACCATTACGATCGTCTCATCGTTCTCAACGGGACTGTGATTTTGGAATTCTCAAACTCGAACCAAATCGGCCAAACCGATACCGGAACGAAAACAACAAACGGTTCATCGAGTTTTCTTACAATCCCCGCCTAGGTAATCCTCAAAACCATTTCCATTGGTTTTATCACGTTGAGTAGGTTCAATTTCATATAAAGAACGCAAATTTTGGTGCAGTTTTGGAGTAGAACGGATTTAGGGTTTGTCCGAGACTTTCCGGCCAATTTCAGACCACTTCTGACCATTTTTCCGGCCCCAATTCAGTATGAAAATATTTTACTTTTTAATACCTTCAATTTGATATATGGATCGTCGAATTTGGTTGAGAAATGAGGAAGATAGGAATTTTTGAAGTTTTGAACCAAAACCGACGAATTTTTCCAGATTCCGGCGAACATGACAGCAGCCGACGGCGGCTCTGGTGACCAGCAAGAGGTTGAAGGAGATGGAATATTCTGTGACGGTAATGGAATATTCCTAACGGCGTCAGCATATTCCGTCACTTCAGGTATATTCCGTTAACCTTAACTGATGCCGTCAAGTTTAACGGCACCGTTAGGAATTTCGTTAACTTTAACTGACGGTGATGACATCAGCAGTGTGTGCAGGCGCGTGCCCACGCGTGGCGACACGTGCCCGCGCGTGGCGACACGTGCCTGTGCGTGGCGAAAAGTACCACCGCGCGTGGCGGCACGTGGCAAGTACCTCTCGGCACGTCCGACTGTTTCCTGGCGCGTGGCGGCGGTGCACAGCGGCGGGAAGGTTTTCAGGTTTCGGAAATCATTTTTCGAGCCCGTTTTCGCTAAAATAATATTATTTTTAGATTCTTTTTATTAAGGGTTATTATTATTCATGTTAGGGATGTTTTTAATATTGTTCCCTAATATTAAATAGGTCATCCAACGTCTAGGTGCTTCGAGGAACGCAACACCGAGGAGGATTATACTCCCGAGTACTTGTGAGGAGTGGACTTTTGGTTTTAATAAATGGTTTTTATGCTTTGAAATATTTATGGTATTGATATATACATGTTTTAAATGATTTTTGAAGCATGATTACATATATTATGAAATAGTTTTGGAACATGGTTTTGGATATGCAGAAGGATATTGATAATTGTTCTACTTAAGCAACGTTTGAATAAATTGTGAAATTACGAAGTCTAAGTTATTCTTTATTTATACACATGATGTATATATGTATGTTTTCAAACACACTTGGTATGCTTTCACTACGTTGTAGTGCGGTCTCACGGCCGTAGGACAAGTCTCACATGTTTAGGTCGCACGCACTGTACTCCAGGGGTATTGTCTGGTAAATACCTTAGTGCAAGCTTGTCTTACGTTTATGTTTATTATTGGGGGAAGGCCCCACGACGTAAGGACTCGAGTGTGACGTGCTAATAGCGCAAGTGTTTACATGTGTGTGGTACTAGGAGTACAAATGGATTGATAACGTAAAGTGCTTGTACGAGGTTGGGATGAGGTTCCTCAACACGTACATGGGTGATTGCACATATACCCTGTGTTGGTTTTCTTTATTATATTTATGGATTTATTTTGAGGTATGACTTTTGGAAATATAAATGGTTCTTTACGGATTATACTTTGAGATCTAATTTTCAGTTATATTTAAAGTATGATTTGACATATACTATAGTAGTATGAGTTTATACTATACTGATTTCCAGACAGGGGGTTTGTATGTTGAAAAGAGAAAAGGATTTAGAAAACTTTATTTTTTTCGTCCACTCACACTTTCTGTTTTGTGCCCCCTTCAGGACTTAGTAGCGGTGCATCAGGTGAAGTCAAGGCATTTGACTGGCAGCTCTGAACTCTTCCCGACAATGTAGGGATTTATCTTTCTTTCAGTTTCTTAATAATATCTATTTGTGTTGTGGATAAGATTTTAAGAGATTGATTTTAGACTTTTATTCCGTTGCTTATTCTTAGACGCTTTGAACCTTGTGCATGTTGAACTTAATTTCTACTGAATTTATTTTAAACAAGTGTTGTCATGATTATTATGGCTTCGTCACTTACAAGTGTCGGCCATCATGCCCCAATCTCGATGTCCACGTGGATTTCAAGGGCGGGGTGTGTCACTTCTCGTGGTAAGTCTCACCTATATGAGATATCATTATTGTAATGATTAAACTCATTAAGGTTACTAATTAAATTAATAAATAGCACTTATTCTTGGTTCGCTCAAATCGAAGGTCCGAAACACTCCAAAAAATACCACACGTACTGCCCGGAGGTAGTACGCGTCGTCATGAGTCGCCTCGCGTCGACGGAAGTCGAAAAATTGGTCCCACGCGTGGCTCACGCACAGTCAAACTGAGCCAATCAAACTAACGACGTTAGTTGACGCCGTTAGATTTAACGGAAGATTTCGGTATCTCCATTAAATCTAACAGAATATTCCTAACGGCATTTAAGGAATATACCTGAGAATATTCCCTATCTGGACCGGGTTTGGACCCGTTGTTGTCGTCACGGTTTGGTCTGGACCGGTCGCCGTTACAACTCCGGCCAGTCGCCTGAGCCGCAGTCCAAGCTCGCTGGAAACTGGGAAAAACTTCAAAATTTTGTAACTTCTTTATTTCTGAACCATTTTGCACGATCCACGTGTCAAAATGAAGCTAAAGATGAGTATAATGAGATTGTACCTATTTGGAGTTCAAAAAGTGGCCGAAAAATCACGGTCTGCAACCCGAGGTCCTACCTACTCCAAAACACAACCAAATCGCACGAATTTAGTATGGAAATTCATCTACTCAATGAAAGGAAGCTAATGGTGGTGGTTAGGAACCTCACCTTGGTAGGGATTTTCAAGAATTAAAGTTCAATTTAATTACGAATGTGCCGCCGCACATTCAGCCAAAACGCCCAACAAAAAACAATTTTTTTTTTCATTTAATATTTTGCAACGGTTATAAAATTCAATCCAGACACAATAAATTCACCTACCGCGCCTTAAAAACCTCTTAGCACGATTCGAACCACCATTTTTTTCTCAAAACCTTCAAATGCATCTTCAAGACTTCTATTTTCTTCATCTTCAAACCACTGTTCTTATCTTCAAAACCCAGAAATTTTAAACACAAATAGTGCAACTAATTCACAAACCAACGAATCAAACTGGAAAATCTCGAAAGCAAGGGAGATCTGACATCACGAGATTCTACAAAAAAATCCAAAATATTATATGTATGTATCCAACTGTTTATTCATATTTGTTTGATTTATTACTACATTTTAGTTGAAAGCATTCATCTGTAACTACACACAATTAAATTATAACCCTAGATCCTAAATTTACTTGACTGAACATGAAACTCATATACTTTGATTAATATTTCTTTTTTTACTTTTATTTAAATCCATAAATAGTTTGTAACTGAAAGAAATTATTTAACAAAACAATTGATTCTTGGGTTTATTAACTGACCAAAATGTTCAAAATTTTCAAAACCAAAAATATCATTTCCATTGTTTATTATCTACTTTTGAAAAAATTCTTCCATGCTACGAGCATTAGATGACCTTGATTGATTTGTATTATTGTTTTTATTGTGATCCTATAAATCCAAACCATTCAATAGTCGTAGCATTTAATACTACGTAGTAGTAGAATCCCTACTTTTGTGGGTTTTTCAAAAAACCAGAAAAAAAAATCTTAATTATTTTGTATGTGTGTTTGTATATATTATTTTTGTTGTGACTTATTCATGAACAGTTAAACAGAAAAACTAAAATTCACTGTTTCTTATTTAATTATGTAGTTTATTCAAAATAAATATTTTTTGTGTACAAACAATGATCTTTTTGTGTATAAACAGTGATATTTTGTGTATAAATATTGACCTTTTGTGTAAGTTACTAATTCCATTAAAGCTCCCTATAAAAATTAAGGGTGCAACATGGGTTGGGTTAACTCGAATTTGCCCATGCCCAACTCGATTTCAAACCTGATCGAGCAGGCTAGAATGAAGTAAAAACCCTCCCAAACCTAACCGAACCTCAATCCGGTTATTTGTTGGGTTGGGTTGGTGCTTTGCCCGCCCAAGTCAACCCAAACCTAACTCGATTTTTAGCCCGAATTTTTCATGCACATATTACACATCTCACTTCATATTATATAAGTTTGTCGTTTAGTTTTCATTTGAACAATGAATGATAGTGTTGCTTTGGTTAAAACTTTGGTATTGTCTTATAATTTAATTTCAACTTTGCGTGGTTGAAACTTTAGAAACGCATCCTATGCTATTTGGTTTATCTTTTGTATGGATAATGATGTGTAAAATTAAATTTTAAATAGCTTTGGTGTTGTTTGATTCAAAATTTGAGATTTATCTTATAAAATAATGTGTTACAAGATTGAACTTGATAATGTTGGTCAAACTCGAACCCAACCCAAATCCGAATTAGAAATTTAAAGGTTAGGGTTGGGTTGACCATCTAATCCGCCCGAGTTGTACTCCTAATAAAAACTAAATATTTTCACTATTTATTAACTTGAGTTTATGATTTTGAATTGGAGTTTTGTGTATAAACATTGACCTTTTGTGAAAAACAGTCAATTTTTTGTGTACAAACAATGAGTTCCTTTTGTCATAAAATGGTGAGCTTTTTGTGTTTAAACAGTGACCTTTCTGTGCATAATCAGTGACCTGTTGTGTATAAACAGTGGCTTTTTTGTGTATAAACAGTGACATTTTGTTATATAGTTTATTCATATAATTTCATTAAAGCTTCCTAAAATATATTATAAATTTGCTCTGTTTATTAACTTCAGTTGGTGATTTTGAATTGATGTTTTTTATTAACAGATGGAAAAAGAAAATGAAGACAATCCACCTCCACTTATTGAAGACAGAAAAAAAATGTACAACAAATATACAAACAGAAAAAAGCCAACATAATCGGACACAAAAGGGCTAAAGGAAAGAAGAAATATGTGTCAGCACGAATACACAATAAAGACTATGTGCAATACCACTACAATATTGTAGGCTTCACAGAATCAAGGAAGAAAATTAAAAATCAATTGAAAAACTGCGAAGACATACTTAGTCAGTTGTCTCTAATGCCATTATGGGATTTGATCAAAGATATGGATTTGATTAAGATCGTGAAATGCTACAAACTCAAACAAAGAAATGTCACATTTGGAGACAGGGCAAGCGAAATAACAACGAAAAATATGTCCTAGTGAGAATGACCATCTAGGGAAGTATGGTTGCCAAGGAATTCACAACTTCCATTGGTATTTCGCTTGTCATGTCTCCAAACTTAAACTTTCTTCATTTGAGTTTGTAGCATTTCATGATCTTGATCAAATTCATATCTGACTTTTTGAGTTGGTCGCTCACCTCAATATTTTTCTAGTAATACAACTTGATCAAATCCCATAATTGCGTTAGAGCTAACTGATTACGTACGTCTTTGTGGCCTTTCAATTGACTTTTAGTTTTCTATATTGCTTCTATGCAACCTACAAGATTGCAACAGTATTACACAAAGCACCATTTCAAAATCATAAACTGAAGTTAAGAAACGGTGAATTTTTAGTTTTTCTCTTTAAATGTTTATGAATAAGTCATAACAAAAATAATCTAAACAAACGCACATACAAAATAGTTAAGAACTTTTTTTTTCTGGTTTTTTGAAAAAACCTAGTAACATAGATAATAAACAGTGAAAATGATATTTTTTATTTTAAAATTTTTGATATAATTTCTTTCAGTTACAAATATTTATGCATCTAAATAAAAGCAAAAATGGAAATATTAGTTTAAGTATAAGGGTTTCATGTTTAGTCAAGTAAATTTAGGATCTAGGGTTGTAATGTAGTTGCATGTAGTTACAGACGAATGCATTCAACTAAAATGTAGTAATTAATCAAACATATATGAAAAAACAATCATATACATACCTATAACGTTTTGGGGTTTTCTGTAGAATCACTTGATGTCGAATCTCTTTTTCTTTCGAGATTTTCCTGTTTGATTCATTGGTTTGTGAATCAGTTGCACAGTTTGTGTTTAAAATTTATGGGTTCTGAAGATAAGAACGATGGTTTGAAGATGAATTTGGAGGTTTTGTGAAAAGAAAATTGATGGTTCAAGTCGTGCTAAGAGGTTTTTAAGGCGCATTAGGTAAATTTTGTTGGGTTTTTCCAGCCCATGATGAGTTATCCTAAGCCTATTAGGAATTATAGTTTTAGAGGATTAAATTGTTTACCCAATTGGAGTTGGTTTCTCAATTGGAGAATGATTGATAACAAAATTCCAATTAGGATTAGTAATCTTTATTGAAGAAGACATTTATTATGTCTATATAAAGGGGCTATTGCACTAGCTTTAAAGTAGAGCTAAACAATAAGTTGTATACCACTCCAGGAGTTAGAGTGAGAGAATATTGTGAGGGTAAAGTGTGTGCGAGAGAAAAGAAAAGAGATAAAGAGTATTTCTTGTTCTTGTTCTTTAAGGATTTTTCGTCAAGTCTTAATCTTAGAGGCTTGACAAGATTATTTGTTGTACTCATTATTGATATAGTGAAAGTTTCTTGTTGATGCCTCATGGACGTAGGCACATATATTTGAACCACGTAAATTCTTAGTGTTATTTGTCTTGGTTATTTGTTTTCAGTTTCCAGAGTTATTCACAAAAAATTTAATGTGTCCGGACTGAATTTTGTAACCGTTGCAAAATATTAAATTAAAAAAAAAAATTTGTTGGGCTTTTTAGGCTGAATGTGCGGTGGCACATTCGTAATTAAACTGAACTTTAATTCTAATGGAACGGAAGTGGTTTTTGTTATAAGTATATGTTGGAAATAAGAAAAATTTGTTCACACGTGGAGCTTGGGTTAGTGCGTTGGGCTGTTTTAGTTTTAGGCATGTTCTTCTTTATTTATAAGGAAAATTTAGTTTAAATACCAACTTGTAATTAAGTTTTAAATAAAAATACTCATTTTAAGAAAAAATACCAAACTGTCTAAATAAATGTATAACATGCCATATTTTGTGGGTCCAGCCCATTGGGCTTTGTAGATGAATTTACTTTTTAATCCTTAGGCCTATTAGGTACAAAATTTCCCCTTTTTTCTATTTAAACAGAAACAGTGTTTGAAATTTGGTTCGAACATCGAACTGCTTCTGTTTCAAACAGAAACATTGTTCGAAACACAAAAACGCTCGGCGATTCAGCGATTGTGCGATTCGAAGCTCCGATTCATCTTCTCCAGGTATGTTCTTCATCAATATGCTCAGAGAATAAGGTTTTTCTTGTTCTTGTTTTGAGTTTTTTTCTGTGATTTATTCGTTGGTTCATCAATCTTTGTTTTTGTTAATTGCTTTGTGTTTCTTCTAATCGATTCAATTTTGTTTGAATTGCTGTGTCATTTTCGTTCGATTTGTTCTCTTTTTTTTTTTTTTGGCTTGTTATAATTTATGATTTCACAGTAGATATTGATTCTTTTTTTAGATGGACAGTGATGTGATTGGGCGATGTTGCTACGGATTAGACGTAGTTATGGTTCGTTTTGGTCCAGACTCATCATTCCTCGACCTAGTGAAGCAAATTTGTATACGTTTTCGGTTGAAATTGGGAAGTTTCAGTTTGAGGAACTCAATTGGAAATTACAATAGCTATTTTTTAGAATGTGATGATGATTTTCAACTTATGTTAGCCAATATTTCTATAGCAGTTGTTAGATTTGTTGATATATTGGTGAGGGATTTAGGTGAGGATAATGTGAATGGTAGTTTGAGCAATAATATTGTAGTGTTTGACAGTGGTGCTTCATCATCTAACAATACAACTTCCAGCACTATTACTGATTTTAATGAGTTTTATGGTAAGTATAAGAAGGCCAAGACAAAGATTTATTTGTCCGATGAGTGGAAAGATTACATTCATAGTGTTGGGCAAGGGTTTGAGAGTGTAGTTGATTTTTGTGACAAACTGAAAAAATATGCATTGGAGCTTGGATTTAAAATCAAGTATGTTGCTAATGAGACAAAACGTGTGATTGACGAGTGTTCTAAGAAACAATCTGATGGTTGTTTGTGGCGTGTATATGCTACACGTTCTGCTTCGAATGATCATTTCTTCATTAGAACATTGAACAATGTTCATACTTGCTACAATTTGATTCGTGAGGAAAAAAAATATTATGATGAGCAGCAGTGTTGTTTGCTCTCTTTTTGTTGATAGGATTCGTTCAAATCCTACCCTTAAGCCAAAAGATATTATCAAAGAAATGAAGGAATATTATGGGCTTGATGTATCATTACCATGCTTGGTTTGGAAAGGAATTGGCGATAGCTGAGGCTCATGGGGAAGATGCAAGTTCGTATAATGAGTTATGTTGGTATTGTCAAGCTATTTTACATAACAACCCGGGATCTCATTGTGTGCTGGAGAGTGATCCTTCAACACATCGCTTTAAGAGGTTTTTTATTTGCTTTGCAGCTTGTATTGCTGGGTTTCCCTGGTGTTTGCCCATTTTGTATTTAGATGGAACTTTCTTAAAAAGTAAATATAAGGGAGTTCTTCTTTGTGCAACTGGAAGGAATGGAAATCAAGGTAAGCCTCTGTCATTAAGTGCTACTATTATGATATTGCATAGTTTGTTGAGATCTTGAATCACATATTTACTGTTCGCTAGCTTCAAATCTTTATGTTTTAGGGTTTTCATTCTAAATATCCAACATATCAATTAGTTACCATCAGTCAGTGACATTTTTGTCTTTCGTTTTTATGAATTGTGTGTTTCTTATTGCATTTTATTATTATTTTTTCCAGATTTTTTTCCCTTTGCTTTAGCAATTGTTGATGCAGAGAATAGAGAAAATTTGAATTGGTTTGCCAATGAGTTAGCAAAGATTTTGGTCCCACAAAATAGGGTGATTACATTTTTTTCTAATCGTCATGATGGTTTGTTAGATGCTATTTTTAATGTATTTCCAGGCTGGCCACATTCGTACTGTTATCATCACTTGGTAGCTAATATCAAGACAAAATATCCAGCATCACATAGTAAAACTTTGCGGGAAACTGCTCTGGATTTGTTCTCGAAGTGTGCATATGCTCCTACTGTAGCATCATTTGAGATGTATATGGCAGAGATATTGGATAAGGGCGGTCCTGATATGGAATGGTTTATAAGAGATATTCCCAAAGAGCATTATTCGAATGCATTTTTTCAAGGGGATAGATATGAGATATGGCAAATAGTATTGCTGAGTCGTTTAATAGTTGGATTAATGATTACCGTGGGTTGCCTGTTTATCAAATGATAGATGGTATTCGAAAAACGTTGATGGTTATGATGGCAGAAAGGAAGCTTATTGCTCAACGTTGGACTGGTGTCATATGTCCAAATACAGAGAAGGAATTAAAGAAGGACTATAACAGTGGTAGGCACTGGACAGTTTCTCGTTCGGGTCCAAAGATTTTTGAGGTTCAGGCGCATCGTTCTTACAGGGTTGACTTGGAGAATAAAACTTTCTCTTGCTATATTTGGCAGCTAAATAAACTACCATGTGCTCATGCACTTGTTGCGATCCAAAGTGGTAATGAATATGTTGATAACTACATTGATCCCTATTTTACTGCTGCATACTTCAAGAAGGCTTATGAGCTTCCGATTCATCCAATACCAACTATTGATAAGGAAGATATTTTTGGTGATGGTGGTGATCTTCTTCCACCAGCTACCAAAAAAACAATCAGGAAGACCTAAGAGTAGTAGGATCAAGTCTGCTAGTGAAGGCAAAAGGAAAATGACGTGTGGTCGTTGTGGTTTTTACGAAAGACACAACAAGAAAAAATGCATGATTGAGATTTGAAGACTTGGTGACTGTGCAACCTCTACTTACAATGAAGATTTAAGTCTATCAATTCTACAAAGTGCACTATACATGGAAATGTGGGTGGTCATAGTAAGAAGATTTGTAATGTGTGAATTTAATCTTATTTTCATTTACTTTCCAGCTGTTCACATGGGTTTTATGTGAGCTTGACTGAAGCTTAACGCCTTCTAATTTGACATTGAATATTGAATAAATGAATGTACATTTTGGATTGTGATTCATATGTGTTTGGCTTTTGTTGTGTTTTATATGTGTTATGCCTTTTTATTGGTGGATGAATCAATGGTGTTTGATATGTTTTATATGTTATTCGTCTATTTATGATCTCAGGTTGTATTAATTTTCAATTTATGGTCATGTCATTGTTTAACAATGACATGAAAAAGTTTGAAGTGGATTTTAAGTTTTCTATTGCAAAAGACATTATATTTAGTTTGTTTATATCTTAAAGTTTTAGGAATTTATTTGATGAACTCATATTTGAATATTATTTTGAGCTTGTGCATTATTTTTCAGTTCATGAGCATGTCACTAGTCAACAATGACATGAAATTTTTTTAGTAGATTCAAGTTTTCTGTTGCAAAAGACATTATATTTAGTTTGTTTATATCTTAAAGTTTTAGGAACTTATTTGATGAACTCATATTTGAATATTATTTCGAGCTTGTGCATTATTTTTCAGTTCATAAGCATGTCACTGTTCAACAATGACATGAAATTTGTTTAGTGGATTCAAGTTTTGTCAACACAAATTTAGCCAACCACTCATTATCTCATGCAAAAGTTATTATAGAATAAAGAGAGTTGAGGGTAATGGAAATATATTGTAGTCAAGAATAGATCGTTGTTTGACAACAATGACTTTAAAAAAAAAAGTTTCTTGCACAAATGAATGTCATATGAGTTATGGATTGATCCCAATAAAACAATGAAATTCGTCTGGATATTAACAAGTCAACATCCCAAAAAGGTTGAATGGAAATCAACTAAAAGTAAGTTTTGAAGTTGCATAATTGGAAAGTACCCTTACTTAATAATATTACAGAACCATTAAACAAACATTCCAAAGTTGATGACACATTTCAAATTCAAATTTCAGCTTCTAACTCAACGATGCTTCTTGCTTTCTATTCTAGCTTAGTTTGTGGTGAATAAACCGTGCAATCACTTTTGCCTGATATTTTTGCATCTTCTGTTTGCTCACTTTTTTTTGCAGCACTTCCTCTTTTGATATATTGTCCATGTAATACATCACAAAGATGCCACAATCCAATCTATATATCATAATGAAAATGTAAGTTATAATGTTCATGTTATTCAGTCCAAAAAACAGAAATTATAACTTATATTGTTCATGTTATTCAGTCCAAAAATATAAATTAAATTATTACTAAGATTTGATAATAAAACTTACGAGTTGTCTATCTATTGAGGGCACTCCATTTCAACTTTGAGATCAAAGTCATTGAAGTTTGCAGTACTGATCCACTTGATAGTTTTAATGTCATCATCAGTAAGTTGCACTTCAGTGAATTGCAATTCACCTTCTTTGCCCTGCCGCTTATTGACTGCCATTCGGCAACCTTGTTGCAGCATGTCTTCAGCTTGATCCTTAACATCAACCATCCATTTACGGATCAAATTAACCTGCATTGTAAGCAAACATGTTAGTGTTTTTTCTTGTTGGATTATATCATTTGCAAGTCATGTACACTTTAATAATTATTTACCATATATTCAGCATCCTTGAAGGTGTCATCTTGTTCGGGTCTTCTTTTCCTCATTGAGTTTAAATGGAACCATCCTTGACATCTTTGTCTAGCACCAGAAGTGTATGGTGGTATGCTTTCTTAGTGTATATTGGTATTAACAACTTTTTGGATTTTCCCAGTTTGTGAAAGAGAAGAGATTGATGGATACCCTTCACATTCTGGTTTTTTGTATGAATCTGTCAATAAATAAAAAATATTTTAGCAATATTGTTATTACTTTGACGCGATTGTCTCCCAATGACACATACATTGCACTTAATGAGTAAAATTCAAACTAAACATATACAAAGATCATGCAAAAATGTAGAATCCAATCAATAAAAACTTTTCATTTTACTTTGACATCTCAAGTCACTGTTGGACAATGAGAAGGAAATGCAAAGTGATATTGTCATTTCTTTTCAACTTGGTTTCTCATTATCAACTATTAGCACAAGAAAAAGCCCAACAATTAGCACAAGTAAGTTCTTCCATTCTAACAAACCCGAAAACTTTCAGATTACAAAGATGTCATAAGAAATCAATTTGTATTTGCCATAACACTTGATAATTTTTCCATGTCACTGTCTGCCAATGACATGTTCATTGCACATGGCAGATACAAGCAAGCATGTGTAATTTTAGATCAACATGTTATTCCAGCTTTACCCAGACACTTACCCAGCTCCAGCTTTCCAAGAATTCTGTTCAACATGGAAGACTTGATTGTTGTTCTGTCATCTCATACTGCAACAGTTCTCCATATGCATCAATTGCCTGAAATGCATTATTACAACGAATTGTAAGCAACCAAAATTAATCTGAAAAGAACTATAAAACTAGCATTTTGAGATATATCATTTGCTTCCTTTACATTATTTGCTATTGCAGAATCTGATAGCAACTTCTTGATGTCTTCGCGTTCCATGTAGTTACTGCGAATATCTCCTCGCCAAAAATAGTCACTGCACATATACAAAAACAAAAGTTGGAGTCATACCATATAGTCATTGTATAAAATTTGACAGAATTTAGATAAGCAATGAGTCAACTTTATTACCTTCGAGTAGATTTATCCCAAAAATCTTTCAATTGAATTTGAGTCCCCGCATCCATAAGTTTGTAGACAGTGTTCTTATCCTAGTTCATAACTTCATCTGTTTCATCTCGTTCCTCATCTTCTTTGTCTTCCACATCATCAATCAATTGCACTGTACCACCAGGACTTGTATTCAATATATTGAAAGAGAACGGAATCGTGTAATCTGATCCTTTGTTCTTGCTCCCCTTTTCATGTTATGGTGTTTGTGCATTGTCCTTCTTTCGGAGTCTTCTCTTTTTTCGTCCTGGTTCTTGATATTCGTATATGTCATCCTCTTTCCTGATTCTTTTTTTATTCTTCAAGCGTACAACATATGAGTACAGGATGACATCTTGATTTATACAATGAAGGAGACATATTTTGAGGAGTCTCAGGATGAGGAGAATGAATTGAAACTAAAAGAACCTTGGGTGACTCGGGTGTGAGCACATTTTGGGTCTTCATTGTCTTTTCTGTGCGTTCAATGGCTTCGTCCGACAATCTGCTTGCTTTTTCTTCTTTTTCATGTTCTTCATTTTTTTTCTCCATTTCCACTTCCTTGCCTTTTGAAATGGTCTTTTCCAATTGCTGGACCTTTTCATTCAGTGATTCGTTATCGACCACTAGTTTTACATTTTCTTCTTCCAGTCTTCTTGTGTTTCTTTTTTCTTCTTGCAGTGCTTCCTCCTTCATATCCAATGTTGTCTTCATTATGCTTTCTTCTCTTTCAGTTTCTCATTCTCATTTGTGAGAGTCTGAATCGTCCTTCTTTTATTTTCAGCTTCCTCACTCATATTTTTCATAATCTTCTTGATAATTCCTTGAGTTGGCATCAGGTTTGTGCTGCTGCTAGCCATATTTTCTTGAACTATTGATTCTAGTTGCTGAAATAAATTTGTAAATCTTTCTCCATTTTCGTTATGTTCAAACGATGGTTGTGGTCTGTTGTCTCCCTCATTGTCTTCAGCATCAAAGTTTTCTTGTGAGTGTTGCCTTTTGAAAAATATCTATAGTGAAAAAAAAAATTGCAAGTCATAGAGTGATGCTTACTTGCAGATCAATAGGATTGAGCCTTTGCAATACGTTGTGCAATTGGGGCAGACTCCATTTAACCATTCCCAGTGGTTCTTCTTTCTTTCCTCTGATTGGAGGTTTTATTTGTGTTTTTTCGCAAAGCCAAAACTATTATAATTGAAAAGTAAACACAATCAATATTTGTTATGGCATGTAGTTATAATTATAAATATGTTTGTGTAACTTTTAATTTGCTTACCAGAATTGCTACTTGGCAGCCACCAAGTGAAGTTGGTATTTCCTTCTTTCCCTTTAATACTATGTGCAGGTAATCGTGAACGGCCTTGGCCCATGCATATGTTGAAATCTTGTCCAAATGCTCACAATGTTTAACGCAATCCCATGATATATGATGTCCAAAGTTTGGAAACAATAATGTGATGAAAAGGATGAGCAATATCAAACGTGTTACATCCTCTTCAAAATATCTTTCCTCTTCCACCTCTTGGGTTTTTCCTCTTTTTCTTTTTTTCTTCTTGCTTGCTGACGACGTATCTTCTTTCTTTCTTGGTGACTGTGCAGCCTCTTTCTTTTTTCTTTGTTGATCACTAACATCTTTTATCGCCTTCTTTAGAGCCTTATCAAGCATTGCCTTCTTTATGGTTTTGGAATTACCAAAGTAGGCTCGAACAAATGATGTCGCTTCTCTTCCTTTTCTTTCCATTGGAAGGGTCGTGCCATCTGTGGGTAGTCCAAGTATCTGGGAGATATCACTAACTGTTATCCCCATGGATATGCTTCCAAAATCGAAGCTCCGAGAACTTGGATTGTACACCTTGATCAACTTTGTTAAGTCTTCATCAGACTTTGTAGCATCATTTTTGTTGATCTTTCCACTGATGTAGGCATCTATGATAGGCCAAAAAGGTGTAGCCTCGAGCAACTGAAGTGGTCTTCCTTCAATGTCAGTCTTGACCGATTGTATTGTCTTTAAGAAAGACAACATGTTGCTTCGATACTCGACTTGTTTATCTGGTTGTGTTTGTTTTGCTTCCTCCATTTCTTCCATTTTCCCCCCTGATTATCACTATATTCGGGTGTTGGTTCCTCTTTTTCCATTTTGATCCTTCCTGCCTTTTGCTTTTTTCGTCCCATTTGAGAAGTTTTCACGTCACTGATTATGTATGTTCCTAGCACAATGAAATCAGATTTATGGTTTTCTCAGTGATTGGTAGTTATAATTCAATTCAATTGACATGTAAATTGTGCACATCATTGTTAAAAATGAGAAACATAACAATTCAAATCAAACAGAACAAGAAGAAGACATAATGATGCAAGTAACTGTCAGTCGGTGACATGTAAAAAACACATGTCACTGTTGTCCAGTGACATCCGAAAAGGTAAAAAAAGAACTCTGAATTGCATTGATGAGAGCCTGAGACATTGTTGATCAATGAGATAAACAATAATAAGCTAATTTGTGTCACAAATTATTAAATACATGAAACCAAACACTTGCAAATATTACGTATGCAATACAAGTCAAATACAACGAAGAAGACATAATGATGCAAGTCATTGTCAGTCGGTGACATGTAAAAAAAAACATGTCACTCTTGTCCAATGACATGTAAATCATGTAATATGATCATTGTTGAACCACTAAAGAAACTATACATTAGTAAGAGAATTAAATCTCTCACCCACATACATGCTTCATATCATCACTTATTATTATTCTTAATGCCTAACAATTAAGATAATTGAATGAGAATGCAGCAACCAGTGACCCGAAAAGGTTAATAACTAATTGTGAATTGCATTGCTGAGACACTATTAATCGAATCAATTCCACAAAAAGGATTGTCTGAACAAAGCCAATTTAGTAGAAAATAATTGATTTTGAATAATGACATTTATGCTCTGAACAATAATACGCTAATTTGGGTATCAAATACCTAAAATCAAACGCAGGAAAACACTTGCAAATACTATATCTCCAATACGTAAATTCTTGAATTAGAGACCAATTAATCTAGAATCCCTAATCCACAATTAATCAAGAAACTCTAATAAAAAATTAATCAAGAAGCATCAATCAACAAAAAATCAAGATGCTTCAATGAAAGATGTATAACAAGTAAAAAAATCAGTTCCGATTTTAAAAAATGCAAAAGGGGAAAATGATTTACCTATGCAGAGAGATTAGCCCCAATTTTGCAGATCGGGAAGTAGAGAGAGAGGGATTTGCAGATCACGGTTGAATGGAGGGAGCGATAGGAGGGAGAGAAAAAGAAAGAGCTGGAAAGATGGAATGGTCAGGTTCAACTTGAGTTGAGAGCGAGAGAGAGAGCCAGAAATATGAAATGCTTGGGTTGAACTTGAGCTTAGAGCAAGAGAGAAAGCTGGAAAGATGGAATGCTCAGGTTGAGCTTAAGCTAAGACAGAAAAGAAAGAGAGGAGAGAGATACGAATCAATACGGGGGAGGTGAGGTGAATGGCAATTTTGTAATACAGTTGAATTTTAGTCCTATTTTTAATTTGTATTCATATTGACTTTTCAACTAGTATCTAATATGAAAATGAGGTATTTTAGCTTAAAATTGTCTAGTAAGAGGTATTTAAATTAACCCCAACGGCCCAATAGCGTAGCAGCAAGGTTAGCTGGATTAATACAACCTGCAAGAAACATCACAATAAATCAAAATCACCCAAACAAGAAAACAACCACCATCCACATGCCATTCTCCACCAAACCAGACACATTTCACATTCACATTCCTCTCTGAAGAAAAACATGTTAACTCTAACAGAAAAACCCAGAAAAAGCCCCAAAAACGAAGACCTAAACAGCTACGCCAGCTCTTTTGCCGACTATGAAGACTGCATCGTTGGCTTCATGGGCGACCTGCAACTTGTCCACTGCGGCCACGACAAGAAGTGTTTGGGTTGCGGGGAAGAGCTAGCCCACCTGACACTGAGGGGTGTGCTGAGGGGTTCGGTGGGTGTGATAGGGGAGAGCAGGCTGGCGATGACTGAGAAGGTGGTGCTGCTGGGAGGTAGAGTTTGTGCTTTGAAAAGGTTTAGGAAAGTGAGCTCCGGAAGGCGTGAGTTTGAGAAGAAAATCGAGCACTTGGCTAGGGTGGTTCAGAAGTGTAAGTATCTTGTGCCTGTATTTGTATGCTAAGAGGATCAAGTTTGTTCTCTCTGATTATAAGCCCATGGGAAGCCTCGCCGACTTGCTTGCCGGTAAGTCTACGTATTCACTTGGAAGTGATTCCTAAAAATGTAAATAATTACATGTTTCTATAACCATAGAGAACAATTTCTTAGTACTAAAGTACTATGGAAACCAATACTTTTAACCATCAGGGAGCGTATTTAATTAATTAACACGAGTCTAGCTAAATTCCCTGTCGATTTGGTGACGATTTGTGTGTTTAATTTAAATTTTAAAACTACGTTGTCTAAGACTTTCATCATTATATATCTTTGCAAAATAGATTCTAAATATTAAACTCTAAAATCAAAACTGCATGCTTAGTCCTTAAACTCTAAATTGACGTCTTTCCAGAAAGAATACCAGATATTTAGCCGACCCAATCCAATCCTAGCTAATTCCTTGTGACACTACCAAACATGACACATTAAATCAATTAGATTTAATTGAAGTAATGTTCACCGTTTCAAAGACGTTTTCACATAATCAGAAGGTTTGTATTTTGAATTTTGGCACATGCACTATAAATTTCTCAGGTTCGACTCTGATATTGTCACTCTGATATATTATATATATGTTTCATTTTTGTGACACCGTGTGACATATTAATTAATTTTGGTTTGATCATTTGTTAAGGAGCTAGGCAGCATGGTCACACAGCATTGGACTGGAACCAAAGGCTCAGCATAGTTGTTCAAATTGCACGAGCAATTGGATTCATCCATGAACAATATACCCTTCATATGACAAGAAGATGCAGATGAACGTGCATGGGAGCATTAATTAGGGTTTGCAATGTCATGGCAACATCGACTTCTCAGCTTGCTTGTCTGATTACGGCTTCACCCAATTGGCAGAGCCGGTCGAAGTTCCCAACCAAGGGCAGCTGATGAAGTCACCCTGCTGGCAGCAAGAAAATACTACCTATACTCTGATGAACTAAGTCAGAAGAGTGACATTTATAATTTTGGGGTGTTACTGCTGGACATATTGGCAGGACCAAAGGGTTTGGAAATGACAAAGGGCATAAAGGAAAAGAAGGCAAGCATGAAATTAGAAGGCGATTTGGAGTTCTTTGAGTTTTATGTGAAGGAAGGGAAAGAGAGGAGGCAAGTGTCAAAGGTTTTGGAAATTGCTTTGGCATGTACAAGTGCCCAACCAGAGGCTAGGCCTTCAATAGAAGAGATTTATTTTAATATCGTAGAGATATTGTAAGTGGTTTTAGCTATAGCTAATTTTAATGGTGGTAGTGTTCTATATATCTAGTCAGTTTGTGCCTGGTCAGGCGCCATATTGGATCTCATTCAACTTGTACCTTATGTAGACAAAACCTCCAGCTGGTTTCTACAAGGTCAATGTTTGGGACCTGGAGTGAGGAGGCTAAGGTTGGTGGTATTGGAATAATGGTTCGCAATGCTGAGATGGTGGGTTTATTGCTGCGAGGATCAGAAAGTTCGAGGGTTTTGCTTTGGCAGCAAAAAGGGGACTACAAAATATCTTTTTCGAGTGCGCTTCACTCCAGATCGTGACGGCAATTCACGAGCAATCCACAAATTTATCCCCAATTGGACACATAGTGGAGGATGCGAAGGTATTGAAGTCAGTGATCACTGGAGCTTTTCTTGCCAACGTGCGTCGCCAAGAAAATGAAGTTTCCCATCGTCTAGCGTGATCTGCTCTCCACACACCTTGTGATCGATCATGGTATGAAGAACCACCTGATCTAGTTCTAGATCTTTTATTTGAATAATGTAATGTCTGATGCTATGTTTTTCTCGGCCCTATTGTGTTTTGTTCTGTGTATTCCTCTTTCATCAATGATCATCAATGAAATCTATCGTTGCAATAAATAAAAGAATAAAAAAACCTGTGAGTATTGTTTCACGGAAAAGCTCACTCCTTTCTCCTACCCCACCTTTTCACCCACCCTGCTAACACACTAGATAGGTCATCTTCAATGGAGGAAAACAATATGATAGTTTTCTAGTGGGTCGGGAAACTTTGTTTTCCTTGAAGGGATTTTTATAAAATCGGAGATGAATAAAACTCAGATATTGACCTAAAACTTTGATTAGATCACTCCAAGACGGCATATTAGGATCTCCAAGAAATCCAATCTGATTTTGGACAAATATTAATCAAATTAAATAAAACTATGGTTTCACTTTTCAATCTCCGATTTGTGCTCTCTGCAACAAAGAAATGGCTCAACACCCATTTGCTTAATCGAGCCAATTAGGGTGTCCAACGCACCACCCCCACCAAATCTTCTGCCTATGGAAGTGAGACAAGAGTAACTGATGAGACAGGAGTTTCACTGGATTACTGGGTTTTTTGTTGTTTTTAATCCCGTGTAATGCGTTTGAATAAGTCATAAATAATTTTAACCGTTTAGATTAATCCAACTGCTACGTCAAGTTGGTCCTTCACGGGACCTCAAAAAGTGGTCATTTGGTGAGCACTGATAACATTAAGCGTGCTTTTGAGAATCTAGTTGTTTCTCTTTTAAATCAGAGATTTTAGATTTGATTTTTACTAAAAGCAAATTCGAATCAAATTATTATACCTACCCCATTATTAGGTTTAACTCACTCTCCTACTCATATTTTCACATTTTCTAGGGTTTACCCATAGTAAATTGGTCTTTCTTTTTCACTCCTACTCATAAACCTTTTTTAATAGTTTACGTATACCTTTATTATCATATTTTTTATTTAATTTACACCCTAGATGTCTTTAATAATAAATGATTTCTACGCAAGTTTTCTAATCGGCCCAATTATAAAATTACTTCTCGTAACCTTCTCTACTTATATATGTATTTATTTGGGAGTTCACCAATAATTGAGCACTCAAATTTTAAATTAGAAACAAAACAACTAAGGGGTGATGTAGTGGTTGGGGCGAATTTCAGGCCCGTATTTCACACAACTCGTCCTGGGTTCGATTAATAGTGGACGCTGAAATGCCTCTGTGAGTCTTCCTAGCCCCCGAAAGTCTACCAGCTGGTTCTTTTTTAAAAAAAAAATCAAATTGAGAACTTGAAGATAAATGAAATATATTAGGGGAAAATGAAGAAATTTTAATGATTTCCTATTTGAACAAATTATTAAGTTAACTTATTTTTTCCAAAAAACGAAAAATGTTACCTTTGTTTTACCTATTTTTGGAAATTTGTGAAGAATGATGAAATGTTCTCTGAGTTTTATGCTAGCTTTAGTTTACTGATACGTATAGCTATAGTAGATCACATTTTCATTCCTTTTTTTCCTTACCCAATTACTGATACAAGTAAGTAAACATCCCAGAACGAATTTATTGTGGCTCTTATTATTTTCTGAATTTCTTTTGGGTATTTACATCGATCCCTTGTACACAAACAAAGATTTAACATTAACTACTTTTATTAAAGTCTAGTTAACACTACTTACAATATCTCCGAGATATTAAAAGATATCTCTTCTATTGAAGGCCTAACCTCTGGTTTGGCACTTGTACATGCCAAAGCAATCTCCAAAACCCTCGACACTTGCCTCCTCTCTTTCCCTTCATTCACAAGAAACTCAAAAAACTCCAAACCACCTTCTAATTTCATGTTTGCCTTCTTTTCCTTTATGCCCTTTGTCATTCCCAAACCCTTTGTTCCTGCCAAAATGTCCAGCAGTAACACCCCAAAATTATAAATGTCACTCTTCTGACTTAGTTCATCAGAGTAGGTAGCATTTTCTTGCTGCCAGCAGGGCGACTTCAGCAGCTGCCCTTGGTTGGGAACTTCGACCAGCTCTGCCAATTGGGTGAATCCGTAATCCGACAAGCAGGCCGAGAAGTCGACGTTCACCATGACATTGCATGGCCTAATGCTCCCATGCACGTTCATCTGCATCTTCTTCTCGTATGGAGGGTATTGTTCGTGGATGAAAGCAATTGCTCGTGCAATATGAACAACTATGGTGAGCCTTTGGTTCCATTCCAATGCGGTGTGGCCATGCTGTCTAGCACCTTAATTTATGGTCAAACCAAAATAATTAAGTCAGATATCACTAAGTACAAACAATGTTGACTTAATATGTCCTAGCGTCAGGTTGACATTATCAAAGTTGATCTTAAGAGATTGAGAAATGTTTTGCGCACAAGCTTGGTTATTGTCGCCTGATTTTTTCTTAATTCATTAGATTCAAATGTCGTAAGTAAATATGGTTGTGGATGAGAAAAAAAGTAGGCAAAAATTATTTTCTTAGAAATTTGTCTGTGCAAAAATTGAAAATACAAACATTTTAATTTTGTGAATACGTTTTTTTTTTGTAATGGAAGAAAAATACTAAGATTTATTTTACAAAGATCATGGAAAAAGTCTAAAACGACATAGTTTTAAACCTAAACACACAAATCGTCACCAAATCGACAGAGAATTTAGTAGGCTAGCTCATGGTTATTAAAGATGCTCCCTGATGATTAATATAATTGTTTTACATAGTATTGTTTATTAGAAATAAACAAAAGGTAAGTTGGCTACAACGATATGTAATCAAATATTAATTGATGAATTAATTAAAATTAAATATCGAGGAGATATTTATCAAAGATTGACGATACATCTACTAAATATTGATGATATACTAAAAGAATCAATCATTTCAGCAATTGAAATATGAACAAATTTATCATTTAAAGTGTTTGAAACTTTAGAATTTATTACTGCTTTAGGAAGCACTTCGAAGTGAATGCATAGACTTACCGGCGAGCAAGTCGGCGAGGCTTCCCATGGGTTTATAATCGGAGAGAACAAACTTGATCCTCTTAGCATACAAATAAGCAATGACGGGCAGAAGATACTCACACTTCTGACTCACTTTAGCCAAGTGCTCAATTCTCTTCCCAAACTCACGCTTCCCACAGCTCACATTCCTAAACCTCTTCACAGCACAAACCCTACCTCCCAACAGCACCACCTTCTCAGTCATCCCCAGCCTGCTCTCTCTGATCACACCCACCGAACCCCTCAGTACACCCCTCAGTGTCAGGTGGGCCAGCCCTTCCCCGCACCCCGAACACTTCTTGTCGTGCCCACAGCAGACAACTGGCAGATCGTCCATGAAACCGACGATGCAGTCTTCATAGTCGGCGAAGGAGCTGGCGTAGCTTTTTATCGGGTCTTCGTGTTTGGGGCTCTTATTTCTGGGTTTTGCTGTTAGGGTTAACATGGTTTTTTCAGAGAGGAACTAATGAAGTTTGAATGTGAAAAGTACTTTTGGGTTAATATGGTTCTGTTTTTCTTGTTTGGGTGATTTTGATTATTCATTGTGACGTTTCTTGGTTATATCAATCCAGCTAGCTTGTAATTGCTTCGTTATTGGGCCGTTGGAATACTGAAAAATCCAAATGTGGAATCATATTTCTTTTCAAACTTTGGCTAGCCGTTCAAACCATCTTGGTATATTTTATTCCATTACCATTAAAATAAAATAAAAATCTTTAATGAAAATGACAATTTTAAACTTTTTCTTAGCTAAAAACATCATAATAACTTTTTTTAATAAAAATGACAAAATTTTTAATCAAAAAGACAAATTTTACCACAACAGGACAAAAAACAAAAAGGTCCACATATTGGAAGCAAAGCCCAACATGCAAGCTACAATTTTTTTTTCCAATCTATCTCTGACGGAATCCAAAATTTGTTAGCCCAAATCTATCACTTTTTAATTACGAAAATGCCATTAAAATTTTCATTATTTACAAATATGCCATTAACTCATTAATGTCCAAAGACCAAAACAAATTTTTTTTTTATAATCAACCTAATGCTCCTAATTATAACATTTTTTATTGGGCTATTAAAAAAAATACAAAAACAAGATATAATTATCACTCTTCCCTATTATTCATGTATCAAATAATACATTCTAATAATGAAGCAACATGAATAGCAAAATTCGAAAAATCTAACAATTCAACAACAAAACACAAATTGCATATCAAATTAAAATTACAAATAAAATCATTCAAATTACATAGTAGCAATATCTCATCCAATTAATTGTGTAACATCCTGTAAAAAGTTTGTTATAAAATAATTCCCGAGAGATATTTTGGGCACGTGCGTGATTATTTTGTACACGGGATCGTGTAATTTTTTACTGTTTTGGTGGGTGCACATACCCCCAAAATATCTCAATTTTCTCTCTTCTTCCCCGTCACTTTTCCTTATTTTCCTTATTTCTCTTTTTTTTCTTTTTTTTCTCATTTCTCTCTCTCTCTCTCCGTATGTGCACAGTGCACGTCGACGAAAACCCGTCAAACCGAGGCGAACTAAAATCACCACCATCTTTGTCTCAACGCCCTCGACTCAACGGTGCAAACCGTTTGACCAAACTCCCAACCGTTTGACGGGAAAAGCTCACGAAAGAACCAGACCTTTCTGGCGATTTTCTCGCCATTCTAGACCAATGTGAGGTTTCTAACTACTACCATTGGGTTCCTCTCGTTGAGTAGATGAATTTTCATATGTGGTTTGCTTGATTTGGTTGAGTTTTGATGTAGATCGACCAAGACACAGTAGCCGCGGTCTTTTGAGGCAAATACAGGCCATTTCCCGAGCTTGTACAGCCAAAACAAAGATACACCGTCATTCTACTCCTCTCTAGCTTCATTTTGGTATAAAGAACGTGAAATTTGGCCAAGAAATGAAGAAGTTATGGAGATTTGAAAATTCTCCAAAAAACCGGCCAAAATTTCAGCGGCGCCGGCGACCGGCCGGACCGGCTGCTGACGTCAGCAATCGAGAATATTCCTTTTAACGCCGTTAGGAATATTCTGTTAGATTTAACAGAGATGCTGGAATATTCTGTTAGATCTAACACCGTCAGTTGACTGAAGCGTTGACCAGCGCGTGAGCCGCGAGTGGGCCACGCGTGGGGGCACGTGGGACCTTATTTTTGAATTCCGTCGATGCGAGGTGACTCGTGACGACGTGTACTACCTAGGGGTAGTACGTATGGTATTTTTCGGAGTGTTTCGAACCTCCATGTTGAGAAAACAAGGGATAGGTTTAATTAATTAGTTTAATTAGTAACCTTTATGAGTTTAATCATTACTATAGTGATATCTCATATAGGTGAAACTTATCCAGGGGACTACCGGGGCTACCCAGGACAGGGGGCCTACGACCCGGCTACATACAGGTGAGTGAGTGGGTCTTTGTTTTGATAAATGTATTATTACGTATGGTTTTTCAATGTTTTCTTTAATTTGTTAGCATGACTCATATCATATGCGAATGTTGGAGGTAGAACATTTGTATTATATATTTGTCATACATGTTTCTATACTACTGCTCATCAGTAGATGTATAACACCCCAGGTATCAGTACTCAGTCTTGTGGCCAGGACTAGCCTTGACGTTTGGAGATGTCACTCTCAGTACCGCTACGCAACTTTGGATCCACTGTAGGTACTAGCCTGTTCTAGGTTGCACTAGGCAACTCGAACTTGTGTGACGCATTTTGTGCACAGCGATTAGCGTTAGACTTGCGTCATTGTAGTACCCAGCGTATTACTCATATACCTAGCATGTTCCTCGTAGCTTATCTACTTGGGCTTGTGTGTTTACATATACGTGAGCAGTCAGTCTGATTTTCGGGAAGTACCCGTGTTTGGTGCAGTCAGTCTAATTTTCGGGGAGTACCCGTGTTTTGTGCAGTCAGTTTGATTATCGGGGAGTACCCGTGTTTTGAGCAGTCAGTTAGTTGAACGGGGAGTACCCGTATTACTATTATAGTATTTTGAGGATCATACCGGGGAGTATGACGTATTTTTAAAAACTATACATGTTTTCCAGCGAGAAGATAGTTTGCTCTTGAAAACAAAGGTTTTATCAAACTTTGCTTTTTGACCCACTCACCTTTTTATGTTTTGCGCCCTCCAAGACTTAGTGGCGGATTCGATTTCCAATGAGGCGTGGGCTTGCTTCAGCTGTGGTTGGTGGTTCTGACACTTTCTCCAGATTATGTAGGATTCACTCCTACTTTTAGTTAACTTCTACTTATTCATTCTCACGAGGATATGAATGTTTATATTCCTTGCACTATTTACTATGCTCTGACTGTTATGCCTTTAGCCTGTATTTCTGACTGGTTGTGGTGATAGAGTTTCATGAGCCAAGCATTAGTAGATCAAACTACCTGTAATGATGGGTTTTACCCATCACCGCACTCTTACTTCCGCTTCCAACTCTAAATCTACTCACTTTTTCACTTGTACATGCATAATTGGCTTTCGTCACTTAACATGTGTCGGCCAGCACTTCCCGACATCTGGCGTGTCAGGATCGGGATGTGTCAAATTGTTGTTAATTTTTTTTTTAAATAATACAATTTCCTAAATTATTTTCTTAGAAATAGTGGTCACCATTTGTAGAAATAATCTTTTTTTTGGAAATAGTGTCACTGTTTTTAGAAACAGTGTCACCATTTTCTAGAAATAGTGTAGTTTCTCGAAATAGTGTCACTCTTTCTAGAAATAGTGTCACTGTTTTTAGAAAACAATGACACTATTTCTACAAATGGTGACCACTATTTCTACAAATGGTCCAGTTTCTTGAAATAGTGTCACCGTCTCTCTAAATAGTGTCACCTTTGTCTAAATAGTGTCACCATTTTTAGAAATAATGTCACCGTTTTTAGAAATTGTGTCACAATTTCTTTTAGAAATAATGTCCCAGTTTCTAGAAGTTGTGTCGCTATTTCTACAAATGGTGACCACTATTTCGAAAAACTGAACTGTGACACTATTTAGAGAAACGGTGATTTCTAGAAAGTGCAGTTTCTCAAAATAGTGTCACTCTTTCTACAAATAGTGTCACCGTTTCTCTAAATAGTGCCACTGTTTCTAGAATTAGTGTCACCATTTCTCTAAATAGTGTCACCGTTTTTAGAAATAGTGTCACCCTTTCTAGAAATAGTGTCATAGTTTCTAGAAATAGTGTCACTATTTCTACAAATGGTGACCACTATTTTGAGAAACTGTGACACTATTTCTAAAAACGGTGACACCATTTAGAGAAACGGTGACACTATTAAGAGAAATGGTGATAATATTTTTAGAAATAGTGTCACTATTTCTAGAAATAGTGTCACTATTTTTAAAAATAGTTTATGCTGCCTTAGTTTGCGTTTGCCTGTACTATCACAAAAATAATATCCTCAGTTTCCTAATAATTTGCACGTATGCAATTGTCGACTTTTTCTAAATTCCAAATAACCAACATTTACAGTGTCAAAGAAATTAAAGAGAGTGCGGATTCTAAGCTCATCTTGCTCCTTGATCTCTTCCAGGGCCAACAACACATGATCCATGGACACAGGCTCGGGTTTCTTAATGGGATTGCAGGCATTTCTTCTACGGGCTGGCTTTTGGTTGTTGCTTGGCACTGCGTCCTCCTCCATTGGCATAATAACTTAATCAATCTCTCTCACTTTGTCTAATGGAAAGGAAACTTAACTTAGTTTAGTTACCCCATCCCCATGTGTGTGTGTATATATTATATACAAAGATCATAAGATGATATACAAATGTTTTATTTACTCAAATCAATTATTCCATTCTATCAACTTAAATATGAGAAGTGACACCAAATGGAAGAGGAAAATTCAAATTTTCTGGAATTGAAGAATCAAAGTTTTACATTACAATTACATGCATACATTTAAGTATAATCAAACATAAATGGAGGATTAGAAACAAATCCAAGGCAAGGATGAGTGAGAAGTGAGAATTACTGAGTGGACGGAGACGAACTTCCAATGCAACAAATGAAAAGGCAGGTCGAATATGCGTAATCGGCCATTGCCCCTCCTCTTCAGAGTTGAGATGGCGGTGAGGTCGCAGAAACATTGAATAGAATGAACTATTTTTTTTGCCATTGTAGGTTTGAAAATAAACGATTAAATGTATTTCAAAAGCAAGCAAATAGATTCGAAACATATAAACTACAGTTAGTCTTGCTGTGGACCAAGCTATTATTGGAAAAATAGGTGAATACAGCCAGTTATCAATAAGAATTTCATCTTTAGACAAAAAAGAACAAAATCAAATATTTTACGTAATTGATCTTAGCGTGTATTTTCTAACACACGTGGTTTAAAGAGTACGTTATGAAAGCCACCAATCAGATATCAGCACGAGGGCAGGTAATGTAATCACCAAATAATGTTTCAGAATCTATTCAGAAGATTACAATGATAATGCAACGATCTTCATTATCATCTTAAGCAGAATTAAGTATACCCAAAACATATTGTTATTCCAATGTATTTTTAATCCATTGTTGCGTATTGTTTTAGATATTTGTAATTCAAATGATTATCGCATTCCCAGGTTGTAAAATCCATTCCCAACTTGGGGAAACTTGAAAGTCCATTGACTTACAAAGCAGGAAGGGGACAATCCATTGACTTGCAAAGCTTAAGTAAAGATGTCTAAACAAATAGGGATTACTCACAGTATCCACTAGAAATCAGCAAGAAAACAATATGCACATAAAATGATGAACATCAATCCATAAAAAGTATATACCTGAATCTCCAAATGATGGCCATGAATTCTCATGCGACGATCTATCATGCAAGAACCATCTATAACCAATAATGTCGGAAACAAATTATTGATTTGCTTGTGCAAAATGCAATTGGATTATGCAAAAACTTAGCCAAACAGAGTGCAAAAGAAAACTGGAAGAAAAAACAGAGAGATAAAGAGAGAAAAGCTCATATTCAATTGAGATTCATATCACTATGAAGAGAAGAATTGAAGAAAAAACTAGACCACAGTAAGAAGCGAGCAGATTCAAGTAATCTGATGAGAAAAATTGAACAAAAACAACAAATCGAATTCAAAAAATTACAGAAAACGCAACCAAACAACTTGTAAAAATTCAAAAATAGAGGAGAGAGAGAGATGGAGTGATCACCTTGAGATTCATCTGATGGTGAAGAGCAGCAAGCTCCCCGATCCTGATCTTACGAGCTTGAATCTTATTAGTTGAGATATCGCTAGTAGTGATCAACGAAGAGCAAGACATGCTAGAATTGCCAGAAATTGAGCTTCCTCTGCAACTATCGATCTTGCTTCGCTTGCAATCATTCTTTAAACAGAACTTGCAAAGTGCAAGCAAATGAATCAGAAGATTGCAAGAATGATCAAAACGCATAAACGCACAGATTCAAATGAAGCGAATTGAAAGCGTTGATTAAACGGAATGGGAGAGAGAGATTAGGCAGAGAGATCAAGAAAGGGAGAAAGATGGATTAAACAGGCCAAGACTTGCCGTCAAGGGAAAAATTGAAAACTCGGTTTATTATTTTGGTTGAACCAATCTAATTGGGCTGGTGTGATGTTGGGCTTGCCTTAACCATTAAATAAAAGTTGTTTGTACCATACTTCACCAATCCCGAAACTACCAAGCACCAGTCAACTTTGTACCTTCAGCGACCTACTGAAGGGTTCGCGCTGAGGCACCCCTGCCGAAGCACATGAGTTTCTCTCCAACCAAGAGGCCAATCATAACATGACACGTGTCAACACTAGAGAAAGCTCATAGAGTCCCACATCGACCGCGGACGAAAACATGGGACTCTTCTCAACTATAAAAGAAGATCATTCTCCACAATTAAGCTCTCATGATCTTAGACTCTCTAATCCCTTATTAGAACTCACTAATGATGATTATGCCTAATCCCATGTATTATGTAAACTCTACATTATTAATGAGAACTCCTCTACCTTCGTGGACGTAACCCAACTTAGGGTGAACCACGTACGTCTCGTGTTTGCTTCCTATCTCTATCACATCATGCATTATCTTCACTCAATGACCTGAACAATCTAGTGAAGGTCATCTCACCTTGACACTTTACGTTGTTCCAAAGTCCACTCGATTTTGTGCATCAACAAAAGTTATTAGGGTGCTTTTGGTTAAGATTCAAAGTTTTTATGTCCTTTCTATTAGTTTTCCTAAAAAAAATGGTGTATTTTTTCTCACCACCTTGGTGGTAATGCCCACTACTCTATTTTTTACCATTACATGAATTTAAATTTTGAGATTTGTGTCTATCCACTACACAAATCTCAAAATTTAAACTCATCCAACGATGATAAATAAGGTGGTGAGCATCACCATCAATTGGGAGTGGAACTAAAAAATATTGCTTAAAAAAAAACTTATTTTTGCAATGACTCTCGAAACTCGACTTTGATCTCACTTTCTTCTCTGAGACGCAAATTTCACTACTTAACCCCCCTAAAAGTTGATTTTTGCTCCACGTTACCGAGATTCGGTTAATTTCGTTAAATGAGAGTTAACTTGCTTATGTGGCACATATGAGAGACCCACATGTCCAATAATATGATGCCACATTGATTAAAACATATTAAATCATTTTTTTTTTAAAGTTTTAGTGTTTTAAAATATCATGAAGAAATTAAATAATAAAAATAAAAATAAAATAAAAGGAGATCGGGGAAGGAGGGGAGGAAACAAAACAAACAGCATCGAGGAAGGGGGAGGCAAACGGCAGAGGAGGCCGAGCAAGCTGGATCTTTATGGCGATTCATTGGGCGTGCGACGAGAGGAGGGTGGATTTGGTAGGCAAGGGTGGGTGCGTCGAAGGGGAGGGCAGGTTGAGGTTGCGCTTTAATGTGGAAAGTGAATGAAATTGGTTCTGCAGGCTTAAAATTGTGTAGATGCTCAAGTCATATGCTTTGCTTCTGGAATCCAAGAACAAAATCCTCAATGTCTTTTTGGTATCTCATTTCTCCTGCCGTCTAATCCTGTCTTCCCCCTTCCCCGATGCTGATCTTTTTTATTTGTCTTTTTTTTTTTTTTTTAGTTTCTTCATATTTTCAAAATTCTAAATCCTTAAAATTAATTTAATATGTTTTAATCCACGTGGCATCGTATTATTAGATTGGTGGGTTCCACATGTATGCCATATAAGCAAGTTAACTTTTATTTGATGAAATTAACCGAATCTAGGCAAAGTGAAGCAAAAATCAATTTTTAGGGGGTTAAGTGATGAAATTTTTGTTTCAGGAGAGAAAGTGAGATTGAAGTCAAGTTTCAAGGGACGTTATTCAGGACACCAAGTTTTACTTCTCACAGCATGTGTACCGAGTAAAAATGGTTCTGAGAACATTAGGTATTTTCCAAAGCACCTGCAGAGAAATTTTGAGATGGTTGTCAATCACCAAGAACTATTTTTTAAATTAACGTAAATATTCCCCACAATTTCATATTTTTCATTTATCATATTTTTTATTATTGAGAAACGTATAGTAAAGATAACACAGTAATTTGTGCATCTGAGGTAGTTACTTGAGTCTCGTATGGTGTTTAGGACGAAACATAAGTTACATATATATATGCTTCAACTAAAATGAATTAAGTCTTTGTTTCATCTATATATATAAAGGAAGAAGGCAAAAAGGGTGAAATTTTTATAATATTCAAATTGTCCTTCTTTCATTAAAATTTAAAAAAAAAAAAACCTATGTAGTGATACTATGGGTGGTTAATAAATTCATTATTTTTTAAAATATATTTTAATGAAAAACAATAATAACTAAAAAAAGTAAAATAATAAATAATATATTATTAAATAATAAAATAAAAAGAGTCAATTATCACGCATACGCGTGTGGCAAAAGGCTAGTGTTTAGTGAACTTGAAAGATTAAATTGAATATTGTCAAACATATTGGGGACAATAATCTCTTTCTTAAGAGAGAATTATACTTATAACGGGTTGGTATATACAAGTGTCTACATAACTCATCACGTGTGATCACGTTACAAGAATTATAAACTCAAGAGTGTATATACTCAGTAATGTTTTTCTTTGAGACATTTCAAGTTCTTCTATTAATGTTTTAGAAAAAAAATTTGGATAACTCTTTTGTAAAACGAAAAAGACGAACATTGCCTTTTATGATTAGAGAATGCATCTAGTAGTTTAATCTATGTTTTTGAACAGAAAACACATTGAAAGCGTGTTCAGTACCAATATCTAAAATGCCAAAAAACACTAAATTCATGCTTGGTATTGTAAAAATAAATTTTGATGGTGGCGTGGGAGATGATGGTTGCATCAAGGGGTGGTGCTAGTTGCAACGATGGTTGGGCGGTGGTGGTAACGGTGATCGTAATGCCGGTGGTGGTGGGATATGGGAGGTGGAAATAGCGGGGTGGGGAATGGTTGTAGAGGCAATGACATTGATGGTGGCAAAGATGTTGGAAATGGTGGTGAGGGTGGTTATGGTGGTAGCGGTGGTAGTGGTGGCAATGGCTATAGTGGTTATGGTGTTAGTTATGATGACCATGATAAGGTGGTGGTGGTGTACATGATTTTTTTTCTTCTTAAAACTAACTTTAATTTTTTTTAACGTATTTTGTGTTTTTTATTTTTTTGCGTTCTATTCTTGAAAAACACATGAAACATCAATTTGATGTTTTATAAAAACAACATACCAAACGCATTTTACACTCGTTTTTTTATGTTCGCACAACAAAAAAACTGTTTTGTATCAAATAGGCCTTACAATTGCTAAAAAAAAAAGGTGGATGAATGGAAGTGAAATGAATTTTGGAGTACTGTCGGAAACAAGACTACAAGGTTATATGCATTAAAATAGGATATGTTGTTTAAGCCCAAAATGTCTTCATCATAGCGCACAAGACCACCTGAAATTTCTGGAGTTGGGTTTTAAGACAAAGCTGCACAAAAACTTGAGAATCATTGAGCTTCAAATGTCCCACGTCCTGCCAAATTTCTTAAGCCTAAAATCTCACAAATGATAGAAAACTTGATTTTTTTTTTTTGTATACAACGATATACATACTAAACAAAAAATAAATTAGTTTCGAACTCGTCATCCATCATATTCAAACTTAAATCATCTTATTTTAAATAGCAATAGACTTTCACAATAGAGATGTTACATGAAAATAATAACATATTTTTGGGATGGCTAAGGAGGAGTACAAAATACATAAACTGAGCCCACGTGGCAATCGCAACATAAAATAGCGGTTTGCATGTGGCTGTCTCCGGCTTCAAAGTCACCATCTCATAATCTTGGTCAACCTAAACTTGTTTTCTCCCTTCTAAAACACGTCCTGAGTGACGTCATTTCCGATTTACTTCCAACACCCGCCACCCACATTTACTAACATACCACCCCCATGTTATTATATAATATAACCAACTGATTGGATGCAGGCGAGCTCCTTTTTTTGGAGGAGATTTCTTTGTTTTCATTATTTCATATGCATAGAATATGTTATAGTTCTAATTTTGACAATTAGAGATTTATATTCCTACGAGTCGTTTGATAACTATTTTGTTTTTAGATTTTTTTTCTAAATTTTAAACTATAAAAATTGAAATTATTAGATAATTATTTTCAATTTTAAAAAGAAACTAAAAACTACTTACTTTTGGGTCAAATTTCAATGGTACATATCATTCTATGGTACGTACTGTTGAATAGTTTAAAATTTATTTAATACTCACTGTAAATTAATCTAAATCATTCAATAGTCATATCATTAAATAGTACGTACCACCTAAAAATTTTTCTTTACTTTCTTAAGTTTTTTAAATTTAACCTTATATTTTTAATTTCATTTATTTTTTAATTGGAACTACGTAGTCATGCTCACATTTTCCAACTCAACCTAGTCGAATCACAATACCAACCTACGCGGCTACGCCCCTCGTAGTATGAACCCAAACTTACCGGCAACCTCCTCCCTCCAATCACGTGGCCGGTGACCCCATTGCCCGCTGCCCGCCTTTCACTCCTTCCCCTCACTCAAATAGTCAACAATTTCAAATCCCCAACTGCCCGACTTGCCCCAAATACTACAACTTCCAAATATATATAACCACCAACCGCTCCTCTTCTTCCATTCACACAACATCTTCAAAAATGGCCAAGCTCCTCCTCACCGTCGCCGCTCTCTTCTTCCTCTTCGCCTTCTCCCACGCCCGAACGTCGTCCGATCTACCCGCGAACGAAATCAACGGCCGCGATCCAGCCGACGCCAAGTTGCCCGAATCCAGGCCCAAGCCCAGAAACCCCACCACCACCACGATCCTCTTGCCGAGCGAGAAACCCGACAGCGAGCCCGCGACCGTCGCTGAATGGGGCGAGACCGCCACCTCGAAGCTTCCGGAGTCTGACGGCGCCACCATCTTAGCAAACGAAGAGTCGACCGAGTTCCAGCACAGCGAGACCGTCCCGTTCACCGTCATCAGCTTCCAGCCCATCAACCGCCACTTCCCCAGGCGTCCTTTCCCGTTGTCTTTCCGTCACGGGCACCGCTGCCGCCACGGTCGCCGCCCCTGGTCCCCACGCTTTCACGGAGGCGAGCGCGAACATCGCGAGGGCGAGGCCGTTTCGTACGGCAACGATATGCTCGTGGCGTCCAGCGACGACAAGGGGTTCGATCCGGCGTTTCGCGGCGGAGCGCGCCAGATCCCGGCTAGGTGGCTCAATTTCCGCCACGGTGGGCCGAGGTTCCCGTTCAGGCATGAGGAAGAAATGGAATTGGAGAGGCCGCATCACCATCACCACCGCCACCACCACGACCGCCGCGAAGAATTCGAAGGAATGGAGAATCTGCCGAGAGAGCACAAGCACGATCATGAGCATCACGAGCATGAGGGCGGTTTGATGAGGAGGTTCCGCAAGTTTTTGAACCACTTTTGAGCTTTGAAGTCATTGATTGATTCCCACATATCAATCTAATCTATCTTTTTGTGTTTACTTCTAGTTTATTGGGTATTGTCATATTACTTCTAGTGTTTTAACAGTATGAATTTTGGGGTTGAGATTCTACTTGTATCAATTTGTAACCTCAACCGTCCAAAACTCGCAGGTTAAACACACCAGTCATACTGAAGTTTTTTCTGAGTTTGTGTAAATAACTTTGCATCCATGAGAGATGTAGAATCGTATTTATGTCTGTATAATCATAATCGTATGTATGTCTGTATTTGTATTGAGTATGAATCGATTGTGTTTACATATTTGCACTTGATGAGCTTGAATTTTGTTTGAGATTATTGTGTTCACAAAATATATGGGAAAATTTATCGATTTTCAAATCTCAATTGTTAAACTGATCAAAATCAAATACTATCGACATATCGATCAAATACTAAAACATGATCGTTTCACCAATTGAGATTTGTAAAATCATCATTTTATTCATTTTCCCAAATATAAGAAATAGAATTGTCCCTTCTTTTTATATTTGGATAGCGAAAAAGAACAAAAAAATTAGAGCGCTGAATTCTTGTAGCTTAGGGGAACAGAGAGGAAGAGTTTACATTCAACTCTTTAGGAGTAGTTGGAACATGAAGCTGTTTGCTGGGCACTGCTCAATTCCGAGCATTGCAAAGGGCTTACCAGATGAGCAGCCCCGCTAACGTCCGAGCACTTCCATGAGGGATTTCTTGATCCCATTGCGCCGTGGAGGTCGATGTTAAAGAGGCAGATTCCGGTAAAAGGGGAGTTCTTCAGGCCCAGGATTAGACCGGCCTGCTGAACCTGCACGCCCCAGATGTCCTTCAACGTGATGCCCTTCACAACTGGGAGAGCGTTTTGGTTGTATTTTTCATCCGGATGGTCTCCAACATCTCCTGCAATCTTTATTCCCTTTCGCACTATTTCCATGTACACGTCTGACACGGTGATGTTTCGTATGAACCCTCCACGACCGATGTTTGTTTTGATGTGGATGCCAACTCCCATGTTGTAAAGGTTTATGTGTTCAGCCAGGACATTCTCCACTCCACCAGAGGTTTCGCTTCCGACTGCAATTCCAGCAAACGGGGATGATCCTCTAATCCGGCGGATGGTAATGTCAGAACTGGGGCGACCATAAGCAATCCCGTACTCATCCCATCCACTCTTTACAGCCACGAGATCATCTCCAGTGGATATGTAGGAATCCTCTATGCAGACATTAGAGCTTGAATCTGCACAAATGATACAAAGACATATATCATGACTCTTCTACAACTAACCTGGCATTGTCTATAAAATTTATAGATAATTCCAATCGAGAAGTAATGACACATGCCAATTCACATGAGTTAATAAAACTAAATTTTCAACGTTATGTGACTTCTGTTTAATCTAGCAGCAGTTATCTTTTTCCCAGTGAACAAGACGTGGCTCATTCAGGCATGTACCTGGATCTACTCCATCGGTGTTGGGAGAGTCAGATGGAGCCAATATAGTGACATACCGGATGACGACGTTGCTGCAGAGGAGAAAGAATGCATCAGTCTAAATGTACAGCTCAACAACTTAACAATCCTTGCAGAAGGTGCATTATATGGGTAATTTAGGAAAACAAGATGCAGAACAGTTGAGTTTGAATTAAAACTTAGCTAGTTGATGTGATCCAATTTCAGCGTATAATTTCAATATAGTGGAAAAGTCACAGAATTCATCAAACATTTTGACAGTAATGCCTACAAAATTTCAAACCTAATCCTTATCACGCAACATTGAACTTCAGGTTTCGACCAAAAAAAAACATTGAACTTTAGGTTGAACGGGTTATTTCACTTGACCAATCCTCTACAAACTACTGCCTTCTCTTCTGTTACATACAAAGCGAGTTTCTGACAGAAGTTGGGAGAAGCATTTCAATTAGTGAAGCGAGGAAACAATTAGAATACTAATATGGTAAGGCGCCAACTATCCTTTGTCCTATCCCTCAATTAATCTTTCTTATTGACCTGGACAACGAGTATGGACCCCGTCCACTCCCTTCTTTATTACAGACATAGAACTTGATTCGAAATTTCTTCAGACCAATTCCATTTCTAAAAGATGTCCTTTTATGATCACCCATATGGAAAGAGTCCTTAATTAATTAAATATTCTTAATTTATGCAACCGTGAAGCTGGAGCCCTAAGCTGACAAGCTATCCAAAATAAACAAATATATACAAGATCCAGTCTTGAGATGTAAAATGCAAAACTAAATTCCATGTTTGGCTGTTACCTGCAGTACACAGGATGAATGTTCCAAAAGGGAGAGTTCTGGAAAATCACATTGGCAATGATAATGTTATTGGAGTTCATGAATTCGATGAGATTTGGTCTAGTATACTTGAGAGTTCTTTGCCTCCACATGTTCCACCATACATCTCCTTGGCCATCAATTGTTCCGTTCTCACCTGAAAAGGAACAATGTAGTAGATATAAGGTATCTATAAAACAAAAACAGAAGCTATGTCAACTCCCAAAACCCATCCGCCACCACTACTCAAAAAAAATATCGTTGAAACGTACCAGTGATAACCACATCATGAACTCCATCTCCATGGATAAAGCTTATATACCTTCCTCCAGGGAGCTCCCTCCCTCTTCCATAAGATGGCAAAGGAGCAATCAGCGGCCAATTCCTAGTATCCTGAAGCATCAACACAAGAAGAGAATTAGGGGCACGTCATCAAACGAAACAATGGCCAGCAAATAAATCATCATTCACAAGAATCAGCATTTGCAATTTTGCAGCATTAATATTTAGGACCATGCTGCTGGAAATCAGCAAAAATACGAAAGTGAAAATTTTGAAAATGATGTATAGATTACCGCTTAAAATGCTGGGCTTCAAACAAACCTCAAACACAAAAGTGGAAACTGATCTTATTCAGAGAAACTTCGAAACAACTTCAGTGTGACGTAGTGTTAAACACTACGTAATACTATGACAATATCCTAGAAACTTCTGGTATGATAGTTAAAAGGGTTTTTATCACCCACGGGCCCTGAACTTTCACTCACCAGACTGATTGATGCCTGAACTTTAAAACCGATCACAGAGATGCCCGGACTTATAAAAACAAGACTTTGTGATACTTCCGTCCCAATTCCGTTATCTCTCCATCAATCTAAATGGGTTTTCATCACTCACGGGCCCTGAACTTTCACTCACCAGACTGATTGATGCCCAAACTTTAAAACCGATCACAGAGATGCCCAGACTTATAAAAACAAGACTTTGTGATACTTCCGTCCCAATTCCGTTATCTCTCCGTCAATTAAGAGGGTAAATATGTCATTTCGCACCATATGTTTGATGAAATGACCTTTAAGGCCTTGATTACATGGTCTGATCCTTTCTCTCCTTCTCTTTCCGATTTTCCCTCCCAAATTGGTTGAAATTTCCCTCATTTTCTTATCATTTCCGTCCAAATTGGTTGACCCAACCTCTTAATATTCTTCCGTATAGAGCATTCAATTGATAAAAGGCTACGCCCAAGTAAATTAATTCGATGAATCAATAATTGATTTAGGTCTATTTCATGTAAGAACACATATTGCTTTTGTTTCATTTTGTCTATTTCAGCCTTCATTTGATTTAGGTCTATGAATTCTTAAGACTAAGATAGTATGATTAGTTGGTATTATGACTATTATGATATTTTAATGATATTATGGATGTTATGACTATTATGGATTTTCTTATGAATGTTAATTTTGTTATGTTTCTTATGTTCTCATTTTTATTTTTTTGTCTTTTTATTCAATTTTATACCAACATGCAAATCACATTGGCAATTTTGTTTCATTCAATATTTCAATTATTGATTCATCGAATTAATTTACTTGCTAGTTAAAATTATTGCACTTATACTCTCAACAAGGACAACAAAAATAAACTTACGGTAATTGTTTGCTGCGTCATCATTTAAAATCGACTTTTCAATCTACACACAAGGAGAATAAAATAATAACAACTCTTATCTATTGGGGTAGATTCAAGGACGACAAAAATCAGTGGCAACCAATCCAGCTGTCCAGCCATCCGATTTCTTCAATTCTAAAAATGTTTGCACATGCAGCCATGCTGCTATAGACCCACCCTGTCTTTCTACTTTTATCCTGGTTCCACCACCTAGCCTCAGACCAATTTATCGAGGTTTAGAACATATTCATTGATATTTTAATCTAATAATATATTATTATGTAAACAAATATTTACATATAATATTATATTATTGAACAAAAAAACGCCACATAACAAAAAATCTATTCCCTATAAATCATTCTCCAATTTAATATGAAACATAACCCACACAGTGAGTCAGGTGAAACCGAAATACATAAGTCCCATGCTTTTCGAAGAGCGCACTACGAATGTCATGGTCCGTCACTGCTACCCAAGTTTTTTATCCTCAGTAAAAGTAGGCACAACCCACTAAAACTAGAGCATAAAAATGTAGACAAAAACAAAAATTGGGTCCTAAATTTAACCACAACCATAGTAAAAATATCAAATTGCAGAACAAAAATTAGGTGAATTTACTGAATCGGTGATACTAAGAATAATGGATTTTTACCTGGGTGGCTCTGATAACAGCGCCTTTGGCCAAATAAAGAGTCATGTGGCTAGTGAGGTTGAAGCTCTCTGTTAAGTAGACGCCAGGAGGTATGTAAAGAAGCGTGCCACCTCTCCTCTTCAAATGCTGAATCCGATAAATCGCCTCCCGAAACGCCTTGGTGTTCAGCGTAACGCCGTCGCCGACGCCACCGAAATCCGCTATCGAAATCTTGTCGTTCCGGTAACTCATGGGCACTATTCCGGAGCAGGTCACCGGCTCCGCCGCCGAGAGCGAGAAGTAGCTGAGGCAGAGGAGGAGTGAAAGGGAAAGCCAGAGAGAACCCATTTCTCGTAATTTCGAGCAACTACGAGGGTAATTGGGGGATTGAGAAAAGCTCCAAAGAGAAGGCTCCAACAGTCGAATTTTTGGTTGAGCTGAGAAATGGGCTTTGCATTAACTAATCGAAAGACTTTGTGGTTGGAGATCTTGCTGAGTTAGTGGGAGTGGTTGTGGGTTTTGGGGGGTTGATCCAACGGCTGAGATGAGTCGGGAGGGTGGTGGGAAGTCGGAATCGGAGGTTTTTGGAGCGGTGCTTTTTGTCTGTGAGTGATTGTCTCCAACGGGCAAAAAGGAAGGAGGAGGGAGCTTGTGAGTAGAGGAATGTTGGGGAGCTCAACACTTTAAGCACCTGGGTCGGTGGTTAATAAGCACCGTTTTATTAGTATTAGTATCGAATTCACGCGCGAGTGAGAACGCTCCCTTTTATTAGTACCAACTACCAAATCCTTTTTCTTTTTATTTTAGTATTTTAAATACTCTACTTTAAATTTTAAAGCCTCAAAAGAAAAATATATATACTTTAACAGTAATCACAGTATGAGTATATGTTAATTATACCATTTTTTTACCCAAAAAAAATTATAAAGCTGTTTCATAATCATTTTGTTTTAATTTTTAGATTTTGTTTTCACTTTTTGAAAAATAAAAAATGAAATTTTGTTTAGTAAATACTTTTAGTTTTCAAAAAATAAAAATTGAAAACTAGTTTTTTGAGTTTTTAAATAAAAACTTAAAGTGATTACCAAACAAGATTTCAACTTTAAAAAAAGTAAAATCTAAAAACTAAAAATGAAATGCTTATCTTACGATCGTTATAATAATTAGTTACCGAACTTGTATTTCAAATAAATTGAGCTTGATAGTGTATAGTAACAAATATAAAGTGAGATATTATGTTGTTTTTTATACTCCACTAGGGTTTCTACACGTAATAATAGACTGTCTTTTAGGAATATCGATGTTATATATCGCTAAATCAACAAATATTTGACCATTTAATTGTCTGTATTTTTACTTCGACTTTACGTAATGACCATAGTTTTTTCCATTTTTGAGATGACCAAACATTTTAGACTTGAATGAGGATCTAAAACATAGGCAATCGTTGCGTTAGTTGTAACTTAAAGAAATCAAGTGATGGATTACTTTGATGGTTAAGAGTTAAGACATTCCTCTTTTAACTCACTACTTTATGGGTTTCAATCCTCTCTTAATTCAAATTAGTGCAAAATATGGCTTGTAATAAAAAAGTTAAGGACATCCGCAGACTCATAATTATACTACGATCTTGCTGACATATGATTTCTCCCTTTTGATTTGTTCAAAAAATTTATCGATTAGCCCTTAGTCTAATAATACGTATCTTTTGAAAGAGATCGTTTCCGTTGGATCTTTTGAAGAGTTGGACAGTGGATCGACATTTGGACCTTCCAAAATTCAAACTTAGGAGTGAACTTTTGGGCTACGAAATTTGGACGACTCGGCCCATCAACCAACTAAACTGCAGCTGGGTCACACCAGATTCAATCCAGTCCAGTTAGTTAGGGCCAGAGGCCTAACTATCTTCTTTCCCGCCAAATATCCCCTTTAACCTTTTTCCCCGCCAAAATATCCCCTTCCCCTAGTCCCAGTTTTTTGCCCTATCCGCCATTTCTATTACCTCTCTCTCTCTCTCTCTCTCTCTCTCTCGCTATTTTTCACTTGGCTCTCTCCGAGGTATGTGCAGCTTTCATTTAGTCATTTAGTTTCAATTTTGTTTTTACTTCGACTTCCTGTTTGGTTGCCGAGAAAATGCTAGGAAAATTAGTTTCTATTATCCTATATTTTACTTCTCGAGTTCAACGAACATCTTTTTGATACTTACTGTCAATTGTAATGTGAATTTTGTTTCTTTATTATCCTGGGTTTTGAAATTTGAGCCTTTTTTCGTTGTTGTTGAAATGTTAATTTTGTTTAAATTCATTGCGGGGTTTTTAGGGGAATTAGGCGAATCGATTATTTCACCTGGTTGTATTTGAATTGTAATTTCTTTGAAGTTTGAGAAATCGTCCGGAGACGTTTTCTCGGCAGCCAAGCGGAGAATCAGGGTTTCCATCTAATAGATTTTGAAGAAATTACGCGTTACTGGAATGTTAGAATTTTAATCCGATTAACCTAGAAATGGAGACATTTCAACTGATTCAATCATCTGTAATTAGCGACATATGATGGCAGTATTGGATTATCAAAAAAGTTATGTAATTTTGTTGACTCGGAGGAAATGCTCAATACGTGACGATTAATTTCTGATTTTACATAGATACCACGATTTTGGGGGCGGATTTATGTTTTTGGTTGTGTTACTAAAATGCTATGAACTTGTACAATTTGTCAGTGCTATTAGGTTAGGGTTTAGTAGTTATATGCTTTAACCTCTATGAAGTTTGGAAAAATGACAATCTGGATCGGACATGGAATGCAGGTAATCTGCTCAAACATGAATGGAGACCAAGTTTCCAAAGGCAGCGATGACATGATGATCGATGAATACGAGCAGAAGCAAGGGAATGTTGTTCCTGAAGGATTTAACTCTCATTTTCTCAAAGTTTATTATGGTAAACCTTTTTGATTTTATATTCTATTCAAATGTGATTAGGATTAGCTACACAATTTATGACTGCTTTAGAAACTTATGATTCTGTAGATTTCAAAATATGAGCAGATCTCCACTTCAGCTTGTTGAATCAGTTTGATTGATTGTTATAATTTTTTAGGCATATACAAGTTAGAACTTAGAACTAGATATTAGCATGTGATCTCCTCTGATGTGCATTACAAAATATCGGTAATCTTGCCCTCAAAGAAAGTGTTATTTGTGGCAGGAAAGCTCTTTCCATATGCGGATATTTTTAAATGGATGTCCTATGGAAATGGTAAGCCACATATCTTAATCAACCAAGTCCCTGACCTTCCTTTTTCTTTGTGTTTGTATGTACACACCTACGAATTGAAAGTTGTCTCTACTGTGAATATGTAATCTGATTGCTGATTTGCAGATGGGAAGCATCCTGCGTGCGACCAGTCCTACTTTAGCAGGAGAGAGTTCTCTTTCACTCTGGATAATGAGGTCTATCTGCGGTTCCAGTCCTTCAACTCTGTCTCTGAGCTTGAAAGTTCTGTCAAAGAAAAGTGTCCAGTCAAAATAGATATTGGGCCTGTGTACAGTGTTGATGTAAGTTTTTATGTTTCTTTACCAAACTTAATTTTGTGACTTGAAAGTTTGCAGTGTATGTACCATAATGCCGTTCTTCCCATGCAACTATGTCATAATGCGAGTTTTGACTCAAATTATTAATTGAATCATGCAAATCTAAACAAACCAAAAAAAGCATAATTATAGACAGAATTTCTATCTATGGTTTCTTGTTGATTTTAATTTTACCTGTGGTTGGGTGTGCAATAACCATATCTCTGGTTTTAGTTCTAATTTTTCTTATTTGCAGCCTGCAAAGAGGCATGCATATGCTCAGAGTGGCGATAATGTTTTCACCCCAGTGGAGAGGGAGTTGATTTTCGATATAGTAAGCTAATCAATCACTTGAAGTTGAAAATAGTTAATATCTTAATCTAACTGAACGTTTTACTATGACTGTTTTAAGACACGTTTGACTGGGTTTTTGCAAACAGGATATGTCTGATTACGATGATGTAAGATACTGTTGCTCAGGAGCTGACATTTGCTTGGAGTGCTGGCCACTTATGACAGTTGCTATCAAAGTTATTGACACAGCCCTTAGAGGTAGGAACTTTGTTAATTGTCATCTGATATATGTTTCGTTACAACCTTGACTTTTCAATTTTCTAAACCTATTTTCTATAGATGACTTTGGTTTCAGCCACATTCTCTGGGTATATAGTGGTAGACGTGGCGTTCATTGCTGGGTTTGTGATGGGAAAGCAAGAAGGTTCTCTCAACAATTGTAATCTATACTTCCATTTTTTAGGTTTCTAAGGCATGTCATGAAACTCAAACCATGATCATTTTTCTGCAGGCTGACAAATGAACAGAGGGCAGCTATTGCTGAATATTTTCGTGTCTATAAGGTGGTGCAGTGTTTAAAGTACATTTGGGTTTTGGGACATTATATATGGTATACATTTTTGTGAAAGGCTTTGATTCTCTATTTTGTTCAGGGCAATGAAAACAGTAAAAAAAAGGTTTCTTTTACGGGTCTTGCTCTGCATCCATTCCTTGCGTAAGTTGTCACATGCATTATTCACTTTCTAATATTGGATCGTTTGTTGCTTCCGCTAAGATCTATTCATTCCTGCAGGAGAGCTTATATTGGAGTTCTTACAGAGTTCTTTAAGAAAATTCTTTTGAGTCAAAAGATATTTTCAACTGAAGAGAGATATGAAAAGATCTTAGATATGATTCCCGATCCTGATCAATGTATACGATGTTTCTTTTCATGCCTATGCGTCTCTGTGTCCAATCCTGGAATGATGGTCAAGTTATAGTACTTTATTTATCCTTGCAGCTATTACTTCTGAGCTTCGTGGAAGGTGGCAAGAGAAGAGACAAACCTCCAGTTCAAAAGAAGACATTAATGTTGTTAGATGGGAGCAGCTAAAAAATATGCTGCAATCTGGAAAACCCAAGGTACAAAGTAGCAGATGTTTGTGAGTTTAAGTCCTAAAGTACATTGTCCTGTGGCAATAATTCTAGTCTTTGTGATAGGATTTTGATGTTTAAATTGTTGTTTAACCTCTTGTGTACTTAATTTCTCTTGATTTTATTTATTGTTTAAGGTGCAAGGACTGCGTAAGTGCGTTGAAGAGATTGTGTTCTCTTTTACCTACCCTAGGCTTGACATGGAGGTTTGCACAACATCCCCACTTTCTTTTACTGCCTCCTTTTATTCAATAACTAGGGACTAGTTTCTAGTATGCATCCTCCTCTGATTCATTTACACTGAGGATACTGTGTAGCAAGTATAAACTAACTACTTCAGAAATATATGCTAAAAGATTCTCTTGCAATGTATCTGTTTATGGCAGGTTTCGAAACACATGAACCATTTGTTAAAGGCACCATTCTGTGTACACCCTAAAACAGGTTTGTCCCCAGGGCGCTTTTTTCTTTTTTGGGTGGTATCGGATATGATTAATTGTATTTTTTGAAACTTTTCAGGCACTCAATAACTTTGTACGCTTCCTCCAATTGATAATCACTAGGCATTTGGAAATTTTTTATGATGCTCTATTTTATTGCTTTGTTCCAGGTCGTGTTTGTGTTCCAATTGATCCAAACCATTGTGAGGACTTCGATCCTACTGCAGTACCAACCCTTTCCACTGTAAGTATCTGCTACACGTACAGTTTCCTTCTTCTCTGTATGCATGTTTTCTTGTGGGAGATTTTGTTATTTTTGGTCAAACTTTCTACATATTCAACATCTGCATTTCTAGGTTGTTGTATGTGTTCAAAACCTCTTTAAACGATTTTCCTCATATACTATGTTCAGTTAATACCACTTCTACCGTTTATGAATACGTACATTTCTAATTGTATCTTTTGTTTGTCTTATCACTTAAGTATCTTTACATCTGCAATCCAGCTACTTTCATCCTATGGATATGTTGCAACCTAGTTGCCTAGCACCACGTGCAATATAACATTGCTGGTCTCTGATATCTTGTAAATTTGCCCTTTGAGGGGCATTCTATGGTCGCAATACTGATGCTCTCCTTCAGCCATCTTGCTCTAATCATTTGCGAAACGCCCTCCTTGCTCTTTCAATCTTCATGAACCACTGATCCAGACATTGAAAAAGGCCGGTTTTAGGGTGTTGAGAAATATGAGTTCTAGTTCAATTTTAATCTTTATCGAGCAACGAATTTTTGGCTATCTAACGCTCCTTACTCATAAAATTCTGATTTCTATTCAACCGCATGAGCTAGCTGCCTTCTTTATGCATACTTGTAAGGCTATCCAGTTATTGTGCAACGTTCTTCATCTGAAACTAGAAGATTCCAAGCATCCAAAAAGATGTTGTACATGCCTTTTATTTTGTGAATGACATATGAGCTGCTTTTTTATTGCTGTGCAATTCATTGTCTTTTAGTTTTTGAGTTCTTACATGATTATTTTGAATGCAGCTTTTAGAACAACTCAACATTGGAGGTTTGAGAGCAGAAGGTGATAATGGTGCGTCAAGTAACACTGCTTATCTTTCATTTTATTCAACATCGAATCTGATTTAGCATAGGGGTTTATACCTCGCGGAAACACTCTGCTGTTTGGTGATTGTATCATGTATGATTAGTGAGTAGGATGCAGTGAACCTACACTAAGATAGAAAATGTTTTCTTTTATGATTGATGGTATCATATATCTTTTCCTTGATCACAGAATGGGACAGAACGTCACTCGGAAAATCAATCAGGTTTTTCAGATCGTCGTTTCTGCAGCCTCTGCTAAAATCTTGCAAGGTACATAACATTCTTTTACAACTCTCCGTTATTGAAAAATTGACCTATAAACCAGAATCACCTTCTCATGCTGCCGTTCTCTTTGCTTTCTTGAGAATTAGTCTGAACCGTATTTCTGTCAAGCGAAGCTGCAGTTAACCCCGTTTCTTTATTTGAATGAGCTACTTCTCTGGAGTAGAATACAGCATTCAACTAAGCCGTAAAGTTATAACGAAATTATTTTTCTTTTTCGGCATTAGTTATGATCTGTTCTTATGTATATATTTTTTATTCATGAATGCTGCAGGAGGAGATGGAAAGTTCCTACAACGCGAAACTGCAGCAGTCGAAGAACTCCTTTAGTTGGTAAAAGTGTTTGCTGCTACCAATTCATGTTGTGATGTCCAACTTTCATGGATCTAGTTGATGTTGAATCATATTTTCAAAAGACAATCAGGATTTTAACAAAGAACCGACATCTATTTGTATATAACATTTTCTAATTAATTAGCGTTTCAGCGCTACTCAGTGTCAATTTCGTGTTCATAGACCCGTCAATAACATTTCATTTCAATCAATGTAAATATCGGTGTATTGATTGTCAATACATCTGTTCTTTATTAAAAGATAGACGTGGATGAAAACCCATCATTTATCACATGAAATGATTAATCATTTCAATCACCATTTGTATTATTTTCAAGTGAACAGTATTGGTACTTGAATTGGTAAAACGGATTAGGACACTGCACGGAAGTGGTATGTGTTGTCTCGTTCTTGAAAGGATGCTGAGTGAAGAGACATAACGTTCACATGGTTTCTTTTCTTCTTCAATAACAAGCAATAGACACAGCACAGAAGGAGGAGGACGACTAGGACCACAACCAAACCTCATCTCTCCGAAGTGCAGGAATTAGAGATAAGGCTTTGCTCCTTCTCTCACCTACGTGGCTCACCTCACCATCCATTACTTCTTATAAGAATTGGATGGTGCTATCTACACTTTTTTTTACTTTTCACACACCCCTCTCAGCTTTCGGGCATCGTATCAAATGAATTGAAGATGATAAATTACAGAAATTAACAGGGAGTGTGTGGAAGGTAAAAAGGGGTGTGTGGTTAGGCACCACCACAAGAATTTTGACTACTGCTCAAGTAAATTCTCCAACAATTTGGGATTTGTCTACAATGCTTACAAGTACTGAGTAATATCACCATTTGATTGTTAGATATGCTCCTTGGATGTCATTACAACATATTTGACCGTCAAATAGTGATAATACTTAATACTTGTAAGTATTATAGGGTCCAACTTCAGTGGTACGTACCATTGAATGGTACGTACTGTTAAATGGCTAAGATTCATTTGGGGCCCACTGCAAATTAATCTGAATCATTCAATAGTCGTACCATTGAATAGTACGTACCACTCAAGATTTTTCCAAGTATTATAGCCACTTCAACAATTTGAGTACTCTAATAAATTGTGCAAGAAACTTTGGAGATCCAAATATTTTGAAGGGTCCAAAATTTGAGTATTTTGTTTCGAAAAATTACTGGACTCCTTTCAAGGGAAGTTTCAATGTCTAATTACTATTTGACACGTATACAGAATTTTGAAGTCATTATTGTATACATGTCAAATAGTAATTTTGTAAGAATAATTGTTTTCAGGTAAGAAGCCAAACAGCAATCCTTTTGTTTATGCATAGAGAGTTACACTAGTAGGAAATGAGCTTTAAAACTCATTAATCACCTTATTGATAAATTAAGGACCATAATTAACAACTCAAGGTCCTTCAGACATTTTACATGACTGGCAAGTGCCTGGGTAAAAAAGACAAGGCACAAATACAAGGGAAAATTTTGGATGTGGCCGAGTGTATTGTATACACTCATTTCCCTATCTCTCATCCAGACGCTCTGTGACACCCGGTGACATAACAGAACCTCTCCAAATATAGCCCCAAAAAAAAACAAGAAAAACGTAAATAAAAAAAAAGACTAGTTTAAAACAAGAAAAACATATTCAGATAGCTCATCTTGTAATAAACTACCAATTTACACTTAAAACTCTAAATACTAAAACTACACAAAAACAAGACATACAAGTACTACTTATATACCTTAATTTGAAGCATTAATCTAAAACCCCAGATTTCCCAAATCAAAATCCTCTTTCTAAATAGCAAGAACTTCCCAAATCAACTCGGGATCAAATGAAGGCATTCTTGCAAGTGAACACCCTTCGAATTCTGACTCCTCTCCCATTCCCAACTCCGCCATCCCCATTTGAAACTCTGTTGAAACAGACGGCGGTGAGTTCTTCTCACTCCTCCAAACCCCGTCTTCAGACACGGTTGGCGTCGGCGCTAATGACCCCATTTCGTGACCAAAACCGTTGCCAAAGACCAAAGGCGACGACGCGGACGAAAGCGAGGATTCCACCTTCACAACCTTCCCATTCTCACCGAAACTCCCATCACCGCCACCAACTGAAGAACTGCTCTTCTTCACATTCTTCTTGGCTCTGTCCCTCTTCACCTTCTGACAAATCGCTTGGATTTTCGCATCCACGGAGTTTTTCACGGCGTTCAGTCTAGAACCGTCGCCAAAACCCAACTTGCTTGGGTCCTTAAGATTCGGGAAATTCAACCTCGCGTACTCACCGCGGAGCTTGTACGCGGCCCTGTCGTACGCGTAGGCGGCGGCTTCCGCGGTGTCGTAGGTGCCGAGCCAGATCCTCATTCTGTTCTGAGGGAGTCTGATCTCGGCTACCCATTTGCCCCAATGCCTCTGCCGTACTCCCCTGTAGAGCTTTTTCTTGCATGGAGCCATATACGTGCTTGAAGAACAAGCCGAGCTCGGAAATGGGTTCGTCGCGAAAGAGCGGGTAACCGCGGCGTTTGCGTTTGCTCGGCTTTCGTCGCAGAACTTCTGGAGAAGATCTCTCTGGCGGAGGTAAACGGAGGACCCCAGCGGCTCAGAAACAGAGCTGCCGCTGCTGGTGGTGGCTGCGGCAGCGGTGAGTGTCTGTGGGCAGTGAGAAAAAATTGAGTCCAGGGTGTTTGTGGAGCTTGTTAGTATGACATTTGAGAGAGAAGATCGGATGTCAATGGCGTCTGTAAACCCAAAAGCAAGATTGTTTTCTTGCATTGTGTCCATGATTTTTCTGGGAAAAAAAAACAAAATTGAAACAGAATGTTCTGAAATATTATCAGTGTGTAGGAAAACAGGGCACCAAAAATAAGTTCCTTTTCCTAAAAATTCAGAACAAAAAACGAAAATTTTCAGATGGGAAAACAAGAAAAATGATCCGAGAAAAATATATGGATCAGAAAATATCGAAGATCAGAGCTTAAAGGGAGAAGCTTTTGGCTCTCTGGGAGAGGAGGAGGAGTGAGATTTTTTCTGTTGCTGGATTTGGAGCAAGATTTGTGAATTTACTATGCTGAAAGGATGGATGGTGTTGCTATTTATAGCTGCAGTGTATTGGTGGGATATTTAACATCTACCTCTGTTCAGTGTTCACAACTCCAAAATTCTACATGGTTTGAAATTTGGTCTAACTTTACTCTCAACCGACTTTTTGAATATGACCATATTGCCCTTTATGTGGAAAGTGAACCAATTTTGTGTAGATTTTTTTTTCTCTCTTGAATTTTGGTTTAATTCATTTGTTGAGTTGAAGAATAAGAGTTTTTTTTTTCTTCTTTATTTTCTTACTTTCATTTCCTTTTACAATCACAAACTTATATGACGATTATTGACTATTGTCGATTTGATATACATTGTTGGCTCATTCTCTAACAGCTTAAGCTTTTCAGATTTAACAATGGTCTAACATTGGATCAAATGTCTGTACACAAAGAATGATACTACAAATCTGCACGTGAAAGAGAGTGTTAACTTGATCCTTTATCAACTGAAGTTTTAGCAGCTTGATAGTAGTGATTACATGAGGCCATGAATGGCTTTTGAATCCTTCATAATGTCTCCTCGTGGTTTAATTCATTTGCTTAGTTGAAGAATAAGAATTTCTTTCTTTTTTGATTTCATTTTCTTGTGCATTCCCAAATTTCTCTTTTGAGTATGTTTAGCTTGAAATGTAGTTGGTTTGAACCTTAATATAATAAGCTTTTGGAATTCAACAATTGTTAAAAATTATAAGGGTTTTTGAACATTAGTTCTTGAAAAAAACTAAATTTTTTTTAAAAAAAATATGGTGTTAGATTACATATTAATCTTAATCATTTGAAGTGTACTTTTATTAAAATTCATATTCTTTTTTTTTTGGTAAATAAAGAATAATATTAACAGAGCAAAGCCCATAGTAAACAGAGAACAACCAAAGAAAACAGCATGCAAAGAGGAACTCTCAAAGCATCAGCAAACATAAGGGTAAAAACCCAAAAACAAAATCTAACTGACGCAGGGGAAGGCGACAAGACAAGTTTTTTTTAGTATAATTCTATTATATTTTTGCTATTTAATGTGTATTTTTATTTAAGATCTCCATATTAAAATATGAGATTGTTAGCTTGCTCATGAAGAAGGGTGTTAACTTGACTCACATCATTTTAGTATAATTCTCACATTGATGAGTCATTACCTCATAACCAATGATGATTGAGTTTTAGTTGTATTGAATTTGCTTAGGAAGGAATGAAAATTGAAAAGACAAATGACTAGGAAGAAGGGAAAAAGGGTGATATTGTAATTGCATGAAGGATCTAGAAACCCCAAAAGGTGTCATTGACCTGTGTATGCAAATGCAACAAAATTGTTGTGAATCTTGTAAGATTTTTGGTTTTCACTCTCTCCGTGTGGCCAGTGGTCCCCCCTCTTTCTGTTCAAAAGCTACTTTGTCGATTTATTATACACAGAGTCAGCTCTTCTGTTAAAGTCCAACCTTCAATAACTCGTCTCTGCCACGCGTCCTCTCTCTTCTCCCTCCCAATCCAACTGCAGAGAGATTTTGCCTTTTCATCATCAATGCTAAATAATTGCTGATTGATGATGATACCTTTTCATATAAAGCTTAATCATATATGTGATTATTCACAGCTCGATCGGCTAATCACAGCTCGATCGGCTAACCATGATTTGTAAAGCTTCTTGCATTGAGCAATTATTAGGGTTTATAGTTTGACCCGTTCCCCTTCAAACGAGTTGTGCATGTGATGAAGGACTTACCTACACTTTGAAATGTCACTGTAAATTTGGAGTTTGATCCATTTAATTATCACTTCAAACGAATAGTTATGTATATGAAGATCGGAGAATAACTTAGGGTCCAACTTTAGTGGTACGTACCATTAAATGGTACGTACTGTTAAATGGTTAAGATTCATTTGGAGCTCACTGCAAATTAATCTGAACCATTCAATAGTCGTACCATTGAATGGTACGTACTACTCAAGATTTTTCCAATAACTTACCTACATCTCGTGATACTACTTGACTTTTCAAATTAATAGTACAATAATGTCAAGTAGGCTTCTAGTATTAATTAGGCTTTGCAATTTGATCCATTCTCTTAGAACAAGTTGCGCATGTGGGGAAGTCTCTCTCGTGCATGTGTGCTCCATTGCTTAGCTACTAGTGTTAGAAGCCGACTAGTTACATTCAAATTCAAATTGGTGCAAAGAAGTACTAGAAGGAGGTTTTGACTGTTCCCGACATTATAATATAATTGAAACGCAGTTTTCATCTTAGTTTCTGCACTCATTATTGGACAACGATTTTTGGTCAATATTCTACTTGAATTCTAATAGAAGAAACGAGTGGATTGAACATGTATATATAGTACGCCTTTGCTCTCGCAAAACACACTCTCTATATTGAATCAAAGGCCTATTGTTGATTTGAGCTTTGAAGGTTTTGTTAGAGAGGAGAAAGATTGCTATAGAAGATTGATGGCTTCATCATCTTCGATCTCTATAAGGAAAGGTGCACTATTTTGAAGTATGATATAGCTTCTTCTTTGACTGCTTCCATATGTCAGTTTGGTTATCGAATTATAGTTTTGATACTTGTATGATTTGTGGTTCATGAACTTAATATATTAACTTATGTTTTTGATAAGTAACAACTAGGTCAAAAACATAATAAATTTGTATAGTGGTTTCACAAATGATCACGTCAGTATGATTATCAATTGTTGATGTATGTGAAATTTATAGTAAAGTTTGCATGTATATATCAAACTATTGACATTATTAGCACACACGTGAACTACTGTCCTTAGAATCTCCCGTTGAGAATATCTGAGTACAATCGTCGTTATCTAATTTTGATAAGATATGGGTTTACTATAAGGAGTAAAGTCTATTTCATTACATTTTTGACATGATAAGCTCAATCAGTCTTCTTCAATATTTACTTTTTCCTTCCCACAAGATTAGTTTAATTAATCTACCCTGATGTGGATTCCTAACTACATTCTCTGTACATGAAGGTTTTGTGCTCTATGAAAATTACGCTTATCCTAATTTGGGAAATGCCTGCTTGCAAAGAGCTTCTCAATCGTACCCAAAGAATCCCACTGTGATAGAGAGTAAGATCGCTACACAATTTCTTGAGAATGTCACATCAATATTCGACAGTATTATATATATAGTATGATCATTAGGGCATGAAATAAATAAGAACATTGTGAACTTGAATAGTGGTTGGACCTTTTTAATTTAATTGCCAACCATTGATACTTTCAATGTCTTAATCAACAAAATTCGGTTCAAATTTTATTGATACTTAAAAGTTAAAATATCAATTGAGATTTTCTTAAAACACAGTAAAAGATTTTCTTAAAATAAAATAAAAATTTGTTGGAAGGTAGCTATAGATTTTAAGGAATCTTGTGGTGCAATGAAAGTCTGCAAAATCCACTCAGAGATTGGGTTGTCTTGTAAGTAAACCTAACATTTCCATATACCTTTTCAATTTCTTGTATTCTCAATCAACCCTAATGGGAATCTATATGTGTCATTGCAAATCTATATGTTTCACAAATTTGTACAAACAAACTTTTTGAATGAGTAGCCCTTAGGAGTTAGGAACTACAACATGGAAGAAGATAACTCATTTGCTTCTCTCCATGTCATGCCCATAGCCAAATAAAAGGGAAGGAAAAGTTGGTCATGTGTCTATCAATTGACTTAATGACCAGAAGTACAAACTCCGATGAGTTTCCTTTTTAATGAATTTTACTTTTAAAATCTGTGTGGTTATTAATTTTTTACCGTATGAGACTCACAACAAATTTTATATGTATAAACGGCTGATAATCACCAAACGACATAATTTTTTTATTAAAATTGAGAAAGAAAAAAGTCACCAAATCAAATGCTGGCGTAATGGATGTCATTTGGTCTAGTGACAATTAATTTTCACTTTATTAAAAACATTCTAAGTTTTGATTTTATAAATCAAGAGTCGTAAATTAAGTATGAACGACGATTGTAAAATCAAGAAAGAAAAATATTATATAATAGTGATTGACTAGAGAGAAAGAAAAATATGAGTAATCTTCTTCGCCAATAACATTAACTAGAGAGAAAGAGAGGGTTTTCTTTTCGAAAGGGAGGCAAAGCGCGCATAACAAATAACCATCAACCGCTGATTGAATGAGTTCATAGACCAATTCTTCAAAATTTCAAATGGACATCTTTGGAATAACAAGAAAAGGTAGGCATATCATCACCTCATAATGGGACTCATCACAGCATGGTAGCATTAAAAACGTAAAGTTCTCCTCCAAAAGGTGATGGGGTTGTTCTTCTGAAGGACAAAGCTCGTGAAACGACACCACCTCCCATCCTCTTCAATGGCCCCCAAGAAAAAAAAGGAAGAAAAAAAAAAGAAAAAGCTTCTGTATTTGCATGTGAACGAAAACCTAACCAATCCTCACAAGTCAAAGCCCAAATAGTTTTACTACTTCTACTTCTACGACTCGATTTCTCAATCTTTTCATGTTGTTATTGCTAAAGGGATCTTTCTGTCCTCGTCTGTCAGATTTTTAACTACCATTTTTAGCTTCCCCCCTCCACCCCCAAAAAGTTTACCTATTTTTTTGGGTTATTAACCAAAAGAAGGTGTGGTTTACACATGTGGGGAAAACCTAACATGCATGTAGTGATAATTATCTTTCAACTCATTGTATTGTAGGGGTTGAATTTTGTGATCACAATTGATTGAGTTTTCAAATTTTATTCTTCCTTTCCATTTAAATGTCATTCACTCACTAGTCACTAGGGTGTTTTTCATGTTTTAATTAAATTATATTTTTATTACAAGTTCTGGTTTAGCTAAATTAACTAGAGCAATATATGCTTCTTTCACTATATCCAAATTCGAATCTCCATTTCTGTAAAATTGTTTTTAATCATGGAGTGTAGTGTTATGTTACATATGTGCTCGTATGCTCGTGGACAACTTCTAATCGATTGATCTATATAAATTATCTTATAAAATTCACATGCATCAACAGCTAACAGTCGTTTATGCGCTACGTAAATAATAGAGGTTAACGCTTGTCTACACTAACCAAAGAGTGAATAGAAAGATTGACAAGTGATATGAATCATAAGAAGGATTTCATTAGAACCATAGGGAACTAAATGATTATTATCCTAAATGTAAAATTCTAAATAGAACATCATCACCTCGGGACTGGCTACAGTGCTCGCAAGCATTGAATGCTCACACCAATCTCACCCTCCTTTCCCCCCCTCTCCTCTCTCCTCCCTCATTTTAATGGTGAGATCGGTGTAAGCATTCAATGCTTGCTAGCATTGTAGCCTACTCCCATCACCTCATAGGTCAATTTTGTCGACGGAGTTTTGACTCTTCTCAACAGAGGGGCATATGAACGTGATTCAATGCAACGCCGGGGGCAATTGTATAAATTGAACGTCAAAAAGTTGTATTTTGGCAGTATGCAGACTTGGTCGCAAGAGTCGCAAAGCAATCAGGCGACGCCGACTATATCACAACTGGTGGTCCTGTCTCCTGAGGCCGACACGTCACACCGACGGCCCCACAATTCACTGGTCGACTGCTTTACGTGTCAGACTATCATTTCTGCACCGGAAGAAAAGAAGAAATCCTCTCAGTTTCGTGAATTCATAAGCGAAGCAACCATCACGACGACGCCCTTTCCTTCCCGCCTATTCACATACTTGCGTCAAACCTTTTATACTTGAGGTCATCGTGACGTCATATGAGGATTTTTTTGGTGGAATTTCTATGAGGATGATTTAGGAAGAGAGATTTTGGTGTCACTAACCCACTTACTTTTTTACTTCTGGCTAATGAGTCTTTCTTGCATATTCCGGGGTACGGGGTACTCCGGGTTTTTTAACGGTTAAATTTTTGTTTTAAATATAAAAATCAAGATCCAACGGTTAAAAAATTCGGAGTACCCCGTACTCCGGAGCACCCAAGATTTTTTGCTGGCTAATTACAAGTATAAATTCTAAGATCTTTACAGACTCTACTTAATTACGAATATAAAGAGAAATTTAAAATTATGGTATAGTATTATTTAAAAAACTAGGCGACGGTGCGATTAAGATTAAAAGAGAGATTTGCGTGAAATGAAGACGCTAAAATAGTGTCACATGACTTTTGTAGGGCGCTGCCATTTTAGCGTATCTATTTTATGTAAATCCTTGTACTTGTGGAGCTTTTCTCTTCTAACAAAAAAGTCTCCTATCCAGTGAGCCTCCCACATGGACTCGAGCTTTTGTGGCTGTGGAGATCTGAAGAAGATAACAGTGACAAGTGACTTGATCACCGGCCTCAGTACAAAAGGGGCCCACGTTTTCCTGATAGCAGTCCCAGGGGGCCCAGTCTGGCTGCGAAAACAAGTAATGGGAAAAACAGTACCCAGCATGGATAATTGGCTATGAAAGTTCAAAATTTTTTTGGTGCTCCAGAGTACGGAATATTCTGAATTTTTTAAATGTTTGATTTTGATTTTTATATTTTAAAATAAAAATCTAACGATTAAAAAATTCGGAGTACCCCGTACCCCGGGGTATGCAAGAAACACTCATGAAAGTTACATGATTGGCTTTGTATGATTGAATCTGTTGCTTGGGGTTTCAAGCTTCGGATTGGAATACACAGTCTTCAGTGTAATTTATGGCTAATTTGTGCTTTCTTAATTTTATTTTCCAAATTTTCCCCTTGTATTTTGGGAAAAAAATGCGTTAGAGTTAGCTGTCGAAGGAGAGTTGGATAATGAGTTAGTATTAGAATAAGTTTGAACTTTGATTCTCTTCAATGAAAACAAAAAAGAAAAAGAAAGATGTGACATTGAGAGATGCTGCTATAAAAAGTGCAGCAGAAACCTAATATTTTCTGTTTGGATATGAGTTTTGAAATACAATTGAAGAATTATAGAAATAAATATAAATATACATTTATATGTGTGTGTGTGTATTATCATACTTCTTGTGGTCACTACATTTTTCTGGGCCTACCATCATGGCATTAATTCGATTTGGGATATGGTTTCACAACAAATAGTTTTTCTCAAACACTTAACTAATGAATTGCTCAATCAATATTGTGCCATGCCAAGAAGATGGAATATACTAAGTTATCTTACAAGTTGCAAACACCTTTGGCATCAATGGCATGCATGGGCCCTAAATTGTTCAAATCTTAAAGACCAGCATTTTCCAGAGATAAATTATCACATGTTATGGCCAAACAGATCGAGTACATGTAAAATAGCTCTTCAACTTCTGCAGTGTTCCACTGTTAACATACATTTTGGTTGGCCGCTTTCACTTTCTTTGGTTCCCTTGAGTAATACTTGTAACCGTTGTGTTAGCATCAGTCGCTCGCACTCAACCGTTGATACTTTGCATGATTCACTTGCATTAACGACTAACAATCATTATGTGTGAGAGTTACTGTTGTTAGTAGCATAAGTAGGTGCTCACGTGCTCAACCGTTGATGTTTTGTATGATCCACTTGCATTAACGACGGACAGTCATTCATGCGCACGTAAACGACTGTTGTTAGCAGCATAATTAGGTGCTCACGCGCTCAACCGTTGATGCATTGTACATGCTAACTTAGTTACATTAACGACTGACAGTCATTCACATACATGCGTAAGCGACTATCGTTAGCATTATAATCAGTTGTTGCTAGCTAGCTAACTTCATCTAGATGAAAGAAAAATGAGTCAAAGATCTTTGAGTTAGAGTACCATATCTCTGATACAGTGAGAACGAACCAGTGTCTCATCAGGTTCAAAACTTCATGCAATGAGCTGGCCTGGATTGTTGGTTTGGTAATCCATGCAATTATTTATTTATCTATTTTTTTGTTCAATTATATTTCTATGATTGTATGGTGTGGACCAGGTCGGTTTGACAAATGCTATTACTAAAATGTTTTTTGCTGAGTATTTAGAGCCCCCACCCAACCTCCCAGAAAAGGAAGAACAACAATGAACATTTAAATGTGCTTGCAACCAGACCTATCTGGAGCTGGACTTTTAGGGCTTCTCAATTATTTTAGCACTTGAATGATTTAGAGAGATAACAACATTTTATTCCAAGATTCTGAAATTTAATTCAATCTCCTGTTTTAGCGTTTACACATTAAAGATCTCAAATTGCTACTTGTTCTAATCACATTAAACCCCCTAAATTAGGGTAATTAAGTTGACTAATATATAAGACCATTAGTGTGGCCTACTTCACCACCGCCATAACCTTAAAAAAGACTAAGTCATTTTCTTTGAGAGCATCAACAACAAGCCTGCTGGATTCAACCTTCAACCATATAGAGACCAAGTCAAAAGCTAAGTTGGGTTTAGCAGTGTTTAAGCTAGAGCTGGAACATGGCCCACGTTTGTGGGACTTTCATCCTCTCAAAGAATCTCTTTATCTCGCACAACCATTCAAGAAAGTCTTCTATCTGTAAGTCACCACTGTAATAGGGTATGTTAAAAAAGTCTTCATCAATGTTGTTACGATTGTTACGATTATCTTGGTTGTTTGATTGAACTCGTTCAGGCTCTGCAAGTAATTCCTCCTTCGAATCTCCTTCACTACACTCTTGAACATGCCTCGGCTCGGGTGCTCCTTGTGCCAGGGACTGGCTACTCATCATCACGACGATTCTGAGGAAAACGATAAGCCAAGGTTTTCAACGTTTGGGTAAGTTGAGCAACCTGAGAACCAAGAGCATTGGAATCTGCTTGGGTAATAAGTTCAACCCTACTGACATCGCGTCTAGGGTTCCTATCACAGCCACCATCATTAGCCATTGAGAATAGGGTGAATCTTGCTCTGATATCACTTGACACATTGTGACAAAGAAAAGATTAATCTTAAATAATACCTACCAAAAACTCAAAATTTAGAGAAAAACCTCAAAGTTTATTGAATGATAATTACGTAAGATAACAAACATATAACACCTAAACATCTTATTTATAATCCTTCTTAGCCAAACCCTAGGAGTCCAAAAGGATTAAAGTTAAACAAATAACAAAATATTGAAACATCCTTAAACCTTAAAATTGTAATAAACACTGTAAACAATGGATTTTGGCTCAAAATTCTCATACATCACGGTAAAATTTGGTGATGAGTTTGATACATTAATACGCTCTTCTTTGAAACAACGAGTAATAGGCCCAAATCGAACATTGAGCCTAAATCTATAAAGCTTTATTCTTGTTGTCCAATTTGCACTTTTTTTGACTTGATCTCTCAATCCATTCTGCCATTTGATCTACGTAAAAATGTAGAGTTAAGATGATGAAGGCCAATCTTTAGGTTTAAGTATTTGTTGTTAGTTCAAGTGATGAGGGCAAGTGGGGTAAATAAATCCAACAAAATAAACTAAACCAAAGATTCGATTCCATTTTAATGTAACACAAAAATAAAGTTGTTAGGGTTCAGGGTTCCTTCCACCCGAAGATGAAACCTCATATTAAAGGTTGAGAATCCATATATGAACAATCTGCTGGAGTAGATTGTTCCCTATTCTAGCGGTTGAGCAGTCTCAAGCTCCGCCCCATAAAACAGCACAATCCAGAAAAAATGGTGGACATAAATTCTCACGTTGAGGGCGAGTTGGAACGCTAGTTCATCTAAAAAATTGATGTGGAATTGACTCTGCATGTCGTTTGTGCTTTGTTGTTCTTTTTAGGTGTTCAAACAAATTACTCTTCATTTTGTTTGTACAAAGAAACAAATTCTAAAATTTGGACAAAAGTCATTTGAATCGATACACATCAATCCTTTAATTGGATTTATAAACAAAAAAACTCTAAAAGTTTACAAAATTTCCTCTGCAGTAATTCGTCTCACTTCATACTACGACCAATGCACTTGGCCGATACGTCTTCACATATCATCCAATCCACAAAGAAACACGCACAGGGTCGAAAACCTGATGACCCCAAGGAGCAAGTGGAATGTCGAGGTGGAGTACACGCCTTGAAGTCCACGTCACCCGGCGATGGCAAAACTTTTTAACTCTCTCATCCATTTTCTCTTCCCCTCCCGTCACTCTCTCTTAGACTCTTCCGATCACTCTTCTTTTCCAGCCTCCTCCTTCTCTCGATGCACAAGCAGTAAATGAGACTCGGTTCTTCACAAAACCGGTTCAAGCGCACCGCCGATGACGAAAGTGTGGAGATTCGGCGTGCAGGAGCCGGCGGTGTTTTTTTTTTCCTCGGTTTCAAGCTGAGCAGCCGCAGTCTATCTCATAAAGGGAGTCGTGATTAAGTGTGCTGTGGGATGTGGGTTTCTTGGGGATTCTTCTTCAAATTCTCTTTCGAGGGTGTCTTGCTGGTGAGGATGGCGAGACAACGATTCGTGTGAGGCAAAGGAAATGGATATATGGTCTTGGGTTGGTTTATCAAGCCTTTCAAATTTAATGACAATAGTATCTTCCAAATTTCTTCAAACAAAACGTATACTTCTTTATTTCAAATATCTAGTCCAATTTCTTGATGTGCTTGGAAGAGCCATGGATGATCGAGGGAAGTGCGCCGACGCTTGACGATGACCGAATGTAGGTGGTTCGTACGATTATTAAGCCAGAACGTGTCAAATTGAATTGGGTGCCTTCTGCAGGCATGGATGAGGTTAAATTGGATTTGGGTGCCGGTGGGGTGGTGATACAAGTTAAAGTAGATATGGGTGGTGGGTGGTGGAGGCTAAATTGACGTTCCTATGCGAGCGGGTAAAGGGAGCGGTTTGTGCTGCAAAGGAGGTTCATTTCCGGGTTTTTGCCTCGGGCTCGGGTCGAGAGGTAAAAGATAGACAAATTTTTTTCCCAAACGAAGACAGCACAAAATTTAAGGCATGCTTTGTTATTAAAATAATACTTAGGTCTGGGCGCGATTTTTCTTAAAATTAAATCCAAATCCGTAAATAGAAAAAAATTATAAAAACCGACAAAAATTAAAAGAAAAAAAGGTGTGGCATCAAAGGAGTGGTTGACAGCTAGGGCCCACCCCTCCCGTTGTGCACATGTCATTCTTGTAACATTTTACTCAATTTTGATGATTTTTGTTGAAAATTAATAAAAATTCATAATAAATAATGTAAAAGTGTGAAAATATAAAAATATATCAATGCTTATATCATAAGCTCTACAACATTCGTGGAAATGGTCAACTCCGAAATTCGATGTCATAATCCATAAACACTAGAAGGCCTCAGTGAACCAGCCGAGCCGTGGCTTATGTTTACGCTCTCCACATTCTCACCAAATTTCTTTTTTTTCGGTTTTTTTTGAAAACATGATTTTTTAGTGGATGCAAAAAGCATTTAACGGTTCTATCAGCTGATATCATATTTCGATATACTCATCGTTAATTGAAAATGAGTCGATGTTATATAGTTTCTTGAAACTTTATAAACTCCGAGCCATATTTTCACTAACCCTAAATTATGCACGTGGTATTAACGATCCGAACCGTTCCGTCTTTTTGCATCCACTAAAAGATCATGTTTTCAAAAAGAAACTAAAAAAAAAGAAATTTGGTGAGAATAATGGAGCGTAAACATAAACCACAATCGACGGTTCACTATAATTCTAGTGTTCATGAATTATGGGGTTGAATTTTGGAGTTGACCCCTTCATGAATGTTGTAGAGCTTGTCATTATAAGCGTTTATATATTTTTTTTACATTTTTCACACTTGTACATTAATTATTATAAATTTGTATTAATTCATAACTCAAATAAAAAATACTATTAATGAGGGTTTGGACCGTTTTAAAAATCCAAACGACAATGTAACCTTTAAAAAAGTTGTAGCGTTTGTCATTACGAGCATTTTTATATATTTTTTATATTTTTCACATTTATACATTAATTATTATGAATTTTTTTAATGTAATTTATTTTTTTCCTACAAATGTGTACAAATTTATAATAATTAATTTACAAGTGCGAAAAAATGTGAAAAAAATATGCAAACGCTCGGGATTGCATCATTTACGCTTTGACGATGGTTACATCATCGTTTGATTTTTAGAACTATACAAACTCTCATGAACAATATTTTTTATTTGAGGAGCAAAATTAATAAAAATTCATAATAACTAATGTACAAGTGTGAAAAATGTAAAGAAAATACACAAAAGCTTGTTAGGACATTATCATCCTAGGCAACGTCGAAAAGAGTTCATAGCATCTTTCGGAATATTTTTCCAACGTAGAATGAATTTATTGTGAATATTCAAAGATAAAACCTAAAAAAGTTAGTAAAAAATATATCTAATAACACGTGGCAGTACATGAATAAGACACCTGTATGTGAAGCTAAATACTAACAAATCAGGTTCTGCCACTCTTTTTTTTCTTTTCCGTTCTTTAATAATTACTTTATTTAATTTATCTTTATTTTGAGACCCCAAGAGTCATGTTGACTCACTATTCCTGTATACACTCTAGAATCTTCTCCTTCTTCCTCATTTCACCGATTCCCGCAATCTCACCACCCATATCCAATTTAACCTCAATCACCTCCCCCAATCTCAGACCACTACAACCACCCAAATCCAATTTAGCCTCCACCACCCACCCCCCACCACCCACCACCCATATCTACTTTAACTTGTATCACTACCCACCATCACCCATATCCATTTTAGCCTCCACCACCCACCACCCATATCAAATTTAACTTGCATCTGCACCAGTTCAACCCGCCACTGCACCAACACCAGAACCACCTTAAATCGCCACACGATCGGCCTATTCCAGACCAAAATTCATTTTCTCTCTCATGGACCAGAGATGGACTTGTCATGTGGGGATGCGAGTCAGCAGAAACAACAAAGGTGGGGGAGACGACAAGACGCTCTGACCGCACGATCTAGTGGCGATGGTTAAAAGAAAATGGAGAAGCAGAGGACGCGAGAAGGAGAGGAACGATGAGACCGAGGGAGAGGTGAGGACATAGAGAGAGAAAAAAAATGAAATAGTTTTCTGTTTTTGCTGACAAAGGCTGAATGGTGGGATCCATTTATAACTTACTACCTTCTACAATTTCTTTTAAACCAGTTGATTTATTAAAAAAGAATGGTAGCATGTACTACTCCGTAGTACCACATCCTAACCCAAAAGTTTATATTGAAAAACAAAATTTAGAACTTGGAGACAACAACTCTGCCACCACCTTACCACTAGCAGCTTTATTAAATCTCATTATTTTAGAATTTCATGCCAATCTTAAATCTTCTACATCTCTCTTACTATCATTCGTTAACTCTTCTCTATTCCTTCTTTCATTAACTCTTCTTTATTCCTTCTTTCTCTACATATATTTCTCCTCTATTACTATTACTAACATAAGTGAAAAGAATAATCCTATTCATATCACATGATGTGGCAATCGGTTGTAACTGCCACATCAGTTAGTGTTTTTGAAGTTGCCATATCAATTAATGATTTTACCTCATATAATTGGAAAAGTCTTTCATGCTACGTATTATAGAATACTACGAGTATTGGATGACTTAAATTGGTTTGAATGATGTGGTATTGTGAATCCAAACCATCCAATACTAGTAGTATTCCATACTACATAGTATGAAAATTGGACCCCACATAATGTTAACATTTATCTATTGAATATTGAAGTTTTCTCATTACATACATCATATCACTGTTCTAAAAATCGGCCTAGGCGCTAGGCGGCTGAGAACCGAGGAGTTTTTTTGCCAATCGTTCTAAAAATCGGCTGCTTGCTAGGCGGGGCTGCCTGTTTTTTTTTTTTTTTAATTCATGCTTAAATTGGAAATTTAGGATTCCAAAATCCCTAATTCGCTTCTCCCCATCTCCAGTCAGTGCCTCTTCTTCCCCTTCTCCGCCTCTTCTTCCCCTTTTTTGTTGTTATTGAAGCTTTCAGGAATCTGAGAGACCGAGGTCCTCCTGCTGACCAGGTTGTGAGAGATATCCTACTGTAAATGAAACCTCTCTGCCAAGCTCTGCGAAATCAATCGGCCCGTGTCTCCTTCCTTGTTTACTTTCAAGTTCTTGCGTCTCTTTCTTTGCTTTTGTGGTTGAGCAGCTGACTCCTTTTCTTGTGCAGGATCCTGATGGGAATGTTCCGTTCTTCTGGGGAACTAATTCTGAGAATCTGAAGGCGATCTTGTTCTTGCAGAGTTGCAGATGATTCGGAAGTTGTGAAGAAGGGCTGCGGTGACACACCTCACCCTCGATACCCACGTGGATACCCAGTGCGAGCGTGCTGGCCGACACTCGTAAGTGACGAAGCCATTAAATGCATGACAACACTTAGTGTAACCAAAATTAAGTTGTATTAAAGTTGCAAAACTCAATGTCAATATGCATATGGTTCAGAGCGTACTAATTTTGAAACAGCGGAAAACAAATAATAAACTAAGTTCATAGAATCTCTATCCATAACAGGGATGGATATTATTATAGAAACTGAAAGAAAAGGGTAGATCCCTACATGGTCGGGATCGATGTTCAGAGCTGCCACGTAATATCCTCGACTGCGCCGGATGCAATATCACTAAGTCCTGAAGGGGGCGCAAAAACAAAAGTGTGAGTGGACAAAAATAAAAATTTTCGCAAAACCTTTCTCTTTTCAACATATTAACCCCCTATTTGAAAATCCAGTATAATCGCAAAAACATACTATCATAGTATAGTTCAAAAGGTACTTTATGAGTATACTGAAACATATCAAAAGGTGTAATAATCATAAATCGCCATTTCATAATTCCAATAATATAATATGGGAAAACCAACACAGGGTATATGCGCGATCACCCAAGTACGGGTTGAGGAATTCGCCTCTCAATCACCGTACAAGTCCAATACGTTATCCAATCATTTGTACTCCTAGTACCACACACATGTAAGTCCTGGCGCCGCAGCGCGTCACACCCGAGTCCTTACGTAGTGGGGCCTTTTCCCCATAAACAACAATAAACGTAAGACAAGCTTGCACTAAGGTATTTACCGGACAATACCCCTGGAGTACAGTGCGTGTGACCCATACATGTGAGAAATGTCCTATGGCCATGAGAACGGTACTACAACGTAGTGAAAGCATACCAAGTGTGTTTGAAAACATACATACATACTCATGTGTATAGATATAGGAGCCAAAATCCCATTCATAATTCCCAAATAATTAATATGGCATAAATAATACCTTCCCTCAAAACATATGTCATATACCATTTCATACTTGTGCAAAATAAATTCATAGTATAACCCATTTCAAAACATATATTCATGCTTTGATAAATAATCCCAAATCACCAAATCAAACCATTTTCCAATATGTATATACCATAAATAAAACAATTATGGTTGCACAAATAATAATCAACAAGTATATATATTTATAAATAAATATATATAAGTAAACATGCTTAAAAAGCCATTTTAAAACCATATATAAACAAAATCATAATCACTTTTAATCATATAAACCATTTAATAAATTAAATGTCCACTCACAGGTGATCGGGAGTGAAATCTCCCTCGGTGTTGCCCTCCTCGGTGTGCGGAGTCGAAGAATTACCTATTTAATATTAGGGAACAAATTAGACCTTCCCTAAAATAAATTAAAAATAGGCCTTAAAGAAAAATCCCCCAAAAATATTGTTATTTTAGCGAAAACGGGCTCGAAAAACGATTTCCGGAGCCCGAAAACCCTACCGCCGCCGTCCACCGCCGCCGGCGCCCCCGTGCGCCGCCGCACGCGCCGGCAAGCGCCGAGAAACGGCCGGACGCGCCCCTACGCGCCGGAGAGTGGCTTCACGCCCCGGCCACGCGCTGGCACGTGTCGCCACGCGCTGGCGCGTGTCCCCCACGCGCGTGACGCACGCGCTTGATGACGTCAGCCACGCGCCTGCTGACGTCAGCACCGTTAAAGTTAACGGAATATACCTTTTCTGGACGGAATATTCCGACGCCGTTAGGAATATTCCGTTGCCGTTAACGGAATATTCCGTCTCCTTCTTCCTCACGCCGGTCGCCGGAGCCGCCGCCGGCGCCGCCGTCCTCCGCCGCCTGGTTCGCCGGAATTTCTGGAAAATTTCCGAATTAATTCCAAAACTTCAAAAATTCATAACTTATTCATTCTTTGTCCAAATTTGACGTGCCATATATCAAATTGAAGGTATTGAGGAGTAGAATATTTTCATACCAATTTGAGGCCGGAAAAATGGCCGGAGATGGCCTGAAATTGGCCGGAAAGCTTCGGGAAACCCTAATTCCGTTCTCCTTCAATACTGCACCAAATTGGACGTTCTTTATATCAATTTGAACCTACTCAATCCAATAAAAACAATGGTGATGGTCTCGAGGCTTACCTTGGTCTAGTTTGCACAGAAAATAGACGGACAGTTTCCGAAACCGTTCCGACTTCGGTTTGAACGCTCAAGCTCGAGTTTGGAGATTCCAAGATCACAATCCCGTTCAAAATGACGAGAGGATCACGTTGGTATGAATTTTGGGCGACGGTTTGGTGGTTTTGTGATTCAACCAAGATTAGGGTTTGTCGGTTCGTTTTTGGCTTAGAGAGAAAATGGGAGAGAAAGAGAGGGAGAGGAAGAGTGAGACGTGCAAAATGATGGGGAGGGTTGGCTGCTGTGCAGTCAGCCAAAAACCCTAATTCCCACACACGGAGTGGAAAATTTCCAAAATGCCCCTACACTTTAAAGCTTCGTAAAACGTTCGTTTGAACTCCGAATTGAGTTCCGCTTGCGTCCACGCGTTCGTATCGACGAGTACATCGAGAATATGTAACGAAATAATTTTTCACACGTCGTCACGAAAAGTCAACAAAAGTCAACATTGACCCTAGGGGTATTTTGGTCATTTCACATAAATTTTGGGACGGGTTGTAACATGCGGGGTTTCTTTTGCACCATTTCCTGAAGGTATATAACTACAAGTCTACAACCAAATGCATTAAGCCTGATATTTTCGTTGAGTCCTTTTCTGCTTTTCACGTTGTTTGAACTTTGAAGTTTCAGCTTTATCTCAGATTCTCAATCATGGAAGAATATGATGCCACAAAATGTAGTATGGATCCATAGTTTTGTGTATCAGAAATTTGGTATTGCTTCACATGTAAATATGGCATTGCTTCTGTTTTGTCCTGCTTCTGTTTCTTGTTTCACATGGCATTGCTTTCCTTTTTTGTTGGGATTACTTAGCGTGAGTTGTTCTGATCTTAGCGTGAATTCAGAAAACAGAATTGCAATTGTATGGAAAACAATTAATCAAACACTGCCTAATTCTTTGCCAAATCAGAAAACAGAATTGCAATTGTATGTCAATCATGACTCTGCATTAAAGTTAAATGACTGAAGAGAAAAAAAGGCTAATAACAGAATTGCAATTGTAGAATTATTTTTGTGGATGGTTGGTACTGCATCGTCTGGAGCATCCAATGCAATGTCGTCTTCCCAAACAGATAATACATTGAAGCTTGCTTCGGATGATGTGGGATGGGAGTATGGGGTATTGGCAAATCCTACAAACTCTGATAAGGTGCAATGTAAGTTGTGTAAGAAAATACTTAGTGGTGGAGTCTATCGAATGAAACAGCACATAGCCAACGTGAAGGGAAATGTAGCCGGGTGCACAAAGTCTTCGGATGAGGATAAAGCTAAATGTAAAGCCGCATTAGAAGAAGCAAAAAATAAGAAGAAACAAAGGAATAAACACAATGAGGAAGTGAGGGAAGATGTTCAACTTCAAATAGTCGAAGATAATGAAGGCATTGAAGTTGTTGGGTCAAGGAAAAGGTCGCGCACTCTTGGGCCTATGGATAGGTTTACATCCGCCATCAATCTCGATTCTTCAAATGATGGAAGCAAGAGGACACGACAACAAAATATCCTTGATGCAATTTGGAAGGATAAAACACATCAAGTGGATTAATATTTGGCTCGATGGGTGTATGAAGCCGGTATACCTTTTCATGCTATTGATAATGATAGCTTCCTACGCTTTGTGGAAGCGGTTGGTCAATTTGGCCCGGGTTACCAACCTCCAAGCCAATATGATTTAAGGGAGCCATTATTGAAACAAGAGGTGGAGAAAGTAAAGCAATCGCTTAAGAAGTATGAAGAAGAGTGGGCTTTGAATGGTTGCTCAATTATGACCGATGCTTGGAGCGACCGAAAAAGAAGAAGCATAATGAATTTGTGTGTTAATTGCAAGGAAGGCACATTATTTCTTTCTTCCAAGGAATGCTCTAGTGAATCACACACCGGGGAATACATCTTTGAATATGTTGACAAGTGTGTTGAAGAAGTTGGGCCACAAAATGTAGTTCAAGTGGTGACCGACAATGCTTCAGCCAATATGGTGGCGGCCAACATGATGAAGTTGAAAAGGCCAAATATATTTTGGACATCATGTGCCACTCACACTTTGAACCTCATGCTTCAAGGAATTGGTAACCTACCAAGGTTCAAAGGAGTGATTGACAAGGCGAAGGCGTTTACTATCTTCATTTATGCACATCATAAAACATTGGCATTAATGAGGAAGCATACTCACAAAAGAGATATAGTGAGGCCCGGAGTCACTAGATTTGCAACTTCTTTTCTAACTTTGCAAAGCTTGAATGATAAGAGAAAGGACTTGAAGATTATGGTTACTAGTGATGAATGGGAACAATGCAAGCATTCCAAGAGTACGAAGGGGAAAGTGGCATATGCTACCGTGGTGAGTGCACATTTTTGGAATGGGGTCTCACTTTGCTTGAATGTGTTTGAACCTTTATTTAAGGTGCTTCGACTTGTGGATGGGGATAAAAAGCCATCAATAGGATTTTTGTATGGAGAGCTACAACAAGCAAAGAAGAAGATTACTTAAATCCGCCTAGTCCGCCTAGGCGCTAGGCCCCTGTTCACCGCCCGACTAGCGCCTAGTGTCTTTTAGAACCTTGCATCATATATCATATCATGTAGTATAAAAAATGTGGTTAGTGGCATTACTCTAAGAGCATTTCCACCCATTTGGTGGATTTTGGTCTAAGAATAGACTTATGGCAGTTACTATTCACTTAAATAGTAAAATACATTGGCCTTTTTTTTTATCACTCTCCACCCGTTGTGAATAGTAATTGTCATGAAAATCACTATTCACCAATTATTCAACGGATGAGATTAATTTAAAATGAGTTGCTATGATTATCCCATTATACATCCACTATGAATAGTAAGTGTCATGGATTTGGACTTGGACTCAGAATCGACATGGCTGTTGCCAAGACTCCATCAGCCATGGCTTGCCAAAATGGGTGGATGTGTGTTTTGGGTAGGATTTGGAATCTAGCCATGTCAATTTAGCACGGGTGGAAATACTCTAAGTAAAATTCTAATAAGAAAAAAAAATGAAATGATTTTCAAAAAACGGGCTGTCAGTTTCTGTTAATAAACCCATCATTTGGACTAGGTTACAGCCCAGTTCGGCCCACACCCGATTATCTTACGCATTATCCGCCGAAGCTACTGTAGTTCTTGGCCCTTGGAGTCCGGTCCATTTGCTCCTCCACTCTCTCTCTCTCTCTGTCTCCGAGTCTCACTAGTTTCTAGTCTCCGCTCTGCGTACCTTTGTTGACATCAAGAAATCACTGCTTAAAGTTTAAATCCCATTTTTTTCCCCAAAGAAAAATACATTCCTGTTCGACGACCTCAACCTTTGCTCGATGAGAAGCAGCACAGCTTGTGCAGCCATCGATTCAACTAAGCTTATGAAAGACAATCACAGCAAAACTCCATCTTCTTCTTCTTCTTCTGGGTAAGCAATCTGAATCCCACTTCATATGCCCTTCACACAAGTTTTCGTTTCTGGGTTTTCTTTTTCCTTTTGAATAAGAAAGATTAGTGATTTCGTTTCTTGGTTTTTAATGGAAAATAGGATCTGGTTATAGTGTAAAGAAGTGGGTTTGTCTCAGATTATGGAGAAGAATTTTGTTCTGTTTGCTGGGATTTTATTGTTGCAGCTTGTGGTTCATTGCTCTGGTACTGATTTGAAGGTAAAGAATGAGAAAAATTTATCTTATTGGAGTAAATTTATTGCTTTTTTGCTTCTGTTTATTAGTTAGAGGTTTTGAATGTAGGTAGAATCCGGTGTGAAAACTGATTTGGATCGGAAAAGTTCGTTAACATCCAAGAATTCAAACGTTTCGGGTGATAACACTGTCGGGTCAAATTTGGTTTCGAATGCTAACGATGTTCAAAAAGTGAAGAAAGACGGAGATCAGGTGGTAAAGTCAAAGGAGGGTGGTGGGGATGGTGTGGATAAAAAGAGCAATCCAAATAAGGAAGTTGGTTTGAAAGAATCTGATAACGTGGCAAAAAGTGGTGGAGGGTCGAGTGACGGATCCAAAATAGAGGGAGAGGACAAGAAACATAAGCTGAGTGATGGGTTGGAATCAAAGGAAGTGCATACGGAATTGGATAATGGAGGAAATGTGGTCTCTGTGAATCCCGTGAGGAAGGAGGGTACTCGGAGTGAGGAATGTGATCCATCTAAAATGTGCACTGATGAGGACAACAAGCTGGAGGCGTGTTTGAGAGTTCCCGGAAATGGTATGAGCTACATTTTGTATTCATGGCTGTTTATGCATTTTTGTTGTTTATTCTATCTATCCTGGGTGTTTTCCTTATTTCTTGGACTAACGGATTGTTCTGAATCAAGCGGAATTATCAATTTGGCTAAGAATTCTGTGTGCAATATATATCCGGATATTAGAGTTTGTTCTTTATATGTTTTCACATCATTATTTGTTTAGCATACAGAAATATGGTTTTTCATTTTATGTTTTAAAGTTTAGTTTGATAGTTTTGCATTAATCATACTTGATTTACAACGGTTGGCATTTTTCAGATTCTCCCCATCTTTCACTTTTAATTAAGAACAAGGCCAAAGGCCCTCTCGTGGTTACCATTGTAGCTCCCGATTTTGTGGGGCTAGACGAAACAAAAATTCAACTTGAAGAGAAAGAAGACAGAAAGGTATGTGTAAAGAAAAGTAAAGAGTTGTTTGAATCACAATAGATATTTTGTTTGATGATTTCTTAATTGAAGCTAACATATTTATACTGTGATGCAAATACTTCATATCGTCCTGTTTTACTTTAGACTATGATCTCTAATACTTTTATCAAAAATTGTGCGATTGCTTTTGCAAAATAGTTCAAAGGGGATCCCTAGGGCTATAAGATAAACCTTTCTCTTTTCCTTCAACAAAAATGCAGCCTAATGTTAATATTCATCATCACATAACCCCTGGTTGATAATGTTTCCTTGCTTGAAGGACTTAATTGAAGATTCAGCTTGTCCTTGTATTCTAATTGGCGAATGAGAATTTCTCCGCCAGGACACTTAGTTTCTTTGATACATAGTGCTCCATAAGTTCTTAAACTTTCCAGATGCATACAGCTACTATGCATTGGCTAATTCTTTACACTTATACCCCACATAGGTAGCAAGTCTATCCAAAAAGTACCTTGTAGTAACGAAAACCCATGCAATATTAAGCAATAGTCTAATAAGAATCCCAACATACAATAGATTGGTTGATTTCTTACATTGATAGCAAGAGTTTACAGGGAGTTAGAGCAAATGCTCTTACTTTTACTGGAGTGGTGGTCATGGGATTGATTAATGGCCTTGACAAGTTGGCATGAATAAATGATAGTGGCAAATTGGCAATATGTAACTCACTTATTTTCGTTTTTGCGTAGAGAAGATCTAGGCTTATGACTAATGTGAAAAATGTAATATGACGGGTTTTTGATGGATGTTATAAGCGTAATGCTTATCACCATGTTAAAAGTGGATTTTGATCTGATATAATTTGGATTAAGCAGGTTTTGGTTTCTGTTGGAAACGGAGGAGCTGGCAGTTCAATTGTCCTAAAAGCAGGAAATGGTCAATGCAACCTTGATTTGAAGGGCCTAATCACGCACAGGAAGGAGCCTAAGAATTCTTCGAACATCGCCTACACAAACTTCGTGAAACAAAAACCTACGATTGCAGTTGTTTTCTTTGCTTCAGTAATGATATTGGCATCGGCTTGGATGTGCATCAGCTTTAGAAATAGGCGGGTCTCTGCCAATGGGTTGAAATATCAGAAGCTAGACGAGGACCTGCCAATTTCCAATGAGGAAAAAACGGTGTTGCACATTAACGATGGATGGGATAATAACTGGGATGATAATTGGGACGATGAGGAGGCACCCCACACACCCTCAATGCCGATTACTCCTAGCCGCTCTGGCAAAGGCCTCGCCTCACGACGGTTGAACAAGGAAGCGTGGAAAGATTAGTCGGTTAGGTTGAGAAAGAGATTATAGATGCATGTTCCTCTTTTGTTAATCTATCTGTTTGTTATTCACAGATAACCATCTGATTTTTCATTTCCCAAGCAGATGTGAAAACTGGAAGAAAAAAAAAAGTTTTTCCTACTTATTTACAGGAGGCTTTGGGCATTCTGGCACGACAGTCCTTACAAGTTTCAAATCCCTGCATTGCTTCATTGTAGGACTTGGAATGGACATTTAATTTTAAACATCATGTGGGTTAAGCCAGATGGCTACGATAGTGAGCCTGCTCTCTTGCACCTGATTTCAAATCCTCTATTTTGTAAATAGTTTAAATGTTAACCATGTTCTGGTTTTTACTATTTTATTCAAGTTATAACACGTGAATTTGTTTTTATTTTATTCTAGTTTTAACATATGAAATGATACATCACGTGATTTGTGTTCTCAGTACCAATAACAATTTCTCCTTGAATACAACCTTTTTATGTTTTGTTTTTGTTGGTAATTAACCTCGTTATGCATTGCTCATCTTGTCTAGGACATGGTTAAGATTAAGAATGGACTGTTGGGTATATCAATGACCTCTTGTTCAATCTCAGAGTCTATTGGGTTGGGCTGGGAAATTCCCTTATGCTCTCAACAGGCAGCCCAATAAGGTGAAATAAATATGTGGACTAAACAAAAGCATAGAAAACATGATGGAGAATTGTATGCTTCTCCTTTATTTTCCATCATATTTTTATATTAAGAACACTATTTTCCTTTTATTTTCCAATCAAATTGTAGGTACATTTTTTTTGTCTTTTTACAAATGAGATCAAAGAAAAAGGGGAAGTTTTGAAGTGTGAAGGTAAATACTTTTATCTCTAGGACCATAAATCCCCGTGTATTGCATTCTTACAACTAGATTAAGTCCTTAAAATTAGATCAATTGGTGACGGTGATTGTAAAAACGAGTTAAAATCAAACTAACTCATTCAATCGATTTCCTTCCACCCAAAAAAACAAATAAGAAAATGAAGATTAGTGTTGATATAAATGCACATTATGTTAAACTCAAAACCAGATCAATATGGTAGAAATACCATAGTTCTCTTTGTTTGCAAAGAATTTAATTGAAGATATGGTTTGTCCCACATAAATTGCGTCATATTTTCATCATTTCTTTACAATACAATATTATAAAACTACTCTATTAAAAAAAATAAAGTTTGAACTCGGATACAAGAAGACATACACATTACCGTAATCAACTGATAGTAAACTATACGTGTACATTTTTTAGAATAATACTTGGCTACTCAATGGATTAGTAGGAGTTCCTACTCAAAACTCTTCGTTTCCGATTCATAAAATTTTATGTTTATAATCATAACCGTTCATATTATAAATCACTCTATAAAGATCATCTCTGAAAAAAAATTAATTTAAACTAAGATCGTTTAGTCATTGAACTGTATAAAAACATATGGACGGAAATAGTAAAAACATTATGAACCGTCTATATATTTGTTACAGTTCATTGACTAAATAACTTTAGTTTTAATTCATTTTTTGCAGAAATAATCTTTACATATTGATTTATAATATGAATAGTTATGATTATAAGTATGAAATTCTGTGAATCGAACATAAATTTTTTTGAATAAGAGTTCTTACTCATGTTTAAGTACTCAAGCATTATTCCATTTTTTATCCAACGATCGATGTCAACCGAAATATTTGCTTGTGAATGAGTTGACATGAAGATTTAATCAAAACTATATTCTTTTCATGTGTCTCATGTGAAAATCTAATGCCCTCTTTTGTCCTCTATTCATAAATTAGAAATTTTAAATTAGTAAAAAAAACTCAGGTTATACATTTTTTTTCACAAATCATCAAAAAATAAACAAAACGCATTAGTCACTTCACGTTCCCCTCCTCCTCTCTTCTATTCCTCTAATCCTCTTCATTGTCGTATTTCACAACCTCTACTTCTACGATGTCGTATTCAACACCGGTGGTTAGGAGCATGTGAGGCCTAGCGTCATCGTAGATTACGTGTCGCATTTCCATTGCACCACCTTGATGAAGCACGTGCATTCGCTTCGTTTCTTGTTAGCTCGACGGGATTGTCCCTTGGGAGACAGCACGTGGGGGGCCCCACGGGAGATTGTCAGAGCGCACGAGCCCTCACATGACCAAGATTGTGGCCTCCTATGAAAATGGACACGTTTCAAAGCGTCCGGAGTTAGCGGCCGGAGAATCAACGTTGGATGTGACTGTGGGAGGTAATTGACGGCTGAGATCTGGGAACATGACATTGTTATCGTATTCTCGTCTTTACTTTGTCGACTAGTACTCTAGTAGGGTTTAGAAAGGGGGGTGAGTATTTTATTTAACGGTTGGAGTCCGCCGACGACCTATTTGAGTTTTGACCGCGCAGTATTTGCAGCTTTTTTCATTGTCTTATAATATTGCATGCCAAAAATTCTTAGGTGCTCCGGAGTACGGGGTACTCTAGATTTTTTAACCGTTAAATCTTGATTTTTATATTTTAAAACAAAAATCTAATCGTTAAAAAATCCGGAGTACCCCGTATCCCGGAGTATGCAAGAAAGACTCATTGCATGCTTTCTAATATATTTTGTGGATATTTTTTTTTTCTTTCCTCTTCTTTAAAAATAATGATTTTGTTTTTTTCTTTTGTTAATATTATTTTTTTTATCATATATTTTCTTATTACTAGGAGTGCACTCATGCACACAAAAAAATTATCTAATTAATATTGTAACTGATTGATCTTTGATGTTGTATATTATGGACACAACCCGAACTACAATCAAATTAAACAATAAATAAGAAGTCGATGTTTTAGTGTCATTAAAATGATATGAGTGGATAATATTGGTTCACATAGAATAAATTTCCTTTGAATTGTGCATTCAAAGAGGTTAGCTATGATTATATATATATTTTTGGTAATATTGCTTAGTTTTACTTTGCACAGTGTACAAAATAGTATTCTAACAATTCGGTCCAATTCAACTAAAAAATAAAAATAAAAATAAAAATAAAAATAAACCGAAAATCAAAAGAGGGTTGTTTTTAATTATACTTTGCTACCCAATAAAATAGAATTCTTTTTAATTTTCAATCAGATATTTGGCAGGCAGTTGGATAAGACAACACATTACTTATTACATGCAAAGACGTATCAAGGCAAGTTGCAGATATAAGTCACAAAAAATATTGGGGATACTGGGGCCATGAAATCCATTGCAGTTTAGTGGGGACGTAGGGCGTTCGGATTCGGATGTCGGCTTTTGATGTTCACTTTTCAATTGAGAACTCAACTCGCCTTTTGGATTATTTTACATTCCAAAATCATATCTAAAATCCTACAATTATTTTTTTGGTTAAAAAAAAATTTAGGGGGAGGAGAGGCTACCTCATTCTAAAGTTAGAACATATTACATGCTTCTTTGAGGACTTATAGATGGGTCTTAGCTCTGTTTTTGGTTTTTACAGATCGCTCAACAAGAGAGATTCACGACAACGAGACTGAAACCTAGGCTTTGATTTAGTGAACATAACGATCCTTATCAACTCAACCAACCATCGTTAACAACTCTTACAATTATTTCAACAAAAAATAAGAAAATAAATTGGAAAAAGTGTTTTATACTAACAAAGTGGAACCTCCATTAGATAAAACTGGAATCGCAATTTACTAATAAGATGGCCCATATTTATATTTAGAGCTATAGAGTGGTATGTGCACTATTTTGTTTTTTTTAATCGATGAAACGAAGCAAATTTGAGATTTATTTCAACATTAAGAAAGTAATACATTTTTTTTTGCAAGAGTGCAATGCTAGTAACTAGTTTATGGTCACAGTAGCATGTGCAGTCCTAATTGTTGTTCATGCTTCCTCCCTTTTAAAGTATGCTATAAGATGTTCTAACTTCTATTAATTAGCTTGGCCGGCTTATGTTTATATAAATTATGTTAAGGGATATTATTATATGATATATATATATATATATTAAGGATATTTTTTTAATTACAAATGATATTCTACACTAATTCATAGTAAAGAAACAGCCAGAAGGAGTGAGTTTGAACCCAAAACACTGTGAGTTGAAAAAAAAAGACCTAAACTACTGAGGCAATCCACCACTTATATGTTAATGGATAATATTATGATTGGAAATAGGTCGATATCATCATCATGTATTCATATATACCGTTTATATTAACTAGCATTAGTTTCGACAAGGTGAAAAGGACATGCATGTGAGAATAAGATCGAGTATGAATGATTGGACTCATATTAATTTAGCCTCGCAGAAAAAAAGTAGTTATGACATTAGCTTGCATTAAATTGGTTTTTTCTTATTGTCGTGGGGTTGAAAACATATAGAAATAGTTATTCAATGTTTAATCAAAGTTCATGCCGTAACTACTATTACGCTTGATTCTGGAAAATGGGGTCAAGACGTACGTACGTACGTTGAGACTCTTGTTTTTTTAATAGATTTAAGACTTGAAAACACATTTTATAATTTTACTCGATCACAACTTTAAGTAATACTAGCACAAGATGGTGGTGATGAAAAAACCATTTTGCCCCCTGACCCCAAGTTAGTGTCAATGACTCTTATTAGGGTTTGACATGACGATAGCCACATCGATCTTAGATATCAAGTTAGTTAACTAATTAATAAATGTGGTGTGGTAACAAATGGTTCTACTGTTTAACCAATGTTTTTATATTAATCATTTGGTCCTATAGTAAAGTATTTTTCTCATTTAGTATAGTTTTTAGGAGATTAGCGAGAATCAAACTGTTAAGAAAGAAATTGCTGATTGATTTCCTATATTGTAAATTGAATATGTAGATTATTTACTTCTTAAATAATACATTTCCTTCTTTCTTGTAGGCAATAGAATAGGAATGTATTTCATTATGTGTATATAAGGATGTAAACCTAATTGAAGAATATACGAATATACAACAATTGACACAATTCGTTTTCTTAGATGGTACTAGAGCATTGATGCGGGAAACACGTAAACCACAATTTCAAACAAACACGATCATGGGCGACAGAAGCCCAGTTGTCCAACCGGTTCGGGCATGACCTTTCATCCAAAATGGGAAAATCCCAATCATCAGTTTTCCTCCATCCTCGGACCCGGCTGGTGCGATCCTTGTGCCACGACCATTGATGGGAAGACAACTTCCTGACATGGGTTCAATCCATGAGTATGGCCTTAACGGTCGAACAAACTTGGTTTTGTCGATGGGACAATCACAAACCGAGATGAAAGCAATCTCGAAGAATTGCGGCGAGTGGAATCGTTGCAACAACTTGGTAAAAACATGTTCTTTGGGTTCCATGTCGAGGAGATCTCGGGGAGCGTCATCAACTACAAAGATGCTCGGCGGATGTGGACCGATTTGCGGAGAGGTTCTCATGTGAATGGATTCAATTATTCCATGTCGAGAATGAGACCATGATTCGTCAGGCAACATGAGTGTGAGTTCTTATTTTGCAAACTCAAGAGTTTGTGGGATGAGCAACGACACTTTGTGTTCTATTCAGCGTGCGGTTATTAGGCCCAAGACGGAGATGACGTCGTATATTGAGACTCGGAAAACCATGAAATTTCTTATGGGGTAGAACCGGAATCGTATGCTACGGTTCGAAGCAGCCTCTCTCCTCGAACCAACTAGCACATGGTTAACAAGGCATATGCGTTGGTTCTTCGACATGAACGTCAATCGAGGTTTCTAATGGGAAGAATACACAACGGGAAGGTATTTTACGTTAGAAAAAACTCATCACGAGAACACCGTCGGAGAACAACGGCGCGTGTGGAAGTGTAACAAATCCAATCACACCACCAAGATTAGCCGTGCACATCTTAAGTGCACTTTTGTGGTGGAAAAGGTCCACACTCGAGTTAAATGCAAGCAGTTCTTTGCGAGAGGCCAGGAATCCTAATCGTCCTTTTTCTTCCAAAGGGAACCCAGTTTCCAAACACGCTGACAAGAGCCTATGCAAATTTTGGATTTTCTCGGGAGTTGCAAACAAATCCTTCGGTGTTAAACAGAACAAGTCATCCTTCGCCCGACCAAGTCGGTAACCATTCTACTCATGAAGAACTTTCGGGTAAAGCCTTCTCTTTTTCTTCTAAAGGCACCAACGGCATGGATCACGGACGGTGGGCGCCACACGGATCCACATAGTCGTAGCCTACTTTGCTTGCAAATTCCACCGGGCAGTTGACAACCACTCTTGTTGAGTTGCCAAATGGTTCAGTCATAAAGTCACCCATGTTGGACAAGTTGTTTTTTCTTCTAAACTTATCTCGATAATGTCTATGCGTGCCATTTTTAAATTGACTTAATATCCATCGGTAAGCTGGCACATGATTCCTTATATGTCACAAATCTTCTTAACCCGTTTTGGCCTGTCGGGACCTTCGCTCGGGGAAGATGATTGGGACGGCGGGAGTGAGGAGGACTCTACTACCTCGACTCATCCAAAGAAAGGAACATGCAATAATGTCCGTCTCACCACACCCTTTGGCATCGCGCCTCGGTATCCATCTCATAAAGCCTGCTGTTATTTATTTGATAACAAGACTCACGAGAATCGACAAATGTTTAATTTGCCCATTGGCCAAACAAACAAAATTCCTTTTCATTAAGTTCCATTTCTACCAAATCTTGTTTTGAATTGTGCATATTGATATTTGGGGTGGTTATCGGGTTGCTTCCCTTCCGGGTGCAAAATATTTTCTTACCATTGTAGATGACCACACTAGGAGTACTTGGGTTTTATTTGATGAAGCCTGAGAATCGGAACCACGAAAGACATCTTAGTCAAATTCATTCAAATGGTAGGGCCAATTCAATACCCAAAGTTCAAACCATACGCGGTGTAATGATGGCCCAGGTTCGAACTTGAGCACTTTTATGCTCTCGGGCGTGCTCCATCAATCTAGTTTGTCCAACACACCACAACAAAATGGTGTTGCTGAGAGCATGAAAGCAGAGCATTTGCTCAATGTTGCCAGGGCCTTGCTTTTCAAGCTTGTTTACCAAACGTTTAAGGGGATGCAATGCTAGCTTATGGCCTATCTCGTATTAGAACCCTCACTCCACTTCTTCAGGTAAAACACCCTACGAAAAATTGTTTCACAAGGCACCTAACTATTCCCATTTAAAGGTTTTTTGGTAGCTTATGTTTTGCCTCTACACACGCCAGACCCTCTAAATTTGATCCTCGGGCAACACCATGTCTTTCTTGGGTATCCATATGGTCAAAAGGGTTGCTCCAGTTGTTTGATCTCAAACAAAATAAAACATTTGTTTCAGGGGGATGTTGTGTTTTTGAAAACCATTTCCATTCCAAACTTCTAACTCTTCGTGCACCACACTCCTCCAACCCGAGTCACACCTACATCAGGTTGCTTACAACTCTTTCCTTGAGTCATCTTATTCTGACCACGCCCGATAATCATTCCTTTAGATACCACTCATTTCTGCACCCGACACACACCTCACTTGAACTCTCACCTTCACCTTCACACATCGACATATCACGGATACACCAACGAGACGCGCCACCCTCTCTAACCTACGCCCCATCCTATACCGTCCCCACCGGCCCACCTCCCAGGTGCTTGACCCTTTCGCCTTAAAACCCTCCACATTTCTGCGGGACTTTCACGTCGAGTTGGCCCTCCCATCCCGAGGTTGCTTCCCCATCTTCCACCGGCATGGTCCGATTCGTCGAGGTAAGCCTCACTCTCTCCCTGGGTACTTATCCTATGACGCGTCTCTCTTCTCCTCATAAACTTTTCCTTTCCCGACCTCACCATTGCCAAAGAACCCACAGGTTTTCGCGAGCATCCGGGATCCTATTGGCGTGTCGCCATGCAGCAAGAGCTTCTTTGCTCTCCGGGACAATCGTGCGGACTACGGTGCCCTTGCCACCTCCATGGCAGCCCCATTGGGTTACCAGGAGTGGGTTTATAAGGTGAAGCTTAAATCGATGGCGGTGTTGAACGCTACAAGGCTCGTCTCGTTGCTAAAGGATACGGTCAATTGAAGGACTTGATTATCGGGAAACCTTTGCTCCGTTGCCAAGCTCTGCTTGTTCGTGTCCTCTCGGTGTTGCTTCCCCTCCCGTGGTTGGCACCTTCGTCAACTTGATGTGAATAATGCCTTAACTGCATGGTGATCTACGAGGATGTTTATATGTCCTTGCCTCACAGGTTCGGACGAAAGGGAAACTTCGTGTACGTAAATTGCAAATCACTTTACGGTTTTGAAAACAGGCCTCGAGACGGTGGTTTTATCAAGGCTGTCCGGTCTCTCAAGGCGCGAGGTTTTCATCGATCATGCTCGAGACTACTCATTGTTCGTCAGAAACCGTCAAGGTAACTTCATGGCATTACTTAGCCATGTTGATGACGTGATACTTGCGGGCAATAATTTGAGAGAAATTGAAGAAACTAAGCTCTCTCTTTCCCGGCATTTTTAAGTTAAGGACTTGGGCAAACTTAAATATTTTTAAGGAATAGAAGTTTGCGAATCAAAACAAGGGATTGCCTTGTGCCAACGCAAATATGCGGCGGAGATACTAGAGATGCGGGGTTCCTTGGTGCCGGAAACCCTCACGGTTTCCGGTGGAACCAAACTTGTCCCTCACACAAGCGTGGGACGCTTCTTCCTCTGATCCTTCTTCTTTGAGACGACTAGTAGGAGGGTTGATCTACTTAACCATCACAAGGTCGATCTCAACATGTGGTTAATATGTTAAGCCAATTCATGGACAAGCCACGACTGACCACACCTTGGAAACGATCCATGGGATTACCGGTATATTAAACAATCACCTGGACAAGAATTCTTTTACCCTCTACGGGTTCATTACGGTTACAAGCCTTTTGTGATCTTGATTGGGCTAGATCTTGAGACACTAGAAGATCATAACCGGTTATTGTATCTTTCTTGGTCAAGCACCAATTTCTTGGAAAACAAGAAGCAAAGCACGTATCCGTTCAGTCTTGACGAATCTTAGTTCCATGGCTTTACTACATGTTGTGAAGTTATATGGCTAAGAAGAGCATTTGCGTGATTTGGGAATGAACCATGCCGACACATCCTGCTTGTTTGTGATAATCAGGCACGCCATGCATATTGCTTCAAATCAGTGCTTTCATGAGACGAGCAGAGGCATATAGAGATGGGCTTGTCAACACAGGTCGTGAAAGATTCAAACGGGATTGGTGAAGACGGCTTACATCCGGACATCAAATCAGCACATTGCAGATTTGTTCACCAAGCCGTTAAGCTCGACGCAATTTGAAGTTTTACTTGGCAGGATCAGATTGTCATTAACATACACTCCAACTTGAGGGGAATGTTAAGAAAGAAATTGGCGATTGATTTCCTATATTGTAAATTGATATGTAGATTATTTACTTCCTTAAATAGCTTCTGTTTCCGCTTCTTTCTTGTAGGCAATAGAATAGGAATGTATTTCTTTGTTATGCGTATATAAGGATGTAAACCTAATTAAGAATATACGAATATACAACAATTCAGCACAATTCGTTTTCTTAGACAAACTCTATTTACAGATTAATGTGAATAAGTACTTCATCATCAGAAGAGATTTAGAGGCTTATACATATGGGATGAGATTTGAATGGAGGACATTCACTAAATATTAATTAGAATACATTACGACACAAAGCTAGAGTACATCAATCAATAGAATTTGAAAAGCAAGCAAATAATCAATCATATAAGTTAGATAAAGCAGGCATGCATGCATTATGCCATCAAGAGCGATGATAATACAAAGAAACAAAAAAGGATTAATCAACATGGTAGTGGAGGCCTCATTGGCCCCAAAATAATGGTTTTCAAAACTGGTCCAGATTATTTGAAATACAAATTATGTAAAAGTCATCTCAAGCGCTCATCGGTCAAGTATGTGGGGGTGGGGGGAAAGGCCAAAACCCTAGCTCCGTGATTAGCTCGCTGCTCGCAAATAAGCTTCCCTCACTATGGCAGACATGAATACCCTTGATTTGCGCTTAGTGCATGTACTTCTATAATACAACTATCATACAATAATTTAATTAAGCATAGTTCTTTTAGTTTAATTGTCTACCTCTAATTAAGCATATTTGGTGGTTTTCCTTGGTCAACAGCATAGTGGTTCAATTCAAAGATTGGAGAAGTTGGTGGTACTTTTTATAAAAAGGAATAATACTTGGCTACTCAAAAAATAAGTAGGAGCTCCTACTCAAAACTCTTCGTTTCTGATTCATAGAATTTTGTGTTTATAATAAAAACCATTTATATTACAAATCACTCTATAAAGATCATCTTTGCAAAAAATCAATTAAAACTAAAATTGTTTAGTTATCGAAATGTATAAAATTTAACATATGAACGAAAATGGTAAGCATTACGAACCATGCATCTATCTATTTGTTATAATTTATTGACTAAACAACCTTAGTTTTAATTCATTTTTTTTCAAAGATGATCTTTATGGGTGATTTAGAATATATATGAACTATTCCAATTATAAGCATGAAGTTTTATGAATCAAACATGAAATTTTTTGAGTAGGAGTTCCTACTCATTCTTGAGTAGCCAATCATTGTTCTTATAAAAGTATTTTTGTTAAATGTAATGGTGTTTTCAGTTTCTTTGGTGATTTTACTTTGGTCCAAATATAATCATACCTTTAAGGTTATCACATTCAGGATGGACCACAGCCGGGTGAAAATGTTCCAAGTACAAAAATATAGGTACTCTCTTCAACCAAGTATTTTGTTATTTTTGTGGTTTTTTGGTTAAAATATCTAAGAAAATGATTTAGCTATTTTCTTGGAGATGCTCAAAGAGGAAACCGAATCAAAGTGAGATTCTCCTTCTCTAACATGCGGCCATGCCCTCAAACTTGGCGACCTCGAGTAAACACCCTTGTGGAATAGCTGCTTGGTAAGTCCCATTGTGGGCATATCAGCAAGTTGATCAACAAAAGGAACAAATTGGACTTTGTGGGTGCCATCTTTACAGCCATGTAGGTAGTTCTTAAGTTATCACAATACAAGGTAGTGGCCGATTGTTAAAATTCACGAAGATGATAGTACAACCAACTGGACTCGACAAACATAGGGTTTAGGTTGTTAAAATTCACAATACAAGGTAGTTATTCATATTTCACGATAGAGTGAGATAGAATAGGTTGTTGGTGTAACATTGTAAAATCTAGTCAAATGATTGCGAAATAGAATTGGCCAGAATAATTGTCACTAGTACAAAAAGGCACTTAGGCGACAAAAAAAATTTACTATAAACAAGTAGTTAACCATGCAATACTGCTATACAAGAAAGGAAAGAAAAATATGTAAGATTTTGAGTAAACATAATCATTATTTCAATAGGACTGTATTAACTAAGTTGATAGAGTTTTGTAACAGTAGGTTATATGAAACATTGTAAACAATAATGTAGAGGACTTATTGCAGCTAATTATGAGTTATTTAGATACCTATTGTATTCCTAATAGGTAGATATCAAGAGGCTTATGAGACTATAAAAAGGTTGGTCCCTGCTCTCCAAATTCACGCTTACAAAATGTTCCAAGTCCTATTGAAAGCATAAGCATACCGTTTTGTGAGAGTAGAAGACTATCTTTATTTCCGGGCATCATGTCTTCTTCATCCCCAGGTGCATGTCTATTATTATTGTGTTAATATTGACTCTGGTTAATTGTGATTCTATGTGTTAGTTGATATTCATGTATGTAAGCTTTTCTTACAAAATATACATATTAATTACTGATTACACGACTAGTCTAGTTCCTTTATGATAGGGATCCTAATTGCTTTCTAACACTCCCCCTCAAGTTGGAGAGTGGATGTCGAGAACTCCCAACTTGCGAATCATGAAGGAAAAAGAATCTTCACCCAAAGGCTTCGTGAAAACATCTGCTAGTTGTTGCGAGGAGGTGACATACTTGGTAGTGATTGATCCATCTTGTATTTTATCTCTAATAAAATGACAAACTATTTCAATGTGTCGCATTCAATCATGAAAGACTGGATTCGCAGCAATGTGTAGTGTGGCTTTATTGTCACAATGAAGTAATGAGGCTTCTAGATGAGGTAACTGCAAGTCATGCAACAAACTCCGCAGCCATGTGAGCTCATAGCATGCTCTTGTCATCGCTCTATATTCAGCTTCTACCGAAGAGAGTGAGACAGTTTTTTTGTCTCTTTGTTCTCCACGAAATCAAGGAATTTTCAAGAAATACACAATACCCAGTTATCTTCTAGTGATGGGACAACCCGTCCGCTCGATTTGCTACAAATATGTGATCATTAAACTTCCATATGTAATTGGGCTTCTTAGTGAATTTTTTTCGGGCCTTAACACTTAAAAAAACTCTATAAGTAAATATAAAAAAATAAGATTAAAATGGAAGGGCAAACCATTGGGTAATATGCTCTTGATATTCTTAAAGAGTCGTGAATGATTTACCTCTCCTACAAGTGAAAAGAGAGTAATCAGCTTTCGACTGAACAAACTCAGCCACTTGAACAGCTTCGGTGAATTTGGCGAATCATTGACATAAGGCTTGTTTGAGGCCATGTAAGGGCTTGTTGAGGCGACATACTAGGCCATATAAAGACATGTTGAAGTGGATATACATTTTATCAATGAGAAGTTGGAGCCTCATATATATTATTTAGTTCCCGTTTGTTAAGTCCGAAAATCAACTAGCATATATTTTGACTAAAGTTGTGTTGAATAAGGCATTCCATAACTCACTTGACAAGTTGAACATTAACGACATATATGTACTAACTCGACAAAGAGTGTTAGCGACAATTCCACTCCTATTATAATTTAACAATAATTATCAAGCAAAGACTACTTGACCGCGCTAGGGTTTATAGGAACTGAATATCTTGTAGTTGTAGCCACTAGCCACGCCTTGAGTTCCCGAACTGCGAAGGGATAAGGGTCCCCCCACGCCATTAAAGCTATACTTCTCAGTGTGTGGAACACGCTGCATGCATGCACATACATACATCGTATATAAGATCTTAATAGGGCCATGGGTCCCAAACAAGGGCTACGAGTTCAATTCCCACGTGTGATGTGGGACCAAATTCCTCACACTTCTCTCAAAGATTTTTTATTTGATTTTTTATATTTTTGCAGTTGGGTCTCAAAACTCAAAAGTGTGCAAATTGTTATGATACAAAATTACAAATGAAGAGCAAGCCCGATATAATGCACTTTTCCCTTTGTTTTGAAGACGCGTTAAAGGGAAAAGCTTCTGCATTCTCTTGCATGCGGATTAGATGCTAGGGTTAGGGTATAGGGTACAGGGACACGCCTAGTTGATTTCTCATACTCTCTCTATCCATACTTATATAGGGTTTGGGATCCTCTTTTTCGACCCTTCTTGCATCAAAAGCAAGAATTGGTTGCGGTATAAAGTGCATTTGCATTTGTAGATTGAAACTTGCATCATTTTTATGTTGGATTCTTGACTAACGTTGCATATATTTATACTTATCGTGACTGTATCGTTGATCGTTGTAAAAAAAGAGAGAAACAATCGTATCATTTATAAATGTACGAAATCATACTCAATGACTCGTACATCTCTAATCACCATATTTGAGAGAGATCGGCATAATAAGGTCAACAATATGGTTGTAAATATAATATAAGCCTTATGATTTATTTTGTTCCTCGTTTTAATTCTCATCTCATATATATGTTTTATTTTGCTTGTATAACTAATATTCTTTTGTGTTTTAACAAGCCTTATGAAATAATCTTTTTATTTATGAGGCATTCTTAAGGTTAATATATTGGAGAGTACTTGAGTCTCTACATTTAATATTGGTGCATTTATCCACATTTAATGAAATCTAAACCATGTGATTGATCTAACCGAACTAACTCTTCCACATCAGCATAATTATTTTAAATTAAAAACTCAAGTAACTCTTCCGTATCGCTCACTACTATCTTTATAAGTTATTTTTGTTTTAACTTTTAATTTTACCCAGAATCCCCACTGTAACATCCCGTAAAAAGTTTGTTATAAAATAATTCCCGGGGATATTTTGAACACGTGCGTGATTTTTTTATACAAGGGACTGTGTAATTTTACTGTTTTGGTGGATGCACAATACCCCAAAAACCCAAAATCTCTCAATTTCCCTTCTTCTTCCTTGTCACTTTTCCTTATTTTTTTTCCCTTATCCTTATGTTTTCTTTTTCTCTCTCTTTTTCTCTCATTCTCACCGTATGTGCACAGTGCACATCGACGAAAACCCGTCGAACTGAGGCAAACTAAAATCACCACCGCCTTCGTCTCGACGCCCTGGACTCAACAGTGCAAACCGTTCGTCCAAACTCCCGACCGTTTGAGGGGAAAAGCTCACGAAAAAACTGGACCTTCCAGGCGATTTTCTCGCCATTCTAGACCGAGGTGAGGTTTCTAGCTACCACCATTGGGTTCCTCTCGTTGAGTAGATGAATTTTCATATGTAGTTTGCTTGATTTGGTCGAGTTTTGACGTAGATCGACAAAGCTACAGTACCCGCGGCCTTTCGAGGCAATTACATGCCATTTCCCGCTGTACAGCCAAACCAAAGGGACACCGTCATTTTACTCCTCTCTAGTTTCATTTTGGTACAAAGAACGTGAAATTTGGCCAAGAAATGAAGAAGTTATGGAGATTTGAAAATTCTCCATAAAATTGGCCAAAATTTTGGCGATGGCGATGGCGAAGGCGGCGCCGACGACCAGAGCCAGTTGTAGCGGCGACCAGCCGGTGACGCCAGCGATGTCGTCAGTGACTGAGAAGATTCCTTTTAACGGTGTTAGGAATATTCTGTTAAATTTAACGGAGATGCTAGAATATTCCGTTAGATCTAACCTCGTCAACTGAAGCCGTCAGTTGACTGGCACGTTGACCAGCGCGTGAGTCGCGCGAGGAGCCGCGAGTGGGCCGCGCGTGGGGGCGCGTGAGACCTTATTTTTGAATTCCGTCTACGCGAGGCGACTCGTGACGACGTGTACTACCTAGGGGCAGTACGTATGGTATTTTTCAGAATGTTTCAGACCTCCGTGTTGAGCAAACAAGGGATAGGTTTAATTAATTAGTTTAATTAGTAATCTTTATGAGTTTAATCATTACTATAGTGATATCTAAAGGACTACCGGGGCTACCCAAGACAAGGGGGCTACGACTCGGTTACTTACAGGTGAGTGAGTGGGTCTTTGTTTTGATAAATGTATTATTACGTACGGCTTTTCAATGATTTCTTTAATTTGTTAGCATAACTCATATCATATGCGATTGTTGGAGGTAGAACATTCATATTATATTGCCATACATGTTTCTATACTGTTGCTCATCAGTAGATGTATAACACCTTGGGTATTAGTACTCAGTCTTGTGCCTAGGACTAGCCTTGACGTTTGGAGATGTCACTCCCAGTACCGCTATGCAACTTTGGATCCATTGTAGGTACTAGTCTGTTCTAGGTTGCACTAGGCAACTCGAACTTGTGTGATGCACTTTGTGCACAACGATTAGCTTTAGACTCGCGTCATTGTAGTACTCAGCGTATTACTCATATATCTAGCATGTTCCTCGTAGCTTATCTACTTGGGCTTGTGTGTTTACATATGCATGAGATGTCAGTCTGATTTTCGGAGAGTACCCGTGTTTGGTGCAGTCAGTCTGATTATCGGGGAATACTCATGTTTTGAGCATTCAGTTTAATTATCGAGGAGTACCCGTATTACTATTATAGTATTTTAAGGATCATACCGGGGAGTATGACACATTTTCAAAAACTATACATGTTTTCCAGTGAGGGGATAATATGCTCTTGAAAACAAAGGTTTTATCAAACTTTGCTTTTTGACCCACTCACCTTTTTATGTTTTGTGCCCCTCCAGGACTTAGTGGAGGATTCGATTCCCAGTGAGACGTGGGCTTGCTTCGGCTGTGGTTAGCGGTTCTGACACTTCATTCGGATTATGTAGGATTCGCTCCTACTTTTAGTTAACTTCTACTTATCCATCCTCACGAGGATGTGAATGTTTATATTCCTTGCACTATTTACTATGCTTTGACTGTTATGCACCTGTAATAATGAGTTTTACCCATCACCGCACTCTGACTTCCTTTTCCAACTCTAACACGTGTCGGTCAGCACTTCCCGACACTTGGCGTGTCAAGATAGGAATGTGTCACCCACTGCCTCACAATATCTATCAATAACTCCATCTCATCCAAGCAAAGCCAAAATCCACTGTTTTTATTATGTTTGATGTAATAATTTTTTTGTTCATGAATTTATCTTGAATCTCAGTGCAATTGAGATTTAAATCTCTTCAAATTTCCAAACCAAGCAAGTAAAGAGGTTTAGAAAATAATGGGTGGGTAAGGAAAACCAATAAATTATAAAAGAAAACCAATAAATTATAAAAGAAAACCAATAAATTATTGTTAGATGCGTCTATAGAAGCTTTTCAAACGTATGAAAGATTGAGAAAACTTAAAACTGAAGAGATGGACGAACATAAGGAAAATTAAAAATGAAAAAGAAATGGAATATTGCTTTTACTGTTCGGTGTTAGACTAATGAGACTGGAGAAATAGAAGGAGGACTTCTTTTTTTCTTGCTGGGAAAAGATGAACAACTAACAAGGAACATGGAGGGTTTAGAAATAAATATAAAATAGAACTCATTAATCAAAGAGGGGAAGTGGTAGTAAGTGATACGGTACAAAACATGAGATTTAATGTAATATAATTATTCTAATGTGGAATAGTGGATTCCGTTAGATTAAGGGTAAATGCATCAATGGTAAATGTAGAGACTCGAGATCCTATTAAACCTCCATTTTTCGAATAAATTTTTGTATCAAATTGTACAAACTATAGCTAAAAATTCACTATTCATAACTAAGGTTTTAAAAAGCGCTAGGCGCTAGTTGAGCGGCGGTTAAGGGCCTAACTTCTAAGGGCCTAGGTGGGTTTTTTAATTTTAATTAAATTTATTATATAACAATAAAAACATATAAATGAGTGACTACAATTGATTGAATATATAAAATGAAATATGTATTCAGAGTTATTTTACAAGAACGAAAGTCTTACAAGAAAATTATCTTCAAACTCTTAACCTAAAAAAAAAAATTGAACTGCCTAGGACCGCCTAGGGCCACCTAGAGCCACCTAGACCGCCAAGGCGGCCTCCTAATTGCCGCCTATAGGCTTCACCGATCTTCTAAACACCTAGGCCCTAATCGGGGCACCCAGCCTCCGCCTAGCTAGTACCTAGGCCGCTTTTTAGAACAGTATTCATAACCATATTCATTGTTCATAACCTCTCCAATGAGACGTACATCATTAAGTTGTTTAATGAAAATTTAAATGACAGAAAAAAAACATTATTCAAAATATTAGAGAGGAGTATATGCTCTTACCTAATAAAGTACGTGCATTATATAATGTATGGAGGTGGATAGCTTGTCCATCCCCTTGATTTATATGAAGGAGGATACAAATACAAGAACAAGCAACAAAGATATGAATAAAAACATAAAACGGATTTAAATTCTCACCGGGCATTTACCAGATATAGACACAATCCAAACCACCCGTGCCTTTTGACGCAATGAGAGATTGAGGAGGCCCTTTGATCATTTCGTGATGTAGGGTTTTGTAAATTCGTGTGATTCTCAATCCAAACAACGATGCAAGCAGTAGAAATTCAGTGCCAACAACCAGAACAATTATTATAAATAAAGCTCTTCATGAGTACGGTGGCCCATGGCATCTATAACGTGAGAGTATCTATGGAAAATCTCAACCAACTTATATAATTAAGTCCGTCGAAAAATAACTAACTAGAATCGTGACATTCATATAGCTCAGTGATAGAGTACTTACCTCGAGTTCGTCTCAGTCACACGTACGAAGTTCAGCGGCCACACGTGTTTTACGTCACTTAATTTGTATTGTCTATGTAGGCTTGAAAATTCGCCATTGTGAGGATGCCGGTGAGGATGTGAAAGAAATGTCACACATCAGATGTTTACCAAACTTTGTGTGACATCCCACATCGACCAATGAAGATGGGGTAATGTGTCTTATATGTACATGCTCACCTCTATTTAGCACGAGGCTTTTTGGGAGCTCAATGGCTTCGGATTCCATCGGAACTCCGAAGTTAAGCGAGTTTGGGCTAGAGCAATCCCATGATGAGTGACCCACTGGGAAGTTACTCGTGAGTTCCTAGAAATAAAACCGTGAGGGCGTGGCCCAAAGCGGACAATATCGTGCTATAGTGGAGCCGGTCCAGGATATGACACTTTGCACATCCTTATATAAAGAATTGAATTATTATTCCTCGTATTGTCAATTAGTTTAATTTGTGATAGAACCTAAAATTCAATCACTTTGAAAAGATTAATTAGAATCTAGATAGAACTTCATTAAGGTTATAAAACAACCTTGTTATGTTAGTGGAAGTTGAATAAGTTTTTGTTTCAAGGGTTTTCACTAGGGGTGGGAGCGGTGCGATTCGGTGCGGTTTTGAAGCCAAAACCGAAATGAAACCAAACCGTTCGGTTTGATTCGGTGCGGTTTCAAACGGTTTCGGTTTCGGTTTCAAACGGTTTCGGTTTCGGTTTCAAACGGTTTCAAACGGTTCCAAACTATAGTTATTTGAAGAATGACTAACAGTTATAACCGAGAAAGTGCTTATGTCGACACTAGCAAGTGACTCACCAACTCGGAAGTAAGAAAGAGGAAAGACAGGGGTATGACAACCAATCTACCCGCCTATTAGCTATTCTAGCCAAGGCCAATTTCATGTGTTAAGCATATAGACATCAGATCGTTTTTGGAAGAGTGCCCGAGGACGAATAGAACTTAGATTCAAAAGAGCACGAAGAAAGAGCTTTCGCAAATGATTGCACTTTTGCTATCCACAACTTTAAACTTCTCTTAAGTCATTCTTTATTCCATTCCTGAATTCCGGAATAAAGATCCTTATGCCTAATAGCCTGACCTGAAGTACTTTCTGTATTTAGTAATTCCTTTCTTTCTGGAAAGCTGGCCGAAGACCCTTTTCTTGTAGGAGCAGCATGGATGACTGGAAAGCGGTAAGGTAAGGCAGACTCTGCATATTGCAAAGCAAATCCAGCAACATCAAATACATCGCATAATTTCCTTAATAGAACATTTCATCTAATAGGCCTGGTTAATTGATCACAAATTACGATTACATGAAGAACATGGAAGAATACCCTTTTTCTAACCAATCCAACACAATACTGTTTCGCCATTTTTCGATACCAAAGTCACCAAAATTAATCATTCTTCCTGTTATTTTTCTCAATGATTGAGCAAACCCAAATGGGACTTTCTCAGTTTTCATTTGTCAAAACTAAACATCCCTTCAGCATATGCTGAGGTTTATGCACAGTTCGACTTTCAAGTAAAGCAATGCACTACTATTTACACGCCGCATAACATTTAACATCAAATAATCCGATTTCTAGCAAGTAAATAGCAAGGCAGCAGAACAGCAAGGCAGCAGATGCAGAACAATAAAATCCAGCAACAGCAAGGCACTAAGCCAGTACCCAGCAAAAAACAGATTCATTCATACTTCAATAATCCAAATTCATTCATACTTCAATAATCCAAATTCATTCATAGTTCAAAGACAGATTTCATTAACAATAAAGGAAAGAAAATTGCAAGTCAAGGGTTAAGTCCCCAGCAAGAAAATCTTTGTTGAGATTCATCTTTGAAGTCCAAATTTTTGAAGTCCAAATTTTTGTGCGAAGAAACCTTTGTTGAGATTCATGTTTGGATTTAGTTTTTAGATGAAATTAATTACAATGACTTACACTTCAATTTGTGATTTTTGCGAAGAGGCATTTAAACGCGACAGCGTTTTACCCCTTCACAATCAGAAAGGTTATCATTTAAACAATTCAGACCATCAAAATCATTTAAACACGTCGACAAGGTTATCATTTTACCCCTTCACAATCATTTAAACAAACAGGTAGAGTGCATTGAAGTGATGAATGAATGAATGAATGAACTTCACTAATCGAATACCAGCACAGCACAAATACCAGCACAGCACCAGCACAACATACATATACACAAATACCAGCACAACACAACATACATACACTAATCAAATCAAATCAGAACTATTACTTATTCCGAAATTTTAGGGATGTTCATCAGATGAACTTCATCTGTTCAAAATCATTGAATAGCAGATGAATGAATGAAGGGGATATGGGGATGCAAGTTCCAAGTTCTTACCATATTAGCTGGAAAGAAGAGCAGGTAAATGAAGGGGATCTGGGGTCCTGGCTCCTGGGGATGCAAGCAGTGATGTTGCAGTCTTGCAGATGCAAGCAGCCAGGTAGCAGTAGCACCGAGTTCAACTTCAGGGCAGTGAGGAGGGCACTGATGTGTGGAAGAGATGAAGAATGAAGATGAGTTTTTAAGAATAAGAGGATTAATTTTAAGAAATCAGACAGAACACCCACAGGGAAGAAGTGCAACGGGCCAACGGCTGCAACCTGCAAGCCTGCAAGTGCAAACTGCGGTTTCAGTTTCTCGGTTTCGGTTTGGTTTCGGTGCGGTTTTGAAAACCCAAAACCGAAACCGAAACCGTTTTCTTCCTCGCGGTTCGATTTCAAAACCAAAACCGTTTCAAAACCGCAAAACCAAACCGTTCGGTGCGGTCCGATTCGATTCGTGTTTCGGTTTCGGTTTTCGGTTTCAAGTGCCCACCCCTAGTTTTCACGTCTAGCTAGATATACCGTGTGATGATATGAGTAGACAAACTTTGGCAAAGTTATTCCATTTGATAGGAGAATTTAAAGTACCAGCGGGTACCCTTTACTTAGTAGCTATCTCTAGTAAAAGAATTTCATAGTTTCAATTAGCCATTTGCTTTGTTCCTTTCACATTTTATGGTCTTTCTCTTGGTGGTAAAGATTGGGATTGCCAAACAGGTGTTGGCCCTTTTAGGGCTGCAAGACATCAAAGATATCAAACATTATTGTCTACCTGCACATGTTATCCAATTTCCTCACCTATCCCTTATAAGATAATTCACTTAGTGTTATTTACTTTTTCAAATTATGATTTCAATATACCAAATAACAAAAGTAAGTAATCCACTAAGTTACACCACTAGTACTACAATCGAATGATATTCTTTTCTCCTAATAATAATATGGTCTAAAATTTAATGTTATAAATAATGAGTTCGATACTTGATTATTACTGGTCTATTAGTTTAATACGCTAAACTCTAATTCATTGTATGACTTAGCCCAAACTTCTCATTTTCTTCTCAATACCGTTGCACAATCACTAAGTTAATGGTTCAATTGATATAAACTGTTTGGCAGCACTCCATAAACTTGGTTGGTTACTGAGCAATACATTTATTTGAATTTGAATTCATGATAGGCTCCAAAACCACTCAACTTACTCAATGTGAACTGTTAAGTGTGAAGTGTCTAGAATTTGAAGTGTACAACTTGAATTTTTTTAAAAGGGAGCACCTAACGCACTAAAAATTCATAAGCCTACTAGGGACAGTCTTAGTTGTAGAGTACTATGCCCAAAGCTTCACGACATCAAGGAAGCTTCCCTTTGGACTTTAGAGGGCATTCACAGCCTTTGAAGCTTTGATCACATATCTATCTACCACCTTTATTAGACACTACCCCCGAAAAAATGAGCAAAAAATTATGTGCTCAGTGTGTAATGCAATACCAACTTTATGTCACAAAAAATTATGTTTATGCACTCTGGTACGAGTTCGATCTTCACCAATTTCTCTTTTCTCTCACAACAAACTATTTAACCCACTAATGTTATCACTTTACTAAAAAATCGTCCAAACCGAACCAGGTGACTGTTATTCAATATTCACACTATAAATTTGATTTAGAATGGTTAACAAATATTTATATGCTGCTGCATTAGGTTGTCAGGTTTACTACGGTGAGGTGTCTTAGGTGGGGAGGCATTGATTTCCGGGGGAACTTTAAAAAATATCACCGTTAGGTTGCCGTGGCCGTTACAAAACCGGCGCCAGCCAGTTATTGCGGAGGCTCTGCCTCTTTGTCTCATTGACGTGTTTCGTTTCTTCCTTTTTTTTTCCCCTCAATTTTTATAATTACTTTTAAAAAAGTAAAAGGAAAACAAGAAAAATAATAATAAACCCTTTTTCGGCTGAGACCGTTGATTGCGGTTGGGAATAAAGCGCGCCCTGACATTGGATAATGGGACCTCCCTTTTTTGACCACTTCTTTTTTGTCTTTTCCATTTTTCTAATTAAAATTTATTTTTCTTAATTTTGTAAGTGTGAAAATATACAGAAAATACAACAACCAAAGTGGCCATCGTTTGGAGGACAAATTACAGGAAATGCCAAGTCGTTTTGACGCTTGTGTAAACATAAGTTATGAATTTTACCGGGTACTGTCGGTGGGCATAATAAAATGAATTTTTTGTATTTTCTTGGGGTTAATAACAATAAATAAATAAAATGAATTTTCCAGATAGGAGAAAATAAATCATTAAATGGTGGCGAGTGTTGTTTGTCGGGTTGTCGGGCATTCGAATCCTGGCTAGAGGGCAATCTTCTTGGGTATCATTTTACACGAACCAGGTGGAACCCCGCTACCTTCTCTGGCCATTTTACATTTCTACCCTTCTCAAGACTAGATGGAGAGGTCATTTGGTTCTCTACTTTTACAAAGGATGTGATAAACACACATCGTTTTTAGCCTCTCACACACTCATGTCTCATGTTTAATCTTGACTGTTGTTTCCGTTTGAATTATTCAATCCGATGGTCAAAAATCAAAAGAAATGTATGAAAAGTTATAAATAGTATGTGAAAAGCACATCGATCCCTTTTACAAATGATTCATAGTAAAAGCGTTGAACTCATGAGGATGGAAGTCGTTCTCTACTTGAACTTCTAGTTTTGTGTTGATAACTTTACACTATGAACTGTTCTAGCATCAGTCACGCAAGATCATATAACTAAATATCGACCATTTGTATGTGCATTTCTCATTTTGGAGTGTGCTGAGACCATTTGGTTTAACCTAGTATTGAGACAAGAATTTAGAACGACTAAAGTGACTTTAAATTGCAAATAGGAGTTGAGAGTTTTGTGTTGGTACGTAACAATGGTTTAGTAGATGTACTACTACTAGCATCAGTTGCACATGGAAAACGCAACTGAATGACGGCCAAAGATTTGTGTGGGACGGGGTTTACTATGACTTCTACACAAATCAAATAGTTGACAATTTGTGACCTAATACTAGCAAGCTTCGCATTTCTTACTTTGAATAGTTAAAACTACGTAGTAATTGCTAATTTGCATTTGTGATTTGTTTTCTTTTAATTTGAGTAATTGGCATCTTTTTTCTTTTTTTTCACAACAATAGGATAATTTGCATTAAACTATGGAAGGCGGATTCGAATACGGGACCTCGAATGCAAGAACGAATGTTTTTAACTAACTAAGCTACAAGCCACTTGCAACATTCTTTCTCCTCAAGAAAGTTGTTTTGCTAAAGGATTTGAGAATGTGTATAAGGGCAATCTTGTACAATTAGGTTTCTTCTTGCTCGTTTTTTTTTCCAAACTTTCTTCTTGCTTGTTACATAAAATCAAATCACAAGCAATATTTTATTTTGCATTAAAATCTGAAATTCTACATACTATTTGGCATGCCAGTGATTTCATAAATAATAGAAAAATTCATTTCAAATCTATTTAAATTTTAACAAATTTATTATGGTCAAGTTTGCTAGACATATCCAAATTCCCAAAGCACACGGATATCCCTACTGTAATACAGATTTTCTGCATGGACATATTGCAAGAAATTAAATGCTAAAATGCAACCCTAATTAATGAAACCCTAAAATATTTCTTCAATCTCGATTCTCCAAGCTGTCTGGGTCTCTCTCTGTACATGCATGATATGCTCCTTCCTCACATGGATTATTGAGACTTGACAGCAAACGACATGCAATCTCTCAGTCACTTTCACATTTCTGCATGCATGCATATGCTAAAAAATTATTGATCAATATACATGTAGATTCTCTGTCAGATATATTTATAAGATAGGCCAATTTCTTCACCTCTATAAAGTATTTGGTACATTCCTTCTCAATAATGCATAATTTTTCCCTGAATTATGCACCTGCTCAACTTTAACAAATTACATAAACTATTTGTATTATTGTTTCGGATAAATGTAGTTTGATTTAGTTTGAGTTATGAACAGTTTTGAGGTTGGTTTGGTTTGATTTTTTCCTCATCATATATATTGGCATTTTGGCTTGAACCACCACTTCGTATGGTTCATGGGTAAACTTTTAAAATTTTACACATTTATGTCAAAGTACAACTCAAGATATATACGGAAGGTTCTAAATACTGTTAAAAGAGGATAGAGACCATAAACTCATTGAAAAATAGGGATTTTTTAGTTTAAATACCAAATTCAAAATAACTTTAAGTTAAAATACCATATTTTTAGTTTAGGTACTAGTTGAAAAGTCAAACTAATTTGTTAGTTAAAATGACAATAATGTCTAACCCTACCATCACAAAGTCATAGCCATTAACCTTCTCAATGAATTGTAACTAACAAGCTATGAATTTTTTTAGAAGAACTTTTTTTTTATTACGTTAATCGCTTAGGGCGTAGGGTCTAGTTCTCGGATTTTGGGCTTCGCCCAAAACCCGAGACCTACACCCTAAGCCCTAAGCTCCTCCCAAGGACATTCTAAAACCCTAAACCCAAAATGATCAACCCCAAACCTTGACCGACCTTTTAAAACCCTAAACCCTCAAAGTTAACCCCGAGCTCTAAAGACCTTATAAAATTCTAAAAGAAATAAACTTGAGGACAATATAGTAATCTCTTATATCTTTTATTTAGTCATAGGATCACTTGCAATAAAGTTTGTGGCTTATCATAAAATATTTAATTAAACTTGGTATTTTTCCTTAAATATGGTATTTTTCTTTAAAACCTATACCCAACTTGGTATCTAATATGAATTTACCTTGAAAAATATGCATCAAGATAAACAAAGTTACAAAACTATTGACTAAAGTTCAATAAAGGTCGATTGATTTTTAACCTTTTGTTAGAGCGAATAAAATTTTCATACGCAAAAAAAAAAAAAAATCTCACAAACACACAAATAGATTGACATTTGATAAATATAACGCGTAGGAATGTATATAATACATGTAACAATACTCTAATCAAATATCAAACAAACTTCCAAATCACCTACTTGCTGTAAAACTTTGGTTTGAGCTATTGTTCCACTATATAGAGCTAAAATATTGTTCGAGTTGGTTTGGTTTGGTTTAGTTAGTTGATCCTGGCTTTCGTATTTTAGCTTGAAGCAAACTAAACCTATAGTCATGTCATATTACAACCCATGGTAAGAAAGGTTCTAAATATTATTGAAGAGGACTAGAATGTTACATCCCGTCCCGGAAATATCATTATTTTATTCTCGGAAGTGGGAAATGACGAAAATGCTCCTTGTTGACCTTCGGTTGACTTTTGCGTCGTAACTCGTACGACCCTTCCTTTTGTATTTTCTTGTCGTGCTCGTCGTTACGAATGCGTGGACGCGAGTGGGACGACATTCGGAGTCCGAATGGAAATTTTACGGACGTTAATCTTTCGACGTTCCGTTAATTGGACTGTGTTTTATTTGGGCCTTGGGCTAAGTAATTTATGAAGGCCCAGCCCATTTCCTTATCTGTCTCTTTCTCACTCAATCTCTCTGTCACTCTCTGTCTCTCGATCCCTCACTCCCTCTACAAACACAAAACCTCCCTTCCTTTTCCCATGGCTTCCCTCTCCCCGAGCCAACTCTGCCACCACTCTCAGTCGAGTCAACCGAGACACTAGCCACCCAAACCTAGTCTCAGACCAAGAACCCAGTATCTCTGCTCGAACTCAGAAACCCAGATTCTCAAACTCATCGTTGAGACCCGAGTCTTTCCCGGTGAGTTCCCGACGATTTCGACATCGAGCTCCTTCGAAATCATCACCATCCACTTTCTGGTGACTCCTAGTTTCACTTTCAAGCACTGCATGCTCGATTCTGGACTGGAATCGAGGTTCTGGAAACCGGCCACTTAGACCCGTGACTTCTTCTTCAAATTCTGGCCATCTTCATCCAATTTTGGACCTCCAATTTGGTAAAATCTTATTCCTCTCATTCTCAGCTTCAATTTGACACTTGAATCGTGGAAAATGGTTGTGATTTGACTGAGTTACAGGCATTTGAAGATTTCCGGCCAAAAATCCAGTTACCAGCGAAGCTCCAGCCGGCAGACGGCGGCCGGCGGCGGCGGCACGGCGCCCGAAAAATGCAGAGGTCACCGGCGAGCTGATGTCAGCCGGCCCGGCCCTGACGTCAGCGAACCGGTGATGACGTCATCAACCCAGGCCAAACCCGGTTGGACCAGAATATTTCAAGGTATATTCCGTCCGTTAGTTTTAACGGTGTTAACGGAATATTCTAACGCCGTTAGAATATTTCGTTAACTCTAACAGCGCGTGTCACCGGCGACTGACCGGCGCGTGTGGTGGACTTCCACCGGCGCGTGAGGCCATTTGGCAGCGCACGGCGGCGCACGACGGCGGTATTGGGTTTTCCGACCCCGTAACTCCGTTTTCGGGTTTCCGAACGCAGTTTTCTTCGTATTTTCGAATACTTTATTAATTGTGGGTATTCTAAAATAGGTTTGGCGACCCGTGGAGTGCAGAGAGTGTACTTTTGGACTACTTCGGCTTCTGTATAAGTGAGTGGGCCCCTTCCCTATTTAAATTAAATATTTAATGTGTTTTGGAAATTTATATTAGGCTATGCCCATGCTTTTAAGTGATATTTTATCTTATTATGTTAGTGAACTTAGTATTTTTATGCCTATACATTTAAATGTGATTTATACTTCTACTCAGTGAACTCGATTTATATTTATATTTGGTGAACCTTGAGTTTGATATTTATATCGTACTTGGTTCACTAGTATATGACTCAGTTTTAGTATTTTAAGTGACTTTGGTATTACTTTGGTATATTCTTGGTATTTCGGATACGGCATCCGTGAATACCTATTTAGAGCCTATTGAAGTTATTTTAGAGGGGAAACTACCCCACTTTATTTTATTTAGAAACTTTCCGTGGTATGTTTTATACACGCTTAACTAGGAATGCTTACACGATGTCAATAGTACTGTCCGGGGCCAGGACCAGCTTCACGTGTATGTTCACACGCACCGACACGCTCACTTTGGATCCATTGTAGGTGCCAGCCTGTTCTAAGTCGCCTTGGCGACTCGAACTCGTTGTGATGCGCTTAGCGCCAGCTTCACGTGATTGTAGTACATGAGCGTAACATTATTCGTACACCCAGCCTGTTCATGACAGAATATCTCTGTATGAACTCGTGTGCCTGTCATACCTAGCGAGCGTATCCCCCACTGTTTTAGATTGTGATTTTAGTAGCGGATTTCACTGATGCCATGGAGACTTCTATTGGTTTTACGGGTTTTCTGTGTTATTTATTTATACCTACTACTGTAGTATGTTTTCAGAAAGGCTTTTAACTGAACTATTACTTGTTTTGACGGCGAGGGGTTATTATTTTTAGAAAGAAAATGTTTTATTTAAAATAATTACTTATGGCCCACTCACCCTTTTGTTTTGCGCCCCTCCAGGATAAGTGGCTTGGAGCTGTCGACGTCGAGATGTGGTGGTATGACAACGTAGAAAATTCAATTGCATGTGTAATTATCCGTTATTCTGTACCTTGTTCAAACAATATTTATTATTTTATTTCTTTCCGCCCGCACACTTTTGTGCACTCTGACCCTCATTTAATTCAAGTTGCTTAAATTATTCCTTATTTCTCCAAAATGGCTTTCGTCACCCCACGTGGTGTCGGCCAGCACACCCAACTTTTGGGTGTCCACCTGTACATCCCGGTCGGGGTGTGTCATAGAAACCATGAATAGTATTTAGGTAGATTAGTGAAATTTCATTTTTTTTTTTATATAAAAATATGCATCACAATTCACATGAGATAAACAAAGTTACAAAACTATATCAACTAAAGTTCAATAAAAAGGTAAATTAAATTTTAATCTTATTTGTTAGAGCGCATAAAACTTCTCTAAACAAAAAGTCGCACAAACACACAAACATATTGACATTTGATAAATATAACATGTACGAATAAATATGATACATGTAGAAATACTCTAAATCAAATATCAAACAAACTTACCAAATCACCTTCTTGCTGTAAAAAGTTTGCTCTTTCTTCTTGTTGTGGCAAGATAAAAAAGAATTAACCTTTTGCATCCCCCATTGCCATAGAAACTGACAAAGTTACCAGACAAAAATGATCAATGTGGTGAGACAAAGTACAAGTATCCGTTGGTAAGGAAAGTTCTAAAGATTGTTACCAAGACTAGAGACAATGGACATCTCATCGAGTAAATCGGTAAAATTCCATTTTCTCCCATGCACAAATGCACATCGAATCGAATGGTCAACCGATTTTCAAACTCCCCCATTAGATCCAATAAAATTCCACCACGCAATTACCAAATCAAGTTGTGGAAATGGCTATAGTACCCGGACAGACCAAGACTGTCACCAGATAAAACACCAGGGGCAAAATAGACATTTCATAGTGGGGACAACCCAATGGACAGAAACTGAAACCCTTTTGACTCTTGGACTGCAGCTTCCTAAACCTCTTTCTTGTTTTGGTAATTCTCAACCTCAGTGACCGGCACAGAAGTCGTAATTTAATTAAAAATAATTAAATATTTACCTTTTTTATTTTAACATTTTTTTTTATAATTTTCTCTTCATATTATGCAGTAACTTTTTCCATTCCACACCTTCAATAAATACGCACCGACCTTCCCAGTAAAGGACCGGGAACACCCACATGACTCTGTTCTTTTCTCAACTGTTTTCAGCCCCTCGAAAAGAGAAATAATCTGAAATTATTCAAAAACAATTGAAAATTTTAATTAACAAAAAATAAACAAAATATTGGGTCCATACTAATTTCTGGGCACTCGTACTTTTCCTCTCCCACAATATATAGAGGCCCATTGTGCTTCCTTCCCATTCCCATTCCCAATCCCTCTTCCCTCTCCTTTCTCTCTCTCTCTCTGCTGGTTTATCAGAAATTTTAGCTGATAAACCGCCGCACATTGCCTTTTCTTTTGTGCTTTTACAACTTGAAAACGAAAACAAAGCTTCCATTTTTTACTGTTGATATGGAGAAATTTGTGAGGGTAATTTCCATGGCTCCTTTGCTTCTGCTGCTCTGTTTGCCTTTTGCTTTGGCCGGCCATGACTATGGGCAGGCTCTGAGCAAGAGCATTCTGTTCTTTGAAGCTCAGAGATCTGGGTTTCTTCCCCGCAACCAGAGAGTCACTTGGAGATCCAATTCTGGCTTGTATGATGGCAAGGCCAGTGGGGTAAGTTCTAATCACTCTTTCAGTAAATAAATTTTCTGGGTTTTGTAGTAAAATGCTGCAGTTTATTTACCCATTTCATCATTCTGCGTAAAGATTTCAATCTTTGAGTTGAAATCCCAACTGGGTTTTGTAGTAAAATGTTGTAGTTAAATTACCCATTTCATCATTTTGCATAAAGATTTCAATGTTTCAGTTAAAATCCCAACTGGGTTTTGTAGTAAAATGTTGTAGTTAAATAACTTAAATTACCCATTTCATCATTTTTTCATGAAAACTCAAATTTTCAGTTAAATCCCAACTGGTTTTTGTAGTAAAATGTTGCTGTTAAATTCCCCACTTCATTATTCTGCATAAATTAAATCTTTCAGTAAAAATCCCAACTGGGTTATGTGTTAAAATGGTGCTGTAAAATAACCCAGTTCATCATTTTGCATAAAAACTCAACTTTTCAGTTCAAATCCCAACTGGGCTATGGTAAAATGTTGCAGTAAAATTACCCAGTTGATAATTTTTCACAAAAATTTAACTTTTGGCTTGGAATTTTCAGGTGGATCTTGTGGGAGGGTACTACGATGCAGGTGACAATGTGAAGTTTGGGCTGCCCATGGCCTTCACAGTAACAATGATGTCCTGGAGTATAATCGAGTACGGCAAGCAAATGGCTGCAAGTGGTGAGCTCCGCCATGCCATGGAGGCCGTCAAATGGGGCACTGACTACTTCATCAAAGCCCACCCTGAACCCAATGTCCTCTATGGAGAGGTACCTTTCTCCCCAAGTTCTCAACTTTTCCACTTTCCCTAACTGAAAAATATATAATTTTTAATTAGCTTCACTTTTGGAAAAGAACACAAATTTTGAGTTTTTTAATAATATATTGACCAACCCAAATGCCAAAGATTAGATTTTTATTTAATAAATGATGTTTTTTGCTTTTGTGTTTAATGGGTTAATTTGTTTGATTAGGTGGGAGATGGGAACACTGATCATTACTGTTGGCAAAGGCCAGAAGACATGACCACTGACCGCCGGGCCTACAAGATCAGCCCAAGCAATCCCGGGTCGGATCTCGCCGGAGAAACCGCGGCCGCCATGGCAGCCGCTTCCATTGTCTTCCGCCGCTCCAACCCCGCATACTCCCGCGAGCTCCTCGGCCACGCCTATCAGGTCCGTCTACCTTCCCAACTAAACTAATCAATACGCCTGAGTTTAGTCCAGTTAATTAAAATATAGTATTTTATTTTGTGCACTCGAATCTCTTTGGATAAATTTAGTGCAATCATATCACAACAATAGTGTATAATTAAGCACTTGTGAGTTTTAATGTTTTTCCAAACGATTTGCTTCTTTTGCTTATTGTTTTCACAAACAGTAACTTGAATTCGGTCCGTTGGTCTAAAAAGATGGTGTTTTTCTGAGGTGGGGACCACTAATAGTAGTGTCGGTTGAAATTTTTTTTGCTTCTACCGGCGTACGTTAGCCATGTGCGGCATCGAGCCGCTGAGAAGCAGTAGGCAGATACTTCGGGTCTCATGCTTTTGGCGCGGGACCGGCGCATGATAGCCACGTGTCGTAGTTATTAGGCAGTTACGTTCAGACTTACTTTTTGTCAGTCTGGGCGTAGCGTAGCATACCTACAGCCCAGCGTACGTTAGCATCGCATTTATTGACCTAAGGTCAGACGTTGCCGTTTTGATGCCCGTCTGCTTAATTGGGGGTAAAAGTTAAAAGTTTTCGGCGCATAATTTGGATCGTGGGGGGGACATTTATGCCCGTCGATCACGGGGACTGTGCTGCTTGATCGTACAGGTCTACGGTACTATCAGATCTTACCCGTCCACGTGTAGCCGATCCGTGAAAAGTGTGAATGCTATTTGCTCTTTCACGTGCGACTTTTGTCGGTGGTATCGTACACTTACCACACCCACACAATCCCCACCACCTTCCTTCCTTCCTTGTACATGCATAATTGTATTCCCTTAATACCCTCACTGTTTGATTTAATTTACTAAAAATACCACTGATCTTACACTGGTACCACTGACACTACTGTCGCTTGTTTTGATTTCAGCTGTTTGATTTTGCGGACAAGTACAGGGGCAAATATGACAGCAGCATCACCGTGGCCCAGAAGTACTACCGATCCATCAGTGGCTACAATGTAAGTAGTTGGGCGAACATTGGGCTTTTCTCTTTTCAGGCCCAATAACGGCCCATTATATTATTATTCCATTTCATATCTGATTTTGGTTGGGTGTTGTTATCTGCAGGATGAGTTGCTATGGGCTGCTGCTTGGTTGTTCCAAGCAAGTAACAACCAGTACTACTTGGACTACCTCGGAAACAATGGCGATTCCATGGGAGGAACCGGTTGGGGCATGACCGAGTTCGGTTGGGACGTCAAGTTTTCCGGTGTCCAAACCCTTGTTGCCAAGGTACCACTCACAATATCGTCCATGAGATTTGAATTTAGAAAATTCTCCTAGCGGAGACTTCGTGTCACTAGACCAAACGGTCATTGACATCTATATGTGTTTTTTATAAGTGAATTGTAAATTGCATTGATTAGATTTATAGTGGGGAGACAAGTAATTGGTTTTTGTTTTCTTGATTGACAGTTTTTAATGCAAGGCAAAGCAGGTCGTCATACAGCAGTCTTTCAGAAGTACCAACAGAAGGCTGAGTACTTCATGTGTTCATGCGTTGGTAAGGGCAGCCGAAATGCACAGAAGACTCCCGGTGGCCTAATTTTCCGCCAGAGGTGGAACAACATGCAGTTTGTCACCAGTGCCTCCTTCTTGACCACTGTCTACTCCGACTATCTCACATCTTCCAGGACAACATTGAAATGTGCTTCTGGCAATGTGGCACCCAACGAGCTTCTGTCTTTCGCCAAATCTCAGGTAACTCATCCATAAACACGGTCTCATCGAATCAACCAAAACGTTGGTACTTTGTCAAAGCATGTTATTTGATCCTATGTCCTTGTTAAAATGTTCAGGTCGATTACATTCTTGGTGACAACCCGAGAGCCACTAGTTACATGGTTGGCTACGGAAACAACTACCCTCAACAAGTCCACCACAGGGCTTCCTCAATTGTTTCCTACAAGAAGGATTCATCATTTGTGAGCTGCAGGGGAGGCTATGCCACTTGGTTTAGCCGGAAAGCTAGTGACCCCAATCTGCTTACTGGCGCTATTGTCGGTGGACCTGATGCCTATGACAACTTTGCTGATCAGAGAGACAACTATGAGCAGACAGAGCCTGCTACCTACAACAATGCTCCTCTTCTCGGCATATTGGCACGCCTAAATGCTGGCCATGATGGGTATAACCAGCTCCTGCCAGGTATATATATACTGACCGTGTTCAATGTTTCTAAGCCTTATCGATTTTGTCTTTGTAATGGTAATTGATGTACTGAACATCCTTACAGTGGTTCCCACTCAACCAAAAGCCGCTGCACTGCCTAAACCAAAAGCAGCTCCACTGCCTAAAGTTACTCCAGCTTCTCCAGGTATTACATGGCTTCTCTTAGGAATCTTTGTTTATATTCACAGCCACCTTTTTATGTTAACATGAATTGTCGGAAAGTGATCTAAAGTGAGTGGCTTTTTCTGCAGCTCCATCTTCGAGCCCAATCGCCATACTGCAGAGGAAAACAACTTCTTGGGTTTCCAAGGGAGTGACTTACTACAGATATTCCGCAATTGTGACCAACAAGTCTGCCAAGACACTTACAAACCTCAAGCTTTCCGTCTCCAAACTTTACGGCCCTATTTGGGGCCTCACAAAGGCCGGAAATTCCTATGTCTTCCCATCATGGATCAACTCTTTACCGGCAGGAAAGAGCATGGAGTTTGTCTACATCCATTCTGCTTCTCCAGCAAATGTCTTGGTCTCAAGCTACTCATTAACATAAGAAAGGAAAAAAGCTCGTCGAAACAAAGGAGAGAGGTTCACACAGTTTCTGGGATCGGAATGTAGGAATTGTGCAGCTATACGAATGCAGACCAGAAGAAACAAGTCCTTTTTTTTCCTTTGCAAATAGTACTTATGATTGGAATCTGCATAGGCGTTTTAGAAGAAGGTAGGTCAAAAAATAAGTATGGAGATTGGGGAAGAAAGGAGTGACGAGACGGGTTAAAAATGAGTGCTCATCCTCTTTCACCTCAACTTTCAGTAGATAGGTTTCCAGAGAGAGTAACAGTTAAAAAGTAAGTGTGAGAGTTTGAGGGGGGTGAAAAAAAATGACTTCTCTCGGCTGGTTTCAACAAGTCGTGCTTCTTTCTACTTCAAAGCAGCTTTGGGTGTCGTTTTGTTTTTTACTTTTTTTTATTTTTGTGTTGTGAATGTTGTAAGCTTTGCAACATTGTTATCTTTGAATGGAATATAGTTTGTGCAAATTGCTTTGTGTTGGTGCCAGACCCAAATCTGATGCTTGACACCGACATTGTCACTCCGAACCTCGATCTTAAACTTCTGCACCCGATAAAACTAATAGACTCTTCGCCGGTTACAACGAAAGGGATACCGTCGATAAAGCTGATGACTGAATCTTATCAGACAAGGCATCAAACACTTTACGGTTACAAGTGATCAAGTGGGGACTGGCTACAGTGCTCGCAAGCATTGAATGCTCACACCGATCTCACCCTCCTCTCCCCCCTCTCTCCTCCCTCCTACTTCTTTTTAATGGTGAGATCGGTGTGAGCATTCAATGCTTGCGAGCACTGTAGCCTACTCCGATCAAGTGATATGATTAGTAGTTCTCTTATCAATTGTTCATAAACTAGTGTGAGGTGCAACCCTTGCAAATTGCAATACTACAATGATTACCTGCATATGCAGCACCATTATTGTACACTAGCCTCTTGCCAGACGCGAAAATTGGCTTAGTATGTTAAATTAAGTTTATTATTTATTTGTTTTTTATGATTTTTTTACCAAAAAAAAGATTTAGGAATTAAGTATTTTTTTTATTTATACTATTTATTTGTTTTTTTTTTAAGTTTTAAAATTTTAATTCAATTGTAATTTTTGGAGTTGATAAGGAGCAATTTATGGTATTTTGAATGTTTTACCATTTTGAAGTGCTCCCTTTATATATATAGATATAGAAGAACACAATCACAATCACAAAAAATGAAGCAGAATTTAGAAAAATAAGCAGGGTTTATGAGAAACTATCACAAACCACATTCAGTCAAGAGCCCAAAAATGCTCTATCACAACGAGGCACGATAAGGTATGGTCACAATGAGGCACGATCACACCGCCACAGTTAGGGATGGGCAACGGTTATGGCGGGTGGGTAACCGTTGTTATTTACCCATAACCGTTTAAATCAATACCCGCATAACTGTTTACCCGTTGAGTAATTTCTAAACGAATATACCCATAACTATAACCGCTTATAAACGGGTATCAATAACCATAATCGCTTACCCGTTTATTTTTACAAGTTGAATATCAAATAGATTTTTCATTCTATAAAAAAAAGGAAGGAAATTTCATGCATTCAACATACTTTTCCGCTAAATCGTCTGCATCAACACCTAAAACGAAGCAAGTCTTCAACAAATTAAAACATCTAGACCTATATTAAAATAAACCAAACTCCACATGATTACAACATATAATCTATTTGCATTAACCAGAAAACTAAGTTACTTTGATAAGTTCCAGTTATACAAATAATCTATTTGCAACAGATTAACACATAATCCCTATGAATTAATGGAAAATCAATACTAAACAACAAGTCTACACAACCTCGAAAAACTAATTTCAACAAGAAGACATATATGCAAATACACATAAAAAACTTAATACTTAGCATCATTAGACCATCTCCAATGGTGGAGGTTAAAGTCTAAATTTTTAGCCCAGAAAATTTAGAACTTAACCCAGAAACAGTTTTTCTCCTCCAATGGTTTTGTTAAAAATTTAGCCCGAGATTACTAAAGAATAACTTAGCCTAATTTTTTCTTTTCGGTAACTATTTTAAAAATAAAATTTATGTAGATTATCCTAATTTATTTTTGTGAACATTTTAACCTAAAAATTAATTAATTCCGATAAATAATAAAAATCACTAAATTAGGTGACAATTAGGTCCTCTAACATGAGGAGTTGCCATCTTTAACAATTAGGAAATAGGAAGAAATTATTTTGGAAGTGAGTAGAAAGAAAAATTTGAAGAATTGTATGAGGAAAGTGAATTTTGTGTGGATGATTGAACAAATACATAGGTATTTATAGAATTTTTTGGTGAATTTTGATTTAAATAAAATTTTAAAATTGTTTTAGCCGTTGGATTTAATTTTGGGCCGTTAGATCTATTTTTTTACCGTTATATTTGATCACATTCGATCTCAGCCGTTAGATTTAATGAATTTATAAATTACAATTTTTTTTTTAAGATTGCATCTGGGCCGTTGGATATCCAACGGCCCAGTAATCCAAGCCGTCCATTAATTAGCAGTTAGTTTGCAAGTGGAATAGATGGCCGACAAGGCTGCACGCCAGGGGGCCCACGGCTTGCAGACCCTGCGTGGCTGCACTGCCCAAGGCTTCAAGCGCGTCACTTCGGTGCTTTTTCCAAATTTTTAGGCGCGTTCACGCTCATTCCGGGTGAGAAATTTATCCCCGGGTGGGAATTCTGGTCTAAATTTGACCCAATTTTAGAATTTATCCCCTACCCAAATTTTAGCCCAACTATTGGAAGAGGTTTGGGGGGGGGTTTAAGTTCTAAATTTTAGACTTTATCCTCACCATTGGAGATGGTCTTAGGCTAACAATAAATTTACAGGCACAAAGAAAGGAGCGAATTCTGAGAACGTGGAACCCAATTGTCCCATCGGATTCAAAAGATATAAGAGAATTTGGGCAAACAAATGACCTAATTTAAACAAACGGCGATTTTGAACCCCATTTCCAGAGGCGGTGGCGATTTCGAACAATTTTGGGGTTTTCAATTTTTATTTTTTTATTAAAAAAAAAGAATTTTTTATTTTTATTTTACAAATAAAACCCGTTTTTACCCGAAAGTAATACCCATACTCACTCGTTTAATTTCACAGTATCATGGCAAATCAAGCACAGCAGGGCAACACAAAGATAACAAAAAAAATGTGGGGTAAAGGCAAAAAGCTCAACAAAAGTCCGAAAATTTAAAATTTTAGGGCAACACAAGATTAAGGCAATGACAAAGCTGAACAAAAACAAAGGCCAAGGCAAAATCGCAGGTTTCAAGAAAGATGCTATGATACCATGCTAGCTTAATTTACATATTTGAGTTGTAACTTGTGTTTTAAGTTAGCTTTGTTAAGAACTGATATTAGCTAATCCTATATTTTCGTAGAGTATAGAATTAACTGGAGAATGCTTGCTTATTATTGAACAACTTGGTTGGCCATTTAAATAGCCTTACAGATAACATAAAACAGAAAAGATTGCAGCCCACGTTTCATTCCTATCAACGTGGTAAGTGACTACGGAATAGGTCAAATTAAACAACACGTCCCTTAAAGATAGGGATTATTAACAAAACACTAACCATCTAACAAAACAAACCCTAACAAACCCTAGCTAACTTTAACATCCTCCCTTAAACTGAGTGTTGACAGCAATCAGTTTATACTTGGTTCCGAGCAGACCCCCATCAGACTACGCATCTTCAAGAAAACATCAAGCTTTAAAGGCTTTGTCAATATGTCTGCAACTTGCTCCTGGGTATGACAATGAACCATCTCTATAACTTCATCCTTTGCGAGCTCACGAAGAAAATGAAAACGAACATCGATGTGTTTACTGCGACCATGCATCACTGGGTTCTTAGAAAGTTTGATTGTAGAGCTGTTATCACAATATACTATTGTGGGATTATGTTGAACATGACTAAGACATTCCAGTATTCTCCTTAACCATATCGCTTGACATGCACATGAAGCTGCAGCAATGAACTCAGCTTCAGTAGTGGATAAAGTGACTACAGGCTGCTTCTTCGAGGACCAAGATACAGCTCCTGAACTCAACATAAATAAGTACCCCGAGGTGCTTTTCCTATCATCCACATCACCGGCATAATCACTATCAGTGTATGCAAACAATGCCTCATTTCCTCCCTTCTTGTAGAACACCCCAAAATCAACAGTACCTTTCAAGTATCTTAATATCCTCTTTGCTGCTTGCAAATGAAGTTCAGTAGGACGTTCCATGAATCTACTGATGAGACTTACAACAAACATAATATCAGGTCTGGTGGCAGTCAAATACATCAAACTTCCCACGATTTGCTTATAGAAGGTACTGTCTATTCCTATTCCATCTTCATCCTTCTGGAGCTTGGAACCAGGAACCATGGGATTATGAACCATATTACATTTGTGCATATTGAACCTTTCCAATACCTCTTGTGCATACTTTCTTTGACAAATAAAGATACCATCTGTCTTTTGTAACACCTCAATACCAAGAAAGTATCTCATCTTCCCAAGATCAGTCATATCAAACTCAAGCATCATGGATTTTTTAAACTCAGCAAACATAAGTTCATCATTGCCAGTGAATATAAGATCATCAACATAAAGACATACGATCAAGATCTTACCTCCGTTTCCAGTCTTGACAAACAAAGTGTGCTCATAGGGGCACCTCTCAAATCCTTCTTTCACAAAGTAGGACTCTATACGACTATACCAAGCTCGTGGAGCTTGTTTAAGTCCATATAAAGCCTTTTTCAGTTTGTACACCTTATGCTCGTTGCCTTTTCGTTCATAACCAGGAGGTTGTTCAATAAAAACTTCCTCACTTAGTTCACCATGCAGAAATGCTGATTTCACGTCCAGTTGGTAGATTGTCCATTCCTTTTGCGCAACCATCGAAATCACCAACCGAATTGTATCTAGTCGAGCCACAGGTGCAAAAACTTCAGTATAATCCACCCCGTACTTTTGAGTGTATCCCTTTGCTACTAACCGAGCCTTGTATTTATCCACTTCTCCATTCTCATTCAGCTTTGTCTTATAAATCCATTTGACTCCAACCTTCTTGCCATTGATAGGTAACTCCGTCAACTCCCATGTATCATTCCTCTCTATGGCTTCTATCTCGGCATCCATTGCTCTTTTCCATTTTGCTTCTTGCACGGCATCTTCAAAGAAAACAGGATCACTCTCAGTAAACAAGGCTAAATATGCCATGTCTTCCTCCTCAGACAGACTTTCTCCACTTACATAGTCTCTCATCCAACTTGGAGGCCTGCTGATTCTTCTTTCATAAGAAGAATCATCGTTTTCAATGTCCTCTTCTACGTCCCCATTCAGATCAGCTTCAGTGCCTCCTTCATTGTCATCGGCTATGACTGCTTCTGTATCACTTTCACTCCAGTCCAGATCAGCTATGATGGCTTCTTTATGATGCTTGTCCCAGTCCCAACTTTTATCCTCTTCAAACACTACATCTCTGCTCACTATTATCTTCTGAGAAACTGGATCGTACAATCTATAAGCCTTCGACTCCTCACTGACTCCGAGCAAAACACACCGCACACTCTTGTTATCAAGCTTAGTTCTTTTGTTGTCAGGAATATGGGCATGAGACACACATCCAAACACCCTGAAGTAATCCACTGATGGCTTAGAGCCGCTCCAGGCTTCCTCCGGAGTTATGGTCTTCACTGCAAGCGTTGGACTTCTATTTAAAACATGAACAGTCCAGTTGACTGCTTCAGGCCAGAAGGTCTTCGGGATCCTTTTCTCTGAGAGCATGCTACGAACCATATTCATAATTGTTCGATTCTTCCTCTCCGCAACACCGTTTTGTTGTGGTGTGTATGCAGCTGTCAGTTGTCTACGACTCCCATATTCATTGCAAAAATTTGCAAACTCATTCGAAGTAAATTCACCTCCACGATCAGTGCGAAGACCTTTTATGCAAGCTCCAGTTTCTTTCTCAACACGACTCTTAAAATGTTTGAAAGTAATAAAGGCTTCTGATTTCTCTACCAGGAAATAAACCCAAGTCTTGCGGCTAAGATCATCAATGAAACTAATCATGTACCTCTTCTTGCTGTTTGAAGTGGGACTGATTGGTCCACAAATGTCGGTATGCACCAGTTGGAGGATTTGGGAAGCCCTCCATGTACTCATCTTTGGAAATGGATCTCTTCGTTGCTTTCCCACCAAGCAATCTTCACACACCTCTGAGGAAGTTTTGAGTTGTGGCAGCCCAGTCACCATCCCTTTTTGTTGAAGAGTTTTCAAGCCACTGAAGCTCAAATGTCCATATCTGCTATGCCACAGCTGAGCAGAATTTTCTGCAAGAGAATTGAAACATACTTGATCCTTTGATGGTATCTTAGCAGGTATGATGAACATCCTATTTGATGACATTGCAGACTCCATGATGAGTCCTCTCTCAGGATGGAAAATTTTACATTTTCCATGTTGTATGAGAATTGCAAGCCCCTTCTCTTGTAGTTGGCCAATGCTTAACAAATTATTCTTCAGTCCAGGGACATAAAACACCTTAGTGATGACTTGCACAATCCCATTCACTAGCATTCGTATGTTTCCTTTTCCTTTCACAGCCATGCTTGAATTGTCTCCCAACTTGACAGACTCGCTGAAACTTTCATCAAATGTGGAGAAAAGCTCTCTCTTACCACACATATGGTTACTGCAGCCCGAGTCAAGAAACCATACCTCTTCTTTATCAGCTTCCTTGACATCCACGTATGCCATTAATAGCATTTCCCCACTAGCTTCTGCATAATTTGCCCTTGTCTCTGCCTCCTTAGTTGGACATTCGTACTGATAATGTCCAAGCTTGTGGCAATTATAACACTCAACAGTAGACTTGTCAAAGCTTGGTCTACCTCTTCCTCGTCCTCTGCCTCTAAATCCACCACGGCCACGTCCTCTACCTCCTGCATGATCTTCATAAGTAACCTTCAGGGCTTGTTCTTCCACCACATGGTTGTTCATGCGTTGTTCATGCACCAGGAGACTGCTTTGTAACTCATCAATGGATAAGGTGTCTAGATCTTTGGACTCCTCAATGGAACATACAACATAATTGAATTTGGAGGACATAGATCTCAGAACCTTTTCAATGACTCTGACATCCTCCAATTTCTCGCCATGAATTCTCATTTTGTTAGCTATCGCGAGGGTGCGAGCAAAGTACTCATCCACAGATTCGCCTGCCTTCATGTGAAGAACTTCAAACTCTTTTCGAAGAGCTCGCAATTGTGCACGCTGCACTCGTGCCGTTCCTTGATACTTTTGCTTCAAGGAGTCCCAGATGCCCTTTGCAGTATCCTTGTTCAATATGGTCTCCAGAATCGATCGATCAATTGCTTGAAACATGTAGTTTTTGGCCTTCAAGTCCTTCAACTTTGCGTCTTCAATCGCCTTCCTTTGTCCTTCAGTGAGTGGAACTCCTTCTTCTGCTGTGGGAATTCCATTCTCTATCAAGCTCCAATATTCCTTCGATCGCAGGAAATTCTCCATGAGCATACACCAGTGATCATAGTGCCCATCAAACTTTGGAATCGCTGGTTGCACAAAACTGCTTTCTGCCGCCATCTCCTTGCTGCTACACACTTGGAAGACTACTGCTACTCAAGTTTTGATCAGGCCCCGTTTGCACGAGGCTCTGATACCAGATGTTAAGAACTGATATTAGCTAATCCTATATTTTCGTAGAGTATAGAATTAACTGGAGAATGCTTGCTTATTATTGAACAACTTGGTTGGCCATTTAAATAGCCTTACAGATAACATAAAACAGAAAAGATTGCAGCCCACGTTTCATTCCTATCAACGTGGTAAGTGACTACGGAATAGGTCAAATTAAACAACACGTCCCTTAAAGATAGGGATTATTAACAAAACACTAACCATCTAACAAAACAAACCCTAACAAACCCTAGCTAACTTTAACAAGCTTAATTTACAATGTTACTGTAAAATCGCAGGCTTCAGTCCCCACTCTCCGCCATAACAATATGTTCATATGTTCGGATGGAACCAGGATGAATGGGATGGTGACCTCTCGTTCAGATGTACGACTCCCGCCGCCAGCGCCGGCAGATGCCCATGCCACGTTTCGTGCTATGCACTATGATTCTTTATTATTTTACAAAGAGAAAGGATTTATGAAAAGTATCAAGATCCCAAATAATGAAACCTAAATCTAAGATTCTACATTGCATTAAACTCTGTAAAAATACTAATAAAAATTCACTCACCTATATCATCTCTTTGATTTCCGAAAAAAAAAAACAATTGCCAATTCAAACTAATTAAAGAAAACATAATCTTTTTTTGTATGCTTTTACAATAGACAACAGACAGAGAGTGCATAAGTTTTACTTTTTAACATTTTTTTTTTGTATAACTCTATTTGTTAATATCTAAAAATTCTACATTACTACCGATCACAAATTGATATGTGTATGATAATAAGTACCCATAGACTAGACTATGATTGACTTATTATCCTTGCCAAAAACCCATTTGATTTCTAACATAAAGTACTTGTGCTCATGGATGGATTCAAAATTCAAAATTCGGGTGGGTTAAACTTTGAAGTCGAATTTCATTAGTGGAGTGATTTTTCAAAATTTTGATAGAATCTCAATTTTTTTCCTATGACATTCCCCAAATTTTGGTTGGAAGGTATGTTCGTCGCCCTTTTGTGTAGGATGTAGGCAAGGAGTACATGCGTTGGCTAACCGCTGGATTTCACCTTTTGTTGCTATGGTTTCTGCAGGCTACACTTCTATTCCTTTGGAGGAATATTTATGAGCCTTTTGGTGTTGGTGTATTCGTCAGGCGTGCCACTATTGGCTTCTGCCAATAGAATGATTTATTATTAGATTTGGTTAAATGATGTTATAAACATGTTAGATACTTGCGCCACAAGTAATATAACTTCCTTTCGAAGGATTGTGACTTTATTGAATAAGTTCTTGGTTAGGTTCTTTTTATTGCCTTGCTTGTTAAGGACTTTTAATATCTCTCGATGTTATACCAGAGACTGCTAAGATGGGGTTTGTTATAAATTGGTTATAGCAAATCGCGCCACTCATGTGCATACTTTAGGAAAGTAAAGACTGTAATTAAAGGCAGAATGTAAAGACAGGAATTGCAATACTTGAATGTAAATATAGAAAGTAAAGTCTTGAAAGTAAATACATAAAGTAAGAACTGATATTGAAAGACTTTATGTAGATAAAAGTGCAATAATATTACATGTAATGGTCATTTTAGATTGATAAAACTCCCATCGGATTGGATATAGATCCATCGGGATGGTCTGAAAGCTGCTTCCTTATAAAGGGAAATAATCAAAGACACTTTGGCCTAAGATTGGTAATCGATACTATCAAATGGGGTTGATTTGATGGTAGAGCTTAATTCACTACTCCTCAGGGAGTTGGGTTGGAATGATCCTAGGATTCTAGTCTTTGATTCTCAAAGTCACGAACTACACAGGTAGTGTGAATGAGATGGCAGTAGATAGAGATAAAATCTTTATCTGAAAGTGAGCTCGAGGGATTTCCTCAGAGGATTGCTTTCTGAACTTAAGAGTTCTGTTTTTTGATTGTTTGAGTGTCCTCATCTTTAAATCCTTCCTTCGTTTATATAGACCGGTGGGAGTCTATACCGTAGCTGTCAAATCCCTCGGCGACCGTCTTTGAAGACCTTGTGAAGTAAGACTTAATAAGAAAAGTATGAATAATATCTCTGATCAGTCTACTCCCACTGAGAGAGTTTTTTATACATAGCCTTATTCCCTCCAAAATGTCGAGTGCTTTGCATTTAATGCTGTCAGTGGAGAGAGAGATACAGGCTTTCTTCTTTTGTTTACCGATCTGGGTTGGGCCCGTTCTCTTTTAGGCCCAACCCATTACCAAAACTAAGTTCTGGCCCATTGGATATTTTTAGTGTAAACAAGGTATATGTGTAATTAGATATTTTGGTTGGGCTGGTGGGGCTATTGTATAATTAGTGGCTGGGGAATAGAATTTTCAGTTGGGCTATGACCTAACTAAGACAGGGCAAGGCCCGTCCCTGCCTGTGTTGCGCCACCTAGAAACGCACATATTTCACCTTTTGCGGATAACATATCTTCACCACATAAACCCCATAATCTGAACTATTCAAGTTCTTAATTTTTATTTAAAGATCATCCCTACAAAATAGTTATTCAAATCAGAGATCGTTTAGTCATTAAAATAGACGGTTCGTCATGAATATATTATTGACACACAATTGATTTATGTCATACATTTAGATAACTAAACGATCTCCGATTTGAATAATTTTTTGTTGTGAGTATCTGTTATTCCTATATGGGCAATCCCATAGAGAAAGTAGATATTGGTGTCAGATAACATTTCATTCAACATTGAGGAAACCTATTGACCACCCCAAAAATTCTTGGGTGCTCCGGAGTACGGGATACTCCAGATTTTTTAATCGTTGAATCTTAATTTTTATATTTTTAAACAAAAATCTAACGGTTAAAAAACCCAGAGTACCCCGTATCCCGAGATATGCAAGAAAGACTCTTGACCACCCTTCTCATTTCCCTCAAAATCTTAAACTATCCGAAAATGCGCCAACAAATTAACAAAGCAAAATACAGAAATCAAAACTTATACTATATGCTTAATTATGAGTAACAAAAGTATACGTTTAATTAAACATAATAATATATACAACGTAAAAAGTTTACAAATTTTCAAAACTATAGTGCATGCCACAAAACACTATTCATATATCATATGAAAAAAAAAAATACAAAACAAAAAACCCAGACCCCAGAAAAATAAAAAACGCAAAATCAAACTCGAACGAAAAATTCATCAGGCGGCGGATTTGTTGAGCTCAACGACGATGACAGTAATATTATCTTTACTCCCCCTCGACAAAGCCAACTGCGCCAGCAAAGCTGCCGCATTCGCCGCCGCAGTCGATCCGCTTATCCCCTCCGACGACCTCCTCTTCTTGTGCGCATCGAGGCACCTCCGCACCTCCTGACACGCGCACTCGTTCGAAACGACATCCCAAAGACCGTCGCTCGCAATCACGAGGAAGTCGCACCAATCGGTCCTCTCGCTGATCGTCACCTCCGGCTCCGATATCACGTACGGCTTCAGGTAGTGATCGCCGATGGACCGCGACGTCGCGAGAACTCCTAGGACGCGGCAGCCGTTCCAGTTGATCACCCTCCCTCCCGCCGCCTCCACTCTCTCGCGCTCGTCGGGTCGGTCAGGGTTGTGGTCACGTGACAGGGGGATCGCCACGCCGCCTCGGCACAGGACGGCACGTGAGTTTCCGGAATTGGCCACTACGACCTCGTTTTGCCCCACAATCACCACCACCGCGCTGGACCCCACCGTGTTCACCCAATTCCCCTCCGTGTCGGCGCCACCGACACCGCCGCCGCCGACCTCCTCGTCCATTTTGGTGAAGCAGGATGCCATGACCTTCTCCCAATCGACCACCCCCTCGCCACCGCGTATCCACGGCTCCACCTCCTGAGCCAGGAGGTGGTGCAGCCGATCGCGGCACGCGTTCGACACTGAAGAGCCGCCGTGGCCGTCGTAGACGGCGAAGAACTGGTAGGAGTCGACTGTTGTCACGACCACGGCGTCCTTCATCACTCTCCGCCGCCCGATCACAGAGATCGAGCCGTAGGAGAGGCAGGATGTCCGCGTCAACATGTCCTCTTCATTCTCCTCCTCCTCCTCTGTGTTTTCGCTGCCTCCAGCGGCGGAAACGAGGATTCCGGTGGGAGATTGGGAATCCTCGGAGGACCAGTGGGTGGAGGAGGAGGGCTCGTGCTCTTTCGATGACGAAACAGGAGCGAGCTCGTGGGAGCTCCGGTCAGTGATGCTCCTCTGTCTCTTCTTCATGTAGCAATCTTCGAATCGAGAATCGATGTCCTGCGGACTTAGACTCTCCATCGAAGAACTCGAGTCGGATTATCAAATCGTACGGACAGAGGGGCTTTGAAAAAACTGTCACTCAGATTCCATCATTTTGTTGTTATTTCAGAGTTTTCTGAGCTGAGAAAATACATAGATAACCAGGTACCTGAGGGGGACTGAAACATTCATATAAAAGGGGAGAAAGATGAAATCAGGACCGTTGGGAGGGGGCGGGAGGGGGATGGAGGACACGTGTGGAGGTGTGAAGGCGGTAGGGTTTGAAGGTTTAAGGAGGGATGAGGATTGAGGTTTTTGGGATTGGGGGAAGGAGGAGGAGGTGGAGGGCTAGAATAGGGGAAGTGGGACACGTTGACAGTTGAGTTAAAATCCCAAGTGGTTTGGGTTTCGGCGGGAGATGGTGACGTGGCCACTACTCTCCCAAAACACCCAAACGTTCGGGTCCCTAGAGAACTCGAAGAGATGTTGTTTTTTGAATTGTAGCAGGCTGTCCAAACGGTGCCGTGCCGTGCCGCCGCTGCAAACACCCCTCCCTCCTCTCTGACTAACGAACTCGAAGTTTCTTCTTTTTGGGTTGGGTTTGAGTTTCATTTGCTTTTGACACGTGGATTCAATTTAAAGGAATGTTTTGGAAGGATGCCCTACGTGGCATTTGGAACTGCTGCTTCTCGTTCATCTGGGGAACACAAGAGCTAATGTAACAACAGGTAAACTCTTTTCGGCAATATTAATTTTGACCATTGTTTGTGACCAAATTTCTGTGTGTACATTGTGCATGATGTCTGTATTCTTCGAGATCTATTTAATCAAGTTTTCTCTTACCATAGAGCAAACAAAATAAAATGTGTTTGTAACAAGTTAAGTATAGAGTAATCTTATCTAAACACACGTTGACACACTAAATATAGGTCATGCATGATATATTGATTTTTATTAGAAGCTATATTTGTCAGTTTTGTATTAGAAGTTATGGCCTCGTTTGGCAGGCCGTATTAGATACCGGATAGTACTATTTTAATACGAATTTGGTGTTTGGTATATTATGTATAATTTTAATACCCGTACTATTTTAATCCGCCCCACCATTATTTTAATCCGACTCACCCCCGGTTACATATTCCTCCAAAACCTCTGTATAATTTTAGTCCGCATCTGCTCCAACTCCAACTCCAACCCACGTTCGTGAAAATTGGTTCTTCGCGAGTTCAGCCATCGTGCCAGCCTCCAGGTATCTCTCTCTCTCTCCCTTTCTCTCTCCCTCTCCCTCTCCCTCCCTCCCTGGATATTGTTGTTCAACTCTCTCTCTTTCTCTCTCTCCCCCTCTCTCCCTCCCTGTTTATCGTTCTTCCCTCTTTTCTTTTCTTTTTTTCAATCAAATTCAGCTCTCTCTTTCAATCAAATTCAGCTCTGGTTGAAGAAATCGAAATCATCGTACCGGAGATAGCAACCGTCGTAGAAAAGGCGGCCACCGAGAGTTGCTTTTTGAAACGGGAGGCAACCTAAAATCTTGGTCTTGCACTGGGCGAAGCAGAGGTCGCAGTCTGGCTTGGAGAGGTCTCTCATGCAATTTTCTGGGTTTTTTCTTCATCTTCCTGGGTTTTAATTTTGTTGGTATTCTTCTTCTTTCTCCATCCGCATTCATTGCTGTAATTACAGATATCCATTTATGAAGCAGTGAAACAATGAGAGATGAGAATTCCAAGAAAAGCAAGGTTTGATAAAATGCCACCAGTTTTCCAATTTTTTTCTGCATTTTTGTTCTGAGATTGCTGACTTTTTTGAGCTATTTCCTGAAGCTTTCATGGCCCAAGACACTGGTTAAAAAATGGTTCAACGTCAAGAGCAAAGCTGAGGACTTCGATGCAGACCAAGGTTTGAAATCGCGTAACGTAAGGCGTCGCGTGGGAAGTTTCGCTATGCAATGTCGCGCTATGTAGCGGTTTCGCGTAAGCTATTTGAGACTTGCATAACTTAAAATAGTAATGAACATTGAATAAACATATATATATATATATATATATATACTTGCACCAAAACACATATAATTTCACATTAATGCATAATAAACTATCAAAATACATATTGTTCAAGTTCAACAACACAAAACACTTGAATAAAAATTCAAATATTCCAATCATAATGATGATCTTATGTTAAAGATCATTCACAAAGTTACAAAATATTCATACACCCATTACAAAGAGAAAAATCTGACATATGTGAGCAAAATCTTATGTGTGTGTCTTGTGTCCTTCAACTTTCTTAGCCCATTTGTGAGCAAAATCTGACATATTTCCTCACAAAATAAACAACCCACTGCCAAAAAAACAAGACAAACAAGAAAAAGGACAAATTTTTTTTTTTTAAAAAAAGTTACAAATAGCGTTTTCATCGCGTAATTTCGCGTAATTATCGCGTACATCGCGTAATTATCGCGTAAATAGCGTACGTTTTTTGAGACTTTCGTGAAAATTTTACGCGATGTCGCGAAATTGGTTCCGTTACGCGACAAAACGCGCGATATTGCGCGATGTCGCGCGATATTTCAAACTATGATGTAGACGACTACTTTTTTTTTATTATTTTGTCAACAATTTTCTCTTAGAAACATTAATTTTTATAAAAAATAAAAACAATACGAAGACTTTTTATCTGATACAGTACCAAACACAGTATTAAAATAGTCGGTGTTTAGTCCGATACTGCACCAAACGACTGACTATATTAGTCAGTACTGTCCGATGCACAGATTAGTCAGTCCGACTGAAATAGTCAATACAGTCCGACGTACCAAACGAGGCCTATATGTATAACTTTTGTTGAACGGTTGTTAACTCTTTTAAGAGGTGTAAACCTTGTTCAAAGTTTGCACTTTTTTTTATATATTACATGTATATGGTTCATGTATTGAGCTGATTATCTTTCATAGTAAATTAATTTTACTTTTTTTTTCGAATCACGCCTCTCGACTAGTTAGTGTATTTTTTCATGTGAAAGCTCCATCAAAAACGTCATTTAATCCTCTAAATATTTTACAAATGAATGCATGCATGTAGATTGTAGACCAACAATGTGCCCCAGTAGGCATTAGGTTTAAAAACGATACAAGTTAAAATATGATGACTGCTGGGAGATGATAAAAAGAAGACTATGGGCGGTTCAATATTTCATGCCCAAGGCCAAAATAAAGAGAGATGAAAGGTGGTGGTAAGTGTTTATTGCAATGACTATAAATTATATGCCCTTTTGAAGTTTGAACCAAGTCCAAGTTTTCCATTTTTAAACACAACTACCTATGCTCAAAGGTGGGTCCACATAAGGATCAAGGTGGTTCTCGGAGACCTGCGTAGGTAGGTGCGTTTAAAAAAGAATAATACTTTGCTATTCAAAGGATGAGTAAAAACTTCTATTCAAATTTTTTTATTGTTGATTCACATAACTTTATGCTTATGATCAAAATTGTTCATATTATATATCACTTTATAAATGTCATCTTTGCAAAAAATCAAATAAAACTAAGGTCGTTTAGTTATCGAATTGTATAAGACAGATGGACGGAAATGGTAAAAGCATTACGAACCGTCTATCTATTTGTTACAATTGATTGACTTAACATCCTTAGTTTTAAGTCATTTTTGCAGAGACGATCTTTACAAAGTGATTTATAATATGAACAGTTTTATCATATGCACAAAATTTTATGAATCGAACACAAATAATTTTGAGTAGAAGTTCCTACTCATCTTTGAATAGCCAAACATTGTCCTCTAAATTTTTTTGAATCTTAACACTGAAACCTCCAAAGTTCAAATTCTAAATTCGCCACTAACTATCCTCATCTCTTAATTTAGTATAGTTTTACATTACATGCACGAATACTGCTAGTCTGGTGCGTACATATGCATCTCAGATTTCTCATCAGACATGCTCGAGCTGCATGCAATATTAAATTGGTTTTATAAATATCTAGTAGTGCATGTTCGTAGCATCGGCAGATGTTAAAGTTTTATTTGGATTTGCATGCATGGTGTCATTGGTCTCACTTCTTTCAACTTTTTAGCTATATATGCTGTCGTTTTTGTGTGCATCGTTGACAAACATCAAATTCAAGTCCATTAAACTGTATATATACTAAACAGCAGTTGAAAAACACTGTTCATAAGAACAATGTTTTGACGTTTTTACCCCTGTTTCACTGTTTTAATCCCTTTTTATTTTTCATTATGCACAGCAAATTTACTGAAATGCCCTTTTGCCCCAGTTGTTGGCTTCAAATGGACACGTGTGAGTGATTTGGATTGTGTTGTCATCCTCACCTCCTCCTTCCTGCTCGACTTGAATTCAAACGAAAAAGCTTAATTCTCCCCCTAAACCTCACCGCCACAACTACAATCAGCAGCAGCAGCATCACCTTCTGAATCAAATCCCGCCTCCAAAACGGCAAGACCCTTTACAGCCTTTTCCTCCTCTCCTTCTCGCCCACCCTCGCCGAGATCGCCGCCCTCTCCGGCTATGACTTCGTTGTTGTCAACATGGAGCACAGCCACGGTGGCATCCCCGATGCCCTCTCCTTCCTCTACGCCCTACCACCGTCTTCATCTCATTCTCAAACCCAGCACGACCATGCCCTTTATTTCCCTTAATTCGAAGCCAAGCCCTCTGGAAACTCAAGCTCCGACGCGGGTTCATCTTTCCAGCGAAGGTAAGACTTCTAATCACCACCCTCTTAATGCATGTTTAAGCTTTGTGTTTGTGGAGGTAATTTCAAACGGATTGCAAGCTGGGTTGCAGAAATTTGGTTCAACCAGAGGCCATGGTGGTTTGTGGTGGAGAGACGGGGGAGGTGGGGAGATGGTGTGAAAAATATATATTAAGAGGTGTTTTGATTGGGAGGGATATATGTGGTGTTTTGTTATCAATCTTGATTGATCATGCTAATTTTTCTTTGCAGGAGAAGAGACGGAGAACTAAGCCGCCGCTGGTGGTTCTAAAAAACTACGTCAACCAGTAGGTTTGTATCTTAATTGATGGAAACCAATACTTGGGTTTGATTGGTTTCGATTGAATGACTGGGTGATTTGTTTGTTTTAGGTTTCTTCGCAAACCTATAGTCTTGATGCTAATCACTGCCTTCTGCGTCTCTATCAGGTAATTTGAGAATTGAGTTTTTTATTATTTCATTGGTTTTTTATTTTAAATTATGTAATATTAGTAGTTTTTTTTATCATGCCCCTCGCGACTATTACTAGAATCCACATTTCATGCTGTCTATGGGGAATAATTTGTATTAATTACAGTGTTTTGAGATTATATGGTGCTAGCTGTATCTGGAAATATAATTGGATGCATTGATTAATCATTTTCTTTTTTGGGCAGAATTATCCGCGATATTATTCAAAATCATCTCTTACAGGTGAGACCTTTATGCATCAAAATACCTATTTCCCTAAAACCTGAGCATATACGGGACAAGAAAGTAAAGGTGTGTGCATTTGTTTCTGTAAACATTTGTATTATTTCAACTTTGTAATTAACTGTTGCATACAGTTAAAAAAACTTGAAACATAAATAAGTTGAGAATGAATGATAAATATAACCATTTTTTATTTGAATTGCTAACAAAACGATGCTCTTTGTCTTTGTCCCATAATCACGTGCATCTTTTGAAGCTTGATGGCACAACCCACCAAGTCCTGTCACGCGCTGTTGTTATTCACATATTGTATTCCACCAAGTTCTGTGACGCACTATTGTTATTCACATATGGTATAAATTGAAATGTATTCTGAGGAAGAAGAATTGAAATGTGGTGAGGAAGTTGCTAAATTAAAAGCTAAACATTGGTACATGTAAACAGTTGGTCAAAATTTGGCCCTGTTTCTCTGGGAAATAATGTCTCTCACTTGCAGGAGATAGATTCAGGTATTGCACTTGGGTTTTCTATTATTAGACATGATAAATAAATAGGAAGTCATCTCTTCTCTTTCTCTCCTATTGCATGTGTGTTTCCCCTATTTCTCTTTTTATTGATCTAATTTGGGGTGAAGTTGTTGAATTTTGGTTGAATTGGAATGTGGGTTTAATTGGGTTTCCTTTTGTTTGTCAATTAACCTCTAAATCCCTATTTATTTGCATCATTCATATTGTTAAACAAAACCAACGTCTTCTCGCATAGAATTTAAAACAAGTTATCGAAATTTTGTAGCTACCGTTGGAAGATATACACAAACAAGGTGTTGAACATAGGGAGCACTTACACTTTCTGGAGGCAATTGAACAAAGATACATCTAGACGTTCTTCAATCTCCAATATAAGAACTTGGTATGTTATAAATTATGCTTATCTATAATCGTTTTTAAGTTTGAGATTTAGAACCTGATTTTCATCGGCATTGTTGCAGGTGAAGAATGTGTCTATCCCAAGTGATGAACTTTGTTGATGCACAAAATCGAGTGGACTTTGGAACAACGTAAAGTGTCAAGGTGAGATGACCTTCGCTAGATTGTTCAGGTCATCAGGTGAAGATAATGTATGATGTGATAGAGATGGGAAGCAAACACGAGATGTACGTGGTTCACCCTAAGTTGGGCTACGTCCACGAAGGTAGAGGAGTTCTCATTAATAATGTAAAGTTTACATAATACATGGGTTTAGGCATAATCATCATTAGTGAGTTCTAATAAGGGATTAGAGGGTCTAAGATCATAAGCCCTTAATTGTGGGAGAATGATCTTCTTTTATAATCGAGAAGAGTCCCATGTTTTCGTCCGTGGTCGATGTGGGACTCTAGGAGCTTTCTCTGGTGTTGACACGTGTCATGTCGTGATTGGCCTCTGGGTTGGAGAGAAACTCATGTGCTTCGGCGAGGGCGCCTCAGCGCGAACCCTTCAGTAGGTCTCTGAAGGTACGAAATTGACCGGTGCTTGGTAGTTTCGGGATTGGTGAAGTATGGTACAAACAGTGCTCCCCCAAGTTCCCGAGTGAGGAAAGACTTCTCGGTTGGGGACTTGTAACATTCAAGTGACCTAAGTAATCACGAAACTTTCAAGTACCGAAGTGTAGTAGCATATATGGGAGTCCCCCCAAGTCTTCGATCGAGGAGGGTTGCCGAGTGAAGGGTCTTGATTTTTTTTGTCGAATTGTTGAAGAATCAAAGATCTCGAAAATTTTTCCTTCTCCTTGTACGTACGATAGCCCAAATATATTTGTCATTGAGAAGTTCAACCCCCTCTTGATTTACTGTTGAGAGCAACCAAGCCCAAGGATTGAGCCCATCACCATTTTTAGACACAGCCCAGCCTTTTTTTTTTTTTGGCAGACAGCTGCCCTAGGTTTTTGGGATTTTTTTTTTGGGGAGGATCAGACCCCGTTGACTTCAGACACTCTCGTGCGGCGCTGGGTGTGCGAAGAGGGGGAAACACAAAGTGTTGAAGGTGGCCTGAAGGTGTTGGTGCCGTGAGCTGAAGGTCGTCGACGGCGAGTTGGGTCGAGGGTTGGGCTACTGCCAGGCTGCCGTGGCTGCGGTTTGAGTTGCAGCAGCTGCTGTTCCGTGACAAAGAGAGGAGCAACTGTTCTGTGGCTGCTGTTTGGGTTTAAAGGTTCTGGAGCTTGGGAGTTGCAGCAGCTGCTGCCTGGAATTGGTTGCAGCAGGTAGTAAGTCACTGCAGTGGGTCTGCAGCCAACTGTCGTGGCTGCTGGCCTATTATTTGGCAAAATTTGGAGCTGGCTGCTGGCTGGAGTTGAAGGATTTGAAGCTCGAGAAGGGTGGTGGTTGTGTCTGCAGGTGGTGGCAGCCGCGGGTCTGCAGCAGCTGCTGCTCCGTGGCAGAGGGAGGAGGTGTTTAGGCTTCATGATTAATGTACACAAAGTGACTGAAGGTGCATTTTGTTTTCTTCAACTAAGAAATTAGAGTTGAAAATTGTCAGAGAGATTTGATTTTGGTCAATTGCTGGATTCTTGCTGGGTTTGGGAGCAAGAGGAGGAAAACCTAGTAAAGTATGAGTTTTTTGTATGCCATAGGAAGTAGAGTTCAAATCTTTGCTGGGTTGTTGTTAACCAGATGGCAATAGAGTTTTCAATATATTGTGCTGGGTGAGTTGGGTATAGTGTCGGTGCACTTGAAATTGTTGCCCACTTTTCCCACTTTTTTGTTTTTTGTTTTTGTTTTTTTTTTTGGGCTTGCTGTGGCTGCTGGCTTTTTTGGTTGGGTTTGTCAACCCAATTGTGAAATTAAAAATGGAGGGCTTTAAAATATAGGCTTGGGTTCTTGAAGTAAGGTAGCTAGTGTTGCTAAATAATTGTAATTGTGAAAGATAATTGCTTGAGGCATTTTTGGGTGTGTGTGGGTCTCTTAATTTGCGGAAAAAAAAATATAATATCGTTCTTTCACTGTGTAGGTACACAAATGATGACAAGGTTGCTCCCGCCATTAGTGGCCCTTTTTCTCTCTTGTGAGTACGTAGGTAAAATTGCTTAAACCTCAAAGCTTGGTAATGTAGGCTTGTACTGGAAACTTGTGCCCTTACGCATATAGCTTGAACGATCCAAAATGTGGGAGAAACCACATAAATAGGTTTTGCTTCGCACACTTGTGATCATCAATGTGCGAAGCTTTGTTGAATGTTTGGGATTTTAGACCTTCGCAGGTATGTGAAGCTCTAAGCCTTCTCATGTGGGAAGCTTTAGGCCTTCGCATGTGGGAAGCTCTAGGCCTTCGCATGTGGGAAGCTCTAGTCCTTCGCATGTGGGAAGCTCTAGGCCTTCGCATGTGGGAAGCTCTAGTCCTTCGCATGTGGGAAGCTCTAGTCCTTCGCATGTGGGAAGCTCTTGTCCTTCGCATGTGGGAAGCTCTTGTCCTTCGCATGTGGGAAGATCTAGGCCTTCGCATGTGGGAAGCTCTAGTCCTTCGAATGTGGGAAGCTCTAGTCCTTCGCATGTGGGAAGCTCTAGGAGAACCATATAAATAGATTTTGCTTCGCACACTTGTGATCATCAGTGTGCGAAGCTTTTTCCTTGTTGGGTCATTCTCCAATTGTTGAAGGGTTGGAGAATCATATAAATAGATTTTGCTTCACACACTTGTGATCATCAGTGTGCGAAGCTTTTCCCTTGTTGGATCATTCTCCACTTGTTGAAGGGTTGGAGAACCATATAAATAGATTTTGCTTCGCACACTTGTGATCATCAGTGTGCGAAATGTATGATGTGATGCACAAACGGCGCCAAATGTTGATGCACAAAATCGAGTGGACTTTGGAACAACGTAAAGTGTCAAGGTGAGATGACCTTCACTAGATTGTTCAGATCATCAGGTGAAGATAATGTATGATGTGATAGAGATGGGAAGCAAACACGAGATGTACGTGGTTTACCCTAAGTTGGGCTACGTCCACGAAGGTAGAGGAGTTCTCATTAATAATGTAAAGTTTACATAATACATGGGTTTAGGCATAATCATCATTAGTGAGTTCTAATAAAGGATTAGAGGGTCTAAGATCATAAGCCCTTAATTGTGGGAGAATGATCTTCTTTTATAATCGAGAAGAGTCCCATGTTTTCGTCCGTGGTCGATGTGGGACTCTAGGAGCTTTCTCTGGTGTTGACACGTGTCATGTCGTGATTGGCCTTTGGGTTGGAGAGAAACTCATGTGCTTCGGCGAGGGCGCCTCAGCGCGAACCCTTCAGTAGGTCTCTGAAGGTACGAAGTTGACCGGTGCTTGGTAGTTTCGGGATTGGTGAAGTATGGTACAAACAAACTTAAACAATCAGTAGTGCCAAAGCCAATTGCCAAACCACCTACCACATTAAGGCATGTTAACTTAAGTTAGAAAATTTCTTAGGTTGATAGCAATAAGATTGTCCTCGTGAATAAGAAGTGGCAATATAAATAGGAAGTGTCAAATCCATGTTTATATGCTTTATTTGAAGAATGAAAATTGTGCAGATTCCAATTTTACTGGAAGCATCTGTATTGAAAATTCTGTCTCTATCTACTCTATGCTTCCTTTCTCTTTCCCTTCGAAGCCAAATATTCTATTTTTATTATGTAGAGTACATTGCTTCCTCTCTCTTTCACCTAGAAACGCTTCTTTAGTTAACTAGTATATCTTTTTTCGCTTTGATTTTGTGACCATGTAGTGTTGTGTTGTATAGGTTAAGAAACTGGAGGAGCTTAGGATTGGAATACCTTCAACATACGCAAGCACTTTGAAAGTTTTACAGGTAAGTTGTCATGTTTTACTTCTGTTATATTTTTAATTCATTATTCAGACATAAATTGTGCACAATTTTTAGTAGTTAAATATCTCATAGCATCACACTAAGCATGTTCTTGAGAACGAAATGCAGAAAATGATTTGGTCAAAAGCATTGTATATGATATGATATTGCAAATAAGGCCTATTAGTTAGTATATCGGTGAATAATTATCTTATTTTCTATTCATCATTCCTCTAAATCATAGAGGTATTTATACAAGTAGAAATCACACCTAATTACTTGATCCATGCCTAATTATACAACTTACTCCTATCACATGATCAAACCCTAAGTACGGCTTTAAAATTACATAATCAAAGCTCGATTCATTTCCATGTTACATGTTAAGATTCGTCTTGGTGATGGTGATTTGAGGCTGTTCAAACTGGAATTGTTGTGGGTATGCTTGAATTTGGCCAAATTTGGGTAAGAACCGTGAAACTCTAATCCTAATTTAGCCCTCTTTCAAATTTAAGAGCGTGATTCGTTGTGAATCATGTGCAATTAAGTGTCTTTGGACGTATTTGGCCAATGGTAGAAACGGGACAGATTTGATATGAGTATTTCGACGAAAATTTTGATGTTTCTGTGTTGGAATTAAAAGAACTATGCATGCTGGATTTGTACTAAAGTGTCATGAATTTTTTATAGAATGAAAAGAACTTTGCGCTCTGTAATGTTATTTTTATTCAGTCTGTATCAGAATGTCGCAAGCTTCTTCTTCGCTTCCAAGCTCTACCTATCTCGACACGCTGACGCAAGAGATCGAGAAAAAGCTTCAGCAAGTATTGAACTCTTTGTTTCCCGTTTGGTTACTCAGAATATCTAGAAAAATAAGTGAAATAATGAATAATTGAATTTCTAATTGTTTGAATCAAATTACTGTCACAATTGACTCTAATTTAGTTATTTGAATTTAGTTGAGATACCAGTAGTTTAATTGTTCTATGTCAGAATTCGTAAATTAATTTAAATTGTTGGGTATTAGAGTACGTAAATTACTTTAAAATTTTCTGATTTTTTTTTATATATATTTTTCTTTGGAAGCAAACTGAAAATCTTTCATACGCATTTTGCTCTGGTGATTATTATGGAAATGTTTGATTTGGCATTGTGTGAATAGAAAGTTTGGATTTAGAGAGCGTTTAATTTTTGAAGTTAGGATTTTATTAATGTCATTGCTGGCATAAAAAAAAGTGCTTGGGAAATTATGGCCTAACTTGGTAGAGATTTCTTTGTGTTTAATGTGTTGTAGGCGCTGGCTTCTTTGTCACTGCGGCAAAATTTGTTGCAGGAGTTGTTTGCTGACATAGCTTTGGAGATCGATGAGCGAGGTGAAAATTCTCCATAGAGTTGTCTATTTTTGGAATTGACATTCAAATGTTTTCAGTGAAAAGTGGAAGAGTTTGTTTTCATTATGAAGTATAGTTTTACTTATTAGACTGAACATTTGTTTTAAACATTGATAGTATAATAATTTCATCGTTTTCAAGTAATATGAGTAATACTGCTTAGGATTGGCTGAAAATAGTTTATTTAGCATAATAGTATGTTCAGTTTTAAAAATTATGAGAATACTATTAGGAACATGATTGCGTTACTACCTTGGTATATATGTACTATAAGTTCTACAGTTGATTAGTATATATGTACTTGGAATATTTTAGACAATGAGCAATTCAACATTGCTATAAACTTGCAAAACGTTAAGAACCCCACCCTTAAATAGGGTTGTAAATAGATTTCTACATGTATGTAAATAGTATTGCATATTGTATATATATTTAAAACTTTCTACATGGTTTATACAGTTTTAAATAGTTTATTTAGTTTTAAAACCCGCAGCAACGCGCGGACACCGATTACTAATATATAACTAGTAATAGACATTGGTGATGACCAGGTTCTTTGAATTTCATCAAATAACTAGTTGTTATTTGGGTGAGCATTTTGAGGATTGAACCGGGTCGAACTTATTCAAGGACCAAGTTAGAAATTTTAAAAGTGGTAGACTAATTTTAGCTGAAGATAAAAATAAGCTACGCCAAGAAAAATTACATTGAAATGTTTTGGGCTTGAAAGATGCAATTAACAATGACTAAAAAGTAAAACGTATAATTTGTTCATTCTCTTTAGCACCGTCTAAAGATCGTCTAAAGATCATCTCATGAAGTTTTCATTTGATTTGAAGACTATTTAGTTTTATATGAATTAAACAAGTTAACGGTTAATCATGAGGATGTTACTTATTATCATAATCATCGATTTATTCGACATGTATGGATGACTAAACAGTTTTCAAATTAAATATTTTTTTTAGAAAGATATTTAGATGATGATAGAGAAAATGAACATTATAAAGTTTGTTCGATGAATTGATGTCACGTTGTTATGTAAGGATAAATGACTCCTTACATGTAAAAAACCAAGTATTATCCGAACGGATACACTCAGATTGGTTCACTCTTCTAGGCTATTTGAAGATAAATATATACATTAAATTAATATTACACGTGTCTTATTTTTAGTGGGTAATTCTACAGTAAGTATGTAGGATTGATTTTGGTCCCTAAATTAAAATTTTGTGTGTATATGTCCTTGAACTTGTCACAATATGAAACAATGGTCCTTTTGGGTAACAATCTTAGAACTTTAGTCCAAAAAGACTATTGCTCTACATTGTCACAAATTCAGGGACCAATACTCATGGATTTTTAGTTCATAACCAATGCTCCAATTGGATCAAAGTTCAACAATCAATGCTCCAATTTATTTATCTTATTCAATTGGAAGTTTGAAGGATGTTAAAAGCGTTGAAAACCCATAAAGTTTGATTGAGTTTTAATGAAGGTTTAACTGCATTTTACACCACAAAGTTTGGGGGTCATTTGCAAAATGAGCCACGGGGTTTAAATTTTTGCATATTACACCATGTGGTTTTTGAATTGTACAAATTTAACATCTCCGTTAATTTCATTGTCTAATTAGATGTTAAGTACTGACGTGACATAGTATGGGCTCACATTTGAAGCACACGTTGACCGTCAATTTTACCGTTTAGTACTTTACTCTTTTAATCCTTATATGAAATTGACGGTCAACCTGTGCCTCAAATGTGGGCCCCACTCTATGCTACATCAGCACTTAATGTCTAACTTTTAATGAATTGCCTCAAAATCTTTGTGGGAGGCATGATTTGTTTTTATTCCGATAAACCATATATTTAGAATAAGGGGTGAGGGAATAAATTGGTAAAGAACTCGCCATGCATGAGATTCAAACCTAATATCTCTAACTTACAAGTGAAGAAAAATACCACTAGATCATAATACTAAATGACATGGAATTATGATTTGTTAAAGCCTAAAATATGTTAAAAAATTCCTCCAAATCTATGAAATCCTTTAGTTTTTTAAACCCTTAAAAATCAAATCATGATTAAATACACCTTAACGTTTATAAACTTCTTTAAAATTTAAATTAAATACATTTGAATTTTTGTGGACTTCTATAAACTCCTTTAAAATTCTAATTGAATACTGGCGGAATTTTATAGATTCATTTAAAAGTCCTAATTGAATAATTTTTTCCTTTTGTTGGAATTTGATTTTATGCTCACAATTCGCAAGGAAAAAAAGATAAATGAGTGAGCCCAAATCGAATTGTTATTCGATTGGTTGGACTAATAAGACTATTTTTGTGAAAAACAAAATCAGACTGAATCAGTTACGCTTGGCTTTTTATTTTAGTAGTCGAACCATGCCGATTATGTCCACACTTACTAAAAGAGGGTGGAACTTGAAATATGAGCAAAGCTTATAGGCAAAGGAGGGACGGAGAAGAGTGATTTGAAATAGGTGAAGAAATAAGGATGAATGAATGAACTGTTGTAAAATACGGGCATATTAGCGTGCAGTGGAAAATAAATGATATGCGATATTAATTAGGTTCAACAATTGCCTACATCCTCGGAGCAACAATATTTCCATTATATATCCAAAATGATCAGAGTACAAGATTTCCCTCTATCTCTCTTTTCTCTCTTTCTCTTTCTCTTTCTCTCCTCTGTCTGCCCTCTCTTTTGTTTTTTTTTTCTCTACCTTCTTTCTTTCTTCTGATTGTGTTTTATAGATGAGGAATGGTGGTGGGTGAGTAGATAAGAAAGTGGGAGGGGGGGGGCATCCACCTTGTGTGGTACGAGGATCGAGATGACATAGCAAGCAATGTCCACGCTAATTCACGCCATTCTTCAGAACGTTGACATTCTTATCTTCCCCTAACGAGCGGGAATATCGCCTCATTAAAGTGACATTTCGCAAAATTAGCGGTAAAAGTGATCTTGCAAAGAGAATCATAATGACAAGATTCACATCCTTCTTTGAGGATTCATATTGGTAATGCTATGGGGCATAGTTTGACACATTAACCGCACACCCAAATGCTTAAGTATAAAACTTGGGTCGCACCCAGAACCAAATCAGAATCTAAAATAAGTTGGGTGGAGATGGACCTCATTTACATGAATCAAAGAACCTCGCTCTCATTTAATTAAGTTGAAGAACTACCGTCTCTCAATTCATTCAGAAAAACTGTGTTTTAATTTGATCAAGGAACTTCTGGTCCGATCTTTTTTTTTTTTTTAATGTGATGAGGATCAAGGAACTTCTAGGTCCTGATATTTTATGTGGTATATATTCATCATAACAAAATATAATGCAATAAGTAAATAATCGCACAGACGTATAATTCCACCCAACCGTAAATAAATTACGTTAAAAAATAAAGCTTGTGACAAGGGCTTTAATTAGCATCCTTCACATAAATAAATTGCATTAAGTAAAAGCTTTAAAATATAAATGTTAGGAAGGGTGGCAGTGCCGCACCTTCAAGTTACCGCTAAGTTAGTATAAATAAAATTGCTGGTTATGGGACTACTAGCCCAAATGATCTTTAGACCAAATAGATATGAAATTAGCTTCTCTAAACTACATGTTCAAGGCTTGTGGGTTGTGAGACTTGTGTCCATCATGGCAACAAGGACGAAAAAATCCAAAGTCTAAAACATGAGACCAAAACATAAGCCCAATGCCACATATAGGCTACAAAAACATGAACTCTCACATTAGACCAAAAATGAGCTCTAAATTTAGCCAAAACATAGGCCCAAATCCAACTATCAAATATGTGGTTTTGAGCTCATTCAAAAGAGGCTCCACTTGGTGTTCCTCCTTCGGTGAGTTCAAAAGCCAAACGGATTCAACAAGTTTTGGAGTCAAGAGTAGTTTCTAAGAATTCTTAAAAATCCAACTCGTCTGATCCGGCCTAAATTTAAGTATGATACGATGAGAGGATAGTGAATAATTTTCATGAAGAAAAAGGTTTCCATCCGAGGTCGAAAGTTCAAGTTTGAAGGCCGCAACATGGCTGTCGTTCGTGTAATTAGAACAACTTGGATTGGAATTTCAAACATCCGGGAATGTTCTCACCGCTCGATCTTCCCGAAATGATATGTTATAGATGTTGGGCACATAAACAACTTTCTATGAAGGACATGTTCGATCCGAACTAGAGATGATAGAGATTTGGTGCATTGAACTGTATGACGCATTTTTCTAATAAGTCAAAGTTAGTACCAATTGAACAAATATGAAATAAGTAATTTAATACAATTTAAGTGTAGATGAGTTTGTGAGTTCTTTCCCTTTGAGGTATGAATAATAAGATGACTTTCTTATCTCGTAAGATTGCCAAAAGAGGTGATAGGTGGCGTTGTTCCACCGGGGGTTTCATGGCGTTGTGCCTCCACCGACACGAGAGCTTCGTGCCGATAACGTGCCGTAAAATACAGGCATATTAGAGTGTAGTGGAAAGTAAATGAGATGCGATATTAACGAGGTTCGGCGATTGCCTACATCCTGAAAGAATATTTCCATTATATATCCGAAATGATCGGAGTAATAACGGCTTTCCCTCATCTCTTTTCTCTTTTTCTCTTTCTCTTCCTCTATCCGCTCTCTCTTTTGTTCTTTTTCTCACTTTTCTTTCTTTCTTCCGATTGTGTTTATGAAAGGGAATGGTGGTGGGTGAGTAGATAAGAAAGTGAGGGGCATCCAATCAAGACTTTTTTTAGCAAGCAAGGGGAAAAGTTTCACAACATGAACATCTTGATTTTTTATTTTTATTTTGTATGTACTTTCTTATAAATTTCTTCTATACCTCTGTTACCATTCTTCATTTATGAAGACCATGTGCAATGGTCTGGGATAAAACTTAAAAGTTTTAAGTCATAATCCACAAACAGCTTTTCTCCTTCAATAATTATCGCTTAAAATTTTAGTCCAAAATTATTGAAGAATGATTTTAGCCTAATTTTTTTTGGTAACTTTTTAAAAAACAAAATTTATATAGATTATCCTAATTTATTTTTATGAACATTTTAACTTAAAAATATTTAAATTCTGATCAATAATAAAAAATGACTAAACTTACCCCATGAAAATCACTAAACATCTTCATCATTTGACCAATTAGGTCCTCTAACATGATCTTTTAGCATCTTCAAAAATTTAGAAATAGGAAGAAATAGTTTTGGAAGTGGGTAGAAAGAAAAAAAATAGAGAAATTGTATGAGAAAAGTGAAAATTTTGAAAAAATTGAAATACCAAGATGGATATAATAGTAGTTAAAAAATTGAAAAATCTAACTGCAGCGGGTGATTTGGCTAATTAAAAGAGTTCAAGGATTAATTAGCTAAAAGTAAAAATCATGGGCAAATTGTAAATGCCTTACGAGTTCGGAGGTAAATTGTACTGTAATTTGCATCTCAGAAAACACAGAAGGCAAAGAAGGAAAGGAATCACAGAGAGAGAGATGGGGATGGAATTGGTGGAGCTCTGCTTACAAGCCGCCTGTGAAAGCAAAGACAGCGTCGAGAAATGGAGGAGGCAGCGACGGAGTCTCGAGCGCCTGCCTTCTCAGCTCGCCGACTCTCTCCTCCGCCGCCTCATCTCCCGCCGCCTCCTCTACCCTTCCTTACTCGAGTAAGTTTCCCACCTTCTTTTCTGTTTGTTTCCCGAGAAACCCGTGTCCAAAATCTAACAAAACTGCTACAAAATTACTTAATTTTAAAGAAATTCGATTACTTGCGAATGGAAATTAAATGTGTTGTGGGGATTTGGTGTAGATTATTCAAAAACAGCGTGGAGGAGGTTGATCTGAGAGGCGAGAGCTCCGTTGACGCCGAGTGGATTGCATATCTAGGGGCATTTCGGTACTTGCGATCTTTGAATGTTTCTGATTGCCGTAGACTCACTGCCTCTGCTCTTTGGCCCATTACAGGTACAATGCTATTTGTATAAATTTTTCTATCTCTTTGACCGAAATTAAAAGAAAGATTGAATTTTTGATCATGGGGTTTAATGAAAGTTTTACAATTTTACTGGGTTTTTTTAGGGATGGAGAGTTTGAGGGAGTTGGACTTTTCGAGATGCTCCAAGGTTACTGATGCTGGGATTAGGCATCTTCTATCTATTACAACTTTGGAAAAGTTGTGCATTTCTGAGACGGGTGTGTCGGCGAATGCGGTTATGCTTCTCGCTTCGCTGAGAAACTTGTCTGTCCTGGACTTGGGTGGTTTGCCTGTCACTGATCAAGCACTGTGTTCTCTTCAGGTAATTCGGTTTTCGGATGTTTAGGCATATATATTTGATCATTGATTGATAGAAGTTCTCGGTATTGACAACGCAATTTATGTCTTTTCTTAAACTGTATGCTTTTCTTAGGTTGTCACTGAAGTAAAGACATGATCTTTGTTAACGTCGTTTTAGGTTGATCTTGAAATTTCTGTTGTATATTTCGTGTGGTTTGATTTATTGAATTTGGCCCTGATATCTTGGCAGCTGAACTTAATTTGTTCACCTTTGATGCACGCAGTTATATCTGCTTATTGCAGTTCATACATGATTCTTTTCTTTCATTCAATGTTTACTGGATGTTTCAAAGTTTATTTCTGGGTATTTATATTCCCTCGACCGTTGCCATTTCACTCTCAACTTCATGTTTTGTAATATTTTTTCTCAGGTACTTACTAAACTGCAGTACCTTGATCTTTGGGGGAGTAAAATATCTGACAAAGGTGCTGCTCTTCTTCAAACGTTTCCCAAGTTGAGTTTCCTCAATCTGGCTTGGACCAGTGTGACGAAGTTGCCAAATTTGTCATCCCTTGAATGTCTAAACATGAGTAATTGTACAATTAATTCTCTACTTCAGGTGTCATTGACCAGCTTTAATTGTACAATTAGAGCTCCTTTGGCTAAGCTTATTGTTTCTGGAGCTACATTTGGGGACGAGTTTGAAGCCTTCCATTATATTGAAAAATCTTTTTTGACCTTTTTGGATTTATCCAACTCCTTGCTTCAGAAATTCTACTTCTTATCTCATCTAAATGCTCTGGAACACTTGGATCTCAGCTCTAGTACAATAGGGGATGATTGGCTTGAACTAATTGCACGTATTGGAGTAAATTTGAAATATCTAAATCTTAGCCGCACCAGAGTCAGCTCTGCTGGAGTTGGAGTTGTCACTGGACATGTACCCAATCTTGAGTTCTTGTCAGTATCTCATACATCGGTTGATGATGTTGCCTTTTCATATATTAGCATGATGCCATCTGTGAAAGTTATTGACTTGAGCAATACGAACATTAAAGGTAAGGATTTTAAATACAAATGCTAGAGCTCTGGTTTTGTTCATCATTATGCAGTGATTAGAAAATCACTGCATACAGTGAAATGAACAATTTGCAGCTGCAGGAATTTGTGACATAATCATGTGTTTTTTCCTTTCCCAGGTGTCATTCGCCAGGTTGAACCTGAGTCAGGTCCAGTTCTCTCGCTGTCAGCACTTCAAAGTCTCCAACACTTGGAAAAGTTGAATTTGGAGGATACGCAAGTTACGGATGCAGCTCTGTACCCTTTAAAGAGCTTCCATGAGTTAACCGATTTATCACTTAAAAGTGCTTCTCTTACAGACATCTCCCTTGACTACACATCATCTATACCAAAGCTCACAAATCTTTGCATTCATGATGGTGTTCTGACTAACTCTGGGCTCAGTTCATATAAACCTCCATCGACCCTAAGAATGATGGACCTGAGTGGTTGTTGGCTCTTAACCGAGGTTGCAATCTCATCCTTCTGTAAAGCTCATCCTCAGATTGAATTAAGGCATGAACTTGCTCATATCTCTCCGTCAAAGCAGATTGTTTATAATAGTCCATCTTCTTCACGATCAAATATAAAGGCTTCACAAGTGAAGCAGAAGCAGAAGCAGAAGCAGGAAACAGTACCTGTGTTGCCATGTTTTCTAGGTATAACTTATGTACTAACATATTTTTCGGCAGCAGTATTTATATGCATCATCCAATTTAATTCCTAAACTTTATGAACCAGATCAAAGATTGAAGTATAGTAGAGAGGAGCTACTCGCTCTGCAGTACTCATCGTTATCCCTTGCGCCTCCTGATCAGGGTGCTGTATTACCTAACACAGAATCAGATTAAACCGGAGCAGTTCGTACGGTTGCATCCAGATTATTACAATTCATCACCCTAAGTACGGTCTCAACTTGTCTGCCATTGGTATCTTGTGCTTTGTAAATATAGTTGAGATCCTTTCTCTGTTTCTTTTCCAAGGATGGCTACAAGTCACTGTAGAAAATGAGATTGATGTCGTTTCTGTATATTATATTGCGCCGATAATCGGAAGCGACATGCCGTTTTGTGGTTCTCAAATTTCAATGGAACATTCAACCCCATTGCCATTCCTTTGTTTCTAATTCTCATTCCAATCCCCTCAAAGTGAAAATATCTTGAATGTAGTGAGTTATTCCAATTCGATCCAAGGTAGGTCTTTATGTGCTTTGGATCTTTAAGGAAATTTCCCCGATTATCAATTTTTCGGTAGTTCTTAAGTTACAGACCACAAGCCACTTGCAAGTGATGGATTGCTCTGGTGGTCTTTTTCTTCAACCCACGACATCCTAAGTTCGACACCTTCCTCATAGTGTAAATTAGTGTGGAATATCGTTTGACTAAAAAAAGTTACTAACCACTTGAGAAAGTCAGCTAACCCTCAACCAAAACCCTTCAGAAAAGACAACTAATTACGTTACAAAACCCTTAACTACTAATTAAAGTTAACAAACCACTGAAAAAACACAAGTAATTCTCAGCCGAACATCTAAAGTTTAAAGTATTATTTTCTATAATCCCAAAAGAATCTCTAGAAGAGGGAATTGATGGTGATATTACGACTGCTTAAATTTGAGCATCTGTAGTACTGCGTACTGCTGCACCAGCAATGCTCGCCAGTTTTAACTAAAATTAAATCTTTAATTACATGCTAATGATATCGAACCATTTGCGGGATGGAACCCACATGCGGGTTGGCCGTACATAGGAACACATTGGCTAACCCGCATACGGCTTGGCCGTACAGCTGACTGCCAGGTCATCTAATCCCACACAAATGCACACGAAAAAGTAGCATAGAGTGGCACAGAAAAATTGGTCAAGAGAAGACTCAAAGTTGAGGGTTTAGATCATTTGGATGAACAAGTATATCAGCATTTTTCTAAAGTACATCCATGTTCAGTAAACATAACTTATCAGGTGTACAAATAAGCATATGTACAGTCGCAAATATAAAAACAAAGACAAACTAGAACAGAATTTGTCAAATTGATTGTCGTCTTTGGGTTTCCGACTCCACAAGTACATATCTTTCCGGCATCGGGCTTATTTTGCACTCTTGTACATGTTATCGATCAAATCCTGGGCATCAAAAGAATTTCCAGTCAGCACTTTCACCCACATTAACATATCCTTATATATGTAAGAAATACTCGATCGTAAATGATTACTCGGAAATTAATCAGTGTATTTTTATCATAAATAATTATCCATAGTAATCCATGCACTAAAGACTTGAGCTGCCAAAAAACTTGTGCAACAAGGAATTTCCGTTTATTTAACTAATCAGCTTGGATGATCCATGCAACGGTGATCATTAAAGCCTCTCTCATCCTGACTTCATGCGTCATATGGATTGACAGACGCAAACCATCTATCAACATAGTCACAGAACATATGTATTCTTAGGTCCCTATATCAGATACCATGTTTCACGACTTCAAATAAAGCTAAGAATGCTTTTTGAACTGTGTCAATGCAATGACAAATATACAAGACTTTCAAAAATCAAGCAATAAATATCAGATTACCATAGTGGTGCAAAGGTGTTAAAGACGTCGTTCGCACTTCACATTATGTGTATTGTAAAAACAAGTATTTCGAAATTTCACAGAGAAAACAACAGGATAAAAGTTACCTTGTAGTATTTAAGCAACTGGGGTCTCTTTTTCTTGTATGTTGGAGTGATCAGGTCACGCTCCATGTCAAATGGTTCTGGGTCGAGGTGAACAGCTTTTATAACCTCAAAACCTTTCAACTGCCAAGAACAACACAAGAGCATCAAAAACAGCTTCATAGGATTTTTCAAAAGGCAAAAATAATTCCCTGGCCAATGACTACAAATCGAAGAACTCAAATTAAGAAAATAGAAACCTTTTTCTCTTTAGCGATCTTATTCAGCTCTCCAAGTATGTACTCTTTCACCCTTGTATTTTCACAAAGAGAATTGAAATCACCAGAGACACCATTTTGTTCAGCCCAACTTTCAATTGCTTGCTTCTTGGGATTAATTACTGCGATCAGGAAGGACTCAAAGCTATTCCCATAAACCCATATCTAAAATTGGCAAAACAAATTACAAATCATCAAACTAGTATAAATTCATATCAAGCGGTTGAAACCACTCCCACTCTCTCACGTGTACGCACACGCGCACACACACACACAGTTGACAATCTTTAAAGCAGAATATTGCGCATTTAATGCTTGCATCACTTACACAAGTCATTATATAGAAAAGAACATTTTCTATTATAAAGGTGCATGAGAATATAAACACAGAAAGAAAATAGCAGACAGAATAACATAATTTTGAAATAGAATTACAAAAGCAGAAAGGCATACCGCTTCAATATCAGAAACAAGTCCATAAATATTCTCCAAGTTTTCAACTGCAACATACTCTCCTTGTGAAAGCTTGAAAATATTCTTCTTTCGGTCAATGATTTTCAAGCTTCCATCCGATTGCCACTCCCCAACATCCCCTGATGCACAGATAATTATGGGCAAAGTTAAATGTTTGGGGTGAATGATATGGAAGCCATAGTAGATTATGAACTACACAAATATGAACAAACCTGTATGGAACCACCCGTCTATCACGACCTCTTTGGTGAGGTCCTCGCGTTTGTAGTACCCTGAAAACAAAGTGTTTCCCCTTACACATACTTCTCCACGCGGTGTGTCTGAAAGAGCATCATATCCCATTTCAGGGACAGATTCTAGGCACACATCCATATTTGGAACAGGAGGACCCACAGTGCCAAGCATTGACAGTTCATTTGGCAGTGATACAAATGTCCCCGCACAAGTCTCTGTCAGACCTACAGTAGTATATGGAATACGTTATCAATATATCAAGCAAGATTCAATAAAGTCGAAGATAAAATGAAAACTAGCTTATATAATCCAAGCTCCTGAAGATAGCTTACCATATCCTTGTAAAACATGAGCGCATGCCACCACTCGTAAGAAAGCTTCTACATGAGTAGAAAGAGGAGCAGCTCCAGACAGAATAAGCCGCACCCTGCCGCCCAATCCTTGCTTTACCTGAAGTCGTCAGAACATAAATTAGGCTCAATCTAGGAAGGATAATAGGGTTACAATTGCTGTTCATAGCATATACAGCATGTTCAAGTAGGAAAAAACAAATAATAAATAAATAAATTCCACTACCTTACTAAACACAACTTTGTCAGCAATTGGAGACGCCTGTACATGCCCATGGCCTTTTTGCATGTTATGATACTTGCTGCAGCACCAGATGAAACATATCAGGTTGCAATAACAACTATCCTGTTACCTACTGCCATTAAGAGCACAAGTATCTATATCTACTTCAAGCCTTAATATCAAGTAAGCGTAAGGTCACTAAATTTGCAGTGAATCCACACAGGTTGTAGTATATGCTCAACAAACAAATAGACAGGATATTTTAGGGAAAAAATAGCAATCCACATGCAAGTACAATGTATCTTGTTTACGAAGTAAGAAGAAGGGTACAAAGGATAGGATAAAACACAAATTCAAGCTTCTTTTCACAATAGGCATGTAGAAAAATTCGAAAAGAAATAATGTTTTACTAATCATCAAAGCAAAGAATGGCACTTACTATGAATATGCAAAATTAAACATGGTCTTTTTCACAAAGCCGCCTGACGAAATCCTCTGCGTCAAGCCTGGAAATGCGCATAGAAATTATATAGCATATCAGTCAGTTGAAGTTATTATGCATTTATTTGATGATATAATTGCATCAACGAGTAAGAAGCCTCAGTTCCGTGGCTAAAATCATGAAAGGGATTCCTCCACTGAGATGAATAGTTTCCTTCATTACTTTCCACTCGTGTGGAAGATCCAGAAAATCAAATTCACTGGAAAATACATCCAAAACGGTAAATGTATCTATATTACCACTATTCTCAAAAGCTTATGATGTTAGGATTGGTATAATGATTACTTTATATTACAACAGACCCCTCAAATGTGAGCCTCTCTCCACCATTGGAGCCCAACATGTTAATATTAGAAGGTTGCAATTGCAAGGATTTCAACCTAGGGTCTCTTGTTCAGGTGCCGTGTTAAAGGTTGTTGGTTTATCACTGTTCCCAAAAGCTTAAGATGTTGGAATGTGTGTCAACAAGTACTTATAACAGTACCTGCGTAGATTCTGTCCAATACACGAGGAACAGCACAGAAGATAGTCGGTTTTAACTCCCCAATGTCTTCAGTTAATAATTTGACATCCTGCAGAATAAGAAATAACTTATAAGTCAATATCACATTTATAATTTACGGTTATAAACGAACACGAAGTTATTGTACTCACCCCACGCCAGAACCCTATTTGGGCGCCAGTCCAGATAAATAGCTCTTCAATCACCCGATCGAAGATATGTGCAAGAGGAAGAAATGAAAGATATACATCCTTCTCACTCAACTTTAAAAATGAAAAAGAAAACAAAAAATATTTTGCAAAAAGTCAGTATTCTAAAACATAAGCAACCAGTTCTTGTTGTCACAAAATGAGGTATGCAGGTTGAAATGAAAAGGAACTCGCCTGTTCATTTACACTCTCTAGCAAACGCTTCACCCCAGCCAGAAGAGTAATGATGCTTTCATTGGATATCAATACTCCCTTGGGGTCACCAGTTGTTCCACTAGTATACATTATAGTGCAGATATCACTTTTCTTTTTCACTGGAAGGTCAAAATCTTTATTCTCTCCCTGCAGAAACATATTTAAAACTTAAACCAGAACAAATGGAAAGTACTGATCATATGGAAATGAATAATTAACCAAACTGTGAATGAATTAAGCATGACAATTACAGCCAGAATCCCTTCCTTGAACACATTACACATTTCCCCTAAATTATCACACAGTAATTATCTTTCAAACAACTGATTAGAAGTTCGGTAATTCCACACAGATAGAGAAGCACCATTTGCACAAGGGGAGTACTTCCATAAGAAATTTCCTAACTATTTTCTCCATAATAGTGATGTAGAGGCCTTTGTCCTTCTTTTCTTTACGGATAACTTTCTTTGGTTCACAAATATAATTTATTACACGAGAAGGGATTGGAAGAACAAACATATAACCCACCAGTTGCAGAAATTCACTCCATGAATATAATACCACTCCATACTGCTCAAGTGTTTCCTTTTGTTCAGGTGTAACTTTGCCAAAGCTCACAAGTGCTGTATTTAAAATAAAGATGAAAAAGTTATTTCTAATTGATAGCAACAGATACATACACAGAATCTCGAAAAAATATGAGAAATATGCAACTTACTCTTCAGATATTTTGCCGCACCAGGAAATGTTTTCAACAGCTGAAAGGGCAGTAAAAAAAGAGAACTTGAATGAGCACTAGCAGCTTTAAAATGTTTTAACTCTCAAATTGTCACCAACTAGCATTTTTTACGCAGTTACTGTCAATATTCAACCTATATTTTAAGTATAATCTGACAAGTGACAACAGTATCCTCCAATGTACCTGTACCACATTAAAGCTTTACTAAGCAATAAAATTGTACATGTAAAATCATGTACCTCAGGTATCTTCTTTTCTTCAGCAAAAGCAATTGAAACTTCAGCATGGCATATGATAAATTCCACAGCACCAGCACCTAAACCATATATCAGAGATTACGGAAAAAATATAAAAAACCATCGGAAAATCATGAAAAGCGAGTTAAGGTACACCTCAACTATATCAATCAAGCCTTCTACCCAACAGATTGGGGTGTGGGCTACATGATAAAGAAGAGATATGCCTACCTAGGGTGTCATATAAAGGCACGCAATAGAGTCCATGAGCATTGCAAGCCTGCATAAATTTTAATAAATTTTTTATTATTAACTAGAGTTTCCAAGAGAAAAGGATATTTATGTAAAAGTAACCAAATATGAATGAGCTACGACTCAGAGAACGTGCATGCCTAAGCAGATACCAGACACAAAAGAAAAATTTCTCGATGTAAACTCCTCACTTCAGAATTCAAGAGGATACCACAATGGACAGGAAAAGACTTCTTTTCTTGTTTCTTTCACGGACCGCATCAGTAGAAAATGGGAAGTAACAAAACAAACTATGCCTTGAAGGTCCTACCGGCTTTATCATGTAAGCATTTTTCTAAACAGGTAAATGAAAAGAAAATGAAAATGGAAAAAGACAGCATACTTCCATGCTCATAATCCATTCTGGGCAGTTGACACCATATATACCACACTTATCTCCCTGCAATCAGAAATAAATATGCTGAATCATAACGTGCACATAAACTGCAAGGGAAAATATTTCGCAAAGCTGTGAATGAAAAAATCAATTGGCGAATGAGAACAGATGATGACATACTTCGCCCACACCACAACTGCGAATGGCATTTCCAACTTTGATTACCATGTCATACACGTCCTTATAAGTTAGCCACACATATTTACCAGCCTGCAAAGAACCAAAACTTTCCATATTAGCTACAAGCCAAAATAATCAGTTAGAAACCACGATATGGTGGCGTCGGATAGACACAGATGATCTACAACTACGATATTATACCTGCCCATTCACAATCTCCCGACGACCAAGCATTGGGTTTCCGGGATTTTTCTCCACTGACATGCTGCAACACAAGCAAGACAATTTACAAAGAAGAAATATTCATACATAAAATAACTTCGTATTTGATTTCGTGGGTATAGCAGATCAAATTGTTATGCTTGTTCCATAGTAAAACTGAACCAAACCATTTTTCATAACTAAGCAGAGCTCGTTACCAGGCATGACCCAGAAAACCATACTTCTTCGATTAAATTACCGGATTGAAAACAGAGCTCTTCAGCAATCATTGTGCATCTCGGGATCGAAAAACCAAAACAACTTTTACCGTGAAATTTTTTACTGCACGGTCAAAACTGAATTTATTGCATTCAGATTGTGAAAAACGCCAATTTTTTTCAGTCAAAGCCACAAAATTCACAACCGAAAGTACAAAGTTACAAAATTTGACACTAAAATTCTCAGAAGAATCCGTACCGTGCTCGATTACTGAGAAATAAAAAATTAAGTAGAAACAAAATCCTTTCGAAAAATCAAATTCCAAATCGTCGAATTTCATAGTCCGATATAAACGAAGCATCACAGCTCAGTCGACTTCTCTTTTTTTAACTTAATTTTAATAAAAAATTGGATCAAACGACAAACTTCCAAGCAAAAAACATCACTTCTATTAATTATCTTTCGTTTTCTTGCGCTTTCTCGGCAACCAAACAGAACAATTGGATTAAAAAAAAAATAGTACCGGAAAATATCCCAGCAACTGTCCATTCCGGGAATCGCAGGCGGAAAGCCATCCTTAGCGAATAGGCTCCGATACACAGGTCCCTGAGACGGCTTCCCGTCCTTGGCCTCCTTCGCCTTCTCCACTTCTATCAGATACTTGTACTTCGTCGCCGCCATTTTTCAAATCTCAGTCGGATCGCACGGAGCTTCCTCCCTCTCTCTCTCTCTCTGCGAATCTGAGAAAATCGAGAGAATGCAGAAAATGGAAGGGGAAGTTAGTAATATTTATGGGGAAAAGAATAATAGTCAACGAATTTAGGTGGCAGTGGGTGGGTAGTTTGGTAAATTCGCTCACGGTTCTCAGAGGCTCTACCGCTCGCAGCTGGTGTTTTGACTTGTAGACGAAGACGAGCTCACTGAGTCACTGAGTCAGAAAAACGCAGAGAGGACCACAAAAGGGCGACTTTGGGATTTTCGCCTTGGTTTTTTGGGGTGGTGGTTTGCCGTTGAAATTTTGTGCGGAGAGAGTTCAGAGTTGATTGTGCTATTGGTCAACAAAACTGACGGCTGTGATTTGAGGATCTGGTTTTTGGGGATTTTGATCTTGATTTGCTTTTGGCCGTCCGATCTTGCTGTCTTTTTTGAAATGAGAAAAATAAAGAACTTCTTTTTTCTTTTGAACAAATCAACTATAAACTTCAATAGAAAATCAAAGAAATGTACAAAAGACAACAATTTAAGTAAAGCTTGATATTTTGTTCCTTTAATGAGATATCAAATTACCTCCAAAAGAAAAAAGAAGTAAAGCATGATATTCTTAATTTTTTTTATAGTAATTAAATTAAAAAAGAAAAACACTTTTGACAACATTTTTTTTTTTACAACAAAAGTATTATATTCGTAGTTTAAGTGAGTGTGATGTGTATATATAAGAATCAAGCAATTTGAATTTGATTTGTATTACACTATTGCCAAAGTTGTGTGAGTTTGATAAGGGTGAGTTTTATATATTAAATGTGGGACTCGTCTACTTTTTTTTTTAATTTTTTTTATCTTAGGATTGGTGACTTTATTTCTCTTTTTTGTCATTTATTGTATAGGTATCACACTCATTAATTCATTATACTAAACTCAAAAATAAGAATCGTTCTCATAGCCCTCAAATTTTTTGGCCTACTGTAGGAGTTTGATTCATATAGTAGTGGTATCATACTCAATTTTTCGGCCTAGTGTGGAAGGCCTAAGGGGAGGGGAACTGAGTATATATATAGAAGTACAGTTCTAACCAATTATCTCTAAAGGAGTTAGCAAAAGTTTTCTTTCAGAGTGTCATTTGCTAACTCATTTGGCACTTTTATGCTATTATAAAAATTTGTCACTCTAACTCACTCTTCAAATTTTATCTTTCACTTTAAAGTATTAATATCTTAACTTTATTTTACCTTGTGGGGTCCAAATTTTATATTCAAACTCTTTACCAAACAATAATTTTCAAATAAAATATATTGCAGGATCCAATTTGCTAACTTGAAGAAGTAGCAATTGATCTTGTAAATATACAAAGTCTTACTAATTCTTCAATTTGCTAATTGGGTTACTACCTCCGTTGGAGATACATTTTTCCTACGTGGCATACCAAATTTAAATTTGCTATCTAATTTCGACCTTCCTTAGAGTTGCTAATGTCATACCACTTTTTTGATAATATTTTTTTATTATTAAAAATTGAGAAAAACGAGATGAAGAATGATGATGGAGCGATATGGAGAAAAATGAATGAAATGAAGAAAAAACTGAAACGTTTAACAAAAAAAATAACAAATGTATCATCATGTAAATATTATGTTTCCAATAAACAAGATAAATTTTTGGGATGGGAAGAAGTGAAATGTAATCCAAATAAAATAAAGGAAATTAAATTAGAGTGATTAGTATTGACCAAGTAAGCTTCATATATTATAAGCAAAGTCATTGAAAACTTGTCAATTGTGCAAGAGCATTTTTTTAAGTTTGAGAAGACATAGGAAATGCTACAATTGGTTTTAGAAATGGCTATATTTGAAATTTTGAAGCTTGTCATGATAGGCTAAAGTTGAAATGGAAAAATGTGCAACTTTCACCTAGAATTTGAATTTATTACAAACTTAAAATGCTCAATAAATGTTTCAGCAAGTAAAAGGGCATATACGAAAACCATTATATAGGAATTTGTGTTTAAAAATAAATAAATGAATGACCTGAAAATAGTTTAAATTTAAGGGTTCTTTAGATATAGGCCCTTGTAACTCTTGTTTTCTAAACTTAAACCCATCTATCTTTAAACATTCAAATAAAACCCAAAATTCAAACTTGTTGACATGTGGGAAAATAAGTAACCTATTATTACAAATTATTTACAACTTATGTCACAATACCCTAATTAATTTAATGAAGCAATTTAACATTTTAAAATTCAAATAGTAGGTGCACTATTTATGGGAGTGAAAAATTGTATTCTTTCAAGAGTTGACTTCACAATTATAAATTTATGGTATGCAAATAATTTACCTATACATTTTATGTAAAATATAGTTAAATTAATTTTTAATCAAATAACATATATATAAATTTATTATGATTAGCACGTTATTTATTTTTCTTTATTTTGTAGGTAAATTATATTGCATGAATTTTTACATATATTAGACATGTTTTTTATTATTATACATGTGTGTGTGTAAAATAATTTACCTACATTTATATGTAAAATATAATTTTCGTGACATTAATTAAGCATGTATTATTACATATATTAGGCATGTTTTATTGTTATTATATATAAGGCAATGAATTTGTAACATTAATATTTTTTTTCTTTTTTTCGTTTTGGAAAGTCATTAATTCTCCCATACTACCTGTATGAAATTAATTGTATACATCAAACATTCAAATATGGGTATTTTAGGCATCCAAAAAATTTAAAATGTGTAAAGTCAAACATAATTAATCAATTTGCTTATGTGGAGTCTAGTCAATGAGTTATATTCGAGTAAAAAACTTATGTCGGGTTTTATAGAGAGAAAATTAAATTTCAAGGGCTAAAGTCATATTTTCAGTAAATTATTTAATTATGTTGATGTAGCGTCAAGTCAAAACACCTTAATCAAATGCTACAAAAGTTTAATAAAAAGTTAAAAACCAATAGATATTTAATAAAAAAATTGTTAGAGAGGAGGTGGGGATTCTAATTTCTCCTTTTAAGAACCTTCAAAATATTTCTCACTTGTTTTAGAAACAACAAAATAAGTTTAACAAAATCACATTCAAAGTAATTTGTTATATTTTTCTTGGTCCAAAGGAAACCAAGACGAGTCCCTAGTCTATTCTTGAAGACAAACCAACCAACCATATTGCAAGTGTGCTTTTCCTGCCCACGAGTCGCGCTCCCTTTAATTTGGTTTGTTGATCAGTTCATATGAGGAACTTTCTCTGAAATTTCTGGTGACATTATTTGAAGTCGGAAGTACTTATACACGGCTACTGATTTTAACGCTCTTCTTTTAATTTTGTGCAGTTATGTGCGCAAAGAAAAAATATTATAAAACATTTAATTTAGAGTGAAAATGGCTAAAAGTTGAACAAATGATTCATATGCGATCCTCCTTATGCGAAAATGGCTAAAAGTCAAATTCGCTCCTCCTTATGCGATAAAACTTCAAGTACCATCAAAATGGTTTAAGTTTTTCATTTAATTGCATCATCAATCGGCATCCTTTGTAGCTTCACTCTACCCACAGTTTTTTTCGTCATGTGGTCCTCTTCTATTTCTTAATAGGTTTAACAAATGAAATTCATACTGTTTTCCAAAAGGACATATGAATCGCGGTCCAGAACGTTGTTAATCTGTTGGGTGTAGTCTATGGGCTGCACACACCCATATGCGGTCCTGTGGAGTAAAAGGTGTGCCCAGTAGATAATATATTGGGTTTCGGTTTAGGGTTTAGAATTACCCCATATGCTATTAGCTCAAAATATATGCTTCCATGTAATCCCGAGATTGACGTCCAGCCTACAAATTTTCGACTTTCTTCTACAGTAACGAACGGCTCGAATTGAAAGCATTTTAAAATTTAAAGTAACTACAATACGAAAATAAACACACATTTTTTATTGATGCTTACTGGTTTGAGTTTCTGTCACTGTTGCTCTATTAGTATACAATTAAACTTTGTAAACACGGCTAGTTTTTTGAACCATCACCACAGGTTTGATAGTATAAACCTTTTCAAAAGGTCCTTTAATAGCGTATTGCTCGACAGTAATCTCCCACGCTAAGAGGTTACACAGATGAATATAATTAATTAATTAATGAACTTATTATGTAGGGTTGTAAGATATAATGAACCTTTTTTGCACGTCTTTTGTTTGTCAACCTGTTGTCCTAGAGTTTAACCTTTTTTTTTTCCCTCTGAGTTTAATCTTTCACATGGTGCTGATATTTGTTGACAAGCTTGAATTATGCTCTAGATTTTTCTTCGCATATTATCACGGCTCCCAACTAGTTGGAACGTACTGATGCAATGGAGTGGAACTTGAATCAAGCCTCTCTAAAATCAACACCATAGTCACTGAGCAAACAACCATCGGAATCAGACCAAAAATCTAGAGCATCAAAGTAGTGGCGAAATTGATAGCTCTCAACCCTTATGTCCAGAACAAGCCTCCACTGAAAAACTGAAACGTGCAATCTAAGGCCATTGAATCAGAAAACTGCTGCAATTTAATCTCCCACTTTGCGGCCCAAACGGCTCAGGGGCATGATAGATATTAGCGAAAAATGTGAAAAGCCATCCATAAAAATTGGCTGACTCATCATTGAAAATAGGGAAAGTTGCTTAGTCGGAATAAAAATTAATGGACCTAAACTAATAAGCAAAACATTTTGGTATGACTAGATTTTTAGAGTTATATCTAATTATCCCTAAATGTGGGGGGTATGAGATGGTAGCTTCGCCCATTGCTTCTCGTTCCCATTTCACAAACTATGAAGAAAGTTAGGTTCCATCATAAAACTAATTGGCAATATAGGGAGTAGCCCAATTATTTATAAGCACATGCAAGGTCTTATCTTTTCCCGATGTGAGATTCAATCTCAACACGCCCTCTCACATGTGAGAAATTTTCTAGCCAAACATGTGGACAACACAAACGGGGTGGCGTAGAGTATGTGTGGCCATTGGGCTTCAAACGTAAGACAACATGTTCTGATACTATGAAAAAAGTTGAGGTTCTACCATAAAACCAATTGGCAATATGGAGAGTAGGCCAATTACTTATAAACATATGCAATATCCATTTTTTTTCAGATGTGGGACTCACTCTCAGCAAATTATATTAAAAAAATAGAGAGTTTGAACTCGGAACAGTGGTTAGCATTCTCTTTGTGGCACTCTTGTGTTTGTCCAACTAATGACCTCGATCTCTTTTTTTTTTTTTTCAGAAAGAGTGAGGTGATGTCATTGACTAATTGGAATCGTCTATGCATGCATTTCCTTATTTTCTTCATCTAGATGAATACGTTATGGGCAATGCATTATGCATGTAGGTAAACCACTCGGACTCGATCTCCTTTTTGTTTTACACTTTCTTTTCAATCCAGAGCCCCACGTCAAAAACCAAACCCACATAATGGAGAATATAACAACTAAAGGAGTACTTTACATGAAATGATTTTACCGTCAAATGACGTTTCTATTTAATAATATTATGTCATGCAAAGAAAAATTTACACATGACATGATATTATTAGAGTAAGACGTCACGATAACGGTAAACTTGTTTGATATAATTTTTTTCTCCTAGTGTAGGGTTAATACGTTTCACAATTCTAGGGGAGGTAGCGCTACACTAAAATTAGAGGGAGTGAACAAAAACCAACTCAACATTAATACACAATTCAATTTGAATCAAAAGCCATTAGAATATTTCATTTATTTGTAATGCGTTCTATGGTTACACGAATCGAATCATTAATGGTTAGATTCTTTTAATAGTTAATGGTTAGATTCATGTAAACATGAAATGCTTATAAGCATTGTAACCTATTCCCAGTTTGTAATACTAATTTAACAAAAATCTGGATCAGCAATTCGATACTGTACCAAAATTTTATAGACCGCCGGGCATTGAATGTAATAAAAGCTATGCTAGCACCGTCACTAACTAACATTTTCAAAGGTATCTACCCTGTATTTTATTTTCTTTGACATTGTAAACTCATTCATAAAACGAATTGATTATGCTAATGTCCGTATACAATCAGCAATCCAACAGTCAACAAGGTTGCAACAAGCTGAGATATCCAAATCCAGCCGAACTTTTTGATGAAAATAAATATAGTAGGTGTCGGAATTGTTGAGTTTTCATCTTCTTCTTCTTCTCTCTGTATGTCCTTAGGACTAGAATCACAAGGTTAAATGATTTTTGCCTCAAAACTTTGCTTCTCAAGCAACTCTGAATTCAGAAGAAATCGGATACGGATACGGATACGGCGATACGATACGACACAATACTGCGATACGTAACATCTCTAAAAACTAGGATACGATACGTCATGGATACGCCAATAAAATATATAATTTAAAATATTTTTAACATGAAAATATCCAAATTCAAGTTCATTCAAGTGTAAGAGTTGTATTAATTGTTTTAATTAGAGACAAAACTCTTTGTATTCATCAAATTTAAACTAATTTTTGTTTTCTATTAATTTTCTCCTCTTAATTTCTCATTTGAAAGTGCAACGACATTCTAAAAATCAAATACTTGTATCCGGTGAGTATTCAGAAGTATCCAACAAGTATCGTATCCGATGAAGTATCGGATACGGGATACGCGATCAAACTGAAGTATCCGTGCATCATAGGTCTGAAACAATTGTGGATGTTATTTGGGTTGCGGAGAAGGGGGAGAGCGGAGGAACGAGGGGAATCATATTGTGCCTAAATTTCAGCAAGAGTTTTTTATTTAATAAAATAAATTAGCTTAAGATCCAGTCCACCCCATCTTTAAATCTTGACTACGTCCATGCTCATACCTAATTTATTAACAATTTTTTTAATATTTGACCAGAAAAATATATATTAAAACAAAATTAGGCAAGTGAGATATTTGAATTTACGACATCTTCAACCAAGTGAAGAAGTATACTATTAGATTAAGGATAATGCTTGTGTCCTCTCATGGAGGACTTACTTGTCCCTCACTTATGATTAACGAACATTTACCGTCCGAACATCATAATCGGAACGTTCATTCTTTTTATCATCATTTAAAGATCATATATGCGAAAAATTATTCAATTTGGAGATCTTTTAGCCATTCATATACATAAAACAAATGAACAGTTCATCATGAGGATGCTACTTGTTATCAAAATCGTTGATTGGTCTAACACATATGGATGACTAAACAATCTCCAAATTGAATTATTTTTTGCAGATATAATATTCAGATGATGAAAAAGAGAATGAACTATTCTGATTATGATGTTCGGACGGTAAAAGTTCATTAATCGTAAGTGGATGGACAAGTAAGTCCTCCCATGGGAGGACACAAGCATTATCCTTAGATTAATACCAAGTTGGTTATCTAGTTACTAGTTAAAGCGGCCGAGTTTGTGCGCATGGCAAACATCCTTTTGGGGATTATGTGACAAGTATAAAACATAGAGTGTCATTGCACCCAAGGGCGGATCCACAATGATTCAAAGTGGGTCAGTTGACCCAACGGGTGTTGAAAAGTTGGTTGGGGAGAGCCTCGGTTGACCCTATGGTCGTTTGGGCAACTGGCATTTCGTGCACACCATGTGTTCAAATGACCCCTTGGTGCAGGGACATAGCTATGTAGAGTTAGCATGAAGAAGAAGATGGTTTTACCCTATTTTTATCATTTACTTAAATATTGTCGTTTAAAAAGTTCTTACTTTAATGAAACATTGCAAATAAAAATGTATTATTATCTCTTTCCTTATCTTTTAGGACCCCACATCTCTTGACCCACCAATACAACAACCAAAACATCTATTTCCATAAAATAAAAAGTAAAACAAAATAATAAAACCAAAACAACTCACACTATATATAAATATTATATACCTTACAGTAAAACATAAAACTATTTAATGGTAAATAGCTACTTCTATTTCATATAAATAATCTTTTTAACTTTTTATATTACTAATCGACAAATGCGCAGCATGGCTTGGGAGATGATGTTCAAACAAATGTAACATTGAAAAATTTACGTGTTGTTTTCGTCCAAAAAATTTTGTGCGCTATGCCCACTCTTTTCTCACTAACCTCTTAAAGAATTTTTCCTGAATCCTGGTTGCACCACACACCTACCCATTCTATTTATGTTGTTCGCAGCAAGCACGCAATTGATGGTACCGTGCAGTGACACCACTAGGGTTGGGAATTTTGTACCGAAATACCGAAACTGTACCGAAAAAAACCGAACTTAATACCGAAAATACCGAAACCGAAAGGCCTCGAATGGTTCGGTACCCGAAACCGAAAAAATACCGAAAGTTCGGTACGGGGTTCGGGACCTTATTACCGTTTATTCGGTAATACTGAACCGAACCGAAATATATATATATCTATTAATTATTTCGTCCGTTGGATTGGTTTTCTGTTTAATCTCCACCGTTGGTTTGAGATTGAATCCAACTCTATCAAACACTTTCCCAGTTGCCTGACTCGACTTCCGTTCTTCTTCTTCTTCTCTTCTCAGACTTCTCCAACTCTCCGGCTGCCTCTCCGTGTTTCTGTCTCATTTGTGTGAAGTTCTGCAGCTCTGCAGCAATTTGGTAAGTTCTATACTTGTAGTAATTTCATATTAGGGTTTGGGTTTGTGGGATTTGGGGAATTTGGGAATAATTTTGTTTTTTTGGGTTTTCAATTTGGAGGAAGTTCTATACTTGTTTATATGTTTCTGAATTCTGATTATTCATTCTGTTAAGAAAAATTTGGTTGTGCAACTATGTGGTAAAGTTTGCCTTCGTACTTCAGATTTTATAATCTTCTAAAGTTTGATTTTTTTGCTGTGTTTGAATGAAAATTTGTGTTTGTTTGTTATTGAGTGGGCTGTATCTTGATTTTGTGTTTGGAGCTTTGGGATAAAGTTCAATTTCTATCAGTCAGTCTTATATATGGGATTCAGTTTCTAATGAATTCACTGGAATATCGTTTTCATTGCTTTGTTTAAATTGGAAGCAACTATTTGCTAGTTTGGCTGTGTTTTGTTTTAGGTTGTTGTTTGGCTATGGGACGATCATATGGAATTTGAACTAGGTTTTAGAAAGAAGGTGAAGATAAAGAATTAGATTATAACTCAATGAATTCAGTCTTCAGTATTCATCTGGTTTTACATGTAAGAGGATTGAAAGGGGCTGCCTTTAATCGAAGCAATCAGCCTTGATTCAATGGGGGTAAATTGGCCTGACATAGGTTGATTTACTGTGTGAACCTCTTTAGTATCAAACCTGCAGCATAGGTAATGATTTTCAGCTCTCTTATTTCTTCCATACTTATTTTTGTATCAATCTTTCTATGCGGTAATATAGCCACTGTTATCAAAACTAGTTTTATGCATATGTTAAGTATATATCTTGGTTTTGATTATATTTATATATTTGATTATTTTTATAAGAAAGGCTGAATTGGAAACGATTACTTATGCATATATATATAGTTTCAGCTATATATCAAATAAAGCATATGTCTGAAGTTGGAAACGATTACTTATATATGTATTGCTATCTTTATATGCATATGTATACACTGGAACAAAACCAAACTTAGTCTTCATGTTTTCTAAAGTGTGTGTGTGTATTGAGTGGGCTGTATCCTGATTTTGTGTTTGGAGGATGTTTGGTGTTTAAAAATTCTAAAATCGTACTTTTTGTGTTTTCATCAAATATGCAGACTATGCAGTGAGTGTGTGTATGCAATGAGTGTGTGTGTGTGTGTGTGTATGCAGTGTGTGTATGCAATGAGTGAGTGTGTGTATGCAGTGAGTGTGTGTGTGTATGTAGTGTGTGTGTATGCAGTGAGTGAGTGTGTGTGTGTGTGCGTGTGTGTGTGCGCATTGTGTATGTGTGTGTGCAGTATGCAGTGTATGTGTGCGCATTGTGCGCGTGTGTGTGCATTCTGTTTACAAGGATGGGATATATTATTTTGGACTTTGTGCTCATGCATGTTTATCTTAAATATTGCAGATAAGAGATAACTATTTGAAATTGTGTGAAGTTTGCTTGTATTAAGCGATATACCATTTGGTTCAGGTTAGTCTTTCTTATTCTCTTTATGGACTATATTTGTTGTATGTTGTTAGCGTGTAGGAATAACAATGAAATTAATTGGGATTTAATATTCATAGTAAAGCATGATTATAGTAAAACATGTTAGTTTGCAATTGTATGTTGTTAGTCAATTGTAAGGTTATAGTAAAACATTTGTGTGCCCTTGTTCAATGTAGGATGAATTCTATTTCTAGCCAATCTAGTACACACACTACCTATGACAACACAGATGAATTGGAATTGGATGAGTATTATGACGAAGAAGAATATGAACCGAGTGGGGAGGGTGATACAGTTAGGGAAGTAGAAGAGATTCAACCGACTTCTAGTCAAGTAGAACAAGTAACACATAAGAAATGGTCAAATAAGGGGAAGGGGCCGAGTATTGTGTGGCAAGATGCCGTTAAGGTAACGAAAATCGATGCCTCGAGGGTTAAAATGACAATAGAAATTTGCAATCTTTGCAAAGCGGAGGTACCCACCGATTCCCGAAGAAATGGGACAAAGGGTATAAGGGATCACCTAATGAAATGTGAGGGTTCTAACCTCTATAGGCCTCCCGATTCGACCCAACCCATGTTGACTCAAGAAAGGATGGGTGGTACAATGGTCCCTCACACCTTCAATAAAAAAAGGCTTGATTTGAAGTGTGTGCAATGGATTATTAAGGCGGAGATGCCTTTTAGGGTAGTGGATCAAGAAGATTTTCGAGAATGGATCCGTGATCTTAATCCTAAGTACAAAATGCCTAATAGGAAGAAGATTGCGGAGGCGGTTTGGGACTTATTTTTTATGGAGAAGGCTAAAATTATGAGTGTGCTAAGTGGTGTGAGGGTAAGTCTTACCACCGATACTTGGACCTCGATCCAAAAAATTAATTACATGGTAGTTACCGCTCATTTTTTGGACAATGATTGGCATTTGCACAAGAGGATCATAAGCTTTATGAAGATCACTTCTCACAAAGGCGATGACATAGGTAAGTGTCTAGAATTGTGTTTGAGTGAATGGGGAATTGATAAGGTGTTTAGCATTACCGTTGATAATGCTACTTCAAATGACACCGCAATTGAATACATGAAGAGGAGGCTTACATCACTTGGGACACTTTTGCTTGATGGCGCACACTTGCACATGAGGTGTGCTTGTCACATCCTTAATTTGATTGTTAAGGATGGAATGATAGAGCTTGGTAGGGAGATTGAGGGGATACGAAATTGTGTGAAGTTCATTCACTCTTCCCTCGCGAGGTTGGATAAGTTTAGGGACTTTGCCGTTTTAGAGAGAATGGATAAGATGTCAACGGTTCCCTATGATGTTCCTACAAGGTGGAATGCCACTTATACCATGCTTAATAGTGCTTTCAAGTACAAGCGTGTGTTCTCTAGAATGGCAGAGGAGTGTAGCCAATTTATCGCCTATTTTGATGAGGATGTTTCTAGAGAGATAAATGAGGTGATGGAAAGGTGCAAGCGGGTGGGACCTTCAGTGGAAGAGGATTGGAGGAAGGCGATGAGCTTTGCTCATTTCCTTAAAAGATTTTATGATTCCACCGTTAAACTAAGTGCCACCAAAACTCCTACTTCAAATTTAATATTGGGGACGGTGATCTCATTACAAGTGGAGATTGAAGAAAAAATCCAAGACTCCTCTAATCCAACTTTGCAAATTGTGGCAAGTTCCATGAAAGCCAAGTTTGACAAGTATTGGGGTGATTTCGAAAAGATTAACCCCATAATATTTGTTGCACAAACTCTTGATCCGAGGTACAAATTTCAAATGATGGAGACAAATCTAGATGAACTTGGGTATTCATGGGATGAGATAGAGGATGTTAAGAGAGAGGTTAAAAAGACAATGAACGATTTGTACAATGCCTATAAAGTGCCTTCTACCTCTCAAACCCAAGGGTCCCAAACTTCGATTGTGGAGGCATCTCCAAATGTGAGTGGTGTGAGTGGTGGTGTTAGAGACATGGATTATGGGGATGATGTGGAAGCAAGGATGGAAAAGCGGGTTATGGAGAAAAAGAAAAGCGGCTCAACAAAGGGAAATAGCAAATGAAGTTGATAAGTATTTTAACGATCCCTATGAGAGCCTACGCAATCAAGACTTCAAGCTTTTGGATTGGTGGAGATTGAATTGTTCTATATATCCAATACTTGCTAAGGTTGCTAAGGATGTTTTGGCTCTCCCAAGTAGCACCGTTGCTAGTGAGAATGCTTTTTCACTTGGTGGGAGGATTGTGGATCCTTTTAGGGCTTCCCTAACCCCTAGAACGATTGAGGCGTTAGTGTGTACTAGTGATTGGCTAAGAGGTGAACAAATGAATTTGTACAAGGAGCCAACGGAAGATGACCTCACATTCTACAAGGAACTTGAAGAATTGGAATCGCGTAAGTGGAAATGCAATTCATATTTTCTTTTATTATACATCTTATCTTAGCACTCAACACATTTACTTTCTATTTCTAATATGAATATTCTATTATTTATTCTTTTATGTAGGTACACTTAATGTTCAAGGCCAAAGTCAAGGGGAAATGCCACCACCTTCTCCTACACCACAACCACCTCGTCCAACGTCTCAACCACGTCCACCTCCACATCCTCTTTCAACTTCAAGTGGAAGGGGAGGTCAAACTTCTACAACAACTACACGGGGAAGGGTTCAAGCTTCTACTTCTACTAGGGGAAGGGGCCGAAAGGGAGGAAGGGTTGAACCTTAGGTCCTTAACTAAACTAATCATTTATTTTGGATTTGGAACTTATTTGTACTATAACTTATTTGGATTTGGATTACTTTATTTCTTTTGGGTTGTATAATTGATTGAATGGATTGAATTTGAATGGATTATGGATTGAATGGATTGAATGGATTGGATTGAATGGATTGAATGAATTAGAATTTAGAGTTAATATGTGTGTATGTATGAATATGTGAATGGATTGAATAAAATGGGCCAAAAAATTGGACTCAAAATATATTGGGCTTTTGTCCATTTCGGGGAGGCCCAATACCGAAATTGAACCGAAACTTTCGGTATCCCGAAATTTCGGTATACCGAAAATTTCGGTTCGGTTTCGGTATTGGAAATTTTCTCCCCGAAATTTCGGTATTGGTATTTCGGTTCGGTTACCGAACCGAACCCAGCCCTAGACACCACATGCACAACTTCAAGCCAATTATACTGTGCATACTACGTACAAGACTAAAAGTAAGGTGACTATCAAAATTTTAATAAGTGATGCTAGAGAGACTATCTACTTGAATTATATTTTGTAGACCATATGATGTGGCGACTGATGATTGGACTTCTTTTTTAAATCATTGAAAAAAGAATCCAACCATCAACAGTCACATCACATGATTTACAAAATAGTCTACAACCATAATCTCTCTAGTATTTTCCTTATAATACACATATTGCATGGTTTTCTTTTGGTTATAACTTTAGAACTTAGAACTTCTAACACATAAGTGCTACTATAGATTGATGAAAGAAAAACAATTTTTTTGTATAGTAAGGCTATGCTGCTATATGGGAAGTGATCATCAGTTGGTGGTACAGTTGCACCACAATTAATTTCCCAGTTTCTAGCCAAAGTTAAATTGTGGCTACAAATACGTCATCGAAAAAAATAAATTGCGGGCAAAGCTTAGCCAAGAAAAGGCAGAAAGAAAAAAAAAATGTGCTACAATTGGTTAAGCATGATATGAGAAGGAGAGAGTGACTTGTTTAGCTGCCCAGTGCCAACGAATCAGAATATTATGGTGCAAATTAAAGTCTGATACGTAACATATATTACGGTGATAGAGTGATATTTCTTTTCATTTGTAAATTATAAGAAGTTCAAAATTCGATGCTTAATTATGGTACCCATTGAACGGTTCAATCCAATGTTCCCTCCAATACAATTCCTCAACCACAGAGGATCACTCATGAACACTTAACCTTACAAGTCGTAGAACCACCGTAAACACATCACGATGAAAAGACTGCACCACTCTTGCAATCGTCAATGGCCAACGGCCAAGGTCGCCAGCTAGTGTTTATTTTTCCTTCTCTAAATGTGTATTCTTAAGTAATAGAGATAATTGATGCAATAGTCCCTGAACTTTAGCTCAATTGAAGCTTTGGTCCCTGAACTAAAAATTCGTGAGTATTGGTCTCTGAGCTTGTTATAATATGGAGCAATGGTCCTTTTGACTAATTTCGTTATAACTTCCATCCATTTTTTATCCCTTTAAACCTTTTCTTTTGGATGGAAATTCTAACGAAGTTAATCAAACGGACTATTACTTCACATTATAACAAGTTCAGGAACTAATACTCACGAATTTTTAGTTCAAGGACCAAAGTTCCAATTGGGCCAAAATTTAGGGACTATTGCTCCAATTTTCTCTAAGTAATATGAAGACTACATATAGGAATTTACACAAAGTACTATACAAGTAATATGAATTAGAATTAGGAACTAAATCTAATTACAATAGAACTACAAAAAGATTACAAAGTAACTCCCAAATTGAAAGATAATCAATTCTGTGAGTCTAAGTATTTACTTCTATTTCTATTTTTCAGAGCTTTAAATAAGAAGAAACTATTCTTATTGGACTTTCTTCTTTCTTCTGTACAAGCTGAGGTTCTATATATATGTTTCTGATCACATGAAAATTCTCTGATCAAAGAGTACTATCAATGGCTCATCATTTTGTTATTGCCAACGATAAAATTTTTCCTATAAAAAATTAAGAATACAATTAATACGATTATTATTAAATTTTTAGGGTGCAGTTTGGTGGCAAGTTGTGACAAATAAACCCAATAAAAACCCGCATAACCCTTTTCTTCTTTCTTTTCTCAAACATATTTAAGTTGAAAATCAGAATAATCATAACAGTTGAACAAACAAAAAATAAACTATGAACATTATTTTATTAAACAGAAAACAAATAAACGAAATTGTAAACAACTACAAACTGAGGGCTACATCTTAAGTGACTTACTTCACAAACTATACTACAAGCAATATTTGTAGAGACCAAAACCTAAAAAACCCTAATGTGCAAAATACCAAATATACCCTAATACAAAATCAAATCAAATTTCCAATTAATTTCCTAAATAAACTAGTAAAGTCCAACAATTTAGACATGGAGATGAAAGTGGCAATGTAACAAAAATATTGCAAAGCAAATACTTCCCACATTTATTCAAATTTAAAGCCATGCAAACGGTTTAAATTGATTTATTGTTGAGAGGAATTCCCACAATTATTGAAAATACAAAGCCATGCAAACTGGTCAATCGTCGTACGTACTCGATCGTTCCCTCAAGGAATCCTGCATAAGAAACCCAAAAATCGATCAGACGTCTGTTCTCTCCTATAGAGAAAATTAGCCTTAGAATTATTAACGACTTATAAGTTTTGATTACTGAATTAAAGAAATTGATGAACACGGAGTCCAAAAAACACTAAAGTTTCATGATGAAAAGCAAATAGGTAAATGGATTTTGATGAACTTCAATTTTTTCAAGGATGATACATGCTAATATATAGAGACTTAAAAGTTAGACGATCTGGACCATTGCAGAGTGGGCTGCACAAGCAATCCCTCTCTTGAAGTAACACATGGTAAACAACATGATACTTTCTTTAGTTAAGTAGCAAAAAAGAAGGCTAGATGTGTAAAATAAAATGAAATAAAAATGTATATAAATGATCGGTCCAGTTTGGTTTTTAAAGCCTCGAAACTACACCGAAGGTAAAGTAGTATGCATGGTTCGCTTCTGTTTTGAATTGAGAGAGAGAGAGAGAGAGAGTTACAGAGAGTTACTTGGTGCAATCCATGCTATTAGAAATAGGAAAACTAAGATGTTCATTGCAATATAGGGGAATAAATTGGATGTGGGAGGGTATATAAGGAATGCCATCAGCCATGTCCTCAATGCATTGACATATAATGCGTGGTGCGTTTTTCTCATCTTTTTTTGCCATCGCGTTCAACGCCCTGACGGAGCCACAACACGGCATCTGTATATCGTCCACTCCGGTAACGAAACTGAAGCAATTGTTGAATTCACGATAGACATCACCACATAACTCTTGAGCAGTGACTGATGATCCACAAACTAAGAGAAAGATGGTCATCACATAAGCAAATAGGGGAGCCATCGAACACAAATTAGTATTCGCTATATATTTATAGGACACTTCAGTTTTAGTATATATTTATATTCATATATTATACACACACTATTGTATAGGAGAGCTCAAGCGCTAACCAATTATTAATTTAATACGATGTTAAACACTTTTTGAGTCCACTCCACAAATTAATCTCATCATCTCAATTGTTCATATTTTATGTCATCATTCATAGATCATCCTTGTAAAAATTCATTTGAAACGAAATCTTTTAGTCCTTTAAATTATTATTGTGAAAATTTCATTGTTTATTAACAACACGATGTTCGCCTCTTTATCATGTCACTATTAGATAACTAAATAGCTTTTTGATTTCTGTAATTTTTTTGAAGGGATATCTTTCAGTGATACTCTAAAAAATGATTAGTTTAGATTATGAGAAATACTATGAAGTGAGCATAGACAAATAATTAATTCCGTATTAAGTTATAGCTGATTAACGTTTAAGCATTCTTGTAATTTTCTCCCACATGCGATGTGGGAAATACATGTGAAAAGAGAGACGGGAGTTTCACCCAGAAACACTTGATAAGTTAGTTTGTTGATTGCTACCTAACGAATCACTATCATGCATTCATGCTTCATAAATGACTTAATTTTATAATTTATAATTAATTAAGAGAATTTCTTGTAAGCACGGCATTATAACATCTTAAAGTACAAAATGTCCATCTTTAAGTACTCCTTAACTTCAAAGCTGCACCAAGTTTGCTAAATATTTAATTAATGAACTAAAAAGAATCTTATGAACTTTGCCTTTCCTTTGAGTTTCAAATTTTATTAAATTAATTAATTGTTTGTATGCATCGTGATGGACAAGTGCGAAGAAAAGGATAGATAATCTATTTTATGAATTTTCAAATGCTGATATCTAGTATTCTTCATGTTTCATTATTCTCACTCTTTGATTTTTTTTTTTTTTTGGACAAATACTAGAATAATCTACACTAAATTTATCTAAACTACGCGAAGGGAGATTCGAACATGAGAACTTGGATGCATGGACAAATACTCTTAACCAACTAACCTACAAGTCACTTGCCCCACCCTTTGATTCTTAACTTCTTATTGTTGGTTATTGGCATTTTAGATTATCCCACAATTCCAAAAGTTATGGAATTAATTCAATTCCTAAAATTCTAAATTCCAAAACGACATGAGTTTGTAAAATTTTGAAATTGAAATCGATACTTGTTGATGCACGGAATTAGTTTAATTTCGGAACAACATAAACTGTCAAGGTGAAGTGACCTTTGATAGATTGCTCAAATCACTAAGTGAAAATCATGTGTAAAGAGATAGAGATAGAGAAACAAACACAAGATGTACGTGGTTTATCCTAAGTTGAGCTACATCCACAAAGATAGAGGAGTTTTCATTAATAATGTAGAGTTTACATGATACAAGGGTTTAGGCATAATTATCATTAGTGAGTTCTAATAATGGATTAGAGGGTCTAAGATCATGAGGAATTAATTGTTGGAGAATGATCTCTTTTTATAGTCGAGAGGAGTCTTCTGTTTTCGTCTGCGATCAATGTGAGACTCTAGGAGCTTTATTTTAATGTTGACATGTGTCACGTTGTGATTAATCTCTTAGTTGAAGGTACAAAGTTGATTAGTGTTTGGTAGTTTCGAGATGGGTGGATTATGGTACAAAACATACTTACTTCATTTTTAAAACATTTTGAATTGAAATTGGAAGCCTGTTTTTTCGATCCAATCGGAGAGAGTACATACATATACTTAATACATTCACCATTTAACGTCAAGAAAACCAAGCCTAATTCACGAAAAATCATAACGCAAAAATAACCACCACCAAAAGATCTCTCTAGTTTTATTTTATTTTACAATGCAAGTGGACTTGTTGAGTCCTGCAGAGTGTAACATACACATAACCACCGGCAAAAATACTTCCACAAACTTCCTGAGGAAAAATTACAGGCTCTGATAGTTTAATCTAACTCGTTAAAACCATCCGAACCCCTACCATCTCTCAATAAGCGAAACAATGAGTCGCCAATTTAATGAATATTATATTAAAACGGTAAAAAGCGACGAAACCTCCCCATCAATGGGTCATGCTAATGGTTGAACTTGTAAAAATCAATAAACTCACTACCTCTTCTTGTTTCTCTTTCTTCCCTTCACCTGTTTCTCTAAACTTTTAATCCTTTGACTAAGAACTGATGACGACGACGACGATATACTTCGATCTTGAACCTTTGATGATTCAACAGGTGAGGAGGTTGAGCCACGAGCCCCTGCAGCGACTTGTTTCAATGTGGATAATAGTGAAAATGCAGGTTGTGATCCTTGAGGGGGAGCAGTATAAGGCGGCGGTTTAGGAATACCCAAGGCCTGCTTCAGCCCAGTATATTTAAGCACTGAAATCAAAATTCAGAATCAGTATACGGGGGCACCAGAAGTTTCAGCACCAGAAGTTTCAGCACAATAAGTTGAGTGCATATCACAACAGTGGAAAGCTTTTCTATTGTTGATAAAATACAAGGAAAAAGGACTCACCCAGTCCATACGAGAGCGAAAACAAGTTGGATGTAACCCAGTAACAAAATACAGCCTGCACAGTTGATAATGACCAAGTACAATATAATGTCAGCCTGGCTTCAAAGTCCATGATAGCCTTCGTCATCATGTGACTTCGGTTGATAACATAAAAGTAACAAACCCAAGCCAAGTAAAAAAGAATTTAATCACCTTTTTTACTACTGTGCAGGTACTATCATAATTAAAATAATAAATAAAAGTCTTAAATGTGGCTTGCACTATGATCTTTAAAACTACATTCAATCGACTAGGAGACAGGAGACATATACGAGACTTATTATGTGAAACAACTATTTGACTGTACGTCCTTAAATGTAACTACGTGCCTTGATCGATACTCACGTCTATTAAAGAAATGAATGGAGAGAATCACTTAGAATATATCAAAAGCCAATAAAATTAGCAAAGATACCTTTGGAAAGCTCATGGTAAATGGAACTGTGAGAACGGCAAGGCCTCTTGAAACATTTTTCATGGTGCCAGCAGCAGGATTTCCCTCCATACCTTCTTGCAGATTGCACTGAAGAACATGCGGAAACAAATAAATTCTTCAATTGGTTAAGCCAAGTTTCAGAACCAATCTGATTGCACATACATATACACCCAAACTCGACAAACTATCAGATCCGGGATTGACTGGCATATACTACAACTGGTCCTTTTCTTTCAAAAGTGTTTAACTTTCCCATATATTTAGAATGCTTTTTACCTTCCATGACCAAATTTAAAGAAAGCAGAAGCCTTGGTTTCAGATCTGTGGATCGAAACCTGTCAGACTCAAAATTCATTCTACTGTATATGACACTATTTCATCATGGAAGTACCCCTTGTAAAAGGAAAGCAACCAAAATTTAAACATATTATATGAAAAAGTAGTTGGCTTACCTCCACAGTCAGTAAGAATGTCATTGCTGCCAAAACTGGAAAAACGTACATGGCATCTGGAGTTGTCAGATCAAGAAACCAGTAGGCGCCGCCAGTTTTAAAGGATGGCACTTTCTCTGCCATGTTACTTATCTGTCAAACCAAAACCAAAGCTATATTGAGACCTCCAAAGACCACAACCAAAGTCAAACTTCATCAGTTGGAAGCTGTTAAGAGAAAGATCTTACGGCAAGGAAAAAACTGATGAATACAGGACCTTGAATCAAAAGTCCCTTCATTGGAGTCAATGGGGTCACACCATATCTGCAAACCCGACATCATAATGATTTGGGAGACATAATGATGGGAAGACAATTAGTACAAAGAAAATGGATAACTAAGGAACAAGCAGAAAAACTGCACTGGATCTCATATTTCATTTGTCAAAGATAATATACGGAAAACCAAAGTAAGGTGGAAGAACAAAAAGAATTCAAACCGCCTAACAAAGAATTTGTACATAAATTTCTGATTGGTGCATAAGATTTTTAACTAGTAGTCTATTATAGCTGAGACACATAAAAAAATGAATCACCATAACTACCAAGTGGTATTTTTTTAAAGCTTAATTTTATATACTTCTGTTAGCTGAAACATAACTACATGAAAACAGATATAGAAAGCAACAAACAAAGAAATTTCTGTACATTTCTTAGTCTCCAAGAAAAGGTTGCTTACTCCTTAAATAGTTTCTTTGTTTTCTGTTGAAATTCAAGCTGAGCAGAACGATCTGAACCCTGAAAAAAGAGAAAAGAACATCGATAAACATACTCGAAAGTGTCATTTATTAGGCTCCTAGACAACTCACTAATAAAATCCATGCCCTGGACAGTGTTCTCTAAAGTTGCCTGGTAGAAAGAATCATTTCTTAAAAAACCTACCATCCTATTACATTCATGGAGAAATTCATATGACCAAGTAGAAAGTAGACAAGCACAACAAAGAGTGTCTATTAAAGAGATTATTGCTGTTGCAAAGGCGACCTTGCTAACGCCACTAGATATATCTCAAGGCAGTGATATTAGATAGGCAACGATTTGGGCAGGAGAGGCTAAGAGATGCATTAACACGTGCTGGCATTATTTTTGTAAGTTAGTAAGTGGTAGCATAATAAGCAAGAACCAGACATCATACCCTGTCTTGCATCTCTTGCTTCAATTCTTCCAGTTGAGGCTTCATGAGCTGCAGAAAGCACACAAGTCAGTAAACGCTTATAAAAAATAGTCACTTAAAGCTTGGACCACCGAGAAAGCACTAATAGACTAGAAGAGGTGATTAACATGCTTGGTGTGACTGTACAAGTTTAGCAGAAATGCATTCACAACAACAAAACTTACGGTGAGTTTTGAGGTTGCTTTAAGTTGATTAATCAAAAGTGGAACAGTGGCAGTTCGAATCAAAAGTGTTGTTATCGCTATGGCAGCCCACCTGAAAAGTAACCGACACAATATATTTACCATCATAATGTAATACACTACCTAAATCAAACATACAACTGCGCATTCATAAAAAAATCGATTAAGAGACTGCTTTAACAAATCTACCCACATTGGCATTGAGCTCTACCGTCTTTAACAAGATGTTAACAACAATAAACTAACTTTAACAAACTTATGATCTGCTATCTATGAGGTCTATGGTTTCATCCAGTGACTTACTCCTTTCATTTTTCCAATTTAAATCATTCACAAATTCAAATAATTGGTTTGATATCATAACAAAAACTTTTAATAAAAAAAAAAAATCATATGCAGATAGCTTTCTAACCAATTCAAGCCAGTGTGAACATGCACAGCTTCAATAAAGTACTGCAATCCCTTAACCGGCAACCACGAATCCGCGGCGGCAACCGCCACTTCGCTAATTGCCGGCACCTGAGAAGTCAAGGCTTCAATCCCGGTGTCCGATAAAACTCCCGATACATCACTCAACAGCTCAACCTTCTCCGAACCTCCGCCGATCGCCGTCGACATGGATCGAGAGAACGCGAATCCGGAAGTGGACGAAAGCAGAGCATTCGAAATCCTCCTATCTTGAACAAATCCTCCATAACCCGATACTCCGCTGAAATTGTTTCCGAAAAACCGCTTCTGGATGAGAAAATGATTCAATATCGGCGAAGAAGAAGCGTGTTCGGAAACGGCGTCGTGCTTGCGGTCGTCGTGGTGGAGGATGTGAGTGACGGACGGATGGTACTGGTGCCGTCGAGCTATACTGCTCGCCGTCGTGAGGCTCCGCCTGTAAGCCATTTGTTTGAGATAAATTAGGGGAAAAAGATTATATCTTTAAACCCTAATAAAACCCTGACGGAATCTCCAGGGAAATGGGATCTTGAATCGGATAGTGGTGAGCTTAGACGAAGCAGAGCAATGGCGGTGTAGTTAGGTTTGTGTCCGCGTACAAGTTCGTTCGCCTTTTAGTTGCTTAAGGGCGCATTAGTCTTTTAATGTTTGGGAAAATGTTTCTGAAAATCCTATTTTCTTTGGCCGGAAAATGTTTTATTTTTTGAAGGATTGAAAAATGTTGTCTGAAAATCCTTGAGATTCTTTTTTAATTTTATTTTAAAAAGGCGACCAGCTTGACACACCCCGACTGGACACCGGATTTCGAGGCTTGCTGACCATCAGTCCGGAGAAGTGACGAAGTCATGGTGTGGAGTAGAAGTAAGAATTTGAGGAAAAGTTGAAATTCAAAAATTTAAAAGCAGGAATAAGAATTCAAAGAGTGCGCAGAGTGGGGTTGAACCCTTATTACAAGACTAAATGTCAGAGCATGGAAAGTGCAGTAAGGAAAATAATATTCCCACCCCGAAGGATGGATATAAAGAAACTCAGAACAACTCTTTCATACATTTTCGGAAGTGTGAGTCAGCCGGTGCCACAAGTTCTCGTTAGCCAAGCCTAGTCCCTAAGTCTTGGAGGGACGCAAAACACAAGAAGGGTGAGTGGGCCAAAAGTAAAGTTTAATAAAACTTTTCCTGAGTTTTGGAAAATAATAACCCCTCGCTGTAAAACCCGTAGTAATTTCCAAAATATGATTTTAATACAAAATAATAAAATAAGTACCAGGTATTGGGGACGATGCCCAAAAAGGATACGGGTATTCAAATCATCAACAGTAAAATAATAATAAGTTCACTTATCAAATAAATACAAGCGCACAAGTTCATGTAGAAAATAGCCATATGAACAGGCTGGGTGTTAAAATTATGCTCTAGTACTACATACACGTGAAGCTGGCGCTAAGCGCGTCACAACGAGTTCTAGATGCCAAGGCAACTAGAACAGGTTGGCACCTACAATGGATCCAAAGTGAGCGTGTCGGTGCAATGTGAACATACACGTGAAGCTAGTCCTGGCCCGGATAGTACTAACACCGTGCAAGTATGCATGATAAGTAGCAATCATAAATGTATAGTCATGCCAACAATTTAATTTTACAAATCAAGTAAACATATTTTATAAATCATTTCTAATTTCTTAAAACATGGCATGCTATACAATAATTCATAAACACAATTTAGAATACGTACTATTATATAATTTAAAATAAACGGGCCCACTCACTGGTAAGTCGCCGGATCGTAGCCGCCGTACCTAGTCTGGCCTCGGTACTCCTGGGGATAGGTCTCATCTATATGAGAAATTACTATACTAATCATTATACAAGTCAAATCCAAATTCTACTAAGGAAAAGACTTGAAATCCCCTTTGTTTGCTCATTTTGGGAGTTAAAACTGTCAGAAAAGTGGTCCACCCGCTCGCACACTCCGCCACGAGCCGCCACGGGGCTGGACGGAGCGTCACGCGCCCCCATGCGTCGCCACGCGCTGGTTGGAAGTCGGCAACACGCGTTGTTAAAGTTAACGGCACACCGTTACCTTTAACGAAATATTATGGGTATTTAACGGAATATTTCGTCGCCGTTAGGGAAATTCCTCCATCATAGCGTCAGTTAAGGAAGGAATATACCTTTGGAATATTTTCGGTCCGACCGGATCTGGACCGGGTCTGCTGATGTCAGGACGGGGTTGGCTGACGTCAGAACCGGGCTTGCTAATGTCAGCAATCCGGTCACCTTTGAAATTCCCTGCCGCCACTCGCTGCCGCCGGCCAGAACTTCGCCTGAATCTGAAAATTTGTCGGAATTTTTCAAAAACACATGGTCAAAACTCAACCATTTTTCACGCACAATATACCAAAATGAAGCTAGGAAGGTGAGGGACTCGATTTTACCTAAAGAAACCTCAAAAGGTGGCCAGAGATGGCTGGAAAATGCCTCGAAGCTCTCAGCCAAAAAGTGGCCGATTCCAAACTCTGGTTTTCGAGCCATAATCAAGCAAGCAATGCTTGGGTACTGCTCTAAGACTCTCTAGGAGTCGATTGGTGATGAAAACAAGGTCGATCGAGGTTCAAATTCGACGAGGTTAACGAAACCTCGTCGGGAAATTTTTGAAATTTTGTCGGTGTTCTAGGCACTAGTTTTAGGGATTCTGGATTGGTGGTGTTGGTTTGTTTTGGATATGATGGTGGTGAGCTTAATAGAAACACATCGAGGTAAGGGTTGGTCGGAAAATTCTTGAGATGGTGGTGATGTCCTTGGTGATTTGGGTGTGGGGTGTGAGTAAGTGTGTTGAATCTGGGTACGAGAAGGAAAGCAAAAGAACAGAGGGGGTGGAGGACTGAGTTGACAAGAGTGATTGGCAGAATGGTTTGGTGAAGTCCCCCAACGGACTACACCCACATTTAAAGAGAAGAACAATTTTAAACAATTGCATGCAGCTTTGTCCAGAAGCATGCAAGTTTCAGACTGATTTTCAGAGGCTGCAGGGCACCCTGGTTTGCATGCCATCCACGGAAAACAGCCCACAGAAACCACAACACTGGAAAGTGCAAATTACCAAAATAACCTCACTCAAAACTTGTTCATTACAAGTTCGAATGACGTCCCGCTTGCGCTCACGGGTTCGTAACGAAGAGTACTAGACAATAAATACAAGAAAGGTACGAGATTACGAAGGAGGATCAAATGTCCACGTAAGACTCACTTAGCCCACCAGGGGCATTTTCATAAATTTACAACTTTGGGGAATAAAATACAATATAGTTAGGGACATGATGTATCAAGCTGGTGGCCAAACTACGACATTTTATATTCACCTAAGTTTCTCAAAGTCACATACAATTATTTCATGACTAGCTATTGTTCACGAAACTAAATTGTAACTCGTAGATAAGTTAGTTAGGGATTAGAAATAGTAATTTGGTGAAATTTGAGCAGAAAATGACTTAAAAGCGATTTTATTGTTAGATTTGGTTGTTATTTATGTCAATTTGCAATTCATTTTACAAAATGGTTTCGAGACTCTTAAAACCTAATCAATTTAGATTTATATTTGGTTAGAAGGATTCTACAAAAAAAAATAAAATTATATATATATATATATATATATATATATATATATATTTTCATGTTAGTATCTCAGTCTCCACGAAAAATAATTAGTCGCTTAGGAGATTGTCAACTTTCTACCATAGCAAGCAATGTCAACATGTGCAAGTAAATTTGGAGTTGGAATCATAAGTACTACCCCAATGAAATACAAATATAGAAGTGATGATGTGAGAGATACAAATATATAAGAGAGTAACAATTTGCCCTTCCACAAGTAAAACAAGTATTGATTCCACATATTCCATTATTCTCATTGCAATTTCTTTTCCCACACATTTGTTTTACATTGCAAATCTACTCGCTCCTTGAATACAACCATGTACATTTATTCAAACATTACCAAAACTCTCCTTCCCCTATCTTCAAACCCTGCAAAAGAAACCAAAATCAGTGTTTCCCTTTCATATAGAAAAGGAAGATGAGAAGAGCAATCGAAAGAGTACTTACCGGGAACAATCGATGTTTCTTGAGATAGGGGGAAGGTTAACACAAACACCACACTTACTAGGCAGATCAGAAATGAGAGAAAAATCAATAGACCCCATCAAATTAGCTGCACCCTTGATACACCCACAAATAGCCTGCCTATCTTCCCTGCAATTTGAATACTTGGTGAGGTATTGGACACCGTTACAGCATGCCGGAGGTGGCTTCTCCACATTCTGTCCGCGCATCAGGTAAGAGACGCATGGGCTCAACCGGTACACAATGTCCGGGCAGGAGGGCACAGTGCCCATGGCTGAAGCAGAAGCCACAAAGAAAAGAACAATGGCAATGATCTTAGTTAGATGAGTCATTTTGGGGATTAATATGGATTAATTAAGTTGATGTGTTGTGTTAATGGGATGGGAGAAGTTTATTTATATATAGATGGGGTGTTTGTTTGTGTGGTTAAAATTTAATTATAGTCATGGAAATCCCATGAACCGTATTGTGGGGGTTATTGTTAAGACTCAAGAGTTGAGACCAGAAATTTGTATAATATGCAGGAAAAATGATTTTTCATGGTTGGGCTGTTGTCACACTGCTCATGATAGAAGAAAAATTGCTTCTACAAAATGGCATACAAATTAGAATGAATAGTTTGGATTCGGATGCTCCTTCAGTTGAGAATATATATACATACATACATACATATATACATATATATATATATACATGTGGTCCAATATCTTAGGTATCGTTTGGTACGCCGTATAGCGCACCGGATAGTACTAATAATTCGGTCTCGGGTGTTTGGTGCGCTTTGTACTAAAATAGTCGCCCGACTATTTAAACCGGGCCCATCATTTAGTAGCCCTCACACCCGACTAATTATACGCCCAAACACCTCAGTATAATTAGTCGGGTTCGTCCCTCTCACTCTCTTGGTCTAGCTTGAAGGAAAATATTTGAATTACAAGTTCATTTGAGCAACACTTAAGCATGCTATTAACAAATTAAAGGCTCTTAGTTAGCATATTAGTACTCAAAAACAAAACTTTGCTCATGACTTTTGAAGCCTAAATGTTGTGAACCAAGACACAACTCAAAATCACATTAGTAAGTTGTAGCATCCTATACCTTTGTAGAATTTTTTTTGCATGAGCAAAGGCTAAATACCCAAGAGGGCCTTCAATCTCATCTTGGATGAACACCTTTGCTTGGAGGAGTTGTGGTTGCACCTTGAATCAAATTGAAGGTTACCTACGTACTTCATCTCCTACGAAGATCAAACTTTTCGTAGTTCTTGCATTTGATGAGGATTTGAGTGAGTTTGTATAAAGAACAAATTGTGTTCTTCGCACACACCTAGGGCCGGCCAACCCAGTATAAATAGTCGATATTAGTCTGATACTGCACCAAACGCCCGACTAATTTAGTCAGTATTGTCCGATGACAGATTATCCTATCCGACTGAAATAGTTAGTCTAGTCCGAGCTGCCAAACGAGGCCTTAGTGTATAGAGTATTGGGTTTCTACTCTTGCGTCCCGGGTTGAAACTCCTCTTTTCCCAAATCATTGTAATAGTTTTGAACCTTCCCCTTCCCTTAATATTATTTTATAAATCATTTCTAATTTCTTAAAATATACATGTTATATGAATAATTCATAAACACAATTTAGAATACGATTTTATAATATAATTTAAAATAAATGGGCTCACCACTCGGTAAGTCGCCGTGACGTAGCCGCCTATCTAGTCCGGCCTCTGTATTCCCGAGGATAGGTATCATCTATATGAGAAATTACTATACTGATCATTGATATGTCAAATCCAAATTCTACTACAAAAAAGACTGAAATCCCCTTTATTGTCATTTGAAAGCAACTGCCGCAGAAAAGTGGTCCACCTGGCCGCACTCCGCCACGAGTCGCCACGGCTGCACAGAAGGCCACGGCAGCCACGCGCCCCACGCGTCGCCACGCGCCTGCTGGAAGCCTGCACACATTGTTAAAGTTAATCTTATGACACCAATTTTAACTAAATATTATAAGATTTAACTAATATTCCAACGGCGTTATTTATTTCGTCAGCTGCTAGTAAAATTCATTACTGCTGCCGCTAAGGAAGGAATATACTGAACATTTTCTACCCAACCGTATTTCTCCGGACTGGTCCATTTTGGATGTCGACGGGTTGGCTGATTCTGAAGAACCGGCTGGCTGATGCCCGTAATCCGGCCACCTTGGGCCTCGCTCGCACCCGCCGCGCGAACTTCGCATGAATCTAGAAAATTTACTGGAATTTTTTCAAACACATGGTCAAAACTCAACCATTTTTCACGCACAATACACCAAAAATGAAGCCAGAAGGTGAGGGACTCCGATTTACCTAAAGAAAAAACCTCAAAAGGTACAGATAGTCAAAATGCTCAAGCTTCCTTTTGCCAAAAGTGGCCGATTCCAAACTCGGTTTGAGCCATAATCGAGCAAGCAATGCTTGGGGTATCGCCTAAGACTCTCTAGAGCCGATTGGTGATGAAAACAAGGTCGATCAAGGTTCAACACGAGGTTAACGAAACCGCGCTCTAAAATTTTTTTTGAAATTTTGTTTGCTCTGGGCACTAGTCAGGATTCTCGGATTGGTGGTGTTGGTTTGTTTCGGATATGATGGTGGTGAGCTTAATACAAACACATCGAGGTAAGGGTTCACGGAAAATCACCTCTTGAGATGGTGATGATGTCCTCAGATTTGGAAAAGGGGTGTGAGTAAGCGTGTTGAATCCGGGTACTGGGAAGGAAAGCAAAAGAACAGCAGGGGTGGAAGACTGAGTTGACAAGAGTGATTGGCATAATGGTTTGGTGAAGTCCCCCAACGCGACTACACCCACATTTAAAGAGAAGAACAATTTTTAAACACCGTACGCCTTGTCCGTAAGCATGCAAGTTTCGCATCGGGATTTTCGTAGGTCAGCAGGCACCCCCGTTTGCATGCCATCCACGGAAAACAGCCCACATAAACCACAACATTGGAAAGTGCAAATTACCAAAATACCTCACTCAAAACTTGTTCATTACAAGTTCGAATGACATCCGCTTTGCGCTCACTGTTCGTAACGAAGAGTACTAGACAATAAATACAAGAAAGGGGTACGAGATTACGAAGGAGATCAAATGTCCACGTAAGACTCACTTAGCCCTACCAGTAAGTATTTCTTCAGAATTTACAACTTTGGGGAATAAATACAATATAGTTAGGGACATGATGTACTCAAGTCAGGTGGCCAAACTACTTACATTTTATATTCACCTAAGTTTCTCAAAGTCACATACAATTATTTCATGACTAGCCATTGTTCACGAAACTAAATTTTAACTCGTAGATAAGTTAGTTAGGATTAGAAATAGTAATTTGCGAAATTTGAGCAGAAAATGACTTAAAAGCGATTTTATTGTTAGATTTGGTTGTTATTTATGTCAATTTGCAATTCATTTTACAAAAATGGTTTCGAGACTCTTAAACCTAATCCAATTTTAGATTTATATTTGGTTAGAAGGATTCTACAAAAAAAATAAAATTATATATATATATATATATATATATATATATATATATATTTTCATGTTAGTATCTCAGTCTCCACGAAAAATAATTAGTCGCTTAGGAGATTGTCAACTTTCTACCATAGCAAGCGATGTCAACATGTGCAAGTAAATTTGAGTTGGAATCATAAGTACTACCCTAATGAAATACAATATAGAAGGGATGATGTGAGAGATACAAATATATAAGAGAGTAACAATTTGCCCTTCCACAAGTAAAACAAGTATTGATTCCACATATTCCATTATTCTCATTGCAATTTCTTCCCACACATTTGTTTTACATTAAAATCTACTTTCCGCTCCTTGAATACAACCATGCACATTTATTCAAACATTAAAACTCTCCTTCCCCTATCTTCAAACCCTGCAAAAGAAACCAAATCAGTGTTTCCCTTTCATATAGAAAAGGAAGATGAGAAGAGCAATCGAAAGAGTACTTACCGAATAACTGATGTTTTTGAGATAGGGAAGGTTAACACAAACACCACACTTACTTGGTAGGGCAGATCAGAAATGAGAAAAATCAATAGACCCCATCAAATTAGCTGCACCTTGATACACCCACAAATAGCCTGCCTATCTCTGCAATTTGAATACTTGGTGAGGTATTGGACACCGTTACAGCATGCCGGAGGTGGCTTCTCCACATTCTGTCCGCGCATCAGGTAAGAGACGCATGGGCTCAACCGGTACATACGTCCGGGCAGGAGGCACAGTGCCTGGCTGAAGCAGAAGCCACAAAGAAAAGAACAATGGCAATGATCTTGGTTAGATGAGTCATTTTGGGGATTGGCTATGGATTAATTGCTGATGTGTTGTGTTAATGGGATGGGAGAAGTTTATTTATATATAGATGGGGTGTTTACTTGTGTGGTTAAAATTTAATTATAGTCATGAAATCCCATGAACCGTATTGTGGGTTATTGTTAACACTCAAGAGTTAGACCAGAAATTTGTATAATATGCAGGAAAATGATTTTTCATGGTTGGGCTGTTGCTCTACACTGCTCATGATAGAAGAAAATTAAGTTTCTACAAAATGGCGTACAAATTAGAATGAATAGTTTGGATTCGGATGTTCTTCAGTTGAGAATATATATACATACATACATTATATACATACACATATATATATATATATATACATGTGGTTAACATTCAGTAATGCTTACACTCGTATAGCGCTAATCGATATACTAATAATTCGTCTCTGGTGTTTGGTGCGTTTCGTACTAAAATACCGCCTATCATTTAAACCGGGCCCACCATTTAGCAGCCCTCACACCCGACTAATTATACGCCCAAACACCTCGCATAATTAGCCTGCTCCGCCCTCTCACTCTCTTGGTCTAGTTTGGAAGGAAAATATTTGAATTACAAGTTCATTTGAGCAACACTTAAGCATGCTATTAACAAATTAAAGGCTCTTAGTTAGCATATTAGTACTCAAAACAAAACTTTGCTCATGACTTTTGAAGCCTAAATGTTGTGAACCAAGACACAACTCAAAATCACATTAGTAAGTTGTAGCATCCTATACCTTGTAGAATTTTTGCATGAGCAGTTAAATACCTAAGAGGGCCTTCAATCTCATCTTGATGAACACCTTGCTTGGAGGAGTTGTGGCTGCACCTTGAATCAAATTGAAGGTTACCTACGTATCATCTCCTACGAAGATCAAACTTTCGTAGTTCTTGCATTTGATGAGGATTTGAGTGGTTTTATAAAGAACAAATTGTGTTCTTCGCACACACCTAGGGCCTACTAACCCAAGATAAATATCGATATTAGTCCGACATCGCACCAAACGCCCGACTAATTTAGTCGCATTGTCCGATGACAGACATCCTATCCGACTGAAATAGTTACCTAGTCCGAGCCGCCACAGGCCTACATGTATATTGGGTTTCTACTCTTAAGGCCCCGGTTGAAACTCCTTTTCCCAAATCATTGTAATAGTTTTGAACCTTCCTTCCCTTAATATTAATATATTTTCAAAAAACAAAGGTAATTCTCACTTTACTACCCTCAAGTACCGTGGAAATTCGCATTTTTTACTACTCTTAGTTTTTTTCGTTTTTATTTTCATACCTAAAGTTTGATTTTTTTCCGACACTTTTATACTTCCTTTAGTCTATCCATCATGTGCTTCGTTAATTGATGACTTAGCAAACATATGTGGCTCGCTAAATTTTTGCCACGCTGACAATAAACATTAAAATAATAAATTGATTGTAGGAAAATGGTTTTTAATTTGATACTGTAATCGTTTCTGATTAGTAAGTTGTATGTATAGGTGTTTTGAAATTTGTAGTTTATTAGAAAATTTTGTAACATGTTTACTATTATCAATAAAATTTGATTTCCATATCTATTAAGAGCATTTTGTTGAACAATATGTCATGACAACATTAATTTATAAAAGAAAAAAATGATGCCTTATAGGCATTGGTTTCATTACAATTATTGAAGCTATAGCAACATTAGGCATTGGAGTATTACACAAAATGGGTATACGATCCCTCATTAGCATTGGTTGCACCAAAAAAAAAATGAAACAGATTGTAGAATAGGCATCGTCTAAAAATCGATGCCAATTACACGTGCAACACCAGCCAAAGCCTCGGTTATTATAAGTGAAAGGCATCGGTTTTTAGCTGATGCCTATATGAGTAATTTTTGGTAGCAAGGATCACAAGAGATGGAAGCATTAAGAAATGGCATAGCTGCAAGTTTGATGAATGCATTTAATTAGACTATTTTTATATTGAACAATTTGTAGATATTTTAATTTGTTTGGTGTATGTATTATATAGTTGACAATATTTTAACTACCTTATATGATCGTATATTATTTCAATATTTTAAAGAAATTTTGTCATAATAATTATTTACAATTTGGACTACGTAAAGCAAGACGAAGAATATAAAAAAAAAGTATATGTAATAAATTGACCAATATTTTTGGCAAACAATTAAATTAATAATACATCCAACAACATGCCCTTTTTAGTCATTTTACACAGTTACAGCAGTTTTATATACAAGTTTATCAAACACTCCTAAACTGCTTTTTTTTGCTAAAAGCATTTTTACAACTACAATTTACCAAACACTTACCTGCTTTTTTTCACAGCTATTTTTTTTCACAGCACAGCATAAGCAGTTTTGAAAAAAAGCATAGCAATCCCAAACTAGCCCTTAGCCGTGTACTAAATTTTCTGACTATGTCATGCCATTTAAGAAACTTGAAAAAGAAAAGAGAAGCAGTGTTTATAGTCTGCGCATATGACTTAATTGAGGTCTGTTTGAGAGTGATTCTTTAATATTTAATGACCAGACCATTGAATGATATGTACCACTCAAGATTTTTCCTAAAAAAAGTTCAAATGCTTATGAATCATAAAAACACGTGGTTTATGGAGGAGCACCGAAAGCACTTATGTGGTCATTCCCCATTTATTCCCATTTGCAGTTACAGAAACAAAAGAAAGCTTATTTTACATAGCAGATAATAGAGGCCATCGCTTTGCAAGTAACCACATCAACTTATTCAAGGGAAAAGCATTGCCAAACTGTTGAAGTAGTACTCCTTCATTAAACCTTCAAACCCTGTCTGTATAACAAGAAACCAAAATCTTAGTCATTTTTTGTACCATATTAAATATGACAAATAATTATCATATCTTATAAATGTATAATTATATGGAAGCTAACTGGAGAAGTCTAGGGTTTGCAGAAGAGTTACTTGCTACAATCAATGCGGGGATTGGAGAGAGGGGGAAGATCCAAGGAAAGGCCACAGGTTTTGGGGAGAGCAGAAGCGAGAGGAACTAGAAACCCCGCCGCAATATTTGCTGCAACCTTGAGACTCACACATAAACCGTGTCGACTCGCAATGTTGTTTTCATACATGGTGCTGAGGGTCTTGATTCCATCGCAGCAAGCCTGGGGTGGACTGACCTCTTCTCTACGTAGGTAAGAAATGCAAGGGTCAAAATTGATGATGATGGTTTCGATGGTGTTGGCTGAGGCTGACCCAGAAATTACCAATGTGATCATCGCTAGAATGGCTATGATCTTGGTTGGGTGAGTCATATTTGGCCTCAACTTTAGTGGCATACAACTTTACTTTAATCAAGGATTAGATGCTTATTGAATTTGATTAATCTCTCTATTTATAATTTTATACTAACAAGAGTAGCTGATAAAAGTAAATAATTGTCATCCTTAACTATAGCCCTCGTTATTGTTCCAATCAACTAAATTCACAGCATATATGCACTAATCAAGCACCTAATTAATCCAGTCTTGTTAAATTTAATTGGAAATTATTTGACAACCCAATTAGTCTTGTCTAACTTTTTTCACCAACTATGGAGCCTTGAATACTTTCTATATCAGCCAAGTCTCAGATTTCTATCAAGCCTTAAATTTCTGCACAACATCCATCATCTCCAACCACGGTTAATCTTTTAGGCATGCGACACAATTTTGAAGGGAGTAACGCCACACAAATTAATCCTAATTCTTTCAAACTTTTTCTTTTTGGAATGAAATTTTCACTACAAAAAAGCTGGCCTTTGGTTACAAAATTAAGGACACAAATGAGGAGTTGTGTCTCATTTAACAATATTAAACACCAATAGGGTAAAACTGTGTCCATTCAATATAAGGCACAAAACATTGTGCCCAATGTAAAACTTAATCGACACAAACACAATATTAAGCACGGGAACCGTCCAAAGTGGAACATGTGGCTCAGTCTGACAACTTTTTTACACAACATAGACACCAAAGCCTTTCTGTGATTATTATTTTATGGACACAATTGTTCGTGTCTTTACAAATCTTGAGACAAAATCGTATGAACACGTGTACTAGTGAACTACCACTTGACTGATTTTCAGAAAAAAGAATGGCTTTCAACAAAAACAAAAAAAAAAGGATTGGCACAAAAGCTTATTTGTGTGCATATTGGCTTTTACTGTCTTCTAAAAGAACTTCTTATTTATTTTTAAATTAAAAGCAATTAAGTCAAATGTAAAGGAGGCCAACCCTAAAAGCCAATATAAGCAACCACACCTGTCTCTCTCTAAAGATTTCCACCGCCCCCCATTCTCTCTCTCACGCCTCCATAGATCTATCTTGTTGACGCCTTTGTACCTCTCTCTCTCACTCTCAACCACCAACCACCGGCCACGACCTCAGATCCATGGTGCCTCCTCCACCAGCCCGTTCTTCTCTATCTCTCGCTCTCGCTCTCAACTTCCAGCTACAACCTCAGATCGATGGGTATTTCTGAAGCTTAAAGCTGCAATTCTGATTTTAGATTTCTTTTATTCTTTTTGTGAATATGCAGTTCAACTTTTTTTAGGTCATTGATTTCTTTGCGTACAGTGCATGTTAATTCTAAGAAGAGGAGATTTGAATCTGTAAAGTGCAGATCTCTGATTGCTCCGCTCCCTCAATATAAGTACATCTCTGCATATCTTTATTTCCTCAATTATGTTTGCTATTTCTTGCAAAGCTTGTTCTTTGAAAACTCGCCCATCTTTCGATAAGATTCGAAAGGACATTCCCGATTTTTTTTTCAGCAGATTTAAGGGGACATTTGTGGACCTATTCAACTACTCTGCCAGACCATTTCATTATTTTATGGTGTTGGATTTATGCAAATACATGTTGGTCACATGTTTGTCTACATCCACACGCAACATTGTATTTCGCGAAACTCCTAGTCAAATTATTAAGTTTGGGGCTCACCACTCGTTATTCGATTAAGTTGATTATTTGGATAATGCTGCGAGTTTACGTCAAGACTTTTGACGATTATTGCATGTTTATTGAGATTGAAGGAAATTTGAACATTCTATAGCCCATGTTCACACCTAAAAGCGACTTAGCGAAGCGTTCATTAAGTGTCTTCAATTGATTGCTTGGACCTTGGTCATGTGCACCAAACTTTAGAATCTATGCAATTCTAGGTAGCTATATGGAGTTTTGAGATTGAAGGTGAACGTGCACAGCCCATGTTCGCACCTTAAAGCGACTTAGCGAGAAGCGTTCATTAAGTGTCTTCAATTGATCGCTTGGACTTTGGTCATGTGCACCAAACTTCCAGGAATCTATGCAATTCTATAGGTAGCTATGTAGGTTTGCACGAAACCCCGTCCACTCAATGCTATACACACCGTTACAGGTTGGTTATTGGGTACTAGTTTAGTGTCTCACACTTACGCGTATTTGGAGTGCGTGTTGTGGCATATTAAATATATTAATATATTAATATATCAATAGTTGTTTCTTAAAATATGTTAATAATCACATGGGTACATTATTTTTAAATTTTTTTCATGTTCCTGTGGTGAGGCCCTATTTTTAAAGTGATCCATGTGATAAAAAAGCTATTAATCGTAACTCTATGGTGAAGTCTGTTAACAATCATAGTACAAATCAAAATTTCCCTAATTTTTCTGTCAAATGTAAGGGTACACGTGTCATTTCATTTCCATTGATTACATCAACCAATCATGAAGCTCCATATTTACACGGATTCTTTTCCTTCAAAAAAAATATTTCAAAATTAAAAGAGAGAAAAACCATAAAATCACAAAGTTCATACTATGGGACGCGCCGTTGTCATCCTGCATAACACTTCCCCACCCCATAGCATTTGCCCTCCATTCCCACCTCTTAATCTCCAGTGTCATGAACCCTAACTGGCCCTTCTAATTAAAACCTCAGTTTTTTCCCCATCCAATTTTGATCCTTTAAACAAATGGCTCTTGGAGTGCATCACCCAAGCTACCCATAGAGTGATTAGAGGATATTGACTTGAATAGCTTAAGATTTCTTGTACATTCATGGCACTAGCCCTTCCTGTGAAAAATAATTGGATGGATAGCAAATCTCAGTAATTGGAATTGCAACTGAGACAACGGTCACAGGAGAGTGAGGTTGTGGGTGGCGTGGCTGTTAAGAGTGGGAAGGGTTTTTTTTTCTTTTTTCTTTTAGTTTTTTTTTCCTATTTTTGTTGATAATAGAAAAAGGAATGGAAGGACTTTTTTACCCCTGCTTGTAGATGAAATTTTAACAGAAATTTTGATGGGTTAATTACACAAACACCCCCTGAGGTTATTTGAGTTTTCACAAAACCCCCTCAAGTTTGAAACATTACACTAACACCCTTTGAGGTTTTAATTCACTTTCACAAATACCCATTTGCGTGAAAATCTGTCTATAAAAGGACAAATTAACCATTACAATTAATTACTTGATAAAATAACCCTTATAATTAATTACTTAACAAAATAACACAACTTTTAAATAAATAAGAAAAATAAAATCACATTAAACATTAAAGAAAAATAAAAAATTGATAGAATCCCTCCATCATCTCTGAATGCGTTTTCTTGACCTCAACAGCACAAACAAATGTTCGTTCTATTTTCAATTATATAAATTCTTTGAAGAGAACAAATAAAATATTGTCTAATAGCTTTAAATTGTACCGAGAGATTAAACGGACTAGAAGAAGACGAAAAATAATCAATTTTCTTTACGAAACTGGATAGCATCGCTAGTTCTCCGCTACAACCTTTGTACATGTTTTGCAACGCCTTTATCGACATCGCCATCTCTTTCATTTTGAAATTTTCTTGTCTCTCTTTCGCTCTATTTATTTTTCTTTAATGTGATTTTATTTTTCTTATTTATTTATAAAAGTTTTTTATTTTGTTAAGTAATTAATTATAAGGGTAAATTTGTCCTTTCATAGACATATTTTCACCCAAAGAGGTATTTGTGAAAGTGAATAAAACCTCAAGGGGTGTTAGTATAATGTTTCAAACTTGAGAGGGCTTTGTGAAAACTCAAAAAACTTCAAGGGGTGTTAGTGTAATTAACTCAAATTTTGATTTGAACTATGATTGTTAATAGACTCCACCACAAGTACAATTAACAACTTTTTTTTATCACATGTTCAATTTAAAAGTAGGGCCTCACCACAGGGAATACGAAAAAATTTGGCCTTATTTTTTTGCTAGAACTATATGTGAAGAACAATATTACTCTATTATTGATTTTTAAGTAATTATTACATTTTAAAATATTATTTAAATTTGTTTAAATTTCATAATTCGTGGGATATTGAATGCATAAATGCAAGAGCTAAATCCTTTAAATGATGCTAAGCACCTCGATCAAACTATTTAAACAAAGAAGATTATTCTAACAATTAGGTTGACCAGAGACTTGAAGCATGTCAAATATAAATATGAAAGCCTATGTGACAATGTCAGATTTCCTTTTGCTCCAACCCATATGTTTGTTCTTAGAAAAATTTTATTTGAACCTCATTATTGTCTCTCTACACCCAACTAATAAAATCTCTCTACTAAACTATCAAATTTGCCCATTAGATAAATGAAAAGAAAAACTAATTAATACTAGAACCCAAAACCCACCGACTAGCAACAACACGTTTTTATCTCTCTACACCCTCTCCATTTTTTTTTCGGTGAACCAAACCCTAATGCGCATACCACTGCTACTCTCCTTCTCTCTTTCTTGTTCTTGAGTTTGACTTTTCTGTATCTATTAATTTGTTCAACTTCTATGTGGACTAGATATCTCAATCATTATGGCACAATTTTTAAATAGATCTGGGGATGAACAATATTCTTGTATTACTCTTCAATTTGAATTAGTATTTTTGCATTTATTATCAAACAAGTGGTATTTAACATCAAAATCTGGAAGCTCGGGATAAAACTTCGAACAATGATGCATGAAAATGGAAACAACAGTTCAAACCGATTGGAAAGAGAAAGATTCTGATGAGGAGAGGGTGGACGAAAGAGTAAGAGTGGTGCCATAGTCGACAGCGACGATCGCAAAACATTCTAGTTTTTTTCGCAATGGTAAAGAGGAGGAGATCGTGGTCGTTGATGACGTCGACTGAAAGTGTCACCGGTTTTGGGTTGAGTTTACCAGAGAAAATGGGAGACAGGGTGTATTGTTGATGGTCGGTGGGTTTTGGGTTTCTTAGTTTTTCTTTTTTTTCATTTATCTAAAGGGTAAATTTAGAAGTTTAGTAGTGAGATTTTATTAGTTGAGTGTATAGAGATAATAATTGGGTTCAAATAAAATTTTTCTTTTTCTTATGTAGTTAATATTTGTTAGATCCACTCTTCAAAACAAATCAATCAAAATTGATTTACATGATTTATGATTAGTGCATTACTAGAACCTATACAACAAAACATTTAAAATAAAAAATAAATTTTTTTTTCCCATATGTCAAAATTGGCAGCACACAATCTCTATCTCAATCCACATAGGATTGACATATCGGTTAGAGCTTCTATCTACCTTCAAATTTTATTACGTGACATTTCACTTAGAATTTGGCATCTCGTTTGGAGACATGTTTGGGTGTCATATATATTTCGGTATCCTATTTTTTTGTTGACACTTTACACATTCTACATTTTTTATTGAATTCCTCTAACTTTTTTTGTCCGCGTCAATTTTATACACTAATATGATACCGTCTTTTATTGGTGCTTAATTTTGTACTTGGACACATTTTATGTACCCTTGTTTATGATAATAAGGTATCATTTTCATCAAAAAAGATGATACCATGTCAGGATTTGCCCTTATGTTGTGGAGATTGTGTTCGATGCCTTTCTGCAGGATGTAGGCAGGGAGCATACGCGTTGGCTAACCGTTGGATTTCACCTTTCTGCTTGGTTTGGTTTATGCAGGCTTCACTTTTATTCCTTTGGAGGAATATTTATGAGGCCTTTGGTGTTGGTGTATTCGTCAGGCGTGCCACTATTGGCTTCTGCCAATAGAATGATGTATTTGTTAGATTCAGTTGAATTATGTTAGATACTTGCGCCACAAGTAATATAACTTCCTTTCACAGGATTGTGACTTAATTAGATAAGTTCTCGGTTAGGTTCTTTTTATTGCCTTGCTCGTTAAGAACTTTTAATATCTCTCGATGTTTATACCAGAGATTGCTAAGATGGGGTTTGTTATAAATTGGTTATAGCAAAACGCGCCACTCTTGTGCATACATAAGAAAAGTAAAGACTGTAATAAAAGACCGGAATTGAAATACTTGAATGTAAATACGGAAAGTAAAGACGTAAAGTAAGAACTGATATTGAAAGACTTTATGTAGATAAAAGTGCAATAATATTACATGTAATGGTCATTTTAGATTGACAAAACACCCATCGGATTGGATATTGATCCATCGGGATGGTTTGTAAGCTGCTTCCTTGTAAAAGGGAATAGTCAAAGACACTTTGGCCTAAGATTGGTAATCGTACTATCAAATGAGGTTGATTTGATGGCAGAGCTTAATTCACTACTCCTCAAGGGAGTTGGGTAGTATGATCCTAGGATTCTAGTCTTTGATTCTCAAAGTCACGATCTACACAGGTAGTGTGAATGAAACGACAACAGATAGAGATAAAATCTAAATTTGAAAGTGGGTTGAGGGATTTCCTCAGAGGTTGTTTGAAAGGTTGGCTTTCCTTAGAACATGTATGTTCTGATTTTTGGTTGTTTGAGTGTCCTCATCTTTGAATCCTTCCTTCGTTTATATAGACCAGTGGGAGTCTATACCATAGCTGTCAAATCCCTCTGCAACCGTCTTTGAAGACTCAGTGAGGTAAGGCTTAATCAGGAAGGTATGAATAAGATCTCTAATCAGTCTACTCCCACCGAGAGAGTTTTTTATACATAGCCTTATTCCCTCCATTCTGTCGAGTGCTTTGCATTTAATGCTATCAGCGGAGAGAGAGATACAGGCTTTCTTCTTTTGTTCACTGGTCTGGGTTGGGCCCTTACTCTTCAAGGCCCAACCCATTACCAAAACTAAGTTCTGGCCCAGTGGATATTTTTTAGTGTAAACAGATTGTAGTCAATAAGTCGTGGCTTGGATCACTATGGAATTTCGTTATCGTTACGCCACTTATTTAAGTTATTTCATCCATTTTTATATGGGAAAGAAGATTAGTTAGAACTGGAAGTTCTATCAAAACTGAGTTTATTACTTAAGTAAAACAAATACCAAATGCAGAAAAATGATGTCCCTCCCAAGTGAAGGTAAATTTATGATATTACATAACAATCATGTCTCAATAACTTGAGGACTAATTTTGTTACCCTCCGGTGGATGTCGACAAAGTGGGCATGTAGCATTCAGATTAAGCCACTCGTCTATACAACTAGAATGAAAATAATGGTTGCAGGCTGGTATAGTCCTTAGGGTTGCCTTAGGCTGGTACTCGACCAAACAAATTGGGCAAGTGTTGTTATTGGGGTCAGGCGATTCCCAAGTCTCACCAAGCTCGGTTTTGGGATATGACTCAATGGTCGGACCATCGAGACCAACTGCGGCTATGGGAGGTTGCCGATCGATTACATTGACCGATAATTCTGTAACAGGTTGGTGGAGCTGATCCTGAGCCATAGTCCCGTTGCAAAAATGAAATGCTAGCCCTATGATGCAAAATAGCCCCGGAATTCCCACGCCTATTATTAGGCCATACTTTGCACCTCTTGAGAGACCAGAAGCTGAAAATTTAACATTGACGATATTTAGCCTAGGGGTATATAAGTGTTTATTTACTGACCATTCTCTAACAGAGCTCGGTGTCACATACATGGCGGACCTCGAGAGATAATGAGCAATGCAAAACGTACAAATAAGACCATGACATATGCCGGATTATTAATAAAACATACCTGATTTGGAAGAAGCAGGACACAAAGTTTTAGAACTTGTAGAATTGTCTAAAGCACAAATAATACCGTTTGCTTCACAAGAACGACAATCAGGCACTTGCCAAGCTAACTGCAGATTAAAGCTAAAAGTTTCGAACAAACTAGGTGGAACTAAAGCTGTCGAAATCACCGAGCAAGAAGATAATTGTGACGATGCCTGATCCGTTGACAATGACGTTGACCAACCCGATGGAACAACAATGACCTCGTAGCTGTCACTACTAAGGCAAGCGATGGCTGAAGACCATTGGGATGCTGAGCAGTTGAGGAAAGTGTATGTTTCAGGGTCATCGGCGAATGAGAAGGGTGAATCTTGAAGATTAAAGTCATGATCAAGGAACCGCTTAGGGAGGCAGTTATTGGGGTCGTTGATATATACGATTTGATTCCTGTAGCTGATGGTTTTGACGATGAAGTCCCCCGAAGATGGGAGAGTGAGAATGGTTTGATTTCGGTTGTTGCATGATAGATCAAACCCTAGATATCCACAACTTGAGGGTTGAAGGTTTCTTAGCCAGAAAGGAAATCGAATTGAAGTGCCACCGGGTGTGCATGTTGATTCAACACAGTTAGTTGAGCTTGCTACTAAGTGAGAAAGGAAGAAGAAGGAGATGGTGAACGTTTCTAAGGAAGCCATGTGAGGCATAGCTAGGCGATGGAAACTACATCATGCATCACCAATATTTGGGTAATGACCGGCCAGTTAGGAGTCATGACTCGTGATTGTGACAATGGACCTAATAATACACATCCTTTTCAATTAATTTGAAGGTGTAATGATAAAATAAATACATAATAAAAAACCAAACAAATCGCAAATATTGACTAACATAAGCTATGGCACAAAAATGACAACGACACAAAAAGAATAAATCAAATTTTATAACGATGGTAAAGAAAGTGACGATGAAGACATTGAGGATGAAGGGTGACTCGGTCTCATCGTTTTCACACGTCTGGTAACTATTGTGGAGTCGTGGACAATATATATGACAATATTGTGATATATACCAATTCTTTTCCCTAATAGAACAAGAGTAAGAGTAGTGAAGAAAAAGCCACCAAAATACTTGTTAAAAAAAGTTGGCTTCTGCATTATCGGGCACTTTTATGTCTTTGTCAAATTAATACTAATACAAAACACAATTTACAATTAAATAAGCTCCCGTTGGAAAATACTTTACAGGCCTAAGGAAAATAACATTAAAAATATTGTGTTAATAGATCGACGCACAAAAACTAATTAGATAATAGATACAAAAGGAATGATAGTTTTGTTTCCATTGAACAAACAAAATGAAATGTTTTTTTTGTTTCTTTTGAATATATTTCTATCAGTTATTTTTTTGTGTTGATTTTGTTTATCATGTGGGGTTGGCATATGCTTTGGTTGGAGAGTGATTCTTGTTTGCCTTTGCTGGAATGATTTGGGCTGCCCGACTAGCGCCTAACACTTTTTAGAACCTTGGTTTTAGCATTAAAATTGTGTGGTCATAAACGCTAATTAAACATACTAGTACTATTGATTAGATAATTTTATGCGACATTGAAACATCAAAATTGCATGATAAGGAAAATGGTCAGGTTCTTAAAGCATTTGGAAGCAAAATCAGCTCGAGCAATAATTATTTTACTGGACACAATTGCAGAAATTTAAATTTTCACCTCATCATGGACTCAGTATATTCCTTGATTTTACTGTATACGTACAGTCATGTTTTTACATTGGGCATAGAGTCATAGACCAAAACCTAGGTTAGAGCCCCATACGAATGTGACCGATTCAAATATGTCTAAGTAAAAAATTTAAATTAACCTACAAGTAAAAGTTAAGGGTTTGTTTATCAACACTTTACATATTGTTGAATACACCCCATATTAAAATTTATTACTAAATGACCTATATACCCTAACATGCAATGACTATTTAGGCCTCATAAGGTTTTAAAATAAACAATAAAATTTCTAAATACACCCCAAATTAACTTTAATGTGTATATAAATTATTTCTCTTTTTCAAGCTCTTAAAGCCACTCTCACTCTCCATTGTAGAACAAAACTATAATCAATAAAAGTACAAACACGTTGATTGAAAAAAAAAATTAAAACATGACTAATAGTAAGGCTGCCAATTAATTGATTTCTTGATACATGTGGGTTTTCATTCCTTTTATTTGCTTGATATAATTCTTAGAATTTTGCTCAGTAACAACTTCATATAGATGCGTATAAATGATATCCATTAAAAAGAATGTAGTTGATGATGCAGTACCATATACCCTAAATAGCGTCATAATCCCTAACTTTTCTAAACCTTCATTCTTCCTCATCCCAGTTTGCATGTTTTGAGATTACACAAAAGTAAAAATTAAAAAAAAAAGAAGATAAAATATGTATTTGAACTTAGGATGTAAAAAGTGTGGGGTGTATGTAGAAAATGTGGGGTGTATATTGAGAGTGTGGGTTGTGAGGGTATTATGAAAAAATATGTGGGGTGTATTAAGATAAATTTTAATTGAAAAAGAAAATGTAGGGATATTAAGTATGTGGAGTGTTCAATAATATGTGGGCTGTTAATAAAACAACCCAAAATTTAAATGACATGTACATGTAATATTATTGGATATTTCCATAAATTGTTTTATTCTCATTACATTTAATTTTCTTTTAAAAGACAAGAGAAGACAAATTATTCGGTTTACATCGCAATTTTAAGAACACAACTGGAAATTGGAAACACATTTATTCAGTTGCCAAACTTTTGAAGCACTACTCCTTCACCATTAAATCTTCAATCAACCCTGTAATATATATACAAGAAAAGAAAATCAGTCATTAATTTTTTTTATGTAAGTAAAAAAAAAAAATAAAGATTGCATATAGATGAAAGAGACAGAATTAGAGCCAGCGAGATGATTACGTGGAACAATCGGTGTTATTGGAGATGGGTGGAAGGTGCATTAATAGGCCACAGGCTTTAGGGAGAGAAGAAAATTTAGAAAAATTATCAAGAGGCATGTTCATCAAAATAGCTTCAGCCTTGATGCAGTCACATATATTTTGTCGACCTTCCTTGTTTCTTGCAGAGTAGCTGAGGTCTAGGACGCCATTACAGCAAACCTTGGCTGGCTTCGCTTCATTTGAAAGTACGTAAGGAAGGCAAGGGGTCAAGTTGTCCAAGACGATAGCGCAGTAGGGTACTTTAGGATGATCATCTCCATCTCCCATGGCTGACCTAGAAACCAGTAATATCATCAGAATTGCTATGATCTTTGTCATTGTTTATATAATTAATGTTGTAGAATTTCAAAGTTGGGAAGGGAGAAGGTCTTGTATAATGTATATATAGGGTTTACGTATGTGTTTACTAAATGTTGTGGTAAAAATTAACTTGATTATCATGTACTGATGTACGAAACTCATGTTCCATAATAGTAGGGATTACTGTTAGAATTTGAGACATTTTTTTTGTTTGTTCAGTGAGGGGGTCCGAAAAGTAGGCCTTGAGACTTAAATATATGCAGGAAAATGCTTTTTTCATGTCCGGGCTGTTATAACTCAGAACACAGTTGCAGAATCATGAATTTAGGGAGAGAGTGAATATCAAAGAAGAAGAAGAAGTTAGAGAGAGAAAGAGAAATAGAAGCTGAAATGATGCTTAGTATTTATAGCTCACTCTCCTATGCTTACATGGCACTAACCACCCAATCTAATATTGCCACATGGCATTACACATTACAGTCATTACTCCCCCTCAATCTCAGCTAGTGAAACCGAGACTGAGATTGGTACAATGTCTTACAAAAACAGGGCTATGTAATCCCTTAGTTAGAATATCTGCAACTTGATCATCAGTGGGTATATAGTGTACCAGCAAATCACCCTTTTGAACCCTCTCGCGAACAAAGTGGTAATCTGTATCCATATGCTTAATCCGAGAGTGAAAAATAGGATTTGAGCTCAAAGCTATGGCAGATAGATTATCGCAATGGAGAATGGGTGGTTGCGGTACCTGTTGATGCAAATCCTTCAACAACATTCTAAGCCAAGAGACATTTGTAACACAGTGAGCCAAAGCCTTATCCTCTGCCTCGTGCCATCAACTTTGACAAAGAGACTGGAATCAGACAAAGATGATTGAAAACCCAAGGCTGGTAAATATCCTGTGAATTTAGAATTCCAATCCCTAGGGACTTGTTTTAAACCATACAAAAATTTTACCAATCTACACACATGTGTAGGATGATTAGGACCTACAAAGCCTTGCGGTTGCTTCATATATACCTCCTCCTAAAGTTCGCCATGAAGAAATGCATTTTTAATATCATGTTGCCTCAATTCCCAACCATAATTGGTTGCCAAAGCAAGAACTAATCTAACTGTGGTGTGCCTAACCACTGGACTAAAAGTTTCAGAATAGTCTAAACCATGTTCTTGACTATAACCTTGAGCTACCAAACAAGCTTGGTATCTTGAAATGCTTCCATCAGGGTTTTTCTTAATTTTATAAACCCACTTACTTGCAATAACAGATCTGTGAAGAGGTGGAAGGACTAAGACCCATGTACCTTTAGCTTTGAGTGGATTCAACTCTTCCTGCATGGTCTTTTGCCATTGAGAATTAACAGCTGCACTTTTAAACGTTTTAGGTTCCTCAATGTCTGTAATTTCAGCAAGAAAAGTATATCCTCCAGAACAAAACTCATCATCACCATAATGTAAGGAATGCCACTCAGGAAAAGAAGCTAAGAAACTAGCATAATTCTCCTTAGATATAAAACCAGTTTGCAGCCTTGTTTAAATGGAATGAATTGGTTGAACAGAAAGATCACCGTCATTTGAAACTAGTGGAGAAGAAGAAAGTGAAAGCATTACGTGAAGTTGGTCGGAGTTGAGGACATGCAACATGGGAGGATTGGTTGAATAAGAAGAAGTGTCTGATGTATGTGATGAGTTGTGTTCAAATCCATGAGTCACTGAAGTTCCAACTTGATCTTGAATATCAGAATCATCACCATTAGAGTTCTGTAATGCAGACGATAAGGAGGAAGCAGAATGAGAAGAACCAATGTCCTGAAACACATCCTGAACTGGAAGCTGTTGTTCCAGTAAAGAAAAAGAAACAGAAAGTGTGACCACTATAGGAGCTGGATTACTGGACATCTCAGGCATTTGAGATTGTTGAGGCACTGAAGAAAACTTCCTATATGGAAACACAGATTCATCATGAATTACATGTCGAGAGAAGATCGTGGCTGCAAGTTATTAGCATTATATGGCCTTAAGTAAGGATAAATTGTTGTTTCAAAAACCTTTTAAGGATAAGTGAAAGACAACTCTCTCATTTCAAGGATAAGTGGAAGACAAACTCTTACACATGCATGTGTATAATAAGTGAGACTAAAACTTCTAGTAGAAGTTCTAACTCACCAATCTTCCTCCACACCACCACATAAAGGCAAGTTACATTTATCACCATTTTGTATGTCATTCCCGTCCAAAATGGGTATTGGGCAATTTTGGGCCACTAGTGCACTCCAAACCATCATATAACTTGAAATAAGCTCAATAGGATTGGGTCCTATGGACCCGGCAACTCCCGAAATTAATTTAATTAATTATTTGTCCAAACTAATTAATCTAATTAAGGGGACTGGCTACAGTGCTCGCAAGCATTGAATGCTCACACCGATCTCACCCTCCTTTCCCCCCTCTCTCCTCTCTCCTCCCTCATTTTAATGGTGAGATCGGTGTAAGCATTCAATGCTTGCGAGCATTGTAGCCTACTCCCTAATTAAGTATATCCATCACCTTAATCCTAGAATAGAGTGTGCTATCTTTTAGGTTCTCATTGACGAGGTTGTGAGATGAATTAAACTCTTCTAATTCTTTATGAAGACAACAATGATCGTCTTAGAGGATCTCATAGACCATGAGATTCACTTAGTTACATGTCATGGTCCCCTAGTCGATGTACTATTTATGAGAGAACTTATTCTGTTGCAATTACAATGCAATACTGTTCTTTTCTAATACAATGCTCTCGATCACATTGTTTAGGCTATTTCATGTCAAGTGCTTAAGTGATCAACTCGATAGATTTGGAACTTCGTTCCAAATCACAATGCTTTGGCCAAAGACTTCTAAATCATGTCAATAAACAATCTCCTTCAATTGTGAAGGTTAGACATTCATTGTTGTACATTCACTTGTCTTCATGATTAAGACACCTTCTCACACTAGAGTGCCTTTAACATAATCTAAGATCAAAGACCTAATCACAAAACAATTGTGATGCCACAGGTCCAATGACTAATTTGCATTATTGAAGCAATCGAGTTCTTATTGACATGAGTATGTATCTAGTATACATACATAAGATCGTGTTCAATGAACTTAATATTTATTAAGCACCTCCACATTTGTCTTAGTGACTTTCGCTAATGGCCTGAGACTAGCTATGCATCCCGTTTCATACAATTGTGCAGACATAGTGTGTACCATTCTTACCGAATTATGAGATATCCACTCAAATAATCCAACGACTAGGAATAATGTTTAGGATAAACACATATGAAGAGGGTCTCTTTAACATTATCTCATAAGTTAGCTCTTACATATGTATATAATCGTTATCCATAGACTCACTAATGAGATTACATTGGTAATCTACCTATAGTGATCTTGCCCAATGATTAGATTATGGACTAATTCATATATTACCTTAAGCAATCCACTAATTTTGATTGCTTTTAGGGCATACATCCAACAGATTCAAGCTATGAAGGGCGGGATAATACTTAGTACAAAACATATGCCTCATAGAGGAAATTAGGGTGGTTGGAGTTGCACATCAACCGAATCATACCACAGGGTGTCAAAGTTGTAAAATTTTTAGATCTTAGGGATCATAGGCAGTGTTTGCTTCGAAGGAAGACTTTGAGATTGTAGCTGAAGAGCCAGGGGTTTTGCTGAAGAGCAATTGGATTTGAGCTGAAAAGTAGTTCGGTTGATTGAAGAATCACTTGAGATTTTGTATAGTCATAGAGATTGAATTTGATGAAGGTCATGAGCTTGAAGGCATCTAACTTTATTTATAAGCAGTGGAGAACAAGAAACCTCGATCTTATTGCTGAGCTGGAGTAGGGGTAGATCAGTTATTTGGTCCTGACAATGACTGTAATTTATGATTGGTGGCATTCGACTGTGACTCGTGGCATTTCACACGATTGTTGCAGTGATATCAGCATGTCGATGACGCGTTCATCGATATTTAAGGAGGCGAAATATTACCGGACATCGGTCGTCTGTGTGGCAAAAAGGCTTTAGGGAGAACCCTGTCCGAGCCCTCGAATGGATTGGAGCGATGTGAGGTGGTTGTCCAAGCCCCATGATGAGATCTTAGATTGGGGTTTAAAGTTGATGGGCCGAATTCGTGTGACTTTGTGTAAACAAAAAAGTGTTGGCCCCATAGCAGACCTTATTTTTATTTATGGCCTAAACAATTTCAATATTTATAAGTTGTCATTATTATAGTTTAGTGATATTTCTCTTTATTTGTAAGTTAGAAATTACAGTTTGGCTCTTGTGGATGACGTGTTCGATACCACATTATTATGACAAACATTCCCTTTTTGGTGGATTAGCCCAACTCCCTCGCCCCTTAAAGTAAAATATCGTTGTATAAAAAAAAAAAATAACAACAATACCAGAGTAGAACTTGAAGCCTCCACAAGTAAAACAGATCATATTATTCAACATATTTTATATTCTCATTGCATTTTTTTGTTCTCTTAAACAAAAAAAGATGACAAATTATTCATTTTACATTACAATTTTTTTTTTTGGAACATTTAAGCAACCCCATTACAATAGGAAATTAGGAACCACACATTTATTCAATTCCGAAACTGTTGAAGCACTACTCCAGCTTCTCCATTATATCTTCAATTAACCCTGTAATGTACACAATAAAACACAAAATATCAGTCAGTTAATTATTTTCATATAAATAACAGAATTAATTTGCATTTGAAAGAGCCAAAAATACGAGAGAGAGAGAGATGGTTACAGGGAACAATCGGTGTCCGCCGCGATGGGTGGAAGTGTAATTGATAAAAGGCCACAAGTACTGGGGAGAGAAGAAATTTTAGAAAAATTATCAATAGGCACCCCCATCAAAAATGCTGCAGCATTTATACAGACACAAATGTTTTGTCGACCTTCCTTGTTGCTTGAATATTGGCTGAGGTTTGAGATATCAGTACAGCAAGCTGGGGCTGGCTTCGCCTCATTTTGAAGTATGTAAGGAAGGCAAGGGGTCAAGTTGTCGAGGATGATGTCACAGATGGGTACATTGTCAGCTCCCATGGCTGACCCAGAAACCAGTAAGATCATCAGGATGGCTATGATCTTTGTCATTGTTCAGATTAATCTTGTTACTTGAAGAAGTGCAAATCTTGGAAGGGAGAAGTTCATGTATAAATAGTGGTATGTGTACTTAGTTGATTTTAACCGAAGTATCATGGATTGATGTACGAGTCTCATGTTCCATAATAGTAGGATTATTGTTAATTAGGACTTGGGACTTTGATGTATATATGCAAGGAAATGCCTTTTTCATGCGCCGGGCTGTAGTTGTCACACTCCTTGTGCTCGGCAAAAGAAATAATAAAAATTGGAGATAAAAGAACTTCAATGAATAAAATGATAACATTCAAGAATCTAACCCTAGAGAGTTTGAGAAATTGAAAAAAAAGGTAGAGTGAAGCGAGAGATTTCTGATCACAGTAGAAAATGATTATACAACCCTACAGAATATCAATGGCTTTATAACTAATCAAGAAAATTAGCTAGAGTTAAACAACTAATCAGACTAAGGTATCATTTGAGAAGTGTTTTTAAATGACTGAAAGCGCTTTTAGAGAAATTTTTTTTTTCCAAAAGCACTTGAAGTGCTTCATGCAAAAAACATCAGTGATGTGCTTTTTTTCCAAGATTAACTTGCATTTTTACTAATGATTGGTTTCAAAAATATTTTCTCTAAAAACATTTTCAGCCATTTAAAAGCACTTCCCAAACAATAATTTTGTGGTGATAACTCCACAAAAGCAGTAGGATCGTGGGATAATTATACAATAAACCCTAAAACAAGAATGTGAGGAAACTTTACAGTTTATTTGATAGTATGAATAAGATAGTCCGAATACAATTTTTTTGGTGCCTTTATTTATAGTGAACTAAATACAATCATAATAGAACAATGACTTTAGAATGATGAGAATATCCCAATCCATATCTACCTAGGATTTACACAATCACATTTACCACATGTCAATATTATCTACAACACTCCCCTTTGAATGTGCAAATACTCAAGTAGATATCGCATCAGATCTTCAAGATGATGTAGAGATAGTTGATGAAGTCATCTTATAGGCACAACAGAGAACACGCTAGTCTCAAATACAGAACTTGCATAAAGAAGTAAATCTCACAAAACCTGGCTATGGTAAAACTCAAGGCGGGACAAAACCCATAGTCTAAAGAGAAAAAGTGAGTTACTGCAATGTCAATACTAAACATCTACTGGATGTCAGTAGGATGCACACAAGGGCATGACCAACCCAGAATGGGTGCCTCGTTAAAACCTCGTCAGGAAACAAAAACCCAATGAGAAAAAATAATCCTGATCGTAGGAAAAAGAGTACATTAAGGTCAAGTGAGTATACGTCATGATACTCCCCTTGAGTTTGACAAAATTCCAAATGAGAAACTAACAATGTTGCAAATCAGACAATTTACGCATACCAATTCCTTGAACAAGCTTCTGAAAAGTAAACTTCGGCAGTGACTTGGTGAAGAGGTCGGCAAGGTTGTCTTGGGAACAAATTTGCTTGACTTCAATCTTCTGATTCTCTTGTTGCTGATGTGAGAAGAAGAATTTCGACGCAGTATGCTTAGTATTGTCTCCTTTGATATATCATTTCTTAATCTGATCAATACAGGCGGCATTATCTTCAAAGATCGTTGTTGGAACATCAACGACGAAAGAAAGTTCGCAGTTGCTTCGAATGTGCTCAACAACAGCTCTTAGCCAAAAACACTCACAAGTAGCTTCGGAGAGGGCGAGAATCTCACCATGGTTCGAAGAGGTAGCAACTAAGGTCTGTTTGGTTGACCTCTAAGATATTGTAATGTTTACAATGGTAGAGACATAACTCGTTTGAGAACGTGTCTTGTGCGGGTCTGATAAGTAACATGCGTCAGCATAACCAATAAGTTAAGCATCAATTCGAAAACCCAAGGGGTGTGATCTATTCTGAGATGCATAGGGATAGAATAAACTCAAATCCGAAGTACCCTTAAGGTAACAAATGACGTCTTTAACACCATTCGAGTGTCCGCGTGTAGGCGTATTGCTATATCTTGCAAGAAGATTAACAGAGAAGGAGATGTCTGGTCTAGTGCACTGAGCTAAGTACAATAAAGCGCCAATTGTACTTAGATATGGAACTTCAGGCTCCAAAACCTCTTCAGCATCGTCCTTAGGACGGAAAGGGTCTCGTTTTGCATCTAGCATTCGGACAATCATAGGAGTACTCAAAGGTTTGACTTTATCCCCATTAAAATAACGTAACACCTTTGGGTGTAGTTCGATAGGTGGACCAGAATACTATCCGAACAATGCTCAAGCTCTAGGCCGAGGCAATATCGATTTTTCCCAAGATCTTTCATCTCAAATTCCAACTTCAGGTGCAAGGTAGTTTTCTCAAGCCTTTTGAGAGTCCCAATGAGATTCATGCCATCGACATAGAATGCAATTATCGCAAATCAGGAATGTGACTTCTTAATAAACACGCATGAGCATAATTCAATATTCACATATCCATGACTAATCAAATACTCACTCAAACGGTTATACCACATCCGTTCGGATTGCTTCAATCCGTAGAGTGAATGCTTTAATCTAATTGAGAGGGTGTTCCGTGGTCTAGAACTATTTGATCCAGCCAATGCAAGTCCTTCGGGAACTTTCATGTATATTTCCGTATCAAGATCCCTATAGAGATATGCGGTTACCACGTTCATGAGCTACATATTTAGTTTTTCGGAAACTACCAAACTGATAAGGTAGCAGAACGTTATAACATCCATTACGGAGGAATAAGTCTCTTCGTAATCAATCTCAAGGCGTTGAGAGAAACCTTGCGCCACAAGGCATGTTTTGTATCGCATTATTTCATTCCTCTCATTTCGCTTCGTTACGAAAACCCACTTGTAGCCAACGGGCTTCACATGTAGAGGTGTAGGTACTACAGGCCCAAACACTTTACATTTCGCAAGTGAATCAAGTTCGACCTGGATTGCTTGTTTCCAGTTTGACCAATCGGTTCTACGTTGACATTCATCAACGGAACGTGGTTCAATGTCATCGCTCAGCATGATATCAGTAGATGCTACATATGCAAATGCATCGCTGACTATCATCTCATTCCTATTCCAAAGTACATCCAAGCTTGCATAATGGACCGAAATCTCACGATTCTTGAGAGGCAGATTGGTCTCTTCAAGGACACTACCATAATCTTGAGTAACCTTATGCATTGGAAATGATGAGTTGCCGATGGTAGGATTCGAACTAGGCTCACTAGTTGGTGTCGTGGGTTTCTTCTTTCAGGGTTGTGAATCCTTTGAACCAACAGGTCTGCCACTCTTTAGGGTAGGAACAGATGATTGGCTAGCTACCAGGGTACCGGGCCTCACAGCAGGTGCGGCCACACATCTTTTGGGGGCGTTTCGTCTTTTAGGGGTGATGGTTTGACGTACGTTTGGTACATCTATCTTTACAGGCACATTTACAGCTGGTATATGTGATCTCGTCACTTTCGCTAGATCTGTAAAAGCATCCGGCATGCTTTGAGCAACGCTCTGTAGATCTAAAATATGTCGCACCTTAGTTTTAGACTGAGCAGTGAGGGGATCTAAATGAGACATAGTGGGATTAGGCCACGACAATTCGCGGCGTTCTTCAAGAACAACTATGTTCTTGTCTCCCCCTAATATCAGGAAGACTGTCTTATTAAAGTGACAATCCGCAAAGCGAGCGATAAAGAGATCGCCTGTCAAAGGTTCTAAGTAACGAATGATCGGAGGAGAATCATAACCGACATAGATTCTCAATCTTCGCTGAGGACCCATTTTGGTACGTAAGGGCGGTGCAAATGGCATATAGACCGCACAACTAAAAATGGGCAAATGCGAGATATCGGGCTCGTTATCAGTCACCAATTGTAGTGCAGAATAAGGTTGGATCATGATGGGTTTCAGGCGAACCAACATTGTTGCGTGAAGTATTGCATAGCCCCAAGCTGATATCGAAAGTTTAGTTCACATTACCAAAGTCCGAGCGATCATTTGAAGACGTTTAATGAACGCTTATGCTAGGCCGTTTTGGGTGTGAACATGGGTTACAGGATGTTCAATATCAATCCCAATAGACATGCAATAGTTATCGAAAAGAGTTTTCGATGTAAATTCTCCAGCATTATCTAGTTGAATCGACTTAATCGGATAATCAGGGTGGTGAGTCCTTAGCTTAATAATTTGAGCTAGGAGTTTGGAGAATGCAGCACTACGAGTGGACAGAAGGCACATGTGTGACCAATGTGTGGAAGCATCAACCAATACCATAAAGTATCTAAATGGTCCGCAAGATGGTTGAATAGGTCTACAAATGTCCCCTAGAATCCTCTGAAGAAATTTGGGAGGATCTGTTTGGATCTTGTGCATGGATGGGCGAGTGATTAGCTTGCCCAGAGAGCATGCTCAACATGGAAAAGTGCAAAGAACAAAGTCCTTACTGCGGGTAAGGGGATGCCCGTGTGAAGTACTAAGGATACGCCGCATCATAATTCATCTAGGGTGTCCCAAACGGTCATGCCGAAGCAAATTTTCCATTGCAAGCCCAACACTAGGGCCGGCCACATGGTGGACCTCAACAGAGCAAATGGCTGTAATATACAAGCCATTTAGAAAGTGCTCCATCTTCTCATGAATATGTTTCTGGCCATATTCATAGGAAGTGATATAAAGGAATTCAACTCCATTTTCTTTAGAAGTTTTAGTGTGGTAATTATTATCTCGAATATTTTTAAAGCTCAACAACATTCTTCCGAAACGGAGTGAGTAAAGTGCCTCTTTAATGGTTAATTTAGTACAATTGGACAACATTAAGTGGGCAATGTCATAACCCTCAATCAGGTTGGATGAGCCTGAAAGGGTTGTCAGAGGTGATATTTTAGGTATGAAGTTAGTAAAATAGATGCATTCACGCAAAATGGTGTGTGTGGCTGCACTATCTGCCAGACAACTAACTTCCCCACAAGACATACCTAGAAATAAATTAATTGAATTGGTCACATGTGTAAGGAAATTAAAAGATTATTCATTCAATTAATCATTCGAGAAATAATATCTATAAAATAATATCCAAAAACTTAAAACAAATACCAAATAAAAAAGAAAAATTGTTCAAAACTTAAACCAAAAGATAGGGGGTTAGGCCACTTAGTGGTTTTCAGCCACTAGTGGTGATTTTCGGCCAACATATAGGCCAATGTCTAAAATCTAATCTTTCATCGGAGTAGATGCTTCTTGAAAATCAGAAATCTCCATGGTAGTATCTTCGGGATTCTCCACTTAAGCAAGATTAGTCTCTACGACTTTACGACTTGAATGATACAAACTCGCCTCTTTGGTTGCCTTGCTATTAGTCTTGAAGTTTGAGGCTTTGGGAGCTAAATTGTTGCGCTTCAGGGCTTTATTTCCTCCCTTGGATGGGCCTACACTCTGTCGACCTTGGGCTTATGACTTAGGCTTAGAACCCTTGCCTTTCCCACCACACCTCTAGCGTCGGTTTTGGCCTTGATTTGCATTAGAGTGTGCTTCAGGCACAGTGCCAGTAGGTCGAGCTTGATGATTTTTCATCAATAGCTAGTTTTGCTCTTCAACAAGTAATAAGCCAAAGATCAAATCCGAGAACTTGGTGAATTTCCATGCTCTATATTGTTGCTGCAGGACAATATTAGTGGCATGGAAAATTGAATAGGTCTTTTCCAGGAGATCCTGTTCAGTCAAATCTTCTTTGCAAAACTTGAGAAGTGATCGGATTCAACAAACTTCAGAGTTGTACTCATTCACAGACTCAAAGTCTTGGAAGCGTAAATGCTGCTAGTCATGTCTTGCTTCAGGCAAGAAGATATCTTTTTGATGTTCAAAGCGCTCTTCCAAAGCGAGCCATAAAGCTCTCGGTCTGCAGTGCTTCGTGCATATGTCTTCAGATGAAGATCATGGCGGTTGCTTTGTCAGCTTCGCCAATAGGGTTATTCGTCTCTGCTTCAATGGTAGCCCTAAGACTCTTTGCAGTGAGATGGAGCTTCACATCTTGTACTCACTTGAGGTAGTTTCTTCCAAAGACTTCCAGAGCAATAAAGTTGAGTTTGTTCAAATTCGACATGTCGTTGTAACGAAGGGAACAAGATTGTGGTCAGTACTATGAAAAACGGTCCATAGACATGGAGTAGAACATTCAGGTTCTATTAGACATGTTTTGGTTTAAATTTTCATGAAAACTATAGGTTTTATGGGTATTTAATTTTTAAGGAAACTTCGGGTTCGAATTTATGAACTTCAAGTTCATGGATACTTGCAAGCAAACACAATATATATAAATAAAAAACATATATAGCATAAACAGATAGATGAATATAGGTCTACGGGGTGTGAAAAACACGGCCCAAATAATTTGGGTAGACTGGGTTTGGAGCTGCAGTCCCAAACAAGGAGAAAAGTGGGTTGCAGGCCAGCAATAGTGTGATGGCTAGAGTGGCAGTGGTCAAAGTCTACTGGGCTAAAAAAGAAGGAAGAGAACCAAGCCCAATTAGCAATTGGGATTGGGCCGAGACAAAGGAGAAGCCCAAAGGCCCCGAGTGGGGCAGCTCATCTAGAGGCATGGCTCGTCTCGGCTTTAAGTCAATTTCGGCAAGGCTTGACGCAGCTCGGTTACAGGTTTTTTTTTTTTCTTTTAGAAAAACGAAAAACCAAAAAACAAAACCCTAATTTTTCCTTCGTTCACACAATTATCAATTCACTTAATATATAGCAGATATATTAAATTTAATGCGAACACAATGTTTGCAGAAGATTATAATTCGTTAAAAAACATAAAATTGGGTTTATGCATCATGGTGAAGGTTCATGCAATCAAGACTGAAAAAATATTGACATTGAGATCGTGTTTTAGAAATACTTGTATTGCTGATGATGATGGTGAACCAATTTGTTTGCAGAGGAACGCCTTTCAGATTCCGTAGCGCAGTGTCAGGAGCGTGCTGATAACGTGTTGTGACCTATTTTATTGAAGAGTTAAGAACATGGAGAAGGATGGCCGGCGGCACAGAGAGAGAGAAATAGGGATGAGGGAAATTATGGTGTGTTATTTCCCTCATGCTGGTGCCTTTATTTATAGTGAACCAAGTACAATCATAATATAACTATGACTTTAGGATGATGAGAATATTTTAATCTGTATCTAAATAGGATTTACACAATTACATTTATCACATGTCAATATTATCTACAACAAAAATCACTTGATCAAAATTGACAATGAGGGAGTAACCCAATTCCTTATACATGTACATATCTCTTTTGTCTTCATTAATTAAAGGCACATCATTTCATAGTCATTTATGGAAACTACGTCTCTATCTCATTTCATATGTTGTTAATACAAATCAATTGAAAACCGTACATATACTTGGAGTACAGATAATTACAAAACAATGACAAGCAAATGAAAAATATATATTAACTCAACAATGATGCCAAAAGAAGATAATGATGAAGAAACTGAGGGTGAGGGAGAAGGGATGGTAAGTCCAAGACGGACCTTGATCTCTTGCATTCCCACATATTAGCTAGGCAGCCCTATTATTTGGGTGGAAGTCGACAAAGCGGGCATGCTGCATTCCTTATAAGCAATTCATTTATGCCATTAGCATGGAAATTATGGTTGCATTGTGGTATAGTCCTTGGGATTTCCTTTGGCTGGTACTCACCAAAACATATTGGGCAAGTGTGTCATCCATGAGTTGTTTTGGAAACTCCCACCTCTCACCAAGTTGAATCTTGGGATACAATTCGATGGTCAGACGATCTAGACCAAATAACTCGACAGAAGGTTGTTGATACTGTTAGAATCGTACTTGGACTTAACTAATTATGATAAGAGGATAATCTTATGTTTAAAATTTAAAATTAATTAGAGTCATTATATGTGCAAAATAACATCCCTAAGAGTGAGAATATACAATTCAGGCGTGATATGAATTGTGCACTACCCCACTACTTTTGAAATTGATACAATGGTTACTAGCCAACTGTCCATGATAGGTGGAAGTTAGTTATTTTTGTATCTAATTAAGAAGGGTCCCTGCTCACAAAAGAAACGAGTTCTCAGATTACTAGAACTAGTTCTTAAATTTTGACTCCAGGGTTCTTAAATTTCGAATTAGGGTTATGTATTGAGGAATTCAAAATTGGAATTTGGGCTTCTATAATTCTAATGAAATAGCAGATTTCAAATTAAGGTTATGTATTGAGGAATTGAGTTCAGAATTCTAATTAGGGTTCTTAACTTATTTACTAATGAAATGGAAAATTTCTTGATATATTTTATAAATTTTAATTTTGTTATTTGACTGTAAAATTGGCAGATTCGTAATTGATTGGAGAAGTTACAGAGTTGCTTGGTAGATTCGTTATTTGATTTTGCTTCGGTTTCAAATCTGGGCCTTCAGAATTGGCCCAAAAATTCTACCAAAACAAAAAAAATTGGCCCAATTGTTTTTTTTGATTCCCGACCCGACCCAAAATCGAAACCAATTTCGGGATCCTAAAAATTTCGGTCAGGAGCGAGATTAATTTTAATAGGCTTTTAATTTCGGGAGCGGTAATATGGATTGGGCTTCCGGTTTAGGCCCCGAACCGAACCCAGCCCTATATTTGGCAAGTATTTACCAAAAAATATATATAAAAAATAGAAAATTAAAAAAATTGGCAAGATTTTTTCTGTTGTTTAGTGGTTGTATACAGAACAGCATGTGGAATGTTCAGACCCGATTCACCAAACACAACGCAATTCCAGGCTTCTATACTGTGCAAAATTCTAATGGAGAAAATACTAAAATATCGTGCTCGTGCCTTACTTGAAGACAACCAAACAATGATATATATAGTTAATCCTCCATTTGTCATCACTATCGTTTTTTTTTTTTCACCAATGTATCATGAAAGCATGTAAACGAATTGAATTTGAACTATCGCTAGGGATTTCGGAGGGACTGGGAAGTGCTGAGGGAGGAATAATGGGTGGTTGTCACAAATACAAGGGTTGGGGTCACTTATGAAATCAGATGTGGGCTTTCTTTGGCTTTTAATTAATGTTTACCCTTTTTGACCATTCTGCTAAAGGTTATAATAGAAATTGCAGGTTTAATTATATAATTATGTTGGAAATTTGATATTAAATTAATATTAATTTTTTTAATTGAATGGAAATTAATAAAGAGTGTGTTTGGTTAATTACCTAGCCTAATAAAGAGTCCATTGAGTTGTTTACAATCAGCCCAATATAATTTATCTAATATAATTTATTTAAATATTTATTAGAAAATTGTTTTAGGGTTTGATATGTAAAGAACAACTGTTCTTTTTGAAGAAGGATGCCGTCTTCTTTCAAATGGCGTGAAAAGCTATCAATTGCTTTCCTTCATCCAAAGGATGCATATGTTGACTCTTCAAGTTGGGACATACTCTTTTGGAAGAGGCTCATGTGCATTTATATATATAGGAATTAGGAATACACCTGTAGATTTTTAAATTAAGTTTCATTCACTGCATTCTACATACTAGATATTTTTAGGCATAAATTATAGAATAATTCGCTCGAGAGAGTTCCTGCATATTCGAGTTCAAAGAAGCCTGGTGAATTGCAGTGCTTCCTTCACAAGGAGGGAGTCGTTGTATCCTGGGAGACAGACGCCATAGCAAACCATAAGCACTAGTGTGGGGCGAAAATCGTCTTAAGGTCAGAGCGTCGAACGCTTGCCTCGACTCAATTTGAGGTTCTTCTAATTCCATCTTTATTTGTGTGCATGATTATATTTATTATTCAGATTTTCGTTTTATTTTCTATAGCAATTTAACACCCTACTTCCAACAAATTATATATGCCAAAATACCGTACATTTGATTAGTCGAAAAAGACCATCCGAATCGAAATTAACATACAGGAATTTGAAGAACCAAAGCACTTTATTTGCGAACCACTCTCCAATCCACAATAAAGACCAACTGCTTCGCAAGAAAGACAATCAGGCTCGTCCCATTGCAACTGAACACCTTCCAATGGATCAAATAAACTTGGTACCGATGCTGTTGAAATCACAAAACACCTGCCCCTAGATGATTCGTTACCCGGTGGCAATAACAAACTTGTCGGTACTGCAATGATCTTGTAGATTTCACTGCTGAGGCAAGAAATGGGTGCATAAGTCGATGCTGTTACATCTTGAGACGAGCAGTTGAGGAACGTGTAGTTTTCAAGGCCATGCAGATAGAAGAAGGGTGAATCTCTAAGACTGATGTCATGGTTGAGGAACCGCCTAGGGAAACGGTTGTTGGGGTCGTTGATGGATATGATTTGGTGCCTGTAGTTGATGCTCTCAACGATGAAGTCCCTGGATAATGGGAGAGTGAGAATGGTTCTCGTTTGGTTGTTGCATGAGAGATCGAACCCTGGATACCCACAATTTGAGAGTTGAAGGTTGCTTAGCCAAAAAGGGAATCGAATCGGTTGGCTGCCGGCCATACATTTTGATCTACCACAGGTGGTAGCTCTTGGTGTGTGAGGGAGGAAGAAGAACAAGAAGAATAAGAAGGTGAATATTTCTAAGGTAGCCATATGAGCTAGGCGGTGAAAACCAGACTAATATTTGGGTACATATTGATTGTAATGCATATAGGATTGTCATGACAATAAACCAAATAAACCACCCTCGTTTAATTCATTAACTAATTAAAGGCACATAGTAATTATAGTATTAGTACAAAACAAATCATCATCTCTATCACAACCCCAAACATATATATTATATACAAATCAAGTCACAAACCATACCTAAATTATGGCAAAAAATAACAAGAAAACAAAAAAAAGATCATCAAATTCTATGGTGATGCTAAAGAAAATGTTGATGAAGACACTGAGGAAGAAGGGGTAGCAAGAGATGAACCCTCTGGTGAATTTCGACAAACGGGGCATGTTGCATTCATTTTAAGCCATTCGTCTATGCAACTTGCATGGAAATAATGGTTACACTCTGGTATAGTCCTCAACGCTTCCTTGGCCTCGTACTCACTCAAACATATTGAGCACGTGTTGTCGTTGGGCTTGGGCAATCTCTTGCTCTCCCCAAGCAAAGTTTTGGGGTACGATTGAATGGTTGGGCCATCAAGCCCTATTGTGACGAAGGCGGGTTGCCGAGAAGCTGAGGTGGAGAGGTCCATGCTTGGCTGGTGGCGACGACCGTGAGCCTTTATTCTGCCGAAGACACAACTTGCTAGTCCAATGATGCATAATAGCCCGGGTATTCCCACACCTACGATTATGCCATATTTTGCACTTCTTGGAAGACCTGAAAGTGAAAGATCATTGGAATTGCAATTGGTTAGTTGATATATATTCACTTCATTTTCAATGGAATCGACATCAATATTAATAGAAAACTTTTATTAGTAATTAGGCCGCAGAACATATGTTTATGTTTTGGTTTTTTTTGACCTGTCTTGTGCAGGTTTAGAGAGTAAGGCTATTTTGGTAAATCAATGACCAGACTTTATGTATAACTCAACTAGCTTAATCCGTTATCATCCTTTTATTTAAAAAAAAAAAATGTTTCTGTTTGGAGTAAACATGAGGAAAAATTTGCACAAATTTGAATATTTCGAAAAGTAGAGGCATTCTTCAAAGTTTTTGTTTGCTTTTCCTCAACTGATAATTTAATTAAACAGTGAATGAACTCAGATTAAAAGTGGCTTTTAAATATAAATATTCTTTTCTATAAAAATCATAAAAGTATTGTAAATTATTACGAAAAAATGATAATTTTACACGTCACTTATACCATATAATGTGATTTACTCGTCTATGTAGTGTAAAAAAATGACAATTGCATTCAAGTCAACACACTTTCATTTTTTTTTTGAGAGGACATGACCATGACGTTAAATGTTTTAAAGCTGTAAGTTGGTAAGCATGGAACTTTCAGTCAAGTTCCGCGTTTGTGCATTCCTTATTTCTGGTTTGACTAGTGATCACAATAATCCAAAAATCAAAGTAGGCTTTATTATTAAAGCCACCGCTCTACGTGCCATTATCTAATGCCACGCAGTGGATTTGCTAATGGCCGAAATTTGTTTACTTCACTAGACACAGTCACACACACAGTGTCGTTCTCTCTTGATCGAGGTTCATTTAACTCAGGTGGAATCTTGGAATCACTAAAGTGAACCATTTCCAAAACCCATCAAGCGTAGAGTAATCTCACAACAAGGTGGTCAAGTCCAAATAACATCCCTCTTTGCTGATACCTGACAAACGTATTTGTAGTTTTTGTGTCGTTTTCGTATCATACTTGTTATCTTAACGGATCGTGTCATATCAAATCCGTTATCTTAATGGGTTCTTAACAGGTGACCCGATAATAACTCGAATCATTAACGAGTCATGTCGTTTCATGTCGGTTAATAGGTCATGCAAGAAATTGGCATCCCTAATGTCTACCTAGCAAACGGGTCGTGTTCGTGTCTTTTACGTATCATACCCGTTATCATAATGGGTTCTCGATAACGACCCAATTCGTTAACGGATTGTGAATGGGTGACCCAATAACAACTGACTTATTAATGGGTTGACCCGAAACCTGTTATTTTCGTGTCGTTTCATGTCGGGTTCACAGGTCGTCCAATAAATTGTCAGGTTAACAAGTCGTGCAAGAAACTTGTTATTTTTAGGGGTGGGTTAGAAAAATCGAAAATCGAAAAAAACCAAACCGAACCCCAAATCGAAGTAAAAAAAAATCCGAACCGAACCGAAATCTGCTAGTTCGGGGTTCGGAAACCCAACCTAACCGAACCAATTTTTTGTTGAAATGACGTCATTTTACATTTTTAACACTAACCCTCGCCGCCTTGCATACTGGGTCTCTCTCCTCGCTCCTCTCCTCCTTCACCTCCTCCCCCCTTGCTACCCTCGCCACCTTCCTTTGCTCCAAGACCAATTTTAATGATCTAGATTAAAAATGTAACAATCTTAAATATATATTGTAAATATGTGTTGTGTATTTTTTTTAATCATCCAAACTTGTAGATTATAACCAAGTGAGTGTTATTAACTTTCAAGATGTGTTCAAAGATTAAAGATTTGTTAGTATAAGCCATGAAAATCAAAAGCAGAGGTAGCAGCTTAATTATATGTAAGTAACCTATAAAATATGGTACATATAGTGGAGTAGTTGGAAAATTAACCTACGTACCTTTCCTTTTAGCCGTGGGAATATTCGAGCACACAATCCGGTCAGCATCTCTGTTAAACCCACAATCTCCACCACGAGCTTCACAATCACGACAATCAGGCGTTGACCAAGTCAACCCAACACCGCCGATAAGGTCCCCAAACATATCCAGCATCTCACGCGCAGCTGTAGTCGGAACCAAAACACTCGAAATCACAGGACACAAAACCTCTGACGGTGACGGTGACGATGACGATGACGACGTTGACTGAAGCCAGTTTTCATACTCCCTCGACCGAACAGCAAACACCGTGTGATTCTCAGTGCTGAGACATGAAATACTTGTGGCCATGACGGATAACGACGTCGCTTGGCTTGCTCGTGCCTGAGAGGAGCAGTTGAGGAAGGTGAGGTTCTTGAAACTGTCGACGTGAAACGGCGTGCCCTGGAGTTGAAAGGTGTTGTCTAGGAACCGTTTGGGGAAGCAGCGGTTGGGGTCGTTGATGTAAAGCGTTTGAATCTCGTAGTCGATTTGTTGGACTATGAAGTCGGTAGAGGCTGGGAGGGTGAGTGTGGTGATTTGGGTTTGGTTGTTGCATGAGAGGTCAAACCCTGGATCGTACCCACAGCGTGAGGGTTGGAGGTCTAGAAGCCGGAAAGGGAATCGGACCGGCGGTCCGACCGAGCAGTTTGATGTAGGGCAGATGAAAGAAGCACTAGTCGGATGGAAGAAGAAGATCAAGAAAAGTAAGAATGAGAAGAAGAGTTGTAAGGTAGCCATTTGATAGTACTGGAAGTTGTTTGGTGAAAGATTTAGCAAGTTAGGCATAGAGTGGTTCATAGCTAGCCTAATGCTATTTATGTGTGTCCGAGAAACAAAAGTAAAATAATGATGGGACACATTAAGGGAAAAATCTTGAGTGGTACGTACCATTGAATGGTACGACTATTAAATGGTTCAGATTAATTTGCAGTGGGCCCCAAATGAATCTTAGCCATTTAACAGTACGTACCATTCTGAAGTTGGACCCCACATTAAGGTAAAGATAATGTTATTTCCACAAACAAAATTGATATACTTTTTAATATAAATTGTGTCAATTTTGTGTGTTCAAATAGTTGTTCAAGTAAAATATTCATATATATTTTATTAAAGAAACAATCTTGATAACTATTTATCGATCCTTAAGTATATTCGAAGTTTGTTATGTAAAATGTAATTCTCAATCATAATATTTTGATAATTAGTGTAATAATTGGACTAGTCCAAATATCTAATGATGTGACAACAAAATGTAAATCCTTTGAAATTTTAGAAGTAGATGGACCTCGTGACGTGTGAATGGCGGTGGAAACTGGGGAAATGTCATCGGCTTCGGACTGTAATACTTATTGTGATGGCATGGAAGAAGTCAGCGTTTGATATTAACAAGCACAAATTAAAGAAGTTGGGTCCATGAAGGCATTGAATGTCTTTCAAACTCACATGGAGTGAAAGGAGTCTAATATGAGTCTTTCTTGCATACCCCAAAATACGGGAAAAATCTTGAGTGGTACGTACCATTCAATGGTACGACTATTGAATGGTTCAGATTAATTTGTAGTGGGGCCCAAATGAATCTTAACCATTTAACAGTACGTATCATTCAATGGTACGTACCACTGAAGTTGGACCCCAAAATACGGGGTATTCTGAATTTTTTAACGGTTAGATTTTTATTTTAAAATATAAAAATCAAGATTCAACGGTTAAAAAATCTGGAGTACCCCGTACTCCGGAGCACCCAAAAAGTTTTGGTCTAATCTTTGGTTTGTTTTGGACAGATTTACAGTTTACCAAGACCTAGTACTTCTTTTTAATCTTCTAGATTATGAAATAAAACTAGAATCATGACCTTCTGGAATCCTGGATCTTCCAATAATCAATTAATTAACAACAATAAACCATATTTGACAAGATCAAATCGACTTTAGAATATTTTGGATGGTTTTGGAGAAACTAATACATAATATTGTAGGACCAACCATTATACTTTCTGTGAGCAATCTGGCTCAGGCTTCAAATTTATATTCAATGTCTGGGACCATATATATATAATAATAAGTCACATCCCAAATGCTTTGGGGAAAAAACCCCATTGCGCTAAATCAAAAATCCCATGGGATTGAAACTGCATATATATAGAGTCCACTGATTTCATTAATGGGGTAATGGGGTGCACAATTGGTCACTATTAATAACTCAACATATAACGCCAATGATTAACATTACTAAGAAAAAAACGAAAATAAATTGTATATATACTAAAGGGCAGTTGAAAAACACTGTTCATAAGAGCAGTGTTTTAACGAATTTGTCCCTCATTTGCCTTTGTTAATCACAATAGAAAGACGTTTTTGTCCCTGGGACGCGTGTGGGTTAGCTGGATGAGAAGAATCTAGCAAGTGTCCCAGCGCTAGCCATCCTGTCTGTCGTTCTCCCTTTTCGACAGCACACTGCTTCATCGACGAAACTCTCGCTAGAATTCTCTCAACGCTAGAATCCTCTCATCGAAAACTCTGAAAGCCCACTCACCAGAACCCTCCCAACCCCCGCCACCACCAGTTCACCAAAATCCGAACTCTGTAAGTTGCTTTTCGAACTCTCTCTGCGCCCCTTATTTTGTGTTATTTTGCTTAATCTGGATTAAGATTAATCGTTGTCGTCTTTTTCTTCTATTGGTCGACTTCTTCAAGCTTTCATCTTTCGTCGGAAGAAAAGGAAAAAGCTTTCATCTTCAAACGAAACTGAGGTATAAATTCGATTCATTTTCAATTAGACCTTGCTCTTCGATTTTACTCCTCAATTTTAAACTCCTTTAACTCTCTTGCTCTTCGATTTAGTTCGGGTTAGTGAAATGATGCTTGGATTGTGAAAATTTTAGGGATAATGGCGTTTTCCAGCAATGATATCAAAGTGGGTTCCAACATTGAAGTGAAGGAGCTCCATGGCGAGTTATAGGTATTTATTTTTTATTTTTATTCTTTGAACTTTTGTTCTTAGTTAAAGTTGAAAAGTTTGGATTTCCTTCTTATTGGGTATGTAGCATATTGAGTATTAATGCTATCATTTAGTTTTACTATGTTTCTTTTTGTTTGATAATTACTATTTTTAGTATTAATGTTAAGGCATTTGTGTTTGTTTTCGGGTAAATTTTACGGTAGACCGGCAATAAGTTTGTAATTATGTATGACTTTTCCAGATTTTGTGGTTTATGTTCTGATTTTATTGGAACCTATGTAGTGTGTATACAGAAAATAAAACAGCTACACACTCATCGGGATGATCTATTGCCCAGCATGTTTCCATCGGGTTGCTATCAGATTAGCAGAGTTCTCATCGGTTGCTTGTACCCTCATCGGGTTAGTCTTGTGACCACTGGGTTATTACTAGTTATTGATGCGCTGACTTCCTAATGTAAGTGATGAGTGTACTGGTTTGTCCAGCAGACTGTAACAGTCATCTTCTCTTGATTAAAGGAAGATGATTGATTAGCGACTGATTAATGTCGTGTCTTGATATTAGTGTAATCTCCTTGATTTAAGGATTAGATTTAGCTTAGGTTTAACCGGTCACTACGTGTTGCTCGGGTAACTGGGTTGCTTTTTTCTTTTCTACATGTAATCATACTTGTGTACATTGTTCACCATGAAATACAAAACAGTTTATACTAAAATATTCATCATGGTATCAGAGCAGTGATCTTAATCGACTTGCTTCTGAGTAGTTTCTTTTCCGACTCTCTATCATGGCTGAAGAGAGTTCAGTACATGGCAGAGAAAATAGCTCATAAGCTGCGCCATCCTCTGCGCAATCTTCACTTCATTTAGATGTTGATATCAACCCAAATCAACGTCTCAGTTCTGTCTTACTTAATGAGTTCAATTACCTTCCATGGGAGAGAGCAGTCACTCTTGCCTTGGGAGGATTATCGAAACTTGGTTATGTCAATGGCGTTATTCCAGTGCCTGATGTATCATCATCAGATTACAATGATTGGTTGTGTAAGGACCAGCTGGTCATGTCATGGTTACTCAATTCTACAGATCGAAAGATTGCAGAAATTTTCAGCTATGCTGAATCCTCCTACATTCTTTGGAAAAATCTCAAAGACATCTATGGAAATCAGAATAACGCCGCTCAAGTGTTCCAGTTAAAGAAGGATATTGCCGGTCTACAATAGGAAGGAAACTCCTTCGTGCAGCACCTTGGAAAGTTAACCACCATGTGGAACGAGTTGAATGTCTACAGACCACACACCATTGACGCTGCTTTGCTGACCAAGAGAGCTGAAAAAGACAAAATATTCCAACTTCTTGCTAGTTTAAGCTCTGAATATGAAGATCTCAGGAGTCATGTTCTTATGAATCTTGACCTTCCCTCCTTCTCAAGTGTGTGTGCCACGATTCAAAAGGAAGACACTCGCAGGAAAATTATGACTGTGGAATTAAAGGCAAATATACTAGAAGCTAGGGTATATTTTTCTAATCACAGAACTAGTGAAGAGAGGGGCTACAAAGGGAAGAAACCCATTTTGAAATGCAACCACTGTGATACTGGTGGACACACACGAGATCATTGTTGGATTCTCCATCCTGAACTAAGGCCCAAGTTTTCCAGAGACAACAACAAGGGTTTTCCTAAGGGTTCACACAATTCATCCTACAAAACAAATCATACCGTTGCCACACATTCCGAAGGAACACAAAAGTTCACTTCCAATCCAGCTACCTTGCTTAATGAATTTGCTGTCTTCCTTCATAAGAAACAAGGTTATGGAGGCAGTGAAGGATCAACTAGTCAAGATGACAACAAACAAGCTGCTTTACTTGGGTAGTTTGCTGGTTTTCTGGCTGGGAAAGAAGGTGTGACACAACAAGATATTCTAGGTATCCTACAAGCTTTTTCAACTGCTCTCAAAGTAGGTAATGTGCATGATTATTGGATTATAGATTCAGGAGCTACTTATCATATGACTAACGAGTCTACAAAACTGCATAACTTTGAAAAACTCTCATGTCCTTCCCAAGTGTCAGTAGCTAATGGCAAGGGTGCTATGGTTGTAGGGAAAGGGAAAACATATTTGATTTCTAGTGATATCGAGTCTGAGGTTCTTTATGTTCCTTCATTCCCTTTTCAGCTCTTATCTGTTGGAAAAATCACAAACAAATTAAATTGTCTTGCCATTTTTCCCCCCAAAACTATGGTTTTTCAGGATATCATCACCAAGAAGATGATTGGTGAAGGTTTTTTGTCAAATGGCCTTTACTATCTCTCCAAGCATATCTAGATTCCCAAGGTTTTCCAGGTCACTGCAAGTCTAGTTCAAGAACAACAACTTTGGCACCAACGACTTGCACATCCCTCTGATAAAGTTTTGTCTTTTTTGTTTCCCAATCTGTGCAAAGTGACAAGTTCCTGTGATGTTTGTCACTTCTCCAAATCCACTAGATTACCTTTTTCTTCATCCTTGTCTAGGGCTAGTAATCCTTTTGAAATCGTGCATTCCGATGTTTGGAGACCTGTTCTAGAGTCCTTTGACGGATACAAATATTTTGTAACCTTTGTAGATGATTTCATAAGGATGACTTGGTTGTATCTTCTAAAATTTAAAAGTGAAGTACTGGAAGTTTTTCAAGATTTTCATAGACGTGTAAACACACAATTTGCTTCAAACATTCATGTCTTACGATCAGATAATGGCTCCGAATATATGTCCCATAACATGTCTCATTACCTAAGCACACATGGTATAATACATCAAACTAGTTGTGTTGGAACACCTCAACAAAACGGGGTAGCAGAAAGAAAGAATAGAGATCTACTTGAAAAAACTAGGGCTCTTATATTTCATTCAAATGTGCCTAAAAGGTTTTGGTCCCAGGGTGTTCTTACTGCTGCCTATCTCATCAATAGACTGCCTAGTAAGCTATTGAACTTTAAATCACCTTATGAGATTATGAAAGATAGACAGATCAATCTATCCCATTTAAGAGTTTTTGGATGTACATGTTTTTTTCACATTCAAGCACCACATCGTGACAAACTAGATCCAAGGGCTGTCAAATGTGTTTTCCTAGGCTACTCTTCCACTAAAAAAGGTTACAAATGCTACAATCCAACAACCAAGAAAATTGTTGTTTCAAGAGATGTGAAATTTGAAGAAACCATGCCTTACTTCACTCAAACTCTAGATCATTCTAGAGAGGGGGAGAATTTGCTTGATTTGTTTCCAATACCATATCCAAGTGAAGAAGATACAACAGATATCTCAAGGGACCAGATATTGAATGAGGTTGATTCTCAAATTCCGCAGAATGCTCCACCTGTCGTTCCCGAAGAGCTTACCGCATCAAAACTCTCGAGCAGTCCTTCCAACCAAGAAACTGCTCAATTGCCAACAACTCCTCAATCTCCCACAGTTTGTCAAAATCCACCCCGTGAAAGGCGACTTCCATCCAAGTTACATGATTTTGTAACTTACAATGCAAGGTATCCTTTAACCTCTGCTACATTCCTCAGTGCAATTACTAAAGCCTCTGAGCCACAAAACTTCCAAGAAGCTAATCTACGCAGTGAGTGGAGAGCAGCTATGGCAGAAGAGCTCCAAGCTCTTGATGACAACAACACCTGGACTATAGTGAAGCTTCCCAAAGGAAAGAAAGCTGTGGGAAGTCGTTGGGTATACAAGACCAAGTTTCATTCTGATGGCACGATTGAAAGGAACAAGGGTCGTTTGGTGGCTCGAGGATTTACCCAAACCTATGGAGTGGATTACAAGGAGACATTTGCTCCCGTGGCAAAAATGAACACTGTGAGGGTACTGTTGTCTGTTGCCATTAACAATGCATGGCCTCTTTTTCAAATGGATGTCAAGAATGCTTTTTTGCATGGGGAGCTTGAAGAAGAAGTTTTTATGAAACTGCCCCCAGGTCATCCTCAATCAAACAATCCAGAAATGGTGTGCAAACTTCATAAATCCATCTATGGCCTCAAGCAAAGTCCACGTGCATGGTATGCCAAGCTCAGTCATGTTCTGGAAACAGTTGGTTTCTGTCGAAGCAATGATGATTCTTCCTTATTTGTGTGTTCAAGCACATCGGGTAAACTTGTGATGCTTATTTATGTTGATGATCTCATTGTGACATGTGATAATGTGTCAGAGATTAGTGCTCTTAAACAATATCTCAACCACAAGTTTGCTATCAAAGATCTCGGCACTCTTAAGTATTTTCTAGGAATCGAGCTAGCACACTCTCACAAGGGTTGTTTCCTAAATTAGCGCAAGTATGTTATAGATCTTCTTCGTGAGGCCAACATGACAGATTGTAAACCTGCTCGCACACCTTTGGATAGTAACTTCAAACTGCACTCTCACGGTGAACTCATTCCCAATATAGAGTACTATCAGAGACTGGTCGGCAAACTCATTTATCTCACTATCACTCGACCCGATATTGCATATGTTGTGAGTCTTGTTAGTCAGTTTATACATGCTCCAAGTATGGATCACATGAAGATTGTTCATCGTGTGCTTCGCTATCTAAAGGGCTCCATTGGTAGAGGAATTCTCATGCGCAACAATAATCACACTCATATCTCAGGATATACAGATGCCGACTGGGCAGGGAACGCTCTCGATCGCAAATCTATCACTGGGTTTTGCACCTTTGTAGGGGGTAATCTTGTTACCTGGAAGAGCAAGAAACAAAGCGTGGTTGCACGCTCTAGTGCAGAAGCCGAATATCGTGATATGGCTTCAACGGCCTGTGAACTTATTTGGCTCAAAAGTCTGTTATTGGACTTAGGTTTTCCTTATCAGCAACCTATGTCCCTCTACTGTGATAATCAAGCTACGATGCACATCGCATCAAATCCTGTCTTCCATGAGCGCACTAAACACATTGAAGTCGACTGCCACTATGTTCGAAATCAAGTGCAGTCCAAGGAAATTGCAACACACTTCATCCGTAGTCATGATCAACTTGCTGATATCTTCACAAAAGGATTGTCTTTTGCTACTTTTCATCATCTCTTGTCCAAGCTTGGATCAATCGATCCGTTTGATCCAGCTTGAGGGGGAGTATTGGAACCTATGTAGTGTGTATACAGAAAATAAAACAGCTACACACTCATTGGGATGAACTATTGCCCAACATGTTTCCATCGAGTTGCTATCGGATTAGCAGAGTTCTCATCGGTTGCTTGTACCCTCATCGGGTTGGTCTTGTGACCACTGGGTTATTACTAGTTATTGCTGCGTTGACTTCCTAATTTGAGTGATGAGTGTACTTGTTTGTCCAGCAAACTGTAACAGTCATATTCCCTTGATTAAAGGAAGATAACTGATTAGTGACTGACTAATGTCGTGTCTTGATATTAGTGTAATCTCCTTGATTTAAGGATTAGATTAAGCTTAGGTTTAATTGGTCACTAGGTGTTGCTCGGATAACTGGGTTGCTTCTTTCTTTTTTATATGTAATCATACTTGTGTACATTGTTCACCATGAAATACAAAACAGTTTATACTGAAATATTCATCAGATTTAAGCTTTTTCTGCAGGCATGTGAACATGCATTGGATTTTCTTAAGAGGAAATCTACTGAAGACCTCAAAACAAATGAAGTTAACCTCATGACAAAATCTATCGAAGACCCAAAAACAGAAGAAAACTTTGAAAGTGTGCAAGTCATTGAAAATATAAAGAAACTCAAGGATTGTGCCATGACATCTGCTTCTTCCCACTCTGGTAATTCTTAATAGTTTTTATTTTCTTCAATATCAGTGCCATGTTTTATATGCCACAATTGAATATGTTGGAGAACCAAAACTTAAGTTTCCAGGCCGAGACTTTCTCGGCCACTTTTGGGTCCAACAAAGGTAATAATCTTACTCTTCATTCCACAAGCTTTATTTTGAATGCTCAGAAAATTTTGGAATTGACAACATAATGGGGTTTTAGGAAATACACATGTTTTGTAATTTTTCCCATTTGTTGTTATTAGCAATTTCTTTGATAGTGTTTGCCTGCCCAGAATATTTTGGAATTTAAAATATCATGGAATCGAAAAATACCCAAGTTCTATAATTTAGCCCCTTTGTTCTTATTAGAAATTTCTTTGTTCATTTTGGTTGGAGTTTCATATAGTGTTTGGTTGCCAGAAAATTTGAAATACAAAATATACTCTTATTTTAAGAAAACACAAGTTTTGTAATGTTTTAGACCGAGGAGGAGGAACATAAATCATATCCCTTATTTTTCTTTGGTTTCAGGAAACAAAAATTAATATTATAGAAGAGAAGCATGTATATAGTACTTAACTCTCTCGATTTATGAGTGACACACCCCGACCTGAATATCCAGGTGGATACTGGATATCGAGGCGTGCTGATCGTCATCCTGGAGGAGTGACGAAGTCATAATAAAATAATAGAGAAATTAAATAGTGGAATAATATGAATTTGAGATAATTTGAATAAAACAGTGTGAAAGTGCGTAGTGTGGGATAAGACCCATTATTATACATAATATCATAGCTAGGATTCAGTGAAATTAGAAGAATATTCTCATCCCGTAGGATGGATATCAACACAACTGAAGTGAAATTACATACTTCCACGAAGGGTAAAAAGGTAATATCAGCAACAGCCACAAAACTCGTCTGCCAACTAAATTCTAGGACCTGGAGGGGCGAAAAACAAAGGTGAGTGGGCCAAGTACTGTTTTGTGAAACCTTTTCAAAAGTTTGGGATGTAACCCCTCGCTGTAAAACCCGTAATTTTCCAAAATATAAGTATACTAACAATAATGTTCAAATCTCAAAAATTGGGACTGCGCCCACAAGGATACGGGTAAAGTCAATAACAACAGTAGTATAAAACATCACATTACTTATCGCATAATCAAAGCACACAAGTCATGCAGAAAGTAGCTACATGACAGGCTGGGTGTTTACAATTTACGCTCTAGCACTACATGCTCGTGAAGCTGGCGCTAAGCGCATCACAACGAGTTTGAGTTGCCAAGGCAACCTAGAACAAGCTGGCACCTACGATGGATCCAAAGTGAGCGTGTCGGTGCGTGTGAACATACACGTGAAGCTGGTCCTCGCCTGGACAGTGCTAACACCGTGCAATATGCGTGATAAGTAATAAATCTCTAAAACGTATAGACATGCCAACATTTATTCAAATAATCCAAAAAGGATGATTAACACATCATAATATGCTAAGTAAAACATTTATCAAATTTAATAAAACATGGCATGCTATACAAGTCATAAAATCACATTTAAACTCATACTAGAAATAATAATATTTTAATAAAGAAAGGGCCCACTCACTGGTATGTCGTCGGGTCGTAGCCGCCGTACCTAGCCTGAGCTCGTAGCTCCTCGGGATAGGCCTTACCTATATGGGAATTCACTATACTAATCATTATACAAGTCTATTCCAAATTAAAAGGAAACGACTCGAAATCTCCTTTGTTTGCTCGAATTGGAGGTCTAAAACACCTTGAAAATTACCATACATACCACTTCTAGGTAGTATGCATCATCACGAGTCGCCTCGCGAAGACGGAATTGGAAAAAGATGCCTCACGCGCCCTCACGCGAAGCTCAAACGCGGCTAAGCCGCGGCCCCACCCGCGGCTCCACGCGTGGCTCACGCGCACCGGTCAACGGTCAGTCAACAGTCAACGGTCACGCTGACGTCAACGCTGGTCTGAACCGGTTTGCTAACGTCAGCAAGGCCGGTTTGAACCAGTTGCTGACGTCAGTAGGCCCGGTCTGAACCGATTTGCTGACGTCAGCGCCAGTCATCCCTGTCATTACTCCGGTCACTGGCGCCGCCGCCGGCCGCCGTGCCGGTCGCCGAAATCTGGAATTTTGGGCCAGAAAACTGGATTTTTTTCAAAACTTCATAACTTCTTCATTTCTAGGCCAATTTCTACGATCTATATATCAAAATGAAGCTAGAAACGAGTAGAATTCGAATTTTCTTACCAACACCTCAAAAGGTGGTCGGAAGTGGCCGAAAAATGGCTCGAAAGAACCGGCCAAAAGTCGGCGTCGCCGTTCTCGCCGTTTTCTTCACTTGCAGGCCTTGGGTTGGGTTCCCAAGGCTTCCAGAAGAAGTTTGGTGATGAATTTAGGTTGATTCGAGGTCCAAATCAACGAGTTTTTCACCGGGAAAATTTCGAAAATCGTCGGGAAAAACTCAGATTTTCTGGGTTCGGTTTGTGGTTGTTTTCTGGGCACCAAAGCCTGGGTTTTTGGTGAGGATGATGGCTGAGCTTCACCAGATGGTGTTGGATCAGAGGAAGGCCGAGAAGATTGAGGTGAAAAGCCACGGGGTGGCTTGAGTAAATGGGATGAGTGTGACTTTGTGATTTCTGCAAAGCCTTTGGCCTGCAGATTTCACGGGATAGTGTTGGGGAAAAGCAAGGAGTGTGGGAAACAGAGACAGAGAGATAGTAGGGTGGAGTGTGGTGAATTTCCACACAGAAATTCGTCAAATTTAACGAGCAAAATTTCAAAAGGTGAATAGGAAGTCAAGCATGCAGTTACGTAACCTGCAAAAGTAGCAGAGGTGCAGAGCACCTGGTTTAGTTCAAAACCATGGGCGTCTAAGCCCATAGAAAAGAAAAATACTGTACAGGAAAGTTTTGTCCAGTTATCGTAACTTGTCCGTTACAAGTCTGAAAATTGTCCCGTTCGCGTCTACGGGTTCGTGGTGAAGTGTACAACTCAAAAAGTACGGTAAAAGTACGAGATTTAGTCAATAATTGTCCACGTAGGACATACGTGGCCACTAAGGGCATTTTCGTCAATTTACAAAGTCAGGGAATAAAATACAATATTTTTAAGAACGGGATGTAACAATGAGTCGTTATTCTCTCCTCTTGAATACTGTTTTGTTCTTACGGTCTAGCCTTTGACATCTAATTAGGGTGATACTGCTGATGGAGTATAGGAGATGTGTGACTATGCCCTGAGCATGGAAAAGGGCAGAAACGCAGAACGCATTCAGGCATGTACTGATTATTTCCTGCATAACTGGAAGATTGATATATGTCTAATTCTGTAGTCATCTTACGTTATATTTTATCTTTGACTAATGATTGATTTTACTACTTTATGTAACAAAATAACCTACATGAAGCATTGATTTTTTTTTTACTAAGTTTATCACTTCTATTTTTGTGTAACTTTATTTTATCAGAACGAGCTTCCATTGATATTATTCACTTGGCATTATATTGACTCTGATTTCCACGATATTCAGGCACCCCAGCAGAAATCAATTGATATTATTCATTTAGCATACGGTGATATTAGGGTTCATTTTCAATTTTAGTTTGTGATTTGTGGTGGTGATTATTGCAGGTGAAAGAAAGAAAATGAGGGGTATCAAGATCAATTAGCTATCAAGAAATTATTTATTTAAAACAACATAATAGGTGGATTGATCTTTATCTGATACAAAAATAGGGGTGGGCACGGGCCGGGCTCAAAATTGAAGGGACCGGACCGGATCCGTTTAGAAACAAAACGGGGCGGGACGGGCCGGGTCGTTGAAATTAGAAAAATGGAACCGGACCTAACTCAGACCGTTTGAAACGGGCTGGTTCTTATGGGTCCACGGGTCCATGAGTCCATTTAACACAAAAAATTTCAAAACAAAAAATAATCAAAAAATTAAATTAAAATAATAAAAATCTGAAAAGTTTGCAACTCCCATTTGCTTCTTCCAATTGCAAGATTCTAAAGCCATAATATGTAAACGAAATCCCCATAGCTACTAAACAAAAGAATCATAAAATCTCAAAGCCAAACCGCTCTACACAGCCCCATCCACAACATCAGCAAGCTTGAACTAAAATCCTGAGTGCAGATCCGAAGCCCAGAGCGGCGACGACATCAACGAAGGCAGAGATGAACGAGGGGGAGATGGTTGAGGCGGAAGAGATTGGATCGCTTGGATCCGGGCGAAAAGAAAGACTGAGAATCAAAGAGAGAAAGGTCGCGAGTTGATGGACTTCGATTTGGCTGGAGGTCGAGATGGAGGACAGAGAGAGAGATGTGGTGGTGGTCGACAGTGAACAGAGAGGGTGGTGGTGGTGGGGAGTGACGGCAAGACTGAGAGACTGAGATGATAGTGGAGTTAGGAGAGACGGGGATTTGAAGTTGGGAGAAAGGAAAGAAGTTGGGTGGGCAGCGATGGAGAGATTAAATCAACAGTTGTGAGTGTTGTGAAATGGTCCGGGCCGGGGCCTCGTTTGCTAGCATTTTTGGACCCGCCTCGCCCTGCCCCGTTGTTCCTTCAAAATTTTTAGACCCGCCTCGTACACGCCCCGAATCAAATGGACCCACCCCGACCCGCGGGTCCAGAGCATATTTGCCCACCCCTATACAAAAATGTTATTAAGGCGGAAAATAGTAAGACAAAAGTCCTCTAATGTATCATCCATGCTATGATCACATGGTTGGAATATTTTTAGTGGTGTGGCTTTTGATAGGGGAGAGCATCATTCCAAACTTATAACAATTATTTTTTCTATGCTTTTGTTTATTTGGGTTGCTTTTATTTGTTATTTTTGTGAGGTAAAAGGCTGAGATGTTATTGATTGATATGTAGAAGTTATTGGGTTTTAGATTTTTATTACTGAGTTTTGTACGATAATCTGATTAATCATTGTTCAATAATATATATCACATGTAAAGCTGTAATTTTGTTCATTGGTGATTGCTTATTTTCTACAATACTCAACCACAAAGTTGAAAAACAATGTAATTAAATCTTTGAAAAGTTGTAAAATAAGACAAGTAATATTTTGTTAATACTTTTATCCTTATTGAATGTAAGGATTTATAAATATTTTGTAAAATAGGGTATACAATATTCTGTTAACACTTTTATTCTTATTGAATATAAAGATCTGTAAATATTTTACAAAATATGTACTTTGCTAACTTTTGCTGACATTTTTTTCTCGCAAAATTTTATCATCATTGTACATATATGTAAATTTTGATAACATTTTTATCATTGTACATATGTGTAACAAAATGCTTGTTACCCATCTTTACTATTTTGTACACCAATGTGTCAAAACCCGTGGCAATGCTCGAGAATAACTTTCTAATGGTAATCTAGATGCGTGCACGAGTGATTGATCAAGTTATGTTTAATTTTCAAAAGCCTTACCTTTTTGTTTTGATTCTAAAATATCTTGATTTGACCAAAAAAAAAATATCTTGATGTTTTTTGTTCTCTAAAGGGTACATCCATGCATGACTATTAATGGGGGAGCCACGTACTATTAGCGTGTGAGTCAAGAGTAAATAGTCAACAATTTTATAATTATTGTAATTTTCTTATTTGTCGGGATTTTTTGTTGTTGGGGATTTCCTTATAGTTAACTATATGTACTTGTATATATTTCCTCCTTGAGTGAAGAATAGACACTACAATTCAAACCCCAAAACTATCATACAATTTTATACTTTCACTCCCCTTAGTGGTGAAATGTCATAGCGTGGAGTTTAGCTTTGAAATCCATGCCATGAGCATCGATGTTGGCGGCGGGCCGGGCACTCCAACGAAACTGACAAGGTCAGGGAACGAGGGCTCGAGGGTTGGTAGCATGACGGAGGCATTCTAGCTATGTGAGTACCATAAGTAGGACATGGCGTTGGCAGCCGAGAAGAATGGAGGTCATAGTTATGGCACGGCGTTGTTACATGACGTTAAGGGAATGCCATGAATTGGCATGATTGAGTACACTTGAATTTTAAGAACTTTTATAAACTCCTCTAAATTTATGAATGCAAGTATAGTAATTCCTATGCATGCACCATTATTGTGTTCCAATTCGGATTTGACCAATACCTGGCTTAATTAATCCTTTTGAAGTATACAGAAATGGACGTCGGTAATAAACAATGAAAAGAAAGAAAATGTGGCATTGAAAGTCCGCATAATAAAACAGAAAATATTCATACCATTGACCAAAACACAAATAATTTTTATTAATTGATATTAATTTGTTTGGTTGGATAAGATTTTGAAGTCGACTGCTAATCACACCAATCGATATTATTTTTAATTTACATGTGGAGTTTTAAATAAAAAATTTCAATGCAATTAATAATGAAATTCACTCAATATAACTTAAGTTTTGACCTATGCCCAAAATAATACTGTATACAGTAAAATCTAAAAATATATTGAGTCCATAAAGTGAAAAATACTGTAATTTTGTCCAATAATTTTCTATAAGAATGTGGTAAATGTATGGGCTCCGAATGAAGAAATATCAAAGGAAATAAATCAATATTGCTCATGCCGATTTGGCATCCAATTAATCACAATAAATGCTTTAAGAACTTGAACGTTATTATATCATGCAATTTTGATGTAATTCAGTGTCACACAAAAGTTTTCTACTCAGCAGTATATGTTCAATTAGCGTGTATGACCATTGACCACACAATTTTAATGCTATTTGTATGTTGACTCATCTAATTCACCTAGTAAATAAGCTTTTGAAACTTTTAAAACACGAAAAATGCTATAGAAATCTCAACTGTCAGTAAGTTATTACTTTAGTACTACAACCAATTAGATATTGGAGAAAATTAAACGCTCCATGAATTTCAATTGGGTTTGCAAAAGGTAATATTGCTTGTGTCGTGGATTAATTATTTTGGGTCAATTATTACTATTTAATTTCTTACTATTAATTGGAACTTGCAGATGTTGGGCCAAGATTGTATATTTCAGCAGCAGACATGGTAGGGGAGGCCTCCTTCTTGAGGACTTTTGAAGCTTCACATCTCCTTTCGTTTCAATTTGTTGGGAGTTTTACGGAAGCTTTTCGATGGTGGTGCAATGGGTGACTGCCATTGCATTCACTTCTTGCCGTCCATGGTGAGAGGGAGGGAGAGGGAAGGAGGGAGATGTTAAGATATAAGCACTGTTGTAGATCATTCCTAGCTCAAGAAATGAGCTTTCTGCACTTAGTTTCAATTTTATTCATGTATTGCTCTTAGTGCATTGAACGGTGAGGATTAGACCGGCTCATAGGCTAGGATTATAACATTTGTCATAACAGATGGTTTTATTTTAAGTGACATGTATACGGCGAGTGGCTTGTGTGAGTTTGTAACGGTCACTAGCTAGAAATATCATTCTCTCTCTCTAATGTAATTAAATCTAGTAAATGAAATGGAGCTATGAACTCCTGAGTTTTCTTTCAACATTCATCTCTCAAATAATTTCAAATCCTTATTGAAATTTCACCAAAATACAACACGATCCAACTATAAAACTCTAACATGGTATCAGAACTTGGTTTGATTTGAATCAAGGGGCGTAGTTTGTGATTTTATTTTCTGGGTTTTCAACGAAAAACTCAAGTGAATCGAAGGTTGAGATGGCTAGATCTGGAGCTGAACTACATGCTCCAGTGTTCACCTGAGTGAACTACGACTTATGGTGTATCAGGATGAAGTCGATTTTCAAGTCGCACAACCTCTGGAAGTTTGTTGATGAAGGATTTGAACTTCCATCGGAATCAGAGGATGAGCTCACCGAGAAACAACAAATCCTTGTTCAGGATCTTATTGCTCATGATGCTAGAGCTTTGGGGTTGATTCAGGGTGCAGTTTCAGACGAGATTTTTCCTCGAATTGCAAATCAAGAGACGGCAAAGGAAGTTTGGGATACCTTGAAGCAAGGTACAAGGGCGATTCACAAGTGATAGCTATGAAATTACAAGGTATACGCCGAGACTTTGAATATGCTAGAATGAGAAATGGTGAACCATTGTCTTATTATTTGACTAGATTGTTTGGTTTAATAAATCAAATGAAGATGTATGGTGAAGAATTGACAAATAAGAGAATAGTTGAGAAATTATTAATTAGTCTTACTCCAATTTAATACAACATTGTGTCTGTGATTGAGGGGACTAAGAAGATTACTAAAATTGATCCCACTGAGGTTGTAGCAACTCTCAAGGGTTTTGAACAAAGACTATTAAGACATGCTAAGATGGAGAAGTGACTGAGAGAGCTTTTAGCAGTCTCAGTATTCAGTCTAGGAATAGCTCACAAGCTAGTAACTTAAAGAGGAAGAAATTTGGAAAGAATAAGGAGAAAAAAGGGGTTTGTGAAATCTGGTGAAAAACCTAGTGATGTAGCGAAGTACAATAGTAACAAGGAGAATTCAAAAGAAACATGTAGAATTTGTGGCAATTTGCATTACGATGAATGTTGGTTGGAAAGCCAAAATGTCATAAGTGTGATAAATTTGGGCACATTGTCAAGGACTGCTGAAGCAAAATGATTCAACAAGTTCATTATGCAAAGGAGGTTAAAGAATAAGTTTATATGTTCTTTACTTCCAACTCTGCATCTGTGATCAAGGATGAGCATGTGTGGTACATTGATAGTGGTTGCAGTAACCACATGACTTCACATGAGTCATTGCTTCTTAATGTAGACAGAAATGTGAATGCAAGGATCAAAATGGGAAATGGACAACTAGTCCAAGCTACAGCAAAAGGTTCTTTGGTGATTGAAACCAAGAATGAGACTAGACACATTAAAGAAGTGATGCTTGTTCTAGGTTTGGATGAGAATTTACTGAGTGTGGGACAAATGATACAACATGGGTATTTCTTGTTGTTTGGAGATGATATGGTAGCTATTTTTTAAGACAGGAAACTAGAGTATCATGTAGCAACTGTTCAAATGACAGGGAACAGATGTTTCCCATTAATTATGAAAGACATGAAACCAACCACATTGAAGACTACAGTTGAAGAGAGTGCTTAGGCATGGTACATAAGACTTGGTCATTTGAATTTTCAAAGCCTACAGATGCTAGTAGACAAGGCAATAGTGTATGGATTGCCTAAGTTGAAAGAAGCAAATGGAGTCTGTGAAGGGTGTATAGCAGGAAAACAACGCAGAGAAGCTTTTAGTAGACAAGAAACTTGGAAAGCAAGTCATTCACTAGAGCTAATTCACTCGAATGTGTGTGGTCCTATGCAGATCACAACACTTGGAGGAAACAAATATTTCTTGACATCCATTGATAATTGCACAAGAATGTGTTGGTTGTATTTCTTAAGGCACAAGTCTGAGGTGTTTGGAGTTTTCAAGAAATTTTAAACTATGGTTGAACTTCAAAGTCGATACTAGATCAAGAAATTAAGAAGTGACAGAGGTGGTGAGTACACTTTTGTGGAGTTTGAGAGATTTTGTGAAAATATGGGACTTGAAAGGCAGCTTACGATGGCCTATTCTCCTCAACAAAATGGTGTTGCAGAGAGAAAGAATACATCCATTGTTGAAATAGCCAAAAACATATTACATGAGAAGAAGTTACCTTAAGCCTTCGGGTGAAGCAGTTAATACTGCAGTCTATATTCTTAACATATGTCCAACCAAAGTTGTTGTAAACAAGATGCCATTTAAGGCATTTAGTGATACAAAACCAAGAATTGAGCATCTCAGGTTATTTGGTTGTATATGTTATTGTCATATTCCAAGGTAATTGAGAAAGAAACTGAATGAAGCATTTGTCAAAAGGATTTTTGTTGGGTATAGTAAGGCTAAGAAGGGCTACAATGTTTATAACTTGACAACCCATAAGATTATGCTGTCAAGAAGTGTGATATTTGATGAAAGTGGAATTTGGAACTGGAAAACTGATGAAAAGGCTCATGAGACCTTTTCTGTAAATTTGAAGCTTGATGAAAGGTTGAAGGAGATTAAGATCACTCAGAGTGAAACTGAACCATCAATTCAGTTAAAAGGAAGCAACATTCAACAAGTACTGTTTTCTCATTCTCACACTGAGAAGGGAGAAACTAGCTCAGCAAGTGAAACACTTGTGAGAATGAGAGCTCTCAGTGACATATATGTTAGGTCCAACCTAAGTATCATTGAACCATATAAGTATGAAGAAGCATCCACAAATGAAGCTTGAAAGAAAGCTATGAATGTTGAAATTGAGATGATTGAGAAGAATCAGACTTGGGATTTGGTTGGCAGGCCAACAACAAGCCTATTGTTGGTGTCAAATGGGTTTTCAAGACCAAGTTGAACTTGGATGACACTACACAAAAGCACAAGGCAAGATTGGTAGCTAAATGCTATTCCCAAGCTAAAGGTTATCCCTAAAAGCCTAGCATTGATTTCAATGAGACTTTTGCACCAGTTGCAAAGTTAGATACAATAAGAACCTTAATTGTATTAGCATCTCATAAAAGTTAGAAATTGTACCAACTTGATGTAAAGTCTGCATTTCGCAATGGTATTCTGCAAGAAGAAGTTTATGTTGATCAACCTGAGGGGTTTGTAGTTGCAGGAGCTGAAGACAAGGTTTATAGATTCAAGAAGGCACTATATGGTTTGAAACATGCACCAAGGGCTTGGTATGAAGAAATTGATTCTCATTTGCATAAGTGTGGTTTCACAAGGAGTCCTAGTGAAACTACTTTTTATATTAAGACTAGGGGTGAGTTGGAATCAATCATTGTGTCAATTTATGTGGATAATATAGTATATATAGGAAGCAGCAGTGAAATGATTGCATAATTCAAAGCTGATATGATGAAAAGATACGAGAATTGTACAATCTGAGCATGGAATTTTTATAAACCAGAAGAAATATGCACTAACTTTGCTGGAGAAATTTGGATTGAAGGATTGCAAACTAGTGAGCATTCCACTAGCTGTGAATGAGAAATTGAAGAAGAATGATGGAAGTGAACCTGCAAATTAATCTTTGTACAGGTAAATGATTGGTAGTTTGCTATATCTCATTGTAACCAGGCCTGATATCATGTTTGTAATAAGTTTGTTAGCAAGGTTTATGCATAATCCAACCAAGAAGCATCTTGGAACAGCTAAAAGAGTTCTGAGATACATTTAAGGTACACTGGACTATGGCATTGAGTATAGTAAGGGTAAAGTTGCATTGCTAATTGGTTTCTGTGATAGTTGTCACATCCCGGACCGACTCCACCATAGCACGATATTGTTCGCTTTGGACCACGCCCTCACGATTTTGTTTCTGGGAACTCAACTTCCAAGTGGGTCATCTATCTTGGGATTGCTTTAGCCCAAACTCAGCTTCCAAAAGGCCTCGTGTTAAATGGAGATGGGCATGTACATATAAGACACATTACCCCCTCTTCGTTGGTCGATGTGGGATGTCACAATAGTGACTAGAGTGGTGATGAATCTGATATGAAGAGCACTTCGGGCTATACATTTTCATTTGGCAGTGGGGTTTTCTCTTAGGCCTAAGTCAAATAACAAAGTGTGGCACTGTCAACTTCAGAGGCAGAGTATGTGAGTACTTCTGAACCAACAACTTAAGCAGTGTGGCTTAGGTTTGTGCTAGAAGATTTTGGAAAAGAACAAACTGAAGCCATTTCTCTCTACTATGATAACACTTCTACAATTGCAATGACCAGGAATCCAATCTTTCATCAAAGATCAAAGCACATTCACATAAGGTATCACCACATCAGAGATGCATTGTAGAACAACATCATCAATATTGTTTTCTGCAAATCTGAAGAGCAATTGGCAGACATCTTTACAAAAGCATTGTCAAAAGACATGTTCTACATGCTCATGAGTATGCTTGGAGTTAAATCATCAATAAGCTTAGAAGGGAGTGTTGAGATATAAGCATTGTTGCAGATATTCCTAGCTCAAGAAATGAGTTTTCTGCACATAGTTTCAATTTGATTCATGTATTGTTCTTACTACAATGAACAGTGCGGATTAGACTAGCTCATAGGCTAGGATTATAAGATCTGTCGTAACAGATGGTTTGTTTTAAGTGACATGTGTTGTGCATGTGAGGAGGTAAGGTGTGGCTTTGTGTGAGTTTGTAACGGTCACTAGCTAGAAATATCCTGCTCTCTTTCTCTCTTACTCTAATGTAATAGAATCTAGTAAATGAAATGGAGCTATGAACTCTTGAGTTTTCTCTCAACCTTCATCTCTCAAATAATTTCAAATCCTAATTTAAATTTCACCAAAATACAACACGATCCAACTATAAACCTCTAACATGAGAGAGATCTTAGAGAGTGTTCTTTTTCTTGAAGGAAGAAAGGGAGGGAAAAACAAAGTGAGTTGGTTATAGTGTGTGTGAACAAAGTGAGTGAGTTCGTTATGGGAGAAGTTACTATTGCAACCAACTTTTATAGATGATTGCTCTAACTAATTGCCCCTAGTAATTTACATAACTGCCCTGCAACCAAATTTGCCTAGTAAATACGGCTGGCACCCCTCTCTCATATTTTTCATATATAGAAGAAGGTTAATCATCCATGTGGTCATCCAACAAATCAAAACGACATTGCAGTTTCTGTTTTGTCGTTCAGTTTGCTGTGGATTCAGAATGTGCATTACAATGTATATTTTGTGATTCAATTTTCATGTAGAATTAGACTCTGCATTACAGTGTGTATTTTGTGGTTCAATTTTCCTTAGGTTATTCGGCAGAAAACATTTGTCTAAACTTGAACGTACATGGTATGGTAGAAAACATTTATCAATAACATTTAAGTTCCAACTTTATCCCCTAAATTTGAGTAATTTAGAATAGAATATCGATTTATAAAAATAATTTACAATATAAAAACAAGCAAAGTTACAATTGTTCTTCAAGAGTGTATTTTTGCTCACCACCTCATCTAAGGGTGGGCACGGGCCGGGCCGGGCCCAAAATTAGAGGGACCGGATCGGACCCGTTTGTATTTGAAATGGGGCGGGTTGTCAAATTTTGAGAAGTGGAACCAGACCTAACCCGGACCGTTTGAAACGGGCGGGGTCCTACGGGTCCACGAGTCTATTCTACCTGCTCATCTCTGCACTCCTCACTACAGAACGGAGTGTCACCTCTGCAAATATTAAACCAATCACTTTAGAAATTCATCCAACCATTTTATTATTTACCAAAAACACAAACCCACTTCCATGTTTTCCAAATCTATATAACCCATATCCAGAAAACTAAAATAAAAAATTAAAACAATGGTTTTTCTCATATCTACCCCATTTTCTGTTTGGTAGCTGAGAAAAAAAAAAGTGGGATCTTTTCCTAATTTTCTGAGAAAAATGTTTAAAACTTCACGAATCCGCAAGTTTTGCTCTCACAAAAATCAACCAGATTCTCCAAAATTTACAAAACAATGAATGGGTTTGAAGCGGGTAAGCAACCAACCTGTACATGAAGATGTCTCTGTTATCACCGCCACCACACAGAACTTTTACTGTGGAGAATGCAAATCACTCTAAATCACAGAGCTGTCCAGTTTCCAAGTTCGTGGTTCGCAATCAATACATAACCAAATCCATGTCCATTACGAAAAATCACCCAAAAAAATTATCACAAACTACAAATACGCACATAACAAAAAAAAGGATTCAATCTTTTCTCTAACCAACCAAACAAAAATCAAATTCGAAAAACGCAGGAAACGAAAGAAAGCTATGAAAGAAATTGAAATAAATGGGACCTATAGAACTCCTCGACGGTAGTGAAGGTGTAGATCGGGCGAATGGAACTGCCCCAATCCTCCTGCTTGGACTTGGCGGTAGGGCTATCAAACCAGAAGGTCCAGGAGTGCTCTAGAGCGTGCGACTCCGGCGCTATTCCTTTCTACATCTTCGACGACGTTGAATCCTGGTCACCGATGATCTCCCATTCTTTGGGATTGTTGTCATCTTCCCTCGGCTTAGGGTTCGCCTCGGTCTTAGCTTGATCCTCTGAAGATGAAGCCTTGTGAAACACTTGCGTTTCGATAACACTGGGCAAACGGTCCAGGCTGGGGCTTTGTTTGGTTATGTTTTTGAACCCGCCCCGCCCCGTTGTTTCTTTCAAATATTTGGACCCTCCCCGAATCGCTTGGACCCGTCCCGACCCGCGGGTCCAGAGCCAGTTTACCTACCCATAACCTTATCGGTTACTGTTAGAATAGTTTGATGTAGTTAATCCACGACACAAATCTCGAAATTTAAACTCATCCAACAACAATCAATGGAGTAGTAAGCATCACCACCACTTAAGGGTGGTGAGCAAAAATGTTCTTCAAGTCCTTAAACCAATAACGAAATTCCAACATAAGCCTTCACACTCGCAACTTCACAAGTAAAAGCAAGTTGAAAAAAATAACACATCCGTTATAGTATAGAAATGTTGCAGTTGCAAAACAGTTGAAAGATGGCATCAACTCACGCCAATTTGTTAATACATGAAAAACAATAAATGCCTTCGAACCCCTCTTCCCCCCTTTACAACTCAATCTTAAATGAATGAATCGCCTGGCCATCTCTCGGCAAAATCTACATTCGAAAGAATAGCAGAAGTGATGCACAATCTACTTCACCCAAGCAACTGAATCCATTTCTGCTCGAGCACTCCTGTATAGCTCCAACCTCTTTACGAGGGCAGCACGCCTCTCCATTACTACCGGATCCTCATTCAGTACGTAAGGACAACAACTACTTTGTCTGCTCCAAGAATTTAGAGTCAATCCAGAGTCAGTACTAGTTTCTCTCTTCGAGGACGATCAATTTTCACCACAAGCACAATAAGAAAAGACGGCCAGTGAAGAAATGGTCAAGTAAGCTTCGTTTTGCTTATCCTGAACTTCACAATAGGCCGTAGACTTGGGAATGGCATTGTCGTTACGCAAACTTGCACATACCATATTGACATAAAGCCAGCACCGTAGACCCTCCCGTTAATTCAAGAGCGAAAAAACTTACGAACAGAATACGAGTATATAGATATTGGTTCGATAGAAGAGAAAGCAAAGATTCTATATGTAATGCTAATTTTTAATTCAAGAGTCTGTTGGAACTTATTTGGACTCTATTAATCATGATAAGGATCAGTTACCACATTATATAAGCATCAGTTAGGGTTAGTATTTCATTAACCTACAATTCCTTTAAAGTAGGACTTAAGGTTGACAGTTTTGGAGTAGTGGAAACCCCACGTCTCTGTTTGGAGATGCAAAAGTTACTTAACTGACATCCATGATAGAAGGGAGTCGGTTTTCATGCAGCATTTATAAAAGGTTTTGGTCCCTGCTCATGAGATTACACGTCTTTCATATATACTAGACCTATCACTAGTGAAAGCATACGGTTCTTAGTGAGTAGAAGATCAGATAACTACCATTGCAGTACGTTCGACATGGCTTCATTAGGTTTGTTGCTAATCTTAAGTTAAATTCCTTGCTGTCATGAACTCAGAACTTTTATCCTATATAAGTAATCCAATGTGTTGTGCTAACTGTTTTGATTTACAGAGTCATCATTGCATCTATCAAAAATATCATGCGATGGGTTTCCACCTTTCTCAATGTCTTGAGGAAGTTTGCTCAGAACCAAACCAAATGCATATGAATCAGATTAGATACCTCTATCTTAAGACATTTTTGAAATATGTAATTACAAATAACTACAGAACTTGATAAAAAGAAGGAAACATATAGAAAATAGAGACAATCATAAGCAAATCAATATTCACATTTAGAGTGTACGGATTGAAACTCCTTTTATTTCAAAATAAGTATCTAGAATTCTTAATTAAGTTAAAAAAATAACCAAAAAAAAAAAACAGGCCTTTTAAGGAAACAATTCCCTACCTGTGTCTACCATAAACTTGGAGTTAACCAGCATAACTTAGTCCGTACTGACAAGTCAACACTTGGAAAGGGTTGCTCGATTCTTCGGGAAGCTAGGCGGAATACACCAATATCATGACATGTATATGTTTCTAAATAACGTAAACTCCATATAGTGTTTGTTGCAAAATAAATGCAATTTCCTTCGAACCCTTTTAAATCACTCGCTAGAAGAGATACACAATCGACATCTGATATAAAGAATAGTTGGTCCCCCAAACTTTGTACCCTAAGGAAGCTGTCATTCTTTTGGTCAAGCTTGTATACTCTAAACTCACTTGTCCTCAAATAAGGATTAGAACCATTTTCAAAATCGGAATTGATGTCATATTCACCTTCATCTTGATCACCGTCATCCTCTACGTTAACGTTATTCTCTTCCTCATCATCACCGTCATCCTCCACGTTAACGTTGTTGTCTTCCTCATCATCATTGTTATCCTCCTCGTTGTCACTGTCTTCATCTTCACTACCTTCCTCTTCCTTATCATCATCATCATCATCATCATCATCTCTTCTCAAAAAGTAATCTTGCACTTGATGGATCAAGAAGACTTCATTGTTTGTTGCTGACTATAACAAACGCGAGTTGAGCATCCCTTTCAAGAAGATTCGGTAGTGATCATGGTATTCCATGTCTGCATTGCAATCTCTCGGGGTTTCTCTTTTGTCGTAGACTAACTTAATTTTCACTGTATCATCTTCAAAACTTAAAGTGCGTGCTGCAACGGAGATGCCACTCTTACTACGATTACTAGAAAAAACCAAGGCGTATAGCATACCGGAAGAAAACAATATATCATCAAAACAGTCGTTTTCATCTAATACATGGAATATACTCCATGTTTTGCCTGTAGGTCTACATAAGCCCAATAACTTCCAACCATCAAAAACTACTGCAACAACACAATTGTTTGAATTAACATCTCGAGTAGATAACACAAATAAATTACAGAAAAATTCGACACCTTCTTCGCTTTTACAAACTTATCAAAAGATGGAATTGTTCTAAACAATGGAAGCTAGTGTTGGGCTCTTGAAATTGGCTTTACCAGATACATTCTGGAGTTGAATACTTTTTCTTTGATTGTATTGGAATAAAAGTCTAACACCAGATACAATCAGAAAGTTGCAGGCGCAGCCATCAGTGCAGCTATAACCCGATGAGTGTGCAGGTAACCCGATGGTTACAAGACTAACCCGATGAGTGTGCAGGAGGTAACCCGATGGATACAAGTCTAACCCGATGAGTGTGCATGAGGTTAACCAAAAGGCGCTGCCATCTGTACTGCCATCAGTCTTGTCCTAGTTTCATCAGTCACGTTCTAGTCCCTTAGTTTAAGGCTTAATTCAAGGATTCTTGTTGTCAAGGCATGAGGTGTTTTACCCACCAGTTTTTAGGGTTATTTCATCTTTATTTCAACTTTATATATTTGCTTGTAATCTGTAAACATTTCTCATGAATGAAATATGCAACGACACTAAAAATTCAACATGGTATCAGAGCAGTGTCCTTCTTAGGCCTGTCTCTACTATTCGGTTCTTGTTCTTCTTAGCCAAAATTTAAAATGGCAGAAGAAAACTCAGTAAATCAAGAAGCTGAAAGCACCATTGCTTCACCTTCAATGAATTTTTCTGAGGTTGATATCAACCCAAATGAAAGGCTCAATTCAGTGTTACTGAATGAGTTTAATTACTTACCATGGTCGCGGGCTGTCACCTTGGCACTTGGCGGAAGGGCCAAACTCGGATTCATCAACGGAGTTATTGCAGCACCTGAAGTCACCTCTCCAAACAATGAGACATGGCTGTGCAAAGATCAGTTGGTTATGTCATGGTTGCTCGATTCCATGGAAAGGAAAATCGCTGAAATTTTCAGCTATTCCGAGTCTTCACAGCAGCTATGGAAGAAAGTGAAAGAAATGTACGGAAATCAAAATAACTCAACTCAGGTGTTTCAACTAAAATGAGACATTGTTGCTCTCCAACAAGAGAACAAGTCATTTGTTCAACATCTTGGCAATCTTACCACTATGTGGAATGAGCTAGATATATATCGACCTCATACCACTGACCCTATGATCTTGTTAAAAAGGGCTGAGGAAGATAAAATCTTCCAACTGCTAGCAAGCTTGAGCTCAGAATATGAAGACCTGAGAAGTCACATATTGATGAAAACTGAAGTTCCATCTTTTTCCAGTGTGTGTGCCACCATTCAACGTGAAGAGATTCGAAAGCGAGTTATGAGCCCAGACATTAAAGCCACAATACAAGAAACTAGGGCATATGTCTCAAGTCACAAGGCAGTTGAAGGGAAGATCTACAAATGTAAAAGACCTGATCTAAAGTGTGATCATTGCCTTGGCATAGATTATCTTAGGATTGGCCATACCAAGGACAGATGTTGGATACTTCATCCCGAGTTGAAGCCAAAATTCAAAGATAGCAAGGGGACATTCAAAGCTATTCAGAAGCCATTGTACATGGGCAATCATGTAGCAAATCATGTAGCTCTCACTCCAACAACTCATGCAGTCTCATCCTCTGCAAATGGTCTGTTGGAGTTCACCTCAAATCCAATTGAACTATTAAATGAATTTGCTGCATATCTTTAGCAGAAAAACGGTGAAGGGATAGCAAGAAGGGAAAGCAAAAACCAAACAACCTTTCTTGGCAAGTTTGCAGGTTTTCTAGCAGAAACTGAAGGTGTATCAACTGATGACACTTCAGGTATTTTTAATGCTGTCTCAACTACTTTAAATTTCAGTCTTGTACATGAATGTTGGATCATAGATTCTGGAGCCACCGATCACATGACAAATAACATTACAAACTTGCATGATTTTTAAAAAATGTCTTCCCAAGTGACAGTAGCAAATGGTAAAGGAGTCTCGGTTATAGGTAGAGGAAAAATTAGGCTACTCTCGAAACAAATAGAGTCCACATCACTCTATGTACCGTTGTTTCCATTTCAGCTTTTGTCAGTTGCCAAAATCACCCAAACTCTAAATTGTCTTGCAATTTTCTCACCAAAAGATGTGATTTTTCAGGACCTTGTTACCAAGAAGAAGATTGGTGAAGGTTTTTTCCTCAATGGTCTCTACTATTTGTCAAAGATTTCTCAATTACCAACCAGCTTTCAAGTCACTTCTTGTCAACCTCCAGACTCATATCTATGGCATCAACGTCTAGCACATCCATATGAGCCTGTTTTGTCAAAGTTGTTCGCTAATTTGTGTCAAACACATCTAAAGTGTGACACTTGCAATTTCTCTAAGTTTACTAGATTACCATTTAGTTCATCCTTGTCTAGAGCTACTAAACTTTTTGAAATGTTGTACATTCAGATGTTTGGGGACCAGTTCTTGAATCCTTTGATGGCTATAAATATTTTGTGACGTTTGTTGATGATTGCACAAGAATTACTTGGTTATATCTTTTGAAGTCTAAAAGTGAAGTGTACGTTATGTTCCAAGATTTTCACAAACTGGTCCTAACTCAGTTTAACTCTAAAATTCAAATATTAAGATTGGATAATGGCACTGAATATATGTCCAACATCATGGTACAATACTTAAGCACTCATGGAATTTTGCATCAAACCAGCTGTGTTGGCACACCCCAACAGAATGGAGTGGCTGAAAGAAAGAATAGAGATATTCTTGAAAAAACTTGTGCACTCATGCTTCATATGCACATTCCCAAACGATTTTGCTCTCAAGGTGTTCTTATAGCTGTCTATCTTGTTAATCGACTTCCAAGTCGAGTTTTACAGTTCAAATCTCCATATGAAACATTCAAGGGTCGACCTATAGACCTATCACACTTAAAAGTGTTTGGTTGTAAGTGTTTTGTCCACCTTCAACCATCTCACCGTGATAAACTCGATCCCAAAGCTGTAAAATGTGTTTTTATGGGATACTCATCAACACAAAAAGGCTACAAGTGCTTTAATCCTGTTACTAATAAAATTGTAGTATCAAGAGATGTTAAGTTTGAGGAGGACACTTCTTACTTTCAGCAGGCAGAGAATTCACGTCAGGGGGAGCTGTTGCAAGATCTTTTTCCGCTGCCAAACCCTCATTCTGAGGGGAAAAATGTCCTTGATACCAAACTCTCATTTACTATCCACCTCTCCCATTGAAGGTGACAGTTTCACAAGACACACTAATCTTCCCATGTCACAAGATCTCCATAATATGGAGCAAGAAAACATGTCTCATGAATCAAATACTCATTCCAGCAGCCCTTCCTCACCTGAAGTCAGTGCAGGTCCACTGCCTCCGTCACATATCAGACGAAACCCTCCTTAACAGCGTCGACCACCTGCCAAACTTTAAGATTTTGTTACTCTTGCTACTCGGCATCCACTGAGATATTTTCTTGCGTATCACAGGTGTTCTCGGACCCATGCAACCTTTCTCAGTGCTATTTCCACTCATCGTGAGCCCACGACATTTCAATAAGCCATCCTTCATCCTAAATGGCAACAAGCTATGAAGGAGGAGTTACATGCACTGAATGAAAGTCACACTTGAAGCCTTGTCAAACTTCCACCAGGCAAGAAAGCAGTGGGTAGTCGCTGGATTTACAAAGTAAAATTCAATTATGATGGCACTGTTGAACGATATAAGGCACGCTTGGTAGCTCAGGGATTCACTCAAACTTTTGGAGTGGACTACAAAGAAACCTTTGCTCTTGTAGCCAAGATGAATATTGTAACGGTTCTTTTATCTGTGGCTGTTAATAATGGCTGGTCATTGTTCCAAATGGATGTTAAAAATGCATTCCTTCACGGTGAACTTGAAGAGGAGGTCTACATGCAATTACCTCCTGGTCATCCTCATGCTTCCACTGATGGATTGGTCTGTAAATTGCACAAGTCTATTTATGGTTTGAAACAATCTCCTCGTGCATGGTATGCAAAGTTGAGTTCAGTGTTAGAAGGAGTTGGCTTTACACGAAGCAATGCAGATTCATCTATTTTTGTTCATATGGGATATGTTAGGAAGTTGATTGTTCTTATATATGTAGATGATCTTATTATCACAAGAGACAATATAGAGGAGATCAACTCTCTCAAGCAAGCTCTTTATCAGAAATTTTCTATCAAGGATCTTGGAAAGTTAAAATACTTTCTCGGCATTGAGATGGCTACTTCTCACAAGGGTCTCTTCTTGAACCAACGCAAGTATGTGGTGGATTTGCTTCAGGAAGCGGACATGCTTCATTGTAAACCTGCAAATACCCCCCTCGACTGCAAGTTGAAGTTAGATATGGATGGAGAAGCCCTCAGCAATGTCACTCACTACCAACGACTAGTGAGGTAACTTGATGAGTGCAGCTATAACTTGATGAGTGTGCAGGTAACCCGATGGTTACAAGACCAAGCCGATGAGTGTTCAAGAGGTAACCCGATGAGTGTGCAAGAGGTTAACCAAAAGGCGCTGCCATCAGTCTTGTCCAGTCTTGTCCTAGTTTCATCAGTCACGTTCTAGTCCCTTAGTTTAAGGCTTAATTCAAGGATTGTTGTTGTCAAGGCATGAGGTGTTTTACCCCACCAGTTTTTAGGGTTATCTCATCTTTATTTCAACTTTATATATTTGCTTGTAATCTGTAAACATTTCTCATGAATGAAATATACAACTACACTAAAAATTCAACAGATTGTAACCATCCATCCTTTAGAAGAACCACAAACCCGCCCTCCTTCGGCTGGCTTAGGCAGCCTCAGTTTGTGAAGTTTACCATCTGAGAGGTTGGAAAAACTCAAGTACTTATTGCAGACCTGAGGGAGCACTAACCAGGGTAGTTGTGGAGCATTCGAAAGTCTCCTCGCATAACAACTGACCTCCCCAAGACTTGCAAACGATGCTCAAGCGTATACGCTCGCTTATATTCAGGTGCTTTAAAATCATCTCCATAATATCACCAGGCAGTGTCTGCCACCCATTACAACAAGTAGTATTTTGGCTTCTGTCTTTGTTTTTATTTCTCTTGCCTCTTCTGTATTGAGCTTTTTTTCCCTTGAAGCAACGCAATAGAGTTTCAATCTTCATTTTTAATTTATGCAGACGTTGAAAAATCAAGAAATAATATAATGCAACGCACTTTGTTGAGATCAGAAAAGAAAGAAAGCTACCTGTATAATTGAGTTGGAGGATGCCGATGCTTTGCACTCTTATATATAACAACATGAACCAGATATATATATATATATACACACACACATATATGGGTGTGTGTGTTGTCTATAATTAGGACTAGGAGGAATTGGTGTCTAAATAAGATTAGATATTCTTGTGGAAACCGGATTCTGCTTGGTTTTCAATTTGTGTTGTTTTTGTTACGCAATTCTCTTTTAGCTTGGTTTGGTTACTTCAAACGGCTAGGGCTTAATTGTTGGGCTTGATTACGATTTTTTTTTTCAATTTTTTTTACAAGGGATCAAATATTATATACTAGACTGAGGCCACATGATATGTTTAGGAGAGCAGAAAGAGGCGAGCATAGAAAATTAGTGTGAATAAATTAGTATTGAATCCATCAGTTACCAATTAACTACGCAAATGACGAAAAACAATCATGCCTATGCATCATTGTGCGGGTTTAATGCACACCGATTTCTAACCCAATTGGGCTTAGTTGACTTATTGTAAATTAGAGTTTCCTATATAGAGCACCACCCACATAAACCGTAGATTTATCCCTAAATTTCAAATTTATTGAATTCCAAATTCCAAACACAAATTCAATACAAATTTCCCAAATTTCTCTTATGAAATTTGTTTTTTAATATTTCATAGCCACTTGTGATTAATGTTTTTTTTATGAGAAGATACTTCATATTAATCAAATTAAAGGTACATTAACTACGAGAAAATGAGAGAGCCACTATGGCTCCTCCTTAATCCAAGAAACAAAATCATCAGTTTGTAAAGCAAATTGAGCGAGCTCATGAGCGATCACATTAGCCGCATGTCGCTGCCAGCAACAATGAAAAAAAACAAAAAGTCGCCACTAAAGCTTGAATATCCATAATGATTATCCTATCCGCTGCCAAGCTAACCTTACTAGACTTAATCTTACCGATGCATCTTTCGCATCCATCTCAAGCACCACATTGGAGAAACTTACATCCCTCGCAAATATTAAAAAAAAAATCGAATCAAATTCGAAACATTCAAATACATTCAAATTCCTATCCAATTCTTTTTAAATTTTTTAATCTAATAAATGAAAAATAAAGCAGTCATATGAAATACATCATGTTATTTTATGAAAAAAAATAAAATAAAAATAGACAATTATAGATGTTACATCCCGTTCCGGAAATAATACTATTTTATTCCCGGAGGTGCAAAATGACGATTTTGCCCTTGGTTGACCTTTCGGTTGACTTTTGCGTCGTAACTCGTACGACGCATTCACTTGTATTTTCTTGACGTGCTCGTCGCTACGAACGCGTAGACGCGAGCCGTACGTCGTTCGGACTCCGAACGAATATTTTACGGGTGTTAGTTTTCGACGTTTCCGTATTTTTATATTTGGGCTGTTTTGGAGTTATTGGGCTGGGACCCATTTGGCAGCAGGCCAATCACAAATCAATCCCACGATTTGTGGGATGTTGTCTGGGCTTGGTCCCATTCAATGAACCCAGCCATTCTCTCCTCCCTCTTCTCTGCAACGTTGAACACAAAACCACACAAAAAAATCTCTCAGGACACCCGAGCTTTCCCGAGCTGCCATGGTGGCTTAGCCACCCTTGTCTCACCAGCCATCATCATCATCGTCTTCGTCGCCTTCAAACCCAGAACGAACCAGATGACAGAAACCCAGAAAATCAGTGGGTGTCCCGAGCCTTCCCCGACCCATTTTCCGGTGATTTCGACCACGATGGTCCTTGATTCTTCCACCAAACACCTCACCGAGGTCCCTGCAAACATGCTGGAGCCTAGTATGGCTGAAATCGATCGAGGATCGAAGTTCTGGAACTCGGTTCATTTGGACCCGAGGTTTTTTCTCTAAATTCCGGCCAACTCCGACCGAGTTTGGGCCCCAAGCTGGTAAAATTCGAATCTCCTTAACTCCAGCTTCATTTTGGCTTTTGAATCGTTGAATTTGGTTGAGAAATGAGTGAGTTACAAGCTTTAGAAGTTTCCCGGCCAATTTTCCAGTTTCCGGCGACCGCGACGGCGGCCGGCACGGCGGCCGGCGGCGGCGCCGGCGACCGAAAAAAGACCTGACGTCAGCGATGACGTCAGCAAACCGGGTCGAACCGGCCTTGCTGACGTCAGCGAACCGGTTCAGACCGGCGCTGACCGGCTCGGCTGAGCCGCGAGTGGAGCCGCGCGTGGAGCCGCGCGTGAGCGCGCGTGAGACAGCCGTTGGAGCCGCGCGTGGAGCCGCGGCTTGGCGCGTTTGAGCCGCGCGTGAGGGCGTGTGGGAGGTCCAAATTTGATTCTGTTTTCACGGGGCTACTCGTGACGACGTGTACTACCTCGGGGTAGTACGCATGTTAATTTTTGAGGTGTTTTGGACCTCCAAATTGAGAAAGCAAGGGATAGGTTTAATTAATTCGTTAATTCGTTACCTTTATGAGTTTAATCATCGTACCGGTGATATCTCATATAGGTGAGGCCAAATGGCAGCGTGTGGCGGCGTGTGCGACGGCACACGGCGGCCCACGGCGGCGGTTTTGGGGTTTCCGACCCCGAAACTCCGTTTTCGGGTTTCCGAACGCCGTTTTCTTCGTATTTTCAATTACTTTATTAATCTTGGGTGTTCCAAAATAGGTTTGGCGACCCTTGACGCTCGGAGGACGTACGTTTGGACTTCCCGGCTTCGGTATTTGTGAGTGGGCCCTTTCCCTATATTATTTAAATGTGTTTTATGTTTGGGAAAATATATTTGATTTATGCCTACATATTATTGTGGTTTTAAATGGATATTTATATCGTATTTTTGGTAGACCTTGTTATATTAATCTATTACTCGGTTTACTAGTTTCGGCTCAGTATTTCGGTAGGCTATGGAAATTAGTGAGCTTTGGGCCTACATTTCCATTTGGGAATTATACCATTAAATTGGTGATTTCCGTATTATTTTGTACGCGTATTGCTAGTATCGAACCGGTCCTATTTTAGGGAATTTAGGGAATTAAGTATTTTAATTCCCTACTTGTACCTATTCGTGATTATGGGTTTTATACCTATCTGACGGCCTTGAGCCGTATTTGGGTGAACCTTGGATATGGTAATTTTCTATCGTATTTTGGGTTCACCTAGTTTGCCATTGAGTTGGTATTTCTATACCTTGGTACCCATGTGGCGTATCCTTGGTATTTCACGTAGTGTAGTTATACGCTTGGTATTTCGGGGTACGGCACCCGACAATACCTTATATTTTGTTTATTTCGAGGTTATCCTTTATAGGGAAATTACCCCACCTTATTTTATGTAGAGTATTCAGTAGTATGTTTTCATACGCTCAACTAGGTTGCTTACACGGTGTTTAGTGTACCGTCCGGGGCCAGGACCAGCTTCACGTGATTGTTCACACGCACCTATACGCTCGCTATGGACCCATAGCAGGTGCCAGCCTGTTCTAGGTCGCCTAGGCGACTCGAACTCGTTGTGATGCGCATACGCGCCAGCTTCACGTGATTGTGTACACGAGCGTACTGTTACTTATACACCCAGCCTGTTCATGACAGAATATATCTGTATGAACTTGTGTGTTTGCAATACCTAAACGAGCATCTATCTTGTAGTCTTGGATTGTGGGGCCAGGACCACTTTCACGTGATTGTTCACACGCACCGATACGCTCACTATGAATCCATAGTAGGTGCCAGCCTGTTCTAAGTCGTATGGGCGACTTGAACTTGTTGTGATGCGCATATGCGCCAGCTTCACGTGATTGTGTATACGAGCGTTTATCTTATAGTTTTATATAGTGATGTTATCACCGAATTTTCACTGATGCCACGGAGGCATTTATCTGATTTACGGGTTTCCCGTATATCCTTATTTTACGAACCTTCGGGTAAAGTATTTTATGCCGAACGGTGGCTTTCTGCCCGTTTCGGATGGTAAGTATATTTCCGTACTTACCTCGTTTTCTACCTACTATTATAGTACGTTTTCTGAAACAGTTTTCCAACCAACTACTTGATTTTGACGGCGAGGGGTTACTATCTTCAGAAAACAAAGGTTTTTACAAAATGACTATTATTGGCCCACTCAACCTTTTGTTTTTGCGCCCCTCCAGGTTTAGTGGCTGGAGCTGTCTACGTTCGAGGCGGTGGTATGACGAAGGCTTAAATTCCTTGGTATTGTATATACTTTGTATCCCGTACTTTGTACGATTACTGTTGTATAAATTCTTCCGCCCGTACATTTGTGTACACTTGAATCTTAATTTATTCATATATTCTGATTTCCTTCAAATTGGCTTTCGTCACCCTACGTGGTGTCGGCCAGCACATCCGACTTTTGGGTGTCCACGTGTACATCCGGGTTGGGATGTGTCAATAGAAGCAAATCAATCAAAAAATTATTCACATTTTTTTTATCGTAAAAAAGATATTCACATTTGGAGGGAGCGAAGATGTGAAACTCACCACTATTGCTCTATAGTCTCTAGTCTAGTGGATCAATATGGCGGGAAAATGTCCTTATAGTCCTTACCTGAAATAAAATCCCTAACCCTCTTTCTTTCCCTCCTTCTCTCTCTCCGAAACCCCTCTTCCGTGCTTCAATCCCACACCCGCTTCACCATTCTCTTCGACCTCTGAGTGCCCTAATCCACCTCGCCCGAAAAATTGGTACTTTTCTCGACATCCCACTTCCTATTTTTCGGAATCTAGGGTTCTTTCTGTTCTACTTCTACTGCGAATTAATCCTTTTCTTTGCAATTATGTAATTTTTGATTAATTTCGTGCTTAATTTCTGCTTAAAAGTTTGGGTTTTGGGTACAGAGGCTTTGGGCCGAAGCAATCGGTTGTCTTTGTGAAGATGGACAGTGCATTCGAGGATGAGGCTGAGCACACCGTTTCGATTCAAGAGTATCTCGAGGATGTTGAGGAGCAGGAACTGGTTTGCCTCTTTGGTTATAATTAGTTATTAATTGGCTTGTGGAATTAATTAGTGAGATTAAATGGTTAAAATGTAGCAATTTTGTGTTTGTGGTGTTTTGAAATTGAATACAATACTGTGTTTTTTCTTGAGTAGAGTTGTTATAATAGGCTAAGTGGGCTGCAAATGGACAAGGAACAATTGGTGTAATGCTTGTGTAATCTATATTTGATAGTTCTTTCCTTTGAAGATTAAAGATTGTTTTTTTAATCATGAATTAATAAAATTGTTTCTTGTAAATGCAAAAAGAAGTATATGTTGAAAATGGGGATATGAAAGGACAATAAACTTCGTAAGGAGGGATTAAGTTGCAAAGAATTTCTAATTTACGGTTGTAAACATGTCCAACTAAGTTGAGTTTGGGAATTTTAATCTCAGCTTGGTAACTTAGTAGTCTAAAAGCTTGTGTAGAGTTTTAGCTAGGCACAGAACAGCCTGGGCTCACAAGTCTTGAGTAAGTTAACAACGGTCATGCTTGGTACTCTAGAGCAAGGAGATTGCGTTAAGCTAAAGGTATTTAATTGTTCAAATGGAGGAAGGGTTGGTGCCCAAATATTATCATCTAAAGAAAGATTCAAAGAAATTATGATGGATTCTGAAATAAAACACAAATCAGTAGCATGTGTATTGTGAAATCTATTCTTAATTTCACAATTCTCAGCTCTTCTACTTCTCAAATTGATTAAATGGATGTTTAGTCTTGGCTAATATGACTATTGAGCTTCAAAACAATGTCCTATTTGTACATTTGTTTAATCAACGAGCCAAGACAAAACGTTCAAGGATCTGGAGAAAAAATCTTCCGGGACTGCTTTGTCTCCCTTCGTAGTCTTAAATTTGAACTGAATACAAATAACGAGTCACTAATGTTTTCTATTTATTTCCTACTTATTGGTGTTTGATCACTCATAGGAAGCTGATTTGGTTTTGGGGGGCGATGAAGGCACGGAGTGTACCTATAACAATGGTTATATGAAGAGGCAAGCAATTTTCTCATGCCTGACTTGCACCCCAGACGGGAATGCTGGAGTTTGCACAGCTTGCTGCTTGTCTTGCCATGATGGCCATGAGGTATTTTGATATCTTTACCAGTGTAAGCTATTATCTTAATTCTAAAGCTGGGCCTTTTCTTTTGTGTTGTGATTGTAATTTATTACAAAACTAGTTGCACAATTCGAATCACTCCAACTGAGAGAAAACCTTATATTAACCTTGTTGACTGAGGGAAGTGATGAATATCCTTGGAGGGTTCGCACTCTTTGTTTCCACATTGGCTTGAAAGATTTTTGTTCTGAAAAACAAAAAGTTAGTTAGTACCTTATTAATAGAATGTGAACTGATTTAAATTTAAGACATAGAGAGGAACATAGATTATATGGAGCAATACAGGTGGAGTTTATTGGGCTGGGGTGGAAAGCATCTTAGATGGTTGTATCACACCCATCTGAGTCTCAAAAGATACCTTTGAAGTTGAACTATTTGGTTTTCTTTCTGCTCTTTCTAACCAAACCAGTAGCTTCTTCTCCCCCATTCTAAAGCCGTTCAGTTTTTCTGTCTCCTTGATAGTTGATAGTTTCTACCCCTTGTGCTGGACAAAAATGACGTGTTATTTTGAAACCTGGGTTTCCTGGTTTGTTGTATAGCCTTAAATCTCTATACGGAAAAATTATTATACCTTGATGTATTAGTGCTTTTATTTGACTAGGTTATTTTATTTGATTTATCTTCCTAAATCTAATGATGGCTATCGTTGTTACTTGGAGCAGATTGTAGAACTGTGGACCAAGAGAAATTTTAGATGTGATTGTGGAAATTCAAAATTTGGAGAGTTCTTTTGCAAGCTTTCCCCAAATAAAGATATAGAAAACGTTGAAAATTTGTACAATCAGAATTTCAAAGGATCATACTGCACCTGCAGTCGCCCCTATCCTGATCCAGATGTTGAAGAACAAGTAGAAATGATACAATGCTGTGTGTGTGAAGACTGGTTCCATGAGGAACACATTGGTCTTGACTCTTCTGATGAGGTTGGTAACTTGGGCTACATGTTTGCCTTGTTTTCCACTTCTTTCGTATTATTAGGCAAGACATGTTCAAGTGGTTTAATTAGTATAATGGTAATGGGCTTTGGGTCTTGCTGTTATTTTGAACTGCCAATATTTAGATGTAAAACATAAACTAAACTCATATTGGTGAATTGATTGCAATTTAAAACATTGGATGAGTCTCACAATTTCTCACTGTTGTGCTGATTAATCATTAGTAACAGTGAATCTAATATTTCGGGCTCACCCTATGCTGCTGCCGGTTGTACTTTAGCAATGATATCAGTTGACGAGCTTTACTCTGATACTGTTCCTTATCAGTTAGTCAATCGGTTCTCCATCAGTCTGGAGGAAAGCTGATCAACATAATGATGATTTTGGTAGTTGTATAGATCACCAAGTCTTTAGTTTCCTGATTTTATACTATTTGTATAAGGTTAGAGTCTACATTGTCGGAAAAAACAAATATTTAGCTACATCCAAGTTTTTTTCAATTTTTCAATGGTTGATATTCTATCCAAGGTACCTTGCTAACATTCTACTTGTCCCTTGATGTACTACAGATTCCAAGAGATGAGGAAGGTGAACCTCTATATGAGGATTTCATTTGTAAGGGATGCTCAGCAGTTTGCTCTTTTATAAGACTATACAATCAAACCATCTTGGCATCTGGGAGCCAAAAAGATGCTGCCATCGAGACAGCCAAGGATAAAGAGGTTTTGACAGATGTGCCTTTAGCTTGTGGATCTGGAAAGCAAGAGAATGATATTTCTCAAAGTTCTAATACCATTTATGAACCTGTATCTGGTGGGGATAGCTTGCTCCTTGGAGAAAATTCTGGAAAGAATACCGATTCGGATCAATGCACTACAGATGCCAATCCACCTGTTACTTGTGTTCTTGGAGTTAATCTGGTGGTTGCTTTCCCTGTTTTAGAGTGTAAGCCATTATTTCTTTCAAAAAACTGGAGGGATGCACTCTGCAGGTGTGAAAAATGCAGTGAGTTTTACGAACAGAAGAATATTAAGTTCCTGCTTGACAAGGAAGACTCGATTATGGAGTATGAGAAAATGGCAAAGCAAAAGAGAGATGAAAAATTGCAGCGACAGGAGGGGGCTGAGTTGACCATGCTCGATAAGCTTGGCCATGTCGAGAAAATAGAGATTCTGAATGGCATTGCAGACATGAAAGATGAGCTTCGTTCTTTCCTGGTATGTCCTTGATGATTTTAAACGTTGATTCTGCCCCATGCATTTCTTTTATGATATAAAATCTCATAAGCGACCATTTTAGAATATGAATTTTTGTAAATACACGAGTTTAAGTTTTGATCAAAACTATGTTACCTAATTTTGCAGGGATCATTTGATCCATCAAAGACTATCACTTCTGCTGATGTCCACGACATGTTTGAGAATCTAGCAAAGAAACGCAGGCGCGTAGAGTGAGTTATAACTGGATCTTTACTGCAGTCGTATGCATGTGTTAAATTATTAACCTTGTATGGTTGCTTTTGAAGTTAATCCTGGTTTTTGTGGACATTAAACAGCCTACATATCTAAGCTGTTCTAAATTAGAATGCTGTACTTATATCCTAACAAATTATGACGTTTAATTTGAGGTGCTTCTTTTCAACTGCTCGACAAGCAATGCTTCACTAGGCAACTGGTGAACTGGATCATATACTTTTGTATGATTGTGTTGCAATCTATGAGTTACCTTCCACTCTTTGCAGTATGAAATGTTAATTAATTATGCATATTTTCGGGTGTGTGCTTCGCACGGGTGCATGCATCGGGGTGGTTTTGTTTAATCACGTTACTGTTCATGAAGCATGTGAAACTAAACTGCGAAAAGTAGGTTGCAGAACTAGCAAATTAACCTAACGACCTATTTGTCGATTTGCCCCTTGAAGTTGTATGCAGCTGCCAATTTTTCCCTTACCGTTAGATTTTGAAATTTTTTATCTAATTTTCCATCCATCTTGGTCACGTGGACAGCACATGGCAACATTACAAGGGCAAAAAAGTAATTTAATTTGGGTAAATTGGGTGCAAAACCAATACTTTGCAGCTACTAATTAGACTCTCATGGCTAATTCAAACAGAAAGTGTACAGAGTCAACTAGCGGAAGAGGAGAAAAAAGCAATATGATGTCCACGTTATGGATAAAATTACCTTATTGCCCTCAAACATTTGTCATGTGCTGTCCATGTGACCAAATTGGATGAAAAATTTCAAAATCTAACGTCATATAGGGAAATTGGCTAATTATAAAAGTTCAAAGGGCTAATTGGCTAAAATTAAGGTTCATAGGGAAAATTGGTAGCTTCATACAAATTTGGAGGGCAAATCAACAAATACCTCTAATCTAACCTTGTGAGAAAAATAGTAGGAACCATATCTAGCTTCTGCATTATTTACTAATTCTGGAGAATCTTAAATTTTGGTTGGTTTCATACTATGCAACCTCTGAATGTGTATATGACAAGCGCAAGACTTTAAAGGTGACTTTCAGCCGTTGATACACTATGGTGCTCATACCACACCAACAGCCGGGAGTCACCCACCCTCGTGTGTGACTGTCCGTAGCATTCTTCTTAGAGTCTACGTGGCACTAAATCTTGGGGCGGGGCTTAGACTCTTACTAAATCTTGGGGCCGTGATTATCTGATTGACAGAAACTATTCTCCTTATACGTTGCAAATTTGTCAAACACCCTTTTAACAAGAGAAGACAAAAGTACGTAGTTTTTCGCTCCCCTTGGGAAAGGGAAATGATTGTATGCATGTTGTTAATTTTGTTTTTACAGTTGATCGAGTCTTAATTGATAATTAATTAAAAAAAGTAGTCATTATCTTACCTAAACGATGGAGACTGTCGAGTGTGGACTAATCCACCGCTGAATCATGATAGAGAAATTCTTTTTATTTTTTTAAAGTTATCATTTTTTTTTCTTTTTCCACTTGTGTTATCACTCATATTTGGTGCAATTACTATCGTCATATGTCGTCATGATTACTTCAAGTTTTCCCGCGATATAACATAGTATAGTCAAGACTGTTTCCTTAATTAGCTCAATTAATGAAATGTTTAAGCCTCGGATAGATTGAACTCTTTGATTCCCTCCAATGTAAGGAAAAAAATTATCAAATCCATCTAGCAGAAAAATCAACCTTACGTTTGAAACAAAAATCAACCAAGGTTTCATATTAGAAAAAATGATGCATGCACACTTTTTTCTAACAACGTAGATAAATAGAAGTGTCCTACAGTATAAAATAAGTGTGCGAAAATCACTTCAGTATGAGAAACCTTTGTTTTATATCAAAATAATGAAATATGGATAAGACTCATCAAATTCGTATTCACACCTCTTTTAATTAAGGAGCATAAAATATGAGACAGAAACAGTTGATCTTGAATTGCACAGACCTAATTGAACCTGCTGCACTTTTGATTTCAAACATAACTTTTTCCCTGAATTCTTATGACATGGTTTTCTGTTTGTAACAACTTTTGAGCTGCTTACAGGGTGACTAAAGTTGGACCTCCTGCACTTTTGATTTCAAAATTAAATCTATATATTTTGTGTTGTGGTAATCATTTTCTTGCTTTACGATTTTCTAGTTCTGCCTTTGAAATTCTTTTATCTCTCACAAAAAATAAAGGGTAAAGTTATTTGCATTGTCCACCGAATATTTGATTATATCCAACATATCACTATGGAAAGTGGCATTTCACTTTAACAAAATCTCAATTAGGTGAATTTCTCAAGACTTTTTATACGTAAATTATGGCACACCACCACATGCACAGTATGAAAAAATGGACTCAACTTTTCCTTTTCTCTTTTCTTTTACCTCAGGGGGATGACCTATTGTCTTGAACAGTAAAAGGGATAAGGAAAAAAAAAAGAAGAGAGAACACGTCTAAATTGATGGAGGGAAATGTTTTTTTTTTTTAAATATATTGTCCCTTAGTACTTCAATCTAATAGTATTCTCTTTAATGTGTAAATATACCGCTGTATTAAAAAAATAAATATACTTGACTCCTATCTTGTAAGGATTTTTTCTTCTTTCACACAAATCACAGTTTTATATATGCACAAAATCATCATTTATTCTACGACCTAGTGGTATTTCAAGAGGTCTTAAGTTCGAATCTCGTTAATGACGAGTTTGATATCAATTTTTATGACTGATCTATTATGTAGCTTAGTTTAAATTTCTCACCCCCTTAGTGTAAATATATTATTGCTTAAAAAAGAAGTTGCCTATAATTCTAAACTGTGATTTACTAATAGGAAGAAATGACTCGTGATTGCTTTTGGGGTACGGAAGACGGAATCGGAGATTCGGAACTAGGGATATTGATTCCGCGAAAATGAGGATGGCGCTGGCTGGACCCTAAAATTTGATGGAACAAAATAATGGAGGCATTGCCATAATTTTGGCAAGGTATATATGATTCTCAGTAGACAACAAATAAAGGAAATCCCGAATAAAATTGAGACGACGTAGGCAAAATTGTAGAATAATATAAATGGTGTCGGTGACTGCATAATTTTCAGTAATTTTATACAATGCATCAATGCATAAAACAAAAACTGTATTAGATAGATTATGAAAAAAGACATAACTACTGGCTGTGCCTACATATCTATAAATTATGGCACCTTATATTATATATGTCACAGTGGCGGTGGGCAGGGAGGTTAGGTTTACAGATTTCCTGTATGTCCGTGACATGTCGGCCGGGGAATGGGGTCATTATTAATATGAACATGAAGCTTCTACTGATTTAGTCTGCAAATTCAACGAAATGTTCATATTTTCAACTGCTATTAATTTTTTTTAGCTCCAAGATGGGAAAAAAAACCTGTTGTTGTTACTAGAAAGAAATTGACAAAATAATAGAAATAAGAGGACTAAAGTTCTTGTAATGTGTCGGTATCTAATATAACATATTCCACACTTTTAGTGTGAGAATTCGGCATAATATTGTGTCTGACATACATAAAAATTTCTCCTAAACAAGTAGCGTGCTATAAGATTCTAATTAGTCTCTTGACAAAAAAGGTTTTTTTATTCTCCGTTCTTTACAAAAGATGGTATGTTCTTTCCTTCTTGTTGTGTATCCTATATATCCTACATTTTTCAATCAATTATTTGGAGACTGCAAGTACTTAATTTCCACTGTTTATATGAAGAAAAAAAGAAACAATAACAAATCAAGCAGCCTGAAAATTGGGGGCGACATATGATTATGTGTTCTTTGATTGCTTTTTAATCAAAAGACAAGAAATTATCTGTTCAAAGTATATAGAAAAACAATAAAAAAAAATTTAAAATTTTAAAATATCGACAATAGTTGTGACTCGTGAGCTAAAGCTGTACATCATGGTCCCTTAAATATCACAAACAGACAAATATGTACATGACATGGGCAGTGAGAAAATAATTTTCTCACTGTATTTAAAGTAAGAAGAATCAACACTCGTGAATAATAAAACAAGTCTACGTATTCTTTTTCTTTGTATTTTACTTATTTAATTATTGGATTTTCACACCTATATAAATGCACGCTCTCCCTTCACATGCACCAACTATATATAGTGTGGTTTTATTGTTTCCAAATAATGCTTTTCGTGGTTGGAGTTAAACAAAAAAAAAAAGTTTTATAATTTCTCATAGAGGAATTAAGGTGGTTAATCATGGGAAATTGTGTGGAGACATGCACACAAAGGAAGGAGCAAGAAGAAGATCAAATGCAGCACCAGCAGCATGAGCAAGAAGATGATGAGAGAGAAAATGAAGGTAGATTTGTGAAGGAAAACAATTTGGGGAAAGATGGAAACATAAGAGTCAAGATCGTGTTGACCAAAGAAGAGCTCGAGTGGTTGATGCTTCAGCTGAAAGATGGTGAAGGGAAGAACTTGGAAGATGTTTTGGAGGAGATCCAGAAAAGTAGAGCCAAAGCTATTGAGGGGTGGAAGCCTTCTTTGGAGAGCATCATGGAATGCCCTGAAGTAATTGAGATGGATAGATAATGAGTCTATCAATATTCCAAACTTTTATTCTTCTTCTTCTTCTCTTTTTTGTTTTTTTTGGTTATTTTCAACTTGCTTTTAGGGTTTTGAAGTGGGTGATGACCCAACTGTGTAATTAAAATTTTTCTGGAATGGTGAGCCCTGATGTTGTTTGTGAGATGGAAAAATAACTTCTTCCATATTTTAGACTGGGACTATCTGAATATGATTATATTTGAATCTTCTTCTCTAAAGTTATATAGTTGGGACTAAACTAATTTTATAACTTTAGAGAGGTTATTACCTAATATAGGTGTAGTTAAAAAAATATTATTTGCGTTGTTCCTTGATTCCCAAGGCCCTGTTGTGTATATAAAGGGTGTTGAATACCTTTTCTTTTTTCTCTATCAAATTAGCTCTGGCACTCAAGGTCAATATGAAATGATTCGTATTGAGTTGTGCAAAAAAAACGCATCAAACCCCAACTAGAAGCAAAAAGATCTTGTGAGGTGGTTAGAAGATAGCCATGGTATTAAGGTATCACAAGTAGCAATATCTAAGACACTTAAACGATCAACCGAGCTCCTTTAAGAAGCTGTAAACATGCTTGAGAAGTTAGAAACATTTTGGCTACAACAAGAAGGTATCCATGTTGATGAAGTATTACGTACCCGTAGGCTCAAAGACGTGGCATCAACTCTGAAAACTAAAGTATTGTCCCAAACAACTTTAGAGAAATATTTTAGTTCATCTTAAACTTTTATTTGTGATATTACATATTTTGGTACTCATTGACAATTATAACCATGTGGAGACATGTTTTCTTAAGATGGTACTAAGAAAAATTATAACTTATTACATTATGAAGTTTATTCCAATACACAATTGGTCTCAAGTTGGGACCGGAATTTATTGGGACTTTAAGGAGGTTATTCCATTATAGAGTATTACTTTAGAGAGGTTTGACTATATTTGTACACTTTTTTTTGGAAAAATCTTGGGTGGTACGGACCCTTCAATGGTCCAGCTATTGAATGGTCCTAGATTAATTTGTTGTGAGCCACAAATGAATCTTAAACCATTTAATGGTCGGACTATTAAATGTTACATGTCATGCAAGTTTGACCCCTCTTTTTTTCTCCTTATAGTACATTCCTATTGTGTTTCTTGTTTTTGAATTAAATAATAAAAAATTGATACACATAAAAATAGAGTTTTTCTATTTAAACTCCATACCCTATCTATATATGTTCACCTCAAAATTATTTTTGACACCTTAAGTTCCAATTCTACCCTTATTAATACCACACACACCCCACAAGAACTAATAAAATAAAATAAAAAATCTTAGAAAAACCATCGCACAACCTACCCCCCATCGACAACCGTTCACTCTCGGTTCCTCTCGCACCAGCATGAATATCAGTTCTAACAACAAAATCATCATCCATAACCTCCCCACGGTGGGGAGGTTATGGATGACGATTTTGTTATTCGATTTGGCGATGGAGATGCTTGTTTTTTCGCTGCAGATGTGTTCTTTGTCAAATCTAACAACAAAATTGTCATCCATAACCTCCCCACCTTGTATTCACTTTTTTTTCAGTCGAGAGACTACAAGTGACACTTTGGTCCTTCTTTGGGTGTTTGTGTGCGCGAGCGTGTCACCACTAAACCGTTTACCGATCTACCTGGAAAAGTAGGTATGGATGAAATGAGTGCGCCTTGAGGCTAACTTCAAAACAAGCTCTTGTGCGGCCAAGTAAGGAACCTCCTCTCTGCTTGGGTTCTTTCCTAGCCTCGAAAATAAGGCTTTGATATGCTTTTACTCTATATTAGAATATGAATCCTTACATGGTGTACGTTCTACGCAGTGATGGAAACCGTGTATGCAAAAGTGTAATTGATTGTTAAAGTAAATTGAAATTAGTCTACTTTTTTGCAAGAAAATAAAGACGAGTGCGTAAAAATAAAGGTGCTTTGAAATAAAGTAGAATTGAAAAGGTAAGACGGAAACTAGAGTGCGTAAAATAAAGAATTGAAAAGACAAGTGCCAAATTGAATTGCACGAAATAAACTAGTTAACAAGACCAATATATAGTAAACTACGACTTGTATTAAAATTGAATGAAAGACAATGCGGGAATCAAAATGACATAAAGTAAAGGAATTTAAAGATAAGCACTGGAATGTAACAACATAAATGAAATCTATGGAAAGAGAGGAAAAATATGAGAATTAGGCTACGAATTACATTATGCTACTCCTCTGGTAGGAAAAGAAAAGATAGTAAAATGATGAGTTGTGTTCGATGTATGTCCTTCTTCATTCCCAACTCTTGGTATTTATACATTATCCCATGGCTCCAATTTGGGATGATTTCAAATCATCTCGATTTAGTGCTCGTAGTAAATCCTTTCTTCTTTGATTTGAATTGCAGCTTTGAATTGCAGCTTTGATTTTTGAAGTTACTTCTGTATGTAGTCACATGAACTTGGATGATATGGTACGCTTCAATCACGTCCAACGTTAATCCTAATTTGCAAGATTTTAGGTGTTCCATATTCCTGCCTTCATTTAACGTGAATCTAACTCATTTGGGTTGTGCTCGGCGCATCTAACTCATATCGTGGCATCCCTTAAAAGGTCTAGGATGGTAATAATCTAACCTAGAGGGGGGGTGAATAGGTTCCAACTTAAAATCTAATTAAAATAAAACTCAACTAAATTAATCAGTTCAGCAAAACTAAATCCTACACAACAATATTAAGCACAATAAAAATAGTACGCACAGGATGTAGGATTTAACGAGGCAAAACCCACCACTGGGAATATCCTCGAGCTCCCAAGCCAGGAAACACTAAGAGAAAGGAGTACAAAAAGGACTTACAAAACTCATCTTGCTAGACTCACAACTAGAAGGCAGTTTTGTCTCCGCGCCTTTGCTACTCGATCTCTCTTCAGTTTTCAAATGGAAGTGGCACGACACTAACACAAATGTCAATCACCTTCACCTCGAACTTTGCAAGATACTAACGCGATCATGCATAATGTATGGAATGAAATGATTTTTGAAAATCAACCAATTACGAAAATCACAAGGCACATTTTCATAATTGATTTCTAGTTGAAGCACAACGAAAAAAATCAGCAATAAAATCTTCTAAAACCATGAAAGAAAACTGATTTTTCTTTCAAAATAAATAGAGCAGCCCAAAACCAAAAAACATACACTAATGCATGCAACACATGAGGAAATAAAACTTAGATGATTATCATTATTTAAAAACCTAAAGCATGCATTGATTTTTCTCTCAAAACAAAAAGGCCACTCTAATGCACATGTTTGTGTGTTGCCGTAGCAAACCAACAAAAGAACCCCCAAAACTCTATCTCGGTGCTAGAGTCTATGTTTTGCACGTACAAAAAATATATAAGGATAAGCATGCAAAACAAACAGGATAAAAACGTAGGCTTTTTAAATGTGATAAGATAAAGCTTATCAAACAAGTAACAAGATAAGTGCAAGTGATAACTATTAAAAGCAAATAAGATATAATGTATTAGTGACTTATCATGTTAGCTAAAAATAAATTTAAACCTAATAAACACAGCAGCCCATGGCAAAAAACATTTTGGTTTATTTAAAAAAAAAACCTATAACAAAAACAAACCAAAAACTAATATTAATTAAAATATGGCCTAATGTATATGAGTGCATATGCATATGATGAGCTTATCAGAATGAATGTCTCTGAAATTCTTGATATTCTTGTGATCAAGAGCACGAAAAGCAAACTTAGACTTAAATAATTACAATGGAATACATGCACTAGTCTAAGACATTACAGACCCAGGCGTTTTGTCAGGAATTGCCAATTTTACACTAACAATCTCTCCCTTTGGCATTTCCTAGACAAAACCCTCAATCACAATATTACAGACGAATAATAATATCAAAGACCATGCATAACATCGAAGTCTGTAACCTGCACACACTCAAACAAGAAAACCTGTGACGTACAAAAAATATAAGTTGCTGAAAATTGAAAGCATTTATATATATAAAAGCAAGCAAGCAACCAAAACAAACAAGGTTTTCAAAATTATACTTCTCCCCCTTTTTGTCTAGAAAGGTCAAAGGTCTAAAAGTAGGAGAAAATAAAAATATTCCAAGTGGGAGAGAAGGGCGTCAGACAACCACTTTCCATGAGATTTATTCACTTGTCCTTTGAAGCACCACTTTGCAAGGCAAACCATGAATTTACATAATTCTCCAAGCACATATTCCCTATGAAGAAATTGCCAAGATCCCAAAATTTTGTCCCATGAAAGTGCACATTCAAAATAAGCATCAGATGTCATCAGCGGAACAAAAACAAATGAGACGGAAAAAGATTTCCTTTCTGTGAATTGGAACTTTGGAAGAAGGAAATGGGAACAATTCGAAAGAGAAAAAAGAAGCACATCTTTCATATTGTTAAGCTCCCCCTAAACAAATGCTTTAAAAAAAAATTTAAAATAAAAAAAAACATAATGAAATGCAGCACGCAAATGATATGGCTTTTTTTTTTTTTTTTTAAATGTATGAGAAGCATATGATTGTACCAACAAGAATGAAAGAGTACAAAAACACATGTAGTTTTGAAACCTTATTCACAAACTAACAATTTCTCTAAAACATAACATGTTTGAGTATAGTGTGCAAAAGTTGATACTACATAAATCCAATTAAGCCAAACATGATCAACTCAAATTGAACCCTTAAGCTCACAAGATATACACTCAATTGTCACTCAAAGTGTTTGGGGTTAAGTGTATACGCTCAAAAGATCATTACATGAATGCTTTACCATAGGCTTGCAAATTGATCTTATCTCCACACATCCTCTTTGGATCAAGTAGGTCTTTATGAAGGGTTGTAATGAGGCTTCGGGGACTTGGTTAAACAAATGAAGGATATGGGAAACACAAAGTCTAAGAAACTAATATAGTTGTTGAAAATGAAACTGAGAGAGAAATGCACCAATGAACAAGACAACTTGGCAATAAATATAGCAGTTGGATTTGAGACATGAACGACAAACAACTGCACAATGAATTTTTGATGATTCTTATCTTCATTTATAACGATACACTTGATTTCTTATGATGTTGGTAGCTCATTTGTGACTCACAATGACCTCTTTTCCTCTTTTCTTGTTTTGCTCTTCGGTTGTATTCTTCACAAAATTTGCGTCTTCAACTTTTGGATAACCTTGAAATCTCTCCTTTGAAAAACATACTCTATTAGCTTCTTAGTAGGGTAGGGCATTTTTAACTGAGGCTAGGTATGGAAAATATAGGTTTAAAAAATAAAAAGCTTACATAAAGGCTCAAAGGGGCTAACTAGGGAAAAAAATGTAAGGCATTGGCATATATGGCAATGATGTTAAAATCCTAATGCCTACTGTCATCTCCAAAATAGAGTAATATATAATACAAAGTTTTGAGAGGTCTCAAGGCAAGTTCTAGAGATACAAAACATATAAGATCGCACACATGAAAAAAAATAGGAGTGTATGAAAAATGCACACACTATATTTAGGCACAAAAACTCACATGGATGCGGGTTTTACTCAAGTTAAACATGTTCAACTCATTCACATTCATATATTATCAACAAGAGGCTATTGTGCACAATGGGTTAAACATATCATGCTAGGATCATGTTATCAAGTGAACAAAACAAGAACTCATATAAAGCCATACTTTTTCATTGTCTCACACTTTTTTTTTTAAACCAAAACAAATGCAATATCTATTCTACATGAACATGCAAGCATATATGAATGAAAACATATGCAAAGAGAGAGGTATATCAATATAGACGACTTGAGGATGGAGACGAATTGACAAGTACACTACTTTGAATCTCTTTTCTTTTCCAAACTTGTCTCACTTTTGGAACAATTGAATTCGGAACAGATATAATCTTTGCGAACCTGTTAATCTCCTTCAAATGAGTTACAAATCTTTCCTTAAGACTTTTTTTTTCAGAGTTCCATGAAACTTTTTCCTTAGAAGAATTTTTCTTCCTAAGCTTGTTGCACTTAGGCCTAATGTGACCAATAATTCCGCAAAAATGACATGTAGGAATGAACTTCCTAGATTGCTTGGATTCCTTGGGACTAACTAAAGTCTTGACAGGATTTGATACAGGTGCAAAGATTGTAGATGTTTCAGAAGTATGACCAAAACCTGGATCGACACCTAATTTCAAGCTAGGAATATCAGAGGCTTTGACAAATCTTGTGATGGAAGAAGAACTAGTAGTCTTTTCAGATTCAAACCCTAAACCTCTTTTGTCTCCAAAACTCTTTCCATAGCTAAGCATTTTGTCAATTTTTCTTGAACCTATGCTTAGTTCCTGAATTCTTCCTTTCAACTCAACCAGTTCATCCTCAAGAGCTTTCTTATCAGATGAGAGAGTGTTTATTGTGGTTTGAAGAATATGAATCTTTTCTAACAATGACTCTCGTAATTTCTCTCCATTATCCAACTGAGATTGGTGCTCAACTTCAGCTTTCTTCTTTTCACTTTCAACTAGTGCAAGTTTCTTTCTCAAGCTAGAGTTATCCTTCTTGACTTGCACAGTGATGTCATAAAGATTAGAATATTTCCTCAAAACTTCCTCCATGTCAGGTTCTTCAACAAATGAACCTTCTATGTCATATTCATCAACAGCTCCTATGAAAGCAATCATATCCTTCTCATTTTCAGATGCAGATGCATCTCCTGAATTAATATCGCTCCAAGTAACTTTCATCGCCTTATTTTTCTTTCTCTTCATAGTGTTGGCACACTTAGAAGCAATGTGTCCATACCCTCGATATTCATGGCATTGAACTCTATCATTTGAACCCCTACGTTCACCAGTTCTAGAAGACCTAGATGCTTTGTCATGTGAGACATCTCGAGAACGAATATTTATTGAGTTCAAACCTAAGTTGGTTTGTTTGTCACGACCTTTGGAATTCTTAAGCTTGAGAAACTTTCTAATTTGCTTGGTGAGCTTAACCAATTCATCTTCAAATAAGGCTTCAGTTGAGTCATCGCTTTCTTCTTCTTTGACAGCTTTGAGAGCAATGTTTTTTACCTTCTTGGAATCAGGGAGCTCTGAATTATACGTTGTAGGGACCCAATCAGGTGCTCAAGCTTATAGGTGTTTAGATTTTTTGATTCCTCCATTGTTGTCCTCTTAGCATGAAACCTTGTAGGAAGTGATCTTAAGATCTTTTTCACAATCCTATGCTCTGGAATACTGTCACCAAGATTGTGACAGCCATTGACAATTACGCTAAGCTTAGCATAAAAGTCAGAGAAACTCTCATCATCAGACATTTTGATATTTTCGAAATTTGTGATGAGATGTTGAAGCTTAGATTCTTTAACAGTTGAGTTACCTTCATGAGTAACTTCAAGAATGTTCCAAGCTTCTTTCGCCGTTGTACACTTACTTATGTAATTGAATTGTTCAGGTGAAACGGCTGTGAATAAAGCATTCAGAGCCCTTTGGTTAAAAGTGCTAGATCTACGCTCATCTTCGCTCCAATCTTTCCTAGGCTTAAGCTTAGATATAGTAACAGATGACTCTCCTTCGCTTTCTTCGATCATTGGAGGTTCCCAACCTTTTTCAATAGCAAGCCACACTCTGTCATCTTGTGCCCACATAAAAGATTTCATCTTTGCCTTCCACGCAACATAGTTGTCACCATCAAAGTGTGGTAGATAGGAAACAAAACTCACAGCACGACTCATCCTAGTAGTCCCACAGATCCCACTAATTATGTCTAGTGACCTGCTCTGGTGCCAATTGAAAGGTCTAGGATGGTAATAATCTAACCTAGAAGGGGGGTGAATAGGTTCCAACTTAAAATCTAATTAAAATAAAACTCATCTAAATTAATCAGTTTAGCAAAACTAAATCCTACACAACAATATTAAGCACAATAAAAATAGTACGCACATGATGTAGGATTTAACGAGGCAAAACCCACCATTGGGAAAATTCTCGGGCTCCTAAGCCAGGAAACACTAAGAGAAAGGTGTACAAAAAAGACTTACAAAACTCATCTTGCTAGACTCACAACTAGAAGGCAGTTTTGTCTCCGCGCCTTTGCTACTCGATCTCTCTTCAGTCTTCGAGTGGAAGTGGCACGACACTAACGCGAACGTCAATCACCTTCGCCTCGAACTTTGCAAGATACTAACACGATCATGCATAATGTATGGAATGAAATGATTTTTGAAAATCAACCAATTACGAAAATCACAAGGCACATTTTCATAATTGATTTCTAGTTGAAGCACAACGAAAAAAATCAGCAATAAAAATTAATCTTCTAAAACCATGAAAAAAAACTGATTTTTCTTTCAAAATAAATAGAGCAGCCCAAAACCAAAAAAAATTTTCTAATGCATGCAACACATGAGGAAATAAAAATTAGATGATTATCATTATTTAAAAACCTAACGCATGCATTGATTTTTCTCTCAAAACAAAAAGGTCACTCTAATGCACATGTCTGTGTGTTGCCGTAGCAAACCAACAAAAGAACCCCCAAAACTCTATCTCGGTGCTAGAGTCTATGTTTTGCACGTACAAAAAATATATAAGGATAAGCATGCAAAACAAACAGGATAAAAACGTAGGCTTTTTAAATGTGATAAGATAAAGCTTATTAAACAACTAACAAGATAAGTGCAAGTGATAACTATTAAAAGCAAATAAGATATAATGCATTAGTGACTTATCATGTTAGCTAAAAATAAATTTAAACCTAATAAACATAGCAGCCCACGGCAAAAAAACATTTTGGTTTATTTAAAAAAAAAAAAACCTATAACCAAAACAAACCAAAAACTAATATTAATTAAAATATGGCCTAATGTATATGAGTGCATATGCATATGATGAGCTTACCAGAATGAATGTCTCTGAAATTCTTGATATTCTTGTGATCGAGAGCACGAAAAGCAAACTTAGACTTAAATAATTACAACGGAATACATGCACTAGTCTAAGACATTACAGACCCAAACGTTTTGTCAAGAATTGTCAATTTTACACTAACATCCCTAATTCATTATAGTCTACCCTAATGAGGCCTAATTCAATACGGCCTACCTTAGCGAGGCCTAATGCAATGCGGCCTTCAATTAGGCCTAACCCATATGGGTCGGATTTCGATAGCACAACTAAAATGTCAAAATTGGCCTTAAACACCTTCCTCGCCAGCGGCAACACCGGCTGCGCCGCCATGATTAAAGTCATACTCATCCATATTTTTGGGTTTGGGCGAATATGCCAAAAGGCATTAGCGTGACTGCAACTTTCTCTTTCTGGATAGAGAACAACAAAAATGATTTTCCTTCATTCTAACAAAAGACATGGATTCTTTAACGTTATGAATTGAGGGGCTTTGGATTGCATTGGGATTGATCTAGCATATTCCAATAATTTGTCTGTTTTGATAATTTGGCAAAAGTGGAGAGAGAGAGAGTGGCAAACACTTGCAGAAAACAGTCATCGGCAGGGGTGGGATGGGCGGTGCGTTTGCTCAAAGTTTTTCCTTTTTTATTTTTTTTTTAATTTTTGTGGGGTGTACTCTATTAGCTAGTAGCTTAGTAGGGATAAAATTGGAATTTAAAGTGTCAAAATGTTTTTAGAGTGAACTCAGACAAAGTGTAGGGATTAAATAGAAAAACTCAAATAAACAGGATATGCAAAAGAAGAAGAAAATGTACCAAAATTATTTCTCCTAATTAATTTCCTCTTGCCATTAAACCATTTGTATGTTATTATATGAATATTTCATGTATTTTCCGAGAGGCATTTGCTCATGGAAAATGATAAGGAGACCACATTTTTGTATCATATTTGTATATCATGTAATGTATACATGACACGTCAATAATAAATTTCTCATTAAATATTAATTGTATACATCACTTGCCATATATATAAAATAATACACCATTGCTAGATATCCGTACAAATTCAAGTTGAAAAGTGGTTTAAAATCTTCACGGTCCAAGTTGGCAAGTCCATCACTAACTTTTATAAAGAAACTACTTTAATTTCTTGTCAAGATTGTTGATATATTTCTACCGAGGAATGCTCGGCTCCTTATAAGGAGAAATTTTTCCTCAATACATTTCATGGTTGATTTATAAAAATTGGTGTTTATGATTTGAACCGTTTATATTATAAATTATTCTGTAAAAATCATTTATGCAAAAAATCAATTAAAGCTAAGTTTATTTATTCAATCAGCTGTAGCAAATTGATAAACAATTTGTAATACTTTTATTGATTTCGACCATCTATTTTCATATAGTTCGATAACTAAACGATCTCATATTTTATTGATTTTAAAAAAAAATGATATTTACATAGTAATTTATAATATTAACTGTTCTAATCATAAACAGTGAGTTATGTTAATCGGTCACAAAGTGTCTGAGGGAATTCTTCCTCATTCTTTTGAGGGGTCAAGTTAATTCTTTTTTTACCTACCATTTTCTAGTTATATGCTCATTAAAATTAACCATGAGAGAGCTCTCTGAGTTAATTTTAGGGTTAAGAGTTAAAATTAATCTTGAAAGAGCTATCTGGGTTAATTTTAGGGTTAGAGAATTTTGACAGAATCACTGAAGTGTGTTTTTCTATCTTACAAATTACAATCACTCCAAAAGAACTAAACTCAAGGTTCCTATTGCCTGTTACGGCTGAGGAGATGGTAATAAAACTAGTTAAAATTCAAATACTCCATCAAACTTCAAAGCATAAATCAAGTCAAACTCAATATTTTGGGCCCTATATATGTTGAAGTAAGCAGGCAAAATGCATGTGGGAGTAATTACGAGTAATGAAGCAAGTGATATGATATGTCTGACAACTATTACAAGTTTGCCACCAGCATTAACTAATTCCACAGACTTGTAGTTGTAGAGTAGCAGTCCATTTCAACAATTTAATCGACCGTATGTAGCAAGTTGACATGCATAAATTTCAAGGAATTTGTGGCCTTCATGCTAGACTGCTACACTTGATCTTAGCCAATCAAAAGGCCGAGAAAAGTATATGCTAGTAATGAACATACTTAATGGCCACAAACTCAACTATCAAATAGCCAATAACTGATATTAACTAGGAGTTTAATTTATTTCATAATTTCTAAAAACATTAATTTTTTTGGCGCTGAATCGAGACATTAAGAAAAACAAGTTGCTCCAACTCGATACGATCAAGAATTTAGTTTTTTTTTTTAGTAAGTATCATGATCATTCCAATTTTTCAAATAAATTATTTGAATTTAGGACCTGGCTTTGGGTCCTGCCCCTTTGGATAATCTTTATCGATGCATCAAACACCTGCTATGACAGTTGTCCAATTTAATTGAAATAGTATAGTTCAAGCCGTCATATCAAATGAGGGGTGAAAAAAAATAAATAAATAAACATTGAGCACAAACCCCTCGTAACCTCTCACACTAGAAAACAGTAGCTAGTTGGCTCCAATTTGATCAGTGGACACCCTACAAAGTTGAAAGGTCAAAGCCCAATCCATAGATGTGTCTTATGCAATTAATTTCAAATTAAGCCCATTCAAAAACTGTGCAAACTGTAATTTTGAAAACAGAATTTACTGCTTTGCCTGCATGATCAGGTACAATTTATAACAAGTAAAATTCCATTAAATCAAAGGAAAATCTATATAACAAGTACAAATTTCAAGTGAAATTCCACGGCTAATAAAGTAGTGTGGTTGGCTGAGCCTAAATCAAAAAACTCTTAAAATAACTACTTTGACATAAACTAAAGGCCTTAAAAACTACAAGAAGCATGTAGTTCAAACGATTAAGAGTGTTTACCCATACACCTACAATTTTGTGTTTGAATCTCCCCTCCCCCAAATATACTATAGGTGTAGAAAAAAAAAAGGCCAGAAAAAACTAATGGTACTAATCAATAGGGCTAGTAATACCAAAAATTATAAAATAAAAAAAGTTGCAATAGTAAAAAATACAAATAAACAATTCTCAGAATTCTTCAGGGATGCTCTTCAGAACTGGACCTGCAGCACATAAAGTACTAGCCGGTGACAGCTCAACACTAATACGACTCGTCGGAATCTGCGTAAGCTCACGAGCTACATCCTTGAAATCAAGAAGGGCTCCATTTTTGCACTTCGAAAGCATTCGTGCCGCTTCTTGCTTTGTCATCTTGACTTTCACTCTAATCACCCCTCTTTTCCCATCTTCTAACTCCTTGATCAGTGGTTCCGAATTTTCACAGTAAGTGCAACTGCCATTAATTTTTTGATTCCTCGAGAAGGGCTTCTTACTAATTAACTCATCTACGTATACAACATTTTTTACGTAGGGTTTCCTGAGCTCTAGCATGTCATCTATTGATTTGATCCTGTTGACGAAAGAAAGCAAAGAGTTCAACATTGTTATAGGAGAGAGAGAGACAGACAGACAGACAGAGAGAGAGAGAGTTATGCAACATGTTAGGGTTTGGAAGTGTATATATAGAGAGATTAGCATATGGAGTGTTGATTGGGTCAAGAAGTGGTGCACACATGTCACCTGGCTGGCCAAAAACTTCTACAAGTGGATGGATAAAAAGTGTACAAGTCTCTGAATAGTGTAGTTTGGCCAAGCACAAGTGGTAGACTGTCTTAAGACTAACGGGACCCCGAAGTATAAGTTAAACTAATGTTGGACCAGAAATCAGAACATTTTGGAATTGGTCAATACTATTATTAACTATTAATGCAAGTAAAATGGTAACACTTTGTGAAAGTGTTATTATCAACTGAAAATTTCTCTTACATTACTAATGCTCATTCATTTTTTTGTTCTCATTTATTGACCTCATTTATAATTGTATTTCTAAAACTTAATTCTGAATTTCGATATAAAAGAGGAATAAAAAAAATGGCGTCGTTTGAAATAAACACATTAAATCATCCCACAAAAAAAACATATGTAACGACAGTGAGTTGGAGAAATTCTCTAACTAGCTAGTGCAGAAGAAATTATGATATGTTTGTTATATATTAAAAAGCAAAGCAATATAAAAAAAATCATATTGTTGATTTTCATAAAAAGGAAAAATAAAAGTTTTTTTTGTGGGGAAAGTAGGAACATGGAAATTAGTAATTTTGTGTGATACAAACGTTTTGTACGATCATGCACGAAAGCAGGAAATTTAAGAAAGTGTATAACTTATCTTGTAGAAATTTCAAAACCAAATTAATTGAAATAAATATCAGTTCCTTTCATGTGCCCCATGAAAGCAGGCAAATATTAACACTCAAAACTTTAGTTAGCTGGAAGAAGTATATGATTGATCATCGTGTTTTCTGCAATTCTGATCGATTAATACGTGCTTTGGATAGTGTTTACACCGAAAAATATCCACTGGGTTAGATTGGAGTCTTGGGCCAACATGCCAAACATGAGAGACAAGGTCCAGCCCAAATCCAGTAGGACTGAAAGACAAAAGGAGGTGTCTACCCCCTCTAAAGCACTCAAGTACCTGCACCTACTCCACTAGAGCATTCAATACAAAGATTTCGGCAATATTGGAAAAGCAAATCAAATCTTCAAAGGATGACTAAGTCCCTAGGTGACGGTTGTTGAGTGAAGCGACAGCAGCCACGTAGGGGACCCAGCTGTCCAGACTAGTAAACGAAACGAAAAGAAGTCTGAACAGCATTTAATGCTAATGCAAAGCACTGGCAAATTGAGGAACTATCATTTAATAAAGAACCCTTTCTCAAGAGGGGTAGGTTGATCGCAGGCGCTAATTCGTGCTTTCCGTATTAAGCCCTTCCTCACTAAGTCTTTATGACAGAGAAGTGACTACGATGACATGGGCTCCTTGCCGCCTATATAAACGAGGGAGGATTCGGTAAGTTATGACACTCAAACCAACTAAAAACAAAATTCTAGTTCGGTAAAGAAACCTTGAGGAAACTCCTCAAAGCCTTTCCCAAATACGTACTGCCTCCATCCGTCGCTTTCTTAATCGCACTACTTGTGTAGCCGCATTTCAAGAAACCAAAGACTGAAGAACCTAGGATCATATATCCTAACTCCGCAGGAGTAGTGAATTTAGCCTTATCCAACCAAATCCTAAGTGGATAGTATCGACGAGGATCGTAGGCCGAGAGTTTTTGATCATCTCCTTAAGGAACTAGCCTTAAAAGCATCCCGCATAGATTAGAAAACTATTCCGATGGACCAACAATCATCCCGATGGACGCTTGTCTGGGCTCACAGGACGAGCATAAAATGTAATAATATTTGATCTTTTTATTTAAATTCCTTTCGTTATCGCCTCTTACTTATTGCTCTTTACTTACAAGTCTTTACTTACAAGTCTTTACTTTCAAGCACTTCACCATGCCTTTACATTCTCGTCTTTAATTACCGCTCTTATCTTTACGTATGTGCAAGCGTGGCATTCTTGTTATAACCGTTTATAACAAACCCTATCTCAAGCAATCTCCGGTATAAACATCGAGAGTAGGTAAATAAAGTCCTTTAATAAGCAAGGCAATAAAAAGAACCTAACCGCACTTATCTAATTAAGTCGCCCAATCCGATGAACTAGTTATATTACTTGTGGCGCAAGTATTTAATATATATTACATCTTCTATTGCGTAAGCCAACAAGGGTACGCCCGACAATAACCATACAACCGAAGCGTCTCACGACCGGGCCCCTCTCCGAAGGGATAGAAGTGAAGCCCGTTGGAGCCGGGAAACGTTTAATAGAAAGGCTCGGACTACGGACGGCCGACCCTTGTGCTCCTAGCTCCGCACCCCCGCGAAAGGCTCGCGAACATATTTTTGGCACACCCGTGGGATTTCTGCTATACCGTTTATGCCCAAGACAGAAGAGAAAGAAGAAGAAGCAAACTCTTCCAAACACAAATTTTCCTTACAATGACAAAGGGAAAGACTCTCAGATCTCCCCTCTACTCCGATATGGGTCGAATCTCACCCGAGACCCGTGCTTCCAACCAAAACGCCGAGGACAAGAGTGAGGAACCGTTACCACCATTGTTCAAATGATGAAGTCCATGAGATAGCCCTCGACAACAGATGTACATCAAGAACTTGTGCACGCTTCCAATAACGTCCAACACAAAAATAGATCAAGGGTTCTTCCTTTCCAACCGCTATCCTAGCTTTTAAAGGATCATCCGAGAAACCTATACCGAATTTGGGGTGGAATGAGCAGCTTTAAGCCATTCGTCCTTCCAATGGACAATCCTCCTCTCAAAGGCAGATGGAAGAAGGAAGCAAGGGATTTGTCACCCCTAACCCAATGATGCATGATCTTTCACCTAAGAAAGGCCGGAAATGCCAAACACTTCCTTGGTGGCGGGAGAGCTTGTTCCTCAACCCTAATGACGGGCTACCACTGCATGTTCCGGGAAGGAGTTTGTGGAATATGTCTCAAGAAGATAGCTTGAGAAATTCCTCGGAGGATTTACTCTGCAGAGAAGACTCGCATTCAATCCAAGGGATGGGGGAGAGCATGCCTCCAAAGCCATGTACACGTGGAAGGGGAGGTTTCAACTCCAAATGCATGAGAAGTCCCCCGGCGTGAGCAAAGCTCGTACTAAGTCAAGGGCTCCTCCATTGCTCCGTAGGATCCCGACGAATGCTATTACTAAAATGGTGATAACATCGGATCGAGGAATGAGATAGCCGAACTGAGACAGCCTAGTTCTCCAAGGGGCAAGACCGGCAATGTCAATCAAAGTGCTCGTATATCAAAACCTTATCCAAATTACATTTGATGAAAGATAAAACCCCTTCCCGATGAACTTCATGTCTTAACTTCCCACTTTCAATGGGAAAGATGCACGTGTCTTCCTTAGAGTGCCATTAGGAAGTACTCCAACCAAGGCAAGGGATATTTGAGGATAACCCCAACTACAAACTCGCACCTGCTCCTAAGAATCCTCTCGCTGTGGGATAGCTTCCTCACCGGTATTCCCATCCGGCCCCAAACTCCATAAGATCCCGGGAGCGGCATGGAGGCGCGGCCTTCCATGACCCGCCCTACAGTTGGAGCCCGAGGTAACCATCAACGATTTGGTGGGAGGTAAACAATTTGAGCATGAACGACCGCAGGATCATAACGAGGTTCAAAAGAACAAAGATAAATGCAAGTTCCCATGAAAGTAATGACCACAATGGTTATAGCTCAAAGGGCTCTCAAGATCTCTTTGCGGAAAAAGTTCGGGATGCCAAATTCACAGAGACTCCCGTGAAATCGTGATGGCCGCCACCAAATACGAGAGGCTACCGGGCAAGAGTCTCAACACGAGATTCTTCAAAAGCGTGCTCTACTTCAAATCCAAGCAGTCACAACCATCTAGACCCCCGAGTTCAATGAGCAACCCGATGACAACGTGACGTATTCAAGAACTGGAGATTTCTCGTGGAATGAGATGTCAGCCACCAACCTCCCGCCCAAGTGATTAAAGGTTGGTAAAGCCAAAGTAAAGACCAAAGAGCCGCTATGGAAGCTGGGATATGTTCAACAAGCCCCTAAGTTCCAAAGTTACACATTTGACATCACTAAAACATCTGAGCTCTTCGATGAGTTAGTGAAGACCGGTGTATCGTGCTGACCCCCAAAAGGACAAGCCCGAGGAACTTAAGTGGGAAGAAGTATTGCAGCTTCGATCAAGCCCCGGAATCACAATACCGTCAACTGTGGTGGCGTTCGTAGAGCTGGATTCAGAGATGATAAACATGGGAAGTTGGGTCTTGGAGAAGCCCCAAACCAACATGATGGTGTGGACACAGAAGCCTTTCCGTAAGTCCCTGCAGGTGAACATGGTGAACTTGAACCTGCTAAGACATGGCCAAAGGAAGGAAACTCGACCTTAACAAAGGGAAAGGATCTCGTGCGCTAGCTCCAGGATGTGAGAATTGAATCTCAACCCGATCTACCCAAGGCGTACATCAAGGGTGGAATCGTATCATGTTAAATGCGAATGTGAGCCCAAGATCCCAACTACACAGGATGCCATCGACTCTAATCCTGGTCAGAAAAGTGGACGAGCTACGACCAAGGCTATGAGAAACCAGCCTAGAATTATGGTCCTCATAGCCCCGTAGATCCACCGCCACGAAGCAACATATTCAACCGGATTAGGGGCATTGGCAGAGGAGAGCTCATAATCAAACTCCCAAAACACGAGAAGATCACGCTAACGTCGGGCACTGTGCAACGGGCTCCCAAGCCTACGAAGGAAAGACTGACCACATAGGGAGCGTCAAGGTCGAATTCCCAAGGAAGCCGTAGGGCCCCTACCCCAAACAAAAATAGAAAATTGGCCGAGGTAGACGGAAATGGTGGAGCCTGCTGAAAGAATGGAGACGAGCTAAAAAGGAGATGTCCAGAATTCCGCGCAGGAAGATACAAAGAAAGCATGAGTTGCCCATGCGACACCGACGTGAACAAACCATCTACTAGCAAGGTACGGATAGCTCACACGCCGAAAACCGAATCACCTGTGCCATATCCTCAAGGGGCAAAGGCCAACCCGGACAAAACATATGACCAAGTGATTTGTCCGCCTATCAACCCGATCGCATGGGCAGAACAACCGAAACTGCATTTAGCTTCTCGACAAGGGGCAATGGAGGTGATATCCAGTCTGGTGACGGTGGACCTCGCGCACTGTGATGCCACTGAAAATGAACAATCGGTGGATTATGGATCTCGAACTGTACATGATGGTGTCGTAACTGTGAGGTATTGGCACCTACCCAAGCTGCAGTGGGAGTTTCAAGAGAGGTACTCCGAGGATGAAGAATCAATCCCGGTTGAAAAGTTGATTGCCGACACGAGACCGGCCGAGCAAACCGGAAGGAGGAGCTCGAGCTGATGCTAATGTTGAAGAGTTTAATTTTGACATCAACATGGTTTACGTATTACCATCCTTCTTCTGCCGAACCCGACTGCAGGAGCAGATTTTGGCGAGATTACTGGGCAGGGTGATCCTTCTCCTATATCCTTGATCACCGGCTCTAAAGCCAACAAGAAGATGTGAGAATTGAATCTCACCTTCCGAAGGAGCAATGAACAAGTCTTGAGAATACATGATGATAGGATATTTGCAAGGCCAAACCAAAACATGGTCAAGCGCATATAAGACTTATCTACATGACTCCGTCATCTAGAAGGAATACCTTTTCGAGGATCATGATAGACGGAGGAGCATCGGTGAATGTCTTAACAATCAAGATACTGAAGAAATTAAATCTATCCCAAGTGCATTTTAATGCCGATGTAGAAAGCTCCGCATCCAATCCTCCGGGGCATCACTAACCTATAAACAAATTTTAAGTAGACTTGGAATCAAAGAAAATCATGGTGGTATTCTTCGTGGGTGGAAAGCACTGAAGATAGCTGGGCCACTTTGCCGGGAAGGGATTGACACACCGAATCTCTCGTGCATACCATCTACTCTCCACCAACAAATCGCCATATATCATGAAGAGCCCTTTAAGAGTCGAAGGGCTCCTGAGTCGGCACAAAGCCGATCCACGGCCCGTCTTTCCAAGAGCGTATATCGAGGCAAACTTACAACTCCATACATGTAACATTCCGAAGGCAGAGCCGATGAATACGGTCGCCCCACACGTGACACCCCGAAAGCTCCTAACAGAAGGGGTACATCATGACTAAGAAGAATGGGACCGACTGTCTTAATCCCAACCTCCTACAAGCCTGAGGATGAGTACAACAGATAAGAAAAGGGATCGAGTGATGGCAATCCGATCACCGATCCAAAGGCTTGGTGGAATACGGAGAGAAAGCGGGCATTAAAAGAGATTTCACCTGTGGAAATGGGTGAAAGCTGTGCTAGTCCCTGAACCAAAGAAGATACCATTCAAGCCCTGGATACATCAATTGTTGACACAATGGCACGCATAAATGTATCACACATATGATTTAGATTGGCCGTAGAGGAGTTTTGGGCTTGCGTTTCGAGGTGTGTCAGAGTTTGTTTCAAGTGAACCGGATAACTAATGCCGTGAGGTCCGTGATCCCTTGAAACACAGCTAGGCAATCAAGGTATCCAAGACCTATAAGGATTAGTGGCTTGTTGTCATCCTACTCATCGGGTTGACTTGACTGCCGGGCCATTGTTAATTCAAGGATCATGGTATGGCATTATGATGAAATGCCAAATGGTTGGATTCAACCTTGGTAGAAATATAGAATGCCAATCAAGGAAGGAAGGATGTCGATCAACAAGCAAACAGAGAATGCCCAAGGAGATTGAAGAAAAAGTAATGGGAAGAAATAAAGAAACTTCAAGGCAGTGGTCTATTAGACTGCCAAATATGTAGAATGGTCATTAATATTGTACTGTAATAAAAGTTTTGACTAAGGCAATAAGGGTTTGTATTGATTACGTAAATATTAATGATGCTACTCCCATGATTTCTATCCAATGCCTATGTCAAATATGTTCATTGATGCCTAACCAGCCATAAAATTCTATCCTTCATGGATGGAAATGGCCGGTTATAATCAAATTAGAATGGTCAAACCGATATTCATAAAACGGCGTCGTATGTCCTCGTCATGTGTGGCCTTTGAATATGTGTCAAATGCCTCGGTTTGAAAAACGCAGGGGCTGGCATATATCGTAGGGCCATGAATGCCATCTTCCACGACCCTACTCCAGCCACAACCTAGAAGTCTATATCGATTTATGTGGTGGTCAAATCAAACAGACATATGGACCACCGGTGGACTTAGACAAGTTGGGTGGAGGATTTGTCTACATAATTGAAATGAACCCGAAGAAATGTGCCTTTTGGGGTAAGGGGGCAGGAAATTTCTTAGGATTCTTAGTTCAATGTTATGTATGTAGATAGACAAAAATAAGGCCAAAGCAATCATGAATGCAACTTCACAAGAAATAAGAAAGTAACTCCAAATGTTACTAGGAATGATCAATTTCAGAGATTCATAGCTAACTGGCCGGAAAACTTAAATTCATCCCCACTGCTAAAGCTCAAAGAAACGGGAGAAGTTTGAATGGGGAGCCTGGCCGCCGTAAAGTCTTTGAAGAGATAAAGCAAGATATGGCTAAAACCGCTCGTGTTAATGCCACTAAAGAAAGTAGAAAACCTCTGTCAGAGATATATCGCCAGGAATCAATAGGTGCCTCCTGCACCCAAGATAACGAGGAAGGAAAGGAGCAAAGTGGTTCATTACCCGAGTAGGAGTTTGACCGATGTAGAAACAAGATATACCTGAAGTAGAAAAGCTTGGTGCTTAGCTTTATATTTTGCAATGTTAAACTCGTGCATTACATGTTGCCATACACACCACATAATTGCTACTGCATGTGGTCATACATGTTATCCAAGCCAATGATGGCCGGTCGGATTGGGAAATGGATGTTAGCCTGGCTGCACTCCCCGTCTCCAACATGTGCCTTTGGTTATTAAAGGGCAAGCCATTGTGTACTATTTGGCTGCATCCAAGTAATTCGATTGTGTTCCGAAAGAACAACCTCCTAAGATATCGGAATCAGCAAAGATTCCAATCTCGCTAATCAAAAGGAAAGGGATGTCCCTTTCGAAATTAAGTTAGCGGCACGCGCCTATGGCTCACCTCGGCAACCTGCTCTTTGATGGTTCCCCACGTCGAGCTCCTGTGGATAGTATTGGTTATCCCAAAGGCGATCATTATCTGCTTTCTCATTCCATTTGAACTTGATGGCTCGACTAACAATCAGCCGAATATGAAGCACTCATCATCGGGTTGGAAATACTAATGCCTGAGCTGGGGCACTGGGCGTGGACATCTGTGATTCGGGAGCTAGTCATCAACCAACCTGCTGTAGAGGGAAATACAAGTGCAAAACCCGGGATGGTTAGTTACATGTGTACGTCGATACTTAGTAGAGACTTGGGAAGACTCAGACATAAAGAGAACACATTCCAGAGAGGAGAATTTACTGTCAATGATATGGCCCAAATCGTATCCGGAGTACGCTGTGTCTCGCCTTGGTCAAGCTAATGAATGGGTTGAAATCCAAACAAGATCGCTTCCTCAATATTTGATAGAGAATTCGAGATGGATGTTACGCAAATACAAACCTTAAGTTGAAGACCTGGAGGGTTCCGATAATAACCCATCTCAACAACCCATCAATACTGTGGAAAGGAAGCTAAGGACTCAAGCCACAAATTATTCAATATGGGACTGGGTCTAAATTTAAAACACCGTATGGGTTTTTGCGCATGTCTGGGAACTATCGAATCCATAAGGATAATGGTCAAGTTCATGAAGGAGTCTCGTGTGCTCATCAAGCCGGATTAAAATGCGATGGCTAATACGTAAGACAGGCTATTTTTGGCCAAAATGGAAAAAGATTGCCAAGAGTACGCCAGTGACGTGAAGAGTGTAAAATTAAGGCCCTTCATGGTTCAGCCTATCCCGATGAACTCCCGTGGTCGTGCCATGGCCTTTTAGGGATGGGCGATGGATTCTTCATTGACAAATTTATCCTCCTCCAAGTGCGGACATACGTTCATCATAAGAGCTACCGATTACTCACCAAATGGGTAGAAGCGTGGTCAGCCAAGAAAATCACTTCGCAAAGTCATCAAGTTCATAAGAAGCAAGATTCTCGTACGTATATGGGATACCGTAAACTATCGTAATCGCATAGGACCATCTATATCTCGAAGAAACGATGAAGTTTATGTAAGAGTTCAAAATCAGTTGGTCATACTTTTTCAAGTCTCATTTATTCACAAATTCAATGGACAAGCCAAGCGAGCAATAAGGTTTTGCAAACATCATCGTTAAAGATGACCGATGATAATCCGAGAAATGGCATGAGAAGTTAGGGACACTTTATGGGCCTATCTACCTCTCTAAAAGGTCTCACATGGACCACACCGTTTGCTCTAACTTACGGCCAAGATGCAAAGCATACCCATGGAAATTAATGTAATGTCTCTCGAGAATCAACCAACATGGTTTACGCCGTATGAATATTTACAAGCCATGTGAGGTAGAAAATCCGGATGAGGTCCGCCGAACCTTGAATAAAATTCTCGGCAGAAAGCAATCGTGTTAGGGCGTATAACAAAAGGTCAAGGGAAAGCTTTCCAACCCGACGAGCTAGTATGAAAGGCTATCCTTCCATTCGAACCCAAGTCGTATGGATTCGGAAAGGGAGTCCAACTTCGGGGAAGGACCATTTTTAATAGATCAAGCCTACTTCCGGAAGTGGGCATATAGGTTAAGATTGATGGAAGGAGTTCGAAGAACAACATTCCATAAATGGAAAGTTCCCAAGAAATACTTCAACTCGGGATGTTGTGAGATATCTATTTGGAATCATCGGATTAGGCGAGCTTGTAAAAGCTTCGTTTTGAACAATGTCACTAAGAAGATAAACTTTTATTATAAAATGAAAGTTGTTCTTACTACTTACAAGCAAGCTATAAAGAAGGAAAGCCAAAATCTAGAGAGCGAGCTAAAGTTTACATTGCCGAACTCGCCCCCTAACCCTAGCCTCCAATAAATTTCTCGCGCTCCTGTTGGGCTTCACTGCTCCTTTAGCAGCCGTCATCTCTTGAATGTGAACTTGAAGAAGGATACGCTTCAAGTTTGACCCTCAAACGTTCCTCCAAGTCCGATTGTTGAGTCCTCAAGAGATTAACTCGCCGCAAAGCCTCGCTTCATTCGCCGCCGATACGGCAATAACTCATCACCGATCATGAGCATCTCTTCCACCGAGGATTGAAGCTAAAGACCTCAAGGGAGGAGAACTGGAGCAAAAGTCCGAGCCGCCCTTGCCTTGGTGGTTGCCTCCCTCTCCTCAAAATACCCGATGTGCTTGACCAATGATGGTCAAACAAGAAACGTAAGGAACTATGACCTGACTGGAAGCAAAACCGACTTCAGGCCAACAGACACGGCATCTTGAATTCTGATGGGTCAAGCTCCGCCACCTGGCCCGTATCAAAGTTTTGGCCAACCCAAGACTCTTCACCGTGTTCTTGGATCTTCGGGAGTATCTCTTGAGGAGTCTTGGCGGAGGCCCACCGCCGCCTTTTAGGGCCAAAGCACTAAGGAGAATTCAGCGTCTAGATCCGAAGATGTGGCCTTCGAGAACAAACACCGATGGCCTGCGACCTCAACAGTCGAGTTTGGGTGAAGGAGGTCAACACGAGGCCGCCACCATTGCAGCTTGGGGAAGAAGGCTCAACCCTGCAACATAATCACACACAAGTTAAAGCCACTTGGCTGACTTTGTACGACGAGGAGCAGGAAGGTGTTATTTAATGAGAAACGTCTTTTTTTACCTCTTCGACGGTCAAAGCCTGAGGGTCTTGATCATCCCTACCATTAACACTGGGTAGGAATGACCGAGGTTTCCCACCCATCCTAAAGCTAGGACCCGAGCACGGATAGCTCCACCGCTCGGGTGGTGGAATAACTTGTTCACCACTGTGAGAGATCCCCGAACCTCGGGAGAAGGGCCGTGCTCCTCATCCATGGGAACCGATTGTCCTTCCTGGGTGAGGAAGGGGGCAGAGGGCAAGATCGGATCGATGGGTGCTCCGTGGTCTCGAGATCGATTTTCCCCAACAAGGATCTGGCAACTGAGAAATGCAGAGAAGTAGGTCATAACTAAAATTATGGATATGACCTTATGAAATTGGGCTTCATCTAGAAGGATGTTACCTCACTAGTCCCGTTTCCCTTCCGGTCCTTCCTCTTTGCCTCTTCTTTCCCGAGATCAAAGGCCAAAGGGGAAGAGACCCGCCGCGTCCTCCTCCCCCGGTTTGGCCTCCCAGGAACAAGCCAAAGACCTCATGACGCCCCGGTCCGAATCTCGAGCAGTTCCTCCACAGCTTGGCCCGCCGGATGAAGCGCCCTCAACACAGCCTAACGGGAGTCGGACATCGGTGTCAATATCCCTAAACCGGTAGCCGGGAGAGGACCTAACAGGTCGGGTTGCCTTGGAGCCGCAGAAGGGGGTGGATAGAAGTGTCAACCTACCTTAAAAGAAACATTTAGTTAAAAGAAGGGCTAATTTGATTCAATGGGCTCTTCGAAAAGATTATATAAGTACTCGAGGAGATGGATTCCTAAGATCATGACTTTCTTCTCTCCTACCTCATCTTCCTCCTCTTAATAGATCGTTCTCTTCTTCGTAGGCCTACCCTGAGGAGTGAGAGTGAACCAATCATCATGAATAATGGTCCCACTTACCAAGGAAAGCCAAAAATGGTTTTTGAAAAGATATATAAGACTTAATGAGTAGGGAGCTACTGCACTGTGTGAATCACAAACTGGAGACATCGGGCAGTGAGCCGAAACTGCCTCGGTCTCCCTTTGTGGAGAATGAAAGATTGAAGCCGAGGGCCGATCTTCCCGCTTTGGTCCTAGTTTCACTAACCTTCTCCTTGCCCTTCTTGATGGGCGCGGATGGACCAACCGGCGCAAGACAGCATGCCGAACCTCCTCCTCATCATCATCTTCGAGGAGATTTCCAAAGGTTGGCCATCGTTATAAGGTTCCACGCCAACGCACGTACACAATAAGGGTCAAGATACTATCCCGATAACTGATAATGAAAAGCATGACCCGATAACAAGGAACAGGGGCTTACCAATCGTAACCTTCAGTTCTGATAGCCAATTCCCGCAAAAGTCTCATTAAGTCGAGAGCTCATATTGCTTCCAATATCAAACTCATTTGGAAGAGTCCGGGCATTTGCTGATGGGATCTTCCGGGAATCTCTCTAAAACTGTGGCTTCCCACCAAGCATCGAATTTCGGTGCACTGACATTGAATATGTCATGTTTGGTCTGTGCTTTCCACCACAAATGTACTCCTTTCCTCGTCTCAACCATCTCGTGCGTCCGAGGGCTTTAACTCGGGAAACATGGCCCTCATTCGTACTCATGATAGAAGGGCTCGGGAGGGTCAAGGAGACCAAATTGGCGACAAAGGCTAGTGACATACTGACCCCGTGTGCCTGTGCACCCACCCACGCCCAAGGCAGAGATCCCGAGGAAAGGATGCACCAAGCAAGCTGTTTCGGCAAAGGTCGAGTCACTTCCCAATCCTTCAGAAAGATCTCTTTGCAAACTAGGATACGCCCCGCGTGGTGCGTAAAGACCCCATTCCGCCGGGTCCTGCCCACATCTGCATAGCAATGATAGGCGACTGATGGGAAGTTCATAAATGAGGACTTCAATTGAATTTGTTAGATCGTGTCACGCCAAGCCGACACGCATCGTGGAGCTTTAAGCCGGTGGGAAAATACCATTGCACCCATATCTCAGAAAGCATCCAAGGACCATTGAAGAAAATAATGGCTTGGGACAGTTATCTTGTGCATCATATGGTAAATATGAGCCAAGACGAACGGCCCATAGCCAAATCATTGGAAAGAACGTATGGCCGAGGCCAGCCGGGAACCATTCCGCCTTGACGCACTTCGGGACACATCAGAAGAGAAACCCGCCAGAAATGCACCAGAAGTATACATGTTCCCGAAGGTGGTCTTGGGCAAACAAATGACTCAGAGGGCTGTGGTAGTGGCCAAATGCAAGGTGCTCAGAAAGTTTCCAGATCGATCCACCCTCACCAAACCTCGCGATCGGCGTTCTTTTACTCCGAGCGGATCAGTAGTTGTTCCAATTCGCGCGTGACATCCACTACCCTTCCCGATGGCTCGAGCCCCAAATAGTCGGGCCATGTCCGTAATGTAGACATAAAGGGCCACACCTAAAGTCGAAGGTGCTAGTGCGGACTCCGCAATATTGCAAAGAAGGAAGACAAGCAAGATAGGTTCCTTTGAGGAATCTGACATCTCAATCAAAATGAAAATCCCGTTGATTTACCGCCACCGTACCGTGGTCAAGGGCCATCAACCCACACCGAAAATATCCACTCAAGGATTGGAGTCTTGGGGTCAACAGCCAAACATGAGAGACAAGGCCCACCCCAAATCCAAGAGATCAAAGACAAAAGGAGGTGTTCACTTCAAAACACTCCAAGTACCTCGCACCTACTCCACTAGAGCATCTAATACAAAGATTTCGCATAATATTGGAAAAGCAAATCAAATCTTCAAAGGATGACTAAGTCCCTAGGTGACGTTGTTTGAAAATAAGCGACAAGAATTTAAGGTAGGCACCCAAATGGTCCATACGAGCTTGGGGGCCATGACTTAAAACTTAGCATTGGGTTGGCCTGACCTAAAGGCCCAACCCGCACTAGTAAACGAAACGAAAGAAGTCCGGAACAAAGATTTAATGCAAAGCACTGCAAATTGGAGGAACCAGACTACTACTGTTAACCCTTTCGCAGGGTAGTTGGATCGTAGGCGCTACTCGTGCTTTCCAGATGTCCTTCCCTCACTAAGTCTTTAAGGACAGAGAGAAGTGACGGCGATGACATGGGCTCCCCGCCGTCTATATAAACGAGGAGGATCTCGTGAAAGAGGACACTCAAACCAACTAAAAACGTAACTCTAGTTCGTAAAGAAACCGAGGAAATCCTCAAAGCCTCTTCTAAATATGATTTCTGCTCTATCTCCGTCGCTTTCTTAATCGCACTACTTGTGTAGCGATTTCTATGAAACCAAATACCAAGAACCTAGGATCATATATCCTAACTCCCCGCAGGAGTAGTGAATTTAGCTCGCTTATCCAACCAAACCTGATAGTATCGATTGAGGATCGTAGGCCAGAGAGTCTTCATCATCTCCTTAAGGAACTAGCCTTAAAAGCATCCCGATAGGATTAGAAAAAACTATTCCGATGGACCAACAATCATCCCGATGGACGTTTGTTCACCCGTGACGAGCATAAAATGTAATAACATTGATCTTTTCATTTAAATTCTTTCATATCACCCTCTTAATATCGCTCTTTACTTACAAGCTTACTTTCAAGCACTTCAACTTCATGTACTTACATTCCGTCTTTAATTACTGTCTTTATCTTTACGTATGTGCGAGCGTGGGGCATTCTTGTTATAACCAGTTTATAACAAAATCCTATCTCAAGCAATCTCTGGTATAAACATCGAGAGAGAATAAAGTCCTTAACAAGCAAGGCAATAAAAAGAACCTAACCGCACTTATCTAATTAAGTCGCCCAATCCGATGAACGGAAGTTATATTACTTGTGGCGCAAGTATTTAATATATATTACATCTTTCTATTGGCAGAAGCCAATAGTGACACGCCTGACAATAACCATACAACTGAAGGTCTCACGACCGTCTCTCCGAAGGGATAGAAGTGAAGCCTGTTGGAGCGGAAACGCCAATAGAAAGGCTCGGACCAACGGGCGGGCCGACCCGTGTGCTCCTAGCCCGCACCCCTGCAAAAGGCTCGCGAACAGATAGTCTTGCAACTGATGATGCATGAGGCTGACTTGATGACAGGTCAATTAATAATATGCATTTGAGCACCAAAACTTCCAACAATTGTCAGTACTGAGCTTGATCAAAGGGGCAGGATGAGGTTGAACATGATAAACGAAGTTTGTTCTACTCACTCAAATTACAGACCCTAAATTTTATTCCATACGAAAAGTAAAGGGTATCTGTCTAATATTACTGGAAAACTCTCCAATTATTCAAATAAATATATTTGTTTTTTGGTTTTATTAGGAGAAGTAAAAAGCGAGAATCGAGTTCCTGAGGATTAGTACTCTACTATTAAAGTTGAATCACGGTATATGAAATATGTTAACAAACAAAAATTGTTATAGTTAATTTATCTTTTCATGAATCATTACAGCCAAATTTCGGATATGCCTAATTAGGGTTTTTCTTTTACAAATGATAGGGTTTTTACAACATTCACAGCAAAGAAACGGGTCAAACTTCAATAGTACGTACTATTTAATGGTACGTACTGTTGAATGGTTTAAGATTCATTTGGGACCCACGGCAAATTAATCTGGATCATTCAATGACCGTACCATTGAATGGTACGTACCACTGAAGATTTTTCCCAAAGAAACATCATACTACAGTGACACAACTAGTTAGATATCGAACTTATCACAAATATATATTGTTCTCGCATTCATATGGAGACAACCACAACAAATCAAAAGAAAAAGGCAGATGGACTGCAGGTTTCAATCACTTAAGACTCATGGAATTAAGGTCTAATAGAAGCATCATTACATTGACTAATTCAATCACGTAACCAATACGTACACTGCGAAATTAAGCACAGGAAAATTCCACTAGTGCTCTCCTATCATAAAGATTGTGCTTTGGGAGACAACCTACATTAATATCAATAGCAACATTCTATAAGAATCCAACGACTCCACCACATGAAAGTCATTGAAAGACTTTTTCTTCGTATTGTCAGGGAAGTTTAACAAGTACTGTTTGAGTCTTAATTTGATTTATCCAAGTTTATTTGTGCGGTGGACATGTAATTTGGAAAATTTAGGGCACAAGACAAGTGGAATTTTGGAAAACCAATAAATGCCAATGACAACAAGTTTCATACATGCATAGGTCAAAAACGTGATCGGTGCATGCGGAGTCAGGATGACATGCACACTATTGCAAGCGGAAACAATTTCCACGTAAATTTTCGGCTAACTAAGTTGGGTTCCAATGGGCTGAGGCTACGAACTAATTAGTTGAACCAAGAAATTGAAGCTTATGCCCAACCCTTTCTACACTAAACCTCGGCCCAAATTTTAACTTGGAAAAATGATGAACACACACTGTTTTTAGTCTCTAGCACACTCATGTTTAATCCTAGTCATTGTTTTTGTTTGAGTCTGATGACTAAAAATAAAAATAAGCTAAAATTATTTTACAATACTTATAGGAAATGAAACGTATGGGGTCTGCGTCCCCATTTGCAATTCTCAAAATATAAGGCTCTAAATCTGCATGTGAAGCAAGAGGCACCAAAGAAGTGTAGAGTGATTCCAGCACACATGCATCCACCTCCTCGATTTTGATCTCCCCTAACCATTTGTTGAGATATTCCACACCCCAGTTCAGCTCAAGTATCCGCCGGAGCGTCTGCGTTTGAACTAAACCAGCGTTCTCCGTCACATCTTCAAACCACCTAATGATATCTTCACCATAGTTTTCGTTACACACAGCTGGTTCCGTTGAAGATTTTCGAGGCTGCAAGAAAATATAAATGAATTTGTTACAACTAAAAATTGTTATTGGTGGTGGGGGGAGGTTCCTGAATCCTGACTAGTTCCTCTCTCTCACTAAAAACCCCAGTGCCAAAAGTCTTCCTATAGCTACTGTAGTGAAATTTATTTCTCAGAGCGACGTCCTTGCTTCTATGATAGGACGAAAGATTCCGATTTATTCCCCGGACGTGTATCCCTATGTGTATCTCACCGATCACGTGATGAGTGAGACTAGGACGTTGATATATTTATATATATAAAAGAAGTACCATACCGTAAAACTATTTTTCGACGAAATGGAAAAGATATATCTTCAAATATATAAAGGGAGCACTCTACAATGGTAAAACATTCAAAATACCATAAATTTTCCTCATGAACTCCAAAAAATACAATTTTTTTTTATGAAAAATACAATTAGATTAAAATTTTAAAACTTCAAAAAAAATAACAAAAACAAAAACATCCCACATTAGTGGGTGGTTTATGGTTGACTTCTATTTGCTTTTAGAATAATTTTTTGATAAAAAATATAAATAAATAAATAAACTTAATTCCTAAAATTTTTTTTTTAAAAAAACCATAAAAAAGAAAAAAAAAAGTAATTTAACATACAATGTTCAATTGCCACACGCGTAGTATGGTATAATGGTAACTACAATAAAACATCTTTAAAGTAATACTTTATAAAAAAATAACCTCTAAGTTGAGACCCATTATGTATACGAATAAACTCTATTGTAGACAAGTAAATTTCGGCGAAATAAATGTTCATCAACAAATTAAATTTGACTCGTCAGGGCCTATGTGGCACACACCATGGGTCCCGCAAATTGCACACATGGCATGTGACTCATCAAATCTAGATGAGTTGTCAAGAGTGACACGTGTTAGCTCCGTCAAACAAATCAAATCCAATCAAATACAAAAAGGGACAAATTAACTCTAATTTGATCAAATTATATCAATTAGGGTTTAATTTCCTAAATCAAAGATTTTGATTGAATTAAGAGCTAAATTAAATAATTAGCTCAAATTATATCAAATCAGAAAATCAAACCCACAAATTACGGGATTTAGATTGGGATTCTAAACTAGTAGTCAATCCCTTGCCTATAAATACCAAGCTCATTTTCAGAAGAAGGGACTTCAAAAAAAGGAAGCAAGTCCAAGCCTTTGGAGAAAACCATAAAGTTCTCTGGCCAAAGCAAACACCAAAACACCCAAACACTCGTGTTCTTCATCAAGCTCGTGGAGAATCAACAAGCACAACACACGTGCCGATTCATCCACCACCAAGGCCGAAGACCACCCACCACGTGACACTGCTCGTGGTCTTGTTCACAAGCCCGATTCAAGATCAAGTGTTCACCACCCTTGAATCGAATTCTACTTTGGAGATCGAATCAGAGGAATATTCTTGTAAAAGAATAAATCCCAGAGATTGTAACCCTAATTTTCTCATTAATACAAATTCATTATTTTGTACACGTGTTCTTGTTTCATTCGTTGCAGGAAATTTCGTGTTTACAAATTTGGCACGCCCAGTGGGACCATCTCTGCCTCTCATCTTTTTCTCCAAGTGACTCAACTCCAAGCTAAGTGATGGCGTCAGATAAGGCTTAAGTTGCAACCTTGATCGCAGGCAAGAACGCGATTGCTTTCACCACAAGGCGCGACTTTGTTGGCATCATCTCGCGAAGCAAGGTGAAGAAGTGCCTCTCTACCCGATACATCGCTCCAACATCGTTTTCACCCAAATCACATGAAGTTCGCCGCAAGAGTCAACCATCCATCAACTTCATCACTCGTAGTGAATCAAGGACTTCTGCCCAACATACAGTTGCCATGGCGCATCTGCCTAAGTCACGTGGAGTTCATCAGAAGCACAAGCCTGTCATCTCATTTGCTTCACTGGGGGCAAAGAAACTAGTCTCTCGAAGCAATGAGAGGTGCTCGCCAAGATCGAAGGATTTAGTGAAGCATCCATTCTTTCTTGTTTCCAATGTCGACTCAGAGGTGGGCCTGTGCTTAGGTTCAATGGCAAGTGATCAAAAGAAAAAGGCTGCAATGTTGCAGTCGGAGTCATCCGACTCATCTTGTTCCATGGCAATGCAAGTGATGATGGTGGGAGTCGCTTTCGCTGATGAACAACTAGCTCAGATGGCCCAAGAGATCGAGAAACTGACAAAGACCATTGAAGAGAAAGACATGCAGATTGCGACGCTCATGAGCAAGCTAGATGAAAAGCATGACAGTGAGTCAAACGAAGGTTTACCTCATCCAGGGAAAGAGATGCATCAAGAATTCACCTCTGACAAGAAAGTGAAATCGAAGCCTGATTCCATTTCGGTGGCATCTTTGTCAGTCCAACAGCTCCAAGCTGTACACTAAGAGGTTGGATAATCTTCGAATGCCGACAAGGTATCAACCTTCCAAATTCTTACAATTTGATGGAAAAGGCAACCCTAAACAACACATTGCTCATTTTATTGAGAAATGCAATAGCGCTGGCACCGATGGCGATTACCTCGTGAAGCAGTTTGTCCTCTCACTTCAAGGTGCTGCATTCGATTGGTACACAGACTTGGAACCATGGTCAATTGACAGTTAGGAACAGATGGAAAGAGAGTTCTTCAACCTCTTCTTCAGCACACGTCGCAGGGTAAGCATGATGGAGCTCACAAACACAAAGCAATGAAGGGATGAGCCAGTGGCCAACTACATTAACCGTTGGCGCGCATTAAGCCTCGATTGCAAAGATCGACTCTCAGAATTGTCTTCAGTGGAGATGTGCATACAAGGCATGCACTGGGGCTTGCAATACATCCTACAAGGGATCAAGCCTCGCACTTTTGAAGAACTGGCTACTTGAGCTCATGGCATGGAGCTGAGCATCGCAAGCCATTGTGGAAAGAAAGATTCAATTGGTGACGAGATCAACTTCTTAAATAAGCCTATCATGGAGTCCATGGCGATAAGCACTCGTGCGTTCAAGCCTTTAACACGAGACAAGAAAGGTGTAAAGAAGGCCAAGTCAAGTTAAGTCCAAGGAAGACCGCAACGCACATTGAAAGAAATAGAAAATAAGAAATATCATTTTCTTGACTCTGACGTTGCTGCTATGTTGGAAGACTTGCTTCAAAAGAAGGTGATCGAGCTCCCTGACTGCAAGCGGCCTGAAGAAATAAATTGCGTCAGTGACCCGAGATACTGCAAGTACCACCGTGTCATCAGTCACCCGGTTGAAAAGTGCTTTGTGCTGAAAGATCTCATCATGAAGCTGGCCCAAGAAGGAAGCATTGATCTAGATCTTGATGATGTGGTAAAGTCAAACCATGCCACCATCACTTTTAGCTCTTTTGATTCAACACATCCATCTTCACCTCGATCGCTAGGGGTATGCTCCAAGACCCTGCAAGTTAAGCCAAGTGAGGTTGATAAAAAATTACACATAAGTCTTTGTGATTCAAGCGAAGACTTTGATAGTGGCTCGTCTATGGATGCCAATGAAAAATGGACTACAATCACTCCAAAGAAGTTATACAAGAAGCATGCGTCGCGTTCACAAGTCAACCGATTAAAGAAGAGGCCAAGAAGTTCTCGTCAAACTCCTAAACAACATGAAAGTGTTGAAAATGATGAACTTTCGAAGCAACGATCGTCCATCCCCATCACGCTACTTGAGTTCTTCCCTAAAGACTTCTCTAAAACTGAGTTGAATCAGACTCCTTACTTTGAGCTTGTGAGGAACGCTTCTCCAAGATCACGTGGCAAATCCACCAAACGCTCATTGCCTGCACAAGCTGAAACTACAGAGGGCACCAAACGCTCCTTGTCTGCACGAGCTGAAACTGCACAAGGCACCAAACACTCATCGTCTGCACGAGCCAAAACTGCGAAAATCAAATCCACACCAAGTGCTCATCGTCCGCAAGAGCTTAAAAGGCGACATCAAATGCTCTTGGCCCGCATGAGCGTAAACTGCATACGGCACAACAAAAAAAAAAGAAAAAAAGAAAGAAAAACGCTTGAACTACGTTGTGACCGGATCTCTTCCTCAAACGGGTACGTAGGCAACTCGGAAACGAGATTCGAGTTCAGTCATGAGCATGTCGCTGGTCGTTTAAGTTTGGTACCACATCAAATTCATTACTCTATTCTTAATTGATGCTACTTCATTTTGCCAAAGTTGGGTCTGTCGCAATAATGCCGATCGCTACCTCAAACTCTTCTCTCGACGGCGAATGGGTGCAGACCTCAAGTGCTCATGGTAGGTCCAGCAGCAAACACTATGGAATGCCGAAGGATCCGAGCAAGAGAGGTCAGTTACCGTTGAGTCTTCTTTCGACGACGTATGAGCACAGACCTCAAGTGCTCATAGTGGGTCCAGCAGCAAACACTATAGAATGCCGAAGGATCCGAGCAAGAGAGGTCCACTACTATTGAGTCTTCTCTCGACTGCGAATGAGCGCAGACCCCAAGTGCTCATGGCAGGTCCAACAACAAACACTATAGAATGCCGAAGGATCCCAGCAAGAGAGGTCCGCTACCGTTGAGTCTCCTTTCGACAACATAGGAGCACAGACCTCAAGTGCTCATAGTGGGTCCAACAGCAAACATTATGGAATGCCGCAAGATCCAAGCAAGAGAGATCCGCTACTGTTGAGTCTTCTCTCGATGATCCCAAGTGCTTATGGCGGGTCCCGCATCAAACATTATGAAATACCACAGGATCCGAGCAAGAGAGGTCTGCTACTACTGAGTCTTCTCAATGGCGAATGAGCATAAACACCAAGTGTTGTAAGTGAGTCTCGTAGCAAACACTTTGAAATATCGCAGGATCTGAGCAAGATAGGTCCACTGGTCATTTTGTTATAGTAAAGGTAATCGATCTTCGAAAGTCCTAAAAGAATATACAAAAATTAAAAATTATAAAATTATAAATAAATAAATGAGTGGCCTGCTCCAACCAAGTTCCTTAGATAACTTTGTATAATAAGGTCAAGTGGCGCACATATTGGATGAAAAAGCCTTGCAAGTGGTTGCTTTCCTACTCTGAGTGCTTCCTTCAACTAGCAACCCTTCACTGAGCACCCTACAAATGGTTGCACCGTGGTCGTCGCAATTTGGAAATAGTTGCCGTCTCTTTCATATACAGACTGAGTCACGTTTCACTGGAAAACGAGAGCAGCTTCGCGTTGTTGATATCGCCATCACTTGTTCTTCGCTGCATTTTCAAAACCATAGACTTTTCTTATGTTGTTTCCTGTATAAGTTGTCACTTCTACTTCACGCTCGTAATCGGTACAGACGCCATCTTCACAAGATCATGTATTGATGTGCTTACCTGCACCATGAAAAGAAAAGAAAAAAAATAAGAGAGAGAGAAAACATTTGCGATTGCCGTATGATGCCATAGAACTGGTGGAATGGCATGATCGATCTCTTTCTTCACATCAGTGAGCTCGCAACAATGGAGATGAACAAGTTCGCCCAAACACCTTCACACAATATCCATCAATAGCCAACCATCTAGAGAAGACAACCGCAACGGCTCGCTTGGTGGGCCTTGACGACGCTCGGAGAAAGAGTATCCATGACGTTGATAAAGGTTTGGTGAGCGTTGACGAGGCTCACGGAGGAAAGATATCCATGACGTCTCAGATACCAATGGATGCTATGAACTGATCCGTCAAGGCAGCAATATGGGGCAAAGGCGGCAACACTGTTGGTAGAAACAAAGCTGTTTTGTGTGAGTTAGGCAAACCCCTTTGTTCCTCTTATACCCTAAATCAGAGTGATTCGCTCACTCGTTTACCTATATAGGCTCTACAGTATGCCACATAATATGATATTTCATATTATCAAAAAGGGTATGAAATCTCATCAGCGTAAAAGACAAATAAAAAAAAAAGGAATTCACGAACACCCTAATTATGAGATGTATTTTGACTTATCTTTGCGTTAGAGAATTTGAGGCAATATACAAGAGATCAATTACGTTGATGGGGACAGTGTCCAATAAAAGAGATTGGAGTGTTGCTCACTCACTCATTAATTCAAAATCAAGAAATGCAAGAATTGTGGGATTTCGTTACCATTCAAAACAGCAAAATTGGAGGAAGCCGCCATGTATGATAAAATCCATTCAAGTTGAGGTTCAAAAAAAGAAAAAAAGAAAAATATATGGTTGCAGCAATCATGGACACAAGACGGTCTACCACAAGAGTGAGTTCAAGCCACACCTCCAACACGTGACAAACACATCTCTACGCCGTGGCATTTGTAGACATGTAAATTTCGGTGAAAATAATGTTCCCCGACAAATTAAATTTTGACTCGTCATGGCTTACGCGGTATACACCATGGGTCCCACAAATGGTACACATGGCATGTGATTCATCGAAACTGGATGAGTTGTCGAAAGATGACACGTGTCAACATCTGGCCAGCTGTAGAAATCACTTAATTAAGTTGATGGTGGAAATAAATTAAGAAATTCTCTCATAATTGACTTTGATTTAAATCAAATATAAATCAAATTAATTAGTTAATTAATTTGGTTAAATCCTCAAGTCAATTGATTTGGTCCTTCCATCCGTAAGATTAATTTGGTGAAATTACCAAGTTAATTGATTTGGTTCAAATTAATACCAAATCAGGCTCAAATTAAGCTTGAGTCAAGACAATTCATGGAAACAAATTCCATAAATCAAGGCTCGGCAAATAAATTGATTCAATGCAAAGGATCATGGAGAAGCCTATAAATACAAGGCTCCAAAACAAAGAAGGGCTCTCGGACACATTACAAACTCATAAAACTCAGAAAACTCTCTGCATTCTCATCATCATCGCAAAGGACCACCAAGCACCACCTACACGTGCCGGTTCTTCCATCACCCCAAACAAAAATCCTACGCGTCACAAGCCAAACTCTTGTGATATTCATTGGCCAAGATCAAGTCTCTACGACCCTTGGATCAACCACACACACACATTTTGTTCTTCTACACAACTACATCTTTGGAGATCGAATCAGAGGAATATTCTTGTAAAAGAATAAACCACAGAGATTGTAACCCTAATTTTCTCATTAATACAAATTCATTATTTTGTACACGTGTTCTTCTGTTATTCGTTGCAGGAAAATTTGTGTTTACATCTACATTGTAATAAGTTATAATTTTTTTTGGTCCCATCTAAAGGAAACACGCCTCCACATAGTAATAATTGGCAATGCGTACAAAAATATGCAATATCACAAATAAAAGTTTAAGATGAACTAAAATATTTCTCTAAAGTAGTTTGGAACAATACTTTAGTTTTTAGAGTTGTTGTCATGTCTTTGAGCTTGCTGGTACGTAATACTACGTCAACATAGACACCTTGTTAAAGCCAAAATGTTTTTAACTTCTCAAGCATGTTTGCATCTTCTTGACATGAAACTTTTAGTATTTCTATATTGTCATCCTCATGAATCCTATTTAGAAAATACAACATTCATTAAGGATAAATAAATTAATAAATAATATTTTTTAACTACACCTCTATTAAGTAATATCCTCTTTAAAGTTATAAAATGGGTTTGGTCCCAACTTTAACTTTATAGAGATTTTACTATATAGAAATAGAATACAACCCTAATTGAATACCATATGTGGGTGGTGAGAAAAGATATATTTATCCAATGAAGAGAAAGTATAATTATAAATAAAAAAATTTAAACAAAAACAAGAAAACATTAGCTAGGGCAAACGTGATACGAGTAACAAATCTGCCAAAACCTCTTTCCAAGAGAAAAAGGCTTTTGTGACGATGGTGATGCTCCAAGAGGAAATCTACTTACAAGTTTGAGCTTGTTTAATATGTTGAAATAAGAAAGGGTTGAAGTTTTGAGATTTTTCTTTTAACAATCGTGAGAGTAATGAAGAATTATACGAGTTGAACTACACATCAAATCGAGAATAAGATGGATATTTAATCAACCAAAAAGTGCCTAGAGTAATGACAACCAATGAGAATCCAAGTAATGGATATTAAAAACCCCATCTTTTCTTTTCTTCTTCTTTCCTTCCAAATCAGATCGCAACCATTTAATCAGAATCCAAATAAAGAGTAATGGCTTTGAAAGGAATTAATGGTGGTGCAAGATGGATGTTTTTACATGCATAAAAGTAGCAAGATCTTGTCTTTTTCATCTCTCCCTCCTCTCATTTGATTTCTTTTCTTCAAAATTCATATCTCAACCACTTTATTCATTTAAACACAATCCAATAGTTTATTTGTGATTGAAGCAAGGCTAAATTGTAGCAAATGACCCTGAATTATACCATGAGTTTAATTTTGGTCTATGAACTTTACTAATAGTTGCTCTCCTCCTCAAATTATGTCATGTGTTGCACTTGCAATCTTTTTTGTTAACTCCGTCAATTTTTTCGTTAAATTAAGGGGTAAAGTAGGTATTTCGTCCAAATAAATAAAATAAAATGAAAAAAAAAAAGTAAGTAGAAGCAATTTTAGAATTAAAAAATTTAACCAAAGAGAAAATATAATTGAACTGTTTTTTTATCTTTACTATTATAAATTGTTTATAGTTAACTGAATTGTTTTTTTTTATGAACTTCTTATTTTACCCCTCAATTTAATGGAAAAGTTGACGAAGTAAATTAAAAGAATTACAAGTGCAACAAAAGATATAACATCCCGTAAAAAGTTTGTTATAAAATAATTCCCGGGGGATATTTTGGACACGTGTGTGATTATTTTGTACACGGGATCATGTGATCTTATTGTTTTGGTGGGTGCACAATACCCCCAAAACCCAAAATATCTCAAATTCCTTCTTCTTCCCAGTCACTTCTCTCTTATCCTTATTTTCTTTTTTCTTCTCATTTCTCTCTTTCTCTCACCGTATGTGCACAGTGCACGTCGACGAAAAACCGTCGAACCGAGGCGAACTAAAATCACCACCATCTTCGTCTTGATGCCCTGGACTCAACGGTGCAAACCGTTCGTCCAAACTCCCAACCGTTTGACGGAAAAAGCTCATGGAAGAACCGGACCTTCCCGACGATTTTCTCGCCATTCTAGACCGAGGTGAGGTTTCTAACTACCACCATTGGGTTCCTCTCATTGAGTTGATGAATTTTCATATGTCATTTGCTTGATTTGGTTGAGTTTTGGCGTAGATCGACGAAGCTACAGTAGCAACGGCCTTTCGAGGCAATTACAGGCCATTTTTCGAGCTTGTACAGCCAAACCAAAGGTACACGGTCATTCTACTCCTCTCTAGCTTCATTTTGATATAAAGAACGTGAAATTTGGCCAAGAAATGAAGAAGTTATGGAGATTTAAAAATTTTCAGAAAACCGACAAAAATTCCGACGACTGGTGACCAGAGCCAGTTGCAACAGCGACCGGCGCTGACGTCAGCAACTGGTCCAAACTGGCTGATGACGTCAGCAGACCGGAGAATATTCCAGGGAATATTCCTTTAAACGGCGTTAGGAATATTCCGTTAGATCTAACGAAGATGCTAGAATATTCCGTTAGATTTAACGGCGTCAGTTGACGTCGTTAGTTTGACCGGCGCCTTGACCTAGGGCGTGTGGAGCATTATTTTTCAATTCCGTCGACGCGAGGCGACTCATGATGACGTGTACTACCTAGGGGCAGTACATATGGTATTTTACAGAGTGTTTCGAACCTCCGTGTTGAGCAAACAAGGGATATGTTTAATTAATTAGTTTAATTATAACCTTTATGAGTTTAATCATTACTATAGTGATATCTCATATAGGTGAGACTTATCCAGAGGACTACTAGGGCTACCCAGGACAGGAGGGCTACGACCCGGCTACTTACAGGTGAGTGAGTGTGTCTTTGTTTTGATAAATATATATTTACGTATGGTTTTCAATGCTTTCTTTAAATTGTTAGCATAACTCATATCATATGCGAATGTTGGAGGTAGAACATTCGTATTATATTGCCATACATGTTTCTATATTGTTGCTCATCAGTAGATGTATAACACCCCAGATATCAGTACTCAGTCTTGTGGCCAGGACTAGCCTTGACGTTTGGATATGTCACTCTCAGTACCGCTATGCAACTTTGGATCCATTGTAGGTACTAGCCTGTTCTAGGTTGCACTAGGCAACTCGAACTTGTGTGACGCACTATGTGCACAGCGCTTAGAGCAGGCCCAGCCCTGCAAATTGCTTGGGGGACAGTGGCCCAAACTGCCAGAGGGGGCCAGAGGGATGGGGTGGAGAGGTGGGCTGCTCGGGGGAAGGGGGGAGCCCGAGCAAGAGGCCTGTCAATTTTTGACCCACCGAGCCACCGAGGTGGCTGACGTCAGGCCGATGTCAGCCTGGCGTCAGCCAAGCATTTTAAATTTTTTTGCGTCAGGCGCGTGCACCTCACGCACACGTGAGGCGCATCGCCACACAGGAATACAGCGGGTGGGGCCCGCGTGTCGGCCACTCAAAAATTACCGTTGGGGAAGCCACGTGGCTTCCCCTGGACCGTTCGATCTCAACGGCTCTTTAATTTGGGCCGTTGGATCTGCAACGGTAATAAAAAATAAAAAAAAGGATTTAATATCAACCGTTGGATCTCATATCAACGGTAAACGGATCTCAGATCAACGGTTGATATTAATTCCTTTATAAATTTAAAAAAAATGTTTTAAAATTCTGAAAAGTTACAGTTGTGACACATGTCACAATCTGGAGCGTTGAAATTCAAATTTTTTTTAAATCCAACGGCAGAGATTAATTAGGTGAATAAAAAATTGTAAAAAATCTGTAAAAATCAAGAAATTTTTTTTTTTACTTTTCTATAAATACCTTGGCAATATCATCTACCTTACACCACAATTCCATAATTTCTCAACATCTTTCAAGCTTTCTCCTAATTTCTCTCAAAGTTTCAATCCATTTTTTTTCAAACAAAATGACTACTGGTGCAAGTACGAATTGGACGCTTTTTGAAGATGTTGCGTTGTGTGCTAGCTGGGTTCAAATCACTCATAATTCGATTTTGGGTAATGAGATGCAGTTGCGAGAAATGTGGAGTCTTATTCATGCCACATTGAGAACGATTGTGACATGTGGAATCGGGTTGTGACACGTGGCACATTGAAAACGATTAAAAATTTTATCCGATATAACAAATAAAATTATTTTGAATTATTTTATAAATAAATAAAAAAATACATATATTTTATTATTATTGATTTTTCGGATAATGACACGTGACGCAACGAGAACGATTAAAAATTTTATCCGAAATTACAAAAATAATTATTATGTATTATTTTATGAGTATAAAGAATACTAATATTTAATTGCCAATTGCCAGGGCAATTTAATTGTAGGGGTGGAGATGTAAAAAGCAATTGCCAGAGGAATACATTGTTCATTAGGGCAATTACTGTTCACTGGGGTGGATTGAATAGTGATTGCCGGGGGGGGAGGTGGGCAACGCTGGAGTTGCTCTTAGCATTAAACTCGCGTCATTGTAGTACTTAGCGTATTACTTATATACCTAGTCTGTTCCCCGTAGCTTATCTACTTGGGCTTGTGTGTTTACATATGGATAAGCAGTCAGTTGTGATTATCGGGGAGTACCCGTATTAGTATTATAGTATTTTGAGGATCATACCGGGGAGTATGACATATTTTCAAAAACTATACTTGTTTTCCAGCAAAGGGATAGTATGCTCTTGAAAACAAAGGCTTTATCAAACTTTGCTTTTTGACCCACTCACCTTTTTATGTTTTGCACCCCTCCAGGACCTAGTGGCAGATTTGATTACCAGTGAGTCAAGGGCTTACTTCGGCTGTGGTTGGTGGTTCTGACACTGTCTCCAGACTATGTAGGATTTGCTCCTACTTTTAATTAATTTCTACTTATCCATCCTCACGAGGATGTGAATGTTTATATTTGTGAAGTCTAGTCTTAGTATTTTTTGGCTTTCCTTGTCAAACTTGTAACTTTTTATCACACAAGCTCTTTAGGTCAATTTTTATTGATTAGACTTTAGGATGGGCAGTATTGAATTCTGAATCTTTGAAGAGCAAAGTGTGATTGGGTATGTTCAATCTCAAGTAAGGTTTGTGCATGCATATGCATTTCACGTTTAGATTTCTTATGCCTTACTAACTAGTGAAACTGCCTAGTCAATGTGTGTATCTACTTTACACTAGAGCTGGCACACAATTTAAGAAAACTCACATGGGCTCGTCTAACACTGTTTTTCCGAGAGTGAGTTTTTCACCATTGATCATTTCAGATTGCTTTTACATGTGACAAGTGTCTTTTGGGTGTTTCTTGGTTTAATAGGGTTGAGAGAGCTCATTTGTTTTTTGGTGAGAAAAAAATCAGATTTTCAAGAGAGTGCCTTAAGCTCCTAGAGCCTCCTCTCTATTTTCTTCTCAAACCCCAACTGCAAACTCATTTTTTGTGCATCAAATATGTGTTAACCCGCACAAATTTTTTGAGAAAAAGTTTGCATTGTTCATGGTCTGAAAACTTGGTTTTTCCAAATCTTCATATAGACCTGAGTTTAGGATTCTCAGTTAGTTTCTTCCTTCAACTCTTTAACTGGAGAAAATGACTTGTTATTATTTGAATCCACAGCTGCATTTCATTTTTACATCTTCACATCATTTGCATGGTTCATGCTTTGTTTTGGTGCCACAAGGTGATGAGCTCAACGGATGAAGTTGCCTTCTTGTGAAGACAACTCCAACTAGTGCAATATACGGTTGCACAAAGGTACAAGTTGCTTTCAGAATAGGTCTAGGAATTGAGCTTGTTGTTGTTATCTTTGTATGAACCTTATTTTTCACTAGTGGACTGGACTCCTGGGAGTCCCCCGGTTTTTAACCCAATTAGGGGTTTTTCCGGGCAACAAATTGTTGTGTGTTCTTTGGTATATCTTGCTTGCTTATATCACTGCTAATGCTACATGCTCGTTTCATGTTATCTGACTTGTGAACAAGCTTATGTGTATGATTGTTGTTATTAAACTTAATCTGGGTAAAGTTTGACTAGTTGTGTTATCTTGTCAATTAAGTTTAATTCATACTACTGTTTTTTTCTGTTAGTAACAATCTTGTAACTAGCTGTCTAGTTCTTCCGACCAGTCATTTGTACAAGAATTTGTGTTTACTGTAGGTTATTCCGCCTGGTATCAATTTCAATATTCCTTGCACTATTTACTTTGCTCTGACTGTTATGCACCTGTAATAATGGGTTTTACCCATCACCTTACTCTGACTTCCGCTTCCAACTCTAAATCTATTAACTTTTTCTCATACACATGCATAATTGGCTTTCATCATTTAACACGTGTCGGGCAGCACTTTCCGACACCTGGCGTGTTAGGATTGAGATGTGTCAAAAGACATAATATGAGGACAGGAGAAACTATTAGTAGAGTTCAAGGACTAAAACTAAACTTGTGATATAGTTAAGAGACATTTGCTATAATTTAGCCTTGAAACAATAATCTATTAGATCTCCTTAGACAGTAGAGAAAAAGCAATGCATTGGATTTCGTTCAAATGATCTCGTATTTTCTAGCCTATAACCTATGCTACATTGACTAGGATCCAACTAAGCAAATTACCTAATCAAGTTTGTGCTTAAGATTTTATTAATATGAAAAGTTTTATAAAGACCATGTATGTTGCTTTATCCATGGAAATGTCAATATTGAATTATGCAGGGTTTAGATTCTGATTAAATTATGTACCACATTGGAAATAAATTTATCTTATTAGATGGAATACTAATGTGGTACTAAAAAAGTGTCTAGAGTAATGATGTACACATCACTTATCATATCAAATAAGATACCAATGTGTTACATAATTTGTCACATCACATCATACACCAATGTGGTATTACTCGGTAAAAAAAACATAATCTCCCTATCATTTTATTCTCTCTTTTTTGGGAAAAAATAAACATTGTACATGCGGATACGATGTTTCTGGAAGAACAATGCTTGGCTACTCAAAAATGAGGAGGAATTACTCTTCAAAACGCTTCGTGGCTAATTCACAGAACTTCGTGCTTATGATCATAACCGTTACTATTATAAATCATTATGTAAAAACCATCTATGCAAAAAATCAAACTGTATAAAAATAGATGGACGGATTTGGTAAAAACATTACGAACTGTCTATCTATTTACTATAATTGATTAATCAAACGACCTTAATTTTAATTGATTTTTTTGCAGATATGATATTTACAAAGTAATTTATGATATTAATGATTCCGATCATAATTACAAAGTTTCGTAAACCGCTAACATAGTATTTTGAAGATAAACTCTTCCTCATGCATTGAGTAGCCAAGTTAATTCCGTTATGGAATTCCTAATTACAACCCGATAGAACCCGAATTTGAACACAAGCCCAACCCAATTTGTGAAGCGTGGATCAGGATTTTAGATTGAGGATCCAACCCGGCAACCCGCACCCTTGAAATAATTGACCTTACGCAACTTCTGCTCATCCCTGAGTTCGTTCGTCAAACAAATCGCTGGTGGAAGATTTTAGCTCTTTTTTTATTAAATCGTCGTCCCCGGAGGAACTGGTACTACAGAAGAGAGAGAGAGGGATGGGTGGAGCCCAGGTGATGAAGAGAATACCTCGCATCAAGTTTCCTCAGAGACGCCCCAAACCTTCTGGTTCGTCTCTCTTTTCCTTTTTCTCAAACCATTGCATCTATTTTAATCTCGAATAACTTTAATTATTTATGCATGTTCGTATTTGTTTGAATTTAAGCTGTATTTATGCTCCAATTTTAATGGGTTTCTGTTGAATTTCCCAAATTTTTGTGCTTTTTTTTGTAAATTTAGAAATCTATCCTTCTCTGTATTTAAGTTGAAGCATAGATTGGATTTGTGATATCATCAAAATTGTATAAACTATAGTGTGATTTCAATTGGATGGTTTGTTAACATTGGCTAACTCGATTTTTCGATTGAATTCTCTGCTTGTTGAATTTGAGTTCATGAAACAGTTTGAATTAGGCAAATTCTGAATTAAGAGTTAGGGTAGTGCTAAAATCCCATTAGGAAGTTATTGCATTTAGAATATGATTACGCGGATGTTGAAGATGCAGCTTGGGGAGTTTCCGAATACAAGTTTTGATTTTTCTGCTGGTTCTAGAATGTTGTAGGTCTAGAAGTTATACTGTCTGAGGTTGGTGGGGTAATGCAGCATAACCCCAAATTCGACATCCAATTTTATCGGTAATAGCTTGATCTTTGGTTGAAAAACATGTTTTATCAGCATAACCCACACTTATCGGGTTGGCAGTTTCATGCTGATGCATCGACAAATAGGCGAAACAAGCGGGCAATTCCAGTGTTAGAGAGATGAAATGCAGTCATTGATTGAAAAACTCAGAAGTTCATTGATTGTTTGCCCTTATGCTGGTACTTATGTACTCTTTTTTGTGGGTCATAATTTGTTTCTGTTTTATCACTTGTAATTATTTATCTGGCAGGTACTGAGCCTCAGACTCAAGGTTTGGCCGGTGATGCTTCTCACACTTTCTTCTCAGGTTCAAAGGCCTCAACCACCTTGGGAGGAAAAGCTTCTGAACAACCCGAACGAACACCATTGTCCAAAGAGGAGATTGAGGCCATTATGGTATGTGGAACTTGTGGTTTTGCTGTGAGAATTTCTACACTAATGGTTTGATACATCAACTTTTCCTGCAATGAATTATTCAGCCTTAAGTGCTCCTTCTGTCATGTGATTTGTAATCATTATACATTACTAATCATAGAAAAAAAATCAGCTTCGTGAAAAAGAATAATGATTACCTATCGACTAGTTACTAATGTGGCATGTATTTAATTGAATGAATTGGTGAAAGTGGTGGGATTAGCCATTTTCCCCAATTCGTGCAAATGAACTTATGTCGAGCCAGCAGTAAGAAGGAAATTCCTCCTCACCATTTAAGAGGCGAGTTCTATTTGCCTGAAAGCTATGGTATATGATGGATGGTGATTCAGCTGATGTGTGAGTCATAAGGCAGTGAAACTGGAATTCTGACTAGATATTGCTCATGAAATAGTGTGGTAGGCTATATTCATGTCATTTAGAAGTTAAAAATTTCATGCAGAAAAGTTAAAAAGTTAATCTGCATCTGAGTTTGTGGAGCAGTTTTGGATGATATTTGGGCTTTCCAGATGTATGATGGCTGAAAATATGCATTGTCTGGGGAGTAAATAATTATAATTTCTTGTTCTCACATTGAGTAGCTCGATTATTGGCTGCTTGATGTTCATGTTTTGTTAAAATGTATCGAATGTCTGAACTAAACATCTGAATCTTGATGAGTTTGGGGCTTTTGGGCACTAGTCCATTTTGAACCACTATCCGACTATCGTCAAGATTTTACAAGGCTTATGATGAAACGTGAAATTAGATTTCTTGTCTCTCTTTTCTTTAGGCTTGCAAATCATTTACTTATGTGTTGTAACCGTCTTTTGGCAGTTGGGCGGCATCATCTGAACTTGTGTGGAGCTTGAAGAACATAGGACTATGTGTTGGATATTATTTTGACAATTTTTAAGCACCTGGAAGTATCCAGAGTTTGACTTCTTTGTATTGTTTGAAGAATGACCTACTCGCTGAAATCGATGGTAATAGACAACACATTGAACAATAAAGATGTGATAAGATATGTTTTCCCTTGTTCATGCAATTTACAATTTACAATGAAAGTAATTGCCATTTAAGCTACGAATTTCAGTACTGCACATTCTGAATTTAAATACATATGCATGTGATAGAGAAACTAAGAGAATGGCTCATTCAGGAATCCCGTTGGACAAAAGGTTCGAGGACGCAGGATTTGGGATTTTTCCCTGGAGGGCCCTTGTCTCTGCGCATGAGCTCTGCCAGTCGGAAAGTAATCAGCCTGTCCCAATTTCCGCCCTCAAAAAGAACCCCAGCTTTCCCATCGGTGATTCGCTGAACAATGCCACAGTACATGTAGTAAGGACTATTTGGGTTGTTCACAATGGCAATCATACCAGGTAGCAACAATGGCAGTTCAGGTGCTTTCGGCTTCTTTGTGCTCACAACTGCAGCTGTTGATCCGGACTTTGCAATCGACGGCTTCTTGGGAGGTGGGTTTTTCTCAATGAACTTTCGCAACCCTGTTTCACCACCAGGAAATCCCCCAGTAAGTCCCATCAGCTCCTTGTCAAAACCATCCTCCTGAACACTTTCAACTGCAGCTATTGCCGAACTATCTGGTTTTTCTTCCTCTGTTTCGGCAGCAACAGCTGCTGATACTTGTTGCTCTTCGACATTTCTTGTAAGCTCTTGCAGTAGACCTGCTTCACCATTGCAGAGCCCTCTGCCTCCCAGGATTTCGGATAGGTTAAATTTGGCAGAGAGTCTCAGGGAGTGGGTCGATGGCTGCTTGTGAACTGCGAAAGACGATTTTTGAGCTCGATTTGGGAGATCATTTCTTCCCAGAAAATTGGATTTAAGAGGAGGACCTTGAAAGCTTGGAAGAGTGATGCTAGAAGCCATTGTTTTACAGCTTCAATCAATTGAGAGAGAGAGAGAGAGAGGAGAGAGGAAAGAAACGTAAAGAAACGTATTTAGGCTTAATAATTTGTGGCCACAAAGAGACTCCTGTTGGATTATTCTGCTATGATCCCATCTTTCCCAACTATATTGATGTTGGCAGCATCGTACTCATCTGTCATAAAAACCCCCACGTGTCAAACTCATTCATACATAGGAAGGGTCACTTCCATGTGCACCCATTAATTAGTTGTTGGGTTTTTATCATAGTTGGTATATGAAATTGTACATTTCAATCAAAATGGTCTCTGAAATTGAACATTCATCAATTTGATTCTTAAAATTGGGTCTCACAAATCAATTTAGTCATTCCGTTACATTTCCGTCAATTTTTCTGTTATGTGCTGACGTGACACATAAGTGGGTCTCACCTATTGAATTATATGGTGCCACGTGGATTAATCATAAAAAAAATTGTTTTATAAAAATTTGAAAAAATTGTTTTATATAGTGCCAAATCTTTTAAAAATAAAATTTTCTTTTAATTTTTTATGGTTAATCCATGTGGCACCATATAATTGGATAGGTGAGACCCACTTGTTTGCCACATCAGCACATAATAGAAAATTTGAAAGAAATGTAATGGAATGACCAAATTGATTTGTCATACCCTTCAGGGGCCAAATTGATGGATTTTCAATTTCAGAGATAATTTTGATTAGCAGGTCAAATTTCAGAGACCAACTGTGATAAAAACCTTTAATTGTTTAATGTACACACATATTTGCCACTTAGTACTACAATCTAGTGATATTCCTCTTCATTGTAAGTGAGAGGTCTTAGGTTCGATTCTCGTCAAAACCGTATTCGAATCAAATTATTATAGTTGACTCATTGTATGACTTATCCTAATCCATCATCCCTTATAAATAATATCGTTGTATTAAAAAAAGTAGGGGTCTTAAGTTTAATATTGTTGTATTAAAAAAATAGGAGGTCTTAAGTTCAATCCTCGTGGTTGGTGTCTTTCACATCATGTGAGTAGTTTTATGTTTGGATGAGATATATATGTTTGATTAAAACGGGTTACTCTCATATTGTTATGAGACGGCGTGAGGTCGGTTGGAACGAAAATACATAGAGAGTGTTATACTTTTTTGAGAGGTGTCATAAAAGATATCATCGCCGGGGCACCCTAGACAAGTTTTTCTCGTTGAGAAAAACATGAATATAATTGTATTCAACCGGTAATAGAAAAATTTTCTCATGTAGAGGCTAGCAAGGTATTGATAGCCACATCGTAGGCTTGGGCTTGCTAGATATTATCCAATAAAATTCAAACCCAGAAAATATGTGGCCCGAATAAACAAGGCTGACCTGAGTCCTGACGTGAAATACCAACAAAGGCAAACAAGTAACCCGATAAACAGAATACCGTACCGGCACCCTGATCGAGGGTAATATTGTCATTTAACGCCAACCGGAAACAGAAACTCCTTTGGGTCTCCCGTCGTATTCCGTGACTCAAGTCAAAACCCCTCTCATATCAAATTCCCACCATTTTCCCCCGCTTTCTTTTCCTCTCCGGCGATTTGAACCGTCCGATTCCGATGATCAAATCGTCTTCCACTCTCACTCTCACTGAATTCAAAATTCTAATTTCAATTTCCCCCAAATTTTAATTTTCTTTATTTTTCAGAACAATTTATCCTTTTTTTTAATCTCTGCGGAAGTTACACAACCATGGCGAAGAGCTCACGGCAGAGGCCGTACGAGAAGCAGAGGAATCACAGTTCAAACGACGCCGCATTGGACTACTCCGACTCGGGAGAGGAGATAAACATAGTTGACGAAGAAGAAGTTAGCCAAGCGAAAGCAAAGAAGAGCAGGAGTGGTAAAGAGGAGAGTTCAGCTAGGGTTTCTAGGGATTCGTACGCCGGCGAGAAGCGGAAACTGCAAGACCGCGGCAATGGCAGGGAGGATTTGGCCGAGGCTGAGCACATTATTTCGAAGAAGACGAAAGATGGTGAGAGGAAGGATGTGAAGAAGAAGGTTCGACGGGAAATGGAAGATACTGGTAATGTGACTGAATTCTCTGTCTGATTGTTCTCGTTGCAACTCGAGTTTTTAATTTTTCGATACATTGCTGTTTCCTATTCATGATTCTGTGTAATTTGCAATGTAGTTTGAAGTTTTGATGATCCTTTACAAGAAAAGCAAAATTATTATTATTAGAAATTAATATTTGATGATTTTTAGCACATTTCAGTGCAATTGAAACTGTGTGAATTTTAATTTTATGCAAATTATAGTGTAAAATTGTTTGAATTTGTAGAGAGGGCTTTGAAAGATGAGGTGCGAAATACCAAATTGAAGAAGGAGCTTGACAAACAAATTAAGAGGAGCGGAGGTGGGTCAGTTGAGAAGGGGAAATATCAAGATTATGCAGGAGATCATAATGATAGTCGGCAGTTGTCAAGAGGCGAGCATGCCAACGAGATAAGATACAAGGATGGTGTGAGTTATGAATATAAGTATGGAGAAGATGCTGAGAGAAGTTATAAGGATAAACGGGGAGAAGCTTCGGAGAGAAGTTATAAGGATAAGCATGGAGAAGCTTCTGAGAGAAGTTTTAGGGATAAGTTTGAAGAAGATGGTGACAGAAGTTATAAGGAAAAGCATGGAGAAGTTTCTGAGAGAAGTTATAAGGACATGTACGGAGAAGATGGTCACAGAAAATATCAAGAAAAGCGCGGAGAAGCTTCTGAGATAGGTTATAAGGATAAGTATGAAGAAGAAGGTGGCAGAGGTTATAAGGAAAAACATGGAGAAGCTACTGAGAGAAGTTATAAGGAAATGCGCGGAGAAGCTTCTGAGAGAAGTTATAAGGTTAAGTACGGAGAAGACGGGGACAGAAGTTATAAGGAAAAGCATGGAGAAGCTACTGAGAGAGGTTATAAGGGTAAGTATGAAGAAGATGCTGATAGAAAATATAAGGAGAAGCGTGGAGAAGATGTTGAAAGAAGTTATAAGGAAAAGCATGGAGAAGCTACTGAGAGAGGTTATAAGGGTAAGTATGAAGAAGATGCTGACAGAAAATATAGGGAGAAGTATGGAGAAGATGTTGACAGAAGTTATAAGGCTAAGCACGAAGAAGACGGGGACAGAAGTTATAAGGAAAAGCATGGAGGAGCTACTGAGAGAGGTTATAAGGGTACGTATGAAGAAGATGCTGACATAAAATATAAGGAGAAGTGTGGAGAAGATGTTGAAAGAAGTTATAAGGCTAAGTATGGAGATGACGGGGACATAAGTTATAAGGAAAAGCATGGAGAAACTACTGAGAGAGGTTTTAAGGGTAAGTATGAAGAAGATGCTGACAGAAAATATAAGGAGAAGTATGGAGAAGATGTTGAAAGAAGTTTTAAGGCTAAGTATGGAGAAGACGGGGACAGAAGTTATAAGGCTAAGTATGGAGAAGACAGGGACAGAATTTGTAAGGTTGCGCACCTGGACAGAAGTTATAAGATTAAGTGCAGAGAAGACGGGAACAGAAGTTATAAGGTTCAGTATGGAGAAGATGCTGACAGAAGGTATGAGGTTAAGCATGGAGAAGATGTTGACAGAATATACAAGGTTAAGCATGGAGAAGATGCTGACAGAAGTTACAAGGATGAGTATGGAGAAGATGTCGACAGAAGTTATAAGACTAAGTGTGGAGAAAACGGGGACAGAAGTTATAAGGTTTACAGGGAAGACGGGGACAGAAGTTGTAAGGTTAAGCATGGCGAAGATGCTGACAGGAATTATAAGGATAAGTACGTAGAAGATGCTGACAGAGATAGGAGGCACATGGATAGCAAGTGTAGGGAAGATGTTGAGTGGAAGAAAAGGCACTGTGAAGACAGGCACAAGGATGAAGATGCCTTAAGAGATCACCATGGTGACAAGTTGGCTACTAAGCATGCAATGGATGAAAGTAATGCTGGTGGAAGTCAAAATAAAAAACCCAAATTTGACATTATCAATTATGATGGTGGCCAGAACAATAGGTATAGCGATGATAGGGCAAATAAAGCTGGTGATAAAGAGGATCAGAACTACAGTAGATCCAGAAGTACCATGGATTATTTTGATGCAGAAAAGAAAATTACAACCAGTGGCATGGTAGAGTCTGTTGCTGATAAAGGACCTCACTTATGCTGTGTTGATGCCGACTTTAATCTGAGCCATAACAGACAGAGGAGTTCTCCTAGCTCCAACTCCCATCTTGTGAAAGATCAATACAGGTATTTTCTTTTCTTATTTAATGTTTTCACTGTATGGTAAGAATTTTAAGAGAATGTAGCCTTGTGCTGTATTCATGAATGCAGAAAGTGTTGTAATGTTCAAATGATATTTTATTTGTGCATCTTTTGTCTGCTTGCTACAGCAAGCAGACAAAAATTTTGGTTAAAAAAGGCATTTATTGTTCAAGCTTAGATGATTATGCAAGTTTCATTGCCCTCATTCTATTGGCCTTTGAAACGGATGGTCTGTTTCGGAAATGGATTTTGTAGACCATACTTATAAGTGATAGGAGGATGTAGATGAATGAGTTGTGCATAAATAAATTTAGTAAGGAATTCTCTTGTGAAAATATGGATGTCAGGTATTAATACTCTATGATGTTGGAAATTATTGAGCAATGTAATACGCTGGAACTTTTCTAACTCAGTCAAATTAGCTTGTTACTACTTTCTTCACTTGTTAGTGGTAGCCTGCATGTCAGACCAGAAAATAAACTCGCATATAGGGCTTTGGAGTTTTTCTGGTTATGGCGTAATGATTTTAAGAATTTCTTGTGCCTTAACTTGTTTTTTATTTTGGTCTTTTGGTTTGATGAGAAGAAATCACTGTTGACATATATTCTAATGCCTCGACTAATTAATGTCCTTGTGGACCTTCTTTAGGCACTCAACGGAAGCAGATTTGAAGTCTGCGGACTCTGAACCTCAAGAAAGGGTTAGGCAGAATCTTCTTCCTTTTAAGGAGGCTGCAGATGTTTCTGGAGTACTTCAACAGCCTTCTTTGTCTAAGCCTACCGAGAGACTGATTGACAAGGATGACAGTCATTTAGGTGACTTATCAGGTAAAGGGTGTTTGACTTCTGATGCCTGCGCTTCTTCCATGCATGTAGTTGATGATTCTAAGTTGACCAGACCTGGTACTGGGGGGAGTTTGGATAGTAACGAATTTGGAAAGAGGAGTGGTGTTATTGAGGACAGAGAGTCATTTGATTTTGAAGGCAAAGGAATTTTGCAGTTGCCTTCAGGGACACCTCCTACATTTCAGTTATCCCTGGAAGATACTGATGATTTCTCTTCTGCTCCTTCTGTTAAAGTTGATCAATTGCCTAGCAACTCACGGTCAAGTTTTCCTCCACCTCGTCATCGTTACAAGAGGATTAATAGTTCCAATGTTGGACGAGGGTATGGTAATTCCAGGAATAGTGTTCCAGGTAATGTCAGGAATGGTGATCCAGGTAATTCCAGGAATGGTGCTCCAGGTAATGCCAGGAACTGTGCACCAGGTAATTTCAGGAATGGTACACCAGGTAGTTCCAGGAATAGTACACCATGTAATTCCAGGAACAGTGTTCCGAGTAAGCCTTCACCAGTAATGAACAGTTTCACTCATTTCCATTATGGTCCGCCTCCTGTTGGTTTTCATCCAGTTATGCATCAGTTTTCTCCTTTGCCAATGTTTGGTGTCAGACCTGTGATGGATATACACTCTATATATTCCCACCATGATCATTCATTTGGGTGGCAGAATCCTATTAATGACTCACGACTCCCACCATTGCATGGATGGTATGCAAATTATAGTGTCGTCAACCCTGATTTTCTAGCATATGGGAGGGTTGACTGGAACGATAATAGAGAACTGATTGGTGCCCAGCAGTTGGAGAAGAGTGCAGATGGAGGTGTGAATCCAGAGTTTCATGCTATACCTCAGGAAGAGGATCCTGCAGTACTTGCACGAGAGGATGAAATTTGGTTGGGGACATCAAGTCTGCAAATTCAGAATGGTGAGAACCAGTGTGATGTTCTTGGTGATGCTTTAGCAAAGGAACCATCTGAACCGTTCAACAGTATTGCTGAGAAATCACCTAACCTTTCTGAGATACCAAGGGATGATGATGATCGTCTTTTGCTTGTTTATCTCTCCAAGCTTGACATTTCGGCAGAGCTTACTCATCCAGAGTTATATAATCAATGCCTGGAACTTATGGATGTGGAGCAGAACGAAACTGTTGGTGAAGGTTCTTTGGAGCTCCTCTACCTAGAGGTATAAGTTTATAACTGGAATCATGTAGTTTAGCTACTTCTGCTAAGTTTCTCAACCTTAACGCTGACTATTTTATTGCTGTCTTACAGGAGGTTGTAAAAACCCAAGTGGAGCTATCTAAACTTGACTCGGGCGCTTCTCTTTTTGTTGCCATAAACGATTGTGTCTTTCAGGTATGAACATGACCAGATGGTATATAGCTAATACAAAGAAAATGGGATATAGAATATAATTTTTTTTTTCTCGTAAACATGTATAGATTCGCTGACATAGTTGTATTGCGACAAATTTATACACTTGTGCACACACATATATTCAAATTTGACAATTTTAAGCATTGGTATTTTGTTTTGCAATAGCCTAATATTTGGGATTAACGCTTTGATTTGGGATTAACTTGTAGAGAGCCATGTCCTTGTACAAGAAACAAAGGGAAGACAATATGGCCATGCCTCTCCCCTCATTGCCGAACAGACTGATGACATCATTTTCTAGTGGAAAGAACGTGAATTCTGTTCCAAACTGCGACCGAGAGGACCAGGCAGTGCCAGTGCCATCTCCCAATGAGGCCAAACCAGGGCAATTGCTTCCTGCTTGTTCTCCCCCCTATGAGAAGGTAGATGAAGTAGTTCCTGATGTGAATTTGGAGAAATTTTCTGAACCAAGTCCGAGTCAAGTTGTGCATCAGGTGAAAAAGGATACGGGTATGGACGACATTCATCCTGCCATTGAGCATGCATCACAATCAGCTCCTGGATCACCCAGTCACCTGAGCAGGGCCAATGACTCCATAGGCGGTGAACATTCTGCTGGTGGCGCTCAGGAGCAGAAGTTAGCTGTTGCCGTGTTTGATCATATACCTTTCTCAAAAGTGTCTAACGAGGGTGAGATGTCTCATTCAATGGAGTCTCTGTCAGCAAATGTAAGTCGGATACATGGTGCTCTTGAAGTTACACATTGAAACAATTTCTATTCGCTTTTCGATCAAAATTATGCCTCCTCTTATCATATGATTTGTGATTGCTGCCTTTGTTTAGTTCATTCAATCTAGTGCTCTTTTCTGTCGACAAGAACTTACATGGAACGAGTTTACCACCGCGCGGCATTCTGCCATCCTGGTCCAATAATACAATGTTATGTGGAGAGAAATTTACACACGACTTGTAATTATTAAACAGAGACATCACGATAACGGTGAACCTGTTCTATATGAATCATTTTTTGTCATCGCAACGAGATAAAATTATGAGAATTAAAATTACAGTTACAAAATTGAACATGATGTTTTCCGCGAGAAAAGAGTTTTACTCTGCTTTTTTGTAAGATTTGTTGTGCATGAAGAGTTGAATATTACTGTGGAAGAGGTTAGTGGAGGTTAGTGCAAAGAGATCGTGGAAAGTGTCGATGCTGTAGTGGTGGAGTCCAATGTGCCATCCAATATCGACGGGTGTGAGGCGTCGTATAAATCAAGGAATTTTCTTGTCTGCCAAATGATTTCATTATTTTATGTTTACTAAATTATGTGGAATGTCTCATATAAGATTTACGGAATTCGAACTGAAACTACTCATTTTGATTTTGACTACAGGACACCGATAACAAATTACATAATTGACGCATATTTATCTTGACTTAAAATAATCAACCATTCTTAATTGACCAGAAGCAACTAATGGATAGTTTACACATATGCGACATAAGAGGCAATAAAGGACTAGATTGGCTTCTTTCCGACAGATAGAGATAACACTGACTCATTGAATACAGAAAACTTTCCAATTTTTTCCAATTTTCGGATGACCTAAAAATTTGCTACTAAAAGAAGACGGGAACATGATATATAGGATAAATATGAGGCCCAAACTGAAAAGTGTTGCACTCCTTTGAAATGGGTGCATGTACATCATACCTCCTACTGTGGTTGCCAAAGCTTACCAAATAATAATAATGCCTCTAAGATTCAATCATAAACCACATGATATTGAGCAAGCACAAGTGAACACAATAAATAATGGGTTTCGTTAATTTGGTGGATAATCATAGTTCAGACATTATAATTACAAAGTTTGGAACATAATCATCATTAAGGCTGTGTTTATCTATCCATTAGCAAATCAAGCTGAGAAAATAAATATAAAATAAAAACACGCAAAAATCCCTCTTATCTTACGTAACCAAGTAGAACATGGTTCCGGCGGGGGTAAAACAGTCATATCACATTTAAAGCTGAACTACTATATTACCAAATAGTCAACACGAATGGGGTCAAAGGTTTTCCCATGAACAACAAGGACCCATCGGCAAGCTTGTCTTCCTGTATAACTCTCTTTCCTTGTACGGGTACGATTCCATCTCTCTGCCCAATCCTTCGCTTTTAGATTTTTATATTAATTAAACACAATTAGTTCTCTGTCCAAACTATTTCTTTGTTGTTATGCTGCAATTTGCTTGGCATGTATGCTTGTATGCTCAGTCGATGAAATTCATGTAAGTTTTAATCTTTTTTTTTTTTTTGGAGGAATTTTAGTGTCGTGCGATTTTGATTAGATTTATGTTATTTGGATTATGAAGTTTCTTTTAATTAGAATTAGTGTATGCAAATTAGCAGATTCCTGTTGTTTTGTGTTTTTCTGCTCTTTAATTAGAATTAGTGTTTTTTTTTTCTGCTGCTTGTTCTTTTCCCCAGTGTTTTGATGTCTCAGCTTTTGGTGGAGAAATATGGGCTTTTTTTTTATATTAATTTGTGAATATGCTTTTTTGTGCAATAAATATGTGTAGAAAATTCATGGGGATGCAGAGAAATATGTAGTTGTGGATCAAGAGCAGGGTTCGGACTTTGGAGGGGAAGAAATAGTTAAAAGGATAGCTGTTTCCTGTTGGTAAAGTTGATGCCGGATCAGAAGGCGAAGGAAAGATTTGTTTTGTGATTCGAAGTAGTTGTTAATTTTTTCTGAGGCGTTGTTGATTCGGGCTAAGTTAAGTTGTATCCCTCTGCGATATTGGTTAGAGAGAAAAATGGTATTCCTCACATGAAAATTCTTTGATGTTGTCTCAAAGTTCTGGCAAGATAAAGTGGTTTTGCATACTTTTTTCTTTCTATTGTTTATCAATAGTAGTCTTGCAATATCAAATTATGTATTGAATACTAATATATCAGAACATAACTTATTTCTTGGATCGAAAACTAGTAATCCCATTTCACAACATAGTTAATGCGTATGGACGAGTGACTAGAGTGGAATTTTAGATCCACAACCATATTTCTCTGCAGTTTTTCTTCATAGCTCCTTTATATACGATGCTGTGAATGGTGCACAAGTTATAGTATGCTAATTTGCAGTTTGTTATTCTATACGTGCTGATTATCGATTCTCATTAACATGGTATGAACATAGGTCTGCACTCACTTCTAGAAGTGTAAGTAAGCTTCATGGATGATAGTCTTGGAAATATAAAGGTCATCCCAGATCATTTCAAAGCATCTGAACCCAATATCGACTCTCTTCAGGACATAGCTTCATCTATCTCGCGACCAAGAACTGATACTTTTCCTAGGTATTTCTTTTTCTTTGGAGAAAATAAAAGAACAAAAGAAAAAATCACAGCGAAGAGGTCATTCAAATTAAGGGACTGTATGATTTTAATTCGCTTTACTTGATTGGTGTAGCATAGGTCCCGTTCGTGGAGTAGGAGGAAATTAAGAAGTGCAGCATACATGTTGAAATTGAACTTTTTTAGCCTGCGGGGACTGCCATGGGGGTCTAGCACAGATGGTGAAGAAAAGGTTGATTCAGTAGCTCGTTCAGTTCCTTAATTGGGTTTCTGACAATTCCATGTTCCTGACCGCTAGATTGTTTTAACTTGCAGGTTGAGCTAACTGCTGTAGAACTAGAATCACTCCGATCGGAGCTTGCTGATTTAGAAGAGAAGGAAGCTCACTTGAAAGCTCAGTAAGGGAACTTGATGCTTTTACCGTTGAAATGTGATTTACCTCTTTGCACATTACATGATGGTGCCACTTATAACGCTTTTGAACTTTTACAGTTTTTAACTGAGGTCTTTATCGCTTTGTGGTACTGAACCAGGATTTGTTTCCCTTTTAGGATAGGCTTTGAACTGAAAATCTGTCCTCATCGTATCAATCATGAACTGCTTATGTTTTATGCAGATTGGAACACGTTGATGAAATTTTGCGATCTGCTCGTCTCTCTGGCTATTTGTACATCCGAACTGTAATGACTACCCCTAAGTCAATTTTTACTTTGAGCATGTACTTAGTGCATTGCCAATTATGGTTTGCTTATATTTCCTCTTCTCGATCTGATAGAGGTGGAAACCACTACCAGGAGAACCTCCCCCTCTTGATGATACTGACGTTGATGACTGGCTTCCTCGCTTTGTTGTCTTGCAAGGACCGTGCATTTTCTTCTACTTGTTTTCGACAGGTAAATATTCAATGAGTCATAACACCGTGATGTCCAAAAGCGTTATTCTTCCCATACGGACATGAACATATTCTGACCACTGATGAGCTCTTTTTCCAGATCTGAGTCCTCAGGACTCCACCCTATTATCTGATATTGTTGAAATAGGCCCCTTGCCAAGCATTACACGAGACGATGAAGGAACTCGACATGCATTTTGTATATTAACTCGTCAAGGACTGCGATTCGAGTGCTCAAGCGCTTCTAAGGCACAGGTAAGCCAGTTTTTTTTGGTTTTGTGGTGCATTGCTCTTAAAGCTACGCCTTCATCAATCATACGATTAACTTCCCTCTTTTTCTCAGGTGGAGTCGTGGTTGTCTGCGTTACGAACGGACTGCAAATTCGAGAGTTCAGATGCCACAGATCCAAAGGACTCATGTGAGATGCAAAATTAGACAGCTTAGGAGCAGTAAGTTGTATATAGGTAGAAATTTAAAACCAATACTTACATTAGTTAATCTGACCGTGATGTCATTAATTCATTCATATTTTCTGTACATAAGAATTAATAATAGAATCTAATTGAAGCAGCAATGTCATTAATTCTTCTTCCTCAAGTCGCATGTAATACATACAAGCGCTGTAGCGAGTCCCGTCTTTCTGATTATCATTACATGTTTCCTTTTCATTTACTTTGTTTGAATACATATCATTGTCTCTTTCCTCTATAAATGGGTGGCAATGGGTCTTGTTCGGGTTTATCCATGTATATCTGTGTTTGTTCGTGTCAAACCCACGGATTGATCAACACGCAAAACCAAACACGAAAAGTTATTTAGTAAGTAATAATATTCATTAAAAATTTGAGAAAAAAGTTGTCATGTAGTGTTAATCATGTACACATGAGATGAGATGAGATGAAAACATATATTCGTGCGTGCAGGTTCTGAGTCGAATTGCGACGCCTAACTTGATAATAAAGAGCATATAGATAATGATGCAAAAACAGCATAAACACAATTCACTTGCACCACCTAAACAATAATGAATAGAAAATCGCTCTATGCAAAGTGACACGCCAAAGCTTTAAGCTTTGAAATGAAGAAAGATTTGAGGTTGCGTCTTGACTGCAGCTGCAAGAGTCGTTGAAGCAAAGCAGTTGGAGGAATTTTGTGCCAATTTTGGAACAATCAAAGAATGGAAGCACCCAAAAATATCAAATTTGGAACAACCATATTAAGGCTGTCATAGGCCAAGCTTTTTGTGCCAACTTTGTAATTCAAAAATATGCCAAACCTACTGGGATCACCATCCACCAGTGCCTACCTTACAATCACACAATTATATTTCTCACATACGTCGTCTTCAATACAATGGAGAAGATGGATGAGGCGGTTTATCCAACATCATGTAGCATTGCAAAACAAGATCATATACAACATTATCCTCACTACCGGGGATAGAAAAAAGATCAAATTTCGAAAGAGTTGAGTCCTTGCTCATACCCTCCTTCCATGGAGGAGCATACAGAGATATAAAATCGACACAAAGCTTTACTAAGAACATTACAAGCATCTAGGAAAACATTGTTGGAGATCGACAGCACCGCCTCATCCATCTAGGAGGTGCAGTCTGTCAAAACGGAGGAAATGGATGAGGCGGTGCTGGCTGCGGTGAAGAAACAGGTTTGGGCTGGTCCATCTTCCGTAGATGATATTTTCTTCCACTATTTTGACGCAGCTTTCTCCATTGTATTGAAGTCTCTGATAATCCAAAATCTCGGAAAACATTGTTGGAGATGGACAGATATACACATTTGATATTGCCTGGCTTGACTATTGAACTTTCTAATCTAGACTTGCATCGTTTTAAACAAGTGCTCAAATATTTTAAATCATATGCGAAATTTAGTCACAGTCCACCTACACTAGATGATTCCGATTTGGATTATTTGGGTTATATGCATGCGAAAATCATGTCTCCAATACATGCTTGTAATGTTCTTAGTAAAGTTTTGTATCGATTTTATATCTCTGTATGCTCCCCCATGGAAGGAGGGTATGAGCAAAGACTCAACTCTTTCGAAATTTGATCTTTTTTCTATCCCTGGTAGTGATGGTAATGTTGATATGATCCTGTTTTGCAATGCTACATGATGTTGGATAGAAGCCAATCCGATGGCCTTATATGCAATCTGACCATACTTTGGTTGATGTTTACAGCTTTATTTACTTATTGTATTTGCTTATTTGTAAACTTTCGTTTCAGTTTATATATGTTTACTTTGATGCAAGTTGTGTTTTCTTTATTTACTGCTTATTGTCTTTACTAGTGAAGCATTCCAATTGACTATAACCAGTTTATATTCATATTCCAACCATCTTGGCTTTGTTATATATATCTACATAACAATTAAAGTCCTTAACAGGCAAGACAAATAAAGAACCTAAGTTGAGCTTCTCACACTTAAAGGCACAATATTTTGGTTAGAAGTTATATAGCGCAATCTCAATCACACACACACCGTCTACTAGCGGTACTTAGTAGTGGCACACTCTCAATCTCTAAAGCAATATCCATATAAATTTCAAGGCCTACACCCGAGGCCATGTGAATTTATTTGTCGAACACTTTCGCTTCTTTGTTTATTTGATGACTAGCCAAATTTTCTTAGATCATACTAGTGCACTCGAGTCAATGGAGCGTAGCTCTTTCGTGTTGTACCTTTTGAGGGGAAAATTGAAATTTTAGACTGGAGCTATATGGAATGAGGGTAGGGACCTGCAGGAGAGCTGTGACCATAAAACTGGTCAGGATCACATTGTTTGTGATCATCAGGCCACGTTTTGTGCGGGGTAGATTGAGAGAGATGGGTTTGGTTTTGTCAATGAATGGAATGGGGTTTTTCATTCACTTTCTCCTATTTTTCTTCAATAGTCCAGACTACTTAGTACCGGTGAAAAATCGAGGAAATAGTCTAAATACCGGTAAAAAATCGACAGATATTATGGAAATATTGCCGAAAATGAGTAAGAATCCCACAATATTGACACGGAAAAACTGGAACCATTATGTTTGATTTTCAGTTTGAGATCTAGTTTGAGGTGTTTACGGAAGGAAGAAAATGGACATGTTTTGGGTTCTAAAGTGACACGGCATCGTATGAACCTGACGTCCTCATTTCCCTTTGTTTCAAAGGGTGAGCTTTCACTGCCACAAAACATGAGTAAAACGGCTCATGCCACAAAGGAACGAAGTTTGAAGCGTATACATTCTGATTCTGGTTACAAGGTTTCCATGTTTGATCTTCCTATAAGCATATCAATACGAAGAAATTAGGATAACCACCATCGTAACTGTCTGAAATTCAACGAGTTTCACGACTATATACCGTATTGCATGTGTTTCTGTTGAGCCAGTAATCTAGCCATTGCCCCTTCTTTGCATGCCAGAAAACAGCTTTTATGGCCTTATGCCTTGCTTCGGAAGCTTTCAGGAAGCGCTTGAAAATTTAATAGTCTCCTGTGACTTTTGCAAGGAAGGCAATGTGATGTTCCATCTGCGTCAGCAGATAAAACAGATTGTAACGTTTGCAGATCATAAGATTTACAAGGGCTTCTTTTGTTTCGAGTCGACAGACACTGGATGCCCATATTCTTCTTCCTCAAGTCTTTCTGATAACCATTACATGTTTCCTTTTCATGTACTTTGTTTGAATACATATCATTGTCTCTATACTCTATAAATGGGTGGCAATGGGTCTTGTTCAGGTTTATCCATGTATATTTGTGTTTTGTTTGCGTCAAACCTACGGATTGATCAACATGCAAAACGAAACACGAAAAGTTATATATTCGTGCAGGTTCTGAGTCGAATTGCCACCCTAATTTGAGAATAAAAGACCTAATGATGCAAATACTGCACAAACATAATTCACTTCTACCACCTAAAGAATATTTAATAAAAAATCGCTCTATGCAAAGTGACACGCTAAAGGTTGGAATGAAAAAATTGGGATAGGTCCGAAGATGTTTGGCATTGAAGAAAGATTTGAGGTTGCGTCTTCCAGCAGTTGACTGCAGCTACAAGATTCATTTAAGCAAAGCAATTGGAGGAAGTTTGTTGTAACCTAATACTGTTTCATGACAGCTTACAATGTTCGCATGTTTACCAACATCCAGGTCTTCATTGGGGAACACAAAAATTTTACTATGCTCTAGTGTATTCGATACACCGAACCAAAATGAAATACAAACTAAACCAACGAGGACTTTGTTGTACGACAAGGCAGAGCTCTTTTGGGTTGGCCTCAGCATTCACGTTGGAGCTTTTTTGCTCTCAACTCAGTGTGTTGAGTTAACTGACTGTTCCTAAAAGTGGTTCTTTGTAACTCAATTTTTATTATTGGACACCCACAATTAAATTTATATATTTCTCTAGATACCTATGTAAATTTATAATGTTCTTAAATTATCCTTATTTTAAAATAGAAAAAAAAAATTTGCACAACCATCTCAACCGTCTATGGAGACCCATTGCACAAAGAAATTGGAGAAACAATGGCTCTTCTTCTTTTGTTGTAAGTTAAAGCACACCCCAGGTGGCTGGAAAATGGTTGCCCACAAACCCGCCGATTTGAAGGTGGTAGGATAGCCGGTCACCATTAGTTTGGTGAGGAGTTAAAAAAAAGAGGCTTTTCAATTTAGATGCCTCGTTGACCACTTTTATTGATTAAACATCCATTGTTTTAAACTTTTGATCAAAATACTTGTTCTAATTAATTAAGTCATTTTTATTTACAAAATTACACGTATGATATTGGATTTAGTGAAGACTCCTAACTAACAACTAATTGCCTAAAAACTAGGAAATTTAATTACAGATAAATAATTCATATAAATATTTTTTTTTTTGGTATTTATAAAAATACTGATCACCAAATAAAGACGTACCATAACCAAATTAAAACATACCGAAGCCAAACTAAAACATACCAAGTATCAACGCTAAAGGAAAACATATTGATGCCAAATGAAAACGGACCAATGCAAAATTAAAAACGTACCGAGCCAATTTATTTACCGGTACTACACATGTCACTTCAAGTACGTAGTATTTTAAAGTACATGCCTACTGATCGGTCTATATTATATTATATTTTATGGTATTCCAATTTAGCTTTTATGTTTGTTTTTGAGAGAATTTTGATACTTCTTTATATATTTTTGTTATAGGATGGATGAAATCGGCTTTGCGCATTAAATGGACACATTTTGGAGTTTTGGAGCTAAGAAGATTATGTCAAAGTTTTGAGCCTTAATTCTATGCCGTTTGATCGTGAAGAATAATTGAAGATGGATTGCAAAATTCGGCCAAATTCACGTTTTGGGCTTATTTGGTGGATAACTGATCCAGAATGACGTTTTTGGGCTTCGGTTTCTTCTACAAAGTTGTAGAGGACGTTTTTATCTTTCCAACGATATATTATGGGCCTATTTAGGAGCTGATTTGGTCCATCAAAAGAAGGATTTTCTGCAGCAGTCCAAGTCCTTGTTAGGAAAGGATTCTGTAATTGATTTTATTTTTATTTTTGTTTCCTGATTTTTGGGGAAGCCCTTTTTAAGTAGGATTGGGTTTTTCTAGTAATATAGACAGTTGAGTTTTCTAGGGTTGAGCGGGAGGACGAATTTGGAGATAAAAAGTGTGGGAACTCGGCTCAACTTTGCTACAATGGTGTTTTCTAAACTTTTATTAATTTATTTTATGATTTCAATTACGATTATGCGTAACTAATTCTCTTTCTAGGGTGAGGCCTTGAGCCTTTAGCATGAATATATAGTTTCTTTTCAATTGCTTATGATTTTATGCATGTTACTTTGAATTGTCAATCACCGGTTTAAACTATCTATTTATCTTAATGCTTGATCACCATTAGGATGTGTAGACAAGTAATTGGATGCAATTTATGTTGGAATATCACCCTTAAATTGGCTAGGGCTTCTTGTGATTGATAATTGTAAGTTCACTTAAGGCGAATATCACGCTCTTAAGGGTTGCATGGTTTTTCAAAAGGTTTTCACAAAACTTAATGAGTCTTGCATGTTCATATTTGATCTGAATATCACAGACGGGTTGCATGTTAGATATATGTTCTAGCTAGAATATCACTAGTAGAATATGCAGTAGGAAAACCTAACCTTCAAAGTGCATGTGTAATTCATAAGTAATTGGTAGAACTATATAGGATTGTTATTGGTGATGGCTGAACTCTAGGGTTCCTTATCTTTGATTTTTGAGACTTGTTGACGATCTTTATTTTCGATTATTTAATTTCCTGCGAATTTCCATTTAATTTTATTTTAAATTCATGATCACAACTTTCTATCTTTTTGTATTAAATAATTAATTGAGAATCCGTTCTAAATACAAGTTATTTATATCAGTCTCTGTGGAAACGACCTTGCTTGAGTTGCTATACTACAATAACCTTGTACTCTTGCAAGTATTTTTAAGTGATTTTTGCTTGGAATTTGAGTGTGGTAAAATTGCTATCACCTACTGACACAAAATTAACTTTTTAAAATGGATATGGAATTAAATGTACCAGTCAACATGTATAAAATCGGTATAAAGAATATGTATAAAATCAAACGTATCACAACCTAACAGAAATGTACCAATCCACGACATTTACTAAATCATACAAATCAAAAACTAAAGTTAAACGTACCAATCAACAATAAGTCCTAAATTATACATACGAGACCAAGATATAGATTAAAAAAAATTTATTTTGACAAAAAAAATATATACATTTAAACATATATTATTTTGGTGATTAATTAAATCAATTACTGTCAATATATTAATAAATAACTAAAAAGATAAATTTAATCTTTATTTCTGAAAAACACAAAAATGACATGTAATTTAAATAGATTAAAAAATGTCGATGTGTCTATTGGTCAAAGCACTTTGGTCAAATCTTGAAAATAAACATATGTATCGGAATCTAATTTCCTCTTAAAAAAAAGATAATAGATAGCGGATAAAGAGTAGGGGTGGATGTGCACCCACGAGTGAGAGAGTTGAGTAGTGGCTGCAACACCCTAAAATGATTTCGCTTCAAAACCTAACCCGTTCATTTTTATTTTATTTTTAAAATGCTAAGAATAATTCCCTAAAATTTAGTTGGATATTTTGGTAAGTTTAACAATGGGATACAATTGTCATTAAAATAAGAAACATTTGTGGGTATCCAAAAATAAAAAATGGATGTACAAAATACCACTCGTTCCTAATTGTATTCTTAAACAAATTATAAGAATTCAATTTTTAAAATTGAAACTAAAAGTTCTTAAGTGCAAAATCCGCAAAATTATAAGGATGTAGTTTGGCCAATTCTCAAATATATATCATTAACTTAGGACTCATTTGGAAGTGTTTTTCAAGCGATTGAAAGCACTTTTAGAGAATATTTTTTGGTTTCGAAAGCACTTAAAGTGTTTCATTACTTCCTGCAAGGAGCACCAGTTATGTGCTTCTTGCAAGAAGCACTTCAAGTGCTTTTCCACAATTCACTTGCATTTTTACTAAGAATTGGTTCCAAAAACATTTTCACCAAAAGTACTTTCAGTTATTTTAAAAGTATTTCCAAACAAGTTCTTAATGTAGACCACTTGAATCACATAACTTGTTTCTTCATAGAACAATGTGTGTAAGATGAACTAATAAAATCATAATAAAAAATGGATAAAAACACTAACATTTTTAGTCTCTCACATGCTGTTATTTTTTTTAATACATTCATATTGTCTGGGTAGTGGGCTAAACCTCACAATGGGCTAACCATAATAATTTGGTTCGAATTTGCCTTTAGCGGGAATCAAACCTAAGACCTCTCACTTACAAGTGAAGAGGAATGTCACTAGGCCATAGTACTAAATGGTCTCACACACCGCTATTTAATCATAATTGTTATAATATGTAGTTGTTTTCTAGTAGAAATTTTACGCCTTGGAATTGTAGTTGCTCCATACTTTGTCTTGCTGAATAGTTTGGAAGTCGTTAAATTTTCAGATCCCATGTTTCGAATCCTAGCTCCATCCCTGATTGGCAAAAATAAAAAAATGTATGAAACGGTAAACAAAATGTGAAAATCGTCTCCCAAAAGAAAAAAATCCCAAAGGGAGACAAGGGACCCTCAAAAATAAAAGTTATGGGGTGGTGGGTTACCTACTTTGTTTTGCATAAATCACCAAAAGCATATGCTAGCTATGTGCGATTTTTCACCCTTGTTATCCAAAAGAAGATCTAATAAGATAGGTGCAAGTTTCGTAGGCTTTTTGTATTTTTCACCCTTGTCACCCTTGTTTTGACCTTTTACCACTGGCCACGGAAGGAAGTTTCGTAGGCTTTTTGTATTTTTCACCTTTTTCCATTGGAATTTGGAGGTAGTCGTCGAAGGCTTTTGAACCCACTAACTAAAGGCAATCCATATATGTACGTAAAGTATCATATAATGCAAAGAAGCTTCTAATTTCGGTATTTCGCTTTTTCCATTGACAATGGACAACGAAAAGAGATGCCTCCTTTATTTTTCATTTTCTAAGATTTAATTAATTATTTTCTTTACAACCAACACCTAAATTTTGTACAGAAAATTTAACTCAATGAAATAAGCCAAAGCTTTTAAATCAAGTTAAAACTAATGGAAAAAGTGTCACGTTTTTTTTATACAAGCGATAGTAGGAATGAGAAATCAAATCTAGAACCTTAAAGTACAAAACTAAACACTTTAAGCCACTTGTGTTACAACTTAACTTGCTAAAAGTGTTACATGTTGAATGCCTTAGAAACAACAGTTATTAGCAAATATTTAGCTACTTGGGACGAATGAAAAAATAAACATGGAAAGTAATTGAAGTGGTTAATAGTGTATACTCATGCAAATGAGATTTCAATGTCACATTCCCATTATCCCATGTCTTACTTGTGAAGGGGAAAAAAATCCCCTTTTATTCTTTAAACTTTTATTTTTTTATTATTATTTACATTCGATATGTTGAAAAAAAAAATTCAAGTGTTTTATATTGAAGTGGGTATTCCACGTATTATAAAATAAGTAAAAAAATACAAAAAAAACATATCATTTTCTTTATAACATATCATTTTCTTCACTTATATTACTACGTGTAGAATATCGCTTAAAATATCCGGTACTAAAATAAATCTAAATGATATGTTGTCGCACCATACCAACCGCACCGCACAGTAGAGAAGCCCACGCCCACCTAAATGGGCAATTGTAGACCAGTAGGTGGATCGTACGCATCGTATCGCATTCGCATTGGCATTCGTTCCTTACAATTCGGATAGGTTTTTCGACTTACTAAAGCACAAGCTAAAAGCTCTCTCACTCCCTCGCACATTACACACTCTCTCATCTCTCTCTCTCTCTCAACCTTTCAGCTGAATTGGAAAAATGAGGTCTCAGATTTGCAGATCCGCTTCCAGAGCTGCGAGGTCCTTCCTCTCCGCTCCCAAGGCCTCCTCCCGTTCCTACTCCGGTAACGTTTCGTCTCCTCTCTCTTTTCACCTGATCTTTTCAACATTGGTTCGCATCAGCTGTGTATGTTATTGATTTCAGTCAACTGTTTGATCCTCCCCATAAATTTTGAATTCCATTGATCGATCGTTAATCTCTGAGATCAATCAATGGAAGTCGAGGTTTGACCAAGAAATGTATGGATTTTGTTGTTATTGGATTGCTTGGATGATTCAACTTTTCTTACCTTTTCATGAATTACTTTCCCGTCAAAACATTTTCATCTTTTTACATGAATCATTTTTTTTTTGGGAAATTTTTATTGGGTTTTGCTTGCTTCTTTTTTACCTGATCTGTCGTCTCTGGATTTGACATCGTGGATCACCGATCTTGTGGGACCCACCTACGGACGGTCGATGTGCCGATTGTTTGATTTTGATTCCATGGTTGATAAGTAGGAATGTAGCTGATTTAATACTCAACGTATAAAGATAATGAAAGTTTGATTGTCTAAGTGAATAGAATTGCAGCATTGCTTCCTATCAACTGTTTTACACATAAAGGTTGTGGCTTTATGTATGTTAGTCTGATCCCACATCAAAAGTCAGTGATTATTTTACTTGTTTTACCCGCGAAAAATTTAAGATGATGTTTGTGTTTGTGTGAATTGAACTGCAATATTTTTGATCGTGTACCATGATGTCCGCATTGCAGAAGGGCGAGCTGTAGCTACCGCGGCAGCTGTAGCTTTGGGTTCAAGGGCACCTTTCTTTGCTTCAAGTTTTGGAAGATCTGGTTCTGACAATGCATCTAGAGGGTGGATTTCTGGAGCCCTTGCCATTCCTGTAGCAGGTACAGAGGAATAAAACTCTATTTCATTTTCCATTTATTCGTTTTATCGTGTTATGATTTTTGCTTTGCTTTTAAATGTGCTTTTTGATGCTGCTTATGAATGTCTGGTCAACTAACACAATTATTTCAATTGTTCAATTGTGTTTTTTAGATTGTTGGATTTTGTTTCAAAAGTGTGACCTCTGTTTGTGTTGCTATACAAACAGTTTAGAAGGACATGATGCTTTCAGATGTTAGAAGTACAGTACATTATCTTAAATTTTATGTCGATAAGTTTGGGTCGAAATGAAGAGGGGCCTTGTCCCTTGCCCAAGTTTTAGCATTGTGGCTTCCGGATCCTCTTCAACAACAATTATACTGTGCTTAAGCATAGTAATGGGTTGGAATTGTTTCACTTTGGATGTTTTATGGACTTGTCTTTCTTCCGTAATTTCTTCCAACCTGACAGTATACATGAACCCCAAACATATGTTACCCACCATGAAACTTCTGCACTAATCAAATTTTATGTAGTTCTATTTATGTTTGTGGGTTCTTCTTCTCTTTACTTCCCCTTCCTGTCTTTTTGTCTCTCACGCACACATGCATATCCGCACTTGAAAACCATCTGTGCATTTCCTAGTATTAAAGTTACTAGAAGGACATCTTTGTAATAGCATGGCCTGGGTGATTCTTTTAATTTCAGTCTCTACAAACTGTAATCCTGACACATACTTTGCTTTCTTTTCTCTGATTTCTCTAGCTTACATGCTCGTTGACCAGGAGGTTCATGCGGCCGAGGTACTTTGAATACCTTCTGTGCCATTTTTACTCACTGTCAATACGTCTTTTCATTCTGTTTATTTACAAATATCTCATTCTGTAACCAGTTGGAACGCACTTTCATTGCTATCAAGCCAGATGGAGTTCAAAGAGGACTTGTAAGTTAACTGTTTGACCTGGGATTGTTCCCTGAAGCATGTGCTATGGCTTCCATGTCATGTTTTATACCTTATTTGTGCTAAGACTTTTATTTCTTTGATTCCAGATTGCAGAAATCATATCTCGATTTGAGAGGAAAGGTTTTAAACTCGTAGGCATCAAAGTGGTTGTTCCTACAAAGGATTTTGCACAAAAGCATTATCATGATCTGAAGGAGAGGCCATTCTTTAGTGGCCTCTGTGACTTCCTCAGTTCCGGCCCTGTTATTGCAATGGTTAGTAGGACTGTAATATGCTTGAATATGATAATATCCTTTCATCTGGCCAATCTCATATTCCTAATTCTTGCAGGTCTGGGAAGGAGAGGGTGTGATCAAGTACGGTAGAAAACTTATTGGAGCTACAGACCCCCAAAAATCAGAACCCGGTACTATCAGAGGCGATCTAGCTGTTGTTGTCGGGAGGTAATAACTCGATCTTGAGTTTTTGAAAATTTTATCGCATTAGTACTTCACTTCTCGAACTACATCCTGTTACCATCATCTTCTATTTAGTTTTTAATCTCTGTGTATTGTTCCCTCCAATTCTAACTTCGATGCCACAATGCCATGCAGAAACATCATCCACGGCAGCGATGGTCCAGAGACTGCCAAGGACGAAATCAACTTGTGGTTTACACCAAATGAGTTGGTCAGTTACACCAGCAACCAAGAGAAGTGGATCTATGGAGTCAACTAATCAAAGTTTTTGTTTTCCTCGATGTTCCGGCGATTTAGGTCTCCCGCGGGAAGAGGGGGGGGGGGGGGGAGTAGAGATTATTGTTAGAATAAAATTGTTTTGAATTTGAGGGGAGTGAAATCTTTTGCTGTTTGTTTAGTACTCTACTCAATAGAATTCTTCACTGATTTCCAATAATCTTTTACCTCAGTTTTGCTTCGTAACTTCGGAGATGCGTATTACTTGGTCTACTTGTTCACTTTTCACCTAAAGTCTTTGGAAATGTTTACGATAGTGGTTTTATTCAAATTCGAATGGAAATGTTTACATATTTGGCAAGAAAATTAGACAACTATTCACGAAAAAGAGTCTACTCCATCTATGAGTACCTCTGCTTTTTTGGTACACAAGAAGTTACCGAGAGTGCCGCTCTGTTGCATCCCCGAGGAGTATAAGTATACTCGAGGGATTCCAGATGTTTTGCTAGCTGCCAGGTGTCAAAATTAATTCCCACAAGATTGGGCTGGAGTCCGATTCCACAACCACAGCCTCTGCCTGTAAACGACCCAAGAAATTAAAAACATTTGACACGTAACAAATTACCGAAATTTAAAAAATAGAAAATTTTGAGGATTACAGTAAGGAATGCATATATTTATACTAGGGTAAACTGTCGTTTGACCCCCTGAACTATTATTCTAGTTGAAATTGACCCCCTGAACTATTTTTTTGGTAAATTGACCCTCTGAACTATTTGAAATTAGCCAATTAACCCCTCACCGTCAGATTCAGCGAAATTTCATCCACTTTGTTGTCAAATACTAACACGTGTCGTATTTTAATTGGTAGATCTAGCTGACATTCTAACGAATTAACAGCAAATTGAATGGAATCTAGCGGTAGGGGGTAAATCTACTAATTTAGGAAAGTTTAAGGGGTTAATTTACCAAAAAAATAGTTCAGGGGGTCAATTTCAACTAGGGTGATAGTTCAGGGGGTCAAACGGCAGTTTACCCTTTATACTATCATCAGGATTACAGTAAGAGTTTGAAAACCCCAGGATTACGGTAAGAGTTTGAAAACCCTAGATACAAGGAGATATCACACACTACAAACATAAAGATTACACGCAGATGTACAACAAACATTTGAAAATCAAAAACCCTAGAAACTAGGAACAGCCAAAAGATCAAAGTTTGAATTGAAAGAAGATTTCTCAAGGCGCGAGAATCACCCTTGGATCTCGACTTCGTCTAACATCCTTATCATTGTTAATTTAGGTTTCCTTGGCGTTGGCAATATAAATTAGGCGCTAGTGTTTACTCTCTTTCTTCATTCCCACGCAATCGTCTCTGTCATCTCCCTTCAACCCAGCGATTTCCTGCCTTTAATACCGTCTTCGATCCGCCGCCTTCAACACCGTCTCCACTGCCAGTGATGTCTTCCTGTTCCGGAATTGAAGAGCAAGATTTGATAAAGAAAAAGAAGAAGGAAGCAAAGGCAAAAGAGAAAGAGTTGAAAAAAAAAAGAAAGCTTTAGAGAAAGCTCTGCAGCAGCAAGCATGGACTGCTGCTTCTACTTCCACGAGTAAAAAGATAAGGAATGCAAGGACTTGGGACGACGAAGACGAAAACGCCAAGTACCCGGACACTCCGTCCGGCGAGAAGAAAAAGCTGGCGAGTTTAATGACGAAAAGATACCATCCGAGCGCCGTAGAGAAGTCGTGGTACGAGTGGTGGGAGAAAACAGGGTTTTTCGCAGCGGATGCCAACAGCTCCAAACCTCCGTTTGTGATTGTTTTGCCGCCTCCTAATGTGACCGGTACCCTTCATATAGGCCATGCTTTGACTGCTGCCATTGAGGACACTATGGTTCGATGGCGGAGAATGTCCGGTTACAACGTTGTGTGGGTGCCTGGAATGGATCACGCAGGGATAGCAACGCAGGTGGTTGTCGAAAAGAAACTCATGAGCGAAAAACAGTTGACCAGACATGACATTGGACGTGAGGAGTTTGTGGCTAAGGTTTGGGAATGGAAGGAAAAGCATGGGAGCAAGATTTTACAGCAGCTCCGCCGCTTGGGGGCTTCTTTGGATTGGTCTCGGGAGTGTTTCACGATGGATGAGAAGAGATCGAATGCTGTGACGGAGGCTTTTGTGAGGCTTCATAAGCAGGGGCTTCTCTACAGGGACAATCGCATAGTGAACTGGGATTGCTTGCTGCGCACGGCAATATCCGACATTGAGGTGGATTACATTGATGTGCAAGAAAGGACATTGCTTAGGGTTCCTGGATACGAGAATCCGGTTGAATTCGGTGTGCTAACTTCGTTTGCTTACCCTCTGGAGGAGGATTTAGGAGAGATTGTGGTGGCTACTACTCGAGTGGAAACTATGCTTGGTGATACTGGTATAGCTGTGCATCCCAACGACCAGAGGTATCGACATCTCCATGGAAAACATGCCATCCATCCTTTCAACGGAAGAAGGATTCGTATAGTGTGTGATGAAATTCTTGTTGATCCAGAGTTCGGGACTGGTGCTGTGAAGATTACCCCTGCTCATGATCCTAATGACTTCAATGTCGGAAAGCGCCATAACCTTGAGTTTATTAACATCTTTACGGATGACGGAAAAATAAACCAGGAGGGTGGAGAATTTGCAGGAATGCCGCGTTTCAAAGCCCGAGAAGCAGTTGCCGAAGCTCTAAAGAAGAAGGTATGTATTTCACAGTACTACTACTCTCATTTGAAACTAATAAACTGCTGATATATAAGGCGTGTTGAAACTCCGAATTTTACTTTGCTTAAGTAAACAATCTAAATTGATGAAAAAATAATAATCAGACAATGAATTTTGAAGTTTTTGCATTTTCTTCATCCCTGACATTTAACATAATTTACTTGTAATTGCATCACTTCTCAACATCATCAGTTGCTTCGCAATCTTCGTAGTTGTAAAAAACCATCTATTTGCGGCATTTTCTTTATTTTGTTATGGAAGTTTTGGTGATAATTTTCTCATGGAATTTTAGGGCCTTTTCAAAGAAGCAAAGAACAACGAGATGCGTCTTGGAATTTGCTCTAGAAGCCAAGATGTCGTAGAACCCATGATAAAGCCCCAATGGTATCTTAAATGCCGCAGTATGGGAAAGCAAGCCCTTGACGCTGCCGTAGACGATGAAAATAGGAAGCTTGAGATCATCCCAAGGCAGTATACTGCTGAATGGAAAAGATGGCTCGAGAACATTCGCGATTGGTGCATCTCAAGGCAACTCTGGTGGGGTCACCGTGTTCCTGCGTGGTATGTTGTTTATGAGAGTGATGCACCGGAAGATTTTGGAGTGGTGGACACACGATGGGTGGTTGCAAGAAGTGAGGATGAGGCTCGAGCACTGGTTAGTGATTCATATGAGGCGGGGAAGTTTGAATTGATTCGGGATCCTGATGTGCTCGACACATGGTTTTCATCTGCTCTCTTCCCATTGTCAGCGTTTGGTTGGCCGGATAACACGGAGGATCTTAAAGCTTTTTATCCGACTTCAGTTCTTGAAACCGGGCATGATATTCTCTTCTTCTGGGTTGCACGTATGGTAATGCTTGGGGTGACATTGAGTAGCGGCAACGTACCTTGTACAAAGATATATTTGCACCCGATGATTCGAGATGCACATGGGCGTAAAATGTCAAAATCCTTGGGGAATGTCATTGATCCGCTCGATGTAATAAACGGTATTGAACTCGAAGGTCTGCGAGCGAAGCTTTTAGAGGGAAACTTGGATGCCAAGGAAGTAGCTATCTCTGAACAAGGGCTAAAGAAGGAATTTCCTCATGGGATTTGGGAATGTGGTGCAGACGCTCTCCGTTTCGCTCTCGTGTCTTATACTGCTCAGCATGACAAGATAAATCTGGACATCCAAAGGGTTGAGGCCTATAGTTCTTGGTGTAATAAATTGTGGCAAGCCGTACGATTTGCTCTAAGCATGCTTGGGGATGACTATGTTCCACCCGCAAGTCCTTTAAATCCAGATGTGTTTCCGTTTAGTTGCCAGTGGATACTATCCGTACTGAATAAATCCATATCCAAAACTGTTTCGTCATTGGAATCATACGAGTTATCAGATGCAGCAACTGCAGTTCACGCGTGGTGGCAATATCAGTTGTGTGACGTGTTTTTGGAAGCTATCAAGCCGTACTTTTCTGGCAACAATCCAAAGTTTGTGTCCGAAAGAGGATTCATGCGGGACACCCTATGGCTTTGTCTTGACAATGGGCTGCGGTTGCTTCATCCATTCATGCCATTTATCACAGAAGAATTGTGGCACCGTCTTCCGTCTTCAGGGGATCAAAACAGGGCAACGTCAATTATGATATCCGAATATCCATCCGTTAGAGAGTGCTGGACAAACGAAAGGGTGGAGTCTGATATGAACCTTGTAGAGTCTGTTGTGAAATCTCTCCGTTCACTTGTAAAAGAAAGTTGCGAAAGGCATCCAGCTTTTGTGATTTGTCGAAAGGATTTGGATTGGGAGATAATTCGCAGCCGTCAACTGGAGATTGAAGCTATTGCACATTTGTCATCTTTGAAGGTACTCGGTCAGAGTGAGGGTGAGAAAGCCGCCCTCACAGAATCCACTGAATACATGATGTCTGATGTAAATGAAAATCTTTCGGTTTTTCTCAAGGTTGCAAGAGTGAAGGCAGACCCCGGAAAGATCCGTGAGAAGATGGAAAAACTCGTGCTCGAACAGGAAAAGCTATGGCTGATGATAAATTCTCGTGGTTACGAAGAAAAGACATCGGAGAAGATTCGACAATCTAATGCTGACAAGCTAAACTCCTTGGACAAAGAAATTATGTCTTTGGAAAGGCAACAATGTGAGGCCTAGAACCCTTCTTTCTCTTTGCTTGCGGGCTGAGATTTGATATTTGTTGATATAATTATATTTTTGTGAATATTATAGTTTGATTTGCTTTTAATATATTCATATGTTTTTAATACAAAGTACAAAACAGAAGCAGGAAATTAGGTTCGGTTTGCCATGAATTGTGATACGAAAATGTTTCTGCAGCTATTTTACTAAGGACTGGAAAATCGTGGATAACTGAAACTTGTCGAAGGCTCTCTCTATGCCGGATAAAGCTTGTCGAAGAGTTGTAAGCTGGTCGATGACCACAGCGAAGCCGGTACTAGTCCATTTGGGTTTTTAGTTTTACCAATCATTACCAAATATCTTCGAAACATACAATAATTCCTTCACATTAGCAGTGCTTAATACATATTGCCACAAGAGATTAGGTTGGCTATCCCCATGATTTATGACAATGAAAAGCGAGGCTACATTTTATATCCTTAATACTACAATAAACGGAACAGATAAACCAGATATTCCGATATCCTTAAAACGAATATCAATTGATCATTCAGTTCTTATTATACAGATCCTGCTGCAATCACAGGCACTGAAAAGTGTCCTCAGACGCAGGAGACGCAAAGGTTTTGAAAACTTTCTTACCATTAGAACTTTTCAGTCATGCAAGAGGCATGGTAATTTATTATTTACATATAATTAACAAACTAACCGAACGATTAATGTTGCTGAAATTGCTCAAGTGAATAAATTGTGGTACATAGTAACTCTGTTTTCTACCACCTAATTCACTACTATTTATTTAAGTACTACCTATGTATATACCTTGGCCAGCCTCATCATTCATCGCAGAATTAAGTATATCGATCGATATGGCTCATCCACCTCGCTATATTGGGTTTGCCAGTGTAATTATCTTGCTTTGTGCAATGTTATTAGCAGCCAAGGCTCAGACGGCCTTGAACTGTGCCACTGTGTTTCACGAGTTCAGCTTTTGTATATCGTTTGTCGGGGGATTGTTTTCTGAACCGTTGAAGCAGTGCTGTGACTCCATCAAGACTTTGAATGCGATTGCCAGACGTGATGAAGGTGGTCCGCAGATGATCTGCGAATGCATTGAGAACTTGTCTTATTGGAACAACGTCTCTTTCGATGCCTCCCGCACCCAAGATCTTCCTGCCAAATGCCAACTGCACTTGAGTTTTCCCATTTCTAATAGCATGGATTGCTTCAGGTAACGTTAATTCTTTCTCGTCTCTCATGAACCACATCTATTGATCACATTAATCCCGGTGCCTACATCTCTCACGAAATCAAGTGGGATCTACATTTACGTACGTACATGAGAGAGAGATGTGATTAACAATTAACCCAAGTTTATCTTTTTTTCTGCAGGGTTCACTGAGAGGATTGGTGGGAGAGAAAAAAAAAAAGGTGGGGAGGCCTCAGGCCGGGGAGTTGCAAATAATTCAAATGATCCTCCACGGCAGCCAACAACAACATCGAAAAGAAATAAAAGGAGCGTTCTGTTCTTGTTTTGTTACACATTAATAATAATTTAGCCCAAATTGCGCTAGTGGTTAGGGCGTTCTTCTTCAATCCCTATGTTCGAGTTCAAACCCTCGTTAGATTAATAATATCGCTTTTTGATAAAATTTAAAAATAAAATAAAATAAACAAGGTTTAGTAAGTATATATACATGTGATGGTTATATTTAATTTGCTTTCTTCTTGCCTTTCTTGTTCTCGTGTTTGTTCTGGTTCTTGCCCTTTTTCTTCCCTGGGTTTCCAGTTTCATTGCTACCACACTGGGACCCAGAAGCAGCGGCGACTTGCTTGTTCTTGCCCTTGTTCTTCCCCTTGTTCTTCCCCTGGTTTTCAGTTTCCTTACTGCTGCCACGCTGGGATCCAGAAGCAGCGTCAGCGTGGCAAGACTTTAAACTTGACTCGTTGGAGGCGGAATGTTCCTCACTATTAAACTGGGGCATGTCCAAGGAGAGTGGCCAGGTCTTGGGAACTTCCAGACCACTGGTCACAGATGACAAAGAGAAATCAAAACTACTTGAGAAATTCAAAAATATTTAGAAAATTTTGTGTCTTCATATGATGTTCAGCAAAAACACTCGGATGAAAAATAGCATACCCCTCAAGACATTTCTCATTGCAGCGATTGATAAAATCGTCTGTATATCTCTTCAAGAAACCCTCCAAACGATTTACCAATTTCGGGATATCCTCTAGAGGCAGTATGTCCCAAATCTTTAACACTTGAATGTATTTCAACTCCTTCGCAATGTCAGTCGTGCAAACAATATGTAGACCTTCAACTTTATATTGCCTCAAAGTTGGTAATGAACTTCCACAAATTGCCTGTACATTTCTCTTCTTTGGCCTCCAGCCACTGGAAAGGTTCGATAGAAGATTTAGCACTGACTTCTTCAAACGGACTGACGTCAGTTTTTTGAACGACTTCAGGAAGTTATCACTGAAAAGTACCTAAAGATTGAGGGAAGGGAAAATTATAAAAATTAATATAGAAGAAATCTCTAAGCAAACAGAAAGTCCTTCCAAGAGCTTTACCTTCCATCTACAACTTTTGAAAAGTATGCTGTCCGGATTAAGCAAATCATCAAATTGGCCAAACTCTTTCTTAACCTCTATTATGGCCTTGGCCAAATCCGTGTCCTCGTCAGCATTAAAGAAGCATTGACGACTCTTGGCATCGAGGATCAAGGCTTGCCAAACGGATTCACTATTCCATAGAGTTCTTTCATTTCCCAAAATCCAGAGACAGTGCCTGAAGTCAATAGAGAACAGTTGTTCTAATCACCAAAGTGATTGTTGACTAACAAGGATGCAAAACAGCAAAAGCATGCAATTTCAAGAAGAAGAAGAAAAAAATACCTGGCCCTCGTAAGAGCGACATTAATTCTCTGTGGTTTTGATATAAAATCAAGCGTTTCATGACTATCTGATCGTACAGTGGACATAATGATTATGTCCTCTTCGCCTCCTTGGAACCCGTCAACAGTCTTCACCTTCACTGTAAAGCCATCGAGCTTATCATACTTCCGTCCAAGTTTGTCCTGGACTTGAACAACTTGAGCAGCATAAGGAGATACCACACCAATGCTGAGTTTGTGTTTTAAAACTTGCCATTCTGTATACAAAGAAAAAGCCAACAGACAAATTCACTTTCAGTTTTATCCAAACCAAGCATGAAATAGAACATCAGGAAATTAAAATAACCGAAAATATTGAATTTAGAACTTGAGCATGGCTCCCCGGCAAGACATACTTTTGTACAAATTCCGCAGTATTTTCAAAACAATGGCAACCTCAACCATATTTTTTCGACTACGCCCATCCTCATCTTTCTCATCTCTTCCACCAATTACATTAATAAAAGAATAAGGACCGAACATCGACCCTGGAAGATAGTGTTTCTCATAGCTTCTTTTACAAACATTTGGAGCGTCCAGGAGCATCTGATGATAGAAATTTGAATTTGGGAAGAAACTTATTGATGGATGCATTCTGTATTGCATATTTAGAAGGTGTTTTGAGTGACCCATCAAACTCAACCTCTCAAACAAGCTTCTTGCAAAACCAGCTTCATCAGACACCTATGGAAGAAAAGAAATAGGACATAAACGCAAAAGAATAAGAGTGAAATGAAAAGTAGCATCAACGTACCTTGCTTTGCACCGTAGCTGGTAACTGACATTCATCACCAACAAGAACAGCATGCTTCACACCTCGAAGTTGCAGGGGGATAGTTGATTCGCACTCTTTCAATTGTGCAGCTTCATCAATAACAACAAGGGTCAGTGGCTCCATTGCCACTCTATGCAGCTTATATGAACTGGATGCAGTGCAAAATATTAAGGAAGCTCTTTGAAAACAGAAATCCATTACAGATCCTTGTTTCCTAACATTTGGAAGGTTAAGCCCTCTAAGAGAATCCTGTAGAATATGTAATACTGAAAGGCATTCTCTTCTCTTCGTGTACAAAAGAAATGAGTTATCCATAAATGTCTCAGGCACATCTTCAACTTCTAAATGAGAGAAAAGCTCTTCCACCGCCTCAGAAACAACATTACCTTGCGACAATAAAAATTCAAAGGAATCAAGTAGGCCCATGAGGGAAGCCATATTTTGGAAATTATGTTCCACGTTGTAATTTTTGCCTATATGAGTACAGAAAGTAGAAATGCAATGTCTTAGGGGTAATGCAGTAGCAACAAATCTCTCTATGAAAAACTCAAGAAACGATTTGCACTTCCCCTTGCTAACTTCACTGTTTTCACTACCAATATTCTGTTCTTTCTCTTTGGCTAACTCATTTTCCGCGAAAATATGGTAATGAGAAGCACAATCTTCCAGAAAACCTGTCATGGAAGCAAAGCAACTGCTCAAACCAGTCAATGGCCCCAAGCACTCGCCAAGCCTTTGGACACGGTGCTCCAAATATATATCTTCAATGTGCGAACCAACTTTGAGTCGCTCCTTGTTCCCAAAGAGAAGAATTTGTCCCAGAGGACAAAACAAAGCATTGGACTCTGCTTCAGTCACCATCTTTACAACACGAGAAGCCACATCAGTTATAGCAACATTTGTTGGGGCACAAATGAGAGTCCTACAGTTCATCCGTAACAGAGTAAAAAGTAGAGTAGCGGTGGTTTTAGTTTTTCCTGTCCCAGGAGGACCCCATATAAGTTGCACACCAGACTTGGAATCACAATGCAGCATTTCAAGACAGGCCGCAACTGCACCTTTTTGTGACTCATTCAATCCAGAAGATAAACTCTCGGCTAACCACTCATCCCGGATGTCATGATTCGTTTCAGAACGAAGGTGATAGTTTTCCTGAGCCTGTTACCAACATAAGAGTTTCAGTCAATTCCAACAATATAAAACATCAGTGTTGAAATGCTAGCCAACCTGCACAAAACCAACAATATTGATTCTTAAGGTCTTACCCCAGACTCGGTGAACAAAACTTGCTTGATAATCTTTAGATTTCCGAACATGTTCAATGATTTCCATATTCTGCCATTGGGGATTAAATTCACCAGGAATACTAAAAATAGTGACTTCCGAGCGCTACCTCCGTCTTCAAACTCCTTTGATGCCTTGACTTTGAAATAAAGAGAAGTACTATCATCCTCGTTCTCATGTCCTGAGACACTAGTGACTGATACAAAAGCCCATGATCTCCCGAACCTTTGTAAATCAGAAACAGTTCCGGGTTTAGCATCCGCTAAGATAAAAAGATCCCCCGGCAATGTTTTGTACGGTTCCTTTCCACGATCACTGAACCTGTTTCTCCAGTAATCAACCTTGACAGCATATAGTTTCTTCCCGAACGGTCTCGCTTCTTCAAAAGCAACTACTTCAGCAAATGGTGCTCTGTAAATAGTTTTCATGCTGGAATGCACTTGTGCTCTAGTTTCCTCCAACAGAGGGAACAAATAAGACCCAAAATAATGCCCAACGGATTGAAATGATTTCGGAATCTCTTCCACCTAAAAAAGATAAAAGTTCAAAAACATTACAATGCAACAGAAATTAGAAACCTAAATTAAGAAAATATCTTGTATATTATAAAACAATCCTCTCGCGCTCGCAGTAGGCTTCGAGATTCAGGACCAAAGCTATCAACTCGTTTATTAAGGTGGTACAAAGTTTTCAACTTTCTGTGGGTCTTTGCAAGTAAGCATTCCAAAAAAAGATCATCAAAATTTTAAGAAAATAAGAAAGCAACCGCCTTTTAGTTACCAAAACTCAAAAATCATAACAATGCAATAGATTCAAGATTCAAGTCCAAAGCTTTTAGCTTTATAAATTGTTCATTAAGACCTGGTGTGGGTTCAAACCTTTTAAGTCCTAACAGGTTATTGCTTAAAATTTTAGCCCAAGATTATTAAAGAATTATTTTAGCCTTTTTTTTCGGTAACTTTTTTTAAAATAAAATTTATGTAGATTATCCTAATTTTTTTTTATGAACATTTTAATATAAAAATATTTAAATTCCGATAAATAATTAAAAATCTATAAACCTACCTAATTCCTACACATATGCACCACATGAAAAACCACACAACCTACCTCATTCTTAAACACAAGTTCATACACATGTGCACCACATGAAACATGAAAAGCCATGGAAAAGCCCTTCTACACATCTGAAACACATGAAATACATAGGTATTTATCGAGTGTTTGGGTGAATTTTGATTTAAATAACTTTTTTTAAATTTGTTTTAGCCATTGGATTTAATTTTGGATAGTTAGATCTTTTTTTACCGTTAGATTTTCTCATATTCGATCTCAAGATTTTCTCATATTCGATCTCAGCCGTTGGTTGATCCAACAATCCAATGATGTTAGTCGTATGATCAGAAAGTAGTCGTTGGGCTCAGTTTGGGTGGCCGACAAAGCTGTCAGAGGAGAGGTCCTAACCGCCATAGCTTTGTGGCGTGCAGGAGTATGAAGCACGTCTGAGGCGGGCACTTGGTCATTTTCTGGGTGCGTTCACGCGCATTAATGGGGCCCGCCACTATCCTTGACTCATTTTTTGGGCGGAATCTGGCCCAAAACTAAGTTTCATTTCCAAACCTTTTTTTAGCCCAATAAGTAGAGAAGCTTTAGGGGAGTTTGATTTAAAGCTTAAGATTTGACCAATCATTGCAAATAGTCTAAGGTGGTAGAAAATTTTTCATTTTTAATTTGTGGGTTTTTGCAAGAAAAATGCAGTAACAATCTCATCAAAATATTTAGAAAAACGAGTAAAGGCAACGCCTTTTTGTAAAATAAAAATCAAAAAATGAAATTTATTAGTAAAAGTGGAAAAAAAAAATACCTGATTCTTGTACAGATTCTTATTCAAAATGTCTTCAAGTGACCACGAAAACACAGTATCAGTGAAACGGTCCGTTTCAGTCTTCTTCTTGCCTGAAGCTTTCATCATAACTCTCACTTTAGAGCAAATGACTATTTTACAGAGAAATGATCAGTTTTTCAAAAGGGCAAAAGTATGAACAAGGAAAGGAGACGTCTGAGGATCTGTAAGAAAATAGTGACCGCCATGCATTTGAAGAAAAAGATAGAAACTGTTAGCAAGTTTTTCACCAAAAGAGAAGGTATCTCCACTCCATTAAGCAATCAAATGGTAAAAGAAGTTGAGGGTTTTCTCTTTGCCTTAGAGGGGAAGTTCTTTCGATCAATTGGGCTGGTCCGTACTACTTCCTCTTTACTATTTGACCTTAAAAGGTTCGACCTTTACAAATGCAAAAGTATTCCGACAGTCTCTTTTTTTTCCTCTTAACAAAATAACAAAATTATGGGGACGGTTTGATCTCAGGAAATGTTTAATCTTCTTGTTTTGTTACACATTAATAAGGATTAGCAAGACAAGTTGTATGTCTAGGCAAAACTACCATCGACTCAATAAATTTTACCAAAATGGCGTTGACAGAGTTGTCAGTGTCTAACAAGGATTCGGTGAACGTCAAAGTTTGAAATGTGCGCTTCAACAACAAGTGCATCATTATAACGGTAGATGATGCATCACTCTTCTTCTAAGTATGTCGGATCCCAATCACGCTTCTTTTCTTTTTGTATTGGTGTTGTACTTACAAAACTTGAGATTTCAACTTATAATCGATGCGTTGAAATATGTGGGTTATTGAACTCAACACGTACATAACTTAACTCTCACACAATCTTTTGTTCCAAAACACACGCCAAGCTAGTTCCTTTCCTTCTTAGAAAATAATCTCGTGTCGTGTGCTCCAAGGAGTACAGCATGCCTCCCAAACACTGAACATTTTTCCATATCTCTTATTTTGTATTCAGCACAACTTTAATTATCTAAATCAATGAAAAAAAAACCAAAATACAAATAGAGCAAGTGTTGATATATACTTTTTTTTAGTACAAGCGATATTTTATATTAATCTACATTAAGAAGGAGGAGGAAGAATTTTAATCCAGGACACAATGAATAGAAGAGGAAAACTTTAACCACCAAGGCATACGATAGCTTTCATTAATTTACTCAAAAACGTGTGTATGTTTGCTCGGATTTGGTTAGGGTTTAATTACTTTTACTTATTGTTGTTTACACTGATTCTCCAACATTTTTAACGTGGAGTAATGGAAAAGGACTGCCAAGTTCCAACAATTACATGAAGAAGCTCAATGGTTTGGATTTGAACCCTTATATTTTAGCCAATAGCAATTAGCAAGGCATGCTATTTAATTAATGATGCTTATATGCAGAGTTAATGATGCTAATTAATTAACACGTGGCAACTGCTTTCAAAATTAAATTAAATAATTTGATAGGTATAGCTGATCAAGAGGTATGGCATACAGTCAGATCCGGTCAAAGGCAAGCTAGAAGGTTCGATCTGATGCTTGAATAGTTTTTCACGGCGACGCTGGTGGTCTAGAACCTTGTCTGTCTTCCTTGTCCACCACCTTCACAAAAGAAAGAAAGAAAATTAAACCAGCTGGGTGGACTTGATAGGTATTTTTGCCGCTTGCAATATATATGGCAAACTAGTTTGGTGCAACTTAATTTGAACGTGTATGAGTCTCCACTTATAGCCTTCTGCTCTCTCAGATTCTCAACATCTTCGAGTTCAAATGCTCCCATTAATTTGCTGGAGTTCAAATGCCGTGTTTAATTAAATTCTCTTAATTAACTAAAAATACATAATCAAGTCATTCATGAAGCATGCATGATAGTGATTTGTTTGGTAGCAATCAACAAACTAACTGATTAACTGTTTCTTGGCTTTATAATAAGTTAATAACAGAGATAATTTGTGTTCGATGGCTCGCCCGTTGGCGTTTTATGCGATGACCATTTTTCTCTTAGTTTGTGGATTGGCCAATGCTCAAGCAAGATCGCATATCTACGATCATGCCTGGCATGAATTCAGCAATTGCTTCGGTTTTGCTACGGCGGTGGAATCTGATGTATCGATTGAGTGTTGTGCCTCTTTGACGACATTGAACAGGATGGCCAAGAAATCTAAGAATGCACCGCGTGTTATATGCCGCTGCATCGAGGACATGGCTTGGACATATCACACTCCTTACGTAGCCTCTCGCATCCCAGACATTCCCATTCAATGCAATGAACATCTTAGTTTCCCTATTTCTAACAACATGGATTGCAACAAGTATCTCTCTCTCTCTCTCTCTCTCTCTCTCTCTCTCTCTCTCTCTCTCAACGTGGATTGCAACAAGTATTACATATTTTGCTAACTTAGTATTTACTATTTTTTGCAGACTCAGCTGATGCTTTATGAATAAAAGCAAACATTATGTAAACGAATATTAGTAGATCGGATAACGAAAACAGTGTATATGAATAAGAGCTACGTACTTACTTTAATTTGTACGTACTAAGGCTAATTAACTAATTAACCAGCATATTATGAAAAAAAAAGATTGCCAATACAAAGAAAGTTCCAGGAGCTGGTATGAAAATTTCCAAAAGAATAAAGTTTGCAAAAGTCAAGGGATCAGGGATTGCAAAAGAATCATATCTCAAAAAGGCAGAACTGAATACAAAACAACTCAGTCACTTCAATGTCGTTTCTGAAGTTGGCTATATCGCATATCAATGTTGATCACTACCTCCCGCATCTGCCACATCAACAAAATTAATAGAAATTTAGACGGAATTTAACAGCAGGGACAACATTGATGTATGACAGTCAACTTCAAAGATGACAATGAACAATCTTCAATGCCATGGACCAATAATGTAATGAGTTACCCCAATTTAATTATAGCCTTATGCTCTCTCAGATTTTGAACATCTTTGAGTTCAATTCTATTAATTAACTAAAAAGATAAAATGAAGTCATTCATGAAGCATGATAGCCATTTGTTTGGCAACAAAGTAACTGATTAACTGTTTCTTAGAATACTAATCAGGAACAATGAAATCATAATTTGTTTATGTATATATATCTCTATACATATCAATATTGAAGTGTTAAATAAATCCCCCAATTAAGTAAATACCAACGCATTATTCTTGATCGACGGCTCGCCTTTTTGATTATGTGATGACCATCTGTCTCTTAGGTTGTGGATTAGCCAATGCTGATAAAGAAAGAATATCCATATATCTATGAACAAGCCTGGCATGAATTCAGCAATTGCCGGAAGTTTGCTACCGGAATTGAATCCGATTTACCAACTGCGTGTTGTGCCGCTGTCAAGACATTGAACGGGAAGGCCAAAATATCTAAGAATGCACCACGTATTATATGTCAATGCATTGAGGACATGGCTTGGGCATATCGCACTCCTTATATATAGCCTCTCGTATCGATCCAAAATATCTGAGGTTTCCCTATTTCTAACAGCATGGATTGCAAACAGTAATACTCTCTCTCTCTCTTTACTATTTTATGTATGCTCTTTTGCAATCCAATTAGCTTAATAATATAATTTAAGTGATCTGCTTCATTACTAGTGGGGAAAAGAAAAAAAAAATGTAACACAATGTTCATGCTGCATTAGTAAATGTGTTTTCTGATGTACACAACAAATTTTATGGGTTAAATAAAAAGATAGGTTTGCGTGAATGGTTCTAAAAGGATGTAATTAAGTTTGCCATAGGCATGTGTCTTGGCTTGTCATTGGTATGTCATCTGAAAATTATTAGCATGTAATAGGCATGTCATGGCAAACCAAGACACGTCATGGCTTGCTATTGCAATGCAAGGCGTAATGTGATGGGCTATGTGTATGATATTTGTGTTACCGTAACACTGGAGTCTAAGGAGAAGTTCTAAGAGTGGTTTATGTGGGTTTGGCGAAGATATGCTAAAGTTTAACTAGTTTTTAAGTCATTTTTCGCATAGGTTATCCCAAAACACTCATCGAGCAAATTGATTATTCATAAATCAGATTCCCTTTTTCTTTCACTCTCTCTTAAATAATTTAATCTTTATTAAATATTCATTATTTTCATAACTATGAAGTACCATCGAAGGAATAAGTAACTTTTGTGTCATTTAAGCTACTTTCTTCAATCAAATTGTTAACTTACCCAAAATTTTGTGAAGAGAGCTATATAAGTGGAAGACAAGATATTACTACGATAATAACTTTGGTAGGGGCAGTATGATCTTATGTGATCGATCAGACTCTCTTACAAGTAAATATTCCTTTTTGTGTTTGAGTACTATCTAGCATCTAGCTCAGTGGCGGAGCCACTTAAGGACCAGGAGAGCCCCGGGCTTATTATGAAGTTTTTTCAATTTGTAGCTTTTATTTGTGTGGTTTTAATTGGTTGGATACTTTGCATTCTTCAACTCATGTGCTTTAGCTCCCAGCACATAAAAATGTGTTTTATAGTAGTATTCTTATGAAACTAAAGCTTTATATCAATTAGCCTTCCTTAGTTAGTTCACCATTTTCCATGATAGAGTGTTGTTTTATAATGAAACCACACATATATGGAATAGAGGAAGAATTTATCTTAAAAGAACATTTTCATAGTTGCAGTTTTGAGCCATGATTATTAAATTTTGACCAACTTCAATGTAGGAACTTATAAAGAAGTTCGATGCTTATGATATAGTTATCTCTTTTTTTCTTTTTTTGTGACTTCATTACTCTTTTTTTATTAAAATTTTTCATTCCACTGCAAAAAATGAACCTTCAATTTTTCTCTCATTAGTTATATTATTTTTTGTCCAATTTCTTTCATATGGCTTAGAGGCCCCTCCTAACTTCGATTCCTGGCTTCGCCACTGATCTAGCTCCGCAAAGCTATCACCCTCAATGCACAGATCCCGTACATTATAAGAGTGCCATGACCAGCGGGTTGGTTATCCTACTGAAATTTTTTTGTTTACCAAGAGCATCTCCAATAGTTTTTCTAAATGTGACTCTTTAAATACAAGTTTGTTGACCTACATAGCAGTTTGAAAACTAAAATTTGTTAATTCACAATTTTGCTTCAACAAATCTTCATATTTTTTTATTACTTTCGTGACCTTTTTTTAGTATATCATTTTTAGAAAAAAGATGACAAAGACACATTATTATAATAAAACGAATGTTTGAAGAGTGAGATAGAGAGTGGTAAGACATTTTCTAAATTTGAATACTCATTTGACAACTTTGTTGGAGCACAAAAAATCTTACGTGGAACTTCAAATTTAGTTTTGTGGACTCTTTTGAAATATCAACTTACATGGAAGAGGTTCATCACCACGTGACATCTCAATCCAATAACACATTGCCATGCAGAGAAAAGCTTACACATGGCAATGCATTATGGGACAAGGAACGTCATGCGACAGTGAACCCGTTCTATGAAAATCCTTCTTCTCTCTTGGAGGAGAAATTTTTTAAAGTATCTGATATTCAAGCGAGTATTCCACATGTCATAATACAAGTGAAAAAATGCAAAAAAATATATAATTTTCTCTACCTATATTATAACATGTGAATTACCACTTTAAATACTCAGCACTTGAAAAAATCTCTCCTCTTAAACATGCTCTAAGTTTCCCAATCCATGGTTGACCAAGTCTTTGCCTTATGTATGAATGACCTGGCTTGACACATCCAGTGCCAAGTCAGCATGCGCCTTATTAAAAAATCACACGCCCATTTATCTCTCTCAGATTCCCAAAATTCAAGACCGCCAGCGGTAACAACTCCTCTTTAAATACCAACACCTTCGTCCTTTTACGCGTATTTCTTTTCCGCAAAACGCACGAAATCCCTCTATCTCTGTCTCAATCTTCCTAAAGCCCTAACCCTAATTCCGTACAAAATCTCCGCCCGATTCACGATTCGCGATCGAATTTCTGCTCTCCAATATTCGGTAAGCTCTCGTTTCCAAAGTCTCTGTAATGCTGTGTTGATTTGTGCAAGGTTTTGCAGCTTCCCAGCTGAAGTTTGAGATTCATTATCTGTTCGGTTTGCGAGAAAAAATTGAGGAAAAGCAATTTGATTTTTCCATATGTTAGTTTTGGTTGCGATTGAGTGCTTGAAAGTCAGAGTCTTTGGATTCGATTTAGGTACTTTAAGGTTTTTTATATGAACGAATAATGTAATTGAGATTTGGTTTTGATTTTTGTTTCTAATTTTTGTTACTTTCTTAGCAGCCAGCCAGTATTGTTGTTGTATTTTGATCTTCGTTTATAAATTAAACCTTTTTCATGATGATTGGGTTTATTATTGCATCTAGGGTTTATTGTTGTTGAGTTGCATTTTCTGTCGATTTTGATGTGTGAACTTATTGTTATGTTTTCTGCAGATGGCGACTAAACCACTTACAACTGAAGCAATTGCTCTTACAGAGAAGAAGATGGACATGACATTAGGTATTCTTTTATACCTCCGCTTGTCTGTGTTAACATGATTGTGCATGGTGTTTTATTCTGTTACCATTTTGTGATAACATGTGGTGATGTGTGATAATGTAGAGGAGATCATTAAAATGTCGAAAGTTGCTCCCAAGGGTAAGAAGCAGCGGAGGGCTTCAGTAAGTTTCTTTCTTTTTCTTACTCTTTCCTTTTTAGGTCTCTACTTCGCCTCGACGGTTATGTCACGATATCCTTAAAGCCTATATGCGATGGATAGAGTCCTGCAACCATGACATATTTGCTTATTCTGACATAAACATAATTGAATTTCTTTCTAAACCTAAACGAAAGGGAATGTTTAATTCAACAAAAGAAGTATTTTTTTGACGAGGTACAACTATAAATTCCTATTTATTTGTTTTACTGAATCGACCATAGACCAATTCCCTTTTTACTTGGGAGTATTGAATACGCCCATAATTCTGAGTTTCATGTTACTCTTACTCCTACCAAGAGACATGTCAGATCCAGGGCATCCCAATTCGATTGAATGGGATGACAGTTTCTCATTCTGAATCTGTAAAAACAAAATTTATTTTTAAAAACAAAAACTTCTCTCTGAACTATTCTTGTTGAACACATTTTGAATAGTATCAAATTTCTCCATGTAGAATAAATCTCAGAATTTTGCAAAGGGTGCCGCTCAAGATAAACCAACAAGGCTGCGACGCTTTATGGACGCAAGATCTTCCATTAGACAGGTGGGAATGATTGTTCAAAGTTGAATTCTTGTAATGTTTTGGATTACAATGTGCAATGTTACTAATGTTCTTGTTTCTTCATTTGATTCTATTATGGTAATCAGGGGGTTCTAGCTCAAAGAAGGTCAAATTTTCAGGGCAACCAATTTCCCATTGCAGCTGAGGCTGCACGAAAGGCAGCAGTTGCTCCTCCTCACAATAGAACTTTTAATCGTAACCGGGTGCCTAACTGGAAACCAAGGTATGCTTTTTATTACCTTCTCGCTTTTGAATATGAAAATGCTTGTTGGTTTTTAGTTAATTGTTGGTGGGTCCCCATAATTTGTACCTAATGGTAGGATTTGATTGTGAATTCACTACAGGTAAAATATTGGTGCTTCTATTATTAGTGATGACCTTCTGCCATTTGCTTCGGATAAAACATTTCAACTCTCATAATTGTGGAACTCCTGCATATGTTTTGTTTATTCGACAAACAGTCATTTTGGGAGTGTGTCAACGTGTTGATTGTTTCTGTAGATGCCATCCACAATAGAATATCTGCATTACAAATTCTGTGCTTGTGATCTGTTAAGTTTACCATATGTTGAGTGGTCCATCTCTTATGATAAATGGACATTTTTACAACTGGAGAAGTGTGGGGTTAAGTTGAATATTCAGTGATGGGATCACAAGACTTGGATAGGGATAAGATTTGCAGGAGATTGAAAAAATTCAACCCGGTTTGAGTACTTGAAGTGTGTAGTGTGTAGTACGAGCATTATGCAATGTTTGCTGGAGGATGTACTGACTACTGAGGACTACTAACCGTTGTGCATTTTAAGTTGCTCAATGCTTGCTGGGATTAACTTGTTTACATGTTATTCTATGTCAAGTGGGTGTTCTGTAATTTCCTTAACAGGTCTTGAAGTTGACACATGTTCCTTGGTCGTGAATTCAAGTTATCACTTTGTCCAGTTTCTCAGTTCATGCTGAATGTGCTGGCTTTCCTGCAAGCTTGTGAATCACTAGTCCTCAGGATGTGATAGGTCCAGCTATCCAACCCATTTTTCTTTAGTCTCTTCAGTTCTCGGCCTTGCAAATAAGTATTAAAAGATGTTTATGATCTGGGAGGCAATTTTTGAGGGTTCAGTTTCTTTGTTGTGAGACATGGAGGTTTCAGGAGGCTTCTGACTGATGGAAAATTTCACTTTTTCTAGTTTATGCTGACTGATACTTCACCTCCCTCTTTGTTTTTCCTGGTTTCTTGGCTGCTAAATGGATGATTGAGTCTCGTCTGCTTTAAGGTGTCATGGGCTGGAATTTAAATGGATAGTTGAGCAACCAAGCATCAGTTCCGGATTACAAATTTCGTTACTTTGGATAATCAAAGTGGTGAATGTTGAGCAGGGGCCAAACCTTTCTGCCCCTTTGTTTTTTTGTCAATGTTTTTAGTGGTTGGAAGCTGTGTTGGTCCTGTAGTATGCTTTGTGGTATACAAGTGGTTTGAGAACCCATAACTTGTCTTTCAATAGAAGCTCTCCTGGCTTCTATTCACGATGGGTTTTCCTGCTTAAGCTGGGATGGGAATTTCCTTGGGGAAGACATTTTGTTCATTTGATTGAATGGACTGTTCATTTAAATGAATGGAGACGGAACCCCCTGTTGTGATTCACCTATTCTGCTCCATGTGAAGGTCCTTTCTTTGAGGGTTTCTGTGGGTAATACTTTTGCTTGGTGAGGCCCGAATCAGATTACGATTTGGTTAGAGAGACCTGTGGATTAAAATGGAGTCGCACTGCTGAGAAAACATCCATTTTTTCCTACGACTGTTTTGTCCTCTATGGTTTGTCTTGTTAATTGGATTTATTTAGAATTGCGATGGTAAGGCACTTTAACCTCTCATCCAGGCGAATGCATATCTACTCGTGATCCTCTTGCAATTTCATGGTGTTGGTATAGGCGTAGTGATAGCCATCTTCTCTCTTGTCAAAGTTTGCTTTCTGAAGGTATATGGTATTTAATTCCTCAATCATTTTTTCTATTTCTCAATGCAGGGCCGGTGCACCATTTGATCAAAGAAGGGTTGCAAATGTTGGCTTTGGTAACAAGGTATTCTTTTTCTTCATTTTGACCTCTGTTATTCTTTCCCTTTGACATATGTGAGTATTAGTGGGTTTTGCGGTTGCAATAGATGATGAGTGGGACTCAAAGGAGTTTGTGGTAAACGATTCCTTTGTCAAGGACTATGTCTTTCCATCAATGTGGTTAGAGTCATGGCTTCAGGATTCTTTGGTGTATAAGTTCATAGTGTGCAGTTTAGTTACCACTGTGGCTTTGGGATTATTTGGTGTATAAACGCATAATGTGCAGTTTAGATAGAACTGTGGCTTCGGGATTCTTTGGTGTAAGAACACAAATATTGTCCAGTTTGGTTAAACTGTAGAGTCCCCTACATGTATGACCTTGGTGGAAATGGCTTTTAACTTGGTATTAGTGGTTATCTGCATTGGAAACTGCTATAAAACCTCAACATGAGATACTGGTTTGATGTCCCGTCTTATGAAGTCTCTATTTTTTGTCAGCTGCCACTGCCGCAGCAGCAGCATCAGCACCCTCGGCAGCAAGAGAATGCACTTCCTAAGCAGAGGCCTCAAACGCTCGATTTGCTGTTTGCAAACATGAAGGAGCAGAGGATGAGGGCACAACCACGCCAGAACAATGCCGTACCACGCCAGAACAATGCCGTACCACGCAGCAATAGGGGTGGCCAGCAGAGGCCCCCTTGGGGAAGAGGCGGACGGTTTGGCAACTAATTCATCATAGACAAGAAATGCCTGCTGGAAAGGGGCTCTATTCTTGGTGAAAGAAAGAAGACAAGTGCCGGAATTGATGTCTACGTCTTAGATGCAAGTGTGTAGCTGATATGCAGAATATGTCGTGGCTGTCTGACTTTTGTCACCGTTGTTTTTCTGTTTTTACGACTTTGCAACACTCAGGGTTTTCATTTCGCTTCATTCGCAATCAAAAATGTGTATATAGTAGTGATCTCTTCTGTTGTGAACTAGCAATCCATGCTTTCTAATATACCATTGATTCTTGATGTCGTCTCGGGTATTTTTACGATTTCTGATCAGGTCGTTCAAAATTTTGATTGTTCAATTTCTGATCAAGTCAAATTCTTTTGGTTTGTGTTTGGATGAAATTTGCTGTCTAGGTATCCTCATAGGCCCCTAACTGTAAATTCCGATCAAAACTTTCACGATCGACAGTCTGTTCTGTAAAATTTAGCAAGTTCTCCTTATCTCTGTCTCTCTAATGTTGGGGGGGGAAATAATTGGTAATTTTCACTACTTACCATCTAAGAAGAACATGAAAAATTTAATGTTTTTCTAACGTTACAAAGACCAACTAGATCTTGGTCTAGCGATATTTTTCTTCTCAATACTGACAGAGATCCCCTTCTCCCGTTGATCAAAGAAAAAAAATCACAAAGATAAATGATTAATGTTTAATAACACTAATTGTTAAGATCTCAATTCGTTTATGTACACCATAAGAAAGTTTAATAGAAAAAAAAATCTAGTAAATAGTAGTCTAATTAATGCTAATTAAGTGGGTGGAGGAACTTGAAAAAGAGGAGGCTCATCAGTGGTAGTAGGAAGTGGTTCTCTTTTCCTCCGAAGCAACAACCGGACTTCCAGAATTATTTGGGACAAAACGAAAAGAGAGAAGCAACACAAAAAAAGTATCTTAAAAGGTTTCCCTCCATTTCCATAAAAGAGACCAATGAAAATATTGACAGGAGCAAGCACGATCACCAATCTCCCCACCCAGTGATGGCTCTTGTTCCAGTAATTCCTGGCTTTGGAGTTCCTCGACGGCCTCACGATGAACTGGCATATCTGTGGTCACAACCACGGGAGTCAAACTTAAGAACTCAAATAAACAAATGGAGAGGAAAAATAATGAAAAATGTGAAATCATAGAAAAGTATGGTTTGATGATGGATTTTTCAACTAAAAAGTTGTGCATGACTTGCACCTGACCTTTTTGAGCGGTAGTTAATTTAACATCCAAAGTATCGATCGACACGTCAGACACAATCATTTTGAAGGATCAAGTGCGAAACACGTGCAACTTTTGAGACCAAAAGATGCATGAAATTCATCATATGAGGCACAACGTAACAAAATTTTAATCGAGGCGACACATAAGATTTAGAACAAAAGAAATAATTACCTGAAGAACACTGAGTGCAAGCACAATGAACCCTAGGGATCGGTGGAGATTAAAGTCCGCATGTACTAGCTCATATAGTGTCCTTCCAACAGCCACACCAGAAAGCCCCACAAAGAACCCTACAAACTGAACTGATGAATGAAGGTAGTACCACAAAGGCTCATACTCCCTAAGATATCTGGCCATTGGTACTCCGAATGGAATTATTATGCCCCATCCAATGATAGATAGTATTCCATGGGTCATCTTCACATTCCTACTGTTTACAAACCCTAGACGAATGACTCCTGCATCCAGCAGAGACAAAATGATTACAACACATATAATTTTTTGTTTTAAACGTACAACGATATATTTACATTAAGTACTATCAGGCGAACGCTAGACCTCAAAAACTTAAGCTATTAGAGAATGTGTCAATCACGTGCAGGATGAGACTCCATCTTGCACGTACGTGGAGAAGGAAAGAAATGTAAAAATAGAGAAACATATAGGTACAACCTCATTTTGCAAATACAAAAACCTTAAACTGTTAGAAAATGAGTAAACAATATGAGAAATAAATTAACTTAAAATTAAATCAACCTTTAGGGAAATCAACAAACAAGGAGCTTCTATATTTATGCGTTGGTAGGATGTTGTTAGCACCAGGCTTTCCATGCCCGACAGCAAACAGAAAGGGCTGAGGATCAAGACGACTGGGAAACTCGAGTTGAAACCCTAGATAAATGATTGTGTCCTTGACAACAATGGTGGGTGTAACATTTGTGAATTTCAATTCACCTTTATCGGGTATGATTTCATCATTCGTCATACGTCCATTTAAATAATATTGCTTTACAGTGCCCGTTCTACCGTCGTCGTTCATCCATCCCACCACGGCACTCGCACCGACCATCATGCCGTCCTTTGACACCCCAACTCCGACCCAACTGTTATCGTCGATTCCCATTAGTACAACGGTAAGAACAGCGTTATTGTCCCGAAAGAACTGTCATATCACATCATGTCATGTTCATGTCATGCCATACAAAAACTTAATTAGTAAATGAAGAAATTGGGTTTAACTCATAATCGAGAATGTACGATCGCTTACGCTAATACTGTAGCCGCGCCAATCGAGGGATGAACAGATGGATTTCGGTATATCATGATAGGGTGGCTGGAGAACATTTAAACGTGTTGTACAAAAATTAGGCACTACTACGGTTGTTGCTTCATTCCGACCAGCATTGACCAATCTCTTCTTTGGCTCTAATAAAAATATCGTCATCGTGATCATGAAGACATAGCACAACATTATCAAGGAATTTGATGAATTCCCCATGATCACCATATGATCATATGATCTAAAACAAAAAGAAGGAAACTAGCTAAAAAAAATTATATTAATCTGTGAAGTTGCATGTTGATCACGATGATCACCTTCGATTTTTCTTGATTTGCAAGTAATTAAATTTTTTTAAAAACACAAACCCCACAAAAATAAAGAATTAGGAAGAAAGAAAGTGGAGAAACTTATATCTCCTTAATTTTTTTTTAATAAAAAAATTATGATATTGGAAATGAATTAGTGTTTGTCATGAATGTATGATGAAAAGAAAAAAGTGATGGGGTATTTCCTAGGGTTTGAATTCTAACATGCATGGCCATGAAGAAGGTGATGGACGGTTCCCGCCATTTTTCTTTCCAATGGCCACTCAATCATCTGATCTGGTCTTTTTTATGACCACAAATTATGAGAACCAGAGATATAGAGAGTAGAAGAGGTCAACGAGGTCTCTGCATCGTACTTACATAATTGCCTCTCCACGTTTAATTTAGTAGTTCCTCCTCCTAATAATAATCAAAATATATGATCATTATTCTAATTTACAACAACTTAGCTAGCTCTTATAGTTTACACAAAGACCATTGAAATCCAAAGTCCAAACGCAAATTTAGGGATAAAACACAACGACACTAAAGAAAAATTAAATATCTCTAAGCTTTTGTAAATAATCTAACAATTGAAAACGCAAGAACTCAACTTATTTGTTTATTACATGAATATATGATAAGACAATGTAAGAAATTTTGTGTCTAAGTTGTTTTGTTGCTCGGTAGTATTGAGTGGTAGAATAGTTCAATCAGCAGATGACTTAAACTTAAAGTCATCATTAAACTTGGGACCATGTATTATCATCGAAGTTCTTCTACTCAACACTGTCACGTGACATAAACAACCTCACACAAGTACTTTTCTTAGTTTAAGAGTTACTTATTGATTTCTCAACTTTGTAAGACAACCACTAGCCTCAAAAGCTTAAGTTATCATGGAAAAAATGCTAATAATGTATATTAAGCTTACACCTTCTCTCTGTAAATCCTCATGTTACACATTAAGAGACAGACAAATAGGTAGTCGCGCCTCATAAACCAAACCAACAAAGAAGTGAGGAATCACTTGCAAACAAGGGTTCCAATAGTGGATTGCCCTGGTTAGCGTCTTCTTCTTTAACTCACTGCATTCCACCACTTTCTTTCGCCTTATAGTAATTTAGAGTAAAAATATCGCTCGTATCAAAAATAAAAATGGTGGACCTATTTGAATATCTGAATATTTTCTCATGCAAGTCACTAAACTTCCGTGCCTATCGTTCGTCTTGTCCCAACTCCTAACTTCTAATTACCACCTCTCGTTCCTCATCTTTTATCACCACAACCACCATTGCCCATACACAGAGAGAGAGAGAGAGAGAGAGTCCTCCACAATTACACATTATAGCCTATGACCTTTGATCTCCACGCTTAATGCTTCGAACCCATTTCACATATGACTCTAATAAACCTCAGCTCCCTCTCCCCATGGCTCTCCCACCTCTCTCACCACCCTTCTCCGCCCCTCCCCATCATTCCCACCACCACTTTTTTGTTCAGAATCCAAACCACTTCCATCAACTTCTCAAAGCTCCTCACAGCAAAAGCCTCATTGGGCGAGACCCGAAACGGTGGTGGGTTGGCAGAGGACTCTGTTTCCGAGTTGTTGGACGATGAGTTGCTCGGGGAAGTTTCGGGTGCTAAAGATGCCCAGGAAGCACTCCAGGTGATCGCTGAAATGTCTGACAGAAGTGGTGGTGCAGTGAGTGTATCTGATTGTTGTGCTATTATATCAGCTGCCCTTAAGCGGAACAATCCCGACTTGGCTCTCTCTGTTTTCTATGAAATGCGTGCAAGTTTTGATCAAGGTATTTGAACTCAGATTCAAGTTGGATCATGTCAGAAAGAAATGGGTTTTTCCATTTCTATTCATCTATACAAAATTTGCCTGCGCAATAGCGCTCAAGCACTAACCAATTGGTAACTTAATACAGCGCTAACCACTTATTTTGGGTTATCCCAAGGAGTTTAATCTCATGATTCGAACCATTCTTAGTTTAGGTCCTCATTCAAAAATCATCCTTGCAAAATTTCATTGAAACGTTTACCCATTTGGTTATTGCTTTGAACATTTCATTGATTATCGACACTATGCCCATATATTTATCTGTCCATGTTAGATAACTGAACGGTACGGTTTTTTATTTGAATGAGATTCTTAGGGATGATCTTTGAATGATTCCGGTTTAGACATGAAATATATAGTGGATTGGGTCCAAATGAGTGGTTAATACCGTATTAACTTACTAACTTGTTAGGTTATTCTATATACGTTTTTTAGAATTTTATTGATGAATTTCATTTTCAAGCATCTAGTGTTTTTAGTACTTTACTTGGCGGGGAAGTTATCTAGGGGCATTGAAATTTCTTGATCACTTGTTTTGGGGCAGGCTTTAATGAAAATGGTCCTCTTGCTGAGAGGTGGAAGTGGTCCAGACCGGATGTACGTGTTTATACATCATTGATTCTGGGTCTAGCTGCATCATTGAGGGTTTCTGATGCCCTTAGGATGATCAACAATGTTTGCCGAGTCGGAGTTTCTCCTGCTGAGGAGGTAAAAGCAATTTGTGTTTTGCTTCTGTCTTCCGGCGTTTGGATTTGCCCCAGGCAATTAGTCTTGTAACTTTTGAGGAAACTAGAATTGCTAGCTTTAACTACCTCTCACTGGCTTATGTTGGCTGTGTTGGTTTTAATGTATTGAGCTTTAAACTTTGGACTCTCAAAATTGGTAGTTAGAAAACATTGTATGCACCTTATTGTCTTGTTTTCTTTTATTCAGTTTTTCTTGGCCACATGAAGACCATCCGACTTGTTTTGATGTTTGCAGGTCCCATTTGGGAAGGTTGTTAGGTGTCCTAGCTGTATGATAGCTGTTGCCGTTGCACAACCACAACATGGTATTCAGGTCTGCATGAAAAAATCTTTGAGCCCAACTCCTGACAAATAATACCTTAGACAATATTCTTTGTTCAAACTGCTGCTACTCATGCCACAGTTATTGTGCAGGTAGTGTCGTGTGCAAAGTGCTGCTACCAGTACGAACTTATTTCTGGCAACATAGCTAGTATTGAGTCAGAAGAAATCAGGTTGGATTACTTATCTGCTTTAAATTTAGCAATATCTATAGTCTATCTATGCTTGTGAACATGGCCAAAAGCATTTGCAGTAACTAGTGTTATTTGTTGGGAATATACATCAAACTTATCACATGTTAATTCTATGTCAATCACACAGCTAATATGTGTGTGGTGTTGATCCTGGGATATTGAATTTTTCTAAGGATCTCCTCCTGACGAACGCAGCATGGATGTTCCAGCTTGGAAAAGGGGACTAAGATTCCTGAACATAATGAAGCAAAGTATTCCTGCGGCTGTTCACTCCATTGTGGTATACTATACTCATTATGAATGTTCAATTTCCAATTTTAGATGCACAGCATTCCTGGCCCATTTTGGATCATTGTTGATCATCATTTTCCCTCTCTTTTTTTAGGTACAAACCCCGTCTGGTATGGCACGTACAAACAGGTTTGCTACTGAAACAGTTGATCTCCCAGCACAGGAAGGAGAAAGGGTAACGATTGCTCTAGCAGCTCCATCAAGTGTTTACAGAGAGGTTGGTCCCTTAAAATTTAGTCCCAAGGCCCCAAATTTTTACCCTGGGGAGCCTATCTGCCTGACAAACCATCAAGATGGCCGGGAGTCAAAACTATTAAGAGCCCCTATAAATGATGGAGGATCGTTGCTAACAAACCCCTCCATCCTTTTTCCAATTGTTGCGGTTTTGGCTTCTGGAAATGCTGCCTCTGGAGTTATAGATCCCGCCCTCCCCCAATTCCTTTCGGTTGCTGCAGTAGCATCTCTTGCTGTTGGAGTTACTCTGAACACATTGGTTGTCCCCCAATTGAATCGCGTAAGAAGTTAGCTAGCTTTTTCTTCTAGTAACTGTAATTGGTGATTCCCAAATCGCATCCTCACCCTTTTGAAAAAGGAAAGGAAAAAAAATCTTGCTCTTGAGATTTCAGGTCCCTCGTGACTAGTATTTGTTTCCGTCATTGAGGATCTAACTTTTGAATTCTCAAGTGATTCTAGATGTTTTCGGGTGATACAAGTAGTTTTGTTTGCTCAAAATCTATATATTCCAGTCAAGAAATTTTTGAACTGAAATGAATGTTGTTCTTGTACTTGGTTGTTTTGTCAGCTTCCTCAGAGAATAGTGGATACAGTTGCCATCAAGCAGCAACTTTTATCACAATATGACACACTTCAAACTCGTATAAAGGGCCTAAAAGCATCTTCGGAAAAAGAGGTAAGCTCCATGCTAGTTGTCGGTCTTTAGTAAACTTTTCAAGTGAGTAGCTTTATGATCATAAAAAGGTGACCTAGTCTCTACAAATCTGAAGAAATCTTTCAAAATAGTTGCTTAGAGAGGTATTCATCAATGACAGAAATTGTCATTCAACGATTTTGTGGCACCAATCAGTTTTTGCACTTTTCTTTTCATGCATAAGTTAACAGAATGTATCGAAGATATAACAAAAGATGATCACTTATTTCTTGTGCAGGTCTGGATGTTGGCTCGGATGTGCCAACTTGAGAACAAAATTGTTGCGGTAGGAGAGCCTTCTTATCGGTAAAACTCTTTAACATTATTGCTCTTCCTTTAAGTGATGCAGCGAATAGCAAGTTAGCATCGCCTGTGCTTTAGAAATTTTTATCTGATGTAGTTCACTACTCTGATACAATGTTCTTTTTTCTTTTGGTATGTAGTGCTCGAAGAAGTAGAGTCAAAAGGGTTCGAGAAGGCTTGGAAAATTCTCTCAGGGGACGAATTGAACTTATTGACAGCTATGCAAGGGTATGATTTTCTCTTTAGACACAACTTAGCCACCCCTCTCTCCCCAAAATACGTTATCCACTAATATAGTGATGCCATTCGCTTATCAGATTTCTTCAATGATCGAAATTGAGGTAGAACTGGACTCCGATGTTCTTGCTGCTGAAGCAGCGAGCAATGTGGTAAGCTCAAACGGATTACATAGTTGTTCCTCCCCCTTTATATGCCTTTACACAAGCTAACGAGGCAGTTCTTGTTTACAGGAAAATATTGCTGAACAGATACAGCAAACCATGGAGCTAGAAAATCTTGAAGAGGCATCCCCTTTCACTTGGAATTCTTTGTTTTTCGTAACCTAAAGACTCGGACATGAACTGATTAGTTTGTTTTCAGAAAAATAAAAGAAAGAAAATTGCATTCCTCTGATCCATGTTGTTGTTTGTGTATCGTTTATTTTTTCTCTACAGAGATGGCGAATACAAGTTGAAGCAAACGATGAGGCAGAAAGACTCCTTAGTTCCCAACCGATGCCAACGGAACAGGTTTAGGATCTGTACTCCAAAGTAATGAAGCAAATGGTAATATCACATCTCTACTCCAACAATGTCTCTTTGGTTGAATCAACCATATAGGGCTGACTCAAATTCCTCTTACATTCTACCGAACAACGCTGAATGATATAGGATTCGTAACAAGCCCTGCAATTGTCAAAAGGAATCGACATTAAGCATGACTCCGGGAATGGAGGATGGTCAGTTCAGCATGTAGGTGCTGCTTGTTCATGTCCAGCTGAAGATCGTCTTCGTGGCGTTTGATTTACAGAGGCATTTACAAATTTCAAACTAATCACCACATTTGTAAGTGTTGCAGACAGCCCCCATCTGGTATAGATAAAGATTTTTTTCTTCTTCTTGTGAACATTATGGATAACTGTAGATATTGTTTCAATGTAATCAATGTGTCGAAAGAATGATTCTCTGTGTAACATATAGATCACTGTTATTAGTTTTCGTCGACTCTGAAAGCAATCGAAAAATTCGATTCTTCATAAATCATTTGTTAGAGTCAACAAATTTACAAAGATTATAGTTATAGCTACAAACACTACCAAAATCATGTTTACAGTGACGATAATCAGGTTCTAAAACGCAACCTGCCCATCTTTATACTAAATAAGATGACATGAGATTCCAACTAATTTTCATGTGGGACGGCATTGATGCACAAAACCGAAGGAGATCTGGTTTGGAAACAACTGCAGGGTGCTGGTCGTCTAACTTCTGATCCAGCAACAGCAGGAACTTAGCAATATTTGGAAGAACAAGCTCTCTACAGTGTAGATGTAACAGAGGGACTTTCGACAGAACACTTCCCTTCTGCACATCCAGGCCTGCTGGCCTCCGCAACTTGTATGGTAGCCCAGAAGTTGGCTCAATATCAACTTGAGGTATTTGTTTCCATCTCTTGTGCACAAACCACCCGTACTTAAAGTCGCCCACTATTGGTGTGCCGAGAGCTTCAGCACAGTGGACACGGAGCTGTACAAATGCAGAAGAACCGAAATCAGCGACACCCCAAAAATTCAGTATCGGCCATGTTTTGGGAGACAGAAGTCTCCAAAAAGATGTATGCTCTATACTCTATACCTGATGCTTCCGACTAGTGAGTGGACGTAATTCAATCCATGAACATCCATTTATCGTAGGGCCAAGGACCCGGTATTGAGTTATAGCCTGTTGGGAAGTTTGGAAACCTGATTGATGAGCCAAGGTGACCCTTTCTGTCTTCCCATCGTCAAGAACGACCTGCAACCCATGATTAAATAAATACAATCACATTTTTTCTTTCAACACAATAGAAACTAGGAAACTGAATTCAGAGAGAGAAAGAACCTTTGTAAGAGGAGCACAAATCAAGCCTTCCTTCTCCTTCGGAGAGCCAATTACCAATGCCCAATAACTCTGATATTTTGCTTCGCATGCATCATTCCATGCCTAAAATTATCAGAATCCTTTCAGCCTTGAGAATAAAATTTGTTAACAAAATTTACATATCCGTCACTGCCTGGTATTACAGAGTGCATGGCAAAAAGAGGTATGATACCTTGCACGGCGATTTTCCTTTATTGACATCAGTGTATAACCATTGCAGAAGAGAAACACTCTCTCTTGTTCTCCCCATTAAGTGGAGGCCACTGCTCTCTCTGTCAAGCCGATGAACCTGGTATGAATATTCACACCGAAAACAAGATACTCTTAAAAATGATTAACAATCAGAAACTGCTAAATGTATTGGAGAATGAAATAAGTTCAAAGGAAACCAAAGAGTTCTAGACTGCTCATACAAACAGTTTAATAGTACAGCTAGTCATTACGATATGAAGGCACAAATTTGCTTCTTAGTCTCCCCAAGAATTTTATGTGAAAGGAGTCACAAAATTAAAATCTTACCAACTTAGGACCTTCTTTACAATCATAAGATAACGCTGCCGCTGCCAACGCATCCATGCTGTTATGTACAGGCAGATTACCCTAGCAAAATCATTACACATATAAAAATCAAAATGGTAACACTATGCCGGTAACAGTGGAACACTGAACAAAATGTCGAACGGAACTGAATGGATTCCAACCTTGACTGGCAATTTCGGAGGCTTGTTCAGCACCATGATAGCAGAGTCCTGAAAATTCACAAAAACAATAATAAGAAACCGAAAATGCACTGAAAAACAAAATGGGTGCACTTAAAACATCAAACAAACAAAAGACGAAGTAGGAAATAGACTCAAAAACATGCCTTGTACTTGACAAGCCTCTGCAAGTATTTAATTTCATCAGCATTCGGGTTTAATGTTCCGCTTGGAATGCAGTCGAATCTCCTCGAAACCCTACTCTCTGCAACCGAAACCGGCACAAATACTCTTGCCCCAATATCCAGTACATCACTAGGCCTAATCTATTTGCAAATTAATTAAACCAAATATCAAAATTCAAATCAAAACACACATTCAAAAGCTCAAGCTAGTGAAAGATTACAAATTTACAAGCAAACATCATTTACCTCTCTCATGGTCATGGGTTTCATTCGCCCTTCCTTTTCAATCAAGTTTGTGCATTCCATCTGAACCTATGAAATTCAAAAAATTAAATAAATAAACAAAAGATTCAAACTTCTTGAAAATTAAATTCAAAAATTAAAAATAATCATACTCCACTGGTTCACTCACAAGGCCTCTGTTGAAGTGGGACTGAATGGCAGAGTCGCGAATCTCATATAAGTAATACTTGACCCAGCTGACGGCGGTGACGCGCGAAACGGCGCCGTCTTCGTGTGACTTCTTCCCCGGCAAAGGGTGGCCGGGAAAAGGCGGCAAAGACAGGAGCTGCCTGGGCTTGGGGCCTTCCTTCGGCGGGCCCAACTTCGCCACGTGGTTCGACACCCGGATAAGTGGTTCGCCGCCTGCGGGAGGCGGAGGGCATATTCGAGAATATTCCCTCAGGGTCATGTGGCAGTAGAGGACGCGGGTGCTCCTCCCCCACATCGTTTTACATGTTGAAGAAATGAGCGACGGACTTAACGGCAACGAGACACAGGGGAAAGAAAAGAAGGAAAGGTTTTATGGGCCGATATATTTGGGCTTGGTTGGGCCTATGAGCATTATAAGTTTGGACTACCCGACTCAATTATTTGGTTTACTACAGAGAATGGTTTGTCGTATTTGAGTATATGGGGTGTAAACAGGTGTAACATTTGGCTTAAATTGTGATTAATTAATTTGATGAGGAGCTGTAATGTGCATTAATATTAATGGAGCGATAACAAGCCAGCCACGTTTGTCGTAATGCACATTGCACAGTACATATTAGCTTTCAACTATCATTATTATAACAAATTTGTTATCTAGTTCGATGTCACGAAGGTCACAAATGTCTGTGTGAATTGAAATGTCGGAGAAAGATGGCACCTTTGTTAGATTTGTGTTGTCGGTTAAACGCGTATGTTATCGTACGGTTAATTTGTGTTGTTGATTTACATTGACTCATATCTAATGGCGGATTTAGAATTCGAATTTTGGAGGGTCCCAATGTTAAATGTTTAAGTTTTAGACCGAAAATAAATTTTAATTTTGCTTCAGCGAAGCATTTCATTGAACAGTTGGTGGACTTGTCGTCGTTAGACGACAAGTGCTACACACATGTCAACAAATATTGACATATGTCGTTTGTTGACTTTTGTCAACACAATTTGGCGAATGCTGCCAAGATATGTCTAGCAAACATTGCATCAAGCACTTGGCAGGTACAAAAGAATCTCATACCAAACATTTGGAAGGTCCCCGAAGAATCTTCACATGTGTGTTTCTAGGCCTCCGGGTGATCCAGGAACCACCTTGGTCTCTATGTAGAACCGCCCTTTGCTCAGATCCACAATGTTATTATGTTAGCAAATTGTCCTACAAGAGAATACTCCATGCTATCAAATAATGTAGCAAATGACATTTGCTTTTCACGAAAATATTTCAATAGGTAAAGTTTCATACAGGTGATGTTCTCTTGTCAAACTATTTTGACATAGTGTCCGCAAACTTTATATGCTAATAGCTTTTATGACTTGCTATTAGGGCTGGGTTCGGTTCCATTCGGTTCGGTTTTTGGCCAAAACCGAAACCAAACCGAAATTACTGTTCGGTTCGGTTCGGTTTTTTTCGGTTCGGTTTTTTCCGGTTCGGTTCGGTTCGGTTTCGGTTTTTTTTTTTTTTTTTTTTTACGAAAATTCTTTTGTTTTAAAAAAAAAATTTTTTGAGCAACCAATGATTATACAAAGCCAACCAAACAAATAGACGAAAGACATACATATTAAATCATCAAGAGTTAATTCTAATAAGTAGGAAAAATTAGTTCCAATTATTGATTGGCAACCATGTATTATGGACTGGAAGGAGAATCAAAATAACAAATTTAAAACATTGGTTTGGATAATCATACCCTTGAAACCTTACAATTTTAATCAATAGAAAAGAACCTAACCATTAAAATCCAACAAATCAATACAAAAAGTCTCAATACTTTAGATACTAGAACAAGACCAGTTCTCAGATCCCAAATAAAATACAAAAAAACCATCAACCCAAATAAAATTACACTATTCAATCACTACCCAAATAAAAGAGAGGGTAGTCTAGGGTTAATATAGGGAATAAGGCTTTTTAAATGTTTGGGCTAAGTGTGGGCCTATTAAGCTTGTGTTGAAATTGGACTAATATTTGGAATTGGGCTTGAAAAATTAATACCCAATAAAAAAAATAAAAACATATATTAATTTATATTTATTCGGTTCGGTTCGGTTCGGTTTTTGAACCACTAAAACCGAAACCGAACCAACCACTTTCGGTTCGGTTCGGTTTTTTGTACTTCGGTTCGGTTTTTTTTCGGCCTCGGTTCGGTTTTCGGTTCGGTTTTTTTCGGTTTTCGGTTTTTCGAACCCACCCCTACCTGCTATATGTCATAAGGAAATGATTTATACACACTTTTATTTACTCGTTTTGCATATTATGTTTATCTCCGTCATTTGATCATCCTTTGTTTTATTGGATCCAAGAGTTAAAAAGTAAACGTACATACCAGAAAAAATAGTGTGTTGTAACAAACAATTTAAAATTTTGCCGTTCCAAGCTACATTTTTGCATGTGTGAGATTACTTAAGCGTAATGCAAAACAAATTTTAAAATTGAGAAAAAGAAAAGAATGTTAGAGAATATGGTAATCACACTGCCACATGGAGATTCCTTATTCTTCTTTTTCTTGTCAATACTCCCCACATGGAGATTGATACAATGTGAGGTCATTTATATTAAAATATGGTTTAGATCCTTTGAATTTTGATTAAGTTGTTGGTCACCAAAACGAAAGAACTAACTTATATTCCAAGAATACTTTATAGTAAAATTAAAAATGCTAATTATTTATTTCTTGTCCTTTTACACAATTCACGTCATAGGTTCTTCAATGGGTAATGCATCTTAATTTCAAGGAGACTACAATAGTATTATAAAGTAGGTTTGTTGGCGAGTCCATACATTTTAAGATAAATTTAAGATATTTGACAAAAAGAAAAAGAATAATATCGAGATATGATAGCATATGTTGGGGGTATAAATACGACTATTCTTGAGTATGATTTGCTAATTTATTAAAATTTAACATGCGTGGTTTAAAAATTTGTTAAAAATCTTATTTGTTTATAATTATTTATTGTTTTAATCTCGAATACATGATTTACACTTTAAACGAATTGAGCTACAACTCTCCCGCTTTAGTTTCGCAGACTATTTGCCTTACTTGGTGAATAAATAAAGTAGAAAAGTTCTTTAAAATTATCCGATGTTGAATGGGGCGGTGACAATCTCATGATCTACTTCCTGAATATTCACGAAAAGGAGCAGGTAGGTATCTATTGACGACTCGACGTTGTTATTGCAGTTACGTGACCTGCACTGCACTTCCACAAAAAGCCAATACAGTTCCTTGTGATCACAATATCCAGCCCCACTTTTCCTTTTATTCTTTTTTCCTTTTGCATTTTGGATATTGAAGTAATTTTTTGACTTATTTAAATATTGTTACGTGGTGTTGTTATTTATTAATAAAATTAAAATTTAATATGATTTTGACCCTTTTAGAATGATTGTTATTTTTCTCTTATTTGGTGGTAAACTTAATTATTATTTAGAGTGATAGCTTTGATTATATTATGATTTTACTCTTGGCTCTTAAAAGCGAATCAAAAAATTAAAATGGAATAATTAAAGTATCTTTAATATCTAGAATATATTCTTCAATCTTTAGCCCTGAAAAATGAAAGAGAACAAATTCTTGATACACTTTCCTTTTTGGATCATGTCTATCAATCATTTCTTTAAAATTATGGTGCAAAATCGACTAGATAATAATTACAATGCCACATGTTGACATAGTGTTACGAGCTCATTAAAATTATAGCACTTGTACAATTATCAATATCTAAACCTTAATTTGAAAATGATCAACCTTATGCCTGGTATAGAATGTATAACATCACATCATGTGATGTTACTGCCACTTACAAATGCCAACGAACAATGCAATGTTATACCCGAAAAAGAAGAAAATTCATTGAATTACATAATTTGCATAGTAAAAAACCTACTTTATATGATTACAAGATCCATTCAAATTAATCCAATCCCACATCATATATCTTCTCATTATTTGAAGCTTCGATGCATTTCAAGATCCATAGTCTCGTATTCATTGTTCTTTGACAAAATATGGGAATAATATACGCAAAATGACGCTGAAGCTTATATGTTGTAGGAGAATAAATATTTTACATGAAAAAGAAAACGAAATCAACTAGTTCTTGGTATAATGAAATTTAAAAAAGGTCCAAATAAGAATCATATTCACCCATTTGTTGAAAGAGGTATTTGTCGATTTGTCTCCAAAATTTGTATTTAGCTGCCAATTTCTCCCTCCTCCCGAACTTTAATTTTAGCCGATTATCCCATTGAACTTTTTATAATTAACCAATTTTCCCCATGATGTTAAATTTTAAAAATTTTCATCCAAATTTTCATTCATTTTGGTTAAATGGACAACACATGACAAATGTTTGAAGGCATTAAAGTAATTTTATCCCTAAATGTAGACAACATATTGCTTTCTTCTTCTTGTTTTTCTCTTCAGCTAGTTGACTATGTACACTTTCTGTTTGAATTAGCCATATGAGCCTAATTAGTAGCTGGAAAGTATTGACTTTGCTCCCGATTTACCAAAATGAAATTACCATTTTGCCTTCTTAAAGTTGACATGTGTTGTCTACGTGACCAATATGGATGAAAAACAATATTCGAAAGGAAAAGAGTTTTATATTTTTTTTGCAATTAAAGCCGATTCCATAAAAAATGTGTGCATTTCATTTTCCATAGTGTCAAAACATTAAACAAGGTCAAATTATGTCAATTTCTTTTCTTTGTCTCCAAATATATTAACATAAAAACACCATAAATTATTTCCCAATCACACCCAATCAATGCCAGCGATTACACAAGAGATGAAGAGATCATGGGCCCAATTATTTATTAACCTTAAACTCAATCAATCCAATTAAATTAATTACTTTTTTCCTTAATCTCGCATCCTCTCCAAGATTCCAGTATTTAATCCCAGATTTTAACCTAAAAAAGCAGCCACCAATCACCGCCCGCCGCATCCTCTTCCTCCTCCGTAACTTTACACCCAAGTCCTCTCCATCACTCCGCTGGTCGACATGTGAGTCTTCCAACCTTCACAAATCACCACCCCACCCGAGATCGCTCCACGTGTCAGATCTGGTCCACCCCAAAACTCCCTTTTTAATTTCTTTACGTTTTTTAATCAATTAATTAATCCAAAATTTCAGTTACTCCCTCACTGAGAGAGAGAGAGAGACACTTTAAAGTTTAAACTGCTTTTGCTTCTTCTTCTTCTTCTTCTTCCTCCTCCTCCTTCTGAAGAATTAATTAATTAATTATTCAATTAATGATTAATTAATTTTTTAATTAAAGTAATCGCTGGCGACTGGCACCATCAGCGATTCCTATATATTGGGCTTCTTTTCATGCTTTTGCTGCGGCACCCAAAAATCTTCACGCTTTCTAGCAATCCCACCACTTCTTCTTCCTCTGCCTCGTGTACTGCGCTGTCGTTTTGACAGCCCTAATTCCCTTGCTTCCATGGCCAAGAGCATACTGGTCACGGGCGGAGCCGGTTACATCGGCAGCCACACCGTGCTTCAGCTTTTACTCGGCGGCTTCAAAACCGTCGTCGTTGATAATCTCGACAACTCCTCTGAAGTCGCCATTAACCGTGTCAGGGAACTCGCTCGTGATTTCGGCAAAAACCTCTCCTTCCACAAGGTTTGGGTTTTTATTTTTTGTGTTTAATTTTTGGTTTAATTTGATAATTGGGTTATTATTTGTTTAATTTGATCAGTTGTAGTTTCGAATTTTGATTTGGCAGAAACTGACACTCTTGGTATTTTAATTGGCTTGGTAAAACAACAAAAAATATATACAATTGTGTTTTTTTTTTAATTGTGTTTTTTTGGTGGGTATTTTTGGAGAACTGTAATTCTGCTTTCTGAGTTTCCAAGTTTGTGTTTTTATATTTGAAAATTTGGGAAATTTATGCAATTTCTTGATGTTTTTGCCTTAATAGTCATATAACTGCTGAGAAAGTTATGTAGAATTGAGGTATCATATTAGACAGAAATACTTGAACAGTAAAGTTTTGAACTCTTTTTTTAGTGATGGCTGAAATTTGTTTGGCGGTTGAGTTTTTCCAGTATGTTCACTGTTTCATTGATTCATGGATGATCATGATTTCTCATAATTCTGTTTCCAATTCCACCTGCAGCTGGACCTCCGGGACAAAGCGGGACTCGATAATCTCTTTTCTTCAACACCGTAAGCATCTTCACCCGAAAAGCGCCCCCAATCTTGACTTTGCCATCTAACATATGGTGTTCCTGTTATAACTTCTGTTGTTCATGTATCCAAATTGCAGATTTGATGCTGTCATACACTTTGCTGGACTCAAAGCGGTTGGTGAAAGTGTTCAGAAACCGTTGCTCTACTATAACAACAATATAATTGGGACAATTACTCTGTTGGAAGTCATGGCTGCCCATGGATGCAAAAAGGTTCTCTCTAATATTCCTTCAGCTTTGATATAATGCTGACGGTGTATAACTGGTTTCTCATTTTCTAAGTTCCCAAATTTTATATGATACTACGTCTTTGGAGAATTTTTTTAAGTGCAGATTTTGAATGTATCCGATATTTCATTGACATGGGTTTCACATGCTTTGAATATTTTCAGCTTGTGTTCTCATCGTCAGCAACTGTTTATGGTTGGCCGAAGGTGGTCCCATGTACAGAAGATTTCCCACTTGTTGCAGCGAATCCTTATGGACGAACTAAGGTATAATATGGCCATAGTTAGGCACATCTAGTTCAAATGTCTGGTTATGTTCTCAGTAAGAGCGTCACTATGAAGCTTCTGGGTTCAGATGATGTACCTTTTGTTTTCCTTGATATCTTCTATGAGGTCTAATGAGGTTATCTTTCAGCTTTTCATTGAGGAAATTGCTCGTGATGTTTACCGCTCAGACTCGGACTGGAAAATCATATTGCTGAGATATTTCAATCCAGTTGGTGCACATCCTAGTGGCATTATTGGTGAGGACCCCCGTGGGATTCCAAACAATCTCATGCCGTTTGTGCAGCAAGTTGCTGTAGGCAGGCGTGAAGCCCTGACAGTGTTTGGAACTGACTATAATACCAAAGATGGTACTGGGGTATGTATTCATTGTACCCTTCTGCTGTAAGCAAAATTTTTCATGTGTGCAGTAACTTGGTTGGGCTATATTGGAATTTATATATATGTTCAGTTTACTTGATTACTTGAGATTTTCATAAGTGTCTTGGTATCTATGTTCATTAATATTTCATCTTTGTTATTGTATGGATTAATCAAGAATTTTGGGGATTTAGGTTGGCATCAACTGTTATTCCTTTTCTGTCTTATGCTCATACTTTTGTTGGAGGCTTAATCTTGATTCTGTTTGTCCCATTTCAGGTACGTGATTATATTCATGTATGTGATTTAGCAGATGGGCACACTGCTGCATTGCACAAGCTAGATGAGGATACTATAGGTAGGGGTTCTAATATCGCCATTTTCTTTGTCTGTGATACTTTGACTTGTTTTTGTTTTGACCCGGAGATTATTTTATGCCAGACCACACCCTCCAACTATTTAAAAGATCTTGCTTCAAATATGGTGTTTTGGTATTTATATATCTCATGCTAATGTGGTTCAGACAAAGTTCAATATAGATTTCACATTTTATTTTACCTTTCTTTCTTCGACAAAGATGTTTAATCTGTTAACACTCTGCATTAATCTACAGGTTGCGAGGTGTACAATTTAGGAACAGGCAAAGGAACATCAGTCTTGGAGATGGTTGCAGCATTTGAAAAGGCATCTGGAAAGGTCTGTTTTTGCAAATCTTTCCGTGTTCTTCCCTCATTTTTATCCTTTTTGTTTCTTAAAAACATCTGTGTGCTTAGAAACATCGGTTGTTGTATTGGTTCCTGGACCCTATTTCTCTGTTATGAACATTGTGCTGCATGTAAAATTGGGGTCTTGTTCTTGGAAGTGTTTTCTGTACATCACTGTAATTTTATTTGTTAGGATAGAGGTGACTTGTATCAGCTTAGTCAAATATTTTGTATCAAATTTGGACGTGGTTGGAATGAGATGTTTACCACAGTGGTTTTAGCTTAGCCCATTTGAGAAGAACTTTTTCGTTTTCCTTTATTAGAAAAGTTCAAACCTAAGATGTACCTAGTCCACGCACTCAATCACTTAACCACCACCAACCCCTGGCAGCCTAAGAATGACTATTCTAATTAAGTGAATACTAGAATTTCTATAGTTGGAGAATTTTGTGTTCAATTCTGTTGATTGACTCGCTATTGGAAGAATCTCGGACCTTGCTCCACTTCCATTGTATATGTTCTGGTCAACATTTATCTGTGTTTCTGTTTGACCATTTGTTATTTGGTTGAGCTTATTTGTTTACTTATTACTATTTCAGAAAATTCCTCTCGTCACGTCTGGGAGGCGTCCTGGTGATGCTGAAGTTGTCTATGCATCCACAGAAAAGGCGGAGAAGGAACTGAACTGGAAGTGAGTACTGAGTGTGTGTGAAAAATTTATGCGGTCTGCCATCATGCCTTGTATCTTACATTCGTAATTTCCTTGCAGGGCGAAATATTGCATTGATGACATGTGTCGGGATCAGTGGAACTGGGCTAGCAAAAATCCATATGGCTATGAAACTTCAGACTCAAGCAACTGAGATCTGATAGTTTCATATGCTTTATATTTTAGTTTAGTGCTTATTGACAGTGGAACTAGACTAGCCAAAAATCCGTATAGCTTTGGACTTGCAGACTCTAAGCAACTGAAAGGTGATAGTTTCATATGCTTTATATTTAGGTTTAGTGGTCGTCATCTCTCACCCTCGATGTAAAGCTTTAGTGGCCTTGCAGAGATTAGGTTCTTTCTCATGAGCTTCGTCGGCAGATCTTTAGGCTGTTAGTCACTGTGGTGTTACGATTCTGGCCAATTAATGTTATGTTTTGGTTTTACAGTTTTACTTAATCATCACAGTTTTAGTAGTACAGTTCTAACCAATTGCTGTTACTTATGCTCCTACATGTATTTTGAATAATAAGGTCATGAGATCAGACCGCTTTTTACCGTTATTTGCAATACAGGAATTCGGAATGTCCACAAGAAACCGTGTTGTTGGATGCATATATGCTTTTGATTTGTAGTCTCGTTGTTGTGGGATGGGTTCCTTCATCCTTGTAGGGGTAGCCAAGGAGAAATTCATGGGTGTGGTCATGCGTGCCACATCACCAGTACCCGAGAATCTCTCATGGCCAGCTGCCAATGCCCCTTGCAGTTTGTAGCCATTGCCCAAAATTGTCACTTTTGGGCTGCGTTTCTCTTCTGGTCTCATTCGATGTCATATTGTTTTATTTGTGCGATATTCTATTAGAAATTTAAACTACGAAGAGGCGGATTCTAACTATGGAGCAGATTAGTGTACACACTGTTCTATACTACTTGGCTACGCCCATGTTTGCAAAAAAGAAAATATTGGCCATATAGCATCGGACAACTCGCTTTTAGCTTAGTGGTAGTTGTTTTCTCAAGTTAAGTTGAAAGATGCTCGGAGTTCAAATTCATGTATGCCATTGACGTAAGCGAGTTAGCGTACGCCATTCTTCGGAATGAATTAGATAGAGCACAAATTCAAAGTGGACTGATGTATATGTTTCTTTAAACCCTTAGCCAAGCAGAAACAAGTGACTGCCCATTCCTTCCAATCGGGATCCGCCTATTTCATGACCCAGAGGCAACACGAATGCAACTAACTGGTATATGGATGAGTACATGTACCAATGGGTTGCAATCTCGCTGCCTATGTGTGTGCCACCATGAAGTTGTGTACGCTATATTTACTATATTGTATTTGTATTATATTTGAGTGTATATATACATATTAAATTAAAGAGGGTAAAAACCTTTTACAAAGAATTTGGGACAATGTAAGAGAATGGCCGTGTGGAGAGAGAGAGCGCTCTTTTAGGAAAATGACTTATTAGAAACGAGTTCACCAATATGTGGCATCCCTTGTCTAATAATGCATTGTCATGTGCAAGTTTTTTTTTCATATGTCAATGTATTATTGAATCGACGGGAGGGAGAACAAGATACTTTTGATGGGATGGGCGTTGCTGCTCCCTTTTGTAGGCTTAGTGACCTTGTTGTGGTAGGTCAAATGTGTGGTTCTGGACAACCCACCAAGTAAAGATGTGTTGGCATTAAGGGTGGGTTCAAAAAAACCGAACTAAACATCGAACCGAGGCCGAAACAAACTGAACTTAAAAAAAAATCACTGAATTGAAGAAACCGAACCGAATCGAATCGGACCTAAAAACCCCCCAAAACGACGTCATTTTATGCTATATGCTTAACCCTAACTAACACCCCGCGAGTTCAAAACTTCAGAACCTCATCTCTTCTCCCGACGTCGTCTGACTCGTCTCACACCTCCTCTCCTCTCAACATCACCTAGCTCGCCGTCCCCATTGCAAATTTCCACCTCGCGCATCGCCTCTTGAGTATTGACATCAATTCCCCATTGCCAATTTCCCACCTCGTCGTCGCACACCTCATCTCCTCTCAATGTCCGCGAGTTTCTAACCCGATGTTATCTGACTCACAGCGAGCAAGTTCAAGATCTATTTCGCCATGCATTTGGTTCGCAAAATAAAACTTTATCGGAAAATAAGCAGCGAAGGTAGTGATTTGATAGAGGCGCAGTATATAGTACATACGGAGGCACCACATGCACGAGCCCAGAGAGAACTAGTGTACTTCGGCTCTAGTTAGGCACATCAAAATCCCTATGCATCCCATAAGTGTTACAACCAGTCCCTAACTTTTTCATGTAAATTTTTGCGCATGGTTGTGAATTTACCAAAATACCCCTAGAGGGTAAGTGTTGACTTTTGTTGACTTTGTTGTCATGACAAGTATCAATTATTCTTTTAGCTTATCCTTATAGTACTCGTCGATACGAACGTGTGGGTGCGAGCGGAGTGTAATTTGGAGCTAAAATGAACATTCTACAGGACTAGTACAATTAGCTTTATCTTGTTGAGTAGGTTCAAAATGATATAAAATACGTGACATTTGGTGCCGTTTTGAGACAGATCAGAGATGATGATTTCTTGAGCTTTTTCGGTCACTTTTTCATCCCCAGACTAGTACTAACAGATTCCACTATTCAGTGCCTTCATTTTGACATAAAAAGCGAGAAATTTGGTTGAGTTTTGACCTAGATATGAACCTTTGAAAATTGGAAAATTTCCAGCCAATTTTTCCAGAATCCTGCGAGACAGGCGGCGGCTCCAGCGACCTGCGAGAGGAAGAGGACGAAGGAATATTCCATAACGGCGACGAAATATTCTCTGATGGAGTCAGCACATTCTGTTATCTGACTAACGGCATCAACAGAATATTCTCTAAAGCCGTTAGAATATTTCGTTAAATATTGGAATTTTCCGTTAAAGTTAACGGCGCGTGGGAGTGTGTGGCAAGCTGCTGCTATCGCGTGACGGCACGTGTGGTCTTTTGGCAGTGCTTGGCGGCCCGTGTGGCGGCGCACGGTAGCGCTTTGCGGCTGTGCAAGGCGGCTAACACAATTTTGAACAACGGAAATAATTTTTTGAGTCTGTTTTCCCTGTAAACAATAGTACTTTATATTCTGTTAGTTAGGGGGGTTATTTTTATATTTGAGAAAGGTTTTAATTTATTTCTTGCTAATATTTAGGTCAACATTCGTCTAGACACTTTGAGGAACACGACACCCAGGGAGATTACACTCCCTAGTATCTGTGAATGGACATTGTTTTATCAAATAGTTATTGTTCTAGTATATATATATATATATATAGTTATGAATGGTTTTAAATTGTTGATTTGATCATGCCTATACATATTTTATATTTGAGATACGAATTTCTTACTTGGGCATGATCATGCATTTTACACTGACGAATGTATATGTTTTCACGCACTCGGTATGCTTTCACTACGTTTTAGTACCGTCTCACGGCCGTAGGACAAGTCTCACATGTATGGGTCACATGCACTGTACTTCAGGGGTATTTTCCGGTAAATACCTTAGTGCAAGCTTGTCTTTACATTTGTGTTTATTATTAGGGGAGGTCCCTCAACGGAAGGACTTGCATGTGATGTGTTGATCGCGCAAAAAAGCTTACATGTGTGTGGTACTAGGAGTACAAAGTGGTTATAACGTAAAGAGCTTGTGCAGGTTGGAAAGAGGTCCCTCGGCATGTACATAGGTGATTGCTGATATACCTTGTGATATTATTATTGTATATCTTTTGAGATAGTTTGGAAAAATGGTTTATCTTGCGATAAGTTGGATTTCGTGTTTTATTTTGAATTTATTTTTTTACAAAAAATTTATGCTGGACTTATGTTTCTACCCGTTGAGTTTTACATGGCAGTTATATATGTAGTATGATTTTATATATATATTGGTTTGCAAACAAGGGGTTACTATATTCGAAAAAATAAAAGAGTTTTAGAAAAACTTTCTTTTTCGTCCACTCACACTTTCTTGTTTTACGCCCCCTTCAGGACCAAGTACCGATACATCCAGTGACGTTGAGGCATAGCGTGGCAGCTCTAGTTCCCTCCCGATAATGTAGGGAGTTTATCTTTAATTCAGTTTTTTTTAATAATGTCCATCCCTATTATTGATAGAAATTCTAAGAGCTTGACTTTTTTATTTATTTTCGTTGCCTTACATTAGTTACGCTCTGAACCACATGCATGTTTGTATTAAATTCTGCAAACTATTTGGCAATTTATTTATTAAATACATTAGACGCTTTTTGAATTCAAAGTGTATATTTTAAGTGTTGTCAGACATAAAATGACTACGTCTAGCACATCCCAAACTCGGTGTCCACGTGGATATCGAGGACGGAGTGTGTCAGTAAGCCTCTGTCTTCTTATTTCTCTCTGTGAACCGTCTGATCGAGCTATGAATTCTGGTTCTTTCGATTTGGGTGGTGTTGATTTGTTGAATTTTTGTTAAAGATAGGATTTTTTTGGTGGGTTTGACTTTTTTTTAGGTTTGGAGATCTGGAAAGTTGGGATGATTTGAAGTTATTTTTTGGGTTCTTTTTCATGTTTGTTCTTCTGGGTTTTTGTTCTTTTGGTTCAATTGGGTTGGATATGTGTAAAAATTCAAGTTTGATCGTTAGTTCCACTGAATTTTTGGTTACCGACTCACAGCGAGCAAGTCCAAGATTTTTTTTTTTTAAAACCAATTTTCAGGTTTTATATATAAAATAAATAAATAAATAAAAAAGACCAAAAAATTCCGAACCAAACAAAATAAAAAAAAGACTGAATCGAACCCACCCCTAGCTGGCATCATGTCGTTTACAAAACAAGATATTTGTGTGGACTTATATGACAAGTGTACATTGGCATAGTGGTTTCCTTACCAATGAATGAAGACATGTACAAATTTTTGTTCACATATCTTTATTTTATTGATACAAAATGTCACACGTCAGTGTACTCGTACCATTTAAGTTGTTCTCGGTAACGTGGCAAGAGTGGACCTTGTAGTTGAAATGGGGCACGTAACCCATCATTTGGGAAGAGGGCTACATTTACATATATGAGTGGGATACAATACAGTTTCATATCAAGAAACATATAAACATAGTTTTGAGTATTGCATTTGAGGTTTTTGTTTGGAATCTCCCTTCTCCCTATATCACTCGCATCCAACAAAATATAAAAATGGATTTGGTCACCGACAATTAACCACTTGAAAAGGAGTTTTGTGTGCTGTTTTGTGGAGTAGGCTACAATGCTCGCAAGCATTGAATGCTTACACTGATCTCACCATTAAAATGAGGGAGGAGAGAGGAGAGAGGGGGAAAAGGAGGGTGAGATCGGTGTGAGCATTCAATACTTGCGAGCACTGTAGCCAGTCCCCTGTTTTGTGTTCATGTTTATATGAAAATAGCATGTGCTATTTTTTTACCATTTAGAAACCCCAAATTACTTTTTGTTTTTCTTTTCTCTAAGTTTGAAGACGCTCGAGAGTTCGAATTCATGGAACTTCGCATTGTGCCGTTGGGTTGGAGTTTGAATTAGCATGCGCTTGAACTCCAAAAAAATGGTGGACCTTCCTTCTTTATTGTCCAAAATATACCACAAATTCAAATTCACATAGATAGAGCTGTTGTCCAATAAGTTAACAGCCGCAGTGCATGAATTCGAAAGTTGAAAAGCATTCTTTCAAATTTACTCTCGGTTGTAGAAGTTTGATTAATATATTAATAGTATCACACTTAATATTCAGACTCACTGTAACAACATAACAACACTAAAATTTAAAAAACATACAAATATATAACAATATATATCTCTAAGTCACATCAAAAAGAGTCAAAGAGCTAAATGCCAAGTGCAAAATGTGCTCGAGCTACAATTAAAAAGTCAAGAAATTAAACTCACCACCTTGTTTTGTCACTTGCTTACTTTAACGTCAATGTTTAAGCAAGTTTTTAAATGAAGGTATGGATGAGAAAAATAAAATGATACGAGAATTCAAATTCACAAATCAATCTGTATGCACAACAAGAAGATAAATGGAGCGGATCGGCCCACCTGAGCTAGAGGCGTTTGGAGCCTGCACCGTCTGGGCCTGGGTCGTATGTTGGGAAAGAAGCCCATCGGCTAGACTTCTGTTCTGGGCTGTGGAGGCTGCAACAGATGCAGAAGGCGAAGGCAGCCGCCCAACCTTCATATTTTGCCGCGAGGCCGGGCCTCACCATGGTTTCCGTCAGTGGGGTCAAACCCAAGCACGTAGGGAGTGCCATTCGTTGTGGTTTATGAATTTCCAACCACTCTTCCCTCTTCTAAAAGCACACAAATCAAGGAATTAAAATTTTGGAGATTGGGTGCAATAGAAAAGTTTCAAAGAGTAAATAATTTGGAGCCGCTTTGAGAATTAAATCAAGCTCTCAATGAAAGCATCAATATGTGGAGGTAAAATTCCGCCACCTTGGAATTGACAAAATTGCACCTACAAAACAAAGAGACACATTTGGGAGGTTTTGGTCAATGAATTTCCGATGCCTAAGTCAAAAAACTCTGTGTAAAGAATGAAGTGTTATTTAGCATAGAAATTGTTTACCAGAGTGTAGAAGGGGTATTTATAGGAGCTAGGTCAACCACATGGGTGGAAAGCCCACGCCACGTATCGACGTCTAGTTGACCAAGTTGTGTCATGCGATGGATAGAATTGTACTTGTGCAATGACAGTACGATATAATATCTTTAAGATGCTCATAGTATCTTAAGGATACCGAGAATAATCCTTGAAGATATTATTAAAATTAATTAATAATATCCTAAAAGTTAACTTGGAGAATTCCTTGATTGATGGTGATTGAATGTCTTCCTTGATAAAAGAAATTTGTCTTCAATTGGAAAGCTTAAAGGTAGGAATTAATAATAATTTCTCCTTTAATTCCCTAGCCTTATCTCCTTGCCATGTGCATCTTAGCTTGGAGTAATTGTAGTTAGCAGCTGATGGCTTCTAGCTTGGTTGAACTGCCAAATAATAAGTGCGAACCTTTTGCTCTTGGATCGCATTGAACGAGCCCATTAGCCTTTAATGCTTATTGGACTAGGGTTTTAATAAATATGGGTCTTATTAAATAGTGAAGGCATTCTCATTAATAGTGAATGAAAATTCACATGTCAACTTCATAATATTCAGGATTATTTTTGACTCCACACTTATGAACTCCGAAGATAGTGAATCAAGTGATGAATAATGTTATTGAATTTCATATGTTTTATGAATGATTATTATGCTTCTAAGCAGCTGAAAGGTGGTAGTTTCATATGCTTTATATTTAGGTTTAATGGCCTTGCAGAGATTATGTTCTTTCTCATGAGCTTCGTCGGCAAATTTTTAAGATGTTAATCACTGTAGTATTACGATTCTGGCCAATTAATGTTATATTTAGGTTTTACAGTTTTACTTAATTAATCGTCACAGTTTTAGTAGTACAGTATTAACCAATTGCTGTTACTTATATGCTCCTACATGTATCTTGAATCATAAGGTCATGTGTTGTTGAAAACATATATGGTTTTGATTTGTAGAGGGTAGCCAAAGAGAAATTCTTGAGTGCGGCTAGCCGTGTCACGTCACCAGTACCCTAGAATCTTTCATGGCCATCGGGCAAAGCCCCTTGCAGTTTGTTTTGGTTAATTAGTTGTTGATTCTTCTTGGACCTTTGGCTGACCGGCCGTCTTCCAAAAAAAGATGGGTTCTTTCATCTTGTAGCCATTTTGCATGTCGCGTTTCTCTTATAAGCTATCTGACAATTTTTTTTTCTTCAAGCAATATTCTATTGGAAATTTAAGCTACGAAGATGTAGATTCAAATCCTTCTAGACTAGTTGGTTGCACCAAGGTTTGCAAAAAATTGGCCGTCTAGCATTGTACAACTCGCTTTTAGCTTAGTGGTACTTTAGTTCTCAAGTTAGAACGTGCTCAAAGTTTGAACTCGTATTTTCTATACCATATAAGTTATTCTCCTCCCATTAAACGAATCAACATTATTATATAACACATTTAACTTTCCACAAATGGTGCCGTTGGGTTGGAGTTTATTGTCCAATGGAGCGCAAATTCAAAACGCAATGCATGAATTGGAGATTTGAAACTTAGAAAGAATCTGCGTTAAAATAAACAAATGAAATTAGAGAAAGCAAAATGATTGTCTATAGAAAAGTTATCCCCAACGGTTCAACAATAATAGGATATGATTCAAACTCCAAAACTGGTTTTGGCGCACTTCAATTGAAATCCTTCTTTTTTTTTTTTTTAGTGTTTGATAACCTTATACAAGAACAAGGGATTTCGGTAGGGCAAGTAAATTTCAATGTTCTTCTTTGTTAGTGAATTTTTTGTTATCGTGTTAAGATCTCAAGATCGTTATGAGAAAAACGACTTAAGTCCACACATATTAATAGAAAAAAATATGTCTAACAAAATGAGAATTGAACCTAATATCTTTCACTTACCACTAGATCGTAGTACTAAATGATTGTTTACAATTTTAACATGAAATTAGAATGATGTAGATGACAAGGGGAACAAAAATCGTTAAATGAGTTATAAGACATCTAGTGAATCTTGCAAGGGTTCAATAATCATGAACTTGTCACCAAGTTTCATTTGTGTTCTAATTTTTTATTTATTTTCCCGTATCGTTTTTAATTTTAATAGCTTAGGGCCTGTTTGGTTTCCTATTTTAATACAAACTAGAAAACTATGATTCTTTTTAAGAAGAGGTATTTTCAAGTTGAATATTAAGATCCAAAAGCTTTTTTGGTAGGGAAATAAAAGTTGTTTTCAAACTTTAAAATTTAAAAGGGAAATAAAAAGATCAATCAAAGTAGACAAGATACCAATGATCAGGCTACCAATTTCCCTTCTCCTGACCTCCATATTCATAAAGAGGATCGAATTAGAGGATCAGAAGAGAGATGGACGGAGAGGGAAGAGAGGAGAGGATTCTGATAGGGAGAGGAGAGTAGTAGGGTGATACATTTTAAGTTTGAATGTCGTAAATGACGAGTTTGATACGAATTTATTTCTACCACCCCTATATTGTTGTATAAAAAAAATTATATACCAGACCGACCTTTATTTTCCTAAGGTCATTCACCGTCATTTAGATAAGTTTGATTCTTGCATATAGAAAACTTTGAGTTTGATTCTTATAACACTATTGCTATAAATTTGATAGAGAGTTCTATCTATTAATTGTGCGACTAATTTATTTATTCTTTTTCCTTTCTATTTTATGATTGGTTTATTCACTTTTATTGTAACATCCCGTTCAAAGTTTTAAATTATTTTATTCCCGAAAGTGGGAAATGACGATTTTGCCCTTGGTTGACTTTTTGGTTGACTTTTTCGTCGTAACTAGTACGACGCATCCAATTGTGTTTCCTTGACGTGCTCGTCGCTACGAACGCGTAGACGCGAGCCGTACGTCGTTCGGATCCCGAACGAATGTTTTCTACGGGCGTTGATTTTTCGACGTTTCCGTATTTTATCTTTTTGGGCTGTTTGAGTTATTGGGCTGGGGCCCAATTGTCAGCTAGCCGTGTGGGCTATTCCAGATTTTCTGGAATCCTGTTTGATTTTTGTCTCTGGAGGCCGAGACCTTTCCCCCCTTTTCTTTCTTCTTTCTTCTCGGCACAACCACTTCACAGGTTTCATCTTTCCTGTGCAATCACCCACGAACTTCTTCTCCTCTCTGGCCTTTCTGCAAATAACCAAAACCCAGAAACTGGAGCTGTTCTTCGTCCTTTGCAACCCACATGAAACCCAGAATCCCTGGGATTTACTCAGGACACCCAGGCCATTTCCTTCTCTGCAAGCAAAACCGTGATTCCTTCTACCTTCTTGGCTGATCAAGCAGCCATTCTTGTCCCTATCTGGTTCTCTGCAAACGACCAAAATGAACCAAAAGCAAACGCCATTTGTTTTCTTTCTTTCTGCTTGGCACCCCGTGCCTTGCTCTCCTTCTTCCCGTGTGCACCAGGCCGCTTCCATGGCCAAGCTCTCTCACTGGAGCTTGTTCATCCTCATCACGAACCCAGAATCTGAGACTCTGCAGGAACTGGAAGTTGATGCCGACGAGGATGTTTGAGATGTTGTGGCTATGGTCGGTTTATGGGGTGTTTTTGGGTGGGCTGCGATGGACGATCTGGAAGGCTCATGGCCTAGGTTGGTGACCTTCATTTCACTTTGAAGAGGTGCCAGCTTAAGGTCTCCCCAAGTGGGAGAGCCTACGTCATAATTTATTTCTTTGGGTGGCTGATTAACTCAGCAGGCAGCACCTGCACGCCAACCTTCATACCCAGGACCTGGAGGTGTTGGGTAGGAGAATTTGAATTGTTGTTGGGCTGCTGATTTTTGGGCTTGGGTGTGTTAATCAAAATTAGACAAACGTGTTTGGGCTGCTTGTTTGGGTGCTGGGTAACTGTGGGCTGGCTGGTGTGTAAGGGATGTTGGGCCTTGGTTGTTTCAGCAAGTGTGGGCTGGTGAGTTTTGGGCCTCGGGAGTAGCTAGTAGAAATGGACAGATTTCATTGAAGATTTTGGGCCCAGGGTGTATTTAGCAATTGTGGGTTGGGCTGATTTGTTGAGTTGGGCCGATGCTTGTGGCACCAATCCAAAGTGGCAATTGTGACAATTCAGTTGGATTTTTTTTTGGATGCTTCAATTTACGGAAATCTCCGTTGGGTTGGTATTGCTCCGGAAGCTTTAGGCTTTGGCGACCCTTGGCGTCGGAGGACGTGCACTTGGGCTTTTCGACTATCTTCAGGTGAGTGAGTGGGTCTTTCTTTGATAAAGTATATATATACGTATGGCTTTTTAAACGCTTTCTTAAATTGTTAGCGTAGATGCATATTCATTACGGGTGTTGGAGGTAGAACACTCGTACTATATTGCCATGCATGTTTTTTACTGTTGCTCCTCAGTTGTTGTATAACACCCCAGGTATAGTACTCAGTCTTGTGGCCAGGACTAGCCTTGACGTTAGGAGCTGTCACTACCAGTACCGTTACGCAACTTGGATCCATGTAGGTACTAGCCTGTCTTAGGTTGCACTAGGCAACTCGGACTTGTGTGACGCACATTTGTGCACAGTGGTTAGCACTAGACTCGCGTCATTGGAGTACTTAGCGTAATTATTTATACCTAGCTTGTTCATTGTGGGATTTAGCCCCGTGGACATGTGTGTTTACATACGAGCGAGCAAATAAATACAGTAAATGATGTATCGGGGTGTACCCGAATGTTTTAAATGGTAGTGTTTTGAGGATCATGCGTACGGGCATGACTTATTTTATCAACTATACTTGTTTTCAAACGAGGGGTTACTAGTTTTTGAAAACAACGGTTTTATCAAACTTTGCTTTTTGACCCACTCACCGTTTTATGTTTTGCGCCCCTCCAGGTTAGTTGGCTGGGAGCTTGCGACGTCGATGGCGCGGTGGTATGACAATGTAGGGATTTTCTACGTTTGTAGTAAATTTGTATCCCTCACTCTACTCGGACTTGTGTATTCTAACAATTCTTCCGCACTCTGTTTACTCAATTAAATATTCATTATTCTTTATTTCATCCTTCAACTTTCTAAATGGATTTCGTCACCTAACGCGTGTCGGCCAGCACTTCCGACACCTGGCTCGTCCGGGATCGGGATGTGTCATTTATTTTTCTCAAATAGTTGATCATTTATTGTATAAGAATCAAACTTATGTGTTTAGTATATTAAACTCAAGAATTTAAATTGTTATCATAAAACTCAAATTTTCCAACTCACTATACGAGTTTAATTTCTATGAATGAAAATCACACTCAATTTTTTGACCTTATATAAAAAAAACATAAATTCTAAAAAATAAATAAAAAATAAGAAAATGTCCCGGGCAAAGCAACCCACAAATATTGGAGAGTGACACGGAAACGCAGATCTAGCGAGTCGAGCCGAGTTGAGTCGCGTCGAGTTCAGGTTCAATTCAACGCAAGTCGTTTTGTTCCCACTCGAACCGCTCTCTCGCCCGTCGCACTAGCATATCACTTTCCTTTCAAAACACAAACACATTTCGAAATTTCAAAGCAACTCTCTCTCTCTCTCTCTCCTCTCCTCTCTGGCCGGCCGGTCATCATCGTATCCACCGCAGATCTAGGTCTCCGAAACGTCAACGTTTCGAGCTCGCCTCAGATCCAGGCGATCTGAGTCTGAAGCCGTAGTCACCACCGCCATCAGTAGCCGAAACCAAGAATGGAGAACCTGATCTCATTGGTGAACAAAATCCAGAGAGCTTGCACAGCTCTAGGTGACTACGGCGAAGCTAGCGCATTACCGACTCTTTGGGATTCCCTTCCCGCCATCGCCGTCGTCGGTGGCCAGGTCAGCTTCCGATCCCTCACCTTCAATCTTATCTCTACGGTTGATTCATGCATATGAATTTTGCTTGTGTTTTCAATCGCTCTGTAGCTTACTTCTTAATTATGTTCTTAGCAGTGCTAATTATGGCGGTTCGGTTTAATTGCTTGAACTCTGTTGCACAAATTGGTGCCGAATTGTAACTTAATTTGATTTTTCACAGATTTACAAAAATTTGGATCCAAAGTTTGAAACTTCAAACGAGCTTAATTTGGAAGAAGCAAAAATGAAAAATAAGAAAATAAGACGTTGAATACAATAGCAAATTTGAGAAGAAAAAGTAGAAGGAATGAATTTGAATGAATTTGATTTCATGATGGTATAATATAATGTATCCTTATGATTTAGTTCTGTCCTGCAGAGTTCAGGGAAGTCTTCGGTTTTGGAGAGCATTGTTGGGAAGGATTTCTTACCGCGTGGTTCTGGTAAGTTTATTGAATCCTGGGCAATCTTACTTATTTGTGCGGTTTGATCGTCTCTTGGTTGGTGATATTGTTTAGTCGTTTAGTAGAGTGACTTCAGTTTCTTAGCTATTTGTGCGGCATTTGTTGTCGTGTATGTATGTACTTGTTAATATTGATTCTTGTTCTTGGATGTTTGGGAAATAATGCACGGATAAATTATTGTAGGAATTGTTACTCGGCGTCCTCTTGTCTTGCAACTTCATAAGATTGAAGAGGGAAGCAGAGAATATGCGGAGTTTCTCCACCTTCCAAGGAAGAGGTTCACCGATTTTGGTAGGTTTCTTTCTCTTCATTCTATCATGTTTGCATTTCAGTGCAATGTGACAATTCCACTAAATTTTATTGGTATCCAGATTTTTCAGTAAAAATTTCACCTCTTAGATGGTTTTCCCCATATAAAAATTACAAAATTATATCTCAAAGAAGAAAACTTTGTGACCCAGTATATTTTATTTGGGTTACTGTGCAAATTTACACACAGAGCTATCTGTATATTTATTTCATTTTAAATGATTATCATGTGTGCAGCTGCTGTGAGAAAGGAGATTGCAGATGAGACAGATAGAGAAACTGGCCGCAGCAAACAAATCTCTAGCGTTCCAATTCATCTTAGCATATATTCTCCATATGGTAAGATAAGGGGTCTTTAACTTGTTTGCTTCTATTTATTTAAGTTGGGGGCTCACCGTTACCTAGAACTCAGAGCATCATGATTTTGGGAATGGGAATGAGAACGTGGTATGCCATCTATCTTGGAACGTGGAACAATGGGGATAGATCAAATTAAGTTTCATAGACTGTTTGATTACTAGATTGAATGTGATAAGACAATATTGGGCCAAATGTCTTTTTATAATATCTTTCTCCCCACTAAAAATATCATAATCTGCTGAAGTTTTGTACATAGTAGTTTTACATTTCTTTTCAAAATGATAGACAACAGTTAAAGTGGAAGGATGTTTATACTTGGTCTACTTTTAAAATTGCCTTGAGCCGCAGCTAAATAAAATGTGAATATCAAGGAACGGGGTCCAGAATTTTCTTTCTTTAATATGTCCGCACTATAACATTTTCATGTGATGTAGTTTTCTGTATGCATGTTTTGATCTTCTCCTTTACTGATGTATCAAATTTATATTTATTGATTCCTGGCAGTTGTCAACTTGACACTTATTGACCTTCCCGGGCTTACAAAAGTGGCTGTTGGTATGTATCATGGATCTCATAGCTTTGGCAATTATTATGCAGGCACTCTTTATGCATTTTCTAACAACCTTTCTTGGGAATGTAGAGGGTCAATCGGATAATATTGTGCAAGACATTGAAAATATGGTTCGCTCCTACATTGAGAAGGTAATATCCATTGGAATCTTGTTTTCTTTTGGGGAATAGGCTAAAATACTCATTATTTGTTAACCTCAATCAAGTATACTCAAAACCCTCAAATTTAACCCTATGTACAGTACCAAAGTGAGTATATTTGATTGAGGTTAACAAACAATGAGTATTTTAGCATATTCCCCTTTTCTTTTTCAATTTTTTACTATGCTGAACCATATTGTCTGATTAACTTCGTATGCAGCCCAACTGTATAATTCTAGCTATTTCACCTGCCAATCAAGATCTTGCTACATCGGATGCAATTAGGATCTCTCGCGAAGTGGATCCAACAGGTGACCCTAATACTGTTTTCTACACATTGTAAATATTCTCTTGCCGTAGTCCTTATTCCTGTGCATCATGCTTTTCAAGAAAAGGTTCAGCTAATCTTGTAGTCGTGGTACTTTATCTTGAAAAGGCACATGGGAAACTTTAGATGTTGAAGGATTCAGTATATTCCCATTCTCTTTGCAGGGGAGAGGACACTTGGAGTCTTGACAAAGATTGATCTCATGGACAAGGGTACTGATGCAGTTGAAGTAAGTTGGCCTAGTATTGTTTTAAATGTTTGAGACTGTAGGATTTAGTAATCAATCTTTAAGCTAGGAAGTATACAATATTAAAGAATTCTTGGTTTATTGCTCAAAAGATTTCTTTGACTTTTTTATAGTTAAGAAAAGGTGGAAGAAGGTTTAGAAATACATTTATGTACATTGTGTCCATCAGGTTCTGATGTTATTTATACCTAAAATCTTTCAAGAATTGCTTATAAGGACATAGGTACCTAGGCTGATTCGTATCCATCCATATGAAATTTTTTAATTTAGTCATACATTTTTTTGGTTTAGTTATGAGTATTTAAATATACCATAAGTCCTTAAAGTCCACCTCTTCAACTAGTTGCCCTCGTTTTGGGATATCCTTTATATATATATATATATATATTTTTTTTTTGATGGAGTAAATACTGAATTATGACATGCATACAGCAGTGTCCACTCCAGATCAGGCATGTATGTACTGATGTACACGTACATATTTAGTGGTCACTTGGCAATGCATACATTTTGGATACCCTTATTTTATAGATTGAAGCTGCATAAATTTTGCATTCTTATACCCTGATTTTGTTTTCCTTTTGGGTTACTTAGATGTTGGAAGGGAAGTCATATCGGCTAAAGTTTCCTTGGGTTGGGGTCGTGAATCGCTCACAAGCAGACATTAACAAGAATGTTGACATGATTGCTGCCAGGCGTAGAGAACGTGAGTATTTTTCTACCACCCCAGAATACAAGCACCTTGCTCACAGAATGGGTTCTGAGCATCTAGCAAAAGTGCTTTCTAAGGTAGGCAACTGATACCCTACTTCAATCTGATTTCAGTATACTATAACAAGAAATCAAGTTAGTAGCTCTTTTGTATTTACTATTGGGTTAATCTTGGTCGCTTTCACTGAATTCTTGTGATGGTTACTGTCTCAGCATTTGGAAACTGTAATTAAGTCAAAAATTCCGGGCATCCAGTCCCTTATTAGCAAGACTGTTGCTGAACTTGAAACTGAACTGAGTCGTCTTGGAAAACCTATTTCTGCTGATGCTGGAGTAAGTTTGCTTTGTTTTTCATTGTATCCTTTTAAAATGTCTTGCTTTCAAAGTCAAAGTGATTATGAAGATTGACCTCTGTTTTTAACTTTGACAAGAGTTGCTACTGATTGATTGTTTTGGCCTTGCAGGGTAAACTGTATACGATCATGGAGATTTGTCGTCTTTTTGATGGGATATATAAAGAACATCTTGATGGCGTGTATGTATCAACCACGATCATCTTTTACAATACTGGGCGGTGCCTTTGTGGTGCTTGGCTCAATATTTATTTTGTCTGTTATTCCATTGATTTAATAGTCTTAAACTAATGTGATCTTCACTATCCACAGGCGTCCAGGTGGTGATAAGATTTACAATGTTTTTGATAATCAGCTTCCTGCTGCTCTGAAAAGATTGCAATTTGACAAGCAACTTTCAATGGAAAATATACGAAAGCTCATTACTGAAGCTGATGGATATCAACCTCATCTTATAGCTCCTGAACAAGGGTACCGTCGTCTCATCGAATCCTCTGTAGTTAGTATAAGAGGTCCTGCTGAGGCAGCTGTTGACGCAGTATGATTATAGCTTACCTTTCCTTCTTTCCAAAATGTAGGTAATTACTTTATCACGCTGCTTGTACTAAGATGAGTTATTTGAAATTTCCGTGATTCCAGGTTCATATCATTTTGAAGGATCTGGTTCACAAGGCTATCAGTGAGACTCCAGTATGTTCACAACCATGTTTAATTAGTCGCTTTCATTGATTTTCTGTCCTTTTGTTATCTTTTGGTGTTAGTCTCGTTTAACTGTTCATTTCCTCGTTTTTTGTTATTCTTTTTCGCCTTGGATAAACACTGCCCTTGTTGTCTCACAGGAGCTAAAGCAGTATCCTGCTCTCAGAGTAGAGGTCACAAATGCTGCTGCTGAATCACTCGAGAGAATGAGAGAACAGAGCAAGAAGGCAACCCTACAGCTAGTTGATATGGAGTGTAGTTACCTGACAGTTGATTTCTTCCGTAAACTTCCTCAAGACGTTGAGAAGGGTGGAAACCCATCGCATTCAATTTTTGATAGATACAATGATTCATATCTCAGGCGGATTGGTGAGTCTCATGATTTAAAAATTTGAACTTTGCTTTCTCTTCCATTGAACCAGTATCTAGACACCTTATTCTGTTGGTAAATTATTCTCTTGAAAAAACAGGGTCCACGGTTTTGGCTTATGTCAATATGGTATGTGCAAGTTTGCGTAACTCCATTCCTAAGTCTGTGGTCTATTGCCAAGTCCGAGAGGCAAAACGAAGCTTACTTGATCATTTCTTCACTGACTTGGGAAAACTGGAGGTAAGTACAGATATTGTCTACCCGTCTTTCCTCGTTGTCCTTGTGTTGAAAATTGATCGCCCTTATGGAGAGAAAATGCTGACTCTGGATTGATTCTGAATTTTTTGAACAGACAAAGCAGTTGTCGTCGTTACTGAATGAGGATCCGGCAGTAATGGAGAGGCGTGCTGCCCTCGCAAAGAGACTGGAGCTATACAGGAGTGCTCAAGCAGAAATGGATTCAGTTGCTTGGGCAAAGTAGATGTGTATTGCTTTCGAATGTGGATTTTGTCGAGATGGCCACACAATTCAATTCATTTACGATTTAGTTGTAATGGTGGGAAGGAGGGGGGGTTCGGAGGCATCTTGTTTATTTTTATTCGTGTACTAACGAATTGGCGAGAGGTGATGCGGTCTTTCCCTTGATGTCGCTAAACTTGTTTTTGAACTGCAACATTTCTATAGTATATATGATTTGCATCTGATGTGCCATTTGTTCAACTTGTTTCTGCTTGGAGCATGCTTGCGAGTTTACAGATTAATCCAAGCATGCAATGTTGGGCCTTTTGATGAACACCACTCCGTTTCCTTAAAAATGCTTACGTTGAATTTTCGTTAGTCATTTCAGAATTATTCTAAATTTCTCAAAAATATATGAGATTCGAACTCAGGTGCGAAGAACAATGGAACCTTAAAACGACTCGATGGGAAGAACAAGTGGAAATTAGAACACTATTGATAAATGTCTTCATGCCAGTAAATCCATGATGGACTACCAATGCCAATACTCTTTTCCCCAATATTTACTTTAAGGGCATTGTTTGACTTTACATTTCTCCATTTTTAATTTACATTTCTCCACCAAGTATTTATCTTCATTTGAAACACGACATGAGTCCATGACAAATGCGAAAAGTAAGCTTCGTTGGCCGTTGGGGGAGGGGGAGCGAACGACATACCGTTGAGAATATAACTATACCTTTGACCCAACGACGTACGAGGAGGAGAAAACACACGGACAAAACAGCTCAAGTGGTTTGGAAGGTAGAAAGTTCAAAGTAGAAAGTGGGGGACCAAGATTTCCAAAGGCGGGTCGTTTTAACAGTTTGAGCATCCAAACCCGACCCAAATTAAGTTCGGATCTCATATTCCGATTGCCGATTCTGTATAAAGCAAGAGACGTCGACATGTTAACGTTCGAATTCACCAACCTCTCATCTCTCGTCGGATATATCAAATAATCCCCTTTTTCCAACATACAACCGATAAAATCTCTTTTATTTTCTTCAGGTACATTTTCTTAATTTCGGATTTTCCAATGATTAATCTGCCCAGTTTAGCACATTTTGATTGTATGTTTGCCTCTCTGCTGATGCTTCTGCTTTGTTTTTTGTTTTGCATTTTCTGGGATTTATCGGTATCTGAGAAATTGAAACAGATTTTTTTATAAATCTTTTGATTTGATGGGTTAGGCGATGATTTTCTTCATTACTTTGTATTTTTTGCGTGTTCTTGATTGTTTTCATTGTTCCTAATCAGTATTTAATTTCAAAATTATGAAAGTTAATGGATTTGGTCAGATCTTAATCCATTTAGATAAAAAAGTACGAACCACGAATTGGGTTCATACTGTTTGTGTATATTTATTTGATGAGTTTTGACTCCTTCTGGAATTGCGGAATGCAGAACTGCTTTGGAGGATATCGGGAGGAAACGGAGAGAGTAGCGTATGGTGTAAATGGCCTCGGAGAGGGAAAGTTTCGACCTTTCAGGACCATTGCACCTAACTTCCATTGACTGGTGAGACCATTGCACCTAAACCCTTACGGCTCGTTTGGAAGTCCTTTTAAAATGACTGAAAGCGCTTTTGGTGAAATTATTTTTGGGTTTCAAAAGCACTTTAAAGTGCTTCATGCCAGAAGCACTAGTTATGTGCTTCTTGCAAGAAGCACTTTTAAGTGTTTTTTCGGTATTAACTTGCATTTTTACTAAGAATTGGTTCCAAAAGTATTTTCATCAAAAGCGCTTTTAGTCATTTAAAAGCACTTCGATCATGGAGCATGTTTTTGTCTTTACGAAATTCGTTGTTATCTTTACAAAAATGGTATGGAGCATGTTTTTGTGACTGATACTAATGGTGACTGAATGATGGATTGCGTAGAGCTAGTTCCTTGTTCTGTGGAGTAAAATGTTTATTAGATTATGTAATCATCGATCATTATCACTGAAGGAGTTCTATTTCCGACATCAGGGCAATGCCCTTCCAAACTGTCGACATGAATTAATTGCATCCTTGTTTGAGCCATCTGAACACCTCGACTTTTATCAAAGTAAAAGGCAAGTGTAGATGAAAATGTGAATTTTAGTCCTTATGTTATGGTTCTCTCAATGTCAATTACTGGGAAATTTCTACGGTAGGTGCATGTATGCCATACATTCACCATCCTACGGTCTCTCTTCACATCTGACCGTTGGATGGTGAATGTATGGCATACATGCACCTACTGTAGCCAATCCCCAATTACTGACTGTACAAGAAGTTCAATACATTGGCTTGTGTGTTCTTGGTTGAGGTCGGTACTTTTGTATTGCACAAATTTATGTAACTTGCCTCGACACAGACACATAGTTATGTTATATCTAGCATCATTATTCACATTTCGATGTTCCGGTATATAAGATCTGGAAGTTGCTTTCATCTTACACAATAAACCTCTGGTTGTACAAAGTTCGTGGACGAAACTTGAATTGATTGTGTACTAGTCTATCGGTTATCAATGTTGGTGAAGATGGAATTGCTTCTACTACTGTCTCTCAGTAGCTTCCTTTTCCTTCTTTTTGAATTTGAAAGATGATATGGGATTAAAAATATGTGTGATGCAGGCAGAACACTCAGCATCAAAGATCTGTTGCGGCTTGTTTGGTTCAGGGTGTCTACATTCTTGAACGGGACCGCCAAGAGGAACGAGAAGGGCCCCAGGCCCTTGCTCCTCCTTGGTGGGAGTTCTTCCATTTTAAGCTGCTCCGTAAGCTTGTGGATGATGTTGGTTTCTCTATCTTTGGTGCCGTATATGAGTTTAAACCTCCACCTTCTCTTTGTGACCGTCCATCGGAAGGAAGCCCTTGTTATGTAGTTGCCTTCCGAGGCACCTTAACGAAGTATGACTCAGTCTCACGAGATCTTGAGTTGGATGTTGAGGTGGTCCGAAATGGTCTTCACAGGACTTCTCGCTTTGAGATTGCTATGCAAGCTGTCCGAAATATGGTTGCTGCATCAGGTGCTTCAAATGTTTGGTTAGCTGGCCACTCCTTGGGGTCAGCCATGGCAATGCTTGCTGGAAAAACTATGGCTACCTCTGGAAATTATCTCAAATCTTTTCTCTTCAATCCGCCATTTGTGTCAGCCCCAATAGAGAGGATTAAGGATAAGAGAGTGAAGCATGGGCTTCGGTTTGCAGGCAGTGTGATTACTGCAGGACTCACTCTTGCTATGAAGGCTAAACAACAACAACATCAACACAGAAGTCAACCAGATGACGAACCATTCACTACTCTGGCTGCATGGTTCCCTGGTCTATTCGTCAATCCAGCTGATGATATCTGCTCTGAATATATCGGGTATTTCGAACATAGGAAGAAGATGGAGGACATTGGAGCAGGAGCCATCGAGAGGTTAGCAACGCAGAATTCTCTTGGGGGTCTACTAATGCACGCAATGGGACAGCAGGCAGCGCCCGAGCCCCCATTGCACCTGATTCCTTCGGCGAACCTGACAGTTAATCTGACCCCTTCACGGGATCTCAAAGAAGCCCATGGAATTCATCAGTGGTGGAGAGACGATCTGCAGTTGCATTCTGAGGTCCACAAATACAAATAGTTTTCGATGTTATTATTTTCCCGTGTGCTTGTAGCTTTGGGTGAGTAGTGTAAAGCAGCCTCCATAGCTTGTTTACATCAGCCATCGTTTTGGAAAGAACAAAGCAAAGAAATGAGGGAGGAGCAATTGGGAGGCTGTTTGGTTCTGGTAATGGTAAAGAGTTTATTTCTCTATATTACTCAGATGTGAAGCTGTTTACTAAACTTTTCAGCAATCGGAGTACGAATGATATTGATCCCGTATAAGTTGTTTGCTCATTTACCTTAATCGGAATGGAAATTAGAATGATCACTAAAATGGCCGAGTGCGTTATTTTATATGCTAGTTAATCGTAAACTTTGAAAGTTTTCACTTCTCGAAAAGGGGACTGGCTACAGTGCTCGCAAGCATTGAATGCTCACACCGATCTCACCCTCCTTTCCCCCCTCTCTCCTCTCTCCTCCCTCATTTTAATGGTGAGATCGGTGTAAGCATTCAATGCTTGCAAGCATTGTAGCCTACTCCCTCGAAAAGATCCAATTCTCCGAAATGAAGAGTTGAATTCTTTGTATGGAAATCAATCTCTGTTTTGATTCCTCCATAATTGGTAAACACATAAATTCTTCCGACAAAATAGAATTGCTGCTACGGACAAAAGCGCTATTAAGTAAAAATGCTTTACAGATAAACACTTTCAAACGAGCCTTGAAATCGTGGAAGTGGGCCTTTAATTTCTTGGACCACGTAAGAATTCGTTGTTTTTTTATCCAAATGTAAGAAATTGTTGTTCGATTGAACCTTCTTGTTCCTAGATGATGCTCATAAAAATCCATGGCTACTCCTTTCTTCCACACCGTGTTGCAAATATATACGTTCGAACCACAGTTGGTCATATTTCTCTTTATCGAGAAATCGAAGAAGCTATTCAAGGGGAATATATTCCATTTTGAGAGAGTTGAAAAAGCACTATCTCGTTGAAAGGTTCTATACATCCACCCTCGGGGGTACAGCGCACCCCCAACTCTTCAAGATGACTAAAAAACTGCTGCCAGCGCTTTCCTTGTGGCTTGTCTAAAAAAGGATCAGTTACCGGAGTGCGGTGCTTCTCAGGGCCCTCCGTGTAGCAGTCCACAGGGTTGGTTTACTTTTGGACATGCTTCGTTTGCTTTGCTCTAGTACCATCTGTCGTGGTGATGGCTTCTTTGTTTTATGGGACACAAAGTGGGAGTAGGCTACAATGCTCGCAAGCATTGAATGCTTACACCGATCTCACCATTAAAATGAGGGAGGAGAGAGGGGGGAAAGGAGGGTGAGATTGGTGTGAGCATTCAATGCTTGCGAGCACTGTAGCCAGTCCCCACAAAGTGATATGTGAGTGACAAGGCAAATAATTACATAGTGCCTTTTTTCTTTTTTTACTCAAAAAATTCTTGAGTGCTCCGAAATACACGATACTCTTGATGTTTTAATAATTAAATCTTAATTTTTATATTTTTAAATAAAAATATAACGGTTGAAATATTTAGAATACCAAATACTCCATACCGAGCACTCCATTTGAAGTACAGAGTACTCTTAAACACTGAATAAAGTTCCTTTTTTACCGGGACAGTGTGTGAACAAACATGGGAAATAGTCAAAAAAAGCAACCTCGAATCCCAATGCCATGACCGTGGCTGGAGTCCTGTCTACTGTTTGGCTCACCATTCCATACTCCATATACTTTCTTGCATTCTTCGAAATATTTCGTACTCTAAATATTTTAACTTTTAAAATTTTATTTTAAATCAAAATTAAAATTCAACGGTTAAAAAATCTAAAGTACAGAATATTCTGGAGCACCCAAAAATTTTTGTTCCATTCAATACTGTCAATTTGCGAGTCTTTCTTGCATACCCCGGGGTACGGGATACTCCAAATTTTTTAACGGTTAGAATTTTGTTTTAAAAAATAAAAATCAAGATTCAACGGTTAAAAATCCGGAACACTAAAGAATTTTTGCCAATTTGCTGTTTGTTTTCCCATTTGGTAACCACAACCCCCCACCCCACTTTGCTGTTGTTTTCTCTTTTGGTAAATCAACCATGAATTCACACCCCACCACATAATAATAAAAAAGGGAAGTGTTTACTGAATTACCATTTACTGGATGGGTTATTTTTATGTTACCACTCTTTCACACTAGCTACCGTTGTTCACAATTACGAGGGCTTCCGTGGAACTAAGATGTTACGGTAGCAGTATTTTAAATCACACACACATTTGTTATGTGGAAAAATTGAAACGTATAATGTGTTTTGAATATCACCAGTGTCATCCCGTTGTAAATTTCTGTCAATAGTCACTTGCACTCTTATTATGACGGTATTTAAGTTAATTATACACTGTAATCTGAAAAAATTGAAATGCTTCATCATTGAACATCATGTAATCTCGTTCCAAGTAAATTTCTCTATGCAAACTCATGCACTTTCACTTATCCCTATAATTTATATTAACTCATTAAGAAGCCGCATTTTACGCTTCGTTACATAATTTACCTACACAGGCAGGAGCCACAGGCACAGATGAGATCCTTTACTTGATGATTGGGACCTTGGAGTTGGGACCCAATACTCCAAATCTCACCTTTAATAAAACCCCCCAAGTAATTGGCCGATTATTTTTCTACTTACCAATTGCAGCACTAGAAAATTAGGAATTTAGGATTATACTAGTATCAACCTTTACTTAAACACTAATTAATCTCTCTCAATTCTCAAGTCTCAACATTCATCAGACTCCAGAAAACAAAAGGCCAAAAGCAAAAAAGCCACCTCTTCCACTGTTTCCACCTTCCCTTTTCTTCAAGGCTCACTGCCAACAGGACTTCTACGGCAAGAATCCCACGTTTCGTATTAATAATACAATGTTATATAAAAAACTCACCGTCAACAAACTTTTTACGGCAATAATATACTGCTATGACTTTGTGTCGATAATATAATACGTTTCTTATTAATAATACAAATATTATATAAAGAAATTCATAGTCAACAAACATTTTACGGCAAGAATACGTTTTGTGTCGATAATATAATACGTTTTGTGTCGATAATATAATGTTGCGTAAAAAAACTTATGCATTTATACTTGACATTGTATAATAGGCTCGAGACGTACACTATGTTTAGCTTTCCTCAATTCTCTCTCTACCCACTCCATCTTTATGCTAGCTAAAGGCTTCAACTTTATGAATTATAACTACCTAACACAAATAAAGAAACCCCAAATTCCCCCACCAAAACATAAACCTAGACGCACAACCAAACAGCTTCAGAGAAATTAATTGTAAAAAATTACTACTTTTTTTACACTTCCATTGATGGAACGGGTTAACAAATTGGACACCCCAGTTACCAATTTTGGCCAAATCTACAAAAAGCTAGAGTCTTTCCAATTTCACACTCACCACAGTTAAAAAGTAAAATAAAATTGACAGCTAACAGTGAAAACCCAACACAGATCCATCACTCACTGCAATGGAAACTTCACACCCGGATTTTGCCTCCATATGGTGGGTAAAGAAGTGCATGACCCGAATCCGACCCGCCATCTGCAACCGCGACTCAATCTGCATCGTGGGCCCGCCGGGTCCGGCGCCGGTGCCGCTCAACCCGCCGAACCCATCTCCGAAAGTGGGTCCCATTGGGTTCTGGACCATCCCGGAAGCCCGATTGGGATCGGAGACCGGGAACGACTGGACGGCGAAGGTGGCGGCCATGAACTGGGTCTGACCCGCTTCGATCTTGCCGGCCGGTATGAACATGAACCCGACTTGGCTGCCGGAGTAGAGGAGCTGGAGAGTGCTGTCGTAGTGGCTGAAGGCGGCGCGGTTGGGGTTGCGGATGGAAACGTATTGGGCGAAGGTGAAGTTGACGGTGGAGTTTTGGATGGAGAAGGAAGGGAGCTGGACGGCGGAGACGGAGATTTTGGGGTCCTTGGGCTTGAAGACGGTGAAATAGACGATGAGGATGACGATGACGACGAAGATTAGAAAGATGGTGGCGACGATGCAGGAGGCGAGGTTTGTACGGCCGGACGGCGGCGGTTTTGGCCGCTGAGGCTTGCTCATGGCTGATTAATTGAGCTTAATTGTGGGATTAAGAGAAGCGGTGTAGTGGTGGGATCTTTGTGATTGAGAGATGTATGAGAGAGAGAGAGAGAGAGAGAGAGAGGATTTAGGGGAGTGTTTGGATGTGGGATTGGGTGTATATATTGTGATGGTAAGAAAGAGTGAGGGGGTTGAGGAAAATTGTGGGAAAGATGAAAGTGATGGGAAGAGACAAAAGTGTGAAATTGTGGGAGAGTTTGATTTTCTTTTTGAATTTGGAGGGTAATGTTTTCTGCGGTTACATACATTATTTATGTTATCAGACCGAATCTCTGCGAATTAATTTGATCGATGATTCAAATTCACAATTTTGAGTGTTTTAACTTCGTTAAATTATTGGATTGGAGAAACATTCCTGTGAATTTGGATTCTCTATATTGTTTGGTTTCATTGTTATGATACGAATCGTGATTGTAACTCCACACATTGTAAAAAAAAATGTTTTAAATCTCTCTTTTTTTGCTCAGTTCACATCTCCAATAGCTTTTATTTAAGAGAGAATTTTTGAAAGAAGTGTCATATTGTCGGACATGTAAGACAAATTAATAAGAAGTTGTCACGCTGACACAAACAAAATTACCCAAAAACCTAAACAAATTTAAGCACAACCAATTTTGAGTTATTTTCATGTTAAATTATAGCCAATGTAAAAACAAGTGTTCAATTTTCTACTGTTTGCAATATTTTTCTTTTTTTGGGGGTGGTGAAGAGTGGGCTTTTGCTGTCTGTATGGTTGTCGTGCTACTGGGGCATGCACTTTGGTCCATGGCTTGAAGGTTTCAAGAACTAAATGGAGGGTGGGCCCAAACAAAGAAAATTTAGGAAAGTGGGCTCTGACAAGTTTGTACAAGCATGTCTATTTTTATTGCATGGTGATAGATTTAACGGAAAAATCTTAGGTAGTATGTATCATTTAATGATTGGTCCGATTATTACATAGTTTCAGATTAATTTTTGGTAGACTCTAAATCAATTTTGAATAATTCAATGATTGGATCATTGAATGATACGTACCACCCAAATTTGACCATTTTTTTTATCTTACAATTTGGGTTGTTTTAATCCATGTAGTTCCAACTCCATAATTATATTTTTGTCAAAACGGAAGGTGTTATTAATGTAGTAGAGTAATAGCCTCTGCATATTAATTTTTATATCTAAAATTAAGAGCGTTTATTCTTATATCTAAAATTTGTGTTTATTTAAATAGTTAAGAGCGTTTATCTGCATATTAATGATGTTGTTTTCTAATTCATTCAAATGTTTGTATTAAGAATAAAGAACTCTTATTTTAGTATTGAGTGGGAATCACAAATTTATGTGGTTTTTTATTTTATGCTTGTTAGCTTGGAGTAAGAGCTGTTAAAAGTTTTGGATGAAAGTCGGTGGAAGGGTTATTATAATCTTAATTTTGATAAGTTGATAATTTCTTGCAATGGGGTCCACCTAAACCCTATTTTAGGAGATTATGTTCCCTTCAAGTTGGTATGCTAATCTAATCTTTCACTAATTAAAAGATTGAAAATTATGAGAAATTGAGTTCATAGCAATCACATTAAGCAAGTTGAAATCAAATTCCATGCTGCAGCTTCTATTTGACATAATATTCTTGATTGTATTAGAATTGTTTGCAGCTTTGTAGAGATTTTTTGTTGTAAGGGTTTTTATCACGGTTGGTATATGAAATTGGACATTCCAATTAAAATAGTTTTTGAAATTGAAAATCCATCAATTTGGTCCCTGAAATTGGGTCTCGCAAATCAATTTGGTCATTCCATTACATTTTCATCAATTTTTCTGTTATGTGCTAACGTGGCACACAAGCGAGTCTCACCTATCCAATTATATGGTGCCACGTGGATTAACCATAAAAAAATGTTTTTAAAAGATTTGGCACCATATAAAACAATTTTTTCAAATTTTTATAAAATAATTTTTTTTATGGTTAATCCACATGGTACTATATAATTGGATATGTGTGATCCACTTATGTGTCACGTCAGCACATAACAGAAAAATTGACGTATTGGAATGACCAAATTGATTTGCGACCCAATTTTAAAGACCAAATTGATGAATTTTCAATTTTAAAAACCATTTTGATTGGAAGGTATAATTTCAAAAACCAACGGTGATAAAACCCCTAGTTGTAATTTACTTCTGGGTAAAAAAATAGATGAAACAATTCAAAATCGCTTTATTCAAAAGCACTTTTACCTCACTTTTTTATGGGGCTCGTATAGTGCCAAATGAGTTGGTTTCAATTTGTCAAACAGAGGAAAACTCACATGGGTTTTGGCAGAGAACCAGTAAAACATCATTCTCCAATTAATCATTGAAGGGCAGCATTGCAGCAATGTTGAGTTTAGAGTTTGGAGAAAAACTTGTGCAGCGAAACCGGACCACGTGTCTATTGTTTTTCACATAATAGAAACCCCTTGTATTTTAGGGGATTCATCCGACTCCACTAATTTCACCGGGAGTCAAGTAGTCCTATTAAAATTTCTCTCAGTTGTTCGAGCGGCAGGGAGATCCATAAATTTAGTCTTGGATGGACAAAATATAAACGTTTATAAGTGATTGTAGAAAGACACTTTCAAATTAAATGACACTAATATCATTCATTAAAGAAACAACATTGCAACTTTCAAATTACAATAGTCCACGACATTTTTTTCATAGCATGAAAAATGTCGCATTATGATTTTATTATCAATACAAGAAAAAACATATTTTTCAATGTAAACAAGCAAACTATTACTTAACCATTAACCTCTTATTTTGTTAAGAAATGGACTTTTGATGATTTTCATGGCGGAAAAAGCTCTCTCTATTGAAGCAGTTGCAACCAGTAATACTAAAGCCAATGTAATAAACAAATACACGAGACCATATGTTTGATGTCTCCGTCTCCACCAATTTTTTTGCAAGATCACCCAAATTCCTTGCAATTTAGAAAACTCACTACTACGCACATCTTGAATATAAATTCCCTTTTTAAGAGGAACAATGCCAATATAGAAAATGATGGAACTTAGAAGAGAAGTTTCTAACTTCCTATTTTCTGATCAAACTGCACTCTCTGGGTTAAAACCTGCATTAAACAGTCTAAATCGCGCATCGATGAGAAAATTAGCAACTATCGACATGTCAATGAAGAGAGGTAGTTCAAATATGAATGTAAACAGCAAAACCCTAAGCATATTTTTGTAAAGTAGCATCACACCAGGAGATAAACTCAATGCAGGAATTCTTAAGCTCCCGAAGGAGCGCTGCAGTACCTGAGAATCCTCCGTCGAGGTATCTATCAAACCGAAGCAGAATTTACCACAAGACAGTTCAAGAAATTTCAAAGTGCTTTTCAATCTCTGTTGTTTTCATATATAAAACACAAGAGTTACAACATCCAAGACACAAGTGCTTCCAGTTGAGAACTTACCCTACTTGCGAAGCGCTTCAACTCCCGGTTTGGTGTTAAACATGTACATACACCACATTTCAAGATCCTATATCATCAAGTGAAGTGATGTAATACAATCCTGTAATCCATAAATAGGAATAGATCTTATTCATGACCATCTTAAATAACAGTTGACAGAAGTCTTGGTAGTATCTCCATCAGTTCGACAGAAATGAAAGCGAAACTTTCAGGCTTATTAATATTATATGAAACTACATAAGCCATCCACGTTTCGTACAACCTTGCAGTCCATCCAAAAATGGACTGGTCATTCATTCAATACATACATATATGTACCTATAAAATAGAATTTACTTTGTAAGCTTGTTGAGCTGGGAATCCATGATCTCGGAGATGACTTCAAGAAATGCAGCTTCACTCATGCCCGGGAGCAAGGAATCCTGAGCTTCACGCACTATCTCCTCAATCGCTGACTCTTTGTTTATATTTTCTCTGCACATGAGGCTCCCAATGGCAAAGGGGGTGAGACCTCTTTGTACCCCTTTCTTCAGAAGCATGGTGGAGATACGGAGGGTGCGGGCAGACTCAACTGGAATGTCCCACCCGTAAAATTTCAAAAGTGCAATATCTTGTTCAGCATCCAAAGAATTTATGTACTCAATGGTGTCAGGAGAATAAGCCTGGCGAGCCTGTGGCCAATAAAGCCAATCAAAAGTGCAATCTTCAAACTGCAGAGACAGCAAAGAACTAAGCTTATCAGTTAAAGAATAAAATCAAACATGCATGATAAAACATGGCAGGTAAACAAAAAACACCGAATCACAACAAAGTTCATATCAACACTCCAACTATTTAGTTATGATTACGAAAAAAACCTCACTAATTTAAGTTGAAAAACTCATTTGCGTATTAGACACAATCTTTCCCAATCTAAACATTAGCTATTGTTGTAGATGAAATTTCAACCTGTCTGTCTAACATGAACCCTACTTTTGGCACACCTAGATTGCATTGCATCCACATGGAGATTGAGTGAACCTCACTGTCCGTATACAAAATTCTACTGCGAGTTTCATGATTCGCACAAAATTATGAAAGGAAAGAGATGGCAAAAACAATGATGCAAACATTTAAAAATATCGCTAAGATAGGAAAGCACGAAAGCAAGAACAGACACTTACATTCTCTGGAAGGCAGTACCCATGATCAATAGGAATGAGCACTGTCTTATCATCTTCTCCTTTTCTAAACAAAATATTCCCCGCATGCCTGTCTGCATTTGCCATTCTTATATCAAAAACACTAATCTTGTGCACCTCCTCTACCGGGAAACGACTAGGACCCATGTCCTCACAACTTCCCTCATTCTTCATGAACAATTGCAATGACCCCATCTTAACATTCTTTGATGAGCAATCATACCCTTGCGGATGATTAAATCCTTTGTGCAAACACCTAACCAAAATGGTCGGAGGCACCCCAGCAAAGCCAATGGTCTCGTCTGATAAATTGCGAGGCCCGCTCTTGGGATGATCCAACAAGTATGCTGCCACTTCCCTCACGGCTCCTTCGCCTACCCTTGTTCCCCTTTTCAAACCTTCACCATCTGGGGACGCGGGCAAGCCATGGGGATTGTTCACTGCATTAGGCTCCTCATCCACAGGCTTGAAAACAGAAATAAACTCCTGGAAGGAATCTTGCATGAAATAAGTTCCTCCAGTGCCTTCAGATGACCTAAAAGGTTGATTGCCCTTCTTCAAACCATTAAATGTGGAATTAAGCATGTCCCAAACATAAGAGGGAAGCTTAACCTTGGGATTCACAACAATTGGTTCCAACAAGAAATCTGGATTGCGAAAAGGTAACCGCCATGTTACAACTGGAACCCTCTCGGATCGGTGGTTGGCCGCTCCATTGACCTCTTCTCTGCATTCATCCGAAATCGGTGCCACAACTGAAAGCTCCAAATCTTTCTCATAATGCTTAGCCCGAACCTTAGCAGATTTCTGAACCACCAAGTGAACGACATCATCATTGTTCTTACAAATATCATCAATGAGCCTCTGGTCATCAAGCTTTTCACCATTGCAGAAAAGCTCCTGATCCTCGGGATCATAAGCCTTCCCCTTCTTCAAAACCCGTTGCTTGAGGTACCCGACATTTCGATGTCTATCAACATGGAAATCAAATTCCTTCCCCCCAATGGTCTCAACAGTGATATGCAAAAGATCAGAAAGCCTAAGAACCAAATGCAACACATTCTCACCAGTGATGCCATAGTCCTTAACGAGAGTATCGTTCCGGGCCAATTCCCTGCCTTCGAAAACAAGCTTCTGCTTCTTCACCACGAACCCTTTGCACGTTTGGATCCTCAGCTTCACAGAAGCAATGGAATCGGACTCCAAAACGCGCATAGGGATCACGGAGCCAGCAACCCTGAGATACAACATGATTGATTCACTAGAACAATGCCCCAGCTGGCTTTCGAAAAACCCAGCAGCAGCAGAAGCACAATGTGCCGGGCTCAGGGCAACATCAGCAAGAGACATTTTTCAAAGCTCAAACTTTTTTGATCTTCTTTCAAATTCAAACACACCCCCCAAATCAAAAATAACAACCACGACCCTCCTTTCCTTTTTATTTTTATTTTTGCCTACTGATATTCAAATTCAAGGCCCTTCAAACCCAAGGCCCTTTGATCACATTGATCAAAAACCCAGATGCTAAATTAATTTAAAAACAAGACCCAAAAACCAAAATCTGTACAAGCAGAACCAAACCAAACCAAACCAAAAGGGAAAAAATCGAAAATCCCCAGAAAGAATTGAACTTTGCAGAACCAAAATTCCAAATCCCCGGGATTCAAGAGAAACCCTTTGATTAATCAAACCCAGATCCCTAAATCAAATAAAAATTATAAAAATTTAAAACTCCAACTTCTTCTTGAAAGCTCCCACAAATATTCAATCGATTGGAAATCCAATCACGATGTGAAAGTTGGGGACTTTAGAAATTAGGACACACAATTGGGAACTCTTCTCTCTAAATCGAAAGATTAATTAGATGATTAATGCGCGGGCAATCGAAAAAACTCTCATAAAAAATAATGGGGGCAGAGAATTGCAATTTGAGGAGAGAGTGGATTCTTACCTTAAGGGAAAGAATCAAATGAAATGGGCAGAGGGTGAGAGCTTAAATTGCATGACCTTTTCAGGGGTGGCGATTAATTGCCGAGTAATTCAGCCGAGTTTTTGCATTTTCCCAGAATGGAATGTAATAAGTCTGAGCTTCCGCGATCTTCTCTCCCGAGTTTTTCTGGGTCCGATAATTTTGTCGTCGATAAGAGAGAGAGAGTGAAAGACTGAAGAAATGATGAGAGAGAGAGAGAGAGAGAGGAGAGAGAGAGGGGACGGAATTATAGCCGTTGGCTTTTTATAAAGGTTTGACCAGAACGACTATAACGGGAAGTGCTTGCCGATTTTTTGTGCTTTGAAAAATCCGAGATGCCGACGACGTTAACTGTTTTTTGTAATGGCCGTTTGTTTGTTTGTCTTGTGGGTGGGGGGACGGGAGCACATTTAGGTGGTAAATAGTAACTTCCCGGGAAAATGAAAAGAGTGAGAAACAATTGAGATGATTATTGTAACAATAATAATCAAAAGGTTATGCTAGTTAATCTAAAATATAGAGTAAATCCATTGTTACAAAGATATGGATTAGATCGTTAATCCATTGTTACAAAGATGGATTAGAATTTTGTGTGTTAAGATTGAACATAGCTCATGAATGTCTAACGTATTATGTTAGAAACTTTCCAAAGAGAATAAGAATTCGATGTACAATACACGAGTTTTTTTTTTCTTTTTTCCGTTAAACTTGTTTAATAAAGAGAGTGAATAAGTCATGGGTTAAGACTTGATACTTGTTTATAGATAGATAAAACTAAGGTAGGATAATATATATAAAAAAAAGGAGGATAAAATCTAAAGACAATCTTAGCAAATGGGAAGGAGAATATAATCCAAATTGAGTGAGTACCTAAGCATTGGTGTAATATCCAAATTTGTTTTCCAGTTTTTCGTTTTATATATTGATTAATCAGTGTAAAATAAATTTACTTTAGAGCTAGGATAATTTTAGCTGCAAAAACCGTCAAAGCACTTACAAACATTTGTTGGTATGGTTATACCTAGCTAGGACGGAGCCACACTTAGGTCTAAAGTTTGTCGTGCCAAGTCCTCCACCAATCCATGTAAATTGTCAAAAATTTACAAAACTTTTCCATTTGTTTGGAAACTTAGAAAGTTAAGCTAGCTCCCTTAACGTGAAATACTTCCACAAATGCATAAAATATACATATGTTGGATAGCTTTGTTTAATTGGGATAGGATTTTAAAAGTTATAATTGAAGTAGTTGTATAGTAAGTAGCTCCTTCTCAAAAGTTTTCATGTGCAGTCAAGTTTATCGATGTCTAATATATATATTGACAACCACATTAATAATATATCAAAAACTAACGATCAAAGTTTAGGCAATATCAATAGTATAAACGATATGTATCAACAACGTAGGGTTAGTTTGGCAAGTGTTTTAGAAAATATTTTTTGGTTTCAAAAGCATTTGAAGTGTTTTTCCATGATTAACTTGCATTTTTACTAAGGATTTGTTTCAAAAATATTTTCTCTAAAAGCACTTTCAGTCATTTAAAAACACTTACCAAACGAGTCTTTATTCACACATTAATTTTGGAGAAAATATTATAAATTAAAAAGTAGACAGTTCTTTTATGAGAGGCCAGATAAACTTGTTCCAATGGATAAATAATTTGAAATTAAGTGGTCGGTTTCTATATAATTAGTTCACATGTGCACTGTCCACACACGTGTATTTGTCTCTAGCTAGCTTAGTACAAAGACTAACAAGATTAATTAACAATTAATTAATCAAAATAATGTACCAAATATTTGCACATGCATTGAGGTTCAAACCCCCTTCCTTAATTATTTGTTTAATTATGTTAATCAAGGCTTTGGGTCCAAGAACCAACTTGATCGCCGGTGCGCTCGAAAAGGGTCCCCAATCTATATTACATATCTTGAAAAGTAGTCAGCTCTCTTTTCGTTTTTCATCAAATCGTATCTTGATGTCTTTTTCTGTCAAGTATTTGGAATCCATAAATACTAATTTAGAAGAGTAATGATAACTTATGAGTTTATTTTGCTTTGTAATGTTAGCTTAAGCTTTGATTATTCATTTCATCTGGCCTATGCTAGGGTTTCCTCAAAAGAATTGGTAGAGGGTACATTGAACATGGGAGCCAAATTCTAAAAGAATTTTGGGATGGCTTTAAGTTAAGTTTGTTATCATTAAGATCGTGCTTTGGTGGGTGCAAATGACTTTATAGGATCATTTCGTATACGATTCTAACATAATTTTAGTATATTTGATCTACACACGCTTGTATTGAGATCATGACTACTGCATAAACAGATCAAATACTTAGCAAAACTACTACTAAAATACTATAATGCACTTCAAGCCTGTCTTTAATTTTTGTAATGTGCTTTCTGAAAATTTAAATTTAAATTTTAGAGGTGGGCACGGGCCTGACCGAGCCTAAAACTAAAACTAGAGGGACCAGACCAGACCCGTTTGGAAACAACACGGGGAGGGATGTGGCGAATTGTATAATTTTAAAAATTGGAACTAGACCTAACCCGAATCGTTTAAAACAAGTCAGTTCCTACTGGTCCACGGGAAAAAATAAAAACTGCAAGACTATGTTAACATGGTTTATGGGGGCTATTGCTTCTTGTCTGTATGGTAACATGGTTTTTCTTCTTTTTATGAGTTGTCTGTTTATGTATCTGCCTTCTTGGCTTTTTAATGAATTCATCCAATTGCCCAAAAAAATAAGCATCAATTTGATGTTATGCCATCAAATCCAATTGCCCAAAGATTTGTTTGAAGTCCTTACCGAAGCACAACACGAATTGGCCACCCAATTGAGCTGCAGGTCAAGATGGTGGTGGTCGAAGGTGAACAAAGAGGGTGGTGGTGGTGGGGAGTGATGGCGAGACTAAGAGTAAGGATGATGATGATGGTGGTGGTAGCTAGAGGTCGAGATGGTGGTGATCGTGAGTTGAGAGGAGATCTGGAGATAATGGTGGTGGAAGCTGCTCGATCGAGTTGGGATGAATGATGAAGTCTGGAGGATGCGATATCAATTAGGTTTAGGTGAGTTTTCTCTCAATCTTGGAGATTAAGTTTGATTAAATCAACGGTTGATATTAAATCAACTAGGTTTGGGTCGGGGCCTGTGTATTTAAGCTTTTGGACTCGCCCTGAACAACATGGACCCACACCGACTCACGGGTCCATGACCCGTTTGCCCACCCCTACAAAATTTGATAGAACTGTGAAATCTCTCATTCAAGCACATTGTAAGGGCTCGTTTGGAAATACTTTAGGATGATTGAAAGTGTTTTTGGTGAAAATATTTTTTAACCAATTCTTAGTAAAAATACAAGTGTTCTGGTACTCAAAAACATTTTCACTAAAAACGTTTTCAATCATTTTAAAAGCACTTCTAAACGAATCCTAAATATTTTAATTAACATACATTATATTAGAGAATAGTATTTGACACTTCAGAAAGTCATATCAGTTGTAAAAACATTATAAAAAAAATTATATTTTGATAAATGATATATCACCGTTTTGAAATGCCAATAATAACTTCTTTCTATTGGATCTTATTGGATCTTTTATGTTGTACGTTGTAAAAACACACATAGTATATGTTAATTTTAAGTGTAATTCTTTCAACGGTTCACAATTTTCATCAAAAGATGTAAAAGCGATTTGTTCACTTTGTTGTGCAAATAATTTTACCTTTAATTATAGAACAGCATTATAGTCTGTCATGCAACGAAAAGATTCATGTGTGGACCCTTTTTTGTGCTCTTTAATTTATTTTGGCAAAGCTAATTGTAGTGGGTGCATTATTTTGATGATCAGGAAAAATAATAATTAAAGGTGATAGGACGATCATGCCTTCTGAGCCGTCTGATAGCATTATATCACGGTTCTTCATGTGCCAGACAACCCTACACTCCATATCTGAACCCTCATCAGAAGCATTACATAAAATGATATTTGAAGCAAGCTTTCAGAATTAAAATGCTTATTGTAGCACCATAATCAACCTTCTGATGTAATTGATATCGAGAGTGAAGAATTGAGTACAAACTTCAAAAACAAAATAACCGTTATTAACCGGGGTTTAACTTCAGTGGTACGTACCATTCAATGGTACATACTGTTGAATGGTTTAAGATTCATTTGGGACCCGCTGCAAATTAATCTGGACCATTCAATGGGCGTACCATTAAATGGTACGTACCACTGAAGAATTTTCCTATTAACCGCTTGAATTACAAGTATATTAAAATATTAATGGTTAAGTTCACATTTGTTAAAAAACAACGCTTATTTTATATATTTAATACAAATTGTTTATATAAACGGTAGAGGAGGAGACCCTCATGGGAAGCCTCATAAGGACGACCGCATGACAGTTCTACTTATGAAACTAGCACGAAAGTGAGGAACCGACTTTCTAGAAAGGAAGACGCTCCTCCTGAAGTGGCCGTTGGTGGAAATTGGAATACCGTTATGGTCGGCTGCAGTTGGACAAGTGTTCTCCGTGGATAAGATTTATGAAACATGCTGCAGAGACCGTCTACTAAAATTTTTGTAAATCTCATGATGTGATAGTTGATGATTGAATTTATTATTTAAATTATTAAAGAATGTGTGCAACCATCAAGTGTCATATCATGTAGTCTACAAAATATAATATCTCTAGCATTTTCTATTTTTTATTACTTGCATAAATATCTTTTATTTTTTTTTCATAAGATAAACTTTTTATTGAAATTAAAGAAGGATTGTGTGATCCACACACATTTTCCACACACCTCTCAATTTTCAACCATCGGATTGAATGAATTAAAAAGAATCAAATGACAGAAATTATCAAAAAATGTGTGAAAGGTAAAATAAAGTGCAAGAACGTCAACAAAATGGCATCCATTGAAACGTCTACATCTTCAGCTCCCTTCTATTTATTAAGGCTCCAACCGATTATAAAAAGGATTGTCGCGTGACTTGACACATGATCACACGTGGCTTGGTTTTATGGTTCATCTCTATTTGATGGATGGTTTTAGTTTTAACTACCATCTTGATTCTTACAATGCTCATGACTCATGAGATGATAAGTATAGGACTTGATTAATTCTTGAAGCCTTACAAATTATATACAATAAAACTATTTTAATATGCAAAATTAATATATTTGTTGACAGACTGTGTAAAAAATTGATTCTACTATCTGTTCACATTTGTATTAGAGAGTGTGTCAACGAATGTGTCAATTTTGAGTCTAAATAGCATCATCCAAAAATATATAAAAACACCTTTGTTAAGCTCTCAACTTAAAGTGGATATGATATGTTTAAACATTGAAAGATAGCGGAAATCATACACATTCTTATGCTCATGATAAGCAGTATTGTGAGGACTTGGAACTCAAGTGATGAGGACAAAAATCAGTAAGACCCAGACCCGCCTAGCAAGGCTGTATATACTAGAAGAAATGAATATTTGTTACAGTAAATTCTTTCAAAACGAATAAAAAAATCAAGCAGAAGAGCAACCCTTAGGGCCTCATGTGAATTTGCTTCAGTCTTTGCCCATGATTAGAGCAAATTCATGTTAAGATATTGACTCTCGTTCTGTTTTTTTTTTTTTTTTACAACGATCGATAATAAATCAGAGTATCAATCTAATCTTGCTTGTACTTGTGTACAAGCGTATTCGAGATTGCAGTTAAGATAAAGAGAATCAAGAATATAAACTGAAAGAGGCAAATATAAAACCAAGGAAAGTAATAACAATCAATAAACAAAGTCAAAATACTGAATAACATCAACTCACATTTATGAATTCTTCTTCAGAGAAGGGAATACAAACACAAGCTTCTTGTTCAAAGAAAATAAGCACTCTCACTCTTGCAGAAATGAACACTCTCACACTTACAGAAAAATAAACACTCAAAAGCTTATAAGAAATATTACAGTAGTTTTCACTCTCTAAAATTCGCTCTTCGATTTTTTCACTCTTCGATTTTTTCGCTCTTTGGTAATGGAAGAAGGGGCTTCTTTATATAGGCACTGAAGGAGGTTGAAGGGTCGACAAGTCAACAAAGGCAGCCTACACATGATGGGCGGCATCTTCACCTTTTAACAGCTGGAGAGCTTCAACGGTCCAGAAGCGGCCGACATAAAACGATAAGAAAAATAAAGTGCTACAGAAAAGTAGCATTACAAAGTAAAGTGCTACAGGAAAAGTAGCTTATTACCAAAAGACAAAACAAGCTTTAATAATTTACAAGCCCAAACAAAATTATTTCTTGATTGGAGGAAAGATACCAAAGTAGTCGTCTTCGTTAGCATCATAGTCATCCTCCAAAGCCTGGGATGAGGAGGATTCAGTTGCCATTTCAGTATCTTTATCAACTTCAAGAAGCTTGAAGATTCTTTTTTAAATCTTCTTTTGAAGTCGAACCAGTGGATTTCACCAGGGGCAGGATTACAAACCACATGAACACAAATCCTTTATCAGGCAAACCTTTATTCTTTTTTAGAAAAATATTATCATAAGAAAACATCACCTTTTTTTGGAAGGTATTCAACAATAGGTCCCCACACCATAAACCAGTTTTTAAACCAGTTTGGGAGTTCTTTCAGAACTGTCAGCTTGAACTACAAAAATCAAGTGTGAGAGTACTTAATATTTTGAAAGCATAGAACATTATTCCAAGCATCAATATAATCCCATAAGGTATAACCTCGGGGCCTAAAATCAGGACTTGAAAGAAAAAAACATTTTATCCGGGGTTTCACCCCAATCTTTCATGGTGATTACCTTTAAAATTGTTAGCTTTGAAAAGACAATCATATGTTTGTTATCGCTTCTATACATGTGTATGATATCTACAGAGTTTGTTTCAACCAAGAGACATTCATACCAAAATCGTGATTTTAAACCTTGCCTCAAAAGATCTTTCAGATAACGATCATTCAGATAACGATCAGTGATTTGTCTAGGCTCTATCAGACGATCACTTGTTTCAAATATTTGCAGTGGAAATTTCTGCGTCAATGAAAAGAATTTTTAAATAATTGTCCTTTATCTTCCTATATCATAGGATTGTGCTTTTGAAAAGGGGGTAGGGGTAATCAGAGGAGAATGCTGAAGGTCCAAAAATCTTTATTCCTTCTGCAATCAGAACCACTTGCTACCTATTCTTTCCATTGCAAAAATTCTCGAGTTAAAAAGTCTGTGAGAGAATTTAAATCACCTTTGATATAATCTATATCAAAGTCACAAGCAGATAAAATACCTTGCCATCTAGCAAATATCTGTTTAGAGGCAATATTTTTAACATCTTTCAGCAAAATATCTTTTGCTGACTTACAATCTACTCGGATTAAAAACCTCCTATTAAGAAGATCGCTATCGAAAGTAATTCTTTCTTAACTGTTGAATAGTTTTTTCTGTGCAGGTTTCCAAACACCCGAAGTAAATCTTACCAAGACTTCCTTACCATCAGGGTTCCTTTGTTTCAGGATCCCTCCATACCCTTATGAATTATTCAGAGAAGTAATAACAATCAATAAACAAAGCCAAAATACTGAATAACATTAACTCACATTTATGAATTCTTCTTCAGAGAAGGGAATACAAACACAAGCTTCTTGTTCAAAGAAAATAAGCACTCTCACTCTTGCAGAAATGAACACTCTCACACTTGCAGAAAAATAAACACTCAAAGCTTATAAGAAATATTATATATATATATATTTATAATAAGAGAGCGGGATGAATAAATATTGGTATCAAACTTGTCATTCATGATATTTGAATATAAGACCTCTCAAAAAAACAAAAAAATACATGATTGTAAAGCCCACAAAAACATTTGGGGCCATAGATGAAATTATATAAGCCCGTGGCTTTCAACCCAATGCCAAGATTGCAACTTGCAGTCCGTAACTGCCCCCCATTTACCCGCCAAGACCCATCTTCTTCCTCTCTCTCTGTCCAAACGACTAGCAACCATGGCGATCAAGCTTCTTGTTTCTTTGCTCTGCATTCTCATCTCCATCGCCGTTTCGCAACCGTTTTCTGCTCCTTATCCCCAAGAACTCATCAATTCCATCAGCCCCACTTTATCACCTTCTTCTTCTTCATTCCCTCCGACCTCAACAGCTTCAACCGAGTCATTTCTGACGACTCCCCTAGTCCCTGCGCTCTTCGTCATCGGGGACTCCTCCGTCGACTGTGGCACCAACAACTTCCTCGGAACCTTCGCCCGCGCCGACCGCCTCCCCTACGGTCGAGACTTCGATACCCACCAACCCACTGGGAGGTTCTGCAATGGAAGAATCCCTGTCGATTATCTTGGTAAATGTTTCTTCTTTAATCATTTTCTTGCTTAAATTCTAGTTTTTTCATCTGGGTTTTATCTAAATTCTTGATTCATTTCAGAAATCGTATTTATTTCTCTAAAATATGCAGAGGTTGAGAGAAGTTTTTTATTTTCTTGGAACCCCCAAAATTCAAGGATTTTTGTCCACCAAATTTTCATTTCCGTGGAACAAATGTTTCTGAGGAAATTTTCTATCAAGATTTTCTCTTTTAATTGTTTTTCTCTGTCGGAATTTTCTATCAGCGCTCCGTCTCCGGCTTCCTTTCGTGCCGAGTTATCTTGGACAGAACGGAAGAGTGGAAGAAATGATTCACGGATTGAATTTTGCATCTGCCGGTGCCGGAATTATATTCACCAGCGGCTCAGAACTGGTAATGCAGCATGCTTCATTTTCCCCCCAATCATGCTTTTATCTGTTTAATATAATCTCTTCAGTTAATGTGTAATGTAGCATTTAAGGCTTCTTAGTTATAGTGTTAATGTAATTATTTTCTGCAGGGTCAACATGTTTCCTTCACTCAGCAAGTTCAGCAGTTCACAGACACCTACCAGCAGTTCATAATTAGTTTGGGGGAGCAAGCTGCAATTGATCTCGTCTCAAATTCGGTGCTTTACATTTCGATTGGAATCAACGACTACATACATTACTATTTGCGCAACGTGTCCAACGTGCAAAATCTGTATCTGCCCTGGGGTTTCAATCAGTTTTTAGCATCCACATTGAGGCAGGAAATTAAGGTGATGATCTCCTAATCATACTGAATTAGTTTCCCAATTTAGAGTTTAACCGATTACTTAGAGATTTCGGTCTTTGATGGTTCAGAACTTGTACAACATAAATGTGATGAAGGTGGTAGTGATGGGGCTGGCACCGATAGGCTGTGCGCCTCACTATTTATCTCAGTACGGAGTGAAGGATGGACAATGTATTGAGGAGATAAACGACATGGTAATGGAGTTCAACTTTGTGATGAGGTATATGATCGAGGAGCTACGCAAAGAGCTTCCCGCTTCCAACATCATCTTCTGCGATGTGTTTGAAGGTTCCATGGATATCATAAAGAACTTTGCACGTTACGGTGAGAGGTTTTTCTAAACTTGTTAATTCCTATCAGTTACCAAAAAATTTGTTCGCGGTGTCTGCATACTAATGATGTGTGAATTTTATGATCTTGTTCAGGTTTCAATGAAACTACTGATGCTTGCTGTGGGTTGGGGGAGCACAAGGGTTTTGTCATGTGTTTATCGCCGGATATGGCGTGCAATGATGCTTCTAATCATGTCTGGTGGGATCAGTTCCATCCAACGGATGCGGTCAATGCCATCCTAGCTGATAATGTGTGGAATGGCCTGCACACAAAAATGTGCCATCCGATGAACTTGGAGGAAATGGTAGTATCGAGCTCCTATTGATTTGACGGAGAAGCTGCAGCAACGACCGTACTCTCTATAAAACACAGATCAAACGGAGAAGCTTCTCGAATTTTTTGGTACTATACTTTCTGCATCAACTGCTTACAACATTAAATTGTACATTTCAGTATACAAGTGACATTACTAAATTTTCGACTGCCGTCTGTTGGCAACTAACAGTGCATTGTATATTTTTTGCTTTTTGGTAATGCAATGGGATCCGATTTAGACGTAGATGTTAGTGTCGTCTTCAATGTCGGTCTTCAGCACGAAACTAGGAAATGAGGTTGTGATGTCCCTGCATTGAATGAAATACGCTATGAGCTTCGACAAAGCTTTTTGATGGTTGTAAATTTACAGAATTGTAATGAAATAGAAAATTAGATATTGGTAAAGGTGGAATTACTTGAGGTATGGAATTGTCATGTTCTTCAGTAAGGACGGATTGCGATTCACGAGCTCCTTCCACTCTTCGAGATCAATCTTTCCGTCTCCTTTTAAGTCTGCTTCCTCAAATGTCTATGGAGTTTCAAACGAAAAGATGAACTTAGTCGATAACTGATTGGACTGATTACGCGTAGCCTTTTGTATCTTGCATGCCTTACCTTATCAATTATGGCTTCAACAATGTCATCAGACAGGATCAAGTCCGACTCTTTCAAAAGCGCGTAAACCATTTCTTTCACCTTTCATCACGTAAGCTCAAACGATTAGTATACTTCATCTGTATATATCTACTAATTCAATTAAATGCTTGGAAGTAAGATTTGATGAGTCTTCTCAAGGTGTTGCCGTTAATCATTTCGTTAAACAAGCAATCATTTTGTTTACCTCTTCGCGTTCGATGAAGCCTGTCTGCCATATATCATACAACTGATATGCAACTGCGAAATCATATGTCAAATTTTTTTATGCAATCTTTCATACTTACTGCCACATGCATTCAAATGAAAAAAAAAAAAGAATCTGCAGGGTTTCTTACATGCAGCCTTCTCTGCTTGGGGTGCTTCCGGGTGGAACACACTCAGACATCGAACAAACTCTTCGAATTCTATCACCCCATCATGTTTCGTGTCGAACATATGGAAGACCTATTAGGTATTTAGGTTAAGCAAAGCAAAGATAAGTTGTCCCCGAAAACCAAACAGAATGTTTTGAGCGGCAGTAAAAGATCAGCATTCCAAATTTATAAAAACCGAGGCCACGAAGCTCACCCTATCTGCAAACAGACTTTGTGTTTTGCTGTTCCTGAACAATCCGAGCTGAAACTCTTCCTGGAAACGACGCGTAAACTGAGACCGAATCAACAAATGAAAAGCTTATAACATAAATTAGTAAACATTTTAGAGTTAAGAGTTAATTAACTCAGAGAAGAGATGAAACTTGTTACTTTGCTTATAAGGCCATCATCAACTATAGAACTGCTCAACTTCCTGAACAACTCGTACAAATTTTTAACCTCATTTAGCTTAACTGCAAAAACCAAAGAATGTAAATGTACACAGTAAATTCCAATTAACAAGTAAATTAAAACCAAATGAAGAAGCTTAATTACAGCAGGTTTGAGAAGCAAGAACTGCTAAGTTTTCACATTCAAGTCTCTGCTTCATGCAAACACACCCCATTCGAAACGCTTTAAGTAACGAAAAACCGTCTTCTTTTGGAAGAGATTAGTACAGAATTATCATAAATGTTCTAAAAAAAATCTGAAGTTGAGAGAGCTTGCAATGCAAACGCCGACTCTGCCCGTTTCTCTGACGATTCATGAGCTTGCAACGTGAGAGCTTGTTTGGGGGTTTTTGTAGTTGTACAATGTGCCTTAGAAACGGGTAGTTCCCATTTTACAACCCTATAACCGGTCACACTTTGTTGGCAAGGAAGCATGTTCAAACCTCACTCTTTATTCCGTATTGATTTATGGGAATGGAAAATTAGACGGAGTTAGTGCCAAAAACACCTTTTGAATTAGTAAAATTCTAGCGATAAATCTTGTAATTTTTTTAGAGGTGGCACGTTACAACTCATGTATAAGTTATGATGTCACATGTGAAGTTTTCCCAAAAAGTTTTACTAGCGGAACTTACTGCTTGTGCTCATGCTTCGAAGACTGAGTTCAGATCTCATAAACGATAATTACTGAACAAACCAACGGATGTCATTATATTTTGTATGGCTTATGTTGAAAGTTGAAACAAGTGATTGGCGAATGGTAGGATGATGACATTTCATATGGGCAGATGCTAATGTGACAAATAACGAATAATCGTACAACGATTGCATACATTATTGGCTTGGGTTTATGGAATATTATATGAAAATATAATAGTGAATATAGTGTGAGGACTTAAATATCTGAGCTCACCAATTTGGTGGGAATTCTTACTTGTGGTAAGCATTTTTGCACATGCCTTGATTGAAGAACAAAGAAATTCCATAGCAATTCATTGTTTTGAATTGGGAATTTTGGAATCTGGTTCTTCTCCTTAATAAAGTTAGGGTGATTTTAACTTTTAAGAGACGTGAATGTTAGATGATGATCAGTTTCCGCTGATTGATGTGAGTCTCTCAATAAATCGCCGTATCAAATTAGGTATCCGGTTTGATTGTTTCCTTGAGAAGATAACATGTGTGATTGATAATCTCTTTAGCAAAATTTGGAAAGAAAAGAAATATCTGTTGCAAAGGCGGAGTTGTACCAAAATCGGCTATTTTCGACAATGACAACAAAATTGTTAACCAAAAAATAAAAGAAAAATCTTGTACCAAATTTTCCCATCTGACCAGAAAAAAAGTTGCTGCAACAAAAAAGTGATAGTTCCCTCCTCACTGCTGGTTAAGACTCGTTTGGTAAGTGTTTTTAACTGACTGAAAATGCTTTTAGATAAAATGTTTTTGGGTTCCAAAAACACTTAAAGTGTTTCCTACAAGAAGCACATGACTGATGCTTCTTGTTGGAAGCACTTCAAGTGTTTTTTCAAAATTAACTTTTTTTACCAAGGATTGGTTCGAAAAACATTTTCTCCAAAAACGCTTTTAGTCATTTAAAAACATTTGCTAAACGAGCCCTTAATCTATACATTCAAATTCTTCTTAGCAAAGAAATTAACAAACATTTAACTTTTCACCAGAGTTTGAAACAGTGATCCATCCAAAGAAAGGAACAAAGGGGAAAGAGTTTAAACATTCTAAGCCAAAATTTACACCTTGATTACAATTAAGCAGTTAAATTACACAATAACACACTGAAATACGAGAGTGTTAATTACCGAAAACCTAGTCGGAAATCTACCATGCCATGCTTGCAACTTAAATATTTGCTTTTGGTTCTTTTCCTCCTCTTTGTACCATGGCTTTACACAGGCTGGTTACTTGACATGTCTAGCGTTCGAGAAGAAGTAACAGCGACAGTGTCTGGGTTTTTGAAATACGATCATGTCTAGTCTTGAACTTCAGTGTTGAGCACAAAGCTGGGAAATTGTACGGTAATGTCCCTAGAAAATGGAAGCCGAATTTAGAAGCGTGTAACTTCGAGGAAATGTGTTCTAGATTAGCATATTATGTTAGCTGAAAAATTGAAAATCCGCTTTGTAAATGGATAATCGGTACTTTCTCTGTGGAGCTATAGCAAGAGCGAAGAAATTGTACAATAAGATTTCTTGTTTCGATGGATAGCATAATGAACTAGTGTCAATAGATGAAAGAAAGCAGTACTAGTGACATTGATAGGGTTTTCGGACTCACGTTAGATATAGAAGAGTCATATTCTTTATCAGAGACGGATGCTTTGCTACAAATTCCTTCCACTCTTCTTGATCAATTCTGTCATCTCCGTTTAAATCTGCCTCCCTCATTGTCTTTAGAGAAACACAAAGAATAATGTGATCGAAATTAGAACAACGAGTAAAACTACAACTGTTTGCTGAAAAAAATACAGAATTTGAGCAAACAAGAACATATAATAACATAGTGTAGCATAATCAAAACCTTCTCGACAATTGATTCAATAACATCATCGGAAAGGTCCAGATCTGATTCACTCAAAAGGGCTGCCACCATCTGCTTCAACTGCCAAGGTAATATTATCGACAACACGCATAGAGAGGTAGAAAGAATCAGATTTGCAGAAATTTCATGTTTCGAAATAAAGAGTAAGAAACTGTAACTCCAGTTTTCATATCATTTGAAGAAAAAGTGGTCAAGTGGAAAATAGCCAGGGGATTCACCTCATAACGCTCAATGTAGCCAGTCTGTCGTAGATCATACAATCTGAATGCGACTGCAAAGTATAAACTTTAAGAGTTCAGTAGAAAGAACACATCTATCAATTGTACACACACAACGTGCAAATAAAATAGAAACCAACGAGAAGAAAAAAGAAAAATAAATCACGATCTTCTGTTATCATACATGAGATTTTGTCTGCTTCGGAAGCACTAGGGTGAAAAATGCTTAATGACCGAACAAACTCTCCAAACTCAATGACCCCATTGTGCTTGATATCAAACAAGTCAAATACCTGCACTGACAAAATGCAGATTGTTAGGATATACCTTAAAATCTCGATTGGATTTAGCTCCTTGTCTCGGCTATGTGGTTTATGTATTTGTATTGTTCAGCAGCTCAATTCTTTTTTCCAGGCTAATACTTGGTTTAGAATGACTAGAAAAATGAACAGGCAGATTAATTGTTTTAGGCCAGCTAAACTATATGAACAGTCAGATTGTTTCAGTAAGATTGTTATCACATTGCACGCATTTGAACGCTGAGCTAGACTGGGAGACTCTAGATTTCAAGATGTTTTTACAGTAGTGATCCAGGGAATTATTGACTTCTTGCACTGCCAACGTGCATAAATGGCCCTTTTCTTTTGTATGAAAAATTTGATCTAAAGTAGACAATCTCATAAACATTAACAGTTAAACGTCAAGCAAGTTAAGCAACAATTATATACACGCACCCGATCTGCAAAAAGGTTCTGCTTACTGCTGCTTTGAAATAGTGCAAGTTGGAATTCTTCCTGTTCATATCATGTCAAAGTTTTCATGTAAGGTAACGCAAGAAAATGAAATAGAAAGATTCTTTCGACTTTCAACTTCAACAACATAATCTCTATAGCTCTCCGAGCGCAGAGTAAACAGAATGTCATCTCAAGAATGCGTGTTAGAAGATCAAAAATCCAACCATAGCAATAAATACCTTGTGTAGAAGACCATCTTTAATTATGGAACTGCTTAGTTTCTTAAACAGATCATACAAGGCCTCCACTTCATTTACCGTAACTGATAAATAATCGAAAGTACTAAAATTCAGAAATTTGATATGTGCAGATTATGATCAACCATATATTCCATCCAAACACTAGCCAGTACCAAATATACAAAAAATTCAAATAATTAAGTGCATGGTGTATGGGCGATGGTGGTTGTGGTGCACCTACCACCTATGCAAGCCCATCAACAGCAAGTGAAAGAGGGCGGAGTTGTATGGTAATGCAAAAAAAAATGAAGCAATCAACATTAATAGTAAAGTAACAAACACCCGGAAATAGCACGCAGAGTACGTGTTGTTGCAGCTGCAACATTTGCCTAGCATGAGCATTGACCAAGGTGCCACAAAGGCCAAGGCATCGCTCGGCATAATTGTAGCATGCGAAGATAAAGAAAGGCACAGGCATAGGATATATTTCCTCCCACCAACTCACAAAGAGATAGGCTTGAGGAAGAACATACGCAATACAAAGCTATATGCGCAGCATAGCGATGGCTCGTGTACATGTACAATGCCGGAAATAAGTAACTGGAGAAACTCTCGGAATTATGTACTTACAAGCAGTTTCTGAAGCAAGAATAGTAGGGTCTTCATATCCAAGTCTATCAACTTTGGAACTCTTGAAGCAAAAGCAGTGCAGCATGATTCCGATACAAGACTATCGAAATTTAATTTTTATCTGCAGAATCCAGTGAAAAAATACATAAAAAAAATAGGTCTGCTGAGTAGTAATCTTCAAAACGTTTCTGGAGATCATAACTTCCTTCCTACACCAATATCCCACAAAAGAAGTAAAAAAAACACCAAGAAACTGAATTGAGCCACGAAATTCCATGTCTAAATTAAAAATTAAACTACCATCATAACTGAACCTTAAAGAATCATTTCGGATCAAATCCCGCGAGTGTGAACAATATTTTAGACACCCATTTACCTACAATGAGCATCAATAATTAGTTGGTGATCAGCTATTTTCTTGGTAAGCTCCTGTTATATACATACATAAATACATATATGTGTATATATATATATACATACATACATACATACATATATATCAATTAGCAATGGCAGACTTCAACCATTAGTGCAGGGACTAGATCCAGCAAACCAAACAAATTTGAAAAAAAGCACTTACAGAACTGTTCCATTAATCTTAAGAAATCAAATTAGGTTAATACCTTGTAAAAACATTATTCAGGAAAAAAGTCAAACCTCCAGAGCAATTTAGAACACTCTCTGATCGTCTGATGTCACTGAAAACCAAGATTTTCACCCTCCAAATTCAAGTAAAAACCAAACTATTCTCAAATCCCATTGTTCCTCTCTGTCAAAAAAACAAAACTGAAAGGATCCTAATTTCTACCTTACACAACAGAAGCATGCAAACCAGTAGTTTCTTCTACCCACTAAACTCCCAAAAGCAAAAAGCGGAAAGCAGATACTATGAGTGTAAAGAAGCCGTAGATTTGTTTAGAATCCGTGGAACTCACCTGGGTTAGTGCGTTTTGGTGCTCTCTAACCTCAAAAGCACTTGCCTTCAAAAGCACTTTCCTTCAAAGCTCAAAAGTAAATATTCTGTTCCCTTTGACACAGAAATAGTCCATCAGTCATCTTTCTTCCATTTTTTTATTGGCATATTCTGTTCCTGACTTTGTGAGTCAGATTATTTTAAAAATCTCGAAGCCATCGTTTTCTCAATTTGCCTCCATTATTTGAGAATGACTTAAGTTTACTGGATAGGCCGTTACAGTGACGTTTTTAATTTAATAATACAAAATTTTGTAAAATAAATTACATAAAATTATATTATTGGATCGAACATCACTGTGTAGGCCTCTATTATTTGGGATTTAGATTTATTTTGTTTAATTTTTTATTTTTGTTGTGGTTTGTCTCCAGATGTGAATACTATTTTGCGCGTGGTCGGTTGGTCATGTAGTTGACAATCACTGGCCAAGATTTGTGATTAGTTGTTTTGGATTTTATAGGGACGTCATCAGTGAGCGTTGAATTTACGTGATTTTAATTTTCTTCCGAATGAAGAGGAGAGGAGTGCTGTTGGATTTTGAACGTTTCCCGACGACGTCCCTTCGTTCGTGAAACTGTTTGTTTAATGACAAGCATAAATCTTAGGAAACGTTAAAGCAACAGGTTTGTAGTTCAGTTCAACTTGTTAAAAGTATTCAGTTCTAAATTTGAGGTTCATATTCAATTTTTCATAATTCAATATCATTTGAATGAACAAAAAAAACTCACATGGTTCACAAAGAAACGAAAATTCGCATGAAAATCACTAAGAAATTGGTAGGAGCTTGTTGCACGGAAAGAGAAGAAAGAATATTCGGTACGGTATAGATGATGAGTGAGATGAGTGAGAATATATTCGGTGCAGCTACTACACTAGGACAACAGACTCACAAAGTTAATGTCACGGGGTAGCTAGGTAGAGGACATGATGCAAGGGGTGAGAGAGTTTTTGTGTGTGCGGTAGGCGAACACGACCTGTAGTCCAAATGTCTGTAATTAAGGAGAGATTTTTCAGTGTACTTGAAATATAAGTCGGTACACCGTGTGTTATAATACAAATGAAAAGACGCTGAAAAATATATTTTCGTTCCACTTATATTATGACATGCGTACCCACTTGTGTTCCGATAACATAAAAAAAATCTCTCTTCAGCCCCTAGCATTCCACTCTCCTCAATTTTGCATCCTTCCAAAAGAAAGAAATTTACGGGACAGTTGGGCCGTTGGATGATATGGGCCTCAGAGATTATTTTGAGCCCAAAAAACGATATCATAGCATGTGATTCGGCGTACAGACGTCAATTTCTTTTGGGCCTTCTCATCACGTTGGGTGGTAAGCGGTAACAAACGCTTCCGAAGTTTCCGAGTTACGAACTCGCTGGCGTTGATCATCCCTCCATCGCTCTCTCCTCCCAGAAATACGCAGACATGGCGGTCTCTCTCGTTCACCGGTAATCTCTCCGCTCTCGTCGTTTCCATTTCCTCGTTTCCAATTTTGACCTCGGAGACTCTACTTATTTTCATAGTCAACCAGCTGATCTTCAAATTATACAAAATCAGATTTTTATTTCTTCAAAATTTTCGTAATTATTTGTTTGATTAGGTTTTAATTAAGTTGCGAGTTCTTCGGGTGATACAATGGAAGTGGATTTAGTTACAAGTGGCATACAAGAGGAAGAAGCCTTTGGAGTTGATGAGAATTATCACAATGTAAGCTTCAAGTTCAATTTTTTAATTTTTTATTGAGCTGTTGCAAGTATTTTTCATGCAATTTAAGCTTTATTTATTTATTGGTAGCTTAATTTGTTGAGGGTTTAGGGTTTATAGAGCAAATGTGTTTCCTTTTCGGGAAATTGGCCGAAATGATCATTTTTCAAATTTCAATTGCTGAATTTTGAAGAGCTGCAGTGTATGATTGAACCGTTTTCGTATACATAAGTTAGACATTTGAAGCTAGTGTTAATTGTGACTTTCTTATACGCGTGTTCGCAAGTTAAGTGTAGCTGCTTGGTTTTGTATGTGTTTGCAATTAATTTGTTTTGGTATTTTCTTAATGTGCAGGATAATCCTAATTTCGAGGGCGAAACATGTGGGATATGCATGAATGCTATTGTTGACAGGGGTGTTCTCGATTGCTGCCAGCACTGGTATGCGCTTTAGAGAGAGAGAGAGAGAGAGAGAGAGAAGAATTTTGTTTTATGACATTGGTTCATCTTGTGGTTTTTCAGGTTCTGTTTCGCATGCATTGACAATTGGGCTACCATTACAAACCTCTGCCCGCTTTGCCAGAATGAATTCCAAATGATCACATGCGTTCCAGTGAGTGATGCAAATAAAAAGTTATTTTCATCTTATTTTTTTCCCCCCATCCTTGTTGTATCGTTTCAGAATTATTTCTGTTACGATTGATATGGATAATAGAATGGTATTAATGTACAACTAGTTTAAAGCACAGTTGGTACTTTGATTTCTTAACTATCTGTTTTCATAAGTTTTCTTTTTGTTGCAAATGGAAATTTTATTTTGAAGTTTTCTCAAAATAGCGATTGATGCTGGTTCAAAGTGGCACTAAAGCATATGAGTTTGATTTGTATGTGAAGGTATATGATACTATTGGGAGCAGCAAAGTGGACGAGGACTCAATTTATAGGTACTTTTGTAATTAAGGATAATGTGTTTAAGTATAGTGGTGAGGATTCTTTGTTCACATTTATATGCGGCTTTGTCTCTTAGACATGGTTTTCTGTGGTTTACTACTCATATGTAGCGTTCATATGAAATTTGAATTCAAAGATTGTGTTATAGAATTTGCAACCAAGACAATTTTTTTGTGAACAAGTTTCAACGGAGACTAATTTTTCCATATTCATCTGTGCAGTAATGATGATTGGAGTATTGAAGGGAAGAATAACACTCTTTCATTTCCATCGTACTACATTGATGAAAATGTAATTATCCTTGCATGTATTCTTTTTAAAATATTCTTGCAATCCTCATAATTTCTTTCTAAGGTTTTTTTGTTAAACTTACTGACCACTCACACCAGTGTTTCCGAGATGATTGTACATATTACACTTGTGGTTTTTTGTTCTAAATTAGCTTTCCTTAAACGAATCTACATTTGAATCCCATGAGTCAGGACCCATGAGTTATGAATTTTATTTCGTTCCCCGGGTTTCTTATGTGCCATGCATCAATATCTTCTGAAGACCCAGTGCTTTGGTTTAACAACTGAGATGTGGTGTTGTGCTTATAAGCATCATTAGGGAAATATGTAGCCATTCCCATTACATCAAGATGCATCTGAGAGGAATTGAATTAGTACATTATACAGGATATATACCTTCTTATACAGGAGTGTTAGTGCTCCATGAAAAATAATCAAATAACAAAAGCAAAAAAGACGAATTTGGAGGTTAATGTGGCTCTAAACTAAAGTAATGGTTAATACTAAGGTTAATGCTAGGTTTGAAAAAGACTTTTCATGTCATTCCCATTTAGATCCGATTCGGTTGTTTCCTTTTCTCCCAAGTCTGTACGTCTTTATTTTGTCTTCAAGTTTACTTTTCAACATTTGATCATATGATATCACATTCTTATGTTACTTCATCATTTTGTAGGCAGTTACCTGCTTGGATGGAGATGGCTGCAAAATTCGAAGTGGATCAGTGGCTATTGAGGGAGATTCCAATCTTGATACATCAATTGCTTGTGATTCATGTGACTTATGGTAAACAATCAAGCAATGTGATACATTAACTCATTCCATACAGATATGTGATTTGTAAAAAATTGTTTTCTAATTGCTTTTTGACTTGAATTGAGACAGGTACCATGCTTTCTGTGTGGAGTTTGATCCGGAGGGCACATCTGAGAGTACATGGTTATGCCCCAGGTAAGTTACATGGAGATATTCCTTTGTTCATGGGTGTTGCACTGTTGCTCCTTTGCTAAGTCTAGTCCGTGGCTTTTCCTTATAGCTTCAGTTTCATTAAATTATCAATAACATGTCATGCATGTGCCAAGCCGTACCCTTAAAATCAAAGTTAATGGAGATAATTAGGTTGTGGGTCCTTTCTATGGGAGCTTTGTTTTTGTTGTGGCGATCCCTATCTTGAGTTGTCAACCAATTAGATTAAACAGTCAAATCAGGTAATGATACCATCTGATTTGTGACTCAGGGACAAAGAGAACTTATGTTTACAATTGCTGCCAAGTAACAATCCCTCGAGCTTTGGACTGATTAGTGAGCTTTGGTGATCCTTATTTATGCACCTCAAGATTTAGACATAATGGATTACAAATTTCTCTTTTTTCCTAAAATTCCTAGGTCTTCTCTTTTCATCTATCTTGTGTCATACTGATTTTTTTTATTAATCCTAATTTTTTTTGGTTTTTTTCTTTCTTTCTGTAGATGTGTAGTTGATGAAATGACAAAAAAATCAGATGCAGATTCAATACAGAGGTCTAACAGACAGTATGGTCCAGAAAATGCTAATGGTGAACCTGTAGCTGAGGATAATCTTTCTAGAAAGGTATCTGTATCTGTTGCTGATAGCGGTGAGACGGCTGTTGTGGTCTCAATGGTTGGCAAAAATCATTGGTTTGGAGGACCAAGTGAGAGTGTTTTACCAACTGGTGAAGTTGGAAAGGACCTGGAATCTAAAGAATTGGTATTGTCTTCTGACGATAGCCACAAATTGAAAAAACCTTCCCCCGAAAGAACTATTAACCAACCAGTTCTCATAGCTCAGCAACTAAAACTGTCCCTATCCAGTGATACCTCTGGTTTACCTTCAAATTCTTTAGCACAAAAGCAGTTAAGGATGAGTACTGATGGATCAACAAATGAGCCTAGTATTTTTTATGGAATCACGAATCCTTCCGGAAAGTCCTTTGATGAATCACAGATTAGTAACAAACAGTCTGACAGTGACTCCAATATGGGTCTTCATCTTGGGTTATCTGTGGGCTCGTTTTTGTCTGGTAATTTACATACTTTGCCTTTTTCGAGCCTCCTCTATTTCATGTTAGGATAGCATATAACTGAAGTTTTCATATGCTCAGCATGTTCAACTTTATTTATTTGTTTTTTTATGTTACCTGCTGACATGAATAATAATGACACTGAAGATGTAAAGCAGCACAATCCTTCAGAAGAATATTTTTCAAAATGTATGAAGCAATTTTAGGCATCTGTGTGTGTGTGCGCGTTTTGGACATGGATGGGGGAGCGGGGGGGCGCCCCCCCCCGTGTGGGGGAGAGAGAGAGAGAGAGAGAGTTATATTTCTAATAAATACAAGTTTACAACAGTCACTCATGTATCATTTGCTTATTGTTGAAATGTTTCTAGCTGACACTCTCGTACCAAAAGAAGTGACTGAGGATGTGAAGCAGCATGATCCTTGGGAAGGATATTCACCAATAGGTATATTTAGGCATCATTTGCTGTGTATTTTTTTTCTTGGGAGCGGAAGCAAAACAAATTTCAAAAATTAAATTGTTTATTCACCTGTCACTCGTGCGCTTTGCTTAATTATGGAAATGTTTTCAGCTGACGAGATTGTACAAGATACTAATTTGGATTCCCCTGGATCGACTGCTGGTGGAAAGAGAAAGCTTATTGATTGCAGGTCACTTGTCATTCTTATACGGTTTTCAGCAATTAGTGCTATCTATGTAGCCTCAGGTTTTGTTACTGCTATCCTCATATCATATTATGCCACCATCAGTTGTGTAATTGTCGGTCTAGTATTCTCAATTTATGTTGGATGTATTGTGTTTTTTCTACTACCATGAACTCTGTATGTCACAGAAGTTTCGTACTTTATGTTGGATGTATTGTGTTTCTGTTATCCATAGTAGTCCTTGGTTCATTCAGCTGGTATGTTTGTCTTGGATTAGATTTTGGTTTCATAGGGAATATCCTTTCTTATCTCTTGGATTCCAGTAAGGTTGTTACTATATTTCTAATTCCGTTGAATTATGGTAGTTTGTAGATAAAACTGAACGAGTATGTAGGTTTGGCCAATTATTGGCTTATTCACATTAAAAATGCATGCAGGCAACACAAATTTTCAATTTCTGCTTCCTCGTTTATAAATATTCCTCAAAAGCTCTGTTTATTGCCCTTTGATGCAATACAAACTCATCACTAAGATATCAAAAAGCATTAAGAAAATGTCAGCAGAAGTCAATTCAACTGGTTGAACAAAAATGCAGGTTAATTTAAAGTGGTTTCACTATCCTCACACTTGTATGTTAGCCTTTTTCTCCCTATTTTTAGTCATTTTCCTGAAATTTTTTTAATTCAAGTATCGATTTTCTGGCTTTACATGCTTCATAGCAAGTAGAACAAGAGTTCTGAATTTAGTTTACGTTGACCTTTTGAAATAATAGTGATGACGTTCATATCATTGATGATGATGGAGATACCATTGAGACCAAAGTTTCTGCTAAGAAAATCAGAGAGGATGAGAAGACACACCGCATGGCTTCCAATGACCAAGCCAAAGAATCTGTTCCAGATGATTCTAAAAACTGTTCTATCCTGACTGGAGCTCCTAAAGATAGCATGTTATCATCTCATCCTGTTGAGGGGAACATCACTTCCGATATAATGAGCATTGTTCGAACTACAAAGCGTAAATCTTCTAAGGGGCTTGCATGCTCTAATCCTGCTGACAAATCATCACAAGAACAAGAAACTGTGCCTGGTTTGAGAGTTAAAAAGATCATGAGGAGAGCTGCTGAAGACAAGGACTCGTCTGTGACAGTTCAGACACTGAGAAAAGAAATAAGAGAAGCTGTTGGTAAAATTTCTTCAAAAGGTATTGGCGAAAACATTTTCAATCCAAAGCTTCTTCATGCCTTTAGGACTGCTGTAGCAGGACCTCAAACTGAACCTGTTAAGAAGGTACCGCATTTGGCACTGAAAGCAAGGAAAGCAATATTGCAGAAGGGAAAAGTACGTGAGAATCTAACAAAGAAGATTTATGGGTCATCCAATGGAAGAAGAAAACATGCATGGGACCGGGACTGGCAAATCGAATTTTGGAAGCATCGCTGCATAGGAACTACAGAGCCTGAAAAGATTGAGACTTTGAAGTCAGTTCTTAACCTTCTGAAAGAGAGGTCAGAGCGTGCAGATACAGAGCAGGAGTCCGATAAGCAGTCCACAAATCCAATTCTTTCCAGGTTGTATTTAGCAGATGTATCTGTACTCCCAAGAAAAGATGATATTAAGCCTCTCTTAGCTCTTAAAACTGCTGGTAATTCAGAGCAGAATAATAGACAGCTTACCTTGAAGGAAAAGTGTTCAAAGTCATCTCTTAATGATTCTACTTCAAGTTCCACAGAAACGAATAAGGTTTCATCGAAAGGCAGGGTTCCTTCTTGGGAGAAATATGAGAGTAAGAATAATGTTCCAAGCTCAGAGAATGGCGCTGCGTCTAACAAAGTACATCAAGACAAACGCTTGGAAGGGTCCTTGGTTTCTTCTTCTGGTGCTTCCAAATCTAAAACCACGAGTGAAGTGGTTGATAAAACTGGAGATGTAAAAACTGACAAAAGAAAATGGGCTCTAGAGGTTCTTGCCAGGAAAAGTGGTGCAGGCACGAACACGACAAATGAAAAACAGGAAGACAACACACTCAAAGCAAATTACCCTTTGCTAGTATGTAACAGCTTTACTTTTAAAACCATTTGTTTATGCTGTTTGGTTTTGCAGATTATGTAATAGAATTTCATGATTGCTTTGACCAGGCTCAATTGCCGATAGACATGAGACCAGTTTTGGCATCCAGTCGTCATAATAAAATCCCCTTATCAGTGAGGCAGGTAAGAAGTTCTCTATGTGTATGCTTCTATTAACCAAGATTGGTGTGTGTTAAATATCGATTTAATTAAATCTCTTGTTAGGTTACTCCTTAAGTTCTATTTTATAATGAAAGGTTGGGAACACGAAAAGGGTGTTCTGCCTTCTGTTGGCCTTCGAACGGAAAATTAAAAAGGTGGAAATCATGACTTTCTTGTGAGGAAATGGTAAAAATGAACCTTGCCCCCTAATTTCTCATAATCTTGCATCAGGAATGATTCATTAAGCAAACCACTGCTAGACAAACCACTGCTTCCACCACCATCTCAATCAAACCACCACGAAGTCATTACCATCGTTTTAACTGTTGCTACTGTTACTACCACCACCCCAATGAGAACACCAACACGAGTTTCTTAGGATATGTTAGTACGAGTTACAAATTCTTTTTAACACCATTTAATTGTTTAATTTCTTGAAACTGGAGGCTAATTGGTTGTTTGGACTCGTTATAATCATCTGCCTTGCAGACACAGCTGTATCGTCTGACTGAGCACTTCTTGAAAAAAGCAAATCTGCCGGTGATCCGCAGAACTGCGGATACGGAGTTAGCTGTTGCAGATGTAATTAATATAGAAAAGGGGGTTGCTGATAGGTCAAGCAGCAAGCTAGTGTATACGAATCTATGTTCCCAGGAGATATTGCGTCGTTCAGAAAATAGGAAGTCTAGTGCAGGTGCAGCCCCAGTACAAAGTTCATCCCCATCTTCACTCCCTACTGATAGAGCAGAACAAGCTGCTGATGAACTTTCAACTGATCATGTAATTGAAGCAGCACTGAGAAATGCTGGCCTTTTGTTTGATTCTCCTCCAAATAGTCCACATCCCGATATCGAAGTTCCTGCTGAAGAAGATGGCCCCGCATTAGATATGAGAGAGGAAGGGCCTCATAATGTCTTTGAAATGGATTTGCAGCCTGATCTGGACATATATGGTGATTTTGAGTATAATTTGGAAGATGAAGATTACATTGGTGCCGCTGCTGCAAAAGTCTCTAATCCTCCACTACCAGAAGAAGGGGCACCAAAATTGAAACTGGTTTTCTCTACACTTCAGCCTGAAAGATCTAATCATACTCTAGATCTTGAGAAGACTGAGACAACTGTTGAAGTACAAAAAGATTCTTCCAGCTTGCTCGAGAATCATACTTGTTCAGGTTTGGGAAACTCCGTCACGGAGAGTGGGACTGACGACAAGTCTTGTGTTCCTTTGGAATCCTTATTTGGTAAAGAAGGTGAAGAGCTTTCTGCTGCAGAATGTGAAGAATTATATGGACCCGATAAAGAACCTCTGATAAAGAAATTTCCAGAAGCATCAGAAAAGCTATCTGGATTGATTGATGAAGCTTTGGTTGAAGATAAAGACCCTAAAGAGAGTGAAAATTGTGTGCCAAAGCCAAACCAAGCAATAAAAACAAATGAGGAGAACAATGCGCAAAATATGCGTGTTGCCAGTGTTGGTTGCAACTCCTCTGGCGGAAAAGACTCAGCGAACCATCCCCCACCAGGTGGAAATGTTGATGCGAAGGAGAAGAAATCCAGTGCGGACTCTAACAATCAGTCCAACAGTATCAGTTCTGTATCTAAGAAGGTTTTTCCCTGAAACTTATACTTTCCTTTACATTGCTCTTTTTTCATTCTTTAAACCCGTATGAAAGGATTTTTCTGTGCATGAACCTAACCTAATTGAATTAGGAGAGTTTCTTCCCCAATAAGTCATTTCGGCTGACTTGTTTCCAATCCTTTACAGGTGGAAGCCTACATTAAGGAGCACATCAGACCGCTATGCAAGAGTGGCGTGATTACGGCTGAACAATATAAGTGGGCTGTGGCGAAAACAACTGATAAGGTTATGAAATACCATTCCAAATCCAAGAATGCAAATTTCCTAATCAAGGAAGGTGAGAAGGTGAAGAAACTCGCCGAGCAGTATGTTGAGACAGCCCGACAGAAGGAAAAAGCGGATCCTCTATAACGAAAGTCATTTTCAGCTCTCAAATCATTCAGAAACTCCGCGAATTTGTAAATAGGTTCGAGAGACCTTGTATAAACACCCCTAACCCCAAACATTGTATAAGTTGATGAAGGAAACTCGTGTCGGCACACTTATGATATATCCAGGTGAGTTTTCCTGCCCGAGCTCCGATCATATACAAGGATATCATCAGTTATGGTCAGAGTTGCTTCCATATGGCCTCTCAAGAATGCTTGGCATTCTAAACACCTGAAATGGCCGACGGACAATCATTTCATACCGGGAAAGGAAGGTCGATCAAAACAAAAGCCGATTGAATTCTTCACGACTAAAGTAAGCTACCACAGCAAGTGGTAAACACTTGAGTTTTTGTGTTATGAAATTCAAAACAAGTGGACAGTATCTTATGTCGAATGGATGAAGAGCACAATTTCATCGACTCTGGAAGCATATTGTTTAAACAATAAGAATCATGTCGTCGTGAAGAATGAGACTAGTCTACTGGTATTTCTCGGCTTGTGAGTGAGAGGTCTCAAGTTTGACTCGCTTGGTCGGCGAGTTCGATACCCTTAATTATTATTGCTGGCTCATTGTGTGGCTTGTTCAAATTCCCCACCCGTTAATTTGAATATCGGTGTGTATATAAAAAAAGTCTTTAATATCCAAAATACTCTGGTATCCATTCACAAAACACCGCCAAAATTTGCCAAAGAGCTTTAGCCCAAGTGCTGAGGATAGGCTCCTAAGTTCAAACTTTTAAGAAACAACACCAAAATTTGACAGAGACAGACGGACAACTGAGCATTGAACATAAGAGCAAAGGGGGATCCAGATGCCACCAGCTGTATAGATTGGGTGCGCACACCCCTCCATCTAGGCGCTGCTGTCCTTCCAAATCCGTCCAGAGATCGGAAGCTTGAGCTCCTTCCTGTCTCCACCGGAGAAAAAAAGTGCCATGTTACGCTGGATTATGAGACCGTCATGGCTGTCCCTGACCTTCTGGTGGCTGTCACGGATGCTCCTAGGGGTTCCTTCCCATATTAGTTTCCTGCCGTTGCCTCCCACCTCCAGCCTGTAGCTGAAGCTTCGTGCCTCTGCCGCATCGCCCATGAAACGAAGGAATGCAATGTAAACCGGAGCTATGCCGAGGTAGAAGGCTTCAAAGTGCAGACAGAAGTACTGGTTGTAGCAGTTGAACACCTAACAAACATAGAGAACATGAAGGTGAGCATCTAAGAAAACAAAGACATCGTACGAGTTACCAATTTACCATAGATTCCGCGAAGTAGAGCCAACCCATTTGATAAAAAGGCTTCTTGGAAATATTTATGCTCATAAGCGCTTTTATTAGAAGCAGAAAACAGTTTCTTAGGGTCTGTTTGCGATCATTTTTGGAATGGCCATAAACTCTTTATGATAACTAAAAGTGCTTCTGGTTGCATTAGCAGGAAATTTATCAAAAGTGCTTTGGGGTCATAAAAACGCTGTCTGGATAAGCACTTGTCAGATGTTTTCTTAGTAAACACTTCCAAGTGCTTTTTCAAGAAGGACTCGGATTTTTAGTGAAAATTTCAACATGTTTCTAACAACGCTTGTAGTAGAAGTACTTCTACAAAAACATTCCTAAACGACAAAGCGCTTTTGGAAGTGTTTTTTTGCAGTACTTCTCCAGAAAGCACTAAAAATTGCTTTTATAATCCATATGATTTTATGCCAAACATTGTATTGTATTAAGTACTTTTGGTTATCTGAATGTGCTTTTAGCTCTTCTAAAAGCGGTGTCAAACGAGGCCTTCAACTTCCCTATTACTCTAAACTATTCAACTCCATTCTCTATCTCAACAAATCAAAACTTAAACAATGAAACAACACTTACCACAAGCATCCTTGCTGCCCACTCCACTTCACGGCGATTGGACTTAACATAGAGGTGATTAAACGTTGACCCAACGTGCAAGTCAACCTTGTGATCTTCTCTCAGATGGTCAACCAAAAATGGAACATCCCCAACCACTGAGCACTCACCAGATCCAGGATAAGGGCAATTGTATGGTCTGAAGTTGCAGTGAGCCTCGTGCCGGAGTTTGATGTAGTAAGGGAAGATCTCCGTGCACCCCAAAGAGCAATACTTGCAAGGCAGTTCTAGTGATTCTGCCACCTTCTCCAACGCCAGACATCGGATGTCGCCGGGCTTTTCTCGACATGTCGGGCACCGGTTCACCGTCAGTTTGCATATTGAGCACAGAGTGTGCCCGTTTGGGCACTGCAGAAACACATAGACTTTTGGATTTAACAAGTTTTGAGAGTGTAGTTGCTATTGGAGAATGTAAAGTAGCACACAATCGGAGCAGTTGCACTATTAATAACACTAAGATTGTTTGTGATAAAACGTCACACCTATTGGGCTATGAAAGTGGTAAGTCGGGGAGAACATCAGTCAGTGTTGGACCAATTAGTAGGAGCTACTGGTCCGTCTTTGTGCAATATCTAACCCTATCTTTTGAACGAGGAAATTTTGAAAATAATGGAGGGACTTGAAAATAACTAGATGCAATACATTTGAGAGAACTTTCTAATGACACCTATCAATGTGTCATCTTGAAAGTCTTTTATAGTGACACATACTTGAGTAATTCATTGGGCATTTGTAGTGTATTTGTAGTATTTTATGATAGTTTTGTAGTGATTGCGTAATTTATTAATTGGTACTGTCTTTCACTCTTTATAGTCTATTTTTAACAATTGAGTATAAAATTTATTTGTACTTTAAAAGTCTCTTACCCAAATCCAAAACATATTGAAACTCAAAGAAAACTCAAACCATCCTTAGACACCAAACTCAATTTCAAAACTCATCATAGTCACCAAAATCAATCATAATACTACAAAATTTTTTGAAAAGTAATCACATTTTGGACTCTTTATAGGCTTTTAGCCACTTGTTTTAGACTCTCAGAATCTTAACCACTTGAGAGATTTCGAGTATGCACTAGAAAGATTCGAGCGTTACTCTCGAGGAAGCATCAAGCGATAAGCTCAAGAGAGTCTCGAGTGGTTAAATTTCTAAATCCAAAGGAAAAAAAAGCTAAAAATCTTCAATGTGTTAATATATTTGATTAATTTCCCAAAAAAAAAAATAATGTCACCTCATTATGGTAAATGAGAGAACTAAACACACCTGGTGGATTGGTGGGAACATGGACTTTGAGCAGACAGGGCATTCAAGAAGCTCATGAACTCTTGTGGCTGGACTCAATGCTCTGTTGTTGGACTTGGCCGGTGTGGAGAAACGGCGGCGGTGGTGGTGAAGGCGTCTGCGGTGGTGATGAGTGTCTCCTCCTTCATAGATCCCATCACATGTTGTCAAACTATCAACAAAACTGTCCTCCTCCATTGTAAAAGTATTTCATGCAGGTTTTGAACAAACCAAACAAACAAAAAAACTACAAAAACAAAACTGTCCTTAATGTTTATCTTGTCTCCTGTTTTGGTTCTTTCTGTAAACTTGTAAAGGGAAGGAGCAGAAAGAGAGGAGAGAGAGAGATGGGGAGAGGCAAAGGATACAAAGAAGCTGGCTTTCTTGGGAGCATTTGGTGAAGGAGACAGACTAGTCTCCATCGGTCCTTCCTAAAATATAATGTTCACTTCTACCAAATGCCAAAAGGAGTTAATGCTGAAAACTAAGGACCAACTGTACCTACTTCAAAATTTGCTTCCTAACTAGGAAATTTCACTGTGATCCCTTTCTGTTTTCCAAAATCAAATTTGGAAATTACATTATTTTTCAATCATGATTGTGGTGGGGGCCATGTGTCAATAAAAGCCAAGGTGAAAAAAACTTTTAATAACCCTCTTGTGGTTGAACATGCTATCAATCTTAGTCCAAATCGAACTTTTAATTTTAATTTTGATCTATTTTGTCTACGTGGGTATCAAGTGCAAAAGTGAACATGTCATTTTAAGATACTGAAGTCTATTTGGTCCTTAAATCAAATGTGAAATGACTTTTTTCACCCACATTGGCTAAAGCGGATATGTTTCCTCTAAATATCTCAGTTTGAATCTCATTCCTCTTAGTTTAGAGTACTTGAAAGTACAATATCGCTCGTGTAGCAAAACAAAGAGAATCACATAGATTAAGAATAAACATAAATATGATGAAAATATGAGAGTAAAAAATTGGGGGGCCTCTTAAACTAAGAGTTGTGTGTAACTACATAGTTGACATACATTAAAATCGGTACTACATGTAATTAAGCAGCTCACTTTGGCAACTATGATAAACTGTTATTTGTGAGAATAAGAGATTTTTCGTATAATGTGAATTCACATCAAATTGGTTAAAATTGTGATTGAGTTATTCACGTGAAGTTATAATCGCTTAATTGACATGTTAATTCATTCTATTAAAGTATAGAGTACACAATCTATTAGAGCTTTTCCCATTAAATGGAAATGGGTTAGTTTTTTACTTGCCTCATGAACTATCAAAGTGTGGGTTAAGAGAGCAACTAGTCTCCCAACATTTGCTTCCCGATTTCAAGTATTGAATTATGGATTTTTGAACTCAACCTTCGTTCGACGCACCATGCCGAATTCTGTTAGTGTTCGGTTTCAACAACCGAAGGCCAAAAGTCTTTCGTCAATCCACCGAACTTTATTTAATAATTACGGCTGTCAATAACCGAACCCCTTGATTTATGTCATTTTTAATCATTTTTTTCAAGTTAGCAAATAAAAATTCATTTAAAAAAAAAAGAAAAATTAAAAGGAACAATGAAATCTGAAGCGCTGGACAAACCAAGGCCCAAAGGTTAATTAATTCGGACCCTGAAAACCAAACCCACCTGAAGAAACTTGACCCGGATAATATGAAACAGAACTCAAACCTCTCTCAAATACTCGAAGTTTCAAACTTTCCAACTCAAAATTCATGCAACAAAATTGCAGAATAAAAAATGAAGAATGATAAACCCTAAATTCAGATAAACCCCAAAAAATATGAGCTCAAATTGCCGCATTTCCCTCCAAAATTAAACCCCAGTTGCTCAAATTTCTTCACCTTCCCAGCAATGGCATCCATTGACATTCTCAATCCACCCAGAATTTACATTCCCAAATCCCCAGCTCACTTCAAGCGTTTCAATTTGATTCGGAAACTTCAGCCGCAGCCACCTTTCCGCCGCCGGTCACTCACCCTTCTCTGCCAATCGTCTTCCGGACCGTCGCCAAAGTCCGGTGACAATAGCAAAGCCCCCCAGGACGATTTTGTGACCAGGGTCTTGAAGGAGAACCCGAGCCAGATTGAACCCAGGTACTTGGTTGGCGACAAGTTTTATACTTTGAAGGAAAAGGAGAGTTTGGGGAAGAATTCCAATGTGGGTTTTGCTGAACTCTTGGCGAAAAGGCTGAATTTTTCGAAGCCGAAAAATGAGAGAACTGAGGGGCAGAGTGATGGTGGAGTGAAGGATGAGGCTGTGTATTTGAAGGACATTTTGAGGGAGTACAAGGGGAATCTCTATGTGCCTGAGCAGATTTTCGGGACGGAGTTGCCGGAGGAGGAGCAGTTTGACAAGAGTTTGGAGGAATTGCCCCGAATGAGCCATGAGGATTTTCTTAAAGCTGTGAAGAGTGATAAGGTTAAGTTGTTGACTTCCAAGGAAGTTGCAGGGACTTCTTATGGGGTCAGTGATTACATTGTTGATTTGAAGGAGATACCGGGCGAAAAGAGCTTGCATCGAACCAAATGGTAAAAAATGATTAACCAGTTTGTTGCTTAAGGAGTTGTGATTTTTGTGGATGTTTTTGGCAGTATTGTGATGTGTTTTTGCAATTTTTCAGGGCAATGAGGCTGGATGAGGTTGAAGCTCAAGCTCTTTTGGAGGATTACACTGGCCCGAGATATGTGATTGAGGGGCATACTACGGTGATCAATCTTTGAACTCATTTGAGCTTAGTTAATTATAACTTGTGAATCAAATGGAAATTGGTATTAAGAAAATGCAAATTAGCTATTGGTGAATTATCTTGTGGTACTTATTTTCATGGAGTAAAATTAGAGTGTTTAGTATGTAGTCCCATTTTATTCGGAGGTTCTGGTTTGAGTGCTTAAAAAGTAAGCGTGGCTGCATTAACTTTCCTTTATTTATTGTAGTATCAGTGATAGAAAATATTTGAGCTCAATGAAAATAATCAGGTTCAAGAATTAACTTCAGACTTCAATTTTTGCGGCCATATCTTGTACTACATATCTAGACTTGAGGTTTTGGTCCTAGAACACAATGCATTGATGTCATATAATTGGAACCGTATGTTTAAAGAGTCAGGAAATCCGTTTTTTTTTTCTCCTTCTTTTTATTCCTATAGAAGATTAATCTTTCCTTACTGTTTGATTCCTCTGCTGCAGTCATGGGTTGGAAAGGTACCACAGTACCCTCATCCGGTGGCATCTTCCATATCTAGCAGAATGATGGTGGAGCTTGGAATGGTAACAGCTGTAATGGCTGCTGCAGCAGTTTTTATTGGAGGATTCCTGGCTTCTGCAGTATTTGCTGTTACCAGCTTCGTTTTTGCATCAACTGTATATGTCGTATGGCCTATAGTCAAACCATTTATGAGACTTTTTCTTGGTCTCGTCTTGGGTATTTTGGAGAGAGTATGGGATAACCTTGTTGACTTTTTCAGTGATGGAGGCATTTTCTCTAAATTTTCTGAATTTTACACTTTTGGTGGTCTATCTGCCAGCATTGAGATGTTAAAACCAATAACGATTGTCCTTATGACCATGGTCATTCTTGTTCGTTTCACACTTTCAAGAAGACCTAAGAACTTCCGGAAGTGGGTAATGCTGCGTCATTTCTACAGTTTCATGCCTTGCATTATTATGCCATGGAGTTGATCACCATGTGTTGTACTTAATATATGTAGGATCTGTGGCAAGGGATTGATTTTTCACGATCCAAAGCAGAAGCCCGTGTTGATGTTAGTTTTCTAATAGTTACTCATTTTGCAACTTTCTATCTTATTGAAGTTGTTCATAAGGTTCTTAGAATTCTATTTTGTCTTGGCATGTGTTCAGGGGTCAACTGGAGTTAAGTTTGGTGATGTGGCAGGGATCGATGAAGCAGTAGAGGAACTCGTGGAGGTATTCGTTATCAACTTATCACTATTCTTTGAGAATGAATTGCTTATATATTGTAATTTCTTTCGTGGTCTTATGTTGTTATAATTATTAACAGTACATTCCTAATTAAGGGAAGCTTATTAATATCTTTGATATTCTGCTGATTAGTTGGTGAGGTACTTGAAGAACCCAGAACTATTTGACAAAATGGGAATAAAACCTCCACATGGGGTTCTTTTAGAGGGTCCACCTGGATGTGGCAAGGTTTGTTATTTGTGCAGATCTTCAATCTGTGTACAATACATGAAATTATGCATTACTAACTTTTCAGTTTACTCACCTGTTTCCAGACCCTGGTTGCAAAGGCCATAGCTGGTGAGGCTGGTGTTCCATTTTACCAAATGGCTGGATCTGAATTTGTTGAAGTCTTAGTTGGTGTTGGTTCAGCTCGTATTAGGGATCTATTCAAAAGAGCCAAGGTGATTATACTTTCCATTTGTAGTTGAATTCTGTTAATTGTGATCAATCTCCTTTAGACTTTACTCCATTTTTAATTCTAAACATTCAAAATTGGACATATTTTTGGAGGCTATGCGGCTAACAAATTTGGTTATCCCCATATTATCCCACTGTGTCACCCTGAAGGGGAAGTGAGAACACAAACAAGTCACGCTCTGCTATCAGTTTCATAGTTTCGACTTTAAAATCTACTTTCCTCTTTAAAAGTGGTTCTGACTTCTGAGAGACTGTTTTTATCAAATAAGGCCACATATTCACTTTCTTGTAGTCTTAATTGGGATTGTTATGCTATGAATTGCTTTATTTTTTTGGTGCAGGTAAACAAACCATCTGTTATTTTCATCGATGAGATTGATGCATTGGCTACGAGGTATGCATATTTCTCTTGGTGGACTTAAATGATTTGTGCTATTGTTTGTGGTTTTAATTTTTTTATCATACAGTAATTAACTTTATGACATATCATTATTGTGCAAGGTGCTGGCTGACAAGAGCCTAGTGCTTAACTTTGAACTGGATGCTAATAGACTTACGGATATGTGTTTTCTATCCTATGCTCAGGCGTCAAGGAATTTTCAAGGAAACTAGCGACCACCTATATAATGCAGCCACTCAAGAGAGAGAAACTACTTTGAACCAGCTCTTAATAGAGCTGGATGGATTTGATACTGGTAAAGGTGTTATATTCTTAGCTGCTACAAATCGCAGGGATTTGTTGGACCCTGCACTTCTTCGACCAGGTCGTTTTGATCGGAAGGTTTGTTCTCTTTCTAAAGTAAAAGACTGTTGGAACTAGGCAACTGTGTTAGCTTCATAGAATTTGACTCTTCTGTTTAAGCTTGAGAATGACATATGTCAGTCATATTATACATCTGTATTCTAAATGAGCCATTCAACTATTCTCCAGTCATTGGTTGGATTTGCCCCGGTTGATATCGGATTATTCATTGACTAGGACTGATATTTTCCGCTTGGTTATCCATGAATTCATTAAATTGTATATGCTAGCTTTGTTGAATGTAATTTAGTGGCTCATTATTATTTGGGTTGCATCCTGTAGATAAAAATCCGTCCTCCTGCTGCGAAGGGGAGATTGGATATTTTGAAAATCCATGCAAGCAAAGTGAAAATGTCACCATCTGTTGATTTGTCCAGCTATGCACAGAACTTACCTGGTATGCATCCGTCTTTGGTGTTCCATTGGATTTGTTATTTGAAGGCCTGAATCCATTTTTCTATTTATCAGGATGGACGGGAGCAAAGTTGGCTCAGCTCGTTCAAGAGGCTGCACTTGTAGCAGTGAGGAAGGGGCATGATTCAATTTTTCAGTCAGACATGGATGATGCTGTTGATAGACTCACTGTAGGACCAAAGCGGGTTGGAATAGAGTTGGGCCATCAGGGTCAATGTCGTCGAGCTACTACTGAAGTTGGAGTGGCAATGACTTCTCATCTGCTGAGGCAATATGAGAATGCAGAAGTTGAACGCTGTGATCGCATTTCAATCATCCCTCGTGGTCAGGTGCTCTTTCTGCTCCTTTATCTTCTTTTTCGTCCATAGGCTAATTTGTAATTCTTTGTTGCTTTGTATGTTTTCGACACTGTCTGATGAAATAGGCACTGTTATGTGGTTCATTCTTGTCGTGCTGTTGCATACTTTGGTAACCTGAATGATTTTATAGACAACCAACTATCTTCTTAGATTACTTCAAGCCTGGGAACTATCTTATCATGTTAATTTCGCAGTTCTGTAACATGTGATGGCTACTTTGATATCAATAATAGAAGTATTTGACTCTGATATTTCCTTTTCCTATCACTTGTTACTTATGGTGTAACTTATTTATACAGACATTGTCGCAAGTTGTATTTCATCGACTTGACGATGAATCATACATGTTTGAGCGCCGGCCACAATTGCTGCATCGCCTTCAGGTTTGCTTTTTTTGTTCTTATAGTTTCTTTTTTATACTGTATCCTATCTTTAATCTGATGGTTTTTTTCTTTCTTATGTGCAGGTTTTACTTGGGGGGAGGGCCGCTGAAGAGGTCATATATGGACGAGACACATCAAGGGCATCGGTTGACTACCTTGCTGATGCATCTTGGCTTGCTCGTAAAATTTTAACCATGTCAGGCCCTTATTCACTACTGTTTTTCTACCTCCTTGCTTTCTGTGTGGTTGTAATGATCTGATTTGATTAATCTCTCCTTACAGTTGGAATTTGGAGAATCCGATGGTCATACATGGAGAGCCACCACCTTGGAGGAAGAAACTTGAATTTGTAGGCCCTCGGCTGGACTTCGAGGGATCACTGTACCACGACTATGACCTGATTGAACCACCAGTGAACTTCAATTTAGATGATGATGTTGCAAAAAGGGCGGAAGAGCTGATACATAAAATGTATGACAAGACACTTTCTCTGCTTAAGAAGCATCACGCGGCCTTGCTTAAAACTGTGAAGGTAATTGGTCTGAATGCAAATTGAGATTGCAAATTGAGATTGCATACGTGCAATTGAGCTGATTGCATTTAACTTCGAAGCGGTGCAATGACTTAGTGCGATTCATTGGCTCTCTTTCATTTCAGGTTCTTCTTGAACGCAAGGAAATTAGCGGTGAAGAAATTGATTTTATCCTGAACAAGTACCCTCCACAAACACCCTTAAAGCTTCTTTTAGAGGAGGAGAATCCCGGCAGCCTTAAGTTCGTCACACCAGAACAGGAACGTGAGTTAGAGTATGCCCTTCTGTCTCAATCCAACGGAGAAACCCTATGATTAAGCGAATGGGGGCTCTCCGTGGACTTGGCGTTCGTGCATGCATCGAGGACTGCATCAAGAGCTTCACTTCCATTAAGAGCTTGAAGAGCACGAATGAGATTGTATCTTGTAATTTTGGTGTAATCTGTCTCTCCTGCAATTCAAAAGAAAGCCCATTTTTCCTTTTTGTTGGGCTTTCTTTATTTTTTATTTACTTTTTTGGTGGTTGATAGACAATTAGATTCCAAATTCATCTGTACTTTTTCCATTTACAGATGAATGAGATTACTACTCGGATAGTTGGATGCCATGATCTCATTATAAACTTTATTTGCATTATAATTCTTTATTTAGTTCGGAGACGTCAAGGTGGCGGTATCTCAAACCCCTCATGCGAGAAAGTTAAAACATGTGGCAGTGCGTAATAAGTTTGGACACAGCCTTGGGCGTTCACATTTCTTGTAAGTCTCTTCCTTTTTAGACAATGAAGCAGAGGACGGTTACACTCACTGATAGGGGTGGGTTCGAAAAACCGAAAACCGAAAAAAACCGAACCGAGGCCGAAAAAAACCGAATTGAAAAAAAAATCGAACCGAAGTAAAAAAACCGAACCGAACCGAAATTGGTTGGTTCGTTTTCGGTTTCAGTGGTTCAAAAACCAAACCGAACCGAATAAATATAAATTAATATTTTATTTATTTATTTTTTATTGGGTATTAATTTTCAAGCCCAATTCCAAATATTAGTCCAATTTCAACACAAGCTTAATAGACCCACACTTGGCCCAAACATTTAAAAAGCCTTATTCCCTATATTAACCCTAGACTACCCTCTCTTTTATTTGGGTAGTGATTGAATAGTGTAATTTTATTTGGGTTGATGGGTTTTTTGTATTTTATTTGGGATCTGAGAACTGGTCTTGTTCTAGTGTCTGAAGTATTGAGATTTTTTGTATTGATTTGTTGGATTTTAATGGTTAGGTCCTTTTCTACTGATTAGAATTGTAAGGTTTCTAGGGTATGATTATCCAAACCAATGTTTTAAATTTGTTTATTTTGATTATCCTTCCAGCCCATAATACATGGTTGCCAATCAATAATTGGAACTAATTTTTCCTACTTATTAGAATTAACTCTTGATGATTTAATATGTATGTCTTTCGTCTATTTGTTTGGTTGGCTTTGTATAATCATTGGTCGCTCAAAAATTTTTTTTTTTAAAAACAAAAGAATTTTCGTAAAAAAAAAAAACCAAACAGAATTCAAACCGAACCGAACCAAATAGAACAGTAATTTTAGTTTGGTTTCGGTTTTGGCCAAAAACCGAACCAAATGGAACTGAACCCAGCCCTACTCATTGAATTTGTTTACCAAATTTTTGCTCGTCATGATGTGTCAGACAGTGTCTCATTTATTCAATTTTTGGTTCACTTTTTTATTCAAACAACAGTCTGATCTAATTTAAACTATTGGAAGAAAATTGGAACATGGTCCATAAGAATGAGCACACAAGTTGTAGCCAACTTAAGTACGCGCATGTCTACAAATTACGTTTCACTTTGGAGAGCAAATTTGGTTACTCTGGCAGTGGGAAGTGGCCGTTGAAACTTGGCACCAAATTAAACCGTTGGTAAGATACGGGTCAAAAAAAAGCTCAAAACTTGATCCAAAAGCGACTTATGCGCCTCTCAACGGCATAGAGCGCTTCCCGCAACAGTGGGAATAATTTAGCCACAAAAAGCAGACAAGGACTTTTCGCGATTCCAATTCCTCAGGAAATCCCACGCTCTCTCTCTCTCTGCTATGTTTTTTGATGAAACGGAAAGACCCACCAAAACCCTCCAACCCAACGGCCATTTTTGCACAGATGAGAGATGAAGAAGCCCCGGAGCGGCTCCTTTTATATCAAAACCCAAACCAGAGACCACCACACCAGCATTGACGGCTTCAATTTTCAGAAAAGCAGCAGTGGAGGAGAAAGCTGCAGCTTTCAGAAAAGCACTGGGGGAGAAAGCTGCAAAAGCAAAAGCAAGAAATGCTACAACAACAAGAGCAAGAGCTTCTATGAGCTTTCTCTCTCCTTGATCTTCTCGCTTTGGTGCCTCGTCTTCTTGTTCTACTCTAAGCTTGGTCTCGGCCATGGCAATGGAGGTACTTATAATTCATCCCTTTTTTTTCATTTGGGTTTCATTGTTTGGTTTTCTGGATTTGGATTTTTTTGTAAAGTTTGCCTCTTTTTACCTGTAAATTCTAATTCCTTGATGCCCATTTCTCATTTTGTATTTTCTAGCAAACCCATTTCCCCAACCTGTATTTTGTATCTATAGATTGAAGAGAAAAGGATAGAACGCTAATAAGTTTCTCAGAGAAAAGATATCCAAATGTTACGAAATGATACGAAAGAATGAGTCGAGAAGAGGGTAACTTTGTTTTGGACACTCTGCTATTGGTGAAATGAATTCCAAATTTCCTTAATGGGTATGAGAAAGTGTCAATAGGTTCCAACTTCTTTTTCATTCAACAATCTCCGGCGGAGAAGGAATTCGAGCGAGGACTTCTCCACCTATTCCCAATTGGTTTTGGGTTGGATGCTCACGTTTTAACATTAAGGGGGTTTGTTTCTTATTACTCGCAGTTCGGTTTTGAATGATTTTGTTTCTTTGTTAAAGAATGTTCTTATCTTAGAGTCTAGATTTTGAATAATATGCTTCCTTTGCTGAAGTGTAATGTTGGGAGAATCTCTTCTGCTCGTGCCCTTATATTCTTCGTCATGAGTGAAAACGTTTCTGTGATTTACCAAATCTTATCTTCTATCTGGAGCTAAGAGGACATTCCAATGGGAGTCACCATTCTGCTATTTTCGGATTCATGCTTTTAGGATAAGCTATTTGAATGGGATTTCAGCTTTTACCCTTGTCTATGTATTTATGCAGATTTTGTTCATTTAACTTGAGCATATATTTTCTTCAGGGAATTCAGCTCCTGATAACAGATCTACACATTGTCCTAGTGTTCACGATGGTAAGCATGGTGACCATGCGTGCTCATTCGTAGAAAATGACAGCGGAAAACAGACAAATGGAATGGTATTAGATTTTACTTCGTCTCAAAGCTGTAACAATTCTGGAGTTTGTGACAACTATGCAATTTCCAAGTACTCACTTCCAGAGACGAATAGATTAGAAAAGTTAGTTTGGAGTATTTTAGGCTATGGTGATTTGGTTTGTGAACTACATCAAGCACAAGATCACAACACAAATCATTCAGGACAACTTCTGAATGGAAGAACTTCTCATCCCTCCTATCTCAATTTTGACGAATTTCGAAACATAACCAAGCAGGAAAAAGGTCAGGATATCCCTAGTCAGCTAGTTAACATTACCCACGGGCTTGAATCTGATGGAACAGAGTACAACTATGCTTCTGCATCCAAGGGTGCAAAGGTGGTGGCTCACAATAAGGAAGCAAAAGGAGCAAGTAACATATTGGGAAAGGATCATGATAAGTACCTGAGAAACCCTTGTTCCGTTGGGGGAAAGTTTGTTATAGTTGAGCTTGCAGAAGAGACTCTGGTAGATGCTGTCAAAATTGCAAATTTCGAGCACTACTCTTCTAATTTTAAGGAATTTGAATTGTCTGGAAGTTTAAGCTATCCGGCAGAAGCGTGGTTGCCATTGGGAAACTTTGTTGCTGCTAATGTCAAGCATGCTCAGACCTTTAAGCTGTCTGAACCCAAATGGGTAAGATACTTGAAGTTAGATTTACTAAGTCACTACGGGTCAGAGTTTTACTGCACATTGAGTGTTCTAGAGGTGTATGGCATTAACGCAATTGAGCGGATGCTTGAAGATCTGATTGTGGCTTCTGCAGAACCTGCAGCCAATAAATTGCCAGAGCCTAATTCAACTGTAAAATCTTCTCCAAAAGAAGAGGTTGGTTCAACTGACCGGAAAACTAGTGAAGGTCAAAATGGGGTTCGAGCAGCTGGTGCTGGTGTAGGGATTGAAAGCGTTGAAGAGACACAAAAAGTCATAGACATAACTAAAAATCCAGTAACTACGAGCAAGATTCCAGAGCCTGTTATGAAGGTTAGACAGCAGCCGAACGGAAGAATTCCTGGTGACTCAGTTCTGAAGATTTTGATGCAAAAGGTGAGGTCACTCGAGTTGAACTTAGCTGTGCTGGAGGAGTATATCAAAGAATTAAATCGAAGACAAGGGGATATCTTGCCAGAGGTTGGTAAAGAGCTGTTGAGAATATCACTGATTTTGGACAAAAGCAAAACGGAGATTAAAGATCTCATGCAATGGAAGGAAATCATGGTAATGCATATATTTTTTTCTTAACTTTTACTAAACATATAGTGATTGCTCATATAGTTTTCGGGAAAGGACGCTTTACCAACCTAATTGTTTCGCATTCTTCGATTCTCCAGGAAAAGAGCATTACCGACCTTGAATCATGGAAAGCATTTGTCTCATCTCAAGTGAATGCATTGGCCAGGGAAAACAACATGTTAAGGTTGGAAACATCAAATGCATCGAACTTATAGGCTTTTGTTCTTCATCAACCAATGATGCAGTAAATTTTTCATCCTCGTTGCTTCGTATCAATCGTTTGACACAACTTTATTGATCTTGGTCAATGCAGATTAGATTTTGAAAAGGTTGTGAAGGATCAAGCGAGCCTCGAAAGCAAAGAGCTTGCGGTTCTAGCAGTTAGTCTTTTCTTTTTGTGCTTTGCAATTCTGAAACTAGTTTCATTGCAAGTGTTGACATTTTTCAGAGGAGCCTCCTCCTCCTCCTCTTCGTCGTCGTCTCAGCCTGAGAATGCATGCAGGAAAAACAGAGGTTGGGTTTTGATGATTGTTAGCAGCAGTATGACAATATTCATTACTTTGATCTACAGTTAGAAATTCCTCTTAATTTTCTTGTAGTGCCAATCCAGCTTTAGAATTTAGGTTTTTGGCCACTAGTTAATTTTAGATTTTGTTTTTTGTCTAATAGAAAGAAATTTGTTGTAGAAAAAAAAGAAATTCATGTCGTTCTATTTATTGATGAATCACAATTTCTCTGATCAATAAAAAAGTAATCCGAAATTTGGTTCTTTGTTTCTTTTTCTTTCTAGAGTCGTGAAATTAACAATGTTTTGCAAACGTGGGTTATACCAGTCGGCTAGAACAGTGTGACGGCCCCTAATTTGAATCCCACTTACTCAGCAAAATAATTTAGAATATCGGAAGAAAAAAAAAATTTCTGGGCCCTTTGCTTCATTTGAGCTGAAATTTGGTGCCTCAAGGTCCACTGGTCTTGGTTTGTTGCTTTGGGCAGCCCAAGCCCATATGATGTCATTTTACTTTTTGGGTTAAGTCCATATAACTATCCAATTTTTAAAAATAATTTTAAATTGGTGTCAATTTTTTAAAACATTTCAAATAAATACGTAACGTTTTAAAAATTAGACATATATTAGGTCACCAACATTAAGTGATGATCTTGACAAGTATTGCATTGAGATTTCACTCTCACGTCAATTATACAACTCTAAATCTCCAAACCGATCACGTTTAACTGGACAAAACTGGCATTTAACTTGGCTAAAAGTGGTCAATTTGAGGAATTTGAACTCTAAAATGACTGTTAGTGAAAATTAGCTTCAATATTTGTCTATATCATCACTTAATATTAATGACACCGTCAATTAATGGTAGTGACGTCATCACATAATATTGTTGACCTGACAAGTGTCTATTTTTCAAAACGTTAGATAGTTATTTGGAATGTTAATAAAGGTTGAGACCAATTTAAAATTATCTTTAAAAGTTAGGTAGTTATATGGACTTAATCCTTACTTTTAATAGAATCTACATATCTAACTAGCATATTTTATTTTTTTCTAAAGGCAAAAAATACTCTAAAATGAATACCGTTGTTGTTTATTATTTCGACAAAAAGATAGGATGATCAAGTATCAATGGGGTTAATTACACTAACACCCCATGAGGTTTATCGAGTTTTCACAAAACTCTCTCACATTTGAGACATTACACTAACACTCTTTCAGGTTATAATTCACTTTCAAATAACCCCTTGAGTAAAAAATCTGATATAAATAGACAACTTTACCCTTATTAATTACTTAAAACTAATAAAAAAAATCTTTATAATTATATATAAACAAAAATTATAAAACATTAAACACTAAAAAAAAAGGACAAGAAGAAGACCATAGCATCTTCTTCTTTCTCTAGTTATATTTTTTCCAATATCCTCTTCTACGACTCCTTCCCCAGCTATACATTGTATTATACATCTCTTACCACCCAACCTCGAGATCACATCATTCACCACCTCCATGCCCATGCTCCCCGCCGCAGCTAGTACTTCGTTGCCCTCTTATTCAATTGATGACAGCACCCTCCACTCCCAAGACGACACCAATTGCAACATCAACACTAGGGTTTCGATATTGTAATTTTAATTCTACTTTTGATTACTCGGGCCGTCTCAAGACAATGAAGCTCTGAGTTGTTGCTCTAATTTTTCATTTGAGTGGATACAAAGCCAAATATTGCTTCTCAATTGTTCATAGGAACCGTAGAGGCACCAAATCCATCTCCTGGTTGAACACAACGGCGTTGGCAGAAACTAAATTAATGGGCTTGGTGAGATCAACAACTATGCCGTCTCTCTTGCTAATTTGATTTTCAATTTTTGTTTTTTTTAATATTTAATGTTTTAATTTGATATTCTTTTTCTATATATTTATAAAGATTTTCTTATTCAACAAAAAATAGACCTTTTCTTTAATTATAAGGGCAAATTAGTAAGTTTATAAGCAGATTTTTTCCTTAAGGGATTATATGAAAGGGAATTAAAACTTTAGAGGGTGTTAGTGTAATGTCTCAAACGTGAGAGGATTTTGTGAAAACTCGATAAACCACAGGGGTGTTAGTGTAATTAACCCTATCAATGGGAGCATAAATATAAAAAGAGTTACCTAAGTACATGATCGACCAAATTGAACAAATGATACGTTAAGATCGTGTCGTTCACTGGGATTAGTAATCGAGCTAAAGACGATATTTGGAAAGAATAACCAGTACATCAAAACGACAACCAAAGCTCTCGCCGGAGTTGGAGTCGAGGGCTCCTAACACGAGTTGGCAGCTGCCGATACCCCCCTCCTTCCCTTATCTCTCGAGACTTGGATTATCTTCCTCTCTTCTCTCTCCTTCTCTCTATCCCTCTCCCTCTCCATCTTTCTCTCTCAGCTTTTCTCTTTATCTCTCATTCGAAGACAATAGAGGATGCCAACTAAAGCCTAGATCAGCGTCGGTCTCCTCTAATTTCGCTGTCTTGGGATATACAAAGAAAATGATATAGAGAAAAAAAGATATGTGACAAGAAAAGGAGAGAGAGTTGCATATTTTTGGGTGGCAGGGGAATGAGCTTATGGGTGTCGGGGTTGGCATAAACGGTATTGTGGTTTAAAATTTTATTTTCTTGTCTTGAAGGGAAAAAACGAAGTCTAAGGCTCCGTTTGTTTCACTTTCTTAGGTAAGACTAACTTAACTAAAACTACTATCTTGTGTTTGGCACTAGCAAGTATTAGCATTAATAAGTCGGACTCGCTCCGACTATTTAGCTCGCTAAGTGGCTTTATCTAATCTAGAGTTGCAATGTGGTATTAGCTAGGACAAGCTTCTCACTCGCCCAAATCGCAGCAACCTTAAGTCTTCTCAACTAGAGCGCGAGACAACTCCTCCCTTCCACATCGATTGAGCAGCCCCCATCCTCAACATAAATAAAAAACCCCAACCTCAAATCTACAAGTATTCAACATCAAATAAAAAACTCATGCTTCAGAACTCACAAACCCGCAATTGCCTAGAGCGGCCACCTCCCCCAAGTTCCGTTCAGAGCAACTCCAATGTAGTAGCCCTCTCCCCAGGCAATTCACTATTCAATCCACCCAGTGAACAGTAACTGCCCTTAATGAACAGTGCATTCCTCTGTCAATTGCCTTTTGCATCTCCACCCCTGCACTAGAGTTGCCCTGGCAATTGACAATAAAATATTAGTATTTTTTTTATTTATAAAATAATACATAATAATTTTATTTGTAATTTCGGATAAGATTTTTAATCGTTCTCGTTGCGCCACGTGTCATTATCCGAGATTACGAAATCAACAAACAAACACGAGATTACGAAATTTTTAGTAACAACATATATTCATCACAAAAGATTAACATAACAATTGGGCAAATGTGAAATTACATACACATCAAAAACTTGTTTCCATAAAACACAAAAACTAGATCAAAACCAAAATTCTTAAGTTATATGGTGCAAATTCCACAACCCCAAAATTGACAAAAACCCATAAAAACCCAGAACCCCATTTCCTAAAAAAAACTTCAAGATCCATCCAATTGAATCTAAAATTTCCTAAAAAAACTTCGATTGTAGAGCTTGTAGTCGAAGCCGTCGGGGACTTTGATGGCCCGTAACGGATCGCCGTCCTGGACGATGATCAGGTGGTAGGGCTCGAAGTACGACCGCCACATCTCCAAGAAGTCCAGGTTTCGAATCGTCAAGATCACGATGTCGAGCTCATCTTTCAAGATCAGTATCGGTTTCACGTAGGAGAAAGTAGCTCCTCCCACCATTGCTGGCTGTTGATGGAGGAGCAGATCGATACCACCATTAAAGTTTGGCTAACCCCAGGATGACGTCACACCCACTCGAGCTTTCGGGTTGTCAATTCCTCACAGGCCAGCTGTTCGGGCCTCCACTGTCCATCGGGCTCGTGAGCTGCTCCTTCGAGCCATGTGGCCCTGTTTGGTCCACCTCCCCCCGAGCAAAAGCCCCCGCTGGAGCTGCTCTCAACAACTTCCAAAGCGAGCAACGAACACCAAGCTCCATGCACGGAGTTCAATCCCCCGTGAAATTGAATTCCCACCTGATTCACAACCTACGAAGTACGGATGCAAACAATTGATTAATTTGATTGAGATAAAGTTAAATGGCTCAAATCTCAACAACACCGACATTTTTATAATAAAAATTTAATTTTTTCCTTATTCTGCTTTTTAGTCCGGCATTACACCAAACGTTTCATAGTTCTTATACTATTTAGTCCAAACCAAACCAAGCCAATCCAGTTTAATACTAGCTAAGAATTAGGTGAAAGTTTTACGTAGTCACCCTTAATAAATAAATCAATTAAAATTTCAATAATAAAAGTATAATTTTAAGGAAAAGTGTAACTACGAAAACACTTCGAAGAAAATAATTAGGATAATACATAAGTACCATTGACGTGGCCCAATAACATAGTAAAACCTGTAAATTAGATATTCTCTCAGGCTCCCTTTGTTTGGGCTCCTTAGGTAAGAGTAGTTAGGATTCGCTTAGTTATTGTCCTAGTCCCTTGTTTGACGCGGTTCAAAGATTAGCTTTAATGAGACTAAGCCGGACTCGCATTCACTAAACGCCTCACTACTAATACCGTCTGAAAGGTCGGGATTAGCAATCCTTAGCAATTTCGTGCTCATCTTCTCCATCTGTGGTGACCCAATCCACCATCACCACGACCTCTCCCTCCAACTCTCATTCCCCTCCCAATTCCTTCTCCTCAGACCTCGACCGGAACCCTTGTGCACTCCCACTATCTTGCCGTCGCGCCCTCCCACTTTTTTCCCTTCGTGCCCTCCCCTCTCCTTTTTCTCAATGGTGGCGGTGAACTGTGAGAGAGGAGAGAGATCATGGTGGATTCCATTGAAGAGATTAGAAGCAAATATCCAATGATTGCGATTGGATCGGAGTCAGAGTCAGAGAGTTTGAGGATGGAGAGTTTGTATGATTGTATCGGTGAAGAAGGAGCAGAGAACAACTTTTTGTTAATGGAATGAAATAAAAAAGGGCAATAGTGAATTAAAAAATTGTAAAAGTGAATAAAAAATTGCAAAATATTTTAATATGTGACTTTAGTCCGGTACTGCACCAAACGTTTTATAATTTTTATTATACTTAATTTATGCCAAACTAATCCAAACGTTTTATAATTCTTATTCCGCTTAGTTCATGCCAAACTAATTTAACTTAATTTCTGAAGCTAATTTAATTCGAGCTGGGCTGTCGTAACAAACGGGGTCTCAAACTCTTGCTATGGTTGTAACCAAACACTCACTTTCTTCCTCATAAAGCCCCTGCCACAGATCCGACGAACTCCTCCCCTTCTCCAACCACTGCCCTCCGTCGACCCCACTCCGCCTCCTACTCGAACCTCTATCCTCCGTCAATCCCACTTTCGTCTCCTCCTCGAACCTCTATCCTCCGTCGATCCCACTTCTGTCTCCTCCTCGAACTACCACTTGCGTCTCCTGTCAACCCCAATCCCGGCTCCTCCATTGACCCACCACCCTCCTTTGTCGACCCACCCTCCTCCGTCGATCGAGATCTTCCATGGCTCCACCATACCTCATTCATCACTGGTATCTCAAAGGGGATGTTTGGATGCTTGTTTTAATTAGATAACAAGGTGTTTAGTTGCTAGTTTAGAAAAATTAGAGAGGGACACGTTTTTTTATTTTATTGGTAATACTGAATAGTGAGAACCTAAGTATTGTTTAAATAAAAGGTCAAGTTTAAATAGTAAGTATTATTGAATGGTAAGTACTGTTGATTTAAAATTTATTTAGAACCCACAACAAATTAATCTGAATCATTCAATCATCCTACAATTCATACGTACCGCTCATCGCTGAAGATTTTTTCCTAAATAATTATTAATTTTCTTTTAATATTTGACCCGGCACACACGGTTCGAGTTGATTCTCCAGACCTCAGTCCGTTACGACTCACGAGTCACCAACTCACAACCAACCTCTCTTTCCCTCTTTCCGCACTTTATCTCCTCAAAAACCTCTGTCAAATTTCAATCCCCCCCCCTACATTTTCTAGGGTTTTTCAAACCTGAACCCGCCGAGCCAAAACGGCGCAGTTTCGCCCCCACCCACAGACGCAGCACGCCCTTATCGTGGACGTCGCACTACCAGATTTCTAGGGCTTTTCATGTTCTGCAGAGCTTTCATGTCTTATGAATGGAGATTATTGCCCTCTCTCTCTCGTCTCCTCAAACCTTCTTTGTAGCCCTAATTTTTACTTTTCTCTCCTTTTTCCTTGCTCTCCTCGCCGTCCGATTACTACCCGGCAAACCCAAATCGGGCGGCGCTGCCTCTGCCACCTCGTCGTCGAGTGGAGGCGGAAAGGTCTGCACTTGCTGTGCTAGTCACCGGGAAGAGGTCGTTTCGGGCTCCGATTCGGGGCCCGTGAGCGCGCCGCACTTGAACGGCGGGACGGGTACGGACGTGACGGAGAAGCTGACAACGACGGCGACCGTACTGGAGCGGCAGACGGGCGCGTCGATGATGGAGCAGCTGGTTCCGGAGATTACGACGCATGCCCTGAGCTATCTGGACTACCCGAGCCTCTGTAGGCTTTCGATGACCAATTCGCTCATGCGAAAGGCCGCCAACGATGATAATGCTTGGAAGGCGCTTTATCATAAGGTATGTCATTAATGAATTTTGAGTTGCATTTGAAGTATTTGTATGTGGGTGTTTGTTGAAATTTGATTTGAAGCTAAGATGATTGCCAAATTGAAGGGATTGTGTGTTTGCTTGTCGAGAAAATGTGGGAAAATTGGGACACTTTATGCATCTCTATCAATCGAAAATCCGTTGTGTTCGTGTGTTTTTGTTGTTTGTAGTATTGGAAGTGTGGAATGTTGTTTTGACATATGTGATGAAATTAGGATCCAGCATGTTAACTATGATACATTTTCTAACTTGGGAATGTGGTTTGACATGTAGGATGAGATTATGGTTTTGTATGGTTATTTATGGTACATTTTGGGTGCCCGAAAGATTACAAGACTAATCCTTTTTATTTTCTTTTTGTGTCGGTTTTGGTTAATGGATATCATTGGATTTAGTCTTCACATTATAGATGCATGAAGTTTTCATTCCTTTAAATGATGAACTTCCTTAAATTAAACTTCGTAATGCGTAGCGGCTTTGGTTTATAGATAACATGGGATTTAGCCTGAGAGATTGTTTGTTGAGACACATGTTTAATTTAATTTAGAAACAGCGATTTGTCCATCTTTGAAACCCTAATTCATGTCGATTTGTTATTTTCTGGCATCTGATACCAAAACATTTTGTAAGAATATTTTGTTATGGGGGTTTTCAAATTTTCTTTCAGGACTTCACCTTGGAACAGGGTAGTGTAACACCAGTTAATGGATGGAAAGCTTACTATGCTGCTACAAGAGCGATTGTGAATGTCAATACTGAATTCTTTAACTTCATCAGAGGAAGGTCACTTCCAGAAATTAGTCGTTTATGGCTGAATGCAGATTATGTGAAGTGTGTTCATGCCTCTGGAGAACTCTTTTCAGGGTAAGATGCCTCATTTGTGTACAAATGTACAACAACTGCATTTTTTATGACTGTTTTCTTCTGTTAAGTTCATCCAAGTGATTGGGAAATTTTGTTTTTTCGTTCTTTATGATTGACTACCAGACCCTTTTTTGTTTTCATTCTGAAACTCCTGTTCTGCCTCGGGTTTTGAGGTTTTCTTTATTTGATGGGAGTGAAATGCTATTTATTGAAACTTAGATTTGGATAGAAGAGTCAATCAAATGTACCTGACAGTTATTAGATGGCTTTTGGGTAGGGGTTATTGACATGAGAGGAAGATCCCTTTTGATTATTTTTGGAATTTGGTGGGAATTGAAAGAGTGAGGGTTTACATATTGATCTTGAAAACATTATTAGTTGTTTCTTTCTTTAAAGAGCTGATTTTATTCTTGTGGTTTTAAATATTCATAATATCTCTTTTGTTTGTCATTTGCGCCTGATTAGTATATGACACCGGAGCTAAGTCATTTTTGCTTCCTCTTTAGGTATAATGCTGTTATACAGAGTTGGCAACTAGCATTTAATTGGGAGCAAGGGGTTAACTTTCAGATTCGAGATGTGCGTGCCCGGGTTCTGACAGACATGGCTTGGGTTACCATGAAAACCTATGTTGAAATCGACACTGGGCCATTCAATGTGACCAACGTGTATGAATTCCATAACGGGCGATGGTACATGGTACATCATCATAGCTCTGTGATGGATGTAGAGGGAGAACAGCAGATTGTGCAGGGGTAACAAAGAAACTAAGATATGATGATACCGATTATATAACTTAATACTAGTTTTAAGAAAATAGTAGTGGTATCCATTGCAGGAGAAAGTCGATTTAACTTTCGCTATATTTTCCCCGGAAAGATGTTTTTAATTTTTCCAACCTCAGTTTTGGTTGTTTTCTGGTCGAGAGGTTATCCTCTTATTTTCTCTCCCTGCTAATGCTATTATCATAATTGTTGATAATTTGTTTCTGCGGAATTAATTAGTTGGATATAAAAATGAGTTTGAATGAGATTTAAAGCTTGAATGAACAAAGGTACTCAGAGTTCAAAAGTCTCCTGAAAAGAGTAAGATATAGGGGTTTTTGGTATCCCTCCTGGATTCAATTTTTTGGTTTTAAAACTACGTAATCGAGTATTCAGAAATTTAGCTACATTCATTATTTTTTAAAACAAGAAATTGGATCCAAGAAGGATACCAAACACGCTCTTTCTCGATGATTTTCACGAGAAATAACTTTAACCCGTTTGCTTACCTAATTTTGCAACAATAGCAGCAACGTTTAAAATCGATCCTCTTAGTTTAAGAGACTCTGCCTTGTAATCGGGAATATAGTCACTGGATGGATGAGTGAGATACATACACGTGGGTATATATGGGGTTATACCTAAGAATTTTCGAAAATATATTTCCAGAACGCGAATGAGATACTTACATTTGGATGTATCCGCGGTTATACCTAAGGTTTCTCGGAACTATATCTTTAGGACTTGGGAAAGCGAGACATTGAGATGCATATACATGAGGATGTTAAGAAGTGAAATGATTCTCATACTCATGCTTTAGTAAACGCATGAAACTCAAGAATTAAAATGATTCTAATTCCTATTCCCTGCAACGATATATGAATGTTGAAATCATGAACCAAATATGTGTTGAATGTCAATAATTGATTAGTGACGCGTTTTGCAGTTTAACATAAGCATGATGAATTAATGCTCGATTAAAACACAAATTTTGTCGTGCGTGTTTGTGTCGAGTTATCATGTTATGTGTGGTTTTGCAAGGTCTACAATACTTGCATGTATTTAATACATTCACTATTTGACGATTATATATAGTTCATGTGAATATATGTATTTAATACAATTACCATATGACTGTCTAAATTGTGATTGTATTAAATATATTTAAGTATTGTAAACAAATCCATAGAATCTAACCATGATTCGGAAAAGCGTAGGTAAAAAGAGCCAAAAGGGGTTGTCACAGTAAATGAATAAATAAAATAAGGTGAAGTAAAGAAGCATCCGAGGTTCCATGGTCTAGCGGTTAGGACATTAGACTCTGAATCTAGTAACCCGAGTTCAAATCTCGGTGGAACCTCCAACCTTTTTTTTTCCTCCAATTTTTTTTAATTTTTCTAAATTTCTCGTTAATTTTTCTAAATTTCTCGTTGATGTATGAGTGTGAGCCTCATAATTGAAACAAAAAAGAGTGGGAAGGAAATTATCCAGTCCTCTCACTCCTCTCATTCTACTGGGAAAACAATGGGACCATCCCTTCTCTCACCTCCCATCCCACTCTCTCACTTCCCTCACACCACCACCACCACCACCAAGACATGGCTGCAATTCCATCCCTCCACAACAACTCTCATCAAAACCTCCTACCCATCGTCTAAATCTCTCATCCTTCTCTCTTCACCTACCTCACCTTCCTCAGTTGCAGAAGATGATGATTCCCTTGCTGCCCAATCACTGTCCCCCACTCAACAGCTTCCCCTCAGGTACTCCAAAATCTTTCACCTCATGTTATCACAAACCCATCAATTGGAACTTGGATTCCTTCCCAAATTTTACATCTTTTTGCAGATTTAGTATAATTTGACAACTTTTCTGTGAGTTGATTTAAGTTTCTCTGTGGCAAATTTGTGAACTTTGGTATGCAGGTGTTGTGAAATATGATATGGAATGCATCATTTGGAAATTTCTCGTTCAAAATTTGATTCTTTAATGTGGGATTTAGCTCTATGATTCTGAATTTTGATGATTAATTGAGGGAAATGAAATCCAACACATCCCTTTCCGTTGATTCTCATGTGTAGCAGGAGAAATGGGTGTACGAAAATCATTTCGCTTAACTAATGAGTAAGAAGTTAAGAACATGTGTGTGTGATATGTGGTGTTTAATGTGAACCAAATTTGGTGCAGTGGTTGTAAGTCCTGTGGAAGAGAGGAGGTGGAGAAGGGATGCAATGGGGAGGGAAGGATTCAAGGTGGAATTGCAACATTTCCAGGCTTTGGTTGGTGGCCTATAAAAGCTTACAGGCCTTGTCCTGGTTTTGTGGAATCTGGCGGCCGCTATAGGCGACAAGGGCAAAGCTTGGATGAGGTTGCCTTTGGAAGAGGGGGAAGAGGAGACTAGCATTGAGGTCCACTCAAGGTAAATATTGTGATTTCCCTGTAACATGTAGGGATTGCCTTCCTAGTTTGCGCAAATAGCTTGAATGCTTGATGCTCGAGAGTGGATTACTGCATCGATGTTACTGAAATACAATGTTATACTCACAAATGAAATTGATTAGCAATGTTAAGGATGCCGTTTTCTCATGAATTTGGACCAAGCATTTACATTAATGTTTCACAAATAAATGTGTGCAAAAAGAAGTTTCATTCGGTTCTGAAATTGTCATCTGGTCTGTGCTGAAGTCGAATCTCACTACACCCTAAAGTGTAGCCTCCACGAATCATGATACGAAATAAGAAAAACAAAGTTAAGGAGTAGGGAAAGATGAGAACTGGGGCTGGCTGGTCTGTGAATTACAAAATGTTTCTAATACTTGGTGAACGTAGTTGGTTACAAATAACTTTCCCGTCTCCTATGTAATTCAATGATCATTGCTCATCCAAAGTTTAGATCTTCTGCCAGATATCAACTCCGATGTTATGTTGTTATTTCGATCACCTGATACTTTCTGCAAGACTTATTGGCTTGTTATACTCTTCTACTTACTTTGTGTCATGTCATGTCATCTATATGCAGCAAGACTAAACAAGGTCCATGGACATTGAAAAGGTAACTGCATCTTGGTAGAGCTTTGACGGCATATAGTTGATAAGAAGTGTGAAGTCGAACAGTCGCCCAATTGGAGGGTTTTATGTGAACCATCTGGTATATATTTACCACATTGAATTGAAAACTGGATGTGCGTTATATTTTCCTATACAGTTCAAATTCTTTTGGTCTTTATAGTTTACGAATTTTGATGTCAAGCTCGCCGGACTCAAAGATTGATGCCATGGTAAGTGTCATCGGAAAGTCCCTCTTTTTGGTGTTGTATCTTGTATGTGAGCAACTCCAATTTTCTACCATCTTTTCCCCGAAACAAACACTGACCACAGCGCTTGAGTTGTTACATTGTGACGTGAATCGTGATGGTAGAAGTTTTATACAAACGGGTATGTGCCGTGTGATGAGGGAGGGCGGGGATTAGGATTATGATAGGTCAATGGTTCGATGCCTTCTCATGTAACAACAGAAAAACAAAAAGAGCTCTCTAAAATCAATTCATCCCTAAAAAGAAAAGAAGAAAGGGAGAAACTCTTGTCATTAGTAATAGCTAGTAGTCTTCTTGGTACTTCATTTAAAATTTGATCTGTCTTAAATGATGAACTCTCAGTTTAATACATTTAATTTAAGTAGACGTGTAAAACCATATCGATATGGTCACGGATGCTGTCTCTACACACAATTAGTTTTTTCATCAAATCGTGCATCATTCATGCATGATCTACATAATACGATACGTTCTGAATTATAGTAGATACTGGATTGAGAAGAGAAATTTCATTAAGATTGCCTAATTAAGACAACTCTCGCACTAAATGAGATTAATGTTGATATTGCATACTTTTGTGAGGATGCCCTACTGATGACGTGACCAATCATCCCTACCCAAGTTTTTCTCGAGAGTAAAAAGTCGTAAAATGCTTTTACGCCATGGACCAATAAATTAGTGAAAGGTGGATGCATTACTATGTTCCAGTGCGCACGGAATAAAATCCCCTTTTTGACAGCACCCCAAAATACACCAGAACTCGGAGGCGCACAAGTGACACAGAGCTTCCTCAATTAAGCAAAAAAGAAGAAAACTTTTCAGAGATCCTGCGCCACAACCGAAAGTTAAATTAAAAATGGAAGCCGAAACCGAGCAGAAAATCGAGAAAACGGTGCGTAGAATCCTGGAGGAATCGGACATGGACGAGATGACGGAGTTCAAGATTCGGAAGCAGGCCTCCGAAGAGCTCGAGCTCGAGCTCTCCAAACCCCCCTACAAGGCGTTCGTCAAGCAGGTCGTCCAGTCCTTCCTCGAGGAGCAGAATCAGAAGGAACAAGAAGCAGCGCAGAAGGATGAAAACCCAGAAGCCGGTGATGCCCAAGAACGGGAGTACGATGATAACGGCGATCTCGTTATCTGCAGGGTCAGTTTTTTCTGCTTGTTTCCCGAGAAAATTTGAATGGGATGGATTTTCTGTTGTTGGGTTATGATTTTTTTGGGGTTTTGGTTGTTGGGTTTTTGTGGGTTTTGGGTTTTGGTTGTGATATGCAGCTCTCGGCGAAGAGGAAGGTGACGCTTCAGGAATTCAGAGGGAAGAATTTGGTGTCGATTAGGGAGTTTTACTTTAAAGATGGGAAAGAGCTTCCAACTGCCAAAGGTAATTTTACTTAACTTTAGTCCGATTATATGAGCAGCTTCTAATTCTGTGTATTTAAATCAGGAAATGATTTGAGTTTGTAGCTGCAATATCTGGTTATAGAGCTTAATTACAATTCATTTGTATGGATTTGTTGATGGATGATGCCGATGCCATCACTATCACATAGTATTGAGTAATTGGGTTGTGATTAGCTATTTGTTTGATGTTTACATTACTTAAGAATGCATTCCGGGGCTGCATTTTGCGCAATCTGACTCGTGAATGTGTTCCTTCCGGTTCATTTAAGTTATGGTTTAGCTCGTCATCTCTCGTCATCTTGGTAGTAAAGGATCGGTGTGGGCGTATGAAGAAAAGGCCGAGTATCAAACTGGTCAGAGTAAACTGCTAATGCTAACTGCTCTACTTTGCTTTCTGCATTGTTGTTTACAGTCAGTGATGGTAGCAGTAGAGAGGCTTTCCGACACTTGTTTTCCTTCTATTTTTCATACCCCTTTCTCCCTTATTACCTGTTTGTGTATGCAAGTAGCCTTTTGCACCGGAATTGAGCGAAAGATTTTGCTCGTTTCTAGCTTTTGTATACTTGTGCTTTGGATGTATGGAAACCGGTGACTGTCTTTAGTTTATTTACCGTGATATTTATGTAAACTTCTGTCTGCAGGAATAAGCTTGACAGAGGAGCAATGGTCAGTCTTCAAGAAGAATGTACCTGCTATAGAGAAAGCCATTAGTAAGATGGAGTCAAGAATCTAGTGAGAATATCATCGGAAATTTTCGAAATGTCTATCCTTTTTAATCTATATTACGTTGTTGGTTGTAATGAAATGACTTGGCTTAGGCTGGGCTTCAAATTGGTCACTTGATGTCAGAATATTTTGTTTAGAACTTGAATACTGCTGTCATGTTTGTAATTAGCCCGTAATGTTACGAAAACAACCTCTTTTGTTCTCTGTTATCTACCGAAAATTCGTAGTTGATCCCTTGAAACCCTAAATTGATTGCCCTAATTGATATGGATGATTGAAAGAGTGTTGTTGAATTTGTTATATGTTCATCTTCCATGTTTAATTCAAGCATTCCAACAAGAAAGAACTAGGAGGAACAAAATAAAGCATAAATGGAGGATGCTTTAATCCTTCATCTTTGAAGAGATTCCTATCCGAATCGGCATGAACAAATGGGTCGTAAACCGGTATGCATTCTTTTTTCTGCCCTTCTTAAGGATTAAGCAGTTTAACAAAAAAAAAAAAACCAGAGAGCCTTATGATATACATTCACGATCTAACGGTCAAATATGATATGTCATCCAACGGTCTTCACATCTGACCGTCGAATTGTGAATGTATGCCATAGGTGTATGTACTGTAGCCAATCCCGAAACACATACTCAACGAACCGTTCATAAATCCCTTGCCTTCGTCATATGTACAAAATACTAAAACAAAGTTCACAAGATAATCCAACATAATAACTAAACTGATGCTTCTCAATCAAGTCTCAAGTAATATTTTAGCCCTCTAAAACATTGATTTGCCCTGAAAAATCTGAAAAGCATTGGGACAGAGAAACATTATGTTTCATATGACCCAGCTTTTTATATCTCAGGATCAGTTGGGGGCACCTTAAACAAGTTGGAGAAGATAGGCTTCCTCCACCCCCCTGCTCCTCCCCAAAGGCTCTTTGTCTGCTTCGGAGTGCTTGCCCAGCCTCCACTTGCAGCCATCCTCATCGTCTCAATCAACGCCCCTGCGTCGCCATTTTCGGAAAATAACTCCTCCAATTGCTTAGTGTCAATCACCAGCTTCACCCTCCAAACCCCGTCTCCACCAGACGGCAGCACCTCAAGAGCCGATGACCCTTTCGCCAAATTCTCCACAAAATCTGATCCTGCACAAAATGACTTCTTCACAGGCTCAGCTTCAGCAGCCTCCATGACTTCAACTTCTGATCCTGCACAAAACGACTTCTTCACAGGCTCAGCTTCTGCAGCTTTCTCCAGGACTTCAACTTCAAGAGTTGATGACCCGTTCGCCAAATTCTCCGCGAAGTCCGATTCTGCACCAAATGACTTCTCCACAGGTGCAGCTTCCGCAGCCTCCGGTTGTCCTTCCTTGAGCGGAAGAAGGTAGTACTGGCCACTAATTAGGGTTTCTTGGTCAGACAATGGCAATGAGGCCTTGCCCTGTTGGAAAATGCCATAGCCTGGAAAACCAGTGAGGATTTCAGCAGCTAGCTTAGGGCCTTGAAATTCTAGGACACCCCCAGAATCTGAAAGAACCCTAATAGATTTAGGACACTCCCCAGAGGTTCCTTTGAGAGAAGAACAATTCCCCATTGTGAAATTATATTTACCACCTATGGTCCCAATCTCAGTGCACATATATATTTAAGGTTTTGGAATCTTTTGGCAAAATATTAGTGGACAGACGGTTTGTCAGGAGAGACATACGATTGTGTTTTTTTTCAAAGTATGTAAATGGCTGCATGTGAAATTTTGGACCGTTGGGGCCAATTATTTTAGGGTCAAATTTGAGTTGATCCAAGGCAAAGGAATAGAATAAGAGGTAGATTCCTGGAGTAAAAATAATAGTAGGAAATATGGCAGTTGGAAGAAGAAGACTACATTCAAAATTTGAGTGGCTAGGGGATTTGTATTTGCCTGTAGTTGTTAGGTGATTGATGTTCCAAAATATACTTAGAAAATAGGCATCTGTTGAATTAGGTCTTCAATTTTGAAAAACATGTTCAATGTATCAGTGTCACGGGTTACATCTATTCATAAGCATACCATTTGCTAAACCTTGGACCCAAACTCTCTATTAGATGCTATTGGATTAAACACAAAGCTATGTTAAGGAATTGGACCCTTTTTTATAAGCCCCTTTATTAAACTGTAATAGCTAGACTTAGTTGAATGCCATTACATCATAAAAATTGTTGCTCATCGAACCCACGTACATAAAGATATTGGAATAGAAGTCTAACGTTGAGGTGACAACCTCAACACCAAATCAGAAAGTTGCAGGCATAGCCATCAGTGCAGCTATAACTCGATGAGTGTGCTGGTAACCCGATGGTTACAAGACTAACCCGATGAGTGTGCAGGAGGTAACCCGATGGATACAAGAGGTAACCTGATGGATACAAGTCTAACTCGATGAGTGTGCAGGAGGTTAACCAAAAGGCACTGCCATCTGTACTGCCATCAGTCTTGTCCAGTCTTGTCCTAGTTTCATCAGTCACGTTATAGTCCCTTAGTTTAAGGCTTAATTCAAGGATTGTTGTTGTCAAGGCATGAGGTGTTTTACCCACCAGTTTTTAGGGTTATCTCATTTTTATTTCAACTTTATATATTTGCTTGTAATATATAAACATTTCTTATGAGTGAAATATACAACTACACTAAAAATTCAACATGGTATCAGAGCAGTGTCCTTCTTAGGCATGTCTCTACTATTCGGTTCTTGTTCTTCTTAGCCAAAATTTAAAATGGCAGAAGAAAACTCAGTAAATCAAGAAGCTGAAAGCACCATTGCTTCACCTTCAATGAATTTTTCTGAGGTTGATATCAACCCAAATCAAAGGCTCAGTTCAGTGTTACTGAATGAGTTTAGTTACTTACCATGGTCGCGGGCTGTCACCTTGGCACTTGGTGGAAGGGCCAAACTCGGATTCAACAACGGAGTTATTGCAGCACCTGAAGTCACCTCTCCAAGCTATGAAACATGGCTGTGCAAAGATCAGTTGGTTATGTCAAGGTTGCTCAATTCCATGGAAAGGAAAATCGCTGAAATTTTCAGCTACTCTGAGTCTTCACAGCAGCTATGGAAGAAAGTGAAGGAAATGTACGGAAATCAAAATAACTCAACTCGGGTGTTTCAACTGAAACAAGACATTACTGCTCTCCAACAAGAGAACAAGTCATTTTTTCAACATCTTGGCAATCTTACCACTATGTGGAATGAGCTAGATATATATTGACCTCACACCACTGACCCTATGATCTTGTTAAAAAGGGTCGAGGAAGATAAAATCTTCCAACTACTAGCAAGCCTGAGCTCAGAATATGAAGACCTGAGAAGTTACATATTGATGAACACTGAAGTTCCATCTTTTTCCAGTGTGTGTGCCACCATTCAACGTGAAGAGATTCGAAAGCGAGTTATGAGCCCAAACACTAAAGCCACAATACAAGAAACTAAGGCATATGTCTCAAGTCACAAGGCAGTTGAAAGGAAGATCTACAAAGGTAAAAGACCTGATCTAAAGTGTGATCATTGTCTTGGCATAGGTTATCTTGGGATTGGTCATACCAAGGACAGATGTTGGATACTTCATCCCGAGTTGAAGCCAAAATTCAAAGATAACAAGGGGACATTCAAAGCTATTCAGAAGCCACTGTACATGGGCAATCATGTAGTAAATCATGCAGCTCTCACTCTAACAACTCATGCAATCTCATCATCTGCAAATGGTTTGTTGGAGTTCACCTCAAATCCAGCTGAACTGCTAAATGAATTTGCTGCATATCTTCAGCAGAAAAATGGTAGGAAGGGAAAGCAAAAACCAAACAGCCCTTCTCGGCAAGTTTGCAGGTTTTATAGCAGAAACTGAAGGTGTATGAACTGATGACACTTCAGGTATTTTTAATGTTGTCTCAACTGTTTTAAATTCCAGTCTTGTACATGATTGTTGGACCATAGACTCTGGAGCCACCGATCACAGATTCTGGAGCCACCGATCACATGACAAATAACATTACAAACTTGCATGATTTTCAAAAAATGTCTTCCCAAGTGATAGTAGCAAATGGTAAAGGAGTCTCGGTTATGGGTAGAGGAAAAATTAGGCTACTCTCGAAACAAATAGAGTCCACATCACTCTATGTACCGTTGTTTCCATTTCAGCTTTTGTCAGTTGCCAAAATCAAAATCACCCAAACTCTAAATTGTCTTGCAATTTTCTCACCAAAAGATGTGATTTTTCAGGACCTTGTTACCAAGAAGAAGATTGGTGAAGGTTTTTTTCCTCAATGGTCTCTACTATTTGTCAAAGATTTCTCAATTACCAACCAGCTTTCAAGTTACTTCTTGTCAACCTCCAGACTCATATCTATGGCATCAACGTCTAGCACATCCATCTAAGACTGTTTTTTCAAAGTTGTTCCCTAAGTTATGTCAAACACATCTAAAGTGTGACACCTGCAATTTCTCTAAGTTTACTAGATTACCATTTAGTTCATCCTTGTCTAGAGCTACTAAACTTTTTGAAATTGTACATTCAGATATTTAGGGACCAGTTCTTGAATCTTTTGATGGCTATAAATATTTTGTGACGTTTGTTGATGATTTCACAAGAATTACTTGGTTATATCTCTTGAAGTCTAAAAGTGAAGTGTATGTTATGTTCCAAGATTTTCACAAACTGGTCATAACTCAGTTTAACTCTAAAATTCAAATATTAAGATCGGATAATGACACTGAATATATGTCCAACACCATGGTACAATACTTGAGCACTCATGGAATTTTGCATCAAACCAGTTGTGTTGGCACACCCCAACAGAATGGAGTGGTTGAAAGAAAGAATAGAGATATTCTTGAAAAAACTCGTGCACTCATGCTTCATATGCACATTCCCAAACGATTTTGGTCTCAAGGTGTTCTTATAGCTGTCTATCTCATTAATCTACATCCAAGTCGAGTTTTACAGTTCAAATCTCCATATGAAACATTCAAGGGTCGACCTATAGACCTATCACACTTAAAAGTGTTTGGTTGTAAGTGTTTTGTCCACCTTCAACCATCTTACCGTGATAAACTCGATCCCAGAGCTATGAAATGTGTTTTTATGGGATACTCATCAACACAAAAAGGCTACAAATGCTTTAATCATGTTACTAATAAAATTGTAGTATCAAGAGATGTTAAGTCTGAGGAGGACACTCCTTACTTTCAGCAGGCAGATAATTCACGTCAGGGGGAGCTGTTGCAAGATCTTTTTCCGCTGCCAAACCCTCATTCTAAGGGAGAGATGTCTTTGATGCCAAACTCTCATTTACTGTCCACCTCTCCCATTGAAGGTGACAGTTTCACAGGAGACACGAATCTTCCCATGTCACAAGATCTTCAGAATATGGAGCAAGAAAACATGTCTCATGAATCAAATACTCATTCTAGCAGCCCTTCCTCACCTGAAGTCAGTGTAGGTCCACTGCCTTCGTCACATATCAGACGAAACCCTCCTCAACAATGTCGACCACCTGCCAAACTTCAAGATTTTGTTACTCTTGCTACTCGGCATCCACTAACAGGTCCACTACTCGGCATCCACTTGCGTATCACAGGTGTTCTTAGTCCCATGCAACCTTTCTCAGTGTTATTTCCACTCATCGTGAGCCCACGACATTTCAAGAAGCCAACCTTCATCCTAAATGGCAACAAGCTATGAAGGAAGAGTTACTTGCACTAAATGAAAGTCACACTTGGAGCCTTGTCAAACTTCCACCAGGCAAGAAAGCAGTGGGTAGTTACTGGATTTACAAAGTAAAATTCAATTCTGATGGCACTGTTGAACAATATAAGGCACGCTTGGTAGCTCGGGGATTCACTCAAACTTTTGGAGTGGACTACAAAGAAACCTTTGCTCCTGTAGCCAAGATGAATACTGTAAGGGTTCTTTTATCTGTGGTTGTTAATAATGGCTGGTCATTGTTCCAAATGGATGTTAAAAATGCATTCTACATGCAATTATCTCCTGGTCATCCTCATGCTTCCACTGATGGATTAGTCTGTAAATTGCACAAGGCTATTTATGGTTTGAAACAATCTCCTCGTGCATGGTATGCAAAGTTGAGTTCAATGTTAGAAGGAGTTGGCTTTACACGAAGCAATGCAGAATCATCTCTTTTCGTTCGTATGGGATATGTTGGGAAGTTGATTGTTCTTATATATGTAGATGATCTTATTATCACAGGAGACAATATAGAGGAGATCAACTCTCTTAAGCAAGCTCTTCATTAGAAATTTGCTATCAAGGATCTTGGAAAGTTAAAATACTTTCTTGGCATTAAGATGGCTACTTCTCACAAGGGTCTCTTCTTGAACCAACGCAAGTATGTGGTAGATTTGCTTCAGGAAGCGGACATGCTTCACTGTAAACCTGCAAATACCCCCATCGACTGCAAGTTGAAGTTAGATATGGATGGAGAAGCCCTCAACAATGTCACTCATTACCAACGACTAGTTGGCAAACTCATCTATCTCACCATCACTCGTACAGACATTGCACATGCTGTGAGTCTTGTGAGTCAATTTATGCATTCTCCTACTGAGAAACATTTGCTTGTTGTTAAAAGGATCTTGCGGTATCTCAAGGGTTCAATTGGTCGTGCCATTCTTATGCAAAATCATGGTACATCGAAGATTTGTGCATACACTGACGCTGACTGGGCATGCAATGCTCTTGATAAGAAATCCACCACTGGGTATTGCACGTTTGTTGGTGGTAATCTTGTAACTTGGAAGAGTAAAAAAACAGGATGTGATTGCCCGATCTAGTGCCGAAGCTGAATATCGAGCCATGGCTGCTACTGCATGTGAGCTTATTTGGCTCAAGGGCCTCCTGTCAAATTTAGGGTTTCCTAGCCATGGACCAATGTCTCTCATGTGTGATAACCAAGCCGCAATGCACATTGCCTCTAATTCGGTTTTCCATGAACGAACCAAACACATTGAGGTGGATTGTCATTATATTCGGGCACAAGTTCAGTCCAAGGTCATTCAGACGGTTTTCACTCATAGTCACGATCAATTGGCTGACTTGTTGACCAAAGCCTTGGCGTCTACCCCCTTTCAACAGTTACTTGGCAAGCTTTGCTCAGTTAATCTCCTTGATCCAGCTTGAGGGGGAGTATTGGAATAGAAGTCTAACGTTGAGGTGACAACCTCAACACCAAATCAGAAAGTTGCAGGCGCAGCCATCAGTGCAGCTATAAGACGATGAGTGTGCAGGTAACCCGATGGTTACAAGACTAACCCGATGAGTGTGCAGGAGGTAACCCGATGGATACAAGTCTAACCTGATGAGTGTGCAGGAGGTTAACCAAAAGGCGCTGCCATCTGTACTGCCATCAGTCTTGTCCTAGTTTCATCAGTCACGTTCTAGTCCCTTAGTTTAAGGCTTAATTCAAGGATTGTTGTTGTCAAGGCATGAAGTGTTTTACCCACCAGTTTTTAGGGTTATCTCATCTTTATTTCAACTTTATATATTTGCTTGTAATCTGTAAACATTTCTTATGAATGAAATATACAACTACACTAAAAATTCAACAGATTTATATCTCATCTTAATTTTTGAATTTCAGAATTTTAACCATTGAGGGGGTTCGATGACTGCTCAGGCTTTCTCGATGAAAGATTGAGCATTGCTCAATAGGTGTCGAGAGAGGCTGGGCGTTATGTTTTAAAATAAAAACGAGTAAAGCATGCAAAGAGGGTAGTACGTACCAGAGCTGTATTTGGCACGTACAGTGGTGAAGTGAACAACCAAGTTTGCAGTAGTGAATAGTCTGATCCACCACAGTTGGAGCCTCAGCCGTTTCACACATATTGTAACATCGTACGACGCATTCTGCAGTTAGAGGCACACCGCAATCTCGAAGGCATCTTTCTGTGGACATTTTCCGTCCACCGACATTGCAGGTCTGGTGCTTAAGAGAAAGATTTATCATCATAATTACCACAGAGCTTGTATGGGCGACGCCATTCAACTTCATTTTGATAAATTTCTAACTTAATAGTCAATATTTGACAGTGTACTCTAATTTTGAAACAGTTTGTGTGCCAATCCAGAAGCTTAGGGACACCATTATATAGGTCCCATTGTCTTGATAATTTGTAATTCTAATCCCATTAAATTATATATGTATATAAGGAAACTACATAAAATTACATATTATTTAATTCATGTATTACATGTGTCTGTATTCCTAGCCTGATTAGGTATGTAAATAAATTTATTTTGAAATTTGTACTAATTAATATCTTTGAACGGATTTTGTTTTTGAAAAAATGCTAGGAAGATCACAATTTTTGCACCACACCAACTTGTGTGACAGTACATGTGAACAAATCACATCAACTAATACAAGAATAATAATTGATGCATGATACCGAATAATTTCTCTCAAATCTCAATCTTGTTTTCTTTTTTCTGTTTACCTGTGAGCACACAAACATTTTTCTGGGTTTTTGATAAATAATATTGGTTTAGATTTAGTTTTACGTACGTCATATAATTTATCCATGTTTCAATGATAGTTCGGATGAGTTTGAGAAAGACATCCTAAGGGCCCCCACTGCGAGTAGATCCTGTTTTTTTTTTTTTTTAAAGGGAGCGGTGGCCAAGTTATGGCAGTCCACTTTTTTGGGAGCCGGAAAAACTCACAAAAGCATTTCAGCCTCCCTCTGGCCACCATGATTCACCAGCGCCAGGAATCAAACTCAGAACACGATGTGTGGAATACGGGTCTAAAATTTGCCACAACCACTGGGTCACCCCGGCCCGTTGTGGTTGCGAGTAGATCCTATTGGGCATATGCAACAAATACCATTTGAAATTAACCCGGATTTCTCTTTCCTTTGAGTAAAATGGAATTAAATCACTATAAACAACACCAAATAATTAGTTAATGTTTATTTTATTTAATCACCTATTATAATCACCAAAAATAATATCAAAGAGTCACCTAATATTATTCAAGATGTACTTTTGGATAGGGGTGGGCAGAAAAACCGGTGACCTTCCGATTAATAATGGCCATAACAAAGTGATGAAGGATTGGGATGAGAATGATAACCGCGGGAAAGGACTGAAGAATGCAAAGGATGTCAACCTACGGAAGCAAATCGAAAAGATAGTGAATGGGTATAAGTCACAGACTGGACTTGCCTTGGAAGCAGTGAAAGGGATTTGTAAGTCGCCACTTACTAATAACATTCTGAAAGCTAATTGACCTTGTTTAGCACATTTACCACTTCCAGCAACAAATGGTTTTCAAAGGGGATAATGAAGCTCTCCTATGCAAGTTATTCGCCTCAAGTTTTTTGGGATTCCTAATTTGGTTCAGGCAGTTGAAACCGAAATCCATTGGCAATTTCACATAACTTTACAAGGGCGTTAATATATCAATATGGTGAAAAAAGGATGTCACAGAGTCGCAGACTCACAGTTTTGTCCAGCACAACACAAAATATGTAAATGGTTGCATGTGAAATGTGTTGGACCGTTGGGGCCAATTATTTATTTTAGGCTCAAATTTTAGTTGATCCAAGACAAAGGAGTAGAATAAGAGTTTGATTCGTGGAGTTAGAATAATAGTAGGATAAACGGAAGAAGAAGGAGAGGGACTTACATGGAACGGATTCATTGTCACGTGGCGTCCTATATCCAATAATACATTGTCATGTGGAGAAAAACTTGCACTTGACAATGGTATTATTGGATTAAGACGTCACGTAGCAGTGAACTCGTTTCGTATAAGTTGCTCTCAAGAAGAACACTAGATTCAAAATTTGAGTGGCAGGGGATTTGTATTTGCCTGCAAGTGTTTGGTATTTAATTAGTCCACATATCTTAAGAAAATAAGCATCTGTTTGGCTCTTCGATTTGGCAAACATGTTCAATTTATCAGTATCACAGGGAATATAGTGAGAAATTAATAGATATTTCAAAAATTCAACGTGGAGTTTTGACCAAAGTCTTGATTAGTCAAAATGAGGAATCAAATTCGAGACTTCAGACTTCAGAGGTAAAAATAAATGCTAAGAACCAATTTAAGTTCAAGGACTTTTGTATAGAAGAGACTGATTACTCTCTTTGTAGTTTTAATTAATTTACAGTCAAATATCGATCGCTTGTATAAAAAATAAAAATAAAAAGTAGTTAGAACCGTATCACCTTTGTGGTACTCATGCACATCAGAGAAAGAAAAGAACACTCATAAAAAGGATTGATAGTTTATTAAACTGTAATAGCTGGACTTATTTGATTAATGCAATTACATCATAAAAATTGTTGCTCCATTGAACCCACGTACATACAGATATTATTACGATGTTTGCAATATTATTTTATTCCAGCATTCCTGAGTATATATATATGGGACCTCTAGTACAGATTTTCGATATTGCAGTATTTGCTTGAGCAGTGATCCACGCACCTTTCCATTTTTGTTTTGTCTGCATGCCATGAAAAAACATAAACATATTCATCTATATATGGTGGAGGTAAAGATATAAAACAAAAATAAAAAGAAACAAGTGAGAGAATTTAAATAAAAATTTAGTCTTACATATTAAAGATTTATAGCTCATCTTTTCGAGTTTCAGAATTTTAACCTCTTCGAGCACTGCTCGAGCATTCTCGATGAAAGTTTGAGCATTATTGCTCAATAGGTCTCAAGAAGACTCGATGGGTAGTGTTTAAGAGGGTATTTATGTTTCAAAATTTAGAATAATATACAAACGAGTAAGGTATGCATGCAAAGAGGGTTGTACGTACCAAAGTTGTATTTGGCACAGTGGTGAAGTGAGCAACCAAGTTTGTAGTAGTGAATAGTCTGATCCACAACAGTTGGAGCCTCAGCCGCTGCACACATATCATAACATCGTTCGATGCATTCTTTAGTTGGAGGCAAACCACAACCGCGAAGGCATCTTTGGAGACATTTGCGGTCGTCGGAGATTGCATGTCCGCTGATTGAGAGAAAGACCATCATCATAATTGTTTACACTCAAAATTGTCATGTTTACACCTATTTTGGTCTAAAGCCAAATTATGGCATTATGTGGGAGTTATTGTGAAATTAGGCCAAACTTACACCAAGATATTTTGGGTATCTACAAGTTGACATATTTTGGGCAGCAAGGATGACACTTTTTCTTGTAAGCAAGAGGTGTATCTGCAAGTGGATGGTTAATTAATGTTATCTATCTTTGTGCAAGTGGAATTAGGTTGAGGTGCGTGCATCAAGTTGGGTTGCTTTCACATTGGTTTTGTTCTCTATATATTAGAAGTAAAGGCAGAGAGCTGGAGACACTCAAAACAACCAAAAACAGAACTCTTAAGTTCAGAAAGAAACCTCTGAGGAAATCCCTCAAAGCCTTTCCCAGATACAAACTTCGTCTCTATCTGCTGCTTTCTCATTCACACTACTTGTGTAGCTTGTGACTTTGAGAACTCAAAGACCAGAACCCTAGGATCATACATCCTAACTCCCCTGAGGAGTAGTGAATTAAGCTTTGCCATCAAATCATCCCTGTTTTGATAGTATCGATTAGAGAATCTTAGGCCAAGGTGTCTTTGATTATTTCCCTTTGTGAGGAACCAACTGTGAAAACCATCCCGATGGAACTAAAACCAATCCGATGGGTGTTTATTCAAACTGAAATAACCATTACATATAATATTATCGAACTTTCTACTTAAAGTCTTTCAATACCAGTTCTTACTTAACATCTTTACTTACAAGTCTTTACTTTCAAGTATTTCAATTCTTGTTTTTACATTCTGTCTTTATTTATCGTCTTTATTTTCCTATGTATGCGTGAGCATGGAACATTTTGTTATAACCAATTTTATATCAAAATCCCATCTTAAGCAATATCTGGTATAAACAATCGAGAGATATTAAAAGTCCTTAATAAGCAAGGCAATAAAAAGAACCTAACCAAGACCTAATCTAATTAAGTCGCCAATCCGATGAACGGAAGTTACATTACTTGTGGCGCAAATACCTAATATATTTATAAACTAACTTATACTAAAACTAATATACATCTTTCTATTGGCAGAATGCCAATAGTGGCACGCCTGACAAACACACCAACGACAAAGGCCTCATAAACATTCCTTCGAAGGAATCAAAATGAAGCCTGTTGTTGAACCAATCTGATAGAAGGTGTAAACTAGCGGTTAAGCCAACGCGTATGCTCTTTGCCTACATCCTGCAAAAGGCTTCGAACAATAATCAACACAGAGCTTGTATGGACGACACCATTCAACTTCATTTTTGAATTAATTCACAGTCGATATTTGACAATGTGCTCTAATTTCAAACTGTTTGTGTGCCAATCCATGGAGCCTAGGGACACCATTATATAGGTCGCATTGTCATGATTATTTGTCACTCTAATCCCATTGAAGTATGTATATAAGGAAACTACATAAAATTACATATTAACGGACATATTTTATTCGTGTAACCTGTGTATTTATTGCAAGCCCAATTAGGTATGTTAATAAATTTATTTCCAAATTCGCAGTAACATGTTTAAACGGATATTTTTTCATTAGTTAATACTAAGGAGACCACAATTTTGTATTAGATACACAATCTTATGCAGGTACATCTGAACATGCCCCCATAATTTAATACAAATTTAATAATGAAAAATTATATTCGAACCCGTGTTATACACCCAACTTAAAACTTAAATGTGAATAGTCTTTTCTATCCTATTATACAATTACCGTTAAGGACAAGATACAATTAAAACCAAAATTTATCAATAAACCCTGCATCTAGTATTCAAACCCTCCCCTCACGCAACCTCTCGTGTGCAATATCCTGGCTATATTCAGCAGACCAAGTCCGAATGAAACCCGCATGATAACTCAATATTATTGTCTCATAATTCATCGATTAATTCAATTTATAAATCATTTCAGACACTCAGTATAATTGGAAACCCCAAAATTCGATCAAACGAAGAAATTATTTTGAATGACTCAATGCCTGGGTTGATTTGGTTGAAAAAGAGAATGAATGAAATTTGTATGCGTTTAGTAACGTTAGAGCCCAAACCCAAGGCGACCAAGGCCCAAGCCTTGGGCCACATCTTGGGGTAAGACCTCAAATTTTTGTAAGTGTTTATATAGAACATAAAAATATAAAAAAAATTTAAAAATGAATTGAGAATTTTCACGTGAGGCCTTTGCCTCTTTGACTCCTCAGCATCCTTAGATTCCTCACTTTGTCAAACAAAACAAAATTTCCTTTCTTGGCTTAAATTTGGCGTGAAAACAAGGAAAACCCAAAAAAATTTCCAGGTTTTTCTTCAGCAATCTCCTATAATGTAGCCTCTGAAGTCTCAATTGAGTCAATCCTACCGTTGGTGTGTCTGCAGCCTGTTATTGCTCATGTAATTTTTCTTTATATTCTGTTTTCAATTTCATATTCTCCCTACTCCATCTGCTTGTCTTTGACTCTCTCTCTCTGTATTCAGTTTTTGACTTTGCAATTCTAAATTTCCTCTTACACCCAATCTGTATTTTTAATTTACATTCTCATATATCAAAAAACTACATCTATTTTGGAATTGATTGGAGTCTGGAGATTGAATTAATCTAGCAAGACTTAGATTCTCAACCTTTACCAAATCAGGTTTTATCATTCCTTTTTCCATATTTTCAGTTTGTATTATTTGATTGATGCGTTGATTTGTTTGTAATTTTTACTATAATAATTATGTCTACTAGGAAATTCGAATCTGGGTATGAAAAGCTTAAGAAAAAAAAAGAATTGAAAAACTAATTCAGTCTCAAAGAGGAGCTCTTGATAAATTTGTTATTAAGAATACAGAAAATATTGTGAAAAATGTGGTTCAAAATGATGTGGATAGTGCAATGGAAAATGTAGTATACGGTCCAATGGAAAATATGGTTGAAGTTGAAGATAGAGTGGAAAATGTTGTTGAAGATGGAGTGGAAAATGTAGCCAATAATGAACCAAGTCAAAATAATGAAGATGAGACAATGAACGAAAATGAAAATACTATTGCAGAAGCAACACAACAATCACAATGGAGATATATCAACATAAACATTTATGATCCCGGGAATTGGAAGAACATAAACATTGATTCAGAATTAATAAATTTATTAGTAGAAAAAGGTCCTATTAGAGACTATGACTTAAGTTTTTCTATTGATGAAAACGGCAGACATTTCTCTACTACCCATTACACTAAGAAACTAAAAAATGGAGAAATCCGTAATAGAAATTGGTTGGTTTATTCTAAAGATTTGGATAGGGTATTTTGTTTTTGTTGTAAACTATTTAATTCAAAGATTAGTAGAAGTCAAGTAGCCGATGAAGGATTTAAAGATTGGAGAAATCTTAGTGATAGGCTTAAAAGTCATGAAAACAGTGTAGAGCATGTGATTAATATGAGTAGTTGGATTGATTTAGAAGTTTGATTGCCTAGAAATAAAACAATTGATAAAAATTTACAAGAACATATTAACAAAGAGAAAGAACATTGGAAAAAAGTGTTAATAAGAATAATTGTAGTTGTGAAAACTCTAGCGAAAAACAACTTGGGATTTCGAGGAACAAATGAGAAGCTTCATCAAGAAAATAATGGTAACTTTTTAAGCTTTACTGAAGGAATTGAAGAATTTGATAAAACACTAGAAGAACATATGCGACGCATTGATGATAGTGAAGTGCATAATCATTATCTTGGTCCTAAGATACAAAATGAATTGATAAATGTGTTAGCTTCAGAAATAAAAACTGAAATTGTAAAAAAAACTAAAGAGGCAAAATATTTCACAGTTATGCTTGATTGTACACCAGATATAAGTAAACAAGAACAAATGTCACTTATACTACAATGTGTGGATATTTCAAAACGTCCAATAACAGTAGAAGAATACGTCTTAGCATTTTTAAAAGTAGATGAGACAACCGGTGAAGGTCTTTTTAATGAACTTATTAGTGTAATAAAAAATCTTGAACTTGATATCAATGATGTAAGAGGACAAGGGTATGATAATGGATCTAATATGAAAGGGAAGCATAAAGGTGTAGAAAAAAGATTGTTAGAAATAAACCCGAGAGCATTCTACATTCCATGTGGTTGTCATAATCTTAACCTAGTACTTTGTGACATGGCCAACTCTTGTTCTAAAGCTAAATCTTTTTTTGGGGTGGTACAACGCATATATTCATTATTTGCGTCTTCACCAAAGCGGTGGAAAATTTTAAAATATAATACTAAAATAAGTATTAAATCATTGTCACAAACACGTTGAGAAAGTTGCATAGCAAGTGTCAAAGCGATAAAAGAACAAGCTCCACAAATAAGAAATGCTTTGCATCAATTAATAAAAAGTGGTGACTTAGATCCTAAAGGAAAAAGTGATGCTGAAAATTTAGTAGAGTATGATTTCGAAAACTTTGAATTCATATTGGGTATGATTATTTGGTTTGACATCTTAGATGCTGTAAAAAAAGTTAGTAAAAAGTTACAATCTAAAGATATGAAAATAGATGTTGTTGTACAACTGTTAAAAGGTTTGATTTCTTTCTTTGAAAATTATAGAAAAGATGGATTTGAATTTTGTATGGATGCTGCTAAAAAGGTTGCAATTGAATTAGAAATAGAACCTGTATTTCGTGACAAGCGTAGGAGACATAGAAAAAAACAATTTGATGAGAATGAGAATGATGAAACAACATTATCAGTTGAAGAAACATTTAGAATTGAGTATTTTTTGTACATATTAGATCAAGCTATTTCTTCAATTGAAAATAGGTTTGAACAGTTTCAATTATTTGATAATGTATATGGTTTTCTGTATGATGTGAAAAAGTTAAAGTCAATGGTGAATGATGATTTGAAAATTAAATGCCTTAATCTTGAAGAATTTTTAAAGCATGACAATATTTCTGATATTGATGGGTTGGAATTATTTTTAGAACTGAGACTTTTAAAAGAAATGTTACCAACAGAAATAAATAGCCCAATTGAAATCTTGAATTACATAGATAAATTTGATTTATTTTCAAATGTATGGGTGGCTAATAGAATATTGATGACAACACCGATGACAGTAGCTTCGACAGAAAGAAGTTTTTCAAAATTGAAACTAATAAAAGCTTATTTATGATCAACAATGTCACAAGAAAGGTTGAATGGATTAGCCATGCTATCTATTGAAAAGTGTATGTTAGAAAAGCTTAAATACGAAGACATAATCGATAAATTTGCATCTCAAAAAGCAAGAAGATTGATTTTCCAGTGAGAACTAAAAAGAACTTAATAATTGATATCTACATTTTAAATTAAAAGTTGGCCGCACATTAACAACAACTTCTTGCTTAAAAGGGTTGTGTTAGGGGCTCCATGGTAGCCCTACTGCTCTAGTTATTGCAGCAAGGGCGATTTTTTTGCCCTACATATCAAAATTTTTTTATTTGATAAAAAAAATTATAATAAGGCCTCAATTTTTTTATTTTTGCCTTAGGCCGTAATCTCTATTGGGCCGGCTCTGAGTAACGTAGACATCTATTCCATCATTTCTATATCCCTCCTTTCTCTTATGTGTTTCCTCACTATATCTTTGACACAAAAATAGAAACTAAGTGTCATTAAACTAGGAAAAAATATATGTGCACTCTCTCTAAGCCCCATTTCTCTCCCCGAAAAAAAACCCTAGGATCTAGGAACTCCACAGCCGCAGGCCCCTTGCTCCGACTTGGGGCCGGTGGCAGTCCTTCTCACCTTTCTCTTAGCCTCCCGCTCTCCTCCCCTCTGTCCTTCCCCTATCCTATAGAGAAACAGAATATGCAGGCGATAGGAAAGCAAAGTATGCAGAAAGTAAGTTGTCAAAAGGAAAAGTCTATATTTTGGAGAATGGTTCGATGATTATTACTATACAATTGGTACATATATATAAGTATGTACATCATTGACTTTTGTATAGCAATTACAAGTAAGTAATAATACAATAAATGTAATACAATCAATGAGATTCATATAGTGAATAAGGTCTTGGTTGAGTGGAGGGAATTGAGGGATTGTTGTCTGGTTGACTTGTGGAACATTCATATGCAGATTTGGTGGAATTATGTGTGGCTGTGATAATTCTCTTGTCACCCCCACCCTTTCACCTCTTTGTTTCTTCCCATCCCCTCTCAGCCTTCTCGTCGCCTTCCATTTCCGCATCTTGTCTACCCTCCAATTTTCTCACACTCCTCTTTAGCTGGGTTGAGCCAGGCTATTATCGTTCTTAACGATAATGGACCAATTTTACTGCTCTTTAACTATCGAGGGTGTTGGCCATGGGGCTTTCCCGGTGGTGGTTCGATTGGGCATTCGGGATGGTTTGATGTGCAGATCTGAATCTATGACTTCCTCTCGGCGGCTTGGACTTACATGGGGCTTCCCCTTAGAAGCAATTATTGGGCCCTCTGCTTATGGGTTTGTGGTGGTTGCAGACAACAGCGTCGCACGTCGGTGGCTTTGGCTTGGCAACCCCTCTGTCACACACGCCGATGCTGTTGTCCTTGCTACAACTGCGACCAACGCCGGATGACGAAAATTTTTTAACGGCTTCTAGTTCCAACGGATTATGCAGGAATATGGTTCGTGGTGGTGGCATTGTGTTGAAGTCGACGTCTATAGCTTAGGCTAGAATCCCCCTGCCACCCACCCCTCTGTGCATTGTCCTTGCTAAAACTAGCGACCTACGTTCCCTTGCTACCCACGCCTGTTGCTATCTCTGTACCCGCATCTCCTCCACACATACGTCATCGGCTTTAGCTTAGTTTTTTTAGTTTAGTTGTTTTGTGTGTGTACCGCCTAGAGCGAGTTTGTGTCACCTCGACAATCTGTGGTGACCTCGCTTTTTGTGGTGGTTTTATGTGAGGATCTCAGTGTTAAGGTTTGTCATGTCTACCTATCGTCTTTTGTGAAAAATCTACTCCAGGACACTCTTGGTTCTAGTGGTCTTTTGTGGTGGCCGTATATATAAGGGTTTAAATTTAGTTATGTTTTGTCCAAATTATCTCCATATTAAGAAATTGATCACTAGAGAATATGTATATGTATCCATTTGACACCTGTTGTACTTGTTGTTCGGGTAATGAAAACTCTATCATTAAACCTTATGAAATTTTTAGATACATAAACGACGAACTTGCGACCTTCTCATAAACATTAAACCTTCTCATTATTATCTCATCATTATTTTGTATATTTTTCATATTATCTGATACAATTTTGTATTTGCTTCGATAGAGGTAAATACTAAATAGGAGACTTGTACCTCTTACTTGTAAACACGTTAAATATTGATCGCGATTATTGGGTTTTAGTCATACAAACTACTGTTTTATAAAGTTCTTTTACCTTCAGCGGAGCCAGGAATTCATGTTAGAAGGGGTACACTTTAGACTATATAAAGAAAATTTTGTTTTGATTATATATTTCAGTCAGTGTTATATAGAAACATAGTCTAGTTCTTTTGATCACCATGATGGCCGTAGTCACTTACGGTTAGATTTGATATCAATGGTTGAGAATAAAACATTAAAATCACATCTATTTATATTTATTCTTGATATCAAATTCAAGGCTGAGTGACCATGAATTCGTTTTCTCCTTTTGACCAAAAGAACATTTTTGTAGATTTATAAGCACTAGTAGAAAAAAGTACTTGGGCGACAAAACAGATTTCATCGTGTCACATCCCGGACCGACTCCGCCGTAGCACGATATTGTCCGCTTTGGGCCACGCCCTCAAGGTTTTGTTTTTGGGAACTCACGAGCAACTTCTCAGTGGGTCACCCATCATAGGATTGCTCTAAGCCCAAACTCGCTTAACTTCGGAGTTCCAATGGAATCCGAAGCCAGTGAGCTCCCAAAAGGCCTCGTGCTAATTGGAGGTGGGCATGTATGTCACATCCCGGACCGGCTCCACCGTAGCACGATATTGTCCGCTTTGGGCCACGCCCTCACGGTTTTGTTTTTGGGAACTCACGAGCAACTTCCCAGTGGGTCACCCATCATGGGATTGCTCTAGCCCAAACTCGCTTAACTTCGGAGTTCCGATGGAATCCGAAGCCAGTGAGCTCTCAAAAGGCCTCGTTCAGGATTTTATCTATGCTCTGAACATCTCATGCTTTGTATCAAGGGTGCTACCCATACTTCTGCGTACTCTGTTGCATGTTTCTAATAATTCCATATTTTTATTTTATTTTATTCAGAAATTCTACTTCATCTGCATGACATGGCTTTCGTCACCCTCCGGAGTGGTGGCCAGCATGCCTCGATTTCGGTACCCTTCGAGATCTCCGGGTCGGGGTGTGTCACGTCGCGCAAGGCCTCTTTTCGTCGCCTAAACATTTGCGCGACTACTAATTCGTCGCCCCAAATTTGTCGCACAAAGCCCGTGGAGCAAGCATTTGCGCGACGAAGAAAATACATTCGTCGCTCAATGCATATTTGCGCGACGATTTTTGGCGACAAAAAGATGTGTAGCAATAGAGTTAAGGCGACGAATAAATTTTGTCGAACAAACCTTTAGGCGACGAAAGTCCTTCGTTGCTCTAAGTTTTCAAAATATTTAAAGGTTTAGGCAACGGTAGTTGTTTCGTCGCGCAAAATATTTAATAATTTTATTTCAATTTAATTGAATTTTTTAAATTTTTTTCAATTTAATTTTTTAATTAATTAATTAATTTAATGAATTAATTGGTATTTAAAAGACAATAAAATATAATAAACAATGTAGAAAAACAAATTATATTATATAAAGAAATGTACGTACAAAATAACAATTGAAAATAAATTAGAATCCTAAAACGAAATGGCTATTGAGATGCCGGCGGGAAATATGGTGAGGGAGGAGGCTGGGAACCCGGTGGCTGGAAATCAGATAATGAGACACAGAAAATTTGAAGAGTTTTGTTGTGCTAATTTGGACACAAAATATTTGTCTCTTCTTGATTTCATAGATTATATAATAGAGGGAAATGAGAAATTAAGCAAAATAATAGTGTCTGCAAGCCAAAGCGAAATTTTTTTATATTATACAGGCAAAAAAATAGAGAATATGATTAACTAATATCATTATAAAACTGTAGTTTTGAATCTTTGATGTCAATAACTAAAGCCTTTGTATTTGTATTTGTTGGTTTGATAATGGTAATATATTAACTAAGAAACAAATTTCAGGATAGGCCTAGGCATTTCCTAGTCCTAAGGTGGCTCTGTGTTACATCCCGTTCCGGGAATAATATTATTTTATTCCCGAAGGTGCGAAATGACGATTTTGCCCTTGGTTGACCTTTCGGTTGACTTTTGCGTCGTAACTCGTACGACGCATTCACTTGTATTTTCTTGACGTGCTCGTCGATACGAACGCGTAGACGCGAGCCGTACGTCGTTCGGACTCCGAACGAATATTTTACGGGCGTTGATTTTCGACGTTTCCCGTATTTTCAAATTTGGACAGTTTGGTGGTTGGGCTGGGGCCCAAATCCCTGTTGGCCCATGTGGCCTTGTCCCCTGTCTTTTGACTCTCTGTCCCTCACTCTCTCCCGTGCTCTCTGTCTGCAACAAAGAAAAAAAACCAAAGCTCCAAAATCCTCTCAAGGCACCCCGTGCCTTTCCTCTTCCTCTCTGGGTCTTCCCTTGGCCAGGGAAGGTCACTGACCTTTTTCTCCACACATATTGAGCCACTGTGCTCGGCCCTGAACCCAGAAACCCAAAGATTCAAAACCCAAAAATTGTTAGGTACACCCGAGCCTTTCCCGGCAAACTTCCTCGGCCAAGCAAGGCCATTCAGGCCTCGATTCAACCCCAAACATACACCAATGGACTTCTGGGAACCCTGGGATCACAACCCAGGGCTTGCGTGGGAAGGAGACCTCGAGATCGAAAGTTTCAGTTTTGACCGAAACTTTCGAGCCAAATTCTGGCCACCTCCGGCCAGTGACCGGCCCCCTCCGGCCAGTGACCGGCCCCCAAAATGGTAAATTATGAATCTCCTCACTTCTAGCTTCATTTTGGTACTTGAATCGTCCAATTTGGACTTAAAACGAGGAAGTTATGAAGCTTTGAAAAATCCCCAGAATTCCGGCCAAATTTCCAGTTTCCGGCGACGACGACGGCGGCCGGCGGCGGCGCCGACGACCGGAAAAAGACCAGAGGACCGGCGCTGACGTCAGCAAACCGGGTCAGACCGGCCTTGCTGACGTCAGCGAACCGGTTCAGACCGGCGCTGACCAGCTCGGCTGAGCCGCAAGTGAAGCCGCGCGTGGAGCCGCGCGTGAGCGCGCGTGAGACAGCCGTTGGAGCCGCGGCTTGGCACGTTTGAGCCGCGCGTGAGGGCGCGTGGGATGTCCAAATTCGATTCTGTTTTCACGGGGCGACTCGTGACGACGTGTACTACCCCGGGGTAGTACGCATGATAATTTTTGAGGTGTTTTGGACCTCCAAATTGAGAAAGCAAGGGATAGGTTTAATTAATTCGTTAATTCGTTACCTTTATGAGTTTAATCATTGTACCGGTGATATCTCATATAGGTGAGGCCAAATGGCAGTGTGTGGCGGCGCGTGCGACGGCGCACGGAGGCCCACGGCGGCGGTTTTGGGGTTTCCGACCCCGAAACTCCGTTTTCGGGTTTCCGAACGCCGTTTTCTTCGTATTTTCAATTACCTTATTAATCTCGGGTGTTCCAAAATAGGTTTGGCGACCCTTGGCGCTCGGAGGACGTACGTTTGGACTTCCCGGCTTCGGTATTTGTGAGTGGGCCCTTTCCCTATATTATTTAAATGTATTTTATGTTTGGGAAATTATATTTGACTATGCCTACATTATATTATGGTTTTAAATGATATTTATATCGTGCTATTGGTAGACCTTGTGCTTAGTGGTATTTACTCGGTATTTCGATAGGCCATGGAAATTGGTGGCTTTGGGCCCACATTTCCATTTGGGAATTATACCATTAAATTGGTGATTTCCGTATTATTTTGTACAAGTATTGCTAGTATCGAACCGGCCCTATTTTAGGGAATTTAGGGAATTAAGTATTTTAATTCCCTACTTGTACCTATTTGTGATTATGGGTTTTATACCTATCTGACGGCCTTGAGCCGTATTTGGGTGAACCTTGGATATGGTAATTTTCTATCGTATTTTGGGTTCACCTAGTTTGCCATTAAGTTGGTATTTCCATACCTTAGTACCCATGTGGCGTATTCTCGGTATTTCACGTATTTTAGTCCTATGCTTGGTATTTCGGGTACGGCCCCGAGAATACCATATATATTGATTAGTTTGAGGGCATCCCTTATAGGGAAATTACCCCACCTTGTTCTATGTAGAATTCTCTGTAGTATGTTTTCATATGCTCAACTAGGTTGCTTACACGGTGTTTGGTGTACCGTCCGGGGCCAGGACCAGCTTCACGTTATTGTTCACACGCACCTATACGCTCGCTATGGACCCATAGCAGGTGCCAGCCTGTTCTAGGTCGCCTGGGCGACTCGAACTCGTTGTGATGCGCATACGCGCCAGCTTCACGTGATTGTGTACACGAGCGTACTGTTACTTATACACCCAGCCTGTTCATGACAGAATATATCTGTATGAACTTGTGTGTTTGCTATGCCTAAACGAGCGTCTATCTTGTAGTCTTGGATTGTGGGGCCAGGACCACTTTCACGTGATTGTTCACACGCACCGACACGCTCACTATGAATCCATAGTAGGTGCCAGCCTGTTCTAGGTCGTATGGGCGACTCGAACTCGTTGTGATGCACATATGCGCCAACTTCACGTGATTGTGTATATGAGCGTTTATCTTATAGTCTTATATTGTGGTGTTATCACCGAATTTCACTGATGCCACGGGGGCATTTATTTGGTTTACGAGTTTTTCGTAGATCCTTATTTTACGAACCTTCGGGTAAAGTATTTTCTGCCGAACGGTGGCTTTCTGCCCGTTTCGGACGGTAAGTATATTTCCGTACTTACCTCATTTTTCTACCTACTATTATAGTATGTTTTCAAGAACGGTTTTCCAACCAACTACTTGATTTTGACGGCGAGGGGTTACTATTTTCAGAAAACAAAGGTTTTTACAAAAATGACTACTTATGGCCCACTCACCCTTTTGTTTTGCGCCCCTCCAGGTTTAGTGGCTGAAGTTGTCGACGTTCGAGGCGGTGGTATGACGAAGGTTTAAATTTCTTGGTATTGTAATACTTCGTATTATGTACCATGTACAACTGTGTTTGTATAAATTCTTCCGCTCGTACATTGTGTACACATTGATCTTAGTTTATTCAAATATTCTTATTTCCTTCAAATTGGCTTTCGTCACCCTACGTGGTGTCGGCCAGCACATCCGACTTTTGAGTGTCCACGTGTACATCCGGGTCGGGATGTGTCACTCTGCCACTGACCTTCAGGGTTGAGCTTCAGGTATAATTAGGTTAGGTTTTTTATTTGTCAATTGGGTGTAAAGATAAATTTACATATTGGATTGGGTTTGTAAGGATAGTTTAGGTAGTAATTTTGGATTCAAAGAGATATAAATAGAAAGATGAAATATAATATGGGTGTAGAGATTAGATTAGGTATAGAGATACAAAATATGAGTTTAAATAAAATTTTCATTTAATAATTGATGCATGGTACCTAAAAAAATCTCTCAAATCTCAATCTTGTTTTTTTCTTTTTACCATTGAGAACACAAGCATTTTTCTGGATTTTATCTCAAAATTTTCATGCAGATAGTGTTTCGGCATCTTCAAAATAAATAGATAGGTGGTAGTGAGCGTTATTTTGAAAGGTTTAAAGAGCCGCCTAATATTATTTAAGATTTATTTTTTGAAGATAAATGTACTTGAGGGATCATGTGTGAAGTCTTCCCTTTGTTTCTGAGTTAATTGATGAAAAGAACCTAAATTAATTTTAAAAACGAGGGGGAGATTCGAACTAGATAAATAGATAGGTACGTAGGTGGTATAGTGAGCGTTAATTCATGTATTAAGGTCCCGTTTAGTATTTTTTTTTTTCACTAAAAACTGATTCACTTTAAAGTTAAGCAGATAAAAAGTGTTTCGTAAAAATGAAATATACTGTTTATTTTAAAAATTATGACATTAAAATAACAACTTTTAAAAGCAACATGGAGGTTGCTTTTAAAAGCTGTTTTTATAAGCATTTTTTTTAAAACACAACAATCTCAAACTGGCCTTAAGTCTTCCATTTTCTATATAAGGGGACATTTCTAAACTAAATTAATCTAAAATACGAAGATCAAGGGAGATTCAAACTGAAATATGATTGTTGTAAGAGCTTTGACCTGTAAAATCGAGTTTGATCGCTAAGACTACAAGTAACATAGCAACAACATGATGAAGTTAAGGCGCTTTAACTAATGTTAGAGTCACCAAATAATATAAGAGCATGTACCGATTTATTACTAAAAAATAAGTGCATCCATGATGAGTATTGCTAGGAAGATCAACTATGACATCCCACATCGATCAACAGAGAGGGAGTGATGTGTCTTATATGTACATGCCCACGTCCAATTAGCACGAGGCCTTTTGGGAGCTCACTGGCTTCGGATTCCATCGGAACTCCGAAGTTAAGTGAGTTTGGGCTAGAGCAATCCCATGATGGGTAACCCATTGGAAAGTTGCTCGTGAGTTCCCATAAACAAAACCGTGAGGGTGTGGCCCAAAGTGGACAATATCGTGCTACGGCGGAAGAGGTCCGGGATGTGACAGAATGGTATTAGAGCCACTCTGCCGTTCGGTACGGATGTGCCGGTGAGGATGCCGGGTTCCCTTTAAGTAGGGTGGATTATGACATCCCACATCGACCAATGAAGAGGGAGTGATGTGCCTTATATGTACATGCCCACCTCCAATTAACACGAGGCTTTTTGGGAGCTCACTAACTTCAGATTCCATCGGAACTCCGAAGTTAAGCGAGTTTGGGCTAGAGCAATCCCAAGATGGGTGACCCATTGGGAAGTTGCTCGTGAGTTCCCAGAAACAAAACCGTGAGGGTGTGGCCCAAAGCGGACAATATCGTGCTACGGCGGAGGAGGTCCGGGATGTGACATCAACAATTATGTGTACATTGCATCACGATATCTCTAATATTGGTACGTAGGTTCCACCAATAAAAGTAAGTCTCATTCTTATTAGAAAAGCGAGTACAATGTGGTAAACAAAATATAATCTCTATTTAAATTTGTTTAAGTTGTTTGATCTTGAAGAAGTTGGGGTTTCACTATAAAATCAATTGACAATATGGGCAAAAGCTCAATTACTTATAAGCACATGAAAGGTCCCTTTTTTCCCCGATGTGGGATTAATACTCTCAACACGTCCCCTCACGAGTGACAAGTTTTCAAGCCTAGCATGTGGATAGCACAAATCATATGGCGTGGAGCACATGTGGCCGTTGGGCTTCACACGTAGGACAACTTGCTCTGATACCATGAAAAAGTTGGGGTTCCACCATAAAACCAATTGTCAACATGAATAGTCTAATTACTTATAAACACATACAAAATCTCTTATTTCCCCGACATGAGATTAATACTCTCAACGGATCTTATCACCAATTGTGGTACGCAAGCATGCATGGAGATACCCAAAAAAGAAAATAGAAAGACAAAATCTCTCGTACAAAAGATTGATAATTTTTTGAAACCCTAATAACCAGATTTATTTGAATGCTATTACATCATATTGATGCTCACTCGACTATCACGTTGATACATAAATTATTATGAAGGCTAGCTAGGACCTTTAGTTCCAGCAATCATGTAGAGACATGGGACGCGCGTCTAATTAAGATGTTTGATATTGCAGTATTTGTTGGAGCAGTGACCCACGCAGCTTCCCATTTTGGATTCGTCTGCCATGAAAAAACACAAAAAAAGTACATAAGAATGGAAAATAATGAAAAAATGGAAACTTTGAAAAGGAAACTGATTTCCGCACATCATTTTTCTCCACACATGCACATATCTTATTACTTTTTAGTTGAATTGAACAAATTAAAGGATAATTAAGTGACATAAACAAACAGGAACATGCATAAAAACCGTGTCTAAAAATCATTCTCTTTAATAAAAAAAATAAAAATATGACTTTAGCCCATGAAACTCAAGTTTCCTTACATAAAACCCAACATGGTTTTTTTACCTGAATAAAACCCAGTTACTAGGCTCCACATAAGCAAATTCATTAATTCTGTTGACTTTACACATTTTGTATTTTTTGAATGCCTAAAATAACCCTAATTACAATTTTAACGTATACAATTAATTGTATGCAAATTTGAAGAGAGGGATTAAAGATTCTAAAAAAATGCATTAATTTTAAATTCATTGCATATTATAACAAATTGGAGATTAATGCTTCTAGCGAAAAAAAAAATAAAAACATAAAAGAAGCATTAATGTTGTACTTTCCTTAAGACTTCGTAATTGTTTTCAAATTTGTATAAAATTAGGCCATTTTAATTTAATTTTTCCATTTTCTTGCCAAATGAAAATCTAAAGGGGCACTATAAAATAATTTACATAAAAATATAAGAAAATTATTTGGACACATGTATTAATAATAAAATGTGCCCAGTATATGTAATAATACATGCAAAATAATTTACCTACAAAATAAACGAATGTTATTTGATTCAAAATTAATTTACCTATAATTTATATAACAATATAGGTAAATTATTTGCACATATATATTAATAATAAAATGTGCCCAATATATGTAATATTAATGCATTCAAAATAATTTACCTACAAAATAAAGAAATGTTATTTGATTAAAAAATAATGTATCTACTTACTTTTTGTTTATGAATTTAATTTACCTTTTTTTTTTGGTACAAAAATAATGTATCTACAATATAATTTGTACAAATATAATTTACCTATTGTTTAATTTTTATACAAGATAATGTATCTATTGTTTTGTTTTAATGGAGATAATTTGTCTTTGGTTTAATTTTTAGGAAAAAACTTACCCACCGTCCAACTTTACCAAAATAATGTATCTATTATTTTAAGAATATAATCTACTATTTCATGTTTTACTATTATATATATGTGTGTGTGTGTGTGTGTTCATAGAATAATTTACCTAAAAAAAGATGTAGTAAGTTGTAAATAATTTATAATATATTTGTATTAGAGTCATTGTAAGACAAATAAAAAAAACTATAAAACGTTAATTAGGAGAACTAGTTAGATTTTAATGCCCTATCAATTCAAAATTGAATAATAGTTAACTAATAATGAATGTGTGTGAGAAACGGTTATAGAATGTTGTGGTATAAGTTGTAAATAACTTATTATAGTAGGTTACTTATTTTCTTACGTGGCAATCTATTTAAATTTTGAGTCTTTTTTGAAAGTTTAAACATATGTGGGTTTTTGTAAGAGAAATATAAGTTGTAGGGGTCTATATCTAAAAAACCCTAATAAAAAACTAAATTGTAGTCATGTTGAAGATGTATAGCTCATCTTTTTCACTTTTAGAATTTTAACCATACGAAGGCGCTTCAAGCATAGAAGATCGAGCGTTGCTGGAGGTAGAAATCTTTAACGTCTAAAGGAAAAAAAACGAGTATGCATGAAAAGAGAGGGCACGTACCATTTTTATATTTGGAACATTGGTGAAGTGAACAACCCAGTCTGCAGTACTGAATAACCTGATCCACAAGACTTTGAGGCTGAACATTTCCACACTTCTTTTGACATTGTTCGATACATTCTGCAGTTGGAGGCAAACCACAGCCGCCGTAGCATCGTTGACGACATTTTTCGTTTGCGACGGCATGCTCAGTGACTAGCAGAAAAATCATCATCATCACCACCACAGAGCTTGTACGGACGGCACCAACATTCGACTTCATTTTTGAAAACTTAACCTAATTACTCTGCAAAAAACAGTTTCTGAAATTCCAGGAGGCCAGGGATACCTTTTTATAGGGTCTCATTGTTCTTGAGTCGTTGTAATTCTTATCCCATTCAAGTATATAAGGAAACTACATATAATTAGAAATGGACAGATTTCAATTTCATTCATGTACCTATATATACGTTTGTTTGTTATCTCCAGATTAGGTATAAATAACAGACTGTATTTATGTTTGTATATTGAATTCTTTTTTTAGTGAAATGTATTTAACAGGTTATTAAAAATGTTCAAAATTTGTTGGTATGACAAAAGAAGATCGAGAAATGGCTGGCACACTCTTTATTTTTATTTTTTTTTCCCCTTTTAACATATCGCTGTTTTTTTCCTAATGGATGCAAATTTTGAGTAAACCACACAAGGTAGGTCAAGGAGTATCTCGTAATAATTAAGTATTAAACTCAATCAATTGTATAAATCAAATTTAAAATCTCTTACTTGTAAATAAAAAAAGAACACCACCGCTACATAGTGTTAGTAGCAACGTCAATCATCTTTTCTTTAAAATAATTGGTTGTGGGCCTGAACAAATTTAACAGCCGTTCTGCCCTACTAACTATATATAACTTATATGAAATCGTAAAAATATTTGGTTGTTTGTAGCAAGAGAAATTATGGGCTTGAAAAATTTAACAGTCGTGTCTGTCATACTAACAATATAGAGAAACTTACATGAAATCGAAACGGGTTCATAAAACTAATCACGGTACCCCAACTTCAATCACACTTGTGTTTGTGTTTTGTTTCAGCATGGCGTCACACTACTGAGGAATTTCCTTGTCCTAGGACATCAGATATGTGGTATATAACCTTATAGTCATGGAATCGTATAAACCAATGATTTTCATCGCAAATCACAATCCCAGCCACTAACATTTCTAAGCCAACATGAACCAATAAAACCAAACTCAAACTTATTCCCACGTGGCAGCAATCTACAGGTCCACCTTGTTTATCCAAACACTACCCATCAAAAGCCACACATCCTCCCCCCTCCCCCCACCACATATAACATTCAAGTTTGAGTTCATCCCATGCAAAAAACCATACTCTTAGCTAAAATAAAATACATACAACTCGCATCAACGAACTTTCAAAATATTTACATATTCTTTTGGAGTCCAAAATTCCAGAAAATGGGTTGTGCCTCCTCGAAACTAATAGAGGCAGCAGCCGTAGATTACAAGCCAGCACCGGCAAGCTATGCCGTCTTCGACATCAACGCCATCCAAGAGCCCTGGCTCGTATTCGACAATACGACGTCGCAGGAGCAGGAGCAGCAAAGCCACGAAAAGCCCGCGCACATGCCCGCCCAAATCCTCGACAAGCTCAAGTCGTTCGAAAACGAAGCTGAGGCATCCCCTCACACGTGGGACGAGGTCAGCAAGGCCTTAGAGGACTTGAAGCCCAATCTCAGGCCCAAACCCAAGTCTGAGCCCGATACCCAGCCCGAACCAAGCCCATCACCGGCCCAGAACGAACCGGCTAGCAGGAAGCCGCGCAAGAGCGCGTCCTTCCACACGCTCGAAGAGCTCGACGCGAGACACACGGCGAAGCCGACTGAGTTGAAAAAGAGCGAGTCGATGAGGTCCCCGTGGAAAAGACCCGCCCCCGCTGAGCCGACCCGATTCGAGTCACGAGTTGACGCGGCGGCGACTCAGTCGACGTTGACGGTCATCAAGCCGGTGAGGGATAATATGTTTATAATGAGGGACAGGCTGGAGAGAGAGAAAGAGGGCAAGCTGGCGGCTTACGATAGGATGATGATGACCAGGCGGGACCCACTGAGCGAGTACCCGGAGAAGTGTCCTCCCGGCGGGGCGGATTCTGTGGTGGTGTACACGACGTCGTTGAGGGGCGTGCGGCGGACGTTCGAGGATTGCAGTAAGGTGAGGGGGATTATGGAGGGGCACAGGATTGTGTACGACGAGCGTGACGTGGCGCTGCACGGGGAGTTTTTGGGTGAGCTGAAGGGATTGCTGGGTGGGGAGAGTAGTGGCAGTGATAGTAATAACGTGAGCGTGCCGAGGGTGTTTGTGAAGGGGAGGTATATTGGGGGAGTGGATGAGGTGGTGGAGTTGAATGAGTCGGGCGTATTAGGGAGGATGTTGAAGTTGGCACGTGTGGAGAGAGGGGTGGGATGGAAAGCGTGCGAGGGGTGTGGTGGGGCCAGGTTTGTGCCGTGCATGGAGTGTGGCGGAAGTTGTAAGGTGGTGGTTGGGGATAAGAGGGAGAGGTGCCCCAAGTGTAATGAGAATGGTTTGATGCACTGCGTGGCTTGTTGGTCATCATAGTCTAATTTCAATTGGGTTTGAAATGAGAAAAACTTACTTATAATGGGAATTTTGGCGGTGATCAATCATATACGATTCGATAATTTTATGTGGTATTGGCGTAATGCTTGATTGGAAGATATAACCATAGTGTTATTTCTGTTGCAATTCTCGTTTGCGTATTGTTGTATATTGTTGGGGTTTGAACTATATTTTTATACTAATGATGTCTTCAGTGTTTAATGGTGTTTAGAAATATACAGTTTTCCCAAAATGTATTTGTAAACTATGGCAAAACAGAAAAGGAAAAAGATAATGATTTATTTGTAGGTAGATGGATTGAAGAATGTAAAAAAAGTTCAAAGTAGAACAAAAAAACAATACAAAAATGTATAAAATAAGAGAGGGCCCAACCGGGTTCGAACCGGTGACCTCTTGATCTGCAGTCAAATGCTCTACCACTGAGCTATGGACCCTTGTGCTGTCTGTTCCAAATAATTTTATTTAAACAGCAAAACCCCGAATGACCTATTGTTGCGTCTAACGAGAGAAAAAGAGATAAGATAGTGACGAGTGCGATCATGAGCACCAAAGAAATGGACAGTCTTCCAATTTGTAGCAAACTGTTCCAAAAATCCATGACAAAATTCAAAGTCTTAAACGTGAAGTTGTAGCTAAGAATTCATATAATACGATAATAATTAATGACACAATATAGTGCATTTTTAAATGACCGACTCGTGTAATATAATGTTTAAAAAACATCTTATTCAATAAATAAAATGATCGATCATGTGAAACAATCAAACATTCTGGAGGTTCAACTTCAAGCTAGCCCACCCTTTTAGACTTTGGAATCTGGATTATCAACTATCAATCGATATATCCAAGCCAATTCAATCGTTTGTGTCACGTTTGGGAGTCAATATTTTTGAGTTTCTAGAGCAGAGACTAGAGAGCCAGTCAATAGTTAATGAATTAAGTACAAAAATATTCTTAATTAACCATTTTTTTATTTCAGTTGCTATCATAGTAACGTTAACGTTACCGACTAAAGAAAAGGTAAGGATTCAGGAATAAAGAAGGACAGTGGGATAAGATGGGGAGAGAACACCGACCCTTTTGAGCTGCAGATGGCCTAACTAGCAACTACCCCTTAAGTTAAGGTTCTTTTGCAAGCAACCCATTTCTTTTTACTAAGTCACGAGATGAGCGAGATAAAAATACGTACATTATTATATAAAATTCATAATAGATAAGTTTTCTCTATGAATTCACTAGTATAAAGATACATCACATGAACTACTTTAAGTGACACTATTCAGCGAAAGAAAACAGCATCTAAAGCCACTAATCAGTAATCCATCACAAGTCACTCATGCATCAATAACCAACATTAGTGGTATACATAGTGAGATGACTATAAATAACTGTATATAAATCCCTAACAATTAATAAGCACGATTATCTTCTGCTCAGTGTCAGAAGATCAAGGAAGTTGGTGATCACCTATCAAAACTGGGGTGAGCTAAACTCTGAAGCCAAATTTTACTAGTAGAAAAAAAAATTTTAAATTTCAACAGTCTCATTTGTTTTAAAATTTTATATAACCTGTTAATAACTATATAAATAAATATTAAAAAAAACTCAAAGGTACAAGTAAAATTATTATCAAGAATGAAAAAAATTTATTTAAGTTCACAATTTCAATCTTTAATTTCTTCTAATAGATTCATCAAAATAACATATTCATAGCGAAACTATTATCGTCAATGTACATATTAAGAGAAAGAAGAGGAAAAAAAATAGAAATTACAAGAGAAAACATAACACACAGGAGAAGAAAAGAATCTGTACTGAAAAACAAAGAAAAAAAGAAGAATGGAGCCAAAATGAAAAAAAAAAGTTAGCGCGTACTATGGAACTCATTACAATCATGTGAAATACCTTTTATTTTTTTTCCCAATAAGAACTACTTTTTTTCTTTATTTTTGGGATTTAATGAGATTGGGCATGTAGATAATTGGCTCTTGGGTGGACTAATTGAGCTATTACACAAGAGTAACAGTTGAGGGAGGAAGTTTTCAGATGGGCTGAAGTCTACTTTAGCATTAACAATGCAGTAACACACGTGTTTTGATAATCCAAGTTCTTTGCATCCGCCATATATTATTATTGTAATCTCATACACCTCCTATTCCATAGTAAATATTCGGTTCTCATCATCTGTACTTGCTTATACATTACAAAAGAAGAACAAAAAGGCCAAAAGCATAAATTATAATGAGCCTCCTGCAAAGAAAGGATTATACATATTTATATATTTACACACTGTATATATATATATATATATTCACCGTCTTCTGATTGATTCTTATCAAACACTTCTCAGATTCTCAACGCACTAAATATACATATATATTTGGTGCCAAGTAATAAGCCCTATGCTTCGCTATTCTCTCCTTCTTCACTAACTTGTATGCTGTATTTTCTGTACGGCCTCTATATTTTGTTGTTGTTCAAGGGTTTTGGTCAGCAAATATATCCAACAGAGACAGGGCCTGCAGAATTTACAAACATACATTAGACATAGAGTACTGGCTATATAACCCTAGAACGACAATATGTGGAAGCAATTTTTAGTACAACCATAAACACCACGTTGTGCTACTAATCCAAGTATAAATCACCGCCCACTAACATGAGTTACATGTTATAGCACGTGAATTAGTAACACTGAGTGCTACAGTCACAAACAAAAGCATATCCAAATGTAGAGTAACGGGCTTCAGTTATGGGGGCATTACCTCAGGTACGCTAAGTTCAAGTCGGAATTTAGGGCCGTCGTAGTGGTGAAGAATAGGCCTGAATGAGTCCTCTTCGAGTGGCTCACAGACTTTTCGGGTAAAAACTCGAACCTGAGCCGGGAAACGCGACTCCCCGGGACACTTCTTGTCCTCCCAGGCCGACGGATCAAAGTTGGTCCCTCCAAAACTTGCAGCCTAATTAAGCATTTACACACAAGAAAGGTTAGGTTTTAGCAATATTAGGTAACCTAGTAGTTGGTATTTTTTCCAAATAAAGAATCAAAAGTTGAATAGAACAAGTAAATTCCACTCCTACTACTTCTAAAAATAGAATAAAAGTCTAATGGACAGATGTCAGCAGGAGAGAAATACAAACCTCAAAAATTCCATGGAGTTGGTGGGTGGAGTAGTTGTAGAGGAAAAGGGGCAACCCTGGAGTTATCGCCCTCACTGAATCACGATAACGTGGAGGCAAGCCTGCAAAATCACAATATTAATATCAATTAATCAAAATTAACAATTCAATCCTACCAAAAAACTTAACAAAAAAAAAAGACTCCACATAAATCAGTTCTTAAAAAAAGCTCTTTCAAGCCCAAAATATTTAAATTACTTCATGTATTTCTCACTACTAACACATGTTCCAACTAACTTATATTCTAAAGCATTCTAATTTTATTCGATATTCTATACTATTCTAATTTTATTTTGATATTCTAAACTATTCTAATTTTTTAGGAAAAAACATTCGAACTAGATGCAAAGTATGGTCACACTGTCCTGGACTAACCCTAGCTAACACTATTTTTGGATACAAACCCTAGCTAATAATAATTTAGAAAGTAAAAAATACTTTTTTTTGGGTAGAAAAATAAAAAAGAACACCAAATATTTGTTATGCTACAATTAATTGAGTAAAAAATATGATGGTAAAAAATTAATAAAAATTAGAGGGGAAGGGCATACCAAAAAGCTGCCTCTTGAGATTCTCTTGCATGGTATCATTGTTGCAGACAAATATATATCCACCAATGGTTTCATTTCTGGGCAGAGACTCAGCCGGCGGCAGCGTCTTAAACCTCTTATCCACGCCGCTCTTGCTATCCTTGTTATTGTCATCGCCGCCGCTGCCGGATTTCTTCTTACCGGGATTGCTGTTATTGTTGTTCTTCTTCCCAATTTTCCCGCCATGAATCTGATCGTCCTCGTGAGCCTTGTTCTTGTACGGCTTCAAATTCATGACATTGTTGTTGTGAATTGCAGGCTTGGAGTAAATCCCCTTGTTGAAACCGCCGTTGAGACCAACGGCGCTATTCTGCGACACGGCGCCGCCGCCGAGTTTCCACCCGTCGTTAAAAGCGTTGTTGAAGTCAGATGCTTTTGGCTTGAAGCTGTTCCACCTGCTGTCGTTGAATCCATTGTTCAATTCCGAAGCTTTCGGCTTGAAGCTGTTCCAGCCGTCGTTGGAACTGCCGTTCGCGTCGGAAAACGCTGCTTTCGGCTTCAGATTGTCGACCCACGAGTCGTTGAACCCGTTGAAATCGGACCCTTTTGGAGTCAAATTAACGATTGGACTCACTTCGCCGCCGACCTTTATATCGAAATTCTTCCTCTCATCGGGCCTCTTGCTGTACGAATTGCTCCAAATCGAATCGTTGATGTTCAGATTTGCAAAATTGGAGCCTTGAACTCGAAGCTGGTCGCTGAACTGCCAAAACGACTGGTTGTTGTTCTCCATTTTTGTATCAAAATTCGATTGAAAAACTACAAATCGCGATCTGGGTTTTTGAGAAAACTGAAAAATTCGATCTGGGTTTTTGAAAGATTCCAATTTTATGCAGTGTGCGCGGAGATTCAGAAGACTGAGTAGATAGAAAAACAGAGAGAAATAACAGGGGAGATGAGAGAAGTGGGTGTGGAGTGGATTGTTAAATAAAGGGGATAATTTATTTACTATTGGGATCGTGAGAGAAGGAAATTTCTAAGAAAGGGACAAAGGGGTTTGAAGATTGCGTGTTGATTTGTCAAAGGAAGAAATATACAAGTATTTTTTTTATTAACTTTTTTGGAGGGAAATTGGAAAAAAATCACAAAATTAATTTCTTTTTTTATTTGAGATTATTAAGTTTGAGCTAAAAAAGGAGAGGTGATGAAGTGATGTGATGACAGCATGAACGCGTTGAGACGTGGGAGGTGAGGTGGCGGATGGAGAGGAGGAGAGAGAAAGTGAGGAGTGAGAGAGACGAGGAGAGAGAGGTGGTGTTTGAGAGTGGAGGGGGGTCGGATTTGGTGGCGGTTTCTAGAAGGTGTAGGAGGTTCGGTGGAGTTTGGGAGAGTTCACACTTATGAAGTTGTATTTTTGCTTAGGAGCTAAGACTTGGACAAAAAGGAAAGTCGACAAGGAGGACGCGTATTAGTGTGAGTATGTATTAATGTAAGTGTGACTTGGCCATGGGGCACACGACTAAATCAAGTCTCTACACGTGAAGCGTTTCATTTGGAGCTAAGATATGCTGCGTTGTCATCATATTATATGCTTACCAATGTGTATTATTTAGAAATTTTTATGTTGTTTCGGAGCATAGGATATTTTGACACTTTTAACGATTAGATCTTTAGTTAAAAAAATATAAATAGAAGATGTAACAATTTTAAAGTACAAGATATGTTATGCTTCAGAGTACCATAAAATTTGTTTATACTTCTCCTAATAAATAATATTTATTGTTCATTAATATTAGAATGAAAGTGATATTCATATTTCTTTTTTCTATCCTTGTACTCCTTCGTTTGTTTATGTCTATTAATTCTGCTTTGATCGCCATAACCCAAAGATTAGAAAAAAGAAAGAAATGCATGAGATTAAAAGAGAAATATGAAAATTACTTCCCATATTAGAAGCATGCATGCTAAAGTATAATGCTAATTTCATTGGAGGATTCCATATATTTGCTAATTTCACATAATGTAAAGACAAGGAAGTGCACGAAGTTTGCAGTTCCCCAAATTAAGAGCATTCACTTTACATATATTCTTGTTTTTAGGCAAAAATTTGAGAATGAAGGGGAGGAAATGGGGATGAACAATCCTCTTCGGATGATACCTTGTGGGCCTGGATTGTGGGTCTTGTGGCCCTGATTAGGGTAATGAATCTGTCTAAAGTTAATTAGTGAAAAAGCCCACTACTCCTCAATTACCAAGTCAGCCTTCTTTTAAGAAGGAAATTCATTTTAAAGGGTTCTTCTTTAAAATTAACTTAACTCACCATTTTGGTCATTTAATTTGAAAATCGGTTAATTTCGTATTTGAAATTGACATAAGTCATCAATTTAGTCATTGTTGTTCAATTCCGTAAAAAATTTCGTTGGATTGTTGATGTGGCATGATGTGAGGACCACAAAATCACTCATTAAACAAAGAAAATCAATTTTAACTAATTTTAAATTTTAAAAACTAATAAATTGACGATTTTTTTATTATCTTTATGACATCTTATTATTGGTTATATGAGCTTTATGTGTGCAACGTCAACACTCTAACAGAAAATTTAACAGAATTGGAAGGCAAAGACTAAATTGATGGGCTAGGTCAATTTCAGAGATGAAATTGATCAATTTTCAAATTAATGAACCAAAATGATAAGTTAGATCAAGTTCAGAAATCATTTAAAAATTAAAAAAGAATTTTAGAATAAAAAAAGGAACATGTTACGTGTCCAATTTTGGCAAATAATTAAACTCAAATTAGGTGGATATTAGTATAACAACATTCACCCAGAATATCTATAGTTTGATGGACCTACTAATTCTGATTATTCTCGTCACTTCACACGAGCCTTTGATTAGCAACCGAATATTCTTGCGTTATTTTTTCTAACATTCCTTGCTTGATAAAACGACTTAAACTTTAGTCTATACACATGTATATTTATATAAAAAATTAATAAACAAAATTCTGTCGACTATGTTTTCAAACTTCAAATGTTACATCTCGTTCCGGAAAATAATATTATTTTATTTCCGAAAGTGTGAAATGGCGGATTTGCCCTTGGTTGACCTTTCGGTTGACTTTTGCATCGTAACTCGTATGATGTTTCCATTTGTATTTTCTTGTCGTGCTCGTCGTTACGAATGCGTAGACGCGAGCGGGACGTCGTTCGGACTCCGAATGAATATTTTATGGGCGTTGATTTTCGACGTGTCCCGTAATTCAAATTTGGACAGTTTGGTGGTTGGGCTGGGGCCCAATACCCCTGTTGGCCCATGTGGCCTTGTCCCCTGTCTGCTGACTCTTGTCCCTCATCTCTCTCCCGTGTTCTCTCTTTTCTCTGCAAACACACAAACCTCCCTTTTCTTCTCAACACACCCGTGACCTCTTCTCCCTCTCACCGAGCCATTTCCATGGCCAAATGATTTTGCAGACCAAATCATCATCTTTGTCACTCTCAAACCACCCAGACAGAACCCAGAAAACCGAGACTAGCCTCGGACTTGAATTCCTTAGAACTCTGGCGAAGCCCCCGTGCTTTTCCGTCGAGTTCCTAAGTGAAATCGACCTCGATGGCCCTCGATCTAGCCACCATTCGACTCCTAGAGGTCCCAAGGACTGGAATCAAGCTCGGCATGGCTTAAAATGGCCTGGGATCACTGTTCTGGAATCGGCCTTCTTGCACCTGTGGCTTCCCTTCAAATTTCAGGCCATTTCTGGCCAGTTTTTGGCCCCCAAAATAGTAAAATATTATTCTCCTCACTTCTAGCTTCATTTTGGTACTTGAATCGTCCAATTTGGCCTTGAAATGAAGAAGTTATGAAGCTCTGAAATTTTCCAGAATTTTCGGCCAAAATTTTCCAGATTCCGGCGACAGCGGCCGGCGACGCCGCCGATGACCGGAAAAAGGTCAAGGGTGACCGGCGCTGACGTCAGCAAGCCGGTTCAGACCGGTCCTGCTGATGTCAGCAAACTGGTTCAGACTTGATTGGACCGGAATATTCTAAGGAATATTCCGTCCGTTAACTTTAACGGCGTTAACGGAATATTCTAATGCCGTTAGAATATTCCGTTAACTGTAACGGCACAGTAACGGCGCGTGGCCGCGCGTGGCAGCGCGTGGCAGCGCGTGAAGGAGCATGTGACCTCACAGCCGCGCGTGGCGGCGCGTGAGGCCAAATGGCAGCGTGTGGCAGCGCATGCGGCGGCCCACGGCTGTGGTTTTGGGGTTTCCGACCCCGTAACTCCGTTTTCGGGTTTCCGAATGCCGTTTTATTCGTATTTTCGAATACTTTATTAATCTTTGGTGTTCTAAAATAGGTTTTGGCGACCTGTGGCTTTCGGAGGGCGTACGTTTGGGCTTTCCGGCAAAGGTTTATGTGAGTGGGCCCTTTCCCTATATTAATTAAATGTGTTTTATGTTTGGGAAATTATATTTGGTTTATGCCTACATTATATTGTGGTTTTAAATGGATATTTATCTCGTATTTTAGTAGACCTCGTATTATTGTGGTATTTACTTGGTTTACTAGCTTGGCTCGGTATTTTTGTTGGGCCTTGAAAATTAATGTACTTTTGCCTATACCTTAAACTTGGTATTTATACCGTATTTTGGTGAACTTCGTACTATTTTATACTAGGCTTGCTAGTATCGAACCGGACCTATTTTAGGGGGTTTTGGGGAAAATTATTATTATATTGCCTACTTGTGAAGTTGAGGTTTTTATACCTATTTGGCGGGCTTTGGGCCGTCTTTTAGTAAATCTTGGACTTAGTACCCTTGAGGTATAAACTTGGTATTTTACGTATTTTGGTATATATTGGTATTCCGGGTACGGCATCCGTGAATACCTTATTATACGACTATTTTGAGATTTGTCTCATAAAGGAAATTATCCCACCTGATTTTAATTAGAAATATTTACGTGGTATGTTTTCACACGCTCAACTAGGAATGCTTACACGGTGTCAGTAGTACTGTCCGGGGCCAGGACCAGCTTCACGTGGTTGTTCACACGCACCGATACGCTCGCTTGGATCCATAGCAGGTGCCAGCCTGTTCTAGGTCGCCTTGGCGACTCGAACTCGTTGTGATGCGCATAGCGCTAGCTTCACGTGATTGGAGTACAGGAGCGTACCCTTATTCATACACCCAGCCTGTTCATGACAGAATACATTTGCATGAACTCGTGTGTCTGTCAAACCTAACGAGCGTTCACCCTATGTTTTATATTGTGATTTTATTACTAGATTTCACTGATGCCACGAAGGCTTTTAGTTGATTTACGGATTTCCCGTATATTCTTATTTTATGAACTTTCGGGTAAAGTATTTTATACCGAACGGTGGCTTTCAGCCCGTTTCGGACGGTAAGTATATTTCCGCACTTGCCTTGATTTTCTACCTACTATTGTAGTATGTTTTCTGAAATGGTTTCCCGAAACTATTATTTGATTTTGACGGCGAGGGGTTAATATTTTCAGAAAGGAAAGGTTTTTACAAAATAACTATTTATGGCGCACTCACCCTTCTGTTTTGCGCCCCTCCAAGTTTAGTGGCTTGGAGATGTCGATGTCGAGGCGGTGGTATGACAAGTTTATTAATTTCTTAGTACTTGTAGATACTCTGTATTCTGTACTTTGTACAACTGTTGTTGTATTAATTCTTTCCGCCTGTGCAACTTGTGTACACTCTGATCTTTAATTCATTCAATTGTTCAATTTATCTCTTATTTTCTTCAAATTGGCTTTCGTCACCCTACGTGGTGTCGGCCAGCACATCCGACTTTTGGGTGTCCACGTGTACATCCGGGTCGGGATGTGTCATCAAATTATTAATATCATGAAAAAAATTTGTGTAGGATGTCCGTTCTTTATTGATAATAAGTTCATATATTTTGTTGGCTATCAATGATAATATGGACACATTATTAATAACATGTGTGAAAGTCCGTTCTTCATTAAAAGAACGACTTCAGTCAATAGTCAAACTCTTGCTTATAAAGCCCATAGATAAGAGTTCTTCCTAAGCCATCTCTCTAATACAAATGTAAATGAGATTTGGGATCAAAACATTAGGTTTCTTCTCTTGAATATGCCGGAACAAGACGACTCATTTGCAATGTCTCGCAAAATAAAGAGATATGAGTATTGTATTGTTAGGCCGAATGAAAAAACTAAGCGACTAAAGTTAAAAGTTATGTGAGTTGTGGAACCGGACCGCCATATAAAAAGAGAGAAGGACTCAAAGAAAATTTTAGTTCAAGCATTATGAGGTGAAAAATATAGGTCTCTACTCACAAGTTAGACATAATTAGGATAGCAACTTATATGAAATGAGTTTGTTGTCACAATGGTGTCCCGATCCAAGAGGGCATTGTCATATGAATAAAAATTTACATAGAGCAATACATTATTAAATCAGAGACGTCACATAATAATGAATATGTTTCATGTAAGTCGTTCTTCACATTTAATTTTAAATCTCTTAATATGAGGGTTGGGGTCAAAATTTGGAGTTTGGAGATGGCCTTATGTTTTTTAATCTTAGTTATAACCTATAAACATGCAGACCTACACAATGACCTACCAATAAGATTGTATCTAGTGATGTGTCCTTGCTTTTATGTCGATGTGTTGATGATGACAGTAACAGATATTTATCAACTAATCAAATGTTGTAAGGACTGTTGAGAGCACTAAGCAAGTCGGTAGTTGAAAACGAAAGTGTTGAAATATTAGCAGATCCAACCGCCAACAACATTCCGGCCCTTAATTTTGGTCCAAAATCTGCATAGGTGGAAGAAAGAAGGGTCCAGTGAGATTTTGAATTGGATCTGCATTGAACCGGGCCCGGCTCACTGAAGTCGAGTCAGTTCGAGAGAAAAGAAAATAAAGGATTAAGCGGAAAAAGGAAAGTGGCTTCGCCCGGGTTCGAACCGGAGACCTTCAGTGTGTTAGACTGACGTGATAACCAACTACACCACGAAACCGTTGTTAGCTAGTTGCTTAATACTTCTATATAACCCAAAGTAGCAGTAGAGAGGCCTCTACCTGGGCCTGAGACAATTGGCAGGTTGTTAGGATTTCATTTGCTTGTTTACAGTTGGACGTTAGAATTGTACATGACAATTTGAGTAGAAAAAAAATTCCAAATTTTTAAATTCATCTCATGGAATATTATGCGTTCAAATGAGATATTCTTCGATGAGTAAACTGCTGTTTGACCTCCTGAACTATCACCTTAGTTGAAATTGACCCCCTAAACTATTTTTTTGGTAAATTAACCCCTTAACTTTTTTTAAATTACTAAATTTACCCTATCGTTAGATTCCATCCAATTTTCTGTTAATTCGTCAGTATGTCAGCTAAAGCTACCAATTAAAATACAACACGTGTACATAAAATAATTTAAAAACTTATAAAACAAAACATTCCAAAAGCAATTTTCCCTTTTTTAAAACCAATTTATGTTACCCCCGCTTCTCCCCCTCTCTCTCACTCAACCATAAACAGGTTATTAGGGGTTTTTTTTTCAATTAAATTTTTTATAATTTTTTTTGTTGGAAAACTTTTTTTAATTAAAAATATTATAAGTTTGGAATTTAAAATGGTAAAAATATATTTAATTATTTATGATTCTATGTGTTCACAAGTTTTTAATTATTCAAGTCCATGTGTCCTATATTTATTGGTTGTTTTGGGTGACATGTAAGAATAAATGATGGAAAGATTAATTTGCCCTTCAATTTGACGGAAATGTGGATGGAGTCTAACAGTAAGGGGTAAATTGGCAACTTTTCAAAAGTTTAGGGGGTCAATTTATCAAAAAAATAGTTCATAGGGTCAATTTCAACTAGGGTGATAGTTTAGGAGGTCAAACGGTAGTTTACCTTTCTTGAATATATAATCAGTTATGACTCTTGCTCTAACAATATTTTTACTTCTGTTAAGGCCTAAAAAATTCATGCAAAGCCCAAAAAGATTGAAGGCCCAAATGTTCTATACAGTCATACGGTTTTATGCTAATCCTAATTTTATTATTTTATTATACATATTTATCTAAAAGATTAATAGTAAGCAAGCTTTTACCTAAGTTTAATTAATTATCACGTCATACCAAACAAGGAAACATATCAAGCCATGCCAAGCACATTCTTTTAAACCCAACACCTACCAAGCTCACATGGACCCAAGACATGTGGTTTCACAGGGCTTGCTTGAAGGGTTGAGGTGTGGAAGGTTATGGAGGTCCACAAGTCCCATGGAAACTCTTCGATAATAGAGACTTTGGTCTACTTGGGAGCACCAAAGTCCAAGCCTATTGCTTGAAGTATTCCCAGGCTGGGTAAGCAAATGAGATAATTCCCAATACTCTATTTTAGTCGTGCACTACTCTACAACAACCTATACACCCAAGACATATATATTCTCTTTTCCTACACCAAGACATATGTTTTATGTGAACCTATTCCTGCACCAAGACATATGTTTCCCGTGAACATATTCCTACACCATGTTATCTCATTATTTCCCTGGACCAAGATATGTTTCCCGTGAAACTATTCATGTTGCAACCCATCTCACTCTTTTATCCATAGGATACTAAGAAGATTTCATTCCACCCTTTTAGCCGTTGGAAATAAGCCATTTCCGGTGCCTCCTATTATCCACAGGAAATAAGAAGATTCCAATCCATCCATTTACCCACCGGAAACAAGTGGTTTCCGGCACACCATTTTGCCCAGCAGAAATAAGAGAAAGTTTTCACCCTCTATAAAAGCAAGCCATTATCATATGGAGGGGGGGCTGGAGCTGCAAGCAAAAGAGGAAAACCTTACTCCCAGCTCCTGGAAATCTCTTTTTAATCTACTGCAAGCTTCTTGCACTAGCCACATGCTTAGCCTCAAGCTTTTCACTCTCCTGCTTCCAATTGTTTCCTTTCCATCCACTGTAAAAAACACCAAATCTATAAGCCAAACCTTAAGTTCCTCATTTTCCTACACATGAATCCAAACACCATGACTAACTCATTCACCACCAAAATCTCTTAGAAACCATCACGCTAAACTTAAGCCTAATTAACACCAAATATCATCTCACTTGCTAAACGTGTGGATCTTTAGCTCTCACACTTCAAGCTCTCATGCCAAGCCTTTTTTCAACGATAACTCGTCACTTCAATAGCCCCGGAAGAACTTCAACAGCCCCCGAAAGAAGAACTTCAACAGCCCTTGGAAGAAGAACTTCAACAGCCCCCGGAAGAAGAACTTCAACAGCCCCGGGAGAAGAACTTTGATAACTACGGGAAGCATTTCAAAAAGCCACCGGAAGAACTTTGATAGCCGAGGGAAGCACTTCAAAGCCGCTGGAAATACTTTGTCATCGCTAGAAACATTCAACGTAACATCAAATCAAACACTTAGGAGCTGCTGGAAGAACAACAAAGTATTCCTTAGGACTCTCTTCTCCTTCGGGATGCTTTGGGCCTAGTTCTCGCTAACTCATAAATGGGGCGCAACGGTTTCGTCAACCTATTTACAACACAAACCCAGTAAAGCCTTCCAACAAAAAAGACCCCAACAACTTCTAACCAAGCCTTTAAGTAGAACTATAAAATGGGCCGGGCCGGACCTGAGAAGTCAAGGTGCAAGTCCTACTCAGCCCTCAAACTTTGGCCCCTAGGAAAATATTGGGTCAGGCAGGGGCGACCCTATATCAAATATGAAAGGCCCTGGCTCAGCTCATGGGTCGAGAAAATTCGGGCCTATGAGCAGGCCACAAGCCTTTTAATCATTTTCATTTAAATATGAAAAATAATAATAATGTTGTTAAGAATTGACACTTAGACCTTTTAAGTCTATTAGTTGTCAACCACCATTTCAACTAAGTTATTTGTTTGGTTAATATAGTCAATTAAATTATATAAGTGTTGAAAAAAAAGTTAAATCATATTAAAGAAAGTTCAAAAATATGGGGCCTAAGGGCGGGCCTAAGAATTGGGCTTAAGGGCCAGGCCTAAACCCGGCCCATGGACTGGCCTAGGGTCTAAAATGCAAGGCCCATGCCCTACCCATTTAAAATTAGGCTGGATAAAGCTCGACCCTAAGATTGGGCCTGACCAACCCACATCCAAAAAAATAGAGCTGAGCTCGGGTCGACCCATTGGGCCTCGGCCCTTTTTACAGGCGTATCTTTAAGGATGAGTATCATGTTGAAAATGTGTTCTATTCAACTTTGACAAAGTATCATTGCCAAGGGGATATGTGGCAAACAAATTTCAAACAAGCATAGAATTACTAGGATGACTTGCAACCAAGGAAGAGAAAAAACATGTTAGACCTTGTGTCACGCTAACGTGATGTGAGTCAAAGGCTATCCGATGTCTAAGTTTGACTTAGTAAAGAAATATGAATTCTAGAGCTCAAATTTCTTGGTAGAGGAATATTTATTTGATATGGTCGTTGACCTTATCCTTATATAGTGGCAAGTCCGGGCTTGCAAATGATTCAATAGGGCACACTTGGCGTCCCATGATTGGCTAACTTAAGACCCATTATCTCGTCCATTAAGTCATTTAGCCAACTGACATTGGAAAATTTTATGTAAGTGTCATTTAAGAGTCTCATTTACAAAAGCCTCTTAATCACATTGGATATCGTGGCCTATGATTGGCCACGATTATAGAAAGGGTTCTCCTGTTACTGATCATGCAGGATCATTCCTTATCCAGTCCTGCTGAGCTTATTCCTCCATCATGCCTTGCTAGGCCTGAGGAAGGGTTTGGGCTCTGCCAAGCCTTTTAGGCCCAAAGAGTTAAGTGGCCCGTAGGTTGGATGAAGCATCTCCATATCACTCCCATTTTTCAAAAATATAAGTAAAGATACGAAGAAAGTAAGTTATACGTGGAAACAATTGACAAATAGACAACGTGCATAGCAATTAGCTAGCAGGCAGCATTGTGACATAAAACACACATTGTAATAAACTACGGCAGGAACAGGTAAGCGTTAAAGGGCAAGGCATCCAAAAGCACAACAATAATAAAGTCCTTCATTGAATACATGAACTCTTCTTGCAGAATATTTGAATTCTTCATTTTTGTTAGGTGTTTGCATTGAATAAGTTGAACCCCAAGTGGTTGTTTGTGGTGGTTAAGCGGCCACAACGAAAAAAAAAATACGAAACCAATACCAAAAGCAATCGAAGGAACCATTTTGCTATCATCGCCCTCAAAAACTTTGTTCACTAAACCAATTAGATAGGTGGCGGATTTTCCAACCAAATTATTTAAAGCCAAAACAAAACAAAACCCTCTCTTTGTTACCTCCTTCAAATCTCTCTCTGAGTTTCCCTTTATCTATTAAACCCTCCTCTTGTTTTGGAAAAATAGTTAGAGAGAGAGAGAGAAAGAGGAGAGAGAGAGAGAGAGGAAGAGAGGAAGAGAGAAGAAATTAATCATGGCCGGTATTGCTGGTCCTTGTTCTTCTGGTGTGCTGTTCAGATCAAGAGACGCAGGAAGCATTAATGGAGCTTCCATGGCACAGTTTGATGGGCTTAGGCAAGTGGAGAGCATGCATATGCCTGTAAATGGCAATAAGTCAAATGGCTTGGGTTTTACGTCAGGTAAATAAACTCTCTTTCTTCTGTTATTATCAATTTTCCTTTTTTTCTTCGTGTTTTTGTGAAGCATTGGCATTATGGTTACTATAAGTGATAGAGATTAGAAATGATATTAAAGGAAGTTAGGTTCCACCGTAAAATTAATTTGCTGAGTAGCCAAACTCTTTATAAGAACATGTATGATTTGGTAAACTTTCGGATTTTTCACATCCTCATAGATGTTAACGGTGTCTTTTTTATAACTAGTACTTTTGGTAGTTGTCTTGGATTCAATGATTTGTACCACTCCACAAGAAAATAGGATCAGTATTTTCAAATGTGACACTGCTCAGCCGTTCCTCATTCTTGACAACCACAATTTCACGCATAGGTAAAAATAACTTCTAGATAACGAGCCAATGAATCTCCTTCTTTTTGCCACTGTACTTCCCGATCAAATTTGCCGTAACATTCATAATGATCAACTTTACGAAGATCCCATTGTATTCCCGAAGCTCGCAGCATTGGTCCCGATAAATCCCAATTTATTACTTCCTCTCTACCAATAATGCCTACTCCCTCGACTCGTTAAAAAAAAAAAGGATTTCGTGTAATAAGTTTTTGATATTTAGCAACTCTTGCTAAAAAATAATCGCAGAAATCCAAACATTTATCTGTCCAGCCATGAGGTAGATCGGCTGCGTTCAAAACACAAAAGAGAAAAGTTGCTGCACGCGTGTCAAATTGTGATTAGCGAGTAAGTAGTAATGACAATTTTCAAGGGAAGAGCCAAGTATTTGCCTTCCAAATGTAGAAATAAGTCTAGTAGCAGACTATATGTGTCCATAACACCTTTCCTAGCTATAGTGTGTGAGGCTTGAGCTGCAAGCATGGTTGGATATTAGTTTGTTAATTGGTCCTTCTTTCTGGTAATTGTTCTGTTTTATGCCTTTGCTACTGCTACAAATATTATCTTGAGAAATGTCAGTCTGGTCAATCTGAAGTTCTGAACTATTGATCAAGTATATTTTTGTTCGAGTTTGAGGCCTATACTCCAATCCGACAACATAACACGCGAGATACATTGCAAAAGAACTTACCTTATCAACTCATTCAATTAATTCAAATTGTCCTCTTCGCATTGTGGGGCATTTGTATTGGTTTGGTTAAGGATCAGAGAAGTTATTTTTCTCAATTGGGTGTCAAGTTCTAATCTAGTTCTCCATTCTCAGCACCAAAATGCAGTACAATCAAGGCCATGGCATCTTCAACTGTTTCTGCTCCCAAAAGAGAAACAGATCCCAAGAAACGAACTGTAATAACAGGAATGGGTTTAGTCTCAGTTTTCGGAAGTGACATTGATACATTCTACAACAGACTCCTGGACGGAGAGAGTGGGATCACTCTAATAGATAGGTTTGATGCTTCAACCTTCTCAGTTCGGTTTGCTGGACAGATACGTGATTTCTCCTCTAAAGGCTACATTGATGGGAAGAATGATCGCCGTCTAGATGATTGCTGGAGATACGGTATTGTTGCTGGCAAAAAGGCCCTTGAAGATGCCAACCTTGGACCTGAAGTTCTCCAAACTGTCAGTCACATTCTACTTGCTGCAAAATGCATTTCAGATTTTCTCGCGTGTTATGGCGTTGAACACTTATATGATACATTGGTTTTGTGTTTTAACAGATGGACAGAACAAGGATTGGAGTGATCGTGGGGACTGGCATGGGAGGCTTAACAGCTTTCAGCACTGGAGTTGAATCTCTTATTCAAAAGGGATACAAAAAGATTAGTCCATTTTTCATTCCTTACTCCATTACCAACATGGGGTCGGCTTTGTTAGCAATCGACACAGGCTTAATGGGACCCAATTACTCCATCTCCACTGCTTGTGCCACAGCAAATTACTGCTTTTACGCAGCTGCGAATCACATTAGAAGAGGTGAAGCAGATATCATGGTAGTTGGTGGAACTGAGGCTGCAGTCATACCTACTGGTGTTGGTGGGTTTATTGCTTGCCGGGCTTTGTCTCAGAGAAACGATGAACCCCACAGAGCTTCCAGACCATGGGACAAAAATCGTGATGGTTTCGTTATGGGAGAAGGCGCTGGTGTACTGGTAATTGAAAAATCATATATCATTCTTCTGCTGTGTGACTTTACATTGTGTATCTGATGCATGTATCCTGGATCTTACTGAATATTTTTTGTTTCATTGTGTAAAGGTTATGGAGAGCTTGGAAAGTGCATTGAAAAGAGGAGCACTGATAATCGCAGAGTACTTAGGAGGTGCTGTGACGTGCGATGCTCATCACATGACCGATCCTAGGTCAGATGGTCTTGGAGTATCATCTTGCATAACCAAGAGTTTAGAAGATGCTGGAGTTTCCCCTGAAGAGGTAAGAGCATTTGTTGTTCTCCGAAACTAAGGAAATTTTTATTCGCCAATTGATTTATCTATGGCCGTTCGAATTCTGATTTTTTTTTTGTGATTCACAGGTGAACTATGTGAATGCTCATGCAACATCTACACTAGCAGGGGATTTGGCTGAGTTTAGTGCAATCAAAAAGGTCTTTAAGGACACGTCCGAGATGAAGATCAACGGAACCAAGGCAAGAAACCTGAATCCCATTTACATACTCTCAAAGAAATGATTTAGTAACTCAATGTGCATACTAGTTCCCACTTAAAATCCGGCAGGACAGATTATTTTCATATTAAACTTATCCATTGAAAACAGGTCATTCTAATTATCTTTTTCTTTTTTCGTGTTTCAGTCGATGATTGGACACGGTCTTGGAGCTGCTGGTGGATTGGAAGCCATTGCAACTATTAAAGCAATCAACACTGGCTGGCTCCATCCTACAATTAATCAAGATGTATTGCTTTTTCCCCACTACCTTCACTTTCCCCTGCTTTTGCTTTAATTTTTTCATATCAAATTATGCCGTTTTAATTCAAAACTTACTGATACTTGTGGTTCGTAGGACTTGGAGTCTGCTGTTACAATTGACACTGTCCCGAATGTGAAGAAGCAACACGAGGTTAACGTTGGTAAGTGCTTTTACACTCCCATAAAGATGCCAAAACATAGTATCTGAGTTCCTTGTATTACAAGATACGTAGTTTTGTTTGGCTCATCAAAGATTTTCACTTGCAGCTATTTCAAACTCATTTGGCTTTGGCGGACACAACTCCGTGGTTGTCTTTGCCCCTTTCAGTCCCTAAATAACATTCAAGCCATGCAGAAAAGAAGTATCTTCCACTAATGTTTCGCTAGTTAGAACCATTGATTCGTTGATGTTTCCATTTCTCTGAAGCATACAAGATGAGTATGAGAATCAAGTTCACTGTGAGGAGTCCTCAAGCCCTTTTCACCGTGCCGTCATGATCGAATTGTGTGAGAATCAAGTGCACTGCCAAGAGTCCTCACGCTCATGAGACGGATTTAGGGTTTTCACATTTTTTTCCATTCAATAAAACATGAAATCAACTTTTTCTTTTTATTGTTCTTGTCCCACAGTGTCCGGTTTTCTGATTTTCCTGTTTGTAATTTAAGTGAATTTTGTGTGGAGGAGTTCAAAACATAATTGGCCCCATAAGGGCTTGAATAAAATTCCTTTCACCTTGTTCTTTGTCCAAGTTAATTGCCATTGTTTATCCATTTTGAGTACACCTAATATGTATTAAGAACTAACATTCTGCTAAGCTCCAGAAATTAAATATGACCATTAGTCATATAAACGACATTAGCAACAATTAGGGAACTAAACCAATGGAAGATATTGTAGCTTTTCCTCAAGAAATTGTTTTCTAGACAATTTTCCTTAAGAAATTAAGAATAAGAGTGATCATCATTCATCAAAGTATGTAGCAGATTTAAGATTAATCTCTAACAATGAGGATTAAATAATTGTTCAGGTTGTAATCAAAAGTCACCCTGGAAGTGTTGTGGGATCAACCGGAGTAACCATTTTCTTATTTGCCCCAGCCACCGGAGTCCTAATAGCAGCAGAAACTTGAGTAGGCTGCTGTTGAGGAGAGGGAGCACTGAGCTGCAGGCGGATGAGGAGCTCCATTTATCTTAACAAAAGGAACATAGATAATATGTTAAAGAACCGCCCAAAAGCTTAACCGCTATCAGGAAATGAGTCGACAATGTATTAAATTAGCACTCTCCCTTGCATGCAGCCCCCTTGATGAACATGGAGAGATCAGACAGATGCATTTCACAGTGGAACAAGTTCAGCACCCTAAGGTAAGTAGTTGAAAATACGTGGGGGATGGGGGTTCCTCTTGGAACCAGAGCTCTGATACCAAGTTAGAAAATCACCGTCTCAAAAGTTAGAAAATGAGCTAACAATGTATATCAAGCTAGCGTAATAGCTAGCAGTCGAAGAATCAGGGTTGTCAATTGTTCTGTATAACTATCAGTTGTTGTATACCCCAGCATAGGACACGCATATATGCATTATATACTACACAAAAAATGAAATTTGCTCATCGCCTTAGAAGTGGTGTAATGCTGAAGGGACTCTGTAATGGAATGTCCGATGGGAGCACAATACGACGTCGTCACTGTATCACAGAAGGAAATTAAATCTCAAGTCCTGCTATCATATATATCAGACTATTATATCAGTACCGTACTGTAAGTAATGTCATGTGTTATACCCTAATTTCAGTATGATGCTATGACGTGACATGCAAGGGAATAAGAGAGGAGGATCCATCAATCACAAACAAACTGATCGTGATTTGACTGGCCTAAGCTTTCGGCTTTGGCTGCTGAGAAGAACTAGGGTTTTGGCAATTATTCAACATCCTCCGGCTAACACAAAACCTAGATGATCTTGCAGCAGGTTTACCAAATGGGCCAAATGCATAGTGATTAGTGAGTGTAATTAGCAAGGCCAATTAGAAGGGCCTAATGACTGAGAACGCCATCTAAAGAATGAGAGATTTTTTCAAGTACTAGGTATTCAAAAAATATTCCACATGTCATAATATAAATAAAAATAATAATAGATTTTTTCATGTTCGTCCACTTATTTTATAACATGTTGAGTACCTCGCTTGAATACCGGTCTCCTCAAAGGATATAATTCCCATACTTTCTTTGATTAAATACACCAAGCTAGGTTTTTACTTAGATTCATCTTATTTTAAATCATTACAAATATTAGATTTAGTTGAATAGAAACGATAGCTTTAGTTGAATAAACTCAATTATAATATCAGAAGGATCCTCAAACTAAACAAAATCAGTACCAATTGAAAGGGCGAACTTTACTAAACGATCATACACTATTACAATTTCGTGGCACATAAGCAAAGCATATATATTCTCCACACTTGCATATAAGGCTTTGATATTAATTAAATTTTTTTTAGTGAGCTTTAATGAAATATTTTTTAGATTAAAAAAAAATAGTTATAAACACTCAATAACAATTTATTAATAATTTCTTTAGACAAAAAAAAAAGGGGGTGGCATTTTCGTAAATAAGTTGAAGTTTAGTGGCGGTATCGTCAAGGTTCTAAAAAGCGCTAGGCGCTAGTCGGGCGGCGAACAGGGGCCTAGCGCCTAGGCACCTAGGCGGGGGCCTAGGCGGACTAGGCGGATTTAAATAAATTTATTAATATCATATAAATAAGTGTATTTACACTTTAAAAAAAATAAAAACTATACTTATATTAAGAATTTGGAGAGATAAAGTTGCAAGGCTAGGCCTCAATCTTTTATTCTCCATTTCCCTCCAAGACTCCCTCCGTATCAAACTCAAATGGGGAATTGAGAAATTAGGAATTTTTGGTTTTCTTCCCAGAAAACCATTTTGCTTTTTTTTTTTTTTAAAAAGCACCGCCTAGGCCCCCGCCTAGGACCGCCTAGGCCCCCGCCTAACACTAAACCGATTTTTAGAACGATTTGCTAATAATCCCCTAGGAAGACCCCCGCCTAGCGCCTAGGCGCCACCTAGGCAGCCACCTAGCGCCTAGGCCGATTTTTAGAACACTGGGTATCGTAATTAAGTTGAAATTCAAAAAAAAAAAAAAAAGGCGGCATTTTTGTAAATAAGTTAAAGTTTAGGAAGCTGTGGCATTTTTGTAAATAAGTTGAACTTTGATGGCACCGACTATTTATGGACAATTAGGTCAACTGAGCTAATTGTGTATAAACAGTCAATGCCACCAAAGTTTAACTTATTTACAAAAATGCCACAGCTTTTTTTTTTCTTTTTTATTTATTTGTTGTCCTTATTATTAATAAATTATAATTGAGTGTTTATAATTAATATATTGTTTAGATTGTCTTTATTATTAATAAATTGTTACCGAGTTTTTATGATTAGTATATTGTTTGGATTGTTGTCTTTATTATTAATAAATTGTTATTGAGTATTTATGATTAATATTTTGTTTGGATAGGGGCTTTTCATTAATTTTTTATTTTTTTAAGTCTATTTTATTTTTACATTTTTTATTCTTCCGACAAAATTTAAAGGAGTTTTTCAGTTGCAGTCCTATTACATAAAGGTTCATTGAAACGGTCTACTGCCTTTTTTTTCTTTCTAAAATTAGCTTTGTAGATTGGAACCTCAAGACTACAGCAATCAATTATATACCCTCTATTAGGTTGTGCATTTGTATACAAGTACAAGCTTGAAAGTGATAATCACAAGAGCCACAATAACCGCCACTTCAATTCACAACAATCGCTTCTTAAAGATCCTAGTTTGACTACTACAAAGGTTCTCTTTAATAGAACGGAAAAACGACTACAACCACAAAAACTCTTCTCACTAGAAAGAAAGAGCGACACAACCGGGGATCAAGAAGTTTAGAAGATATGAGATTCAGAGAAGAAAATAGAGGGAAGAGATCAAGAGGAATTATTGTGGACCCCAAAATCAAAGGCAAGAGTTCGTGAGGAAGGATTTTATGAATAATGTAATCCTAGAATATAATTCCCCTTTATTTTAGCAAAGATATATGAATTCATTCTAATTTATATTCATTTCTACAAAACCCCTGGCTCTCGTGTATAGCCATCATTAGCATTAATTAGAAGGGTACTTGTCGTTCGAACAATAAAAAAAAATCAAACTTATTTTCCAATTTTATTCCAGAGTGATTAGTGATTCAAAGAAAGTTTCATTTTGTAATCAATTGATTAATTATGTGCTACGGCCTTTTACTTTTCTATACAGATGGAATGTCACTCTCTAACTAATAGTTTAATTACAATTAAGCATAAAAAGAAAGTTCAAATTAGAAACAGAAAGAGATAGATACCTTCCAAGATACATCAATTAATTGGGTCTTTTAAGTTTTGTGTCATCCCATCCACTAGCTGCTGCAACTTCCTAGAGACTAGAAGGCCTTATTAATCATTCACTCTAAAATTAAAATTCTAATCAGGTGATGAAGTTGCTTCTGAGGCTCAATGTGTGGATTGTATTAGCACCCCGATTAATTTAATTAACCACGGCTTTAGGCCGACAACCCTTAAAGTTATAACTAGTATACCCACTTGTTTGGTGCTGATTACTGTTCTGATGGCTGGTGAATCAGTTACGAGACTTGGTGAACCCTAACTATATTTAGCTAGGACTTGTTAGTTGTTAACAGGCAGAGAATTATTTAATCTTTTTTTTTTTTTCTGGTTCTGAAAGTTCACACTCTTAAGTCCTTTGATGCTGAAGCATCATAAGCTTTAGTATAATTGAAATAAACAATAGGAATATGCCTTTAAAAGATGCTCATTTTTCATCAACAATTCTACGCTATCTATATCTCATCTGACTTTCAATCTTCTTTATGACCACATATGTATAAACATACATGTGTATTGGGAGTGTATATATACATAAATAAATATACATATATTTGCATATTTTTGTTTAAGTCGACTCCTTTTTCCCATACACCAAATGGGTACGTATTGTAAGACTAAACTTATCAAAAACATAAGTTAACAAACTAAGCTCATGAACCACAAATTCATAAGAGTATCAAAACTACAATTCGATAAACACAAGAACCAAACTAACTCGTAGAAGCAGTTGAAGAAGAAGCCAAAGCAAACCTCTCAATGCTCAACCAAACAATAGTACTTTGGTTTAATAGAAAGCATGGAATTTGTGAGAGCAGTGGTCACTATTTATATTGAAACAATCCTTGTGATGACACACAATTCCAATCTAACTATGAGTGTTAAGTATCAGAATTCATGTAAAGTTTCAATATTTGGACAACTTTAAACTCTTTAATAAGACTTTCCATACCAATTTGAAACACGATGACCAGTTCTAACTCCCACTATCATACTCACATTCTAACTCGTATTACATACGAGTTGGTATATATATGTGATTCTGAAGAGCGCAAAACTACAAAACATTAGATAGAAGAATTTGAAACGACTTAATTACACAAGAGAGATTTGCAAATGACTACTTGAAAGAAGCAGTCATTTCAAATCCCTCGCTCTAATAGTTTGCATTACATTTCTAACTATGGTAACCTAAATCTCTTGGTAGTGGAAAATCCTCACGTACCACGAGCTTAGAAATGGCAAAGGAAAAAAAACCAGAGGTTTGAAGCAGAAAAGAGACTGCTTCCAGGTACACTACTTCTTTACATTTGCTTCAAAACATAGTTAGTAAAATACAGAACAGATATAGCATGTGAAAAATATGTACGTATATTATTCAGTAACTTTGCTAAAAAAATATTTTGAAATTTTGGCAATTTTTAAAATTTTAAAATTTATTTATTTAAATTAAATAATTATTTTTGTTTCTTCACAAATATGTTAAAAATACATCAAGAATACGTGAATTTTATGTGTTTTATTAAAAAATGTGTGAAAATAACGTGTATTAAATGTGAAAAGTACATACATGTGTGTATAAACTTGTATTGTACGTTGAAGTTTTAAAAATATGTGGAATTTAATGAATCATTGAATCGTGAACGGAAAATGAAGTATGCTTAAAAAATACATAAGTACGTGTATAATTATACTCAAATTTACTAACTATGCTTCAAAACACTATATATATATAATAAGTAAATCCTCAAAAATTCATGGGACCTTTGTTGATTTTGTTTTTGCTCAAACGCGCATGGTATTAAGATAGTAACAGTGGAGGAGAAGGACCAACTGGGCAAAGACCAGATGACCCTACGAACCTCATTGTTAATGGCAAAGGAATTTTATTTGATGATTTTTGTATCTTTTAATTTAATAAAACGACCCAGAAAATGCGCCCATTAGTCATTTCCCACAATCTGAAAATGCTGCCAAAAACCAATTTTCAAGACCAGACATAAACAGGACCAATTTTTACTTTTTATATATTCTTCTTTTAGTAAAGAAAGAACATAAACGCGGAGTTTGGCAACTTGGATTTGTAAATAAGCAGAACAATAAAGTGATTAATTATATAGGTGAATGATAAGTCAAAGTGGATGGATGATTCATTATCCTCTTACAAAATCAAATTAAGCAGCCTTAAACTTCGGGTTAATAGAACAACCTCACTCTCAATAAATGAGTAGCAATTTACCTTGACAAAGCAAAGAAAGGACATTAACATAAAACATGGATGATATTATAAAAATAAAAAAATAAGCCCACTAAATTTTCTTATTTAGAAAAATCTATATCAGCCTGCAGAGTGTTTACTGAGCAGTTGGCTTTGTTCTATGTTTGTCATCAATCTTTACTTTGACCAAGATTTAGTCAAATGCAGCACAATTCATATAGTTCAACTACTAATTATGTTTCATATTCGATCATACTGTTGGTAGGTAAGTTAACATTTAACATTAAACTCTTCGATCGTCCTTAATATAATATGCAACAAAGATTAATGTAACCTTATTTCCTCCACAAGCAAAGCCACAAACGGACAAATTTAGGTGACAAATTATAAACAGAAGCTTAATTGGATTACACGCAAGTTATTTGTTTTCATAACTCATTTTTTCACGTTAAGAGTTTGTAGCTCAAGAAGTTAAAAAACATTTATCTTTGCATCTACGGCTTTGTTTTGATTTTTCGGTTGTATAAAGAAAACTTGTTTAATACAAAAAGCGTTAGTGGTGTTAAAGCATTATTAGGTTGAGAAAAGTGTTTCGAAAATGATCTTCACATGCCCTTTTTCTCATTATGCATGCCTTTATTTATATACGTTTCTTAATTCTCATTTCATTTATGCAATTCAATGATTATAAATAAACAAGAATGTGTAGTGCAACAAAACTGGTGTATGAAAATCACTTCTCAATATTTTTCATGTGCATGCTTATGAGAGATCCTATGTTACATCATGAAACTAATGGTAGATTTCCATAAGATCTCAACTTTGTATTTAATCCAAAACTGTCATAATCCAAGACATTTCTTCTGTTTGTCATGGCACTAAAAGTGGAAGAAAAAAAAATCGTATGATACAATTTATTTGTAATATGGTAGGCCATTATAGTAAATTAGTGCTTGAGTTCTATACACTTTTACATGATTAATTTTGATATGAACCTCTAAATTATTTCCCCCCTTTGGGACTCTGCTAAAATGGATGGCTTCATTTTTCAATTGTATAAAGGGCGGGCTTCTATCTGGATTGGAAAATGCTAGAAAGCTTATCAAGAGTCTAATTAATCTAATGATATTGTGCAATGTAGGTATCCATGGGTCCTAATTGAAGCACTTAATTGATTGCCTATAGGCTTGTGATTGACCAATCAGAGCTAAGTAACATGGAATTTGACTTGATTAGTGATAAATAATCATGGTTGACCAATCTCATAGAACTAATATGACTTGCTTTGCATTATATCGAAGCGGTTAAATTAGGAGGAATCTTGTGCTTAGTTAAACAAAGTACATGTTTTAGTTTAAAACATAAACAAAATTATGGTGTGTCTGCTTTACACACGCGTGCCTGTGCTTTTTAAGGAAGAGTCGACTGTATAATGTGGGAAGAGCATTTCATATGTTGTATCATTTTCATTTTGAAACCAAACTAATAATAAGTGATTAATTTTGAGTGGTTCTATTCACACACTTCTTGTTAATTTCTGTTCTTTGATTCTCTTTAATTCTTTGATTCTCTTCAATTCATTCGATCTGACAATCAAAAATTGAAAAATGTGTGTAAAAAATAAAAATAGGTGTGTGGATAGCACCACCCTTAATTTTAGTTTGACATAATAATAATAATTATTATAATAAGTGATTTTAGAGGCTCTTTGCAAGTGTGTGTGAAAAATAAATAGAGATAGATGGAAAATGGGTTGGATTCGGTATGAGCACAAAATATACGTCTGCCCTAAGCACGAGCGAAAATTCACATGCATGAAGCACAAACGCAAGAAGAGCTCAAGTAGGCACAACTCGTTTAATATTGCATTCTAATTAATTAAAGGTATAGAGTTATTCATATTGTTAAAAACTTTAGGGAAAAATCTTGGGTGGTACGTACCATTCAATGGTACGGCTGTTGAATTGTCCAGATTAATTTGCTGTGAGTTTCAAATAAATCTTAAATCATTCAACAGTAAGTACTGTTGATGCACAAAATCGAGTGGACTTTGGAACAACGTAAAGTGTCAAGGTGAGATGACCTTCGCTAGATTGTTCAGGTCATCGAGTAGAGATAATGTATGATGTGATAGAGATGGGAAGCAAACACGCGATGTACGTGGTTCACCCTAAGTTGGGTTACGTCCACGAAGGTAGAGGAGTTCTCATTAATAATGTAGAGTTTACATGATACATGGGATTAGACATAATCATCATTAGTGAGTTCTAATAAGGGATTAGAGGGTCTAAGATCATAAGAGCTTAATTGTGGGAGAATGATCTTCGTTTATAGTTGAGAAGAGTCCCCAGTTTTCGTCCGCGGTCGATGTGGGACTCTAGGAGCTTTCTCTGATGTTGACACGTGCCATGTTGTGATTGGCCTCTTGGTTGGAGAGAAACTCATGTGCTTCGACAGGGGTGCTTCAGCGTGAACCCTTCAGTAGGTCTCTGAAGGTACAAAGTTGACCGGTGCTTGGTAGTTTCGGGATTGGTGAAGTATGGTACAAACAGTGCTCCCCCAAGTTCCCGAGTGAGGAAAAACTTCTCGGTTGGGGACTTGTAACATTCAAGTGACTTAAGTAATCACGAAACTTTCGAGTACCGAGGTGTAGTAGCATATATGGGAGTCCCCACAGGCCTCTGATCGAGGAGGGTTGCCGAGTGAAGGGTTTTGATCTTCCTGAGCGCCAAAGTACCAAAATATTAAGTATCGCCTTTGAAATATTTGTAGTCTTCCTTCCGTGAGTGGCCCCTTGTTGGAAGCTTATAGTTGAAGCTTTTAGACCTTCGCATGTGGGAAGTTCTAGGCCTTTACATGTGGGAAGCTTTGGACCTTCGCATGTGGGAAGCTCTGGCCTTTACATGTGGGAAGCTTTGGACCTTCGCTTATGGGAAGCTTTGGACCTTCGCATGTGTGAAGCTTTGGACCTTCGCATGTGTGAAGCTTTGGACCTTCACATGTGGGAAGCTCTAGGCTTTCGCATGTGGGAAGCTCTAGGCCTTCGCATGTGGGAAGTTTTGGACCTTCGCATGTGGGAAGCTCTAGGCCTTTTATATGTGGGAAGCTTTGGACCTTCGCATGTGGGAAGCTCTAAGCCTTCGTATGTGGAAGCTTTGGGCCTTCGCATGTGGGAAGCTCTTGGACCTTCGCATGTGGGAAGCTCTTGGACCTTCGCATGTGGGAAGCTCTAGGCCTTCACATGTGGGAAGCTTTGGGCCTTCGCATGTGGGAAGCTCTAGGCCTTCGTATGTGGGAAGCTCTAGTAGAACCATATAAATAGATTTTGCTTCGTACACTTGTGATCATCAATGTGCGAAGCTTTTCCCTTGTTGGGTTATTTTCCAATTGTTGAAAGGTTGGAGAATCATATAAATAGATTTTGCTTCGCACACTTGTGATCATCAGTGTGCGAAGCTTTTCCCTTGTTGGGTTATTCTCCAATTGTTGAGGGGTTAGAGAATCATATAAATAGATTTTGCTTCGCACACTTGTGATCATCAGTGTGCGAAGCTTTTCCCTTGTTGGGTTATTCTCCACCTGTTGAAGGGTTGGAGAATCATATAAATAGATTATGCTTCGCACACTTGTGATCATCAGTGTGCGAAGCTACCCCTTGATTTCCATTGTAGTTCTCTGCTTGAATTGAAATGCTATACATAGTTTGAAGCCTTCGTTGGCCTACAAGAGTATCACACACACACCAAATAGTAGGCACATTGGGCTTAGTGCTCCCCTAATTGGGTTTGTTGCCCTTGTTGGGCTTTTTGCTCCCTTAGTTGAGTTGAGTTAAGCTTGTTGACCTTTTGAATAGTAGGGCTTGAGGGTGTTCCATTGTTTGTGAAAGCTAAGAGTTCATAGGTACGAGTTGTACCATTCCCCACCTAGTTGGTAGGAAAAAGGTAAGTTCCTTTATCACCTGGTTGGTGGAATGGATGACAGGTTGCCGAAGGATAAAAAAATATTGTTTAAGGTACAAATTGTACCGTTCATCACCTAGTTGGTGGAAAAGAATGGCGAGTTGCCAGAAAACAATGAGGTACATGCCGAAGGGCAAAATTGTTCATTAGAGTTGTACCCTTGATCACCTAGTTGGTTTTGTGAAGGTGAGTTCCTTCATCACCTAGATGGTGGGAAGAGTGGCGAGTTGCCAAGGTGCAATGTAACATATGCCGAAGGACAAAATTGTTTATTAGAGTACTAGTTGTACTCTTCATCACCTAGGTTGTGATGTGAATGTGAGTCCCTTCATCACCTAGTTGGTAGGAAAAGTGGCGAGTTGCCAAGGTGCAATGTAGCACATGTCGAAGGGCAAAAATATATGTTGACACCCTTCTGAAGCTCAGTTGGCTTATGTATGAATGTGTTAAATGTATGACGTTTATGATGATTGACATGAGTGATGCTTATGACATGAGTGATGATCATGTATGCATATTGCTTATGAATGTTTTGCTATGGAATCCATTGTTTGGATATATGACCCAAGGTTTGAGCTTCATGAAATATATGAATATGCATCAGAATATTGCTTTTTTGGCTAACCATGTTAGTTTTATTTACCTTGAGTAAAGTATGCATGTTGAAGCTCTAAGTTAGAGTATATAGTATCGTGCATGCTGAAACTTTATAATAGTGAGGGTTTTGCCACTTGAGTCATTGCCACTGAGTAACCTTTTCTTCAGTACCTAGTCTCCCACTTTGAAAGAGCGAGGCTTGACCGTAGAGTCATAGTAGTTGGAGGCATGCTCACATCTGGTTGTCTTAATACAAACCATTATCCCTTTTGTTGTAATGAGATTGTTAAGGGTAAAATTCCTTCCTCTTGCCATATAACAAATAGACTTGGTGACTTAGCGGGTCGCTGGGTAGAGTAGAAGGGGATGCAACATGTGTCTGGATGGTCAAAACCTTCTCACTTGGTAGAGCTGGGCTTTCACTTCCTACCTGCTGAAGGGGAAGGGTCATAGAGGGGCTCCCTTGATGTATACATCTTTGCTTCGGCAAAGGCATGATTATAAGCTTTAGTCATCACCTCGGAGTAAGTCTTTCAAGTATTAGCATTGATCATATATTTGAAGAAACACTCACGCATGCCCGCTGTGAAGGCCTTGAGGGCTATCTTGTCATCACCTTCGATGACTAAAACGACCAGCATATTCGGGTAATGACTTGTCAGGCTTCTGGCGGATGGTGTACAAGTCATCTGCAGAATGCAAACGATCAATCTAAAAGATGTGTTGAGCCACGAAATGTTTCCTTAGTTCGTCAAAGGAATCCACCGTCTTGGGTTGAAGACGACAGTACCAGTTAAGGGCTCCACCAGAGAGAGTGGAGGGAAAAATAAGGCATCGCTCCTCATCACTATGCATGCGATACGCCATAGTGGACTGAAAAAGGTTGAGATGTTCAATCGGATCTTCTTTTCCGGTGTACACCTGTAAGCCAAGCTTTTGCTTCGTCTTTGCTTGGAGAGGGGTGTTAAGGATCCTTCTTGTCAACTGGTCAGGCCTGGGGTGGTTCCAATCGGGTATCTCGGGTTGACGCTTGGCCTTCAACTTATTTATTTCCTCCAAAAGATGTCTGATGATGGGATCTTGTATGGAGTCAGGCACCAAGACAGTTCTTCCTCCCAAGTGTCTATTGTTGTGTGGTGGTGGAAAAGCTTGGTCAGCGACATACGTCATTTCTCTAGACTCAAAGTGTTGGCTTCTGGAATGCGCCTGTTGGTAACCTCCAGTGTCTCCTACACCCTCTTGTCTTCCAAAGGTTTGTCGTTCCTTCCTCAGATTGTCAACTCGCTTAGGGGGGAGTGCAGGACCAAGTTTCTCTAGAACAATTGGGTCGTTGATCTTTGAGCTTATTTGAATAGGCTCCTTCCTACGTTGCTCTAGGAAGTCTCGACAATCACGATACACGGCTTTTGATCCTTCAACCCCTTCTGCAAGAAGATGTCTTTTTACGCTTCTCCTGCTTCGGGTTAAAACAGTTGGGTTGAGAGAGGTTTTGTGTTGATCAATGCCTTGTTGGGGAAGCTGCTATTCAGCGAATCTACCTTCCAAGTTGAGGCCAAGTGCCCCTCCAAGTTGGCGAGTACCGAGCTGTCAATCTATAGCTCGAGAGGTTTCGTGATGCCCAGCGACAAGTACATGAGGTTGAGCTTGCCTTTCATCCTGGAGCATCTGGAAGACCTTCATGTATTGTTCTTGAAAGACTTCACCATTTTACTGTTTTGTGCTTCAAGCTCCTTGACTCTGGCATGAAGATTGGCATGTCCTTTATCCTTGCTCTGTTGCGCACTACACATGAGAGGTGTATTGTGCTTGGTACTTTGGCCCTCCTCACTTCCCATGCTGGAAAGGGGTACTCGGTCGAACGGAAAGGTCTAAAAGATGAGACTCAGCTTGGTCAAGATGGTGAGAGTAGGAATCAGTGTCTTTTCCCACAGACGACACCAAATGTTGATGCACAAAATCGAGTGGACTTTGGAACAACGTAAAGTGTCAAGGTGAGATGACCTTCGCTAGATTGTTCAGGTCATCGAGTGGAGATAATGTATGATGTGATAGAGATGGGAAGCAAACACGCGATGTACGTGGTTCACCCTAAGTTGGGTTACGTCCAAAAAGGTAGAGGAGTTCTCGTTAATAATGTAGAGTTTACATGATACATAGGATTAGACATAATCATCATTAGTGAGTTCTAATAAGGGATTGGAGGGTCTAAGATCATAAGAGCTTAATTGTGGGAGAATGATCTTCTTTTATAGTTGAGAAGAGTCCCCGGTTTTCGTCCGCGATCGATGTGGGACTCTAGGAGCTTTCTCTGGTGTTGACACGTGCCATGTTATGATTGGCCTCTTGGTTGGAGAGAAACTCATGTGCTTCGACAGGGGCGCTTCAGCGCGAACCCTTCAGTAGGTCTCTGAAGGTACAAAGTTGACCGGTGCTTGGTAGTTTCGGGATTGGTGAAGTATGGTACAAACAAGTACCATTCAATGGTACAAACAAGTACCATTCAATGGTACGTACAATTGAAGTTTGACCCAAAGTTTAGATACTGTAACACATTTTGAGAGATTTAATCTAGCAAACTAAGCTACAAATCCCTAGCCACATTTTGAGAAATTTAATTTAGCAAACTAATTAAGTAATGGAATAATCTAAAATAGCATCTACTAATGCATTAGACATTCAAGTTAAATCTCACTAGAGAACTTAGCCTATTTATCTAAAGCCCTTGATACTTATTAATTCATCAACTTTCTAAATTATACTGATAATTGCTTGATAGAGACACGTGATAATAGGGTGGTGAGGTCCCCAAATCTGTGTTGTAAGTGTCAAATGGTAAATTCCAAGAAAGGGAAAAACCAAGAAGACAAAAACACTTCATAAAAATGTCCAGTAATTTTCAAGCTTTTTGAATTAGAGTAAAATTTCAATATGATTGTTTGATTAGGCAACTCTTATATTAAGTGGGATCAATATAGGATTGAGTGGGACCAAAATACATACTCATTTACCTTTGTTGTAGCTTCTAATTTATATTTTGCTCAACGATTTGATGGAATGACCCTTTTCACAAAAAAGATGACAACGAATACACAATCGATAAATAGATATGATCGAACTCTATCAACAAATACAAATACAATGAAGTAGATTCGACATGCCCCATACGAGATTGATCTTCTAGTTTAGCACCAAGGTGATTCTATATTTTTGAAAGATTTCATGCTTTTGCGATAAGAGTCCTACAAATGACATGATCAAGCATCATTTATCCAAGTTTTTCATGTTGAACTAAAGAGTCCACATCATTTGTAGCCTCAAATAAGGTCCAAAGTTAAAAGTCTAAACTCAAAACCTGTAGCTGTGGGGACCAAAAATCCTATTCACCTTTCTCTGTCACATCTTTGTTTAAAGAAAAGATATGCTTACATGGAGGCAATTCCTGGGTAGCTCTCCACCCACAAACTCAAAATCTTGCAATTTGCCCCATGATTGTCCTCACATGGATTCCAACCCAAAAACAAGTTTTCTTTAATGTTTACAAGGTATCCCTAAACCAAACCTTAATTGCATTTCTTTTAGAATTAGTTTAATTTTTGTAGGGTACCAATTTTTTTGTAGGGTACCTTGCCCCACATTAATTCTCTCATTTTTGTTTTCCAAATCCAAAGTCATTCATTTCATTTATGGGCAGGTGTGAGTGGAGCCAAAGAACACCAACCAAATTGGTCTCCACATGGGGCGTGCATATACAATAGTAACATACCACAAACCCCACCAATCTTGCTACTTTCTCTTTCTTGTGACAAATTTTTGAAAAAAAGTAGAAATATAGAAAAATGTATTTTTTTTCCCTCTCTTTTGAAGCACGTTTAATTTTCTATTGAGTTATTTTCTTCTTTTATTTTAAAGAATTCTTGTCTGTAGTCTTTAGTGATAAGAGCATTCCAGGTTTGAAGGTTGTGGTGGGGCAAATACACAGCATGTTCCTTTCGAAACCCTAACAGTGGATCAACATGCAGCAACCTGTCTGAGGACGTCATCGGGATTGAGGATTGGATGGAGGAGCAAGCCACTCTCAGATTTTATCCAAGCCATGATACAGTTGGCATGGAATACTAATCACATTAGGATGATTTAGTTAGGGTGATGTTATCTACACACTTCTGTTAATTTTTGTTTTTTGATTGTTTTCAATTCATTCGATTTGAAGACGAAAATTGAGAAGAGTGTGTAAAAGGTAAAAAGAGGCATGTGTGGATAGCACTACTCTAAAGTTATACGCACTGTGATAATGATCATGTAGAGCAAATTTTTTTTGTTCTATATTTATTAGTTAATAATTTTTGAACGATAGGGCAGAAAAGATTTGAACTTAGAACATGTTTACATAAATATGATGTCATGCATAATTTTTACATTAGAAAATATATGTGATGAATAGTTTAACCCTTTGAACATCTTAAAGGAAATAGTAACTTTTGTGGATTAGGTGATTTACTCAATAACCTAAATTATGCACATCTTACGATTTTGACTCTTTGAGTCATTTTGTATCAATGTACGTTTGATATTAAGGGTTGAGTAAACGGTCCAAATAACCCATAGTGGCTATTCAAGTGAACATGCTAATTCACTCTGGATCAATTCTGATCACTAGAGCATTATAGTGTCCGCGTGAACAATTGAGATAGCCGATATTTGTTGAGTGAACGGTCGAGATAGTAGGTTTTCGAGAAAATGAAGAGTAATTCAATCTAAAAAATCCCAAAATATCAAAACTAAAGAATTTTCTCTCCTTTTCTTTTGTTACGTATTAATTGTAAGATTTCCTCACCACAGATCAAAATGATTTTAAGTGTGAATTTTTATTTTCCAAAATGATTTTAAGTGTGATTAAAATAGGTCACTGTGTGTAGATATATTTGTTCTTGCCTTCATTGTTTTGTTTTTGTCAGTAAAGCTTTTATCCTTTTTTTTTTCTAATAAAAAGTTTAGGGAGAGAGGAGGCTATCCCATTTTAGGGCCATTGCATACCATACCGCAAGCCTCTTTGAGGACTTACAAAGGGGATCTTAGCATTTTTTGTGATTTTTACATATCGCCCACCAAGAGGAATTGTCTGCAATGGGACTCGAACTTGGCCTTAGTTTAGCGAAGAGAACGATCCTTACCAACTCAACCAACCCTCGTTGGCAAAGCTTTCATCCTTTTAGACCTACAACAAGAGTTAGTTTTTTGTTAGACCAAGAAAAAATCTTTATTATTCTCTTAAAAATCTATTTTGTCAATTCAGTTTTTATGCTAGCAATATAAAGTTTTTCTGAAGGCCTTCTTTCTGTATTGTTATTTTCCAATTGATTTGTAAAACATAAAAGACATTATTCCTAAATTTTACTCATTCCCCAATTTAACAAAATATTATGTCATTGTAAAAACACAACCAATTAGTAGCTCAAATTTCCCTTTGAACTTGTAGGGATGGACCGATTTTCCCTTTAAATTTTAATCTTAGCCAATTATCCCCCTTAATTCTTATAATTAGTCAATATCCTCATGCTGTTAAGTTTCTAACTTTTTCATTCTACATTCTGTTAACCTCTGCCACCCTTTGCTGCTTTCAAAAGGTAAAAAAAGTTAATTTGGTTGATTGTTGGAGGATGAGCGTTCAAGTTTGGAAATAATGAAAGTCTCCTCCATGGCTTGGCTATGTAGGAGAGTTTTAGAGAGAGTAAAAATTTAGATTTTAGAAAAAGAAAAAAATATATATGAATTAAGGAAAATGACTTTTTTACTCTTTGAAGTTGCAAACGTGGCAAAAGTTAATAGAATGCTGGATGAAAAATTTAAAAACTTAACAGCAAGGGGAAAATTGTCTAATTATAAGAGTTCATGAGAGAAATTGGTTAAACTCTACAAATTCAAGAGGAAATTGACAAATGCCTCTTAGAAGAAAGATAGTACAATTATCATAATAAAAGGACAGGTGTCGGACGGTAAAGTTATGTATAAGAAAATCCAAGTGTTTGGGCCTAATTATGCAAAGCCATAGATTAGAGAATAGAATAGGTACAGCCAAACACACACATAACAAAACTGTGATTGGTTTGTCCTCACTCTCATCCACGTTCTATAATAAAAAAGGCTTAACAAAAGTAATTAAGACCCTAATTCACATTGCTCGTACGCTTATCCACATCACTAATGCTACGTTTATTAGTATTAAACAAAACCAAAATGCTGACCAGAATTCACATTGCTTTCATCAAAATGTTGTCATGCATTGTAGACTTGCAACCCCCACCAAAACAACAAATTTTAATGCAAATTTTAATCCAATAGGCAGAATTTTCATTCAATCTTAGCGGTCATTTTTTAAATATTTTTTATTACAATTGATATTACTACTCTAAATAATATTCAAAAGAGAGGAACAGTTTGAACTCGATATGCAGTAAGTTCTTTTTTTTTTAATTAAATAGATGACCAGCTGGTGGCCAAGCCACGACAGTCTACCTTTCCAAGGGCTGGAAAGACTCACAGAGGCATTTCAGCCTCCCCCTAGCCACCATCGTGTGATTCACCATTGTCAGGAATCGAACCCAAGACAAATATGTAATAAGTTGATGAAGAAAGGATGATGATTTGAACCCAAAAGAATAACAACTTAATCACCAAGGCAATCCACTAGTTACAATAATCATGTCATGGTTAAGGTTGCTTAGTACAAGAAGTGTGTGAAGCACAATGTTGGTCTCTTTTCTTCTTACACTGTTTGATTGATATAATCCTTTTTTAATATATGACCTTTGCGAAAAGGTAATCACTCTTGGCTTATAGTCTAATTAATTTTTTTTCTCTCGCAATTAGAAGCGCCATTATTTGTAGGGATTTCTTAATCTCTCTCTATTACATATGCGCACAATCACATACACTTACGCACCCCTCACTTTCTTATTGCTACATTTTACTTTCACTCACCCACGCATGTTTACCTTCAAACTTGAAATAAATTTTGTTTTTCCTTTTATTTAATTGAGTACGTAGATGACCATTATCGATTTGACAATGATATTTGCAAATCTTGCAGGCCAAGCAACGGCGCAACACCACGACCTTGTGATACCGCGGCAAAACATTGAGAGGGGGTTTATGGTGGCTGATGAGAGAAATTTGTGAGTGGTGACGGCTATACCGTCATTTCTAATTCGTGCTTTATTATACAAACGGACAATATTGTTGATATGTTATGAATAGTGGGTGTAGTGTTAAAAAATAAGATACACATTATAATTCGAGTGAAATTATAAATCACGCGGTGGTGTGACGACACTAAAAAATAACTCGGCCTGTGGAGGATTGGGAGGAAGAGGATGAGTGTTTTCATTTTCATTTCTTTGTTTCAAATGTACGAGGATAAAATGAATAACATATCTGATTTACTAAACAATACTATTTATAATTGCGTTTTACTTGTATGAGGATAAATTGATGGTAGTGATTGCAACAAGTCAAGGACCCAAAATTTGAAAGGAAAAGAAAAACATTTACAATCAATTTATGATTAAAGTTTTGAAATTTTTTTTTCCAAAGATTAAAGTTTTGAATTTGATTACGATACTTGCAAATATTTAGTACCATCACTATCTGATGATCAGATATGTTGTACAAATAGCATATTTGACCATTAAATGATAATAGTACTAAGTCATGTAGCCCGTCCATATTTGACACTATACAATAAGTTTGTGTCAATGTACATAATACTCTTTTTTTTTTTATACAAATGCACGTAATACTTAACCACTTGGTGAATGTACATTGTACCTAAAAGTAATACAGTTGAGGTTAATTATATATGGTATGATCAATAAAAAATCCTACCCACAAAAAAGAAAGCAGCTTAGCACTATATTATGTATGACATTCAAAAAGATTGGATTAATAAACTAACTGATGATTAAGAGAGAGCATATAAAAGTGGTGTGTGTGGAAGGCATCTCGGATAATTTATATATAATCATATTCGATTATTCATATATGATAAGATATATTCTGGTGGGGGGGAGAGGGACAGAGAGTTGCTTAAGTTGTTAAAGGATGCAAAGTAGTTGTTTAAATTAATCAAAGGTGGGTTTAAACAAATATTTTTACTTCCTTTTCATTGTTCTTCAGAGAGAGGGGAGAGGTAAAGCAACCCTAATCTGACGTAACATGCATGCTTTCTCATCGTCTTTTTTACAGTTTACTGTGATTATCAAGCTTGCTAGCTGGTACTTTTTATATTTTTAATATAAAGATTTCAATGTTTACATTCTTTCCTTGCTAAACAAACAGTAAATAAGTCTTGATACAAAAAGCAAATAGTAAACAAGTGAGAACTTTTAGTTTCAGTGGTAATTAAGGAGAATATTTTATTATCCTAGCTCAAATGATAGTATGATACTATCTTCCTCTCTATTGAGCCAAATGATGAAATCATTTCAATAGAAATGAAGATCATACTATAATGGTTGAATACTTCTCTTTACGTTTTACGAGTCTTATTTTATTCCCTCTAATAAGATCTTAGTGAAATGAACAAAACAAAAAAAAGAGGACTTTGGTAGGGATTGCACCCTGCTACGTTGGGTGACATGTATCGTGCGTACGTTACAAAATATGTCATGTGAAGAGCGTCGTACTATGTGACATACTGAGTAACATGTACCATCTAGTTAAAATATATCACATGATATCAAAATTTTATTTATAATTTAAATTTTCTAAACATGAAACAGCACATATTACTCAATATTCTACGGGGCACACCACCAAGTTTTTCTTGAGCGAAATGACACCAACTTAGGTCTAAGCCCCTTTTAAAATTAAAAACCAAATTGTTGTCTCGTCATAATTAGGCATGTATGAGAGAAGGATTGCATGGACGAAAATTCTAGTATGCTCCGGAGTAAATTTTACTCTGGAAAAAATGGACGGTTTAGATTTGGCTCCAAGCATTCAATGGTGTAGATTAAGGCATCAAGTTGACTTGGTAACCGGTTTTGCAAGTTGGAGCAACAGTTGAAAGCAAAAAAAAAAAAAAAAAAACACAGATCTTCAAGAACCAGGGGAAGAAGACGAGTTCTTCAAAAATCTAGTAAAAACCCAAAATCCCAATCGAAGAATCCACCATTGACGATCTCCAATGTTTCTGTTAGGACAAATTGCATTCCTCTCTGCCATTCGAACCCGGAATCTAATATCTCGCCGTCGATATGTCTCAGGTAATCGCCTCCCACTTCCTTCAATTGCAATTTTGCATTTGGGTTTTCTCCCAATCACCGCGAGGAAGCCAAAATTAGGGATTTTGGCCCGCCGGACGAAAGTCCCAATTTTTTTAGCAGCGAATAAAATTGATTTCTTTGTGTTCAAATTGACAATAGAAATTCTTCAGCCGCCAAGCGTGCTCGAACCGATGGTATGCCATTTTTTCAATTTTTAATTTTTTAACTAAGGTCCCTTTGATTCGGTTTTTGTATCGCCTTCAAGCTGAAGACTCTGACTTCGCGTCAATTGATTCATGTCCCCCCACGGCTTTGCTTTCGGCTTCGGTCAGTTCCTCTCCTTCTTCTTTAACTGTGTTAATTTACCAATTTTTTTTCTGGGTTGTGTCTTAATATTCGATTTAATTGCAGATCTGGAGTGGAAATTGGTTTTTGATTAATGGGTTTTTAGTGTTTTCCTTGTTGAGTAATGGGTTGCTTTTATTTTCTTGAATTGTGTGAAGAATTTCGAATTTTTGCAGATGCCATGAATCTGAGGATGAACTGCATTTTTCCCAATTTGGCCGGCCTTTTTTGACTTGTCACCATGCCCTGTAGATCTAGCTACATTTCAATAGAAATTACGATTTGGCATAATTCAACTTTGTTTATAACCTAGATTCATAAGGAGATCTCAATGAAGGTGTTTACAAGAGCATGCTTATGTCACACAGAAATAGTTGAATTCATTGGTGGATTGGTTTCTGGCAACTGAAGATTGTATATATTTCTTTGCAGCTACAACTTTGACCGGATTCCATTTCTCTGTTACCGCTTTGGTCGATCTCGTATCAAATGCCACCGGTTACTTTGCATCGAAGCATGTTCCTCTGTGGGAACTTGTTTGGTTCTCACTTGTTGCCAATGCCTCAATCACCGGGATGAACTTGAGCCTCATGCTTAACTCTGTCGGATTTTATCAGGTGGATATCATTTTATTAGCATAACCATTTTCCCTTTGGTGCGCAACCATAATCTGATTTCTGATCTTCATTGTTATAACGGTGTAGATATCTAAGTTGAGCATGATTCCGGTGGTTTGTGTGATGGAATGGATTCTTCATGGAAAGCATTTTTCACGAGAAGTCAAGATTGCGGTGGCAGTAGTGGTTGTAGGCGTGGTAGGTTCCTTGCAAAAGAAATACTCGATAGGCTCTTTTGAATTGCTCAGCAAGACAGCTCCCATTCAAGCTCTGTCCCTTCTTGTTCTTGGTCCATTCATTGATTACTTTCTTACTGGAAAACTTATCTCTGATTACAAGTTGTCTACTGGTGCATTTGTAAGTGCTTCTTCTATTTGATCTTAATCTGCTTCTGAGTTTACGAGGTACAATGTCTAATGAAGCTGCTATCCTATGTGTGATCGCAATGTATGCAGTTTTTCATCCTACTCTCATGCTCCCTAGCAGTGTTTTGCAACATCAGCCAGTACCTCTGCATCGGCCGCTTCTGAGCTGTCTCTTTCCAGGTTTTGGGCCACATGAAAACAGTATGTGTCCTGACATTGGGGTGGCTACTCTTCGATTCTGAGCTCACATTCAAAAACTTGCTTGGCATGGCTCTTGCTGTCCTTGGCATGATTGTATACAGCTGGGCTGTGGAGGCTGAGAAGCAACCCAAGGTCCTCCCTAGTCATCTGTCAGATGAGGATCTGAAACCGCTGAAGGAGGGAATAGCCGAGAGTCCATTAAAAGATGTGGTGATTGGCGAGTCCAAAGTATAGGCTTGCCGTTTTCACTGCTCAAAGGAAGAGAAAGAGGGGTCATTTCCCTGCTTGTATTAACTGACAGATAAATAATCATTCAATTTTGCTTTCCAATAATACAGGAAAAAGTTAATTTGTTTCCTTTTTATTGTTTTTCAAGCCAAGTCGTGTGTTATTTGTTAGGTGTATTGAATTAGATTGGAATGGATGTAATGACTATTGATGCTGCACATGATATGAAAGGTGAAAGAAATAGAAAAAATTCATTTTCAGCTCATATTTTGGTCAAATCAAAATAGTTGGCTAATTTTTAATTTTGGATGTTTTTTATGCCAATTTAATGTTGAAAACATGTTTATAATGTTGAATATGATGTTTTGGAATAGGTTTGGGGGAGGTAATCGACCTACATTGACATTTGAGGGGTTTAGAAACTGAAAAAGTGAAAAAAAAAATCATGAAAACTGCTGCATAATTTTTCCAGATTTTTGGTCATAAAATCTATTTTTTGTGACGATCTTCAAAGAAATTTCAGTCGCTAAAGGTTGTTCATATTTTTAGCAACTGTTTCTGGGTATGAATTTTGTCACTAAAAGTTTTATTGCTCCCAATAAGAGGTATTAATGTGACTTCATTTTTTCAACTCATCATATACGCTTTCACAATGGTTACGTAATGAATAACTATAATTTTTGTAAAAATAATAGTTGGTGAAAGACATGAAGACATGAAAATTTTGTTGTAATTGTATATAATGGAACCCATCAACACGTTCAAATAGTAAAAACGCCGTTCAAATGGTAAATTTGTCGTTCAAGTGTTAAGTTACAACTTAAACGATCGATTGACTCGTTTAAATGGTAAATTACCACTTGAACGATAGTTTTGCAACAACAAAAATATGGTTAGTATGCCATTTAAAATGTTGTCTAATTGCATGCTGTTATGCAGATACTAGCCTACTGTTTGCCAATTGCATAATGTTATGCAGATACTAGCCTACTGTTTGCCAATTGCATAAACTTATCCACAAGAATTTCTGCATTAAGTTACCACTTAAACGAAGAAATTACAACTTAAACGATGTTTTTACAACTTAAACGATCGATTGACTCGTTTAAATGGTAAATTACCACTTGAACGATAGTTTTACAACTTATATTTTACCACTTAAACGAGGAAAATGAGCGTTTAAGTAGTAATGAACAAATTTGTACACTTACGATTTAAACGATCGTTCAAATGGTAAACGCCGTTCAAATGGTAAAATTGTCGTTCAAGTGGTAAGTTACCATAGCGAAAAAGTACCACTTAAACGATGTTTTAGCTTAAACGTCCGAATGTCTCGTTTAAATGGTAAATTACCACTTGAGCCGATAGTTTTACAACTTAAACGATGTATTTTACCACTTAAACGAGGAAAATGAACGTTTAAGTAGTAATGGACAAATTTTAATACGCTTACAATTTAAACGATCGTTCAAATGGTAAACGTCGTTCAAATGGTAAAATTGTGGATGGTAAGTTACCATAGCGAAGAAATTACCATAGCGATGTTTTTACAGCAACCGTCGATTATTTCGTTTAAATGGTAAGAATACCACTTGAACGATAGTTTTACAACTTAAAACGATGTATTTTACCACTTAATGAGAAAATGAACGTTTAAGTAGTAATGAACAAATTTTGTACACTCCACAATTTAAACGATCATTCAAATGTTAAAAACACCGTTCAAATGGTAAAATTGTCGTTCAAGTGGTAGTTACCACTCGAAGAAATTACCACTTAAACGATGTTTTTACAACTTAAACGATCGATTGACTCGTTTAAATGGTAAATTACCACTTGAATGATAGTTTTACAACTTAAACGATGTATTTTACCACTTAAACGAGAAAATGAACGTTTAAGTAGTAATGGACAAATTTTGTACACTTACAATTTAAACGATCGTTCAAATGGTAAAAACGCCGTTCAAATGGTAAAATTGTCGTTCAAGTGGTAAGTTACCACTTAAACGAAGAAATTACCACTTAAACGATGTTTTTACAACTTAAACGATTGATTGACTCGTTTAAATGGTAAATTACCACTTGAACGATAGTTTTACAACACCAAAAATATGGTTATTATGCCATTTAAAATGTTGTCTAATTGCATGATGTTATGCAGATACTAGCCTACTGTTTGCCAATTGCATAATGTTATGCAGATACTAGCCTACTGTTTGCCAATTGCATAATTGTAGTTTCAACCGGTAACCTACAATTGTAGGTTACCTTTTCTTTTTTTTTAAATAAACAAATTTTTTCTAAAACCGGGGTAACTTTTACCCCGGAGCACAGAAGCAAAACCCCATGGAAGCTAACGAGAGGAAAGGTATACACCCATGACCAGAAGATTTTGCTAATCACACGTATTAATGACGTGTATTATCCAGTTAAATGTTTTTATACAAAATTACTCGTTTCTTCCAAAGAGTGACATGATTAACCATATGCGAAAGAAGCTTAACATAAATTTATCCGCATAACTTTTCTCAAGTTAAACAATCCACTGCACGAAAAAAACTTGAATTTTAACTCGACGTTAAAATGTAGTAGTTATTTGTTCGATCACTATAAATGTTAGTTTACTGTAAACGAAAATGTTGCTACATCATCATACTTAGTCAGAAGAAAAAGATTACGTGGAAGTTACAAGAAGAAAGGTAAATTACACGTTGCTATGGGACCCAGAGGTTCACCCTGTCACATGGAGCCGCAGCTGGGACCTCCGCTGACGTGCTTGACCAAGAACCACCGAACCGCTCGCAGATTGTCTGGGGAAAAAGAAAAGGTGAAAAAAAACCGATCAAGATCCAAACGCTCACCACGTGTTCTAGCGGGTCCCACCTGGTTACCGAGTGGCATGTAACGTAATTATCCCACCTCCACGAAAACCCAAAAATTAAATTAACAAAAACAAAAGAAATTAAAAATCCAACCCCCAAAATTCTGCCGGGTTAACTCGAGCCAACCCTGTTGCCTGCTTCGAAGCAACGAAAGGGACGGCGACAAACGGAACGGCACACTCGACTTAACGACCCTCCGTTACCTCAAACCACACGCATCCCGAAGCGCCGTTCACATCACCCAAATCATTGATAATTAAAATTAAAACCAGCCGTTACGAAACGCCGTCGTGTTTTTGCTCCTTTACACCCCCGCGGGGCCCCACCTTTCCGTTACGCGCTGCTCCCGTCCGGTTAACCCATCCCTCCGGTTAATCCCCTAACCACGGTTAGTTCAGTTACACAGAAAGGAGGAGAGAGAGAGAGAGACAGTAGAGGGAGGAGAGAGAGAGGGTCAGAGTTAAAGCCAACACAAAGTCGCGTATAATAAGACGCGCGCAAAGCGGTTTGGGGATTCTCTCTGTAACGGCGTTTTCCTCGACCTGGATTCCCTAGAGAGAGAGTGCGAGAGTGTTTTGAGAGGGAGAGGGAGGGAGAAAAGCGGTTTTCCGAGCAGAGATGGCGGTATTGTAACGGTTTGGTGGTTTCGGCGTAACGGTTTTTATCGATCAGCGATCGTTACACGAAGAGTGTGTGAAGCGATAAAAAGTGGAAGTGGTGGGAGCTTTGTGTGATTAAAATCGTATTAACGGCTGATTAAGGAGTCATTATTGGTGGTATAATTGTGCTTAATTATAAGTATACATTCAGCTCAGCTTTGTCTGCTTAGACCGAGGAAGAGAGAGACAGACAGAGACAGAGAGAGAGAGGTAGAGAGAGAAAGGGGGAGGGAGGGAGGGAGAGAGAGAGAGAGAGAATCAGAATCGAGAGATTATCTGAGCTTTTGTTGGGGCAATTTTGAAATTTGTTGACTCGGGAGGGTTCGAGCTCAACGATGGCGAATCGGGAAGGTGAAATGGCCGTTGATTTTCTCTCTCGTTTTCTCAGACTTTCTCGGATTTTCCCGGAAAATTAATGTTTTTTTTTCTTCCGATTTTTGTTTGGGGTTTTGCAGGCTGCGATCTGTATCCGGAGCTATGGAAGGCCTGCGCGGGCCCACTCGTCGATGTGCCTCGCGTCCAGGAGAGAGTCTTCTACTTTCCACAAGGGCACATGGAACAAGTGAGTTTTCCATCTTCCTTTTTTATTTATTTTTTATTTTTTTGTTTTTCTGCTTATGGAATTGTTATCTTTTCGTTGAAATTGAATTTTTTTTTGCTATTTTTGGGGATTATTTTTTAGCTGGAGGCTTCAACACCAACAAATCAGGAACTGAATCAGGGGATTCCGCAGTTCAATCTCCGCTCGAAGATTCTTTGCCGTGTCATTAACGTTACCCTATTGGTATTTCCTCTTTGTTTTCTCTAATTTGTGTTTGGTTGCTGAGAAAATGGGGGATTGGAAGTAGAAAGCTTTTGTTTCTGATTCCTGGAAAATGATAACTCAGATCAGCTGGATCTGTTGGTTTTCATCTCCAGCTGATTAGGGGGTCTAATGATTGGAAAGTCTTCGACTTTAAAATTTGTCTATCTTCGATTTCCTCGATTTTCTCAGGAACCAAACAAGTTGGGAATAATTTGTGAATTTGTTTTGTTTGGCAGTATCTTTACCTTGAGTTGTCTTTCAATTTTAGGCTGAGCAGGAAACAGATGAGGTTTATGCACAGATTGCTTTAATTCCAGATGCAAATGTAAGAACCAACTGAGCTTCTTCCTGATTAGCTTTTCGCTATCCGAGCAATATTTCTTTGCCATTATTAACACTAATATGTTTATATGTTTAGCAAGCGGAGCCTACAAGTCCGGATCCATGCCTTCCGGAACCTCAAAGACCTGCAGTTCACTCATTCTGCAAGGTTCTAACTGCCTCTGATACGAGCACCCATGGCGGGTTTTCTGTTCTTCGGAAACACGCCACTGAATGCCTTCCTCCACTGGTATATATATTTTCTGTTCGAGCTTTTGTTTTGGCTGTTCTTTCTTGGTCTCATTATTTCTTTGATTTGATTTTCATGTCTCAACTTTTTCACCATGTGTGTATTTCTTTTTCAGGACATGACCCAGGCAACCCCAACTCAGGAATTGGTTGCCAAGGATCTTCATGGTTACGAGTGGCGATTTAAGCATATTTTCAGAGGTGACGTACTTCGTTTTCTCTGCACTCTTGCAGTTGTCCCAACTGTGTGATTTCATAATTATTAGGAAGAGATCATGAGTTGGACAGCCAATCCTCTATGAACAAATTCAGATATACTGAGTGTATCAATTAACCATATCAATCGTTCTCACAGTTCCTCTATCTGTGATTAACTGAACAGGTCAACCACGGAGGCACTTGCTTACAACAGGATGGAGTACTTTTGTCACCTCCAAGAGATTGAGTGCTGGGGATTCCTTTGTATTTCTCAGGTAAACATTGTCATTTATTCTTGTCCCTTCACTCTTACCGTTTTGTCAATTAACTCAACAGTGTAGCCTGGAAAAGTGAATTTTCCAGTATTGGAGACGGGGCATGTATATTTTTCAGTCAAACAGTCACTAATCTGTAGAAAATTGGTTTCTTAGAGGGGGCAACGGGGAGTTACGTGTTGGAGTTAGACGTCTTGCTCGTCAACAGAGCAGCATGCCGTCATCTGTGATCTCGAGTCAAAGCATGCATGTAGGGGTGCTCGCAACTGCATCTCACGCAGTTGCAACCCAAACTCTTTTTGTCGTCTATTATAAGCCAAGGTACGTTGTATTATGTTAACCTGATGAATTTAAATCGATTTTTGTGTTGAATCATTTAACACAGGATTTCTCATATTCTATCTTGATTTCCTTTTGAAATGTCCAGGACGAGTCAGTTCATTATTGGTTTGAACAAGTATTTGGAGGCTGTCAACAACAAGTTTTCAGTCGGAATGAGATTCAAAATGAGGTTCGAGGGGGAGGATGCTCCCGAGAGAAGGTAGAAGTTAAAATTCAGCACTGCTGTATTATGTTTATTCGCTTTAAATTTGTTTATGGGCTTTCTAATGTATTTTTGTTCTATCTTCTTAATTTTTTCCAGATTTTCAGGCACAATAGTTGGTCTTGAAGATATATCTCCTCACTGGGCACATTCAAAATGGCGATCACTTAAAGTAAACTCTTAGTTCGGGTTTCCTTTTCTTTTACTTGTTACATCTTGTTCCTTTCTCCTTTCCTCCCCCTTCTCCTTGTACTGGACGTTAAATGAAAATTCTGACATAAGTTTGCTCTTCTGAAATATCTTCCAGGTTCACTGGGATGAGTCTGCATCCATTCTAAGGCCTGACAGGGTATCGCCTTGGGAGATAGAACCTTTTGTGGCGTCTGTACCTCCGAGCCTTCCTCAATCAGCTGTGGTGAAGAACAAAAGGCCTCGACCACTCACTGAAATCCCAGCTCTTGGTAGGAACCTTTTACTTTCTGTTTCCTAGTAACCAACTAAACAGCAACACTGGCCCCCCTTTTTTTCCTTTGCCTTGGATTAGTTTTTTTGGGTTCGAGTGTTCTAACTTATCTTATATGGATATTAGATGCAATGAGTTCAACAGCGCCAGCTATCTGGAACTCTGGGCTGACACAGTCCCATGACATGTCGCCACTGAGTGTCGCTGCAGAAAGCAAAAGAAGTGAAAATCACGTTGGATGGCAACATAAACAGGCAGACTTGATCAGCAGCAACAACTCTGTTCCAAGGACTCAGACTGATGTGGGATGGTTGTCATCTCAGGCAGGTGGTTCTCCGCACGTGTTTCAGGAAACAATGGAGGATTGTAAAAGTGTTTCTGCTTGGCCTGTTTTCTCTGGATATTCGACTCCAAACTCATCAAAGCTGAAAAATGACTCGATGTTTGACCATGTTGAAAAAGAGAAGAAAACTGAGACAGCTACTAGTTGCCGAATTTTTGGTATAGACTTTACCAATCATAAAACAAGCTCCCCTGCCATGGAGAAGGCACATCCACAACCAATCAGTGGATCTACTGGAACCGCTGAAGGACGTGTTAGTAACTCATTAGCAGCCGAGTCGGACCAGAAATCTGACCTTTCAAAGGCTTCTAGAGAAAGCAAACCTGTCCAGTTGCAAGTATCACCGAAGGAGACACAGAGCAAGCAGAGTTGCTCTACGTCCGCGAGAAGTCGCACCAAGGTGCTCAAAGTAGAATTATTTTATTTTGTTTTTGGTTCTGAAGTATGAAGTATTATGTTATAGATCTGGAATCTTTAGCTCAAGTGCTGATTTGTGGTGTTCGCACATCCCAAAAGGTTCAAATGCAGGGGATAGCGGTTGGCCGAGCAGTGGACTTGACGATATTGGAAGGATACGATCAGCTTATAGATGAACTGGAAGAGATGTTTGATATCAAGGGACAGATTCGCCCCGGTAACATGTGGCAAATTGTCTTTACTGATAATGAAGGAGATATGATGCTTATGGGAGACGACCCGTGGTCGTAAGTATACTTCAGGACAAAACAAATATAACAAACATGTTTCATCGGTTAATTTAAAACCTTTGCGTCGTTTTCTTTGTAGGGAGTTCTGTGACATGGTGAAAAGAATCCTTATATGCTCGAGTCAAGACGTGAAGAAAATTAGCGCAGGGTCGTCACTAGAAGTCGAAGGGGGGACGCTAATAAGCGCGGGCTAACATCGATCAGGTTGTTGATTTTTTTTATTTACGGCTTTGGTTTTGTCGATTTTCGGGGCTCGTCTTTTGGTTGTTTGTTTGTGGATGGAGGGAGGGAAGACTTTAATTTTTGGGCAAGAGGAGGAAGAAGAAGAAGAAGATCGAAGTTGGAAGAAGAAGAAGAGGGCATCGGCTAATTGATAGCTCGTTTTTTAGAGCTAGCTGCTAGACTACATTTGACTGGAAATTTTAAAAAGGTGCAATGGCAATTATGTCATTGTCATGTGTTTGGTAGGAATCTGTGAATATTTAAAAGCAATTTGTGGTGGGTCGGAGGAGGAGTTGGGTGTTTTTAGGGTTTTGGGGGGACGAGGAGTTGGGTTTGTAGGGTATTTTGTTCCATGCTGTTGTAAATATATGTACTTTTGGCAGTGTAATGTTTTGGTGGTTAGTGATTGACAGTATGCAGTATGCAATCTTCTGTTGCTGTATTAGTTAGTTAATTAATTAATTAGTAGTAGCCTTTGAATGATTTTTAATAATCGTTTTGCTAATTTTTTTTAATCCGTCAAAATTTGTGCATGTGTCGCAAGCTTCTTGTGGGTGGGTTATTACTTATTACTCTCTTGTTCCCTTGCCGTGGGTTTGGTTTGGACTAGGAGCGGATCAGAACGCTAAATTTCAATCTGCCCAAACAAACGGATCTAATTTCAATTAAATCTCGTGAATGTCGAATTTTAATTAAATCTCGTGAATTTCGATATTGATACCAATCGATCGAATTTAATTTTGATCAGTTTTGTCAATTTTGTCGAGCGGATTGGATCGAATCTAATTTTGATCAGTTTTGTCAATTTGGCGGAGCCGGAGCGGATTGGATCACTAAATTTTGAATCGGATATGATTGGATCAGGTGATGGATCCAACTGAGCCACATCAATGTAGTTGTTTGGTCAGAATATCAAACCCAACCCAATCTAATTTGTTCTCGTCTTTTTCCTCCGACAGGCATTTGAAATCGAATACAGTACTAAGAAGCTAAAGTCAATTCATGAAATTGTATGCAATACTTAAAGGACCAAAACACTTTTCATTAGTGTTGAATTTTTCACACTTACATCTAGTAATCCGTGTGATTGTATTAGATTTGAACCCAACCCAATCTAACCCAATTCAGTACCAATCGAATCTTCTTGAACAAACAACCATGTTAGCAAGCGCTTTCGCTTCGCACCTTGATTTTTTTTCTTACAAGACATCCCAAGCCTTGTTACTATTGAGATAAATGAGATCCTAAGTTCACCTCCGACTGAAGAAAAACTATGGTTATGGTGTTTTATAAGCTTAGCTTTATGGGCCAAGATGTTACTTGCTAGCCCATTAAACAAACCCTTATATATTCGCCCCAAGATCCATTAGCTCCCTAATTTTGATTCTTCTGGCAATTGCAAAGGATGCACCTACTTGATTTACCAACCAAAAAAAGAAGAAAAAAAAAGGACCACTTTTCTCTCTCTCTCTCTCTCTCTCTCTCTCTCTCTCTCTCTCTCTCTGTTGTAGCTGTTTACTAATTAGGAAACCCTATCTTAAAAAAAAAAAATTAAATGGAGAAAGATTAGGCGAGATTAGTTCTTCGGCAATGGTCGCGTGCGAGACACGTACCCTTTCTCAAAGAGGTGAGCCATTCCCCGAAAGGGTGAGGACCATTACACCAGAAACCCTGAAAAAACCTTAGTAATATGTAGTTTTAGATACTACGACAATCCAATGACTTGAATTAATATATATATATTTTTTTAACCTTCAATTTTAATGGTTAAAAAGGCAGTAGTATCTAGTACTACGTATTACAAAAGTCATATCCTAGAAATCCCCCACCCGTCTATCTTTCCCTTGTACATAAGGTAAGGTCAACATCACAAAATAAGCTTGCATTCCGTAGCTCCAATCCGTTTAGTTTGCAGATTAGAGCCATGCGGATCGAGATGAGTCTCCGTTCCTACCTCTTATAAAACAAAAAGTTTTTTTTTTTCACCTTTAAATTGTTAACAACTATAGTTTCCATAGAGTTTAGGGCAAATCATTGCATTACCTAAATATGTGGAACTTAACAATCTCCGTTGAGTTCAAAATTCTTTAAAAAGATTTTAAAATTTAGCTTGATTTTGAAAACAGTTATGATTTTTAATTAGCTAGGATGCCTGTGAAATATTCTTCTTTCAAAACTATTTTTTCACTTTCCCTTAAATTAGCTATTTTACATTTAACTAATCCTTTCAAGGTAAAACTACGAAATTACAACGTAACGTGAAAAAACTCTCAGATGTTTGAGAAATCACATCATCTTGTTTCTGTTTGTATCTTGCTGTGCTGGGGATGGCCCATAAAAAAATGACAGACATGCGCTATCATAATTCAATATCTAAGGCCAAAATTTGAGGAATGCCCAATTGTCCAAGGCTCCATCTAATTGGCCTGCCAGCCATTTGCCTCATCAAATAATTGACGGAAAGTGAATTTTGTCCACTTCTTTTCTCTTATATACACTCTAATTTATTTTAATTTTTTAATTGATTAAATCAAATAAGAATCAAATAACAGAAATAAAGCGGATGTGAAGAAATAAAGCGGATGTGAAGAAGAAGAAAAATGACGTGCAAAACCATTCATAATAATAATTGAGGTAGGGCTGTGCCAAATGGGAATGAAATTGACGTTTCTCTAATATCTCACCTTTCTTATGACTGAGGGGAACACACTGCCACACACATGTATATTCAGAGATCCTCAGACCTTGTCAAGCTATATATAACGGACGTATAACAACAAGAATCTGAATTATTTGTTCATGTGGGTCTAGAGAAAAAAACAAGGCAAAGCATGGAATTCCGATCTTGAATATCAAGTAACGGAATTTCTACAACGCGCTCACTAAGTGTGAAGGCTGTTTTAGCTTTTGAATCAGCGGGTTTACCCTTTTTTCTTGGAATTTTGATTTAGCTTATATTTAATAGCAAATTCAACCATAAATGAACTTTTAATTACTCAAACTACAAATTTAGATATTTCTCTTATTTGCTTGATTGCTCAGAAAGTAAGCCATGTGCTTGACTAATATTGTCATACCACGCTAGCATGCACTAAATAAAATTCAAATAAATCAAAGTAGTTTATGTTAACATAATCCAAATTATATGAGGTCGTCCATACAATACAAACTAATGACTTGGGAGGTTGCCATATTCCAATGCGCAAAGGCATATTACATATAGACAGATAGGGATATACAAATCTGAATTCTTGTTATGAGCTTGTTTCCCTCTTTTCGGTCGGGTTGGACCGAGAGAAGGATCTTTTGGTCCTTCTTCTGATCTGGTGCGGGGCGTGCCACCAACCAAGCCAAAAATTGGCGGGGTTGGAAATAAATCGAAATGTTGCGCTCGAGCCTGACTTCTAACCAAGTGACTGAGTGACCAAGCAAGGAACCTTTTCTTGGTCCGGGTCCGATCACTACCTCGAATTTAAGGCTGGTTAGGCTTTGGATCTTTATTTTCAAGTTTTTAGGGTTTATATGATATAATAAATGAACGTAAATATGCAAGATAATTAAAGTGCGAGAAAGTAAATGACGAGTAATTAAAGATAAGTGAAATAAGAACGAAGAACAAAATTAAACCAATGAAAAACGATTAAAAACAAATAACGTTGATTAAAACTAGAATCAAAATAACAACGTAATTGAAAAAAGTACTTGAAGAAACGACTGAAAATAAACTTACAATTAAAAGTGCTCGAAAGAACGATGAACGGAAAGTAAATTGCTAGAACTTTAAAACCTATGCTAGAAAATGAAAAGTGCAGAGTAATATGAAGAAGTCTTGTGTGTTTTTGCTTGTCCTTTTCTTCTTCTTGTATTGAGGAATTTATAGGGCACACCACGACCCCCATTCACTCCTCCTTCTGCTACCTCCAAATTTCCTTATTGGGCCTCCTTGATTTATGGGATTGGAATCATACAATATATGATTTGATTGTGATTCCTTCCTGTTTCGGGTCGAGAAAGGCTGACTTTTGATCATGGATTTATCACGTGACCTTGATTCAGCTTTCCATGCATTAAACTTGGACATTTAAGCCTTGGTCCATTTTGGGTAGGAAAATCTTGTTGTGTGCTACCAAATTTGGTTTTGGAGATTATCACCTTTGAATAATGTTGGGAGTTCTTCCATGCTAAAACGAGCTCGGCTATAATGAATATTGGGTCCTCATTATCCAAGGTCGTCCTCGGCCCAAATAATCTGAGCAACCAAAACTATATCAATCCTGAGTTGGTCTAGCAAGCTTGTCATGCCAAACTCATATTACGGGTTGGTCTCAAGAGAAAAATTCTAGCTAGCTCAGAACACCAATAAAAGCTTGGCCACAAAAAGAGGAACCACTAAGAGTTGGTCCCAAAAAGATGGACCAATAAGAGTTGGTCCCAAAAAGACGAACCACTAAGAATTGGTCCTAAAAAGATGGACCAATAAGAGTTGGTCCCAAAAAGATGGACCAATAAGAGTTGGTCCCAAAAAGACGAACCACTAAGAATTGGTCCTAAAAAGATGGACCAACAAGAGTTGGTCCCAAAAAGATGGACCAATAAGAGTTGGTCTCAAAAAGATGGACCAATAAGAGTTGGTTCTAAAAAGATGGACCAATAAGAGTTGGTCCCCAAAAGATGGGCCAACAAAGCTTGGCCACCCAAAAGGTTCATGCTAAATGAGACCCGGATCGGTAACCCCGATCGTATTAGTCTCGGGAGTGTTCGATCTTGACAAAATTTGGAGCGGCCCAAACAGAGCTCCAATGGATAATATTGTCTTCTGCTGAAATTTCTAACAGCCAACCAAATTAGTCATGCTTAGCTAGCGGCTAGCGTTCATTGCCGTTCTATCTCTCTTTCTCTCTTGACCATGTCACAGCAGTAGACTAGCTAGTGGACTAAAGTGGATGTCATTGATCAATCATCAATGATTCGTTTTCTTTTTCTATTTACTTCGATTTTTTAGCGGCTAGATCTTAGTTCTAGTATATTTTACTAAGAATTCAACAGTTAAAAAGCTCTAAAAATATAATGTACCACGAAGTAGTATTAGAAAATCTCTAGAACTATATATTTGTACAATGTTACAACCAGCTAAGACATGGCTTGTATATAACTTTTCTTCTCTAACAGTCATTATTTTCTATATTAATTTAACTTCTCCAAGTTCTTTGGTTTGAATTATTGGTAGTTGATGTTGTATATACAGTAGTGATGGATCACCTACCCAAAAGGGCCAAAACCCTAGAAAATTTAGAGAAGTTTTAGCCAATTTCTTCACAACAATGCAGATGTTACATTCTTAATATAGATGTTATTTGGTATTATTAGGAAATGAATATAATCAGGAGATCGTAACCCTAAACCAAAGAAAATGGTATTGAAGGTTCAGCCCTGTGTGGCTCATGCATTTTTGCCTACGAAAATGCATGTATGCTCATGTAATAAGAGAATGAAGACCATAAGAAAGAGTGTGAAAAATACTAAAATTGAAAGTTTGCTCCTAATTTTCCATTTTTGGAGGAGCGGAGTGAAACTCACATATATATTAGCGTATCTCATAGGAAAGCTAAATTGTGCTCACAACTCTCTTTTTGTTACTTAGCCATACTTCATGTCAATTGAGTTATTGTCATTTAGGTGCTCAATAAATGATATATATCACGTCTGTAAAGTGTCTTTATAATTAACTGAAATCACTGAATTATAAAAAAGATTGACATGACACGGGTACACTGTAATCGTATTGTTTCATGTTAGAAATATAACAATAGGTGTAAATTTTTCTTCATTTGACATTGTATTATAAACACAAGACACTACAATGATGGTATACGCATGTCTGATAAGTTTTTATCCCTTGTTACACCTCAACTAGCACTTACTTTGTAATATGAACGCCAAAACTACCTCATGTTATATAAGGCCGTTGCAACTTGCGTCACATAATTCGCATGCAATTTGGGACTTGGATTCACATGCATTAGAAATGCAAATTATGCAATGCAAGCTATATGCACCCTCTATAGTAATTTTTTTAGTTTCATTTATTTGCCAATTTAAAGTCAAGAGCTGACATTTTATCCTGACAATGTATGTATAATTTGGGTAAACCTTTTTTTTTTCCTTCCTACAAAAGTGGATTTTAAATCCTAAATTTCTAGCGTATTCTTGTCTATCACCTTAAGTTAACCATTCTCATCTCTGAGCTAACCCTAATTTCTTGTAACACTAATTCAAACTATTAAGAGCATCAAATACCCTTACACGTGGTTTTTTGAGTTTGATTCCCAAACTCATCCAGACATCTGCAATTAAGCCCCTTCTTAAGAGATTATTACATATAACTCCAAAATCATAGCCAATTATTAGGTTTAGTCTTGCATATCAGTTTAGGTTCACATTGACTTTTAAAATTAAATAAATTCCTTTTTTTTAAATGATGCGTCGACCTACTTTAATTTTATGGATAGTTCTTACAAAAAATTTCAAATATCTATTGTACCCTTATTTCTGTTTTAATTTTTGATTTACATCGATCATATTCGAAAGAGAACAAGACTTGGTTGCTGAAAATTCAGCAGCCACTCTTGTTTATACTCAATCTCGTGTGAACACGTGTCCAAATTTTGATTTTTTTAATCAAAACTTGGACGCGTGTCCACACGAGACCGGGTGTAAGTAGGAATGGCTGCTGAATTGTTGAGCAACCAAGTTATTTTCTTCGAAAGAAATAACCTCATGTCATCTTCAACCTAATGCCATCAATTATACAAATTGCATGTTTATTATTATCATCTTCAATATAATCTAAGTTAAATGTTCTTAAAATCAAATAACCTACTCAATAGGTAAATTAAAAACAAAAGGCACGAAGAAAAGAATCTCTATACTCACATGAACACCATATACCAAATTTTCTAATACCTATCTAATTTCTTAATAATCAAATAAACTACATAACATGTTTAAAAAAAAAATTCACATTATAAACTTACATTGAAGGTTCAACACCCCTCAACACAGGTTTATTAAAGTAATAAACCAGATGAATAGGTTTACTAAATCATTTAGTCTATATAAAATGTTCATTTGAAGGTTTATCTACAAAACGTATATATAGAAATAGATAACAAGGTTTCACCCACCAGTCAAACAACTCTAACACAACAATGTTTGCAAAGTTACCTAAAAGACCAATAAATCTCATCATTATCACTATAAAACGTTGTTGGTGGTTCTTAAAATACATAAAACTTCTAGTCGACCGCCAACCACATAAAAAAAATTGTGGATTTCACAGCAAACAAACTATGATAAGCCCCTTAATTAATGATTAAGGATTTATAACCTAAATTGGACCGACCTAGATTAAACCCAATGCAGTGCAAGGGAAGACTTCGGGCTAGTTTGGGGTTGATGTGATTTTTTAAAAAACTGATTCTACTGTGCTGTGAGAATAAACAACTATGTTATAAAGCAGTTAAATGTTTGGTAAAATATAGTTGTAAAAGTGTTTTTAGCTAAAAAAAAGCAGAGTGTCAGAGTGTTTGGTAAACTTTTATGTAAAACTATTGTGACTATGTAAAATGACTGAAAAGAACATGATGCTAAATGTGATATTAGTTTTATAATTTGGCAAAATAATGATCAATTTAAATCTAGCTCAAATTCTAAGTAATTATTAGATAAATTTGCACAAACACCACCTAACTATACATTAGGGTGTGTGCATTTACCACTTAATTTATATTTCAATTCCCAGCTAGCATTTGGTGCAAATTTGCCATTTTAATGAGTTATTTTTTATAATCTTTTAATTTATTTAAAAAATTATAACAAAAAAAAATTGAAAAAGGAAGAAAACAAAAAGAAATTGTTTGCCCTGATTCCTCCTCCACCAACGATGGCCTTTCCCCCCCTCCCCACACCCTCACACAACCACCACCATTAAATTTCATAAAATCTAGACCAATCTCATACCCAAAAAAAGTGTTGAACTTTTTGTCCCCAACACCGATCTCTGCCTTGCCCTTATCTTCTTACACCCATCAGTCCAATTCAAATTAAACACATCATTGGAATCAACCCCATCTGATACAAATAATTGGGTAGTGGAGATTTGAAGGCTACAAATGCATAGGCTGAGCTGAGTCGAGAAAATCGAATTCGACCTTTGCAACCATTGTTATAATATAGGAGATTTCTGCCGCTTTATCTACTTCTGCCCAGGCTGCCTCAACTAATGCTTTTTTATCTACGAGTTGCGGGGGACAGATCTAGCTGAGAAGGAGAGAGCTAGCTGGAGACGAGAGAGCGAGCTCTGGATAGCGCAAAATTAGGGCTGATTCGTTTGACGCGAGGACAAAGAACGCAGACAATAGAGAGAGAAGGGAGGGTAGACTTGTCATTTAGAAAGTTTCATTAATGGGTACTATTTACTCCGCCTTCTCCCATAAAAAACGTTGTTTTGAGAAGCATGGTCGTGCTTTTGCTTTATGAGGTTTTTGACCCAGGATTTAAAAAAAAAACACTTTTTATTCTTGTTACCAAACACAATTTATTCCTTAACTTTTTAAAAAAACTGTTTTTTAAAAAATTGGGTAAATCTCACTTTACTACCCTCAAGTATCGTAAAATTCACACTTTGCTACCCTTAGTTTTTTTTGTCTCACTTTCATACCTAAAGTTTCATTTTTATGACACTTTCATACCTCCGTTAGTATTTCCGTCAAGTGCTCCGTTAAAACATAACGTGGCACTTGACTGTGCAGAAACGTGGTACTGTGGGCCTCACATGGACAATTAAAAAAGGCTAATTCTCACTTTACTACCCTCAAGTATTGTAAAATTCGCACTTTACTACCCTTAGTTTTTTTTCGTCTCACTTAAGAACAACTTCAAAGAAAAGAGAAGAGAAAGAGGATGGAGACTTGGCTGGCAGTGGCAGGTGAGGAGGATAGGGTCGGGGTGGGTACGGCGGATCTGGGGGGCTGCTGGGGTTTATTGATTTTTACTTTCTTTTAGATATTGTCAAAGTTAACACTGTTAGATTGGAGTTAAGTGAAGGACACGAGTCGCTAAGTTAGAGAGATCACAGAGAGGCCACACACAAAATGAGTGCAGAAGATTTGAAGTCGCAAGGAAATTGGACCGAAAATAATAAGCCCCATTTCTTAATTAAGTTTGAGTTTTATTCATTTAATGTTGTTTTAACTCGCCCTCATGGTTTATTAATTTAAGGAACGAAAGAAACTTGTCGATTTTGTCAATTGTCCTGATACAGAAATGCTTTATTGTATGTATAATGTATCTGTATCTATTTACTGGGTTGGACAACAATAATACAAATATGTAATAGCTAGAGATTGGCAGATTACCATTTACCAAGTTCCAAAAAAATAACAAAATCTTTATTTACGGCCCAAAAAATAGATATTCCCTCTCACATGCATTTGTGGTTCCGTAGTCTAAAACTAAAAACCTTACTCATTTATATAAGACCCGCTAAACCTCATGCCATGCCTATGACCTAGAAGAGTTCCAAAATACAGGGAAGCTCAAACTCAAAGAGTTTCCACTTACCATGTCCACCACCACCCATGATGATTTCGCACCACTTCACACCCACAAACCCTCTCGTCGAACCACCGCGAACCGTGTTTTCGCGGTGGTTCACTTTAGTGCCATCTTAGCCCTGCTCTATCGACATACACTCTCCCTCCTTCACTCCACAACCCTCACCTCTTTCTTCATCACCCTCACTTTCCTCATCTCGGACTCTCTTTTTGCTTTCATGTACACCGCTACACAATCTCTTCGCATGAAACCAATTTATCGCACTGAATTCCCTGAAAACCTCAGAAGGGTTGTTGAAGAACCTGATTTTCCAGCTCTGGACGTGTTCATATGCACAGCTGATCCCTACAAGGAGCCACCAATGAACGTGGTGAACACGGCCTTATCGGTCATGGCTTATGATTATCCAACCGAGAAGGTATCGGTGTATGTTTCGGACGATGGCGGCTCAGCTCTGACTCTCTTTGCTTTCATGGAGGCTGCCAAATTTGCAAGCCACTGGCTGCCTTTCTGCAGGAACAACAACATAGTGGAACGCTGTCCTGAAGCTTATTTTGAAATGGATCATTCTCGGTTTCCTGAGGCTGAGAAGATCAAGGTATTATGGTGCTAGTTATCAGGTTTCCTTGACTATTAGCTAAAAGTACATGTTTAGCTAAATTTCTACCATATATATATAATATATATTCCACGTCGGAGAAATAATAGACCTTATATGCTTATAAATATTTGAGTTACTTCTTATATTACCGATTAATTTTAAAAATAAAATCTCAGCTTTCCTCACTTCAAATTTTTATCCTACCAAATTTAACTTACATTTCATGAACTTTCAAAATTAATTATCCAAACATAGCATAAGTAACCATTTAAAGAGGAGTCGAGCCTTTTTCTAAATTAAAAGGGGTCCTTCGAAAGCTATAGAATAATAGAAACCCAGAAGATCAGGTCCCCCAACCCATTACCCATCTATATATTCAGTAGGATAACGACGAGTGATAATATTTATATATGGCATATAGGACCAAGACAAAAAATGGGGGGTATATTAATTCTCCCTTTGTGATTCTCATCATATGTTGTGTATTGTTTAATTTGAAATATGTTAGCTATCGATAAAAAGAAAATAAATCACAGAAATATGTTAGCATCAGCTAATATGGAAGGAAATATTTGTTTGTCTCCTTCTTTGGTCCCTATCCTTTTCATAATGATTAATGACTACATAAACCAAAAAAAAAAATAACACTAAATAAACAACCAACACCATGGTATACATGAGCAATGTGAAGTTTAAGATTACTTAATTAGCCTTTTTTCAGTGATACTGTGGCTACCTACTTGTCTTATTTTTTTATCAACTTTATATTAATTTGTCATCGATCTTTTAATTATAAGACGAGTAGAAAAATATTACAAATGAGTACACATATCAACACTTTTTTTTATTTATATATATTTTTATATAAATGGGTTTACTTTATGGATCAAAATTATCAATACCACATTAAGAGCTAATTAATTAAGTACTTACATGCTCTTCTGAATCATGGCACAGATTATGTACCAAGGCATGAAAGTGAAGGTAAACAATGTAATAGAGAGAGGCAAAGTTGACCAGGAATATCTAACCGGGGAACGGGAAATCCAAGCTTTTAGCAAATGGACGGATGGATTTACCCGGCAAGATCATCCCGCTGTCATTCAGGTATTTTTATTGTTCAAGTGGAATAGCACGTCATATATCTCCACACTTAGGACATGCATGAACATAAAATAGTTATGTTTAACCGAAACTTGTCTCGCAACAATCTTGTAAGCAGACCGTTTGTTAACATAAAACGTTAAACTGTCTAAAGACATCAGATACTGAAGTATATAACTTATGAGCAACCTAATATTCATGCATATTTATGTCGTGAATGTGAGCAGGTTCTTCTGGACAATACCAAAGATAGAGACATCACAGGCCATTTGATGTCAAACCTAATATACGTCTCTAGAGAAAAAAGCAGGACATCGCCCCACCATTTCAAAGCTGGTGCACTAAATGCCCTTGTAATCTCCCAACCCTAATTTTATAAATTAATTGTTTACATTACTTAATTAACTAATTAACTAATTTGTTTATCTTTTGGCGTTGTGTTAAGCTTCGAGTTTCAGCTACCATGACCAATGCTCCAATAGTCTTAACCCTAGATTGTGATATGTACTCCAATGATCCTGAAACGCCATGTCGTGCGCTATGTTACCTATCAGACCCCAAACTTCGATCCAAAGTAGGGTATGTGCAGTTTCCTCAACGTTTTCAAGGAATCAACAAGAACGACATATATGCAAGTGAGCACAGGCATTTGTTCATAATCAATCCATGGGGACTGGATGGGCTATTAGGACCAAATTATGTAGGAACTGGATGCTTTTTCTCCAGACGAGCATTCTTCGGAGGGCCATCGGAATTTTTACCACCGGAAATCCCCCAACTAAACCCTAACAATGTAGTTGACAAGCCCATTCAGAATCCAGAGGTTTTGGAATTGGCAAACCGTGTTGCTTCTTGCAATTATGAGAACAACACCGCTTGGGGATATAAGGTAAATAAACTAATTTGTCATACTCTTCTTATCAAGGGCGGTGTTATTCACACTTCTAAAAAATCATCCTGCATTCCTTATGCTTCACTCGATCATTCAACAGTGCAACATGACTTTTCAGGAGCGTGAATAACAGCTCCCATTTTTCTTATAAGGCAATGACATTATGATAACATAATTTGAAAACTGAGAGATGAAATTGGTTAAATTGTGTAGATGGGAGTAAGATATGGCTCACTAGTGGAGGACTACTACACAGGTTATCGCCTGCAGTGTGAGGGATGGAAGGCCACATTTTGCAATCCACAGAGGGCAGCATTTTTGGGGGATTCCCCGATCAACCTCGTTGATGTGTTGAATCAAAACAAGAGATGGGCCATAGGCCTCCTTGAGGTAGCTTTCTCTAAATATAGTCCAGTCACATTCGGCGCTCGGGCCATGGGCCCTCTGATGGGTCTTGGTTACGCCTATTATGCGTTTTGGTCCATTTGGGCCATTCCTATCACCACATATACATTCGTTCCTCAGCTAGCGCTCCTCAATGGATTCATCATATTTCCAAAGGTAATGCACATGCACCCTTTTCAAGTTTGTTGTTTTGAGGAAATTGTACAATGTTCTATCGTTAGACTTTCTTTGTTTTAAGATTGTGTCTTCATACCACTCACTTAAATAGAACTCTACATGATTAAGATTCAAATTGATATATTTTCAACATTTCGCGTTTGATCTTGTGGCAGTCGAAGTGTTCATGGTTAAACAAGATGCGCTACACTTTCATAACTAAGATTTAAGTGCTTATTGCAGGTTTCAGATCCATGGTTTCTCTTGTATGTGTTTGTTTTCCTTGGAGCCTATGGTGAAGACCTCCTAGATTTTGTGTTATCTGGAGGAACATTCCAAAAGTGGTGGAACAACCAAAGGATGTGGATGATTAGGGGACTCTCAAGCTTCTTGTTTGGATCCACTGAGTACTTTCTCAAGTCCTTTGGCATTTCCACACATGGGTTTAATGTGACTAGCAAAGTCCTTGATGAAGACCAAAGCAAAAGATATGACCAAGGCACCATGGAGTTTGGAGTCTCATCTCCCTTGTTTGTGCCACTAATAGTGGCTGCCATTGTCAACTTGGCTGCCTTTGCTTGGGGCCATGTAGAGATTTTCAGAGGCAGGAACAGCTTGGAGGGACTGTTTGTGCAGATGTTTATAGCTGGATTTGGCATAGTGAATTGCATACCAATTTATGAAGGCATAATCTTTAGGAATGATAAAGGAAAAATTCCTACAAAAACTAGTGTAGTTTCAACATTTCTAGCATTTGCCCTCTATGCAGCAGCTTACGTCACTCTAAAGAACTGATGATGATCACACCCTCAAAAGTGTTTTTAGCCTTATAAAATTGTTTTTAGAATCATAGATATAGAACTGCATAAATTGTATTTTAGCTTATATTTATGGAGTAGGCTATAGTGCTCGCAAGCATTAAATGCTTACACCGATCTCACCATTAAAAAGAGGGAAGAGGGAGGAGAGAGGGGAGGAAGGAGAGTGAGATCGGTGTGAGCATCCAATGCTTGCGAGCACTGTAGCCAGTCCCTATATTTATATTTATCTAAGCCAAAAAAGAATTTCAATAAAAAGTTTGTTGAAGCTAGCCCAATAATTTTTTAATTATTAATATTGTAATTATGAGATTCCGATAGCTTGATATCAAAAGTGTGGACCATCGTTTTGTTTAATCCTTTGGACCTCCCATGGGGTATAAGGCAGCTTTGTGATCTTTCTTTAAGGGACTCTGTCCCACAGCTAAAATTTCTTGGTGTTCTACTATCTACTCCACCAATCTTCTTTGCAATTTGCAAATAGAAATTTGTATTTTGGACCACTTTCCGTTCATTGTGTTAGGTTTCCTTTAAGTAGGCCTTTTGAGAAATTTCTACATTAATAAAGTTAATGAAATGAAAAACTTAGGTTGTGTTATTGGTTAGCGGAAAAAGAGACTTGGAAATGAGAAACCACTTCCTTTTCGTAAGTCTATGCTTGGAAAAAACTGTAATTAATGATGAGAAAATAGAGGGGAAAATCAGGACAATACTTGGGTACTCACTAGTGAGTACCCTATATACTCACTTTTTGATTTGGCCCAATCAAAAGATGACATGTGTTCTTTATGTTTAAAAGCCCAAGAAAAATTAAATAGCATATATTTTATTTTTTAAAACAATAAAATATGTGTTAAAATATTATTGGGCCAAATTATTAAAGTGAGTATATGAGGTACTCACTAGTGAGTACCTAAGTATTATCCGGAAAATCAAACCCTCCAACCCCCATGGGTTATCTTTTCCCCCTTCTTTTTCCCAATATTTATTACAACCAATTAACATTAATTGCAAATTTTTAAGACAATAATACTCTTATTTATTATAGAAAATCCAATTATACTCGCAATAACTCTTCATACTAAACTTTTTTTTTCCTACTTTATTCTCATAATTAAACAAAAAGACTAAATTGTCTCTCTTTCTTATTTAATTTCCCAATATCTGACAATGGGAAAATGTATTTCCCATACCCTACAAAAAGTCATGAGAAATTATTTCCCATGAATTGTTTTTCGCGTATCAAACGCAGCCTTAATGCATTGTTCAAAGTTTATGACGGATGCATTAAATTAGGTTAACATTTTACCAGACACGATGAAAAACTTATATTGATGCACAATGAATTTGGAGTACACATTCTATACAAGTTAACGTGATCAATGATTTAAATTAATAGTCCGACAATTTAAGAGACATTCTTGTTTGTGTCTTGCTAAGATGACATGTAATTGAGCAATTTTAGGATAATGTCCATTTTCCTAAGTTCCAAGGTCAGTGATTCATGTGCAGTACTGCACGTTGTAATAGGGCCTTCCACCAACACCCTCATCATAAAATAATAAAGCCATGGCCAAGTTGGAGGGAACGACGTGAGAACACACGCACTCACAAATAATTGAATTCCAAGAATTTGTTAATGTGGATTTGAATCTGATACACCTAAAACTTCGTGTGGTCCAATCGGGTTTACATATAAGCCATAGGGAAATGGCGCGGCGAGGGCAGCAAAACAGATATAATTATTCTATTATTTGAAAAGAGTAAGTTTCCAGTGAAGTCGTTACGTAGTATAAACAACAATTATCATATACTTATGTTGTATGTTAAAAATTACTATGGATGATTTAGTGGTTGGAGCGAATTCCAGGTTCATATTCTATACGGTTTGTTTTGGATTTGATTTCTGTCGCAGATGAATCGCACGATGGTGGCCAGGGAGAGGCTGAAAGTGAAATGCCTCTGTGAGTCTTCCCGGCTCTAGAAGGGTGGACTGTTGTGACTTGGCCACCAGTTGGTTCCCTTTAAAAAAAATCATATACTTATGTTATAGCACGTCAGGTTGCAGTGCGGAAATACATCACACTTAAAAACTTATCGATTTAAGAAAAACAAGAATAAATTCAACTAAAATATCAAATTTATCGTTTATCCCTATTATAATACATCGTACCGTGTGTTGTGACGATGATACTTATAAGTTTATCAATTAGAAATGAGAAGATAAAGTCAATTTCTAGTCTTTATTTACCACCTAAACCACATGTCCGGAAGAATAATATTTCTTTTTTATTGTTGTCTTGGCAAAAAAAAAATTCATATGCTTGGCTAGCATAAAATTGGAATTTGGAATATGTACCGTGAAATTCTTTTTTGCCATAGTCAGGTCGATCTGCTAAAAGCCCTATAAGGCTATAGCTAAACCTCATTCCTATGCGTGTGACATAGCGGCAAACACCATGACCACCACCCATGATATTGAAAACCTCCCACTTCACATTTTCAAGCCCTCTCGTCAAACCACTGCGAACTGCTTAATCGCGGTGGTTCACTCATGTGCCATCTTAACCCTTCTCTATCATCATGCACTATCTCTCCTCAACTCTACAACCCCAACATCTTTCTTCATCACTCTCACCTTCCTCATCTCCGACTCTATTCTTGCGTTCATGTTCACCACCACACAATCTTTTCGCATGCGACCGATTTACCGTGATGAATTCCCCGAAATCCTGAAAAGGGTTGTTCAAGAATCGTATGTTCCTGCATTGGACGTGTTCATATGCACTGCTGATCCGTACAAAGAGCCGCCAATGAACGTGGTCAACACGGCCTTGTCGGTCATGGCTTATGATTACCCGACAGAGAAGGTATCGGTGTATGTTTCGGATGATGGGGGCTCGGCGCTGACTCTTTTTGCTTTCATGGAGGCTGCCAAGTTTGCAAGCCACTGGTTACCTTTTTGCAGGAAGAACAAGATTGTGGAGTGCAACCCAGAAGCTTATTTTGCAACCGATCATTCTCGGTTTGCTGAGGCTGAGAAGATCAAGGTACGTTATACATAGAATAGTATATATATCAATAATGTTATTTTACCAAACTTATGTTTGTAAGATATACGTAAGCTTATATTACACTGCAACAATGTGATCAAATGATTAGGATATATAGCATATTTTCCAACCAGTTGGTAAAAAGAGAACATTTCCTATACTAACCTTACAAAACTCTTATGCCGTCAAAACTTATTGTCATATGAAGGAACCTCCCTGTATGGTGGCAGCACCAGCACACCTTTAAGGCCGGCGCTGAATGTGTATAACATTAATTTGTATAAAATATTTAACCAAACAATGTATAGTTATTTAGTAAATTGATATTGCCACATTTTAATTTTTAAAAGGTCATTCCATGACTATTCTTCTTTTCGTAAATTGCAGTTTCATAAATATGTATAAAAAACTCATTAAAAATACAAAATTAAAAATTTTTACACACATGTCAAACTTTAACTTAATTGGCATAATTATAAGAATGCCTACTTGTGGAAAAAGGGAGCCAAAGTTCCCTTTGAAATAATGACAAATTGATCAACATCATGTTATATTTAGTGCCTTTTTGTTGGTTGGTTTGGATCAATGAGATTACTTTATGGGGAAACTACCAATAATGCCTAATGAACCAGTAGCTTAATTAATTACATGTTGTTCTGAATCATGGCACAGGATATGTACCAAGGCGTGAAAGTAAGGGTAAACAATGCAATCGAGATCGGCATGGTTGGCGATGAACATATAACGGGAGAGCGGGAAATTCAAGCTTTTAGCAAATGGACGGATGAATTTAGCCAACAAGATCATCCCACTGTTATCCAAGTATTCTTCTAACTCAACTACTCAAGTAGAACCACTTTGATGATTTATCCTCACAGTTACGACCTGAAAAGAATAATACTTTGATTCTTTATCTCCCATTTGAGTCCAGATCTGCTGTACCAGAAAAATTAGTGCCCAGTCTATGACAAGTTTGGGCATTTGACACCTGTTCTCTCCAATAACAAGAGTTTAACAGCGTTAAGTTTAAAACAAATTGAAAAAGAAAAGTAAAAAACCAAACAGCCACTGCTACGTTGCCCACCTAGCCAACCCGTTAGCCACACCCCACTCCGCCGACAACAACTCTCTTCTCCACCGTCGGTGATATCAGGCTCTCTCTCCCTCCCATCTCTGATTCTTTATCTCTTCTCTTTGTCATCATAAAAGAAGTAAACTAAACTCAAATTTTCACTCCCAAATACGTTTTCCAAATCCGCATATTCCGTCGCAGATGACTCAAACTCCCCTCGCGTCTCCGGTGCTACTTTCTTCCTCTCCAATTCAAATTCAGATTCGAACTGGGCAAACTAGAAATCCCGCTCCGGGAGAAAGAAAGAAAAAGAATAAAAGGTGGAGAGAGTGAGCTTTTGCCGGTTGTGGAGGAGAAAGGGGTTTCCTCCGGCGGGGTGCAGCGGAGGCGAAGGACGGGGTTGGGTGGGTGCGGGAGGTAGTAGTGGCTGTTTGGTTGTTTACTTTTCTTTCTTTTTTTCTATTTCTTTTAAACTTAACTTTGTAAACCCTTTGTTATTGGAGAGAACATGTGTCAAATGCACAAGCTTGTCACAGGGGCACTGGTTTTTCTGGCACAGCAGATCTCGACTCTTCCCCTGTACCCTGAATTATTAAAAGGAAAGGGTTACCCCAAAAGCAACAGTAATAATTTCTATTTGGCACAGTACTACATAGACTCTCTCAAATGATAGCAACAGTAATAGTTTCTATGGTAGCAAGTTTAATTATGAAGCGGAGTCAGATCAGTTAGCAACTAGAGAGTGTAGGATCATTCGCCTATGGGTTTGAGAGTAAACGTTTTGTGTCCAACATCTTTCTATTCCAAGAGGCTAATATCACCCTAATATGAGCAGGTTATTTTGGACAATAGCAAAGACAAAGACGTCGAAGGCCATTTGATGCCAAACCTAATATACATCTCTAGAGAAAAAAGAAGGACATCTCCCCACCATTTTAAAGCTGGTGCGCTCAATGCCCTTGTAAGCTTTCATACATACATAATTTGCTCATTAACCATCTCTTATAAATTAACTTTCTTAAGTAGCTGATTAACCAATATTTGACTTATCTTTTGGTGTGGTGTTACAAAAGCTTCGAGTTTCAGCTACCATGACCAATGCTCCAATAATATTAACCCTAGACTGTGACACGTACTCCAACGATCCACAAACACCTCATCGTGCATTATGTTACTTATCATCAGATCCCAAAGTAGGGTTTGTGCAGTTTCCTCAACGTTTTCATGGAATCAACAAGAACGACATATATGCATGCGAACACAAGCGCCTGTATAAAATTAACCCATTAGGAATGGATGGGCTACTCGGACCAAATTATTTAGGGACTGGGAGCTTTTTCTCTAGACGAGCATTCTTTGGAGGACCATCACATCTTCTACCTCCTGAAATCCCTCAACTTTGCCCAACCAATGTAGTGAGGAATCCCATTCAGTCTCCAGAGGTTATGGGGTTGGCACACCGTGTTGCTGCTTGCAGTTACGAGATTAATACCAATTGGGGCTCGAAGGTACGTTAATTAGGGCAGCTTTCAGATTTATTTTAGAATGTAAGTGCTTTAGTATCGTTTGACGGAAAAACTTAAATGTTCTTGTCTAAACCCTGTGTAGATTGGTGTAAGATATGGTTCACTAGTGGAAGATTTCTTCACGGGTTATCATATGCATTGTGAGGGATGGAAATCGATATTCTGCCATCCAAATAGGGCAGCATTTTACGGGGATGCCCCAATGAACCTTATTGATGTTTTGAACCAAAACAAGCGATGGGCAATTGGCGATCTTGAGGTGGCTTTCTCTAGGTATAGTCCAATTACATATGGAACTTGTGCCATGGGACCTCTGATGGGCTTGTCTTATGCACACTACGCATTTTGGCCGATTTGGTCTATCCCGATCACCACATATGCTTTCCTCCCCCAGCTAGCTCTCCTCAATGGACTAACTACATTTCCTAAGGTAATGTACCCCTGTACAATTTTCTTTTTTGGATAACGATAAGCAATATCTTTATGTTATCAGACAATCCGACATATTATGCCGTTGATGGTGTGCTTAATGCAGGTTTCAGAGCCATGGTTTCTCCTGTATGTGCATCTTTTCCTTGGAGCCTACATTCAAGATCTCCTAGATTTTGAGTTAGCTGGAGGAACGGTCCAAACATGGTGGAATGACCAAAGGATGTGGTTGATTAGGGGACTCTCAAGCTTCTTATTTGGAACCATTGAGTTCATTCTGAAATCCCTTGGCATTTCGTCACATGGATTTAATGTGACAAGCAAATTCCTTGATGAGGACCAAAGCAAAAGATACGAACAAGGCACCATTGAGTTCGGAGTCCCGTCACCAATGTTTGTGCCACTAACGATGGCAGCCATTGTTAACTTGGCCGCCTTTGCTTGGGGCAATGTGGAGGTTTTCAGAGGCAACTGTAGCATGGAGGGAGTGTTTGTGCAGATGTTTATAGCTGGCTTTGGCACAGTGAACTCAAAACCAATTTATGAAGCCATAATCAGTAGGAGAGACAAAGGAAGAATTCCTAAAAAAACTGCTGTAGTTTCAACGTTTCTAGCATTTGCTCTATTTGTAACAGCTCATGTAACTCTAAGGAACTGAACAAGCAAAAGTTATAGCCTTTAGAAATTGGTCTCAATGATTTTGGTAGTGAACTGAAAGTGCATTGTATTCAATGTCGTTGTTATCATTCGTCTTAAAGCGCAATGATTTTGGTAGTAAATTGACATTTTTCTTTTCTCATGGCAAGAGTTATTACTTATGCAAAAGTTCACAGTGAATTGTGATTTCTGCAAACGTTTTTCCTGCACATTCCTCTTGTTTTTTTTCTCCCAAACCATTGGATTGAAAACAAACAAAAGAAAATTACAGGCTAAAATTAAAAGGAAGTGTGCAGAAGGTGAAAAAAAGTGTGCAGAAATCACTTTCCTTGAATCAGGGGTTTTGCTTTAGGGTTTAGGAAGAAGTGTTTGCCCGACCCAAACTCCACTGACTGAAATATAGCATCTTAACTAACAGAAGTAAGTTTGATTCATGACTATTCATCTCTTATCTTACAGAACAAATAAATAAAAACTTGATGATAAGAATGGCAATATAGCATCTTCAAGTTATCATGCTTTCATCATTTTGTTTCTGCAAGTTCAGAAAGATGAACACCTGCTACTTTTGGTCAAACAAATTGCATTGGCATAAACCAAGCAAAAAGAATAAGTTTCTCATTTCCCATGTTTAATTTGCACCATTGAATGATCAAATTATAAAAATTCAAAAGAACTTGTAAATTGGGACAAAACAAAAATTTCTTTTTCCAGATGGTTGAGTTAGGTGTTTGACCATCTCAGCCGATCCAATCACACCAACAATAACCATACAATTTCAGCCTTTCCAGTTCAACTCAAAAGAAGGGAGATGATTTGGGATTTCTAGCATTTTTAATCCAAACCCAAAAAAACCACCGAAACCATACAAGAAAGATGAATTTGAATTTTCTACAATCTGGCCTTCTTTTTTAACGTTTAATGCATTTTATGATTTAATTTTACTTTTATTTATTTATTTATGTATATATTTTTTTTATATTTTAAGTAATTAAATACAAGGGTAAATTTGTCCTTAAGGGGGTGATGTAAAAGTGAATTAAAATCTCATAGGGTATTAGTGTTATTTCTCAAACGTGAGGAAATTTTATGAAAACACGATAAATTTTAGAGAGTGTTTATGAAATTAACCCGTCCATTTTGTTTCTCCTTTTATTTTATTTTGACCATTTAACAGCAGCATTGACTAAAAGAACTGCATGCATATATCCTTCATCAATCACAATTATATACAAAATAAGATATCGTTTTCTTACATCCAGCTACTCCATTGTAAACCTTTTTCTTTACGAAAACAGTTTAAAATCAGTCATTCTCAATCAAACCATGTTTCTTTAGTACGTAAGATCTTTGGTTTGATTTAATTAATAACGTTTGATCCAAGTGATTCATTGGAAATCCAAAAGTTGCACCAATAATAACGTTTGATCCAAGTGATCTTTTAGTTTCCTTTCGTTTCCTTTAATTTTGTTCTTTAGTTATTCTTTTTCTTTTTTATTTATTTGTTGTTTTTATTATTAATAAATTATTATTGAGTGATACATCCCGATCCCGGACGAGCCAGGTGTAGGAAGGTGATGGCCGACACGCGTTAGCGTGACGAAAGCCAAATAGAAAATTAAGAATAAAGGATAGAATATTGAATTAAAACAATAAGGTCAGAGTGCACGGAGTGTGCGGGCGGAAGAAATAATAGAATACACAATAAGAGGGATACAAAGATATACAAACGTATAAAAATCCCTACATCGTCATACCACCGCGCCATCGACGTCACAAGGCTCCCAGCCAACTAATCTGGAGGGGCGCAAAACATAAAACGGTGAGTGGGTCAAAAAGCAAAGTTTGATAAAACCGTTGTTTTCAAAAGTCTAGTAACCCCTCGTTTGAAAACAAGTATAGTTTGAGAAAATACGTCATGCCCGTAGGCATGAACCTCAAAATACTATCATTTAAAACATTCAGGTACTCCCCGATAAATCTTTACTGATTTGCTCACCCATATGTAAACACACATGCCCAAGGGGCTAAATCCCACAAGGAACAAGCTAGGTATAAAGAAATACGCTAAGTACTACAATGACGCGAGTCTAACGCTAAGCACTGGTGCACAAAGTGCAGTCACACAAGTTCGAGTTGCCTAGTGCAACCTAGAACAGGCTAGTACCTACAATGGATCCAAAGCTGCGTAGCGGTACTGGTAGTGACTACTCCAAACGTCAAGGCTAGTCCTGGCCACAAGACTGAGTACTAATACCTGGGGTGTATACATCTACTGATGAGCAACAATATGAAAACATGCATGGCAATATAATACGAATGTTCTACCTCCAACAAACGTATATGATATGAACTACGCTAACAGTTAAAGAAAGCGTTGAAAAACCATACGTATATATATACATTTATCAAACAAAGACCCACTCACTCACCTGTAGGTAGCCGGGTCGAAGTACCCCGTCCTGGGTAGCCCCGGTAGTCCTCTGGATAGGCCCCACCTACATGAGATATCACCGGTACAATGATTAAACTCATAAAGGTAACGAATTAACGAATTAATTAAACCTATCCCTTGCTTTCTCAAATTGGAGGTCCAAAACACCTCGAAAAATATCATACGTAATGCCCCTAGGTAGTACGCGTTGTCACGAGTCGCCTCGCGAAGACGGAATCGAAAAAAGAGTCCTCATGCGCCCCCACGCGCGGCTCAAACGTGCCAAGCCGCGGCTCCACGCGCGGCTCAACTCGCTGTCTCACGTGCTCTCACGCGCGGCGCCACGCGCGGCTCCACTCGCGGCTCAGCCGAGCCGGTCAGCGCCTGTCTGAACCGGTTTGCTGACGTCAGCAAGGCCGGTTTGACCCGGTTTGCTGACGTCAGCGTCGGTCACTCTGGTATTTTTCCGGTCGCCGGCGCCGCCGTCGCCGAAATTTTGGCCGGTTTCTGGGTAATTTTTAAAGCTCTATATCTTTTTCATTTCAAGGCCAAAATTTACGTGCCATATATCAAAATGAAGCTGGAGAAGAGTAGAATCACGATGTACCTTTGGATTGGTCGTACAAGCTCGAGAAAAGGCCTGTAATTGCCTCGAAGGTTGCGGTTCATTGTAGCAAAGTCGATCTACGTCAAAACTCAACCAAATCAGGCAAACGACCTATGAAAATTCATCTACTCAACGAGAGGAACACAATGGTGGTAGTTAGAAACCTCACCTCGGTCTAGATTGGTCGGAAAATGGCCGAGAAGGCCCCGTTCTTTCGGTTGCGTTTCCCGTCAAACGGGTGAGAGTTTGGACGAACGGTTTGCACCGTTGAGTCCACGGCGTCTAGACGAAGGAGGTGGTGATTTTCGTTCGCTTCGATTCGACGGGTTTCCGTCGGTGTGCACCCATGGAGAGAAAAGGGAGAAAAAGTCAAAAAAAATCTGGGGAAAAGAAAGTGACGGGGAAGAAGGAAGGGAAAGAAAGAATAAGGAAAAATTGGGTTTTGGGGGTATTTTGCACCCACCAAAACAGTAAACTTACACGCTCACGTGTATGAAATAAACACGCACGTGTAGAGAATATTCCACAGAAATTATTTTATAACAAACTTTTTACAGGATGTTACATTGAGTGTTTATGATTAATCTATTATTTAGATTGTTATCTTTAGTATTAATAAATTATTATTAAGTGTTTATAATTAATATTTTGTTTAGATAGAAGTTTTCATTAGCTTTCTATTCTTTAATTATCACCCTCTCCCTCCTCATCTCCGATTCTATTCTCGCATTCAAAGCTCTATGGGGTTGAGAAAATTAAGGTAAATATCGTTCTATAAAAAATAGATTACAATATGAATTAGTTTTATAAATCATCACACTGTGAACAGTGGCTATTAAATACTGTCTCATATGAGAGTCCAGATCTGCTGTGCCGAAATACCCTCTGCCCAGCCTGATACAACGCTCTCCTATCGACACCTGTCTTTACATTTAACAGCAAAGTAACAGCGTTTCCATCTCTCTCTCCCCTTCTCTTTTTCCTCCTCTGCACCAGCTTTCTCTCTTTCTTTATCTGCACCAAATCTGGGCCATAGCCAAGGCCACCGACCTCGCACGAATTAGTTCCTAATTTAATATTTGCTGGAATTTATGATGGCTGGCTGTTGGAGATCCATAAATATCGTGTGCCAAAAAAGCTTATGCTCTCAAATCTACTTAAGAAAATCCCCAAACCCACTCCATCAACTTCAAGAATCGAATCCAAATCTTGTGCGGGAGAAAGAAAGGGAGAGCTGGGAAGCGGAGAGAGAGATGAGATGGAGAAAGATCCTTTTGCCGGTGCTAAGACGGGGTCGACGCCGGCGAAGTGGGTAGCTAACGGGATTTGGGTGGGTGGAGGAGATTTAGTTTTTAATTTTTTATAAAAGTTAACGCTGTTATCTTAGGGCTATATGTAAGGACAGGTCTCGAAAGGAGAGCGTGGTAACAGGCTGGGCAGAGGGTATTTTGGCACAGCAGATCCGGACTCCTCATATGATAGTTGTTGTTAGGGTAACAATGGTGTTGCCACTACAAAAATAGTGATAAAAGGTCAAACGTGTGAGTTTCAAGTGTATTAGTCAAGCAATTGCTATCAGTCATGATTGTGCTGTCACTATTACACTAAAAATAGTGGCATAATGTCACATTTTAGTATTATAATCACAACACAATAGCATGGTTAATACAATAGGGCCTCGTTTGGCAGCTCGGACTTGACTGACTATTTCAGTCGGATAAGATAATCTGTCATCGAACAATAATAACTAAATTAGTCAGGCGTTTGGTGCAGTATCGGACTAATATCGACTATTAATACTGTATTGGTCGGTCCTAGGTGTGTGTAAAGAACATAATTTGTTCTTCATACAAACTCACTCAAATCCTCATCAAATGCAAGAACTACGAAAGGTTTGATCTTCGTCAATTTGATTCAAGGTGCAACCACAACTCCTCCAAGCAAAGGTGTTCATCCAATATGGGATTGAAGGCCCTCTTGGGTATTTAGCTTTTGCTCATGCAAAGAAGATTCTACAAAGGTATAGGATGCTACAACTTACTAATGTGATTTTGAGTTGTCTTGGTTCACAACATTTAGGCTTCAAAAGTCATGAGCAAAGTTTTGTTTTTGAGTACTAATATGCTAGCTAAAAGCCTTTAATTTGTTAATAGCATGCTTAAGTGTTGCTCAAATGAACTTGTAATTCAAATATTTTCTTTCAAGCTAGACCAAGAGAGTGAGAGGGACGGACCCAACTAATTATACGGAGGTTTTTGGGCGTATAATTAGTCCGGTGTGAGGGGTACTAAATGGTGGGCCCGGTTTAAATAGTCGGGCGACTATTTTAGTACGAAGCGCACCAAACACCCGAGACAAGATTATTAGTACTATCCGGTGCGCTATACGGCGTACCAAACGAGGGCCAGTACTCAACTTTTCTTCTCTATTTTTATTGTCACGCCATTGTTACCCCCACAATAGCTACCATGAACAACCATTTCATAGTGACTATATTCTCAAGGAGAATTAAGTAAATGAGATGAGAGATTCATTATCATTTTATACGGAAGTTACATTAATATAATTGGTTAAGAAATATGTTATTTTCATATAATCATGTTTTGTATTAGTTAATTCGTTAATATAATTGGTTGACTAGAAACCTATTATTTTCGTATTATTTTGTGTCGAGTTAATGAGTTGTGCAAGAAATTGCCAAGTTCTATGCAATATCCCAATCAACCTTGTTGATGTGTTGAATCAAAACAAACGAGGGGACTCCTTGAGGTGGCGCTTTCTCTAAATATAGTCCAATTACATTTGGCAGTCAAGCCATGGGCCCTTTGATGGGCCTTGCTTATGCTCACTCTGGCTCTTCGCTCATTTGGTCAATTCCAATCACCATGTATGCCTTCCTCCCGCAACTAGCTCTTCTCAATGGAATTATCATCTTTCTAAAGGTAACATTGTAATACACATTACCATTTCAATCATTTTTTCAGGATAATATTAGATTACCAAATTGTCTAACTTCTAAATAAACATATTATCATCTAAATACATATATACTTAAATAAAAAAAATTCTATTAATTAATTAAAATTAACAATCTGATAACATAACATGTCAAACTGTCTTAAAACAAAATATTCAGTTCTGTTTTATATTCTAATGCTCTAGGGTCAAATTTGACGTGTTACTAGTACAATTGCAGGTTTCAGAGCCAAGGTTTTTCTTGTATGCATATCTTTTCCTTGGAGCCTATAGTCAAGATTTGCTAGACTTTTGTTTTAGCAGGAGGAACATTCCAAAGGTGGTGGAATGACCAAAGGATGTGGATCATTAGGGGACTCTCAAGCTACTTGTTCGGATTCACAGAGTTCTTGCTCACGTCCTTTGGCATTTCCACACATGGGTTCAATCTGACTGGCAAAATCCTCGACGACGACCAAAGGCAAAAGGTATCAGGTATGAACAAGGAATCATGGAGTTTGGAGTCCCATCGCCCATGTTTGTGTCCCTAACAATGGCTGCCATTGTCAACTTGGCTGCCTTTATTTGGGGGCTTGTGGAGATTTTCAGTGGCACCAATAATCTGGAGGGACTGTTTCTGTTTGTGCAGATGTTTATAGCTGGTTTTGGCATGGTGAACTGCGTACCAATTTATAAAGCCACAATCTTTAGAACTGATAAGGGAAAAATTCCTACAAAAACTACTACAGTTTCACCACTTCTAGCAGTTGCTCTCTATCTAGCAGCTCGTGTTACTTTAAGGAACTGAACTCACTAAAGATTTGTACACTACTTATCATAATTTTTCAATAGCAATCAAAGAAATAAAGATTTGTACGCTACTTATATCATACTCATAAGTTGTGATTTTAAAAGCCAAAATGTGAACTATGTTGTAGTAGATTTGAGTCCTGATGGGATCCCAACAGCATTATGACAAAATTGTTTAGGTCAACTAATTCACTTGAATCGGAATAAAAAACAGTATGAATATTAAAATGCTCTTGTTCTATAAGACATTATATTGTATGCTAATTAATAGTGAACTTGGAAGTTTGGAAATTAGGTGAGGACATAATGAGTAAAAAAATATGCATTCCTATTTTTATGTCTCTCGAAATTAGAATACCACATTCCATAGTTAGTAAACACAAAACATTTTAATCGCAAACTAACTTCTTTTTTAATTCAGATTATAGATTAGTAAACAAGTCATAAGCGTGGACTAAATCTAGAGCAAAAAAATATGTTGTAGAGTGGTGAAGAGAAGTAATTAAAACTATTTATAAAATGAATTTTCTTTTTCATCAAAACGGTCGATATGTCCGAGTGGTTAAGGAGACAGACTTGAAATCTGTTGGGCTTCGCCCGCGCAGGTTCGAACCCTGCTGTCGACGATATCCTTTTTTTCTTATACAATTTTTTATTTTATGTTCTGATGCTCCATCTTCAATTGAGTTGGGAAATTCTGCATTATGTACTTGTACTTACCTTCTATTAGTTCTATACAGCTAACTGACTGTTACATCCATCCAATTGTGGTGAAATTTTCGATATCTGAATTCAATTTAGGTATATAAACACCTTCCTTGAGGTTTAAGAAAAACAAGAGCTGCCCTACTCTCCCAATCCCTAATTAGAAATATAACTAGTCTCTCATCTAGCTAGCTGCTGCCGCCAAAACTGGACTCTCACTACGATGCGACTCCTTTTATTCAACACCACCATGTGGCAGGAGTAGTCCCACGAGAATGTGGTTTCTGACATGCATTCAGCACTGTCACGTGACAAGAATAGTCTCACATAAGTTTTTCTCATGCAGACGCTTACATACACACACGTCTTCTTATTTCCAGTTGAAGAAAAAAGAAAAGCATGGACTACTTCTCTCAGGAATCATGATTTTGGATATAGACAATGACTGGTTCTCTTAAATCTTGATTGGTATAGTGCCCAGAGTCCCTTAAAATCGTACTAATTTGGTCACTTGACGAGCCTTCAACTGGTGTTGTTACATTAGAAATAGCGTCATTGCCCAGTTGATGCTGTTGTTGCTGGTTCTGTTGATCCAATAACACAATATTCCCTGGACTCTGATGAGAGATTATTATGCTATGGTGCCGTGGGTCGGACACACTAGCAGCTGCAGGTGGTGCAGGACTATCAAGTTTGGTACTGATGGGAATCACAGAGCACCTGCAAAGTGGGCAAGTTGTGTTGTTATGCAGCCAGTGATGTATGCAATCAACATGAAACACGTGTTTGCAAGATAGCACTTGCAGCAACTCCTCTTCCATTTCGAATTCCCCCAAGCAAACACAACATCTGTCACAGTTCAAATTTTAGGGTTTTGTTAGGTCGTCCATGTTTAGCTATAAAACCCTATTAGCCTAACTTAAAATCTGGTAATTTCACCAAATAAAAAAGAGTCAGAAAAAATTGGTCAAACTTCAGTGGTACGTACCATTGAATGGTACGTACTGTTGAATGGTTTAAGATTCATTTGTGGCCCACTGCAAATTAATCTGGACCATTCAATGGCCGTACCATTGAATAATACGTACCACTGAAGATTTTTCCAGAAAAAATAGAAGTACATGAAAGAGGTTGAATAAGCTAATAATATTGAGCTGTAGGTGAGGTGTCGTGATTTTAGTGTTCGTTAGCTATCCGCTTTCAGTGAAGAATCTTAAAAAGCAATACACACAATTTTATTGAACTTTATTCACGTTTTGTCTCCTCCAAATATGCCACTTCTCGTACATATACTTCCTTTTGGAACCAAAAACACTCTCACATTCCTAAAATTACTTACGGGTCAAACTTCAATGGTACATATCATTTAATGGTACATACTGTTGAATGAATTAGAGATTTATTTGGAGCCTACCGTAAATTAATATGAGACCATTCAATGGCCGCACTATTAAATGGTACATACCACCCAAAAATTTTCTATTACTTATGGCACCAAAAACTCTTTCAAATTATCAAAAATGAACTACAATATATGTGTGCGTTTTTTTTTAAAAAGCACTTCAAGTTCTTTTTTAAAGAGTACTTGCATTTTATTGAAATATAGATTTGCTTCGAATAAAAATATTTTTACTAAAAACACTTATGAGCATAAATATTTTTTAAAAAAGTATTTTTAAATGGGTGTCTTTCTTAAAAGCAACTCATATATATATTTTTTAAAAAGCATTTCTAAACGAATGTCTTTCTTTAAAAGCACTTTTGAGATAAATAGCGGTTGCTACGAAAGGTTCTAAGCTGACATGTGTAGAGATTTAAACCTTCTATTACAACTTCCTTGCAGGCCTTTTTAGGCCACAACCGGCACCAAGAATAAAACTCCATGATCACTAGATGAGAATTTGAAGGTAGAAATTTAACTGTTTTCTTCCTTTTCATTGTTTGAGTTTTCTTTAAGTGGTCAAATATCTAAAAAGTTGGTTGGCTAATTAGTGCATATTGGCTTATCAACTTCAAGATGTGATATGACACCATCTTGGCACATGCCACGTGTTGTAGGGCACGATTGATTAGGGACCGCATTGGTGTCTCTAATACAAGACCTATTCGATTTCGGTAGGAGCATGCTAGAGATACAGGATGCGAAACCCTCTTTTGTAACTAAAAACACTTTCTATGGTAGAAATAATTTAAACTTACTGTGAATCCTTTTTCCTTTGTTCTTCATCAAATAAAATTGTTTGAAGCTTCTCCTTGAGCTCCCCCTTCAAACCCACCGGACAAGCCTACACATATAATTAATAACATTAGATATAAGTTGGAACTGGAAATAAATTAAGCTGTATGTATATATAATCCAACTCTGCAAATTATTATATGAATATGTTAATTGCTTTGTTACTATAATCGTGAATTGCAATGCACATAATACGTATGAACACGATCGATGCTATAGGTCTGCAATTGGAACTCAAAATATATTAAAGTATAAGTTATAACACAAATAATATTAAATTAATACGTAATATCTTGCTTTTTTTTGTTACAAAGAAAGGTTTCAAACGCTGTATCTCTGGCCGACTCTTACCATCATCTTACCCACCTTCAAGGCTTCACCAATGTTTTGTTAATTTGTATGCATGCATGTATGTTAATATTATGAGAGAGAGAGAGAGAGGGAGAGAGAGAGAGAGAGGGAGAGAGAGAGAGAGAGAGAGAGAGAGAGAGAGAGAGAGAGAGAGAGGGAGAGAGAGAGAGAGAGACAGACAGAGAGAGAGAGAGACAGACAGAGAGAGACTTACAGTGGAAACATGATATGTGGTAGGTGCAGCTTGAAGATTATAGTTACTCCTTGGAAGAACTGGTTGAGAAGAAGATAAGAGAGCGGAAGCCCTTCTTTTGAGGTAGAACAAGTAGAAGAGAAGAAAAAGGATGATCGAAAAAAGGATAGGAATCGAGAATATGAAGGCCTGGTAAAGTTTAAGTTGGAGTGCTTGAGGATAAAGGTGAGGATTACTAGTGCTGTTTGGAGTTTGAGGAAGACTACCCATATCTGATCACCTTCTAAAACCTGGAGAGATTATTTTTCCTATTAATTAGCTCAAGATATGTAGGAAAGAAGAAATGCCTTGTTGATGAGTCATGAGTGTATTTATGGAGAGAAGTTGGTGTGGGATTTATTCTGAAATGTAGAGGCTTTTATATATAAATATTATATATATAGTCATTCTCTTTCATATATACTATATATATAGTTGATCATGTGAAATCTTGTTTGATTGCATATGATCCCAGCTAATTAAACAATTTGATTCACATTTTAAGACAAAGCCTATCCCACTATCTTAATACAAAGAGGATTTTCAAATGCAAATTAATGACATATGTGGTAGCAAAAATTTGCCGTTTGATGATTTAACAAATTTGTACTTACAAAACAAACACGCCCACGAGGAGTGAGGGGGTGGGATCTCCGATTCCTAAGTCAGTTTTCTGAAAAGAGAGAGTTTAGGGCTTAATTACATAGCAAAAACGTACCAGAATTTGGTAGAGAATGAGGCCACATAGGGTGGCCGACCATAGGGTGTGGGATCACACGCCACATGTCGGCTTCCAATTGGTCAGTGAATGTCATCCATAAGATGGAGAGAGAATTAATTGTAGAAATATATTTAATTAAGAGAGGAATATGTCTTCATATAGGAAAGTAGTAAAGAGAGAATTTAGTAATTAATTTCTCTTTAATTTTCTTGTAATTATCTCCTTGCTATGGGCAGTGGAGCTTAGAGAAACCATAGTTAGCAGCTTAGAGCGTTTTGATGGTTGAGCAGCGCGTGGTGAAAAGTGTAAACTTCGCCATTTAATGAAGCATCTTTGTTAATAAGAGATGAAAATCCACGTGTCAGCTTCATGATTTTCTGAATTATTTTTGGCTCCACAACATACTCGTTTGATAACTATTAGTTTTTAGTTTTTATGTTTTGTGCTTGAGATATGAGAATTTATATAATATAAATAAGAAATGAAGAAGAGTAGAGAAAGGATGTGGAAAGATGTTGAAGAAATGTATAAGGAATGGTACACAAAGAGAAACTAAAAACTAAAAGCTAAAAACTATTTCCGACTATTTTAAGTTGTTTTCACTTTCAAAATTTTGTTTTCATCTATTCTTTTTTATTTGTTTCCCTCCCTCTCACCACTCTTCTTTATTTCTCACTTTTCCTTATACATTTCTCTTATCTCAAACACAAAAAATGAAAACCAATAACTTTAGGATGAAGTTGCTAATTGGGGTTTTAAGTCTCTGCCCAAATCACTCGAAACTTAAACCCTACAATATAATAAGAGTTAAACGAGTACTGATCAATTGGTGAATGAGTGTCGATCAATCAGATAAGGCTTAGAGCCTGCAAGTAGATCATATGCCCTTTTTATTTTTTAGAGTAAGAGTTAAACAAGTACTGATTAATTGGTGAATGAGTGTTGATCAATCAGATAAAGGCTTAGAGCCTGCAAGTAGATCACATGTCTTTTTTATCTTTTTAAAGTGTCGATAATCTCTCTCTTTATTTACCGTCTTAGATTGGATATACAGAAGGAAAATATCTTTTTCTTAGTGTGAATTTCTTTTGGTTTGACTGAGAGAGCTCACAAAGGGCAAAGGTATATAATGATTGCTTTTAGATTGGGTAAAGGACACATAATACCTTTGTTAATCTTATCAAAGAAATAAAATAAACAACTGAAGCAATAAGCTTTTTGGAGATGAAGTATACATGATGCTATGATAGTATTATATTCCTTCTTTCAACTTCAATGATCGGGAAACCCATGTCGATCAGATTATCACCAAAACATGGGGTCCTCACACCAAGTGAGGCCTAGATTTCTCCACTGTAACACCAGGGACCCAAAATATCATATCATAAATTCTTTCAATTCCACGTTTTATAGTAAAAATGTTGATTTCAATTAAAACAGGAAGAAGAAGAAAATTACTGTGTAATTAGGTGTAAATGTTGCTTTAGGCCAATATTAGTGCATTGGTCTTGATTAAAGCTAGCTGTTGGTCGATCTGGCCCTGGTCGTCCATGGTTGGCAGGTCGATGACCTAACAAACCTATAAAGCAATACAGGTATATATATATATACATATATATATGTATATATATATATATATATGTAGAGAGTTAGGCTGTTGTTAGCATATATGGTGGTTTGTCTCAAACTTCAACTAATTGACACACCCCTCTACCTTATAGATATAATTTTGGTCCATTGATCACAAGTAACTGAACCCATAATTATATATAATTAGGCCTGCATGTTTACCAAAGGACATCAAGTTTGTTGGTATATGTTAAGATGTACAACCTAACATATCACTAGTGTTTCTCCATCTGATTTGGTCTCTCTAGCTAGTTTTTTTATTTATTTATTTATTAGAAGTGATATCACCACTCTAACTTATGCTACGAAAAAAAAAAGAGTTTGAATCTGAGATGCATTGAGTTAAAGAAAAATACATTTTTCACTACGACAATCCACTGCTTGCAAAATATTAACAAAGAAAAAGTGAGGTCTCTTTAGCTAGGTTTATAAGGGCTAAACAAACTAATTAATAAAGGGGTTTGGGATCAATTTACATTCAAAAATGTCATTCACGTGCTAATTTTTATGAAAGATTGTTAAAATTAAGTCATTTTTCTTGAAGAGCAATAATTAGTAAATTACATGTCTAAAATCGCAAAATTGAAAGTACAGGGACATATGAAGTAGAACTTCGCCCAAGTTACAGGGACAAAATCTTAATTTAACTATATATAGTAGTATATTATATAAAGAACTTGTTCTTGTAAAGGGTTTTTATCACCCACGGGCCCTGAACTTTCACTCACTAGACTGATTGATGCCTGAACTTTAAAACCGATCACAAAGATGCCCAGGCTTATAAAAACAAGACATTGTGATACTTCCATCCCAATTCCGTTATCTCTCCGTCAATCTAAATGAGTTTTTATCACCCACGGGCCCTGAACTTTCACTCACTAGACTGATTGATGCCCGAACTTTAAAATCGATCACAGAGATGCCTAGACTTATAAAAACAAGACTTTGTGATACTTCCATCCCAAGTCCGTTATCTCTCCGTCAATTAAGAGGGTAAATATGTCATTTTGCACCATATGTTTGATGAAATGACCTTTAAGGCCTTGATTACATGGTCTGATCCTTTCCCTCATTCTCTTTCTGATTTTCCCTCCCTCCCAAATTGGTTGAAATTTCCCTCCTTTTCTTATCATTTCCGTCCAAATTGGTTGATCCAACCTCTTAATATTCTTCCGTATAGAACATTCAATTGATAAAAGGCTACGCCCAAGTAAATTAATTCGATGAATCAATAATTGAAATATTGAATGAAATATTGTTCTTAGATGCAAGTAAATTAATTCGATGAATCAATAATTGAAATATTGAATGAAACAAAATTGCCAATGTGATTTGCATGTTGGTATAAAATTGAATAAAAAGACAAAAAAATAAAAATGAGAACATAAGAAACATAACAAAATTAACATCCATAAGAAAATCCATAATATCATTAAAATATCATAATAGTCATAATACCAACGAATCATACTATCTTAGTCTTAAGAATTCATAGACCTAAATCAAATGAAGGCTGAAATAGACAAAATAAAGCAAAAGCAATATGTGTTCTTAGATGAAATAGACCTAAATCAATTATTGATTCATCGAATTAATTTACTTGGGCGTAGCCTTTTATCAATTGAATGTTCTATACGGAAGAATATTAAGAGGTTGGGTTAACCAATTTGGATTGAAATGATAAGAAAAGGAGGGAAATTTCAACCAATTTGGGAGGGAAAATCGGAAAGAGAAGGAGGGAAAGGATCAGACCATGTAATCAAGGCCTTAAAGGTCATTTCATCAAACATATGGTGCGAAATGACATATTTACCAACTGAGCTATACACCCCAAAAATATATAGTAATAAATAAGGATTGGGCAGAAAAACCGCCTGGAAGTCCGAGGACCTTTAGTACCGTACCCTATTAAGACTTAGGAAATTTAATTTCCATTCAACTATGGTCGGGATCGCTCGGCACTTGTGAGGCAGAAGAACAAGCTTACCTTCTTAATTGACGGAGAGATAACGGACTTGGGACGGAAGTATCACAAAGTCTTGTTTTTATAAGTCTGGGCATCTCTGTGATCGGTTTTAAAGTTCGGGCATCAATCAGTCTGGTGAGTGAAAGTTCAGGGCCCGTGGGTGATAAAAACCCATTTAGATTGACGGAGAGATAACAGAATTGGGACGGAAGTATCACAAAGTCTTGTTTTTATAAGTCTGGGCATCTCTGTGATCGGTTTTAAAGTTCAGGTATCAACTAGTCTGGTGAGTGAAAGTTCAGGGCCCGTGGGTGATAAAAACCCTCTTGTAAATGATCAAAGAAAGGATTCTTTCACTTTTAAGTTGTGTAGACCTTTTATCTCATGACCAAAGAAAGAAAGAAAGAAGATGAATTCTCTCTTTCATATGCACTACACTAAAGTGAGATTGGTGCTGTGAACTTGTCATCATTACATGTACACGAGATTGATCAATATATAGCACATCACTAAAATGATAGAAAGCATTACAAAAGCATGGCAATATAGAAATAAAATCAAAAAATCAAGGGGATGTATAATATACTAATTAAAACCCAAAATTTTGATTTTTTTTTTCCATACATCAATATTGTTACCCCAACATATGTAAATAGTGACTATTCATTTTTCTTTTACTGCATAATTTTTTTCTTCTTTTCAGCTATTAGCACGTGGAAGGTAAAGAGATTGATAGTCCTACTAATTAAACGAATGTTTGTAAATCACGTTGAGGATACATGGCATTGTGTGATTGTTTTAGAACACTGTTACGTTGATATTTCTCTTCTAAGTAAGTTCTTTCTCCACTTGGAGACCACTGTCAAGCAATCCAACAATTTGGCCCTTTTCATTTTTTTTTCTGTTGAAGAAAACTTTTCAAGTGGGTATCTAATTAGCACAAAGACGAGATTTTACAGGTGCAAAAATTAGAATAGTAGCTACAAATATGTATTGTGGGAAACTGTATGAGCATGTTTAAAAGAAAGGGATGAAAAGTGCAAAGCATCCATAATTTCATATTGTACTATTCAACCACTTATGCAAGCATCGACCCCAAAAAAAAAAAAAAACCACTTGTGCAAGCATGACCAAAAAGAAATACAAAAGAAATAAAGAATCTTGGTCTACAACTACAGGATTTCAGAACAAACTTTCTGCAGTTCACCACCTTTCTGCTCTATTTTTTTTAATGTATTTCACATGTATTTTATGTTCTTTGTTGGTGCAACTTGTGTTATTTTATATATGCTTTATATTTGGGGTTGGGGTTGGGGTTGGGGTTGGGGTTGGGGTTGGGGGTGGGGGTGGTACTGTCCCTTGATTGAGCTGAGGAGATTTCAGTGGTAGTGGTGGATCATGAAGAAAGCTCTCTCTCACAAAGTGGGTCGAACATAATAGTGCAGTCTGCAGCACAATCAAATCAGATTCTCTAGCTATTAGTATTAGTATTAACTAAAGGGTAGCACTAACTCATGTTCAAACTTTTTAAATTCTGACCAATGTGGCTGGGGTTCATTATGTTGGACAGGTTAGCGATTCAGCAATTTGATTTCTTTTTATATCGACTACTTTTTTATATTTTATGTATTAGGGCTTTCTAGAAGGATAATTATTTACAACTCTTGTAACTTTGTATAGATCATGACTTGATAAGATGTAGTCGTTTTGACAATATGTAGTTCTCTTCTTTCATTTCATTCAATGAAATAATGATCAAAGTGTGTAATCAGTTTTTTTTCTCGTTATTTAACACATTATTTATCTCTTGCACTCAGTTGAAAATCTTATTAATTTAAAACCACTAACTTGTCATGAGACATATTGTATTAAAACGTTGAGATTTGAGTTGGTGTTGTTGCACTCTTAATTAATAACTCAAGTAGTTAAGATAATTCACCTTGCACACAAAGTCCTCAATTAAATTCGCTCCTTCTCGATAGTGCCTTTTTATTTGTTGAGAAGTTGACATCGCTTGTATAAAGAAAAAGCCTATCTAAATCTTTAACACATTTTGTTTTTACTGATTAAACCTACTTTATTTCTGAGTAATCCTTAGAATATCTGCATGTAGAAATGAAAAGAATGACTCCAATTAATCCAGTTACTATTAGGCGGCGGCTTGTGACTCTGTCCATCATGCTTTGCTTAATTATCACTTACAAAAAGGCAGACACCATAAGCTCCCATGATTAAAGGAGGCAAAGGGTGTTTTAATTAGTGCTCTCCAAGAACAAGTTTATGAACTTGATTAAATCAAATAAGACATTTAAATATGGACTTGGTTCAATTTTTGTCAAAAATAAAAAAAGCAAACCCCACTACCCTTGAGATTGCGCTTTGTTAAAAGATAAGAGATAACGCTAGAGAGACCATCTACTTGAACTATATTTTGTAGACTACATGATGTGGCGGTTTATGATTTGACTCCTTTAAATCATTAAAAAAAGAATCTAATAATCAACCGTCACATCATGTGATCACAAAATATGATCTAAAAATATAGTATCTCTAGCATTTCCCAAAAGATAATTTGAGCAATGAGATGAACCTACGACAGAACAAATATGTGTATTCTATTGATTCCAAAAGTTTTGAGTTGATTCTATGAATTCATCATCTGATTCAACTTCTATATCCAGGTAGCACCAACAAAGTGGGGATTCAGCGCATTAGTAATGCCTTCTTGTTTCGGGGTTCGGGCAGACCTGAACTTTCTTGAACTTGAGCCAAATTGGCTAAGAGTGTGATCCGCTCTCTCCACCCAAGTTCAAATTCTCCTCTGCACTCAAGTTCGCTTTTGCACTAAGGAAGCTAACCTTATTTATGTGCAAGCAACTGGTATTTTATCTCGATCTGTAGTCCGATCGAAGAAAAAAGGTTGAAGTCTCATTCTTCCATTCGAGTTTTTGCTACAAACGTACTTTCATACGGTTACAGGTCCATTTGGGCAACTGCATATTTTTGCTTTGGTCATTAATTCAATTATGTTACAAAACAAACTGAATGACCTGAAACTCAATAACAAAGGAACGAATGGACGGTTCAAAACATCTGAAATTACATTGTACAGGCAAACTTTTTCTTTCCGGCCTTCCTCTACGAGATAGACAAAAGATTTAAACTAAACTAGTACTTCCTCCTCCTTATTTTGAAGCTCATCGATCTGATGACATTATCATCAGCTTTCAGATTCGCTTCAAGAACTTCGAGAGAGTCAGGTTTTGTGAAGTAGGTAAAGAGTAGGTAGATACCATCCAGGTAAGTGTTGGACTCTCCGGCTTTGTTTTTCTTCTGGATGCCATAGGCCAGTGGAATTACCCCTCTGTTGAAGACCTCCACGTACATGCCACCCCCGGCTATTAGCAACTGCAAAATATGGATCATCAGAATAAAACCTTGTAGCCAACTGCACTCGATAGTTTTATAACCTGAGCAGAAAACGTAATGCTGCTTAAAGTTAATTGATGTGTCAAAATTCATCTTATTTCAAAGTTCTTACACGGTTAACACAATCATGGCGCAATCAAAGGTGTATAGCTATGTCTAAAAGCCTAGACTAGTCCAACACTATAACACTTCAATTATATCATCACGAGATCAACAAGAAGTCCACAACCTAATTCTCCGAATCTTCATAGCTAGAAATAAGGCATAAAATGCATGACTAGAAATCAGAGGGGTAAAATAAGGCATGACAAGATATAATCTGGCATTTCTTGATATTATGGGAATTACCGGGTGACAGTCACAATCTATCAGGTTTGCCTGTAGTACCCAACTTTCACACCATTTAAAAAAAATTAAGAAAATAAGGGCATAGCTTGTGTAGTATTTCACATTCTCATTGTGATTGATTGCGAACTGATAATCTTCACTCTACTAATTCATTGCACATCCAAACAAACACAGCATACAATTCAAATGACCAATGCTTCTCCATGGAAAACAACCATGACGACCACGGTTAACAAACTAATGTGTATGATGATAATAAAAAAAATATTAGTTTACCATTATTTCTGAAAGGTTTAAGCTATTAGGATATGGTTATTTCCAAATTCTAATACTACCTCCCATGTGTGGCCCTCTCCCAATCACTACAGATTCCATCGTGTAGAATCAACATAAATTGGGAGGTTGAAGGAGTAGAAAGTCGAATTTGGGATCTTCTGCTTTGATATCATGATAAACGAACAAGTACTTCTATCTTGTAACCTATGATGTACTTGGCAAATTTAAACCTCCGACTAGATTATAAAAGATGTCCGAAAGATACAGAAAGACCATAGCGCCCAAGCTACAATAAGTTACACATGTGCCAAAATTGAAGTGTCCGATATAAGTACTTCTGAACATACACAATTGGGGACCTAAAGACTGTTTTTTCAGAGGAAAGTTTCTCTTATGAAATTTAAATCAGCAAATGTACCCTGCGCAAACTTAACTACATTAAGAGGACTCAAAATTCATTAGATTAGTAGCATCTTCGAACATATTGCTCTAATAGCGAAAAGCATTTCGCACTGCAAAGTAAACATTTCAAAACTAAACATCTCTGAAGGTCCTAACTCACTAAGAAATAAATGCATCAAATACTATCCGCCAATTGCCATTACATTGTGTATCAATTCAATCCAAAATTGCAACTTTGTTCACTAATCTTCATATAACCTCAGCTTAACACATTCCTATCTTTTCCTCAAATTTTCTCATCCGCCAAACAGATTACAAACCAAAATTGAAACAAATAGATAAAACCCACTAATTTTAAGTACCAAAGTAATCAAATTTACTTCACCAAAATAAAAAAGCAAACAGAATTTGAAAAAAAAAAAATCCTTTTACCTCCTCGTACTTCTGGGTAAGAGTAAGTCTTTCATCCTCGGACATGTCGGGTCTGAGCACCGCCATGGTCTCGTACTGTCGGAGCCCCGGCGGGCACGGGGGCTCCTCCTTCTCTTCCACGGCGGTTAAGCCCGATCCGGGCGGGGAAGTCGGGTCGTCCTCCGACTGGAACCCGCCTTCAAAAAACGAGCCCGAGAACTCCAGGGACTGGACATTGGCGGTTAGGCGCGAGCTGAGACTCGGTCCGGTTCGGTTAAAGCGAGGGAAGGAGATGGCTTGGGGTAGAGATGGGATTTGGGAAATCGTTTTGGGGCAAAACGGGAAATTCGAAGAAGGGGTAAGAGATGAAATGAGGGAAGAAGTGGAAGCCATTGCTGGGGCTCTGTTTGGAACAGAAGAAAGCTTTTGGGTCAGTCCTCAGTGGATATTGATAAGGTACTAGAGGAGAGGACAATGGTGAATGAAACGACGTGTCGTGTAATTGTTGTGTTTTACCATAGGTTGTAAGAGAATGTGGGAGTAGGCTACAATACTCGCAAGCATTGAATGCTTACACCGATCTCACCATTAAAATGAGGGAGGAGAGAGGAGAGAGGGGGAAAGGATAGTGAGATTGGTGTGAGCATTCAATGCTTGCGAGTACTGTAGCCAGTCCCGAGAATGTGAAGGGATTGACAATTTCGGACAATGACACGTCACACGATTCGTAGCTCTCACGAATGTAAGATTTGATGTGCACACTACTAACACAATTGAAACAAGATTAGTAACTGTTCATCTAATTTTTCATTAGTAAAATCATAATTCATGCTTTTGTTGAATTACGTTTTACAAAATCAATCAACTTGTGTCTTCGAACTGTATAACCTTATAATCTTTCGTTAAGTTGATGATGCGGTAATCATGGAATTATTTTTTTGGTTGACATGAAAGCCATATTTGTACCTTAAAACTAGTCATCATAAAAAGAAAATTTTGGAAAACTAGCCAAAATTTGGGCCATGAATAGAATTGTAGCCGATTTTTTTTTATTTAATAATTTTAACCAAAATTTAACTTAAAATTACTAAAACACCCTTGTTGACTATAAATTGTTAAGCTAAATTCTGTAACACCTTTTATTTAGTCCTAATCGTCTTTCCCCAATGAGCCCCACTCCCACTTTTTTTTAACAAGTTCATGATCAATGGAGGACCAATAGAGATGAACAAAGGGAGGAAGATGATACATATTTCATAAGAAATAGTTTTTGTAATTATTTTAGTTAATAAAGGATATTGTGGTATTTTTATATCAAGTTTGGTTAAAATTCTAAAAATCTAAAATGATTGGTTAAAATTCTATATAGGGTTCAAATTTGGCCAATTTTTCCAAATTTCCCTCATAAAAATTCGACTTCTCCTTAATAAAGGTTTTGTATCCCAAAACTATGCAGTTTGGTTATAATAGTGCAAGTGTGACTTCTATGGAGTAAAAAAAAAAGTCTTGTACATGCCACATTATCAATTAACAACGACCGAACAGACAACAAATCTAATTTGATACGATTTCAAAACCCGACACATCAACCTCATATATAAACGGGATAAACTCAAACACGATCTATTGTAAACCCGGTCCATGAGTTCAAACCTAGAGGCCGAAAGCCCAACCCACATTGAAGCCCAATAAAATACAATTTTCTTCTTGTAAAGGAAGCAAAGAGCGAACGAAAACTCAGAAGCAAAAAGCAAAAGCAATCCGAGGAAGAAGAAGAAGACGAAGAGGCAAGCAACCACAGGAAGACGAGAGATGGATCCGAAGTTCACAGAGGTTGCACAGCTCTTCGAGCGTTTCAAAGCTGCATTCGTACGGAACGATTTCGATACCTGCTCCAATTTCCTCTCCCAGCTCAAGGTAACTCACCAATCCCCAAAACCCTAAATTTCAATCCCAAATTCGAGATTCTCAGCTGCTTCTTCACATGAATTAGTAACTATTGTTATGTTGTCGTTTCACTGCTTAATGCTAAAGTATTATTCTTGTGTGTTGCCCCGATGTGATTAGGTTTTTGGGTCAATCAGAGTGATGGATAGTCGTTTTAATTTTCATTCCTGTGAAGTATTTTGTTGATAAATTTTGGGTATGGTGAATTGACTTTACAAGATTTCGAGATTTCGGTGTAACGTGTTGGCGCAAGTGTTTGTTTGGTTGTTTAGCTGCTAGGGAGTCAAATGCTACTCAAAGACGTTCTTTTGGCGGATTTATTAAGTTATTTACTGGTTTTTATGTAAAGATATATGGAATTGTGGTGTTCTTGTATGTGGATTGAGTTGTATCGGTTGTGTTTTCAGGTTAAGCTGACTGAATTTGGAAGCCTACCGCCGTTGTTCCAAGACACACCTAATGCTGTCAAGGAATTAACATTAGCAAGTAACGTTCTTTACCCAAATCTGTTTCTTCTTATTTTCCTGTTGGCGTAGTTCCAAACTTCTTTGCTTACGTATCGTGATAAATGCACCAGGAAAATGAAAGATTGTGCTAACATATAGTTCATTTTGCTACCTAATTTTATTGTAGTGAAAGAGTGTGCTAGTTTAAGATTGTTCATGGGTGCAGTCACCTTCGTTGTCATAATCTGACTAATTCCTCATTAACCCTATTTTATGTTTCAAAACTTTCAGGGGATATATATGAGCATGCTGTTGTTCTTAGCGTGAAGATTGAGGATCAGGATGCATTTGAAAGGGATTTCTTTCAGTTGAAGTCTTATTACGTAGATGCTCGGTAACATATCAACCCCTTAAGCTAACTATGTAGTTTCATTCTCTACTCTCTCTATGTAGTTAAGGCTTTTGTTTATTTTATATCAATTAGTCAGCCCCCTTTTTTTAAAGAAGAATAAATGTTTCTTAGAAGGATTGTTAATGATTTTACATTTCCTATGGAGCAGTGACCGTCTTCCACCTTCCCCTCAAGAGTACCCAATTTTAGGTCTCAACCTGTTGAGACTCCTTGTCCAGAATAGAATTGCTGAGTTCCACACTGAACTGGAACTTCTTTCATCTGCTGCTTTGGAGAACCCTTGCATTAAGCATGCTGTGGAGCTAGAGCAATCTTTCATGGAGGGGGCTTACAACCGTGTGTTGAGTGCTCGTCAGACAGTGCCACACGAGACTTATGTTTATTTCATGGATCTCCTGGCTAAAACAGTCAGGTAAATTTGTTTTGCTTAATAATTATGATTATGTTTAAATAATTGCAAAAGTTCTTCAAACTTGTGACAAGAAATGCTAATATCTGGAAGTTGGGAAGGTTTTTTCTTTGGAACGTTCCATCATTATCCGTGACTCATAGGAATTTGTGAATGATTTGAGCCCATCATCTTCCTGTTATTGAACTTATTGTGTAGTTTAGCTATTTAGATAATATGTTTGCAATGTAAAATTAAAATGTCTTTGCGGATTTCTATTTGGTTGATCTGTTCTGTCACTTTTAGGGATGAGATAGCCGGATGCAGCGAGAAGGCGTATGATTTTCTCTCTATTAAGGATGCCCGTCAAATGTTGCTGTTTCCTTCTGACCGCGAACTTTTTGCATATGTCAGTGAGGTATGTTGTTTGTAACATGTTATTTTCTTTTGTCATATAAAGTCCAACTTCACTGAACTTCTTCAGAATAATTGTTCTTCTGTTTATGAAATCACATAAAATGCCTATCGCTTTCTGGCAGAAAGTTGAAAATGCATATCCTGCAAATCATTGGTGGGAAAAAGGCACCATGCTTGACATGTAAAAATTTCCCATGATTTAAATCAATCGAGTCCCTTATACCCAAATAAAAGAGTGTGAATGAAACCCTTGCCCGAGGCTTGGCCACGGGCTTCAACTTTTGAGTATAAATCAAAGATAAACTATATATGTAGCATCAAGGCACTACTGCTTATGCTCCACCAGCTTTAGTAACACAATCCTTTCTTCGCTGGTTATACAAATTTATAAGACTTTGTTCTGTGGATACAGGATCATCCCGAGTGGGAAGTGAAGAATGATGCCGTCTATTTCCAGAAGGCAAAGGAGTCTGCACCTTGCAAAGAGATACCTTCTCTACAACTCATCAACCAAACTCTCAGCTACGCAAGAGAGTTGGAGCGGATTGTCTAAAAGAGCCGCTGCCGCATTCTGGTTGTTTGTTTTGTGATTCACAACTGTTGCTCATACTGTCACTTCCAAAATTTCTTCTCAATTTAGTACTGAGCCCAAAACTGTGTACTATTGTATTTCAGTTTGACCACTGGGTGGCAATATTTTTCAGATTTTATGTTCATGCAATTTCATTAATCTGACAGGTTGCTTTACTTCTAATTACAAATCTGTCTACTTGTGTTATTCGTCACACAAAAAACATGTTTAGCATAAAGCGTTGTACTCAGCATCTAGAGTGGGATGAGCCTCACCCAAAACTCTCCTTTAGAGTCGGTCTTGAGTACGGCTGCTGCCCACTCCTAGGGCCGCGGCCTCACCCAAAACTCTCCCTTAGAGTCGGTCTTGAGTACGGCTGCCGCCCACTCCTAGGGTAGCCTCGCCCACAACTCTCTTTAAGAGTCGGTCTTGAGTATGCCAACCCACACGCAAGGTGCCCCACCATTTTGCAAGTGTACTGACCTGTTAGCCGTATCCAAAAATTTCTCTTTTAAAAGGCCAGTAGATGTGTGTTCTCTCTGCACCTGAGTTCGAATTATGCTTTCTACAATTTTGATAGTTTAAAATAAAAGCAAATATTCGACACTAGAAAACAGGGTATCATCTATATCAAAAAGCCTAGCTAATGCAAGTTGATGATTAAAGTGGTTTATACGTGGCAATCAGTCCTATTCCTAATGCCAAATAAATCCAATTCCAACGTCTAATTTGGAATCCCCAACAGCCGTACGATTAAAATATCTAGTTGGCATTTTCTGGTAGCATTTTGATATGGATATAAAAGTCTCCTGTTGTACGGGGAGGATTTACATGAAACGAGTTCACCGTTACGTGATGTTTTTTGTCCAATCATGCATTGCTATGTGCAAGTTTTTCTTCATATGACAATATTTTATTAAATTAGGACATTAGGTGACTGTGAACCTATTACATGTAAGTTGTTCTTCTAATATACCCATCACCTTAGTAGAGCAAATTAATTGCAACTTCTTGACTTTAATTTTCCATCATCCATCACCTTAGTAGAGCAAATTGGTATCATCATAATTTGCCCATCTTGACTTTAATTTTCCATCGTCTATCACCTTAGTAGAGCAAATTGGTATCATCATAATTTGCCCATCTTGACTTTAATTTTCCATCGTCCATCACCTTAGTAGAGCAAATTGGTATCATCATAATTTGGAGGGCAAAGTAGTTGGGTCGAAAGGTAAGACGTCATAAGATTGAACCACTGGATTAAATGTTTGATGAGCTAAAAATGCATGATCTATTTATACGCATGTAACCTTCTTCAGCCAAGCAACCAAAGCACTGTAATCATTCCACCCTTGATGTAAGTTGAGATCAAATTTAAGATTCACCCTATTCCCATCAATTTTGGGGGTCCCATGTTTGAAGTTGATCAAAAAACCACCACGTGGACGACAAGTGTCTTGTTATTGACTTTCTTTTCCCCATTTTGCAAAGAATTCTGAATGAATTCGCTATAGGCAAGTAATGTTTGAATCTAACTGTCGCACTATCACGTAGTGTTATCAATTTATTCATGTTATAACATGCATGTGGATTTGTTTATTCTGTGTTCTTAATCAACTATGTCGTCTACTCGTATTAACAACACGCTCTGTTGGTGTGATACGTAGTTTAACAACAAATAATTAGTAACCCAGTTGTTGATATTTTGCTTTCAAAATTTAGTAGTGAGTTTGTCACTTCCCTAATAAAACCACAAACAGAAGTCTCTCACTCTTTTTTCTGAGTGGGAATGTCAGCATCTTGTATTCTTTAATCCGAGAGTTTCTTGTCAACAAAACCCATACTTTTCCACGAAACAAAAACCAATTAACTTTCTTTTGCTTTTATCAATAATTGGATACTTATTCAGAGTATTGAAGTTCTTAGTAAGAAGTGAGTTTTGGATTAGTTTACTTTTCATCTGAATTTTCTGTTACCAGAAGAACTTTAATTTCATAGATTCATGTATTTTTTTGCTTTCAGCTCTAATAATATTAGAAGTTATATGCATACATATATGTATGTATATGTTGTAGGTGGAAAAAATGCAGGTTGTCAATTCCTCCTCTTCTTTCCCACAGAAAGCTTCCCACCACGATGATGAACTCTTCATGCAGCAGAGACTGCTCTTTTCAGAGAATCTCAATGTCTGTTTTTTGTAATTTACTATTTTTTCACATATAAATCTAATTATTTTTTTTATTGCTTTTGGAGATGAAAAATGTTATGGCATTTGTTCATGCAGGAACTGAAGAATCTGAGGAAACAGTTGTACTCAGCTGCCGAATATTTCGAAATGTCTTACAGCAAAGAGGACCAAAAACAATTGTGAGTTTGAGATTTTTTTTGTTTCCTAGGGAAGCGATCCTCGCACTTCCTTTTTCTCCCCTGCACTCCTTTGTTTCTAGCGCTCGGATTGAATAAATCAAAGGAAATTTAACCCAAACGGAAGTGTGAAAACCACTCCCCTTTTCTAACCAGTTTTTTTCTATACCATATTTCCTTTTTTCTGGTAGAGTGGTGGAGACTTTGAAGGATTATGTGATCAAAGCAGTTATCAACACTGTGGATCACTTAGGATCAATGGCGTATAAGGTCCACGTATTTTTGGATGAAAAAGTCAACGAAGTTTCAGAAACTGAGCTCAGGTTGTCTTGCATTCAACAGGTATAGTGAAGACAGCTTCTTGCCTTCTCCAATTCACCACATGCCAGTATGTCACTCTTTTCTGCATACGAAATTTTACTCTATAGAAGTTGAACATTTTTCCTCTGTTTAATTTTGACACATTCGGAACTCTTTTCCGGCAATCATAGCGACTGAGAACGTGCGAAGATTTCATCGGTCGAGGGGGCGTCTTCCAAAATTCGCTAGCCATAAACTTTCCTAAGCACCATAGGCGATATACCTTGCCAGGCAAGTATCATTTTATAGTTGTTTTTGTTTAAAGTTTCTTTTTTTTTTTGGGTGGCTACTCTTTGAAGTTTCCTTTCTATTAAACTGCACTCTTAATTTGAGAGTTACTATGTGTTCGATTGGGGCAGCCGCCATGGATGCTGTAGGCCAGTCTGCGCTGACATGTCGAAGCGCTGCCGAAGAGGATTTGTTCGAGGTTAAATATGGTATTCATTCCATCCTTACATATTGGTAGTTTTCTCTGTAATTGTTACGAGAAAGACAGTAGCATTTGAGAGTGCAGCCTCATCTTTTTAGCTATCTAAATTGCTCGATTTAACACCCGAAAAGTTTTAATTACTGGGAAGAATCTGATGATTTGTTTGTGTGAATTTTTTTCTGAAGCAACAACGAGGGAGACTTCTCAAGTTGTCAGGTAAATGTTATTAACAACAGTTTTTCTTTTTTTACTCTTTGGTTTTTAATACAATTGATGATGGGGGAGAGGGGATTCGAACACAAAAACTCGGTGCATGAGTGAATGCTCTTAATCACGTGCGCTATATGTTCTGATGCAGTGGAAAGTCTTCTGCATTACACCATCCACAATCTTCACCTGGAGCATTTCAGTTCATAAGAGTTGCATCCAAAAATGGTTTGTACAAAATAAATTTTCTTCCGTACAAACAAATTACAACTGAAAACAATACGTTGGCGAGCTTTTGTTGGATCTTGCTATGTTTTTATGCTATTTATTTATTTTTAATTCTCTGCATAAAATCAGAGAAAAGAGCAGTCTCGCCACACCGGTTTCCACTTCCACATTGTGGTTCTCTTGTGAAGAGATCAATCACTCTGAACTCTTCTAGCGGCAAACAACGGGTAAGGCACTTTTGAAACGCGGAATGTTGAATAAAATCCGATGGAATCTTCACTATATATATACATATGATGAAATTAAGAATATAACCTTCAAACTATATTTGCAGTACTCATCAGAGCCCTGGACCAGGAGATCAGCTTCATTGTCTCTTACTACCGAAAGAGTCCGGGCAAGCGACAATGAGCAGCATTCAGGCAAAAATAAGCGTCTCTATAAGGCCTTGCTTAGCCTGGGAAAGTCTAGAAAGGATGCCACATTCTACAAATATTTGGATGAGAATTGAGAGAGCATAACAGAAGAGAGGTAGAAGCTTGTCCGAATTTTGTTTACTATTTCCCGCTTGTATTGCCCGTGCTGCAAAGTTCTAAATCATTCATAAGTTCAAGTGTAAGAACTGCTCAGTTTTCGAGTTTTTCTTTGACATTTCCACAAGAGAGCAACAGAGTGAATAAAATCATCCAATTCACAATTTACAAGCACTGGCCATTCGGCAATTGATTAGAGAAGATCTAGGGTTTTCGGGCAAGTGCCACTCTCGGCTCTTGCACGGGACCATTAGATAGCTAACTCACTCAGTAAACAAGGAAGGACCCACTGTAAGCTATTACATGGCACGTAAAAGAACATTTCCCGGAAAAGTTGTTTAAAATCCAAGATCGAAGCTTGGGCATACTTCGATTTGCTCCAAAACAGGCTCCTCAGAACGAGTCCTTTTCTCATCAGCAGCATCATGAGAAGCACCCGAACTCAGACTTGATTTGTCAGAAGAGTATGCTCTGTCACGCTGTTTCGTGTCAGCTTCCACATTGCCTGAATAATGCTGCTTGAAACAATCGCAAACACAATACATCGTATCAAAGCTATAAGAATGAAAGGCATTGTAAAAACAATAAGATAATATAACAGTGCTCAAGTGAAACATTGAACGAAGATTCTGTGCCATAGTGGGTTTTCCTCACAAACTTGAGTGATAAATCCTTCACCATGGAATGGGTTCAACTTGAGTGATAAATCCTCCCGAACTTCTTGGTTTTAGGTTCTGAAATCGTCTAAGGGCAGGATTTACTTTGCTTGTTTACGCAAGGCAATTATTCTAATTATTTCCCCCTCTAATTTGGTGGCTAATAAGGACTGCAGATAACATAAATTTGAAAAGTACAGGCAGAAAAATGGCAATACAGAGATACTATGAGTAATAACAGTCTAAACCTGGTCCTTTCTGATGTTGATTCCCTCAGCTACTTGACTTCCCCTACCACCGGATATTCCTGCATAGTCCGATTCAAGTCGAATTGCCACATAATTAAGTACTGAAAAACTATTTTTAGACAATATAACAGTAAATAGTGACTTAAGTTAGAAAGTTCTGACAACATGCCTTTTGAACACTTAACATCAGGGGGGTTTCCAGTGTCCATTTTTTCCCCTGGTTCTATTTTTACAGCCGCTCTGTGTAGTTGAGATGGTCGACCACCTTCAGAGGAATCCAGCTCCAGTATTACAGCATCTGAAACTCGAGATCCCTTAGTAGAGTCAACTGGTCTTGCCGTGCTGTTATTATCATGATCTGAAATTATTCTCTCTTGAGACATAGGTTTTTGGAGAATGGACATAATCTGATGGGCTGCACAGATGGAAACAGATCAATAATCGGCAAACTATTAAGACATAAAGGCAACACACATATACACATTAAAATTCCCCACACTAAAAATAAAGAACAAGAAACACAATCCTTGAAGTCAAATTAGCCAATAAAGTTGCTGTAAGCGATCCACCAGGTAACCTTGGACTCACCGTCACGTAAAGGCTTGTTTGTAGGGACTTCCCTGCTTGGTTTTGTTTCCTCGACACTGGAGATGCTAAGCTTTGAATCTGAATCTTTCTTCAAACAATCTTTGTTCTGAGATTTTCCTTCACCTTGAGGCCAAAACAAATGCAGGAGGCATGATAAAGACCAGGAGAAAACATCAGTGTCTAAACTAAAATATTAGAACAGCACCATACCTCCAGAACTTGCATATGGTATACCAGTCTCCACCAAATACTTTGGTAGCTCAAATATACAACCTGGTCTTATATCTTCTGACAAACTGGTGATCTTACTGCTCAGCAAGGTTTTATCTTCACTAAGTAAACTAACCTGATATGTATCATGATTCAGAATGTCAGAAGCTAGTTTGATTTCATTAACCATGAAAATGATACGACTCTAAAAGGGTTATGTGAAAGGATGGGGACCATGTGACACATCACATTCAATAGACACGGGTCATAATATGAAAGCAACACCCCTGGCAAGGAGCTCAAGATAAATGTAAACAACCTTCTTACTATAAGAGCCAGAAGAGGCAACTCTGAGGATTCCAGCATGATACTTCTTGGCCTTTTGAGTAATCTGAGTGGTGTATAGAGCATTCCACTCTGCATTTTAGAGAATATAAGTGCAAAAGTGTTTATTATGCAATTGCTATCCTCCTATGAGGTTATAGGTATCCAAACTGTCTCAGCATAATATAAATTTGACTTCTTTAACTATAATATCTCAGCTTGTTGATTCTAAATTTACAAATTTAAACGCGTAAACTGATTCAAACTTTGAAGAGCATCAAAACAGTTGCTTTTTCCTTTAGGCCTGAAAGCATTGGTTTGAAGACTTTGCTTCTGGTTATTAAGAATGAAGATATATTTTAGCAATGCAATATCATCAGGTTCAGAAACAAATTGTGGCAAATAAGGGATTGCGGGCAAGGTGGAAAGCTATACTCATTACATAGCAACCATGAAAACATTTAAAAATCACAAACAAAAACAATATACATGGCACTAACCTTTGACTTCAAAATCATTGACTATAACGCAATCATCTCCTGCACCCAATTTCTCACTTTTCTGATAGCAACTGTTTCCTTGGAATTTTATATCTACTGAAAGTTCATGATTTCCTTCAGGTTCTCCGACGTCAACCAAATGAGCATCAAAAGCAAAAGATTTACCAGATGTTACAACTTCATCTTTTTTTAGAAACTTGCTATCTATGAGTTTCCTAGTCGCATCAAACAGCATGGCCTAAGAAGAACAAATGATGGAACTGTATATATCAAACTCGGTAGAAAGTGAAACCAGCAATGGAAAACAAAATCAACTTTGACAATCAAATATATCATACATTGTTGGGTGTGACAACAAGATGATAACATTGTGAAAACATCAATAGTTTCATAATACCTGCCTCCTTTGGGAGACACACATTGCGAGCTTTAAGAAACCATCATGGTACTTTTTGGCCTTTTGAGTTATTTGTGTAGTGTAGAGGACCTTCCATTCTATGTTAGAACAGGAAAAGAAAAAGAGTTGTCAACCTCAGACCATATCATAGCGGGTGTGGAACATAGGATCAATGGAGAAAAAAACTTTAAGTAGTCACTTTCAGAGATGCAAAAGTTCAATTTAAAAGAAAAAACCCTTTCACTTACTAACCTTTTCCAGCAGCTTTATCGGTGATTACACCATTACCCTGTTCAAGCTTTATTCCTGCCTCACCGACAACATTACGTTTGTTTTCTCGTAAATGTAAATCTGCTACAGGTTTACGATGTCCTTCACGTTCTCCAATTTCAATTAAATGAGCATCAAATCTTATTGATTCACCAGATGCTACCACTTCATCTTTCTTAAGGAACCTGCAGTCTAATTGATTCCTGCTTGCATCTAACAGTATTATCTGAACAGAGAGATAAAAGGTAAAGCCTGAGCATCAAGTCTGCCTCAAGTAAATTCGTTTGCAATCATAGACACAGGGCAACAAGGAATTCTACTTGCATAATTGAGTGATTTAAGAATTTAAGGGGGGAAATTTGAGATTGATAACTAACAAAAGTAAAAAAAGATGGTTGAATGGTCATTCATTGAGATAAATGGGACTTGCAAAGAAGAATAGAAGGATAGTAACTCAACCTGCTTTCCATAAGACCCAGAAGTCGAAAATTGTAAGAAACCGTCATGATACTTCTTGGCCTTTTGAGTTAGCTGTGTGGTGTACAGAACCTGCCATTCTACATTGTAACGAAATTAATACGTATGTCAAATGTGAAGCAAGAAACCCAGAGAAATGACTAGTAAACATCTGCCAATGCAGAACTTACAAAATTTTGTTATGCTTCAACATTTTACAGTTAAAATTGCTTTTATATAAATAGAGCTACCAACTCACAAACTAACCTGTTTTGCTAGCTTTCGTCATTTCTGGACTACTCTGTACTGCGCCATACTTGTGTAGGCCCCTACTCTTAAACTCTGAAATGTGAATAAATGTGTTACATGTGTGTCACGTTATAAACTCAACAAGCTCACAGAATAGCTTTGATTGTAGCAGAATCAACACCAAATGACACAGAAAAACTGGACACATGAAAACGTTTAATGCTCGAAAACCATAACCAAACTTAATACAAACGCGTCATCAAGTTATCACCCTTATACAACATTCCTAATATTCTCGTGACAATAGCTCAAGCCAGTTTGCAGTAATTTTCTATATGAAATGAGATCACAATGAGTGGAGCATTACACTAACCTCTGATAATCTTTTGCGACGGACTCAGACTTATCTGTGGCTTATTCCCTGTATAAATCACAAAACCGGTGTCGGTGATTATAATTACAGACGCAAAAAATGTACAATGCTGTGAAATTTAACAAAACTGACTTGAGATAACAATTAGCAATTAGAAACTGAACTGGAAATCACAAACGGTTTTGCGCGCTTCTCATCTTTTTCTTGGGAATTGAAGGCCGGTACAGGTTTTCGATCTCCGTCGACCGAATAGGCTTCGTTCACGTCAACGAGAAAGGAATTGAACGTGAGAGTTTCGCCGCTGCTGACTACTTCGTCTTTCTTTAAGATCCTGCACTCCAAGAGCTTCTCGCAGTCGTCGAACAGCGTCATCTGCTTACCAGAATCCAAAAATTAATCACAGAATTTCGATTTAGAAGAAGAAATCGAAGTAAATGTGGGATTAATTTCAAAAAAATGCGAATCAATTTACCTTATTGGTGGAGGCGTTGAGCTCTAAGGAGCCGTCCTGGTAGACCTTGCGCTTCTGCTTCATGTACTTCGTGTAGGTCACGCTCCACCGCTTCACCTCCGCCATTGCCGCCGCCTTCTCACTCTCAGACTCTCAGAGCGACCGAGATTTTCAGAAAATGATCAATTCAAAAGAGCGTGCGCTTCTGCTCCTGGCGGGGGACTCGCGTCCAAAATTTTCGAATTGGCGGTGCTCAGCTTCGTAATTTAAACCAAAACCCATGGGTATTTATTTCAATAAATTTGAATGACCTCCATATAAACGACTCGTCGTTCAAAAATGCAGAGCTCTCTGATACCGAAATAAAGAAAAACAAAACAAAACAAAATTACCGAATGCCAAAAGACACAGGGCACGGGTCCCCACCGTCCCTTTATAATGACCCGTCCACGTGTCGACATTCCCTCCGCCACGTCATGACATAGCCAAGCTCCTTCCTGCTCCGACAGTTCACTCTTTCTTCACTATCCCATGGCGGTCAACGAGTCCATATAACACCATCGAAACGCAGAGCCCGTAGCCCCAGAACGACACAAGTCCTCAAGCAGCTAGGGGAGGATGGGGAGCAATTCGAGGGCTCACTAGGCGAATCCGAGCGACTACAAGCTTCTGGAAGAGGTCGGATATGGCGCTAGCGCTATACGGTTTACAGAGCGATCTATCTCCCTTTCAATGAAGTCGTCGCCGTCAAGTGCTTGGATCTCGATCACTGCAGTAGCAATTTCGTCAGTTTCTTACTACTCTCGATTTAAAAAAAAAAAATCCCAAACTTTTGTAGTTTTCGATGAATTTTGGGATTTAATTGTAGTTGTTTGGTTACTAATTGAAGCTAGATTTGTGTTGAAATTAAGATCTTTGCTTTTTTCTGAGATTGAACTTCGATTTCTGACGTGAATGATTGATTTGTTGATTTGGGAATGTGAAATTAGTGAGCAATCGAAAGATCTTTGCTTTTTTTTTAATTGGTGTAGGATTTAATCTGGATGAGTTTATGGTTAAGATCCTCAACGGTCGTTATTGATGAGCGCGAATCGTAACTTTTGCAAATGCTATTGTCTTAGTTGCTGAAGTATTTTTGTTTTTTTTTAAATGAATGTTGTTGAAGAAAACCCAAGTTCTACTCTTTTTTATACTGTGGCTGATTCGTAACCCGTTAATTGATGTATTATGTTTGTATTATTTTGTAGGAGGATATACGGAGGGAGGCACAAACGATGAGCTTGATAGATCATCCAATTGTCGTGAAGGCGTATTGTTCATTTGTCGTTGAAAGAAACCCTTTGGGTGATCATGCCATCCATGGCAGATGGTTCTTTGTTTGCACCTCATGAAAATCGCATATCGGGATGGGTTTGAGGAGTCTGCCATGGGTTCTATCCTTAAGGAAACCCTCAAGGCTCTTGATTACCTTCATAAACAGGGTCATATTCACAGAGATGTTAAGGTCTGTTTCATTTTGCGGGTAACCTTTCATTACAGTTCATTTTCATATCTTTGTTCGGAGGATCTCACTTTTCCATTGTCTTAATGTCTTGGCTGCACGCTGGAATTATATTACTTGGTACTAATGGGGTGGTGGAGCTTGCCGAGTTTGGTGTTTCAGCTTGCATGTTTGATGCAGCTGATAGACAACGCTCAAGAAACAGTTTCGTAGGAATGCCGTGCTGGTAAGTGTTAATGCCACAAAAGTTAGTACTTCGACTCCTGCTTTGGTAACATATGTTCTAACCTTTTGGTGATAAACAGAAGAAATCACATTTTGTTTGCAATTGCTCGATGTATTATCTTCTTTGAAAGCTAACTTCTTCACTCGACTTTTGGAACAAAGGATGAGTTCTGGTACGTAGTTTGTAATATGAAAAATAAAATAAAGACTTAGTTTTCTGTTGGATGATCTGTTTACAGGGCTGACATTTGGTCATTTGGTATAACGACATTGGAGGTGGCCCGTGATTATGCACCATTTTCAAAATACCCACCATCACCAATGAAGGTACAAGTTAATGTTACCAGGGTTTAACTAGACTTAAACACTCCTTTTACAAGCATGCAAAACCTCCAGAGCTTTCTGTTTTATATTGCTTCCCGCCTGCTTTCAGTCTTTCACATGGTGTTTTTTCGAATAAAATTGACTTAAACAGGGTCGTAGATGTTCACATTCAGGGTTCAGTTAATTTAGCTTGGTAACTAATTTACGTCAAAAAATTTCTTGGGCGTAATCAGTAATCCTTAGCGGTGTCATTTTTTTCTTTCTTGATCAGAGTGAGTACCAGCGAGGAGTTAGTGCCTGGAACTTTGACGTTGAGGATGATGAAAAATTTAAACCTGTTGTTAGTGGTAACTATGGTCCATCAATTTGCTTTATTCATTAGAAATTTGTTACACTATTTTAACTGCAGTTCAAGATTTTAAGATTGAAACTAGTTGGCGATCCAGTTTGGGGAAGTTGAAGGAAAATAATGAACAATATTGGACCGATTGCATTCCATGCAACCACATGTGGTTCACACATTTCCTCAAAAACACGTTCCAAGCAAGCAGTTCACAAGAAGGTTCCGGTACTTGGTTCACATTGGAAAGCCGGTTGCTGAGCCGTGCAAGACGCTTGAGCGCCGGGATAACAATTCACACTTAATACTGGTTAGTAGTTACTAGTTAGTATATGTATGTCGATGTAAGTAGCTACGCTACAAGAAGAAGACAATATTATGTCAGGTTTTGCATGGAAGTTGAATGAATTCAGGTCAAAAATCTGCTTGGAAAATCATTTAGTTCCAATTGATAATATACATTTCAAGTTCTATTTTATGATTCTCATTTAAGCTTAAATTAGTAATTGAGTAAAATTGACTTAATTTTGACCCAGAAGTCGAAAAAGTTGTAAGAACCGTCATGATACTTGTTGGCCTTTTTGAGTTAGTTGTGTGGTGTACAGAACCTGCCATTCTACATTGTGGCGAAATTAATACGTATGTCAAAATGTGAAGCAAGAAACCCAAAGAAATGACTAGTATGTTGGAAATGCTCTGAAACCAACCTTCATATGATGATACTTTACTGACATTTCAAATGTTAAACTAATTTAGTTTAATATAAAGGCAATGATTATTGTTTAAAGTAGTCTCATATAAATGTTATATACTTAAATAATAAGTCCAAGGAATATGTGCTTATGAGAATGTAATCTAAACAAGTTAGGTTCATGAGACCATTCTCATTCATCGACATATCCTAAACGTCTCGATCATAGGATTGTCAAACTGGGCATTGACAAATCAAGATCGCATGTTATATCTTCTCAGTGAGAGTGGCTAGTCTCGAGTCATTGGTGTAAGTGACATCAAGATAAGCATGTAGGTGCTCAATAGGAATGAGTTCATCAACGCGATCAACGATGAGTTTTCACATCACGCCACATGAGAACTCATACTGATAATGCAAATTAGTCCTTTGACCCGAGTGGGTATCACAAGCTGTCTTCAGGGTGAGGTCCTTAATCTTTGATTATGTCAAAGGCACCCCATCCTATGTGTCCACGGCATAGTTGGGGTTAAGCTACTTAGCCATGGAGGCAAGTGAATGCGCAACAAGGGATCTCTAACCTTCAAACCGCTTGAGGGGAGAATACTCTAAGATATGATTACACCTTCGCCGTAGTATGAATAAGGTTTCGAAGTCGCTCCAAATCATATTCAATGTGTAATCATATAATGGAATCACATTGATGAGACATGAATAAAACCACTAAACCAAACAATGTGGCCGAGAGTATTGTATTAGAGAAAGACCGTATTGCATTGCAATCCTAACTCGAATAGGTTTCTCCACCTCTCTCGATTAGTCGTAGAGGCCAACACATTAACAAGGTGTGTCACTCATATGTGCATGCCCTATAAGTGTATAATCACTTAAGGGAAGAATTGAAAATATGTTTCAATTGAAATGATTTGAAAAGAGTTCTTGTCCTCCATTCTGTCTCACAAAAGGAACCTAATGGATCGCACACCGTGTAAGGTAGAGTTTGATGCAAAGAATGGAGATGAGTAAGAATAATTAAATGGTTTAATTATTTATGGCAAGGATTAGTTAATATGTTAATTAATCGATTTAATAAGTCAAGTAAAGACCTCGTGTTGGTTTTTTAGTTTAGCGCTCCAATGGGCTTCAACGTCAAGCCCATTGACTTAAGTTGTATGACAACTTAATGGCTAATAGATTAGGGCCCAATAGCTCAAAGAACCTAATGTGGCCGCTGAGTGGGATGTATAAACTTGCTTTACCTGCAAGCTTGCCACTACATTGTGGGAAAAAGCTATAAAGGAAACTTTATAGAATTTTCAAGATTAAGGGTTTTCTTTGGGAGAATGGTTGAGCATGAAAATGCTCTCTTCAAAGAGCTTGCCCTAGAGGAATTTAGCTAGCAATCTATTTCCTCTAGGACACTCATCTTCTCATCAAGACTCTCCTTGGTGAAGAGACTTAGAGGTTCCCTCATTTGGGAACTTGGAGAAACCACCTTGATCATCCTTCGAAAATGTTCTTGGAGCAAAGAAGCTTGGAATGAAGGCCCTCTCCATGGGTGATTAGCCTTTGCTTAGCAAAGAGGAATCTACAAAGGTATAAAAATTCACAACTCAAATTGTGCTTGAGTTTTATTAACGGGTTCACCATAAATCTACTAAAGTTTTTAGAATTTCTTGGGTAAAGTTTCTTGATTTAAGTGCATACAAGCACGATCCGCCAATTAATTGTTAATTGTAATGCTAATGATGTTGCTTAATGAACTTGGTTAATCCACAAATTTCCTTCAAGTGGTATCGTGAGCAAGGTCTAGTAGATTGGTGAATCTTTTGTGTTTTGTGTTTATTATTAGTTTGTGATTTAAATTTTGTAATTACAAGATTTATTGTTGCTTGTTTGAATGTAAATTTGTTGGAAAATTTGCCATCTCAAATGTCAGATGTAGTTCATATGAGCATGAATTTTGAACTAAAATTTGGTGCCATGAATTTTGGGAAATTCGGCCAAATCCAAAGGTTGATTTGGGGTTCTTGTTTGACTTGTTAAAATGGTTTTAATGTGACAATTGGAACCCCTAAGTGCCCTATTATGGTAATATGGTATTTCCCTAATGTTTGACAATTTTGGGAGTGTTTTCGGGATGAAAATGTTCATGGAACTTCAGGGGTTTTCACTTAATGTTCTTCATTGTTCTTGAAATGTTCTTGCAAAGACAAAAGTTTTGTGGTTTGATTCAAATGTTTGTTGTTTTTCCAAAAGTTCTTTGTTTGTGTTTGATTGGTGATGGGTTGTTTTGTTTTGTGTTTGAAAATTCTTCACACCATACCAATCAATTTTTTCCACCCATACCAATCTCTTACTATTCAAGCCATTCCTCGTCTCCCACTAATTTCTCCCCATTCCCTCACTCTCTCAAAACAGCCGGCCATCCCCTCATATGGGATATTTGGGGGACTTTATGCAATTACTTAAAGTTTTGATACTTTTGTGTATTTGCACTTTGACCCGAAAGTTTGCGTTTTTACGTAAAGGCCTGAAAATCACTAAAGGACAAATTGTTTTTTGTCTTTTAATTGAAGTTTTTGTATATGAAATTTTGTATTTCATTAATAACATAGAGTATTAATTTATAAAAGGCTACAAAGTGACCCCAAAGTTTATATTTTTGCAATATGGGCCCAATAGTCAGGTTATTGCATTTTGGCCTAAATTCGAAGCAGAACAAAATCAGTTATTCTTTAATGAAAGAATCGGATTTTCATATTTCATTTACCTCCATTTAAATCAATTCTATGGATACAAAAACCAAATGAAAATGTTGCATTCTTGCTTAATTAGTTAAAGTGTTAATTAATAAAGGGTGATTATGAACCTAAGCCTACGATAATTGAGCTATGTGAAAGGCCGTTTCAAAATTGTTTGAACCATGGGAATGTGTAGATTAGGATTTTGGTTGTAATTTGATTTGATCAAATGTTATAAAAGAGCATAAGCTCTTCTTTAATTTAATTGTACTCCTTTCTTGTTTTATTCTGACGCATGAAATCGAGTAATAAAGACAACGCCCACAAGACAACACACGTTAATGTGATTAAACGTATAACTAAAATCAATCACCGCTCCCATCTCGCGATCCAACACTAGCTCGTGTTGGATCAAATCAAAGGTTCATAGTTACCCTAAGGCCCTAAGGCAACTATATAGTCCTTAAACGAATGCAAACCTTATGTTAGTAGTACCATACTTCGTTTAAAACCGTTTACAAGCTTAGCGGAGTATCATATACTACTAAATCAATCACGGACCAATAGTTGCAATAGGGACCAAATTGTTTTAATTTGATTAAAATGATAATTAAAGAGAACAACTTTTGATAGTTGGAAATTGGTGTTTGGAACATAATGGTTGTTTGACAAAAATAGTCCATAAAGACGGACTTATGATGATTTTGAATCACCAAAATGTTAAAGTGTTAAACCAATTAAGGAGACGGAAACAAGGCAAGGACTTCACCATGAGTCCCTATCCAAATGGTTCACTAAGTTTATTGTAAACTATGTAGTGAACAATAACTACACTCTCTCCAAAATCGCTTGACGTGTATAACACAATTGAAATAAGTTTCGCTATAGAGATAGGAGTTTAGACCATGACTATCGTAGTCAATGGAGAAGTCAAATGAAGAAGGCAAATTAACTCCAAGGGAACAAACTTTCTTTATGAAAGGATGGACATTGAGGGGTATTTGCAAGTAATGACTTGTAAGTGTCAAGAACACATCTTCGAAGGTGTTGTATACGTTTGAATAATTCAAGACAGTTGGTTCTTCACTTGAATGCTTGATTCTCGTATTTGTGACTATGTTTTACAATCGTTGTAAAGTGTGGCAAATAAGAGGTAGAAGATTAATGAGAGAAGAGAGTACTTCACATTCCTGACTAACGTGAATCCCAAATATAGATCTCTCGCAAAAGCGTATAGTACTTACTTCCTCATATGAACTACCATAGTAAATGATTGGATTATTGTAATCTAATGGATTGTCTCTATAGTAGAGATGATGTGGTAGTATTAACTGCTTAGAATGGAACAGTGCTTAAAAACCCAAAAGGTTATAATAAAGTAGTGACTAATCCCAACTAAATTGTGACACCTCTAAAAGCATAAATTACGAGTTGGTCATGTATGGATGCTTTGGATCGTTAGATCCGATCCAATACCTTCTTGTTAAAATTAAAGGAGGCGAAATAAGCCCGAATCTTTATTCTTTTGGAAAGAATAAAGAATCACAACGTTGTTGAGGTTAATTCACTAGATGTTAGTGGCACATAACCACAACATAATTCTACTCATGTATGTGACATTCACCGAAGACGCTTCCTGCTGGACTATCGTGTATTTTGAATAAACACAAGTCCGAATACTTTGCAAAAAGGTTTCAAAGAATTCAAGAAATGTAAGTTGATGAGTAAGATGTCTAAAGTATGTACTTCCTTAGATTTGATCAAAGGAAATATAACACTTTAGAAAAGTTTTTTCTTGAAAGATATCAAGGAAAATTAGCATCATAAGATAATAGTTTTCTCCATTAGGAGAAGAACGAACCCTAATAAGATTTGGTTCGTTGATGATTATCAAATATCCATATAGGATATATATATACTTCTAAGACAATACGATTGTCAATTAGAAAACCTTCCAAAGTTTTCATGACTCCATAGGATGTAGTTTGAAAGAAAGACAAGTCTTAAGAATGTTAAGATTTGGGGTTGTGTGCTAACAAGCAATATTGTTTGAGAATCTTGTGATATCCTTTAAATTAGTTTTTGGATATCAATTTATTGACCAATCAAATGTTGTTTGTTGGGTAGCCTATTATAATCCCCACACTAGGATTAGCCTAAGGTCAGCATATGAACGAGAAATAGAATTCAAAGAATAGGTTCTTTGAGAGACAAGATGATAATCAACAAATATAACAACCTAGTTCCATACCAATAGCTCATGAAATAATGAAACTGCATAGCTAATTGGATAGCTTAAGGTGATCACAATCAAAGAGAATGGTTGACTGAAGAAACCATCTTTTGATGTAGTCTTGGTTTCTATTAATTCAAGATTGTTAGCTACAACTTAAACGATGATTTAATGTTTGGACATAATATGTTTCAAACCATTATCAAGATTGTCTTGATAATATATGTCTAAAACTAGGAAATCACATGACATGTAGTTGTAGAGATTCATCCATCATGAATCTTAGCAAGCTAATGGGAGCTATAAGCATTTTATGAGAGAAAATCAAAATCGTTTTGATTTCCTCATAAAGATATAAATGAATCTTTGTCTACAAGGTTTACAAAAGATTAGTGGGAGTTAATCATATTTAAATTTGAACATATATATGATATATATCAATTTTGGAAATAAAAGAAATTCTTCTTCGTTAAAGTTATGACTTTAAACAAATAAATAATGGGAGACACAAATATAACATGGAATGGAAATCTATAATGATAGATTTCAAGATATAATTGGATTATATCAATCCCTAATGATAGACGAAGATGCTAGAAGTTTCTCATATGATGATAAGCTTCAAAAGGAAGGACAACTCTAGTAAGACTAGAGATTGCTCTTCTCAAAGTTTTAATGTACCCTTGGACTCCCAAATAAATAATGCGTAATTGGATCCTTTATGCATACGCCAAAAGGTGATTTATGTATTTCATATTGTATGAAAAACGTTGATATGAATTGTACCTAGAACGGTACAAGACGTATATCAATGCAAGCCTGTGACTCAACCATGGCACCGAAGCTATGAATCCTTAAGTAATTAAGAAACACTAAAGATGGATTCCTCAAGAATGAGGAAGAGTTAGAGTAACGCAATGGAAGCGTAAATGTAGTTAGATTATAACTCGACATAATATCAGAGTTGGGGAAAGTAACACAATATTATGTCGTTTTTGTATTGTTGAATGAATTGTGTCAAAATCCGTTTGAAAATCATTTAGCTCCAATTGATAATATACATTTCAAGTTCTATTTTATGATTCTCATTTTTAAATTAGTGAATTGAGTAAAATTGACTTAATTTGACCCGTAAGTCGAAAGTTGTAAGAAACCGTCATGATACTTGTTGGCCTTTTCGGGAAGCTGGGCCGTGTGGTATTTAACCCGCCATCTCTACATCAGGGCGAAATTAATACGTATGTCAAATGTAGCTAAAGAAACCCAAAGAAATGACTAGTATAAGTTGAAATGTGCCCTAAAACCAATCATATGATGATACTTTGACTGGATATTTCAAATGTTAAACTAATTTAGTTTATAAAGGGCAATGATTATTGTTTAAAGTAGTCTCATATAAATGTTATATACTTAAACAAGGGAGTCCAAGGAATATGTGTGCTTATTTATTTAATGTAATTCAAACAAGTTAAATTCATATAACATTCTCATTCATCGACATATCTCTAAATGCTCGATCATACATTGTCAATCGGGGTATCGACAATTCAAGATCAAGATATGCATATCTCTCTGCTGCGAGGGCTATCTCGAGTCATTGGTGTAAAGTGATATCAAGATAAGCATGTAGGTAAGCCAATAGGAATGAGTTCATCAACGCGATCAACGATGAGTTTTCATGATCATGTCACATGAGAACTCATAGTTTGACAATGCAAATTAGTCCTTTCGACCCGAGGCATCACAAAGCTTTGTCTTGTGGTGAGGTCCTTAATCTTTGATTGAGGTCAAAGGCAGCCCCATCCGAGGTGTCCACGGCATACGGGGTTAAGCTGCTACTTAGCCATGGAGGCAAGTGAATGCGCAACAAGGGACTTAACCTTCAAACCGTTGAGGGAGAATACTTCTAAGATATGATTAAGAATCTCCGCCGAGTATGAATAAGGCTTGGTGTCTGCCCAAATCATATTCAATGTAATCATATAAGTAATGGAATCCACATTGGATAGTAGACATGAAATAAACTATCAAACCAAACAATGTGGCCGAGAGTATTGTATTGTAGAAAGACCGTATTGCATTGCAATCCTAACTCAATAGGTTTCTCCACCCTTCTCGATTAGCTTCTGGGTAGCCATGCATACCGCTAGGTGTCACTCATGGCTCAGGATGCCCTATAAGTGTATAATCACTTAAGGGAAGAATTGAAAATATGTTTCCAATTCGAAAATGATTTGAAAGAGTTCTAATCCTCCACTCTCACCGCTAAAAAGAACCTAATGGATCGCACAATCGTAAGGTAGTTTGATGCAAAGAATGGAGATGAGTAAGAATAATAAAATGGGTTTTAATTATTTATGGCAAGGATTAGTTAATATGTTAATTAACTCATCTACTAAGTTCTGGGTTAAGACCTCGTGTTGGTTTTGTGGCCCGCGCCCAATGGGCTTCGAACGTCGTTTCTCCATTGACTTAAGTTGTAATGACAACTTCTAATGGCTAATATGTATTAAAATCCACACCAAAGAAACCTAATGTGGCCGGCTATAAGGGGATGTATAGCAAACTTGCTTTAATTGCAAGTTTGCCACTACATTGTGGGAAAAGTTATAAAAGGAAACTTATAGAATTTTCAAGATTAAGGGTTTTCAATGGAGAATGGTTGAGCATGAAAATGCTCTCTTCAAAGGCTTGCTCCCTGTGAGGAATTTAGCTAGCAATCTATTTCCTCTAGACACCTATCTTCTCATCAAGACTCTCTCCTTGGTGAAGAGACTTGCGAGGTTCCCTCCTTTGGGAACTGGGAGAAACCAATTTTTCGATCATCCTTCCGAAAATGTTCTTGAGCAAAGTTAAGCTCGAATGGTGCGGCCCTCTCCATGGTGATTAGCCTTTGCTTAGGCAAAGAGGAATCTACAAAGGTATAAAAATTCACAACTCAAATTGTGCTTGAGTTTTGTTAATGGTCTCACCATAATCTACTAGGCTTTAGGAATTTCTTGGGTAAAGTTTTTGATTTAAGTGCATACAAGCATGATCCGCCAATTAATTGTTAATTGCATGCTAATAATGATGTTGCTTAATGAACTTGGTTAATCCACAAATTTCCCTTCATAGTAAACATCTGAAATTTTTTACATGTGTCATGTTATATACTTAACAACCTCACAGAATAAAATTTTACATGGTATTTGATTTTCACTTTTTTCAAAACGAAAATTGAAATCTTGTTTGGTAACTACTTTCAGTTTTTTTGTTTTTACTTTTTTTAAAACTAAAAACGACTTTCTTAAGTTTTTGTTTCACTTTTCATTCTTTTTTTAAATAGTTACCAAACAAGATTTCAATTTCAATTTTCAAAAAAGTGTAAACCGAAAACCAACTAAAAACGAAATGGTTATCAAATGGCTCATTGAGTTTCAAAATCCCAATTTTCGTAAATTAAAGTGATTATATGTTGCAGGTGATGTTAGAGATCACATTTAAACCGTCTTTCTAATAGAGATAGCGTCCACAAAACAAGTAGGTCTTACCTCTTACCTAAGGGTGCAACTTGGGTTGGGTCAACCCGAATCCACCCATGCCCAATCTGATTTTAAACCCAACCGGGCTTGTTAGAATGAAAAAAAAACCCACCCAAACCCAACCCGACCTCAACCCGCTTATTTATTGGGTTGGGTTGGGTTGATGCATTGCCCACCCATGTCAACCCAAACCCAACCCTATTTTGAGCATGAATTCGCCTATGCATATATTACCCATCTCACTTCATATTATATAAGTTATGTATAAGTTTTGGAATGACTATACTTGAAGTTTATTGTCAGCTTTCATATTGATAATGAATGATAGTGTTACTTTTACATTTCTTTTTGTTGAAGCTTTGGTATACGTCTTGTAATTTAATTCTAATTTTGCATGGTTGAAACATTACAAATAGTCTTCAAGTTGTTTGCTTTAACTTTTGTGTGTAAATGAAATTTTAACTAATATTGACGTTGTTTGATTTAAAATTTGAAAAATCATGCAAAATAAGGTGTTATAAGATTGAACTAGATAAAGTTGAGTGAACCCGAACCCAACCCGAATAAGACCGAACCCAATTAAAACTCAAACCTGACTAAACCCATATGAACCCGAACCCAACCCGAACCCGAATTGTGAAGATTGGGTTAGGGTTGGATTGACCATCCAACCCGCCCAACTCACCCGAGTTGCACCCCTACTCTTACCTAGTAGAGAGATGGTTTAGATGTAATCTACCAAATGTGGTCTCCCGTATTTTCCCTAACATTATTTTGCCTGGTCCAAAAGTTAAACAATTTTTACTTTTAATTCTTTTAGTTTTTTTTTTACTTTTAAGAATTTTTGTAATAAAAATTTATGTTTTGACAAAAAAGCTAACAAAATGACTAATGCTCTACATTAAATAAAATTTAGGGACCTAAATTAACGAAATTTGGACCAAATCTAAATTAGAGTTAAAATCCAGAGATCTAATTCTATAGTTTACTCTTTTTTTTATTGGATGTTGTTAATTTCACCCCGATGAAAGAGCTTTCCATGCAATGTCATATTGTAAAATTCAATGAATTTGGTTAGTGCCTCAGCACAGTTTTGTTTTGCAAGAAAGGACGAAAAAGAATGAAAAGCACTTGCATTTGATACTAGAGATTTAACTAATATTGCATTATTATAAAAGAAAGTGATTTCCACACACGTCTTTTCTCCGTCACCTCCGCACTTCGTCACCTTGGCCTTTAAAGAGTGTGTAGAAAGAAAATAAAGGCATGCTGTGAAAATCATTTTCCAAATATATTGGGTGATGAAGCAGACCTTGGGTTTTACTTGCACTCAAGTATGAAATTTTGCATTCACTGCTTCATTTCATTTGATGCAGCCCACCTTAATTTTATTTTTATGGACTTCAGTATACCATCAGATGGATATACGTAAGCAAATGAAAAGGCACAAAATGAGGAGAAAATTAACGGAGTAACAGAAAAATCATGAAGCTGATTCCATTCATTCAGAAGGATCGATGAACAAGAAACTGATTTCAATTCATTCACGATAGGGAGAGCGGCAAATAACTGTGTAACAATAATCTATATACATATCATCAAGCTGCAGGTAATATTAGTTTTTGTCACAAAATTAAACCGCCAACTACAGGTTTAAATCATACGTAAGCCGGACACCTATTATGTAAATCAACTAGCATTGCAGTTTGTACGAAATCAGGTCAAGAACAAGAACAAATGCAGCGCGTTAGACAAAAAGACAAACAAACGAAGAGATGCAGCTGCTTCCTGGAGCACAAAAGCAATCCCTGCCTAGAAAAATATAATTGAGATCCCCATCGTAAAGCATCCAGCCGCAACCCAAGGGCTCAAGCGTTCACCTGTTTCAAGTACCGAAAAAATTAATCCACCACACAAATGGACTTAGACAATTGAAACTATTCTAGGACACCACAATGGCAAATAAATGAAAAGAACCTTAATAACATACCTATTCTAGCCGCCTTCCAGAAAAATCCCCGAAATCTGCCAGGACGAGGCACAAAATCAGAACACAGCTTGATCTTGAAGTTTGACATATCATATAAAGACATGGACGCATGAAGGAAAGTAAAACACAAACATCACTGATTGGAGGGAAAGCACATAATATGGCAGAATCAAATAGAAGAACCAATGCAAGTACCACTAACTACACAATTCTTGCAGGGTAAGCAGTAGAATACGTAACTTATAGAAATCATAGTCCAAATACCAACCATCTAGTGCGTGCGCATCCAGTTTGCAAAATCCCTACTCTTTTCTTCGTTACGTTGAAGGGAATCAAACTTTAGAGCTATCCTCATCCTAACCCCTCCCCCCACCATCCCTCGATACTTGGGCCAACCCCAAGGGATTAAAATCACAAACTCTTTTGTTTTTAAGCAATTCTACGCTAAACCGATGCTAAATGCAACACCGGGCCTGCATTAACATGTAAATGAAGTTTTCTTAACCTCAACTAACAATGTGCATAGGCAGTGATTAAATGGTGAAGAATGCTTCAACGATACAATTGGATTATGCTGGACTTTTATTAAACGCATTCTAATCAAAGCAATTAACTAAATTTCAAAGGAAAAAAAACACAGATTCACAAAATTAGAGAAGCCATGGGAAGTGAGACTACTGACCCAGTTTTCTGCTCCAGGACGGCCGGAAACTGCATCTTCACGAAGGTGCACGTGCAAATCACGAGCAGCACCACCGTCAGAAACGAATTGAAGTTGAATAGCGCCGACTGCATACCATAAACAAAAAACCCAAATCAAAAACCCTAATTTTTAACAAAAACACCATATTTCGATCAAATTAGAACTAAATCGATAAGAAAATCCACCGATTATTACCATGTTTGGATTCTGAGAATTCGAATACGTACGGATCTACGAGAAAGGTCGGAGATCTGAGGAAAACGACTGAAGATTTTCAGACAGCTCTGTACTTACTTGAAAGAGGAATACACAAAGCTGAATTATTTTTAAACGACGAGTCGTTTATGCGGAGGTTGTCATTTACTGAAATACCCATGGCTTTTGGCTTAAATTACGAAGCTGAGCACCGCCAATTCGAAAATTTTGGATGCGAGTTCCCCGCCGAAAGAAAATGACGAAGGGCTGAAAGAGTCGATTCAAGCAGTGAATACTGACTTTCGCAGTGAACAGTAATTTTTGGGTTTTTAGTATTCGATATGGGCTTATGATATTTTTCCGTAAAGAGAACGGCGAGACGAGTCGAACACACTGCTTTACTATAACATAAGATGACATTTTAGCATCGTTTATGCAGTTAAAAATAGCTTTTAAGTTTCAAGGGTGTTTTTGAAACTTTTGTAATTTTCCCGTTTTATTTCCTTTTGCAATTAGGGTTTTTCAAAGACTATATATTCGACTTTTAGGGTGGTAATCATTCAACTTTCATCATATTATCAATTAAAACGAAAGCTTTTTTCAATTTCTCTGGTTTTCCAGAATTCTATTAAAAGGAAATCATTCGTGAACTCTTAACCTATAACTCCCGCTGTGTAAGATGGCATCGAGCCTGGTTTTCAGATTCGATGGTAGAGGACAATGGTTGAGTTAACTTCACAAGTTTCGTAGACATGAGTCAAGAACTTGTGGCTATAGAAGGTCGAATGCAAGTTTCTATAGATGAACTTCTACAGATGATTGCAGACCTTACCGTGACCGTTAACGGTCGTGTTGATGATGGACGACGTGATCAAGAACATGATGTTGGAGGAGAACGTCAACGTGTTGTTAGGCAAGAACGTGGTGTCATCCCAAATCGTCACAATGCATTGGATGGCGATTCTGGTTCCGAGGATGAGGCTATTCTTGCTCCACGTGAAAACACACGAGAGAAGACTAAGAAGATCGAGAATTCTACCTTCAATGGAACGACCTCAATTGAAGAGTTCCTAGATTCGCTTTCTGAATGTGAGAAGCTCTTTGCATATGCCGATATTGCAAAAGAACAAGAAGTGAAAATCGTTGCTTGGAAATTGAAGGGAATCGCCGCTATTTGGTGGGACGAGCAGCAGGCTTCTAGTAAAAGTCAAGCAAAACGGCTTATCCAGTCTTGGCATAGAATGCATGCTATGTTGCGGGAGCGTTTTTTACCTCGCAATTATGAATAGGTGTTGTTTGACTTTGAGAAATACCATAGATGTGTGCAAGGAAGTTGTACGGTTCAAGAATATTAATAGGAATTTTTTAACCTTGATGCTAGAAACGGCTTGACAGAATTCCCAGTTCCACAAATTGCTCGATACCTCCATGGATTGAAAGCTAGCATTCGAGACAAAATAGCTTTACAACAAGTGAACACTTCACAAGAAGCCGAAGAATTAGCACTCCGTGCGGAAGTACTTGAGAAAACTCAGACCAATCAGTCTTTTGAATTTCAAAGAAATTGGACAGATTCTTCCAACTCGGCTAACCCAAACAAGGCAGAGATTGGGGCCAACAAGACAATTCCAAAGCTTCAGACGAGGTGAAGGAGAATAGAATAGAATTTCAAGGGACAAAGAATAACCTTTGAAATTCTAACCGTTTCCAGGGCACTATTTCCCTCGAGCAAAGTAACCCCTATGCCAAACTAAGAGGCAACATGTGTTACAAGTGTGGTAGTCATGAACACCTTATCAGAGCTTGCAGAGGCAACAAACAAGTGAACCTTGTCGAAGGTGGGGAAGAAGGTGATGAAGTTGATGAACTAGATGAGGAATACACTAAGGAAGAAGGAGAAGAATTATCCTTGGTTTTGCAGCGAATCCTTTACTTGAAACCTAGTGAAGAAAATCAAAGGCATCAAATTTTTCGTTCCAAGTGCATTGTTCGAGAGTTGCAAAAATTTGTGGACCACTTTTATCTGCCAATGCAGAAACACCCTCATCCATATTCCGTGGGGTGGATCAAGAAAGGACCAACAAATAAGGTAACCAAAACTTGTAAAGTTCCTATATCCATCGAAAAATCTTACAAAGTTTTTGAAGTTGAATGTGATGCAAGTGAAGTAGGTATTAGAGGCGCTTTATCTTAAGACAAGGGCCAATTGCATTTTTCAGTGAGAAACTTAGTGAAGCTCAGCAGAATTGGAGCACCTACGCCTAAGAGCTCTACTATGTTGTTCGTACTTTGCTACAATGGGAGTACTACCTTGTAGGCAAAGAATTTGTTCTCTACACTGACCACCAAGACTTAAAGTGGGTTAACAGTCAGAAGACCGTTGATAAGATGTATATGTGATGGGTCATCTTCCATCAAAAGCTCCCATTCGTAATTAAACACAAATAAGAAACCCTGAACCGTGTAGTGGACGCACTGAGTCGACGAGCCCAAATGTTAGTGACCTTGTCCCAAGAAATAGTTGGTTTTGAAGTCTTTAAATAGTTGTATGCGGATGATGCAAATTTCAAAAACATTTGGGCAACCTTTCTCCTGAATTCCCCTGTTTCGAATTTCCATATAACTGACGGATTTTTACTCCGTGGTAATACTTTGTGCATTCCTTAGTGTTCGTTGCAAGAGAAAATAGTTCGAGATTTGCATGGTGGAGGATTAAGCGGACATCTGGACCGTGATAAAACAATGCCAAGTCTGATTGGGCGATTCTACTGGCCACAACTCAAAAGGATGCAAGCAATATCGTTCGCAAATGCTATATTTGTCAAACTTCTAAAGGTTAGTCCCAAAACACAAATCTTTATATGCCTTTGCCTGTTCATGAAGATATTTGGCTCGTTCTGTTTATGGATTTTGTGTTGGGTATTCCTCGAACCCAACGAGGTGTAGATTCATTCTTTGTAGTGGTGGATAGATATTCGAAAATGGCACATATTATAGGATGTCGAAAAACTTCAGAGGCAACCCATATCGACCAATTATTTTTTCGAGAAGTTGTGTGACTTCATGGTGTATCTCGGTCCATCACTAACGATTGTGACTCTAAATTTCTTAGTTACTTTTGGATTACATTATGGAAATTGTTTGACACTTCTTTAAACTAGAGTAGTCCTGCGCACACCCAGACGAACGGTCAAACTGAAGTTACAAATTCCACCTTGAGCAAATATGATTCGAAGAATATGTGGTGACAAGCCAAAACAATAGGACTTGGCCCTTCCGCAAGCTGAGTTTGCTTACAACAGCGTTGTCCACAGTGCTACAGGCAAATCTCTTTTCTCTTTGGTATATAGTATCGTGCCTAAACACGTTGTAGATTTAGCGAAGCTTCCTCATGGCCCTGGTGTGAGTGTTGCAGCTGAGTGAATGGCTGAGAATGTTCAAGCAGAAAGGCTGAGGTTAAGGAGCGGTTGGAGAAAACTATTGCCCAGTACAAAGCTGCAGCAAATAACATAAGCGTTTCAAAGTTTTCAACGAAGGCGATTCTGTCATGGTGTTTTTGAGGAAAGAACGATTTCCAGCTAGTACTTAAAACAAGCTCAAACCTCTTAAGTATGGCCCTTATACTATCCTCAAGAAGATTAACAATAATGCTTATGTGGCGGACTTGCCTCATTTCATGGGAATTTCTAGTACTTTCAATGTTACACACTTATTCGAGTCCCATCTTGATAAAGAGTCACTTTATTTTGACTATAACTCGAGGATGAGTTCTTTTCAAGAAAGGGAGACTGACGAGAGGCTAGAAGAGGCGATTCAAACAATGAATAGTGACTTTGCGGTGAACAGTAAATCTTGGGTTTTTAATGTCTAATTTGGGTCCATGATACCTTTTCGGAATGAGAACGATGAGACGAGTTCAACTTACTGCTTAGCCATGACATAAGATGTTTTTTTGGCATTTTAGAATCGTTTAGGCAGTTAAAAACAACTTTTAAATTTTCAGGGTGTTTTCGGAACTTGTGTAATTTTCTCTTTTTATTCCCTTTTGCAATAATGGTTTTCCTAGGACTATATATTCAACTTTCAACATATTATCAATTAAAACGAGAGTTTTTCTCAATTTCTCTCGTTCCAGATTTCGAGGAATCGTTCATGAACCCTTAACCTATAACTTCTACTGGATTGGAAAACCAAACGCTCTTTTGATTTCGACCATTTTTTGAAATTCTCAATCTCTCTCTCTCTCTCAGAGGAGACTAAGTGTCTGAGAGTGAGAAGACGTTGCGGCGATGACGGAGGTGAAACAGTGGAGCGTCACCTACACGAATCACGTGAAGCAGAAGCGCAAGGTCTACCAAGACGGCTCCTTGGAGCTTAATACCTCCTCCAATAAGGTAAATTAATTAGCAATTTCTCTGAATTAATCTCTAATTTCCTTCGATTTTGTCTTCACAACCGATATTCTGTGATTAATTTTGGATTTCGGTGCGCATATGTTGTTTTTCAACTACTGCAAGAAGCTCTTTGAGTGCATGATCTTGAAGAAAGACGAGCAAGTCAGCTGTGGCGAAACGCTCACCTTCAATTCATTTCTTGTTGATGGAACAAAGCCTCCATATGCATTTGATTTATAGTAGGAAAATTTTATTTGGAACAGTTATCTTATCTCTACACCCAACTAAAAAAAATTCCACTAAACTTGCAAGTTTGCCCTTAAATAAATAAGAATAAGAAAACAAAAGAAAATATATATTGGTGTTTTTATCTCTACACCCAATAACTCAAAGCCTAGCACACTACTCCACCCATCGAGGTCATAAACGACCGTCATCTTCTTCCATTATTTTAAAATTTCAAAATCTATTAACACAACATAAAAGATCGGGTATCTATGCATATATGTGACACACTCAAATGGAAATCATGGTGATGGTGTTTCTTTAAATCCTCCAATTAGGGATTATTATTTGAATTGTTAGGGGTAAATTAACAAGACCATACCCTAGAAATCATGTTAATTAAAGTCTTGTACCAAAACAAATCTCTAACCGAAAAATTAGAAGCATAAATTATGGAGCTACGATTTTGATTTCAATTAGAAACAGTTATCAGGCAAGGGTATAAAAGGTATTACAAATAAATGGAAAGTTCACCAATAATTACTAATTGGGTTAATTACACTAACATTCTCGAGGTTTTTTGAGTTTTCACAAAACCCTCTCAGGTTTGAAACATTACACTAATACCTCTTTAGGTTTTAATTCACTTTCACAAATACCCCTTTGTGTGAACATATGTCTATAAAAGGACAAATTTACCCTTATAACTAATTACTTAACAAAATAAAAAACTTTTATAAATAAATAAGAAAAATTAAATCAAATTAAAAATTACATTAAACATTAAAATAACAAAAAGAATGATAAATCCCACATCTTTTAATCCTCTATCTTCTTTTTCCCTGTAATTTGGTTTCCATTATAATCAAACACCTAATTCCTGTTATTTTTTTCACTACTGCCACTAACATGCACTAGACTCACGAACCCTTTCCCTTCATTTCTAGCAACCCCCTCTCGATCTTCAATCTTCATTTTGGTTGAACAATCCCAAAGCTTTGAACAAAAGAGATGACAATGTTGACAAGAATATTTCTTAGAAAGTACAAAATTAAGATAAATAGAGCGAAAAAGATGGTGATGTCGACGAGAAAATTTCAGAACGAAAGAGATAGCTATGTCGTTAACGGCGTTGCAAAACATGGACGGAGGCGGTAGCAGAGAATTGGCGGTGCTCTCCAGTTTTGTGAATAAAATCGATTCTTTTTTGTCTTCTTCTAGTCCGTTTAATCTCTCGGTACAACTTAAAGCTATATCTTATTTGTTCTCTTAGAAGAATTCATACAATCGAAAATAGATCGAACATTTGTTTGTGCAGTTGAAGGTCAAGAAAACGCATTTAAAGATGATGGAGGGATTCTATCAATTTTTCATTTCTTTTCTTTAATGTCTAATGTGATTTTTAATTTCATTTGATTTTTTTATTTTGTTAAGTAATTAATTATAAGGGTAAGTTTGCCTTTTTCATAGACAAATTTTCACCCAAAGGGGTATTTGTAAAAATGAATTTAAACCTCAAGGGGTGTTAGTGTAATGTTTCAAATCTGATGGGATTTTGTGAAAACTCAAAAAACCTCAGAGAGTGTTAATGTAATTAACCTATTATATAAGGAATATTTGTTGAGGTAGATATATAGTCAACTGACCTAAGGGTTTTCTCTAAAATATGCTTATGCTTTTGGGTTTAAATCAAATTTTCTAAAATAGTAAAAAAAACCAATAATAAAAATAATAAGAAAATAATAATAAAAACTACCTAGATGATCGATGATCAACTCACAAAGCCTACCTAAATGATCACGATCAACTAACAAAGCCTACCTAAATGATCACGATCAACTAACAAAGCCTACCTAAATGATCACGATCAACTAACAAAGCCTACCTAAATGATCACGATCAACTAATTACACTAATTAATTAACCTCTATAAGGTGCTCTCGGCGGATAGCGTTGAGCGCAATTTTGTCTGAGCGCGGGAGCATAGTAGTTATTGTTGAATTGATCGAAGGCCATAACAATATTCATCAATTTCTACGACGGCAGCGCAACATAAAATCGGCAAAAAGGAGTCCACCAAGAATGTCAAGCACGCAACTTTCTACGGTATTCAGAGACGACCAACATTTTTGAATGCCATCGTATGCAGGTGGCCCTGGCACTCTCGATCTTGGTGGCAGCTGTTTTGGAGCGGCTAGTGTTGGTGGTGGTTGTGGCACTCTCAGTTGCTGCTGCTTTGGGGCGGCTGGAGTTGGTGTTGGTAATGTCGGTGTTGGACGTGACGGCGGAAATAGCTGCCCGTCGCCACCAAAATAAAACCCAAGTCGTGAAACTGCATTTGGATGCGCTACATGATCGACATTAGTCTTTAGATTTCGGTGTCTCATTGGCAAGATTAGACCTCCCAAACCCTACTTCGAACAACAAAGCTGAGCACACCAAAAGCAAAACAATGGAAAATGAAATCTCTTGTTATTTTTCTTCTCGGCTTACACTTGTATATATATGCCCTCGGTTGTACGTGCTTCTGCATGTTGCTCTACGTGGTTTATATATAGGGCTTGTCAATAAGTAGAGTTGGACTAGTAAGAATTGGTTTCAAAAATATTTTCTCTAAAAACGCTTTCAGTCAGTTAAAAACACTTACTAAACAAGCCCTCTATCACAATCATAATTCTATTTGAGTTGTGTTATTCATTGTAATCAGAACAAAAAAAGTAATTAGTAGATTAGAAGCAAATACCCTAGAAAATTGATGACAATCACAACTGTTGGAACCAAATTTCTGCACCAATGTGGATGGTTGAGTATGCGAGAATGGCCTTCTATAAACAAGAGAAAATAACTGTGATTAAGCTAAGGTACCAGTGTGGTACCGGCCAAAGGCTCTCTGACAAGCAGTGGGCAAGAGAGCAAAATATGCGTTATGAAAGCGTTACCATTGATGAACCCTAGATGGGTGTATTTATACAAGTCAGGAGAGAGTCATTTGAGAATATAGAATCCGTATTAAACTGGGCGAATCCCAAATGATATCTAGCATAAGAAATTGTTTCCTTTTAGAATTGTGATTACTTGCGGCGCACGCCAATATTTAGATTGTAGGAATCTCCAAGAATATAGGAAACCAATTTGATCCCTAGTCGGATCAGGTTTCTGTGTCTTGCGAAGCAAGCATGGTCGATTTTGGTAAGACATGCGGGCCTTGCCTACCAGTCCGGAGCCCAATAGAGTGTGGTGGCACCGTTTATCCATTTAGTCAGCTTAGTCTAATTCGAAGCCGTTGAGTCCATGACTAGACTTCTGAGGCACTTTGTATTCCGATCCACCTTACTCCGGCCTAGTAAAATTCATGGTCCCACAACAACTTTAATGCAATGGAGTTTGTATTACAAGTCCCGGTGCCTCTCTATTTTAATTGGTGAAGCATCACATTCTATAGTGATTATGTCTCGGTAGGGAACTGTACGATCTTTCCCCTATTGTATTGAATCAATAAAAAAAGAGGTCAGTGCTACGGCCCCCTATTGTTTGATCCAATATGAATGACTTTAATTCAATACTTCCCCCGGAAACTCTACAATAATTGGTTTAATCGATCGGTCTGAGGTCTGTGCCCTGTCCACAAAATCCTTTAATGAGATAGATCGGTCCCTGGAATATGTCGTACTCTTCCCGTCCACAAATGACTGTCAGCTCTTTTCTAATGACCCCGACTTTTCATATATATAAAAATGAAACACATTTTCCATTTAGTACTGTGGTAGCAAAATTTTGCTATCTTCATATTGACGAAATTTTACCTACAAAATAAAGAAACACCTTACGTTAAAGACCAAACCACAAGCCCAGGGGGGGTTTGGCTAGTGAACCTCCAATGCTTAAGTTAGAGACTTTGTAGAGAGTGAGTGTTTTAGGGTTGAATTGCATATAATCAACTTACTTGAGAACTGACTATAGAAAGAGCATTTATAGGGAGCTAGGGTTGGTCATATGGTGGGGAAGCCCAAGCCACGTGTCGGCGTCCGACTGGTCAAGTTGTGTCATTCGGTGGATAGAATTGTACTTGCGCAATGGCAGTATGATATACTATCTTTAAGATGCTAGAATATCTTAAAGATACCGAGGATAATCCTTGATGATATTATTAAGGTTAATTAATAATATCCTAATAATTATCTTAGAGAATCCTTGATTGATTGCGATTGTGCTTCCTTGATTAAAGTATTTGTCTTCAATTAGGAAAACTTAAAGGTAGGAATTGGTAATTAATTCTACCTTTAATTCCCTTGTCTTGCCTCTTTGCCATGTGCAATTGAGCTTAGAACAATTGTAGTCAGCATCTAAAGGCTTCTAACTCGGTTGAACTGCAAGATAATAAATGCGTGCCTTTTGCTCTCGGATCGCATTGAACGAGCCCACTAGCCTTTAATGCTCCTTGGGCTAGAGTTTTAATTAATTAATATGGGTCTTGCTGATTAATGAGGGCATTCTCATCAATAGTGAATGAAAATTCAAGTGTCAGCTCCATAATATTCAGGATTATGTTTGGCTCTACAAGTACTATGGTCTAATGGTATTCCTCTTCACTTGTAAGTGAGAGGTCTTAGGTTCGATTCTCGCCAAAGGCAAATTCGAACCAAATTATTATGGTTAGCCCATTGTGAGGTTTAGTTCACTCCCCCACCTCTTAATGTTAGGGTGGGCGTGGGCCGAGCCGGGTCCATTTTTGGTAGATCCAGACTCAAAATTTTTTTTTTTTCCAAACGTGTTCGAGCCGGTTCGAATTTATGTATTTTTATTATTGGAACCGGATGGTTTAGATCCGTTTGATATGGCCCGGTTACTACGGATCGAACGAATCGTTTTCAATCATATGTCATATAAATACAAAAAAAACAATATAAAACAATCTTCATGCGTTTTCATTACTAAAGAATTACGTCTAACAAGCCACTACCAACAAATGTTCTAAATGAAATAAAAACTCCATAAGTCTAAGAAACCACTTAGGCTACTTAAATTACTTTATTGCCAAATTGAAATGAATCAAAGAAACGCCCATGATGCAAACGATCTCATGCAGCTCAATCTTCAATTATTTGAATCTGCAATTGCAACCATAAAATCAAATAAGAAACCAAAAAGTGATCATTGAATGTGTTAACTGAAAGCTTCACACATTCATTCGTAGTGCAGAATAATATCATACATGATGATCTATTTCTCGACTAAGACTAAGTTTAAAATTGTTACCATGATTCCTTTTGCAGCCTTGGCCTTTGTTTTGTTTGACCTGTTTGACTTGTGCTTGTTGCCATTTCTTTATCTTTGGTTTTTGAGGTGGAAGTGCTTGCATATTCTAAAAAAAAAAAAAAAGGAAGATAAACAAAGAAGTTAGAAGTTAGAAAATTGCCACTGACTAGTGACTACAAATTATAGAAATTTACCTTACCTTTTTCACATTCTGATCGTTTAGTTTGCTGTGGGAAGGAAAGGAAGGGACTCTACTGCGAGAAGGAAAGGAAGAGACTAAGAAGTTTGATCGTTGTTTTGGTTCTTACTCTTAGAGCTAGATAGATATGGATCATGGGCTTTATTGTGGACCACTAATAAAATGACAAGTGCTAAGACAACCCTCAAACGGTTTGGGCCGGGTTACCCGCACATAAGAAATATGGACTTGGTTTTGGACTCGTTTTTACACAAGCCGGGTTCAACTCGGATCGTTTTGAAAAATAAAAATAAGAACCGAATGGTTTTACATCGAGCTGGGTATTACGGTATGTATCCACGAGTCCAAAAACCCGTATGTTTGTCCCTACTTAGTGTAGATAATATTAAATGTATTAAAAAAAAAAACTAAACAGATTCCTACAAAAATCTTATCAAGAAAAAACCGGATTTTAATCTAATTATGTGCAAGGAAATTTCGCATGATGTGTGTTGATCCACCTTTATCCTTTTGTAATGCATTGAGCTCAAGCTGAAATGAAAATCCATTAGTGGATAAGAAATAAGTTGAGTACAAACCTCACTTAAGTTGAGTTCAAGGCTTTGAAGCACGAAATAAGTTGAGTACAAACCTCACTTACGGAAAATGAACGGTTGTAATTGAAAATAAAATATTTAACATTTTTTGAAATCAAATTTAATAGTTAAAACACTTGTATCATTGAAGCCAAACTCCACTTAAACACTGTATTTTTATATCTAACTATTTAGGTTTTTAATCACATTACATTTTAGTTAAAAAGTTAAATACCCTTCAAACCTGCTATGCTGAGGGGAAAAAAAAATTGACTTGGTAAAAGGGAGAGGATTTCACAACTAAGAATCAATTACAATATGACAAATAAATCTACTAAGGGTTTTTTCTTTTTCCTCCAATTAGTTGTCGGAATCCTTTTTCTCATATACTTTTTTTGTGTGTGAAGTTTTTACGGGTTAACCTTGTCAAACCATTTTTTGGCACGAACAAGTGTGATCAAGAATCGAATGTAAACTTCGGAGTAGGCTACGGTGCTCGCAAGCATTGCATGCTCACATCGATCTCACCGTTAAAAGGAGGGAGGAGGGAAGAGAGAGGGGAGAAGGAAGGTGAGATCGGTGTAAGCATTCAATGCTTGCGAGTACTGTAGCCAATCCCGTAAACTTCTGGCAAAATCTCATCCCACAATATTGCCATTTATTTGAGGTCCAAGTTTAGATAAGATACGCGGCTTTGTGCACCGTGATTTCCACATGCCACAACAGGATCTTATACGCACCGGCCAACAAACACAACTTGCTGGGAGACAAGTGGATCGATATAAGCCAACCAGAATCTCTAATTTCTATTGCACAAAGGCTATATTGAGAAGTTATCGTGACATCATCATGTGGCGTTATTGTTCGATCGCCCTTGACATGTATTTTATCTATTAGTAGTATACTCTAAACTACGTTTATTTATCAATGTACGAAATGCAAATAAGTAACACCTAGTGATCATATAACAACTATTTTCTGAGTATTTGCCGTAGTTTTTGAATCTCCTGTCCAATTGAAGAAAAAGTAAACGTATGGTATTGTGTCACCAAATTAGTGACATTTTAGTAATCAATATATTAATGGATGCAATGGGATTTGCCATTGTCGCTAATGGATCCAATTATATAGAAATAACCTGTATTCTAATCGATGGTGTCCAAATAAACAACTGTATTACTTGTTTTGACATCCATATTCTATAATTTAAACATCAACTTCCAGATAATCAAACTAAAACCAACCAGTATTGCCATTCTAAATAATTAAATAAGCTTAGTTCATTACATTAAGAAAGCTAATTAACATTTTGGAAAGCTAACAACTCCTTTGTTTAAGAAATACCAGAGTCACTAATCTATTAGCTTTTTTCTTTTTCTGAAAAGTTTCTGACTTTTTTATAAGAAACAACAATAGTTGGGATCATCATGTCATTAGCAAAAAATTGGGATTACCTTTTAAGTAATTACCTCATAGGCTGTGGCCACTTACTTTTACAGTTCCTTTTTTTTTTTTTTTGGGAAAAATTGTTAATGTGATAGTTCATTGACATGAACTCGTTCAAATTATAATATGTTAAGCTTAAAATTTACTCAAAGTGATATGTCTTACAAAGTAAATTCATAACACCGCTTATCATCATCACGATTCACACGAAAATGTAATAAGTACTAAAATTACAGCTTAAAATATCAAGAATTTGTTTTTGATTTCCAAATGATGTTACAGTTAAAGAATATATATAAAGAACTAAAGAAGACACCAAACATGTATCTAGTTGTAAAAACTAGAAAGACAATTCTTAGTCCGATTTGGCTAGAATGCTTACACGAATCTAACCACTAATGGTAAGATTATTTTAATGGTTAATGGTTAGATTCGTGTAAGCACAAATTGCTTGTTAGCATTATAGCCTATTCCTACTTAGTCATCCATATGTGTAAATCGACAATTATGCTAATAAGTGATGAACGGTCCGTTTTTTTAATTCACGTGAATAACTAAATAGCCTTTAAATGAAATGAGTTTTTTTACAAATGGTTTATAAATAATAATAACTAAAAATTCGAATCATGACATTAATCATGTTACCAATCACACTCATATAGTAATTATTAGCTGCTAATACATTATATATGGGTTAATTACACTAACACCCTTTGAGGTTTATTGAGTTTTCACAAAACCCCCTCGCGTTTGAGACATTACACTAACATCCTTAAGGTTTTAATACCCTTTCATATAACCCCTTGAGTTAAAAATCAGCTTCTAAATTTACTAATTTACCCTTATAATTAAAGAAAAGCTCTATTTTTTGTTGAATAAGAAAATCTTTATAAATATATATTAAAAAAATATCAAATTAAAACATTAAAAAACAAAAATTGAAAATCAAATTAGAAGAAGACCATCTTCTTCTTGTCCTTTTTTTTTTAGTATTTAATGTTTTATAATTTTTGTTTATATATAATTATAAAGCTTTTTTTAATTAGTTTTAAGTAATTAATACGAATAAAATTGTCTATTTTTATCAAATTTTTTACTCAAGGGGTATTCGAACTTGAAAATGTGTTAGTGAAATTAACCTCATTATATATTTTAATTTTATAAATAACTATTTACTATGCATCAAACGGTCGACCCATTTCTCATGTCGACCAATTTGGTAGTTAATAGCAACAGAAGATCTTCCCAATACTTTATCCAAGGTCCCAACTGCAAGTTGTAATAAAAAACTAATAAAGAAAACAACTCATGGATTCCATGGAATCACACACTGAGACGCTGCAAATTGTTACCATTACTGAGAGAGGGGAGAGTCCTCTCTTTCTACCACAACCCATCTCTTTCTTTTCATAAAGAGACAACTTTCCCGGAAACAAAACAAAACAAACGCTTTCCCAGAAAATGTCCGATCCTGAAGACGAAACCCAAGCGCCAGCCATTCCGCCGAAGCCAAAGAACGAAAGAGAAGCTGCTCTCATGGATTTTGAACTCGACCTCGACGTTTTCTGGCCGTTGGATCCTATTCACTTTCTCTCGAACCCCACGTCGCCGCTTTTGTTGCCGTCCAATGACCAGCCCTGTACCCCTTTGTGGGCCTTTGCCGACGGCGATGTCGATAGTGTCGATAAGCTCGCCGGGCATGTTGGTCAAGCTCTTTCTGACCGTTCTCAATTCGTTTCCTGTGAGTTGTCTTTGTAAAGTTGGAACTTTTGAGGTTCTTTTGGATATTGCTTTTCTGGGTTAAACTGTTTTTACTGTATTACTATTGAACTTGGTTTTGTTGAATCAGAAGTTTATTAGAAGTTTGTGTAATGACTGCGTTTGATTTAGCTGAACAATTGCTTTCGTGGGTTTTGTATGAAATTTGATTTTAATTAGAGACTAATTACGTTGATTTGGTATCTACTAATTAGTATTCTGTGAGAATTAAGCAACAATCGCTCTTATTGGTCCAAAAGTGTTTTCTTTGCTCGTTTATACTCAAAAGGTTGCATTTTGTCATTCCTGCTCAACCAGGAGGGGCTAAAAGTGCTATCTGATAATTAAAAGTGCTTGATTATGATTGTCAAAAAAACTTGATTTTGATTGTCAAAAAAACTTTAAAGTGCTTTTGGGTCGTAGAAGCGCTTTCTGGAGAAGTCAAGGTGCTTCTTTAGGAAGCAAGCACTTGGATTTTTAATAAAAATTTCGGCATGTTTATTATAAAAGTGCTTTTGAACAGAAATGCTTCCTACAGAAGCAGTTAGAAGCAGTCCCAAACGAGCCTTAAATTTGTAGACTTTGGTCTGTTCGGAAATGGGTCTTTATTCTTTAATCTCTCTATCTGTTCTGAACATTCTAAGTTTTTAAAATCAGCCATCTAAATAGAAAGAGTTGGGAGATTCCAAGATTGTATAGGAATTTTTTTCTTTTTGGCCTGACAATTCGTATAGGAATTGAAAGCAGTTTTAATTGGCTTACTTCGTGCCATCCAGTTACAAACTGATTAGGATATTGTTCGTTAGCATTTTGCAGTTCTTGAGTAGCAGTCAGAGGTTCACTCATTTGAGTTTTCTCTTATACAATATCACAAAAATACAGGTAATTCTAATTCCGTAACGGAAGGGTCAACAGAGAATAAGGATAACAGAATGCTTCCATCGCCATTTTCGGGACTGGAACCTATTGAAAGTTCAGATGGTTATAGTTTATTCAAAGAGAAGATCACTCAAGCACTTAGGTACCTCAAGGAATTGACTGACCAACATGTTCTAGCTCAGGTTTGGGCACCAGTGAAGGACGGGAATCGGTGTGTACTCACAACTTCAGGGCAGCCTTTTGTCCTTGATCCACATAGTATTGGACTTCATCAGTATAGGTTGGCCTCGCAGATGTATATGTTTTCTGTGGATGGGGAGAGTGATGGAATGCTTGGGCTTCCTGGCCGCGTTTTCCAGCATAAATTGCCAGAATGGACTCCAAATGTTCAGTACTACTCCATTAAAGAGTATCCACGGCTTGGTCATGCTCAGCATTACAATGTTCAGGGAACCTTGGCCTTGCCTGTGTTTGAGCCCTCCGGACGGTCCTGTGTTGGTGTACTTGAGCTCATAATGACTTCTCCGATGATCAACTATGGTCCCGAGGTTGATAAAGTTTGCAAAGCACTTGAGGTGAGGGTTGCTCTTTTCTTTTCTATGCATATATATTGAATTTTGTGTGATATTCTCTTTTGAAACAAGCTTTGCTCTACTTATTTAGTAAATGGTACATGACGGATGGTTTTTGTTATGGGAATAGGAAAATGATTTCTGGATACCCTTTTCCACCTCTTGCACACCTGTCCTTTTTTTAGCCATTGGTTTGAACAAAGCAAAGGAGAATCAAGGGCCAGAACTAAGAGGGGGTGTGCAAAAGGTGAAAAAGGGTGTGCAGCAAGCACTCCCCCTGGAATACGGTTTTTTAAGTTAATATCAAACATCAAGAGATTTTTCATTGACGTAATTTTGTTCTCCTGCAGGCAGTAAGCTTGAAAAGTTCAGAGATGCTGGATCATCCAAGCAGGCAGGTGAGCTGCAATAATGATGTGTGCCTAAGTATGGTGTTCTTTATGAAAACAAGAAAATAAATATGAAACTTTTCTTTCATTTCTTCCTCCTTCGTTCTCACAGATATATGCTTGGCACTTATTGTAACCAGATTCAAATATGCAATGAAGGTCGCCAAACTGCATTGGCTGAAATCTTGAAGATACTGACAGTGGTATGCGAAACTCACAATTTACCACTTGCTCAGACGTGGGTTCCCTGTATGCATCGAAATGTTTTGGCTTATGGCGGTGGCCTGAAGAAGAGCTGTACTAGCTTTGATGGCAGTTGCATGGAACAGGTCTGCATGTCCACAACTGATGTTGCATTCTACATTGTAGATGCTCATATGTGGCGTTTTCGAGATGCCTGTGTTGAGCATCACTTACAAAAGGGTCAAGGGGTTGCTGGGAGAGCATTTTCGTCCCGCAATGCATGCTTCTGCGGAGACATTACCCAATTCTGCAAAACTGAGTACCCTTTAGTACACTACGCACGCATGTTTGGGTTAGCCGGCTCTTTTGCTATCTGCTTACAGAGCACTCATACTGGAAATGATGATTACATTCTAGAATTTTTTCTGCCCCCAAGCATCACAGACGGTCATGAACAACAAACTTTGTTGGGCTCTATATTGGGGATAGTGAAGAACCATTTCCAGAGTCTCAGTGTTGCTTCTGGAATTGTACTTGAAGAGGAGGGAATAGTTGAAATTGTTCAAGCTTCTACAGATAATGGGCTTGCCACAAGACTTCAATGTATACTGATACCCCGTTCTGTGGAATCACCACCAGGGCCTGCCTTAACTAACAGAGAAGAGATGGTGCAACTAGATTCATTGAAACCACTGTTAATGGTGGTATATGATGTTGTAAATGATGGGAGAAATTTAGTTCACGAGGGTGGAGAAAACAATATTTCTTTCCCAGAGTATAAAGACATAAAAAAGAAATCGGAGAAGAAGCGTGGAAAAGCAGAGAAATCAATTAGTCTAGAGGTTCTCCAACAATATTTTGCAGGGAGTCTTAAAGATGCTGCAAAGAGTCTTGGAGGTATGTTTACGCACGCATATCATATTGTTTCCTGCAGTTATGCTCGTGTTGTGTCAACAGATACTAAAATCTTTGTCTAAAATGTTGGATCGTTTGGTTTTCAGTAGCAATTGTGATAAGTTGTTCTGAAATAAATTCTTGTTTTGCAGTTTGTCCCACTACAATGAAGCGCATCTGCAGGCATCATGGAATCTCCCGCTGGCCATCTCGCAAGATCAAGAAGGTCAACCATTCTCTCACTAAGCTACAGCGCGTAATTGAATCAGTTCAAGGTGCTGAAGGAGCATTTGGTTTAACTCCTCTTACTGCGAGTCCACGTCCTGTTGCTGCTGGCTCCATTTCTCGGCCTTATATTTTAAATGGTTCTAATCAACAAGGCTCACCACCAAGCTCTAAACCTTGTGAATTTTATGGAGAAAAGAAAGACTCACCCACCTCTACTTCACCAGGAACAGAGGGGCAGGCTGGGATTGACAATCATTTGCTGGACGGGCGGATACTGAGTCACGAGGAACTTCTTCCGGAACATAACAGGTTTCTGCGAGACAGAGGTAAAGGCTCAAACACATCCAACACGGGAAGCAGCTCAAGGGAGGTAAGTGCTGGTACCCCTACTTCTCATGGTTCATGCCAAGGTAGTCCTGGAAATGGAATTGCCGTGGTAAACGATCCCTTTGTTCCTTCCATCCATGAACAATGTATTGAAGTAAATGGCTCCCCGCAATCAGCAGTTCGAACACCAGAGGAATCGAATTTATTAGTTGCATGCTCAATACCCGATGCTCACCTGATGGCAGAACCTGAGGAACCATGTAGAGGAATGCTATTACAGGATGCTGGAAGTTCAAAAGATTTGAGAAATCTCTGTCCTTTGGTAGACGCAATAATGGACGAGCAAGTTCCAGAAGCTTGTAACACAAACCCTCCATTTTCGGATTCAACTCCCAAGCAATCCAACACAATGTCACATATTGGAATAGCTAAGCAAGAAATGAAGAGTGTGACCATCAAGGCGACATACAAAGAAGATATTATTAGGTTTCGAGTGTCTATGAGTTCGGGTATTGTGGAGCTGAAAGAGGAAGTGGCAAAGAGATTAAAACTGGAAGTGGGCACATTCGACATCAAATATGTGGATGATGACCTTGAACGGGTTCTGGTAGCCTGTGATGCAGACCTGCAGGAGTGTATGGAAGTTTGTAGAACATCAGGCAGCAATATGATCAGACTCTCGGTTCATGACATAATGTCCCATTTCGGAAGCTCTTGCGGGAGCACGTAAGGACGACGATTAAATTGTAAATATGGTTAGTTTTTAAGTGAAGCTATACTTTTTTCATTTCTTTTTTGTTCTTGCCAAGGTGTAGGTATTGATTCGTTGAGGTTTTCTTCAGTTTTGCTGCCTTAGCTCCTTTAGTTTTTAAGTGCCTCAATTTCAATGGATTGTATGTTACAATTGATATATCATATATATATTCTGGTATTAGCTCCTTCAGTCTCAAAATTGCAGCTGTCTGAAGTATCATTGTCGAGCTTTCAGCACTAGCTACTCGAATATACGGCCACAAATTACAACGGGCTCGTAGCTCAAGTGGTACAATGTATTTATCCATGGATGCGAGATCAGGTGCTCGATTCCCCCTCCATCAATGTCGACTGTATAAAAAGTATATATATATAAATACAGTCGCAAAACAAATAGTTGCAGGTACATTTATGAAAATCTACTACTTCATATGGCATAAGTATAAAGTTCACTCATGCCAGTGTGACATACGTACGAGACTCTTGGTCTCGTATGCATGCGTTATCAAATAAAACTATTTGTACGACATTTTGTAACATATTGTAGACGAGCTAAAACTTGTAGATCTTTGATGGGGTCCCTGCTCGTTCGACTTATCAAACAGCAGAGACTTCGTTGGTGGGGTTGATCAGGTCCCGTTGTTCTGAGTGGGAGCACGGCCGTTCTGATGAGTGCGGCCGGTCTTTTTCGTTTCATCTCTGTCGGAGACCACCTCTGTCAAACTCAATTGTCTGGCTTTCCTTTCTGCCATTAGTCTCTTTGTGTTCTTGTAGTACGTGGCATAGAGAAGCAGCTGACCTGATCCAAAAAGTAAGCCCAGCCCATTCGGAATCTGAAAATTAACACACCACAGGCCCATTTTAATTTGATCAACAAACATGTGCATAAGAGAACTATGTTCCTCCCCTTTTTTTGGTTTAACAAAAAGATATTCTAATTACAGTAAGAGGATTCAAACTTGAGTGTAAGAAAGTGCGAACATTGTCTTGATCAACTGACCTAACCTATATTTGCTGACACTAAATGTGTTTATTAATTATTTATGCGTTCAGTTTTACTTTTATGTTTAAGTGACATGATTAATTAACTTAGACGGAGGATTATTATAAGTAAAGTTTGAGTTTGAGATCGTTACAGTCAAGAAGATGTCAAAACGGATGAGAGCGTATGTGAACCAGGCAACGCTATTGAAAAAGGAAAACAATGAGAGGAAAAACGGCATGTATTCCACACTTTTTGTTGTAATCACCAATTTCTGTCATATATGCACCACAACACCATAGATTAGCATATGATAAAATGAGGAAAAATAATCATTTGGTATCAGAGATACTGATTTACAGTACTTAGAACATTGTCGATATAATAGTGTATTAATATTCAACTAGATATCAACAATATACTAGACACCCTAAATTAGTATTGATACTGGCCCATGCATATAATAAAACGATAAAAATAAAAATAAAAATTGTTTGGTATTAGATCCTAGTTTACAATACTTAGAACATTGTCAATCGATATACATAGTTGATTAGTTTATTCACATTTCAACTATATATTGACAATATACCAGGTACTGTAAATTAGTATTAATATATATATACCGACCAATAATCACGACCTTAAATGAAAAGAAAAATAAATATGATTAGGAGCGTAGTTACCAACTTACTATGACAGATAGAGGTGAAGCATACATCATGATGTTACCTAGAATGCAAACTAGGCCAACAATTAGTGACCTCTTGTTGTATGTGTGGGCCAATTTGATAACAAGAAATGCCAGAAGAGCCATGAAAACGAGCTCCAAAAGCAGCACAAGAAGCACTTTGAGCCTCTGCTTCTTGTCAGATGCATAGATGAGGAAGAGGATGATGTAGGAAAGCTCAATGAAAATTGCAGACCCATTGATGGTCACCAGCAGAATACTGTGGGGGTGCACCATAGGCAACCCGTACAGGGCCCATGCCATGCAGTTGAATAGGGTTGCAAGGTATGGGACTGGTGAGTATTGCTCCACTGACCCTTTTTTCCAAATTCGAAAAAAAGTTTGCCTACAAGTTAAATGGAAATATGGAAATTATTAATTTCTTGTGTGTTAAAATAAAAATGTTGTCACCTTCAAATAGGGAAAAATATGGAAAGAGGTATTAGGCGGAGGTCCTAGTTAGGGCAACACGCTCCTTTATTATTATATAAGTCTAGATACATACACAAAAGTGCACTTTATATAATTCCCATTTAACTTTTAAGTTGGATAATTATCATGAGTAAATTCCCTTCCTACTTTCTTATAGCAAATAAGAAATTTTAGGTACTTTTGATTTATACTCGATACTTTTTCTTTCTAATAAGATATTAGTGTCACACCATCTTTCTTAAAAGACAGTTGTTTTTGGTGTTGTGTACCACTAGTATCATTTATTGACACCATATTGATAATTTATTGACTAAATATTGACAATTGTCACATTTCGGACTGGCTCTGCCATAACACGATATTGTCCGTTTTGGGCCATGCCTTTAAGGTTTTGTTTCTGGAAACTTACGACCAACTTCCCAGTGGGTCACCCATCTTGGGATTGCTCTAGCCCAAACTCACTTAACTTCGGAGTTCCAATGGAATCCGAAGCCAATGAGCTCCCAAAAGGCCTCATGCTAAATAGAGGTGCGCATGTACATATAAGGTGTTAGAATTTTGGCTCGTCAAATATGTCCTAATTGGTTTAGGATTGGTCAGGGAAAAAGGATTTCAGTTTTTCCTGGTCAAGGAAAGGTTTTCAGTTTTTCCTTGTTCAATTTAGATTTGGATTTCTAGAATTCTATTAGGATTTGGATAAGTAATTTCTTAGTCCAATTAGAACTAGGAATTCAGTCAGCATTGGGACATGTAAGCCGACCCTATGTATATAAATAGGGTACGGCAAGGCTTGTTTTTCCAAGAGAGAAAAACTAGAGACAGCTGAAAGGTTTGAGATTAGTGCTAGGGTTTTGCAAAAGTTCTGTAATTCTCTATTATTAATCTAAGGAGCGGTGATTTCTCTACTTAGAGAAATCACAACTGGACGTAGGCATAAGTTCTGCCGAACCAGTATAAATTATGTGTTTCTGAGTTTTTTCTATATTTGCTAAGTTTAGTCTATTACCGTCGGTTACATCAAAGAACAAGATCTAGAGGGCAGAAATTCAACATAAGGCACATCACTCTCTCTTCGTTAGTCGATGTGAGATGTCACAACAATTCATCAAATACTGTAAATTGATACCTGTATTAAATGATTATTTCCCGTCTTGAGAAAAATATAAGATAATTGCATATGTCATGCATTTACCAATATATTTTTGTACAATTAAACAAAAATTTGATACCTGTAAAATTGTTTATAATATCTCTATTTTTTTCTTTTCAAAAATGTATATCATTGTGCCTGGAAGAATTCAAGAAATGGGGAAAAACCATGCTTACACTGGTGAGAGGAACAAAATGAGTGCGATGACGTTTCCTGAAAATAAGCAAAAAGCGTTCACATCAAGTTTGAGTCTCAAAAAATAAAGCAATCTATACGCATGAAACTGAAAGAAAATAAGTTAATTTAAAAATTAATTTCTTCATTCTAACAAGAACAAAGAAAGTATAAATCTCACTTGTTTGAGTTCAATATGCTAATTAAAGCATTAAATAACAATGATGTGTAATACAACCCAATTATATAATCTCTAACTCACCGATGATACCGACTACAGTTCGAATAGCATCTGCAGAAACCATGGTTGTGAGTCGTGACTAATTAATCAAGCTAGCTGAAGAAGAAGAAGAAGAAGAAATTGCAGAGATAATTAAGGAAAAGAAATTAAAGGAATGAGATATTAATAGTATAAGAAGAAATGAGGAAGAGCAAAGTCGGTGAGGGTTGTCTTGTATAGTTTTGGTGGGTTGGATTGTAACTTGCAAATTAACCGAGAGAGAGAGAGAGAGAGCTAGTTGTTAGGTCACTTGCATTGCATTGCATGGCATGTATTGGGTGGTGCAACTTATAGAGCAACACATGTAAAAGAGTTCACATGAAATGATGGATCGGGAGAATAATGTCATTTAACCAAAGGATGACTGGACGAGTGAAAGAGAGAGAGGGCCTTTTGGCACTACGTAGTACATACCCTCAAGATTCTCAAAACCCTAATTACAAGACTCTCTCCTAGCTAGCAAACGTTACAGGACTTAAGAAAGTGACTGATGATATATTTTTTTTCCAGTGGTTTTTTCATAGATTTATAGCCACATTGAGAATTGCTGCCCACTTTCCAAATCAATTATATTTTCAGTGGTGCATTTCTTCTAGTAGTGCTCTTTAACTTACTGTGAGGAATCATATACTTTTACTTTTTAGCTCTCTTCTTCAATATTTCTATAGTCCAATATTGAAAAAAATTGAAGTTTCACCCTAGAGTTATTTGTCAATATGTCCAACTTCTTATATTGACATGCAAGATCTTTTAATTTTTTATTAGGCTCAACGCATGTGTAATACTATGAAAGAAGTTGAGGTTCCACTGTAAAATGAATTGACAATTTAAAATAGCTCAACTCTTTAATTATAAGTAGATGCAAATATCCTTTAATTTCCAGACGTGAGATTCATTCACACTCTCTAACATTTTCATTACATATAAATATCTAATGTAGTATACATATATATAATATATAACTAGCAAGTTTAATTGGCGTGCAATTATCTTTAAGATACTCCATAATTATTGATTTGCTTTTCTTTTTTCTTTTGTTTTATTCTAAGTGTAATTGTGGGCAGGTGGGTCATATTTTCTTTGGGTTTTTTTTTCAATAACTGGATGGCCCTCGCCTTATTTCCAAATATGCCTATTTCATTTGAAAAAACCAAAAAGGAAGAAATTAATATGATTGGTCCACACAGAAGGTACAAGGGTGGTGACGAGTCACACTGTCTCAGTTCGAAAGGTGAGTTGGTCGTGCATTTAATCTTACCTATTAAATCATCAACTCTTGTCGGTATTCTTAATTAAGGAGATTTGCTTACGCTTTAACTATGTTATAAATTATCATCAAGTTTAACCCATAAACACGTGGACTAAATTTGTATGCATGCATGCCCTTTGATCAGTTCTAGTAAGTTAATAACAATCGGAAAATGAGCCGCTTTGAGAGTTTACAACGACTATGAGCCGCTTTTGTGCCCAACCTCCGGTTCCCACTTCAACCCAATCCTCGAAGAGAACGATGACGAGAAGAGAACGACACAGTCGAAGCTCTGCAACCACGAGTCCAAGACGGGGTCGTTACGGCCAAGCTCCGATTTATTTTTCTTATACTTTTCAAAATTTCAAAAAAATATATATTATTTTGAACACGTGGCAATGACATGGAATCACGATAAAAATAAGCGGCCCCATTCTTGTCACATTAGCAGACTTAACAAATTTTTTAACGAAATTAACGAAAAATGACAAAATAAAGCAAAATTTGAATTTTAGGAAGTAAAGTGAGATCAAAATATAATTTCAAGGAGTATAACAAAAAATAATATGCATGTAACGAATTGTATATCTTAAATCTCTCCGCATCCTCCCCTCTATTATATGTGGTAAATAAATCTGATTTATTTAGTTGCACCAGTTCTATTTTTAAACCCCGTTTAGGTTTGTATTATGGAACACACATCATGACAAAAGTAGCCATCAACATTTCAGTTAAAGTGAGCCTGTAGACTAATTAGGTCACGCTGTCCACTGACTTTTAGGCAGCAAAGACTGTTATTTATATTTTTCGGAGTTAAACTTCAATGATACGTACTGTTGAATGATTTAAAATTTATTTGGGGCCACTGCAAATTAATCTGGACCATTCAATGGCCGTACCATTGAATGGTACGTACCACCCAAGATTTTTTCTATTTGTCGTTCAAATTGTTGGATTTAGCTGCAATAATATGTATTATATAGTAATATGACTAATGAACAGTTTAGATCATTGCATGATACTATATTTTTTAAACTTGAAATAATTTAAGCCTTTCATTGGTCGTATCACTACATAATACGTATTATTGCATAAATTTCAGAAACTGTTGAGGAATATTATGGATGTTATAAAGGGAGAGGCTAAAATTATTAATAAACAAAATGAATTTTATTTCATTTGTTTTTCTGAAAATTTGGGATTGGTTTGTGTTATTTTTTAACGCAGGGCTAATGGCCTATGTTTAGGACCGATTTGCATGAATATTTCTCAACATTTATACCAATCTGTTCATCTCAAACTGCACTAATATAATTATGCTCTCTTATCATGCTAATATTCTAGTGTCACCAAATACATGTTTTGATACATATTTTTTGGTACAATAATATATTTACACTAGGGATGAATAAATAAATTGATATCGAACTAGTCAGTTATGATATTCAAATCTAAGGTATCTCACTTATATGCGAAGATGATTATCACTAGACTGTAGCAAGGTTCTAAAAAGCGCTAGGTGCTAGTCAGGTGGCTGACAGGGGCCTAGCACCTAAGGGCCTAGGCGGATGTAAGTAAATTTATTATATTTCATACAAATAAGTCCCTATTTACACTTTTAAAAAATAAAAAAATTATACTTGTATTGGAAATTTGGAAAAGATAAAATGCAAAATAAAAGAATACATAAATTTATAACGTACTTCAATCAACTCAAAGTGTTACATCCCGTCCCGGGAATAATATTATTTTATTCCCGGAGGTGCAAAATGACGATTTTGCCCTTGGTTGACCTTTCGGTTGACTTTTTGCGTCGTAACTTGTACGACGCATTTACTTGTATTTTCTTGACGTGCTCGTCGATACGAACGCGTAGACGCGAGCCGTACGTCGTTCGGACTCCGAACGAATATTTTACGGGCGTTGATTTTTCAACGTTTCCCGTATTTTCAAATTGGACAGTTTTGGATTGATTGGGCTGGGGCCCAATAGTCTGCAGGCCATGTGGCCTTGTCCTTGTCTGTTGACTCTCAGTCCCTCACTCTCTCTCCCGTGCTTCCTCTGCAACAAAACAACAAAAACACAAAAGCTCCAAGCTTTTACTCTGGACACCCCGAGCCTCCTCCGAGGCAGAAAATGGTGGCTTGCCACCTTTCCCAGCAAACCAGACCACCCAAACCTTCCTACAACCACTGGCCATTTTTAGAACCCCAGAAATTAACAAAAACCCAGCCCAAAATTCGAAACCCAGAATCCGGTGGGTGTCCCGAGCTTTCCCCGACCCATTTCCCGGTGATTCCGACCACGACGGTCCTTATTCTGGTCACCTTTGGACTCACCAAGGTCCCTGCAAACATGCTCGAGCCATGGATGGCCGAGATCGGTCAAGATTCGAAGTTCTGGGATTCGGCCAAATTCCATCCGAGGTCTTCTCTCCAAATTCCGGCCAACTCTGACCGAGTTTGGGCCCCAAAGTGGTATAATATTCTCCCCCTCGACTCCAGCTTCAATTTGACATAAATTTCATTGAATTTGGTTGAGAATTGAGTGAGATACAAACGTTTGAAGTTTTCCGGCCAAGAAACCCAGATTCCGGCGACGGCGACCGGCGGCGGCCGGCGGCGGCGCCGGCGACCGGAGTGAGGTTGAAGACGACCGGCGCTGACGTCAGCGATGACGTCAGCAAACCGGGTCGAACCGGCCTTGCTGACGTCAGCGAACCGGCTCAGACCGGCGCTGACCGGCTCGGCTGAGCCGCGAGTGGAGCCGCGCGTGGAGCCGCGCGTGAGCCGCGCGTGGCGCCGCGCGTGAGCGCGCGTGAGTGAGCCGTTGGAGCCGCGCGTGGAGCCGCGGCTTGGCGCGTTTGAGCCGCGCGTGAGGGCGCGTGGAGGGTCCAAATTGAGTTCCGTTTTCACGGGTCGACTCGTGACGACGTGTACTACCTCGGGGTAGTATGCATGTTAATTTTTGAGGTGTTTTGGACCCCCAAATTGAGAAAGCAAGGGATAGGGTTATTTAATTAGTGAATTCGTTACCTCTATGAGATTAATCATCGTACCGGTGATACCTCATATAGGTGAGACCAAAAGGCAGCGTGTGGCGGCGTGTGCTACGGCACACGGCGGCCCACGGCGGCGGTTTTGGGGTTTCCGACCCCGAAACTCCGTTTTCGGGTTTCCGAACGCCGTTTTCTTCGTATTTTCAATTACGTTATTAATCTTGGGTGTTCCAAAATAGGTTTGGCGACCCTTGGCGCTCGGAGGACGTACGTTGGACTTCCCGGCTTCGGTATTTGTGAGTGGGCCCTTTCCCTACTATAAAATGTGTTTTATTTTGGGAAATTATATTTGTGGTTTATTGCCTACATTAAATTGTGATTTCAAATTGGTATTTACATCGTATTTTTGGTAGACCTTGTTAGATTATGTTATTACTCGGTTTACTAGTTTCAGCTCAGTATTTCGGTAGGCTATGGAAATTAGTGGGCATGGGCCCACATTTCCATTTGGGAATTATACCATTAAATTGGTGATTTCCGTATTATTTTGTACGCATATTGCTAGTATCGATTCGGCCATATTTTAGGGAATTTAGGGAATTAAGTATTTTAATTCCCTACTTGTACCTATGTGCGATTATGGGTTTTATACCTATCTGACGGCCTTGAGCCGTATTTGGGTGAACCTTGAATACGGTAAAGTTCTATCGTATTTTGGGTTCACCTAGTTTGCCATTAAGTTGGTATTTCTATACCTTGGTACCCACGTGGCGTACGCTTGGTATTTCACGTATTGTAGCTATATGTTTGGTATTTCGGGTACGGCCCCGAGAATACTAAATATATATGGATTAGTTTGAGGGCATCCCTTATCGGGAAATTACCTCACATTGTTTTATGTAGAGTATTTCTGTAGTATGTTTTCATACGCTCAACTAGGTTGCTTACACGGTGTTTAGTGTACCGTCCGGGGCCAGGACCAGCTTCACGTGATTGTTCACACGCACCTATACGCTCGCTATGGACCCATAGCAGGTGCCAGCCTGTTCTAGGTCGCCTAGGCGACTCGAACTCGTTGTGATGCGCATACGCGCCAGCTTCACGTGATTGTGTACATGAGCGTACTGTTACTTATACACCCAGCCTGTTCATGACAGAATATATCTGTATGAACTTGTGTGTTTGCAATACCTAAACGAGCATTTATCTTGTAGTCTTGGATTGTGGGGCCAGGACCACTTTCACGTGATTGTTCACACGCACCAACGCTCACTATGAATCCATGGTAGGTGCCAGCCTGTTCTAGGTCGTATGGGCGACTCGAACTTGTTGTGATGCGCAGATGCGCCAGCTTCACGTGATTGTGTATATGAGCGTTTATCTTATAGTTTTATATTGTGGTGTTATCACCGATTTTCACTGATGCCACGGGGGCATTTATTTGGTTTACGGGTTTTCCGTAGATCCTTATTTTATGAACTTTTTGATAAAGTATTTTCTGCCGAACGGTGGCTTTCTGCCCGTTTCGGACGATAAGTATATTTCCGTACTTACCCCGTTTTTCTACCTACTATTATAGTACGTTTTCTGAAACGGTTTTCCAACCAACTACTTGATTTTGACGGCGAGGGGTTACTATTTTCAGAAAACAAAGGTTTTACCAAAAATGACTATTATTGGCCCACTCACCTTTCTCTTTTTGCGCCCCTCCAGGTTTAGTGGCTGGAGCTGTCGACGTTCGAGGCGGTGGTATGACGAAGGTTTAAATTCCTTGGTATTGTATTTACTCTGTATCTCGTACCTTGTACGATTGCTGTTGTATAAATTCTTCCGCCTGTACATTTGTGTACACTCTAGTATTCTATTATTCAATTAAATTCTTATTTCTTCAAATTGGCTTTCGTCACCCTACGTGGTGTCGGCCAGCACACTCGACTTTTGGGTGTCCACGTGTACACCCGGGTCGGGATGTGTCACAAAGTCTCAGACTAATGCAACAACTTATTTCATGGCATTGGCATCATCACAAACTAATGGAGCAAAAATAGGAAAAATCCAAAACCAAATTAAAAAATAAAATTCAATAATTCATAATCTAAAATTCACATAATCTTTCATCACATATTAATCAATGATTCAATGAATCATATGCAAATGAGATCGTGCATTTAAAATTCAACACCATTCAATTGCACCTTGAAGAAAATTAAAGATTAAAATCTAAAAAGAACAAAAAAAATTAACTTAATTTTTAAAAAAATTAAAAACCATGAAACCGCCTAGCCCGTACCCAATTTTCCTTCCCGTTTTGACCTCCACTACCTAGCGCCTAGGCCGATATTATATATATCCATATATATATATATATATTGGATTTCTATTCATATTCATTAACCTGGTTTTTTCACTGATATTCAAATCCAATTCACTCCTCTTCTCGTGCGCCCAGAATTCTACCCAACTAAAATCTATACCCACCTCCCCCTCGATTTCAAGAGGTTAATTAATTCATGTGGGATTAGGTCTTCATTATTTGAAAGCACAACCTGTGCCATCAACTTCACAAACCAACAATGGTACAACAATCCCCTCGAACCACCCCCGTTCTCTGTATTTTTATTTTTAGTATCATTTTTAGTTTTTAAATCTTTCTAAATTTTTTGGTTTTATGATTAATTCAAGTGGCGCCATATCATTAGATACGTGAGACCCACTTGTATATCAAATCAACACACTAATAAAAAATTTGACAAAAACCTAACAGAATAACCCTAACGAAATAACTAAATTAATTTGTAAAGTTAATTTCAAAGACCAAATTAATAAATTTCCTATTTCTGAAACCATATTCAATTTCAAAGACCGCTAAAAACCTCACATATTATAATATTATGTAGAAGTGGATGAAAACCCTTTTTGACTTTCAGCACCTTCTATGTATCTAGTATCTATGGCACGGTGCACCATGAGAGATGGATAGACCCTTTTTCTTTTTCCTTTTTCCTTACTTTATGTATAAATAATTTCATGCTTTCATTGTCGACATATATATATTACTCCTTATTACCAAGTTTCCTGATTAATCTACCAAGTTATGAAATACATACTTTGGCCAAAACTGATGGAAAATAAATGATTGAAATGGCTCATTAGTTAATTACAGTCCTAAAGTCCCTAAAACAACTAGCCAATTTTGAAGACATTGAATGAATCTCTCATCTTTTGCCACTAATGTACTTGGAGTAGGCTACAATGCTCGCAAGCATTGAATGCTTACACCAATCTCACCATTAAAATGAGGGAGGAGAGAGGAGAGAGGGGGGAAAGGAGGGTGAGATTGGTGTGAGCATTCAATGCTTGCGAGCACTGTAGCCAGTCCCAATGTACTTTGTACTTATGTACAATTAAGAGTTAAGCCTATGGTTTAAGATTTATTATTTAGGACATATATATATTTATAATAAAAAAAAACTAATTAGATATTGTGAGAATTCGGAGAGTTGTTCCACTTTTACATCATAAAGTCAAAAGAATCTTACAAAGGCTAATAACAAGTTGAATTGCTCGCATCATTGCTAATTAATTTTGAGATGAAACCTCAACTTTCTTCATATAAAATCAAATTGACCACACATACTCTATGTCCCGAACTAGAAATTGAACTTGGTTTTCAACACTATATATATTAAGAGAAATATTCACCAAGATTTTCAATTATTTTTCTCTCATGCATATAGGAAAACCTGCATACAGAAGTTGAGATTAGCGACACACATCCAAAAAAATCAGCTCATGATGAGAACCAATGTAAGTGACAACACAATTGAGACTCACCAACTAGTGGCAGGAGAACTGGGTCTCTATCTATCAAGAAACAGGCAGTGTTCACATCAATGGAGAGACAAGATATTTCTAAGGTTGCAAATTAGGCAAGCATAGTTAGGGAGTGAACATATTCCTTTCCTCTAGGGAATTAATTATCTACATAGCTATCTGTCTGATGAATCAAATTCTGATAACGACTAGCGTGACATGCATGGATTCTTCCAATAAGAAGGTTTGAGATTTGACACGACCACATGAACACACAGTGTAGGGCTCAAAATTATTTCAAAACCAAAAAAAGGGAGAAAGAAACTGGAAAATTTCAAAACCCTAGATTTATATATACTATTTTTCTATATGTGGATGCTTCCACTGCCTTGTATATGTAGTGCATGAGAGAACTGCGTACCTTCTGATCTCCTAATCACTATATTTTTGTTCCTACCTTACATATCCTCACCTATTTCAAGTAAATATGTTGATTTATATAATACTTAACGCAGTAATGCTAATTAAGCTCGTCAAACTTCACCGAATCTATTTACCAAATGTTATAGGCTCATTTGTCAAAGTGTTGATAGCTAATTCTTATTCAATAATGCTAGGCTCATGAAAGTTATTAACCAAATTTATTTACCAAATGTTAATTATGTTTGTATATGTATTAGTACCATCTTTGGACAATGTATATAAAGTTCTACTAATTGATGAGAACCTTGCACTCCTTAATGCGTCTTTAATTATTCTCCTTTTGTCGCATTAAAACAAAATATTAGCTTTAGTTGGTTTGCCATCTATTACGCTCCCATACCAACCAGTAATTCCTCAAAGAACTGTGCTTGACATAGAGGCAATGACGGACTTAGGAATTTTTCTTTAGGTGAAGGAGGTATAAAAAGTTTGGTGTGGTACTTTAGCTTAAGTTTTCTTGTTGGTGGGTGAGTTTTAGCAATGGTGACACTGAAGGGATTGAAGAAGGAAGTTGAAATGAAGAAACTTGACTAAAGTGGGTGAATTTGCATAAAATGGGTTTGAAATGATAGAGAAAAGCCAAAAGCGTTGCTAGTTTCGGGTAGAAAAAGGAATTTGCAGCCGGCGCCACCCTGCTTTACGCAGTTGCTGGGTGGGCAAAATCCGAGGGGATAGACAGATATTTTGAGGTCTATCCACCCTTGCCATTGAATGGGTCCGCCCTTGCCTAAATAACTAATATATTGCAAGCGTATTTGATTTCTTGTCAATTATAAAGAGTGAGAATATGATTCATTAGAAATAATAGAGACCCGATTCTTAAGCAAATGGAGAGACAATATGAGTTGGAATTTCCTGGCAAAATCATGGGCACCAACAATAATTAAGTGATGTGCTCCCTCGATTAAGGCATTACAGAAAAGTAGGCGAGAGAGGAGTGTGTGTCAAAGTCATGCACACGAAAAGCTAATTAGGATTTAGCATTTTATACTTTAATTATTCAAGTTGGCAGTTAATCATTCATGCCTAAGCACATGCTCATTATTGGTACATTTCAGTTTTGGATTGCAAGTTTCAAATGCGTTTGTTTGATGTCGTTAGATCGACGGCTTCACTTCTTATATGCTACGGAATAAATTAATCACAACTCAATAAATTGCGCGTTTTTAGTCGAGGGGTTCGACGTTATATATTAGGGTATAAATTAATCATAATCCATCGAATTGAGTTCCGATAGATGAAATTTGCACCGGAGATGCATCCTTGACCGTGAATCAATCGATAGGTCTCTTTTGGGGTATAAAAATTTGACAATGATGTTCTTAAACTCGCAGAGAGTACTGAGATGGTAGAAAAATGCAAGAAAATCAAAGAATGAGAAAGGGGCAAAACATACATGTGAATTTTATTCACTCAAATGCACATTTTTCTTTTCAGTAACCAGCTTCAAGCTCACAATGCAGCAAATCAATAAAACATTATCAAAGAAGAAAAAAATAATAATGAGAAATTCGAAAACTCGGGAAGCAGAAAACCTCGCCAAATTAGAACATCAAACCTATACATGCTTTTCTATGTTACAGAATGTGCAAGTGCAGGAAGCAGAAAGAAATGGAGTGAAAGTGGAGATCTTTTTCATTTTTTTTCTTTTTCTGTGGATAAATTTTTCCCTGTTTTTTACTTCAAAGTTTGAAACTCAAGCCACCCCACCTCTTTGTCCCCTCTTTCTTTGTCTTCTTCGAGGTCGAGTTTGGGTCGATGAGGTTTTCCAGTGACTTTGCCTTTTTGTCTCGGGTCCTGCCGGCTTCCTTCAGAAGCTCGGATAGCCTTCTCTTCTCGTCTTCAAAATCCGGGTTTGCAATTCCAAGCTTTTCTTCTCGCAGTTTAAGGACATACTCCAGAATTTCAATTGCATCTTCAACTCTGAAATAGAATCCAGAATAAAATTCGTTAAAAACTGAATATTTGAGTCATAATAATCAAGTTCTTGCTTCAAGTACTAGACAGTGTATCAGAACCGGCTACAATTATCAGTAGAGCATTCTACGTAGACACACATCGTGAACTTTGATTAACACATAAAAGCAAAAGAGGAACAAAAAATCGGTTGCCAGAATCATGCAAATTATGTAAACCTGGAAACCAGGCATTGACTGGGGACAGTTAATGAAAATATAAAGCTCATTCAAGGCGGGTACACAAGATATGACTAGAGTCTGGACTATGGATTATGTCCTTGTATGTAGGGCACCTTGCAACTAGTTCCAATTTTAGGGGACATTCAAGTTTGCTGGCTACAAGGGTCGTAATGATTACCAAGAAGATGGGCCGCAAAGGACCAAGCCATATAGAACAAAAATAATGGTTTGTGCACGGAGAGTTGAACCAAATGAGAAATATAGTACTATATTGAGAAAAAAAAATGTAAGCAGAGGACTCAATATATTACCTCCCCATAGCATCATAGGTTGCTGCGAGATTGCTATATACTCCAAGAGTATCCTGATGACAAGGACCACACTCTTGTTCTAATATCCGTCTCGCTTCTTCAAACAACTCAGCAGCCTCATCTATCTTGAACAATTGAACACAAGCCAAACCCATCTGGTTCAATACAACCCCAAAGAAGGGTGACTTCTTCTCTCCACTAGCTCTAAGTTTTGTTACAGCGCTTTCAAAAGAGTTCCTTGCTTCTTCATATCTCCCAAGCATGCAAAACATCACTCCCATCCGCGCTTCTATTCCAGCAATTGTGCTTTGCTGTCCTGGTTTATCCTCTAACAACTTCATCGCCTTCTGCAATAACTTAAGTGCCTCCTCGGGCTCATCCATTGACTCATAAATGGCTGAAATTTCAGTCAACCCACCAGAAATCTCTTCTGCCGTTGTTCCAGGCACAGGTTTCACATATATCCTCAGGGCATTCTCACAGTATGATTTGGACTCCCGCAGCTTTCCAGTCCTATGATATAGGTCAGCAAGGCGTACAAAGACAGAGGCAGCAGAGGGGTGGTTGTCGCCCTTTGATGCCTTTAAAACAGTGAGTGCCTTCTGATAGGAGAAGACAGCCTCATCAAAGCGACAAAGAGACATATAAATGTTGCCTATGCTGACATCAATAGCAGCAACCTCATTTTCTAGCCCATTTGCAATCATTGCCATGCTGGCGAGGACAAGGTGCTCAAGTGCTGATTCATAATCTCCCTTTGCCTCGCATATGAGAGCCATCAGCCGGCGGTCAGCTGACTCTTCAAGAGATGCTGGTTCACTATGAGCGCGGTGAATTTCAAGAGTTTTCTTGCACAATTCTTCTGCTCTTTCAAACTGCATTGCTTGGACATGTGCCTCAGCTAAATATCTGCATATCCAACACCAGTTCACTTAAATAAGGTAACTCCAACTTTCTTTCAAACCATAATTAAAATTAGTTCAGTAACCGAAAAAAGAAAAGACATAAGACACATCCTGCATCTCCAGAAGCAGACAGAACACACAACTATAATAAATACAAGGTTGATATCATTGCATTCCTTAATTGGTAGCTGATTTCACGAAAGAAAGTTAAGCATTTTCCATTTCTACCGGAGTAGATAGCTAGAACAACCAATCCTGTGGCAGTTAACAGGTCTTCCACGTACTAATGTATCCCAGATGCTTCAACCTAAGTCTTTCAGGAAAAGAAATACACGTTCTGTCCAGCCAAATTCAGCTCATATTTACATCAACACCCCACATTACATGCAAATTTATGCAAGGTTCATCAATTTGGAAATTGAGTTTAACAAACATGGACATTGGGCACCGATGTCAACTATGCAATGAGATTGACAACATCCCAACCTCAAGTTACAGTCAACCGATCAGTTCAAATGCTCGAATTTTACCCTTTATCGAGTAAGTTTACGTATCTTTCATTTTATTTCCCACTGGTTTGGTCAACTTGATTGTGTTTTACAACTAAAGGACTAAACTTTCAGCCGGCTTAATAAACTACTCGCATAAAACATTAATAAATTCTCCAAAGTTGGCTATGCAAATATAGAATCTCAAACAACTACCATTAATATTACTTCTACAAGAAACAAAAAACGATCTTTATTCAACATTTTTTGTTAGGCGAAACGACGGCGGGTTTATTCAACATTCAAAACAAAAATAAATTACCACCTTTTCCAGTTGCTGCACTGCACAGAGTCACACAATTAAACTGAAACTGATCCCAATAAACCATGCACGCAAAACCACAAAATTTGAAAAAAATGAAATCGAAAAAGCAGAGAAATCAGACCTGCAAGTCTCGCCAACTCTGGGATCAGTGTCCCCCAAGGCCTCGATCTGGATCTTCAATCCCTCCTCATAGCATTCAATCGACCGGTCCACCTGACCCAGCATTGAATACGTGTCCCCGAGCTGCATGTGCCCAGAGAACGCAGCGAGCGCGTGATCCGCACCTCTTCCGACCTCGGGGACCCGAATCGCCCTGTCCAGAACCGGAACCGCCTCCTCGAACCGGCCCAAGCTACAGTATATCGCCGCCAGCACGTGCAAGCTCATAGCCAGGTCCAGGCTCGGCTCGCCTTCCACCGCGCACCGCTCGAACGACTTGGACGCCCGTACCGCGTACTCCAACGCCTTGTTCGGGCCTTCCCCGGAGGCGATGGTGTCCCGGGCCAGCTTCAGCAGAAACGGGCCGAGATCTGGGTTGTCGAGGGAGGCATCGGCGAGAATCGGGTCCGGGGAAGCCGGTTGGGGCTTTTTGGATCGGGCGGGCGAGGGTTTGGATCGGGAAGGGGACGGGGACGGCGGCTTTTTGGTGTGGGGCGAAGGGGTTTTGGAAACCGGGGCGGGTTCGGATCTTTGGGGCTGGGGATCCGGGACCGCGATTCGGAGCGGGGCGGAGTCGGGCGGGGTTTTGACGGAGACTAAACCCGGCATCCTCGCTGAAGAAGAAGAAGAAGAAGCGATTGTGAAAATTGCTGAGAGAATTCGGAATTGATTTGGTTAATAAAAACAGGGGAGTGTGATTAATTACGTGATTAAGTGGGAGGTTATTAAGTTAATTACGGATTAGAACTCGCCACCATGCCCAACAAACTGAGAGAGTGGTGATTAATTAATTAATCTGGGACTGATGTAATTAGTGGTTTAGAGAGAGAAAGTGAGGAGAGAGAGAGAGAGCGAGAGGATTGGATTGTTGCAGAGATGCAGATGAGATGTCTCTCTAAACTGCTGGCAAAAGTGTGAGGGAGGTGGTTGGTTTTCAGTTTTCGTTTTAGAGCGGGGTGAAATGGTAATTTTAGATTTGACTTTGACTTAGCGTTGGCGGTTTCTTATTGGAGGCAAGCCGATTCAATGATGTACCGTTGTAGGTGACACGTGTCCCTGCGTTACTGGTGTGAACCCATTTCCTTTTTTTGTTTGTCAATTTCCTCCCTAGGAAACTCTAATACAAATGTAAGAGAAACATTGTGTTTTTAGTATCACGATAATACGATAATGTTTTTGGGGTGTCAATTATAATTTTGTTTTTGTATAATTTACCACTCATTTGTTGTAAGTTGTAATACAAAAAAATCACTCATTTGTTGAAATTTTTTTGTTAGTTGTAAGTATATGGAGGTTTGATATATTATAAGCAGCCTAATTACAAAACACAATGTTTATAATGTTGAAATTTTGGTTAGCGATATGATTTATGCACAGATTTTATCATATCATACACACTTTCTTTTTCTCGCTACTGAGTTAAAGAAATAAAAAAAGAATTACAAGTCAGAATTAAAAAGAGAGGTGCAAAAAATAAAAAGTGTGAAAATCTCCTTTTACTAGTCGTCTTGTACTTCAAGTTATGTCATTCATAGCGTGGAATGCATATTAGTCATGAGAATTGCATGTTTTGGTACTACTTGGAGGCAAAATCTAGAGCTCAATATAGCTTTATCATGAAGATGTGCACTACTTGAAACAATGCGATAAAAAGAAGGGTTAATTAGATTAACAGTCAAGTGAAGTACATGGTGTGATGATGAGAGTATATAAATGTAATTCTTCAATGCATTTGTGGCCTCTCAAAACTTACAAAACTCCTAGTAGGAGATAAAAGACAACGAAATAAATGTGGATTATTATTATTTTGATTTTTATGCAAAATGATCTGACTCTTATATATGCATGTGTATGTGGTTCAATTTATTTGATTTTATGCAAATGTGGATTCAAATACTACCAGTACTTGCAATCATATTAAGTTTCTAACATTTTATTCCAAAGAGACATTTTGATCATGGGTTTTACACCGAAGAACATAAAACTCTCTCACTCGTCAGAAACACATCAGATCATCACTCTTTCTATATAGGCGTAGGGTTTTTACAAGAGCTCATAACCCTTAGGCTGCAAAAGGAGGAGGAGGAGGTGGGTCATGACGTGGATTCGGCATTGGTTCCGGGTAATCCAACAATGCATCGAGTGAAACGAGAAGCTTTCTCCCACCTTTCAGCATCTGATTAACCACCTAAACATGATTAAGAACAAGTTTAATTAACTCGTCAAACTAAATCACTCACACAGTTTGATTGCATAGAGGTTGATGATGAAATATATGATATATATATATATATATATATGGTTTTAATTGCGTACCTCATAACCACTTGAGTAGGTGAGCTCCATTTCATCCTTGAAGTTGTCAGCTCTGCCTACAAAGTATTGAAAAGAAGAGGGTTTGATTTATTTTCTACCTCAGATTTAGAAAACTTGTACCAATGAGATTTGCAACCTTGAAAATCTTACCCGAAACCGAAAAGCTAAAGAGCATGAGGAGTATGATGAAAATCTTGACTTGAGGAAGCATCTTAGGTTGTTTATTTTCTTCAAGCTATAGTTCAGTGTATGGAGGAGATGTGCAGAAGTCTTGCTTTTTATAATTTTAATGTGGGAGGAAATGGAGCCAAAAGAGGTATATTGGAGAAATTAATTAGTTAGCATTTTGGTTTATATTTATGTTATGGTATTTTTAATATTTATGTATTAGACTTTTGTAGTCAATGAGATTTATGATTTTTCTAAAAGAATTAGGATTGCTTTCCTAATAGCGACTATTTGTTTTAGATTTATGTCTTTATATAATAAATACACCTTTTGTAACACAATAGAATTAAATTTGAAGATGATTAAATGATAGAAATTAAACTTTTTGTTCTGGTGGAGAGTGGGGAGTGAAAACACCAATGTAGCAGAGAACGACCACATGAATCGGAATCCACTTATATTAAGACAGACGACCGAGAAAAAAAGGCTTCGCGTTCTCCAAGTGGTTGATCTTAGCGTGCTAGCCGCTGCTTCATTTCGTATAGTGATAACGCTTTCTCTTTCTTAGCGCTCCGCCCTCCTGTATAGTAAGGGGAATTCAGGTTGCGCGGCTTTCTCTTATATGGGTCTATTTTCTATGGGTGTGTGGATAGCACCTCGAATGGAGGCTGGGATTTCTTTTCCTACTACTAATGGAATGTCTTTGTCTTCTCTCCTATTTCGAACCAATTTCTTGAAACTCTTCTGTCAAGATTTGGGATACACACCTCCTAGTGCAGTTGATTTTGGAAACAAAAGATATTGAAAATTACTAGAATAGGAATTCTCCATATATATCATTTCGATGATTTTTAAAATTATGTCATCTTTATAAAAATGCAATGCCTATTGAAAATTATTACTTACCCCAACTAGAATAGGAATAGGATTTGCATGTCATTTCTAGAAATAAAAGTACAAATTCATGCACCAAATGATGTGGTATGAAATTCCAACTTGAATTAAAGTACAAATTTGATTGGTGCCACATTATTTGGTAAACAAATTTGGTGTACCTAGTGTTATTCTTCTTAATATTGCTATTCTTACCACATGTAGTTGTACCACAATTGTATACCACCTTAGATGGCATCTGATATAGACCAACCACATCATTTAAATTTCAAAAGCCTTTCATACCATACTACCATCTTCCTTAAAATAATGGTACATATCTATAGGCTAGCATTTTTATTTTTCAATGAGTGTGTAATCAACAGTACCTAAATTATTGTACTTATTCAAAATTATAATGAACTAATATGCCTAAATATATTATAATGAACTAGTGTATCGAAATGTCCGTACCTAAATAAATTGTAATGAATTAGTGGCACATAACAAAATATGCAAATACATAAGTGTATCAAAAAGTCCATACCTAAATATTTCCTTACTTACCATAAATTGTTAATGCAAAATGTCAACAAATAAATGCAAATTCATTTGAATTTCAATTTGAGTATTAAAATCCTACAATGTTTTTCATAAAACTTAATTCAAGGACACCATGAAATTATCAAAAAAGAAGAAAAAAAAGTTACATTAATGCATATGCTAATATTTAATAGAGTTTAGGGACTAAAATTAATTTTTAATCTTGTATCAGGTATTATTCTAAACTTCATCTTATTTAAGAAATTAAAGTTTAATTTTCTAAAGATTAATTTCCTTGGTCATGTGAGTTTTGTCTCCCATTTTTTAATTATAAACCCCAAGGTATACATATATTTTGATTATATGTCATTCTAGCTAGATTTAGATTTTAATCAAGGTATACATATATTTTGATTATATGTCATTCTAGCTAGATTTAGATTTTAATCAAGATATACAGTGTACTGAGTTTCTAACATTTTATTCCAAAAATATATACATTCATCGTGGTATTCACAATTCACAGTTTCACACCCAAATATATAAAACTATCTCACTCAATATATATATATCACTCATAAGAAACACGTGCATCATCACACACACACACACACACACACACACTCTCTCTCTAGGGTTTCACAAGAGATCATACGGCTTCTAAAAGAAGGTGATCATCAGGGATTCCCACCTCTACCACCAGCATTCCCTCCTTTACGTGGTTCATGACCTGGATTTGGTCCTGGCTCCTGGTAATCCAACATTGCATCAAGTGAAATGAGCAGCTTTCTCCCACCTTTCATCATCTGCTGATTAAACACCATATAAACATGAAGAACAAGATCAAACTAAATCACCAAATCATATAGTTTGTTTGCATGGAGGTTGATGAAATGTATGATATATATACACACACATATATATATAGTTTTAAAACTTTAATTACCTCTTGACCACTTGAGTAAGTGAGCTCCATTTCATCCTTGAAGCTGTCAGATCTGCCTACAAATTAATGAAAAGAAAAGGGTTTGATTTTTTTTTTTTTAACTCAGCTTCAGAAACTTCGAGCTAATGAAATTTGCAACCTTAAAAATCTTACCTGAAACCGAAAAGTTTAAGAGCAAAAGGAGGATGATGAAAATCTTGACTTGAGGAATCATCTTAGGGTTTATTTTCTTTCCCTAGCTAGCTTATTGCTGTTGTTTGAGGTAGCTAGTTCAGTGTTTGGAGAAGTGCAGAAGTCTTGCTTTTTATAATTGTGAGTGGGAGGAAATGGGGCCAGAAGAGGTAGAGTCATAATGACTCTTATACAAAAGCTTTGTGATGAGCTATTTTTTTAGTGTACTCGGAACACGATCTCATTCAACTCACATTATAATTTATAACACACGTTATTGTTTATAACACGTAAATTTGTTTTTTATCAATATATTTTTAAAGTAGAATGTATCAATCATGTCATCCATTCTCATTATAATACGTGAAATAATGCATCACATAATTTGTGTTTTCGGTATTTTAAAAAAATTCTCACAAATCATGTCATCCATTCTCATTATAATACGTGAAATAATGCATCACATAATTTGTGTTTTCGGTATTCTAAAAAAATTCTCATTTGTGATATGATTTTAAAAATTACTTACCAAACACAAAAGATATGATTTTGGAAAAATACAATAGACCTTATCCCCCACCTCAAAGTCAACTGCACTGAAATTCCTTAACATCGAAAGCTTTTGCTTCTCCTTTTATGTGTCACAATGCATTAGGGTTAGGGTGGAATGTGTGGGAGTGGGACGATACAACACAGCTTGTGGGTTTTGTTCACCTTTTGTAATTCACTTCCCCTTTTGATTAATCTAACTATTATTCAATAAACTCCTAGCTTTAATTTGTGGGTCACTTTCAGATGTTAGGTCTCATTCCATTTATATATTTTACCTTACCTTGTGGCAATTAGTTTGTGTTACTTCCTATATATTAGTTATTTCACGAGCACTATTCTATATATGTAGTGTCTTTAGACTTAAAAATCACACTTATTCGTGTCATATATAGCAAAGATGCAGCCATTAACATAAGTTGTATGCACCTTAAAATGATGTTACTTGTGATCATATATATATAGAGCATAAATTGGAGTTCCGTATTAAAAGTATTTAGCACAAATAAGGAGTATTAGTGCTTTTGTTCTAAATGATCACACTGTTCGTTACATCCATCTAAGTACAATTTTGAAATTAGGGTTTATCCCTTGCTTGCTTCTTCGGACTCTTTTTTTTCCCCTCTTTTTGCAGTAGCCTGTAGGACTGACACCTATTATTGCTTTTTGCTCAACTTAAATATTCACATCTTATGAACTTGAGTCCCCAATGGGTGGCACAAAAAATTCCCATAACAATTTTAATAATGAGGATTCATAATCTAATGAGTTAAGCTGGCTCCTGTTGTTATTAAACAAATCACTTCCAATTCATTTAATGAGGGTTTTATTTTGATTATTACGCTGGCCCTTGCAGGAATTTTTTTTAAATAGTTAAAATGATGAAGATTCCAATTTAATCCCACGTTGGTTTTGCACAACTTCAGGTTGTCGGCTAACATCATAACAATGGCCTACTTCCTAAACGCAAAAAGCTTTCCTGGAAATTAACAATTCAATGCGCTCATCCCAGGAGGAAACTGATCAGAAACAGAGAATTAGAAGTCCTTTTCTACTTTCTGTGTTTTAATTTTAATTTTTTTCATCCATAAAACACACAATTACGTGACGTTATCATTAATCGCCATGTAAGTTGCTCCCTTGTTCCAGAGGTGACTTGGTAAACTCATGTTTCTATTTTTTCGATATTCTTTTTACACTTAGGTTATTCCTCTGTCAAATAATGGGTTTTTAGCATGGGATTGTTTGAAAAACGCGTTGGAAATGTCATCCTTTTACTTCATCATGCTTATAGAGGAGTCTGTGATGCATTTCAATGGTGTTATCAAATCATTATATCCCACAAACACGTTCTGAAGAGTTGACTTCTGATATTTGACATCTCCATCGATCCAAGAAGGACTGTAGTCACATTACTTGGCTCTCAGTGCCTTTCCTAGCACACAATTTCTGCTATATTGCTTAATTATATTATCCACATCCACTATACCTTAAGTTTTACTCTTTGCTTTAATGCTACCACCTTTCATATATCAGCGCTTTATAATTATATCAGGACCTCAACATATCAAGCTGCTAATCAGACAACATTAATTCCTACCTGTTTAATTATTTATATATTCATTCAACTGCTTCTTCCTAACTAAATCTTTATTTTTCTTCTGTATTGGATTACAGATGCTAATCCAATAACTTCATGAATTGGAAGTAAACTCATGAAAAGTCGGAAACCAGAATAACTTCATGAATACCTATTCCATGCCACTCATGTTAATGAATGGGTGAAAAAGAGCTTATCATTGAATAATTAAAACTACATCAAGTAATAGGAATTTGGCAAATATACTTTCACGTATGTTGACATCTTCAAATGTGATTATTGGTGTAATAGTGCAGAAAGTCATTTCATTAATGGAAGACATGATTTGTAATATGCAATAGGACTTGTCAAGAAGATATGAAAACAATATGTGTGTGTGTATATATATATACATATATACATACATACATACATACGTACATATAGGTCAAAACAACGATCTCCAGAATATTTGTTAATAATAATAATACAATTCATTTTGCTCACTTCAACCCTCTCCCATTCCTGTTGTGTCTCTGGTCATGTCTTTCACTACCAATAAGGCAATAACCCATTGTTACATTTCTTCAAAAATACTTCACCTTCTTTATTTATGGCATAAAGAGGAGAACGTACTCTATATAGTAAAAACAGATATTACTAGGGATATAGAAACTTGTTATAGGCATGCATATATAGCTGCAGTATTTTATTTTGATTGATTGTTTTGGCATCAGTAAGAAAATGGTAGGAGATGAGGTAGTCTTCACTAATTACCACCACCTGGTCTCCCTTTTTCATGCCTGGGATTTGGTATTGGCTTCTCATAGTCCAACATTGCATTGACTGCCACCAGCTCTCTCATCTCCATCTCAACATTTACCTTCAAGACAAACATAATCCAAAGTTGAAAAAATATTTGATAGATCTGTATAGACATTTTTTCATGGGAAAATAATTTTCACACCCCATATTCTCCCCCTACACACCGTTCTCTATTTTTAGCCTTTCGGTTGAATAAATGAAAAAGAAAATCAAGCTAGGGACAAAACTAAAACAAGAGTGTGAAGAAAGAGAAAAGAACTGTGTGGATTTCATTTCAAGCTAGGTACCTTGCTTGACGAAGGGTTTGCAGGATTTACACCATGCCTGAAGTCTTTGATTCTGCTGCCTGCATGAAATAAGTAATTAAATTATAATATTATACATACATATATTGTTTAATGATCATTGTAAACCTAATTAACTGACAGTATGATAACACATTATATATTATCTTAACATGCTCAGACCTGAAGAAATGTCGAAAAGGAGTAAGAGAATGACAGCAAAGGTTTTGATATTACGATCCATGCTGAATGCTGTGATCAGAAGGCACGCTGAGATTTGAGGAAGAGTGCTGCGCTATAGCTAGCTTTATAGGGTTGGTAAAGGAGTTGCATCGATCCATGACTACTTTTCATGGTGCAACTGCAACTTATGATCAATTTCTTTCCCAACCATTACAAAGTCAACCACACTAACTAACTTCTGTTCTGTAATTATGCTCTAAGCTTTTAATATACCAAAACAGATATGGACTTACCCAAAAGAATTAACAATTTATGGACAGAAACAAAAGTGATGCTAGCAATTGCATGCATGGCTCAACCTCCATATGTTCTTTTGTGGCTTGTACTATAGTAGGATATATTGCGTCACTCAAACAATATTTTGGTATATCTATTCAAACCTTTGTTTCTTTTTTCTTTTGCAATGGGGAGGTGCTACTTGGGTTGCAAAATCTTACTTTTGTTATATATTACCATGCCAATTATAACATTTAGGGAAAGGACTAGAAGATTGTTAATGGAAATAACCCTTTGAGGTTGTTGGCACTCTCAAAAAGTCATTTTGCACTCACTAGTGTACTCTCTTCTAAATTTTTTCATGGAGGAGTGCACTTTGACTTGATGCCCTCTCCATCAGTGTTTAAACCCCCTTCGAGTTGTTATCTAGCCCTCTCTTTCTCCTTCGAGTAATGTCTCTCCTCAAGTGGTTAAAATTCTAAAAAATTATTAACTAACTAGTTCAAAATTTCAAGCTTAATTTTCATCTATTTTGATGCTCATCAACTGAAGTTTCCAACATCTGAACTCATTGCCAAAGCATTTGAAGGGCTAGATTAAGTGCACCTTAATTAGGGATTAGCACTTAAAATAGAGAAAACTATTGAATTGTGAGTTTGTATATTTCATTGAAAAATATTGATACACGGGCAGAACCTTTATACAAAGCCTATAAGCCATTCTAAGTAAACAGAACCTATAATCAAGCTAATTACATCCTACAATAACTCAATCACAAGAGTTGACAATATCAGAAGCTACAATCACTCTCAATCAGATCATGAGATTTCTTTCCTTTAACACTCCCCCTCAAGTTGGAGTGTGAATGTCAATCACACCCAGCTTGCCCAGATGTGCATGGAAGATGGGTGCACGTAATGGCTTAGTGAATAAGTCTGCGACTTGCTCCCCCGTCTTAACATAGGAAGGTTTAATTTCTCCTTTTTGAACTCGCTCACGAACTGTGTGGCAATCGATCTCGATATGCTTTGTACGTTCGTGATACACCGGATTTGCGGCTATGTGCAAAGCGGCTTGGTTGTCACAAAACAATCTTGCTGGCTGAGGGTGGTTAACTTGTAAATCTTCCAATAAATACCTCAACCAACTTAATTCACAAGTGGCAGTAGCCATGGACCTATACTCCGCTTCCGCGGATGAACGAGCTACTGTAACTTGTTTCTTGCTTTTCCAAGACACCAGTGATTTTCGAAGGAAAATACAATAACCAGTCACTGACCGACGTGTAATGGGGCAACGAGCCCAATCTGCGTCGCAGTAACCAGTTAAAGATAATTCACTTTGGGAAGAAAACATCAAACCTTGCCCAGGAGCTCCTTTAAGATATCGAAGGAGTCGATATGCTGCATCAAGGTGGTGTCGTTGCGGATCTTGCATAAACTGACTCAACGTGTTGACAGTGTATGCTATTTCCGGTCTTGTGATGGTTAAATAAATCAACTTGCCAATTAAGCGCCTATACCTCGCAGGTTCATGAAGTGAAGTGCTTCCTGTGGGTGTTAGCACCAAATCAGCCTCCATTGGAACTTTCATGGGTTTAGCACCAAGTAACCCAGCCTCCTCCAGTATGTCCAGTGTATATTTCCGTTGACAAATTGTGATTCCGGCTTTCGAACGTGCGACCTCAACTCCAAGGAAATATTTTAGAGGTCCAAGGTCTTTAATTCGAAATCGACTGCTAAGGAAAGTCTTTAGGTTCTGGATTTCTGTCTCGTTGTTGCCTGTAATCACCATATCATCAACATACAATAATACAATAGTGAGTGAAGTACCCTTGACTTGAGTGAACAGAGAGTAATCTGCCTTAGATTGGCAGAAACCGATGTCACTGATAGCTGAAGAAAATTCTCGAAACCAACTTCTGGACGCCTGTTTAAGACCATATAAAGATTTGTGGAGTCGACACACAATGTTCTCCCCCTGTCGACGACACCCTGGAGGAGGCAACATGTATACTTCCTCCTGAAGTTCGCCATGAAGGAAGGCGTTTTGGACGTCCATTTGATGTAAGGGCCAATGCCGGACAGCAGCTGTGGTTAGTAAGCAACGCACTGTGATGAGTTTGGCAACCGGGGAAAAGGTTTCCTTGTAGTCGATACCTTCACGTTGGGTGAAGCCTTTGGCAACGAGACGCGCTTTGTAGCGTTCAAGAGTGCCGTCAGAGTGGTACTTGAGTTTGAAAACCCATTTGCATCCGATAGGTCGTTGGCCGGACGGGAGGGGAACAAAACTCCACGTTTTGTTGTCTTCTAGAGCTGTGAGTTCGGCCTGCATGGCAGCAACCCAGTGGGGATTTTGACAAGCCTGTTCATAGGTAGTAGGCTCCACCAAGTGGGAAATGTGAGAAACAAAACGTTGATACCCAGGAGATAAGCAAGAATAGGAAACATACCGGTGGAGCGGATGTCTCGTGCTGGACATGGACCGTGGGAGGGACTCTGTTGGTGTGAGCAAGGTGGAATGATGAGCCACATAATCCTTGAAGTGAGCAGGTGGTTTGGTGGGGCGAGTAGAGTGACGGGGTGGAGGTGGTTGGAGAGACACGGGAAGGGAGAGGCTAGAAGAGATGGGGTCAGGTGGGGGGTGACGGTCGGTGGTGGTCGGTGGTGGGTGATTGTCGATGGTGGTAGGTAACGCGGGAAGGTTGAAGTGTAATGGAGAAGAGTCGTGGGGAGTAGAGATAATGGGTGGTGGAGAAGGTGGAGTGGATGGGGAGATAGGCGTGGGATGTGAGGTGGTGGGAATATGGGTATTTGTGTCGGTGATCATGTTGTGAGGTGGATGGATAATAGGAGTAATAGGCAAGTCATTTTGGTCAAGGGTTGGGGAGGTGGTGTAAGGGAATATATGTTCATGAAAGATGACATCACGGGAGATGAAGATGTTATGGGTGACAAGATCATATACCTTATAACCCTTTTGACCAAGTGGGTAACCAAGGAAAACACAACGACGAGCACGGACGTCAAACTTAGTGATGGGTGTGAGGTTGGTGGCATAAGTAAGGCACCCAAAAACTCGTAAGTGGGTATAAGTAGGTGGTGTATGATGCAAAAGTTCATATGGAGACTTATGAGAGAGCAAGGGTGTAGGTAGACGATTGATGAGATAACAAGCGGTTTGGATACTTTCCCCCCAAAATTTTAAAGGTAAGTTGGCTTGAAATCTAAGTGCACGACCAACATTTAAAAGATGCCTATGTTTACGTTCGACTACCCCATTTTGTTGTGGTGTGTAAGAACAAGAATGTTGGAAGGAGGTTCCACATGAGTCTAGGTAAGGACGCATGGAAAGAAATTCACTCCCATTATCCGCACGAAGAGCTTTAATAGTATGATGAAATTGGGTTTTGACCCAAGAGAAAAAAGATTTTAATAATGTTTGTGTGTCGGATTTGAAATTCATAATATGTACCCAAGTAAACCGAGTAAAATCATCCACAATAGTGAGAAAATATCGTGCTCCAGAATGTGTTGGATGTTTGTGAGGACCCCAAATATCACAATGAATTAAATCAAATGGTGCGGAAGATTTAATTTCACTAATAGGAAAAGGTAAACGAGTTTGCTTTGCTAAAGGGCAAACTTCACAAAAGTGTTTGGAATCAAACATTATTTCAGCATTAGTTTTAGCTAACGAATGTAAAGGTGCGGGTGATGGGTGCCCAAGGCGCCGATGCCAGAGACTTGTGGTGTGGGAAATGTGGTTGGCAAGGTGAGGATTTTGTGTCGGGGTGAGGTAGTAGAGCCCATCAAAATGCTTGCCCAGGCCAATCACCCTCTTCGTATCCATGTCCTGCACAACACAAAAATCAGGATAGAATGTCACTATACATCGCAAAGCTTTTGTCAATTTACTAACAGACAGTAAATTGACGTGGAACTTTGGTACATAAAGAACTTTATCAAGAGATAAATCATGTGACAATTTCATTGAACCAATCCTTTTTATTTCTGCTTGCCCCCCATTTGGTAAGCCAACATAGTCATGCTGAGCATCCATGATGTTGTGTGTTGGTGGCGAACGAGAGATATGATCAGTGGCTCCGCTATCAATAATCCAACATAGATTCGAATGTGAATCTGTTTGTGCGATATTGCATTTAGGCGAGAAAATACCTGTTGCATTGGCATGTGGCTGTCCATTACCGTTACGAAGCATGGCGATGATTTGATTATACTGCTCGGTAGTGAATGTAGGACCATCAGAAGCATTGGTCTTGGTGGTTGTGGTAGGGTTGATAGCCTCGGCATTGTTGGCTGTTCCTCTCTTATTCTTGGGTTTCACAGTTTTTCCATGCCATTTGTGTCCTTCTGGGAACCCAATAATGTAATAGCAACGATCCACCAAGTGTCCATCTCCATCACAGTAAGTGCATTTGAGTGACTTACGTAAAAAAGTGTTGGAGGTCTTGCTACTGGATGAGGATGATGCAGAAGTTCGTTGGACTTGCATCGCATGTGAGGATGTCCCCATATCGCGACGACTAGCCACATCCATCTGCCGTTCATGTTGAAGAATGAGGCCATGGACTCTGCGTGTATCAGGTAATGGGCTCATCATTAGAATCGAGCCTCGTACAGTTGCATATGAGTCGTTCAATCCCATCAGAAACTGCATAACTCTTTCTTTCTCTTCTCGTTCAGCAAGTCTTCTCAAACCTGTGCAAGTGCAATCGAATGGATCATGATATGACGCTAACTCATCCCATAAGGCCTTCATCTTTGTGTAATAGGCAGACACAGAGAGCTGCCCTTGACGATTCTCGACAATTTCTTGTCGAATCTGGTAGATCCTCGAGTCACTACTCTGTGAGAATCTGTCTCTGAGGTCGCTCCAAACTGCAGCAGCAGTGTCGGTGTACATGATGCTGCCGGCTATGTCTGAGTGGACTGAATTCACAATCCATAATGTAACCATGTCATTGCATCTCTTCCAGGCTGCATATTCTGCGTCCAGGGATGAGGGGGCCTTGATGGTTCCATCAATGAACCCAATTTTGTTCTTTGCGCTGAGACCCATGCGCATGGCACGGCTCCATTGCCCGTAGTTGTTTCCATCAAGAGTTTTGGAAACGAGTACAAGTCCAGTGTGATCTGAGGGGTGAATGATGTATGGGTCTGAGAACTCCATGAGATTCTCATCTGATTTATTGTTTTTGGGTTTGACTGGTTCTGTCATGTTGTGGTTAATGGTATTTGTGGGAGAGCTGTAGAGATTATGGAAAGGCTATGGTGGTTATTGCGTTTGTGGTGGCGGAAGCATGAAAGAGTCACCAGGATTGGTGCTCTGATGCCATATTGAATTGTGAGTTTGTATATTTCATTGAAAAATATTGATACACGGGCAGAACCTTTATACAAAGCCTATAAGCCATTCTAAGTAAACAGAACCTATAATCAAGCTAATTACATCCTACAATAACTCAATCACAAGAGTTGACAATATCAGAAGCTACAATCACTCTCAATCAGATCATGAGATTTCTTTCCTTTAACAACACCATGCATGGTTACAGTAAATGTTGAATCAATATAGCTTACAGTAAATGTGCATTCAATCAATCATTCTATAGGTGGACTGTGAATTCAAAGATTTGATTGAGTGAGTGACCCCTTGCACTATATATATATGCAGTATGCAAATTAGAAAAACAGCTGAAACAGTTTGCCTTAAAATCCACTATGGGAGGCTTGGAAGCACTCATGAAATAAACACTTTCATATTCATGCATCTATCAACTTTCTGCAGATCATAAATCATAAAATTACTGTTCATCTTGCATGCTTACTACTTTATCATAAGTAACAATTCTCCACACACACACACACATGTATATAATTCTTCATATATCTTGCAGTTGCATGCTAGCTTTTCTCTTTCTTCTGTCATAGTTCATATTGTATGGTAATAAGCAGACAGCATTTTCGCAAGGTCCCAATTAGCTAGGGAAGGAAAGGAATGATCTTAAAACCATGCAGAGATCCACTTCATTTTGCTTGCTATATATCAAAATCAAATAATGATATTTGAATGTCATCTCTCATTTTTAAAGTTGACCGTACTATAAAACCAATTGACAATATGAAAAATAATCCAATTACTTATAAGCATATACAATGTCCATTTTTTTTTCTGATGTGAGATTGATACTCTCAACACTAGAAAAATAATCACTTGGTACTATATATATATATAGCACAGAGCAATCATATACCACATAAACTTTTTTTAATTTATATAATATGGATGAGGAACATACCAAACATACACGTTACTCGTCTTTATTAGAACACGTAAAATGGTACACTATAATTTCTGTTCTCGATGTCCATAAAATTTCTCCACTCTTTCCCTCAGAAACTAGCACCAATCACCACACTGTTCTCTGTCGGCAGCACAATATTTGAATCAAATTCTCCATGTTTGATGATGTGTCTAAACAGAAGAGCCAACTTTTTTCATAGCAGACTTTGTTGAGTTAATCCAATTTGGATGAAGTCACGTCTCTGCAAAAGTGGGTAACCACAGGTTCACAGTGCTATATCAATATATTCAATATGCATGCTTCTGCAGCTGTCTGAGATAAATAAAGGGCGACAAAGAGATTCATGAATCCTTCTCCTGCTTTTCTCCATCAGAATTCAGATGACCAACACTTGTCCTAAACACATCTCATGATAGAGGGGAGTGGGCCTGAAGAATATAAACAATCCCTCTTGTTCTGTGGCATAAACCAGCTACATCACACAGGTCATGTTGCAATGCAAGAGTTGACAACCAACATACAAATAATTATATAAGCACCAAATCTATATATGATGCATATTTGAGGGGTGTTAGATCAATGGCGCACGTGCACTTGCAGGCGTACGTAATTACGGTGATATGATTGTTCCTGCTTTATGAGTAATTTACGTATAAAAGACTAGATCCACGATTGACCCTAGCATTTTTTTCTTTATTATTACTAACAACCCTTATGGCACATGATATCACAAAATAAGGCACATATTATGACATATAGGCTTCCATGTAGACAAATGAAACAATATCATATATGTTAGAGGTTTAGAATTTAAAATTTAGGGCTAACTACATTTTATATCTTTCAAGTTTGGGGTATATATGAAATAGGTTATGAGGTTTTACTTTTCTCATTTTGCACCATAAGGTAGTGAATTGTTTCAATTTATGTCTTCGATCAGATTGATTGTTGGATCCATCATTAAATTGATGACATAGTGAGTGTCGGATCCACATATGGGTTAACGTGTAAACCACATTTGCACCACATTGACAAAATAACTCATCAATATAATAGAAGATTATTTGTTGAAAGAGAAAAAATGTATAAATTGATACAACTTCAAAACATGAAACTACAATGTGAGAAAATTAGAACCTCATGACCCATTATAAAAATCACCTCAAAACTTGAGGGTGTAAAATATAATTACCTCTAAAGTTTATTTATTTTCCTGTCAACTCTTTTTATATTTACAATTTTTGGTACCCTTTGGACCATTGGCTAAAGTATGATGTGTGCATATATCACAAATTTTTTGAAAATGACAGGCATAAAATGTGAATAAAATGTTCTAAAAAATAGTGAATAAAAAAAGCTATAAGCGTTTACCTTTAAAGCTTATGGGGGAAACAGAAACACTTTGCACACCATTATGACTCAGATGACATCAAATCAATAGCTATTTCGTTTTCAGTATTAACGAAAGGTAGTGGTAGAGGGAAAAAATAGTTTTCGATTTTAGTTTTCATTTTTCTGTCCTCATATATTTCTGCTACAATTATCAATTCAATCAGAGGCCACACAGGTTCGAGCATTTTGGCCCCAACCAAAAAGAGCACCTGCAACTCTGAAATTTCCCGATGGGATTTAGAAATAATAAATATATCACTGAATCTTAAATAATAAATATATCACTGAATCTTTAAGTACAAACAAGATTTTTTTTTTTTTAAATTAAAGTACAGCTAATGATAAGCCAACCATTCTAAAAATACGAGGAAGGCGATGATGTATTACAAATTTACAACACAATGTAACAACTCTCTGCAGAAGAACTATGCTTAACAGAATTATCGACACGAAAACTGACGCATTACGACACATCTCACAACAGTCGATCGGAGGTAATCATGTTATGTACGTATTCACATCGAATGAGGAATGATGGGGTGTAAGAATATAACATTTGTTATGAATGGTGTAAGTGGTGGATGATCGGTTCCTAACAATATGCAGATGCCATTCCGAATTTCGCAACATCTGAGAGGGAAGTGGGAGACCGACGTGTATCAGGCATTGCATCAACTTCTAGCTTGGCTCGAAAGGCATTGGCATCGGACATTTGCCTCACAAAACGAGTGAAACGGACCCAATTATGAACTTCGAACATGTTCTTGTCCATCCTCACAAAGTTGAACGAAAGAGAGGGCTTTTCTAGACCATATGAGTAATACTTTGACATCCTTACCACCTGTTGAAACGATTGATCGTCCAAACTGGCTGCAGAAGTTTCACCTTCTAAGGGTATATCACACACCCTAGCAGCCGAGAGAAGCTGTCTGAGAAGGCCTTCCGGGCTGCTGACCGGGTTCATCTTCCTCTCTTCCAGATCTTGCAACTCAAAACATGAGCAGCACAAAGTAAAGCCGTACTTTGCCAACATGCGAGCAATTGGTAAGTATCCATCTCTTGTTGAAGTATTGTAATAGCCAGCTGTTAACTCTGATGGGTGAGATTTAGTGCGATAATGCCAGTGCATCCCAGCTAATTTTAGTGACGTACTAGCCTCTGTACCCCGGAAAATGGTCTCAGCTTCCCTGCATATCCTTTCTCCATGCAGAAGCAGCATTCCTGAGTACCATTCAAGAAAAAATGTACCATATGATGTATTCCAGGATCCATCATCACTTCTGAAGAAATCTGTCAGTTCGGGATCCTGCATCAAATTGGCAGCACCAATAGGACCCCCATTTCCCCATTCAGGCATCCCAATCTCTCTTGCACATGCATTGAGAGACGCAAGCATATACTGGCCAGGGAATTAAAGAGAAAACTAAATCAATACAGGGGCAAATAATACGATTATCAGGACAAATGAGTAGCAAAGACGGTCACTAATGCATCCTCATTCAGGCATGGACAGAAATTCAAATATTAGCTAGTAAATGAAGTTTAGCATTCCCTCCTACCTTGTCGTAGCACTGAAACTCTCCAAGTTCACGAGATCGCCAAGCCCATGTTAGTTTCTGGGTAGGGCAAGAAGGGTATCTTAATTCACCAGCAGGACCCATCCCAACTTGAATTCCCTGCAAGAAGAGAGCACTTAATTTAACTTTTGAGGATTATGTGAATACGACTACAGCCTTGATGTACTCAACTATTCACTTCATATTGTCTTACTGTTATGACAACACCAAGAAAAGGTCTAAAAGTGTCTCTGAAGTCCCTCATAAAATCTGCATATGCTTGGAGTGGTGACCGTCCCCGCAGAACAGGAAGCATATCACACCCGAGAGAAAGGTATTCCACATTTCTTCTTCCAAATCTGTCAGAATATACTAAATCTGGATCTCTATCAATCTCCTCCAGTACCCACAGAGGAAGAGGAATCCTTCAGTGCACAAAAGGACAAGATACAATTCAATAGGTTTTAAACTAGCAAACAGAACATTCTTGAAAAATACAGCTAAAAAGTACTAATGGGAAAAGGCGGACAGGCAATCTGAAATCGTTAATGGAACAGCTCAATCTCTAAAAAATTACTCACTTCATAAGTTGTAAATGATATTTCTTGGGTACAGTAAAGAATGCCAAAAGTAGAACTTGTAAGAAGCAAATAAAGTGCAGTGAAACAGTTCAACAAAATGCCGGAAAAGGTAAATCAGGCAATTGGTCTCTTAACTGCTACCTTTGAGTCTTAAGCTATATCTCAAAGTGCCACGAGCTTAAATGTATCGGTGCCCAAGAAGTAATTACGTGATCCAATTACAAGGACACTCGAGACATCTCAGAAGATCCGAAAACAAACATCACCAGGGGAATTGCTTACGACAATATGGACTTTAGACTTTAATTGGTAAATCTCAATCTTCAAATGATTATAACCTTATGTTAAGTTCTTGTAACTTTCGCCTTTGATCATATATTATGCCGGAGACACTATCTATAAAGATCAAAAGAGAACCGCCATAGATCTTCCCGGAACCAATGAATCCTTATAGGGTGACAAACCATTCATTTCATATTTCGAGTTCAAAATTTGCAGTATACTTCCAAGCCTCAAAAGCAAAATTGATCAAAAGAAACAATACAACACAATACAGAAGTATACTGTTTAATTATTGGAATTAATAAAATGGAGAATTCTAGCTTTGGTTTGCAGGTTTATTTAAGATTCCAAACAGCATGCAACTTAATCCCATTAAAAAAAATAATACAAATCCAATCCAAATAAAGAAAAAGCAGTACCTAAAACTAATTCAACAAAGACCAATTAGTCATATAATTAACGATTAAATTAAATTAATTGAGACCTGAAAAAATCAATAAAAACTAACCAATGAGAGTCCTCCGGCCTAAATCCGCACTGATGAAACGCCAAGACGGCCCGAACCTTCAATCCGCAGCGTCGGGCCAGAGAGACGATCTCCAAGTATCCTTCCCAATTGTAAAGCATGGGCTGATCCCTCTCCACCAGGCCCCACCACACCTCCATGACCACGCCTTCCACTCCGGCCGCGGCGAGGGCCTTCAACGACTGGACCATGGCCTTGGGCCTCCGGACCGCGCCCAGCGGGCCGACGGAATCCACAGGCAGCGTGACGAACACCGGCGATCCTCTCCGGCGTCGCTGCGGCGAGAAGCCGTGGAAGAGCTCGTACTGGAGGTCGCCGTTGTCCGGCGAGACCGAGCCGTCGGCATCGGAAGACTTGGACGAGTTGAGCCGGGCGGAGAGGACGAGCCGGCGAGTTAGGGGGTGAGGTTTGGCTCGGTGAGTGCGGGCGAAAAAAGAAGGGATGCGAGTGAAGGTGGAGGGTGGCTCGGTGCGGATGCGGCAGAAGGAGGCGGAGAAGGTCGGAGGGGATGGAGATGCGATCGCCATTGATGGAGGCTCAGGGTTTCGGGAATCGGAAAATGGGGGCGTGTGGTGGTTTTGTTGGGAGAAATGAATGAGCGAGGGAGAGAGAGTGACGGAAATTGCGTTTGCGGTGCGAACGCGGGTGTATGTACACTCCCACAGTCCACAGCCACAGGGCGCGAGAGGAGAGGGAGAGACAGAGGGAAGATACTACCAAATTATCGCATTTTGGGGGAATATGGGCTTTTGTTATTAGGCCCACTTTTTTTTTATCGGCTATGCCGACATGCCTATATTGTCCAGGTTGGTGGTGTAATTTGGTTTTTTGGTAACCAACAATCGTACTGTCACAAACTCACGTTAAGTGTTATATTACGAATACACGATAAATATAGATCATTTTTGCCCACACTCGACAGTTTGGCTATCAACGCGGAGGACTTCTATACGACCGATTTACCGTCATTCTAACATTCCGGCACTTAAATATAATGTCACGTGTAAATTTTTTCTACAAGGCATTGCATTATTGAATCAAAACACTACAATAATAGCAAATTTGTTCCATGCAAGTTGCTCTTTTAAAAGCTGAGCAAGCAACGGCAAGTAGGTGGCAGTTTGGCATAGAGGGCATTGTAAATTCACCAAGTCACTCTTGGAATTATACTTCACTTTCCAAAATTTGAACAAGTCCCAAATTTAAACCTCAACACTTTTTATTTCATCAAGTCAAGTTTCTTCTCTCTTGTTGGTAATTGAGGTAATTTTATCCGAGTACGTAATTTTGGCGTTTTCCGTCAATCCAGCGTATGAAACACTCCATTTTAAGCAACAAAAAAAAACATCCAATAGTGAATTTAACTGAGAATTTAACAACATAAAAATTAATCACCCGTTTTGGGCTGCAGTTGAACAGTTGAACTTGTATGTACATTTGCATCAGATTATGTACAGGGAGCTGCTTCATGTTCAATCACTTGTACATTAATGTACACCGTATTAATCAAAAACACGATATTAAGAAGGCTTAATTTGATAGACGATTTAACAAATGTATGTTTGACAAGATGAAGGCAATAAAAAAGCCCGAAGCTGACGAAGCAGCAGAAGAAAATATGAATAAAATGCATGAGATTTAACATTTGACTTGAGAAATTTTCCTGTGAGTACAACAATATGACTGAAATACGACTAGAATATGCAAGAATTTTGCCCAAAATATTATGCGGACGTCGCCGATCCTACATAACAAGCAAGTATACAGGACGGACTACAAAACTCTATGACAACTTGACATATGATGTAACAATGCAATGAGGACTTTTGGACACCAAATTCCGGAAGAAGGCCAAAGATCCAGACACTTTACAGAACTGCTGCTCAAAACCTTGACCACCATCCACTTCAGACAGATGGAACAGCTATTCTCTTTCTCCCGGCACACAGAAGACAGCAGCGGTGGGGGCATGATGGGGTAACTTTTTATATCTCATTTCTCCGACACCATTGAACCAGTTTCTCTTTTCTATTCATCTCTTTCTGCCAAGATAGCAGAGACACATAAGTCATCACCGCCAACTTCCTCCGATGCAATGCAAGCAAAAATAATTAAAAAATAAGACGAAAAAACTGACTCCCCGATGCTGACTTGGTATACTGACTGTCGTTGACGCAAACGTATCAGCCCAAAAATGGTGATGACCTGACTCTCATGATATGCAATCCCAGACCCCAACTCACGACACCCAAATGCATGTACGAACGAGAATATGCTAAGCCGCAGTCCCCTCAATAGTTAATTGCCCGATTGATCGCAATCTTGACCCATTCTGCAGCTTCCTTAATCGAAGGATCATCTGACATGAGACATTCATTTTGGAACTTTCTGGCTGACGTAGATTGCACAATTAGCGGACCAACAGCACTACCCAGCGTATCAGCCAGATCTCCAAGCAGCCCAATGGCAGTCTTTATCACCAGATCATCCCTGAAAAAGCAAACAAAAAAATCAGAAATAAATACCAGAAACTAATATGAGTAGGAAGCAAAAGAAAACAATTGTAAACGAAAGGTATAGTATAGGTTCCAGAAGGTCTTACATGTCCTTCTCTATGTATAAACTATCCAAGAACTGGAGAACGTGAGGAGCATACGGCATCAACAATTGGGTCTTTGGGGAGCCCTTAAATCCTTGCAAGATACCAGAGTACGCCTCCATAATTCCATTTCTCAATGTATTTGTGTACTCTATCATATCATCATCGACACCTGATGTATGGGCAGATAGCTCGGCGGCACTCTGAAGCATGGGCATAGCATACATCAAATACTTCTCGAAATTCTCCCCAATTGCCAAAGCTATGTCACCAAAGCATGAAAATATGGGAGGTTTCACTGATCGGTGCAACTGGTTGCTGGACAAATCCTTGAGGAGCTGGGTCATTATCCCATCACAATAAGGCAATACTTTATCCTCCAAAGCCCTGCATACATCCCCCACCACACCAACGGTGATGGCGCAAACTTGATAGTCCTCAAAATTCTGGAGACCCATTTCCAAATATTTATAAAACTCGGTCATGTACTTGGCAAAATCAGAGCCTGTTGAGTAGACAAGAGCTCCAATGGCAAGCATGGCCTCCTCATGAGCTGTGGCACTTTTACTAGCAAATACTCTCAAGAACAGACCCATCATCTGGTCAGCATACTGCATGAAGACATATTTTGTCGGTTCAGATGACCCAAGCTTCTGTATGATGACCTGCAAGCAACCGCAAAGAAGGCCTTGTAATTCATTCTGCTTCTCCCTCTCATCAGCTGAAAGCTTTTGGGCCTCAAGAGTCTGGTGGAGTTCCATCATTATGACAGGAACTAATTGCATCACCAATGGAGCAGTCTCATCAGTGGAACATCTTACAACTTCATTCAGAGCCTCATAAGCTGCAGTTCGCAGGCGGGATTCTCCAGCATCTTCTCGGTGAGTAACATCCAGAAGGGCCTGGGCAATTTCCTGGAAAAAGGGAGTCAGAGGGGAGGAAGAAGGTCCTGCGTCCTCAAAACCCTGGGCCAGAAAATAGAGTGCACCACAAGCTTTCTCAGCTACATTTGGAACATCTTTCATGCTCTGAAGAAGAACTGTGATAATCTGTTGGCAATTCGCTTGGGTTATTATGGGTGTCTCCAAAGTTGACCCATGAAGAAATTCAAATATTCTTCCAAGAGTCCAACCAGTAGTGTCCTTCACATGGTTATTTGGATCATTCGTCAAAGCATTTAGCATGAAAGTCAGAGCAACATTAACTAGAGGCATGAGCTTGTCAGGGGATGGACCTTCCAAAATAGAACCAAATGCGTATGTGGCTGCCTCCCTCTGCCTCCAATTTGGCTTTGTAATATTCTCCTCAATAAATGGCATTACTAGTGGAACAACATCGTCTCCAACTGTTCGTGCTACCAAGCCCAAGCAAGTTCCACCAGCCATTGCAACATTCCAGGCCACTTCATCCTGATCCTGATCCTCTTCTTGCTTAAGAAGAGTCTCCAATAATAAAGGAATTAGAGCAGGAAGTGCTTGCTTGATAAAGTAAAAGCATGGAATAGAAGAATCCCCGGTAAAATCACCCCCATATTCTTCTAATATGTCAATCTCCTCGTCACAGATTGAACTCCAAAACTCAATGGCTTGAAGTGCAACAGCTTCCTCGTCTTCCTTTACAGCCTTAGCGGTGATGGTAAATACATCTTGGATGTACGGAGCCAACTTCTCATAATAGGTTGAAGATATAGAAACCAAACACTCAAAGGCTGCCTGTCGAATCTTCACTTCAGGGGAAAGAGTAGCCTCACATACAACTCTCACTATGTAGTCACGCTCCATATCATTGGAGAAATTTGCCTGAGCAAAACCCAACGCATTATGCAAAGCTCTTGTGGCAGCAAGCCTGACATCATTGTTAGTCTCAGTAGAGTTCATGCCCTGAACTACAGCAGTAAGCATTTTATTCACTTGATCTTGCTCTACAGCATCAGGGGATACTTCCTCGCATATGTACCCAAGAGTTTCAAGAGTTGCCTGTCTGGTATGAGCTGGAAGTTGATTATTATTTGACAATAGAGCTTCTATCAGTTCAGGCCACTGTTTGAGTGGCAACTCAATTCCGGCAAGCTTTGCAACAACTTGAGATGCAGTTGACCGAGCATCATGGGCAGGAGAAGAAAGGGTCTTTAACAAACAAGCTCTGATCTGGGCCTTCGCAGATGGGTCTAAGGACAACCATCTTTGTCCGAGCTCAAACTTCCTATGTTGTTCTTTCGCATCCAAAGCATTCTTGAGGATCAAGCCCGCTAGTTTACGACTCTCAACAGGCTTCTCATCATTGGACAATTCTCCAGCAAGAGACAGCAAGAAACTTGGAAGATTTTGTTCTTGAAACTGTCTGAGGCTATCTTCTGCATGCTTGCGTACATTCCCATCGACTGCTTGTGCATTTAAAAGAATTTGGGTAACTTCCATCGCCATTTGAATCTGAAATAAAAAATCCAATCAAATTATTATTGATACCAAAACAAATTGTAATCACATATTCACTAAGTAGAACTGAACTTCGTAAAGTTCTATAAATACATCTTATAAATCACGATTTAGGGGGAAGGCATATGCACTAACCAAGTAGCACTGAACACTATGGAATTCATTACATAAACCATTTTTGTTATGTAACAAAGAAAGGGCATTTAAGGCTAACGAAATTAATCTTGAATCAGCCAACAAATCATCTCGTCTACGATTCAACTGGCAATTCAAATCATACAGATACAAATATGAAACACATAGAGGTATCAGGACAACTCAGAGGAACAGAGGTTTAAGAGGGAGGGTATCAGGACATTGGGAACACAGAAACTCAGTGATACAAAATAATCCTAATAATCCAAAAAAGATCACAAAGTATCCCACAGCTTATTTATGAGAACTATTACCAAGTGACAGTAATATATAGAAAATAATAATTGATACCCAATTAACTTATGCATCCATTAATCACCTCTACTTACAACACCCCAGTAAAAATTTGAATCCATTCCATATTACAACAAAACTAGGGGAAAAAATCACTCACAACAATTAGAAAAAACAACCCCCTTCACTAATCCTCATAAAACCCTAGTTTCGCTAACAGAAAAATTAACACAACTAACAACTTATCAAGCATAACATTTCTCCTTGTTACCTATTCCGAAAATGCTTCCCAACTTAGCGGAAATGAAACTAGTAATAACAGTGTACAGTGCACACTGAGTACGGATAACTATCAAATTTAAAACCCTAGAAACAATCAGATATTCAAAATTGTCGGCTCCTTCACTTTCCCAAACATAATTTACATTGATCAGTCACAAAACAGTAAGAAAACCACTGATTCTAAGATAAAAAATTAACATAATAAGCAGAAAACAACTGCAAATCTCGGATCAGAAATTTCATATCTGAGCGAGAAAACTGGAATCAGAAAACACAAAAGTGCCAGTAAACATTACACAAAAGAGAAGGATCGAAATTCGAATTTACTAACCCCCTTCACTAATCCTCATAAAACCCTAGTTTCGCTAACCGAAACAAAAACACAGCCAACAACTTATCAGGCATATCATTTCTACCTGTTATCTATTCCGAAATCGCTTCCCAACTAAGCGGAATCGAAACTAATATTAGCAGCTTACAGTGCACACTGAGTACGGATAACTATCAAAACCCTAGAAGCAATCGGAAATTGAAAATTATCGACTCCTTTACATTTCCCAAACAAAATTTGAATTTCAAACACAAAACAGTTACAAAATTACTGATTCGAATACAAAAAATTAACAGATTAAGCAGAAAACTAATCCAAATCTCGGATCAAAGATATCAGATCAGAGCGAGAAAACTGGAATCGGAAAACGCAGAAGTGCCAGTAAATGTTACACAAAATGGAGGATCGAAATTCGAACTTACTCCGAGTTGGTGGGTGGACTCGGTGACAGAGCGAGCGAGTGATCAATCCGAGTCGAGCAGAAAGCGGAGACCGAGTTGACGGAAGAAGAAGAAGAAGCTGGAGAGCAGAAGCGGCGACTCTGAAAACCCTAGCAGAGTGTAGGAACAAAAGCAAATATGCCAATATTGTAAAAGCTGGGATTTGCCAAAAAACAACGATATCTTATTTTTATAGTTTCTCCAGGGTGTCCACGCGGGGTCCTCGGCGAGTGGGAGCGTGTGGTTTAAAGGGAAGAAGGGGATTGGGGCGGTTTGGTGGGCCCATAGGTTTTGGCGAGGATGGGCATGGGTTGGCGGTGGTTTGATTGGGCGTGGTTCCGTACGCTGTTGTAGGACGTGTGGGATTGGGTGTCATTGTATTATTTAGCACCGTTATTATTACAGTTGTTTATTTAATTTTGTATGGGTTTGATCTGCTGGAAGGCGCTAATCAGTGTTTGCTTTTTTATTTGTCTATATTTTTGTGTTTCGGTTTTCTTTTTTTTTTAAACTGTTCGGTGTTCTTTTGATTATTGTGATGCGAAATTGCGAAAGAAGATTTGTGTGCAAAAAATCTACTCTTTTTTTTTCGGTATACTAAAATTATTTTTCAAATGGAAGGTGGTTTGAAAAGAGTCCAAATCTTCTGCAAACAAAAAGGGTTGTGGCCTCTTCGTAATCTACTAAACTCGGAGGGTCTCGGAAGAGAAAGGGAAAAAAATTAGCTCTCCATGGCTGGTGTGTTGTCGGTGGTCTTATTGTCTATTGCGACTTTCTTGATTGTATTAGGTTCATTTTGGAATATAATATTTTAGGTGTTTATAGACCTCGTGCATTCTTGTAATTTTTTGAACTTTAGTCATGTTTCTCACTAAAAAAAAAAAAAAAGTTGTGACCTCTCTAATTTCGTGACATATGCCCATTACTTAACACAACTTAACAGTGCTAACTGTTCTGTTATCTCCTGATTTAAAAAAAAAGAAAAGAAATGTATATATATATATATATATATATATTAATCATGCGCATGGTTCTTCTTGTTTTAACGAATTGGGTTATTGCTTCAAATTTGATTTGTAAAGGTAAGCATTTTCCCTGCTTCCGTGAATTGCTTGAGGCCATTTGTAAGGAGACTAAAATATTTTGTGCTCTTTTGGTTGAAGCTTCCTTCTTTGGTCTTTTGGCAAAGCATTTTGTGTTGACGAGTCTTCATATTTTGCTAAGAATTTGATTTGTAAAGATATGGATGAGGACCAAGACCAGGAAATCATAGTTACAATCACAATCAGAGTGTGGCATTGAAGAATTCCAGGTGGAGTATAATTTTGTATCATTAAATTAGAGAGGTTACAACCCTTTTGGGTGCAAAAGATTTGGACTCGTTTGAAAATGTTATTTTAAAAATGGCAATTAAGAGTGATCACTTTTTAACATTTGATTTTGGTTATAGAAATGATCATTTTTAATAACGACAAAGACCAAATATCAAAAAGTGATCATTCTAGCTAATTGCCTTTTTAGAAAATACTTTCACTCATAAGTGTTTCTATTGTTTTAAACTTTATCCAAATGCTTCTTGAAAAAATCAAAGAAATCATTTTTAGTAAAAAGCCCGAAATATGATAGTCTTGCTAATTTATACATCAATTTAATCATGCATTTTGTGGTTGCAAAATTCCTTCGTCCTCATATTGACGAAATTGTACCTACAAAATAAAGAGACACATTTCGTTAAGACCAAATTACAAGCCCAGAAGGGGGTTTGGCCAATGAACATTTGATGCCTAAGTCAGTAAACTCTTTAGAGAGTGAGTGTTTTAGGGTAAAATTGCTTAGAATCAACTTACTTGAGAATTGACTTTAGAATGCGTATTTATAGGAAGCATGGCCGGCCACATGGGTGGGGAAGCCCACGCCACGTGTCGGCGTCCGATTGGCCAAGTTGTGTCATGTGATGGATAAGATTGTACTTTTGCAATGGCAATACGAGATAATATCTTTAAGATACTGGAATATATTAAAGATACCGAGGATAATCCTTAAAGATATTATTAAAGTTAATTAATAATATCATAAGAATTATCTTGGAGAATCTTGATTGATTGCGATTGTGCTTCCTTGATTAAATGAATCTGTCTTCAATTAGGAAAGCTTAAATGTAGGAATTAGTGATTAATTCCACCTTTAATTTCCTTGTCTTGCCTCATTGTCATGTGCAGTTGAGCTTGAAGTAATTGTAGTAAGCAGCTCAAGGCTTCTAGCTTGGTTAAACTGTTGGTGAAATTAATGTGGGTCTTGCCAATTAATGAGGGCATTCTTGTCAATAGTGATAAAAATCCATGTGCCAGCTCCATAATATTCAGGATTATTTTTTGCTCTACAAATGTCTGTTGTGCTGCTCGTGGAAAGTGTAGGAAATGTAGAAATTCCAAGTTGAGTAGAACTGCCAAGAATAAACTTCCTTGTCTGTATTGAATTATGAGTCTTGTCTTGTAGCATAAGTCTTATGGGATACTCTCGAAATCAGTGGTGACTGGGAACCTAACTCCTTGGTTGAGTTGCATGTCCTAGTAAAGTTCATTAAAGCTAAGTGAATTGCTCAATTCTTTGATTGCCTGAATCTGATTGTGAGTTGCTTTGATTTCAAATTACCAAATACATGATCTTCTTTCCTTGTGCAGATTTGAAGTTCAGCTCGATTCTAAAGACTTTCGACTGATATGAAGAAGATACACATCTCCTTGGATATTTTGGCTGAGTATCACAAATGGCGCTGGTTGCTCAACCTTTTTTCGCATGAAGAAAAGTGGACTGCCACCTAGAAAAGAGATTAGTAGATCAAAGTGGAAGCGTTTGCCTCGTCACCTGCTTGTGAACACCGATGGAGAAGAAGCCAAAAGTTTATTTTGCTGCTCGCAGGCATTTGACTGGTTATGGGAGAGTTGTCATTGAGTTGTCTCATTCTAAGGACAAGAAAGATGTTGCTGAGCATGTTAAGTTTGCTACTCCGAAAGAAGCTAAAACTATTGCCCAAAAGATTATTCAACGCAAGAATTCCATTATGCCCCTAGTGTTTGGGTTTGGAGACAAAATGAGGCGTTTTCCTATGGCTAAGTCTGGATCAGCTTATAAGAGACTTATTGCCATAAAAAGTGGGAAAATAAGTTTGTTGTCTAGGAAAGAAGATTCAGGTGCCCGTCAAAACCTGCTCATTCTGCAGTTGTTGCGCCTCTACTGCCTACCAAGGAGAATAAAGAAAGACTTAGATGACATGTCGAGTGTCAATGCAGATCTTGCTGAGGTGAAAAAGAAGTTTAAGAACTAAAAGTTGAGTCATGAAGGGGCTCTTGCTTAGACTCAAGCTGACTCCTATAAGCTAGGCTATGTTGATCTCCTTCAAGGAAGGTCGTCTGACTATGAGTTCTCTGAAAAAGACTTGAAGACTTTTTCCATCTCCTCAGAGGATCTGCTCGAATTTGATTTTTCAGCTGCTATAGATAAAGCTGTTGAGGATGAAGTTGCCAAGACTGAAGCTGCTGAAGATAAGATGGCAGAAGTACGAGCTGTTGAAGAGCCAGAAAACATCCAAGCTGCTAATGAGTAGTCCACTTTTAAGACTTATAAAATTTATTTTCCCTTTGTCTAGACTTTGATTTATCTTCATTTATGTAGCTTACGTTGGATTTTGATGGTTTTCGTGCCAATTTATCAATTCTCTTGGAAATAAATAAATTGCTTCCTTTGCTTTACTTCATCTTCGTCATTCAATTGCCTTGAATGTTATTGAAACTTTGCTTGCTTGAAGCGTGTTGCAAAACTTTAGTCATAGAAGTGCGAACTATTTGCATGGTTTTGATCAAAATAGACGTGTTTAGGCTATACGTTTTGACTTTCTAGGGTGTGAGCTACTGAGTTCATCGTGCGTTGTTGCCCGTGTGACATCCCACATCGACCAACCGAGAAAGAGTGATGTGTCTTATATGTACATGCCCACCTTCATTTAGCGCGAGGTCTTTTGGGAGCTCACTGTCTTCGGATTCCATCGGAACTTCGAAGTTAAGCGAGTTTGGGCTAGAGCAATCCCAGGATGGGTGACCCACTGGGAAGTTGCTCGTAAGTTCCCAGAAACAAAATTGTGAGGGTGTGGCCTAAAGCGAACAATATTGTGCTACGGCGGAGCCGGTCTGGGATGTGACATGTTACTGGTGCATCCATGCTGGTCGTTGACTTCATTACTTGAATGTAGTTCATCTTACTGTTATAAGAACATGTTTGTGCGACTTTAGCGAGGTTTCATGGGTAGTATACCTCGAGCTTATGAGATCTTGTACTCCACAAGGCCTTTGTGTGTGGCATGACGAAGTCTCATGTAGGTTGCTTGGAAGTTGTACTGCACTTATGATGTTCTTCACAATCCCCCGTGTCATGAAAATCATGCTTTGTAGAAAGCGACAGAGATTCATGAGCATATGCCCCGGAAGCCTTATTGCACTTATAGTATTAAGTCATTGATCGCTTGAGTTGCGTAGCCCATAATGCGCAACATGATAAGGTTCTGTGGGGACACGAAAAATCTCTAACTAGTCACAACAAATGTGTGCAGTTGCATGGGAATTCGCAAGCAACAATTCAGAGAATGTGTTGCACTTAGGCTTTTCTGGGTAAAGAAGCTCGGGTTTCTGCAGATTGGGTCAGTGGCCATAATCCTTTTAGTTTTTTTGTTTCAATTAATAAAGTATTATTCGTAGTTTAGTTTTTTATGTTTGTTGGTTGCGTCTCTGATTTTCAACTGAAATTTTATAATCGAAATCATTCAATTTCTTAATTTTTATTTGAATATCATTCTTACAAAAAATCATTCGAATTGGACATCGTTTATTCATCCACATGTACCAAATAAATGGACCGATCATCACTAATATGTTACTTTGTACCTACACTGTTGATTTATTTGATACATTTTAATAACTAAACGATGCCCAATTCGAATGATTTTTTATATGGTTATTCTTTAAATGAAGATTAAAAAAATAAATGGTTCCGATTATAAAAATTTTACTGTGAAGATACGTTATTTGCAAGTGGGGGAATTGGTTCATCCCCACGTGGAGTCTCTTGTCCAATAATGCATTGTCATGTGCAAGTTTTTCTCCACATGACAATATTTTATTGGATCAAGATGTCACGTGGCGGTGAACTCGTTCCATGTAAGTTGCTCTCCCAAGGGGGAATGCAAGTATTATTCTTATACACATGTAATTTCTTTTCATGTATCACACCCTGACACATAACATATTGTAAAAGAATAATGCTAGGTACACCAAATTTATGCACCAAAATGATGTGGCACTAATAAAATTTGTATTTTAATTCAAGTTGAAATTCGATTAATAATTGCATTTTTTAATATTTTTAATAAAAATTTAGGAGAAATTAGAATTCTCTGCATTTTAAAATATTTTTTAGATGAAACAATGGTTTGTTTTTAAGATTTGATTAAGGGGTTTTAACCAATAGATACGTCATCATTTTTATGTTTATTTAAATTTCATTTCATTATTGATTTCTTTGAAATTAAAATGTTAATTATCGAATTCTGAATATGTCCTTTTAGGTGGATATTTATTTTTACGTGACTTTTTTTTTGTAGAGAAACAGTTTCTGGTTTGTTAATAGTGTTTTCGAATTTCATCCCTCACGTTTGAAATTTGTGATCTCTCCCATGTTTGAATTTTGAATGGACCTATCCATTTTAATTAGTGGTTGTGTTCACAATTTTTCTTGTTCCATTTGAGATAATTATATGTATATATGATCGGATTTTCTGCTATTTGACTCTCTGTTTTGTGTTGTTTGAGGCTGGTGCGTTATGCAATTTTTTTATGAAGATTTCTTTACTGCTTCAGGCGTTGCTTTATGCTAGTACGCTGTGTGTTTTTTTAGCTTGTGGTTTGTACCATTTATTAACGTACTAGGCTTTATCTTTGAATTTGGGATTACTATTTTCTTTCATTATGTAAGCTCCTCCAGTATCTAATTGTTGGGACTGGCTACAGTGCTCGCAAGCATTGAATGCTCACACCAATCTCACTCTCCTTTCCCCCCTCTCTCCTCTCTCCTCCCTCATTTTAATGGTGAGATCGGTGTAAGCATTCAATGCTTGCGAGCATTGTAGCCTACTCCCTAATTGTTGCCAAAGGTGCATGCAGCATGTTTTTACCTGGAGCGATTGCTTCAGCATGTTTGTACACGGACAAAATTTATCATAAACTTCATTATATTGACTTATGGCTAGAGTATGGCTAGACTCCAGTGTTTTCTTCTTCATTACGTACCTAATGAATTGTATGTTCTAAATTAATATTATTTTTATGTACCAAATGATCATTACACGTCGAAATAATGTACCACTTAGTTAACAATCATTTTATGAACCAAATGACTGGTACGTTTCAAACATGCATTATATAACGTTTCATTAGTCGCGTAAGTACTATGAATAAAAATTTTACATACCAAACTTATGGTATGTTCTAATTTAATATTATTTTATGAATCAAACTATTATTATGTGTCAAAATAACATTAATTCTTACAATATCAAATACTAACAAAGAGATAAGTCCTCCATCTTCATTAACCAAAATGTACCAATAATCATTCCCATTTCAACTGCAATATAATTATTTAATTGGAAATGGAGCAAAATTTAAACAAAACTACTGAACAACAACAAACCAATCAGGAAAAAACAAAAATATACTTGAAAACAAATTAAAATTTTCCTTTGAACTTCAACGGTGGTACAAGAAAAAAATTCGATTGCTCGAAACGGAACAAGTAATGAAGCTACAACAAAAAATAATTAGGCTCGTTTAGCAAGTGATTTTAAATTACTGAAAGCGCTTTTAGAGAAAATGTTTTTGGAACTAATCCTTAGTAAAAATGCAAGTTAATCCTGGAAAAGCACTTAAAGTGCTTCATGCAAGAACATTTTCTTTAAAAGCGTTTTTAGTCAGTTAAAAACACTTACCAAACGAGCTCATTATTCAACTTCAAAAGATGGTCAAAACCAACACACCCAACTAATAAAACGAATAAAAGAAGCAATACCAGAAACTTCAATAGCAACGTTGACCGTGGTATGGTAAGAGGGTGTCTAAAACTTACTGTACATTCATCGATGGGAAGAATGTGCAGCTAAAAAAAAAAAAAAACTTCACAGGAGGATATTAACATGATTAATATCATGAAATTCAACTCCTTATCTTGAGCCGTTAGTATTCTGCTTGGATTCAAATTCAGAGACATCAATTAGCAAGAATCTAGGAACTCTCATTTTTTTTTAAAACTTTGGCGTGAAAAAACTGGACACCAAAATTCTACTTTGTTAAACATTGTGGCATGTCTAGTAATTTAGGTATAATAAATGGGCTAATTAAAATACATGTGTCACCAAAATTGTGGGAGAATGTTTAATCAAATTCTTAAAAGAAATGGATGTTTAGTCTAAGATGCTTAATGTAATATCCCATCAAAATTTTGTTATAAAATCATTTATGAGGGGATATTTTGGACATGTCCGTGTTATTTTGTACACGCGACTATGTAATTTTTACTATTTTGGTGGGTGCACAGTGCCCCTAAAACCAAAATATCTCTCTCTCATTTTTTTCTCACTCTCTCCCCGTCACAAACACACACACACACTCTCTCTCTCTCATCGACTGTGCACAGTGCACATCGATGGAAAATCGATGAACCGAGGCAATCCAAAGTTACCACCTTTTTTGTCTTGACGGCTTGAACTCAACGGTGCTAACTGTTTGTCCAAACTTCTAGCCGTTCAACAGAAAACGCACACGGAAGAACCGAACCTTCTCGACGATATTCTTGCCATTCCAGACCGAGGTGAGGTTTCTAACTACTACCATTGGATTGCTCTCATTGAGTAGATGAATTTTCATATGTTATTTGCTTGATTTGGTGGAGTTTTGACGTAAATCGAAGAGCTACAGTAGCCACGGTCGTTCGGGGAAAATAGATGCCATTTTCCTAACTTTTTCAGCCAAACCAAAGGTATACCGTCATTCTAATTATCTGTAGCTTTATTTTGACATAAAGAACGTGAAATTTGGTTGAGAAATGAAGAAGTTATGAATGTTTGAAAATTTCCCATAAACTAGCCATTTTCTGACGAGTTGCAGACGGCAACGGAGCTCCCGCGAACCCGAGGTAAGGAATAGAGAATATTCTTCTGAATATTCTATTGAAATATTTCATTAGATTTAATGGAGATACAGGAATCTTCCGTTAAATCAAACGGCGTCAATTAATGCTGTTAGTTTGACCCAGCGCTTGAGTCGCGCATGGGGCCGTGTGTGAGCCTCAAGTGGGCTGCGCGTAGGGGCGCGTGGGGCACTGTTTTCGACTTCCATTGACACGAGGCGACTTGTGATGACGCTTACTACCTTGTGGCAGTATGTGTGATAATTTTCAGAGTGTTTCAGACATTCGAATTGAGCAAACAAGGGATAAGTGTCGTTTATTAGTTTAATTAGTAACCTTTATGAGTTTAATCATTATTGTAGTGATATCTCATATAGGTGAGACTTATCCAGAGGACTACCGGGGCTACTCAGGACATGGAGGCTACAATCCGGCTACTTACAGGTGAGTGAGTGGGTATTTGTTTTGATAAAAATATATTTATGTATAGTTTTCACAGCTTTCTTTAAATTGTTAGCATGACTTATATAACATGTGATTGTTGGAGGTAGAACATCGTTATGACTCGCGTAATTATAGTACTCAGCATATTCTTTTATATCTAACCTGTCCTCGTAGCTTATCTACTTGGACTTGTGTGCTTACATATAGGTAAGTATTCTGTTTTGTTTTCAAGCAGTCCAGTATGATTTTACCACTAATTTTCGAGGAGTACCTATATTACTATTTTTATTGTATTTTTTAGGATCATACCGGGGAGTATGGCGTATTTTCAGAAACTATACATGTTTTCTAGCGAGGGGATAATATGCACTTGAAAACAAAGGTTTTATCAAACTTTACTTTTTGACCCACGCACCTTTTATGTTTTGCACCCCTCCGGGACTTAGTGGCAGGATTGAGTACCAGTGAGATGAGGTATTCTTCGGCTAGTTGGTGGTCTAACAGCTTCTCCGGACTAAGTAGGATTCATTCCTACCTTTAGTTTAATTTCTGTATATCCATCCTCACGAGGGTGTGAATATTTATATTCTCTACACTATTTACTATGCTCTGACTTTTATGCACCTGTAATAATGAGTTTTACCCATCACCACACACTTTACCTCCGCTTCCAACTCTAAATTTATTCACTTTTCTCAGTCATTTGCATAATTGGCTTTTGTCACTTAACACGTGTCGGCCAGCGCTTCTCAACACCTGGCGTGTTAGGATAAGATGTGTCACTTAAAAACGAGGCGGCTATATCAAAAAACCCCAAAAAATTATATGGTGTAAAATGTGCCACATTATTTGGTGTACAAATTTAGGGCCAGTTTGGGATTGTTGTGTTTTAAAAAAAAAACTGCTTATAAAAGCAACTTTTAAAAGCAACATCCATGCTGCTTTTTAAAGTTGATGTTTTAATGCCATAACTTTTAAAATAAGCAGTATATTTTATTTTTACCAAACACTTTTTATCTGCTTAACTTTAAAGTGAAGCAGTTTTTAGTGAAAAAAAAGCAATACCAAACGGGGCCTTAGTGTATGTAGCATACCCATTCTAGAATACATCTACAATAATTTTCAAATATGAAATATATAAAACCAAAATTAATAATGCCATAAATAAATACAAAATTGGGAAGTTGGAGTGATATGATTTAAAAAATGTCATTTCTTTTTATTTCTCATATTTTCACACATAGATTATTCTAGAATACTACAATATATAGAATACAATTAACATTCATTAAATCTGTATAAAATCAAAATTGATGATGGGTACCAAAAAAAATCAAAATTGGGAAGTTGGTGTGATATTATAAAATAAAATTTGGTAATTAACATATATGGAATAAATAAAATTAAAATTGAAATTTTACTAAAAGAGATTTGGAAGTTGGTGTAAATATAAGGTCTATTTGTGAAAATTTTGATGATCAAAGTTTTTAGTTTTTAAATAGTTATCGTGTTGGATGAATATTACTTGCAATTCATGTAGTAATATCTAACGCCCAATGTGTGCATGAGCAATTTGTGGAGAGATTTTTGAGTCTTTCTAGAACATGGATTAGTATATCACGTGTTATAATACAACTAGAGGAGAGTTTCTTTTACAAGTGTCCCTCTACTTGTATCACGACACGTGATGTATTACCCCATGTTCTAGGTACACTGAAAATTTTCTCTAATCTATTATGCAACTCAAGTAAAAATTTAACACACAAGTCGTTCATGTACATGCAACATGCCAATTATACCTATGCTCACTCTATATACAATTTATTTCATAATCGCTCTGAGCGAACAAATATATTGAGGACTTGACCTCTAAAAATGCACATTTACATTTTTTTTTATAGAAAAATAAAACTTTTTCATACTTCTAAAAATGCATCATTTTTTTTTCCTCTCATGAAAAGACCAAAACCCCTAGACGTATGTATTTTGCCAATATATTTTCAAGAGAGACTATAATCAACCATTGTACGAAATTCAATTATACTCATATCACATTAAACTAGCTATATAATTTATTTTTAAACATCAAATTCTTCAATGATTTCAAGATTCTCAATCTTTCTTTTTCACATATTGTTACTGTATCTATATTTGTTCCAATTTTTATCTACACATGAAAAATAAAAATTCACATGCAAAGTATGTGTGAAAGTTTCGAGTATCATTAATGATAACATCGACCCTTCAACTTTTTAACAAAGTGACTCGTCCAACTAAACGTAAATCCTAATTTTACTGAGTAAATGAATCAGCCCTAAAAGCTTATTGGTCCCATTATCGCAAAATAACATTTAAATTTAATGCACAAGGTCTACTATAGTGTAAGAAAACATATTCCAAACATGAGATTAAATATAACTAAGTTCTCTAAAAAGACCCTAGAACTATTTGAAGATGAAAAAACAATACCGTTTGAAACAAATTTATTCTTATGGACTTTAGACGGTGCGTTTCGCTTAGCCAAAAGCAATACTTGTTTCTTAAGCGACAAGCACTCCTCTCATCTTCACCATACACGTAAACCCTGTCACGAGATCCAACGGACCAGACGATCCCACATGAGAGTCGAATATGATTGGCCAAGCTCCGAGGGCTCGCAATCTGATTGGTCCACTTCATCAGTAATGACATGGTTCCACGAATTGCCATCGTCCGATAACGGACACTGAGTCACAGATGCGGACAGCATACGTTTACCCCCTCTATAAAAGCTCGAGTCCCACGCGCGGTTTAACACTCAGAAACAGAAGCCAGAAACACCAAGGACTCCTCCAAAATCCCCCGAGAGGCGAAGAAGCCATCACTCTTTGCACTTCGATCTCCGACGCAGAGAGAAAACGCAGAGAGCTTTCGTAGTTGCGCAGACGCCATGGCTGGCTCCTGGAGAGCTCGCGGATCTCTGATCGTGCTCGCGATCGTCACATTCGGTGAGTGTTTCTGAGTGCTGGATCTGGTTTTTTGTATTTTGTTTGAGAATTTGTTGATTTTTGTTTTTGATCGGGAAAATGCGGTGGATCTGACTGTGGTTTGATGTTCTTGAGATCGGAGACGATGAGATTTATGGATCGAGCTTGATTTTTTTTGTGGATTTTTGTTAATGGATGCTGAATTTTGGTGTGTGTTTGAACTAATGGATGATAGTTTTATGCATGATTACGTTGAAGTGCCGGGGTAGATCTAGCTGGATTGAAAAAAGTTATAAAATTGTGTATTGTTGATTGAATTGTATGACGATTGAGATCTGGAAGTGATTAGATTGATATATATGGCTGTGTAAATATGTCATTTGTGTATGTGTTTGTTTGAAATTTATTTACTTGATTTCGTTTACATCAGGTGAAATCGAAATGGAAGATGAGAAGAATTACAATGTTTAGTAGTTTTATCAAATATTAGGGTTTAGTAACTGATAATTTGATGAATTTTGTTAAGAAATGGAAGTTTCCAAACGTTGAGGAGATTTAGATCTCGCAACCGTTGTGGTACCATTTCTTATGGCAATGTCATAATAATTTTTGGTTATATTGCTAAGAAAGTATGCTTTATAAATGATATGATAATAATCACTGCACAGCTTGCTGCTAGTTTCTGTTAATTGTTGTGTCATTTGCTAGTTGCGCAATGCGTGACGTGCCAATGCCTTATTTGATAGGAAATTATTTTGTATGGTAATTGAACATTGTCACGTGATATAACCAATCCACGTGTTATAATATTGGTGTAGCGGGTTTATACATTAGGTTTTGTGGTATTAGTAACCTATTTACGTGTGTGGATTGATTATACCACGTGATGTGTTACTACACAATAATTTCTTGTTTGAAAGCGATATGTGTTTATCATTTACCATATGTGCTTTTTATCTTTACTAACACGGAAAGAGCTGCATCACAGGTTGCCTTTTTGCTATTTCCATCGCTAAAGAAGAAGCGACCAAGTTAGGAACAGTCATTGGAATTGATCTTGGAACCACTTATTCCTGTGTTGGTGTTTACAAGAATGGTCATGTGGAAATTATAGCCAATGACCAGGGTAACCGTATCACCCCGTCATGGGTGGCTTTCTCTGACAGTGAGAGACTGATTGGTGAGGCTGCTAAGAACCAGGCAGCTGTGAACCCTGAAAGGACCGTCTTTGATGTCAAGAGACTTATCGGAAGAAAGTATGTGTTTTTCTTTGTATGTTGATGATTTAAAATCATTCGAGCTGGCTGGAAGTTAATACTTACTGGTGCTTATTCTTTGGCAGGTTTGAGGACAAAGAGGTTCAGAAGGACATGAAGCTTGTTCCTTACAAGATTGTTAACAGAGATGGAAAGCCTTATATCCAAGTGAGGATCAAGGATGGTGAGACCAAGGTTTTCAGCCCCGAAGAGGTCAGCGCCATGATCTTGACTAAGATGAAAGAAACAGCTGAAGCATTCCTTGGGAAGAAAATCAAGGATGCCGTGGTTACTGTTCCTGGTGAGTAAAGCATATATTAACCTAATATCCTTTCAAGTATATATGATTGTATTGGTCATCTCTGACATTGTTTTCCTTTTCAATATGCAGCATACTTCAATGATGCCCAGAGACAGGCAACCAAGGATGCCGGTGTGATTGCTGGGCTGAATGTTGCTAGGATTATCAATGAACCAACCGCAGCCGCCATCGCATATGGTTTGGACAAGAAGGGTGGCGAAAAGAACATCCTTGTTTTTGACCTTGGTGGTGGAACTTTTGATGTCAGTATTTTGACAATTGATAATGGTGTCTTTGAGGTTCTTTCCACAAATGGAGACACTCATTTGGGAGGTGAGAAATCTTTCTCTAGTTTAACTACTTGCTCATACATTATCAGTGTGGTCTGTTGCTGACGTCTCTGTGCTTTTCTGCAGGTGAGGACTTTGACCAGAGGATCATGGAGTACTTCATCAAGTTGATTAAGAAGAAGCACGGAAAGGACATCAGCAAGGACAACAGAGCCCTTGGAAAACTCAGGAGGGAAGCCGAGCGTGCCAAGAGAGCACTCAGTAGCCAGCACCAGGTCCGTGTGGAGATTGAATCCCTTTTCGATGGAGTGGACTTCTCTGAACCCCTCACCAGAGCTAGATTCGAAGAGTTGAACAACGACTTGTTCAGAAAGACCATGGGACCTGTGAAGAAGGCTATGGACGATGCTGGCTTGGAGAAGCGCCAGATCGACGAGATTGTGCTTGTTGGTGGAAGTACCAGGATTCCCAAGGTCCAACAGCTTCTTAAGGACTACTTCGATGGCAAGGAGCCAAACAAGGGTGTGAACCCTGATGAGGCTGTTGCTTATGGTGCCGCTGTACAAGGAAGCATCTTGAGTGGAGAGGGTGGCGAAGAAACCAAAGGTAATACTCGTTTCTCTTCTTACACAGATAATTTTAATATATAATTTTAATATGTTTGATAAATCGGTCATTAGATGAACTGCTGTAGCAACTACTGACAAATGTTTTCTATGGTGTTCAGATATCCTTCTCCTTGACGTCGCACCTCTCACCCTCGGTATTGAAACTGTTGGAGGAGTGATGACCAAGCTTATCCCAAGAAACACCGTGATCCCAACCAAGAAATCCCAGGTTTTCACCACTTACCAGGATCAGCAGACAACTGTCTCCATTCAGGTATTGTTCTTTGTCAATTTGATGTTGATAAAATGCTTAGTTTAGTGTGCTCATACAAACGCATACCGGTTTCTTATTGGATTCTATCCTGCTTTGATCTCAGGTCTTTGAGGGTGAAAGGAGTCTCACAAAGGATTGCAGGAACCTTGGTAAATTTGATCTTACCGGAATTCCTCCAGCTCCAAGGTCTGTATATGCTGGCATTTAATCTTCCCTTATGATTTGCCTTGCCACCCGTTTGTTTCCAATTCTAACAGTATTTCATTCCTCTCTTGCGAACAGGGGAACTCCTCAAATCGAAGTCACATTCGAAGTGGATGCTAACGGTATCCTGAACGTCAGGGCAGAAGACAAGGGCACCGGTAAATCCGAGAAGATCACCATCACAAACGACAAGGGTCGTCTCAGCCAGGAGGAGATTGAGCGCATGGTTAAGGAGGCAGAAGAGTTTGCCGAGGAAGACAAGAAGGTGAAGGAGAGGATCGATGCCCGCAACAGCCTGGAGACCTATGTCTACAACATGAAGAACCAGATCAACGACAAAGACAAGCTTGCTGACAAGCTTGAGTCCGATGAGAAGGAGAAGATTGAGACCGCCACAAAGGAAGCCCTCGAATGGTTGGATGACAACCAGACCGCCGAGAAGGAAGACTACGAGGAGAAGCTCAAGGAGGTTGAAGCCGTGTGCAACCCCATCATCTCAGCCGTATACCAGAGGTCAGGAGGTGCCCCAGGTGGTGCCGGAGCCTCGGAGGAGGACGATGAGTCACATGACGAGCTTTAAAAAAGTAGTTTTATTTTATTTTCATCGACCACAGTTGGAAGCAGTGAGGGGAGAGAGAGAGAGGGGTTATAGGTTTAGGGGAAGGAGACTTTTACTGTAATTTTTCCGATGGGGATAGAAGAAGCCGAGTGGACGAATTTCGACTCCTCCTCGGCTTATCTTGTTTTTGAAGTGGAGATACATTATCTTTTTGTTAGAACATGTAATTTCTTTTTTCTTTTTTTTTTTAAATTTTATAAAAAAACAGAGTTTCTAAATTTGATCGTGGGTCATTATATTAGGGCATAAAAATATGCATGCATAATTTGGCAAAGTGTTTCAAACCCAACAAATACAAGCTTGACCTAACCTCAGTATGTATGCCGCTATGGCCATATTTCGAACTCCAGACAAGTACTACAGTAGAAAGTTAAACCCTTCAAACTTTCACTAAAAAGCTTAAACACATTTTTTAAACACATGACTTTGAGTTATGAGTTATTTGACCGTACACGTGACGTTGAATTATTTGACCGGTATTGTACCTGATGTAGCTTTCTCCAAGTAGGAGTGACGAGTCACGAATGAAAAATCTATGCCGGTTTTGATATTTTTGGCACTAGGAAGGTGACGTCAAGTATAGAGCTTTTAACCACCAAGTAACGAGGAAGGAAATATCCGTACCTACTCATGAAGGTCAAGTATAGAGATTAATGTTTTTAAAAGCTTCAATTACTAGGAAGGAAAGACTCTTAATTGTGACGTCGAGGATGGAGATAAATGTTTTTAATTATTTAGTTAGATAAATATTTTTAACTATTTAAGTTACAAGGCATTTGCATGCTTAATTATAATATATATTTTGATTTTTGTAGATTTAAACTCTCTACTAATGTAAGAAAAATTACCAACTTGACCCTTAGCACGAACCACTCTTTCTCTTATATACGCATAGTGATTTGATATATGACAGTGGGCGCAAACGGGAGTCCTGTGCCACCACTATCTATGCCCGGGCACTCCCGGCACGGAACAATCTACTCCCGTGCCACCACTACCTATCCCCGGGCACTCCCAACACGGTACAGATTGTTCGTGGCGGACCTTATTTTTTTCTTTTAAAAAATAATAATGCATGTGCAATAATTTCCATCATTTGCAAAATTAGCAATTCTAACCATCACGAATTTGAGCAATTCTAACCACCATGAATTTTATTAGATTCAATGAAATAATGTACAGAAACCTTGCACGAGCAGCGAAGGTTTCATACAGAGTATAACAAATAAAATATATATAGCTTATCATTTTTTTTTCTATTTCTTTTTAGTTGAAAGAAAAGGAAGAAGAAAAAGAAAATAAACCCTAGAGTCCAACATGTGGATTGCCTGAGCCTGCTGCTACAACTCCCAGGCCACTCCCACCGTGTGAAGCATCAACCAACTTGTCTTGGCCACTGGAATCTCCCAAAAGAACCCTGTCACCGTCTAACTCATGTACGAGAGCGTCAATCTTCCGGAACTGATATGGCCATCTCGCATTGTATAGAAATTGGCGAAGGTCAAACCGGTTATCCTCTGGCGAATAACTCTGCATGAAATTAAAATAAAATGAGGTATTCCGTTAGAAGTTTCACAATACAGACGACATTTTAGACTGAACTTAGTTTTTGTAAGGTCATCGTATTTCATACCTCAGCGTGATAGGAAGGTGTTAATACGGTCATTTTGTGTCGATTGATGGAGTAGTACTTGAAAAAGTGCTTCACTTTCTCAGCCACCTCTTGTGGAGTCAATTTTGCTCCCCATCTGTAGCAGAGATTCTGTAACAAGGAAATCGAATTATAAGATGAAGGTCCTTGTTAGAGAACAGCAAAAGATTTCACTAATTTATAGAATTGACAATGCAACAAGTAAACGTGTCCTCTGAGAATTCCATGTAAGAAAAAAACTATTTGACCACGGAAATGGGCACAGACCAGCCCATACTACTTAAGCGGTCTCCATAAAGCATTAGACTAACCTTGAACATGGATACGGGACCACAGCGAAAAATTTTGCGCATCCTTCCATACACCGAGAGTTCCTCATATGTCATTCCCATGTCTACTTCATCCAGCTGTTTTGCACAGAACACATTATTAGATTCACCTATCTCATATGGATAGGACAGGTGTCAGGACTCAGGAGCAGAAAACATTTTCCGCAGGTACTCCCCTATTATATTTGACATGTTTCCAGGAGCAAAGAGGAAAAATTACTGATATTGCAATTGGATAGGTAAAGACGAGCTATTACCTGACTATAATTGGAACGTATAGGTTCCAGTTCAGCAGTAGGTGGAGCTGCTTCAATATCTGCCAAGGACGCATAACTAAGATGCGTGGCAGCCCATCGCAAAAATGCTCGAAGGTCCTGCTTACTAATGCTTCCGATAGGATTTATATCTGCTGCGCTGCAGTCATACTGTGCAGGAAAAACAAGAGTACTCAGATATAAACTAGTAGGCAGATCAAGATTATTAAGATACGACAAACTGCCCACAAGAAATAGAATTTATTAACATACACCACAAGAAAAAAATTATACAATACCTTGGTGAGATAACCACGCAATGCTTCATCCACATTGGAGCTACCCAAAACAAGATAAAACCCAGGTTTATTATGAACCCAAGGTAGGAGTGACGCAAACATAAAAGCCAGCACCATCCTTATTCGAGCTTGAATGTTTTGCAAACCTAAGTTCTCAATGTTAGATCCGCCATCTACCTATTAAAATAAACCGAGGTTGAAGAATCAATTTCAAGCACAATTATTTACAGTTTTTAATGCAATTATGGTCAAATCCCAATTACCCTTATATAGACATGCATACATAACAAATGACGGAGGAATTTGAAGCCAGACAATTTTTACCTTGTATTTTGGTCGTTTTCCTGTTACTGTTTGAAATAACGACAGAAGTGCGGAAACAACACCATCTATGGGAACGTCAAGATGCCATGAGCCAATTTCATCTGCTAGAACTTTCGCCCGTGACTTTGTTGCTTCAGAGCTGCAAGGAACAAACTACTTTAGTATTACGAGCACATATCTGCAAGATGTTGGGATATTGAGAAATCTACTGCAAGTCTGCAACGGAAACTTCACTAATTTGTAAATAATTGGTTCTCAGGTGTTACCAAAATCCAAAGAAAGAAAAAAGGACAATGCCTTCCCCAATTTATTGTATTTCATTTTCATATGAACTGATGACATTCGATATGCAATAGAAACCACAAAACATTAAATGTTAATCTTGTTGTAGCATCCAAGAGAAGATTTTGATGCTCCTACCTGTAAAACAGTTAATGCACTGGAATTTGCAACATAAGGAAATTAGACGCACACAGAATAGCACATGGCTCACACAAGGAAATAGTATTTGTGTAAACTGAACCCACCTGTTTTCAGATCCCATGAAAACAGTATAAAATATGCGTTTTGCAAATTCTTTGCTGTCAGTAGGATACTGTCCATCCTTATAGTGTCCAATCCGTATTGCGTCAGCTTTGACTTGTTCATCCCCGTTTGCAATTTCTGCATATAAGTGCATCAGAAATGATTGATACACAATCAGAGGACAATAATTTCCCACTAGGATAAGAGAGATGGCTTTTCCGCCTCTACTGCACCCAGACTACTAGTATAAGTTCAAAGGAGAGACTGCCTGATACCTTTACGTTCATCCGAACCTAAGATACTGGTTTTTTGACTAAGTTGTGAGCTAAGACTGCTCAAATTTAGCTGAAAATATTATGATTCAAAATGTCGCATATGTGATTTGTACGACAATAGTATTTTCAAGGCAAAGGGTGCATGTAATGTTCATCATTATGCCTGTAAGAAATAATTACAGATCCCATCCATCCATCCAGTGAGTAGTCCTTCTACATTAAGTGCAGCGTGTAGCCCAAAAGTCAATGGCCAAAAAAATGAAATTATTGTACACAAATATAGGAGTAAAAAAACTTACCTTTTACTACAAGCTGGCACATGCAGCCGACTATAGCAGCTACAGAGGAGCTATCTGCTCCACCAGAAAGGGGAAGCAGAAACCCAGAAGCTCCACTTCTTCTTAAATAGTCCCATAACCAGCAACCAGGACCAAAGGCTATTTCCTCCTCAGGAGGGTGATACTTAATCTGCAAATCATAAATTATATTCAATTATACTAATTAAAACCACATTTAATAAATGCTGACGGAAAAAGACATCTTATCTACATAACTGGAATTTCCAGGTGAATTAATTAAACTGTGCTACAATACATAAATCATGTTAAAATTTTTGTTATACTGTAAGATAAGGTCTGAAGTACACAAAGATGCAAACAATAAATATTTTTAGGCAATATCTTGATAAGCCAAGACGGGGAAACCAAAGAATTTTCTTCAATGATTTAATAAATCACTACCCCAACTACTTGAGATAGCCATTGCTAGAACGGGAACTAACCTTCAGTGGACTAGAAAGACACATTTTTAGATTAAAAGACTGACAAAGGTTGTATCGTGCTTCCACGAAAGGAACCCTGCTTTTGCAGCTTGCTTGCTCTTGGAAGCTACTTATAGATCCTCTAAGACTAGCAACCTGACATTATGGAAAAAGAAAGAGACAAGTAAGATATAGTCATTGTACGAAATTCCAGGGACCTGTATTAGTGGAAGAAATCTAAATTCAAGGAAATGAGTAACCAAGTATTCGTTATTTGGTGGTCTAAAAGATACCGCAATTTAATGTAGCTTTTAAATGAAAGATTCAGACACAAACACACTCTCGCACATACAAGCTGTGAAAAGAATCGCATACCGCTTCTAGATCAATTTGGGCAATCACAACCTCAACATCCTTCAAAGAAAATTGTGAGCCTTGAGCAACTAGATCTCCATTTACGATGACAGTAGCACATCCATCTGCCACAAATTAACCATAGTTCAACAACCAGACAGATTATTCGTTTACAAGTTTTGTCCTTGAGCACATACAGCGGTGATACTTACATATACTAAGCAAAAATGGATAGCCGCGCTGAAGTAAAATAAAAATATCCATCAATTAATGTATTCTCACGTACCATAGTAAAGGCGACCACCATCACACCCCTGGTGATTGCTGTACATGTACACCCCTCCACGAGTGTGAGTAGCACCTATAAAAGCACGAAGACGAATATCAAGCTTTCTAAGTTGGTGATGACTTCCACTTGCATTCATAAAAACTTCAACCCCATTCAATGCAAGCTCGGCATGAGGAGGAATAGGAGTAAAAAGTTCTTCACAAACTTCAGCCGCAACAGCTCTAATAAGGGAACAATGCTTAAGATTTAGAATTTCAACAAACATCAGATTTGGGACTGAAAGAGAATACTATGCTGAAATAAGATCACAACTCCTGCAACACTTAAGCTGGCTTGGAGCCATCTGAATTGGAGCACATTTTAGATAATGCAGTGATAGGATGGATCAACCACCACTTTTTGTGCACAAAACACACCATAGAAAATGTTACGAACTTATGAATTGTGATGACATTAATATTAAAATATGGGCAACTGCAAAGTCCCAAAAGAACTTAATAATCACGAATTTTGTAATCTACTCAACACGTCTTATGAAATATCATAAAGGCGATTTTCAAGGGAGTCACAGCACTCATTCTTTATATCTAACAGTTACAAAGCTGAGGCTGGGAAAATTTCTAATAAGTTATTCTCACCTAACCAATCCTAGGTTTTATTATAATTACTACAAAAGCAACAGATTGTACACAAAGTCATAACAGCCAACAGAAAATGGAGCAAGTAACATTGGCACTTACGTGTCCAAAAACTGAATGTATCCATAACCAAAAGGCACGGATTCCTGCGACAAGGCCTCAGAAATTTCATTTGGCAGCTGAAAGTCCACAAGTTGGTCTCTTTGTTTCCATGCCGTAAACCACCGAAGTTCCCTGTAATTTCCGTCATTCGCAAGCCACATTTTCGGGCGTATCATGATAATCTTTCTGTTCATACAAAGTATCTGACAGTTGTAACGCTCCGACCCTTTGATCACAGGCATACCAAAGCTGCACAATATTCCATCAGTCCAATCCCCAACTAGAAGCTCTTTCAAGCATTCCCATCTGCAAAAATCACAGTTCTTAATCACCACTAAAAAGATTAACATTAACAATAACTCAAAGTTAAAATCTTCACTGTAAATTTATCTTTAAACAAACTTTTACCACTTGATAACACCAAAAATTATATCTTTTCCATTATTTTAACTTAATCATTATGCAAAATGCAAAACCCAATATCTAATTTAGTTAATTAAACTAAGTACGGCCTAATCTTATTCTAATTTATCACTTTTTCCTTCAAAAACTGAGATTTAACCGATGATTTGAAACGTAGAGAGTGAGAACTTACGCATGATTAACAGTGTCGAGTTCGAGGAAATGGTCTTCGCAGCCATAGCCAGTAATCTCAAGCTCCGGACCGAGCCGAATCACGGCGCCGGCCTCCTTAGCCCGAGCTATGGACTCCTTGATGTTCTTCACATTGCAGTCGAAGTCCATTGCCCATTGGTTCAAATTACAGGTTGCGACCTTCAGCAGCCTCATCTCGAACACCTTCAATTTCCGGCGAATTGAATTCTAGTGTTTTCTGAATCGATTTATAGGATGAGAGAATCAGAGATAGCTTGGATAGTAAGCTTCGGCGATGTGAGCAGGGGAGCAAAGACGGAGAATTCGTGGCCTTGTGTTTCCTGGATCCTTGGACGGGTCAACCCGGTCTAGTTATTCCGGTCTTGACACGTTTGAAATTTCGGGTCAAAGCTGATGTGGAACCGTGAAGCGCACGCGTGTCAAATTTCTGTTGCAATTTCATAAAAAAAAACCTGTTTTGCAAAGACTTTAGTTAATTTAAATTAATAATTTTAAACCCAAAAATCAAGGGACTTACATGGATTTATAACGAGCTGATGTGTAATTTATATGTGTACTATATTAATAAGAAAGACTCATCAATTTATTATATAATTAGACTACCAAATTGACCAGTGCAGTACAAAAAAAATTAAGACCTCTTTTTAAAACGCACCTTAAACTTAAAAAATGTAAGATATAATTAACTCTAAATTATTTTACAAGTCAATATTCTTCAAACTATTCTAATTTCTAAGACACATGAAAAGAATCGAGCTCGAGCGTAACAGAATCAGTCCTAAATTATTTATGCTCACTAAATTGAATAATTAAAAAAACAATTGACAAGAAACAAATAGAGTGCAAAAGTAGAAAATAATGAGTGTGTAATTCATTTCTCAAGATATAAAAATCAAATTTTGAAATAGTGATTCTTTGTACATTCAAATTTTGTCTCTAGACACTCATCAATTTTAATTAAATTAAAAAAAAACTCTTGTACCCATATATAAAATTACCACAAAGGGCTTAGTGATTTCTTAAGGAAAATAATTATTTTCTTTGGACATCTATAGAATTTTAAAACAAACAACGTGGTAATCAAGTGACTTATGGAATTCATGATTATTGAATTTCACAGTAAAATTGAAGAGAAAGCCTTCATAATTAATATAAAGAAAATGATGTGTCCAAAGAAAATAAAAAATGGGTGTCTAGAGAAAAATAAACTCATCAAAAGTAAAAGAAAAGTATTCTCGGAAGTTTAATAAATTATTTTGAGTGTCAAAAAAATATGTAAAAGTAAATTAGGTGTAAAAAAAAACAAAATTGTCCAAAGATGAAATTTGGGTGTACATAGAATCACTCATTTTGAAAATAGAGATGAACGATACAACAAGACCCAACGTTCCAAATGGATCAATCCAATCTATCCCGGAGCCCTTCATCCCCAAGCCCGAAAATATTGGGCCGAACCCGCCAATTTTACATGCCTATTCTCCGCCAGAACGCCGTCGTATCAAGCACCCTGACCCTCCTTTCTCCTCTCTGCAAAGATAGTAAAGGCTAGCCGAGCTTCTCCATCGCTTTTCTTCAATCTCCCAAAACCCTCGCGCAGTGAACCAACGGATTTTTGTTCTCCTGGATTTGAATTCGGGTTCGGAGCAATGACGGTGGCGAGCTCAGTGGTCCACGAGGTGCTGGGCCGGCGGGCCGAGGACGTCGACGAGCCAATAATCGAGTACATCGTCAACGTCCTGGCCGACGAGGACTTCGACTTCGGAGACGACGGTGAAGGGGCCTTTGACGCTCTCGGCGAGCTCCTCGTCGGCGCTGGCTGCGTTAGCGACTTCGCTGAGTGTCGCTCGGTGAGTTTTTATTCTTTAATTTGATTTGGTCTGTTTGGCTGCGCAGAAAATGCTAGAAAGTGTAAAGGAAAGTAAAACTGGTAGCTGTAAAACGTTTATTTTGAATCTGTTTGATCGTAAAAGAACGAGTTTTTTTTTGGAATTGTTGGGTTTATGTTGTTAGCTAAGTGAAAAGATTTATGATTAGGCTGCTTGTGGAAATTAACAATGCTAGTTGTGTTGATTCCCGAATACGTGGTTTTTCACAAGTTTGATTTTTGTATTGTTCTTGAAATTTGTGGAGGTTTGATGTAGGTTTGTAGTATGATATTCGAAAAGTTTGCGTTTCCGTTTAATTTGATTTGGTCCATTTGGCCGCTCAGAAAATGCTAGAAATGGAAGTTTTTAAAACTGGTTTTTTTGTTTGTAGATTACTGGATTATTTGCTACGCTGAGCTTTAAAGAGTTTGTTTTGAATCTGGTGGATCATAAAAAATGAGTTTATAATGGAATTGTAGGCATTTTGTTCTTAGCTAAGTGAAAATTTATGATTAGGCATTGTGGACATGAGGCTTGCTTGTGGAAATGCTAGTTGTATTGGTTCTTGGAAACGTTGTTTTGCAATCTTGAGTTTTGTATTGTTCTTGACATTTGTGGAGGTTGATGTAGGTTTGTAGTATAATATCAGAGAAGTTTGGGAAACATGGGTTGGTTAAAGCTAAACCGACTGTGCGGAGCCTATCAGCACCAGTAAGAATGGACGATGGGATGGATGAGAAGGTAGCTCCAAAGAAAAAGGTTGAGGTGATTGATGGCCCTGTGTTAACTGAACGTGACCGAGCTAAGATAGAAAGGAAAAAGAGGAAGGATGATCGCCAAAGAGAGGTAATGTTTCTGTGTGAGATATGATTTTGTCAATGAAATTGGTAGAATTTTAGTATGTGAGTTGTACTATTATATCCTAATGTTTAGGTGAGTTTTTTTTTTTGTGACATTGAGGAGCAAGGTTATTGGTCCTTGTTGAGTTTGTATATGCTTAGATTGAGGTCATATCCGAGCCATAGATTAAAAAATGGCTGATTTTTCCGATATTTCGGCAGAAATTTCGGAAAAAATCAGGTCACCGACAAATGATATGGGTGTCAAGGTATATCTGCCCTGTCTATCCGTGAAATCTCGGCGAAATTTCGGGAATTTCGGTGTTTTTGGTTTAATATCGAAGAATCGGTTCAATATCTTCAAAATTTTGGAGATTTGATGGAAAGATTGGCTGAGTTTCGGTGGAATTTCGAACCTATTTCGGTGGAATTTCGATTCCTTTTGCAGATGAAACTGGAGAAGAGGTAGGGTCGGTGGGTCAAGTTTTGTTCAATATTTGATCAGAGAACTGGCTCTGGCCTTACTGGGACTCGGTGCTGTTGAGGCCATGAGTGACAAAGGCAAGACGCAGCTCAATTTTTCAGAGGGAGAGCGAGGAAGAAGAAGGCCCACTGCACTGATTCTTTGAAAGATTGGTTTAGTTTTTTCTAATTTTTATATTTTTCTCCTTTTCAATGTACAGCAACAATATCAAATACATTTAGCAGAAATGGAAGCAGTCAGGGCTGGAATGCCTGTTGTAAGTGTAAATCATGAAAGTGCTGGTGGCCCAAATGTCAGGGATATCCGTCTGGAAAACTTCAATGTTTCTGTGGGTGGCCGTGATCTAATTGTGGATGGTTCAGTAACACTTTCTTTTGGAAGGCATTATGGTGAGTTTACTTTCAAATGTATTATGATCCTCTTGCTTTTGTTTCCAAGTTGAGAGTGCCATCTGTTGTAATATAACTTTTCAGTTGGCATTTGACATTATTGATCTTTTCACGATTCATGAAGGCCTTGTTGGAAGAAATGGTACGGGGAAAACAACTTTTCTTAGGCACTTGGCTATGCATGCCATTGATGGGATTCCTAGGAACTTCCAAATATTGCATGTGGAGCAAGAAGTGGTGGGTGATGATACAACAGCCTTGCAGTGTGTTCTTAACACTGATGTTGAAAGAACTAAGCTTATGGAAGAAGAAGCTCGTCTTCTCGCTCAACAGGTTGAATGCACTTGTTCTTAATTAGAAGGGAGCTGCTGGTGTGGAAAAATTTAGCTTTTCTGTTTATTTTTTTTTTGGTACCAAAAAAATTTCTGAATGAATTTGAAGTTTATATGCTCTTGCACTATGCTTAATAAATTATTTTAACCTGAAGAGAGCACTGGATTTTGAGGACTCAACAGAAAAGGGCAACGGGGAAGTTGAGAAAGATGCCATTGGGCGGAGGCTTCAGGAGATATACAAAAGGCTTGAGTTCATTGATGCTGATTCAGCAGAGTCACGGGCAGCTTCCATTCTTGCGGTCAGTTCTCCATTTGTTTGCATAAGTCTCATACAATTATATGCTTGACTTAAGCCTGGTCTTAAACATGAAATGCTTAGGGCTGATTCAACTCTCCAAAAACTAAAATAAATAGCAACAAAAAGAAGTGAGGAACGAAGTTATAAATGCCATCTCATTCTAGGTTGAATTTCTTTGCTCTTATGCTGAACATATTAATAATGGTATAAATCACCAAGCCACCAATACTAAGTAACAATTGAAACAGAAAATTCTGCCTGCTGGTAGTGAACCGTGCCATTTGGGTACATTTGGATGGAGAAATGCTTGTCATCTTGTTCTTTTATCTGAATTATCATCTTACTGACTAGGAATTTTACAGGGTCTTAGTTTCTCTCCGGAGATGCAGCGAAAACCAACTAAAGCATTTTCAGGAGGATGGCGAATGCGAATAGCTCTTGCTCGTGCCCTGTTTATAGAGCCTGATTTGTTACTGCTTGATGAACCCACGGTCTATTGTTCATACCCTTTAGGCTATCATATTTTCTGTCAATTTGGTGCATGGTTATTATTTCCCACCCTCATGTGTATTTCCTTCCCTTTTCAGAACCATCTTGATCTTCATGCTGTCCTCTGGCTGGAGGCTTACCTGGTGAAGTGGCCAAAAACATGCATAGTTGTTTCTCATGCTAGAGAATTCTTGAACACGGTAATTTATGTGATTTATTTTCTTATTTGGTCATGTCAACTGCATTATTAATTAGTATGGTTTCTATAGCACATTAGAATATCCTTTATATGTCATTCCATGTTCTTCTTTTTTTTCAGGTAGTCACTGATATCCTACATCTTCATGGGCAAAAGTTGAATGCTTACAAGGGGGACTATGATACATATGAGAGGACACGAATAGAACTAGTCAAGAACCAACAGAAAGCTTTTGAGGCCAATGAGCGTTCAAGAGCACATATGCAGGTCTTTCATCATACCATAATGACAAATTGATGCTATTATGCCTTTTCTTATTTTCGTGATATCTACAGCAGTTCGACTTAACTTTGTTAACATTTTGCCAATATCACTTTGTTTCTATTTCTCTTTCTTATTGCTTTGGAAAAGGTATTTAGGGTAGTTAGCCTCTGTTTACTTCGACGACCAGTGCAGCACTCTGTTTAAAACATATGGACAGATGTTCAATTACTCTGTTCTTTTGTTTTCCTGCTCCCCTCTTTTTGATATGTGTTCTGCATTATAGTAACTTATGTTTGACATTCAATTTTTTTTACTTTGATCTACAGACTTTTATTGATAAGTTCCGCTACAATGCCAAGAGGGCCGCACTTGTTCAGTCAAGAATTAAGGTGATTTTATTGTATTCTTGCATGCGTACCTCTATGAATCCTGCTTTCTTGGCCATTAACAATTTTTATTTAGAAAAATTCTTCATGTTTAAATTGAATTGCTGTATTGATCTTATTGTGTTAGAGATAACTGATCTTCCTTCTTTTTACTTTTGTTTAGGCTTTGGACCGGTTGGGACATGTGGATGAGATTGTAAATGACCCTGAGTACGCACTGATTTGTTTTTGTGGCTTATATGGATAATAGCATATAGAAACAATATTTCTAGTTCTCTTTCCTGTTTTATGTAATGCCTCTGGCCTTTTCATATGCAGCTATAAATTTGAGTTCCCGACTCCAGACGACAGACCTGGTCCTCCTATAATAAGTTTCAGGTTTGTCAGCTCATGGAGCACAATTTTGCCCCCTTTCTTGGGTTCAGCGACTCACTTGAGATCCTTGCTTGTTTTATTTTTTACTTTCAGGTTTATGCTGTTTTCATTCCTTAGATCAATTGTTTATTGTATCTTTCTGCTGATGTGTTTGCAGTGATGCATCATTTGGTTATCCTGGCGGACCCGTTTTGTTTAGGAATTTAAATTTTGGAATTGACCTTGACAGCCGCATCGCAAGTAAGGATGCTAATTTAAGCTTGTCTATTTGAAAATCCATATATTGCTTGGTGGCTTGCATATTATGTGTTCTATTATGAGAGTATTTTCGTATTTTGTGTTTCTAGTGGAAAATGATAGTTCATTCAATAATTTAATTTTGAGGCCTCATTTTCTTGGGAAATATAGATTCTTCTTTTCTGGATGAATAAGTTGGAATTTATCTGTTGCTATACTTATTGTGCTTGTCATGATTCTTATGCAGTGGTTGGGCCAAATGGTATTGGTAAATCAACGATACTCAAACTAATTGCAGGGGAGCTACAACCAATCTCTGGGACAGTTTTCCGTTCGGCTAAGGTATCTTGCATGTTTCTTCGGATTACTTCTACTGGATAACAATTCTGAATTGATCATACGAATTTCAGATTTCCACTAACATGCCACTGGGCTGTCCACTAAGTTATTTTAGTTATAGATAGGATTGTTTATTTAAGCAAATATGGTATTCTGCTCCTTACCTCCATTATGTGCCTTGTGTACTAAGAACACAAGGTAACGACTCTTGACCATTGCATCTCTTTCACTGTTTACAGGTTCGGATTGCTGTGTTCAGTCAGCACCACGTTGACGGGCTAGATTTATCTTCTAATCCCTTATTGTATATGATGCGCTGCTTCCCAGTGAGTTCTTGATAATACCATTTTCCTTCTCTTTTCTATGTACATGGAAAAACTTTTCATATTTCTAGAGGTGGTATAGTTGTTGAAGTGATGTATACACAAGTATCTGTGATAGGATACTGCAATTGAACCCCTCTGAATCCTTTTCCATATCCAGGATAGGTTAATTTTGCTTTAAAATCTAGAATATAATCAGTGGACCTGATCTATTTTATCTGCAACCTAAACGGAATATTTTGCCGCTTTCCCTCTCCAATTCTATATCATTGAACAAGACTTGGAATTGATACCAAAATTGTTAATCATTTTACAGTGGGAACAAGTTTCCCTTTTTTGACCATGGGAACAAGTTTCCATTCAATATCGTCACTACTGGCACAAATTTAATTTTGGGTTGGGGTAGGTCTCTTATGGATCGATCCTTCGTAGTGCTTTAGTCTCGTTTGAGCGAACAATCTTGTTAATCAGATTTAGCATGCTTTTACTATTTTTTGTTAAAATTAATCATGTGAAATAATGAAGAATCCTTTTTGCAGGGAGTACCTGAACAAAAGCTTCGATCTCATTTAGGTTCTTTCGGTGTCACTGGAAATCTTGCACTTCAGCCTATGTACACGTTGTCTGGTATTTTCTCTATTCCATACTGTGAATAGTTTAAAGAGATCAATTGATTTGTAGAACGATTCTTTTACTTGAACCTCTTTAAGATTGGCATGGTTTGCCAAGTTAAAAGGCTTGCCGGGACACATATACTTATTTAGTAAACTACCGAGATATTAACTGTTTATTCTTTAGCAGCCTATGCGATCTATGAGTTTTACTCAAAAGAGTTAATTCCAGTGTTGCTCTATGGCTTCTAACATTATTATCTAAATATTTAAATGGGATATTAGGTGGTCAGAAGAGCAGAGTTGCATTCGCCAAGATAACTTTCAAGAAACCGCACATAATTTTGCTTGATGAGCCCTCCAATCATCTGGTAAGTCATAATCCTTCTCATTATTTTACTGCTCGAAAGAAGTAACAATATTTTGGATTACGAAGTGCTTGTATAAAATGAACCGAAGAACACTGCCTTGGCTGGTTGCGAGGTTGTTCACATTGCAATGCTTGTTGACATGTAGGACTTGGATGCTGTGGAGGCTCTAATTCAAGGTCTTGTTCTCTTCCAAGGAGGCATTCTCATGGTATTTCATCCCTAATCTCTTCATAATTTCCATTTGCAAACGAGAGCTTATTTACGAGAATTATTTGATGAACTAGCACGACTCATCAATGTGTTTTCTTTCTTACAGGTTAGTCACGACGAGCATCTGATCTCTGGAAGTGTGGACGAGCTATGGGTGGTATCAGAAGGTAGGATACAACCATTTGATGGCAGTTTTGAGGACTACAAGAAGATACTGCAGTCCTCGTAGAAAACGGTTATCAGCATTTCATCCGCCTTATGGCCGATGGCTACAGTAGACTGCCGGAAGAACACGCAATCTGGAGCGTGTCATAAGATAGCGTATATGTATTCCATAACATAATTATAGTTTTTTTTCCCTCCAATCGAATGGTTGAGCAATATAATCGGATTGATATGGCCCTTACCGGCCTTTTCTTTATGACGATTTTTAAAACTAATATTTTTGTGACGAGTTTACATTGTTACGTTTAAGGTTTATAAAGAAGTGAATGAACAAAAATGCAGAGTATCGATTGAAATGTGCAACAAGATTTATATGTGCTATATAACTCTTGAATTACATTGTTTGTCTTTTTCACCCGACCAAACTACTTTAATCTACGAGAAGGAACGAAATGGGCAGATAGCCCACTAATCAATTGGGATAACGCACGTATGCAAATCACACAGAAGTTTCAGACCATATAATTGATATTACAAAAGGCCCTGTATCTCGAATTCTCGATGCAAGGAAGAAAGGTGCAATTTAATAAAATAAACGCAAAAAGAATGCGCATCCAGGGAATCGAACCCTGGTCAGTACCGTGGGAGGGTACTATGATACCACTACACCAGATGCGCTTGTTGACAAATTGGACAAAATATAGTATTTACACAAGTGAAGCAAGAGCAAAATAATTGGGCACAATTCCCATGTGCCTTTAACTCAAGTGTGTCCCTTATGGCTATGGCATGTTTACTAATTGAGAATGAAATGTGAGGAAAAGAAATTGTACTCATTCAAAGTGATTTAAATGTTTACAAATTAATACACATATGAGACCCACCTCAAATCAGGAATCATACTTTTGAAATTTTTTGAGTGAGATTTTTAAAGGAGGTGGTATTTAGATTCCTAAAAAATGGTGTCCATTATGAATCTAACTTCTGTGCTATAACTATCCTTTTTTTTTCTCATTCCAAAATAACTCTTATAACTTCACCTCCCCAACCCAAACGGATACACTCATGCAGGCTACAACCCCATCTCTTTCTCCTCCTCAATCAAACCAATTTCCACCGAAAGACCTTCGATTTCAGCAACATCCATAACCCATGCTCCTTGCTTGGTCGTTGTCGACTAATAAACATGTCATTAATGCATTCAATTGACGACCATTAAAATTTTACTCACTCACGCGTGGACGACTATTCTCACTATCCCAATTTAATTATGTGTTTTAGTAGGGCACGGGCACAATTAAATTTCAGATTTTATTGGGCCTTACACTCTCAATAGCCCAATTCAAATTAAACCGCGTCCCACCTATATATATAAAAATCCCAAAATCACGTCGTCAAACCTGTCATCCCAATTTCCGATATTTGACAAAAGGTAAAGAAAACCAATGGAAAACGTGAGCAGTATCATATCGCGGGAGAAGCTTGACCAGGTGGCGAGCTGGCTCAGCGCCACCGTGTCCACCGCCTTCTTCTCCTCCCTCGAGCGCTTCTCTTGCGTCAACCTCTCCACCACCGATCCCGACGACGACGACGAGGACGAGGCCAAGGACCGCCCTCTCACCCTCACCAATCACAACAACAACGAACCTTCAAACGACGTCGCTAATCTACCCGTCTGATCTCTCCCTCTATCTCCCTCTATCTGCGGTATTCTCACACTAGATCTCCATTTGTGTTGTAATTAGGGTTTATCGAAAACAGCTTGTGGTTCTGAATTTCATGCAGGTGTGTCAATGTGTAATGAATGTGAATGGGGAATGTATGAGCTATGTAATACGGATTACTGTAGAACATATTGAAATTGTTGATTAATAATTTTTTTTTTCTTTAATCCAGTTTTTTTGAGATGATTAATTTATGCTTTGTTTCATTGGCATTGCAATTTTGTTGGTTGAATCATGCATGAACTTGTAGGAACTGACTCAACTGAGGATTGAATCTCTGGCATTTGGTAGGAAGTTGCAAATTAGGGATTTATGTTGACCCTAATCTTCAATTATTCGGATTCGATGTTTTTATTGAGTTGGGTTAATATGCATCATTGGATTGAAGGGGCATGTAATGGTGGTTTCATTATTTGGAGAACGAAATAAATGTATGGATAGATGGATAGAATTTTGTCAAGTTGATTTACAGTTATGGTTTTAGTGCTTTGATTATCTCCTTATTAGATACAAAATTTTCAGAATGTAATCCCAGTCGCATTCTGGGATTCAATACATGCTTAATAAGTTATGCACCCAGGGAATTATGTTCAGTATTGAGGGTTGTATCCTCAGTATATTACACATTAAGGGCGGTATGCTTAGTAAACTATACATTCAGGGTGGTGTGGAGAAGATATCATATTGGTGTAATGGGACGCAGTCCCCCTCTATTCCTTATGTCAATCTATAAGATGTTACTGTTGGATTTGTTCATAGCGGTGAACAGATCATTTCAAAGTCGCTCACTTGTTCGATTTGAACACGGACATGTTCTTATTTATCATTGACTGTGCTGGTAACTGGAGCTGTAGGTGGCATGGTCTTGCATCCCATATTCAGTTTAGTGATTGTATGAGTGAAATAGTTTCCGCATAGATTTGTATAGACATTGGAGCTTAAAACCCTGGATTTTACGTTGCCCTTCTGATCTCAACCCTTTAAGTTACCCTTTAAGTTCCTGTTGGGGTAATGTTAGATAACTTAGATGGTAGAAGTAACTTTGAAATTCTTGAGAATCGATTGCTTTTAATTGTCTTTGGGAGTGTGTTCATATATCTAGCTTCAAATTTCATCTATCTCAATCCATCCAACTTCGTGTGGAAAGCCAGCTTTTAAGAACAGATCTAACTTTCTTTGTTGGCGAGTTCCATATTTCATGGTACTTCCTATTCTGCAGATGAAACAGTGGCGAGTCTGGCGAATCTAGTGGTCTTTAGGGGTTGAGATTACTTGTGATTTTCCCTTAGTGAGCTTTGGTACTCCCTATCCCACCTGTCAGTGTAACTTTTGTGGAACTATCTCCAGGATGTTGACGTCGACTCCAGTGGTCTATAGGGGTTGAGATTATTTGTGATTTGCCCAAAGTGAGCTTTAGTACGCCCTATCACACCTAATGAAACGTCTCGGGAACTCTATCTGGGATGTTGACGTATCCTGTTTCTATATGTTTTCATGTCTGTGTATTGAATGTGCAAAATGGTTATGTCTGTGTCTTGATTGTGCAAAATGGTGCATGTTATTGCCTCTATTTTCCTCTTCAAAGATTCTGCTGTCTCAAAATTTGAAGAAACTAGTTATAGTCACTTGAAATAATCAATAGTACAACCTTACACCTTTATCTTTACAATTCGATGCTTCATCTTAACATCTCTCTCTCACAGACACACGCACGCGCACACACACATGCGTGCGCGCACACAGAGACATTCTAAATTCTTAGTGCTATTAACAACAGTACTACAAATACAGAAGAACAAACATTTCTAACCAACTACTGCAAACACTGAACAAAACTAGAAGTAAAAATGGATGGTGAAACTTTACCGTTTCAATGCCATTATTAGTCGGCATGTTCCCTCCAACATAGCAGCATCAACACACACCTTTTGATAATGTACAACCTTGCTCTCTTCTCCTTCAACGTTCTCTTTGATGCATGAACTTTTGTTTGCTTTTCCGGGGAAGTAGACTTCTCCATGATTTACTCCTCTCCTGAGCTTTTGTTCCTCCTCTTTGTTCCCTCACTCAGGTTATAAGGAAGGGGGAAAAGGAGAGGAATCTTTTATGTTGTGTGAGTTACTATTGGCTGACGTTTCAGTTTCAGTTTCAAAGTCAGTAAATGACGTCGTGGGCGGTAAAGAAGGCCTGGAGAGAGTCCACCAGTCAACCAGGGAGGTGCTGCTTTTCTGTTCCGGAAGGCTGTCTTCTGCTTCCGCCTGGTCCAAAATCCAGATTTCCAGGTTGGTTGTCTGCTAAACCTTCCATTATTTTTACTGCTCTCTCCGCTTCCAGGATTTATTGCTTGAAAAAAAAGGACCATGGACCACAAGACCCCTTTTTAGAAATTTTTTGGAAGGGGGTTTGGTTCACGAATTTATTTATTTTGAGGACTGCTAGATAATTGGATTGATGAGGTGTCCTTATGACAACTTTCAGTCTCATAAGTGAAGATTGTACCTCCTTTTGACCAGCCATAGATCCTTTCAAAGTTGAACACAACTTTCTCGATCAGGGTGGGGGTTAGATTGTGGTCATGATTCCTTCTTATTAGTTATCCTGAACTCTCTGCGTTACAAATTCCATTCAATGCTTTTATCCTGAGAGATGTAAGATTCTGTAGAAAATGGTCCAACATAAATTTCTCTTCTTTCTTTTTGATGCAACGAATCCACAGTAAAGGCACTGCTGCGATGGTGAGGCCTAGAGACCCAACTAGTATCACTAGCCCTTTTCATGGAGAGCAACTTACATGGATCGGGACGCCACGTGACGGTGTATTTTTCGTGGGATTGGAAAACTATTTACCCCGGGCTGATTTATTGGTCTTGCGAAGGAGGTTATAGATTGATCGATATTGTTCTCAACCATGATCAATGTGAGTTCGAAGTTCCCTTTGTAAACCTCCGGAACTTTTTTCCTCGTCAATCTGCCCTTGGACTCAGCAAAAATTCCAATGAAACCTTCCAAACCAAACCCGGTTTGGTCGGTCTGATTTTAATATTTTAAAGTACAAACCAAACCGGTCCTGAACCGGTTGAGAACTCCTTGAATTGGTCATGAATCAGTTTGAATACTCCGACGAGCGTTCCCATATTTTCGGTGAACTGAAAGTGTAGGTGGATACTCGCGGTGGGTTGGTCTCAATATATAAGAAAGAACTTGACACATACTCATTCATCTTTTTTTATAGTGCACATTTAAGTTACGCATCTGAACAAGAGTCGTTAGACTCCGGGAGGATGAGATAATACCCAGGTGAGGAGTATTACTGGGCTCAAATAATGGGCCGATATTGGGTTTGAAATGGGCCTACTCCAAGCGTTGAGACCCAAAAGGTAGTAACACAAAGCCTAAACAAAACCTTCTTCACTGTATATAATTACACACATAACCCCTCTTGGCAGACCAAATAGAAAGAGTCATAGTTTTCAGAAGCCGGCGAGAACAGGCCTAGGACGGCTTCACCGTTGCCAATTTTTTATAATTATGTATTTATTGTTTTTTATTTTTTTTATTTATTGAATTTCAATTTTATTTTGTGTGAATTATTTTGGTGAGCTCCTCCGATGATGAATTTGTTGCTCATGAATATGAATATATCGTTCCAATTTCTGAAGCTGAAAGAATGGCAGCTTCCGTGTGGAACTGAAGGGACATCTGAGGAGGAGCTAAACCAAAACCCTTCCTACTTTTCCCTTCCCCCTTAATTCTGTCTCTCTCTCTTTTTTTTCCTTCTTGTATTTTTCTCGCTTTTGTTATTCCCTGTAAAAGTGAATTAAACAATGAAAAATTGGACGACACGTCGTATGTAAGGAAAATCGATGGTGTGCGTTTTTTTAGATGGATTTCATGAGTCAAAACTCAAAAGTAAACAATGTTTATCTCTTTTGGGGTCTTTGGAGGGAGGTCGCAATGGTCATCAGTCGATAACTGGAAGATGGGAAAAATCAAAGTAAAAGGGTGGATGGGTGGTGTGGTGGTTTCACACGATTGGCTTAATCCTGATGGTCAAAAGCCTACCTTATTTCCAAAAGATAACATATCTTATACAATTCCTGTTTTCATCTATAATTCATAATAGACTATCGTTTAATTATTTAAATATATCAAATAAAAAGACGGTTCATCATGAATATGTTATTTGGTACTCATACCGTCAATTTGCTCCATACATTTGGATTCATAAACAATCTCTGATTCGAATAATTTTTTTTAAAGATGATCTTTCAATGAATATAAAGAGTTGAATGATTCTGACATTATTCGTACAGTTTTTTTAATTTATTCTCACAAAGTCTTTTTTAAATTTATCCTCGCAAAGTCTTTCTATGGTATTTAAAAAAAAAATTAAGTCTTTTTTAATTCTTCTTACACAGAGTCTTTTTTTTTTTTTTTGTATTTATTCTCACACCTTTTTTCTAAAAAATTTATGTCTTTTTTTTCACTCTCACAAAGTTTTTTTGTATTTATCTGACAAAGACTTTTTCTGGCAATTTAATATATGTTTTTAATTCTCACAAAGTCAATGTGGAATCCATAGTCACGTGGAGAAGGTCTTGGGTGCAGTCACTGCAGTGGGTGGGACACAAATGGGGCGGGATGAACATGAAAAAAATCAAAAAAGAGGTGGGGAAGGGATGATTTTGTGTGTGTGTGAGCCGTATGGCCACTTGGTCCGGTCTCCTGACAAAAGAACGGGCTTCTAGTTCTACGGTTGAGTTACACCATGCAATTTGGACTTGGACCACTCCCATCGTCCAATCCTCGTCAATCTCCCCATGCGTTAAGATACTCGAAGTTAATAATACATTTGTGTGAAATTTTAGTTGCGTATTTACAGTTTCAATTGTCACGATTTAATCTATATAATTTTGTTTTGTATGTTCAAGAAATTTAATTTACTTTGTTATATACCTTTTGTTTATAAATACTTTTGTTATATATCATTTGTGCAAGGGCAGATACATTATAGACAGAAAATTAGATTGGAAGGTTCTCTGGGTACCCTATGACGATCTGGTACGAACACAATAGTGCCCACAAAGTGTTCAATGAAATGTTTTCTCAAACAAGTGATGCTCAATAGTCTTAGCAGCATGGCTAAATAAATGTTGACATGCTTCATCAATAGATGTCGACATGCCCACCAAGTACTCGACGAAATATCTCTTTATCAGAACTCTTGCAATGTTTTTGTCTAAAAAAAGTTTTAAACTTTTTTACATACCCCATATAATTTATGAATTCGCCACTAATATACGAGTGTCGAAAATTATAATTTTTTGATAAAAATATTCCTTGGGAAGAAACCGATTTCATTATTTAGATGAAATTACCCACCATCGTAGACAAGTAATTCTAACTCATCATCCAAGCCTTCCTCCTACTTTTGATATGACTAACCTCTCATATTCAATGAAACGTTTAAAGGAAAGAAATGTGAAGATTGTGTCCAACATGATAGATAGGTTTCTTTCAGGTCGAGCTACTTTTTTTTTTCGGCTACAAAAAGTTTAGAGGGAGGAGAGGCTACTCCATCCTAAGGTCAAGGTATATCATAAGCCTCTTTGAGGACTTACAAATGAGGTCTTAGCCATTTTGTTTTGTTTTTACATATCACCCACCAAGCAAGATTGTCGACAACGAGACACACATTTGTTTACAATCACCAAACGAGTATAATTGTATATTTCAATCTACTATCTTATAACTTTAATATACCTTGAATTTTATGGTTACCAAATATGTTTCAATCTTAATCAAGGAAAAATTTTCGGTGGTACGTACTAGTCAATGGTCCGGCCATTGAATAGTCCCAGATTAATTTGCGGTGACCCCAAATGAATCTTGAACCATTCCATGGTCGGACTTAGGGGTCGTCAATGGGCCGGGACGGACCAGTCCGGCCCAAATTTAATGGGATTGGACTGGGTCAGGTTGGGCTTAAATAAGGTAATAGAAATATATGGGCTGGGTCGGGTCGGACTTTTTTCAAAATTTTTAAGGCCCAGGGCCAGCCCACGGGCTGGGCTTTTATAGGCCAAATGGGCTGGGGCGGACTAGGCTATATGGGCCGGGCTAAAATGACCTTATTAAGAAAAAGAGTTCGAGCCAAGTGACTTATGACTTCTTATTTTGAGTATATTTATGTAAATTGAGATCTAAATTTGGCTTTCAAGTTGGGTCTATGCAGGTTGGGCTAGGATGGGCCTTCTTGGGCTCAAATGGGCCGTGCCTATGGGCCGGGCCTCAAACACCCTTGCCCAAGCCTAGCCCTCTATATTATGGATCGGGCAGGCCTGGGCTTTTTCCTCAATGAGCCAGGCGGGCCCCCGAGCCCCCATGGGCCACAGGCCAAATGAAGACCCCTAGTCGGACCATTGAATGATATGTACCACCCAAATTTGACCCCTTAATCACCAAATGAGTCCTATACAATTAGGATCCTGTCGTCTTTAATACTCCTTTTTTTTTTTGTGTGGATTTGTTTAACAATCGGGTTACTCAGGTCGTCCTTGGATTATTTTGAGAGAACTCTTTACAATAGCATAACTTTTGGTAGCATATATGCAACATAACTTTTCTTACACATCACAACTTTGGAATATCATAAGTTTTGTTATATACAATATTATATATGCACAAAATAATATAATATAATATATATACACACACGTATACAATCTCGTCTTTCTCCACTCTATGGTTCAAAGAATTTGTGGCCATACAATTGATTGAGGTCGAAACAGTAAATGACCACAATCCCTCATGTAATCGATACAAGGAGTGTTACAAGGTCAAAGCTCAAAACTTCAAACGTACCCTTTGTTGTTCTATCTTGTCAGAGAGCATCCCATCAAGGATTCAACATTGTATTCGTCGACAGCCAAAAGGCACTCTCGCATTCATTGAACAATACTGAAAAGAAAAAAGCCGATTCCAACCTAATTCCAAGTGCCGGCTTTTGTCCTCTTTCCGATTCCGATTCCTGTCATCTTCTTCCACCTTCATCACGTCCACCATGTGCCCACTCTGTTTCCAGTCCCATCACCACTCTACCAACAATGCCGGAGTCACGGTTTCCCAACTGTGACAACAACTCTCCATACCTATTCCTTTCTTCTCTGTTTTTACTTCTATTAGTCACGACTAAAACCGTGACAAAAGCCTCGACCATGACCGTCACTAAATCCTGGCCTCCCTGCGTTTCCGATTCCGGTCCCGTAAAACCCACCACCCCATTGGTCGCCTTCCTCGAGAAACTCCAAGAAACCGCCCTCACCACCTTCGGAAAAAAAGATTTCGACCCGAAAAACTACGTCGATTTATCGCTAAAGCTCGAATTGCCGGCTACTCAGAAGGCTTTCGATCAGCTGCCACGGTCGGCGGGTGGGTCCGTGTCGGCAAAAGATTTGAAGGAGTATGTGAAGAAGTACTTTGAGGGTGCAGGGGAGGATATGGTGGTTGCAGAGCCGGAGGATTTCGTCCCCGAGCCGGAGGGGTTCCTGCCGAAGGTGAAGCACCCGGAAGTGAGGGCTTGGGCTCTGGAAGTGCATTCCCTTTGGAAGACCTTGAGCAGGAAGGTCTCTGGTGGGGTCCACAAGAAGCCTGAGATGCACACTCTGCTTCCTCTGCCTCAGCAGTTTGTGATTCCTGGTTCGAGGTTCAGAGAGGTTTATTATTGGGATTCTTACTGGGTGATTAGGTAAGTCATAAGTTTTTTTTTTCTCTTCTTTTTGCAATTTTTCTTTAATGGTGTGTGTCACTAAGTGCTACGGAAAATAAATTGTTTAGATTGAAAATAAAATATTTAACTGTTATGAAAATAAAATCCAACAGTTAAAACACTCGTAACTCAGTAGCATTGACACCACACCGTTCTTTTTGTTTTAATTTTTGAGGAAGCAAAGTTGGATTGATCATGTTGTTTGAATCATGTGCACAGATCATGATAAAGCATTGTGTTCTTTCTTTTATTCTAGCTTGGTCATACACTATTTAAGGCATGTTTTGAGTTTCTTTTGAAGTAGCTAAAATCGCTTGATGCCAACTAAAAGCCCTTCTGACAAATGTTTGGCATGAAAAAACTTAAAACCATTTCTTAGTCATAGAAGCGCTTTATGAGAATTATATGTTACAAGCTTTTTCAAGTGATTGGGTTTTTCATTATGAAAATTTATTGTGTTTTTAATAGAAGAGTTTTCAACAAATGCACTTACGAGAAAAAAAATACTTTTATACAACCTAAAACGCCGTTACTAATTAATATACTTGCTTGGCAGTGCATGTTACATGACAGCTCTTTTTACCTCTCACACACTTCTTGTTAATTTATGTTCTTTGATTTTCTTCAATTTATTCGATCCGAAGGCCAGAAATTGAGAAGGGTGCGTGGAAAGTAAAAAGGGGTGTGCGGATATCACCACCCTTTGAAAATGTTCATCCTAGTACTAGATTTTGGAAGGTGACATTAATTTATTACGTCAGTTGAGAGTTTGATTCTATTAACTACCTTGGATGGTTAGGTCCCTTTTGGTATATAGAAGCCTTGTATGCATGCATGGTGGGTTTGTGTCTTTTTTTTGCAGGGTAGGAGATGGTAGAAATTTAATGCTAAGGAATAATGGTTTTTATAGGGATGAACTGTAGCAATGATCACTGAATCATACCCTCGAGTTGCATTTTCATCCCTGAATTTCAATAATAGTTGTTGACGAGAGTTGACGGAAAGGACCTAGAGTGCAACACCCGACTTAATTATGACAGGAATTTAGGGACGAAAGTGCAACTCCGAGTATATTTCAAAGACGAATTTTTCATTGCTTGTACATTTAATGTCATCATGGATGGGAGTATCTATTTAATTAACTTTTGTTAAACACGGATGAGTATCCATTAATGGGGTTAAGATAATTGTATATTTGCTGTGCAGGGGCTTGCTAGCAAGTAAAATGTATGATACAGCAAAAAATATTGTGACCAATCTCCTTTTCATGATAGAAGAATATGGATATGTCCTTAACGGTGCAAGGATCTATTATACTAACAGAAGGTAATGCTTCTTTCACTTCCTATTTTTCTAGCTTTATTGTTTTTCGATTCTTATAACTTCTGCTGCAAGCCAGATTGATATTGGGTGAAAAATTTGCAGCCAGCCACCGCTTCTGAGTGCAATGGTTCATGAAATATACAAGCGGACGGGCGATGTGGAACTGGCTCGGAAGGCTCTCCCTGCACTCATCAAAGAACATGAGTTTTGGAATTCAGGTATCATGAGAAACTTTGTCGATGAAAGGTTCACATTGTCTTGATTGCCTTCTTTTGGCGTTTATGATAAACTTGTGTGCAGTTGGTTTTAAATAATTTTAATTTGGTTTTTTGTTGCGGTAGGTATTCATAAGGTAATTGTTCAGGATTCTGAAGCTCAGAATCACACATTGAGTCGATACTACGCAATGTGGAACACACCGAGGCCTGAATCTTCAACCATTGTATGTCCTCTCTGTCTGCTTTATTTGAGAAACATTTCTGTTGTTTTTATCACTGGCGGGAAAAGAAAAATAAAGAAGAACAAGAAAAAGAAAACAAAACTAGTGTAACCCTTTTAACATCTTATGCCTGTCAGGACAAGGAATTGGCTTCCAAGATCGCAAAAATTTCTGAGAAACAGCAATTTTACCGGGAAGTGGCGTCAACTGCCGAGACTGGATGGGATTTCAGTACAAGATGGATGATGTAATGAAGTAGTTTGTATATTCATACCCTTCTAGGAATGAGTCAACTTTTAAAATTTAGGATGCTTTAATTTGTGAGGATTGTTTTCTTGTTTCAGGAACCATTCGGATTTTACAACGTTGGCTACCACATGGATTTTACCTGTTGATTTGAATGCATTCGTACTAAGGGTATGTCTCTCGACTCTTAACAAAAGAAGCCCTTGTAAATCTTATGATCTGCAAACATTACAATCTGTTTTGTCTGTTGATGCAGATGGAACATGACATTGCCTTCCTTGCAAAAGTCACAGGAGACTATAAAATTTCTGAGCGCTTCCTGAAAGCTTCGGAAGCAAGGCATAAGGCCATAAAAGCTGTTTTCTGGGATGCAAAGAAGGGGCAATGGCTAGATTACTGGCTCAACAGAAACACATGCAATACGGTATATAGTCGTGAAACTCTTTGATTTTCTGACAGTTATGATGGTGGTTATCTTAATTTCTTCGTATTGATATGCTTATAGGAAGATCAAACATGGGAAGCTTGTAATCAGAATCAGAATGTATACGCTTCAAACTTCGTTCCTTTGTGGCTTAAGCCGTTTTACTCAGGTTTGTGCTTCCGAAATTCCATCATGCTGAACCCGAAACTCTAAACCCTAAACATGAAAGTATTCCGCTATCCATCAACGAAAGACACTGTGATTCTAAATGCTGGTTTAGATGCATATTTCTCATATCGTACACCAAAAAACATAAAAGAAGACATTTTTTTTTCGTGTACGTTGTGAACTGAAAAAAGCATTTACCCTTTGTGTGAGTGAAGATGCTTCTGTGGTGGAGAAAGTTACAAAAAGTCTTCAAAGCTCAGGACTGATTTGTACTGCTGGTATTGCAACATCCCTCACGAACTCAACACAACAATGGTAAGCGAAAACAAACTAAATTCGAATATATTTTAGTTTTCTTTGGAATTACATTGCAAAATGGCTTGATGGGAGCTTGTAAAAACAGGGATTTTCCAAACGGTTGGGCTCCGCTCCAACACATGATAGTTGAAGGTCTGTTAAATTCTGGATCAAAAGAAGCAAAATCAATGGCGGAAGACATTGCTGTGAGGTGGATCAGAACCAACTATGCTGCCTTCCAGAAAACACACACAATGCATGAAAAATATGATGTGCGAGAGTGTGGAGCAACTGGTGGTGGTGGTGAATACATACCCCAGGTATGCACTTGATCACTCTTTTTTAACAAGACGATATCTTACAAGTCTAATTTTTCGGAAAAGGGGATTCGAAATTGGGTGTAAGGGCTGGACACGCTGCTTTAAAGCCAACTGGCCAAACACACATATGCACACGCACTTTATCAGTTTAATTGTATTAGAAATCTAGAAGGTGATCTGTTTTTATTTGTATGTACATCTTCTTTAGGTGCTATCAACCTAACATGATTTGTTTAAATGTGTTGTGTATTGCAATGCAGACTGGATTTGGGTGGTCAAATGGAGTTGTATTGGCATTCTTGGAGGAGTTTGGATGGCCTCAAGACAGAAAGATAGATTGTGACCCTTAAGCACTAGTACTCAGTATTTTGATTTGATATTTTTTTTACCTGTTTTGGGATGTAGAAAATTGAAATTATTTTATGGCATGGGGGGCTCCACTAGAAAATTTTCAAATATCACTTGTTGTAGGCAATTATAGGTCCATCTGTTTTGTCAAATGACTAGTCGTTATTGATATATATATATATATATATATATATATATATATATATACACACAACTGGTGAGGAAAATCTTGTGTCAAACTCCCTGACTAGTTGGCTTGTCCGACAATCTAGTGAAACAATGCCACGACATCAACAACTATATGTAATTGCAATATTGATAGTATCAATAACATACAAAATGAAAATATCGATACTTAAATATGCTTGTCGAATGTTGATTCAAAGAAAACCTAAGAAAATGTGAAAGGCTCTTTGAATGTTTCCTCCTCCTTTACAGAGATAGCAGGGCAAGGCCAACATGATAAATATCTAATGTTCGGATCCATAATAATATGGTTGGGCATCTGGGTTGCTTGTTGTAAATGTAATCTGTTAGTTATTGACACACAGAAATTTTTTATGTATTTTTTGTTATGGTTGGTTGATACACTTTTGGGGGTTCAGCTTCCACTCAGATTCTTAAAATTAGTTTTGTTATTAGGACAGAAAGGTTAGATTTGCCCTAGAAGTGGCACTGATTGGGAGCTTTTGATTGATTGTATCATTGTACAATAATTCCCAAAGCTGGTGGAAGTTGATTAATTAGTTAATCAAAAATTTGCGTAGCTGTTTGATCATACTCCAACTCATATGTGACATATAATTGGCATTAATCTTTAGGGACTCAAAGTCTCAAACAATTTAAATAGAAAAATATTTAATTAATTAATTGATTAGGGCCTAATCTTATGTATGTAGTGGGTGGTGGGTCAGTATAAGAGATAATAGATCCTCTAAATGATCGAGAGATCTTTGTTTAATTAAGAGTCGGTTTGGCTGTTGCGTTGTAAGTTGTAATTAGCAATTCATGTTGGTTTTTAGGGGATGATAATGACTTAATAACAAGAACAGAAAGCCAATGCGCACACAACTCATCACACGTACATGCTCTGACTCGTAGAAAAAAACAGATTCCCCAGTGAGCAATTGGATTTGATCAAGGTGTGGGTGGTATCATATATTTTTATTTAAAAGAAAAGAAAAACCATTATTAATGTGGTAACTTGGAGGATTTTTGTTAAAATATGTTGTCTAATTTGATAATTTAATAGCAAGTGATGAATTGTATTGGTGGTTAGGGTCTTCTTCTTCTACAACTCACTGCGTTTCGGGTTTAAACCCTCTCCCTTCCCTTTAGTGTAGATTCGTAGCAAGCTTGGTTAATAAATTCTGAAAATCGATATACGTGCGTAAATTTGTTGAAAAATAATTCCATTTTGTTTACACTTCTCAATTATACGGAAAATACATTGTGACACACCCCGACCCGGATATCCACATGTCAATATCGGATCGAGATATGTTGGCCGACATCTTAGAAGGGATGACGAAAGCCAAAATGTAAGTGTTGTATAAAAGTGCAAATAAATTAAAACTAAAGTCTATTTTGAAACTTATTTCAAAATAGTGTGCGAAGTGCAGGGCCCATAATACGATAATCAGTCTCAGAGCATAGCTAAGCAAAGGATAGACAGAATACAACTATTAGGAACATACTTCCGTACAATAGCTGTAGAAGGTGTCAGAACCACCAGTGATAACTTCACTTGCCATCGGATCAACCCTCTAAAACCTGGAGGGGCACAAAACAGAAAATGTGAGTGGGCAAAAATAAACATTTAGAAAAACCTTTGTTTTTCAGAGCATAGTAACCCCTCTTTGAAAATTCCTGTATAGTTTCCCAAAATCATACTACGTATAGTATGACAATTTCCAAATATATGGATAAATACCTTTAACTCAAATAATATATAATATTTAACGTCAAAACGTTAATAAGGCACCGCTGCCAAAATATGAGTAAATAACAATATCGCAACAACATAAAGTATTCAACAACATATATAATATGTTCATCAATGTATGTAGACACACAAGCCCATGTAGAAAGTAGTTGCATGGAACAGGCTGGGTGTAATAAATATATATGCTCAGTACTACGATCACGTGAAGCTGGCGCTAAGCGCATCACATAAGAATCCTAGCTGCCTAATGCAGACTAGTATAGGCTGGCACTTACAATGGATCCAAAGTGAGCATACGGTGCGGTGTGAACATACATGTGAAGGTTGGTCCTGGCCCGGACGAGTACTAGACACCGGTGAATGCATGTATGATGAGCAGATAAAAATATACATAATCATGCCATCACAATTTTCTAAATCCCAACATAATATATTTTATACTTAACTCTTAAGTAAAACATGGCATGATAGAGAAAATCAATTATGAAATCATAGTGGGAAAACATATAAATAATATCAATTATTCAAAACAAAGCCCACTCACCGATACGTAGTTGGGTCGCAGTCGCCACTCCTTGTCTGACCCCTGTACTCCACGTGGTAAGCCTCACCTATATGAGATATCATTTTTGTAATGATTAAACTCATAAAGGTTGCTAATTAATTTAATAAATAACACCTATTCTTGGTTCGCTCAAATCGGAGGTCCGAAACACTCCGAAAAATATCATACGTACTGCCTAGAGGTAGTACGCGTTGTCACGAGTCGCCTCGAAGTGACGGAAGTAAAAAAAGTGGCCCCATGCGCGGGCCTGCCTCAGCTCATGTGCGGCTCACGCGTGGTCAAACAGAGCCGGTCAACTAACGGCGTTAGCTGATGCCGTTAGATCTAACAGAAGATTCCGGCATCTCCGTTAAATCTAACGGAATATTCCTAACGGCGTTAGAAGGAATATTCTACGGTCTGAACCGGTTGCTGACGTCAGTGATGACGTCACTGCTGACGTCACATGCCGGTCCCACCGGTCAACGCCAGTCGCCGCCGGCCAAACTCGTCGGAAACTGGGAAAAATTTCTAAAATTCCTAACTTCTTCAATTCTCAACCATTTTACACGATCCACATATCAAAATGAAGCTAGAGATAAGTAGAATGAGATTGTACCTATTTGGGGTTTGAATAGTGGTCGGAAATAGCACGAATTTAGTATGGAAATTCATCTACTCAACGAAAGGAAGCTAATGGTGGTGGTTAGGAACCTCACCTTGGTCGGGATTTTCGAGAAACTTGCCAGAAAGGTCCGGTTCTTCCATGTTCAATTCCCGTCAAACTGTGGGGAGTTTGGGCAATCAGCTTGCACCGTTGAACTCAGTGAGTTACAACGAACAAGATGGTGGTATTGGTTTGGCTCGGTTTGAAGGAAATGGCATGGTCACTGTGCACTGTGCACTTTTCTTACGGGAAGGAAGAGAAATGGTAGAAAAGAGAAGTGAGGAGAAAAAGTATGGGGAAAAGAAAAAGGAAGGGATTTTTCCCAAATAAGCCAGGTAACTGGATCCCGCCTAGTACACATACCACCATATTTCCATAACAGGAAACAAATATTTAAACGAACGTAACTTTTCCGTTACACGTCGGATTTACGTCTTGTTCACGCTCCTACGTTCATAGTGACGAATACTACAAGAATACAGTAAGTGAGAAGTCAAAATTTAAAAAGAACTCAAACGTCCACGTAGCCCAACCAAGGGTATTTTTGTCAATTTACAACTTCGGAGAAATAAAATACAATTTAATTAGAGACGGGTCGTCACACATTGGCAAGAGAAAAATTATACAGAAAATACACATTTAAAAAAAAAATCAAACATATTATATTTATCACATTTATATCATTCTGGTTAATGCACATATTTTTCACATACGTTTCAATGATACAAGTCTTATAGCAAAAAAATACTATAAATAAATAAGTAATATTATAATGAACAAAATTTTCACTGTATTTTATCTGCAAAATTTTCCAAATGATACACGTACATGTTTATGTTGGAGAATAGAATCCCACATCAGTTATATGACAAAATACAATACAACTTATATATAAGAGTTTCCACCTCTAATATCATCGAGACATTTTGTGATAAAACCCAACACCTAGCAATAGGTGGTTAAGTTAGGATAATATCGGAGATATTAGAGCAGTTCCAGCGGTACCCAATTGCAAGGGCAATTGCCCTATCAACCCAAAAAACCTCTCCAGCAGGCCATTTTGCAAAGGGCAAGAGGTGGGCCCAACCAAGCCCAACCTCAAGCCCGAGCGATTTGTGCCCGAGCTGGTGCCAGCGGACTTGCTGACGTCAGCGGCTATTTTAATTTTTTTTTTAATTAGGCGCGTGCACAACACACACGAGTGGGGGAGCGTGGCCGACAAAAAACTGTCGGTAGGACCCACGCGTGTCGGTGACGCCAGTGAGAGCCAAAGACTATGTGACGTGGCGCACTGCTGGCCGTTGGATTTTCAAAGGCTAGTTAATCTGGACCGTTGGATTTCCAACGGTAAAAATAAAAAAAAAAAATCTTACCGTTGGCCACGTGGCACAATCTGGTGCGTTGGATTATTTTTTTTTTAAATGGACAGCCAGGATTAATTCGACCGTTAAATTTTTTATTTTTATTTTTATAAATACCCCCAATCATCTTCTTCATTCCTCACACTATAACTCAATATTTTTTTTCCTACATCAACTATATTTGTTTTTCAACTTCCAAATCCTTGTTTTACAAAAAAAAAAAATTATGAGTGAGAAGGTAAATTGGTCGATCGCCGAAGATATTGCATTACTGGAGGCTTGGGTGCGTGTGACTCATGACCCGATCAACGGAAATGAGATGAGGGTCGACAAAATGTGGAAGAAGATTCATGCATTTTTCGTGGAGAAGAACTTTTCTCTGTAAAAAAAACTATGAATTGAGCTGAGTGGGGAGTATGCAGAAGATTGGTGTGAATAGTTTTGGGGGGTTTGAAGAGTTTTTATGGAGAAATTTGAGGAACTGAAGAGATCGGATAATGACACGTGACACTACATGATTGGTTGAGAATCTCATCAAAAATCTGCTATGATATTTTTAATAGATAATGACACGTGTCACTACATGATTGGTTGAAAATCTCATAAAAAATCTGTTCAATTATTTTTTAAAAGATAATGACACGTGTCATGACGAGAGTGGTTGAAAATGTCATCGAAAATATCTGGGGATAATCACAAGCCTCGGATAAGGCCAACAAAGCATAAAATAATAATAATAATAATAATAATAATATTTTTCCTTGCTCTTACCCTTGCCCTTGCTCAACGGGTGGAGTTGCACAAAGGCAAATACTATTTTCGAAGGGCAATCACTTGCCCTTGCCTTGCCCTTGCCCTTGCCCTCCATGAACGGGTGGAAGTGCTCTTAGTGGTGGACCATGTTTGGGCCTATAAAGTTTATCATGGTATCAGAGCAGGTTATTCTCTCGACACGTCCTAAACCCGAGTTACTAGGCACGAACATGCTTCCTGAAGTTAGGCTTTCGAAAAGATGCGCTAGCTTCAACTTAAGGCGCTACTTAATGACTGGGCCTTCGAAAAGATTGGCATTGGCTCGAGATATTGAATACCGACCGACCGGACTCTCAAAAAAATTGGCGTTAGCTCCGATATAATGACTTGACCAGTTCCCAGTATGGGAATTGGTTTTCCTTTTGACCTCGTGTGGGGCCACTCGTGAGGGGGTGTGTTGGAGAATAGGATCCCACATCAGTCATATGACAAAATACAATACAATTTATATATGGGAGTTTCCACCCCTAATATCACCGATACCTTTTGTGATAAAATCTAACACTTAACAATATATGGTTAAGTTGGGACAATATCGATAATATTGGTGATAGACCATGCTTGGACCTATAAAATTTACCATTTTATGAGTATTATACTCGTCCCCTGTGTTACTAACTCTATCTACCCTAGCAAAAGTGTTGGAAATGTGCCCTAAAACCAATCATATGATGATACTTTACGGACATTTCACATGTTAAACTAATTTAGTTTAATATAAAGGGCAATGATTATTGTTTAAAGTTGTCTCATATAATTGTTATATGCTTAAACAATAAGTCCAAGGAATATGTGCTTATGAGAATGTAATCTAAACAAGTTAGGTTCATGAGACCATTCTCATTCATTGACATATCCTAAACGTTCCTGATCATAGGATTGTCAATTGGGCATTAACAGTCCGTTAAGATCAGTACATGTTATATCTTCTCTCAGGGAGAGTGGCTAGTCTCGAGTCATTGGTGTAAGTGACATCAAGATAAGCATGTAGGTGCTCAATAGGAATGAGTTCACTGAACGCGATCAACGATGAGTTTTCATGATCATGTCACATGAGAACTCATAGTTGGGATAATGCAAATTAGTCCTTTGACCTGAGGCATCACAGTTGTCTTGTGGTGAGGTCCTTAATCTTTGATTATGTCAAAAGCACCCCATCCGAGGGTGTCCACGGCATAGTTGGGGTTAAGCTACTTAGCCATGGAGGCAAGTGAATGCGCAACAAGGGATCTCTAACCTTCAAACCGTTTGAGGGAGAATACTCTAAGATATGATTAAAAATCTCTGGCCAAAGTATGAATAAGGTTTTGGAAGTCGTTCCAAATCATATTCAATGTAATCATATAAGTAATGGAATCACATTGGATAGTAGACATGGATAAACTATCAAACCAAACAATGTGGCCGAGAGTATTGTATTAGAGAAAGACCGTATTGCATTGCAATCCTAACTGAATAGGTTTCTCCACCTCTTCTGATTAGCTTGGGTAGCCATGACATACTGCTAGGTGTCACTCATGGTTTGTGGATGCCCTATAAGTGTATAATCACTTAAGGGAAGAATTGAAAGTATGTTTCAATTTGGAATTGATTTGAAAGAGTTCTAATCCTTCACTGCCTCGCTAAAAGGAACCTAATGGATCGCACACCGTGTAAGGTAGAGTTTGATGGAAAGAATGGAGATGAGTAAGAATAATTAAATGGTTTAATTATTTATGGCAAGGATTAATTAATATGTTAATTAATCAAACGAATAAGTTCGTTATAGACCTCGGGTTAGTTTTGGGCTTCAAGGCCCAATGGGCTTCGAACGTCAAGCCCATTGATTTAAGTTGTATGACAACTTAATGACTAATAATACATTAGGGCCCAAAGAGCCCAATGAACCCACATGGCCGGCCATTTGAGAATATGTAGCAAACTTGCTTTAATTGCAAGTTTGCCACTACATTATGGAAATGATATAAAACAAGTTTATAACATTTCATACTTAGTGGTTTTCTTTTGGGAGAATGGTTGAGCATGAAAATGCTCTCTTCTCTCAAAGAGGCCGGCTCCCTAGAGGAGAATTGCTAGCATTCTTCTTCCTCTAGGACACTCATCTTCTCATCAAGGCTCTCCTTGGTGAAGAGACTTAGAGGTCCCCTACTTTGGGTACTTGGAGAAACCAATTCTTTGATCATCCTTCGAAAATGTTCATGGAGCAAAGAAGCTTGGAATGAAGACCCTCTCCATGGGTGATTAGCCTTTGCTTATGCAAAGAGGAATCTACAAAGGTATATGATTTCACAACTCAAATTGTGCTTGAGTTTTATTCTTGGTTCACCATATCTACTAGGCTTTGAATTTCTTGGGTTAAGTTTCGTTTTAAGTGCATAGAAGCATGTTTCCGCCTTTAATTGTTAAATGCATGCTTAATGATGTTGCTTAATGAACTCGGTTAATCCGCAATTTTTCCTTCAAAAAGAACATTTTTTTTGTGTCTGTCAAAATGGTGTGACGGTGTAATGATGTAACCTTGGTTTATAAGAAACTCCTTAACATATTATTATATCAGTTTTACTAATTAATTGTGATTGAGTTAAAGGGATGATTGATCGATGTCATCAAATGGAGATTAGTTTAGAGTAAAAGATTGGAAGCCCTGAACCCTAACTTTAAGAGCAAGTCCAGCCCTGCTGGATTGCCTGGGCAGCGTGGGCAAATCCACTGGGTGGATTGCTGGAGTGGGCTGGAGGGCGAGATCCACCGAGGGAAAGGGGCCACTCGGGGGCCAGCCCAAGCAAAAATCAACAGCCCAAGCCACCGAGGTGGCTGACGTCAGGCTGGCGTCAGCCACCCCGAATAAAAAATTTTGCGTCAGGCGCGTGCAACGCACGCGCGCGTACAGCGCGTCCCGACAGCCGACTGCAGGGTGGGGCCCAGCTGTCGACCACTATAATTCTAACCGTTGGGGGAAGCCACGTGGCTTCCCCTGGACCGTGCGATCTCAACGGCTCTTTAATTTGAGCCGTTGGATCTACAACGGTAATAAAAAATAAAAAAAAGGATTTAATCTCAACCGTTGGATCTCAGGTCAACGGTTGAGATTAATTCCTTTAAAAATTAAAAAAAAATATTTTAAAAATCAGAAAAGTTACCGCTGTGACACGTGGCACAATCTGGAGCGTTGAAATTCAAATTTTTTTAAATCCAACGGCAGTGATTAATTAAGGGAATAAAAAATTGTAAAAAATTGTAAAAAATCTGAAAAAATCGGGAAATTTTTTTTAAAAAATTTGTAAATTTTTTTTTATTACTTTTCTATAAATACCTTGACAATATCATCTACCTTACACCACAATTCCATAATTTCTCAACATCTTTCAAGCTTTCTCCTATCTTTCTCTCAAAGTTTCAATCCATTTTTTTTCAAACAAAATGACTACTGGTGCAGGTACGAATTGGACGCTTCTTGAAGATGTTGCGTTGTGTGCTAGCTGGGTTCAAATCACTCATGATTCGATTTCGGGTAATGAGATGCAGTTGCGAGAAATGTGGAGTTTTATTCATTCCGCATATCTTGAGAAAATGGGTGGGCAAAGAACCAAAGATTCATTGTCCAGTCGTTGGAAATTACTTAGCCAATCGTTTAGTACGTGGAGAGACGCCTTGACACAAGCTAGTACTAATCTTCGAAGTGGAGAAAATTTAGCGGATCAGGTAATACTATATTTATTTCTTTCTTTGTATTATTTAATTGTTACCTATTTTCATTATAATTATTTGTTTGTATTATTTATTTGTTACCTATTTTTAATATATTTATTTATTTCTTTGTATTATTTAATTGTTAGGTACTTTCATTATAATTAATTGTTACCTATTTATTTATTCTCCCACATTGTATAGGAACTTCAAGCACAAGCTTGGTATGGTGCTCAAACCAAAAGTAAAAATAAAACATTCACCCGCCATGAATGTTGGAATGTTGTCAAAGATTGTCCAAAATTCAAAGTTGTGCATGTCGGTCCAGAAGTTTTCATGAACAGCACCCCTCTACACTCTACACCCGGTGAAGATGAAGATGATGCAGAAGATGTGCTAGAAACGCCTCCCGTTGAACAAGCTTTGGGGTCGACCCGTTTTCCAATTAGGCCCCAAGGTAAGAAAGCTTCAAAGAGAAAAGGTAATGCTTCCAAGAGTGATTATGCAAAGTATATGGAAGACATTGCCCGTCAAGGTGAATTGTCTTTGGCCCGGGAATTGGCTAAATTTGAGGCTGATAAGGCCAGAGAGGATGCAAGGTCTGCAATGATTATGCAAAAATTTGAAGCTGATCAGAGAGAAAGAGAACTACTTCGGCAAGAAAGAGAGCAAGGCAGACAAGAAAGAATGGCTCAACAAGATCGTGAGATTATGAAGGAGCCTTTAGAAGGGAAGTCTCCAAACTCTAAGTATTTTTGGCAATCTGAGAAAGCGGACGTGGTGTGCAGGAGGCGTGCAAGAGAAGCGAGAGCAAGAGGAGATGGTCCTAGCACCACAACACAGGATCATCCTAGCAACACAGATTGGTTAGGTGGAGAGTAGCCAATCACTTTGTTATAACCGGAGCCCATAATTTTCCAATCAATTTGGGTTGTAATTTCTTATTCATTTAATAGAGTGTTGTATGTTGTTTCAAATTTATTTATTTAAAGGTGGAGAATTGTTATTCAAAACACATTTTTATTCAAAACAACAAATAAAAATTACATCAACACACCAAACACACCAAATAAAAATTAACCGTTGTATGCACGATATTTTATAAATAAATAAATAAATACAAATATTTTATTGTTATTGGTTTTTCGGATAATGACACGTGGCGCAACGAGAACGATTAAAAATCTTATCCGAAATTACAAATAAAATTATTATGTATTATTTTATAAATATAAAAAATACTAATATTTTATTGCCAATTGCCAGGGCAATTTAATTGTAGGGGTGGAGATGTAAAAAGCAATTGACAGGGGAATACACTGTTCATTAGGGCAATTACTGTTCATTGGGGTGGATTGAATAGTGATTGACTGGGGGAAGGTGGGCAACACTGAAACTGCTCTAAGGGAAGAGGGACCCTGCAAGATTCTGCAGGTATACACAAAGGAGAGAGTGGCAATCATTGAATCATGGTAGTATTCAAATGGCACCTCGTATATACTGCATATATGATTTTGTTAATACAAAATGGGTTTTATTTTTATTTTTATTTTTTTATATTTGAATTGGGAAATGAGTGAGTGGAAAGTATACAATGACCAATTGCTCCAAGATTTTGCATATTATATAATCAAGATTAAACAATAGTGTTATGGGATTTGGTCCATTCTTAATCACTTTAATTTGATTAGTCAAAAAGAGTTGGCGAACTAACAAAACACCCCAATCCAATGTTTTAATCGGAGGTAGGGTGTACTCAAAATATCTAATCAAATATTAGGACTGCTGAGAAGGTCTGATCCAGGAAAGTTTCACTAGTTTACGAGGTTTCATTGGAGTGCAACTAGGGCTGGGAATTTTGTACCGAAATACCGAAACCGAACCGAAAAATACCGAACGGAATACCGAAATTCCCGAAACCGAAAAGTCCCGAACGATTCGGTAACCGATACCGAAAAAATACCGAAATTTCGGTACGGGGATCGGGATGGTCTTACCATATTTTCGGTAATACCGAACCGAACCGAAACTATATATATATTAAAAAGTTCTGCCGTTCTTCTTCTCTGGGTTCTCTGGGATGGTCTTCCCTGTTCAACACTTCTGCCGTTCTTCTTCTCTGGGTTCTTAATTAATTATGTTCAACACTTCTGCCGTTCTTTGAGGATGCTGTCAAAGTTCTCATGCAGGGGCCATATCTTGTAGTTCATTCAATTCCCTGTTTGGTTGCTGAGAAAATAAGACAAAGAGAAAACTTGGATTTGGGATCTTCCCTGTTTGTGGATTTGCTTCTGTGGAGTGCAATATTCAGCTCAACAAGTTCATTTAATTTAATTGAAGCTCAGCTGAGAGGTACAAAGATTTTCTCTGCAGAATTTTTTTTCTCAGGAACTGAATTTAGCTGCTGGTTCTTATTCCTTCTGTTTGTTTATATAATTTATACTTTATGCTTTTTCAATTAATTTTAGTTTTTTCTAATTTAATTTTTATTGCTGGTGCTATTGAATTGCTTTCCTTTCACACTTTATCTGCCGTTTGGCTGCTGAGAAAGTGAAATGAAATAGAAAATCAGATTATGTCATGATCAATCACTGTGTTTTCCATTCAATTCAAGTAAAGCCTTGTACTTTGAAGAATTTGATGATAATAGAAATCCAAGATACAAACTTTTAGGGCCCTGGTTTCGGGGGTTTTTAATACCGAAACCGAACCGAAAGGTTCGGTATCCCGAAATTTCGGTATCCCGAACCTTTCGGTTCGATTTCGGTATTAAAAACCTCCTCCCCGAAGTTTCGGTTTCGGTATTCGGGAGTGGGAGTTCGGTTCGGTTACCGAACCGAAACCACCCCTAAGTGCAACAGATGAGCTTGCAAAACAGGACCATAATCCCAATACTTAAGGACAATACTTGGGTACTCACTAGTGAGTACCCTATATACTCACTTTTTGATTTGGCCCAATCAAAAGATGACATGTGTTCTTTATGTTTAAAAGCCCAAGAAAAATTAAATATCATATATTTTATTTTTTAAAACAATAAAATATGTGTTAAAATATTATTGGGCCAAATTATTAAACTGAGTATATGAGGTACTCACTAGTGAGTACCTAAGTATTATCCAATACTTAATAGGTAATTATATTTATTTATTTCTTGTCTCTAGCTAGTAATTATATTTAATGAAAGTGCTCTAATAAGCCGCATTTGAAGTTAAAGGTAAAGCTAACCGCTGATTTTAAACCTTTTCTTACTCCAAAATGATTTTGGTTCATTTTAAAATTGCATGTCAAGAGATTAAACCTAGATAGCCGGTGCATGCCTTGAATCCAAAATTAATTCCTTATTAATTTTTCAACCGAATATTCAGGAAATGAGAGATACCTCGAGTGTAGTGGTGAATGTTATTAACAATTTGAGTTATATTTTATCAAACTTTATGCAACTCCAAATTTTAAAGTTTTGGTTATTAAAAGTTTAGGGAGAAGGGAGGCTACCCTATTTTTTGGTTTTTATAGATCGCTCACTAAGATGGATTGCTGCCAACGGAACTCGAACCTAAGTCTTGGTCTAGCAAACCCTTTTTGGCCCAAAATTTAAAGTTAGTTCTTTCTTTTTTTGGCTGTTTAGAGAAGACCTAAAATTTAAATTAATAAATTGTATCCTTTTCTTTTTCTGGTTTTAGGGTTGGGGCCAATGGACAACCAAGAAGCTGTGAAAGGCTGTATAAATGTTTCCACCTTTAGAGATAGCAGGGCATGATAAATACCTAGCAAGATGAATGAGATGCCAGCAGCATGTTGGGATAGGATAAGAACACTTTTTCATGGCCTTTGAAATTTACAGATAATGTCTAAAGTAAAAAGAACCATATAAATGATATTGACATCTATTAGTATATGGATTGGGGGCCGATGAACTGGATTTGTAGGGTTAGGATTTCATGATCACCGCGTTAATTAATTGCTAACCTAATGCCTTCTGCACTGAATCAAGGATAAAAAAATAGAAAAGTTAATATAAACCCAAAAGCATTAGAGACTTTTAGGAATAAACCCATACAATTTTATTCTTCAATATAAACCATTGACTAATTTTCCATGTCAGCAAACTTACTATATTGAGCTGATGAGTCAGTCGATATTTGTGGTTCCTATATTTTAATACCTATTTTACCCTTTACAGCCTTTACTACAGTAGTTTTTTCTTTTGCTATGTCATAGCCGAAGGAGGTAGAACGGGAAAGGGTATATTAATGTCAATCAATTGTTTAATTTAATGAGGAGATAATTAGAGAGAATAAATGGTAAGTTTTGTGCTTAATTAGTTTAATTATTTTTCTTTTACATATTAAATAATTAAAGAGAATAGACTAACTATAGTTAGATTTTTAAACACGTGGCGCAAATCTGGAAGGGAGGTAACAGTCACTTTGGAGTGGAGGGTGTGAGCAAAAACGGACTCTTAATTTAATGTCATTTATAGGAATAAAAATGAAAAACAAGCTAATTTTTGGGTGAATAATTATTAGGATGGCCTTCTTAATATTGTCACATTTGAGATTATTATCTTCTCCACGTTGACTATTTTTCTTCTTCCTCACATTCTTCTGTTCTTCATTTTTTTTGCCAATTCTTTATTCTTTTCTCTCTTGTTCTTCTTGTTTCTTCTAATGGTGGGTATAAAACTTAATTTGTAGGCCATTTATACATCTAAATAGAAGGGTTTTATGTGTGCTGATTTTGACTTGTTGCGCTCGTGTGTTTAAAGGTGGGTATTTCTTTCGAGTTGTTTTTGTTTCTTGAAATTTTTCATTGTAGTTGTTTTATTAGTTTGTTTACATATTGAGGTGGTTGGATTTTGTTTTGGGGTTTTATACCGAGTGTATAGGTATAATGTATATAAGGGTGATCCAATTTCGATACTTATTATGGAGGTTGGATTTTGTTTTGGAGTTTGATACCGAGTATATAGGTAATATGTGTGGGTGAGTTTTGATATCTATTGAGAGGTTGGATTTATTCTTCTCTCTTTCGAAGGAATTTGTTTTCTTTGACAATTTGATCTTTTACATATATACTAGGGTTCTATCTTTTCAGTGTAATATGCAATTAGACACGACAATTCGATCGTCACACTTTCGTAATAGACATCTGCTTCCTCGGACAATTCTATAGATAATGACTCTATATGTAACTGATGATATATAGTTTTTTTCATTGACCTTCATTTACAAGAAATCTTCCTCGCCTAAACCCCAAACCACTATATATACGATTGCATATACAATATCAGTGCACATATAGCCTATGATATCAATCACACTTACGTGGAGAAAACTTTGAGATATTTATATACAAAATGTTATCGCTGACCAATACAACTTATCTTTTACAAAACCAGCTTAACTGCTTATATATACTTTGCTAGAATATATATTTGAAAATTTTCAAATTACATGCATGCTACTAGTTAGTGAAGAAAAAAAAATCATGTTTTACCCCAGTTAACTTTGGTTTCACATAGAATAAAGGTAACGGTAGACCCTATATATTTTTCTCAAAGTGACTACTCTTTTCGAAGGGTTTATTACAATCATGAATAGTATCGAACTAACGTAAGCAAGAACATGTGATATGGAAGCACCATTGCCTAAGATATAGGAGTTAATTATGTGGCAACCAGCACTGTGAGGAGATGATATATATATATATATATATATATATATATATATATATATACGGCCCAGAGTATACAGATTGATAATAAATCAGAGTAACACAACTAATCTTGCTTGTACTTACGTACAGGCATATTCGAGATGCAGTTCAAGATAAAGAAGAACAAGAATATTGCTTGAAAGTAACAAATAACAATCCAAGGAAAACGATAACTGAAAGTAATCAACCAAAGAATACTGGAAAACATCAACTCACATTTATAAATCTTCGAAGAAGATGAGTTACAGATACGAGCTTCAGCAAAAACACACTTGCAGGAAGTAAAACACTCTCACACTTGCAGTAAATGAAACACTCTCAAAGCTCAAAGGAAAAACTAAGAAGCTAAAAAGCACACTCTGAAAAACACACACTTAAGAAATACACACACAAAAGCACACTCGAGACTGAGGAGAGGGACTCCTTAAATAGGCAGAAGAGGAGGAAGGTCGAGGCTCGGGGTCAACAAAGGCAGCCTACGCAAGTGGGCGGCATCTTCACCTTTAGAGACAGCTGGAGACATTTTCGACGATCCAGAGGCAGCCGACGCAAACAAACAAAACTAAAAAGTAAAGTGCTACAGGAAAAACACAAAAAACAAAACAGAAAGTAAAAGCTACAGTAGAAAGTAGCTAAATTATTACAAAGTGAAGCACTTAGGGACTTAGTGCTTGATGGGTGGAAAGATGCCATAGCAGTCGTCTTCATTGTTGTCGTAATCATCTTCTTCGAGGGCTTGGGATGAGGAGGACTCAGTAGCCATTTCAGTGTCTTTGTCAACTTCAAAGAGCTCGAGCACCTTCTTCTTTAGATCTTTTCGAGAAGTTGAACCAGTGGACTTGACTAGGGATAGGATTAAATCTTCCTTTGCGGATGAGGATTGTGAAGAAGAGGGCACATCAGCCTGGGCAGGTTTACAGACTAAGCAGCTAATATCTTTACAATGGAATACATTTGGATCCAGATAAGATATTATAAATTTATCCCACCATCTTACATTGATATTCCTTACAAGATGCGGAATATAAATTAAGGACTTCTCTTCATTCTCATCAAAGGCATAAGACCACTTTAGAATCCAGGGTAGTTCATACAGGACCATGAACCACATAAATACGAATCCTTGATCAGGAAAATTCTTATTTCTTTTTCGAAAAATATTTTCATAGGTAAATTTCACCTCTTTCGGAAAGAAATCAACAATGGAACCCCACACCAAAAACCATTCTTTAAACCAGTTGGGTAGTTCTTTCAGAACTGTTAGTTTGAATTGTAAAAACCAGGTGTGGGTATATCTTATATTCTGAAAACAAAGGACATTTTTCCAGGCTTTGATGTAATCGAAAAACGTGTAACCCCTGAGCCTAAAATCAGGACTTTGAAGGAAAAACATTTTGTATGGGCTATCTCCCCACTCTTTCAGAGTAATCACATTTAAAATAATCAGTTTTGAAAAAGCAATCATATGTTTGTTTTCACTACGATAACGATGCAGAATGCTAATGGAATTAGTTTCAACCAGAAGACATTCGTACCAGAACCTAGTTTTCAGGCCTTGTTTCAAGTGATCTTTCAGATAGAACTCAGCGACCTTTTTAGGCTCAATCAGCCGGTCAGAAAACTCAATAATTTGCAAAGGGATTTCTTGAGTCCAAAGAAAAGGATTCTTGTCTGTACCTTTCTGTTTATGGATGTCGAATGGTTGAGCTTTGGACAAAGGATTGGGAGATCCTTTGCGGTTTGGGCCTGATGAGGAAGATGGTTCATTGATCTCGATTCCTCGAGAAAAAGGTACAAGCTGGCTATTCCTCCCCCTGCAAAAATGGAGTAAAAGAGATAAAACGAAAGAGCAACAGTTTTTGCAGTAAAAAGTAAAAGAGAAAGTAAAACTCGAAGGTCGCTTTTGGAAATAGGAATTGCAAATATTTATGAAAGTAACTCCTTCTAGAGTAAATAAATAAAACAGAACAGTATCAAGGCGAACTCGTGCTGCATGAACCGTTAAAAGTAATGCCGGTTCGTTCGAACTCTTGCAGAACGTGCTCGTTCAAACCTTGACCACTGAACAAATGAGGAGTCTCAGCTTCAAGCCTACTCTTCCCAAATTTAATCCAGTCAATTTTGTCAAGATGGTTTGAATGGGCAATCCTGTGAGGGTTACAACGAAAACCTCCAGTACAGTTGGTTCTTGCACAGATGTGGCAAACAGCTAGCCGTCTGGCTCTTCTCTTCTTCGCCATGGTACTTCGTCCACACAACCTATCAGCTTGCTTGGCATGTAGCTCAGCCTTCCTGATTCTTGTAGCATAGGCAATGATCTCAGCTCGCACACCTGCTGGTATATACAAACGTCCTAGAGCAATACTGAACCAAAACAAACGTTTATCAAATAAACTAAAATTGCTTGGATCTTTAACGTCTTCCATGCACAAGACGAATTTAAGTTTTTCCCTGCAAGAATTCTCTTGTTAGAAAATCTGGAAGGGAGTTCAAATCTCCTTTGATGTATTCTAAGTCAAAATCGAAAGCAGATAGAATTCCTTGCCATCTTGCAAAAATCTGTTTCGAAGCAATATTCTTAACATCTTTTAGGAGAATATCTTTGGCAGACTTACAGTCGACTCTGATAAGAAACCTTTTATTAAGAAGATCGCTTTCAAATTTTGTTACAGCATGCACAATTGAAAGCAACTCTTTCTTTACCGTTGAATAATTTTTTTGTGCGGGCTTCCAAAACCCCGAGGTGAATCTTACCAGAACTTCTCGTTCGTCTGCATCTTTCTGCTTTAGAATTCCTCCATAGCCTTCTTCTGAAGCATCAGTCTCTACAATTTTGAAAGCATCTGGGTTAGCTAAGGCCAAACATGGAAGTTCTTTAACTTGACTTTTAATTCTTTTGACTGCCTTTGTATGATTTTCAGTCCAAGGTGAAGGGTTCTTTTTCAGTCTCTGGAATAAAAGTTTGCTATCAAGACCAAGATTCTGATAGAAATCTTTCACATAATTTAGGCTTCCAAGAAACCTTTGTAACTGCTTTTTATCCAAAATTTCATCCGGGAATTTGTCTGAGAAAGCAATTGCTCGATCAATTGGTAAGATTAATCCTTTATGTATATTATGGCCAAGAAATCTTACCTTGGTCTGAAATAGCTTCATCTTTGTGGCTGAAACTACTAATCCTGCTTGCTTTATGACTTTGAGAAATATATAGAGATGTTTAAAATGCTGGTCTAAGGAGTTAGAAAAAACCAACACATCGTCTATATACACAATGGTAAAAGCAGAGTAAGGATTAAAAATTTCATTCATAATATTCTGAAATTCTGATGGAGCATTCTTGAGACCAAATGGCATAACATTCCATTCAAATTGTCCAAATGGAACATTAAAAGCAGTCTTATATCTATCCTTCTCATCTATCTGAATTTGCCAATATCCAGATTTCATGTCAAATTTGGAGAAAATTACAGCATTATAAACCCGATCTAACAAGTTCTTTTTATTTGGTATAGGATACCTTACCCATCTTAGAGCCTTGTTCAGAGGTTTATAATTTATTACTAACCTGGGAGTACCTCTTTCGAGTTCTGCTGCGTTTTCAACATAAAAGGCCGAACAACTCCAGGGCGACATGCTTTTCCGTATTAACTTCTTTTCAAGAAATTCTGAGATTTCCTTTTTACAGATTTCTATCAACCTGCTGTTCATCTGAATTGGTCTTGCTTTGGTAGGGATTTTTTCTTCTTCAAATCCTTCTGCATATGGGAGTTGGACTACATGTTTCTTTCTTTCCCAGAATGCATTAGGTATTTCTGCACAGACCTGTTCTTTTAACCTTTCCTGGACAAGAGCAACTTTATCAGTAACTTCTTTGCTAGTCAGTTGTTCTTCGGTCCTTTGAAAATTAATTTCCTCTTTTAGAGAATTTAGAAACTTTTCTTTATCCTTTATTTTTTGGTGGATCGAGGTAATGTATTGCTTCTGAGGATCTTTAGAGAATTTGAACAAAACCTGGATTCCTTCAACTTCTGTTTCAATTCCTGTTTCGGAGACTTTGAAAGGATAAAGCATATTAATAAAAGGAGTACCTAGAATGATAGCGTGACTTAAATCTCTTACCATTACGAACGGTGTTCTGAAGTAAACATCATTCTATAACACTCCTGCATTTGAGACTTTAAACTGAATTCTCATGGGTTGGCAGTTTGCAGTTTTTAAACCTTGCTTAGTTTTTGAAAAGTACTTTGTGGGAACGACTCATTCTCTAATGCAATTCAAATCTGCCCCTGTGTCAATCAAAGTTTCCATGGAAAACTTAAATGAGTCATTGATAAGGAAAGTGACCATGGTTAACCATTTCTGATTCATTATAGCATCAATATTATGTATTTGATTCGAGTCGGGAATATTAACTACGAGATGAGAATCAACTTCCCTGAACTCTCTGTTGGCTACTTCTGGCTTCTTCAAACTCATCAAGTCCCTTTTTGTTTTGTTGATTTCCGATTGCCAGTCTCCAGTCTTTATCTTTTGAGATGCTGGTTTGGGACCTTTCTTCTTTGGGTTTGCCATTTCCTTAGCTTGACGCCATCTTTCCTTGTTCTGTCGACGCTTTTCCCTATTCTCCTTTTCGGTTAATCTGCAATTGCTGACTTTATGGCCTTCCTTCAGGCACCTATAACATTTTAAAATAGAGGGACTTTCCTTTCTTTTCTCTAAGACGTTAATCGATCTTCTATTATGTCCACCTTGCGAGTGTTGCTGGATAGCTTTTGGCTCTTTGCCTGACTTAGTAACATAAGCCCTGAACGGATTGTCCGGCATATCAATAATTTTCAAATATTTAGGCACTTGTGTCTTTAAAGCAAAATGAGCATACCACAGGAAAAAACAACAATTCTTCTGATGTTTTTTCATGAACCTATGATGTTCTGCATGTAACCATTTAACCATATTTTCATCATAAGTATCTTCTATCCAAGTTCTTTTACTTTTGTTATCAGCATGCATGTAATTTCTAGTATGAAAAGGATAATCAACTTTAAAATTATCTCTAGAAATCACATTAATCGTAGAGTCAACATCACTCCACACCGGTTCTGGTTGAATCGGGTTTCTCCGAGCCAGTTGTTCAAGAGGTTCATCTTTATAGCAGGGAATCTGGATTTGTTGTTCCGTTCTTCGTAATCCTGCTAAAAGATTTGGGTCCGGTTCTGCATCCAAAGGGTTAGCGGTTCTGGACGAAATAGATCTTAACAAGGACGGGTTTGCCGTTCTAAAAGAATCTATGCTACGTCTAGAAGAGTCAACACTTACTCTAGCAGACCGAGTATTTGAAAATCTTACCTCTACGTCTCCATCTTCGAACTGATTGATGTCCGAGGGTTCTCGATTCTGGAGAGGCCTTGTTGGTGCTGCTTCTGGCAACATCCATCTTTCAGGCAAGGTGATCTCATTCCACCTTATGAGTTTGGGTACCACAGTGTTTGCCCTGCCAAGATTAGCTTGAAAAAGAGTTGTTTGACCTTTTCGGTCCATAATCTTAGCTCTAGGGGCCACCGTATTCATTGCTTTGCAGCAAATACGATAGACTACAGCTAGATTTTGGGACCCTTGGTCCATATCATAACCTTGCGTATGTATACTTAAAGAAAGGGCTTTTAGGATGCCGGGATCAGTTAAAGAGACAGTGAAATTGGGATAACAATTAAAATATACGGGTCCTTCACTAAGAGATGATTCAACAAGTCCTAGCATAGAATCTATATATTTTTTATGTCGTTTGTCTCTCAAACTAACAAGTATTGACGTATCCAAACCTGTGCGTGTTAGCGGTTTCACCGCCACCTGTACCAAACCAGCATCTCAAAAGATAAAGACTGGAGACTGGCAATCGGAAATCAACAAAACAAAAAGGGATTTAATGATATATATATATATATATATATATATATATATCCATCTCAATATAAATACGAATAATACTATATAGAATTTAATTGTGGAAATGATATGATGTCATAAGGTCCCCGCAGGAGGGCACGGGCACTATAAAAAGAAAGTGCTTCAAAAAGCTGAAAATTCACTACTTTTTCCTTTATTATCCACCTTTTGGCTAATAATATAAAGGAGCTACTACCTCTTGTACCCAACTTTTTTCTCAAACTATTGCACATAACAACTAACGTGCTCTAAAAGAAATGATATATTCTCTTTGCTCAATTATACAACCTCATTGGATTGAATGAATCAACTTTTGTTATTCAAATGTAAGACATATATATATATATATATATACAAGGTGTGCCCTATAAATTTTCAATTTGGTAATGTGATCGAAAAGATAAATGAATAGTGTCCGTAGACATGTAATTGCTTGACATGACATATAAGTGGATTTTCTTGAGACTAAAGATCAATTAGTCATATGTTCATAACTTGCGAGTTCATGAGTATGATTTTGTTTTATGGGAAGTAAGAAACAACTGAGTGATGACGATGCATCATATATTCATAACCTTACAAGTTGAAAAGTAGATAATTATAATTTATAAAAAGTTGTTCAACTAAGTAAGGACGATGCATCATATATGAATATGCTTAACTAATCTATAATTTTTTAATAAACCCTAAACCTAAACACAAAACCTCAATCACTCTCAGTGACTTAAAAAGTTGTGTTTTAAAAGAGTGTCTTAGGTTATTAGGTTATTATTAAAGGATAATTGATGTATTTTAATGGGGATAATATTTAGATACTCACTAGTGAATATTCTATGTGCCCACTTTAATGATTTGACCTAATGATATTTTAACACATATTTTTTTATTTTAAAAAATAAAATATATGTTATTTAATTTTTTTTGAGCTTTTAAGAATAAAAAACACATATCATCTTTTAATTAGGCCAAATCAAAAAATAAATATATAGAGTACTCATTAGAGAGTATTCAAATATTATCCTTTTAGTGGCTCAAAACAAAATAAAATCAAAACCTAATTGAATAGCAAGTTTAAAAAAGGGAATAAATAATCAAAAAAACGAAAACGACGAGGGGGTTTGAACAAGAATGATTGACCAGAGGCGACTTTTATATCCCAAAGAAAATGCAAGATTCGAGGTGGCAGGATTGACCGATTTGCAGAAACTTGGAACCCTCACGTGCGATTTCCCCTTTGACAAATAACAATTGGCACACTATCTCATACATTCATTTCATTCACTTAATTCCTTGACCCTTGTGCCTTCTCTTCTCTTATTATCTATTTTATTTTTTATTTTTTCCTTTTAATTAATTAATTTCCGATTCGATCCCAAATGGTTTACCAACTATCCCACGAGGATGTAACCTGTTTTTACTGATTATTTTGTATTTACTTGCTTATTAATTTTCATTAGCCAATGCCCATGCCTTTGCTTTGTTCATATTCTCATTAGGATATATATAAAACTATGTTTTGATTCAATTATTCCACCACCTCATTGTTTTACAAGCCTTTGTAATGAAGAATTATTACATATATCTAAATTTAGAGGAAAAAACAAACTAAGTAAATGGAGAAATAGATCTTTATTCATCTTATTTTAGATTATTACCTTTTAATTTGTTTTATGATTTGTCGAGACCTTAGAGTTGGGCTAGCATCACTGCTAATCGCACTCATATTGCCCTCATTAATTACTTGCACAACTCGACACATATTGAGTTTATCACAAAAATCTTTAGTGCAATTAAGAGTGAAATAATTCAATATAAGTTAATTGTATATTTGTATATATTTTGTCAGTTTCCAAATTAAAATTGCATTCTTCAACATATTTTACATGGTATGACGATATTAATATATCTCACAAGTGTTCTTTCCATTGAAACTACGTACAAAGTAGTCTTCAAGTTATAGCTTTCATTAGATGATGCGTTTAAATTTTCATAGGAACTTTTCTTCTTGATATTAATCTTCATCTCAACCAAGATATCATCATGGGCTTTTTTCCTTGTCCTTTAACATTTTATTAAAGGAAATCTCAAAGAAGGTTTCAGAAATTAATATGTTAAATACTTTTAGAAAAAAGATAAACAAAAAATAGAAGTAGATGATTCGATGCATTATTGCTATATCTTTAATATAATGGTTTAGATGCTATAAAAAAGATGTAGTAAATGGTTTGATACATTATTGCTTGATTCTTTTCCGTTAATACAATCAATCATAACACTCATCTCCCAAAGAAAAATATAAAACCAATTAAACCGGCCCTCAATCTTTAAAGAAATAATTTGTCTCCATTTAGATGGATGAGATATCGTGTTCGATTCAGATGAATACGATACAAATATATACATGTCATAAGTTCGATCCTTAATTATGGCGCCTTCCTATTATAATGTAATTTTACTATGAGTGTGTTTGCATGCTGTAAAAATATTTCTATAAACAGGAGCGTTCAAATGCTAACTAGTTATTAACTTCATTCAAATATCATTCTTACAAAATTTTGAAAATGAGCAATAGCTAGTTAAGTAGAATGTAGATGGATTAGCTAGGACCACATTAAAAAACACCAAATTAACCTAATCATACAAAATTAAAAATTTAATCTGATCTATCAATCACTGACAAATATATAATCCTCCCTCTGCCATCCCTTTCTCTCAAACTCAATTGATTCTCTCCACCATAACCAAACCAACCTCACCATTATATAAAATATCTCCCTCCAATCCACTCTCTTGGTGTTCCCTCTCCTCCCTCAACCCTCTCTCTCTCTCTCTCTCTCTCTCTCTCTCTCTTTTCGGTCTGTGACTCTGTGTACGTCTTTAATGCAAAGCGCCTCCTACTTCTTCAGACACAGTGAATAACCTGACCAAACACGTACGTGCTTTGCCTCTCTCTCTCTCTCTCTCTCTAATTTGTTTTGTTGTGTGTTATAGTTAACGTGGTGAAAATACACTAGTCTCAGTGATACACAAAAATGCTCGACACCGTCAAGTACCTGATCGGCTCACCCGGCGCCAGCGGCTACGGTTCAAAAACCACAGCCGAGCAAGTCACCGACGCCTCCGCCGATCTCCGCCGCGTCACCGCCATCATCACAGGTACATACGAGCAATCCTCGCCGTCCGATTACAACCAGTTTTCGTTAGTTTTGACGATCGTGTGGTTCTCCGATTATATCAGGCGCCACGTCAGGGATCGGAGCCGAGACGGCTCGAGTTTTAGCCAAGCGTGGGGCCAAGCTGGTCCTCCCGTCTCGAAGCCTCAAAGCCGCCGAGGACGCCAAGGCTCGAATCATCTCTGAGTTTCCCGGCTCCGAGATCATCGTTATGGCTCTCGATCTCAGCTCCCTCGCTTCCGTCAGGAGCTTCGCCTCCGAGTTCGAGTCCCTCCGGCTGCCTCTTAATCTTCTCATGTAAATATTCTCTTTCTTTCTTGTTTTCTGTTTGGCTGCCGTGAAAATGCAAGAAAAGAAAAGGAAAACTAACTAAAAAGTTTTCTTTTGATTTTTTTGTCTCAGAAACAACGCCGGAAAGTTCGCGCACGAGCACGCGATTTCCGAAGACGGAATCGAAATGACCTTTGCTACTAATTATCTCGGTAATTATTACTATTACTCCGACTAAATCTAAAATTAATGTTTAATTTGTGGATTTTTTATTGAATATTTATTAATACTTTTTCAGGTCATTTTCTGTTGACGAAGCTGTTGCTCAACAAAATGATTGAAACGGCTGCGGTTAGCGGCGTTCAAGGGAGAATCGTGAACGTGTCGTCGGCTATTCACGGCTGGTTTTCCGGCGATATGATCCGATATCTTGGCGAGATAAGCCGAAGTGGAAGGTAATTCATATTATACTATGATTTAACTAGGTTAATGATGCACGAACTATATAAAAATTATTATTATAACACGTTGATTAGTAACACCTATCGATATGAGAATCGGAAACTGTAGCAGATCGATCGGGTTGGATTTCATTTCGATTGTTTAAATGATTATAATCAATTTGTCTTCGGGAGTTTAACCTTTTTTTTAATCTGAATTGGAAAATTTGTCTGGAAGCTTAGCCAGTACGACGAGACACGTGCGTACGCGCTCTCGAAGCTCGCCAACGTCTTGCACACCAAGGAACTCACTCGCAGACTCAAGGTTTGATGATTAAAAAGCGATTTTTGTTTTTTTCTGTGTGTTTTTCTTCAAATTATTGTCCCTAATTTTGTTTTATGTATTAATTAATTTAATGTTTTTACTAAAATCAGGAAATGGAGGCCAACGTGACCGTTAACTGCGTGCATCCGGGTATCGTTAAGACCCGCCTCACCCGAGAACGTGAAGGTCTCGCCACAGGTTTGGTTTTCGTTACAAGAAACTGTGAATTCATTAGTTGTTCTTTTTTGTGTAATAACTTTATACTAAATTAAACGAGTTTGAAATTTGTAGATTTGGTGTTCCTCTTTGCTTCAAAGCTCTTGAAAACAATCCCTCAGGTTAGTTTTATGAGTATTACTCGATGATTATTTTGAAGCGTCAATAACAGTTTAGTTAATTACATTTTGTATATGCCAACATTAGTTTCTTTATATGTATTGAAGGCTGCTGCGACGACTTGTTATGTTGCGACTCATCCTAGGCTTGTGGGCGTGTCCGGGAAGTACTTTGCCGATTGCAATGAGACCTCGCCGTCGAAGATGGGGTCGAACTTAAGCGAAGCTGCTCGGTTATGGTCCGCCTCTGAAAACATGGTGTCCAAGGATTCCAATGCTATCTTCGATCCAAGCCACCACTTGGAATACTAAAGAAATGGAAAACGGATCGTCAATTATATATAGAGATATAAAGATGAACAGAGAAACAGAAAAGCATCTTAGTTATATAACTAGCTAGTTACTTCTTAATGTCTGTTAAATTAGCTAGCTAAATACAGTAGTAAAGTGGATGAGAGAGTTAATTAGGAAAGAAGAGAAGAAAATATAATACACAACTAGCTTTGAACATAAATAGTAGTTTTAGTGGCATGAATATATAAATATTTAGATAAAGGAAAGGCTTTTGATGTATGAATATATATTATGAAGTGAATGATGGTTTTCTTAGTTGGAACCAAGTCATGACCAATGAAATTAAAAGTTGTTTTTTTTTGTTGGTTTCCATATTTGTTTTTTGAGGTGTACGTTATTAGATGATATGATGATCTTACTGATCTCTTAGAATATTGGATTGGTTATTGGTGTATTTTTTTTATATTTTATATTTTTATACAAGCGATATTAAGAAAGAGAAATTCGAACTTAATTTCGATTCCAAAGGTAAATGTTCTTAATAAGCTTCTTGTATTGTACGTACGTAGTATATATAAACAAATGATACGGGGTGTTTGATAAAATTATTTAGAGTTAACTGTAGACTTTGGTTGGAGATCAAGAAAGTTCTTGGAACCCTAGTTTTGTGTTAATTAATACATGTACTTAAACATAATTAAGGAATAGTATATATTGGTATTTCTATACGGAAATATATCTGTTGTTTTTATTTTTCCTGGGCATGCATGTGGAGGAAATATATTATGTTTATATACGGACTAGAAGAAGAATATGATGGATGGAGGAGATTAAGAACATGGGGTCAGTTAGTTGCATGTGGTGGTTGTATTTTGAAGAGTATCTTTGGGACTACTGTGATGGGGTCTACTACTAACATGCGTGCTGAGTCTGGTGACTATATGCATGCGTTCAACGAAAGGAAGTTCCAAGTCCTCAAAAGCCTTTCCAAAAGGAAAATTTGCAATCTCCAAATGTGTTTTTCCCTGTGACATTACACGCGGACGGATCCAGAAATTTTTTTTAGGTAGACAAGGTATAAAAGTTTGTCGGTGAGTTGGGTTTTAGCGATGGTAGCGTCGGAGAGATTAAAAAATGAATGAAATTGGGATAAAATTTTTTGAGTAAAGTGAGTGAATTTAGGTCAAATGAGTTTTCCTCGTGTTCGTGCATGCCTGTTAGGGCCCAATGGATATTTTTCAGTGTAAACAGCCTCTACATGCCATTGCGGCCTTGCCCACCCGCCTTACCTATTTGCTGGGTGGGCAAAATTCGGTGCGGTAAGAGAGACTTTCGAGGTCTGGGTGGGCAACTGCCCATTCTTGCCATACTATATATGGATCTGCTCTTGCATTGGTGGTATTTCCAATTCACTTATGTTTTATATAATCTGTACACTTCTATATCTTTGTTAGTACTGTGTCCTATGTACATAAAATATTAATCATCTTGTTTTCTTATATTATAATATGTAAATTAACAAAACCAATCGTGGATTATTTTGTACGATGGTCACACTCACACTAAAACATTTCTCAAAATAAATAAAGGAAAAGATGAGAGGGAGACCTTTTATTGCAAAGAAAGACAGAAGGGGTCTGTCTGTGAAATGGTTAGGTCGAAAAACATAAAGCCGCGGTTTACAGAAGCTAGCTATTAAGTGTCTCGATCAGAAGGACTCAGTGATGCTTCCTGTTATCTATTTACACACGGAATTCCCAAAGGCCACAGCTAAATGTAGCATGCAGACCAAACACAGAGTAGTTAATTGTCTGAGTCCTGTCTCTCTACAATTAATATGATCTGCTCTCTCGCTACAATTAATATGATCTCTGCCTCTGCCTAATACTTTTCATGCTGCTGATTATTGTAGTTCTTAAATTAAGTCTGGTATTATTGTGTTGTGACTTGTGAGTGCATCTCAGTTGATTATTGGGGTTGTCGGGTTGGATTAAGCTACACAATTGATCAACAATATTATGATATTGAACTCGTCAATTATGAGAGTTGAATCTATGATATCTACAAGTGAAGAGAAATATCACTAGACCATAACGCTAAACAAAGTGAGGCAGCAATAGTAGTCTTGAAGAGAACAACAGAGGGATGAAGGTTGCTCGTTTATGAAATTTCTGTTATTTCGTTCCTTACAAATAGTATAGAGAATAGCTGGAGGCACATCTTCCTGCACATTGTCAAAGTTCCACCACATATCAAGAACTCCAGGTCTAAAAAAGATGGAAAACTTTTCAACATCTGTGAAAATACTCTTGGAAGCTAGAAATTAAGAAAAAAAATTAAAAGATGGTTATCTCTACAAATTAATTGTAACATACGTCTCTGATTGATATGAAAAAGAAAGAAAGTAAAAATATGGCATTGTTGTAAAATAGACGGGACATGGGAGTAGGCTTATTACTAGGGTTCTCCACGCACATCAAAATGTGACTTTGTCACTATTTCTCCCACAGGCTTGGTAACTCTTGATAGCTGCTCTCTCAGTTGACATAACCATGTTTGAAAAGAGACGTCCAATATTCTACGAGTTTTGTGTTGTATTCATATTATTTTATATCAAGCAAAGCATGAAACAGCAAAACCTTTATATATAGGCAACAAAACCAAATTCTACTAGAACAGGAAATCCTAATTAAGCCTTAGTCCAAATCCTATTGGATTGGAGATTTAATAAATAAAGAATCTTAATCAAACTAGGGAAAGAAAACCAATGTTTGCCGGAGTTGTTACTCAAATCAACCAGGTATTATTACCGAAGCATGATTGTTTATCTCATACCTGAACAATTAAGTAAACATCGTCTTAACGTATTAATAACACTTAGGGCCTATTTGGTATTGCTGTGTTTTTTAGAAAAATTGCTTATGTTGTGCTTTAAGAATAATCATCTGTAAAATTAAGCAGTTGAGTGATTGATAAACTGTATTTTTAAAAGTGTTGTGAGTATGAAAAGCAGTGTAAAAGCGTTTGGTAAATTTTAATGTAAAAGTGATATAATTGTTTATAATGACAAAAATGGACATAGTAGCGGGAGTGGTGGCAACGACATTAGTGGCGGGGGTCGTGGCGATGATGACAACAACAATGGTGGGGGTGTGGTGGTTGGGGTGTAGAGGTAGCAGTGGTGGCAGCGGTGGTGGTGGCGATTGTAGCGTTGTTGGCAGTGGCAACAATGGTGGTGGTGATGGCGACAGTGGTGTATGGTTGGTGGTTGCAATCATAAGTGGTGGTGACAACGACATGGTGAAGGCGGTGACATTAGCAGTGGCAGTAGGGGCAGCGAAGGTGATGGTGATGACAACATCAATTGTAAGGGGTATGGTGGTGGTGCCAATAGTGGGGTGTGGTGGTTGGGGTACAGAGGTTAAAATGGTGGTAGAGGCAGGGGCAGCAGCAGTGGTGGTTGTGGTGGTGGTGGTAACGATTATGGTGACAGTAACGACAAAAATGGTAATCGTTGGTGGTAATGGCAGTTGTGGTTGTGGTGCTAGTGGTGGCGGTTGTGGTTGTGGTTGTGGTGATAGTGGGGGTGGTGGCAGCGGCGAATGTGGTGGCGGTGGCGGTGGCAATGGCGGTAGTGATGTAAGGTTAATGGTTGTAGTGGTAAGTGGTGGCGATCACTTAGTTTGTTCTCCAAGGGAGAAAATATATGTAGAAGGATAAATAATGTTATTTTTTAAAATTAATGAGGGTATTACAGGAATTAAAAATATTCATTAAAGACTCAGCTTGCTTTTTATAAAAGCAGCTTTTAAAAGCAACCTACATGTTGCTTTTAAAATATGCTGTCTTGTGGCCATTGTTTTAAAAATAAGCAAAATATTTTATTTTTGAAGTATTTGTCGATTTGCCCCTTAAACTTGTAAGGCACTGCCAATTCCCCTCTCCCCCCCCCCTCCCTCCTAAACTTTTATTTTAGTCAATTACCCACATGTAGTTGTATTATTAGCCAAATTTTCCCTTAAAATTTTATTTTAACCAATTAGCCCATTGTACATGTATTATTTGTCAAATTTCCCCCTATTGTCAGATTTTTATATTATTAGCCAAATTTTCCCTATCGTTATATTATTAACCATTGTTATATGCTTTAGCAATATCATTGGATGAAAGAAGCACGTCCAGTATAGTAAAGTTTTAGCAAAATATTAGCACTAACTAGAAAACACAAGAAACCATTTCTAAAAAATCATGTATAAATTATAAATATAAAAATTGAATTCATTCATTCTCCAATTTTACAAATTAACAATCCACTTCATCCCCAGTCATGATTTTTTATTGGAAAAAAAATTTTGAAAATCTAACGGCAGGGGGAAATTTGGCTAATAATACAAGTTCATGGGGTAATTGGCTAAAATAAAGTTTAGGGGGGAATTTGACTAATAATACAAGTACATAGGGGTAATTTGCTAAAATAAAAGTTTAGGGGGGCAATTGGCAGAGCCTTACAAGTTTGAGGGGCAAATTGGTGAATACTCCTTTATTTTTACCAAACACTTTTTTATTACTTAACTTTAAAGTGAAATAGTTTTTGGTGAAAAAACAAAAAGAGTTTCTTTGGACACCCAAAATTTTTCTCTGAACACCCTATTTCTTTGGACACCCTTGTTGAATTTTTAAAAATCTTTGGACACCCAACTTAGTTTTTGTAATTTTCAAAATTAACCTTCAAAATATATTTGGGTTAATTCAAAACAAAATATGACACATCCCGATCCCGGACACGCCAGGTGTCGGGAAGTGTTGGCCGACACGTGTTAGGTGACGAAAGCCATTTAGAAAAATTGAAGAATAAATAAGGAAAATTGAATTAAATAAGGGTCAGAGTGCACGGAGTGTGCGGGCGGAAGAATAGTAATAAAATAATGAGTTGTGAACAGAGTAGAGGATACAAAATAATTACAAGAGTAGAGAACCCCTACATTGTCATACCACCACGTCTCGACGTCACAAGCTCTAAGCCAACTAATCCTGGAGGGGCGCAAAACATAAAACAGTGAGTGGGTCAAAAAGCAAAGTTTAATAAAACCGTTGTTTTCAAAAGTCTACTAACCCCTCGCTGAAAACAAGTATAATTTGAGAAAAATACGTCATACCCTCAGGCATGAACCTCAAAATACTATAAGAAAATACACGGGTACTCCCCGATAATGATTTATTGACATGCTCACCCATATGTAAACACACAAGTCCAAGTAGCTAAACTACGAGGAACAGACTAGGTATAAAAGTAATACGCTGAGTACTACAATGACGCGAGTCTAACGCTAAGCGCTGGTGCACAAAGTGCAGTCACACAAGTTCGAGTTGCCTAGTGCAACCTAGAACAGGCTAGTACCTACAATGGATCCAAAGCTGCGTAGCGGTACTGGTAGTGACTACTCCAAACGTCAAGGCTAGTCCTGGCCACAAGACTGAGTACTAATACCTGGGGTGTTATACATCTACTGATGAGCAATAGTATGAAAACATGTATGGCAATATAATACGAATGTTCTACCTCCAACAAACGTATATGATATGAATTATGCTAACAGTTTGAAGAAAGCATTGAAAAACCATACGTACATATACATTTATCAAAACAAAGATCCACTCACTCACCTGTAGGTATCCGGGTCGTAGCCCTCCGGTCCTGGGTAGCCCCGGCAGTCCTCTGGATAGGTCTCACCTATATGAGATATCACTGTAATAATGATTAAACTCATAAAGGTTACTAATTAACTAATTAATTACACCTATCCCTTGTTTGCTCAACCAAGAGGTCCAAAACACCTCGAAAAATATCGTGCGTACTGCTCCGAGGTAGTACGCGTCATCACGAGTCGCCTCGAGAAGACGGAATCGAAAAAGGAGTCCCCACGCGAGGCTCAAACGCGGCAAGCCGCGGCTCTATACGCTGTCACACGCGTGGCTCACGCGCGGCTCAGCCGAGTCGGTCATCGCCGGTCTGAATCGGTTTGCTGACGCCAGCAAGGGCGGTTTGACCCAGTTTGCTGACGTCATCGCTGACGTCAGCGCCGGTCATCCCTACCAAAACTCCGGTCTCCGGCGCCGTCGCAGGAATCTGGGAATTTTGGCCGGAATTTCTGGGTAATTTTCAAAGCTTCATATCTTCTTCATTTCAAGGCCAAATTTTACGTTCCACATATCAAAATGAAGCTGGAGAAGAGTAGAATCACGGTGTACCTTTGGATTGGTCGTACAAGCTCGGGAAAAGGCCTGTAATTGCCTCGAAAGTTGCGGTTCACTGTAGCTTTGTCGATCTACATCAAAACTCAACCAAATCAGGCAAACGACCTATGAAAATTCATCTACTCAACGAGAGGAACACAATGGTGGCAGTTAGAAACCTCACCTCGGTCTATATTGGCCGGAAAATGGTCGGAAAGGTCCAGTTCTTCCGGTTGCGTTTCCCGTCAAACGGTTGGGAGTTTGGACGAACGGTTTGCACCGTTGAGTCCACGGCGTCGAGACGAAGAAGGTGGTGATTTTCGTTCTCCTCGATTCGACGGGTTTTCGTCGGTGTGCACTGTGCACACACGGAGAGAGAGAGAGAGAGAGAGAGAGAGAGAGAGAGAGAGAGAGAGAGAAAAGTCAAAAAAATTGGGGAAAAAGAAAATGACGGGGAAGAAAGAAAGGGAAGAAAAGAAAAGGAAAAGTGGGGTTTTGGGGGTATTTTGCACCCACCAAAACAGTAAACTTACACGCTCACGTGTACGAAATAAACACGCACGTGTAGAAGATATTCCCCAGAAATTATTTTATAACAAGCTTTTTACGGGATGTTACAAAATATATGTAAAAAAAAAACAATAAAAACATGAAGGGATAAGAGAGCGATGTTGGGTTCTTTCTCGTCGTTGTCAGCGGTGACAATGAATGGAGTAAATATGGTAATAGAGAGCGATGATGGGTTCGACAAAGGAGAGAAGGAAGAGGAGGAGGGGATGGGGTTGGGTCTCTAGAGGCGATCGCTGGAGGCAGAGGTTGGTGAAGGGGGTGGGATTGGGTTGCCGGAAAAGAAAGGTTGGAAGAGGGGATGGGGTTGGGTCGCCGGAGAAGAGTGTTTGGAAGAGGAGACGATGATGGGGTTGACAGAGGGAGAAATTGAGGTTGATTAAAATCTGCAATTGAATGGAATGGGGGGCGAGTGGGATCAAGCACTTGTTGGGCTGCACCTTGATGCGCGGCCAGACGGCCAGACGTTCCACGTCATCCAAACTCCATTGATCTCTTTCGGGTTTGTGTTCGTCATCTTCGACATTTTTCAAATTCTCAACTTCTTGAATGCGAATTTAGATTTTGGGGTTTGATCATATTGAAATTGGAAGTCTTTTGTTTTTGGGTTTTTTTTTCCTTTCAAATTTTTTTTTTTGGGTATCGCCCAATAGTATTTTTTGGTAATTTGACAAGAGGATAAAATTGCATTTAAACTTTTTACAAATTTATGAGTGGTCAGAGATCATTTTTGGGTGTACAAAGACGCTCCAAAAAAAAACTATACAAAAAGCTCCTTACCCAAAAGCTATTTGAAGCTCTAGAAAAGCCCAATCCACATGTAAATGCACCCTCACATTTAAGCCCAATCAAGCCCAAAACGCTAAAACCCTGAAAATCGCATAAACCCCCGAAGAAAGTTAACAAAACTCAACCATCCCAGCTCTCTCGATCGATCTCCTCCGCCCTACCGGAAATGGCGACTACCCTGCTCCCGGAGACCGCCCAAAAGCTCCTAACCCAAGAAGTCCTCCGCTCCGCAGCCAAACAATCCCAGCGCTGCCTCACAACCCCCGTCCGCCTCCGCCGCGCCATCAAAAAATACCTCCGAGGTCCTCTCTCTCTCTCTCTAAAACTATTCATCTCTATTATATGTGTAAATTATGCAAATTTAATTTATGGGTTTTGGGATTTTAGAGCAGGATGAACCCCACATGAAGAGGAAAGTCCTGAGGCTATCGGAATCCTTCAGCCAAATCAAGGATGTGAACTCGCAGCTTGTTACAGCGACTTCACAGCAGCTGGTTGAGGACCCTTTGCGGTCTGTCGACCAATCACAGAGGTGGAAGATCAGGAGCAACTATGGAGATATCGGCCTCACCTACAGAGACGACGAGACCATTGCTTATGTTGCTTCCAGAATGCCTGCTGTCTTCTCTGCGTGTCACAGAGTGCTCAAGGAGGTATCAATTAGGGAAATATTTTTATCCGGGTAGTGTTGTATCGAATTATATGTATCGGTGCTGTATTTGGTTGGTAGATGAGAAAATGGTGGAAAGTAGAGGAATTTATTTTCAATTTTTGCTAGAAATGAGGTGCTTAGCTTGAATTTGATATGCTATTGTTCCTTTCAGTGTGGATTGGTGGAATTGGATGTAGAGTAGTTCTGAAGTTTTGGTTTTCGATGGAATAAGTTTGGTGAAGTTTTTCGTTTTGCTGTTTTATAGGTTCGTAGAAGGATACCTGAGTTCTCTCCAGCTAAAGTGTTGGATTTTGGAGCTGGCACGGGCTCGGCTTTCTGGTGAGAAGCTCATTTGGTGTTATGTTTTGATTGTTAATCGTTTGTAACTGTGAATTTGGTTGTGATGTGAATTGAATGATATAGGGCACTAAGAGAAGTCTGGCCACATTCCTTGGAGAAAGTTAATTTAGTGGAGCCATCCCAATCAATGCAGCGGGCAGGGCAGAAGCTTATACAAGGTTCTTAACGATTTGAATGCTTAAACTAGTAAATTGATATTATTTTGTCGAAATTATTTTTGTAATAATACTTCAAGATAAATTGTCTATAAACTGCAGTTGTTAAAGAACCAATCTACTAAAACCTTTCATTTCCTATTGCAATGTTTCATGCATTATGAAAGAGTGTCATCAAGCTCAATAAAAAATCTGACCACTTTATGTCATGGTTATTTTAGGTCAGAAGAACTTGCCACTTATTCATAGTTATGATAGCCTCCAGTCGTTGGCTAAAAGTATCAACAAGTCAGAGCGAGAACATGACCTTGTAATTGCTGTAAGTTCCACAAATTTTAGACATCGTGTTTGCCTTGGAATGTTGGGTACAAATTATAACTTCTGTTTGTACTTTGTTGTAATGGGGTGAAGTCCTATGTGCTTGGAGAGATACCTTCGCTCAAGGATCGAATTACTGTAGTACGCCAGCTATGGGATCTTACACGGGATGTCCTGGTATGCTTTCATTCTGTGGACGGATGAGTTTCGTGTTTCACTATGATTTCATGACAACAAGTTTGTATGATCTTATGTGCTGGTTTTGCCATTAATGAAGAGGACAAGTATTTATAGTTTATGCTCTTCTGACAATCGATTTTGTAAAGGGGCTAAAGAAAGAAATACTGATAATCGTATCACTATCCCTTTTTTAATAGTTAGCATGGCAATTTCAGTTAGGAACTTTCCAATTGTCAGCCTAATATTTTTTCCCCTTGATTTTCTTAAAACTTTTGTAGGTTTTGATTGAACCTGGAACACCACAAGGATCTAGTATCATATCTCAGATGCGCTCGCATATATTATGGATGGAAAAAAGGGTAAGTTGTTTTTCTTGTTATTTGTTCTTTGAGATGACTTTGAGTTAAGATGCTTGTTCAAGTTATGTACTGGGAGTGCGTGTCAACAATCATGCATAATTGACACACTCATCACTTCTTAGAAATGCCGTAAATCTAAAGATGGAACTTCCAAGGACTTGGTGACTCAAAAGAGTGGTGCGTTTATAGTTGCTCCGGTGAGAATAAGAGCTCTTTAGCTCATATTTTTCTGTTTCAAAACTAATATGTTGCCCAGCTTCTCCTTTGTTTTCTTCAAAAGTGTGAATTCTCTCATTTTATTTTATAGTTTGTTTGATGCAGTGTTCTCATGATGGACAATGTCCGCTGGAGAAAGCTGGAAAGTATTGTCATTTTGTTCAGCGCTTGGAGAGGACATCTGTTCAGCGCACATTCAAGGTTCATCCTTAAATCCATCCACACTTCATTGGATCCAGTTGTCAGTTAGAACCACAACTTTTTCCTTTTTTCCTTCCTGTTACGTTATGATTAAAGCATCTGCTTTTTAATTGATATTACCTTCCTTGATATTTTTGTAGCGATCCAAGGGAGGTCAACCATTACGTGGCTTTGAAGACGAGAAATTTAGCTTCGTTGCTTTCAGGCGAGGACAAAGACCACGGTTAGTATTTTTTGTGTTCATGTTCAAAATTGTGGACTGTGGGATCTTTAACATTTTTCTAAGACAATGGAAGCCTAAAAATCCATTCTCATAAAGCTACAATGGTTTAGCCTATTTTTATTTAGGGTTTAATCTTTCGCCATGTGGTTTTGTTCTCGCTAACTGAATGTCTTTCTTATAAACACATCTTTAACTGTCAGTGACCTTAATTAAGTGATTTTAATCATGAACATTTTAAATTAAGCCAATCAATAACTTTTTAAATAAAATAATTCTGGTCCATGTATGTACTTCCCTCACAGTTCGGTTCTTTTTATTCATAAATGTACTTGTGTCATGAATTATTTCTCTGATGGCTGCACTTGTTAATGTGATTAGGGAACCTTGGCCGCTTGATGGTATGAAATTTGAGACTTTAAAGGAGCAACATGCTAAACGAAGTCCAGAAGATCTCGAGATTGACCTTGGTAAGTCTTAAATGAGTATCCTTCGCTATGAACATCTTGAAGAGCGCCCCCCCCCCCCCCCCCCCTACTGAACTTTGTCTTCGATATATTATGTGATTTATTGCATTGATACTAACATTCTGGCCATTTGTAAACTCTTATTTCTTTGGTTGTAAGAATTTGTGTTTGACCTGGACAGATGAGTTAATTAGCTCGCAGCAAGCTGACCTCATTCCATTTGAAGAACCGAATCCAGTTAACTATGATTCCGATGTTATGGAAACTGATGTGATGGATGAAAATGACGAAGAGGAGGAAGATGAAATAGGTCGTGCTGATCTTGGTGGTGGTTGGGGTAGGATTATCTATATGCCTGTACGAAGGGGCAAGCAGGTTACAATGGATGTTTGTCGATCAACCAAACGGGATGGTTCAGAAGGCGAGCTTCAGAGAGTGGTTGTCACAAAGAGTAAGAACCCTACATTACATCTGCAGGCCCGAAAGTCTATATGGGGAGACTTGTGGCCTTTTTGAAGATAAATGTCGGTAGTTGTTCACATTGTAACCGCAATGTATACGGAGCTATGATGTTATGTTGCATGCTTATTGTGCCATTTATTATTTGATTCTATGTACATTACTTACCATGGGAACAATACATGAGTAGTCTTGGGTTTGTGTCGGTGAGTGTCCGAGGCCATAGCTCATTGGTTGTTCTTATGACATGTTTATTTAGAATGAATTGGAATGGGTATTAGAATTATTTCAGTTCCTAACTCGAAATGTGTTAGTAAACACATGGATGTTGGAATTATTCTGATTCTGACTTTCCATGTGTTTACTAAGGAGCCGTTTATAACTATTTCGTTTTTAGTTTTTCAACTGAAATTTTATTTGGTAACTATTTTTAGTTTTCAGAAAAATGAAAACTGAAAAATTGCTTTCTAGAGTTTTCAAAATTTGGCCTTGATTTTTTTTATTTTTTTTTGGTATTAAGTTTTCATTTTTTTGAAAACTAAAAATGAAAATTGAAAACAAAACAATTATCAAACGCCTCTAAAATTTGGCCTTAAGTTTTCACTTTTTGGTATTTAGTTTTTATTTTTTTGAAAATTAAAAATTGAAAACGAAATGGTTATCAAACGGTCTCATAAGTACTAACACATAAAATAAAGAAATATGTATCATTCTCACATTATAATCGGTAATCTAATACTTGAAAAATTAGGAGAGGTTTGGTTGATCCTTTCTTCTATATTCTTGTTGGTCTCAAAATTGGTCTCGGCCACAACCCGAGAATTTAGGGATCTCTTGGCCCTTCAAGTTTCCGTTGGATTAAACATGAATTAATTTTAGCCGTCCATCATCTCGTAGTACCTAATGATGCGTAGCACTAAGAATTTTTCACAGTTAGTTCACTGTACCTCTCCACTGCCTGGAGTACCACCCTTGAATATGTCACGAACAGAAACGTATGCAGTAGAGCAAGTTGCACGGCGACACTAATTTTGATACTTTTCGACTGACCAACCCTCCTGCTGCAATCTTGAGCAACCTTCGTCACCTTAATTTGTTGCACTGAGAAAGACAACTTGTCTATCTGTGTTCTATTGCTTTCCACTAACCAGTTTACTGGGAGCATGAACACATTATACATTCCATTCTTATTCAACTCTTTTACAACCGTATTCAGTTGACGAAAGACTCGCTTGATTTCCGATTCTGCTGCTTCGCGTTCTCGTTCTGGTTTTGGTGTTGTCTTTCTTCTTGTTCTCAACTCTTCCAATTGCTCCCTTCACAAACCAACCAAAGGAATTAGATTCTAAAACCACTTAAGAGTCTGACGACTAGCTTATGTTGTGTGACTGAGCAATATCAAGGAACAATAGCTTCTGAAAATGTATAACACCTTCCATGCGAGAGATTTGTAATAGAGTTTGTGGTAAAGTTTCAAAAGATTAGACATTATCTGCTATAGTTTAAGCAAAGGTACTGAAAGCCACAAGTCAAGTAATTGAAGTGACTCAACACATCTCGGGTTTGGGCACCATTCGCAGCAGCAGCAGTGCTTGGACAAGATCCCACAGCTCCACCAAGAAGGCTTGGCCAACTACTCCACAAGCTTTATCTCGTTTACGATTGTCCGGTGAAAGATTTCAACTATGGTTGTGCAGACCCAATTGACAATTGAGGTCTTTCATCTCTTTGATTTCTTGAAAGTTACTAGAACGAATTCTCTGAGCAAACATCTATGTTTGAACAAAGGCACGGGTTTCCTAAGGGTACGTTTAACAGCGTCACAGAGGTCCTCGAAAGCAGGCCCTTCAACTGGTCCAACTTCGGAATTCTGAAGTTTCTCCCCTCTATCTCACTCTTCCACCATGCACCGATCCATTGCCAGCTTCTCTGTACTGTCGTCTCTCTCTCACTTTGAAGTTTGAAGCAGCGTCTCTCAGCTGCACTCAGACATTCAGACGCTCACAAGTTGCAAGTGAAAGAATGGTATGAGTTAAAATTAGGGTTCTTCAAAATTTAAAGATTCAGTTAAAATTACGAATTTGTTTATGTGTACATGTTTACAAGCAATCTGCGTGCCTAAATTCCGTCTTTTATTTTTGTTGCGACTTATTCCAATCCAATAACATTATTGAAACTGTTGAAGCATAAAAAAATTCAAGGGGTCGAAGCCCAATAACAGATGGGGTTAAGACCTAACATAGTTCAATATACAAGAATGAAGGAACAAAAGCTCATATTTAAATTCATATTGGCCCCTTGACTTAGTCAAGAGAAAAATATTTATCTCTTACAATTCAAAATATTTCAATTAAAACAAAAGAAGAGATAAAGATAACATATCCAAACAGATAGCCAATTTGAAAGTGTTGTGAAAGTGTGGAATATAAGTTTAATATCCAAAACAACCACCGGATCTAAAATGCTAAACCTCAGCGGAAACTCTTGTGATAAATATGAAAAGTAAAAGTAAAAGAAACATGAGATAAACACGGAACTGTTTCAAACTTGAAGATCAACTCACTTCAAATTTCAAAATTTGAAGTCCCTCCATCCAATCTGCAAGGGTTGGCCTCCTTGTTTATAAATAAAGGATCAAAGTGCAGAGTAAAGGGGAGAGGAGGACATAGGCGGCATAACTCTTGAGAAAGTTTGAGAGAAGGAGGGATGAAGTGCTGCTAAAATTCAAGGAGACATCGAGAGGAGAAGAACCAAAACGTTGCTGAAGAAATATCATAAAGAAAAAATAGAAGGACGAAGAAAGACGGTTTCTGGTATCCCTGCAGCTACAAAGAGGAAGCACAAATACTCTAAGCAAAGGAATAAATCCAGGAAGTTGTCTTTGTGAAGTTGAAGGTATATTTTTCTGTTCTTTCTTGTTTGTGCAGAAAGTGTGCTTTGCGATGAAGCCCTTAGTGCCATCAAGTGTCAATGCCAAGGGTTCCAGTGCTCTTGCTTCATCCATTCACCAACAACCGAAGCCGCTGGGCAAGAAGAAAGTCACAGTCAAGAAAGATGAGAAACAGCCCCATCGATTTCACTCCCTTTGGCGTACTTGCGATGTTTCCTCAAGTGATGCTCTCCGAAAGAGTCAAGAAGCAAATTTGCAGACAATTTCCTCATGCAGCGAGCAAGAACAAAGAAGGACGTTGTCTCGTCTCCACTATCAAGACACTCTCCAAAAAAATGTCCTCTCTAAAGTCAAACTAAAAAAAGGAATCATCACAAGGCTCTCCCGGTGATCGGAGTGATTCGATATAAAAAAGTGGCAGTCAAGAATTTTTCTCGTCGCTGATCACATGCCTTTTTCGGTCAGAAGGAAGCTTGCTGATCTTAGTTGATGGTCAAGGGGTATCATTTAAAAAGAAACTGAAGGAAGAATAAGTGGCTGATCTCAAAGGCATTGCTAGCTGACGACGGAGAAGAAGACTGTACAAAAGAGGTGTTCGTAAGGTTTTTCTGTTGTGGAAAGTGTGCCAAAGAAATGCAGTTGCTATCGGATAAGAAGATTGTGCTCACCCGCAAGATCTTCAAGGAGCACCAAAGACAAAGCAAAAACAAGGAGATGTCGTTCGGTTCAAATACAAGTCTGTGGCATTCTTCCGGCATGAAAATAAAAATCCTAGTGCCTTTCCTACCATTAGCATCAAAGTGATATATTCCATGCCTTCCAAGACAGCTAGTCTGCAACAAAGAAGTCTCATTGTGAAGTCTAGTTTTATGTGTTTTTGGCTTTCCTTGTCAAACTTGTAATATTTATTCACACAAGCTCTTAGATGAATTTCAATTAGATTAGACTTAGGATGGTACTGTTGAAGTCTGAACCTTTGAAGAACCAAGTATGATCTCAAGAAAGGTTGGTACATGCATATACATTTCACGTCATGTTTATTATGCCTTTCTGACTAGTAAAATTGTCTAATCAGTAAGTGTATCTGCTTCACGCAAAAACTGACACACAATTTAAAAAAACCCACATGGGCTCTCTGACACTGTTCATCCCGAGACTGAGTTTTCACCATTGATCTTTTCAGATTGGTTTTACAAGTGACAAGTGTCCCTTGGATGTCTTTCTATTTTAAGGAGGTTGAGGGTTTCATTTCTGGCTGGTTAGAAAGATCAGAATTTTTGGACAGAGAGTGTTTTAAAGCTTTGAGCTCCCTCTCGGTTCCTCTTTGAAAACCCAGTTGCAAACTTATATTTTGTGCATCAAAATCTTGTGTCAACCCACACAAATCTTTTGAAAAAATATGTTTGCATTGTTCATGGTCTAAAACTTTGTTTTTCCAAATCTTCATATAGACCTTAGTCTTGGATTCCCGTTAGTTTCTTCCTTCAACCTTTTGACTGGAGAAACTGACTTGTTATTATTTGAATCCACAGCTGCATTTCATTCTTACATATTCACATCATTTGCATGGTTCATGCTTGGTTTCGGTGCCACAAGATGATGAGCTCAAAGCATGAAGCTGCCCTCTTGTGAAGACTGAAGAGAACTCCATTTGGTGCAATATAAGGTTGCACAAAGGTACAAGCTACTCTCAGAATAAGTCTAGGAATTGAGCTTGTTGTGACTGTCTTTGTATGAACCTTATTCGTCACTAGTGGACTGGACTCCTGAAAGTCCCCCGGTTTTTTAACCCAGCTAGGGCTTTTTCCGGGCACCAAATTGACGTGTGTTATTTGATATATTGTGCTTACTTATGTCACTGAGTATATTACATGCTCCTTCCATGTTATATGATCTGTGAAATATTTTGTGTGCATGTTTATTGTTATTAAACTTAATATGTGTTGTATCTGACTAGTTGTGTTGCCTTGTCAATTAAGTTTAATTCTAATATCTATGTTTACTGTCAGTAACAGACTTGTATCTAGTTGACTAGTTATTTCGACTAGTCATATATACAAGAGTTTGTGTTTGTTGTAGATTATTCCTCCTAGTATCAATTTCACTCATATTGGCAAACTCCATGTGAGTCTTTTCTGACAATATATCAAAGCAACAAAATAGGTGATGGAACATGAAAGTCCAAAAGGAAGAGCAAGTGATCAAGTGGTAGAAGAATTAAGTGTGCTGTCGATAATTTTGGAAGAGCCATGAAATCGATTTCGTCTTTCATGATTAAAAGTGGAGCCCTTCAAAGCCTCTGAAGCAAAAATGTTGCAACAAAAGCAATTACAAAATGAACATGAAGCTGGCTACACCGATCACGCTTTGTAAGAAAGAAGCACGAAAAACTGCAGTGACTAAATAGAAAAGAAGCTCTCAGACATATTCCTTCATAAGACAAAGAATCCTGCTCCAGCCATAGCAGAAGTTCATTTACGAATAACTCTACCAAAGCTTTAAGAAGAAGATGAAAGCTAACGTCATTGTTGAAACCTTGGAGCCCAATGCCACCACATAAAAAAGGAGAAAAGAAGTGCAGTAAGACAAGTCAAAGAAGCACCAAATTTCCTTTCAAAATCAAGGCCATGCTCATGAAGAATTCAGTGAATTTGACATGGCAATCAAAATATTCAAGTCTTCTTGTCAAAAGTGAAGCTGATCGAAAGCTACCAAGATACACATGAGCAGAGTCAAATACCAATTAGCAAATATTTGGTATAAAAATGAGAGAAGGCTCACTGGACAATTTTTCAAGTTAAAGTGGTCTATCCAAAGCATAAAATGTATCATATGACAAATATGTGATACAAAAATACATCAAATGGTCGTGTTCTCTTTACACCAAAAAGACTTATCAAATTCCAAATTCCCAAAATGGTACAAAACCCCACAAATCAAGTCCAATTTTTTGAACTACGTTGGTTTGATCCCGTTATGGGTACGTAGGCAGTCTAATACCAAATTTTAGACGCAACCACAATCCAACCTGAATCACTGATTTTGTTCTGAATCAAATTCATCTAAACACTTTTGTCTTATGAATTACGACGTCCAGTTTGATCCCGCAATGGGTACGTAGGCAATCTAGTACGAAATTCTAGATGCAACCGCAAAGCTCAAACACCAAATTGAATCCCTGGTTTATTCCAAACCAAATTCACTCAAACACTCCAACCCAAATTTTTCAATAACTACGAGTGGCTTGATTCCGTCTTGGATACGTAGGCAATTCGGGATTTTTCTCGAGTGCAGCTGCAAAATCAAATTAACCCACCATCCCTTTTCAGTTAGAATCAAAAGGTTTCTCTTTGAAATAGAGGAGTGTAATTAAGAGACATATTTGTTTTGAATGGGTCGAACTCGAAATTAATAAAACCCCATTGACACAATGATGGTGGTGAAATTATGTTGAGTGACAATTTTTCGTCAATAGAAACATAAATACTAGTTACTACCACCATTAAGCCGCAACAGCTTGGAAAGTGGTGCAACAAAAAATTGTACAATAAAGAGTTGAAAGAAAAAAAAAATGGTACAATATAGAGAACAACATTTTCTTATTTCAAGAGTTACATGGTGGACAATTTTTTTTTTTTGGGTAATGCTAGGGAGACCAAATTTTTTAAACTAAATTTATAAACCAAATGATGTAGCAGTTGACGATTAGTCTTCTTTTTTAAAATTATTAAATTATAAGTCTTACTTTATTGCTACATTATTTGATTTACAAATTTAGTTTAAAAAATTTGATGTCCCTAGCATCATCCATTTTTTTTATAGTAAACAATTGTTTGTCTACGAAATTTGAATTTGAGACTTCTTTCAATAAAAAGGCAGACGGGATGACACCAAACTAAATGATCATTCACAATGCTTGTCAACATTATTTTGATGTTCCATTGTCAAAGCTTTAATAATTCATCACTTTTTCATTCATAGAAGCCTCAAAAGCCTATGCAATTATAGGATCCATGCGTACCCTCTCAGACTGCTCGCTCGCACTAATTGCATCTTTTCATTTAAGGGGATCAGAAACCCGAAACCCTGCACTCTATAATTTTGCCATCTGATTCCTTATGATTTCACCAATTTGCACTTCTGCAGTTCAATTATTTCAACCTACCTACCCTAGCTGTTTGTGGGATCCAATTATTATACCTGCCAACAAAAAGTTTGTAATAGAAAAAGCCAAAAATTGGATATATTGGTCATTACAGTGTGTTCGTTCTTTATACTTATGTTCGTTTCTCTTTCCCGGTAAATCTTCACAAGTGATTTGCCGTAGTTTTGACATTTTTGCAAAGAATGGAAGAGGACTAAAGTAGGCACATGAAATGATGAAATCATGACTAAGACTACAAATTTAGATGAAATTGAAAAGTCAACTTTGATACATATTCAAATCAACAAGGAATCAACAAAAGACTCCAAATGATCATGTTCTTCTGCCTTGATAAGCTGCTGATATTCATCGCAGATTTTCAATGGCATCATAGTAGTAGCTGTTGCTGCAGCAATTTCAGACTTTTGGCAGGCAAAGTCATTAACACGATCACAAACCAATGCCTCCCCAATATCACTACTATATTTAAATTTAATAACCTCATCAGACCTAGAAACATGAAGATTAGAAACCTCAGAATCATGGCAAGCAGCTTCTTGTTCTTGTTTTTGATCTCCCTGTCCACGATAAAATGACGCGATTCGGGTTGAGAACGAAGAAACCTTAATAGCCTTTGGGATATGAATCTTGGTCATCGTTGTTTCCTCTTCTTCTACTCCACCATGATCAGCAGATTCAGCACTAATATGATCTTGGTAATTCTTGTTGGGCTCATCAGCTGGAACACATTGTGATTTTGATGCTCGTTTTCGGGTACTACTTTGTTTCTTGGTTTCTATACCATTAGTAGTAGGGTTTTTGAGTCTTCTTCTGAGATGAGTATTCCAGTAGTTCTTGATCTCATTGTCTGTTCGACCGGGAAGTCTTCCGGCGATGAGAGACCAACGATTACCGAGAAGGGCATGAAGCCGGAGAATAAGATCCTCCTCGTCGGGTGTTATGTTGCCTCGCTTTATATCAGGTCGGAGATAGTTCATCCATCTCAGCCTGCAGCTCTTCCCACATCGAAGAAGCCCTTTAATTTCAATAAAAAACAAATCACTAATCACATACAATTTATAAAACCCAATTAAACAGAAAACACTTCATAAAAATGTAATGAATTATGACTTGATAGTGAATTTACTTCAATTTCATAACAGAAAAAATATTAAATTAAATTACCAGCATTTTTAGGCAAAGAACTCCAATGGCCTTCACCGTGAGAGTTGATGTACTGAAGGAGCAGTGTGTCTTCTCTGGCAGTCCATGGACCACGATGCAGTCCCGCCTTTGAACAACATGGTGCTCTCCCCATGCTAATTAAGCAGTCTGCACAGAGACACTGCTTCTATCTCCAAAAACCACACTACGTACTCTTTGAATAATTGGATTTTATACATGACCATTATTGTAAACATTCTAGAAATAACATGTGATGTGAGCATTATGAACATTTGTTTTTATTTATCTTGAGGTATTTTGTACTTGTAATTTGGTTTTTTTTTTCTTTCCAAAATTTTCATGTTTTTTTTCGCAGGCCTTGAAATCGTAGGTGTGTTATGCGTGTCTTATTAAAAATCTGTCAAAGATCTATAACTAAATAAAAAATAAAATAAAAAATGATAGATCGTAACAACTCAAAATCTTGCCATGATGTAAAGATTATGACATGTTTGGCGTGCAAAGGAAGTCTTAAGCGGAAAAGGTTAAAAAAAACTCGGAAATGAAGTTATTAGTTAAGCATGTGGTGAGTGAAGACCTCAGATTTGTCTTGTCTACGCTTGGTTCAAAGTATGAATAATCTAATCTTGTAGATTGATAATTTGATATAATCTATCCTTGTCTTTGTTTATGTCTCGGGTTAGAACAAATTACTATAATTCGTCCCCACCTACGGATCAATCGACATTTTTCACAAATTTTACGTAAATAGTGAGTATGATACTAATTTATTTCATCACTCTTTAGTATAAATATATTATTGTATCAAAAATATTATTAATTAAAAAAATATTATTAACACTATAAAAAAAAAAAGAGAGAGTTAATACACACCAAAATTTATCAATGTGTTTTATCTTTGAAATAAACCTAAATCAAAAGACCCCTAAAAAACATCATTCACTCTTTTTTTCTATGCACGAGTGCATGATGACTTTATCATCGTCGTGGTATGAAAACAACATTGTTATCAGCTGCTTGCTCATGATGTTTTGAGATATATAAATCTTGGTCTTTGCTTCTTGTACTCCAGTACATACGCACTAATCCGAATCTGATCTTTTAATAGAAATTTCCAGGTCGACGGGCCGAGGGCCCACTCCAACAACACTGATACTGTCCCCACTTAACCACCTGCACAATCTTCAGGTGTGGGATTTTATCACAAAAGGCCTCGATATTAGTTAGAGTGGGGTAATTCTATTTAAAGTACTCTTGCTCCTTCCCTCTGTCCGATGTGGGACAATTGGTTTCAACAGTCCCCCGCACGTGAGATCCATTTTTATGGGTCACACGTGGAGATCCACACATTGGTAGCCACGTGGAGCCATGTCAGGGCTCACCCATCGCGCGGGGCCAAATGGGGACCCACCCAATCACGTGGCATCGTTGGCCTACGTGGAGCCATGTCGGGACTCACCCATCGCACGGGGCCAAACGGGGACCCACCCAATCACGTGGCAGTACGGGCCCGTCCTTTGGCTCTGATACCATATAGAAATTTTCAGGTCGATGGGCTGAGGGCCCACTCCAACAACACCGATACTGTCCCCACTTAACCACCTACACAATCCTCAGGTGTGGGGTTTTATCACAAATGGCCTCGGTATTAGTTAGAGTGGGGTAATTCTATTTAAAGTACTCTTGCTCCTTCTCTCTGTCCGATGTGGGACAATTGGTTTCAACACTTTTCATAAAATTATTTCAGCATCTAGTGAATGAAAAATGCTCGCCACAACTAAAAATCTTGTCAAAATTTAAAATCTTGGCGTGTAAGGAAGCTTTAAGCAGAAAAAATGTTCAAAAATTTGCAGCAAATCAAGTGTTGTTGTTTTAGTTAATGGATATTAGAAATCTTCCCATGTTATGCATGTGTTATTAAAAATTTGCAGCAAATCAAGTGTTGTTGTTTTAGTCAAAGGATATTAGAAACCTTCACATGTTATGCATGTGGGTGGTGAGGATTGATAGGACGGAAAAGGTCGGGTTTTGGGAGACAGTGGGTGAATAAATTGAAGTTTAATTATTATAATCATAATACACTTAATTATCTAATCTTATATTAAAATTATTTCACTAATAAAAGGACATTTTGCACCTTTTTCTTTTTGGTTGACAAATAATGGTATAGAGTCAGAATACAGTGATTAAGAAAATAGTGGTCATTCACCTCTCGATCTTAATTTAACTGTTGATGTTCATTTAATTTTTTTGTTGTACTTTTTTTTCTATTATTGGATTAAGATCTGAAGGTGAGTGACCACTATTTTCTTGATCATTGAGGTCTAGGAAAACCAGACCCTATAGTTACCTCTTCGGGATTGAGACTGCAGATTGTTTTATGTGACATAAATTATTTTGCAGAATATAATTCAATAAACTCATGTTTTTGGGTCAAACTTAAATGATACGTACTGTTAAATGGTTTAAGATTCATTTTGAGTTCCTTGTTAGGGAACAAAGGAATCTTGTAATGATGAGCTTAAAACGAGGGATTAGAATTAAGATTTCAAAAAATAATATCAGAGATAATTGGATTTATTTCAAGAAAAAGCCCATCTTCATCTCTTGGTCGATACCCATGAGAATTATGCACACATTCCACTTTTCTCAAGAAAAAACTTTCCCAGAAAATTCAGAAATTATTTTTGTTAAATTTCTACAAATTTAAACGATTAATCTATCAGCAAGAATCTTCATACCAAACACATCAATTATATCGGAGGTTGCGGCGCCGTAGATCCGACCCGAGAAGCAAGGAAAGCCTGGGGAAGACGACCGATGACGACAGCGTCATACAGATTTGAGAGCGCAGTTGAGACGGTGCGAAGAAGAGAGTTGCGAGAGAGACAAGAAAAACGATGGAGAGAGAGGCGCAAGAGAAACGAGTGAGAGGAAGACGAGACGGAGGGATTCGCGAAACCCACCTCTGTGCGTGATTTTTCATTTAACTAAGAGCAGTTCCAGCCCAGCAGATTGCTCGGGGGGGAGTGGCTGCAATTGCTGGGGGGATTGGACATGTTGGGCTGGAGAAGGAAGGAGCTCGGGGGAAGGGGGCTGCTCGGGCAAGAGCCCAGTGAAAAGTTGACAGCCCGAGCCACCGAGGTGGCTGGCGTCAGGCTGGCGTCAGCCAAGTATTTTATATTTTTTTTGCGTCAGGCGCGTGCATTACACGCGCGAGTGAGGCGCGTCCCGACAAGGTCGGCAGCGGGTGGGGCCCGCCTGTCGGCCACTTCAATTGTTACCGTTGGGGAAGCCACGTGGCTTCCCCTGAACCGTGAGATCTCAACGGCTCTTTAATTTGGGCCGTTGGATCTGCAACGGTAATAAAAAAAAGAAAAAAGGATTTAATATCAACCGTTGGATCTCAGATCAACGGTTGATATTAATTCCTTTATAAATAAAAAAAATGTTTTAAATTCAGAAAAGTTACCGTTGTGACACGTGGCACAATCTGGAGCGTTGAAATTCAAATTTTTTTAAATCCAACGGCAGAGATTAATTAAGGGAATAAAAAAATTTTAAAAATTGTAAAAAATCTGTAAAAATCGGGAAAATTTTTTTAAAAAATTTGTAAACTTTTTTTTTACTTTTCTATAAATACCTTGGCAATTTCATCTACTTTACACCACAATTCCATATTTTCTCAACATCTTTCAAGCTTTCTCCTATCTCTCTCAAAGTTTCAATCCATTTTTTTTTCAAAAAAAATGACAACTGGTGCAGGTACAAACTGGACGCTTCTTGAAGATGTTGCGTTGTGTGCTAGCTGGGTTCAAATCACTCATGATTCAATTTCGGGGAATGAGATGCAGTTGCGAGAAATATGGAGTCTTATTCATTCCGCATATATTGAGAAAATGGGTGGCCAAAGAACCAAAGATTCATTGTCCAGTCGTTGGAAACTACTTAGCCAATCGTTTAGTACGTGGAGAGACGCCTTGACACAAGCTAGTGCTAATCTTCGAAGTGGAGAAAATTTAGCAGATCAGGTAATAATATATTTATTTCTTTATTTGTATTATTTAATTGTTACCTATTTTCATTATAATTATTTCTTTGTATTATTTATTTGTTACCTATTTTTAATATATTTATTTAATCTCCCACATTGTATAGGAACTTCAAGCACAAGCTTGGTATGGTGCTCAAACCAAAAGTAAAAATAAAACATTCACCCGCCATGAATGTTGGAATGTTGTCAAAGATTGTCCAAAATTCAGAGTTGTGCCTGTCGGTCCAGAAGTTTTCATGAACAGCACCCCTCTACACTCTACACCGGGTGAAGATGAAGCAGAAGATGTGCCAGAAACGCCTCCCGTTGAACAAGCTTCGGGGTCGACCCGTTTTCCAATTAGGCCCCAAGGTAAGAAAGCTTCAAAGAGAAAAGGTAATGCTTCCAAGAGTGATTATGCAAAGTATATGGAAGACATTGCCCGTCAAGGTGAATTGTCTTTGGCCCGGGAATTGGCTAAATTTGAGGCTGATAAGGCTAGAGAGGATGCAAGGTCTGCAATGATTATGCAAAAATTTGAAGCTGATCAGAGAGAAAGAGAACTACTTCGGCAAGAAAGAGAGCAGGGCAGACAAGAAAGAATGGCTCAACAAGATCGTGAGATTATGAAGGAGCCTTTAGAAGGGAAGTCTCCAAACTCTAAATATTTTTGGCAATCAGAGAAAGCGGACGTGGTGCCCAGGAGACGTGCAAGAGAAACGAGAGCAAGAGGAGATGGTCCTAGCACCACAACACAAGATCATCCAAGCAACACATATTGGTTAGGTGGAGAGTAGCCAATCACTTTGTTATAACCGGAGCCCATAATTTTCCAATCAATTTGGGTTGTAATTTCTTATTCATTTAATAGTGTTGTATGTTGTTTCCAATTTATTGATTGTAGCCCATAATTTAAATTAAGAATATATTTATTTAAAGGTGGAGAATTGTTATTTAAAACACATTTTTATTCAACACACCAAATAAAAATTACATCAACACACCAAACACACCAAATAAAAATTACATCAACACACCAAACAAAAATACTTCAACACACCAAACACACCCTTTGCGCCCACTGGTGCTCTATCAAGTCAATTTGGAGGGCATTGTGCATATATGGCCGTTGAAGTGCAGTATATCGTTGAATGATCGTGTCATTGTAACGTCCATCCCTTTCTAATGGGTCGTGTTGCACAGGTTCTTCGGTAGCGTCATGAGCACAATATATTTGTGTTCTGGAATTGTTCATCGGGTCTGGCTCATATTCATCAACGGCATCATAATCGTACTCATCTTCCACAATCATGTTGTGAAGAATGATGCACGTCATCATGATGGATCGAAGCGACTCTACATCAAACATTCTTGCAGCACCCCTAACAATAGCCCAGCGAGCTTGGAGTATACCAAAACAACGCTCCACATCCTTCCTGCATCCTTCTTGACATCTTGCAAAGTATTTTTCCTTTGCAGATCGTGGACGTGGCACTGTTTTGACAAACGATCCCCACCTTGGGTAAATGCCATCTGCTAGATAGTATGCCCCGTCATACTGACGTCCGTTGACCCAGTATGTGACTTTTGGTGCCTTTCCTTGCAGGACGTCGTTGAACACTGGGGATTGGGCAAGGACATTGAGATCATTTTGAGCACCAGGAACTCCGAAAAAGGCGTGCCAGATCCATGTATCAAAAGATGCCACTACCTCCAAAATGATACTTTTTGATCCTTTTCTGTCCCCATAAGCACCTTGCCATGCACTTGAACAGTTTTTCCAAGTCCAGTGCATACAATCAATGCTTCCAATCATCCCTGGAAAACCTCGCATCTCACCGTTCTTCAGAAGCCTTTGCAAGTCATCAGGAGTAGGCCTCCGGAGGTACTCTGCAGTGTAAATAGATTCGATTGCCGAGCAAAATCTCATCAGGGACTCAAGAATGGTTGATTTTCCCATCCTCGTTATCTCGTCCACTTGGTCTGCAGCTGCTCCATATGCAAGCATCCGCAAGGCAGCAGTAATTTTTTGCTCAGGCAGGAGACCCATAACACCAAAAGCATCTGCCTTTTGCACAAAGTAAGAATCATGGTTGCAAACAGCGCCCATGATTTTGTTGAACAAATGTCGTTCCATTCTAAAACGACGTCGGAAGTACGTATCAGGGAATGCACTGTTACGGACAAAATAATCGTCCAACAGATCCTGACCTCGTCGTTGCCTGTTTCTATCAATGTTGATAACACGGTTGGCCCTGGAGGTGTGAGCCACAGCTTGGATGACTCGACGGGAATGTGAGGCTCTTGCCATTCTTGATTAGTCATCTCTCCGTCTACGCTCGTCATCCTCTTGTTGGAAATGTGCCCTAAAACCAATCATATGATGATACTTTACGGACATTTCACATGTTAAACTAATTTAGTTTAATATAAAGGGCATAGATTATTGTTTAAAGTAGTCTCATATAAATGTTATATGCTTAAACAATAAGTCCAAGGAATATGTGCTTAGTAGAATGTAATCTAAACAAGTTAGGTTCATGAGACCATTCTCGATAATAGACATATCCTAAACGTTCCTGATCATAGGATTGCCAATTGGGCATTGACAGTCCGTTAAGATCAGTACATGTTATGTCTTCTCTTAGGGAGAGTGACTAGTCTCGAGTCATTGGTGTAACTGACATCAAGACAAGCATGTAGGTGCTCAATATGGAATGAGTCCACTGAACGCGATCAACGATGAGTTTTCATGATCATGTCACATGAGAACTCATAGTTGGGATAATGTAAATTAGTCCTTTGACCTGAGGCATCACAGTTGTCTTGTGGTGAGGTCCTTGATCTTTGATTATGTCAAAGGCACCCCATCCGAGGGTGTCCACGGCATAGTTGGGGTTAAGCTACTTAGCCATGGAGGCAAGTGAATGCACAACAAGGGATCTCTAACCTTCAAACCGTTTGAGGGAGAATACTCTAAGATATGATTAAGAATCTCTGGCCAGAGTATGAATAAGATTTAGGAAGTCGTTCCAAATCATATTCAAGGTAATCATATAAGTAAAGGAATCACATTGGATAGTAGACATGAATAAACTATCAAACCAAACAATGTGGTCGAGAGTATTGTATTAGAGAAGGACCGTATTGCATTGCAATCCTAACTGAATAGGTTTCTCCACCTCTTCTGATTAGCTTGGGTAGCCATGACATACTGCTAGGTGTCACTCATGGTTTGTGGATGCCCTATAGGTGTATAATCACTTAAGGGAGAATTGAAAGTATGTTTTAATTCAGAATTGATTTGAAAGAGTTCTAATCCTCCACTGCCTCGCTAAAAGGAACCTAATGGATCGCACACCGTGTAAGGTAGAGTTTGATGCAAAGAATGGAGATGAGTAAGAATAATTAAATGGTTTAATTATTTATGGCAAGGATTAATTAATATGTTAATTAATCAAACGAATAAGTTCGTTATAGACCTCGGGTTAGTTTTAGGCCTCAAGGCCCAATGGGCTTCGAACGTCAAGCCCATTGACTTAAGTTGTATGACAACTTAATGACTAATAATACATTAGGGCCCAAAAAGCCCAATGAACCCAACATGGCCGGCCATTTGATGCAATGTAGTGAACTTGCTTTAATTGCAAGTTTGCCACTACATTGTGAAATGTTATAATGGCAACTTGATAACATTTCATAGTGAGAGAGGTTTTCTTTTGGGAGAATGGTTGAGCATGAAAATGCTCTCTTCTCTCAAAGAGGCCGGCTCCCCAGAGGGATTTAGCTAGCAATCTATTTCCTCTAGGACACTCATCTTCTCATCAAGACACTCCTTGGTGAAGAGACTTAGAGGTTCCCTACTTTGGGAACTTGGAGAAATCTATTCTACCATCCTCATCCAAGCAAGGAATGAAGACCCTCTTCATGGGTGATTAGCCTTTGCTTATGCAAAGAGGAATCTACAAAGGTATATGATTTCTCTACTCAAATTGTTCTTGAGTTTTGTAATGGTTCACCATATCTACTAGGCATAGAAGTTCTTGGGTAAAGTTTTGAATTTGAATGCATACAAGCATGATTCCGCCAATTAATTGTTAATTGCATGCTAATGATGTTGTTCAAATGAACTTGGTTTTCCGAAAATTTCCCTTCACCTCTTCCATCTGATTTTCGGCCCAATCCCCGCCATTGAACGTTGCTTCTGATTGGTTAAACAATTCTTCCTCTTCTTGATCGATTTCCCACATCATCTTTGAAGAAGAAGAAGAAGACATTGTAAAAGAAGGAAGCAGAAACTATGAATAATGATAGGGATTTTGGTGAAGAAGGAAGCAGAAACTATGAATGGTGGTGTGAGATTTCTGAGGATGGATGGTGGATATATGGAGGATTCAGAAAGGATTAGGATGTTGATAATGCCACGTGGCATGCCGCCATTCGTTAAAAATATGGTGGAAATCTGTCATCAATGAGTGTAATCGGGTTGTGACACGTGGCACAACGTGATTCGTTAAAAATCTTATCGGAAATCCATCACCAATAATTGTCTTTTCAGATTATGACACGTGGCGCAATGAGAACGATTAAAAATTTTATCCGATATAACAAATAAAATTATTTTGAATTATTTTATAAATAAATAAAAAAATACAAATATTTTATTGTTATTGGTTTTTCGGATAATGACACGTGGCGCAACAAGAACGATTAAAAATCTTATCCGAAATTACAAATAAAATTATTATGTATTATTTTATAAATATAAAAAATACTAATATTTTATTGTCAATTGCCAGGGCAATTTAATTGTAGGGGTGGAGATGTAAAAAGCAATTGACAGGGGAATACACTGTTCATTAGGGCAATTACTGTTCATTGGGGTGGATTGAATAGTGATTGCCTGGGGGGAGGTGGGCAACACTGGAGTTGCTCTAAATCCCTGTTTTAATACTTGATCTAATCCCGTGTTTTGTTAAACCCTTCTTTTAATTTACCCAAACAAGGTGTTAAGAGTATTACCAAACTAGCATTACCAATTAGCATTTGGTTTAGTCGTAATTGTATCTGTTTGATTTGAAGCAATCTCAAGTTCGACTAAGATGAACCCAAAAATGACATATTTTTTATAAGTTCGACACATATTTAGGTGACCTAGCTTAGTTGAAGGTGTGTTACCCGGTTGTAATAGTAAAACAGACTCTTTCCCTTCCTTGTAATATCAAGTCAGGCCAAATTTATCAGAACCTCATATTAATCATTGGAAACAAATTTCAAATGGTCTTTTTTTTGGAAAAATCTCGAGTGATACGTATCATTTAATGGTACGGTCATTGAATTGTCCTAAATTAATTTGCGGTGGGTCCCAAATGAATTTTAAATCATTCAACAGTACGTATCATTGAATGATGCGTACCATTGAAGTTTGACCCTTCTTCTCTTTCACTAAATCATTGTCTAACTAACAACCAAGTGGGATCTCTGACCTATCACCATCAGACTGCTTTTATTCAATATATATGGGTTAGGATTTGGGAACACACGCCTTCGACACATATTTTGACAACTATTTGGGTTCCCATGTTAGAAGTGACGACTCTAGTTTAGTACATTATTTATATTTCAACAATTCGAACCGTTTATATTTTAGTACATCATTCATAGATTATCATTGCAAAAAATTAGACAAATCCAAAACCAAGGCATTCATTTGTAGTGAGGAAAATAGACAAATACAATTCTACAAAGAAACACTAAATTTAATCAAAGAGTCATATGGTTTCGGGTTTGGATGATTTTTAGTAGACATGATCTTTAGATAAGACATAAAAAAAAAATAGACAATTTAATCGTTAAAATACATTACAAAATAAACTCTATAAAAATGTGTCAAAAAGGTGTCTCCGAATATGTATATACCTTACTATCTTACTAGTTAGTAGTTAGTAGTTAGCAGTTTCAATTACACAATTCTCTTGTTTCTTTTGTGATTGGCTACAGTGCTCGCAAGCATTGAATGTTTACACCGATCTCACCCTCCTTCCCCCCCCCCCCCCCTCTCTCCTCCCTCCTCCTTCCTTTTAACAATGAGATCAGTGTGAGCATCTAATGCTTGCGAGCACCGTAGCCTACTCCGTTTCTTTCATGCTTTCCTCTCTTAATGAATGGGACAAAACTTTCTTTCAAATTTCCTAAATAAAAATTCTTAAAAGAATGGCAAGTACATCTCCTCAAATCATCACATCTCACTGTCCCATTGCCAATCTCAGGTTCAGTAATTTAGAATCTAGTTATATGGTCTATAATCCTCAAAGCCTAGCTCTGAGCTATTCCATTTCCAATCTCAGGTCCCCATCACTTTAGTAAATTATTAATTGCACCAAATTGACCACATTGATGACACTCATCTGTATTAAAGAGTGTCACGAATGTGATCAGCGTGTGCCTTAGTCTAAATATTATGGCAAACCCGCTATGTGGTACCGGTGATATAATTTGAAATAAAGAACTATCAGGCGAATCCCTCTCTCTCCCATTACCTAAATCTCTCAATCTTTTTTTTTTCTACAAGAAATTCTGATAGAATCCAATGCATGAGAGTTAGTATGATTGTTGTATGTAAAAAATAAAATAAAATAGTATCAATGTTATCAGAAATAGTCAGAGTTCTGATATTCAAATTCAAGTGAGAGAGAGAGAGCAACTGCCCCCAAACCAACCAAAATTTAATTTTGAGAAATGAAATTGTCAACACGTACAATATTTCTGAATGCAGGCTTTTATAAGATGCCCCACAGACACCTGTATTGTGTGTGTAATATATATATAAATATAATATAATTACCTATATCTATCTATATACACATCTATTCAATTTCCAGGGATCTACAGCCACATGAAACTCTGTATAATTTCTTGAGCTGAGAAACCAACAAACTAAAGAATCATATAATTGACTTGTACAAGATGATCCAATACAAAAACAAAAAACCAACCCCCCAGCCACCTGGCGGGACTGCAGTTGAATCGGATAAACGGTCGCCAGATGGCACGACACGACTGGACTATAATACAATTGGAAATCTTCAGGGGGTACAAACTAGGTAAAACCACCTTAGAGCTGTCTTTGGCGCACTGTCAATCACACTGCACTGGACAAGCACCAAGGGTTATTAACAATTACCAGCTGTGTTTGCAAGGATGCAAAACCGCCGTCTAAAAAATGCCGCCTTAGGGATTCTAACGACGTATAGGTAACCCGTAATTGTGGTAGGTTCTAATCCGTCCATCCCAGCCGGCGGTGACGATCACAAGGCCCCACATGTGAGAAGAGCCAGACATGCTCTGGCAAGCACTCTTCAAAAACTTGTACTCGGATCTACACATCGTTGGGGAAACGGGTACTGGACTTGAGTTTACGAGTTTCTCCTCGGGCCAAGTTGCAGTACCCCTTGGCAAGGACTCGAGCAAAAACCCCCGACCCAAAGAGAAGCAATCGGGCGAAGAGAGGTGCATTTTCTGTTCTAATTTCTCATCAAAATTGAGATGCTTTAGTGGATAATCAAGGCTACTTCGCGGCACATCCCCAATGAATCTGGGGGATGGAAGTGTTCCCGGCAAGCTGTTTACACCATTCCAAGGTATAGCAATCATGGAGTTGTGGGACACGAAACTCTCATAAGACCATATGTTCCTCGATCGCGAAGAGATCATGTCCTGGCTATTGAAGTTCCAGATGCGTACATTTGAATCATCGCTTGCTGAGACAATGTGCTTTCCGTCTGAGGTAAAAGAGGCGGACATATGGTTTCCACCATTTCGAAGACCTAATGAGAAATGATGAAACAGTTAATGATAGAATCATTGCAGACTTTGGGGGTTGGGGAGTAACAATAACTTTGAACAATTAAGAAGACAAATAAAAGATAATGCATACCCCTATATTTGCAGACGATATCTCTCCCAGAAATTACACGGACTACTGAATCAGCAGACGTCACCATAAATTTGCTTGGGTTGCTTGGAGAAAACTGAGGAATCATATTTACATTAGTATACTGTATAACACAGTAAATAAATAAAAATGGAAGAAATAACATAAAAATTTGTCCATAACAACCTGAAAGCCAGTTATCCTTTTTCCAGGTGACTTCTTTTTCCCCTGTATGTTTATCTGAGAATCCAATTCCAGATGGTCATCTGAAAATATTGAAACCACGATCATGAACTACAAAGATAGAATAACAAAAAAGAACAAAAGTTGTAAGGGCCCGTGGATAGATCACAAGCACATTTGATCCCTTGCAAAATTGGCTTGCAAGAGAAGAGTACATGATAGCAATGTGAGAATTTTTTAACATATCACTAGCACATTCGAAAAGGGCATGTAAGGATCTAACATTTGAATATATATTTTGCAATGACATATCAAGATAATTGTCTCATGTCAGCGCTTTCAGGGAAAAAAAGGAGATTAACTATAGCATTTAATTATCAGGAATTCCCAGTTTTCTTCTATGCTTAAGAGTTGGGTTTTAGTTCAAAGCGTTATAGTGGCATACTATTAAGAAAAATTCACTATTAGGTCTTCGTACCTATGATGTTATAGGCGCAGCAATTTCCAGTCATCAAACCCACAATTCCTCCCTGCAAGTATGAAGAAACAAATTTAAACAAAATCCAAGTAGTTTCATGCTTAATTTTTCACTGCCAAGCAAAAATTCAACAGACCTTTCCGTCAGGACGATAAGATACAGCAGTGACTATCTCGCGAACATCAATATAATCAACAACCAGACAACGAACAATTTCCCAGATGCGAACTTTTCCGTCTATTGAACCGCTGATAAAATAATTATCATCCAGAGGGTTGAAATTAACACAGGTCACTGCATCAAATATCGCAGCTTTAGATAATCATTGCAAAACTACTTCAAAATGGGACAAAGAATTGAGATCATAACGATATAGATAACCAACACAAACCAAGTTATTGATATACTACGTTGTAACAGTAATGCAAACAGGTATCAATAGCTCACCAAAATTACTGTGAGAAAAAACTCTCAGGCATTTGTCGCATCCCACTTGCCATAGACGGACTGTCTTATCAACAGAGGATGAGAGCAGAAACTGCAGCACAGACAAAAGACGCCATTAGTTTCATCAAGTTCAGTGAATTAACACTAAATCTGGTGCAAAGAATAATTGCAATAGGAAATAAACTCCAATTTCCTACAATCCTACAAATAAAGTAGCATATATTAAAAACGAGATAGCACAGCCAAAAGTATTACTAACCCCTTTCTTTGACCATGAGAGATCTAAGACCTCCCCTCCATGTCCTCGGAACTCATGAAGAGGCTTCTCCAATAAATGGAATATCTTCGGAGGGAAAACGACACAAGCTGACTCCGATGATCCCCCCAATTGCTGCGCCTTAGTTTGTTTTTCTTTATTCACATTTGGAGAGTTTAACTTGGAAAATGGATGCATCTTGAAGTATAAAGAAGAAGGATCGGAAGCAATATCAAATTTGTTGAACCTCTCATCCTCAATCACCTTCCAGACACGCACAATACCATCTTCACCAGCACTGGCCAAGTATTGTCCATCAGGACTGAACTTCATGGACAAAATTGAACCCTCGTGAGCCGAAAAGTCTTGCCCAGCATAGAGCGAAGATAGCTCCTTGGTCCGCTTTTTACTTGGATGAACTCGGACCCTTCGCATCCCTACCCCTGATGCAGATTTAAGACTGATGGGGCTCAACGGAGCCTCCTCTTTATCAGCAACACAAATCCCAATTCCTAATTTCCTCAACCATCCCCTTTTAACTTTCTTCTTCGCATCAAGAAAGAACCTTGCGTTATCAACTTCTCTCTGCAATAATTGATGAATTGAAGGAGATGGTGCCTGTGCACTATGAACCTCCCCATTAACCAATTGATTTAGCCCCACTTGACCTAATCTGCCAAGCCTTCCATCCTGACCCAATTCATTCACAATGACATTCATTCCGCCGTTCCAATTCCTCATTGCACATGTGGAATGTGTATCATCCAAAGCACCATTTCCTAGTGATTCCCGAGCTTCAGTTGACAGAGAAGACACTGTAGACTGACTTGAGCAAGACGCCTCTTCCGATCCTGAAGTTCTCAACACTACCCCGCTATCTTCCCTAATTTTATCAATAATTTTAATTCTGTCAACAAAGACATCTTCCGAGTCTTCTGTCATCATTGAATTCGAATCCAAATCTACACCCATCCACTGCAGGAACTTATGGCGGCGCTCATGAACACTTTCCAGGTTCTTAGTCCACACCTCCTCATACCTTAAGAAACCTGAAGCACCAGAACTAAAGTCCTCACAGCAATCTGAACCCCAATCCGAAACCGAAGAGAGGTCCTCTCGGGTATCATAAAATTGATCCTCACGCTCTTCACTATAACTCCCCATCAATTCACTGTTTTTTTCCCTTCCGTTTTCAACCCATGAAATCCTGAGTCAAAATCTAACCAACCAAAAAATATCAGAAAAATTCAGGCCCTCAAATTATGTTCTAATCTCTCAATTAGATAGCAGAAGAACCCAAACATTCAATCTTTTCCCTTATCCAAAACTAGAAATCCCAATTTTTTTCCCAACAACAAAACCCACAAACTGCAAAAAGCAAACACAACCCAACACAGATCCTGAAATGATCTTATCCTAAGTCCAAACATATGACTTTCTCAAAAAAAAAAAAACCCAATTGCCCAAATCAAAAACCCAATAGATTGTTTCCAAAAACCAAATCAAAATCTGAAACAGGAACAATTAAAGGGGAGAGTTTTGCTCACCTGGGTCACCACCAAACTTTGGTCAAACCCCAGAAATCTAAATTTCTCATAGAAATTTCCACTTTCCCAACCCCTTCCAATTTCCCTCTCTCTCTCATCAGCAACAACAACAACAGTTTCCCACTTGGGGAAGCAAAGAATAACTACAGCATGAAACTTTAAACAAATCAAATAAACTAATACAATAAAAGTATAACAAAACAAAAAAAACAGAGAAAAAGGGCAAAAATTTGCCTCGGGTTGTGCGCAAGTACCAGGAAGAGAAGGGAGTGGAAGGTGCTCGCTCTCTCCTTGTTTGCGCTGTGTGTCTTTTTTCGCTATCTTTTCTCGCACAACCCACACTGCTGTCTGATACAATTTGATTGGTACGGATCTCTCTCTCTCTCCAACCTACCTTTGCAATTGTAAACTGTGGTCTTTGTTTTACTTTAGTTTAAACTGTTTTGAATTCCATTTTTCTTTTTCTTTTGTAATTTTTATTTATTTATTTGTTTTAACAATTGATGACTTTTTCCCTCCATTTATTACTGCATGAGGAGTGTCTGTACTTTTCATCTTTTTTATCGTTTAAAGTTTGTTATCCTTACGCTCCCCAGGAGAATAATTTCATTTTACGAATAATTTAAATGAATTTTACGTGAATATTGTGTTTTTTTATTTAATTTGGAATTTTACTCGAAAACCAGTGGCCAGGAAATTGAAGACCTTTCTTTATTTTGTTCATGTTTATTATGTGAGTTTTGGTAGGCGGATCTCTTTGACTAAATGTTGGAATCATGCAATTTAATTTTCTTAATTTTGGGTAAGAAATTTTATTATAAAAAAAAATCTATTAAAATTTTAGAGCAAATATATTGAACTTGCATGTAGCTTGGAATATTTGGAAAAAAAGGAAAAAAAAATAGTGGGGTTATTGGCACTTCAAAAAAGTTATTCTGTACTCCTTCAAAACGTAATTTTTTTCTTATATTTCTATATGTTTAGAGTACAAATGACTTCTTTGAAGTGTCAACAACAGGTCTCAAAAAGAATATTCATATACTAGTTACATACGAATAATAACGAATCCAGGAATTTTATCGCAAGGGGTCAAGATTTAAACATAATAAAAAAATTTAAAAGAAAATAACAATGAAAAATGAAATGATAACATAATCATTCATAATTTAAGATAAACAAATTACAAGTTACAATTGTTCACGACGATTTTTCATATTCTGAAAACGTTGCATTATAGATTCGTTATCAATACAAGAAAAAACATCTTTCTCAATGTAAACAACTAAAGTATCACTCAACCATTGATCTCCCATTTTGTTACGGAGTGGACCCTTAATAATATTCATGGCAGAAAATGCCCTCTCCACTAAAGCAGTTGCAACTGGTAAAACCAAAGCCAATGTAATAAGCAAATATACGTATTTAAATTGTAGATGCACTTTTGTCTCCACCATTTTCTTTGCAAGACTACTAATCCCATGCAATTGTGAAAAATCATTCCACGTGCGCATATGCTTAATATAAGGCCCAAGTTGATCTTCAAGTGCCATTAGATCCACCGCTGAAAAATCTTCAGGATAAAATTGAGCAAGACGAAGTAGCTTGTCTTTGTCAAAAGCTAGAAAATTATCATCCGGACTCAAACAAGCCAAGCAAATAAGCAACTCAGAATTTACCTCATCAAAGCGATTATCTAATTCTGCAAGTTGCTCATCGATGACATAAACAAAGCGCTCCACACGATAATGATGATGGTTAGTCATTGTTGGAGCATTACGCCTTGACCTCCCTCCAATTATGTATGGCTCATCCAGTTTAGGAACATGGATATTATGTTTCTCACAAAAAGAAGATACTCGATCAACCAAAAGATTAAACTCATTATTCCTCATGTCGTGGAGTTGTTGCTTACATGATTTGACCAAATTCATTGCATTCACAATCTCTTGATCTTTTCTTTGTAATGCTTGTGACAAATCATTTGTTACTCCCAAGATCGATCTCATAAAAAATAGGTTAAACACAAACTCAAAAGTTTGTATTTCCAACAAGAACCTATTTGTTTAGGGAACACAGGTTATGTATTGTAGTGCAAGTTCGAATCAGATTTGTTTACTTCATTTCATCTTACCACTAGTATATCATATACACAAACTTACCAAGAAATTGATACTGTATTTCAAATCAATTCAATGGATTACTGGATTTATACATTACAGCAGCTGGACTTAATTCCTAAATCAACACAATGGATTACGGAGGTAAGCTAGAATACTGAATACAATCTAAATTAATTTGAATGACTCTTTCAAACAGAACCCAGATAATAAGAAGCAGCAAGTTTGTATTTCTAACCCCAAATCCATAAACAAAAATTCCTAAAAAATTTCAAATTCTAAATCCCTAATTTAGAGCATGAAATTGAAAATTTTAATATTTAGAGAAGGTTTCAAATTAACTTACCAAGAAATTGATTATTGAAGGTTGAAGCCGAGGTAGGGAGACAGCACAAAGAGGGTCCAGAGGGAGGGAGAGAAGCAGAAGGTTTCTTTCTCAAAGACACAGACTCTCTCTTGAATGCATGAGGCCTTTCAATTTCAAAGGTGCAGGCAATCTCACAGAGACTCTGCCCTTTCGAGTTTCCACTTTGGACTTTCTATTTCTGAAATTTTTTTTTTTTAACCTGGCTCAAAACGACGTCATTTTGGCTAGGTGTTTTTTAAAAAAAAATTGCAACCTCGCGCGCAGCGCGCACAAGCTTGCTGCTGCATCAGGCGAGCTGGTTCAGCCTTTTCGTCGAACACTGCTGTGCAGGTCAAGCTCACTGCCCAGAAAATCAAGGGGTCATCCATGACTCTCCCCAGCCTTCTTGCAGACATCCAAGGGGTCAACTGACCTACCTTGACCCCTCGTGGATCCGCCCCTGGTAGTAATGTTACTTTTACCATCTAAATATATCATAATTTCATACCACCTTATGTGGTGGTTGAGTAGGACAATCATGTCAATTAAAAAAGATTGTGTGGCAGCTGAGGTGGACAATAAATTAATTAAAACATTTTTTTCAGTATTAATTTAAAGAATTCTAAGTTTTTTTATTAATCAAACCCTACTGTAGTACTGTTTATTGGGAGTAGGCTACAATGCTTGCAAGCATTGAATGCTTACACCGATCTCACCATCAAAATGAGAGAGGAGAGAGGAGAGAGGGGGGAAAGGAGGGTGAGATCGGTGTGAGCATTCAATGCTTGCGAGCACTGTAGCCAGTCCCCTGTTTATTGACGAAAAAAGAAGAATCCAAACCCTACTGATTGCGTTTTTTAGCCTCCTCTTCTCCTCTCTCCACCGTCACCTTGCTTCTCCGCCGACTGATGGTGCTCCACCGCTGCCTCGGGTGACTGATGATGATTGTTCTGTTCTGTCACCAAGTTCAAGTTTGGAATTTCAATGGGTTTACTCAAGGAAAACTTTGGATTTCGTATCGTTTTTCATCTCACCAGCATAAAAAAATATAAATAAGAAAAAGATTGTCTTCTACGTTTGGGGATTTTCCAAAAGAAGATTGGATAAAAGTATCAATAATTTTCTTTCACCTTGGTTCGTACAAGATTGGCAGCTTTAAGAATGACAACATCTTTTTTTAATCTTCATGGACTTTTGGTTTGGAGCTTTCACTGGAATTTCATCTATCTTGACCTAAAATGCCAGATCAATGGGAGGGATGGAGGGTAGGGTACGGCAAAGGTTTGGAATTGGAAGGATTAAAATTGCTGCAATTTAAGAAAAAAAAATTACTAAAAATATACATAAATTAAATTACACGCACACCACAACCGCCACATAAGATGGTATAAAATTGTGGTATATGTAGATGGTAAGAATAACATTACTCTTTGTTGTCAATGAAACTGTGCAAATTCTGATAATTTAGCTAAATTTAAGCTTCAACGGTCTAACATGCATGCAAACAATCAAGAGCGAAGCTAGATAGTGTCTGCCTTGAACTCTAGCGCACCTCGGTTTTTAAAACATGAAAAAGATATATAAAAAAAAGGTGTTGACAATGAGATATTATGGGAAAATGAAGTCTACTGTTGCCCAAATTATAAATTAGCCACCTAAATTTCACTCCACACCGAAATCAAATGAAATTAACTCATTTTTGTATAATGTCTAGCTCTGTCCTTGCAAATAATATCCTTGTTTAATAATAGACATACTAACGAATCAACTATCCATTCTTTAGTCTGATGTGCATATTGTTTTTTTCTAATGTCCTCATCATATAACTAGTTTCATAATAAAAATAGATACGAAGGTGATATACATTAATTACATCGAGATTTTACTCCAATAAAAAACATACTTCATATATAAGTAAGCAGTTAATGCCAACATTTTACAAGCTTGCAGCCACCAAATATTATATTACTAATTAATAAGATAGAGCTATGAGACATACATGTAGGAGGGCAGGAGAAACCTTATTTTCGAAATTTTCTTTTACCAAACAAAATATGGAGTTGACCAACCTTGCCTTGTTAGCAAGCAAAGTTAGTAAAAAGGAGCTCGTTCCCGCATCCCACGTGTCACCACCCCCTTTTGACTCTGTAGTCTTCGTCGTCATATTTGAACTGAGACTTCTTCTTCTTCTTGCAATGGCCAATGGGCCCGTTTTTGAAAGTTCAGTTATCGTGGAATTCAAGCAAATTAGGTTAACAGTTTGCCAGGAAAAATAGTTTTTATTTTTGTCTTCTCAATACTTTTAATTTTTGGCAATGACCATTGTCATCAGAAAATAGTAAGTTAATACAAAAGCATGACCGGCCACTTCCATCCAAAAATAATAATAAAGATACAGACAAACATTTCTCATTTTTTAATATAAATGTTTGTTACTTGGTTGTAGGTAAAGTTATTTTCAAGAAAATTAGAGTATAAACACACCAAATTAAGGAAAAAAAACAAATATTAGTGAATCTAGTAATGGAGGAATTGTTACCTATCACATATATGCAACACTATTAGAATAGATTTAACTAAATCAGAATCTTCTCCGTAATTATTATAATCCTATTTGGAATTTAATTTTCAATTGTAAAAAAAAAGAGTTTTAACGAGGGTCGACCAAAGCAATTTCATTAAAGTCTGCCGCCTCGAGCCTCATATTAAATAAAGAACGTTTTTGTGGGAAAAAGTGTGTCATATTAAAAAGAACTTCGTTAAGTAAAGTTTTATTGTATTGATACAGTTACCCAACCCATAATCTGCCTAGGGCTCTCTAAACCCACTAAACTAGCCTTGGTTGTGACTCTTGTGACAAGGGAAGTTTTTTTACTTTTGTAAAACAAGTTGTTTGGGTTTGAACTTTGAAACAGTCAGCATGCAACCCTTTGGTCCTTCCTAGTTCCTACTGAGAAACACTAAAAAATTATACCAGGCCACTTTGAACAAGCTCCAACAATTGCCTGTAACCTTCGTCACCATATAGATTATCCCATTAATTCTTAAATTGTTGATGGTATTCATCACTGATGCATGGATTTTATGGACTAACACAATACATTAAGACTTATCTCATCCAATTTTATTTTAATTAATTATGGCCCAAAGGCCCAGTATGTGTGCAAAGCCTAGTCCATACATGGGAAAGATTTTTTGATTTAGGCCTTTGCTCTGTTCTACAATTAGCTAGCTTTGGAATAGTTGGCCTTTTACTACATTTTTTTTATGACTAATGTTGGATTTACCACATTACTAACCAAATCTTTTACCTTATGATATGGTAAATCTTTTACCTGAGACTCGTGTTCAATTTCAAAAACTCTGGAAAAAAAATGCAATTGGGTCATGCTAGACTTCATGGCTAGTTGAATTTCCTTATGATATGCAGGATGGGAATTCGAACTAGGGTGCAAAGAGGCGGACACACTATCTTAGCCAACCGCACATATATCTGATATTTTTATTGAATTTTGACAGTAGAATTAAGAAGTATGTAGGTCAAGTGATTAACGCTATCTACCCTTACACCCGCACCCATGTTCGATTTCCCCCTCACCCTTGTTATATTTCAAAAACTTTGGGGAAAGTGCAACTGTGTCATGCTAGAATTCATGATTAAAGTTAAAATGTATTAGGCCCAACCCTAGGCCCAAGAAAATAAGGCTACAGAACCAAGATCAAATACACAAGTAGAAGTGCAATTTGTCGAAGGATATCTTCTTTTTTATGGTAATTGAATCATTGATCGATCATCAGGATCTTCTCAAGCTTTGAGCAATTGTCAATATTTTCAACATAATACAAACCGAACGCAAACTATAATAATACAAACGCTCTAGCTAGCCTTTGGAATGTAACGTCCTTTTAAACCCTAAGAAGAAAGAAAGCTTATTAGACAAGTAGCAGCCACAAACTAGAAAGCCTGGCGGTGGTGGTGGTGGTGGTGGTGCTTCTGCTGCTGCTGCTGCTGCTGGTCCAAAAGTAGCATTTCTGTGCGCCCTGTTTAGGGAGACTACGTATGGCCTATATGGGGCTCCATTCTTGGAGGCTTTTTACGTTAGTGCGGTGGTGAGGCCCGCCCCTCCCCTCTTCTCCTGTATTATATAGACAGTAGTAGTTGCCTAGTGGTACTACTGCTGGGTTTCAAAACTACTGTTTGAATCTAATCATGTGACCCTTCAACCTTTCATACGGTTGCAATGTCTCCATCAACATTTGGCCTTGCAGTTAGTGGTTGACTTGAATAGTCACCATAGTTGATGGTTGGTTTCGTTCACAACAATTTAATCACAACTCATAAGCAGTTATATTGTATTCCTAGCTAATTAATGGAACTTTTACATGTTTTCCAATTACGTTTAGTAGTGGCTCAAATTACCAGGGGCGAAAGTCGCCTTAGGCCAAGGGGGATCTGTGCCCCTCCCAACCCAAGTTGGTTCTTACAATTTCTAATTTTTGTACTGATTAATCAATATACCTCCCTCAAAACTTAACATTGAAGTTGTTGGATTTAATATAACGGCTCTAAATAATAGGGCGCTCATCGAGACTCACTTTTAGATGTTTATGTGAGAGCGAGTATGCATATGAAATTATAAATAAATAAATAAATTTATCTTTTTCTATCTTCTATCATGTTCTTAATTATTCTCACGAATAAGAAGATTTTGCACTCTCGTTAATTTACAAGTAAAAAGAATAGGACAAAGTACAACGAAAACACATGTTACATTTTTTTATGTTGACTTAAAATGATGGCCAAATATCGCATTGTTAAACGTTATTCATGGCATCCAGCAGCATCCACGAATGGTGTAGAAGTCATACTCATACCCACCCACCCAACTAATTAAACAAAAATATTATAGAAGTAATATTCCATGCATCCCGACAAATAAATCAAATTATATAATATAAACATATGGTATTAAAAGAATTCCCTCTCCTTCATTTTTGTGTATGTCAACTAGGCAAACAGGCATGGCAAATCCAACTCCAATTCCAAGTTAGCAAATCAAAGCAAAATTCACTTCTTTAGAGTTTATGCGTACTCGTGTATGCATTAGTAATAATTGCACATGCATTAGTAGTTAAAATATATATAATTAGAATCATGGCTTGCATTATCCACGGACCGAACTTAAACATATCATTCATAAAATTATATATATAATTACACACCATTGATCGCGACCAAAGTCATGCCAAACAATTGGCAAAATGATTGATCTCAATCTTCTTCCAACTATAAACCTATTGATAAAGTTTGTTGTTTTACATGACTTAGCCAACTAGCTAGTTACTAGTTAGTATTGTGAGCTTGCATGATTCTTCTAATTATATGCCCTTGTAACTCTTGTTTTTTAAACTTAAACTCATTTATCTTTAAACATTCAAATAAAATCCAAAATTCAAACATGTTGATATGTGGGAAAATAAGTAACTTATTATTATAAATTATTTACAACTTATGCCACCATATCCTAATTATGTTAATGAAGCAATTTAACATTTTAAAATTCAAATAGTAGGTGCACTATTTGTGGGAGTGAAAAACTGTATTCTTTCAAGAGTTGACTTCACAATTATAAATTTATGGTATGCAAATAATTTGTCTATGCTTTTTAGCTAAAATATAGTTAAATTAATTTTTAAGGGAGCGGATCCGTGACACCATAAAAAAGACACAAATTTTGACACAAGTCTTAGACCATTAGATCTATACACTTTGAATGGTTGAGATGCAATCACATTATTTCTTTTTCTTTTTATTATTTAAATAATTATGTGTTGGGAACAAAACGTTTTAATTTAAATTTTCATTCTCTCTTCTATCTCATTAAATGTTTTTCATTAATTCTCTCTCAATCTCTTTCTTCATTTGCCAGAATTTTTAGGGTTTCAATCTCTTTCTTCTCCATTTGCATTAACTATAAGGGAATCAACTCATCTTCATGGGCAAAACATTAAGCTTAATATATAGATACTGCTTAATGAACTTAAAAAACTGTCCTTGCATCATCTTAATTGAATTGTATTTTAATATGGCTTCAATCATATCCAACGTCATGAATCAGACTAATTAACTACAAGTGTTGGTTTTTTTTTACATTAATTTAGTGTTCTGCAATCAAATAAGTTTGGTGTTCTAAAATTTCATTTTTTTTTCTTCAATCAATTATATAGTCCAAGAACAAAGATTTTACATTGAGTTTAACAAGTACCTTTAGGGTACATATAATTATAAGTGGGAGAATTTGCTAGGTTGTGCAACTTTTTACACGAATGAGATTCTATATGTTTTCAGCACATTCCAAGGGATAACATAGAAAACAAGATGGTTGGGAAGGATGAACAACGAGGCAAATGAAGGGAGAAGAAAGAGTTAAATGGGAAAGAGAGAGTTTTAACGAAAAACAATTAAGAGATTGGAGAGAGAATAAAAAATCTAAATTACAAGGTTTTTAGAAATTTGTTTCCAATACATAATTATTTAAATAATAAAAATAAAAAGGAATAATCAGATTGCATCTCAACCATTAGATTATCTCAACCATTCAAAGTGTATAAATCTAATGGTTTAAAATTTGTGTCAAAACTTGTGTCTTTTTTATGGTGTCATAGATCCGCCCCCAATTTTTAATCAAATAACATGTCTCTATTTTTGTACCTATATATAAATTTATTTATGATTAACATATTATTTATTTTTGTAGGTGAATTATTGTGCATGTATTATTATTTCATATGCAAATAACTGACCTATATTTTTATGTAAATATAGGTAAATTAATTTTGAATCAAATAACTTTTCCTTAATTTTTTTTTGTAGGTAAATTATTTTGTATGAATTTGTACTATATTAGGCATGTTTTTTTTAATTATATATGCGTGTGTGTAAAATAATTTACCTACATTTATTTGTAAAATATAATTTTTGTGACATTAATTAAGCATGTATTATTACATATATTAGGCATGTTTTATTATTATTATATATAAGTCAATGAATTTATAACATTAATATATATATATATTTTTTCTTTTTGTAAAATCATTCATTCTTCCTTACAATCTGTATGGAATTGATTGTGTACATCAAACATTCAAATAGGGGTATTTTAGGCATTTAAAAAAATTAAAACATAATTAATGAATTTGCTTATGTGGAGTCTAGCTAGTCAATGAGTCAGTTATAGTGGAGTAAAAAACTTATGTCAGATTTTATGTAGAGAAAATTAAATGTCAAGGACTAAAGTACTAGTCATATTTTCAAAAAATGGAAGACTTATATTCTCTAATGCGTCATATTTCCAACACACTCCCTTCATGTTTAAGCGTTTCCTAGAGCTAATTATTAACATGCGTTTTGATTTTTATTGAGGACGTAAGAATATAATTACTATTGTCAAGCACATAACACGTATATAATTAATATGTTCTAATACCATGATGAAATGCGTTAAAATTGACGATTTGGTTTTCATAATCCCAATCATAATCATCATGGATTAGCACGTGGATATCAGTTCCAAAAGTTAACCAGCAAATATATATATGTATCTCTCTTTAATGGAAGTTGCGTAACCTTCACCTGCAAAGTAGGCTGTTTTGGGAAATGCAGGTGGTGTGGACCATTTCGAGTTTTGGCTTTGATGCCGCCCTTGTCGATTTCAATTATAGGCGCATGGCCTGCGCCTGCCCATCTCCATGCTTTTAAGCCCCGTTTGCATAATTATTGAATTCCACAAATTGGCCATGTGTTGATGTTGCACAACTCCAACCCCATCTCGCATTTGTTTGACACATGCACCAAATCAAGCCACGGTCCCCAGTGATGCCTTAGGTGTGCTATATAGCCCGCGTATTTCAAGGAATTTTTAGTTTTAACCTTCATCCCAACCCCTCACTCTCCCTTATCCCTCCTTTCTCTACTATACTTTCGAACTTAGCTCACCTTATGTTGAAGTCCTGAATTCGTGCCTAATTAGTCTAGTTAAACCGATATGTTCACTATATCCAAGATATTTCTTATTATAATGTATATTTGAAATTGCTTATAGAAATGTTAAAAGTGTTGACAATTAAAAATGCTTACGACTATGTATGTTTGATATAAACACTTAAAAATGCATTTTAGTTATAGAAACACTTTCTAGAGAAGAAGTGTGCTTCTTCAAAAAGCACTGAATTTTTAATAAAAACTCTAATAAAAACACTTATAGTAAAAGTGTGTCTAAGCAGATTTACAACAAAAGTCGTCCTAAACGAAACCATAATTATTTCCACTTGTTTATGATAAGATTAACCTATATTCACATAAAAGATGACATATTAAAATCAATTAGAGGCTACCGGCTATGTTTTCACATACTGTTTTACTCAAAGGTTAAAAGTACACTACCGCCTCATGTGATCCCAGTGCAATATTGGAAAAGGAATTAGTATGTCATCAATGTGTGGTAGAATACCTCTTATATTCAAAAAAAAAAAAAAAAAAAGGCTAGAAGCTTATGTGAAATATATCTTCGCTTTTTATCAATATATGTTCATATCTTAATGTTTAAATTTTAGCTTTTCAATTATGCGAACAACTATGATGCTAGAAAGACCATATATTCTGTAAATCACATCTAAACTACCTCTCTAATTGAGATAAAGTTCACAATACAAGTAAGCACCTCTATTAAAGAGATTGTTTAGATGTGGTTTACAAAATTTGGTCTTCCAATGCTGGAATGAAAAGACGTCATATAAACACACACACACATGCTGCTCTCCTAAGGTCCTCATTTTGAGGACCTGTGAGATCTTCTTTTATGTGAGCCTCTATGGCCTATTAACAAAATTTCATCTTTATGACCGGAACTATTCATATTATTAATCACTATGTAAAGATCATCTCTACAAAAAATTAATTAAAACTAAGATCGTTTAGTCAATCAATTGTAGAAAATAGATAAACGGTTCACAATATTTTTACCGAATCAGTCTATCTGCTTTTATACAGTTTTATGATTAAACGATCTTAGTTTTAATTAATTTTTTGTAAAGATGATTTTTACGTAGTGATTAATAATATAAACGATTTAGATCATAAATATGAAATTTTGTTACTAGGGCACGAAAACTCATATAAAAAAAGACCTCAAGATGCTCAAGATGAAGACATTAGGAGAGCAAATTTGTTTGCAAACCCTACATGCATATCATGTTTTGTGAGACAAAAGGAACAATAAATTCTTGCTATACATGTGTAATTACTAGTTACCGACAAACATTTGGATTATAGAAGTTCAAATCCACTATTAAAGTTCACGGAGCACATAGAAGATGGAAGATGTCATTTCTTAACTAGAGAACATATGCGATATATGGAAGAAGATGTAATTTCAACTGAGATTTAGTGGGTCCGGAACAAAATCTTGCACACTAGATTCTATGGAGGCCTGGCCAAATCGGACGGCTGGCATTATCCTAGGAGTTCACGCTAATCAACATTTACTTTGACTATTACTCTAAGTTGTATGTACATGGACGGGAGGGGAGGTTTCGAAAGTGACGTGTAAATTGCGATGTGTTGTATATGTGACAAAGTCATCGTCCAAGTTACTACAAAAATCCTTTCTGCTGACGTGGAACCCACTACCACATGCGTCCACGTCAATATGGAGAACCATTCACGTGACATCATCTGCATAGATAGGCACATATTAGGGTTTGGGTTGGGGAACGAATTTTCTGATCTTTCTTTCGATCAGACGGCTGTGGACGAATATCTGTGACTCAAGATTCCTTCCTTCCTTGGTTGGGTTTAGGGTTTGGCCATGCGCAATGGTATGACGTGGGGCCCACCCACAACGCTCCACCACCGCCCAATTTTCACGAGATTTCAAATTGCTACATCGCAACTCGCAAGACATGTGGTATTTAGGTCAAAATTATGCTCTTTTTCCTACCATCGAATATGCCCCCACATCCGACGGCTTCTATTCACCGCCGTTATGCAATTGTACTGGTATCACAGTTGTGTAGTCTACTGCTGTACAGTAACATAGTTGTATTTTGTTTTTGTACCGGAAAAATGTACTCCACTTAGTAGAAATACAAGCAATGGCACGTTGAAAAATAGAGGGTTTGTATTGTTCTTGTAATGTAGGATTTATATTGTTTTTTCATAAAGTGGGGTTAATATTGTTCTTTTTTGATGTAGGGTTTATATTTGCATTGTTCACATTAAAATTTCATGCACGGTTAATTGTTTTTTCAAGTTTCAACAAACAAGCTGCAAACTAATAGAAACTTTGAACAAACTAGAAAAGTGATTTTTTCCTCGTTTTCTTAGCAATATAAATAAACAAAAATGATTATATTTGTTGTGAATTGGCTCACAATTGGAGTGAATCGACGATCGTTTGGACGAATGATTGGGAGAAGCAGCAGCGGAGAAAGCTGGCAGTGGACAACCGGTAGGATCAGGCAGAAGCTTCAGGTGTCGTGCTCAGGTCTAAACAACCGGTCAGCCTAGCTACCAGACCGATCGGGCGACACTTCATGCAAAGTCCTATTTAGGCTAGTTATGACTATTTGGACTAGACTTTCGTTTCCTGTTTTGATTCCTATGTAACCCTAACTCATATACTATCTAAATAAGATATTAGGGAGTGTTTTATGTGTGTTTGAGATCAAATTGTAGAGAGATTACAAGACACAAATGGAGACACTTATTGTTGTACTTTTATGCGCAATCTGAAGCGAATTCTAACAAAGTATCAAATATCAGTAGGCGAAAGCGAAGAAATAAACAATCTCAAAATAAGAACACAAGACATTTATGTGGTTCGCCGTAAAGCTTACATCCACGGGCGAAGCACGGCGAGGAATTTCACTAAATAAACGGAGATTACAAAAGAGTGTTTAACTCTCACAACCCAAATCCTACAAATTACAAACCCTAAACCAAATGAGTAGAGAACCCAAAACAAATGGAGAATATTCTCCCAAATTGTGCTCTCACTCTCAAACTCACAAATTAACTCTCACCAAAATTGCCAAACGAATGAGCCATGAATTTGCCACACACTCATGACTCCAAACGGTGACCTCCATCCCAAAACCAAAAGAGAGAAAACTCTCTACATCTATTTATAGAGTATAGGACTTAGGTTACAATGAGAATCTTAATCCTTATTGGAAGTAAATCCAAAATCCTAATCAAATAGATAATTAACAAAATCTCTCTACCAAGCAAGGAATCCAACCAAAAAGTCAAATACAAACCCAAATAAGACCAGCTAGCCTAAATAGAACATCAAAATGAAACAGGAAACGCGAGAGGTTGCCAATCATTTCTCTGCCCATCTCCGATCAATCGGCTGCCACATCGAATCGATCGTCCAATGCCAGAACTCTTCAAACGCTTCTTCTCTGCTTCTATCCGATCGATCGTCTCTTTCATATTCTCTGACACTCTAATTTTGAGCCGTAAATCACAATACTTATTAAGACTTACGGTTTATGAGAGCAAAAGGGGGTTTTCTTATAAATCAACAAGGACTTTCATACTAGTCAAATATTTTGAGAATCACCAGAGTGGACGTAGGCAAGTTTTAACCGATCCACTATTAATTTTTGAGTTATTGTGTGTGCCTTTTCTTTATACTTGATGTTTTGATGTTTTTGCGGTTTGATTATTGTGTGCGCTATTTGAGTCTACCAAAATCAAAATTCGTATTGTTTATACAACATTATTTTATGTGGTAATTACATATTAAACAAAGCGAAATTACAGATGGTAATTCTAAGAGTACCTATGAAGGCTATGAGTCTTAATTTGCTAATCACTTCTGATCTCGGCCTGCAATTTTTGTTGGTTATATCTCTTAATAATTAAAGATGGTAATTATAAGAGTACCTACGAATCACTTCTTATTTTTTGTATCAGTGACAGGTTTTTAGATGACTGCTTTTGGAGTAGCCGTTTTAGTTTAGTGCTATCTCTGACCTACGTTCTTATTACTTCGTTTTCGAGCAAATCCTTGCACCGAGAAATTGTTAAATGAGTCTCTTGTTAAATATATTACTTAGTTTTAGTTTAGTGTTATTATTTCCTTTGATACAAACTCTATAATAGATGTGTGGTACAAATAGTACTGCTTATAACCCAAGAAATTGTTGAATGTATCAATAAATAAAGTTCAATCACTAGTAGAAAAAATGGCTTGGGCGACAAAATTTTGGGCGACGAAGAGAAATTCGTGGCCCAAAATAACTTTGGGCGACGAAAAAACCATATCGTCGCCTTTATTTTGTTTAGGGCGACCAAACATTAGGCCCACGAATTTTTGTCGCCTAAAGGACCTTAAGGCGACAAACTTAAACTGACAATTTTTTTAGGTCGCCTAAGTTTAGGCGACGAATAGTTCCTTTCGTCGCCCAAAAACGGAAGCGGCGCCAAATAACATTTTTGGCGCTAAATTTACTGGGCGACGAATAAAATTAGGTCGCCTTAAGCTTATACTGACGACGAAGATTTTGTGGCCCAAACGTTGGGCTATAGGCGACGAATTTTTGTTATTTAGGCGACGAATAATTTCGTCGCCCAAAACCTACTAGAATCATTTTCTACGGGGCGGTTTTTTGCGGAAAAAAATGCGCAAACTCTTTTATTTCTACGAGACCGAGTTTTCCAAATTTCTCCTATCTCACTCATCTCTCTCTTTCTCTCCACTATCTCGCTCATCTCCCTCACTTTCATCTCTCTCCCGAAGCTAGGATTTTGCTCTCTCTCCTCCTCCTCCACCACCACCATTTACTATCCTCATCCTCCCTCATCACTCCTTCTCCTCCTCCCTCCTCCTCCTCCTCCTCCTTTTCCTCCACCACCACTTAGGAAATCGTTAACGGTAATTTTTAGTTTTTGAAAATTTTATTATTATTTATGAATTTAATTAACATAAATTAATTAATTTTGTATAGGTTTGTTGCATAGGAGTTTTGGAGGAGCACCAATTTGAAGGTATTTTCTTAATTATTTTATGTTGTTTGAAATACGAATTTATTTTTATATGGTTGTCTATGCAAATGATTTGTATGTGTTGAATAATTTTATGTTGTATTGTAAGTACAAAGTTAATTAATGGTAATTAACTTTGTATGGTATTTTGTCGGTATGCGTACGAAGTTGTAGTAATTAACTTCGTATACATTTAACAAAACCTTAGTTTCCGTTTGAGAATTAATTGGATTCGTGCATGGATGCGAAACGTATTTGCGATCAATTGATTCTTGAATTGTCCCATTTTTTGAACGAGTTGGGAGTGCACATTTGTGTGTGTGTCGTAGTTTGCGGTTCACGGATTAGGTTTCGATTGTGGGTTTTGGTAACATCTTCTTCGTTCTTCAAGTGCATAGTAGATATTTTATATCTCGTCGTGCACTTGGAGAGCTGTAGGAGATCTTTCATTAAGAATTGCCCATGTCGAGAAATCTAATCTTAATTGAATCTCAAGTAAACTTCACGACACACACAAATGTGCACTAAATGGGATAGAGGCCTTTAAGGAGTCATAAGGTGACGAGACATAGTTGAAGTTATTCTAATGCCTACATCTCTCTCTTTCTCTTTGTAAGTGGTAACGGGGAAAAATGGACGAGCGGTGGATATATGTCCAGAGCAGAGATGTGATCTTGAATATTTGGAAGGAGTAGATAATTTTATTGAATTTGCAACGAGACACAACGGGGACATTCTCATATCAAGTGTGGAGTGCGGATCATGTAATAATCATATGTGGGGAGACCACAGCCATGTTCGCCATCATTTGGTAAGAAATGGGATGACGCGTACCTATACCATATGGAATCATCACGGGAACCATTACGGTAAGCTTCGTCTTCGTACCGGTCGAAGGGGGAAGCGGAGAGTGGTGAAAGAAATTTATGTACGGTAATGACGAGTCATGGGTATTATAAATGAGCGGTATCAGGTACGCCTCGATCAATGACGATGAGGAAGTGGGGGATGATGTGCCTCGCGATGGACAAGGAAGCATTTGATAAGTATGAAAGGTTATTGAAAAATGCCAAGCAAAAGAGTATACCGGGTTGCGAAGAATATTCGGTTCTTACGGCGATTGTGGAGTTTATGCAAGGCAAGATGAAGTTAAGTATGTCAAACCGGTGTTATGAAGCTAACTTTATTATTGAGTATTGTATTTTTGCCGAGGATACTTCAAAACATAATTGTTTTGCCTAAAGATTATAAAAGTGCTCGAGAAGGTCTTTGAATGGTCTCGGCTTAGGGTATGAAAAAATCCCGTGCATGTGTAAATAATTGTATATTGTTACATAAGGAAAATAAAGATTTGGATAAATGCCTTTATTTGTGACGAGAGAGATATAAATCACACCTAGAAGCGAAAAGATTCCAAAAAAAGTGTTGCGTTATCTTCCATTAACTCTAAGGATTTGCGCGCTTTGTACATGTCGCGCACTGCTTGCGAGCCAGAGCCTTGAATGGCATAAGGAAGAAAGGGTTAATGATGATGTTATGAGGCATCTGCCCGAGATGGCAGGCATGGAAAGACTTTGATCGGATGTACCACTGGCAATTTGCGGCGGACCCACGTAGTCGGGCGGGGCTTGCCACGCAGCGGATTTAATCCGTTCGGAGTTAAGCCAAACCCACGGCACTTGACGATCGTCGTAGTTCTTATAATTTCTGTGGCAAATGCATGAAAAAGGAATTTACGATGATGAGTACATTAATCACGAGAAGATCCCGGGAAAGTCCATAAACGTCTATTTGCGCCGTTGGTTTGATGAGTTAAAGAATTTATGGGAGAAACGCGGTGTGCGTACATTTGATAAGTCCAGGAAAGATGTTCACGTTGCGGCGACAGTGATGTGGTGTGTGATTTTCACAACATACGTGATTTAGGTTGGAGTACAAGGTTATATGGCCTGCCCGGTTTGCGGGAGGAAGCGTAGCCTCCGTGGCACGGCCCAGGAAGGTTTGTTATATGGGTCATCGTAAATGGTTGTGGTGTTGGGATCACGAGTGGCGTATGAAGCGTACATCTTTCGACGGCAAAACGAGACCGCCTCGGACCCGGAGAATTTTCGGGAGATGATATTACGGCTAAGTTGAACGAGTTTAGAATTCGGTCCGTACGGCGAAAGTGTTCTTGGGCCCTGAGACCATCTTCGCATCATAGCGCTGGACGCATAAGAGTATTTTGTTTGAACTCAAATGCGAGGCCCAGGTTAAGGCTGAGACACAATTTGGATGTGATGCATATTGAGAAAAATATACGTGATACATTGGTGGGGACAATTCTAGACATTGAGGGTAAATCGAGACACGATAAAAAGCTCGTACGGATTTGGAACGAATGGGCATAAGGCGCCCCTTGTGGATGAAGAAAGTTGGCGGTGTGTCTGCAAGGAAAGCCTCGTTGGTTTTTCCTTTGTGAAACTGAGGGAAGAAACAATTTTTCAAGTTTCTTTCTTAAGTACGATTTCCGGATGGGTATGCTTGGAAAATATCTCGCGGTGCGTGAACGTGGAGACAATCGATTTTCGGGATTAAAGAGCCATGATTGTCATGTGCTAATCCGAGCGCCTTCTCCGAGTTGGTATTCGGTACGGCTTGCCTTCGATGTGGTTAACCGATGGGCGGGATTTGTCCAATTTTCGCCCGGTTATTTGCACCAAGGTCATTGCGTGTGTCGAGATGTAAAAAAGTGCGGAGATGAGAAATTGTACACATCCTTTGCAGAGTTCGGCGAGATTTTTCCGCCGGCTTTTTACTAGTATGATTCACGTGATGATACATTTGGCGGATGAGGCGTTGCCCAGTGGACCGTCGGCTATCGGTGGATGTATCAATAGAAGGTAACGTCGACCCGTGGCCTTTGTATGATTCTTCATCATTTTTATACTTGTTTATTAATTTCAAAAAAGCCGGTTTTCGATTTTGCGGGCTTCTTGGGGAGTTTAAAAATTTGTGCGCAACGGACGAGCGGAAGGATCGATTGTGGAGGCATGGATCGCATATGAGTCTCTCACTTTTGCGCAATGTATCCCTAGCGATGTTGAGACGACTTTCGTCGGCTGACCTTAATAACGGCAAATTGGTGTTAGGAAGAAAAACTTTTCGGTGTTTGCACAAAGCGCACGTCGTTTGGCTCGTCGCCCAGAGGCGAATCATTTTTCTAAAAAGGACATGGAGGTAGCGCATTGGTTCGTACTCAACAATTGTGTGAGATTGGCCAGCACGAGATGAGCATGAACATTTGATAAGCGGTTCATATCCTTCAAATTACATGCGAAACTGCAGGTGCATTGTTTCCTCGTTGGTTGCTTGCCGAGACATGTAAGTTTTGTACTTTTTGGTTTCTTCACATTTGGGTTTTCGTCATTGTCTTCATATGATCTTGAACTAACAAGATTAGAATTTTTGTACTCTTTGAACTAGGTGTTGAGCGAAGGAAGAATTCGCCGTCATACAGAAGAATTATATAACTTGGCGGTCGGACCGTTTCGCGGCGAATTGTACTCGGGGTGTCATGTGAACGGCGTTAAGTTTGTGGATGCCAGTCGGCGTGATGACAAGTTGTTAACTCAAAATAGTGGGGATCTTCGTCCAGGGCGGTGGCGACGGTGCCGATATTGAGTTTTTATGGCAGAAAACTTAACAAGTGTTGTACAAGTGCTTTACAAAGACCGATGCGAGTGATTTTGTTTTAAGTGTGTTGGTTTGATACAATCTAACACAGAGCTGAGAGTGTTAAAAGCGAGACGAAGGGTTAGCGCCGTTTGAACACTTTAACACACGTTGAGGTACGATGAGAAGACCCTTACATTTTGGCAACTATGGCGAAACTTAAAGTCTTCTATCTTGATGACCGGCGAGGATGGTTGGAAAGTTGTGCAAAAAAATTCATCACGAAACATATATGATATTCATGGAGATAATATAATGAAAGGCAGCGGACGACCAACAACTTTCATGGGAGATAAGATTGTGTTTTGGCAACACCGGTGGATAGAAATGTAATCCCGAAGCCTTGCATTGTGAGGTAGGTGGAATGCACGAGGAAATCGAAATGCCCAGATTGATTCCATTACAATTGACCTCGGTGATACGGAGCCCAGCCCCCTACAATCCCTCGACCCCGGCACGGACCGAGGGAGCCGGTGATGGTGAGGAATCATATGCAAACGGCGAATACGCGAACTACCAAGCGAAAATGATGAAAGTGACGACGATGATGTGTATTGTATTTACGATTCGAGACTAACGAGTTCGGATGTCTTGAAATTATAATTTGTAATTTGTAACGGATGTGATGATGAAACATACAGTGAACTTGTAATTTGCTTACGTTGTCAAATTATTAAGAATAGACAATGAAACATAAATTATACGTTGTCAAATTATTATTAAGAATGAACATTGAAACATCAGTATACCTTCATTTACCAAAGGAAAAAAAATATTGCAAATGCATTAGGCGACAAATATATTTAAGTGGCCCAAAGCTACTTTGGGCGACGAAGGCTGAATCGTGGCCCAAAGGGTATCTTTGGGCGACGAATAACCGTTCGTGGCCCAAAGTATCTTTGGGCGACGAAGAAAACTATTAGGTGGCCCCAGTATCTTTGGGCGACGAATAACCGTTCGTGGCCCAAAGTATCTTTGGGCGACGAATAACCGTCGTGGCCCAAAAGTTTCTTTGGGCGACCAACGGTTGTGGAGTCGCCCATTGATACTGGGCCACGAACGTTGTCGTCGCCCCAGTGCAGGCCACGAGTCGCCACTTCGTCGCCCTGTGCGAAAATATTTACATCATTTCTATAATAATCAAAACATTTTATGAAATATATCTTGGCGACGAATAATACTTCGTCGCCCAAGTGTGTCTTGGGCGACGAATAATACTTAGTCGCCCAATTATTCAAATCGCCCAAAAGTCAAGTATTAGGTAAGCCCCGAAAGTAAAGTATTAGGTAAGCCCCAAGGTATACCTTCATTTTTTAAACGCTGTCTAATTTTTAAGGTTTGGGCGACGAATGAGTGTTTGTCGCCTTAACCTATTTTTAATTTACACTAAAAATCTCTTAATAAAGTAAATGATAAGGGGGGAAGAATTTGTAAAAAATATACAAACGCTCAAATGAGAAGGCACAACTTTCGTTTCGTGTCATCTCCAAATCGAACACTAGAAACGATGAAGCCTATATTGCAAAATTTAGTCGTTGCGTTTTGCGTTTACGCTCGGTTATTATATGTGCATTGTTTTTTCATGCCGGTTCTTTTTATGAAAACTTGATCTTTTACTAAATCTAATAAGATGAGCAGTTGATTTTTATATTATGTATTACATCTTTATATTGTAGTCAAATTTGTATAAGGCGTTATATAATTTATGGAAACTATATAACATCATCACACTTTTCGATCAAATGTTAATACGGGGCCATTCGCGAGCTTGATCGGAGCGTTCCATCTCCTACATTCGATGAAGATCATGTTTTTCCAAAAAAAGGGCTCGGGATGATAAAAGAAAAAAAAAAAAAACTCTATGGACATAAGCGAGATGTAAACGTAGCGTTGATCGACGGCTACAAAGAATATAGCCTTCGTGGTTTTATTGGTCATCTTTTGGAGATGACACTATAACCGAGGAAGTTGTACACATTTCGTTAGGCGTTTTTGTATTTTCACGATTTCCCATTTACGGAATTACTTATTATGATTTTCCCACTTTACGATATTTAGGCGACCAACAACATATTCGATACCTCAATTGTGGTTTTGGGCGACGAATTGCTAGATAAACCTAAACCTTGAAATCTCACTTAGCCAAATTTTTTGGGCTGATTTTGAAAATTTAAAGGTTTTGGGCGACAGAATTTTTGGGATTGGGGCGACGAAAGGGTTCGTAAATTCCAAAGTTAACTGATTTTGAAAATTTTTAATGAACTTTTGGGCGACGAATTTTGGGTTGGGGGGCGACGAACCCATTTCGTAAGCCCCCGAAATCTGGTTTAATTGCACCCCAAAATTGCTCTTTTCTTTCTTTCTTACGCCTTTGTCTTCCTCCTCGGCCCGGACGGCGGAGGCTCGAGCTCGTACTCTCGGCCCGGAGCCCCGCGCGACCGTGCTCCGGGACGATTCCATCTCTCTCTCTCTCTCGAGGTAGGATTCAAAGTTTTGAATTTTTGTTCTTGAATTTTGGATATTGAATTTTGTTCTTGGTTTCAAAGTTGGAATTTCGGTTAGGATTTGGAATTGAAATTGAAATTGAAATTGAAATAGAAATAGAAATAGAAATTGAAATTTGATTTGGGATTTGGAATTGGGATTGATTTGGGTTTATGGACGGTGAGCAATTTACGTGTGTGCTCACAAAGCCTGTGAAATTGTATATAAACTATAAATGTTTCTCTTTTACCGAAAGATTGCATTTTATTTTTTTGGATCAGCGATTCGACGTAAACGGATTGAATTTTGTTGTTTTATGCAAGAGCATTAAATCAACGGCCAGCCTCGGAAACGTGGGTGTATTTAGGAATTTGTTCGTGTAGGATGTGAATCGATGGAAGGCTGTTTAATATCAACACCACAGCCTAAGCCTTTCATAGCTTCATCAACAATGTTTAGCTAAAAAATAGACATATAAGAAAGAATCTAGACATATGCGAAGCAACCATCACATATAATCATCACACACTTTTATCCACTGGGTGGAAACCATCACCAACTCCAAAAGAAGCTGCGAATACAATAATTGCTTATAAATATGCACGTTTGTGAACCTTGTGGTTCTTAAAATTCATGGAAATGGTCCTTTTCGTTTTTTAATTACATGGCAAGATCGCAGGTATACATGGCTAGGCCGGCAAAGCTGTGACACCACATTTTATTTGTTAAGTCTAATGGCCCGGGCAAATACATTTTTGATGAATTTTATTGAGGGAATATCTCTCTGAGGAATCTACACGTTCTTGCCAATGTTTTATTATTTTGGTTAGAAGTTTTTATTTTTATTCGTTTATCTTACGGAATCACTATAGATTATTGGTATAATGATTAGTTTGATTTTTTTTTTTTTTTGGGAAATTTCACTTGGCATAACTTTTGTATGAAATGAATTTCCTTGAGCTGCCCGAGCTTTGTATGGCTCATTAATCTCCAAAGCCAATACAATTGGATGCTTAACTTTCCTTTTATTTTCTCCAGCTTCCTCCTCTTAATTATCAACCGATTGTTGTGTTTTTTGGCTCGTAAAAAACCAAGACTATCGGGAAGAAATTGGTGCGCCCCTGAGTTTCTGTGAGAATTAGGAAATCGGTTTCTCTTGGTAATCCAAATCGAGTTCGGGATTAGGAAATAAGTTATCTTTTCTTATTAGGAATCCTAATCGGTAAGGCATGTAACCCGTGACTTTATGTATAAATAGGCTTGTTAGGAGTCTTTTATTAACAAGAGCGCATAGAAACACCAAGGACACCTGAGGGTAGAGAGCCAAGAGTGGTAGAGATTTCGATAAGTTCTTGTCATTGATTGTTTTTCTTATGTAGTGTTGATGGTACTCTCAAGAGAGATCACACAAGGACGTGAAGCAAAGCTGAACCTCGCTAAATTCTTGTGTTTGTGTGTTGTATTTACTTTATCACTCGTTTATTATTAAAGCATATTCACATATCATCATCCTAGCTGTTTGCATAACACTTTGAAGTCTATTGAAAAAAAAGAAGATCGGCTAGGGGTTTAAAAGAACATGCCGTCGAACCCATCCTGTTTGTTCTTCCACGACAGCTGCTCACCATTCTTTTCATCTTTAATCTTGTTACTCAAAGAGTGTTCGGATCTCTTCCTGACCAAGCATCTTCAATGTTTGTCATCGAATCGAATTCCTACTAAACACCTTCAATCCTTCAAATCTACCACTCCAATAGTTGTGGATTCTTTGTCTTTGTTTGCATCACGAGAGACCAAACTTCGCATATCTTAGGTATTACATGCACGAGGACATAATCCATCTCTGGATTGATTAAGAGCTTATTTGGTTAATTGCACATAGCTTGTCTTTTGAGTGCAGCTTCACAAATCCCTTGTCCTTAAATTGGCTCTTCACTTGGTGACCGTTTTATTAATTCTCACCTCTTTTACTATCTTTTGCGGTCAGTTTTTTCTATAACCACTACATTTACTTTAATTACGTTGATTTTGATTCTTTAACTTTTTTTTTTAGTTCTTTGCCAGTTGGTTCAATGGCATTACATCTCTCTTGTCTTTTAAAATTTCGGGGGAACGAAGACATGTTGTTTTGAGTATAAAAGATAGAATGGTAGATTCGTTACGTTGTGAGAATCTTTAAGGGAGGAGGGAATTTAAGCGAGTACTCTTTTATTTGGTGCGGAGACTGCTTTTTTTGGGATCCCACCTAAATTATCTCTACGTATAACTAGCTATTTGCTATAGTTTTGTGGAGTAAATAAATCATGGGTGGTGTGTTTGAAACGGTTTTACCATTTATATATTACACTACATGCATTTTTGAGTTGAATGCCATGGTGCGACTCGAATAATTTTACCTATTTCTAAAAGTTTATATTCTAGAACTTTATATTTCACAATTTCTGTTAAACACGGATTTCTTCGGTTTATGTTGACAAATACGGAACATTATTTGACTTTATATTTAACACGGGACAATGGTTTTAAATCTTGTATATATTTGTGTGATGAATTAATTTGCATACTTTAGAGTTCAATCTAATCTAAGAACTCGAATTTCAAGGTTGTTTCAACCTATACTTTTAATTTACTCGTACTAGTGTTATCATGGCGATTGAGAATAATATATCTAGGATATTTTAATTTATTTAATATGCATATGTCATTTTTATTTAACAATTTGTAACATGCACAATTCTACGAGATGTCGGGTTTTTGATTTCTACACGCCTTGCTCTAGTCCTAGTGCGGCTCTGCTTCCACGGTCAGTTTTTGCTCGGGATGTCTCAGAGGTGCTGCCTCGTCCAACGACTCGGTGGCATTTCACATGAGTATGAGTGCACGTCGGGCTCCCACTTCGGCGACAACGTCTAGAGGACCTTCGGCACCAGAGACCACAATCGACGGCGAGGGCTCGCGGGCCGGGTAATATACCCTTACCTCTAATCTTTTTCATTTTTGTTCGCTTGTTTATACGGTCTAGATCAATTTTTCAATGGATATTTCAAACATTTGTATTACGATTGTCAATTTTTGTTTTTAATATGTTTAAGGATATGTTGGAATATGTTAGAATTTAAGAATATTTTGGAATATGCTAGAATTGTTGGATATGTTGGAATTGTTGGATATGTTGGAATTGTGTGGATGTGGATATGTTGGAATTGTGTTGGATATGTTGGAATTGTGTTTGATATGTTGGAATTGTTGGATATGTTGAATATGCTAGAATTGTCGAATATGCTAGAATTATCGGAAATATGTTGGAATATGTTGGAATATGTTGGATATGTTGGATATGTTGGATATATTTGGATATGTTGCTTGGGTATTATTGGATGTGGATATGTTAGATTTATTGTTTGCGGGTTATGGGAAATGTTAGACTTTAGGGAGGTTACGTCGGAATTTTACGAGTGGAGTTTTAAGATGCCGTTTTAACCTTGACTTTCTTATTTGTTTTGTCGGGGAAGAAAAATACTAGGGGCCCTTGCGAGACAATTGCCCCAGGAAGTCTACGGGGATCACACGGGCGAGAGTAAAGAAAGGTCACGTGCGCTGCGAGGGAAAAGAATGGTTGGGACTTGTAAACTGGCCTGACCTCACAGTTGGGAGGAGATAGGGCGATATTGCTGTGCCCAGTTGCCCTATGCAATGAAATCATGGCAATTTGTCCCGGATGAAACGGCGGCGATGTGGCACGCGAGGTGTCGGTGAGTGTATTCCATACTTTGTACTACTTTGTTTAATTAAGTCGATATTTTGTATATTTTAATAATATTGTTCTATATTTGCGGAGTCCAGCTTTAACACTCACGAGGAACCTTGATGCCAAACCAGGTGAACTACATAGACGGCCTCTTTCAAAGAGGCGGTACAAAGAGTGGAAGGCCGACCTCCACAAAGTTTTCAAGTTGTATTCGGACCCGCGGGTTGCTTTGGCAGAGGATGCCACTGCGGAGTTGACGGAGCGGCACGAAGATTGGGGGTAGTTATGTAACCACTTTCAAGATACTGCTTTTGGTAAGTTTACACATATTTTATTATTTAACTCAACAATTAATATATATGCACTAACAAATATATATTATTTAACTCAACTTTTTTGAAAGTTCAGCCAGTCGTTCTCGAGCCAATGGGATAAATAGGTCGAAAAAGGTACTTCATCACCACGCTACAGTTCGATGCCCTTTGCCTATGGGCGGGGAACACCGACGAGTAAAACTTTACATGTTTTATTTTTAATATAAATTAATATTTCTGAATTTTAAATTTTAACTTTTTTTTTTTTATTTTTAGCAAAGGTGCGAAGTTTCGGAGATTGACATGTTCGAGAAGTTTATGTATCAGCCTAGGTGATGAGACGGCTTTCGGCGGCTACATGTAAGTTTCTTTTTAATTACTTGTTAATTTTCTTTTATAATTATTATAATTTTTCTTTTTAATTACTTGTTAATTTTTCTTATTCTGAGGTATGGTGGAGAAAGGAAGCGTGCTTTCTGCGTCTCGAAGAAGTGGCATCGCGGCTTCCCAGACATCCTATGGAGGAATGGCCACTCCAGCCCGAGGATCTTTGAGATCTTCGTGCTCTAACGGAGACGCTAGACCGACCCTTGGTCTAGGCGAGTAGGGTTTGGGGGATGGGGAAGCGCGACTCAGAAGGAGAAGGGTGCCTCGTCTTGGCAACATTCGGGAAAGGAATTCGCCCACATTGAAGGCAAAAGTCTCGGACACGGAGACGGAAGTTTAGGGGCTCGAGGCAACCACAGTAGAGGCTCGGGCAACCCAGCGCAAACTCAGTCCAACCCAATTCGCGTCTCGGATGAGCCAAGTCTTAAACGCCCTCAATTGTCCAGGCATTCCACTGAATCATCGTCGATTCGCGGCCACGCCCGTAGCTAGTTATTTCGTTTAAGATTTTAATTTGTTTTTATTATTAAATATTGTGTACGTACATTTCTTTATATAATCAACTTTGTTTTTTACATTGTATTGTCTTTTAAATACCAATTAATGAAACACAAATCAAAAAATTAAAAAAAATATTAATCAATAAAATAAATAAATAAATAAATAAAAAAACATAAAATAAAATAAAATAACAAATATTTTGGGCTCACGAATAATGAGTAGGTAAGCCCAAAGCTGCTTACAGACCACAGTCTCTAGTGCGTATTACAAAGCTACTTTACAGGCCACGAACCACGATGGGTAAGCCCCGAAAGCTACTTGGGCCACGAACCACCGTCGTCGCCCAAAGCTACTTTGGGCCACAGTCAAGTAAAGTGCCCAAGCTACTTTGGGCCACGAACCACACGGGTCGTCGCCCCAGCTACTTTGGGCCACGAATCACCGTCGTCGCCAAAGCTACTTTGGGCCACGAATCATAGGTCGTGGTGCTTAAAAGCTACTTTGGGCGACGAACGTATATCCTTCGTCGCCCAAATGTTGGTCGACGGACTTTGGCGACGAATAGTGGGCGACGAATTATTGGTCGCCCAAAAGTTTGGCGACGGGAAATATGACTTTGGCGACGAAATTGTTTTTGTCGCCCAAGTGCCTTTTTGTACTAGTGAATTAATGTTGATCAGTTAATACTGATGATCCATGTATGGCACACATGTTGAACAACCCTAATCTAACATACGTTAAACACCACATAATACCAATACATAAATATATAATTTTTCTAGAAAACTATATTTTAATTTTTAAATAAGATCAAATTTAGATTAATGACTACAAGATTAAAAACTGAATTTAGTCCCTTGAATCTATTTAATTGCCATCATTTATATTTCATGTAATTTATTTTTCCTTTTTTTTGGTAATTTCATGACTTTTCTTTTTTTAAGTCTACACTTGTATTCATAAATTTCATTTATTTGTTGACATTTTGCATAAATAATTTATGGTTATAAGTAACATATATAATGAAAAAACTTATAGAAGAGCTGACATTGAGTACACTAACTCATTATAAATGTATTTCGGTACAAACAGTTAGGTACACTAATTCATTATAATATAGTCCAGTACAAACATTTTGGTATACTAATTCATTATAATGTATTTCGGTACAGACATTTAGACATTTAGGTACTCTGACTCACTATAATATATTACGGTACCGATATTTCGGTACAAAAATTTAGGTAGGCTAATTCTATTTTTTTAGGTACTATAATTCATTATAATATATTTCAATGCATTTATGTATTTGCATATTTTTTAAGTGTCTCACTCAAATATTTTTAGAATTTTTTCTTATTTAGTGTCGGACCATTTTTGAAATAAAAATACACATTAAATAATAAAATCAAAGAATAATATGAATTTAATGTGGGTTGTGTTATACACACCCTCCAATTTTATGAAAACACCACACGTCTAAAAAATTTCTTAAAAATTCAAGTTATGTCCCTCATTCTTCTGAAGCCACCCCACTTCTGAAGCCCAAAAAAACAAAAGAGCACGCCAAACAACCCCATTCAACAACCAAGCATCTTTGATTACCTTCGTCATCGACATCAGCATGGCCGACAACTCCCATTTCGCTGGTAAAAACCCAATACCTCAACTCACCCACCCGAATACCCCTATCACCTCTGTCGCCTAAGTCATCTGGCCTCACCGGCCACCTCGTCTTGGCCTCTCCATCTCTCTCTAACAACCCGAGTTGCCCAAGTCAATGAGCTTGTATAGATTAAGAGAGAGAGGTTTGAAGAGTTGTTTGAAATACATTGCATGGTGAGATACCACGAGAAATATGACCCCTAGAAGAAAAAAGGCAGACTTTTCTTCTAGAGTATCAAATGCAAATGCAACAGAGAGAGAGGTGTTGGCCGCCGACAAGGGAATAGCTAGGTTAGGTGGCTAGGTATTTTTTGACACTCTGAACTTAAATCAAATAGCGCTAGAAGAAAAAAGGCAAACTTTTCTTCTAGAGTATCAAATGCAAATGCAAGAGAGAGAGAGAGAGGTGTTGGCCGCCGACAAGGGAATAGCTAGGTTAGGTGGCTAGGTATTTTTTGACACTCTGCACTTAAATCAAATAGCGGTAAAAGAGACAGTTCAAGTGAAAAATTAAAATGTGGGGTGAATTCATAGGGTGTTAATAGAACTACCATTTAATATTTATGCTAATGTGGATATCTAGTTAAAGGACTAGAATTGATTTGTAATCTAACACCGTGTTTTTATTGAATTCTAATTGTGACGACCTGTCTCTAATTTTTATTGTATTTTATTTTCGAAAGTGTGAATTGACCAAAATGCCCATGAACGGGCTAAGTGGAAGTCCTACGTGGACGTTTGAACTCTTTTTGAATTTTGACTTCTTACTTATCGTATTCTTGTAGTACCCGTCACTATGAACGCGTGAGCCTGAACAAGACATAATTCTAACGTGTAACGAAAACATTACGTACGTTTAATTATTTATTTTCTGTTTTAGGGGTGTTGTGTTGTGTGCCACAAGGGATCCCTTTTCCTTGCTAATTTTAGAAACAAAATCTATCTTCTCTCTATTTCTCTCAGACCTCTATCTCTCCCTCATTTTTCTTCTTCTTCCCGTAGAAACACTTACAGGCAAATAGTGGCCATGCCACTTTCTTCGAATCGAGCTGAACCACCATTACCACCTTGTTCGTCTCGATGCCTTGAGTTCAACAGTACAAACTGATTATCCAAACTCCCCACCGATCAACGAAGATCGCACACAAAAGAATCAAGCTTTTCCGGCGAGTTTCTCTCAAATTCCGACCAAGGTGAGACTTTTATCCACCACCATTAGCTTTCTCTTGTTGAGTAGATGAATTTTCACACTAAATTCGTGTGTTTTGGAGTAGATCCGACCTTGGTTTTAGACCGAGATTTTCTAGCCAATTTCAGGCCATTTTCGACCACTTTTCAAACCCCCAATAGGTACAATCTTGTTCACCTTCTCTCTAGCTTCATTTTGACACGTAGATCATGTAAAATGGTTGATAAATGAACAAGTCACGAAGCTTTGAAATTTTTTCCAAAAACCGGCGAGTTTAGACGGCGGCACTGACGTCACGACCCAGTTTGGACCGAGTTGCAGCGGTGACCGGTTCATATTGGCCTGAACTCGGTCCAAACTGGGTCTTGACGTCAGCAAGCCGGTTCAAATTCAGTCTAGACCCAAAATATTCTCAGGTATATTCCTTTAACATCGTTAGGAATATTTTGTTAGATTTAACGAAGATACCGAAATCTTTCGTTAAATATAATGGCATCGACTAACGCCGTTAGTTTGATCGGCTTGGGTTGACCGTGCGTGAGGTCATGTGGGACACTTTTTTCGACTTCCATCGACACGAGGCGACTCGTGACGAAGCGTACTGCCTAGGGGCAGTACGTATGATATTTTTCGAAGTGTTTCGGACTTCCGAATTGAGCAAACAAAGGATAAGTATCATTTAATAGTTTAATTAGTAACCTTTATGAGTTTAATCATTACTATAGTGATATCTTATATAGGTGAGACTTACCACGAGGAGTATAGGGGTCAGGCAAGGCGAAGCGACTACGACTCAACTACGTATCAGTGAGTGGGCTTTGTTTTATAAAACTTTTATTATTTATATTAGTTTCCACTATGATTTTGCGAATTATTTTCCATCATGCCATGTTTTTACTTACGAGTTAAGTATAAAGTATATTATGTTGAGATTTGTGAAATTGTGATGGCATGATCACATGTATTTTTATTTGCTCATCTTACATGCATTCACCCGGTGTCTAGTACTCATTTGGGCCAGGACCAGCCTTCACGTGTATATTCACATCCGCACCGTTATGCTCACCTCGGATCCATTGTAGGTGTCAGCCTGTACTAGTTTGCATTAGGCAACTAGGACTCGTATGTGACTCAATTAACGTCAGCTTCACGTGATCGTAGTACTGAGCATATATCTATTACACTCAGCATGTTCCATGTAGCTACTTTCTACATGAGCTTGTGTGTCTGCATGTTGATGAGTATACTATATTATGTTGATATAATTGTATTTACCCGTATCTTTGGCAGTTGTGCCTTTATATTGTTTTGACAGTTTTCATACTATATGTAGTATGCTTTTGGGAAACTATATATGTTTTTCAGAAAGGGGTTACTTATGTTACAAAAAACAAAAGTTTTAGAAATGTTTATTTTTGCCCACTCACTTTTTCTGTTTTGCGCCCCTCCAGGTTTTAGGGGTTGAACTTATGGCAAGTGAAGATTTCACTGGTGGTTCTGACATCCTCTGCAGCTGATGTACGAATATATTTTCCTGCTAGTTGCATTCTACCTATCCTTACCAGGATGGGATTATTCTTACGTTACTGCACTTTAGCTATGCTCTGAGATCGGTTACTTTGTACTTTGGGTCCTGCACTGCGCACTCTATTTTGAATTTAATTTCAAAGTAGACTTTAGTTTTAATTTATTTGTACTTTTATATTACGCTTACATTTTGGCTTTCATCATCCCTCCTGAGATGTCGGCTAACATATCTCAACTTGATATTAACACGTGGATATCTGAGTCGGAATGTGTCACTAATCTTATTTAAAGATTAAACTTCAAAAACCCATAATTTTTTTTGTTAAAGATTAAAGAAAAAACAATGATTTCTATCTAAACAAATGGACCCTTCTTTACCTAACACTTTCAGAAGCGATGAAAATGTCTTTAAAATTCAAATGGTATGGGACAATCATAAAAGTACAAATGATCTTTTTCAAAAAATTACAGATGAACAGGGTAGGACAACATGTCATTACTTTTTGAGGTTTAAACTTTAATTTAGGAAGTTAACGGAAAAATCTTGAGTGGTACGTACCATTCAATGGTACGACTATTGAATGGTTCAGATTAATTTGCAGTGGGGCCCAAATGAATCTTAACCATTTAACAGTACGTACCATTCAATGGTACGTACCACTGAAGTTGGACCCGAAGTTAACTGTGACAAAATAACTTTTAAGGTATATAGCAGTAGTACTTGTTAAAGGAATTTCAAATTTTCATTTGTTTTGAAACACAGTTAACCAGGGCTCCAAGATAATGGGTGTTTACCGTTTGTTAATTCTTAGTAGTGATGATCGAATTGCTACGCATTTTATTTTATTCATTCATTTATGTTATAACGTGTAAAATTGATAATTTATAAATATCATATCATACATTCAAGTAATAGTAATATTATCGTTCACCTAGATTGTTACACACTGAAAGGTTGGGATCATTGTGGAAATATGATTAGGTATTCTGAAAATGTCATACCAGTTGTGTTCCGAAAGGAAGAAATATATCACAAAGGTCCTACATGATTGATGAATACAGAGGCAGAGAGGTCCCATTTAATCAATCAAAGCCATGATGACCAAGGAGGAATCCGCCAAATCAGGGCCGTTCAAGTTCAATCATTCAGCTCCAATTCAAGCTAACTAGATGTCAGGGTTCTCAGTGCTTAGTACACGTGTCATTCATGTACTTACCCAGCACAGACCCTTTGGAATCTTAAGTAACAAGTGAAACAACTGCTGAGTCTGCTATGCATAATGCATGTGCATAAGGGAATGTTTGGCACTGTCGTTCAGATTTTGAGAATTTCCGAGATGCATTTTTAGGCTTTTGGATTAAGCATAATTTGATAAAAACTAATCAACTTCGAAATCGATGTGCTAAAATATGGTGTGATATCATTAAACCATAAGTTTGAGTTATCATAATCCTTCACTTTCTTTTGCATTAAACTATAAGATCGCGAATGATCTGTAACATAATTGTCTGTATATGCGTGGAATGAAAGAATTTATTTTCTAATCTTTTTTTTTTTCAAATACTGTATTATCAAATGCTAAATAATGATACATGAGTGCTCTTCTGAGCTCGATGTCATGGAAACATTTTTTAGACGTACCTGTGTTATACTTCGGACTGATTCAGTTCAGCCAGAGAAAGATGATATGATGCAATTAGCAATTTAGCATTCCATTTTTAGATCGACCACTCCAACTTAGTATAATTTTTCAACAACACTCATCATAATATTTGAATTTCAGAATCTTCTCAAACAAAATGTAGGCTACTAGTCAAATCATTCAGAAAAGAAACCTAGCTACTTATCATAAAAAAAAAGTTACAAAGTACTGGTATTCTTTAATTTCACGATCATCCTACTTGACAATATAATAAGATATCCACAACGTAAAGACTAATATAAAGTTATAGTAACAACAATGTGCTATTAACTATAATCTTTAAAAAAAATTGAGATTACACCATAAAACTAATTGGTAATATGAAAAGTGGCCCAACTCCTTATAAGCTCTTGCAAGGTTTGGTCTTTCTCTGATGTGGGACTTTTGCTTTCGTATCCTCGCACACTCTCTCACTTATGGCGAATTTTTAAGCTTAATACGTAGACAACACAAATTGGGTAGCATGAAACCGTTGAGCTTCACACGTGAACTAAGCTGCTCTGATACCATGAAAGAAGTCGAGGTTCCACCATAGAGAGCAGTCAAACTCCTAAGTTGTTTTTTAGATTTAGTCAAGTTGTAGTAACATATATATACCTATAGCATAGGAAGACTACAAAATGTTCCAAGAAAAGTATATTTAAGATAGAAATGAATACAACTAATTTTGAAAGAGGTTGATAATTACAAGTAAAAAAGATCTATAATATAGGTAACTAAAAACGATTTATTTGTGATATAGGTAGATTATTGACAAAAAAACATGTAATATAGGCTGACAAAATTGAATTTATATTGACGTAGAATCATAGTCATCAGACATATTTAAAAAAAAAAAAAAAACTATTCCTAATAATAGCAGACAAAATTATATTTATAATGAGTTTTCTCTATTTTAAAATCTTTATGTACTCAAATGTGAAGTCATGGAGTTAAATGAAGTGCTAATAACAGGGATAGCTACCACTCTTTAATTAGTCAATTAGGACACCATATTTCACCTCAAAATGTAGGACCAGAACATCATAATACCCAAAATTGTAGTAGTTGGATGTAGGCTTTCATTGAAATATTGTTCCTTTATTAATTCAATTATATACATCTCCTGAATTAATGTCATAGCTAAAAATTGGAAATTAAGTGGATGCTATTAGTGAATGCTGGCATGTACTATGTCCAAAGCTGATGTTAGATAGTCGGTTTTGGAAAGAGATGGGTTTTGGTTAAGTCGGCATTGAAGACGAGATGCAAAACCAGTAGTTATGTAGTCAAGTCGCTATTCATACCTGCATTCTATGCTTAATACCATCCATTTTGGTATCAAATTTATTACACATCTATCAGAGAAGGCTTTTATTCTAGCTATGAATTGATTAGTATCAATATAAAGTTATAGATCAGTAACATAAGTTTGCAAAAATAAAAAATCTAGAGAAAGAATACTTTAGTGAACAAAAATAAATAAATAAAAATTCTATAGTCTTAAGGCAGTGTGACCATGCCCTACACTAAGAATGGTATCTATATAAAGTGGAAGTATTAACGTCTTCAAATTTATCACAGAGCTACTTTGTTCCTTAATTAGCAAGACTTCATATGTGACAAGAATAAGATGATTAATGTCATGTGCTGAAATATATCAGAATCTCTTTAAAGTGGTCGTGAATGTACCCTTTTAACATGAGTCATAAACATTTCTTACCTGAGTTTGCTAAACTCTATAATTCTACCATTTTTGCATGTGAAAAATCAAAAATATATACCCACGTAGCTTGGGTCGAAAAAATGGTTGAATTTGTGTTCCTGTATACAAATAGTTGAGTAAAGAGTTGAACATTATATATATTTACAGACTCAGATAGAGCATCAAACATAGGTGCATTTTGATCCGAAAAATAATCACAGACTTCAAATTGTTTAACTTTTCATTCCACACGTATTAAAAAGGGGTCATTTGATTGAGGGTGACTCAATAGTAGGGTAGATAGAATGATGAGTAAGAGTAGGTTAGGTCTAGGGTTCAAAACTCTCTAGTTTGAGGGTTTCAGTTGATAGAATTCCCCGTATTTTAATTTGATCAAGTCTTAGCTAATTAATTTAGACTCCTTATTGAGCTACAGAAATTAATGATATTATAATATATATGACCCCATGTGGCAAGTAGCATTATTACCAACAGGGATTACCATATTCATGCCTTGGATTGAATGCTGAGTCATCTACATGCTTCATGCATAAATGGTTGGTACATGATGATATATGAAAATTATTGGAGTCTGGTTGTCCCTCAAATTATAGTGACATATGTAGTATCTATGCTCTAGTAGCTAGCTAGCTAGCTAGCTTAGTTATGTAGCATTCATCAGCAAAGCCCTAAATCAACTCGGACAAGTTCATTGCCTTAATTTTGTATGTTAAATTAGACCCATGTAGTTTTAAAAGAACACCAAATGTGGATTAAATGGGATATTAGGGTTTGTCCTTTTAATGTGCAATGCATGCTAGCTAACAAACATTATTTATCTTTATAACGAAAAACAGTTTACAAATAAAAAGAGAAACTAGGGTGATTGAATGGAAAATCTGACTAGCTAGCCGTATTTTCTGGTCAGAAAAAGGGAAAAGCCCTTCTACCAAAAGATTTATGTAAATCCAATGCTAAACCCGCAAGGCACAAAGTTTGATTTTAAATTGTTACAAGACCATCATTTTTAATTACTAAATCTCCAGACAAATATTCCCACTCGGAAGGTCTAGAATAAAATACTTTGAAAATGAAAAGAATATTAGTATATTATATATAAAATTACTCTCTCTCTCTCTCTTTCTCTCTCTCTCTCTCGTACACTAGCCAACACATAAAGCAAGGGTCATACATACACAGAACGTCCACAAACAAACCTTCTCAAAATCATTCTTTTCTTTTTTGTTTTCCAGCTTTTGTAACCAGTTTCAAGAAAAGTGATTTTTTCTCTCTTTTTGCGGAAAACAGTTTTCTTCTTCCCATAGCTCTCCTTCTTTGTGCAGTCAAGTTTTCAGCCATGGATACTGCTCAGTGGCCACAGGTAGACAGATTTTCTTCATTTTTCATTTTTCATCATCAAACCCTTTTCCCTCTTCTTCTTCTCTTTAATTTTACGAATAATTTAGACATACATATAAATATATATAGTCATCTTTTTGTTCATTAATTGAATGGCCTTTTGGGTTCCTCTTTTCTTTCTGTAAGGATACTGATATGATATGGTATTCAGTGCAAGTCCCCACTCAGTTTTTGGATTTAGTTTTTATCAGTTCTTCAACATGGTGTTTCACTTTACCTTTTGTTTAGGTGATAAAGGAAAAAAGATCCCAATTTTCTTTTGTTGTTTTTGTTCCTCTCCTTTTGTTGTTGGCTCATACAATTTTCAAAAAGTGTAAATTAAAAAGCAGCTCCTTCAGTTATTTTGTTTTGCTTGTCTTTCTGCCATTTCTCTAATTTCACAGTATTCCGACTGATCAAATATTATTTCTTTTGTTTGATCTGAAATTTATCTTCTTCTTTTTTCTATTCGCTTTTTTAGGGAATTGTGGTGAAACCAATAGAAGAGATAGTGACAAACTCATGCCCTAAGCCTGCAGCAGCAGCAGCAGCAGCTAATAATTTAGAGAGGAAGGCAAGGCCTCAGAAGGAACAAGCCCTAAACTGTCCAAGGTGCAACTCCACCAACACCAAATTTTGCTACTACAACAACTACAGCCTCACACAACCAAGGTACTTCTGCAAGACTTGCAGAAGGTACTGGACTGAAGGTGGGTCCCTCAGAAACATCCCAGTTGGAGGTGGTTCAAGGAAGAACAAGAGATCTTCATCCTCAAACAATTCTCCATCAACAGCTTCTAACAATTCTTCTTCTTCCTCAGCATCCAAAAGGCTTCCTGATCTGATTCACCAAAACCCTAAAATCAACCAAGCGCAAGATCTGAACCTCACTTTCCCATCCACTAATCAAGATTTCAGGAATATTATCTCTGATCACTTGCTTAATCACCATCATCAACAATTTTCAAACAACAACATCAATGATCAAAACACCAACAAGCAGCAAAACCACATTTCTACTTCTTCCCCAACTTCTACTACTACAACTACAACAACATCCCACCTTTCAGCCTTGGAGCTTCTCACTGGATTGACTTCTAGGGGTTTGAACTCCTTCATGCCTATGCCAGTCCCATCAGACCCCAACAACAACAGCAACACTGTATATAATAGTCCCTCTGGACTAATTAATCCCATGCAGGATTTCAAGCCAACTCTTAGTTTTTCACTGGATGGGCTTGGAAGTGGGTATGGGAGTTTTCAAGGTCATCATGTTCAAGAGAGCAGCGGGAGGCTTTTGTTTCCATTTGAAGATTTGAAACAAGCTGCTTCAGGAGGAGGGATTAATGAGCAGAACAAGGAGCATGGAGATTCAACTGGGTATTGGACTGGAATGTTAGGAGGAGGATCATGGTAATTAGTAATTACAAGAAGAGATTTGCATCCTGGGTTTTTTCAATTCTGATTTTAAACTCTTTATTAATCTTTGGTGGTGGGTGACTTAGTGTTTGGATTTCTTCATAAGTTAACTAACAGATAGGATACATGGGTTTTCTTTAATTATCATCAATTTTCCTTCTCTTTGTTTTCTTGGAATTGCCTTTACTCTTTTGAAGTAGATGGTGGTGGGTTTTTGAAGCTTATTTTAGATATGGCTTCAGAATGGCTTCTTACATGTAAAGAGCCGAAAAATGTTCTTTACATATAAGGAGCTGAGCAGTGTTCTTAAGAAAAAGGGCGAGGAGGATAGAAGCTACGGTATGAATCAAGACCAGCCCAGATTTTTTTAGGGTAGAAGAAGTAGAAAAGAGGCATATGTCATGCACTGAATTAGCTTTTAATATTTCATGTAATTTCTTCTAGTTCTATCACTACAAGAAAATCAAAGGGCAGCCCTCTCCACCGTAATGTGCCACTAATTGGTTGGCTTGGTACAATAAATAATATGTATAATTTGCAACTTAATTTGTAAGGATCTGAAGTGGATGCAATGGAATTGTTAATTTCCATGCATCTATATACATACATATATATATATATATATTGTTGTTTTAGCAGGATTTTAGTTTAAGGTTTTATTCAGAAACAGAGATTCTTCTAGCCATTACACAGAGATCTCCAGGAAGCATATGAGCAAGTTGCTAGCTGAAGAGCCAGGTAAGAACTCTGATGCCTTCCACATGACTTGGCAATAAACAACTTTCCAAAAAAGCAGCTTCTAGCTTCTCTCCATGTTTTAATTAGAACCACTAAACCTTCTACTTCAACCAAAAGCTCGCCTACTGACTACATATCCAAACAGTTCTGAAGACTCCCTCACAATGTCCCATTTCCTGGAATGATATCATTGCTTCCATTCCATGCCACACCCACACCCACACCCACACCCCTTTCTTTTCTTTCTTTTCTTTCTTTTCTTTCTTTTCTCTAAGATTGAGAGAAAGATCTGACAAACCCTACTTTCTTTGGTCTTTGTTGGGACCCACAAACATTCCCCTTGGCAAGTGTGCTAAAGAAAGAATAATACACCCCACTAAGTCGATCCATCCAGATCTGGACTCTCAAATTTTTTAATTTTTTAAATTTCATCCTTTCTTGCTGTAAGCCACTTGTGGTGTATGTATGCATGATAAGAAATCAAATCCGCACACTTTTTTCTTCTTCTTTTGCACATTTTTTATGGAAAAATCTTGAGTGGTACGTACTATTCAATGGTACGACTATTGAATGGTTCAGATTAATTTGCAGTGGGGCCCAAATGAATCTTAACCATTTAACAGTACGTACCATTCAATGGTACGTACCACTGAAGTTGGACCCCATTTTTCATTGTTTGTCTTTTATTTTTTTTTTTATAATATTTTCATTTTAATGTTCAGAAATAGATAAAAGCAAGTAAAAAAAAAATAGCTCACTTATATGTATAATATAACTAGCAAATGTTAGATGTAGCATACCACCCCCCTTAACATGGAGGTCATTTTCCAGCCAAATTTTAATGGTTTATTTTATAACTTGGCAATCCAAGTTACCTTTCTCCAAGGGCTTTTTCGGGAATCGAAACATGCCCATAGTCATTAGAGATCACTTTGGTCCACAATGAAAATGACAAACCTATTTAACTACGGTTAAACTTAAACACCAAGAAATGAAATCCATTGGCCATCCCAAGTATTCATAGAAAGAAAAAACAATTTAAAAAAAAGAGAGCAGAAAACAGATGGAAACTGGACCTGATTAATCAAATGTTGTTGCTGGATGTGTTGTGTTTGGATTCTTCTTGTTGTGTGTTTTGTGCTTAGGTTTTTTCAATAAACAAAGTGTGCCCCAAACTTATCGCTTACCTTTCTCGAGTTAAAACCACAGAAGTATCCTTTATTTTTGGCAATGCGTGAAATATCTATCTGCCTGCCCCCTTTAGATTCTTTGAAACCTATAATTCCCATAACCTAACTTGTAGGATAAAGACGTATGCATTTCAAGGGGTGAGAAAATGCGCAGTGTTATTATTGGACACGAAAAAATTACCTTCATGATGTGTTAAGACATGTCGTGTTATAAATTATAATTTAATAAAAAGGTGGGGGAAAAGCATGGGTATGACAGCTTAATTATCTGGTTAGTCAAAATTACTCTCACAAAAGCATGGGACCTCATCATGTATTTTAATCTTATCTAATCCCCACCACAAGGATCATACTTTGTGTGAGAGTTTCCCTAATGAAACATCAAAAAATCCTTAATTAGTAGTTCATAGCTTTGATTGCTACGCAAAATGAAGGGTAAGAATTGATGGGATTTTTTCAAACCGGTCATTTTAATTCAAAAACAATTCGTAGTTTACGAAGTACTAAGGCAAAACCCATGAAACATACCCTACCCAAGTTTCTTTGGCAGAGAAAATCCATACTCAAAGAAATGGAAGACTGTAATATAATTTGGTGAAAATATTTGACCAATTATATGGTGGCGGATGTAACATCCGGGTTCACTATTACCACGGCATCCCAAGCCACTAATACAAGGTCATACGTAAGACACTCCCTACAAGCCACTAATACAAGGTCATATGTAAGACACTCCCTATGGCCTTGTATTTGTGGTTCAAACGACAAAGTGCCAGTGAAAATGTTCCACCTGCGTCCTTCTCGTAGCATCGCCCTATTCAAGGTGGCAAGACATTATACAGAGATTCTGTCTAAAAGTCAAGATGTCTAACATCACGAGGTAGAAAAGAAAGAACGTTTGCGTTTGAGGAGTTGAGGGGCAAAATTGAGAGATTCAAGAGTTAAAATTGAACTATTGATGTAATCAAACATTTGATAGCTTCATTTATACGTAAAATATGAGACCCCAAATTCAAATTCTCTTTTGAAATGTAAGAAAAAGACAACACACAATAGTCCTGAAATTTCATCTCAAATAATCCCAATCTAGCCCAAACCAATTGAGTCCATCCAACCCAATAGCACCTTACAGACTTACAAAGAAAACAGAACCAAGACGGAGACAGGATCCAGGGTCCATCTTCAGTTATATTTCTACGGCATTATTCATCACCGGGCACCGGAACCGGCCATAATTAGTAAAAATACACCCAAGGATTTTGGGAAAATATAAATACGGGGTAATAAGACGGAAACTCTTCTATCCGGAAATAAATAAGAGCATTGAAACTCAGCAATGATAGCACTTACAAAGAGAAAATCAAATGCAGACATTTTGGCAGTCGCTCGTCTGGTAAGAATGTAACAGAGAGCAGTGGAGGGGTAAAAAATTTCACTTCATTCAAAAAAATAATACACTGTTTCCAGTTTCAACATTTCAACAGGGATTTTACCGTTATGTCCGAATGCCAATATGATTAGACCAAGAAAACTATAGTCAAGCATGATATTTTAGGGAGATCAGTGATCAGCATTGATTCCGAATATACGAACCTTGTGCATGTTTGGGAACTTTGCAACTACCAACACAAATACTGCTAGCGTGTTAAAGATGAGCATTGGATTTTGATAGTCTGTCGTGTGTGAGGCTATCAAGTACCTGCCAAATAAAAGATGATGGATGGGTAAGCGAAACCGATGTCTTATTGAAGTAGGATTATTCGATACAGTAGCAGCACATGTGTGAAAAAAAGTTGTATATCCGTCAGCATCATTCTTGTCTAACATGTCTAAGTGCATTTCTATAACTCATAAGATCCAATTAACTCTGACCAACAAAAATGCGACATCTGTATAACAGCAATGTTGAATTAAACATAATGGTTCACTATATACAGAAGCGCTCACCTACGGGACTTAAACTGAGGGACACTATATTTAATGGTTAGACTCAAGACGGCTGTTGTAATCAATGATACACTGAAGTGAATGCAGCCCTAAATACATTGTCCTTCCCTTGTCCCACAATTTAAGTCCCTTAAGTGAGCACTTCTAGTTCTAGTCTAGTTTCTTCCATTTCACTTGGTAGTAAAATGGTGTCTGTGCCAGGACTGAGGACTATTGGCAAAACTCTATAATTTACAAAGATTTGAGCTATATTGGCACTCCACACTCTCCACTGCTGTGGAGGGGTGACACAGCTACATGGTTTATTTGCACTTCCCCATGGGGTAGGACAACTGTAGAAGCGAGCATCAAGGGAGCACCACTGATCTCCCCCTAATGAATACATTTCATGCTTGCATTTTCAAAATCCTAAAAGCGATCTGGAAGGCTTGCAAAGAAAAACTTGAAGTACTTACAACACAACAGGCACGACAGTTAGAAACTTTCTGTTTCGAGTGAGTTGGTTGCCATTGTCTATTTGCTCCCACCATGTCAGTGCATTGTAGATACCCTGGTCATCTGCAAATGGTGTTCCTTTCTTCCAGTGAAAAAAGTGATAAGTAACCTGAAGACAATCAGAAAACATGGTAATAAGTAAATAAGAGTATCAGTAATTAGACCATAATGAAGACATCAAATCTACCATACAGGTCATAAGATAGATAAAGAATATTAGACGACTGGTTAACCTCCAACAAGACATAAACTTTTTACTTTTCGCAGAAGACACATAACATAACAGAAACTTATTACATAAAATCAGCAGCAACAAATTCGAAGAGAGCTTCAACTCAACTCAATAAAGGGTAGTGAGAACCTAATAAATCGTTCAGTTATCAGTATGAAGTTTACTGTTCCAAATTACAATAAAATTCCGCGGAAACACTCTGCCTATATCCCTCAGATAAAAGTTGTTCATTCCACTGTACCCAATGCTTAGCAAAATCTGCGCTTCGGCATCCAGATACCGATCCCTTAAAACTCAATCTAATTTCCCGGTGTTAAATCATGGCAACAGACACATGCCAAAATGCATCCCCGTCTATGAACTAATTCAACACAATATCTCTTTCATTCTCCCTCCACGCTGCCTACCGATTCTGATTCGTTTGAGAGATTACAATTGAACAGAGACTTGTTTATCGATTCTACTTTCTACCCCATCTCTACTACAGAACTGAACATGAGAGTAGTTTCTTCTCCTCCACCTCCTTGCGAATTAAAACGATTACTCAACTAATACAGACCTATCTAATGAAGTATATAAATTTCGAGATTGTTCGAAATTTCAGCTAATCCAATAGAAATTTCTACATCTTGCATTGTGTTTAGAAATCTCTACAATTCGATTCAAATGTAACATAAAATCACAATCAACTAGGATTCATTCAGGTTCATGAGTTTTTCTTCAATCACAACAACCTAAAAGATTCATCGACTCAGATTCAATATCGAAAAGTAATTAACCTAATCCACCACCATAATTAGCCAAATCGAACAGGAATCGATAAGCAGATTAAGTTTAATCTATGCATAAATAAATAAAAGGTGGAAGAGAGAGAGAGTACGAGGAAGTGGGAGAGGTGGACGACGGTCCAGGCCATGCCGGGAGAGCAAGAGAAGAGGCAGAGGACGGTGAGCCACGAGAAGAACACCACCAGAATGTAGGTCGTCCACACTCCCGGGTACGTGAACCACTCCGTGTTCCGATTCAGATCCGTCGGTCGCACCGCCGTTACGTACATTTTCCGATCCTTTTTTTTCTGGATTTTCTGAATTTTTTTGGGATTATGAAACGAAATTAATTAATCGGAAGAGACTACGAGATGAAGATTAAGATTAATGACGACGATGATGGGAGTGTTAATAAGGAGCAGCTGCTCATCATCACCGACGTCAAAAACGAAAAGAAAATAAGACGATTTTTTTGTGATTTGGGGAAGTTGCGTTGCAGGACAGATTGAGATTCGGGGGATTTTTGGGGTTGGCGACTTGGCGTGTTTTTTTTTTTTTTTTTTTGGGTTTATTATTTATTGGGAAATTAGAAAAAAGGAATTGGAGCGGAGGAGTATGATTGATGATGAATATTTTTAACGGTGGGTGATGTAGTTGGTGCCAACAGATCCATGGACCTTACCTAACCTAACTATATATCACATAGAGTCTCAGTCTTGTGGTCTTTTTTGTAGTCACTTATCATTCGATTTTATGTTTTCAACAAAAGAATTTATGATTATTAAAAAAAGTTTGTTTTCAAAACATCCTTTTTTTTGTTTTTGTGTTTTTATCAGAAGGACACGTTTTAATTTTTTAAACCACTAAGAGATGGTTCAGTGGTTGTGACGAATTTCAGGTCTGTATTTCACACGGCTCGTTCTGGGTTCGATTCTTGGCACTAGTGAATCACACAATAGTGGCTAAGAAGAGGTTGAAATGCCTCTGTGAGTCTTTCGAGGCCCGGAAAGATGGACTACTATGATTTAGCCACTAGTTGGTCCCCTTTTTAAAAAGAAACAAAAAAGTGCGGGTGTATTTGAAAATATGCTTGAAGGAATTGCTTTTTTATTTGTTGGAACATTAAACAAAAATGAAAGAAGAATTGAAAGAAATCGGATGTTGTAGAGGTGTCAAATGGGCCGACCCGGCCCATTTAAAGTCAACCCACTTAATAAACAAATCATGTTTAGACCAACCCACTTAGTAAAACATTAAGCCCAACTTAGCTCGCGGTCCTGGCCCATTAAGATTTGGGCAATACTAGGCCAGGTCACTAAACGGCCGATTAGGGTTTAGGATTTAGGGCAGTATTGGGCCAGGTCATTAAAATTTTAATTAGATCTATTAGGTGCAGTTGATTCATACTCACTTACTCTCTTTCATATTCCTTTGCATATTTTAAATAAGTAAACATATTGTTGATGAAAAATTGCATACGAAATGTAACGAATGATTCACTCGACACAATTTCACCCTCGTTCATTTTTCGAGGAGGGTTTTATTACTTTGAGTTCGACCCATTCTAGACTATGCGTCTATTAATTACAATCCTTCGGTAAAAGGAAAAAAACCCTTTGATTCCAATATGAATAAATTGTAACTTGGGGGTTTGGGTGTTTGTTTGATTTTGCAGCTGCATTTAGGTAGAAACCTAAATTGCCTACGTACCCCCTTTTTGAGAGATCAAGCCACTCATAGTTCTCGAATGTTTTGATTTGAGATTTTCAGTGAGTGAATGACCCACTAAAAAGAAAGATTTGGTATTTAGTTTATTTGAACAATTTGGATGAGTGTTTGGAGTAAATTTGGTTTGTATAAACCAGGGATTCGATTTGGTATTTTGGTTTTGCGGTTGCGTCTAGAATGTGGTACTAGACTGCCTACGTACCCTTGGCGGGATCAAACCGGCGTAGTTCGAAAACTTGGAATTTGATTTGGATTTGATTTATGTCGTTTTGTACCATTTGAGAACTTTGGGATTTGGAATTGGATTGGTATTTTGTATCAGCTATGTGCTAACCGACACATGCATCGTAATGCACCATTTTATTTGAGTGAAATAGTGCATTGAACTTTGTATGAATTTTCCACCAATTATAGGCTAATTGGCATTTAGCCGAGCCTTGTAATTTTGAGTTTGGACTACAAGGCCAGCTAATTTGACTTGGATTGGTTAATGGGGATTCAGGTTTGAAATATGAATCTCATTAACCACTTGGTAGCCTTTCTATGATTTGGATTGCTCCAATTCTTTGATTGACATGGCATTTATATATGAATGAAAACCTCCTGCTTCTCTTGGTTTGTTTTGATGGGCCCTTCACTCCTTTTTTTTTTTATTTCTGTTGCTTTCACTGTCAAGAGCTTCTTGTTTGCACTTCTTTTCCATGAACATTTATGGAGTTCTCAAAGAAGAGAATGAACGCCATGACTTGTTGCGGACTGAATTTAGACAGCGGCGGTTGGTTTCTCTTGCTGCATGGCTTTGTTTATATGTGTCGACTCCACTGTATCTTCTAGCAACGTTGGGGCAAAGAGTCTTTGTTTAGTGCTAAGGCATGAGCACGTCAGCAAGAAGACTTCACTTGTATTTGTATTTTGTCTTTGACGCTACTATTTGCTTTAGAGGCTTTTATCACATTTGGATGGCATGAAAGCATAGTAGTGTAGCCACCTTGACTTTCAATTTAAGAGGCTTCATTTGGAGTCTGAAAGATTAAACTTTCATGGTTTTGATGTCCTCATGCAAACGGTTCCTTTGTTTTTTTAATAAGAAGTTTTTTTTTTTCGTCTGGTATTGTTTCATGCAAAGCACTGAGGCTTATTGTCTCTCTTTTCTTTATTTGCTCGCAGCAGGAAAATTGATGGTGACAAACCATCATTATCTTCTTTCCATCTTGTTTCTTTGTATTTGGTGCCCATAGAACACCTTTCGAGTGTCCTATCGAGCGGGTGCAACGACATGAAGACCTCGCAAGGTGTTCATGTACAAGTTGCATACGAGAGGGGTCTTTTTGACGTCTCTTTGGCTTGGCCTTCGCTCTATCAGCATCTCGGACAGCAGCTGCACCAATTTTGGTGCACTTTGAACGTGAGCATAGTCTTTTTTTTCCGTTAGCGACAGTCTTCTTTTCCGCTAGTGACTTGGACAGCAACCTGCACCATTTTGGTGCACTTTGAGCGTGAGCGCGGCCTTTATCCAATGCTGGCAATGGTCTTCTTCTCTGGACAGCAGCTGCACCATTAGGTGCACTTTGTGCGTGAGCACAGCCTTCTTATCCAACGCTGGCAGCAGCCCTCTTTCTTCTGGACTCCGAGGCGGCGACGACACGGGTTGTTTCCTTTTGTCTTCCGCTGCAAGTTCATCGCTCGCTGCTGCTTTTCCACGTTGAACAGCTCCAATCATCAGTGGTCTGGTTGTGACTATTAGTCTGACTTCAGAGAAGAGTTTCTGGAGAGTGCCTTGACAGCGGAGACGGGCCGACGTCCTTCTTGTCTTTAATCACTACATGAGGACATTGTCTGCAAATTTCTTTGCGTTTTGCTTCTGACGTTGAGGGTAGTTCTGGGACCTTTTATAACCCGGGAAGAATTTGGCTGCTTTTCTTGGAGACTGAGAATATTATTTGGAGATGTTGCAGATGTGAGTGAGGATGGATGAGACGGCGGAGATGGGGCTGTTTTGTTTTTTTTCTTCACTGCAACTTCGTGCTTCCGTATTTGATGCTCGTTGCAACTGTGTTTCTACGCAACGGCTTTGGTTACCGGTGAATGGTTGAAGCGTACACAGATCTTGGTATCAAACCTCGTCCATGAACTTGACAGCAAAGAGGCTTGGTTGCAGAGATTTTCACGGTCTTTGTATCTTTTTTAATAAGCTGCAAATATTTGGAGCACATTTGCATGTTAACAAAGAATAAAATGGAAATGTTTTATACCTTTGAAGAGAAAGCTTTCTCTTCCCGTTACTTGCTTTAAGTCTCTTTGGTTTGCAGATATGCTTTCCTTTTTGCTTTCGTTGTGCCTTCTTCCTTCGTGGAATTAATGCGGACTCTCTTTGCTTTCGCCTCCTCGAATATCTGCAACTTCTTTTTCGTCTCTCTGCCATTCTTCACTCAAACTCTCTCAACACTTCTGCAGTATTTCTCCAAATGCTTTCTTCGTTGTCTGTCCTCCGTTCTTTCTTTTTTCCTCCTTTCTTTTGCTTTGCAGCGATGCCTCTTTATAGGCAATTAGAGATAGGTAATTGAGGGAGCACTCTCCCTGATTCCATGCGTGAGTGTGGAGCTATTCTGCAAAGTGGGGATTATGGGAGAAAACCACCACTTTGCTGAGTTGAGAACGTGGGAGTTCAGGAGGGTTCTAGATAGATACGAACTCCATGTTTGGTTTGAAGTGCCATGCAGATGAAAAGCTTCATCAGACTTATCACATATTGAGGTCCGTGTGTGTGTGTGTGTGTATATATATATATATATCGGGTGAGCCTTGTTTCGAGTTGGTGTTTTGGACTAACCATTTTCCAAAGTCTCTTTATTTTTTATAAGACTTGCTAATATATTTTCCTTGTGAAAATATATAGTTTAACACATACCAATATGTTCATTAAAAGCAAACGCAACTTCAGAATTTCTAAAACCGAATTTATTGGGTTGACGGTTGTCGAACTGCTCCATAATATGGATATAAAGCTCAATTCTTTGAAAGGAGCTTAAAAATGTCAAATTACAAGAATATAACATCAAACACCAATTAATGTTCTTCCTATTTCAACAGAATATTAATTTTACAACATGGGAGGGCGAAGCAAAAACTTTTCAGAGGCTAACAGCTGCATTGCCAGCCCCATCCAATCCCTCCACTAATCTTCTCTTTGCAGACTTCGTTCTAAAACACCAGACCTCGAAAGCCTCGCTCAAGTCCGGATACCTGACCTGCTCGGCTCCCATCCAGTCTGCCAGAATGTCCGCTTGATCATTTGACGGCAATGCCAGCACCAACGTCACCATGGCCCCTTCAATGCTCTGGCACAAGTCTTCACTCATCTTGTATGGAAAACCGGTCTCCTCGCTGCCCTTTGAATCCAAGAGGGGCTTCATCTTCCTTATATAAGGCAGCCATGTCTTTAGTAATGAGACGCGGATTGGGGTTGGAAGAATCACGTTGCCATAGCCAACTGCTTCCAAGACTTTAGCAGTCACTTCTATGAGCTTAATTTTCAAACCCCACATAAAAGAATCAAGTTTCTTATCCTCGACTATTCCTAAAACGTTACTTGAGCTTTCAGCCCAGTTGGATACGAAATCCTTCATCAAATCCATCTTCCCGAGTATGTTACACATCCACTCAAGATCAGATAAACTGTGCAATATTTTCTCCTCTGCCCTCTCAGATACAAGGTCGGGCTCCAAAAGTAGGGCAGACAACTCCTTCTCAAACGTTGAATAAATCTGCAACAGACCCGTTCTCAACAATGATTTTACTTCATCATCAGCTGTGACCAACGGAGCATCCTCATCTTCTCCTAACATGAATTCAACTTGTTCTTGGGCAGAAGTTTTAAGCTCGTTGCCAAATGGAGGACATGGTCCGGAAATGGATGTGGCAACGCGAACCGCTGAGACAAAAACGCTTTTGGTGGCAGCTAAATCAACAGGTTGGATCCTGGCTAATATCGGCATAGCTATTGGACCCAATTTTGAAACTGCTTTTAGGATAAGTTCCTCTTCTTTGTTCTCCCAAGGAACAGCCTCCAAGTACTGGATGCAGCAGCGTGCAATCTCTTCGCACTGGAAGGCAACTGCTACCTGAAGAATACCAAGAGCAGATTTAACAGAATCCAACGAGTCCGAAATTGAGTCTGCTGGAAGATAAAGCAGCTTCAACAGGTTGACATGGTGATCATAGTTAACCTCTGAGCAATGTATATTAATGCAATCGCTTGAGCTCGGGTGAGAAAGCCGGTTGGCAAAGTACTTGCTCCTATTTGTGAGAACAGAGGAGTGGGAGTAGAACCGTTTCGGTATTCCTTCTCTACTCTTCAAGCATATAACAACGTCACTAATTTTCCGATCACCAAATCTGCAGGGCTTGTTCTGTAAAGTTTTGTCCATGTGCGCGAACAACGCTCATGCTTTGAGCAATCGAAAGGAGCAAATTTTCGGATTCGTTTTCAACTGAAAATTAAGATTTTCTTAGATATTCAGTTCACATAATCTAAACAAACATCAACATAATGCATATAAGCTTGCACATCGTATACAATTATATGCAATGACCTATGCCACCAATTGAACGCAATCTTCTTAATTTTTCAGCATCCCACATGCTTAACAGATAATCATTACTTAGTCAGAAGGAAATTAAATCAAACCCCCCGATAAGAAACAAGATTATTGCAGCTACAAAGTACCCCAATTAACCAAACAACTCAGGACTTACTTAACATAAACCATTCAATTAAATCAAATCAACAAATCCCTGGTTGGATTCTGTAAGCTGGTCATGATAAAAGAGAAGATTAAGAACTAAACCCAAATATAGTTCCAATAAAAAATGAACAATTCTTGATTTCTCAGACCACAGGTAAATATTACTAAATAATAAAAATCCATTCATTTATCCAATCCCCTTTCAATTATTTGGAGCAAAATATTCAAAGTTCCAATCTTTTTTTTATTGCCCTCAAATAAAAATTTCATTTTTGCTTTTCAAATTGGTAATTCTGAAAGAATACATAAACAAATAAAACTCACCTTTAATTTCATGAACCGCAGAAATGGATCTGCAGTGATTCAGTGAAAAATTGAATCTGAATTTTGCTGCAATTTTGAAGGGTTAAAAACGCGCAGAAGAATCCCTCCATTGGAGGCTCTGATTTTTTTGAGTTGAGCTTTTTCAGTTGTGAGAGCTCTGAGGAAGAAGAAAGCTTTTAGAGTGAAAGGCCAAAAGTTTTTCAGAATGACCAAATGGCCCTTGTGTATGATTTGTAACTTAGGATGATGTGCTGCAACAACAACAGGGTACAGGAGCAAATTAATCGGAATTTGAAGGGTAATTTTGTGCAAATAAACATGGGACATTAGTTCATTTACCCTAAAATTGGGGGCAAATGATTGGTGGAGTGGAGACAGGGGATTATTTGTATCTGATTGGATCTTAGCATTCAACTTGGCAAATTGGCATGCCCACTTGCCCTTTTTATATCTTTATATTTTATTTGTAAAAGGATGAATGATTTCAGAGCTAGTTTACATTCAAGTAATCTTGTTTGGTTTTTTGTATGTAAGGTATCAGTCATTCTTCATCTGTAAATTACAGTTCACAAATATTCAAAAGTAATTAGTTATAACGAAAAGAAAATATTTGCACATATATCAAACTTTAATTTGTCTGCAAAAAATGTCATTTGTATGTACGCAGATAAAATGATACGTACAAGGTTTAATTGTTGTAGGAAGTTTTTTAAGAAAATAATAATAATTATGTAATATATAGTAATGCAAGAAATATCACATTTTAGTATCGCTTGTGTACCACATAATGTGTCACACTTGTCATATCACTCGCTACGATATGAAGTACATAAATGTAGTACCATAATATGATCTTTCTTGTATTATCTTCATATAAAGGGAAGAAAAAGAGAGAATCCAATTGGATTTTGATATCAATTTTTTTTTTTTTTTGGGAACGCTGAGGCCCAAAAAGCCATAAAGCTAAAACACTATTTTGGTGCAGATTGGTTTAGGAAATGATGGACTCAGATGTTGCAACTTGGTACAGAAAGAATGAAGAATCATTCTCTAGCTACCATTATCGAGATTGGTGATTTGATAGGGCCTAAGAAGGTAAGAATATATAGTTTTTGCGAAAAAAATTTAGTGCTCCGCATCATCAGTTACTACAAGATTATGGACGACTATGACTGATTCATGTTTAATGTAACGGTTGAAATTAATTAAAAATAATAATGAAAGATGATTGTGTACAATAGTACGAAATACTAAGGTAATATTCTAGTCTTTGAACACTCAAAAGTTTACTATGGACAACTAGAAAAAATGTATTCGCAATTGAGTGTCCAGAGCCAATTCTTGAGTGCCCATAAGTCACACTTCGGATTTGCATAAGCTTGTTTAGCAAGGAACTAGTGTGGCAGGCTTAATCGCATCTGCTAGAGGGAAGAATATTTACATTTGAAAGTCGAAGCTGATAGCTTCACTATTGACTAGCTGTTCTTTTCTAAAATTTCTCATCCACAACATTCATAAGAGGTACAAAGTTCGACTTCCATGTCCTGAAAATATCAAAAAAGAGGGTTCATAGAAATTAATGAAAAGCCTCAGATACGAATGAAAAGATGCCAAATTATTAAATAATTCTTGAAGAAAAAGATTGATTTTGTGATCATGATCATCCATGCGTACTCACAAGAGACTTCAGTCTTACTAATTGATTAATTAATTGTACGTAGCTAGAGAGAAGAGAGAAACTCGCACCTAGCCGCCTACCCATGACTTTAGCTTCATGGATCGGCAGCAACCCTCACCTTCCTTTCCCTTTATTCCCTTCTTCTTTTTCTCCTTGTGGTTCTTTTCTTTTGTCCTAACATTTTTCTCCGGTCTTCACTTGGCTTTAGCTACATTGGCGGTGTCGTGGTGCATTGACAAAAAACAACGTATACTTTTGTAATCTCGCTATATTTTTTGTACACATTTGTCGTGTTATACTGATTTATGACCGAGCATGCATGGTTGCCAATGGAATTTTATGAACTCAATTAGTTCATCATGACTTTGACAACATTGAATGTGCAAGATCGATCTTCCCAAATTTAATGAAAGACCTTTGCAATTGAATGTCAAAATCTATACCTTTACATGAGGTGGATTCTTGCATTAATTCCCTATGCAAGTAAACTTTTGTATAAAAACCCTACCTGCTCTGCTAGAGTCTGCTTGCTAAAGGTCATGGCATCATCATCTACGACTAAGCTAATTCATTTGCATGCTCTTCTTCTCATCTTCCTCCACCTCTCTCTCCATTCCTTTGTGCATGCAGACCCCCACGGCATGTCTCTCTCCTCTGCATCTCATACAGTTCTCTAATTACGTTTTTGCCCTTGTATTATATTCTGAATATCTGAATCATGGTATGCTTTTTTTTGTTTCTTCTGATATTGCAGAAAGTGATCTTTGTAATTACGATGACGATTCTGATCTGGATGATGTTACTCCAAAGATGTACAAGCTCGACGACTGCGTTTTGAGTAGCAGGGAATGCATGGACACGTGGGACTGCGGCCCTGTGTGTAGAGACATGGGGATATTGAACCCTAATGCCGTCAAATGTGTTGTTCCCAACCTAGCTGCTGGAACTGGAAAGCGTTGCTGTTGTCTTCCTCCTACTGAACCCAATTAGCTACCTACCTTAATCACCTTTTTACATCAAACCATGGTTTAAATGTTGTTTGGTAATAAATATAATTGAGGTGAGAATTTTCATTTCTCGTAGATGCTTAATTTATGTACCAATTCAAACCAGAGGTATTTTAATTACTTTACATGAGCGTACTAACTTGCAAAAGATTATTGTTTGATAAACTTCGATTAGAGTCTGACGCAATGTGTCAATAGAGGTAATAATTGATTAAATTTCGTCGTTAAGGTTGTAAATTCATTATCCACGTTGACCAACTTAGGCTTCGGTAAATTTGGGACCTTCAGTTCCGCACAAGTTACGATCATGTCGAGTGATGCAAAATTGTTACCTTTTTTTAACATATACAAGCGGCATGCTACCATAAGCTAATCAAAAGTGCGGGAGACTCAAACTCTGTGCATAAGGAAAGCACATTCATTCATGCCAATTGCCAATGTAGTTACGCTCTCGTCTACAAAGCATTTTGTTATCTTTAATACATGTTTATGTAATTGGGTGCCCAAATTAATCATAAGATTTTTTCCAAACCACTCTGACCCCAAAAAAAGTACCTAAAATTTAATCCACTTGTCCATGGGCCTAATAATCATGCCCAAGAAAAATCACGGGCCTTTTCAAGCCCATTTCCAATTTACTCAGAGAAGAATAAGGCAGATAAAGAAGAAGATTTCGCAGGTGCGAAGCCTGAAGTCGGGGTGAAATGACAAAACCAGACACCCCTTCTGCTTCTGTTCTGCCCCTTCATCAATACCTGACAGGGTCATCATTCAACCCAGCATGGTATAATGACGTGGCAGACACTGGTCCAGTGGCCCCCAGAACCTACGCTGGTCCCCCCCCCCCTCCTCCCTCCTCGTCCTCTCTTCTCTTCTTCCCAGAGAGAAGAGACCACACTGACTGACTGACTAATCAGAGGCTGCAAAAATAGGAAGAAAAGCATCTGAACCGTCCGGCTACTTGTTCCCCCTGTCGCCGGCACTCGCCATCTCAAAATAACCGCCGTCTGATTGACGCGTCCATCAACATCGTCCGACCGCCACGTGTCCGCCTTTGAGGAAAAGAGAATCATATGTTTTCGATGCACCAAGGTGATGGTCCATATAGGCTTTTTGTGTGGCTGATTTCTGCCAACCACTAGAAGTAGCACCACTTGAAAATGAATTTCACTTTTGTAAATTAGGGTTTGAAAAGCATTAGGGGAAGCTCTAGGAAACTATATCCAACCCTAATCGTTGAGTTAGCAAATGTGGTATATGAATCTTGTTAGGAACAATCATGATGCGTATGCGAAAAATTGTGAGATTGACTCATAGAAATGAAGACACGAAATTATAAAGGAATTGTACACATAATACCTTATAAAAGAAGGTAATCTTAATGTTGTCTAAGCCTATATGTACTCAGCAGAACAAATTTGTTCAAAGAATAACTTTATGTCAGTGGAGTTGGAAACTCTGGCTTCGTTTTTGTGGCTCGTTAAACCTTTGTAACTAGTATTTGCATTACATTAGTTTCATTAGTGTGTACTCTTAGACTAATCATTAGTATATATATTCTTGTACTAATTAATCATCACAATAATTACACTATGGCTCTATCAAGGACTTGGCTGGAAGAAAATATAGAGTTTTTAAAATTTCTCTCCATCTCCGATATAGGGTTTGAAAATTCCAAGTCTTATATAATTATGAAAGCTAGTATATATTATATTGCTCAAGCCGTATAATACTAATAATTAACATTCATATAAATGTTATCCAGAAATCATAATATATATATATATATAACTAATTGCTAGAATTGTGTGTAGTTTGTGAGAGAGGAATCATATGGCGTTCAACCCAAGTCATGACCAGCCGGAACATAATTCACAAAGGTTGTGTAAAAAATGAAGAGAGAGAGAGAGAGAGAGACATTCTCTGGTGAAAAACAGTAGTGTAGTGGAGAAGGGGGTGAAAAAAATGATTGTCGGATGCTGTTTTTGGGTAATCGGGTAAAACCGTAAAAAGGGAGCCTAAATCAAAGGGAGAGAAAGGGCCAAGGGGACTTTTGTTTGTTTGTGTAGAAGGTGGGGGTCCACGTGGCTCTGTTGGGACCTGTGGGCCTGGCCTTTGCTTGCTGATGGGGGGAGGAAGGACAGACCATCTTCTCGATTAAATCAATCTGATCATGATTAGATCATTAGTGGTGCCCCAATGGGTTTTTAAGCTCTCGGGCTTTTGTTAATAAATGCAAATGCAACAGTACTCTTTACGTTTGTCATCTACTCTTTCATTCATCTCAAAAACAAATTCAAAAACTCTAATTCTTTCTTTCTGTTCATAGACACAGAAGACGACATTCGAACTTTTACAACGAAAGACTCAAATATTATTAAAAATAATTTGATTTAAAAATGTGATTTGAAAGACAATGTGTAGTTAATCTAGTGATTATCCGTCATTAAGATTGTCATTGACACTATTCATATACTCTTCTTTAGAGGTGAATATGAGTGTGCTAAGGATGATCTCCTCATACGATCTAAAGTTATAAATTTATTTTACACTACAAATCCAAAACTTTGTTGAATATTTGCCAAATTTTTCAAGCTAGCCATTAGACTTTTGGTGTTCGTGCAACTTCTAATTCATGTTGAAAATACTTATTTTTGTATTTGGTTAACTTATCAAATATATTTACTCAAGTTCCACAACGAAGAGAATATTGCCTTGTTAAATAAGGAATAGATCACAATAACAGAGTTTTACCCTTGGACCCTCTGTTTTAGGTTCTGTTTAGGTGAGAGACTTCCAAGTATTGAGTTTGAGGGAAAATTAGTAAATAATGAATTACAAAATGTTAAATAGAGAATATTAGAAATGCACTTCATCATGAACAGTATAAAGGTGCCATCATTCTGTGAGAGAGATTTTCAAATCACAATGTATTATTAAAAAATCTCTCATACACACTTTTGTAATGATTATGTAATATATTTCTAATTCTCGTTGTAGTATATTTCTTACTCGCTTAACTTAAATCCTTTAGAACTTGAAAGTCCTCACCAAAACACAACCTTAAGGTACTCATATATATAGCACTTACAAGCCTTCATTAATACAGTAGTTTTCTTTGGTAAATGAATGGATCCCAATAATAGGGTTTTACCAATGGGTTAAAGATCTTTTTTATTCTTGCGTTTTGTTCGGATTTTCAATTTGGTTCACGTGTTTTCAATTACGGTGTTAATGTGCATGCATGTCACATGCAGAGGGTCACACATCATAGTAGATTAACACCAAATTTAACAGAACAACCCAAATTCTTAACCTAACGAAACAAAATTAGTAAAGGTCAAAACACATGGATATATATAAGAAAGTAAAAGAAAGAAAAAAGGGTAACGATCATTCATGAAGAGGGAGCTAGCTAGCTACGTAACAAGGTACCACCTTCGATCACTAGCTCTCAGTCTCCAGTACTCTCCACCTCACTGAAGGCTGTGTAACCCTAGACGGTCCATAATTCTATAGATGCACTAACCCAAATGTGAAAACTGACCACACAGTGTGTCATCAGATCACTGTATATCCCATTTGTCATGATTTAACTTTCACTGTTTTACATGCCCACAGTTTTACGTGGCTCTAGACCTCTGTTTGGCGGTTGTGTGAACAAAAACGATAAGCCAAAAAATAAATACACATACATATATATATATATATATATATATATATATAGTAATCATAATGCCAACTTTCCCTAGCTACCAAGACATCTCAAATGCTGCATTTGATCTTTTTTGGTAACCTAATAATTATGCATTCCCTCTGTGAAACCCTACATATGTGCAAAACCTAACGACATGAAACGATATGTTGCCAAATCTGTGTTTTGAGTTGATTTGAACGGAAATGTGTGAGGTTTTAAAGCCAGAGATTTTGCTCTGAGTTTGCCTTTCGTATGGCATTGTATTCCTCTTTTGATGGTAACGTGAGAGGGAGGCTATAAGATTATCATTTATTTATGCTACACTTTTATTGGACACTATAAAGCTTATGTGGCAGCTCTCTCTCAAATGCTTTGTCAGCTTAAAGCTTCCAATAAAGCACTGACATTCCTTGTATGATTGATTTTTCCAAGATAAAATCTATGACGAGATTTGAACGAGGACAAAAACCCATCTTTCTTTTGCTTGGACTAAATGACACCAAAAGCAAAGACCCTAAACATTATGGGGTGGAATGGTTGGACTAGATGAGCCAAGAACCCTAAATTTCTCTTAATCTAGCATATTATATCATTTGGATTCTTGTTTGATTGTATATATACTGAATATTAATAATTTGATAACATAATATATCATATTATCTCGCAAGATGATAGTATACTACGTGCGTTCATATATTCTATATGTGAAATTTGTGTGTGTGTAAATTTGTGTGTCGAATCTAATTGGTGTAAACTACAACATGATTAGAAAAAAAAAAACTTTGTGATTGATTTCATTCACAGCTGTTACTTTTCTAAAAGATATCCCAATTTATCTTAAAGAAGTTTCAGCCTTTCTAAGTAGAGAATCTATAGCATGAGTACATGTTATTATCCAAAATGATTAACTTATTTATTTTAAACATACTTTACTCAGTGCTACTTAACAATAATTAATACAGGTCAAACTCACAATTCAAATTAACTAGCTAGTATGCATGTTATTCTCTGCAGAAAAGGGATCATCTCATAGTTGACAAAGAAAGACGTAAATTAAGCAGGTTGATTGCTATTTAGCTTAGCATATTCAGAAGAATAAGAACCTTTTGCAGCTACATATCAAACTGTCGACGTAATAACATCCACACCCATTTTCTCAGTAAAATTAGTTGGGAAAATGGTTATATGTATATATATGTGTGTGTGCGCGCGCGCATGGGACAAACAGTTCAAAATAATGCTAAATGTGAAATGATCAGTTCTGAATCTCTAGTTGCAAGATAGATAAGATTGGAAAACATTTCTATCCATTAAGGAAGACTATTCTGAATTATTGTTTGCAATCAATTTTCAAGCCAAAACTTGAGAAAATATTAGAAACCACATGTGCCACTTGTATATTTGTAAGGAACATAGCATTATGACTATGAATAAAGATGACATTATTATATATGGACTTGTATCATCGCGTGGAAGTTTGACAGTCACACTGAATTCAACTCGGAGATACTCAAAGCTGCAAGATACAACTAGGATTGGAAAAAAATTTATATTCATTAGAGTATAGAGGCTATTTTTCAAGTCAAAACTTTGAGAAATTTAGAAATGCCAATCTCATATATGGCACTGTTGTATGTTTTATGACTATGTATAATGATTTTATGTCCAGTACCCCTTACATTACATAGGCCATCCATGCCCTTTATTTCACAGGACAAAGCATGTTTTCCCAAGAAAATAAAGCTTAAAAATGTTAACACAATAATTAAAAACTTTATATAAGATCTAAATTGTTCATATATTCAATCATCATTTAAATGGAGGAACTTTTAACACTTAATACACTGTCACCAACTCAAACAGTTTGATATTCTTAAATAAGCAGGCTTTGTTTGTTCTTTATAAACCAAAAGGGAAAGGAAAAGAGACAGACAAGAAGCAATCCAAATCCTATTGCTGGATTCAAATCCTCCTTTTTTATCCAAAAACAAATTAAAACGAAGAAAGAAGGGAGGAAAAATAAAGTGTAATTAGCCAAACTTTTTGATGCCGTTGACTTAATTCTCAACGGCTATGATGAAGCGTGTGTTGTCTTGAGGAGACAAAATCATAGACTTTTGCTTGATAAAGATGAAGGGTGGTGATGCTGAGAAAAATTGGAGCAACTTTGCGTCTTTGCAATCACTTGTGGTGTGTTCTATCTCACTCTGACAAACCCACCCACTAACACAAAATTTGAGCTGCTAGCTAAGTCTGGTTTAAAGGCAGAAACCTTATAATTCACGATGTTAACTAACATATAAACACCAAAATGAGTATGTTTAAGAACAAACACATTGTGGATGACTCTCAATCATGCAATGCTTCGTTAATTTGAGTAAAATTGTGAGGGAAATTAATTACGAAAAACAATAACACTTGAGACCTAATTGTCATCCCAATTTATAGTTCCCAACTGATTTCTTACTTTTTGAGGATAAATGAAGTCTAGAGCATACAAAATATGTTTGAACAACAGGTGTATATGATTATGTGTTTTATCTTTCACCGCGTGATTAATTAAGTAATGAAAGATATAGATTGACAAAAAAAAGTAATGTAAGAGATAAACACATAATTGTATACAACTAGTGATACTTAAGTGTCTCTTCAAAGTAAACCGAAACAGGAACAAGTAATTAACTAAAATACTATCACATTAGTTATGATGTAGAACTAATCGCATTAAAGTTGAGATAAAACTTGGTTCCTTTAGTACTAATGTGGCAAAAAGTGACCAAAAAAGAAAAGGAAAGTTGTAAAATAGGTAATTGGGTAGTTTATTGAAGTAGGATACATCTGATGGAGGTCGGGGGATGGAGGAGAGATCAATAGGGTAATGGAGAGAGTGTAATGTCATATAAACATGAAATGAGAGTGAAAGATCCAAAATGGGGAAGAAGAGTAAAGAAGGGATTTGCCAATTTGGTGGTGGCCGGTGGTGGTGTGAATAGTAATACTACTGTGAAAGGTCAAGATTCTCAGACTAGGAGTAGATTGTGAATATATTTGCATGGGGACCCATATACATATATATGTCTCATGCACTAGTGCACCAACATTTGATCTCTCTTTTCATAATTTTATTACGAAGAATAATGGATGTCCCCCTAAGCTTTTAGGGTTTGGACCTTGGATACCCTACAAACAGACAGAGAGAGAGAGAGAGAGAGAGAGAGAGAGAGAGGGGTAGGTTATTTTCAAATTTTCAATATTAATATAGCTTTGGCTGTTGATCAGCTAGCTAGCTGTATCAGTTAAGGACTGAGAAGTCACTGAGCTGTCTAGGGTTTCTATGGAGCATATATAAAACAAATTGTGCAGTTAGCTAATAAGAAATAGGGGATGGCTCACCAATCTGGGGCTAGGGCTATGTATGTAACAGATTGAAAAGGTTATGAACTATATATTCATAAATATTATTTTGAAACTCTCTTCTTTTACCCCAGAAAAAAACGCATTTACACTTGTATAGTGTATATATAGCAACTGAGCTTTCATTCCAGTGGTGTAAAGAAGAGATGGGGTAAAAGTGCATGGTATAGCTAGGTTAGTATGTTAATTGAGGAGACAAGCAATTAGGAGCTAGCTATCAATGAAAGGGAGGGTTTGAAATTTCAGTGCTAAGTTTATCGGCAATGATAATCACACTATTTTTCTCTTTCTATACAACTTTGTTTCTAGCTGTTGAATCTTGTTTCTAGCTGTTGAATCATACAAATCAAATGGAACCAAAAAAAAAATTAAACAAGAACATATATGTATGGAGAGAAAAATGGTGTTTGATTATCCTCACTTTTTTTTTATCTTGAAGGGTAACAATCTCTGCTTTTTGTACCTATCCACACCCTTTACTTACATACACTTACCTCGAAAAATTCTTAGTGCTACACATTATCAGGTATTACGAAATAATAGACAGCTGTAATTTATTCATATTTAATCTAATAGTTGACATTAATTTAAAAAAATAATAAAAAGTGGTTGTATTTAATAGTATGTAGTACTAGGGCAATATCCCACTTACCTATCCACACTCTTTACTTATCACATACACTACCATAGAGACCATACTTTTTTCCACATACATATATACATACATTATACATGCACGCACATTGTATTGTACCGTATATATAAGATGCTAGCATGGCCCTTTTATGTTGAATTGTGAAATGGTGTGACTGTGTTTACTTGAATTGGGATTGCTCTATAATACATGAGCTTTTATGTTTACTCACATTTAATGTCGTCGTCATACACACTCAAAAAAATGTGATGACTCCATTGCTCTTTTACTCAACGTACAATACTCTCTTCTACAATCACGTTATACTTCATTTCTATAACAATACAAGTCATGTATACTAGAGCTACCCATTAAACTTACCTATTTGAGCTTATGTCATGCCAACAACTGATTAGTGAAAAGAAATATGTTAGCGTCAGTCGTGTGTTGTGGATGTGTAATATTATCACAATCATTAATTAATGTAGAGCTAAAATAACTGTTAATTATTGTGTAAAACCAATATAAGTCGACTGTATTAGTATCACTCATCCCACACGACTGACGACACAACACTTATAACATATCATTAAACCCCACCCTAGTAAAAAATACACAAGTTAGAAATAAAATCCCCCATCTCATCGATATTTGATACTTTGAACGGGATTGACCATGAACCGTTAATGGTGTGCATCATTTTCATGATCATTGATATTCGATATACTTGAATTTGATGCAATTCTCAAATGACATTTCATTAAAATTGAAAACATACCAATTAATTATTGGTAATTTCTTGTAGGTGACTAGAGTGTAGACTTGTAGTCATAAAAAAACGAGAGAGAGAACGGGAGGCATTGGCAGGGGGTGAAATCAGAAAATGATCCCTACAAACCCCACACACCCTAAATCTGGGGACCACCCCACCAAGGTTTGCCTTTAGGATCCTTTCTATAATGTTAGCACTTCCCGAGGGTAGGACCCCCTCTCGGGCCCACGGACATCCTCACTCTTCTATTCGGAATATTTTCGCTGGCCCAAATAATCTTCGGGCTCCGCCGGTAACCACTTTCCCTTTAGGGCTATTCACCATTAGCCGCCACCCACCACCACTCTTCCCAACCAAGCAACAGTCACATTCCCGATATAATCTATACCTTTAATTTGGTCATGTAATAGTAATGGATTGAATTCATCAAGATAACACTTTGTCGGACAATGTTATTTTTACTCTAGAATAATAACTTACATAAAACAAATTTACAATTATGTGATATCTTGATTTAATTATGTAATGCCATGTAAAGATGAATTTATACATTACACAACATTATTGGAGAAAAACGACACATAACTGTTGTTCTCCAGCACTAGCCAAAAATGTATAATTGAATCTCGATACCTTTAAAGCCTTCTCCTGTTTGATTTTTGGTTTTATTTTTCGATAGAACTTTATTAACAAGTAAATATTAAAGAGGGGTCTGTTATTGATCAAAATTTCACTAAAACATGGGTGTTACGGTCTTACCTATAATTTTAGGTAGAAAGAAAGTTCTCATCTGTCTTTTCTAATTAAACTCTTTTCATTTTCCCCTTATAATGTAATCATATTTTGTGCTATAATCATGAGTAAATAATATGGTATATATATGGGTTAAGATTCTGAGACACGCTTTTGACACGTGTTTTTGTTAGGTTTATTCTGTAATGTATTTCAACAATCCAACTTTCTATCTTTTACGTCTTACTTCAAATATTATGTATACCAAAAATCATCCAAATCCAAAATTATATGACTATTGAATTAAATTTAGTGTTTCTTGGTAGAACCGTACTCGTATATTTTTTTCACTACAAATGAATGTCTTAATAGTTTTGAATTTGTTTAATTTTTTGCAAAGATGATCTATGAATAATGTACTAAACTATATAGACAGTTCGAATCGTTGAAATACATTACGAAATGGCCGTATAAAATACGTGTCAAAATGTGTGTAATAAGCGTGTCCCTGGATCCTAATATATATATATATATATATATATAGGATGAGTTTACCTCTTAGAAACTAATCTTGCATAAATAATTGAGGATTTTTGCAGAAATATAGTTTGATGGTGAGAATTGCAGAAATCTTGGTGAAGAATCAGTAGATGTAGGGTGTATGTCATTTGGATTGTTAAACCTTTTTATTTCAACACTAGAAATCACAAAAAAAAATTGGCCAGTGGATACGTGGTTTTTGAAAATAATCAGTTTTAGAACAGGTGTGAAAGAGGAACGAAGAGGAAATTAGGAGGATTGATTGGAATGACGTCGTCCACAATTTTGTTTTGTGCTCCATTAATTAACGTATCAGTCGGGGGTCTGGCCTGTAATTTGTTAAATATTGGTTCATGTTTTTGGGCTTGTTTTTAGTTGGTTTTTGAGTTTTTCTTTCTCATTAAACTGTTTAAAAACCTGTAGAATGCCTTGAAATATATTTTATATTTTTATCTCTATATGTAAGGCTCCCATCATATTTCTTATATAAAAAATAAACTAAAATAATAAGGTTAAAATTCTTTTGGCCATGATGTTCTATAACCTATGAATTGTTAAAAAGTGAGATAGAGGGAGAATGAAAAAGAAGGGTGATACAAATAAATAAAGTAGCACCGTCCATGGTTATTAAAATCAAGGGGTAATCACTAACTTGCCCAGGATACGAGCTTGGTGATATACTACTGGTGGTGCATAGGGCTGAGCCAGGGATATGGTGGCGCAAGTTAGCATTAAGCTTTAGGTGGCGTAAGCTAGCATGTAGATTTTCCCTTTTTCATTTATTCAATGCACTTCTTTTTTCTTCAAATACAATGATATTCTACTTTAACAGAGAAATATTGAGTTATGTCACACAATAGATTAGCCATACTACATAACAAATTCAGACAAATATTATAAATATCGTGCTAGGTCACACAATGTGCTAATTATAACTAAGTATCGATCCCATCACAAATATCATAAGTATTTACCATTCATGTGAGTTGAATTCGAAACCTCTCATTTACAAGTCCAAGATTGATAAAAAATACCACTAAACTGTATTTCTAATCGAAGTTTTTTGGTATTTACATGCGGCAGGATGTGTGTGTATATATATATATATTATTATTTATTTATATAAGTAATAATGGAAAAAAGAGATTTGCAGAATAATATTAGTGCCACTTGAATGTTAGTAGTAGACTGGTAGGGTGTGTTGCTTTGAGGAGTTCATAGATAGGGACGTTTGCTTTTGTGTACCTTGTGTGGCTTTTGATGCTGACCTTGTTTGCGAGTTACTACATGTGTCTCAAATTAGGACTTCCATCTCCATTTTCTTTTCCCTTTTTGTGGATCGATAATTTTCTTCTTTTGGAACATAAATACTAATCTTTATTTGACAATGCATAATTTTTGTCAATGAAAATTACTAATCTTTTGATAAAAAAAAAAATACTAATCTAGAAATTACATCAAAAATAGGGAGGGATAAAAAATTAGTTTGGAGTATCATCGCCTTTCTCTTTTTTTTTTCTTTCTCAATTTGTACATTTGCATTGCGTTTGTTGTTTTTCTTGTTCATCAAGCTTTTGTAGTCTTCAACCATATAGATTTTGGTAAAGTTAATGCAAATGAATTATAAAAAAAAAATCAAGAGCATTATGATTGTCACAAAGCATAAAAAATTAATCACCTTAATCAACACAATATTCCTTTGCTTAATTAAGTTTATAATATTCTCTATCAATTAATACTCTTTTCATACATTTTCTAATTAAATTCGCTTCATCCAATGTAAATTGAACACCTGTCAAATAAAATAAATACACCATATATTTCGTGAGTAAATTTTAATTGAAACAAAATTTTCCCAATAACTAGGCAATAAGACCCTAGATTTTCTCTTTCATTTTTTCTCACATCTCACGAAATTTCAATATCTCATGGGATTTAGAAAGTTCCTTCCGAGATAATCAACTATAACAACTGGCTATAGGCGGTAAATCAACTCAAAGGGTTTGGGCGGACCAACGGGGACCAGTAGTCTAAGGTCCCGTTTGATATTATTTTTTTTACTAAAAACGGCTTCATTTTAAAATTATGACATTTAAACAGTAACTTTAAAAGCAGCATGGAATATTTATATTTAAAAGCAACATTTAAACAACAAATTTAAATACCTAAGATATCAGTGTTCCTCTTCAAACTTCGGAGTACTATATAAGATATTTCATTTTCGTCTTCTTTTTTATTTTAATTTTCATTATTTTTATCAAAGTTTTTTATGTGACTATCACATTGTTACATACATTGATTATTACACACAATATTCCTTTGGTACAAACTCTTGTTTAATTTAGTATGTTGTTGCCATTTGATATATTCATTTTGATTAGTATAGAAGAGAAAAATACTGTTTCGTTATTATTTTTCTAAATTTATTAATCTAATTATGTTATAACACGTGTATTAATTTATTATATATTATATATTAAATTTATATCATATTAAATATATCATTCGCATATATTTCAATGCGTAAATTAGTAATATTGTATAACGATATGTCTGTGAGGATGCACTCATAAAGACAATAATACAAAATATTTATAGAGAGAGAAAAAAAGAGAGACAAAAGCAAAGCAAACCTTAAGCGTCATCTTCTCTTCTTCTATATATATATATAAAACCTTTCTTTTAATCTTAAACTCTCACTCTCTCTAAAACCGACCACTTTCACCTTCTAAAAATTTCCAGGCAACACAACACAAACACTCTGTTTCTTAAAGACACCAACTTTGTTTTCTTGCAGCAAACATCTGAAACAAACTGGATTTGGGTTTTGTTGCTTCATTAATTTGTTCAAAGAGCAACAAAAATTACAGCAACAAAAGTTGGGTTTCTGGGGTTTTGGGTTCTTGAGTGACTGAGTGACCGAGTTGAGCTGCCTGGTTGACTCGGACATGGACTTGGGGTTCTGAACATTTGGGATTTTTGAGGTCGGTTTGATTTGGATAGTGAAATGGGTGAAAGTTCAGTAGTAAGAGAGAGGCTGAGGAGTCTGTGTGTTAGCAATGGGTGGTCTTATGGGGTTTTCTGGCGCTTTGACCACAGAAATTCCATGTAAGTTTCCATTCTTTCTGCCTTTTTTTTTCCTTTTGGGGAAGAAAATAAAATACTTCCATTTTTCTTTCTTGCTGTTTTTGTTTGTTTCTTTTGGTTCCTGATTTTTTGTTTTTTATCATTTGGTTTTTCCAACTTAAAGCCTCTGTTTTTTTCCCAAGATGCATTTTCTTCTTGTGGGAAATAAAGGGTACAAATCTTTTTATTTTTTTTCATGTGGGGTTTATAAAAATCCAATCTTTCAATCTGATTGGAATGGTTCAAAAAATGATTTCTATGTTGCCATTGTAGGAACAAATTATTTTTATTTTTATTTCAAAGATTGGTTATTTATTTTCTGCATGCTAGCTATTTTTCATTTCCTTTTGTGAGATCAAAGCTTGTATTGAAGTTCACATTTATTATTTGGGATTATTAATAAATTTTTATTGGTTTCAAATCTGACATTAATTCTGGGTTTGATATGCTTAAGGTTGTTGACAATGGAAGATGCCTACTATGAAGATCATGTGGGAGCAGTGATTGAAAACATGCTTCCACAAGTCCACATACTTGGAGAAGGGTAAGCCCAATACTTGTAACTCCATTTCTGTTTACTCATTCTCCGAATTCGAATCCGAAAAACATGAATGCAAAACATCCCACAAGATTACTTTTGTTGTTTCAAACAAGCATTAAAAAGTTAAAACATGGCTGATCTTCTTGTTGTTGTCTGAAATAGTGTTATTGGGCAAACCGCTTTCACCGGAACGCATCGATGGATGCATTCAGATGTTCATGGTGGAGGATGGAATCCATGCAGTTCTCTTGAAAGTCAAGATATGTTTCAGGTTGGTAGGCTATCAAAGTTCTTGTTGAATTGCTCAAATTAACTTTAAAGTTCTGAGAAATGGGAGTTAGTTGTTTTTACTTATGTCGAAATTTTCTGCCATTCTGCAGGACTGTTCTGAGTTCAGTTGCCAATTTTCCTCCGGTATAAAGGTATGGTTTTTCCCTTTCGATCTTTATGCTTTCATGAAAGGAAGTACGAGTAGTTGAAATTTATGATAAATTTTATGAACTCTTTTCCTTTCACAGCCATTTGTAGCTATATTTGTTGTAAACTTTTCTTCATCCATCCAGAAGTTGTATTTATTGACACTGAAATTTAACTTGCAGACGATTGCAACAATCTCCGTTGAACCACGAGGAGTAATTCAGTTAGGATCCATCGAAAAGGTAATTCAACAGAAGCATCAAACTGGATTTCCACATTCTTATGTTCATATGAGACCATGTTCTCCAAAATCTAGTTCACTTGATTTGTTTTTTTATATAGCATGGAATGGTTGAATAGTTTTTTGACTATACTGCTATTACTTTTTGCAGATTATGGAGAGGCTGGAAGTTTTGGATGAAACAAAAAGGTTGTTCCGAGAGATGGAAAATCTTGACGGGCTTATTCCTTTGGAAAATGCACCTTCATCTATGAACAATGAAACTAGTGATCTAAATGAGTTGTTTGCTTCATTGATTTCATCTGGGAATTCCTACAATGGAGATGTTACCTTGACTCCCGGTGATAAATGTAACGAGCACCGAGGAAATATTATTTCTGCAATGGGTTTTCAGTCTACATCTGATGATATTGGCTCAGCTGATAAAACCCCCTGGTTTAGTACATGGAGTACTGAATCTTCACTTTTGACTTCATTCGAACCGCAGTTGGCATCTGAAATTATTCTTCATGATTCGTTCGAGTCTTGCAGAGATACAGCACAGAATATTCAGGTGGACTCGGAATTCACTTCATTAGCTGACTTCGAGAAACCTATTCAAGGAAGCTGTGGATATCAGATGGATAACCAGCAATCTCTGCATGGATTCCCGGTGGAGTTTAATCCAGCTGATTTAAGTACAGATCTCTCTAAATTATACCAGTTGGATGATCTTTCCCAGTGGTTTGCTGCTTCACCGGAACAGAACTTCAACGCATTGGCAAGCGCACTGAACGATGACTTCTCACAAGTAATAGAAAGTACTTCAGTGTCGTCTAGTCTGGTTAAAGGTGATAACTTTATTGATGTCCCAATTCAAAATCCAGCTAACTCTATTCAAAGTTCGGTTACAAATCCATTTAGCACCGATGGACACAAGAAATCTGTGATCATTCAGAGTGTTGAAAATGGTTTGTTTGATGGTTTGGGACCGGATTTTGCATGTGGTCAAGTCGGGAAGTGTTGGGAAGATACTATAATGCCAGCAATCAATGGTGGCTACTTGGCTACTGGTACTGCTTTGACAAAATGCTTCTCAGAGTCAGAAATAACCGCTTCCATGCCTGGTCCTCGGAAAGGGTTGTTCTCAGAATTAGGACTCAAAGAGCTTTTAAATGGTAAAAGTACTACTTCCAGCTCCGTAAAAGGCAATCTAGATGACCATTCATCCACTACTAGAAAAAGGAAATCAGAATGTTTATCTGTGAATAGCAATCAAGTTCAATTGCCAAGGCTTGCAGGGTTGGATATGAGCACACATTCAGCGAAATCTTTCTATAACCCGGACAGGACAAACAGTCTTGCTCCAAAGAAAGACTTTTTCCCAAAATCACAGGTAGGCTTATGGATTGATGATAGCTATAGCGTCAATGCTAGAAGTGCGGTTCAAGATAAACAGCAGAAAGCAGAGGAACACACAAAGAACACCAGGAAAAGGGCAAGGCCTGGGGAGAGTACTCGACCTAGACCTAAGGATCGCCAGCAGATTCAAGATCGTCTCAAAGAGTTGAGAGGGATCATCCCTACTAGTGGCAAGGTACGCATTTTTGTTTTTGCTTTCGCTTTCAGTAGACAATAATGAGATGGCAGATTAGACATTGTGTTTCTAGTAAGGTTTTTGACATTCATATATTTGGTTCATGAAACAGTGTAGCATCGATTCTTTGTTGGACCAGACAATCAAATACATGGTCTTCTTGCAAAGCGTGACCAAATACGCAGATAAGCTTAAACAGACTCATGAGCCAAAGGTCAGTTGGTTTGGTTATTTCTGTTATATATATGCAGGACAAGCCCAAAATGTTTTATATTTATGAACTAATGTGACAAACTGACAATATTTTGCATGGATTTACAGCTGATTGGCAAGGAGAATGGAGTGGTTCTAAAAGACAACAGCACCAAATGCGGTGGTAATACATGGGCATTAGCAGTTGAGGGTCAAACAGTGGTTTGCCCTATAATAGTCGAGGACCTTGATCAGCCGGGCCAAATGCTTATCGAGGTAAGCGAAAAGCATACGAAAAAGAAAGAGTTCCCTTCAGGTCTTAACCTCAATTTTTTCATCCTTCCTGACTTCAATATCTACTTTCTGTTGCAGATGCTTTGTGAGGAACAGGGTTTCTTTCTTGAGATAGCAGACATGATTCGCGGCTTTGGGTTAAATATCTTGAAGGGGGTGATGGAAAGCCGAGAAGATAAGATATGGGCAAGATTTATCGTTGAGGTAAACCTAAATTGAAAGACTTACATTAAGGATCTTAGATAATTTCTCCCATAAAAAAAGAAAAGAAAAAGTCTTTAGGGAAATTCGTTATATTTACTTTCTTACGAAGATATTAATCCGAAATTTTGTAACAGGCAACTAGGCATGTAACAAGGCTAGATGTATTCTGGTCCCTTGTCCGGCTTCTACAACAAACAACTACGGGCATGGTTGATCCAACTAATCGGCTAAGTAATGTAGTAGATAGTGGGGTTCCTCCTCTATTGGATAGTTGTCAGCAGCAAAGCTTGCCGCCTCCGGTCAGCTTGATTTGAGATGGTTAGCTTATTGACTGCCGGATGAGGGGTTTCAGAAATACCTTGAGCATTGACCTTTGAGGACCTGCTGTGATAGGTGTTTCCAGCAACGGAGGGAACCACAAACAATGAGAGAAAATGAGATTGGTGATCGAGCCTCGGAAGTAGGTTTGAAGTGTGCATATTGTTGGTAGAGATTAGGAATGTTCCTGCAAAAATTGCAGGTTTGCTCTTTTTACTGCTTTACTTAGTTCCCAATAAGAAAAGGGTGTGCAAGGCATGGTAAAAGTGAATTTATCCCCTCTTTGTATTTGGGATTTTTTTTACATGTTTATATCTTCAACCTGATGAGAATTTAAACCAGTTAGTAATAGGCTAACCACTGATTTATTTTTGGCCTTTCTGTTGTGGCTTAATATTTGGTAGTCATGGAATGTTGTCATCTCTCTCTCTCTCTCTCTCCCCATCAAATGGAGGACTCACTTACCAACATACCTGGGACACCACTATGCCATCCTTGACCAGCAACATGATGCCACGTGTTTTAACTTCTCTCATGGCGCATGATTAGTTTGAGACATCGCCATCTTGACATTTCCGTTTCATGTCGGTCTGCCAAATGGAGGAGATAAAACTACATCATAGAGAACAAAGAGAATGATGGACCACCAGAGAACAGACACAACCACAGGAAAAACATAAGCACCTACAAACTCAGACACAAAACAAACCACATAACTAAACTAGCTAGAAAGGAAAATTCAGAAGAAGAAAAATATGGAAAACTTGGATCAGACACATCTGCAAAAGGGCAAGAAACTCAAGAGTTTCATCATGTTTCGTTTTCTTTCTACAACGACAAAGAAATTACACGACAATCTTTAGATTCGCTATATGTAATGCATATTGAAGGAAAATTTTATCTTGTCAAGCAATTGACATCATGTGAGTCTCAGTTTAAAATATTACGATTCACAGTATGATTGTATTACATACTAATATATATAGCAAGAAAGCATTACCCTCGCATTAAAATTTAGTAATATCAAGACAAATAGAGAATATATATATCTGAAAGAAGACCTAATATACATAATATACACCATAGTGGTCATTGATCATCATGCACTAAATTCTTCAATGCTAAATATGTGGAATTAGATACTTATGTCTGATACAGTTGAACGTAGGCAAGATTTGCGTTGGTTCTAACAACGGATTCGAAACTATTGTTATATAGTAGTTATTGGTAATTGTCTGCTAATCATGACATCGTACAGGAGTACATCTTATGGAAAGCTGATAAATCAAATAATATATAAAATGCCACATTCAAGCAGCTGTAGTTGTGTGATGAGTCGATGACATAACCCTATTGCCCTAGTGTGTAGTTCTATTCGCCTAATTTTTCATTACTCTCGATATTATTTTAGAAAAAAAAAACAGTGCAAAGTTTTCTTACAAGCTCTATTGTACTAGCTCATGTGTTACATCCCGTCCCGGGAATAATATTATTTTATTCCCGGAGGTGCAAAATGACGATTTTGCCCTTGGTTGACCTTTCGGTTGATTTTTTTTGCGTCGTAACTCGTACGACGCATTCACTTGTATTTTCTTGACGTGCTCGTCGCTACGAACGCGTAGACGCGAGCCGTACGTCGTTCGGACTCCGAACGAATATTTTACGGACGTCGACTTTTCGACGTTTCCCGTATTTCCAAAATTGGGCTGTTTTGAATTATTGGGCTGGGGCCCATTTGGCAGCAGGCCATGTGGCCAATCCCTGAAATTGGGGGATGTTGTCTGGGTCTTGGACCCGTGTCCCTCTCCTCCTTCTTCCTCTCTTCCTCTTCTCTGCAGGAAGCCAAAAACAAAGCTCCCAATTTCTCCTTGGACACCCGAGCTCCCCCGAGCTGCCATGGTGGCTTAGCCACCCTTGCCTCACCAACCACCATCACCATCATCTTCGTTGCTTCCAAAACCCAGCAACCACAGACAAAACCCAACCCAGAAATTTCTGGGAATTTGATCAAGGCACCCGTGCCTTTCCAGTCGAGATTCCTCGACGATCTCAACCTCGATGGCCCTGATTCGTGCACCAATCGACTCCCCAAGGTCCCAGGGACCTTGCTCGTGCCCTGCCTGGCCGAGTTTGGCCGAGAAATGAAGATATGGAAATCGGCATTTTTGAACCCGAGGCTTGTTCTCCAATTTCCAACCATCTCAGGCCAGTTTTTGGCCTCCCCGTGGGTAAATTTCGAATCCTCTCAACTCCAGCTTCATTTTGATATAAATTTCGTTGAATTTGGTTGAGAAATGAGTGAGTTACAAGCATATGAAGTTTTCCGGCCAATTTCCCAGTTTCCGGCGACGGCGACGGCGGCCGGCGGCGGCGCCGGCGACCGGAAAAAGACCAGTGTCGACCGGCGATGACGTCATCGGACCGGGTTGGACCGGCCTTGCTGACGTCAGCAGACCGGTTCAGACCGGACTTGCTGACGTCAGCATTGACCGAACCGGCTTGAGCCGAGCCGTGTTGACGGCTTGAGCCGAGCCGTGTTGACCGGCTCGAGCCGAGCCGCGTTGACCGGCTCACCGGCTCAGCTGACCAGCTCGCGCGTGAGCCGCGCGTGGAGCTGCGCGTGGAGCCGACGGCTCCGACCTTCAAGCCGCGCGTGAGGGCGCGTGGGAGGTCCAAATTGCAATCTGTTTTCACGGGTCGACTCGTGACGACGTGTACTACCTCGGGGTAGTATGCATGTTAATTTTCTAGGTGTTTTGGACCTCCAAATTGAGAAAACAAGTGATAGGTTTAATTATTTAGTTAATTCGTTACCTTTATGAGATTAATCACCGTACCGGTGATATCTCATATAGGTGAGACCTAATGGCGACGTGTGGCGGCGTGTGTGACGGCACACGACGGCCCACGGCGGCGGTTTTGGGGTTTTCGACCCCGAAACTCCGTTTTCGGGTTTCCGAACGCCGTTTTCTTCGTATTTTCAATTACGTTATTAATCTTGGGTGTTCCAAATTAGGTTTGGCGACCCTTGGCGCTCGGAGGACGTACGTTTGGACTTTCCGGCTTCGGTATTTGTGAGTGGGCCCTTTCCCTATTATTTAAATGTGTTTTATATTTGGGAAATTATATTTGGTTTATGCCTACACTATTTTGTGGTTTTAAATGGATATTTATATCGTAGTTTTGGTAGACCTAGTACTTGTGGTATTTACTTGGTTTACTAGCTTAGCTCGGTAATCTGTTGGGCTTGGAAATTAGTGGGCTTTGGGCCTCTGATTCCATTTGGGAATTTCACCATATTTTGGTGAAATTCCGTATTGTTTCTCTACGCGTATTGCTAGTATCGAACCGGCACTATTTTAGGGAATTTAGGGAATTAAGTACTTTAATTCCCTACTAGTACCTATTTGCGATTATGGGTTTTTATACCCGTTTGACGGGCCTTGGGCCGTATTTAGGCGAACCTTGGATATGGTAAACTTCTACCGTATTTTGGGTTCACCTAGTTTGCCATTAAGTTGGTATTACTATACCTTGGTACCCATGTGGCGTATTCTTGGTATTTCACGTATTTTAGCTATATGTTTGGTATTTCGGGTACGGCCCCGAGATTACTAAATATATATGGATTAGTTTGAGGGCATCCCTTATCGGGAAATTACCTCACATTGTTTTATGTAGAGTATTTCAGTAGTATGTTTTCATACGCTCAACTAGGTTGCTTACACGGTGTTTAGTGTACCGTCCGGGGCCAGGACCAGCTTCACGTGATTGTTCACACGCACCTATACGCTCGCTATGGACCCATAGCAGGTGCCAGCCTGTTCTAGGTCGCCTGGGCGACTCGAACTCGTTGTGATGCGCATACGCGCCAGCTTCACGTGATTGTGTACACGAGCGTACTGTTACTTATACACCCAGCCTGTTCATGACAGAATATATCTGTATGAACTTGTGTGTTTGCAATACCTAAACGAGCATCTATCTTGTCGTCTTGGATTGTGAGACCAGGACCACTTTCACGTGATTGTTCACACGCACCAACGCTCACCATGAATCCATAGTAGGTGCCAGCCTGTTCTAGGTCGTATGGGCGACTCGAACTTGTTGTGATGCGCAGATGCGCCAGCTTCACGTGATTGTGTATATGAGCGTTTATCTTATAGTTTTATATTGTGGTGTTTTCACCGATTTTTCACTGATGCCACAAGGGCATTTATTTTGGTTTACGGGTTTTCCGTAGATCCTTATTTTATGAACCTTCGAGTAAAGTATTTTAATGCCGAACGGTGACTTTCTGCCCGTTTCGGATGGTAAGTATATTTCCGTACTTACCTCGTTTTCTACCTACTATTATAGTACGTTTTCTGAAACGGTTTTCAAACCAACTACTTGATTTTGACGGCGAGGGGTTACTAGTTTCAGAAAACAAAGGTTTTACCAAAAATGACTAATATTGGCCCACTCACCTTTCTGTTTTTGCGCCCCTCCAGGTTTAGTGGCTGGAGCTGTCTACGTTCGAGGCGGTGGTATGACGAAGCTTTAAATTCCTTGGTATTATTTATACTCTTTATCCCGTACCTTGTACGATTACTGTTGTATTAATTCTTCCGCTCGTACATTTGTGTACACTTGAATCTTAATTTATTCAAATATTCTTATTTATTTCAATTTGGCTTTCGTCACCCTACGTGGTGTCGGCCAGCACACTCGACTTTTGGGTGTCCACGTGTACATCCGGGTCGGGATGTGTCATCATGTTTATTCCCAAGGCACCAAGGATCTATATTTGTTGCCCAACATAAATGCCATATACAGAGAAAATTATTATTGGCACTCTAAAATAGTTATTACGCACTCTTTCGTAATGAAAAATTATGGGAGCAAAGAGTACAATATAATTATCGACGCCATAAAATATGGTGAACTTTAATGAAAAGGGCTTCTCTAAACTTTTTCTTAACCAAAAACACTCTAATAACTTTATTCAATGAAAAAGACACAAATTACATACATCAAACCCTAAATATTAAAACTCACGGGCTGGAAGCAAAGCCCAGCACACAACCCTTATATTTTTTCTTCCAGCCTTTGCCTCCAATGGGCGTTAGCCCATATCTATCAAACTACTGCAACTATTTCTAGAACTGAACACTGCCACTGCCACTAACTGAACATTACCACTCAGAGCCGGCCCTTTAAGATATGAGGCCTTATGCAAATTTTTAGAATAGGCCTTTAAAACTTGGAAAATTAGCCAAAATAGACTAAGTTCAAAAGTGTTTAGCCAAAATATACATATAGACACAAACTACAATATAGACAGCGTATTGATAGGAAAAATGTCTAAATTACCCCTTTATATATAGCATATGTATCATTACAATATTGTATTGAGATGATGTAGAGATTGTTGATATGTATTGAGATGATGTAGATATTGTTGATACGACCCAAAATTACAATTTTCAGGCAACAGATGGTCATGATTATTTGAACCCAAAATTCCAGAGGGCGAAATGAGGGGTTCAAAGTCTTCATTTCTGTCTTCGTCGTCCACGTCAGAGGGGAAGTCAAGTAACTCGTTGAGGGATTCAAGTGACTCTATTTCTAGAGAGAGAAATATAGGGTTTTGGGTTTGTTTCTACTTCCAAGCCAATCGACTCGAAGATTTGGACACCACCAAGCCAATCGAGTCCCAAAGCATCCACACACCTCGACGACTTTTCCTTCTCATCCACCGAATTCATAGCATATCTGACAACTCAAGCCTCAAACAAGGCTGAGATGAACAAATCTACGACAATCAGTGGTCAATCCACCACATCAACCTTGATTCCTATTGCCCTCCCACTCCGATCCCGACCTTTACCATAACACCCATCGCCGATCCTGACCTTAACCACATCAGCCCCGATACAAATATCATTCACGGGAGCTTATGGCCCATTTTCTATGAGAGTGGTGGTGGATTTAGGAGAAAAGAGGGAGAAGTTTCTGGGAGTCGAAGAGAAGGGGAAGAGAAAAGGGAGGAAAAAAACAGTATACAAACATGGGTACTTTAGTCATTTCATGTCTTTCAACCCTATCATTCATATCATTCATGTTGTTTTGTCTATTTCAGCAACCCACTTTTGAAATTAGTTTATTTTAGCTGATTTCCCTTAAAACTTTCATATTAAAATATGTAATTTATTTTTTATTATTCTCTGTGCTTAAAAACCAAGCACAACCACCTTCTTTCCTCCCTTAAAACCTGAACAACCCCCAACCATCTTTCGTAAATTGTGATATATATATTATATATATCGGCAACGGCATCAATCTCCATCTTTTCTCCTTCAAAACCCATCACTTTCCCTTCTTCTCTCTTTCTCTGTTCTCTATCATTTTGACCTCTCATATACTCTTTGTTTGTATCGGAAAAAATAGAGTCTGAGTTGCCGATGATAAATTTGGAAGACTGGAATGAGGCCTTCGTTCAACATGTGGCTCAAGGCTTGGGCCTTGCTCGCCTCGGTTGAGGGTCGGCTCTGCGGCCACTACCACTATTTCTAGAACCAAATCTGAAAGTTCAATTTTGAGGAAGCACATACATGGAAAGGAAGCCCATGAGGAGAAGATTAAACTTCTCTCTTGGGTCGATAACCAATTTCGTCAGGTTTGGTCGAAAATTGGCAAAAATCACCGGAAAAACGTCACCTTTGGACAACTCGATCTCCATGAACATTGAGTTTCAACGTGTGAGTCTTGTATTAGAAGAAATAAGGTGTCAATACGAACTCGTAACCTCTGACCTTGGTGATTTCATTACCGTTGAGAGACTTATGAAGAATCTAAGATTGAAAAGAAGGAAATGAGAGGGAGGAACACAAGCCGAAAAAAGAAAACAGGCTGGACTAAAGCTGTTAGGGGCAAAATCAAAACTCGGTCAATTATTTTGGTTGGATTAGTCTAATTGGGCTGGTTTGATGTTGGATTTTATTCTAACCATTAAAAAAAGTTATTAAAGTATTTTTGATTAAGATTCACGGTTTTGAAACTCTTTTTATTAATTTTCCTTAAAATATAAGCTAAAAGATCCAAACTTTGAGATTTTCTTTTTTTACATAAAGGGTAAGGGTTGAAAAAACTTGGGTTTGACATGTCTACATCATCTTTCGGTAAAGTAATAAGTATGGTGCTAATTAATACATGTAATTATATTAAATTACATGATAATCAATCTGATGACATTGTGGGAGCAAAGGTACATACATAAGCTTTTTTGATAGTTGAATTAGCCTTTCAAATCAGTGCATGCAGCTGTGGAAAGGAGGAGATAAGTGCTCTTTCCATTCAAGTGAAATCAGCAACAAACAATCAAATGCTGCAGCCCCCAAGTTTAAAATCCTCTCTAAAATCTAGGAGTAGGCTACAATGCTCGCAAGCATTGAATGCTTGCACCGATCTCACCATTAAAATGAGGGAGGAGAGAGGAGAGAGGGGGGAAAGGAGGGTGAGATCGGTGTGAGCATTCAATACTTGCGAGCACTGTAGCCAGTCCCTAAAATCTAATGCCCCCACAACTTTACTTGGTCCTATTCATGACCTAATTTTTCCTTCAATTTCAAATTAAACATAACCATATATTAACATTTCTAGTACCATATTGGACTCTCCACTATGATTGAATGGGATTAAAATTTTGTCCTCTCTGTGAAACAGCTGGAGTAGTTTAAGCAACCGTGACAAATAGGGGCATGGAGGTTTGATCTTAAAAAAAGGGAAAAACAATTGGGATTTAGGTTATGGAGAGAGGGGAAAGAAACAAGGCTAAGACAATTGTTTTTTTTACTCCAAATGACTTAAAAACTATTGTTTTTTTTTTTAATTCCAAATGACTTAAAAACAAATTTTCTATAAGAGTGAGAAAAACACTAGTTGACTATTTACCGCTAATGAGTCATTTTTTCTTACCTGCACATCACAAGTTGAAACATAACATGAAGAAACTTAATTATGCACACACACTAGACTGTGATTTGTCTGTAAAGAGGAAAGACTAGTTAGCTATAACCGGAACAAAAGCATACTACTCAAGATCCTTACCTTAGTGCTACTAGAATGGAGCAAGAGAGAGCACACAATTGTTGAAATAGTCATCCCATGATGGCATGATATCATATTATCAGAAACATGTTTTGAGTGCTAGTTCCTAATTATCTTATCCATGGCCTAATATATGTAGAATATATTGATTTGTTCACATGATAGTGCGCTGATGCTATCACTTTTGATGAATTTAGGACACAAATATGTCACCCGAAATCATCGAGGTTTGGTTTTAGGTCCATGACACTCTCTCTCTCTCTCTCGGGCATTAAGGAAAGATGGGGAGGCTTAATTACCAGTGTGTTAATTAGTAGAAAATCCTTCAAATGAAGAACCACACGTGTCTGCACAAATTAGATATTTAGTAGAATCATCTGCATGCAGATTACAAAATCAAATTGGTAAAAACATTGTCCCACTTTCCATATGTTGATAGTTATCTAATTACATTTGGTAAATTTCCACTTATTACCTAATCCCAAATCACAGCTGTACGTTAAAGAGTTTATGCAGTACAAGGAACACATACATTGTATTTAAAAAACGTTGCATTCCAAGATTGAACACTGTCCTGATGGTGATGCTTGAAGTGAAAATGACCAATTGACACGTGTAAGGAACAATGAGATTATGAGCTTGAAACATAAATTCTCTCTATGCATGACGTATGTATAGTTGCCATTGTATAAATACAGTCGAAATTGTATCGATAACATATCAATATGTTTTGTTGGTGATGATGATGCCGGCACATTATCAAACACATATTGACAATCAAAAAACAAACGTTGTTTCATGGTCGTACGAAAACTTGAAATGAATTTCTACCTATTTTGAATGAACATAGAAAGGAATTAATGAAAGTTCTAGATCAACATGTGTCCTTGAGTCCCAACCTGACCTACCCAACATGGAAAAAAACAAACAAGTGCAATGGCCTTTAGCTGCTGACATTGCCATGCTATTGGAAAATTTTTGTTTATTCTTTACATCACTACTTGCTAGCTCATTTGTTTATTTCATACCACTATGAGAAACCAAATTCCCACTTAGTATACTATATATAGTCCCTGTGCTTTCCTCACCAACAATCCTCTCCTCTACATACTACACTGTCGTATATTTATGCTCGTCTAATTCTCTATTTTCCTCGTTATCTTCAAAAATTTTGAAAAAATGGCTCAGAAGAAGGAAGCGACTGGCGCAATGGAGTGGAGGATAAAAATGGCCGACGGGTCATCTGAAATATTGGCTCCCGCTGAGACACGAGGGTGCCCGGGCGTAACCTGGCTTGCCCTACAGGGTCTTGTTGTAGGGTTGGTTATGAAAGTATGGAACTTTCTGAAGAAAGCTTGGGACTTGGGACACAATGAGCCCATAAAAGTGATCCATTGCCTCAAGGTTGGGATGGCCCTCACAGTTGTCTCACTCTTTTACTACATGAGACCTCTCTATGAAGGTGTGGGAGGAAATGCCATGTGGGCAGTTATGACAGTTGTGGTTGTTTTTGAAAATACTGTTGGTACGTTCAACAATTTTTCTTATTTATATTTTTTAAAACAATTTAGAAGATTAGCGCGATATTAGCACCTCAGTGAAGGTCACAGGTCGAAAAGAACCTTTTATTAACTTCTTGACATGCATGCAGGTGCAACATTATGTAAAAGTATAAACAGAATTTGTGGAACTCTTCTTGCTGGATTTCTTGCCATCGGCATCCATTGGATTGCAAATCGATCCGGGAAAGAATTTGAGCCTTTCATCACTGGAATTTCAGTTTTCTTGTTAGGTACGTAATAGTCTTATTAATCTCATTTTATTTTGTGAGTAGCTATAATTAGTACACTTACAAGTTCTAATGTGTTACTGTTATTGTTCTTTTTTCTTCAGCTTCTGCAGCAACCTTCTCAAGATTCATACCGTCAGTGAAAGCCCGATTTGATTACGGTGCCATGATCTTCATCCTCACATTCAGCTTAGTTTCGGTGTCGGGTTACCGGGTGGATCAGTTATTCGACATGGCCAGCCAAAGAATGTCGACCATCATCATTGGGACTTCCTTGTGCATTGTCATAACCATGATTATTTGCCCCATTTGGGCTGGGGAGGAACTCTACATGCTCGTCACTCGGAACATGGACAAGCTTGCCAATTCCTTAGACGGTACAAAATTTAATCCGATCCCAAAAAGTTTAGGACAATACAATCCCAACTTGTGTTTGTTGTCCTAGGACAATTTTGCTGACAGTATAAAATTGTCCCACTGTATTTTTCAGGTTGTGTGGCAGATTATTTCAATGATACTGGAGGCTTTGCTGGTAGTGACAAAGAATCTGACAAGAAATTGCTTGGATACAAATGTGTTTTGGGTTCAAAGGGAACAGAAGAAGCCATGGTATGCAACAGAAATATATATAATTTCACGGTTTATTTAGTGTAATTTTGATTTAACAAAATTCTTTTGTGTCGTCGAGGTTTTAAAAAAAAAAAAAAGAAAAAAAAAAGAAAAATCTGTCTCTAACAGTGCCATTGTCCATTTTATAGGCCAATTTTGCTAGATGGGAGCCGGCACACGGCCGATTCAACTTCCGGCATCCGTGGAAGCAATACCTCAAAATCGGGGCATCAATGCGCGACTGCGCTTATTGCATTGAGGCGCTCAACGGTTGTGTCAGTTCCGAAAATGAGGTAATTCCAAGTTCTGCAGTCTACTAAAAGCGATTTTATTAAAAACATGTCGAAAGTTTAATAAAAAACCAAGTGCTTCCTGAAAATTACTTGGAACTGCAAGAAGCATCTGCTAAGTGCTTCTCGAGAAAGGCACTTCCAAGTGCTTTAACTAGCCCTTTTTCATCTTTGTAGTCCAACGCTATCAAAAACGCTTTTAGCTATTTAAAACGCTTTTATTATGTCGTCACCGGTGCAAGAATGACTCAAATTAACCACTTTCATATGAATCAACAGGTCTCTGAGCTCACAAAGAAGCACATAAGCAACATTGCCATGAAAGTAAGCTCAGACTCTTCAACGGTGATAAAAGAGCTAGCAAGGACTATGAAAACAATGAAGAAATCATCTGCAATAGATCTCCTAGTCGGAGAAATGAACGATGCTGTTTTGGAGCTCCAAGACGACTTGAAATCTCTTCCTAACTTATTCATTAATCCACAGCCACTTCTGCAAGAACCCGAATGTCCCGAAAACAACAACAACAACAACAACAACACAAAAGCAGAAGCAGTTGCTCTCATGGACATAATTCCACTTGTGACTTTAGCTTCTCTGCTGATTGAAATTGTTGCAAGGATTGAAGGCATGGTTGGTGCAGTTGAAGAGCTGGCACAGCTGGCTCAATTCAAGGTGGTCGGCGATCAGAAGGCGAACCAGAACCAGACTACTAACAAAGTTGTACCAGATCAAAGTGCCCTCCAAAGGGTCTGAGATCGATTTGTACATTGATTATTGTTCTTGGCAGATTGTGTTGTTGCAAAAAGGAGGGGCAAGAAAGATACTAATCCAACAACTTGGAACACAATTGAAAATCTGTCGATTAGAAATTTTATATTTGTTCAGTGTGCATATATTATATACTTTGATCTTGAGATTGTGAATGGTCTCCTATGTTTTTATGTTTACAGCACACTACTAGTGACTAGTTCTTCCCAAAAAGTTTGCTATTTGATCAAAGAAGCAGATAAATTGTTGTAAAGGATGACTTATGTCTGATTTTCGGATAAGTTGGATTGGGATCGAAGGTGTTCGATTCCAATCCAAAATATTTTTGGAACGAGAATTGCCTTTCAACTCCATTCCAAAGAATTTCTGAATTTCAACATCCATTCCAATTTCGAAAAATTTTGAAACTATATATTTCAAAATTAATAATTTAGAATCTTGAATGTGCCCAACAATTTGAAAGGTCAAAATTGAAAACCCAAACTGAAAACCTAAACAAATTATCGGGTCAAACTTCAATGGTACGTACCATTGAATGGTTTAAGATTCATTTGGGGCCCATCGCAAATGAATATGGACCATTCAATAGCGGTACCATTGAATGGTACGTACCACCCAAGATTTTTTCCAAACTATCATATACTAACATAGTGGTTGAAAAAGCCGCTTTACAAGAGAAGCATTAGTAGAGTTTCGCTTTTGAAAATACTATTTCAACATGAAGTTCGTTATTCTAAGTAGCTCGAGCTTGAAAACAAATGCATGTATTTTGTAATTTCAGAAAATTTTAAAATTTAAGATGCATTTCTGTTTTGTTACAAATTTTTTTTGAAAATTTTAGATTTCAGAATTTCAGATGTCGGATTTGATTCGAGTGTTCCAAAGTTGCAAAATATCATATTGAAATAGGTCGGAATTGGAATTGGCTATTCAACTTGAACCTTAGGAAAACTAATTTAACGGAAATGCTATTCTTGTGCAAAGAAAGGTGTGTGTTTTCTTTTTCAACAAGAGAAGGTGTAATGTTCACTTGGAAGATATTGGACAAGTTAGTTTAACAAGAAAAATGCTAGCGTCAATCGTGCGTGATGACCTAACTGATTTTTAGTCGTTGATGCATGTCAGTCCATTGTCCAACTCACATACATTTACCATCAAAAGTCAAGCGCGACTAATCCTAGCATCCGTAACGTTGGGCCTTATGGCAAATATCTTGTCCACATATTTTGGGCTTTAGTCAATACATTTGGGCCTTTATATATAATCCAAGCAAAAAGAAACGAACATTCGAGTCTTTGACGGTCCCTTCTCTTTCACTTCGTCACTCTCTCCAAAACCCTTCGAAACTCTCAAACAAACAGCTTCGGCCATGGCGGAATCCATCATCACCTCTGAAAAACCCTCCACCTCGTCCCCTCTAGAACCTCCTTCCCGCATCGTCTGCCACGTGTATGTTCTTCTCCAACCCCGCCTCTCTTTCATCATCAAAGCTTGCGAATTTATTTTATTTTTTCTGGAAAATTTTCCGATTTTAATTTATACAAATTTTTTTTGTCGTTGTTTTTGTTTAATTGCAGCTGCCAGAAGCAATTTTCGCAGTACACATGCCCTCGATGCAACTCACGCTACTGTTCGCTGCACTGCTACAAGGTATGTATGCTAATTTGTACAGATTTATTTAATTTAATTTATTTTTGTTGTGATTTTTGTGTTTGATTGTTTTGTGATTTGATTTGATCGAGCAGTCGCATAATCTCCGGTGTACCGAATCGTTTTTGCGGGAGAATGTGGTGGGGGAGCTGGGTCAATTGGGGCCCGATGACGAAACGAAGCAGAAAATGCTGGACATACTGAAACGATTTCACTCTGAAGAAGAAGAAGGAGAAGAAACTGATGACATGGATGATGATGACGATGATAATGCTGGTATGTTTTTACTTCAACTATTTTACATTCGTGCTCTCATGTTTTTCGATGAAGTTAAGGATTTCGAGTTTAATGACGCTTTTGGTGAGTTTTCGGTAGTTGGGATTTTGTATGTGCATTGTAAGATATAAGAGAAGTTTGTTATTGAGGGACTGGCTAGAGCTTTGGACTAGGAATTAGGACTGGAATCGAGTTATTTTTCGATAACTGTTTGGTGGTTCGGGTGGGTTTAAGGGTGGAGTGAACAATTGAGTTGCTGATTCAATCCATCGATGCTATGCTGATTACCGATTGTTGAGTAGTTGATGCCATATGTAAGTTTACAAAACCAGTAGATGTTTTTGATATTTGAGTATAAATGAAGTAAGTAGGTCTGGTGCGGTGCTGAATCGGGCCTGATTGATGATAGCAATAAGCGTAAGGCTGCCTTTAAATGAAATTGATAACTAGTATTGTAGTTGGTCTAAGGATAGTTTTTCCGTGTTTTATTGGCTTCCTAAGAGATATTCATTGTTTGACTTATGGTCCTTGAATGCTTTTTTTCACAAATTTGGATTCCTGACCGAAACCTTCTCATATTTTTCTGCAGATTATGCTCTGTCTGAGGAGACTATTCAAAAAGTGCTGTCTGGTATGTTACTGTCTATTGTTTTTATTGATGTATTTAGCTTCTAGCTTTCAAGTTCTTTCGTATCTTTCATTCATTCCGATTTTACATTTTCAAAGAAACAGATTTTTGCATTCCGTAGTTTACACTTGGAAGTTAAATTTGACTCATGTCTTCTGGATGATGCGTTCTCTGTGTTCCTCGATATTTCCTAAAGCTGATATGAGTTGGTTGTCAACCTTTACAGGAGGCCAAGTTAGTCTTGATGATCTATCTGCAAAAGAGAAGAAACTATTCCAACGAGCGGTTGTATCTGGGGAACTGAGCAAGATGATTAAGCCTTGGGATCCGTGGTGGTTGAAGCCTTCTGCCAGGGCAATATCATTTAGCAAGGAAGGAACACAACTTATCCAACCTCTTGTGAAAGACGACAAATCAATGTCACCTGAGGATGATTCAGAGAGCAATCAGGAGAGTGAGATTCCACTTGGGCCTGACTCCCCGCTGCCTCCAGTTAGCAAGCTTAGTTCTACAAAGCCATCGCCAACCTTGGCTGTTCATCTGGTTGACATTATGTACAGCTACTGTTTTGCACTCCGTCTTTACAATGGAGATTGGCAATCGGATGCCATAGGATCATCCATGGTGGTGCTTTCCATCTCCAATGTACTGGGCCAAGGTGGGCAACCGGAGACTGTCCTGGAAGCGCTGTCTTATTGCTTGGAGCAGACCTGCTCCCCAGCTTTCAGACATATGGGCGGCTTGCAATTTGGACTTGGTCTCATAGACGATGTAACAAGCCTATTAACGCTAGGAACTCCTGCTTTGTTGTGCTTGCTCTGTGATCTGCAGAGGATGGTTGAGGCTGGGGAGAGGGAGCTGAAATCAGAGAAACCACGAAAGTCGAGAAAAGTTGAAATTAGGAGTAAGCTCAAGCTGGCTGAACGGAAGATTTATTTCATCATGTGTTGGGTCCATGATCAACCTGGGGAAGCTTGGTCTTCCTTAGCAGCCATTGTAACGGCCGAAAAAAGTTCAGCTTTGAGTTATCAAGCGGCTTCGAGGCCCGGGAAGGCGGAAAAGAAAGCCGAACCAAAGGGCAAGGTTTTGATTCAGGAGATTAGATGATAAAATAATCACATTGTAACTATTCTTTTTTGTTGTTTGTTGGAATCAAATTGTTTCTCCTTTTGAGTAAGGTGTTATTGTATGAGTAGTACAGAGGTTGAAATAGACTGCGTAACATCTGATCCCAGCCTAGAAGCAAAACGACGGCGTTAAGCCTTTTAATCCCCGCCGGGACTTCCGTAAAACGATATTTTAAGTTTTTAACCAATCATGATTCATTTCGAATTCCCGGACGATGGCAGTTCCGTTATTTCACAAATAGTCAGGGGGCATTTCTGGTATCCCACTCAATCTATTGACCTTCTGGTTTTCGCTCCCGCGGATGCTCTCATAAACCTCCTCAGTAATTTTTCAGAGAAGAGAACCGACATTCCAGAACGTCGTCGTATCGTTCTCGGCTCTCTCTCTCTTTCCGATTCGAACCGGAGAAACTCCAATCTGCGTACAGAGATGGTCGATGTGAACGACAAGTTAGCGTATTTCCAAGCGATCACAGGCCTCGAAGACGCCGATTTGTGCGTAGAGATCCTCACCGCCCATGGCTGGGACCTCGAGCTCGCGATCTCCTCGTTCACCACCACCGCGAACCATACGCCTTCGCTGGAAGATCCATACGCCGCTGGAACCACCTCCACAGTCTCCGATGCCGGCGGTGGGGACGACCTTCGCTCCATCCCTCAACCGTCGCACCAATCTGGACAGTCGTCAAACGCCGTCGCGGCACCCGGTTTGGCTTGGAGGATCATCACTCTGCCGATTTCGGTTATTTCTGGTAGTCTAGGGTTGATTTCTGGCGCGGTTGGGCTCGGGTTGTGGGCCGCGGGCGGAGTGCTATCGTACTCGCTAGGAATGATTGGGGTCGGGTCTGGTCGGGACGGCGAGGCCTCGGCCCGATTAGTGTCGGTGTCGGCGGTGGGGAATGAAGCGGCGCAGTTTGTAGCGAGATTCGAGCAGGATTTCGGGACGAGGAGACCGAATTTCGTCAGCGAAGGGTTTATGGACGCCCTGCAGAGGTCGAGGAACTCGTTCAAGCTGATGTTCGTGTACTTGCACTCGCCGGACCATCCTGATACGCCTTCGTTTTGTGAGAGGACTCTGTGCTCCGAGATGTTGGTGGCTTATATTAATGAGAATTTCGTGTCATGGGGAGGGAGCATTCGGGCAAGTGAAGGCTTCAAGATGAGTAATAGTTTGAAGGCCTCGAAATACCCCTTCTGTGCCGTCGTTATGGCTGCCACGAATCAGAGGATCGTGCTGCTTCAGCAGGTATATGATTCTTTGCTTGCCTTATTTCCATATAAGAATTATCGGTCCATAAGGCCTTGTTTGGTACGCCGTTTAGCGCACCAGATAGTACTAATAATCTGATCTCGGGTGTTTGTATGCTTCGTACTAAAATAGCCGCCCGACTATTTAAACCGGGCCCACCATCTAGTACCCTTCACACCGGACTAATTATACGCTCAAAAACCTCCGTATAATTAGTCGGGTCTCTCACGAAGGAAAATATTTGAATTATAAGTTCATTTGAGCAACACTTAAGCATGCTATTAACAAACTAAAGACTCTTAGCTAGCATATTAGTACTCAAAAACAAAACTTTGCTCATCACATTAGTAAGTTGTATCATCCTATACCTTTGTAGAATCTTCTTTGCATGAGCAAAGGCTAAATACCCAAGAGGGCCTTCATTCTCATCTTGGATGAACACCTTTGCTTGGAAGAGTTGTGGTTGCACCTTGAATCAAATTGAAGGTTACGTACGTACTCCATCTCCTACAAAGATCAAACATTTCGTAGTTCTTGCATTTGATGAGGATTTGAGTAAGCTTGTATAAAAAACAAATTGTGTTATTCACACACACCCAGGGCCGCCCAACACTGTATAAATAATCAATGTTAGTCCGATACTGCACCAAACGCCCGACTAATTTAGTCAGTACTGCCCGATGACAGATTATCCTATCCGACTGAAATAGTCAGTCCAGTCCGAGCTGCCAAACGAGGCCTAAGAATATACGGAATTGATAGCTCTATAGATTGAATTGATTGAGAAATATTGTTACTCCGTAGGTTTAAATGTTATATAATTTGTTGTTGGTAATGGATTGGAAGATCTTAGGGCGGAAGTTGGCATTATCAGTGTCAATCTTTGTTCGATATTGGGGGATGGAGATGGAGGAATGGAAGTTATGTCATGTATGATATTGTATCTTCTTAGGGAGACATACCGAAACTAGAGGTTTCTCGGCTCTCTAGAGAGATAAAGTTCCAATCTGAGTGGTTATTACCTATCAGCACGATTTATCGAATAACAAATTTGACTCATCATATGCGACTCCTTTCTGTTTCTTTTCTTGTAAATGAGTTGACTAGTGATTCATGGGGTTTAAGTTTACAGAGCGGTGTCTTTTAAGGGATGAGTTCATTTGCTTTCCCCATTTGGACTGCTCAGAGACTCAGAGTGCTACAAACATCCCTTTTCATGCAATGTTAGCAGCAGAAACATTGCTCAGCATTTTCATTTTGGTGTGAGTGATGTTAGCATTAAAAAAGATTCTATGGTGGGTTGATTGGTGTTAATGGTCACCGGCAGAAACAGGGTAGACATCACGTATGGGTGTGGTTTAGCTTTCTGATTCTCCTTCTGTTCTTCTGTTTTCCATCCCTAGAGTTTCTACTGCAGTGACTGAAACTGAATATTTTGGAGATTTTGCTTTGTTGCTTTTTTCCCATTAACATTGAAAGCATGTTTATTTTGGTGAGAAAGCCTCACTCTTTATTTAGATTTGAATGTAGGATAGATTCTATTGGAGGGATAAGAGGCTCAACAGAAAGGTTGAATGGATAACTATTAGAAAATTTCTGCTATTGTCTTTCTGAAAATGCTATTAAGTTGAAGCTGGTGATTGATCAATATGGTATGTGCATAAGATTTTTGTGTGTTTGACTCACGATTATCTTGAAAATTGCCGCTTTGTTCAAAATCAATGATGTTGGAGCTTTAGCTTTTATTTTGACTGGTCATGTTCCTTGGGGAAAACGGTGCATCATGTACATTAATTTTGTCGCAATTTATTTTGGACAGTAACTAAGTATTATTGTTTCTCTTTCAGATTAGGTGGATGGCAAATTTGTTATTGAGCTAGTGAGTTTAACTTAAGCTATTCTATAGCTTGGTATGAGCATTTTGTTTTATGCCCTACTTTTAACATGTTTTCCTCTTTAAGTGGTGCACATTGAACTTGAAGTTTTCTTTTTAGAGTATTAGATAATGGTTTGATTTTGATGTTCTTTTTCTTTTCCATATTTCCCTATTTTCCGCTTCAACGGTATGGTAACTAAATATGAATGATGTCTATTTTTTGTTGTTCATTTTATCGGTAATGAGTATCTTTGTCATGTTTGGCAGGTTGAGGGGCCAAAGTCTCCTGAAGAAATGCTCTCAATACTAAACAGAGTGGTTGAAGAAAGTGCTTCTGTTCTTGGTGCAGCAAGGCATGAGGCAGAAGAAAGGAGAATCAACATTCGTTTAAGGGAGGAGCAAGATGCTGCTTATAGAGCAGCACTTGAAGCTGATCAGGTATGATAGTAGTCTAACCTAATTTCATGCTCCCTTTACCCTTCCATGTGACGGACAAAGGCTTTTAGGTTTTAGGAAGCTCTTAGGTGGTTGTTCTTTTCCCATTCCCTTATTGTTATGTTCATTTGCTTCAGGCGAGGGAAAACCAGAGGAGGGAAGAGCAAGAACGTCTAGAAAGAGAAGCTGCTGAAGCGGAGCGGAAGCGTCAGGAAGAAGAAGAGGCTCGTGAAAGAGCAGCACAGGAAGCTGCGGAGAAAGAGGCTGCACTAGCTAGGATGCGGCAGGAGAAAGCCTTGTCTCTTGGTGCCGAACCTGAAAAAGGACCTGATGTTACACAGGTAATCCGTCTTGCATCATAACTTAACATGTTCAGTAAAGTATGTTAGATATCTTCTTTAACCTAATGTATGCATGGTTATGTTTTTATTTGATAAACCAGGTTGTAGTTCGGTTCCCAACTGGACAACGCAAGGAAAGGAGATTCCACAGCACTGCATTAATCCAGAATCTCTATGATTTTGTTGATTCTTTGGGTGGTGTAGACGCCGAGAACTACAGTTTGGTGTCGAACTTCCCTCGAGTCGTATATGGACAAGAGAAGTTGTGTTTATCCTTGAAAGAAGCAGGATTGCATCCACAGGCCAGCCTTTTTCTGGAGCTGAGTTCGTGAGAACTTTAATGCACGCATGGTGGTTTGCTATCAAAATTTAGTAGTCTTGCGAAACTGCAACTAGAGTTTAATTTGTTTTGGCATCTCTATACGTAGCAACTATGTCGATGTTATTAGAACGATATGACGAGGTAAGATAGATGATATTGACGATGTGTGGATGTGTAGTTTGTTTTCGTTGCAAATTCTTTCAAACAAGCGGCCCCGATAATGGAAGCTGGAATTGAATTAATAACACTGACTATATAGACTTGAAAATCTAAATAAGCTCTTCCATTCGTTTCTCCGTGCGATGTGATTAATGATTACTTTGTGATGTTGCCTCCTCCCGTCCTTTTCATTTCTTGATAGAGTTGTTGAATTTCAAAATTTAAAGATGATTGCCGTGTAATATTCGTTATCTTAACAAGTAAAATGATAATATATTTTATAGAATTTGTACAATTTGTCTTTTAAGTACTACATAGTGTCTAGACCCGACAAACGGGTCGTGTTTGTGTCGTTTACGTGTCATAACAGTTATTTTAACGGGTCAGGCTATTTTACTCTTTAAAATTAATAGGTAAAATGATGAGATTCGTTAAGAACCCGTTAAGATAACAAATTGATCCGAAACTTGTTATTTTTGTGTCGAATTAACGAGTTGTGCAAGAAATTGTAAAGTCTAAGAGGTTAATATTTTTACCAATAAGAGGTTAGGATTTTTACCAATGTCGTGATATACAAGCCAAGTTCATCTCTAACTTGTTTTTCTAGTGAAAATCCTAACATCTTATGGTTGATTTAACTTCTTAGTATGGTGGATGCATCCTAAAGTAGAATACCTTCGTCGCGTTTCAAGACGTTTAAAGAGCCAAGTTATCCGCACTCCTTCACACGGCTGTACATATTTTAAATTAGAATATATTTGGACAATTTTAATACCTATCAAAATTAACAAATTGTCATTCCAAACACATAAAAGTATAGACTCACGCGTCATACCAAGAGCTTAATTCAAATTACATTCCATCTTTCGAAAGGTTACATCGAAAATTAAGAATTATGATACTTATTACGACATAATTTATTCTAAAATCAAAAGACGTTAATCATTTCCCATTAGATTGTAATCATATATAAACACACACATAATGCTCTTACTTCCTTTTTCCCTCGCTTTCCCAAAGCTATAAGATTTGTGACAACAACAAATTTTGATTCTCTTAGTCTTCAAAAATCAAATTAATTTCCTCACCACAAAAGTTATTAACTCCCCTTCACGTCATGCCTTTCCCCGTCATTTCCCTTTTCTTGTCATTTTTGAACCAAGTTTCAGCCTATACATTTAGTTTTAAAAAGTAGTTACATGCAATAGGAGTAATTTTTCAGTGTACCTGAAACACATTACATGACGTTAGTGTTTTACTCAAATTATAACATATGAATTTGTTTGCTTCCATTAATATACTCTAAGAAGTTGGACATTCAATCATGTCACCACTCTTATTATAACACGTAAAATAGTACACTACTTATGTATGTCACGAACACAAGTCACATGCTGTAAACAAATTATGAAAGAATCCTAATTTTTTTTGTCAGTTTTAGAATACAGAGTACATAGTTTCTAGAATAAGTCAAAAAATAGAATCAATACACGAAAAATTTGAAAATAAATAAATATTTTACCGAATTCCAGAAACAAAACAAAAGTACATTTCTAGAGTAAGTCAAAAAACAAAACAAAAGAAAATCTACAAAAATGAGTTTAAATTTCCACTTTTCCAGCCTTCCAGGACAACGTGATTAATTAAATCAAAGATTAATTTACTAGTATTTCCCCTAATCAACCTCCTAATTCCTAAATTAAAATAAAATTAAACAAATTAAAATAAAAAATAATAAAAAATAAAAAATGAAATAAAATAATAATTAGTTTCCAAGTAGAAGTCCAGAAGGACAGCGTGTACCATCTAATCATAGACAGAGAAAAGGACTCCACCAGAAGAACTCTTCCGATCCAAAAATCAAAATCCCTAGAAATCCCATTCCAACTCCATCACAATGTCCCCCCAACCCTACATTTACCCCTTTCCTCCAGATCGCAATCCCTAGGGTTCCATCTCCAATCGCTCTCGCTATCCCCGCAGCTCGATTTCTGCACTCTAGGGTTCTTTTAGGGTTCTGAGTCCCCAATTTCGCCTCTCCAGCTCGAAATTCTGAGGCGAAAGTGAAATTCCCAATTCTGGCGATCCGAAAGATGCAGATAGCGCCATGGCTGAGTCTCGGATAGGTTTGACAATGTGGAGCTCCGTCGCGAACCGGAATTCAGGTACGGAATTCGGGGACATGTGGTTTATCGGCTGCCGCTTTCGTCTTCGATCGGCGTTCGACTCGTACTCCGTCGCTTGCGAGGCGTTTTCTGAACACTGTGGTAATCTGATTCCGGTTGGGGTTGTTGAGAGCAAGAAGCTTTGATAGAGTTTGTGAAGAATCGTTTTCCGTCTTACAAAAAAAAAAGTTTGCTTCTTTTGGGAGATTTTTTGTGTGTTTTTAGGGTTATGGATTCCTGTAGTGGTTTTGTTGGTGGAAATTCTGGTTGCGATGATGGTGGCGTTGTGGAGAAAGATCCGACTGGGCAATACTTGCGGGTACGATTTCGGATTCTGTTTGTTCTTTAATTTTGGCATTTGAATTGCGTTTTAAATGTAAATTTTTTCGGTGTTTATCGAATGTGTTTTCGAAAATTTTGCCTGCTTGTTGTTGGATTTGGTGATAGAATTCTTATGTAGATTTGTGTTTGTTCATCCAGTATGACGAATTTTTGGGGAGGGGAGCATTCAAGACTGCGTATGCTTCTCTAACCATACCTTGAATTCGTTTCTTTATAGTTGGTTTCGAGGGTTCTAACAATTTGTCATTGCAAATTTATTTGTTTACTTATTTGGATGTTGTATAAAATGTAGATATAAGGCATTCGATGAGCACGAAGGAATAGAAGTAGCCTGGTGCCAAGTGAATATTGAGGAGGTGTTGCAGTCTCCGGAACAGCTGGAGAGATTGTATTCCGAGGTTCATCTGCTGAAGTCGTTAAAGCATCAAAACATTGTCAAGTTCCATAACTCTTGGGTGGATGATAAGAACAAGACCATCAACATAATAACGGAGTTGTTCACTTCTGGGAGTTTGAGGCAGTGAGTTTCGACGACTGTTTTTCATGTTTTTAGTTGGCTTACATTTATTAAATACTAACTGTTTCTGTTCTGGGATCTAGGTACCGAAAGAAGCATAAGAATGTTGATATGAAGGCCATTAAGAACTGGGCAAGGCAGATTCTTCGAGGCTTGCACTATCTGCATTCTCACAATCCTCCAATTATTCATAGAGATCTGAAATGCGACAACATATTTGTCAATGGAAATACTGGAGAAATTAAAATCGGAGATCTCGGATTGGCGATAGTCATGCAGCAGCCTACTGCTCATAGTGTTATTGGCACCCCTGAATTCATGGCTCCAGAGCTTTATGACGAGGAATACAATGAATTAGTCGACATCTATTCTTTTGGCATGTGCATGTTAGAAATGATGACTTGTGAATACCCTTATAGTGAATGTAAAAATCCAGCACAAATTTATAAGAAAGTTACCTCTGTAAGTTTCTGATTGACTGCTTTTTTAATTTCCCTCCAGTTTTTATTTTCTACTAAATGGTTGCCTAATGTTTCTCCTGACTTCCTTTGTTGTAGGGTGTAAAGCCCGCTTCACTTAGTAAAGTGGACAATCCTCAAATCAAGGAGTTCATAGAGAAGTGTCTAGTTCCAGCATCTATGAGATTGAGTGCGGTGGAACTCTTGAAAGATCCATTCCTTGCAACTGACAATTTGAAGGAGCCGAAATGTGTTCTTTCACAATCAGAACAGTTGGTGAACTTGCCACAGCCTGAAGCTCGTCCTATGGACGTAGATACTAACTACCAGAAGTCCTCTTTTGGATCTTGTAGGAGAAGTACCAATGAAACTTCTAACCCTTCAGTTCTGGAGTTACAGAGTTTCACTGAGAATAATGAGTTCAGGTTAAGAGCGGAGAAAAATGCTGATAACACAGTCTCTTTAACTTTGCGCATTGCTGATACATGTGGTAAGTACATCTGCCGTGCAAAAAGTTTTACTTCCCCCCCTCTATTATCCTGAACTGCACCCCTGAACTGCACCTGAATATTATTTGGTTATACAGGTCGTGTGAGGAATATCCATTTTGAGTTCTATCTTGATTCTGATACCGCAATTTCAATTGCTGGGGAGATGGTTGAGCAACTTGAACTTTCACATGAAGACGTGTCTGTCATAGCTGAGTTAATTGATAACTTGATCATGAAGCTTGTACCCGGCTGGAAACCTTCATCAGAAGGTTCATCATGTGGAACAAATAGTTCATGTGGGGATCATCCTGCACTGCAAAATGTTCTCTCACATTTTGCACACGCAGAGGACCGAGATAACCAAGCATCAATGATTTCAGATACTTCGGCTACCTCAGCTGAGTATGGTGTTCCTACTGCCTCAGGTGCCAGTAATGTCAAAGTTATGGAGTCGGCTAAATACAGTTCTGATGAATGCTGTAAAGCTTCAGATGGTTACGGTTCCAGTCCAGATTGTATGGTTCAGGGTGCGCTGAAGGAGAAGAGTTACGAAGCTGATTCTGGTGATTCAGTTGTGATGAGTGAGGCATGCCCGGACATGTCAAGCGTTTGTTCCTTATCTGAGCTGTCTCTAGCGAACAAAGACCGATACAATGAGCTAAAGGGGGAGCTTGATGCTATTGACGTGCAGTATCATCGATGCCTTCTGGAACTCTTGAGGTTGAGGGAAGAAGAAATTCAGAGTGCAAAGAAGAGGTGGATAGCGAAAAAGAAAATAGCTGTTAATTGATGTACTATATACTCTTGATAGGGTGTTTTTTGTCTTCTCATTTTACATGTAACATTCGTTTGATTCGTATAATTTTTTTATTTTCAAAAAAAGGTTTCATGCCCACGTTTTTAGGGTTGGATTGGTACATACATTTGCCGTGATGGTTACTAATGAATATATTTTCTTGTTCCATTAGTGTTGTTAGAGATGCAAAGAAATTTACAATTATTTTGTACCCAAAAATATAAAGAAAAAAAAAAAAAGTCGCTTTACTAAAGTTGGGTGACAGGATAGACACATTGTAATGGGACAGCAGAGGCCAGTTGACTGACGGTTGAGCTAGTCTTCCCAACTGCCACCCTCGCTGGTTCATTTCTGCCTGGGGACCTGACCGACTATTCAGCTTCTTTGGGATGACAAAAAGGGAGCCGTCACAGACGACGAAACCATCCAGGAAGGGCTAGGAGTCGGCTAGGAGTCTCTCGACTGGGAGGAACATTCATATTCTCTTCATGACCAGCTACCGGCAAAACTGGTCAGAATCTGAGTTATCGTGAACTTGTAATCATGGCAGTGGCTTTAGTTGGGGGGGCTGCTGTCGGAGCACTGTTTGGAGCTCTCTATGATGTGGTTAAGGTAGCCGTGGGAAAGACTGTTGTGCAGTATAAACCCCTACTTGGAGATCTCAAATTCACGCTCGACTCTCTTCGACCGCGGGTCATCCAACAGATTGGAGATCATAACGTGGAATTGGGTCTCCCGAACGATGATATCGAGAGTCTACAAAGACAACTGGAGGAGGGTGTAGAGCTGGTTAGGAAGCTATCCAACGTTGGTATGTGGAACTGCAATATCTGGTGCAGTTGCTGCAGCTGCACAAAGCCAAGTTACGCGGATCAACTTGTTGAGTTGGACAGGTCTTTAAGAATACTGTTAGAGATACTGAAGCTGCAGGAAGCACGGGATGTGAAGGAGGCCTTGCTTCTGGCAAGGAAAATCCACGAAAAACAAGATGAGTTGGATAAAAAGATGTCGGATTTGCTCAAAGTGCAGCAGGAGGCAGGGTTGACGGCGCAGCATGAAACGAATATGCAAGAGCTTTCAGAAAGTAATACACAGACGATGGCGCAGGATCGAGTTGAAGGGAATAGTGTGCAAGGGGCTGCTCTAGGAGCAGTGTTTGGGGTGCTGTTTGGTGCTGTTATACAAGTGAAGGACAACACTAGGATGTTTAAGCGCGTCCTTGGATATCTCAAATCCACGCTGGACTCCTTAAAACCATTGATAGAGGAGCTAGCACAATCTAACAGGGTACTGCATCTCCCAAAGGAGGAACTCGAGGACTTTAGAACAGAAATGGAGAAGGGTGTAGAGCTCGTTCGCAAGTGCTCCAAGGTTCGTCGGTGGGCTAGCTACAAAAAGTATGAATATACAAACAAACTTCTTGGATTGGATGAATCTCTTCAAAGATTGTTATATATACTGAGAGTTCAATTAGCAAGGGATGTGAGAGAGAGCTTGGTTTCCGTAAGTAATATGGAAACGGTGATCAAGCGAATTGAAGGACGTGATGTAGTACAAAATGATGATGTTGTAGGTAAACGTTGGTGTCCCCTGCCCGAACCTCCATCCTCTACTGTTGGATTGGATGCGCAGGAGACATGCGATGTGATCAAGGAGACAATGGTTGCAGGACGGAAAATAGACGAAGGGGCCAAGCTAATTGAAGGGAGTAGTGTGGTACAAGATCAATTTGGAATTAAAGGTTCACGCAAAGTTGTTAAACTGGCATCACCGACAGTTGGATTGGATGTACTGAATCTGCAGGGAACAATGGATGTGAAGGAGATGTCAGATTCCACAACGAATACGAAGGCAGGGGTCATGCAAATTGAGGGGAGTGAAGTGGTGAAAAATCAAATTGATATTGCAGTAACTGAACCCCCGCCGCCTAGAGTTGGATTGGAAGTAACAAACATGCAGGGAACAAGGGATGACAATGAGTCCTTGGTTTCAGTAAGGGAGACGGAAGGCGAGCAAATTGAGGGGATAGGGGTGGTAGAACTCCAAGCTCCGGTTTCTGAATGTGAACTTCCATCGCTGACACTTGGTTCAGATGTCCAATTTGGGCACTTAGATTCGATGAGTAGCTTCAAGGACAACCAGGAAGAAATAGACGGGCAGCAGCAACATAAGTCTTATTTGGGTTACCAAGAAGAAATGTGGGGAAAAGTTCACCTTCAACATCCGTTGAACATTGTTTCAGTGGTATGACTAAATTTTATGCATTCTAATCTTTTTAACTGTGTAGTCGGAAGCCTAGTTTTGAACCTTATTCTGACACCATATTATTTTTCATGAACAGGAAGAGGCATTAAAAAACCAACTGCAGTTCCCGACAGAGAAGACGGGACTTGAGTCTAAAATTGAATTTGAGCCACTACAAGGTTCCTCCACAGACATTGCCACAAGCCTTGCATATATGCAGAGTAGGCAACATGAGGATGCTCCAGAGCCTGATTACATGCACAGCACACAATCATCTCAGCATGTTAGCGAACTAAAGTCAGATGATGGGTTCAACTGGAGAAAGTATGGGCAGAAACCAGTGAAAGGTAGTAAGTATCTGCGTAGTTATTACAGGTGCACATATCCCAATTGCCCAACAAAGAAGAAGGTTGAAAGATCATTGACTGGAGAGATTACTGAAATTGTATACAAGGGAAGTCACAACCATCCTAAGCCTAAGTTTACAAGACAATCAACCTCTCAACCAATTCAAGCTTCTTCAGACGGACTCTCTGATCAATTGGTCCCAAAAATATCCAACCCAAAAGTTGAATCAGTCACGACGCCAGATGATTTGGAACAAAATTCTCCAATCAATAATTCAGGAGGAGTTGAAGATGAAAATGAGCCTGTGGCCGAAGAATGGTAAGCTCGGACAATTCTTATTAGAACTGTGTATATGTCATATGATAGCCAAATTTGCATATGCTGTAATGGTTATTTTTTTTTTTCTTTTGCAGGGATGTAGGAAACGCAAATGATCAGACGATTCATACCTTTTCGGCTTCTGGGAGTAGCATTGTAGAAGAACCGGGAAAAATTGATCTCGTGGATGATGGATATACGTGGAGGAAATATGGAAAGAAAGTAATGAAGGGAAATTCAAATTCAAGGTACACACTCTTGGTCTTTAACACTATTAGTTGCTTAAATAGTATTGCAACCTTGTAAATGTGCTTCGCTTTCCTGGATTGATTTCTTTCATTACAAGCAAACACTTCTCCAACTCAGCTGCTTATCCTTTTCAACTATTTTCAAATCTGTAGGAGCTACTACAAATGCACATCTGCAGGTTGTCCGGTGAGGAAACATGTGAAGCGATCACTGCATGACTTAAGGTCTGTGATCACTACATACGAAGGGAAACACAACCATGGAGCTCCTGCAGCTCGCTACAGTGACATTTATAGCGCTAAAAAAGAACCTGCTTCCGAACACCAATCTAGACTAGTCGGATTGGATGTATTAGACGTGCATGCAACAGAGGATGCGATCAAGGAGACACTGGTTGCAGCAAGGGAAATAGAGCAAGAGGTCAAGCTAAATGAAGGGAGTGGTGTGGTACAAGATCAAATTGAAATTGGAAGTTCACGTGAAGTAGACGTCTGATTCAATGAGTATGGAGACACCGAAAAGCCAAGGACAGCAATCATTGGATTTCAACAAATTCTCAAGGAAGGCTATTTTATCAACAGAGATAACGGGAGTTAAGTCTGAAATAGCTGAAATGATACCTTAGTTAACCCTGAAAGATGTTCTCATTCGCTGTGCACATGCAGTAGCCAAAGGTGATGTACCGTTGGCAACGATTTTAATTGAAGCTTTGGGGAAAATGGCGTCGGTCTCCGGGGAACCAATGCAAAGATTGGGTGCTTACATGTTGGAAGGTCTTAGAGCAAGGTTTAAAAAATCTTTTATAATTGAAAAAAAGTGTACCAAACTTTTATAATTTATAAAGTAAGCGACATGAATAAAGAGACACAGGAGACGGAGACAATTATTAGAACGCAGAAACTAGTTGTCAGTTGACTGACTCAGAGTCTTCGTCTAGTCAACCCCTTAACATTTCCACCTGACCCGAAAACTGTAGCTTCTTATGGATGAGGAAGGTGATTCATGGAGGCTGGACACTGGAGGAGCATTATATTCGCTTCATGATCCGCCATCAGCTGCCACCGGATTCGAGCAAAACTGGTCTGAATCCGACTGAGCAGTAATAAGGTTGGTAAATTTAGATTGATTCGAATACAAGTTTTCTGATTTTTGCGTGTAGGGAGTTGTTGGAAGCTCGTAAATCATGGCAGTGGCTTTGGTTGGAGGGGCTGCCATAGGAGCACTGTTTGGAGCACTGTATGATGTCGTGAAGGAATCGATGGGAAGGACTGTTATGCAGTACAAACCCCTCCTTGAAGATCTCAAGTTCACACTAGACTGTTTACGACCGCGGATCGTCCAAGAGATAGGAGATCATAACGTGGAATTGGGTCTCCCAAACGATGAAATAGAACGTCTCCAACAACAAATGGAGGAGGGTATAAAGCTCGTTGACAAGTTATCGAAGCTTAGCATGTGGAACTGCTACATCTTGTGCAGTTGCTGCAAATGCTCGAAGCCTGGCTACACCGATCGACTTATTCAATTGGATAGGTCTCTTAGAGCACTGTTAGAAGTACTGAAGTTGCAGGAAGCCAGGGATATGAAGGAAAACTTGCTTTTGAATAGGAAGATATACGAAAAACAAGATGAACTGGCAACAAGGCAGTCGGAAATACTGAAAATAGCAGGGGAGATTCTGAGAGCACAACAGGAAACAAGGGGTGTGCAAGAGCTTTCAGGGAGTAATACACAGACAGTGGTGCAGGAGCAAATTGGAGGCAGTGGTGTGCAGCAAGCAGCGTCAATAAACGGAGGGGCTGCTCTAGGAGCAGTGTTTGAGGTACTATTTAGGGCCGTTATACAAACGAAGGAGAAGACGAGGATGTTTAATCGCATCCTGGGGCATCTCGAGTCAACGCTAGGCTCCATAAAACCATTGATAGAAGAGATGGCAGAATATAACAAGGTATTGCATCTTACAGAGGAAGAACTAGAAAATATGAGAGTAGAGATGGAGAAGGGTGTAGAGCTCGTTCGCAAGTGCTCCAAGGTTAGTCTTTGGGCAGGCTACAAAAAGTATGAATATACCAACAAACTTCTCGGATTAGATGAATCTCTTCAAAGATTGATAAATATACTGAGAGTGGAACTAGCAAGGGATGCGAGAGAGAGCTTGGTTTCGGTAACTAATATGGAGACGATGACGAAGCAAATTGAAGAGAGTGGTATGATAGAGTATGATCAAACAGAAAGTCGGCGTCCAGTACTTGAACTTCCGTCGGCTACAGTTCGTTTGGATGTATCGAGTGTGCAGGAAGCAGGGAAGATGACGAAAGCAAGGGAATTAGAGGAGGGGGCCAACAAAGTTGAAGGGAGTGGTGTTGTACAAAATCAAATTGAAATTCAAGGTTCTTCAAACATGGATTCAATGGTACGTCTAAATTCTCTCCATTATTTATTCTTTTAAGTTAATTGTGCATTTGGAAGCCTCGTATTCTGATGCCACATTGTTCATGAACAGGAAGAGTCTGAAATCGAATTTGAGCCACAACAAGGCTTCTCCTCGGAATTTGGCACAAGCCACGCGAATACACAGGGTAGCGGACCTCATACTTCTCCGAAGTTTTCTCATTCGTTCAGTATGTTTACCAAAAAAGTCGGAAAAAGTCGGAGAGAATATGGACAGAAACTTGCGAAAGGTAGTGAAAATTCATGTAGCTACTACAAGTGCACATACTCTTTTTTTTGATGTTGATACTTTTCCTGAAATTTTATACATCAAATGATGGGGCATGTGATGTGAAAGTATCTTAGGGACCATTTGATAACTATTTCAGTTTTTAGTTTCGGATTTGATTGTGGTATTATTGTTCGTTGACAACGTCATGTACCTAAAATAAGATACTCTTCTATTGACATGGCATCATAAATTTCTGATTAAGTATTTTATGGCAACAGAAATCTCTGGCATTCATAATGTTAAACTATACACCTACAAAGAGATGAGGATCGCAACTGAAAATTTTCATTCAGACAATAAAATTGGGGAAGGAAGTTTTGGTCCCGTCTATAAGGTAAGTTCGGATTTACTTTTCTAATATATGTGTTTGTATACCAGTGCTGCTGCATTTGGTATTTAATTGAAATATTCTCTCTCCCTGGACCTTTTAATGAATTGCTACTGTGAATAATCAGGGACGTCTTGAAGATGGAAGAATGGCTGCTGTAAAAGCTCTCTCAGCTGAATTGACAGTAGGGTTGAAGGAGTTTTTGAATGAGATTGATGCGATCTCAAAAATTATGCATAAAAATATAGTGAGGCTGTACGGCTGTTGTTGCGAAGGAAACCACAGAATTTTGGTCTACGAATACCTCAAGAACAATAGTCTTGCACAAATTCTTTTTAGTAAGTACATAGCTTCCTTCTTGAGCTGAAATTCTTTGCTGGTGTTTACAAGAGAGTGAGTGACAATTGTGTTATTTCCATTAGAATTGAATCAGTCTTGTTTTGAGATCAATTTGTTCATTCATGAAAGTTATGTTCTTAAATGAACTGTTTTTTGTTTCAGGTGGAGGTCACAGTTATGTCAAGTTTAGTTGGAAAATGTGGCGTGAAATATGCATTGGGATTGCATGTGGGCTTGCCTACCTTCATGAGTGTATAAGTCCACATATTATCCATAGAGACATCAAAGCAAGCAATATTCTCCTCGATAAAGAGCTAGTGCCTAAAATTTCAGATTTTGGTCTTGCGAAACTTATTTCAGCCAGCACGACGCATGCTAGCACCCGTGTGGCAGGGACAATGTAAGTTCTGATGTCTCTCTTTCTTTTTTGAATTGGGCCATAGAAATTCAAAATCTATCTCTTTGTTGATCTTTCTTAATCCAAGTATTTACTGCCTTGTAATTACACTTTTGTTTCTGGTATTAGAGGTTATATTGCACCAGAGTACGCAATACGAGGGCAATTGACAAGGAAAACAGATGTTTATAGCTTTGGGGTGCTCCTTCTGGAAATAGTCAGTGGCAGATGTAATACTGATGCACAACTTGACGGGCAGTATCTACTTGAAAGGGTATGGATTTTCAGGTTTTATCATATGTGATTTTGATTAGATGCAATTGTTTTCTTCTTATTCCCCGGTTCTTTTGTTTCTTGATCGTTAAGTACACTATCGAGTCAAGGAGCAAAATCATTATGCCTAAAAGTATATTGGATCGTTTGTTTATAAAGAATTCTGCACCACAGATAACGAATCTATTACCTTAGGCATTGTTGTCGATGACAAGTGCATATTCTTGTATTGCAGACATGGCAACTCTACGAACAGAAGGAGCTTGTTGGGATGGTAGACACATCACTGCACAATGATTTTGACCCCAAGGAGGCTTGTAGATTCTTACAGATTGGTCTCATCTGCACCCAAGACACTCCGAAGCTCAGGCCACGCATGACAACTGTGATCAGGATGCTGACAGGAGAGGTGGATGTCGACCACTGTAAGATATCAAAGCCAGGCTTAATATCGGATTTCATGGATCTTAAAGTAGGAGGCCCTGCCAGTAGTGTTAGCATACACTCCTCAGCTCCCATGTCATTACTTCAAAGTTCAAGTCCGACAAGTCATTAGGCAGCTCAAGGAGTTGAAACGGTTAAACAGTTGACTGCAACTATGGGAACAAATCTTGTGATTAGTTAAAATAAGTCATACAACTAAGATTAATCACATTATTTGTATTGTCTGTATAAGGACAAATGTAACTGATCATCATTTTAAGTGATCATGAGCCAGAGCGTCTAACGACTTTTCTCACTTTCTCTCACATTTTTCTCGGCTTCCAAACACGTCTCATGTGGTTTTCCTTCTTGATTTTCTTGCTTCCTTTTCCAATTTTCTTCACCTTGCGCTATGGCTACTACAAAGAATACAATGACTGATTTTCCATCCAATGTGGTTGCAGTGCTAAGCGTAGCTAGCCGGTTCTTCATTGCTTCAAACTTCTAGGGTCTTTGAATGGTTCAAAAACTTGTCTTCCTAGCTTTGTTGAAACTGTGAATCCTGATCATGACATTTGGTGTGAAAAGGATTAGAGCTTAATGATTTGGATTAATTCTACCTTGAAGAGGATAGTGCAGGTGATGACGATGGTGCAGGAGATGATGAAGATGATAGTGCAGGAGAAGATGAAGACGATGGAGCCAGAGGCTGCCCAAGCAAAAGTGTTTGGGGAGCTCTGTGATGCTCTTATACAAGTGAAGGACAAGACTACGAGAAGAATGTTTGAGGGCACCCTTGGAGATCTCAAATCCTCCTCCATAAAACGAAACATAGACTTTTTTTTTTCCAAAAATATAGACTTGATAGAATTGCATCACCCAAATGTGGAACTAGTGAAAAATCTCAAAACACAACTGTAAAAGGGTGCAGAGCTCATTCACAATTACAAGGGCTCCAACGTGCGTTAGTGGGCGATCTCCAAAAATTTGAACACACCAAGAAACTTCTCCGATTGCGCGCCTCTTCGTAAACTGATCATAAGGACCGCCTCTTAGGGAGTGCCTGTTTTCATGTCAGGATTTATTGATGGACATTAAGGGTAAACTCATGAAAAAAATTGTTACTGATTAAACGAGTGGCACGCGTGGTACATGTTGAAACCAAATTCGTGCACAACCGTTGGTATATTAACAATCGTATACCAACGCACTTTGGAAAAGATTATAAGCAAGAAGAAAAGATTATAAAAAGAACCTAAGCACTAGTAGGGCTGCTCGAAACAGTTCGAGCTCGCACCGAATTTGGATCGTTGAAGCTTGGCTCTCGAAAGAACCAAGCCAAGCCTAGTTCGGCTTGATTAAGAAACAAGCCAAGATTGAACATTAGTATGTTCGGCTTGTAAAGCTCGTGAGTAGCTCATATTGTTTTGTGAAACAGCTCGAGTAAGGCTTGAGGTCGGCTCGGTCATTCAAGCTAGACGCCTAATAATATTTATAAATAAAATAAATGTACTCATCTCTTGTTCAATACGTAGTTGGAGGTCCAAGTCCGACTAATTCAATTAACAAAATAAAATAAAAACTAAAAATGATAGATTTTTTTTGTTTACCATATAAAAGGATAGTTTAGTAGGGTTTTTTTTTAAATTTCTTGTGTAGGAGTTCGCATTGCGCTTAAAAAATCCTAACGCTACTAAAAAATTAAAAAAAAAAAAGTGTACGTTTTATATCTTAATAAAGTAGTGTGGTTGAAATTTTGTGTTGCATTGTTTATATTCAATTCACTAGTAGAAAAAAATATTTGCGCGATAAAATTCAATTCGTCGCTTAAATATTTGGGCGATAAAATTTTTATCGCCCCTCTGTAGTCGCCCAAAGGTTGAGAAGCAAGCATTTGAGCGACGAAGAAAATGTAATCGTCACGCAAAGCATATTGTACTACGAATTTTGGGTATGAAAAGCGAAGAAACAATCTGCTAAACTTATAACGACAAAATATTTCGTTGCACTAAAATATAGGCGACCAAGAGTATCCGTCGCAAAAACATTAAGGCGACGAAAGGACTTCATTACCCTAGGGTTTAGGCGACGACATGCTTTCATTGCCCTAGAGTTTAGGCGACGAAAATTAACCTTGCATATTTGATTTTCAAGTTTTTTTTTAATATTTTATTTATAAATAAGTCATGACTCTAAATTTTAGGCGACATAAATTGTACTAGCTTTAAATTTTAGGTGACGATACAATTTCGTCGCTATTTATACTATATATATAGAAATGTACGTACAAATTAACAATAAAAAATATTATACTATATATATAGATATTTTAATAAATTTGATGATTTGGTATTTAAAACAAAAAAAAATGATAAACAATGTACAAAAGCTATTTATACTATATATATAGAAATTTACGTACAAATTAACAATAAAAAATATTATACTATCCTAATACAAAATGACTATTGAGGTGGCGGCTGAGAACTTGGTGGCTAGGAATCAGATGATGACATCTGCAATGTAATGCTGGACAACAGGAGGGCCAGTAAGATTTGGCTCATCTGGCTACCCTGAGCCGCAAGCTGCCGTCTCAGGTCCTGAACTTCCGCCTTCAACGAGTTGACATCTGACACTTTTACCCATGTTTCCCATTGCATAGGGCAATAGGTCCGCACTATGGCCCCTATGTCGTGGACCAGGGTGCTGTGCTGGTTAGACGTTGAAGTCAAGTTGTCGCCTTAGGTCCTGAACTTCAGCCTTCAACGAGTTGACCTCTGACACTTTTACCCATGTTTCCCATTGCATAGGGCAATAGGTCCGCACTATGGCCCATATGTCGTGGACCAGGGTGCTGTGCTGGTTAGACGTTGAAGTAGCACGGTGTCGGGGATCATACGTGATGGTGATCCGGTCATTGGACACTGTGACCTTCGCAAACTTGAGCTTGAGCTGTTTGCAAGGCCTTCGAGTCCTTTTCTTCCCTATAAAAAAAAGATCATGGTTAAAACTAAATTACAATTCTATCGAAAAATTGGTAGAACCTCCTTTAAAAGTATAACATTTCCCATAACTTGCAAATAATAATACAACACATATCCACATCCAGTCAACATTTTGCACAATTATATTCATATATTATCCACATCGTACCAATATTTGCAGCATGCAATCAATTATAAACATCAACAATTTTTTTAATATATTATCCACATGTCTGCGATCTCTCTCCCTCGACTGTGGATGTCGCGGGAGTCTGAGCTACCTGGTCGTCCTCACGATGTTGCTAGTGAGCCTGACGAGTGCTCACCGGGGATGCGTCAACGAAGCAGTGGATGACGCATGCACCTCAGAAGTAACTAGAGCGTCCAACATGAGCGCCTCAGAAGTAACCAGCTGTGGTGAGATGCATTAGGAAATGAGCGACGATGTGTAGAAATCAAACCCGACATCTGCAGATTGACCCAATTAGAACTGATGTAACTACAAAGTCTACAATGCTTATTGAAGTAAATTTGAAGGATTTAACACTAGTCACACACACCAACATAAAACTTCTGAAAATCCGTTTAATTTACTTATTACAAGATCAGGCAATTGACCAAAAACATTCAGTTTACTTACAATTATTTGTACTTAAACATAAATAAATAATTAGTTAAAAATTTTAAGTAAACAATCAATTTACTTACAATTTTTTCTTCTTTCATGTATTTTCTTTTTTTTTAAAATTAGTTAAAAACATTTAGAAATCCATCAAAATCTAATAAAAAAAAACCCATCAGCTCCATAATATTTTGGATTATTTTTGGCTCCTTAGCCATGTTGAAGGTTGAATTAGTAATATGTTATAATTATTATTTTTTTGGTTGTTTCTTAATTTATTGCTCCAATAGTATTTCCAGAGATGTTGAAAACTGTACGATATTTTCTTAAACCTCTGAGTCTTGATATATGGTGGAAGTGGAACTTTGGCAACGTGATAGGTTATCAATCATGGTTAATTTAACCACTATGGGGTAACCTAGTGGTTTAGGCGAATTTCATACCCGTATTTCACACGACTCGCCTTAAGTTCTATTCCTGGCGCTGATGAATCACACGATAATGGCCAGGGGAAAGCTGAAATGTTTTTGTGAGTCTTCTTGGCCTCTAAAAGGATGGACTGTCGTGGCTTGGTCATCAGCTCATCATCTTTTTTGTTTAAAAAAAAAAATCAATCATAGTTAATTTGAAACGAAGGAAGGGTCGTGGGCTCCCAAAGCGTGAAGGGCTTTTTGTCATCATGTTTGAGGGTAGACGTTCTAGCTATGTCCTGACTCCTACATCATTATACCCCGAAGAACTAATATCGCGCCTAATCTTCTATATTAGCTGTCGATCCCTTACAATCAGGCCGATGGAGTAGAGTCATATACAAACTCTACACAGAAATTTTGGTAACTGAAAAACAGCGCAACATATATTGAATTGTGTTTTTATTTTAATAAACTTTAGGATTTTGGGTAATTTTAGGTTTCCTGTTTCCTTATCCGATAAGATCCATTACTAAATTTCCAATTCGTAATAGGATTTGCACTAAGGCTTAATTGAGATTTCGGAACTTCAGTTCCTAGTAGCTACTAAAATTTGGTTTTGTTGCCTATATATATAAAGGCTTTAGGGTTTAGGGTTTAGGCTTGCTGTTTCATATTTTGCTTGATATCAGTTAAAACTTCAGAGAGAGAGTTTTCTCCATTACTAGTTTTTGGTGCTAGACCCTCGTAGATAATGGCACTTGATTTAGTTGAAGCGGCTACGATAGAAGCACTTTCTGGAGAAGTGTATAATGTCGTTACGAAATCGATGGACACAACTGCTATGCGCTATAGACCCTTCCTTGGAGATCTCAAGGTGACGATACAATGTTTACGACCACGACTTATCCAACAGATAGAAGATCGTAACGTGGAATTAGATCTCGAAGACGACGAATTACAAAGTCTACAAAGACAAATGGAGGAGGTTAGAGAGCTCGTTAAGACGCTACCAAAAGCTCGTACGGGGAACCGGTACATCTGGTGCACAAAGCCTTGTTACCCCAATCAAATTGTTGAGTTGGATCATTCTCTTAGAGAATTGTTGAACAGACTGAAATGTCAAGAAAATAGGGCTGATATTGAAGACTCGCGTTTGGCTGCCAAGACCGCCGTCAAGCTCTATGAATTGAAAAAACGAGTGCACTCGGTGCAGCAGTTAGAAAGGGACGTGGGAGTAGAGTTTCTGGGAGGTAATACAGTGATGGATGTGCACGAGCGAATTGAAGGGAATGGTGCTGCTGTTGCGGAAGCATTGGAAGTGCTCCGACTCACTGTTATACAAGGGCAACGCGCTTTTATACCAGCGCAGGACAAGACTGAGATGTTTAAGCGCATCCTCATATACCTCGAATACACGATAGTAAACTTGCAACAATTTTGGACCAGGCTTTCAAATGAGCAGCTAGGGAATCTGCAAATTGAATTGGAAAAGGGTGTAGAGCTCGTTCGCAGCTGTTACGCGGTTCGTTCTCAAAACAAAAAGTATGAATATGCCGACAAACTTTGTAGATTGGATGTGTATTTTCAAAGGCTGTTATATGAACCAAGAAAACAGTATGCAAGAGAGACCAGGGAGGGCTGGGATTTGATAATTAAGAGTGAGAAGAAGATGCAGCGGTTGTTGAAGGGATTGTAAGTGAACGGAATTCGAAGATTCACGGTTAAGTTCTTGAACCTCCATTGGAGGACTGAATGTACAAAGTAGGGCTTATCAAGCTAACGGTGTATACCAAAACTTTTTTGTCAACAATTCCACGAGTCAAGTTCTCCCATGTGAAAAGAGAAGCTAACGGTGTTGCTCATAGACTGACAAGGTTTGGCCTGACTATTTAATTTGGTTTGAAAACCCAAGACTTGATGCTTGATGTATTACTTGAGAATAATCATATCATGTAATGTTCATGCGGAATACTCTTTTTCCTTTGGCCGAGTTGAAATCTCCTGCAAAATTTTATCAAGATCCAAATAAATGCACCATATCTTCTTTATGTACTTATTTATTTTTCCTATCAATGAATATCGTACTTTTGCCTCAAGCTGCATGTATGAAGTAAAGATACTAGTGAAAAGATTTATTATCTAATGAAATACTTTCTTAATGCTTGATTTATTTTCCTGATTTCTTCAACATGGAAAGTGTAATTTTTTTCAATTAATCTTGTACTTCGAGCTGTTCAAGGTCCAATGCGCAATCCTCGTAAATGGACAAATTCAATGATGTGACAAATTTGATTGAATTCCTAATTTAAAAAAAATAGTTTTATCCTATTTTAGAGAGTCCATTTGAATTTAATTTTCAATCTAAACTCTTTGACCAACATATATTTGAAGCTAAAATTTCATTTTTAACCTAAACTTATTAATTGTGACAAATTAATCAACCTTTATTTCAGGATTTTAATTAATAGATTGTAATTCACGAGTAATCCCTTAAATTAAGACCGTTCCGGTTTATTTCTTCTTCTTCTTGTTTTTTCAAAAGAAAACTTTCAAGTTGCATCCATCATAGTATTCGAGTCAATGATGAAGCGAGAGGATGTGGTTCTTCACATTTTTATTAAATTGTTATCATTTCCTTTTTCTTGTCGTATTGATACTTCATGGAGATGGTTCTTCACATGCCAGGAGGAAGAGTCATTGGTACATGACTGATATCATAGGTAAAAAAATAATGGTGTTTCTCTCGTTATAGTAGGTTGATAATTATGTAAGAGTGTCTCTTTGTTAGATCAGTTATATATAATTCTTGTATGTAGATACAAATGCCAATTTTTTTTCTATTGGCAAATAATAGTTTATCTCTTTGTCAAAGGTATAGATAATATCTTATCTCTTTATCATACACAAATAATAGTTTATCTCTTTGTTAAAGGTCGATTATATCTTATCTCTTTGTCATAAATAAATAATAGTTTATTTCTTCGTCAAAAGTAAATAATTGTATCATATATGCATTCTCCACTCGTTTATAATAGTGTTAAACTTGGATATATCAATTATGTAATCTCTACCTATTAGTCAGGTATTACATATTACTACTTGTAACTTTGACTACATATGACAAATTTGTTTAGGTGTTTGCAGGTGCACTAGTATGGCGATAAAGCAACAATTCAAAATTCAAAAGAGTGCATTTTTGCTAGGGAAAAATGCATCAATTAGGGATTTCAATTAATAAACTAAAATTTAATTTAGGGGCAGAATAGGCATAAACATAAAAAATAAAAAAGTAGATCTTTTTTCACATTTGACACCGTTGACAGGCCCTATATCAAAAGACCCCAAACAAATATGATTGAAACATATAACATAATTATTTGTAAAAATCCAATCCAATCTAGTTGGTTTGATGCTTTTCAACAGGATACATTTTTGCTCACCGCCCAATTAAATATTCGCCACCCTTAAATAGTAGTAAGCATTACCGCCGTACGGATTATTGTCATTACAACTAAACCATGTACAAACTCAAGGCAACGTTTGACTCAAAATTCGGCTTATTCATACACACACAAAAAGTCAAACTTGTAATAGTAGTTAACAGCGTTAAATGTCTGTTAAGTGGTGTGAGGGAGGACATTCCCAACAAGATTGGATTCCTGAGTTCGTCGAGTTGACCAACAGGTCTTCGCCGCTGTTCGTTTCTGTAATCGGAGCTTCTCGGGGGAAAACAAGGAGGAGGCTTCAGCAGCCACTCGCGCAGCCACGCCGTTCGGATTTTGAGCAAAAAACTGGTCTGAAACCAACTGATCAGGTTAGACTTTAGATTGAAAGACATACAATTATACAAAGTTATGTGACTTTCTTGTGCTTGGTGGCGGTGTTGTAATCATGGCCCTGCCCTTAGTTGGAGGGGCTGCTATAGGAGCCCTGTTCGGAGCGTTGTATGATGTCGTTAAGATATCGATAGGCAGGACTGTCATGCAGTATAAACCCCTCCTCGCAGATCTTAAATTCACGCTAGACTCTCTAAGGCCGCGGATCATCCAACAGATAGGAGAACATAACGTAGAATTGGGTATTTCGAACGAAGATATAGAGAGTCTACAAAGGCAAATGGAGGAGGGTATAGAGCTCGTTGGGAAGTTATCGAACCTTGGCACGTGGAGCTGCTACATCTTGTGCAGCTACTGCAACTGCGAGAAACCGAGCTACGCTGAACAACTTGTTGAATTGGATAGGTCTCTTAGAACATTGTTGGAGATATTGAAGCTGCAGGAAGCGAGGGATGTGAAGGAGGTCTTGCTTTTGGCTAGGAAGATCAACGACAAACAAGATGAATTGGAAAGGAGACTGGCCGATTTGCTGAAAGTGCAGCAAGAATCGGGGGATGTGGGAGAGTCTTCAGCAAGCAGTGCTGAGACAACACCGCATGAACAAACTGGAGGGAATGGTGGACAACAAGTGGCACCGTCAGGTGGAGGAGTAGGGGCTGCTGCTCTAGGAGCGGCGTTTGGGTTGTTGTTTGACACTATTATGCAAGTGGAGGACAAGACTACGATGCTTAAACGCCCCCTCGGAGATCTCAAATCAACGCTAGACTCCTTAAAACCATTGATAGAAGAAATGGCAGAATGTAGCAAGGTACTGAATCTCCCAAAGGGGGAATTAGAAAATGTTAGAATGCAAATGGAGAACGGTGCTGAGCTTGTGAGCAATTGCGCCAAGGTTCGTCAGTGGACTAGCTATAAAACGTATGAGTACACCGACAAGCTTCATGGATTGGACGAATCGCTTCAAAGATTGTTAACTGTACTCAGAGTGCAGTTAGCAAGGGATGTGAGAGAGAGCTTGGTTTCCGTAAGCAATATAGAGGCGGTGATCAATCGAATTGAAGGGAGTGGAGTGGTACAATTACAAAATGATGAAGCTGAAACTGAAGGTTCATGCAATGTGCTCGAAGCCACACCGCCTACAGTTGGATTGAATGCACTGAGTGTGCAGGGAACAAGGGATGTGAATGAGACAATTGATCCGGCAGCGAATATAAAGGTAGGGTGGCAGCAAGTCGAAGAGAGTTGGGTGGCACAAAGTAAAGCTGAACATCCATCGCATACAGTTCGATTGGATGAAATGAACATGCAGGATCTTCCTAAGGATGAGGAAGATGAAGAATTTGATGAGCAAGTGAAAGATCATCATGACAGGAAGAAGACGAGCTGTCAGGCTGACGGGTGTGCAGCCGATCTGAGTGATGCAAGGCTGTACTATAGAAGGCATGAGGTGTGTGAACTTCATTCGAAGGCTCCGCTTGTGCTTGTGTCTGGTCTAAAGAAAAGGTTTTGCCAGCAATGCAGCAGGTTTGGCCTCCCCAATTTTCTTGCTGCAAATTATTTTTCTTCTCTGATTTCTGTTTGGTTTTGTTTATGGGGTTATGGAAATTTATAGTGATTTTTTCTTGCAGCATTTAAAATTCACCAAAACATAGAAATACCAGGATTTCAGTCTTATTAATTTTAGTTAGTTATCATGATCGAAATGTTGTGTTGCAGATTTCATGAGCTATCAGAATTTGATGACACCAAACGAAGCTGTCGAAGGCGTTTGTTAGGACACAATGAACGACGAAGGAAGGATTCAGCTGAGTCTCATGCAGAAGGCACAAGCCGTGGTGATACAGGCACTCAGTTAAAGGACGTAAGTGGTGATATAGTGACGGTGGTCAGTCAAATTGAAGGGAGCGGTGTGGTACAATCACAAAATGATCAAAGTGAAATTAAAGATTCATATGAAGTGGCCGAAGCCACACCACCTGCAGTTGGATTGAATGTATCGAGTGTGCAGGGAACAAGGGATGCGAAAGAGACATTGGAGACCTCAGTAAGTAATACAGGGGCAGGACTCAAGCAAATTCAGGGGAAAGATGTGTTCGATTTTGAAGTTCCGTTCGCTGAATATAAAGAAACTGTATATGTACCTTCATCCGCTACAGTTGGTTTGGATGTGCTTTTGACGGAATTGAAGAGAGAGCTTCTCAAGGATGAGGTGTCGGCGGTTGTGCTAACGGGTCCTCGGGGATGCGGAAAAACCACTTTGGCAGAAAATTTCTGTGAAGATGAGGAAGTGAAAAATATATTCAAGAACAGCATCTTTTTTGTTCGTGTTTCGAAAAAGCCTAACTTGAGCCTTATTGTAAAAAAACTATATCAACAGATTGAACACAAGGGTTTTCGGCTACCTGCATTGCAAGACGAATCAGTTGCACTTCACTGGCTGCACCAATTTTTCAGGGAAACGGCACAGCAGCCTTCACTGTTGGTCTTGGATGATGTTTGGCCTGTATCAGAATCCCTTCTTGGAAAGTTTGATGAATTCAAAACACCAAATCACAAGATTATGGTGACATCGAGATCTGCATTTCCCGCATTTGGTTCTCCATACTATTTGCAATCACTGAATGCTGAAGATGCGACGACTCTTTCTCATCATTCCCGCGCAGACTCCTACGAATCATTGGATGATGAAGACCTGATATGTGTTTCTCCCACATACTCCGTCGTCACATTGGATCTTGAAGATCCAGCAGCTCACTTTCATGATTCCTCCGCATCCTACTTGGGAGACGGAAGCTCTCATGTTTCAACAGCTGTCAGGCCAACGGATCAATTTCATGATTCCTCCCCATCAACCTTGGGAGATAAAAGCTCTTATGTTCCAAAAGGGGCAGGGACAAAGGTGAGTTAGGCTGCAATGCACACCCACAAATTCTCATGCTTTTCGTTTTTCATGTGTGCAAATGTGTTCATACTCTTAAAAATATGGCTCAGGTGCTTATCCAACTTTAACATGCTCTCTTTCTTTCAATTTAGTTTCCACTTGACAATCCTGTCAAGTCAACGCAGACATATATGCAGCAGAAGTTGGAATTGAAGGTGAGTGCTAGTGACAAAGCAATGAAGAAAGTCATGAAAGCTGTCTGCGGCATAAAGGGTATTCTAATCTTTCTTGCCTAGTTTTGTTTACAGCACTTCATATAAAACATATATAAAGTATTATGTAATTATAAAACCGTTGTTTCATTTTTCTTTCCATTAATTGTTCGGGTGATTTGGATGAGCAGGGGTTCATTCAACCAGTTGGGATGCGAAGAACCAAAGGCTAACAGTGGTAGGACAGTTGGATCCGGCGCTAATAGCTACTAAGTTGAGAAAGATAGCTTCTAAAACAGAGGTAATATCAGTTGGTCCAGCGAAGGAAGAGATCAAAGAAGACAAGAAAGAGAAATTTCTTACCATGACCGAAGTAAAAGACGATAAGAAAGCGAGAAATCTTGCTATGAAAGAGAAAATAGAATACAAGAAAGAAGAAAAGAAAGAGAAATTTGGTCTTACCATGAAAGAAGGAAGATAAGAAAAGCAAGAAATCTTGCCCAGGTGATATGGGCGTAAGAAATCTCTCTTCCTATGCATGCATGGCTCCTCCAGTGGGTACAGCCTGCAGCACTGCTTAGAAGAAAAGTAATTGGGGGAATAAGGGATCACCAATTCTTAATTTCTCCTTGTATTTTTTTTTGTTTGTAAAGTTATTACCTTTATCTCTTTTACGACAACATAAATCTATAAAACGATGAAGGGGATCTAAAGAAACAAGCATCCAAGAATGCTGCCTCGGATGCCAACGATGTCAGAGGTGTAGATCAGATAAACGTACATTTTTATCAATGCTGTAAAGGTTTCAGATAGCAAAATAGAAAACAGCGATTAATTGTCGTACTATGTTCCTGCTAGGGTGTATCAGTCGACAAATATGAGCAATACAACTAAATACGATGAAATGTTATGCATATCTGAAACAGAACATGCTGAAGATGGCAGGCCTACACATACTTCAGTTACCATCCGAAAACTGAACATGTCTGCTGTGTAGAAATCCATTAGATCAGACTCTCATTCAACTACAATTCATTCTCTGTGAACCACCTTATTTCTTGGAAATGAAAAATTCGAGAATCTGACACATTGCCGATTGCATAAATCGCCCAAAGCAACCTGACTCTAGCACTACAAACATCTTCCTTAACATTTGGCATGAGAGATAGGACCGCTACTATTTATTTTACTCCAAATTATATAAGTCATCTAAGTGCTCATTCAATCATCAACTCTGTTGAAATTCACAGGAAAAGGTAGTCCTACTTTCGAGATTTTCTTCAGATATAAGTGCAAAATTCATTGGAATAAAGTAAAATAGTCATGAAGTTTCTGTATGCAACGAGTGGTATAGAACGTTATATTCAAAAATTCAAATTTAATTCCGTACTGATTCACAAGCTTAATTACTGAATGAGTTATTCACAGCTTATTAACAAAATCAATAATCACCGATACAACATTCACACAACGAACACAAGAGGAATGCACAACTACGATCAATAGTTGAATTTTCCAATTGATGAATACAAACACGAGAATCAATACACTTACATTTGACATGCAGACAGACGAACTAAAAAGCCTTCACAGATGCTTCCAGTCTTCCTCGACTATCTTTAATTTCTCAAGAATGATTTTCCCTTCCTTGTACTTCTGTGTTTGCTCGTAGGCTCGTTCATACTTCCAACGCAGCACCCCATGGCAGTCGCAGCAGTAGACATGAGCGACCGTGTGCAGACCAGACCTGAGGTGTCTGTAATGTTCATTGCATGTGAAAACGGGAAACGCTCCACCATTTCTACCCTATGATTTAATAAAAGAAATAGTCGAATCAAGTTTCTTGCAATCCTCTCGGCATATTAACCAAATGAACACAATGCAGAAAATAAAAACAATCGAACACAAAACAACCACTCGGCTTCTTGCATTAGTTAATTGAGTGAATTTTCATTTCATTTTCAACTTAGGAAAATTTAATTCCTCATGTCTTATAAATGTAGGGAAAAGTAAACACCAATTCGTCTCAACTTGAAGAACGGATTTTCGTTAGTTAAATGAGTATGAATTGAATCTTCATTTCAACTTATGGAAAGGCGAAACTTTAATTCCTCATTTCTTATAAATGTAGGGAAAAGTAAACACCAATTCGTAGGCTCGTAGGCTCGTTCATAATTTTATGAAGCATATCGTTCTTTGTTATCACATAAACATAATCAATAAGACAGGAAGTCAGAAAAAAGTAAAAAACTTGATCAAAGCAAAGCCAAGTTGTTTACCTGAAAGGCTATCGAAATGACATCGTCGTGAAGGGCTACATTGTTCCGGCAATTACAGCAGCTGTACAGCCTTGCCCAACCAATTCCGCCATCGAAAATCGAAGCACAGACTGCCCTAAAGCCACAGAGCATCCAAACATTTACAGATATAGCAGCAATCATCATCACTTTTTAGTACATATTAAATTTGAAAATTCTAAAGAAGAAAAATTCACGAGTGCCAAGAAGTTGCCTTTCTCTTATATTGGAGTTTGGAGATAAATCAACTAATCTTGGACCCAAAATCTGTTGACAAAACATCAAACAACTTAAGCCAATGATTAAGAGCAGTAATGGTGACCAATTAACCGTTAATTAAGCTATTAACTTCAAAAACCACACAAGATCAAGGACAAAATAGAAGTAAAACTCAGTAATTCACATTGCAATCTGGATTAAAAAGAAAACCCAGAACTTGAAAAGTGGAAATTTTGAAACTTTTTGTTTAACTGTGAATTGGGCAGTGGACTGATCACCTGCAAATGCTAGAGATGTTGAAGATTAATTAAGAGTTGTAACTGGCCAGTTTTCCATTGCCACGTGGCTGTCCACTGAGAAAAGGACATCACCTTGGCGCTAAATACAAAGCTACCATTTTTAGGTACTTATTTGGTTAACGGTAAGTGAAGTGGTGGTGGGGTGCCAAAGTACAAATCTAGTCAGTTTAGTGGGAGAATCGGCAGCAGCATAATTCGAAGGATTGAAGTGGAGTTGTATCTCATTTCTCTAACTCCCTAAAATTTCTACGTGTCATAAGCTTACTCACACTCTGAAAGTAGTATAGTGGAGAAACAAATTGTCATCTATGATAACTCTACAGAAGAAATTGCAAATTTTGTATGTTTTGCCATTTATATCATCACTCTATAACCTCGAGATTTTCTAGACTCATGACATGTGCGGTGAGTAAGAGGGGACTGGCTACAGTGCTCGCAAACATTGAATGCTTACACCCATCTCACTCTCCTTCCTCCCCTCTCTCCTCCCTCCTTTTAATGGTGAGATCGGTGTGAGCATTCAATGATTACAAGCACTGTAGCATACTCCGAGTTAGAAAGTTGCACAACTCATAAGTAGGGAGTAGGCGATTATAAAAGAAGCCGCCTAAATATGCCGTTGCATTGCTCTAGTTCACTGCACATCTTAGGAACCCAGAAATATCCAACGCCAAAACCAAAATAAATATGATACAAAAACAAATAAATATCCAAACCAGTTATTGGAGGTTTTTATATCATTTAAAATGTTGTCAAGGACCTAAGAGCATCTCCAACTCTAAATTTTTGTTAAACTATCAAGTTAACAGTGTCAAAAAACTATTTTAACTACTAAGTTTAACTTTTCATCTCCAACAACATTCTATATTTTAACAATTTTTGGATATTTTATTATTAACAATTCAAACTCAACTCACACATTTTCTAAAACAACCTTCTCTCTTCCTTTTCTTCTTGCTGAGAGTCCACCCTTAAGTTTTATTATTTTTTAAATATTTAGCTGATGAACAGTTGCTTTGTAAATTTAAAGAGTGACCGTTCATTTTGCTATAGTAGATACTCTTTTATAGAGTCTGTTAGAGATGTGATTTTTTGAGATTTGGCTCTTTAAAATAGAGTTTTGGTTGTTTTACAGCATCTCTTGGGATGTTTTAAGTATAGTTAATTACCATTTAAAATCGAGAAACTGAACTAAATCAAAATGAAATGATTTTTTCTTACTTTACTTAATAGCACACACATCTACCCCACCCAAGTTTGTGGTGAAGAGGTAGCTTTTGTCCACATGACATTGTATTAGTGTGATAAGAAGTTACGGTGGCGGTGTACATATCCCATAGAAGTCCATCTTGGAGTACTAGAATAAAGGCAATTAGGGCTTGTTTGGAAGCACTTTTAAAATGATTAAAAGAGCTTTTGGTGAAAATGTTTTTGGAGCCAATCCTTAATAAAAACGCAAATGAATTATGAAAAAACACTTAATGTGCTTTATGAAAGAAGCACATAACTGGTGCTTCTTGCAAGAAACACATCACTGGTGTTTCTTGCAAGAAGCACTTCAAGTGCTTTTGAAAACCAAAAATATTTTCTGTAAAAGAACTTTCAATCATTTTAAAAGCACTTACAAACGAGCCATAATACCCTAGCACCAATGTGGATTCGTCAATCACTATATGAGCACAAAATAACGACCTCTCCATAAAAAATTTGGATTGAGGTTTGGGCTAAAGGTAGTTGTTTGTCGTTTTTTTTTGGCCCCTACAACACCAAAATGAAACATGAACTTGAATCTGGATGGAAGGAGTTGATCTTCACAAGTCCGTTTAGAAATTGACAAGATTAGGATTAAACTTTCTGAACTGAGGTAATACATGCCCTTTTCAGAGCACACTTCCTGCTCCATGCCCTCTTGAAAGTCACTTTCAAGGTAATACATTCGATGGCGGGAAAACAACATTGTCGAAAAAGTTGTGTCACGATGAGGAAGTCTTGATTTAAAAGTTTAGTCGTAATCTTCTCAATTTCTGAATCGAATTGTCGGCATAGATGACACGCTAAAGGCTTTGGAGATGGGAGCGATTAAGACACTTATCGTGTGGAAAAATCTTGAGATCAATAGGTATGTGTTAAAGAACTCGAAGACCGATGAGATTGTTGTAAAACATTTCAACAAGGAGCAGGAAAACAATAAGAGCAACTTTCGAGATCCTGCCAGCCAAGGAGAACTAGAGATTCAGGAGAAGATCTCACTGCTGGAATGGTTAGCTGACGAGTACAAGCATTTTGGTTGTGATCTTGAGTTTGTCACCAACAAATCACAGGAGGAGTCGCCGTTCTGTTGAGGTTTTGGGGGCATTGAAGGGATTCTCAGCTACTGGCTTGATATGAGCTTGTTCGATGAGTTTGGTGACGATGAAGTTGATGAGGATGGAGAAGTTTACGATGTTGAAGAGGCTGCTGATGATTCAAATAGAAATTACTGAAATTTTCCCCAATCCTGGTGCAGGAAGGCTTAGGCAGGGGTGAAATTAAAAAGCCTGCACCAGCGTGCATGGGGCTGTGGCTGCTGCTGCTCCTGAGCGGTGCTCCAAAAAAATTTCAGGCTCGATGGAGGGCATTGCATTGTCATTGGATCCCAAAAGGCTTAATGTGACCAAAGTTGCTGCTGCTGCTCCTGGGAAGTGCTCCAAAATATTCTCAGCCTTGACCAAGGGCACTACATTGTTATCTGATCCTGAAAATTTTGATGTGAAGATTACTTCTGGAATGTGGATCGCGAACAGGGCTGGACAGATCGATCAGCAGATGAAGGATTGTGGTGATTTCAGCAGTGTTTTTGGTTAATTAGTATGATATATAATTGGTGGTGGTTTTCTTTCAACTTAATTAGTGTTTAAGTGGATTTCCGTGAAACAATTTACTAATGGTTATTAAGCAAATGCTATTATTCGATCTATCTACTTGTGATGACTTTGAATGGTTATTGTTTGTTGATTGCATATTTTGATTTGGTTTCCTTAAGGATCTTAATTGTTGGGTAATATCAAAGGTTGGTATGTGGAACTGCTGCTACGTCCGGTGCACAAACCCTAGTGAACAATAGTATCATTCAGTGATGCAACGAGTTTGTATTAATGCGATAACAGTAATAACCGAACATGCACCTCCACGATCTAACCTGGAAGTTCTACATGCTTGTGTTGTGTCTTTTCCTTTCACCCGGGAAATCCTAACTAGCAACAGATTATTCCCCTATCCATCACACATTTGTGATTCTGCTGTTTCTTCCAAGATGACAGGCCTACATATACTTCACTCACAAGAAATCCATTATACTCAGAATGTCACTGAAAGCCGGCTTGCTCAAGATAGAAGCCCGCTCAGGGGGAGTATCTATGACGGAAGTTACTAAATACATTTCTAGCATGTTTTCACCTCAAGTCAACTACAACTCATTCTCCATGAACTACCCTATTTCTTGGAAACAAAAACTTTCCAGAATCTTACCGAAATACACAAATCGCCCAAAGCAACCTGCCTCTAGCACTACAAACATCTTCCTTAACACCGGGCATGAGATATGTCCTCTACTATATTTCTATTTAAATTATATAATCCATCTAAGACTAAGAGCACTTTCAATCATCAAAATACTCATGAAGTTTCTATATGCAATAACTAACTGGTACAGAAAGTTGTATTAAAAATTCACATTTAATTATATGCCGGTTCATGAGCTTACTGAATGAATTATTCACAACTTATTCAAATTAATTATATGCCGGTTCCTGATACAATATTCACACAACGGACACACGAGGAATCCACAACGAACAACAATAATTGAATTTTTCAATTGTTGAGAATTTGACAAGATGAATACAAGCACAAGCATCCATACACTTACATTTGACATGCAGACAGATGAACTTGAAAGCCTTCACAGATGCTACCAGTCTTCCTTGACTATCTTCGATTTCTCAAGAATGAATTTCCCTTCCTTGTACTTCTGTGTTTGCTCATACGCGCGTTCATACTTCCAACCCAGCACCTCATGGCAGTCGCGGCAGGAGACATCAGCGACCGTGTGCAGACCAGTCGTGAGTTGTCTGTCTTCTTTTGGCCCGACTGTAATGTTCATTGCATGTGAAAACAGAAACGCTCGACCATTTCTACCCTATGATTTAATAAAATAGATAGTCGAATCAAGTTTCTTGCAATCCACTCATCATACTCAAATCCTGAAGACTATCGTATATACACACAATAACCATAAGAACACAATGCAGAAAATAAAAACTCTCAACCGAACACAATACAACCACTCGGCTCCTGGCATAGATAACTGAGTACAATTTGAATCTTCATTTCATTTTCAACTTGCAAAAAGGCGAAATTTCTATTCCTCATTTACTCCAAAATTCCACATGTAGTGAAAAGTAAACACCAATTCATCTCAAAACAAGAACGGAGTTTCATTAGTTAATTGAGCATGGATTGAATCCTCATTTCAACTTAGGAAAAGGCTAAATTTTTATTACTCATTTACTCCAAATGTAATGAAAAGTATACCAATTCATGTCAAAACAAGAACGGATGTTCGTTAGTTAATTGAGTATGAACCAAATCTTCATTTCAAAATTCAAATTAGGAAAAGGCTAAAATTTTATCCCTCATTTCCTCCAAATGTAGCGAAAAGTAAACACGAATTCATTTCATTATAAAGACCTGATTTTCATTAGTTATTAAGCAGGACTTTCTTAGTTATCCAATAAACATAAGAGAGGCAATCAGAAAAACCACAGCAACTTGCTCAAAGTAACGTTGTTCACCTGAAAGGCTTTCGAAATGACATCATCGTGAAGGGCAACATGGTTTCGGCAATTACAGCAGCTGTACAACCTCGGCCCAACCAACTCCGCCATCGAAAATCGAGATTACTACGAACAAGAACAGACCCTTCAAGCCAAAATATACAAAATCAAGACCCTCTGCTAACAGACTATCCATACATTTACAGATATACCATCAATCAGCGGAGTAACAAAAAGCTTACCTTTTTAAACCAAAAGATATTGGTCTACTATAATTTTGGATATCAACTAATCTTGTACCCAATTTCTGTTGACAAAAACAAAACCGGGCAGTGATTACGTGAAGGATCAAACAACTTAAGCCAAATGATTAAGAGCAGTAATGGTGATCGATTAAGCCATTAATTGCACAAAAAAACAACTTCATAAACCACACAAGATCAGAAACAAGATAGACCCAGTAATTGGAAATGAATCGTGACTTAAAGAGAAAACCCAGTAATTGTAATTGGAAATTCTCAAACCTTTTCATTAATTATGAGATGGGCAGTGGAGTGATCACCTGCAAATGCAAGAAATCTTGAAGATGTGATGATTTAATTGATGGATTAAGATTAATTAAGAGGTGTACCTGTCCAGTGTGCCATGATGAGTTTAGAGAGAGAGAGAGAGAGAGAGAGAGCTTAATAGTAGTAATGGAGAGATGTGTCGGAGTTCGGTGAGTTGTAAACTTACTACTGATGAGGAAGATGGCAAGTTCAAGTTGCCTTGAAGCTGTCCACTGAGAAAAAGACTTCACCGTTGGCGCTAAATTACAGAATTAACCATTTATGTATAATTATTTGGTTAACGCTGAGAGAAGTGGTGGTGCCAAAAGTCGGCAAATAATCATAGATTTTGTTATGTTCAATGTTTACGTGGGCGATTTTTGACCATTGATATAATGCAAGATTGTATGTATTAGCCAAAAGTCTTCGCGCTACTTGTTAGTAGCACTGCTCAACCAATCATTTACTTGATGGTCCTTAAACATCAAATTTATGGCCTAGTTTGGTAATTAGGATTAGTTTGGTAATTACTTGATGGTGCGAACGCATAGATTGTTCAAAGTTGAAGATAAAAAATGAATTAGCTATTAGTGAAACTTATGTCATTTAATCTCAACAAAGAGAGTAGGATTATGAGAAGTTTGCTTTATGACTAATCAATTATATTACCTACAATTTTGTCAAACTTTGAGAGTCGGCATCCATTTTTTCTTTGAACATACATTGAACAATTTAGTGAGTTATCAAATCCACTCTAATCATTGACATCAAATTAAGGCCTCATTTGGTATTGCTTTTTTTCACTAAAAATTGTTTCACTTTAAAGTTAAGCAGATTATGTATTGGTTTGGGATTGCTTAACTTTTTTTATAAGCAGGGGTGAAAAAAAGTCGGGTTCCAATTTGTGTTTGGTAACTCAAACAAACCTAGCTTTTTTCCAAAATCACGGCCATATAAAGCAGAAAAGTAGAAGTAGCTTAGAGCTGCTTTCAAGAACCAGCCTTTTTTTGCCAAAACACGAGTGAACAGTAGCCATTAATGAAATTTTCAATATGGCAATCCTATCATCCCTCTCCATCGCCCCTTTCTGCGTATCAAACATATTTCCTCATCTCCCAGGCTCTCAACTTGATCTCTCCCTCTTTCATCTCCCACTCGAGAAATTAATGGACGATACTAATAAGTTATAATTCCTTCGAGAGATGAACACAAAGGGATGAATTTTTTTATAGAAGGACAGAACCATAGTTTTACCGGATTCGCTCGCCCCCTACAAATTTCGATCTCGATGGCACGACGCAGTGTGTTCGCGTCCCAATACACCGACATTCGTTTCTTGGGTTGGCGAATTGAACAAACCAGATGACCAAATCTTGTTGCATTTTTGGTGTTCATAGTGGCGGCGAGGAGGTGGGAGTTCTGCCAGCAAAGTGAGGTTGATCAAAGTCTGATTGACGCTTTGGGATGAGTGAGAAAGAGAGAGAGAGAGAGTGGCTGGCTAGCTTCATGGCCATGGGCAGGGGCGGTTCTGCAACCCAGAACCATCTTCTATCATTTATCTCACTATTTTCTCTTATTTTTCTCAAATATTTTCTTTTCTTCTCTTTTACTATCAACTTTTATTAAATTAGTTGATGATCTTATTTTTTAGGTGAGTTCGAAGATGGATATACGATAAAAAAAGAATTTTAAAAAAAAGATAGAGAAGATAATGGTTATGAAAAAATTTAAAATAAAAGTTAGAATATCACATCCACCACCATACCCATTTTGGTCATTTTACACTGTCACAGCAGTTTTTCATAAAAGTTTACCAAATACTCAGATACTGTTTTTTTTTTCTAAAAGCACTTTTACAACTAGAGTTTACCAAACACTCAACTACTTTATTTTACAGTTGTTTATTCTCACAGCACAACATAAACAGGTTTTTTGAAAAGCACAACAATACCAAAGTAGCCCTAAGTGTTTGGAAAAAAATGAAATATACTGCTTATTTTAAAAGTTATGACATTTAAACAACAACTTTTAAAAGCAGCATGAATGTTGCTTTTAAAAGTTGCTTTTATAAGCATTTTTTTTTAAAGCATAGCAATCCCAAACTGGCCCTAAGGAGGCCTATTTATTGTTTTTTTGGCACCATAAATTAAGGTGACACCTGACACATCCCGACCCGGATGTACAGGTGGACACCCAAAAGTCGAGTGTGCTGGCCGACACCACGTGGGGTGACGAAAGCCATTTTGAAGAAATAAGGGATAATTTGAACAAATCGAATGAATAAAAGATCAGAGTGCACGAAAGTGTGCAGGCGGAAAGAATTAATAAAATAAAAACTGGTTGTACAAGGTACGGAATACTGAATAATTACAAGTACCAAGAATTCCTACATTGTCATACCACCGCGTCTCGACGTCGACAGCTCCAAGCCACTTATCCTGGAGGGGCGCAAAAACAGAAGGGTGAGTGGGCCATAAATAATTATTTTGTAAAATCGAAAACCTTTCTGGAAAACATACTACAGTAGTAGGTGGAAAAACAATGTAAGTACGGAAATGTACTTACCGTTTAAAACGGGCAGAAAGCCACAGCTTAGTAAAAATACTTTACTAGAAAATCAGTAAAAAAAATAAGATAGTACGGGAAACCCGTAAAACAGTAGAAGCCTCCATGGCATCAGCGAAATCCGATAATAAGATCACAATATAAAACAGTAATGTATACGCTCGATAGGTATGACAGACACACAAGTTCATACAGAGGTATTCTGTCATGAACATGCTGGTTGTATAAATAATGGTACGCTCATGTACTACATACACGTGAAGCTGGCGCTAAGCGCATCACAACGAGTTCGAGTCGCCAAGGCGACCTAGAACAGGCTGGCACCTACGATGGATCCAAAGTGAGCGTGTCGATGCGTGTGAACATCCACGTGAAGCTGGTCCTGGCCCCAGACAGTATTACTAACACCGTGTAAGCATTCCTAATTGAGCGTGTAAAAACATACCACGGAATATTTCTAAATAAAATAAGGTGGGGTAATTTCCTTTCTAAAATAGCCCTCAAAGTAAGCGTATAATTAGGTATTCACGGATGTCGTACCCGGAATACCAAGTATATACCAAAATACTTAAAATATTAGGCCAAATATATACCACAAAGGTACCAAGGTATAGAAATACCAATTTAACAACATACTAAGTCAACCAAAATACGATATAAATATTAAACCCAAGGTTCACCAAAATATAACCCAAGGCTCGCCAAGTATAAAGCAATGTTCGCCAAGTATAAATATAAACCACATTTAAAAGCATAGGCAATATAATAATAATTTCCAAAACCCCTAAAAATATAGCCGGGTCAATACTAGTAAACCAAGTATAAATATAATACTAAAGTTCACTAAGTATAATAAGATAAATACCAATTAAAAGTGTAGGCATAGCCTAAATATAATTTCCCAAGCACAAAAATAATCAATTTAATAAGGAAAGGGCCCACTCACATATACCGATGTCGAAGTAGCCGAATTGCACGCTCTCCGTACTCCACGGGTCGCCAAAACCTATTTTAGAACACCCACAATTAATAAAGTATTAAAAAATACGAAGAAAACGGCGTTCGGAAACCCGAAAACGGAGTTACGGGGTCGGAAAACCCAAAACCGCTGCCGTGGGCCGCCGTGCGCCACCACACGCTGCCAAATGGCCTCACGAGCCGCCACGCGCAGCTGTGAGGTCACACGTGCCTCATGCGCCGGTCACGTGCCGATCAACGGTCAACGCTGACGTCAGCGCCGGTCTGGACCGGTTGTTGACGTCATCACCGGTCTGAACCGGTAACTCTGACGTCAGCGCCGGTCATCCCTGTCCTTTTTCCGGTCGCCGGCGCCAGAATCTAGAAAATTGGCCGGAATTTTTGGGAAATTTTCAAAGCTTCATAACTTCTTCATTTCAAGGCCAAATTGCACGATTCAAGTACCAAAATGAAGCTAGAAGTGAGGAGAATAAGATTTTACAATTTTGGGGGCCAAAAACTGGCCTGAAGTGGCCTGAAAATGGGGAAGAACCCACGATGCAAAACCGACCGATTTTGGTTTCTTCCATTCTCGGCCAAACGCTGCCATCCAAGGCTCGAACAAGGTACTAGGGACTTCAAGGAGTCCAATGATGGTGATTTCGAGGTGGATCAAGCTCGGTTTCACTGAGGAATTGCCGAGGGAAGATTTTCGAGTTTGTTGGGGTTCAAACTGGGTTCCTGGTTCCCTGGGACTTGCAGGGATGCTAGGTTTTGTGGATGAGCTCAACTGGTTTCAGTTTGGCTCACAGAAAAGGATTTGGCAGGTTGGCCATGAAAATGACTCAGTGTGAGTTCGGGGAGAAGGAGAGGATTGACAAGGGAGAGAGATGGAGAGGTTTGTGTTTGCAGACAGAGAGAGACCACGGGAGTGGTTTAGTCAAACAGACAAGGGACAAGGCCACATGGGCCAACAGGAAGATTGGGCCCCAGCCCAACCACCAAACTGTCCATAAATTTAAAAAATACGAGAATGTCGGAAATCCAACGCCCGTAAAATATTCGTTCGGACTTCGAACGACATCCCGCTCGCGTCCACGCATTCGTAACGACGAGCACGACAAGAAAATACAAAGAGAAGCGTCGTACGAGTTACGACGCAAAAGTCAGCCGAAAAGTCAACCAAGGGCATTTTCGTCAATTCACACTTCCGGGAATAAAATACTATTATTTTCCGGAACGGGATGTAACAACACCAATGTAGTATCATACAAGTACAAAAATGCCAAACGAGTGCCGCATTTGAAAATTGCCAAGTTAGAAAGATTGATGGACTATTAGTGTAACTTTTGAAACTTTAAAGGTTGTTTTGTCAAATTTTAAAGGGGAATTAGCATGAATGATCAATTTTTGAGATTTAGTTGCAGAAATGATCAATTTTTAATAACGACGACATATTGATCATATATTGATGACTCAATAATGACATAACAACAACACAACAATGATATACTTATAGGAGTGTGAAGTGCAATTTGCTCTAAATTTTACCTACATTAATTAGATAGAAATATTATAATAGAGACAAATCATCATCTATATCTATATATATAAAGGGAGAAGGCAAAAAGGATGAAGCTTTCATAATACCCAAATTACCCTTCTCTCATTAGGACTTCAAAAAAAAAACCTATGTAGTGGGACTATGGGTGGTTAATAAGTTCATTAATACACCACAAATTCTCAAATTTTTAATACACCACACATACTTTCCCATAATACCGTCACACCCCACACTTTGAACATACACCCCACATTTTCTACGTATACACCTCACAGACACCTCACATTTTCTACATATATACTCTTCACATCTTAAGTGCAAATACATATTTTATGTTTTTATTTTTATTTTTTATTTATGTGTGAAACCGAGTTGAAGAAGAATGAAGGTTTAAATTTGAGAATCCATCACTGACGAAAAAAAAATTTGAGAATCTATCACTTTGTAGGAAAAAGGGATCTAGAAATGCATATCATAATTGGTTCTGCGCATTAACTTCATGAATACCATTTTTGGGTTGCTTCATACTTTCCCATAAGCAAAGCCTAGTCTTTGATAATGGTTCTACATACTTTTTTCAAGGGATATCATTCGTAACGCAACTATAGGCATGCCGATGACATTGAAATCACTAAAACAATGAAAAATAGGAAATCTTACCTCATGTGAAGCTTCAAAAACATTGATTTCATGTTCCATTCATAAAAAATAATTTATTTTCAATTAATGTAGTTTCATTGGTTAGGGTTTTTTTTCTACAATGAAGGGTGAGAGTGGGTTTGAGAGTTGAAGAAGATAAATAATCTTGGGATATACACTTTAAAAGTTATTTGGGGTGTATTTAAAACTTTTTTATTTTTTTAAACCTTATGTGTCACGTCCTAGACTGGCTCCGCCGTAGCACGATATTATCTGCTTTGGGCCACGCCCTCACAGTTTTGTTTCTGGGAACTCACGAGCAACTTCCCAGTGGGTCACCCATCTTGGGTTTGCTCTAACCCAAACTCGCTTAACTTCGGAGTTCCGATGGAATCCGAAGCCAGTGAGCTCCTAAAAGGCCTTGAGCTAATTGGAGGTGGGCATGTACATATAAGGCACATCACCCCCTCTTCGTTGGTCGATGTGGGATGTCACATTATGAGGACGGAATTGTCATTCCATATTAAGGTATATAAGTCATTTAATATGTAGGATGTTAATAAAAAAATCCTAACAAAAATAAGTCAAATTAAAAAAAAACAAAAGCAAAACAATAATAATATATTATCAAATAAAATAAAAATGAGCCAATTGTCACACGTGGAAAAAAGGCAAAAATGATGAAACTTTCATAATACTAAAATTGCCCTTCTCCCATTAGTGGGAATGTGGGTGGTTAATAAGTTCATTATTTTTCAAAATATATTTTAATAAAACACAATAATAAGTAAAATAAAAAAAAAACAAAAAATAATATATTATCAAATAAAATAATAAAACAAAAATGAGCCAATTGCCACACATGTGTGGTAAGAGGCTAATCTATGATAACTTTTTAGAAGAAAATGTAACATTTTTTGTATGCTTTTGTCGTTTACTTAGGTTTAAGGCTTCGGAACCTCGCGGCATATACGGCGAGTTAAAGTTAACTCATAAATCTATGACTACATGAAATTGCATATCGTTAAGTTGTGTGGTGACCAACAACCACATATTTATGTGATTGCTATGCTCTGATTCACGCACATCTTACAAACACAAAAATGAAAAAAATGGGTGTCCAGCAACAGGAATTACGTGTAATGAAATTCATTTAAATAATGAAGGAACATTATTCATATAGTTTTGCATTCATGATCGTGTCTACCTGGGAGACCCTTATATAAATTAATGGTAGCGTCTCGTGCACATATATGGATCCTGATCCTCTAAAATTACGTTTTGTGCATTTATCTGCATTTTGCACAATCTGAACCATTATATCAATATAATGATTTAAAGTTTGACATGTCATCCACAATTAAGATTAAATTTTTTTTTTTAAATATTCTCCAAATTGACGTTTACTATTGCCGTCAGTTTGTGCGTTCTTGCGTTCACGTCTTCGTCTTCTTCTTGCATTGTTGCTCTTTTTTTGTGACACACCTTGACCCGGATATCCCGAAGGGTACCGAAATCGAGGCATGCTGGTCGACACCCCGGAGGGTGACGAAAGCCATGTCATGCAAATGAAGTGGAATTTCTTAATAAAATAAAACCACGGTCTGAAATTATTAAAATCATGCAGCAGAGTACGCAGAAGTACGGGTAGAACCCTTGATACAAAACATGAGATGTTCAGAGCATAGATAAAATACAGTAAAGAAGGTACAAATTATTCCCATCCTAAATAGGATGGATAAAACATACTAGTGGGAGGAAGAAATCCTACATTTATCTGCTGCGGAAGTCGTATACACCAGAATGGTGGTGCTCACCACTAGACTAGCTACTATGTCCTGGAGGGGCGCAAAACAGATGGTGTGAGTGGGCAAAAATAAACATTTCTTAAAACCTTTGTTTTTCATAAGATAATAACCCCTCTTTGAAAATTATTGTATATTTTCCCAAAATCATACTACGTATAGTATGAAAACTGTCAAAGATACAATTAAACACCTTTAACTCAACATAAAATAATATTCGTCGTCAAAACAATATAAAGGCAACAAGGCCAAAGGTACGAGTAAATACTAAAATCTTACCAACATAAAGCATGCTCAAAAACATAGAAATATATAATATGATATGCTCATCGACATATGCAGACACACAAGCTCATGTAGAAAGTAGCTACATGGAACAGACTGGGTGTAATAAATATATGCTTGGTATTACGATCACGTGAAGTTGGCGCTAAGCGCGTCACATACGAGTCCTTGCTGCTTAATGCAGACTAGTACAGGTGCAGACTAGTACAGGCTGGCACCTACAATGGATCCAAAGTGAGCATAACGGTGCGGATATGAACATACATGTGAAGGCTGGTCCTGGCCTAGACGAGTACTAGACACCAGTGAATGCATGTATGATGAGCAGATAATAAACACATAATCATGCCATACAATTTCACAAATCTCAACATAATATAATTTCTTTATACTTAACTCATAAGTAAAAGCATGGCATGGTAGAGAAATCAATTATAAAATCATAGTGAGAAATAATATAAAAAATATTAGTTTCTCAAAACAAAGCCCACTCACTGATATGTCGTTGGGTCGTAGCTGCCTTGCCTTGCCTTATCCTTATATTCATCGTGGTAAGTCTCACCTATATGAGATATCACTATAGTAATGATTAAACTTATAAAGGTTACTAATTAAATTAATAAACGACATTTATCCTAGGTTTGCTCAACACGAATGTCCAAAACACTCTGAAAAATATCATACATACTGCCCTGAGGTAGTATGCGTCGTCACGAGTCGCCTCGAATTGACGGAAGTTGAAAAAATAGTCCCATGCGCGGTCAAACTGAGCCGGTCAAACTAACGGCGTTAGTTGACGCTGTTAGATTTAACGGAAGATTCTGGTATCTCCGTTAAATCTAACGGAATATTCCTAACGGCGTTAAAGGAATATACCTGGGGAATATTCTCGGTCTGGACCGGGTTTGAACCGGTTTGCTGACGTCACAATCCGGTCTGGACCGGGTTCAGGGTGGTCTGAACCGGTCACCGCTGCAACTTACCCCGGTCGCCGGCGCCGGCCAAAACTCGCCGGTTTTTGGAAAAATTTCAAAATTCATAACTTCTTCATTTCTCAACCATTTTACACGATCCACATGTCAAAATGAAGCTAGAGAGAAGGGGAACAAGATTGCATTGGTTTGGAGTTCAAAAAGTGGTCGGAAATGGCCGGAAATTCGCCTGAAAGTCTCAGTTTACACCCGAGGTCCGATCTACTTCAAAACACAACCAAAACACACAATTTTAGGATGAAAATCCATCTACCCAACACGAGGATGCTAATGGTGGTGGTTAGAAGTCTCACCTTGGTCGGTATTTTCAAGAAACTAGCCGAAAAAGTCCGGTTCTTCTGTGTGCAATTTCCGTCAAACGGTAAGGAGTTTGGGTAATCGGCTTGTACCGTTGAACTCAGTGAGTTACAACGAACAAGATGGTGGTAGTGGTTTGGCTCGGTTTGAAGGATTTGGTGTGGCCACTGTGCACTGTGCACTTTTTTCAAGGAAGAAAAAGAAAGCAGAAAAGAAGAGTGAGGGGGAAAAAGAGAAGTCTGGGGAAAAAGAAAAGAAAGGAGATTTTTTCCCAAATTAGACCAAGCAATTGGATCGCACCTGGTACATGCACCACCATATTTTCATAACATGAAATAATATTTAAACGTACGTAACGTTTTCGTTACACGTCGGATTTTCGTCCCATTCGCGCTCACGCGCTCGTAGGAAAGAGTACTACCTAAATACAACAAGGAAGAATTCAAAATTCATAAAGAGCTCAAACGTCCACGTAGGACTTCTACTTAGCCCGTTTCAAGGGTATTTTGGTAAATTTACACATTCAGAAAATAAAATACAATAAATTTAGGGACGGGTCGTCACATTTTGGGTCGAACACTGGATTGTTGCTCTCTCACTTAATCATGGATCAATGAAATTCCCCCACTCTTCATCGGTACTTAATTGGAATCTAATAAGTATAATTGACAAAAAAGCTGTTACCCGGAATTTAAAGTATTTTATTTCCCGAAGGTGTGGAATTGACCAAAATGCCCTTGGTTAGGCAATGGTTAACTTTTGTTGACTTTTGTGTTGTGACACATACGACCTTTTGTCTTACTTTTTTTCTTATTGTGCTCATCATTTCAAGGGTATTCTTGTAATTTTACGATAATCGTGTTTCCTGATTAGGCTATGGGTCCAATGGGACCCACCTATTGTCACTCACTCTCTTCTCCTATGCAAACACTCTCACCTGCTCTGTCTTTACTCTCTCACTCTCTTTCCTTCTCCCGTCTTTTTTACTCCAACCAGCCACAATTTCCCAGCGAGTTTCCACCGTTTTCCGACCTTGGTAAGCTTCACGACCACCACTAATCTCTTCCTCATGTTGAGTAGTTGAACTTTGACATATAACGTGTGTTGATTGGTTGTGAAATGGCTCAGATTGAAGGAGGGGAACCCATTTCTCGGTAGAAAGCTTTCGAGCCATTTTTCGGCCATTCCTGGCCACCAATCAAACTTCTTTTAGGTAAATTCGAGTTCCTCGTCTCTCTATCTTCAATTTTACATATTATACGTTAAAAATGGTTGAGATTTGAAGCTTTTATGGCTTTGTGAATTTTTTCGGCAAAAAATTCAGATTCCGGCCGGCGGACGGCAGATAACGGCGACGGGCGGCAAACGGAAGTTGCAGCAGAGAGTAGGGTCTAGACCGGCCTGAATCCGTTCCGGACTCGACCTTGAAGTCAGCAAACCCGGTTCAGATCCAATTGAACCGGGAATATTCCAAGGTATATTCCTCTAACTGACGTCGTTAACGGAATATTTTCTAACGCCGTTAGAATATTTCGTTAAATCCTTATAATATTCTATTAAAGTTAACCGCACACCATTAACTTTAACGGCACGTGGCAGCACTTGGGATCTTGCGGCGGCACGTGCGGTTGCGCACGACTGCCTGAGGCAGCGTATTTGAGTTTTCATACACGAAAAATATTAATTTGAGTTTCGTTTTCCATATGATTGCGAAATGGGTTTTACGTTAAACATTGTTACCTTACTTGGTTTTAGAAATTTAAATGTTTTAGTGAATTATCGGTATGTCTACTTACGGTATTTGTGAATACCAGTTTAGAATGTTTTACTACTCGCCTTACTTTTAGAAACGCAACGCTTGGTGTGTTACCTTGTTTTGAGTTACAAGATTTGAGATATTACCCATGACATGTTTTTATGTGTTTACACCCACTTATTTAGGATTGCTTACACGATGTCTAGTACTATCAGGGGCCAGGACCAGCTTCACATATATGTAGTACTTGAGCATAAATTTATACACCCAGCCTGTTCATGTCATAATCTCTCTGCATGAGCATACCCTATTTGTTTATCTGATATTTTTTTATTTACTTGTTTTTACTGATGCCATGGAACTTCATGCTACTTTTGAATTTCACTTGTTGATTTCCACGTGTTGGTTTCTTCTGAAAGATTTTATATTGAAGTTTTATTGTTATTTACTCGTTTTGGAAAATAATTGATTTTCCACTTTTACATTGGTTTTCGTACTTATTATGTAGTATGATTTTGAGATTATTACGGGTTTTTACAGCGAGGGGTTACTACTTTCGAAAAAGCAAAGGTTTTAGAAAATTATTGTTTTTGCCCACTCACACCTTTCTATTTTGCGCCCCTCTAGGTTTTAGTAGACTTTGGAGCTCTTGACGTCAGGATGTGGTGGTATAGTTCCCTCTCCAGTGTTGGGAATCTTTCTTAGTAATTGTATTTACCACCTTCGGGTGATTTGCTTTAGTGTACTTTCCATTCTGTAAAGTTAGATGCTCCGCTATTCTTTATTGGTTCACACACAATCTTTATTTTATTCAAACTTCTGTTCTTATTTTAAATTGCACTTTTTTCTTCAAATGACTTTTGTCACCCTACGAGTTGGTCGACCAGCACACCTCAATTTTTAGGTGTCCAACTGGATATCCGGGTCGGGGCTTGTCAAAAGCCCTCTTTCTCTTTAGAAACACACACATAGAAAGTAAATTGTGCAATGAATTAATTAAAAGAAAAAAATTATCTTTAATTATTTGATTGAATTTGAACATGAGCGAAGGAGGAGCAGTGGTGAAGAAGATGCATGAATCTAACAACTAAACAAGAGATAGCAAATCTAATGGTAATAGTTAACACAGGTTGGAAATTATTTTTTATTTTCAAAGAAAACTAAATTAACTTTAATTGTCATTAATGTTTCATGTTTTACATCGTTAACTAAATTAGTATAATTGTAACATCTCGTAAAAAATTTGTTATAAAATAATTCTCGAGGGGGATATTTTGGACACGTGCGTGTTATTTTGTACACAGGCCGTGTAATTTTACTATTTTGGTGGGTGTACAATACTCCCAAAACCCAAAATATCTCTTTTCCTTATCTTATTCCCCGTCACTTCCTTATTTCTTTTTCTTCTCTTCTCTCTCTCTCTCTCTCTGTCTGTGCACAGTGCACATCGACGAAAACCCGTCGAACCGAGGTGCACTAAAATCAACACCATCTTCGTCTTGACGCCCTGGACTCAACGGTGCAAACCGTTTGCCCAAACTCCCAATCGTTTGACGGGAAAAGCACACGAAAGAACTGGAGCTTCCCAGCGATTTTCTCGCCATTCTAGACTAAGGTGAGGTTTCTAACTGCTACCATTGGATCCCTCTCGTTGATAGATGAATTTTCATATGTCATTTGCTTAATTTGGTCGAGTTTTGACGTAGATCGACTAAGCTACAGTAGCCGCGACCTTTCGAGGCAAATACAGGCCATTTCCCGAGCTTGTATGACCAAACCAAAGATACACCTTGGGCTTAATCTTTTCTAATTATACTAGAAATCGTATAAAAACTTGAAATTCGAGATTCACTAGGTTGGTCAGTCACACAAAAAGGAGTAGCGATCAAGATTTGCTTCTCCGGAGTACCAAAAGCAAGCATGACATCATTATGAACATTCCGTCATTCTACTCCTCTCTAACTTCATTTTGACATAAAGAACGTGAAATTTGGCTAAGAAATGAAGAAGTTATGGAGATTTGAAAACTCTCCATAAAACCGGCCAAATTTCCGACGACCGGCGGCGCCATCGACCGAAGCCAGTTGCAGTGGCGACCGGCCTAAACTCGGTCCAGACCGACCGGTGACATCAGCAATCGGTCCAAACCGAGAATATTCCTTTAACGCCGTTAGGAATATTCTGTTAGATTTAATGGAGATGCTAGAATATTCTGTAAGATGTAACGGCGTCAATTGACGCCGTCAGTTGACTGGCGAGTTGACCCAGCGCATGAGCCGCGCGTGGGGGCACGTGGGGCTTTATTTTCGACTTCCGTCGACGCAAGGCGACTCGTGACGACGCATACTACCTAGGGGCAGTACGTATGGTATTTTTCGGAGTGTTTTGGACCTCCGTGTTGAGCAAACAAGGGATAAGTGTCGTTAATTAGTTTAATTAGTAACCTTGATGAGTTTAATCATTATTATAGTGATATCTCATATAGGTGAGACTTATCTAGAGGACTATCGGGGCTACCCAGGACAGGGGGGCTACGACCCGACTACTTACAGGTGAGTGAGTGGGTCTTTGTTTTGATAAATATATTATTATGTATGGTTTTCACTGCTTTCTTTAAATTGTTAGCCCGACTCATATCATATGCGATTGTTGGAGGTAGAACATTCGTATTATATTTGTCATACATGTTTCTATATTGTTGCTCATTTGTAGATGTAGAACACCCCGAATATCAATACTTAGTCCTATGGCCAGGACTAGCCTTGACATTTGAAGGTATCACAACCAATACCGTTATGCAACTTTGGATCCATCGTACGTACTAGCCTGTTCTAGGTTGCACTAGGCAACTCAAACTTGTGTGACGCGCTTTGCGCACAACGATTAGCGTTAGACTCACGTCATTGTAGTACTCAGCGTATTACTCATATATCTAGCCTATTCCTCGTAGCTTATCTACTTGGGCTTGTGTGTTTACATATGGATGAGCAGTCAGTCTGATTTTCAGGGGGTACCCGTGATTTGAGCAGTCAGTCTAGTTTTCGGGGAGTGCCCGTGATTTGAGCAGTCAGTCTAGTTTTCGGGGAGTGCCCGTGATTTGAGCATTCAATGTTGTTTTCGAGCAATCCATTATGGTTTTTACCATTGGTTTTCGGGGAGTACTCGTATTACTATTATAGTATTTTGAGGATCATACCAGGGAGTATGACGTACTTTCAAAAACTATACATGTTTTCCAGCGAGGGGATAGTATACTCTTGAAAACATTTATCAAACTTTGCTTTTTGACCCACTCACCTTTTTAAGTTTTGCGCCCCTCCAGGACTTAGTGGCGGATTCGATTTCCAGTGAGACGTGGGCTTGCTTCAATTGTGGTTGGCGGTTCCGACAGTTTCTCTGAATTATGTAGGATTTGCTCCTACTTTTAGTTAACTTCTACTTATCCATCCTCACGAGGATGTGAATGTTTTTATTTTATGCACTATTTACTATGCTCTGATTGTTATGCACATGTAATAATGGGTTTTACCCATCACCGCACTCTTACTTTTGTTTCCAACTCTAAATCTATTCACTTTATCTCATGTACATGCATAATTGGTTTTCGTCACTTGACACGTGTCGGCCAGCACTTCCCTATACCTGGCGTGTCAGGATCGGAATGTGTCAATAACATCCAAAGAAAACTAAATTTATTATTAAATTTTTGGATCTACAAAATATAGGTAAATTAGCATAATAATTCATATGTTTATCATGGATCCCAAGTCTTTATTAGAAAGTATATTGATATTTCTCATATAAATATACTTATTAATTTGTATATAGGTAAATTAATTAGTATACTATATTAGTAGTATATATGTTATACACGTGGAACATTTAGGGGCTTGTTGCTCATTATAATTTGGGGTGAGTTATGATAATATCTATTGACTTATTTATTGTGGCATAAGTTGTAAATATATTGTAATAATATGCCACTTATTTGCTTACATGTTAGATTATTTAAAATTTAAGTTTTATTTGAATGTTTAAAATTATGTAGATGTTTTTTTAGGTAAATTCATATTAGATACCAAGTTGGGTATAGGTTTTAAGGAAAAATACCATTTTTAAGAAAAAATACCAAGTTTAATTAAATATTTTATGATAAGCCACAAACTTTATGGCAAGTGATCTTATGACTAAATAAAAGATATGAGAGATTACCATATTGTCCTCAAGTTTATTTTTTTCAAAATTTTATAAGGCCTTTAGAGCTCGGGGTTAACTTTGAGGGTTTAAGGTTTTAAAAGGTCGGTCAAGGTTTGGGGTTGATCATTTTGGGTTTAGGGTTTTAGAATGTCCTTGGGAGGAGCTTAGAGCTTAGGGTGTAGGTCTCGGGTTTTGGGAGAAGCCCAAAATCCGGGAACTAGACCCTACGCCCTAAGCGATTAACGTAATTAAAAAAATTTTCTTTTAAAAAAATTCGTACTCATGCTTGTTAGTTACAATTCATTGGAAAAGTTAATGGCTATGATTTTGTGATGGTAGAGTTGGACATTATTGTCATTTTACCTAGCAAATTAGTTTGACTTTTCAACTAGTACCTAAACTAAAAATATGATATTTTAACTTAAAATTATTTTAAATTTGGTATTTAAACTAAAAACTCCCCTTTTTTTTATGAAATAAGAATTGCAAGGCCTATATCCAAACAACCGGTGAGGAAGAGATTGTGGCATACAGAGAAGATATTTTCTTCGGGCCGGCTAGCACTGGCAGTGACTTTACGTGGGCAAATGTGTATCGTCCACTCCATATGCAAAATTGCAAATCTATAGAGATTGAAGAATAATACTTGAATCTAGACCAGAAAGTGCATTTTAGGAGGCCCTCCTCACAACTGTAAAATGGGTTGGCCCTGGCCCGTGGGTTGGATGACTGTATTGGAAGGGTAGGTACCAGAACCACACTGCATGCATCCTACTGTTTTGGTCACCAACTATATATAATTACATGACAAATAGACCAATTGTGGACCCCTCAAAACTCTCTCCTCATTTGCCTTATGATTTTTGTCGTGCAGTACATGATCACTACTACAATACGGGCCACTTGCTTCCAAAAAATTGAGATCATTCAAGTAATAGTCTTTGAATTTTCGTTTAATTGGAGCTTTGGTCTCTAAATTAAAAATTTGTTAGTATTGATCCATGAACTTGTTATAATATGGAATAATAGTCCTTTTGGCTAACTTCGTTAGAATTATCATCCATTTTTTGCCCCTTTAAACTCTTTATTTTGGATGAAAGTTCTAACGAAGTTAGCTAAAAGGATAATTGATCCAGCCTCCACATTATAACAAGTTCAATGACCAATATTCACGAGCTTTTAGTTCAAGGATCAAAACTCTAATAGGACCAAAGTTCAGGGCCAAAAAATTTAACAGAAATTCGAATTACAACAATTTGTAAATTGCAGGATTCAAATTTGATTCAATTGGAAATACAGAGACGAACTTTATGAAAACTAATAATGTAAATATAGGCCAATATTTTTCTCAACCCTCATAAAAAAAAAACATGGAAGAAATACTAAAAATAATAGCACTGAACGAACCCTAAAACAAAAACATAGAGATAGAAGCACACGTTCAGACCAAAAAAAAAAAGAGAGAGAAGCACACCACGTGGGTGAGCAGCTGCAACAACTCACACATTTACCTACTAGCTAAACTACCTAATTAATTTTGATGGTCATGCAGCTAAATTTATTGTAAAATCTTTTAAAATTAGTTACCATTTACCACCTAAAATAATTTCACAACTTCTTAAATTTTGACTATCCTCCCTATCCTCTCGCCCTCTTAATATTCTCAGTCCCTCTCTCATATCATTCAATTCCTCACCACCTTACAAAACAATCCCACGCAGAAAAATATATATCCAAAATCCATGTAATAATACTTAGGAATCAAAAACACCGAATGACAGAAAGCGGCAGAGAATCCATGGAAGAAGCATCGTCTCATGAAATCACATCCCCTCTCAGTAAGCCCCTTCATTTATTTTCCATTTTTCTCTTTTTGTTTCTTTTCCTAATTTTACTTTTTTTTTTCTGGAAATATTTGCAGTTCCTAAGGAAGAGAAAAAACACGAAGACTTCCATGGCCAATCATCATCTTCCCAATCAACAGAAGAAGAAAACTCACCAGTGGAACAAGTAGCCCTAACTGTGCCAACCACAGACGATCCCTCCCTCCCCCTCTTAACGTTCCGAATGTGGGTCCTAGGCACCCTCTCATGCGTCCTCCTCTCCTTCCTCAACCAGTTCTTCTGGTACAGAACCGAGCCCCTCTCCATCACCGCAATCTCCGCCCAGATTGCGGTGGTGCCTCTGGGGCAGCTCATGGCTTCCAAAATCACCAACCGTGTCTTCTTCAAAGAGTCCCGCTGGGAATTTACCCTAAACCCTGGCCCTTTCAACGTCAAAGAACATGTTCTAATCACCATCTTTGCCAACTCCGGTGCCGGCACCGTCTACGCCATCCATATTGTTACCGTGGTTAAAGTTTTTTACAAGCAGCACATCACCTTCTTCGTGTCCTTGCTTGTTATCTTAACAACTCAGGTAGGTCAAAACTTAGTTTATTAATCAGTTGTTAAATTTTGAATTTTTTTATTTCATGGGTTTTAGTTAATTAATTGACTTATTTGAAGAAGATTTGTTTTGATATTTTGTTGATTAGGTTTGATGGGGTTTGAATTTTTGAATGGTTGGTAGGTATTAGGGTTTGGTTGGGCTGGAATTTTCAGGAGGTACTTGGTCGAGCCAGCTGCTATGTGGTGGCCAGCAAACCTGGTTCAAGTTTCACTGTTCAGGTACGTACACTTTTTTACCATTTACTATATAATTTTTACTGCATTAAGGTGTGGTTAAATTTGTCATCTCACTTTTTTCCTCTATATTTTTGGTTCTTTCTCTATATTTTTGGGTTATGAATATTCCATGGATTCCGGTGTTTTTTGGGTGGCCATCGAGCTTATTGCTTTTGATTGGTTGGTACCCCGGTTTGGGGGGTTTAGAATTTAGAAGAAGGGTAGGTGTTTGTATTCAAGCAGTGTCGTTTTCAGTAGTCAAAAGTTTATCATGCTATAATGAAGCGACAGAGATATTAGTTGTTTCCATTGTTTTGGCACATTTTTTTGACATTTTGAATTATTTCTATATAAAAATACCGCTTGTCATTGTATGTGTGGAAATGTTTTTAAAATAACTGAAAGTGTTTTTGCGTTCTAAAAGCAATTGAAATGCATTTTGGAAGAAGCACCAATACTTCTTGCAGGAAGTACTTCAAGTACTTTTTTAGGATTCACTTGTGTTTTTATCAAACATTGATTTTAAAAGTACTTTTATTAAAAACGCTTTCAGTCATTCTAAAAATACTTTCAAATACACTTGTATTCTAATGTATTGTAAAATTTATATTCATCAACGCTCTGACACCCACTCATTCTCATACGCGCATAAATATATTATTTACAACAATCAAAATATTATTAATGAACCTCACGTTGTACATCATGTATCGTAAGTTATAAAATGACTTTTTTTCAATGACTGGTTGGGTTATCCAACACGCAAAAGAAACACACATTATATATTGTTTGTTTACATATAAAACCAAAACAAGTCATTATCACTTCTTTATTTTTTTATACAAGAAGTCATATCACTTAAAAGACTCTTCATTAATTATATTCGTGGAATTGAGCTAAGGAGAACCATCAAAAATTTCTTGCACTGTGACTTAGGGCTAGAATTTAGTGGTATATCTCCTATTTATAAGTAGGAAAGTTTTAAGTTTGATTTTTGTAAATGACGAGTTATATATCAAATTTTTATTTTTATGACTAGACCATGGTATGACTTAGTCTTAGTATTTTACTCATTAGCGTAAATATATCGTTGCATTAGAAAAAATTAAAAAAAATTCATCAACTTTAATAATAAAAAAAACTTAAAACTATAGCAAATTTTTTTCTGAGTGGTACGAAAAATGTATAGCTGATATTGAAATTAGAAAAAATGTAATAGTTGTGCAATTAAATTTAATGACTAAAACACCCATAATACTAAATGCTACGTTGCATTAAAGCCACACCAAAACTATAGATCCCAAGTTCCCAACTAAATTTTGATTCAGCAAGTACAATACTTTCATTTGTTCATGCATCACCTCACTTTAAATCTCATTACTAAAGCAAAATAATAACATCCCATGCCGCACATTATTATTGGATTAGTCTCTTGCCACACACTTACGTCTATGACAATTGGGCTTTGTATGTTAAATTATTATTATTTTTAATGTTTTTTCTACCAAAAAAATGATTAAGAAATTAAGTTTTTTTTTATTTATATTATTTTTATCAAAAAATTATTCTAAAAGAAAATGGAAGTGAACCATAAACCACCCACTAATGTGGGGTTTTTTTGTTTTGTTTTGTTTTTTTTGAAATTTTAAATTTTTATTTCAATTGTAATTTTCAAAGTTCATGAGGAACAATTTATGGTATTTTGAATGTTTTACCATTTTGGTTTATATATATAGATATCTATATATATAAATGGAGAAGACAAATTTGAAAAAACATTCATAATACCAAAAATGCCCCTCTCTTTTTACAACTTTAAAAAAAATTTAAATGATTTTTTATACTTTTTTAAATTCATAAATGGTATATTAATTTTTTAAAATAAAATTAAAATATCTAAAAGTAATTAAAAAAATAAACTTAAAAAGAATAAATTGTCACACGAGTTAGCATGTGGCAAGAAGCTAGCAGATATAGAAATAGATGACTAACATTTGAGAGAAACTCATGTCACAGGGCCCTCCATGAGAAAGAAGCAAGGCCCAAGGGTGGGTTGACACGTACACAGTTCTTCCTAATTGCCTTTGTGTGCAGCTTTGCCTACTATGTCTTCCCTGGCTACCTCTTCCAAATGCTAACTTCCCTCTCATGGATATGTTGGATTTTCCCCAACAATGTCCTGGCCCAGCAGCTTGGCTCAGGTCTTTATGGGCTTGGAATTGGCTGTGTTGGGCTTGACTGGTCAACCATATCCGCCTACCTTGGAAGCCCACTTGCAAGCCCATGGTTTGCCACAGCTAACGTGGCAGCTGGTTTCTTCTTTGTCATGTACATATTGACTCCCTTTTGCTACTGGCTCAATATCTACAAGGCCAAAACCTTCCCCATTTTCTCAGACACAATGTTCACATCAGATGGTCAAGAATACAACATAACAGCCATCATCGACTCAAATTTCCACCTTGATTCCGATGCATACGATCGGGAAGGTCCACTTTACATCAGCACGTTTTTTGCCATAACCTACGGTGTTGGCTTTGCTGCGCTTACCGCCACAATTGTACATGTTGCTCTATTTCATGGAAGGTAACAAGTCACATTTCACATCACAATGCGTTTTAACTAGCAACCGGTTGTATATAATTATGTGTTTATCTCTCAGAACGCATGACTAGTCACGTGATGAGACAGATAAACACATATTGTATACAATCAACGATAGTATGTAGGGTTTTGGAGCTCATTCTTTGGCTATATGGTATGTAGGGAAATATGGGAGCAAAGCAAAGCAAGTTTCAAGGAGAAGAAAATGGACATACACACAAGGTTGATGCAGAGGTACAACCAAGTGCCTGAGTGGTGGTTTGTGGTCATACTTTTGGCCAACATTGCACTCACTATATTTACCTGCCAATATTACAATGAACAGCTTCAGTTGCCTTGGTGGGGTGTTTTACTAGCTTGTGCTATTGCCATTTTCTTCACCCTCCCAATTGGAATCATCACTGCCATCACAAATCAGGTACCTTTTTTGACATCTCAACTTATTCTAACTAATATTTTCACTCCAACTTCCTTTAGAATCGAGAAATATAACCACTCGAACCTTTATAAATAATACTCCAACTCCCTTTGAGTTGTACTTGAACCCCTCGAGTAGTGCTAAAATCCCCTTTGAGTGGTTAATACTTTTAAAATAACTAATAATTTTACTCTCAAATTTTGGTTGTTTTGGTTTCTTCATTGAGATCACCTTTTAATATCCATTTCTATGGCAGACACCAGGCTTGAACATCATCACTGAATACATAATTGGGTACATCTACCCAGGATACCCAGTTGCTAATATGTGCTTCAAGGTGTATGGCTACATAAGTATGTCACAAGCCATCACATTTTTGCAAGACTTCAAGCTTGGTCACTACATGAAAATTCCTCCAAGAACTATGTTTATGGCTCAGGTACATTTTCTATTCCTAATTTACGAGAGATTCTACCATGCAACCAGAGTTATATTCTCATGTTTCTATATCTCTCATCACGTGATCAGATCACATTCACGTGACGAGAAATATAAAACATATGGATATATATACCTCGGTTGACCCAAACATCTCCCCTAATTTTCCCTTTTGCATTATTACTAATCCCAATGCTTTATAGCCATAACAAACTTCACCTCTCAGGTTGTGGGAACCCTAATAGCAGCCATAGTCTACTTAAGCACAGCTTGGTGGCTAATGGAAACCATCCCAGACATATGTGAGGACAAGTCATCCGTGTGGACTTGCCCTGGTGACACAGTGTTTTATGATGCCTCAGTCATATGGGGATTGATTGGTCCTAGAAGAATATTTGGTGACTTGGGCACATATGAGGCAGTCAACTGGTTCTTCCTAGCTGGGGCAATTGCCCCCATTTTTGTATGGCTAGCTGCCAAGGCCTTCCCACAACAAGAGTGGATTAGGCTCATCAACATGCCGGTCCTGATCGGTGCGACAGGCTCAATGCCGCCAGCTACGGCGGTGAACTACACTTCTTGGATCATTTTAGGGTTTCTGTCTGGTTTTGTGGTGTATAGGTATAGGCCAGATTGGTGGAGGCGCCACAATTATGTTCTCTCTGGGGCACTTGATGCAGGACTTGCCTTCATGGGGGTCCTTTTGTATTTTAGCTTGGGGTTGGAGGACATTAGTCTTAGCTGGTGGGGGAATGACCTTGATGGTTGTCCCTTGGCTACTTGCCCTACGGCCAAGGGAGTGGTTGCTGACGGTTGCCCTATTTACACATAGAAGAAATTGTAACTTGTATATAATCCCTTTTTATTTTATTCTTGAAGAATTGTACTAGTTGGATAGGAAATTGATGATTAAATTCCAATGATTGTTTGTATTCTTGATTTGTAAACGGGAAAGAAATGGATTCATTTGTAATTTGTGCATGTTTATATTTGGTGCTTGAACTTGGTTCAAATGATTAAGTGTCTAGTCATGCTCAACAGGTTCAACAAAGTGTTAAGTAAGCCAAGTAATCCTATAAGATAGAAAAGTTCCACCCAATTAAAAGTCTAATGTTACATAACAATGAATACTAAGTTAATGAAATTTAGAATTCTACCCTAAATTTATTGTGTATGAAAATAATTCGTATATTTGAGAGCCGTCGTCTAACTTTTTTTTAATATCTAGGGCAGTTGGTCATCACTTGCAATGACACATCCCGACCCGGATGTACACGTGGACACCCAAAAGTCGGGTGTGCTGGCCGACACCACGTAGGGTGACAAAGCCAATTTGAATGAATTAAGAAATAATTGAATAAATTAAGATCGATGTGTACACAAATGTACGGGCGGAAGAATTTAATACAATACAAGTCGTACAAAGTACGGAGTACAGAGTATAATTACAATACCAAGAAATTTAAACCTTCGTCATACCACTGCCTCGAACGTCGACAGCTCCAGCCACTAAACCTGGAGGGGCGCAAAAACAGAAGGGTGAGTGGGCCATAGATAGTTGTTTTGTAAAAACCTTTCCTTTCTGAAAAATAGTAACCCCTCGCCGTCAAAATCAAGTAGTTGGTTGGAAAACCGTTTCAGAAAACGTACTAATATAGTAGGTAGAAAATCAAGGTAAGTACGGAAGTATACTTACCGTCCGAAATGGGCAGAAAGCCACCGTTCGGCACACAATACTTTACTCGAAAGTTCGTAAAATAAGATTATACGGGAAACCCGTAAATCAACTGAAAGCTTCCGTGGTATCAGTGAAAACCAATGATAAATCACGATACAGAACTATAAGATAAACCGCTCGTTTAGGTATAGCAAACACACGAGTTCATACAGAGATATTCTGTCATGAACAGGCTGGGTGTATAAATAACGATACGCTCATGTACACAATCACGTGAAGCTGGCGCTATTCGCATCACAACGAGTTCGAGTCGCCCAGGCGACCTAGAACAGGCTGGCACCTGCTATGGATCCATAGCGAGCGTATAGGTGCGTGTGAACAATCACGTGAAGCTGGTCCTGGCCCCGGACAGTACAATCAACATCGTGTAAGCAACCTAGTTGAGCGTATGAAAACATACCACAGAATAATTTTGAATAAAACAAGGTGGGGTAAACTCCCTAAAATAGGGATGCCCTCGAACTAGTCATAATTTAAGGTATTCTCGGGGCCGTACCCGAAATACCAAGCGTATACTCGAAATACATGAAAATACCAAGAATATACCACAAGGGTACCAAGGTATAGAAATACCAACTTAATGGTAGACTAGGTGAACCCAAAATACGGTAGAAGTTTACCAATTCCAAGGTTCACCAAAAATACGGCCCAAGGCCCGCCAAATAGATATACGAATCCAAATTCACGAGTAGGCGATAAACTAATCAATTCCTAAAACCCCCTAAAACAGGGCCGGTTCGATACTAGCAATACGTGTATAAATTAATACGTAAATCACCAAAATAATGGTGAAATTCCCAAATGGAAATATAGGCCCAAGCCCACTAATTTCCAAGGCCCAACAAAGTATGCCGATTCGATCTAGTAAACCGAGCGATAAAATACTATACCAAGGTCTACCAATAATGTGAATAAAATACCCAATTAAAATCATTTAAAGTAGTAGGCAAATAACCAATATAATTTCCCAAATAAAACATATTTAAATAGTATAGGGAAAGGGCCCACTCACAAAGACTTTTGCTGGGAAGCCCAAAATGTACGTCGTCCCAACGCCACGGGTCGCCAAAGCCCAAAGTTTCCAGAGCAAACCAACCTAACGAAAAACTCCGTAAATCAAGCACCCAAAATCCAACTGAATTGGGGCTACAATCAATTGGCCCAAAATCTACCTGATGGGCCAACCCAAACCGACCAGCCCAAAACTATAATTTGTTCACTTATGATAAATGCACCCGAGGCCCAAAAATATTCAAATACCAGCCAGCCCACAACTTGACTAACCAGTCCACTTTTGTTCATCACACCCAAGGCCCAAAAAATCAAATGACCAGCCCACAATCATCCTGCACCCAAACTAGCAGCCCAAAACTGTGCAAACCTCCCCTGCCAAAACGCAGCAACAATCTCCACCTTCTGTACAACCAGCACCATCTCCATCTTCATCACAAAGGTCTGCAAGCTTCCACAAATTTTGATCAAGGTTGGAAACAACCTTGCCTCACCTTCCTCGTCCCCAAAACAGGACCTGCACCTGCAGAAGCTGAAGGATCACTCAGGTTCGTGAAACACCAACGCCGTGCCTGGGTGTCCAGAGTAAATCCCAGAAATTCTGGGTTCCAGTTTGCTCGGTTCAAGCTCCAGTGATGGCCATGAAAATGGCCTGGTGAATTCACAGAAAGAAGAAGACGAAGGCACGGGGTGCCTTGAGAAAAATCTAGCTTCACTGGGTTCCTGGTTCATCACTTACAGTGGCCAGTTATCTGGGTTGCAGGGTCACTTCCAGAGAACTGGGAGTGTACAAGCAAGACAAGTGAGTGAGTTTGTACAAGAAAAACAGAGGAAGAAAAATTCCAGAAAAGCCACGGGGTGGCTTGATCGATTCATACCTGTTTTCTGGGTCCGAAGTTTGCCCAGAATCTGGGTTCCTTAGGTTGCAGGAACAGGGCTTAACTGAGTTGAAATGAAGGTTACTGAATGGTGATATTTTCAGTGGTTTTTCCCTGGCCAAAGAATGGCTCCAAGGGATAGAGTCTAAGCTCAGGATGTCCAAGCAAATTGGAGCTTGGGAGTCACTAACAATTCTGGGTTCTTTCCCAGGTTCTGGACGATGAAGAAGCTCGTTAGTTTTTTGTTTGGATTGTGATGGCAAGTAAGGGAAAAGGCCAGGGCTTGTGTTTGCAGAAGAACAAATGGCCAAGGGAAATGAATGTGGGTGGCTTGGTGCTGCAGAGAAGAAAGAAGAGGTTTTTGTTGCTTTTGGCTTGGTGCAGCAGAGAAGAAGAAAGAAGGTGACTTGATTCAGAGAATGGGACAAGCCCAGACAGAATTCCACAATTCGTAGGATCTGCAGGGATTGGCCACATGGCCAGCTGCCAAATGGGCCCCAGCCCAATAACTCAAATCTACCCAAAATGTTAAAATACGGAAACGTCAAAAATTCAACGCTCGTAAAATATTCGTTCGGAGTCCGAACGACGTCCCGCTCGCGTCTACGCGTTCGTATCGACGAGCACGTCAAGAAAATACAAATGGAAACGTCGTACGAGTTACGACGTAAAAGTCAACCGAAAAGTCAACCAAGGGCAAAATCGTCATTTTGCACCTCCGGGAATAAAATAGTATTATTTTCCGGAACGGGATGTAACATGCAATGGTCATCTGGTGATCTGAAAAAGAATGTAGGCGACCCATACACGATCTTTTTTTGTAAACATTAATGAGGACTTATTTTTGAAAGAACAAATTTGTTTTTAGTATTCATAAAAGAATTGTTGAAGATTAGGGAGTAACTAGATGACATTGATTAGTATAAGTATGGCAATCATAAGGGCAATTAGACAGGAGGGCATGCTGGCCTTCTCAACCGGTTCCTTCTCCTTGTTGAGCAGTATTTTTCGGACTAAATTCGATAAAATTGGAACGATATAGTTGTGGCCTATATTGAGCCGTTTGGTTCTTCAATATTTTAGCATCGTAGATGTTTCTATTCGTATCTAATAAAATTCATATTGTTAGGTAAAAAAAGAGATATAGTTGTGATGCGTAACATGAAGTATAGGCCAAATTTTTCTCTCAGTCCCTGTGGTGAGACTTTTATTTTAATTCAACCCCTGTGGTAAAAAAAATTGTTAATTATAACCATATGGTCAAGTATGTTACCAATCATTGTCCAATTCCAAATTTTTGTCAAAACTCCATGCATACAGAGGGGCAAAGATGTCATTCCAATTCATTAAAAAGAGGAGATGCAAGAATAGAAAAACTTAAAAAGAAAAGAAAAGAAAACCACGCCACTCCCCACCTCCCTCTCCCTCTCCTTCCTTAACAATCACACCTAGCCACGCCACGCTGCCCACCTCCTCCTTTTCCATTTACTTCTGCAAATTCTCCCGTCTCAGACCATCCCATGAATGTCAAGACCACCTCTCCTCTCTCTCTCTTATCCTATTTGCTCGTTCTTTCTTCTGTACTAATACACACACGTATATGAAATAAGCTGCTTTCAATTTCTAAAATATCAATTTTAAAAATAGAAGAAAACCAAATTAATTAGGTTTATTTGAGTTTTTCAAATGGAACTTGAACATAGATGAAACAAGTTGTTAGAGCTATGAACAATTTTCAATTTTTTTTTTTTTGTGAAATATCAGGGTTTGTGAGCAGATCGGGTGCGAAGTTCTGGGTTTTCTTGTTACATCCCGTTCCGGAAATAATACTATTTTATTCCCGGAGGTGCAAAATGACGATTTTGCCCTTGGTTGACCTTTCGGTTGACTTTTGCGTCGTAACTCGTACGACGCATTCACTTGTATTTTCTTGACGTGCTCGTCGATACGAACTCGTAGATGCGAGCGGGACGTCGTTCGGACTCCGAACGAATATTTTACGGGTGTTGGTTTCCGACGTTTCCCGTATTTCAGTTTGGACAATTTCGTCTTGTTTGGGCTGGGGCCCATTAGTCTGCAGGCCCATGTGGGCAATCCCTGGATTCCTGGGATGTTGTATGGGCTTTGACCCGAGACTTCATCTCCTTCCTCTCTTCTTCTCTGCAAGAAAACACCAAACCTCTCTTCCTCTCCCCGAGCTCACTTGTATGGAAAATTATCACCGTAAATTCCTTGTACGGTACTTTCCGCACGTGACGACTGCAATGACTCTTCGATGATCGTAAACCGAACCTGTCGGTCGACTTCTCTCGAACAATTCGTGCCCACTACTTTTCGGTAGTTGGGACAAATTCCATCTTCGTGATGTGTTTAACTGTGTGGAGTCTCTACGACTGTTTTGTTTTGTCGAGACTCAATTTTCTTCGAACGTTGAAGAACTTTTCGTGCTTCTGAAGTCGACACCCTTTTCCACTCATGACTTTTGTCATTCAAATCAATCATCTTCCCTCTTGTGCATGTGCGGCTATCTTGACTATTCGTTTCGGCGACAGTATGGATTGCATATCCACGAGTGACGGTGATTGAAAATAACTTCGGTTTTGACTCTAATTGCGGCGTATTCACTGTCTGAGTACAGTTTGACTTCTTATCGAATCTTTGTATTCGAACCCCGACGAGGAAACAAACCACCCAGACAGAACCCAGAAAACCGATATTAGCCCCGACTTGAATTCCTTAGAACTCCGGCGAAGCCCCGTGATTTTCCGTCGAGTTCCTAAGTGAAATCGACCTCGGTGGCCCTCGACCTAGCCACCATTTAACTCTTCGAGGTCCCAAGGACTGGAATCAAGCTCAACATGGCTTAAAATGGCCTGGGATCACTGTTCTGGAATCGACCTCTTTGCACCCAGTAGTTGGGTATGGGGCGGTTATTCTTTCGGTCTCCGAAAGAATCTGTCTTTCAATGTGAAAGTTCAGCTCTAAATCATCCAGTAGTGGATCAACTTCACCTTAAACCGTGGAGGTTGATTCACTGGTGGATCCCGTTTCCGTTACTGGGTAACTCTACCTAGTTTATCGCCTAGTTCTGCCTTCGTTACGATACTTGTCATTTTGGTGAGTGTACGCAAGAAACTTAAGAGTGCCATGTCTGTGGACAATTGGGACACTGAGCTAACCAGTGTCCGCAGTACCGGCAAAAATCAATCTTTGGCCTGTTCTGATCCAGTTAGTTGGAGGGACAGCTTTCTTATCAACAACCTACTTTCGGTGGAGACGTACATTGCCAAGGCAATGTCATTCCATACACTGGAACCTTTCTCCTGAATCTTGGTTTCTACTCTGTATCCTGGTGGTGCCTGGCAGTTCCAGTGTGGAGTACTGTTGACTCTTGGGCGAGTTCGTACTTTTACCAGCAGGATACTCTGAACGATTCCGATCTTGTCTTCGGAAACGTTAATCATTCTTGGGCTTTTACTTGAATCCAAATGGATCCAAGTATTTCCTACTCAGCTATTTCACCCTTGCTTACTCAACTACTCGACCATATTGTACTCCTACCGGGTACGATTTGGAATCGCTATGCCGTGAGGCAAAGTTTGTCTTGTTCTTGGGGGTTATCGGTGATACTCTGTTATCATCGCTAATCAAGTTTGCTTGCCAATCTCATTCCTCTGAACGTCGTGGGTTTCGACGTGATCTTAGGAATGGATTGTTACCCCAATTTTGTGCCAGTGTGGATTGTTGGCGAAGGTTGACCACTTTCTTGCCACCTGGCATACCAACCGTGACGTTTACCGGCGAGCACCGGAGAAATCGACTTGTGGCTGACTTTCAGCTACGAGTACAACGAAACTGTTGAGTTAGGGCTTGTGATGGTTGTATCACATCTTTGACGTTGGAGGAAGGAAATTCTTTTTGTGTTGACGATCTACCGGTTGTCAACAAATCTTACCGAAGTTTTTCTGACGATCTACCTGGGTTACCACCTGATCGAGAAGTGAAATTCACCATCGATCTTTTCAGGTATTGATCGTATCTCTTTCCTTACCTCTTATCTTTTAGGCTCCACCTGAGTTGTGTGAGCCAAAAGAAATTTCTGCTTCTAGAGTTTTTCTGTCAGGATTCTTTCAATCTCGCACTTCCTTGTGGAGCTCAGGTCTTGTTTATCCAAACGAAGTGACGGTATTCTAAGGCTCTGCATCGATTTAGGCAATTTATTCGGGTGACGACTAAAAATCGCTACCTCGCCTAGAATCGATGATCTCTTTGACCAGCTCCGAAGTGCACAATCTTTCTTCAAGATCGATCTGAGGTTGATTGTTTTCAGCCGAAGATCAAAAACGTTGTTGTTTACTTAACCAACTTTCTGGACTCGTTGCGAGCCTTACGAGTTCTTTGTCATACCTTTCGGGATGACAATCGCCCCAGTAACTTTCATGAACTTGTTGACTCGAGTACTTCGCTCGTATCTCGGCAAGTTTGTGATAGTCTTCTGGTTGACTTTCTGACGTATCTCAATTCTGGGGCCGATCATGCGAAAAGGCACTGTCGCATGATTTTGATGAAGTTTAAGGAGTTTTCAGCTTGTGCCAGTTCTGACCTAATCATATGTCTTTCTTGGGACATGTGATTCCTGCGGATTGTTTTCTTGTCGATCCCCAGATGGTTGCAGTGGCGGGGATCTGGGAGCAATCGCAAAAGTGTTACAAAAATTCGAAACTTTCTTGGCTTAACCGGTTTTCACCGACGTTTCGTGAAGGATTTCTCTCTCGTTACTCTGCCTCTCACGAAACTTGCCAAGTAAATGTTAAATTCGTGTGGAGCGACGACCACGAGCAAATTTTCTGACTGCTCAAGTTTGGTCTTACTCTTGCTCTTGTATTAACACTTTCCAACAACGGCGGTAACTTCGTGACCTACAGTGATGCGTCACTGAACGGGTTGGAGTGCGTGCTAATACAACATGGATGGATAATCGCTCATGCCTTCAGACAGCTGAAACCGCATGAGATGACTTATCATACCCATGATTCGAAGCTGGTTGCCAGTATCTTTACTCCGAAGTTCTGGCGACATTTTCACTTTGGTGAGACGTGTAGACCGTTCACTGACCACCAATGTTTGAGGCATCTCTCTTCTCTGGGAGACCTCAATCTCAGTCAAAGGAGATGGATTGAGCTGATGAGTGACTACGATTGCACTATCGATTACCACCTTCCGGTCGTGCAAACGTAGTAACTGATACCCTCTATCAGAAGTCCTTCGGACGACTGATTACTCGTTCAACTAGTCGTTTTTCCTCTTTTGATTGAATTTCAAGGCATTGTTGTCACGTTGAGTTGTTGTCGTGACGGAGCGTTCTTGACCAACCTTCGGTTGAGACAATGGTCATTTCTTCACTTGCGACGTTTTTTGAGAAAGCTTTTTGGGAGACGTTGTAGTGAGATCTGTTTTTACTCGCATCTACCTCATTGTACTTCTTATGGAAATTTCGGGGACGAAATTTTTATAAGGGGGGTAGATTGTTACATCCCGTTCCAGAAATAATACTATTTTATTCCCGGAGGTGCAAAATGACGATTTTGCCCTTGGTTGACCTTTCGGTTGACTTTTGCGTCGTAACTCGTACGACGCATTCACTTGTATTTTCTTGACGTGCTCGTCGATACGAACTCGTAGATGCGAGCGGGACATCGTTCGGACTCCGAACGAATATTTTACGGGCGTTGGTTTCCGACGTTTCCCGTATTTCAGTTTGGACAATTTCGTCTTGTTTGGGCTGGGGCCCATTAGTCTGCAGGCCCATGTGGGCAATCCCTGGATTCCTGGGATGTTGTCTGGGCTTTGACCCGAGACTTCATCTCCTTCCTCTCTTCTTCTCTGCAAGAAAACACCAAACCTCTCTTCCTCTCCCCGAGCTCACTTTGAGCTCACTTTGAGCCTTCTCCCCGGCTCACGTCGCGCGTGGAGCCGCGGCTTGGCGCGTTTGAGCCGCGCGTGAGGGCGCGTGGGAGGTCCAAATTCGATTCTGTTTTCACGGGGCGACTCGTGACGACGTGTACTACCTCGGGGTAGTACGCATGATAATTTTTGAGGTGTTTTGGACCTCCAAATTGAGAAAGCAAGGGATAGGTTTAATTAATTCGTTAATTCGTTACCTTTTTGAGTTTAATCATTGTACCGGTGATATCTCATATAGGTGGGGCCTATCCAGAGGACTACCGGGGCTACCCAGGACGGGGTACTTCGACCCGGCTACCTACAGGTGAGTGAGTGGGCCCTTTCCCTACTATTAAATGTGTTTTATTTTGGGAAATTATATTTTGGTTTATTGCCTGCTCTATTAAATGATTTTAAATTGGTATTTGACTCGTATTTTAGTAGACCTTGTTATATTATTTTATTACTCGGTTTACTAGTTTCGACTCGGTATTTCGATAGGCCATGGAAATTAGTGGGCTTGGGCCCACATTTCCATTTGGGAATTATACCATTAAATTGGTGATTTCCGTATTATTTTGTACGCGTATTGCTAGTATCGAACCGGCCCTATTTTAGGGATTTTAGGGAATTAAGTATTTTAATTCCCTACTTGTGCCTATTTGTGATTATGGGTTTTATACCTATCTGACGGCCTTAGGCCGTATTTGGGTGAACCTTGGAAATGGTAATTTTCTATCGTATTTTGGGTTCACCTAGTTTGCCATTAAGTTGGTATTTCTATACCTTGGTACCCAGGTGGCGTATTCTTGGTATTTCACGTATTTTAGTTATATGCTTGGTATTTCGGGGTACGGCACCCGAGAATACCTTATATATATTGATTAGTTTGAGGGCATCCCTTATAGGGAAATTACCCCACCTTGTTTTATGTAGAGTATTCCGTAGTATGTTTTCATATGCTCAACTAGGTTGCTTACACGGTGTTTGGTGTACCGTCCGGGGCCAGGACCAGCTTCACGTGATTGTTCACACGCACCTATACGCTCGCTATGGACCCATAGCAGGTGCCAGCCTGTTCTAGGTCGCCTGGGCGACTCGAACTCCGAACTACGTTGTGATGCGCATATGCGCCGGCTCGCGTGATTGTGTACAGCGTCTTGTGCCATACACCCGGCTGTTCATGGCCAGAGAATATATACGTATGAGAGCTCATGTGTTTGCTATACCTAAACGAGCGTCTATCTTAGTCTTGGAGTGTGGGAGCGAGAGGACCGGCTTCCCGTGATTGTTCACACGCACCTATCGCTCGCTATGGATCCATAGCGGGTGCCAGCCTGTTCTAGGTCGCCTGGGCGACTCGAACTCGTTGTGACGCGCATATGCGCCAGCTTCACGTGATTGTGTAAACGAGCGGTTTATCTTATAGTTTAGTATTGTGATTGTACCACTGGTCTTCACTGATGCCACGGAGGCATTTATTTGATTTACGGGTTTCCCGTATAACCTTGTTTTACGAACTTATGTGTAAAGCTTTTTATGCCGAACGGTGGCTTTCTGCCCGTTTAGGACGGTAAGTATATTTCCGTACTTACCTCGTTTTTCTACCTACTATATTAGTACGTTTTTCCGAAACGGTTTTCCAACCAACTAATTGATTTTGACGGCGAGGGGTTACTACTTTCAGAAAGCAAAGGTTTTTACAAAAATGACTATTTATGGCCCACTCACCCTTTTGTTTTGCGCCCCTCCAGGTTTAGTGGCTAGAGCTGTCTACGTTCGAGGCGGTGGTATGACGAAGGTTTAAATTTCGTGGTATTGTAAATACTTTGTACGTCGAACTTTGTACGACGTGTATTGTACTAAATTCTTCCGCCCGTACATTTGTGTACACATTGATCTTCAATTATTCACATAAATTCTTATTCCATTCAAATTGGCTTTCGTCACCCTACGTGGTGTCGGCCAGCACACCCGATCTTCGGGTGTCCACGTGTACATCCGGGTCGGGATGTGTCATTTCTTTCTTCAATTAAAAAAATAAATTAAAAAATATTAATAATAATAATAATAGAAAATTCATGTAGGAAATCCATGAGAACGAAATGACATCTTTGCCCCTAGGTGTGAATGGCGTTTTGACAGAAGTTTGAAATTGGACTATGATTGCTAACAAACTCGACCACATGGTTATGATTGACAACTTTTTTACCGTAGAGGTTTAAAATAAGAGTCTCACTACAAGGACCGAGAAAAAAAGTTAGACCTAAAGTATATATTGTGACAATGGTGCGTAACATAAAATCTTCTAATTGTTTCCCACTATATAACATATAAAAGGCGAAATTATTGATGTTGTTACATAATGTTCATAGCTAGTTTCTCTTATTACATACACGTAACTACAAAATTAGACTGTCATCCTTAGATAAGCTAGAACAAATTATCTATAATTATTTAGTATAAGCAAACCGATAAATATAATAATTCTAACATCGTCATGATGCATGGAATCATGGCCCTTGACGATGATTGCTTGATACTGGCGGCTGATGAATAGACCATTGGATGATGAACCCTGTACATCCATGTAGAGTAAGGTATCATCGGGTCAGGAGGAGGAAGATTATTATCGCCGGATGCCGGAGAAATAGGGCAATCACTCTCGGGCGGCAAGTAGACTTGGGCAGGTCCCGAGTAGTTCATGGTACATGAGTCCGGCTACTGCACACAAACTTCTGATATTGGTGGCAAGGGCGGTGGTGATGGTGGTGGTGATGTATTTGTTTCGTCAACAGGCGAGGATTGAGAGGTACCTAGAAAATTCAGCAGCAGTAGTACGACCAACATAAGAGTATAGATTGCTTGGTTGAGTTGTTGAGCCATAGTATATGTGAAACTGAAATATACTTAGGCAAATACAAGGGAGAAAGAGATACCTATATATAAGAATGCTTTGAACTTAGAGTTCTTGTCATGTACTATTTATACGTTTAGATGAACACAATTTTTGCCCTTTTTGAAATTTCTCAATCCCAAAAGATACTATGTGTTATAAGAAAAAGGTTGAATCAGGAAAAAGATAATAAAATAATTTAAAATTTTAGGGAAATTTATTACTTGCAATACAAGATAAGCCTTTTATATAATATTTTTTTCTCATGTCTGTACGTGCATGAAGAAAGCTTATTTTATACGTCCAAACTTGCCACCAAAATTCGCGGTGCTGTTTTAGACGACAATACTATAATACTTTATAGCCTTTCTTTCTTACCTATTATTTATTTTTTATAATAATCTTTCTTACCTATTAGATGTACCCTAAAACAAAATTTTCCGAAAGAGAAGTGCAGGTTATCCTTTTTGGGGTGATTTTTTTCTTATTAATCTAGTCAAATATATATTTAGTCAAGAATAAGTCGTTATTCGGTTCTAACAAAAAGAATTAAAAGGCTTCAATTTGAATTCATATCGTTTACGCAACATCCAGTCCCCTTCATGTGATAAAAAAAAATATTTGTACACTAACTTTTATGTGTGAAAATGGCATGTCAAACTTCAATAGTATGTACTATTGAATGATTTAAGATTTATTTGAAGTCCGCCGTAAATTAATCTGGAATCATTCAATGACCGTACCATTGAATGATATGTATCACCCAAAATTTTTCCGAAAAGAGCATAACCTCATTATTTTGCCTTCTCAAACGTCATTGAGCACTATTAACAATTAAATGTGTCATCTACCTTACAAGCAGACTACTTTCGTGCCCAAGCAGTGCACATATGCTAAATAAACGTGCCCCAATAGTTGTGGGCACAATCTCCCTGCCTTATAATATAAAAAATTCGGTGAATAATCGTTTCAATTAGGCGTCGGGTAGATTTTTTTATTCATTGGGCACACTTAATTGTGCCCAGGTAACTGGCAAAAGATTGTGCTTGTTATTGCATAAAGGGCACAAAAGATTGTGTCTGTTATTTTCAGGGCACAAAGTTAGTATGCTTTTTTTGCCAATGTGTCAACTTGATCAATTGAAACGCTGTGGGTCCCACCAAAAAATAGAGAACAGACTTGTTTATACACGCCTTTGGTTCAGATGACGAAGTGTCTAGTCATGCTCAATAGGTTCAACAAAGTGTTAAGTAAGCCAAGTAATCCTAGAAGATAGAAAAATGCCACTCAATTACAAGTCTAATGTAACCTAACAATGAATACTAATGGAATTTGGAATTCTATTGAAATTTATCGTGTATGAATAGAACTCGTACATTTGAGAGTCGTCGTCTAACCTTTTTTGAATTTCTAAGGCAGTTGGTCATCACTTACAACGATTTTGTAATCATTAATGAGGACTTATTTATGAAGGAACAAATTTTTTTGAGTATTCATAAAAGAATTGTTGAAGATTAGGGAGCAACTAGATGATCTTGATTAGTATAAGTATGACAATCATAAGGGCAATTCGACAAGAGGACAAGTTGGCATTCTCAACCAGTTCCTTCTCTCCTTGTTGACCAATATTTTTTGGACTAAATTCGATAAAATTGGAACAATATAGTTGTGTATATTGAGCAGTTTGGTTTTTTAATATTTTAGCATCGTAGACGTTTCTATTCGTATTTAATAAAATTCATATCGTTAGATAAAAAAAAGAAGATACAGTTGTGATATGTATCATAAAGTATATATTGTGACAATGGTACATAACATAAAATCTTCTAATTGTTTCCCACTATATAACATATAAGAGGCGAAATTATTGATGTTGTTGCATAATATTCATAGCTAGTCTCTCTTATTACATACACATAACTACACAATTAGACTGTCATCCTTAGATAACAAATTATTTATAATTATTTAGTACAAGCAAACCGATAAATATGATAATACTAACATAGTCATGATGCACAGGGCCGGCCTTGGCTATAGGCCGGATAGGCCATCGCCTAGAGCCCCTAAATTTAGGAGCCCCTAAATTATGTATTTGTTTACATATAATAATATAATATGTATGTTAAAAAAAATTTAGTTATATATTATATCAGTATAATAGTATATGTGTGTAGGGACAAACGTGAGAATATCAATTTCCAAGTTCCAAGTTCCAAGACTAATGAACCAGGTTTTGCACAAAAAAAAAAAACCATTGATCGCTGTCTTTTTTAATTCTTTTTTCCTTATCACTGTATTGGGGCGTGTATTGCACACAAACAAAAATTCTTTCACATTCCTGTCTGTCAGGGAACTCTTGTTGAACCCAGAAGGCTCCAATCCTCCAAACTCCAAATAATTGGCAAAATCTAAAATCCATGTCACAAGAAAGATTGAATGGTTTGGCTATGTTATCAATTGAAAAGGATCTTATTGAAAAGCTCAACTATGAGAGCTTAATTAGTACTTTTGTAGCAAAAAATGCAAGGGTAGTGTTTGAGTAGTGTTGGACGTATGATTCGTGATTTCAAAGTTTCTTATTGAATTTTTACGTTTTTTTTTAATTCTTACATGCTAGAGTGTGCTATTATGGTTTATTATTGTTATTAGCCGATTATTGGCCAGGAGCCCCATTTTTTTTGTTTGCCTATAGCCCCCAAAAAGTCAGGGCCGGCCCTGATGATGCATGGACTCATGACCCTTGACCACAATTGCTTGATACTAGTGGCGGATGAATAGACCATTGGATGATGAGGCATGTACATCCATGTAGAGTAAGGTATCATCGGGTCTGGAGGAGGAAGATTATTATCGCGGGATGCCGGAGGAATAGGCCAATCACTCTCGGGCGGCGAGTAGACTTGGGCAGGTCCTGAGTAGTTCATGGTACATGAGTTCGGCTGCTGCACACAAACTTCTGATATTGGTGATGTATTTGTTTCGTCAGTAGGCAAGGATTGAGAAGTCCCTAGAAAATTCAGCAGCAGTAGTACGACCAACATAAGAGTATAGATTGCTTGGCTGAATTGTTGAGCCATAATAGTATATGTGAAACTGAAATATAAGACTTAGGCAAAGACAAGGGAGAAAGAGATACCTATATATAATTTGAACTTAGGGTTCTTGTCATGTACTATTTATATGTTTATATGAACATAATTTTTGCCCTTTTTGAAATATTTCAATCCCAAAAGACACTCTGTGTTATAAGAAAAAGGTTGAATCAGGCAAAAGATAATAAAATAATTTAATTTTTTGGGAAATTTGTTACTTGCAATACAAGATAAGCCTTTTATATAATATTTTTTCTTATGTATGTACGTGCATGAAGGAAGCTTATTTTGTACGTCCAAACTTGCCACCAAAATTTGCGGTGCTGTTTCAGGACAACAATAATATAATACGTTATAGCCTTTCTTTCTTACCTATTATTTATTTTTTATCATAATCTTTCTTACCTATTATATGTACCCTAAAACAAAATTTTCCGAAAGAGAAGTGCAGATTATCCTTTTTGGAGTGATAATATTTTTTTTTTATTGATGTCGTCAAATATATATTTAGTCAAGGATAAGTCGTTATTGGAAAAAAAAAAAAAAAACAGAATAAGTAGTTATTCGATCGGTTCTAACAAAAAGAATTAAAGGCTTGAACAATTTGAATTCATATCGTTTACACAACATCAAGTCCCTTTCATGTGATAAAATTAAAAAACAATTCTTTTTTTTTTGTACGCTAACTTTTATATGCGTGTGATGATGGTTAAGAGACTTCTCCAATGATCGAGTTGTCCAATGATCGTTTCTCTATTTTATATATGAAAGAGAAAAAAAAAATTAAGCAAAGCAGCTCAATTAGTCAGCGGCAAGATATGAAATCGGCGTATTCGGAGTTGTACTTATGTAATGTTTAATGGTGTATAACTACAGAAGAGATCGTTTCCTTGTCAGCGTGCTTGATCATTCATCTAGTCCAGTTGATTCCTATTAACAAGCAAAACTAGACATTTTATATATCAATCTTATGAGATGGTTTTTGTGAAAATTAGTGTGTGAGTGTGTGTGTGGGATACATCACTTATCATGAGTTAGGTTCATTAGTACACAAATGTACAAATCACTTGTCATATCAGATGATACGCAAATGTGATCTCTGTAATATTTTCTTGAGCTATAAATTATTAAAACTTCGATTAACAACATGGCATAACCTCGTTTGCAGACACATTTGGCCTGTGGGCAAAAGTGGTTGGCCAAGCTCGATGGGCTAAATATCGGACTTGATCTGTAGTCAGCCTCAGTGAATTTTCTTTAGTCCACATCAAAATTGCATTTTTAAGTTACACATCTTAATAAGAGTTGTTAGATCCTGTTATATTAAATGATCTAACGGCTCTTATTCAGATGTATAACTTAAACGTGTACTAGAGAAAGCCTCTCAAGCTCAGTCGTCTTAGTCTGTTGTTGGGTAGTGTAGGGCTTGGACTTTAAATTTGAAACCAAGGCCCAACCTTCGGTCCAACCCGAAAGAGCCCAACCCGGCCTCGCCAACACAAGACCCTTCGTTGTAAGATTTGCTTCAGCGGCTTCACCTTCTAAAACCTCACTCAAATCTCAGTCACTTCCACAGAGAAAACCACGACAAAACCATCGCAGCAATGGAGACCCAATCGGAAGGCGGAGACGACGCCGCCATAGCCAGCATCAGAACCATGGCTCAACAGCTCGAAGCTCGAATGGAGTCTCAGCGCACCACCCAGCTCGAACTCCTCTCTTACCTCCAATCCCAAATCGTCCCCGCCATCGTCCCCACCATTGATCTCTCTCTGAAGGTCCTCTCCGCCTTCAACGACCGCCCTTTTACTCCGACGCCTCCTCTTCCGGACCCCAAACCCAACCCCAGAAACCCGATCGAACCCGCTCTCCCTTCGACCCCAGAACCCCAGCGCAGCCGCCTCCCGTCCCCTGAGCCAAAACCCGCAAACCCAATTGACCAAAGCCCGAAGCTTTATCCGAAAGTGGGGAATTCGGAGCCAACCCACCAACCCGAACCGGAGAAATTCAGCCCTATTGATGAGATGGGGAACCCGTTGTCTCTGGTTCGGGCTATGGTGGCGGTTTGCTTGCTTGAAATGGTGCCCTTTTCGCGAATTGACTCGTCGGCTGTGTTGAGGAAGCTTGAGGGCGACCAGAAAGCGACTGCGGAGGAGAAGGCGGCGCTGCGCGAGATGGGTGGAGAGTCCGGGGCGATATTGGCGGTGGAGATGGCGTTGAGGTCAATGGCGGAGGAGAACGGCGGGGTTGAGTTGGAAGAGTTTGTGGTGGGTGGTAAGTCGAGGGTTATGGTTTTGGGGATTGACCGGACTCGGCTGATGAAGGAATTGCCTGAAAGCAAGCAATTTCAGAGCCGAGATTCAAGTACCGGAGATGGGAATGGGAATTTGAATCAGAGTCAGAGTCAGCAGCAAGGGGTGACTAGCAGCGGTGATGGTAATGGCAGCGGAGTGTTTGGGATGGGAGGGCCTAGTTCAAGGCCAATGCAGGACATGTGGATGAACCCTAATGATGCCCACATGGCCGGTTTACCGCCTATGTTCCCCGGGAGTGGACAGCCGGGTTCATTTATGGGTCCAAGGGGTGCTCCTAGTCCTAGAGTTATGGGCATGATGGGAATGTCTAGAGGGATGGGTGGTGTTCCTCCAATGCATAGAGCTAATAGTATGGGGCCAAATGCAACAATGGATAGCCCCAATTTGATGTCGCATAAGCCTCGGAGTGAAGAGGAGGAACTGAAGGATGTTGAGGCATTGCTGAACAAGAAGACTTTTAGGGAGTTGCAGAAATCAAAAACTGGTGAGGAGATTTTGGACCTCATTCACCGGCCAACTGCGAAGGAGACTGCTGTAGCTGCCAAGGTTTGTCAATGTCAATATTTTTATTTGTATTGCCATCTTAACAAATTCATGGTTCTTTCTGTAAATCTGCTATATGTCAAAACTATATCATGTCTGTTAACGAAACAATAAGTAGGCTTAAGTTTACAAATGGCCATGTGGTTTACCTTATGCGTCAAAGATTTATGGGAAGTCCTGTTTTTGGTAATATTGCCCTAAAAATCCACGTCCGTTAACAATTTAGTAAAATCTCTAATTTTCGTCAATGTGTATTGTTAACCAATTGGAGATTTGACTAAAATTGGTGATTGGCGTAGACCGCGAGTGTATAGTTAACAAAATTGAACCACATGACTTACCTTCTACTTGATTTGATTCGCAACATATATTACCATCCGCATGGACTGTTCGCAACATATATTACCTTCCACGTGACGCGTGCGTGGATGCTTTATTACGAAGATTCATCAAAATAGGATATTCAACTAAAATTGGTAACAGACGTAGACCACTAGAGTTAGTGTTAACAATTCTAGAAGAACAAGACTTACCTTGTTATATAGGCTAAACCACAAGAAATATTTGTATTTGACGGTAGTGCCACCACCACATGGTCTTACTAATCTACCACCATAACACGTGGTGGTGACGGTTTATACTTTAGGTTGGGTATCAGTAAATATATCTGTTATGACATGGGTTGATTGTTAACACATGGTGGTGTTACAATCACACCAAAAATTACTCATAAACACGTGGACCATATGTGAGTTTAAGCCTAATAAGTATTAATGTGATATTTCATTTTCTCTTCTCAACTTATTGACCAAGAGAACCTAAATAATGATTTTGGGTTCTGTAATTAATGAGTAGCCGGCTTGTGGTGACTTGTTCAGAACATGTTATTGTGCGTACAGTTTATTCTGCATGTTACATCTGGGACTCAATTATTTCATGGACTCATTGCTTGCACATAAGAAATGCTCAAGCTTTCAACTTTGTAATGTGTCAAATATTTCCGATTTTCTATTTAATATGGGTTTGGTTGCACCAGCAGGAAAGACTAAAGTCAATTGATGTGTTTTTTGTTTCAGTTCAAAACTAAAGGTGGTTCACAATTGAAGGAATACTGCTCATCCTTAACAAAAGAGGACTGCCGGCGTCAGTCTAATTCCGTACTTGCATGTGAGAAGGTCGGTAAGATATAATCAGTAATTGGACCTAGTTTTTCCTGTTTTTGAAATGTATCTGTACACTAGCTATTTCAGTTCTTTTCACTATATTATTTTGTGTGAACTTATTTGAAAATTTCTTTTGGTGATTGTATTTCTAATTTTTATTCTGAAATTACATCAAATAACTTCGATCTTAGTACTTACATCAATTTTGCTTTTTTCACATTGTTTTTTTTTTCTTCTTATTTTTCAGGTTCATTTTAGGCGAATAATTGCTGTACATACTGATGTCAATTTAGGAGACTGTTCTTTTCTGGATACTTGTCGTCACATGAAGGTAAAGGTTACCCCATTACTTGAGTGATAAACTAATTATATGCTAATGACTATTTTTCATAAAGTAATACACTATTGTCTCTATTGTTAGACATGCAAGTATGTCCACTATGAGCTTGATCCAACACCTGATGTGTCACACATGATGATGGGGCCTCCAGCTCTCGCTCCCCCTAGACAATTAAGGCCTCAGCGTGCTGAATATTGTTCTGAGGTTGAACTTGGTCAGCCACAGTGGATTAACTGTGATATACGCAACTTTAGAATGGACATTCTAGGGCAATTTGGAGTGATAATGGCAGATCCACCATGGGACATTCATATGGAATTGCCTTATGGGACAATGGCTGATGATGAAATGCGCAATCTTAATGTTCCAGCACTGCAGACTGATGGTCTGATTTTCCTTTGGGTCACTGGACGTGCAATGGAGCTTGGGCGTGAATGGTATGTGTATGCTTTGGCCATCTGTCAACTATATGTTTCCTGAAACCCATAATTAAATATGCTTAATTGGATCTGCTTATTCTTTGGCTTTCACTCACTGAAATATCACCATTCTTCTTGCAGCTTAGAACTTTGGGGATACAAGCGTATTGAGGAGATAATTTGGGTAAAGACTAATCAACTTCAACGAATAATTAGAACAGGGCGGACTGGCCACTGGCTTAATCATAGCAAGGAGCATTGTCTTGTTGGAATAAAGGGAGAACCATTAGTAAATAGAAATATCGATACTGATGTCATTGTTGCCGAGGTCAGAGAGACGAGCCGTAAGCCAGATGAGGTTAGTGGAATATACTTTGTATAGTTCTGCAGTGAAATTTCTATTCGAATATGGTTCTTCCTAATGCGCTTACAGGATGAACAATACTATAATTTGTACTATTCCCCTTGCAATTTAAGAGGTGGTAATCTAGAAGTTGTTGCCTTCTGCTAGATATTTTAATCATAATTATCGTCTTGATAGTATTATTATTTGTTTAGTTTTTCTCAAGAATTCAAGTTTGACTAAATATACACACATTCCTGCAGATGTATCCTTTGCTGGAGAGGGTGAGTCCAAGGACAAGAAAGCTGGAACTGTTTGCTCGCATGCACAATACTCATGCAGGGTATGATTTCTTGACTAACTGTTGTAATTGTTAAATGAAGTTCCTTCATTGTTGTTGATCACCAATGTAGTAAGTAGCAATTTTTTGCATAAATTGATAATGAGGGTTGCAGAGGATCCTGTGACAACCGGTGACAATCTGAATCTAGCATTGTCTTAGGTTTCCGCAGGTTAAAAGAGACTTGATTGTGCAACTCTTATAAGCAAAGTCGGGTATCATGCTAATGAGGGTAGATAGCCATTATAACTCTTTCGGGTAGTTATAATGCGTTTACCATTGTTTATTCCTTCTTGTTGTCTGTGGGGACTTTAATTGAAAATCAAGCTTTCTAATTCTCCACTTGTTTGCAGATAGACGTCCCGTATATGAGCATTTATTTCGCTTCCCATCTTGGTTATGACTTTATGTTTTTCTATAATTTTGTTCCGAACTATCTTGTATCAGGTGGATGTCACTAGGTAATCAACTGAGTGGCGTACGACTGGTTGATGAAGGCCTGCGTGCACGATTCAAAGCTGCTTATCCGGATGTGGAGGTGCAGCCCGCTTCCCCACCCAGGCCCTCTGCTATGGAAGTCGACTCTAATGCTGCCCAAATGCGGAGTCCATTTTTAGAACCTGCCGCCCCAGAGGCACCCTATGCTGCTTCTGAAGTGAAGCCATCACCAATGGATCTTGAAATGGCCGGTTGATTAACCATTAGATCCATCACAGTTACTCAACCAAAACAGCAGTCTGTTGTCTGGTGCATCCGTACTGAGATGTTGAGAGGAAGTCCTGCCCGGCCCTTGCCCGGTTTATGTAGCAATGTAATGAGCTTGGAAGGGACTCCATGATCGTCATCGATTTTGTAAGATGTGTTTACCTCGTTGTAGTTTTAAGATAAGAAAAAAGCACAAGTAGTATAACGAGGCTTTGATAGGTTGTGGACTTCTGTGCCATATATAATCGAGCATGCAATATTCTACAGTTACTATGGTTCTGAGCTTATGATGTTTGATCCTTTATATACTGCTGGTGTTAATCCTGGTAGTTATGCACGCGTGTATACATCCGGTGTGAGCGTGCAGGTTGGATTGGAAGTTCCGATTTCAGCTTATGTTGTCTACTATGTTCTTTAGATTTTCAATATCCGTTTTTAACTTTGACCTTTCAATAAAATGAAAAATTATGATTTTTTCGAAATTGGAATGGATGTTGGAATTACGAAAAATTTTCGAAAGGAAATAATTGTCATTTTTGAAAGATCTTGGTTTGGAAATTGAACCCTTAATTCCGATCCGATGCGTTTAAAATCGAGAGAAAGGAAATAATTGTCATTTTTGAAAGATTTTGGTTTGGAAATTGAACCCTTTATTCCGATCCGATGCGTTTAAAATCGAGAGAAAGGAAATAATTGTCATTTTTGAAAGATTTTGGTTTGGAAATTGAACCCTTTATTCCGATCTGATGCGTTTAAAATCGAGAGAAAAGAAATAATTGTCATTTTTGAAAGATTTTGGTTTGGAAATTGAACCCTTTATTTCGATCCTATGCGTTTAAAATTAAGAGTAATTTGTATGTCACATGCACACTATTATTGTGTTGTTCTGAATTAATAATATAAGAATACATAAATAGAAACTAACACATATCCTCGTATTATTATTATTGAACGCTATCGTAACAGTGTACTCAATGTCATACAAGTCATTTTCTTAAATTTCAGATCGGTGACAAAATTTTCTTATTTTGAGGCATTTTATTTATTTTTAATCCATGATATGCGCATAATTTGGATTGGTGACCCACATAAGATGGACATGAGACACTGTCACACCGTCGTGGGCAGGGCAACATCCACATCCAGCTGGAAGCTTAATAATTGATTGTATAACCAATCAAAAGTGCTCACCGACCATAATTACCGGGCGGTGTTCTGTCGGCCTCTCCTCCTTATTCTTTGACATGGGAGGAAATCCATGTTATCTTTCTCGATACCAAAAAAAGTAACCCACTTTGTAACTTTCCCTTTGAGGTAAAAGATACTCTTTTACAAGAGAGCAAATTATATAAAGCGAATTTACCGTGGTGTGACGTTTTAATTTAATAAAATATTGATAGTTGCAGAAAAATTTACATATGATAATGCATTATTGGACAAGGGACACCACGTTACGATGAATCCGTTTTATATAAGTCTTTTCCCTTTTACAACCCTTTCAATCTAAAAAATTTGATATATCACTAATTGCATATAATTATGTGTCTATTTCTCTTATCACGCTCCAAAACTCAAGATTTCGCCAAAAGAAACCAAGAACAGAAATTCTTGGAATTTGCTTTATTCTATTGAATTAACAAAAAGAATTACAAAACCAAAACTTCCATATTATAGAACAATGAAAAAAAGAATCACTATCCAAACGTGGGGAGAAAATTCAACTCATGAATGTCGAAGCTCTTCAAAGATTGCCATTGAGTAATGCACACGCCACAAATCCAACAACCGCCGCTGCGAAAACAGGAAACCTTTGCGACGGTGAAGAAGAAGGCTTAGCCGGGATGGTGCCGAAGACGGTGGGGTAAGAAGGAGCAGAAGAATCCGGCAATGCACTAGGACCGGAGGAGGGAGAGTAAGCAGAGCCATTGCCGGAGAGAAAAGAGATGTGGAGCTTCTGGTTCTTTTCGCAATGGCCCGGTTCACCGCTGGTGAAGTAGAAATCCCCCAATGTGGTGAAATTGAAGAGAGAGTTGCCGTCGTTCATGTACAAGATTGGATCTTTGAGGTTGCAGTTGCTGTAGGATTGTGCTGTCACTTGAATCACCGAGTCTTGGCTTGGGGGGTACAAGAACACTGCATATTGAAAAAACAAAATGAGAAGGCGATATTCTAAACTGCTTTAACTTACAATACATTTCGAACTTGTTGCAATGAAGCCGGCACATTGTCACATGAGGGAAATGAAACCATCTAGTCTTCCTTTTGTTCTTTTAGTGATTGTTTGACAATGCGATATTTTAAACTGCTAAACAGGGATTTGTAGTGGGGTGCAATGAAACGGCCATACTCCTGAGGCCAACTGATTTAACCGACATCTGCCACTTGAAAACGAGAAGAGAGGAAGAAGAAACTTACAAAGAGAATCTCCAAGCTTGAATTGATGGTATTTTGACCATTTGGTGTAGACTTGTGGATTTGCAGAAGTTGGAATTCCCCAAGAATCTAGATCTCCTACTTTGTACTGGTAGCAGAGCACTTGGGACTGTATTAACATTAGGAACTGCAGAGCCAATAGCAACTGGAATCTTGGAGTTCTGAGATTGGCCATCTCTCTCTCTAACTTCTCTCTCTTTCTCTCTCTAACTTGAGAGTGTTAAGAATCAGTCGCTGGATGGGCAAATCTTATTGCCTCTGAGGGTGTCTGCAGATAGACAGCCTGAGGACAGAATTACCAAATGCCCCTTCGTTTATGTGAGATTGGGAAAATTAAGATGATGGTTTACATCTTTTTAGATGGTCAAAAGACTCAATGTCAAACCACAGCTGTGTCCAAAAAAGGGTTAAACATCAAAAGAATATAAAAAGGATTGTGGGGGACTTGTAGACAGGCTTGATTTGTTTTTGGTAACTTGGTAAGTGGCAACATAAAAAAATACTGATAGCTAGGTGGGAAATTTATTTATCACAATGGATTGGATTTATTGTGACAGTATTTTAAATTGATGCATTGTCAAAAAGTTTTAACTTTCATTCACAAAAGTCTTGTTGTCTTAAGTCACTGGAGTTTGTTTTATCCACATCCGTCGTGATGCCAACAAAGTGGCATGAGGATTGTAATTTATAGTTCCATCTAGGATTAGGCTTGAAGGGGAGAAGGATGCTATATCGGGAGTTTGCTCTTATTAATCGCTCCGAGTTGAAAGAAAGTGAACTACGTTAGTTCGATGACCAAACTTTGGAGATCTAATCCTTCAACTTCAATTGGGTGCTCTAGGTTCCAATTTTATTATCCTCATTGTACTAGAACGTTTATTTACTTTTTCAGTAATATAATATCGTCTTTCTTCAAAAAAATGATATTGCTACAATAACATGTCTGTTGCATGAAAAGTTTTGCTGATAGGGTGAAATTGGAAAACCAAATCATATGGCAATAATGTCACATGGGCCAGTTGGGATGGTGATGCAACTCCAAATGGGGTTGTAGATTTTTATTGGAATATGATTTGGGAAGATGAATTGAGTTTGCAATTGGATCATCATCATGTGGAGAAGAAGTGAAGGAACATGAGATGAGAGGCTGTCTCCTTTCCACATGGAGTGTTTGTCTTCTGGATCCAGTCAGAGGAAGCCACTCATGGGTAATAGCTAATTGGGGGTTGTCTAAGGTTCCTAAATTTTAGTCAATTTATGAAAATTAAATAAATAGAATATCTATGGTAATGCTTTTTTTATTACTCAATAATAATTGAAGATTTATGAAAATTAAATAAACAGTCAATTTATGAAAATTAAATAAACAGTCAATTTATGAAAATTAAATAAACTCAATTATAAATAGTCCATTTATGAAGATGTTTTATTTATTTATCTGAAATTCAGAAGACAATGTCTGTCAACATTCTCTCTATGCCTTTATGGAGTTCAGATTCACATAAATTCAAGACTGCAATGTCAAACATTTTCAAATTTAGAATTGTAAAGGAGTACTACAATGTTAACATTCTCGTCTTTCAATATATATTGAAGGAGGGAAGGTTTCGAACTTGAAACTTTTGGTGCAAAAAAGGAGAATGTTTTTAATAACTGAGCTACAAATTCTCTTGTCAATGTTAACATTCTCTTGAGTACAAATTTCAAAGGCGACAACGTTGGATTAAAGAAAAAAATAGATCTGGTCTCAAATTTCATAGACAACAATTGTTATATCAAAGAAGGACCAAATTGACTTTCAGTCTTATAAAAAAATTGACTTCCAATGTAACAGAAAAAATAGAAATGTAACAATTATATGCTGCCTCCAAGCATTTCTCATAGAAAAAAAAGCTCACTTATATGTGAATGAAGTATCCTTACATTTTCTAACATAAACCATATGACAAAATATACCTAATGCAAGCACCAGTCTACAGTAATTGGAGAATACATTAACTACACATAGTTACTAGACTCGTTAGTTAGTCGTTTCTTTGTGTTGTAACCACCAGCTGATTGCCCTGCCCCCAAAAATCCTCCATACCTCGTTTCGAAGTAGGAACTACAGCGGTATTTTCGTCATTGATCGGAGATGGCAAACAGAAAACCAACATATGCAGCTCGAACATTCAAATTATACTAGGTGGCTCGTTTTAAACACCAAAAAATTGCAGACGCCTTTTCCTCGTTCTTCTTTTTTACTTTATTGTTGTTATTTTCATCACCAATTAGTCGTTTAATGGCTCCGCTTCTGTGTCCCTCTCCTGCATCCATTCTTCTGGTTCTGTAAGGAAACACAAACACATTGATTAATAATCAACACCACAGGAAACCCGCAGAAAAAAGGAAGGGACCGCAAAGCGTCAAACATATAAATCAAATCGAGCGAAGTCAAGACTACTGCAGAACTTACTTGACTTGTGGCCATCAGAAATCACCATGAGCCGCCTCTGCAATACAGCAGCCATAGAGAGGAAAATCGAGCACATACCAAACATGATGGTGATGGGAAATGCATTAACCTACAAGGATAGAAACCAAATATTTAGATACAGGGGAAAAGGTGCAAATATAAATTTTTGTATACCTAGGAGAGGAAGAAACCATTCAAGGATGCTCCCGCAATTTTTTTGTGTTTATAAAAAAAGCAATTACTGATTGGTGTAGTCCCAAGGGATCATGAGCAAATGCAACCTAATCACTCACATTGTACAGCACAACGCACACAAAGATGTTGAGAGGAATGCGGAAGAAGTTCATGATGGTGCTTCTCGCCTCCTCTGGGATGTATTGGGACCTCATTTTCATGATAGATGGCCAGAATATTCCCACACAGGCCTCAAATGTGCAGAAGCCAACAAGCTGACAATACCCTGATAATGACATGCTCCCACCTTTCACATCGGGAGGTGCAATCAAGAACTGCAAAAATTCATAGACAAGTTTATGCCCATGGTTCAAAAGAAACTGAAATTCATAAATTTGAAGAAGATTGATAAATTTAAATTCATGACGTACACTTGTCACAATGGGAAGCAGAAGGGAAGCCGCAGAGACTGCAAATACAATCTGCATGTAGCTCTCAACTCTTGGGGATGAGCCTGCCATCAGCCGAGACGCAATAGAGCTTCCCAACATCGAGGCTAGCATGAATGTTGCAAAAATGAAACCGTGTGGAATCTCCTCATCATTTGGGCTCAAAGCAGGAGTCCAGAGGAATACAAAGGTGTACATTGAGCCTTCAAATAGGGACTGTATGGCACCCAGCAAAGCAATTTTCTCATCTGCTCCAACAGAAAATAATAGAAAAAGAATTTATGAGAAATGCAAAAGAATAAGGTTAAAGTCTAAAATTATGAAATTCATTGAGGGAATTAACAATTAATGAAAAAGGAGTAAGTATCAAAAGAGATAACATCAGGGATTCACCGGAAGCGATGGCTATGGCAGCACCCCTGAACTGGGTAAGTAAGTTCTTGTTTTCTGTAGCATCTCCATAATTTTCACCCCATGATACCATTATAATTGCCATGCCAATTGCCAAAAAGCATGCAGCAGCATCAAATGGAGAAACGGGGCCAAATCCCAGAGTATCTACCAGAAGATTCCCAAGCAACCCGGCTACAATAGCAACTAGACCATTGCCAAGAAATATTGCCTTAGAGAATGTCAAAGAAAGCCACTGTTGCTCGAAGCCCCTCTGCAAAAATTAAGCAATTGAAGTGAATGAAATTTACTTTATGATACAATAACTAAGTAACAAAAAGATGATTTGAGTTGAGCCCTTTGGACCCAATCCAACTTCCACCTCCTAGGACGTGCCGAATAATATCAAAAGAATATTGATTGACAATTTTGTAACATTAAACTACAAATTAGAACCTGTCACAAATATGGTTTCCAGAATTGAAATTAATTAGTAGGGCAGTAGCACCTTATTGTGTTCTGCCACAAGCCAAGACTCAAAAGCTGAAAAAAGTAAAGAAGTGGCAATGCCTCCCAATATGCGTCCCAACAGTAAAACCTTGTAGTCGGGAAAATGTTTGGTGAAGCAACTTAGAATGTAAGTTATGCAGTACGTAATACATGCCCTCTTCCGACCCCTGAATTTGACATACCGTTATTCAGAATCAATAATATGATCATGTTAAGAGAAATAAAACTAATCAACAAGGAAACCTCTTACTGTTTGTCAGCTAGAGATCCAACAACTGTCCCGAACAACATGGATGACCCAAACCCAGCAATAAAAAGTTGTCCAATGTCCCCCTTGCTGAATCCATATTGGCTGTATAGGTAGTAAACATATGGACCCTGCAACCAATCACCGGCTATACCCCACAACCAATTCGATCAGATCCAGAAACGATACAATATGTCGAGTATGATGCACAATGTAAAGCATCAATCTACGTCAATTCCAAGCAATTTTCAAAGACTACAACACTCTTGAGACCAAAAAGATTAATGTTACCATAATCAATGCAATGAAGTCAAGTACAAGCAAAAGATCCAGAAACCATGCTATAAAGAAGAACATGTATTACAGCATTAATCATGTCAACCCACTCAAAATCATAAGGGTTTTCATATCACTTCGCCGTCGAATCAAGAAACTGTAAATTGTAGAAGAATCTCTAGTTTCAGTCCAATTGGGTTTTCCAATCACTTCACAATGGAATCAAAAACAACAAATTCGATCCGCAATGAAGTCCACTACAAGCAAAAGATCCAGAAACAGCATAATCCATATAAACAGCACAACCCATTACGTAAGTCACCAATCCAAGCAACTGTAAATTGTTGAATCTATAATTTTAGTCCAATTGGGTTTTCACATCACTCCACCATGCAATAAAAAAAAACAGCAAATTCGATCCAAATATTCAAATTTAAAGAAAACCCAGATGAAAAAAGATCAAAAAATGGCAGATCCGGACGTACCCATCATGAGAGAGTAGATGAGGAGGTAATTGTTCTTGAAGGCGTTGAAAGCAGAGGAAGTATGAATGCGATCTTTGTTGTTCTTGCTCAGCTCCAGAGCTGCCACCACCGCAGACATTCCCCCGAACAGAAGGATGTAGAACAACTCCATTGCTGCTGCTGCGAGCTATCTCTCTCTCTCTCTCTCTCTATCTCTATCTCTAAAACCCAGAAAACAAAATCGATCAGAGAGAGAGGGAGTGAGTGGGAAGGAGTGTTGTGTAATGTGTAGTTGAGAAGTTTAAAAAGGACCGGATACCAACTGTGAAATGGACGTGGAGTGGAATGCGAAGTTTAGGTGGTGGGAATGCGATTTGTTGAATTGAAAAAGGGGGTTCAAGATTTCCCGGGGAATCCAATTCCCGCAAATCTCACACCGGTTTTGGTCCGATGGGTTTGTTGACTATATCTATCTATATGTTTTCTATTTCTTTTATTTTCCTTTTCCTTTTCCTCTATTTTCTTTTCTGTTCTAATGGGGTAAATTTGAATCCCAAGATATGTGATAGTTTAAAGACTTTAATTTTTTTACTTTTTGTTTTCCCCCTTAAGCTACTACTTAGGTCAGTCGTGCATACACGTGTGAGTTGATTTTGGTTGTAAATTTATATGATTTATGTAAGACGCACATGCATCAACAGCTAGAAATCGTTTTCACATATAATAGATATTTGATTTCTTTAAGACTGACAAATAAAGTTTTATGTCTCTATTAATGTAACTCGTTGTAACTATTGGGGTCATATCTCTTAAAAGAACATAGAATTTCTGCCCCTTTTAGGAAATGTTTCAACAATATAATCGATAAATGTAATACATACAATGTTACATCCCGTCCCGGGAATAATATTATTTTATTCCCGGAGGTGCAAAATGACGATTTTGCCCTTGGTTGACTTTTCGGTTGACTTTTACGTCGTAACCCGTACGACGTTTCCAATTGTATTTTCTTGACGTGCTCGTCGATACGAACGCGTAGACGCGAGCCGTACGTCGTTCGGACTTCGAACGAATATTTTACGGGCTTTGAGTTTCGACTTTTCCCGTAATTCAATTTTGGGCTGGGGCCCATTTGGCAGCAGGCCATGTGGCCTTATCCCAGATTTTCAGGGATGTTGTCTGGGTCTTGAACCCGTGCTTTCCTCTCTTTCTTCTTCCCTCTCTTCTTCTCTGCAGAGAACCAAAAATCCACACCCAATTACTTTGGGCACCCCGAGCTACCACCACCCTCGATCCTACCTCAGCTCGACCTCACTGGTGGACTTCATCACCACCCTCGAGCAAAGCCCGAGCCCCGTGAGCCCAGCAACCACAAACTGAAACCCAGAAACCGGGTTCCATAAACTCCGGTGAAACCTCAAGGTTTCCCGTTGAGTTTTCCGGTGAATCAGGCCTCGATCGGCCTCGTGGTGGTCACCAACCTCCTCCTCGAGGTCCCAATGATCCTAGTCTGGACCTGCAAACATGAAATCGATCGAGGATCGAAGACCTGGGAATCGAAATTTTGGAGCCGTGAGCTTTTCTCCAATTTCCGGCCAACTCCGACCGAGTTTGGACCCCAAACTGGTCAAACTCGAATCTCCTTGACTCCAGCTTCATTTTGATATAAATTTCATGAAATTTGGTTGAGAAATGAGTGTTCTAGGACGAATTGAAGTTTTCCGGCCAAAAAACCCAGATTCCGGCGACGGCGACCGGCGGCGGCGCCGGCGACCGGAGTGAGGTTGAAGACGACCGGCGCTGACGTCAGCGATGACGTCAGCAAACCGAGTCGAACCGGCCTTGCTGACGTCAGCGAACCGGCTCAGACCGGCGCTGACCGGCTCGGCTGAGCCGCGAGTGGAGCCGCGCGTGAGCCGCGCGTGGAGCCGCGCGTGAGCCGCGCGTGGAGCCGCGCGTGAGCGCGCGTGAGTGAGCCGTTGGAGCCGCGCGTGGAGCCGCGGCTTGGCGCGTTTGAGCCGCGCGTGAGGGCGCGTGGAGGGTCCAATTTCGATTCTGTTTTCACGGGTCGACTCGTGACGACGTGTACTACCTCGGGGTAGTATGCATGTCAATTTTTGAGGTGTTTTGGACCTCCAAATTGAGGAAAACAAAGGATAGGTTTATTTAATTAGTTAATTTGTTACCTTTATGAGTTTAATCACTGTACCGGTGATATCTCATATAGGTGAGACCTAATGGCAGCGTGTGGCGGCGTGTGCTACGGCACACGGCAGCCCACGGCGGCGGTTTTGGGGTTTCCGACCCCGAAACTCCGTTTTCGGGTTTCCGAACGCCGTTTTCTTCGTATTTTCATTTACGTTATTAATCTTGGGTGTTCCAAAATAGGTTTGGCGACCCTTGACGCTCGGAGGACGTACGTTTGGACTTCTCGGCTTCGGTATTTGTGAGTGGGCCCTTTCCCTATATTATTTAAATGTGATTTATGTTTGGGAAATTATATTTGACTATGCCTACATCATTACTATGGTTTTAAATGGTTTTAAATGGATATTTATATTGTGCTATCGGTAGACCTTGTGCGTAATGGTATTTACTCGGTTTACTAATTTCGACTCGGTATGTCGATAGGCCATGGAAATTAGCGGGCTTGGGCTCACATTTCCATTTGGGAATTATACCATTAACTTGGTGATTTCCGTATTATTTTGTACGCGTATTGCTAGTTTCGAACCGGTCCTATTTTAGGGAATTTAGGGAATTAAGTATTTTAATTCCCTACTTGTACCTATTTGCGATTATGGGTTTTATACCTATCTGACGGCCTTGAGCCGTATTTGGGTGAACCTTGGATATGGTAAATTCCTATCGTATTTTAGGTTCACCTAGTTTGCCATTAAGTTGGTATTTCTATACGTTGGTACCCATGTGGCGTACGCATGGTATTTCACGTATTGTAGCTATATGCTTGGTATTTCGGGTACGGCCCCGAGAATACCAAATATATATTGATTAGTTTGAGGGCATCCCTTATAGGGAAATTACCCCACCTTATTTTATGTAGATTTTTCAGTAGTATGTTTTCATACGCTCAACTAGGTTGCTTACACGGTGTTTAGTGTACCGTCCGGGGCCAGGACCAGCTTCACGTGATTGTTCACACGCACCTATACGCTCGCTATGGACCCATAGCAGGTGCCAGCCTGTTCTAGGTCGCCTGGGCGACTCGAACTCGTTGTGATGCGCATACGTGCCAGCTTCACGTGATTGTGTACACGAGCGTACTGTTACTTATACACCCAGCCTGTTCATGACAGAATACATCTGTATGAACTTGTGTGTTTGCAATACCTAAACGAGCATCTATCTTGTAGTCTTGGATTGTGGGGCCAGGACCACTTTCACGTGATTGTTCACACGCACCGATACGCTCACTATGAATCCATAGTAGGTGCCAGCCTGTTCTAGGTCGTATGGGCGACTCGAACTTGTTGTGATGCGCAGATGCGCCAGCTTCACGTGATTGTGTATATGAGCGTTTATCTTATAGTTTTATATTGTGGTGTTTTCACCGATTTTCACTGATGCCACGGGGGCATTTATTTGGTTTACGGGTTTTCCGTAGATCCTTATTTTATGAACTTTTTGATAAAGTATTTTCTGCCGAACGGTGGCTTTCTGCCCGTTTCGGACGGTAAGTATAATTCCGTACTTACCCCGTTTTTCTACCTACTATTATAGTACGTTTTCTGAAACGGTTTTCCAACCAACTACTTGATTTTGACGGCGAGGGGTTACTATTTTCAGAAAACAAAGGTTTTTACAAAATGACTATTATTGGCCCACTCACCCTTTTGTTTTGCGCCCCTCCAGGTTTAGTGGCTGGAGTTGTCTACGTTCGAGGCGGTGGTATGACGAAGGTTTAAATTCCTTGGTATTGTATTACTCTGTACTCCGTACTTTGTACGACTTGTATTTGGTTAAATTCTTTCCGCCCGTACATTTGTGTACACTCTGGTATTCTATTATTCAAATAAATTCTTATTTCTTCAAATTGGCTTTCGTCACCCTACGTGGTGTCGGCCAGCACACTCGACTTTTGGGTGTCCACGTGTACATCCGGGTCGGGATGTGTCATACAAAACTACTAAAACCAAAATAGGAATTTAGTGACAAACTTGTAATTCCCAACTCCCTTAGGAAAATATCTACACACAAACTAAATCTCTTAGTTTACAAATTGGTATGTAAGAGTAAGAGCAAGATAGTGCATTAGGCAGGGTGCACATAATTAAGAAAAAGGTTAAAATGCATAATCAACATATGAATAATCCACTTTATTTGGCAAATTGCTTGTCAATGGTTATGATCCATTCCTATATGTTCTAGAAGCTTTAGTGCATATAGGCCAGCTATATAGACAAATACTTGTAATGCCTTCTCTTATTCGTGATACCATCGTGGTAACATGTCAACATCTTCTCTTTCACTTGGTCGGTTTTTTTCCATGTGCCTTGTTGTTTCTGACCAAAAAAGAGTCGGTACTCAACAAAAAAGAGTCGGTACTCAACTTGTCATGGCAATCGACCCCTAAAAACATATTTAAATAATAAGAAAAACTTTTCATATGATATTGACTAATACATGCTCTTTTTTTTGTCGACGAACTACTCGTTAGTCTGATTTTATATCTATTAGATTGACAAATAAGTAATTCAATCTTTACTATTTATTTTCCGTACTACTGAGTAGTCCAGACTGTTAAAAAAAAATTAGACTAATACATGCTAACTAGTAACTTAGTACAAACGATATTATTATTTTTTAAGCTACACTAAGAAGAGGAGAATAATTTAAATCCGAGACGCAATGAGTTGAAGAGGAAAAAGTAACCACTAAAGTAATTCACCACTTCCTATTAACTAGTAACTTTAACAACTACAAAAATAGGTAAGTGATTTTCACGCTTTCATGTTCTCTTCATTCATTTTTCTTTCTTTTCCAATTTTAAGATAGAATTAAGAGAGGAGCTTGGCTCCTTACAATTGTGGAGGAGTTCCTCTTCAATTAACTTTGTGTTCAATTCACATAACTTCGTGTTTATAATTGGAATCGTTTATATTATGAATTTCTCTGTAAAGATCATCTCTATAAAAAATCAATTGAAACTAATGTAGATTAGTCAATCAACTGTACAAAATAGATATACGGTTTATAATGTTTTTACCGAATCCGTCCATCTGTTTTTGTATAGTTTGATGACTAAATGATCTCATATTTTATTGATTTTTTGTATAGTTTGATAGATGGTTTATAATATTAACGGTTCAGATTATAAGCCAGAAATTATGTGAATCGGTCACGAAGTGAATTGAGAAGGAACTCCTCCTCAACCATCTAGGCACCAAGTTAATTTCTAAAATTAAAAAAAAAAGCTAAAAGGACAAATTTACCGTGCAAGTTGGATTGAATTTAGAGATTTCGAATTTCCGATCTATTTTTTTTTTCAATATTTGCCAGGCTTATTCCGATTCAGAGTGCATTACAAGAAAATAAGAGTACGCAGATCACTACCAAAAAAATATATGTTTCTTTGCCTCCAATCCAATCCGTCTAATCATATAATTCGGCCGGCAATTTGACCTTTATTATGAAAACACCCATTGGCCCATACACGACAAAAGAAAGCAAACAAAAAAACCCACTTAAAAATTTACAAACAAAAGAGTCCAAAATTCTCTAATTTTTTCGTCAATATTTTCTCCCCGCCAAAAACAAAAAGTTTTCAACAACCTCCCTACTCATTCGCTCCAGTACTTCTCATCAGCATCTTTCTCATCATCCGAGTCGTCCATCAAGCTCATCTTGAACCTCTTCACGTCCTCCACCGCCGCGCTCCTAAACAGCCCAACATCCACGGCTCCCGACACCATGTGGTATCCACGTGTCCCCAGATCGCGAGGCCCGTCATGGGGCATAGCGAAGCCAGCCAAGTAGGCCCCACCCTCTTTCGGGTCGGACCCCAGCACGGCCTTCTCGGCCGACTCCATCATTTTCCTCACCTTCTTGTTCGCCGGGTCCCACAGGTACCCCATGCTGGCGCTTAGATCCAACGGCCCCATCTGAATACAGTCGACTCCATCAACGGCCGCGATGTCCTCCGCGTGCTTCACACCCTCCTCGCTCTCCACCTGGCACATGATCAGCAGGTGGTCCTCGTAATTACTCAAATACCCCTCGTCGATGCCGTAGTTGGAGGCGCGAACGACGGTGTGGGCGGAGCCGCGGACGCCGGTGGGAGGGAAGCGGCAGTAGGACACGGCCTTCTTGGCGGCCTTGGAAGATTCGATCATGGGGAACATGATGCCTTGTGGGCCCAGATCTAGCGCTTTTTTGGCCCAAGTTGCGGAGGTCTCGGGCAAGCGAAGAATGGCGGGGGTTTGGGTGGCGGCTAGGGCGTGGAGGCAGGAGAGAGCTTCGGGGATGCCTCCGTGGCCGTGCTCCATGTCGACGACGACGAAGTCGTAGCCGGAGAGGCCGGCGATCTCGGCGAGGGTGGGGGAGAAGGAGAGGAGGAAGAGACCGTATAGGGTCTCGCCATTTTGGAGGCGGGACTTGAGGGTTAAGGGGGAGGGGGGGATGGAGGTGGGGGTGGTGATTGTGGTTGTGGAGGTGGAGGAGTGGTCGGAGGAGTCGGTGGATTTGATTGAGAAGGTGGTGGGTTTGGAGGTGAGGTTTAGGGTTTTGAGTGGGGAGATGGAATTGGGTTTGATGGGGATGAGGGAGATGGGTTTTCTGACAGCTGATGAGGCGGTGGGTTTGGTGGTTCTGATGGCGGCGGCGGTGGTGGGATAAGTGAGTGTGGCCATGGTTGCCGGTTAGGGTTTTAGGTTATGGGAGAAGGTTGTCACTTTACACTTCACTGACTTGTGAGCTGTGTGTCACGACGCAGTTTAATTTTGGTGGGAGAGTCACGTGTGCACGTGCATGGTGGACTCTTGGAGCTTTTGCAGTGTAGCCTGTATTCTACCGTACTCAAAACCGAGAGCACGTCATCTAGCTAAATGGAATGGCCGCAGTCCATCTCGTTTCATGCAAGTCTTTCTCAGGAATTATGCCGTCTTGTACCGTGACGGGAATTGGAGTTTTAAGTTTTGTTTAACACATAAATTTAAAACTTGTTCCAGAGAAACATCAATACAATGTGTTGCATAAAATGTTTAACTTAATGGGGAAAATTATCGTCGAATACAATATCAGAAAACGCAGTAGAGAGGCAAAATTGGTCCCGAGGATAAAAGGAAGAGAAGTTAGCCAAGCCGTAGCTGAAATGCCGAAGATTTTGTAATCTGAATTAGTAACACGCCAATGCAAGTCAATCTGCTCAATCAAACTTCAAACTCGCTTTTGCCATGGCAAGAGCACCTTCATAACTTTGATTTCCTCCGATAAATCCACTCATGTGAACAAAAACACATCCAGGAATCCCGGCCTCCTTCGAGAGCTCCTCATCCCTAAGCCCTCGCCATTGTGATGCAAGCGCCTTTCGGCTCTCAAATCTATCAGGAGCAACTGCCACTGCCTGAACTCTCCAGTGTTTGCTCCTATCATCCTGCATATCGTTTTGTTGAGATAACAAAATTAGGGACTCTTCTCCAGATAAAAATTGCAGACATTATAAGCTGCATAACTAAAAGGAACGTAAAGGTCACAGAAAACATTCAATTTTTGTTTTTGTCAAGAAAGGGGAGATATCATAAGTTAGAAATGAGGCCAGCAAGTCGTGCAAGTATGCACTACGCTTCCAAATGATCCCGGAGAGATGTTCGTTAATAAGCTAAAAATATCCAATAGCTCTGTAAATAAGCTAAAAATATTTCGACTTGCGTGGAAAGAACTTGCACATTTACAGGCAAACAAACAAGTTTCCTGATGCCAATACTCTCTTAACATGTATTATATCCATTATTGTGACTCAGTTTCCTAATATTTTATTTGCACGTAATAAAATCACAAGCAGAAATTTCCCAAATTTCCTTTCTACCACCTAAATGCATTTATACTTTATACAGATTAATGGAGGGAAAAATTATACTAAGAAAGAAGAGAGAGAAAGCACACCAGATAGATAAAGGTACCTGATAGAGAACATATTTGATGGGCGGCTCAATCTTCATCTCCTCTTCAAGTTCAAATAAATGAAGCTTCCACTGCGGGGAATAAAAAAATATATGAACCGCTTAAAAACAGTTGAATGTAATGAAGCAATTGTAAAACTAATAGCATTAGCATTAGGCAATGATATGAGAAAGCTTAAACCTAAGAGTCTTTAATTGGCAAAAAGAATACACCATTGCATACTTACAGGGCAAAATCGATTCATAACCATGATTTCTCCACTAGGATCAACACTCCATCTTGCTAAGAGACACTCCATTACGATAGACCGTGCTGGTAACCATGATTTTGCATGAAAACGGACACTCTGAAATTCGAAAAACAAGGTCATTGAAAAGGGATGTGAAATAATAATCCCGACTAAAACACAACCTCATTAAAGCGGTCAACCCCCTTTAATTTGGTTGTCCTCGGACTTGAACGAAACATATTAAACACGAGCGAATTCTACATATCTGCTAAGTCTTAATGAAAGGAAGACGTACACTTAAAAATTCGCTGCCCGCAAGTTCCATTGCTCTTTGAAAGGCTTCATTCTCCTTTTCAGATGATTGATCAGGATCTATCCAATCCAAATTCAACCTGCCCACCCTTGGAGACAAGTGTGTATTATTCACATATCTTGGAGGCTGGTCCGTATCATACTGATTGATCCCGTTGTCAATAGCATCAATTGCCTATTACAAGTAATCGATAATGTCTAAAACGTAGTTGAAATAACAAGAATTTATGTCAACATGAAACTGCTGAACATTAAACAAAACAAAATGAGTAATGAAAAATGACATTTGAATAAAAACTTAAAGAATCTGGGCAAAAATGGCATCCTCATAATGGTTTTTGTTCTAATTTATAACATAACAGGCTTTCAGCATCAACGAATCCATTCGAGTTCAAATTAGGTTAAAAATTTAAAGGTAGCACGGTCCCATTCTACTTTTGCATAGAATATGAAGTAAAGATGCAGAATTTAGTAGTACCTCCATAAAGCTTTTGTAAACAGCCAAGAACAACCGTTGCACATCGAGGTGACCTTCATCGACCTGAAGCTCCTTCGCTATTATTTCCTTTCCGAAATGCTACAAACAGATTTCACACAAGTTACAAATTTGAAAATCCCATTACTTAAATCCTTAAAAGATGCGACCTTTGAAGCAAAATACCTTGTAAACCAGACCAGCACTACTCAGCTTGGTCTTAAACCCGTGCCCGAAAACCTCATCAAAACCCTTCTGGTGATGATCGTATCGATCCCGACTAGGATCATACACACCCCCAACATCAAGCACAGCATCCAGACTCTCCAAAACCTAAAACCCTCAAACAAACAATAACAACGACAATAAGAAATCACAAATTACTGCAAATGTTTCGAATTTCAACCAAGTAACATCATTTATCATCAATTTTCTCGGGAACCAAACAGAAAGTGGGAAAGGGATGGAAAAAAAAACCTGGGGGTCACGGGTGCGGACGATTTCGGCGTTGGAGAACTTGTCAGTGAGGCGAATCATGAAGCAGCCGAGGGCTTCGTCGCAGTGGAAGCTTCCATTGTGGGTCCCGACTCGCTTAGGTGAAGTGGCGGCGGCCATGAGAGAGCGGGAGAGGTGGAGGTGTAGGCGGTTGTGGTGGGCGGGGAAGACGAATGGGAGTGTGTGCTTAAACCCTCTGCCTACTAGCGGAAGCATGCCTTAGAGGGGATTTCAACAGTCGGGAGTTATTTCTCCTATTTTAATTATTATTTTTACTATTAACTTTGAAAAAATTTTGGGTGGTCCGGTTATTGAATGATTCCAGATTAATTTGCGGTGAGTTCTAAATGAATTTTGAACCATTTAATAGTCGGACCATTAAATGGTACGTACCATTGTAAGTTTGACCCATTAACTTCTCACCTTTTTTTTTATCATTTTGGGAAAAATTTTAGGTGCTATGTATCATTAAATGGTCCCAAATTAAATGGTCTCATTGAATGATCCCAAATTAAATGGTCTGATTGAATGGTCATAGATTAATTTGCAGTGAATCTCAAATAAATCTTTCAACAATACATACTATTGAAATTTGAACCGTAATTTTGTATCAAAATAGTAAGTTTATTTGAACCCCACCGTCTTCTAACTAAAGAGAAAAAAGTAAGTTTATTTGTTAAATTGTTTGGGGTAATTTGATTGGTTAGGTGGCCATTAATGGCTGTGAAGTCTTTCAGGAGGAAAGAAGGGAAGGAAACAAAGTGAAGAGAGGCGAGAGGAGCAGATAAGTCATTCTCTAAATATTTATAAGGGCCTAAAGCTCCTGTGGCATTTCTCATTGACTTATGCTTACTTAATAAAAATATTTCATTGATTAAGTCCAAAATAAAAATGGATCATTGATATATGACTAATTGGTAAAGTTTTTATTAATTTTTGGCTAAAAAAACCTTAAATTAAAGATTGAAACCTAACGTGGGAGGCACATACGTGTCTTGTGTGCATTGGAATTTTCGACATTTCAAGTGCACTGGTTTTATAGGAAAATGTTGGGGTCCAACTTCAGTGGTACGTACCATTAAATGGTTAAGATTCATTTAAGGCCCACTGCAAATTAATCTGAACCATTCAATAGTCGTATCATTCAATGGTACGTACCACTCAAGATTTTTCCAAAATGTTGCCCACAAAATTTAGTTACAGAAATTTGAGGACTTTCATGACATAAATTGTTTTTCTAGGGTTCTTTGGTAAATCACAAGAGACAATTTGGGCGTTTTCACAAAGCTAGTTAGCGCATTTGAAATTTGGAAAATACCATGCGCAAGATAAGCACATGGTATAGCTTACACCCGTGTGGTGCCTCCTCTTTCTTCCATCGTTCTTCCTCAGATGCTGCTGAACCAGAAGCGGTACTTATGGGTTTGAATTTTGCTAAAAGAAACAACTTTAACAGGATTGTCATTGAAAGCAACTCTTCCATGGTGATCGAGAGTCTTCGGAAGCCAAAGCTGCGTCATCGGTGGCGTATCACTCAAACTATTGGAGAAATTCGTTGGATTGCCTCATCTTTTGCGTCCGTTCGATGCAATTGGCTTCCATGAACAACCAACCATCTCTATCCAACTCGAGGGTGAGCAACATTTCATGGGCATCAATGCCTCCTCCCTCACTGGTTATGGTACTTTCTTGTGACGGGTTGCCATGCCCACCGCAGTTCTCTAATTGAGGTCTGATAGTCTCTCGGTTCTATCAGCCTCACATTTCTTTTGGTCACCGTTAGGGTGCTAATAGTGGTTCGTCTAATTTCTAGGAGGACTTTTAAGTTGTTTAGAGTGTATCGACTGCCCTCTGTCTTTTTCCTGTCATTTGGATATGATCTGCCCTTTCTTGTACTTGCTGCCGAGTTGGGTTTTTTCAATACTATCACTTTGGATAAAAAAAAGAAAGATAAGCACATCATGTTCAGTCCTGACAAGTTTAGCGATCATGGCCAAAATTTCAAAAGTAAGCAAATTACAAAACAATTTTGGCAAAAATAAATAAAAGTACATGGAAGAAAGTACGTAGAAAAATGAGTTCTTGGCCGCTGGTATGATTGCCGGCGCCAGGAAAAGGATATATGCCTCCAATCAGCTGCATTCCTCCATTTGTGTTATGCTGATCAGCTTTTCTAGAACACATTGACAACATGAACAACAAGAAGCAATAGAATAAGGCAACTTACAGAACTTGAAATGTAGAATACATATTTCTGATATGAATAAATCCGTAAAAAGAGCTTCTGTTTATCTGTTTAAAGCAATGTACATGCAGTGAGAATTATAACTATTACAAATCAGTAAAAATATAATCAATCTTGTATCAGAATCGTTCAGTATGTAAATGCGTGGAGTAGAAAGATAACTTCGTGCTCAAAATCAGGAAAATTATTATGCAAAAGTACTTATCATACCGTAATGGAGAGCTCATGACCTCGTTCTTAGGCCCATGATTATCCGTACCTTGGTTAATTCCGGGACAGTCAACTTTGGGCAGAACTCAATATCCAATCTGCGGAGGCTGGGCATGGCTCCTTCGTCCACCCTCCACTCCTTCAGTTCTTTCAACCCACGAAGAGAAAGAAATTCGAGACGAGGAAAGCCTCCTTTGGAGCAAACGAGTGGTCCTTTATAAGTCGTGCGATAATGATAATTATCAATGAAAAGCATTGTTACGCATGGCAGCTTCTCCAGTGTTTTTATGTTGTCGTCCTTGAGATATATTCCACGCAGTGTTAGCTTTGCGAGGTTTGGAAAGCGGAGGAGGTCTGCTGGTAACTCAGTCATTGCTCCATCAAGTTGCAGCTTGTGTATATGAGGACAGCCTTATACTATGTTCCATGGTATAGCCTTTCCACAACTGTCCACAGATAGAGACCGGAGATGGTTAAATGTGATGCTCTTCTGTTTCTCCATTTCCACTTCATTTACATTTACTATTACTACCAATTTTCTAAGATTGGTTAACATAACAAAATCATTCAGATCACACGACTCAATTCTGAGCTTGACTATCGTCTGCAAATTGCCTCCAGTAGCGAAAGACAGTTTCTCACTTTCAGTGTATCCGAAGGGTAAATATATATGTCTCAATTGTTCCATCTTCCGAAACATGTTTGGGATCCACAAGTCGCTTGGAAATGTACGTAAATCAAGAGTCTGCAAACATGCCAAATTACCTATTGATGATGGCAACTCATGAATACTAGTATCCTTCAGACTTAAAAGCCTTAAATGCACTAGTTTCCCAATGTTACTCGGTAACCTCTTTACTCCTCGTATATGTTCTAACTTCAAAACCCTAAGCAATTTGAAGCCCTTCAACAGTGACCGTAATAATTTTTCATCCCATTCGACAGAAAAGTTATTTGGGATAAAGAATAACAAAGACCTAAGATGTCCATCTCTTTCACCTCTTGTGGGAGCATATTCATCAACCTTTTTGTCCAAATAGATGGCAAGTCTTCGAATACTGCCAGTTGGCGGTATTTCCCTGGATACTGTGGTTGCAGAATAGTTGGTATAGCCTTTCCAACTAGAACCATACACCTATCTACCAACTCACTTAAGCAACTATATGATACATCTTCCATCATTTCCGTAGATGACGATGAGATAAAACCTTCTGCCATCCAAAGTTGAGTCAAACTTGTCACCGGTATTTCATAATCTTCTGGAAAATGAGAAAAATATAAAAAACATAGTTTTAAGCGATATGGTAAGTTATCATAACTCAATGCCAATAACCATGATACCCCTCCATAGCCTTCACCTTTGTATTCCAATTCAAGGTCGGTTCCTCTCCTTACATATGCATAAAAATTCTTATGCACTCTATGCCACTCATCAGTTGCGTCTTGTCTGGATAGAAGTCCTGCGAGTACAGTGATGGCTAGTGGCAAACCTATACAATGTTGAAGCATCTTCTTTCCTAACTCTTTCTTCCTAGCATAGATTTTAGGGTCTGAAAAAACAATATGAAAACCAGATTAGTCAACTACTATGTTTCTCGGCCATTAGAAAATGCTTCGTATACAAGATAGATTAGTTTAATTAAGTTGCTTATATTTCTTATTTGGTTAAAAGTATCTTATTATTCTTTTTCATTGCATAAAAGGTGAGTTGAGATTTTGAAATGATTTAAACTATTTTGTATTTTAGATCTTTATTATATGATCTTAAGCTGATATGCTTTAGCATTCACGTAAGGGAAATTCTATGACACCCTTTAAGAAGAGAGGCACTGGTACCCTTTATTTTGATAAAATTATTAATGGACGTCATGGAATTACCCATCATCGTTATTCACTCTTCAGCTCTCTACCTTTATGATTAACAGTGTTACAATATAACGTAATCATTTAACATCTAAATCACAAGACATGTAATGTTGCAGGTTACACTATAATTGTCAAAGTTTGCAGTTCAAGGTTACACAATAATGGTAAAGTTATTGTCAGTAGTACTACTATCACTTTCCAGTGGAGTAAAGTGATCTGTATAGTTTTTTTGTCAATAGATTCTTTTAAGATGATCAATTGTTTGTCAATGTGTACTCTACAATGGAGAGAAATTAACCAGCTTTTGCATACTTTTTACTCTAATAAATTAACCATTCTAAAGACCAGCTTTAGGTAAGCCTGTTTGCACAACTAGATTAGGAAAGGTTTGTGTGAAAATTTCTATAAGCTCAACTGATAAATTATAAGAAAGGAAGATATGAAAGGCTTGTGCGAGAACGTACTTGCATCCTTCATTCCAGACATTGCTATCTTCTGGAACAATTCCCAGCTTTCATCATCATTCAGGGACTGCGGTTGGAACAGGAAACCATTGTCGTCTGCACAAGATGCCACTTCTTTGTTGCGTGTGGTGATTAATATTCGGCTCTTAGTTTCCTCATTCAATGGAAACCCAGCTTCTAAAGAGTTCCATGCATCACGGGTCCAAATGTCATCAAGCACCACCAAACATTTCCTTTCTCGTAGCGTATTACAAAGCCTCTCTGCTATTTCGTCCTTCTTTAGTTTTGCAATTTCTTGTCTTTGCTCATTGGTAGGAGAAATAAGTTTAGTAAGAATTTCTTCCAAAACTTCTCTACCTTGGCATTCTTGAGATATACACACCCAAGCAAAACAATCAAAGTGACGCCTAACTTCATCATGACTGTAAACTTGTTTCGCAAGAGTAGTCTTTCCCAATCCGCCCATCCCCCAGATAGAAACAACTCGGTGGCGTTTTTCTTTGATCAAATTCATAGCCAATATCTTTGTGCTGCTATCTAACCCGACCACATGAGGTTCAATAACATGAGGATAAGCTCGCCTCCGTTCTTGTTGCCTCTGAAAAGAAGTGTCACCTCCACTCTCCCTCATTTCTCGTATGTTATAACTTGGCAAACTCAGCTTCAACTTCGAAATTTTGGTCGTAACTCTCGTAATTTCTGAGCCAATCTTGTGAAGATAAACTCCTTCTATGAGGATGCCAGTAAACCTTTTCAAAGAACTTCCTTTCCTCTTGGTAACCACTTTTAAGACAAAAGTTTCGATGACATCCTCCAGATCATAAGCAGCATCTCTAATATTGGCGACCCAAATGCGTATTGCTTCATTTTCTCCTTGTCTTGCATCTGCATCTTTCAAGTAGCCATGCATAAACTGTAGCTCGGTTTGAGCAAGCTCAACCTGATCACCGACTCCACCCAAGAATTTCAATTCCTGAATGATAGAGGCTTTGAGCCGTTCGAGCACAATTGAAACAACAGCATCTGCCATATTCCTCTTCGATGTATATATATATATATATATATATATATATATACAACCGAAAACAACTTTCTGTTTCTGTCTTCTTTTAAGAATGAAATAGTCTTATCAATGGAGAAGTCTAGCTTCCTTTTATACAAGTTTTGATGGTCTGGTGCTTGACAAAACGGATAAGCGCTCCTTCCGCGTTCTTCCTTTCACGCGGCATTGATCAGTGTGCGATCAAAATAAACATGAATCAGACAAGCAGACTATATGAATCCCCGCAAGTTGGTTTCATCGTTTTTGTTGGCAGCATTATCAGACCCCAACTCCGAGCCACCTAGTTCATGGGTTTATTACTTTGGTTTCATCATTTTTGTTGGCAGCATGCGATTTCCCTTTTTCATCAGTAGGATCATATGATTTTCCTTTTTCAATGATTTGCTAAAATTAAAGTGGTTTGAAATGTTAACCTTTTAGTACCTTATAGTAATATGAAAAATGTGTAAGAGTGAGTCCATTGCACCCAAGTTCGAACCTCTTTCTTGTAAATTAGAGTAGGAATAAGAGTGAAGATCTCTTTATTTATTCAAATACCTCAAAGCAGCCACTTAGTACTACGGTCTAGTTTTCACTTGTCAGTGAGAGGTCTTAGATTCGATTCTCGTCAAAGGCGAATTTAAACCAAATTAATATGACTAGCCCATTGTGAAATTTAGCATACTCCCCCACCTCTTAGTGTAAATAATATCAAATGTATTAAAAAAATATATATCTCAAAGCAACTTCGGCTAAAAGATACCTCGACACAACTTCTTGGGTGATTCCTCAATAAGATACTCTTGTTGGTAATAGCTTACCTAGTAGGCAGAAAATCTAAAAGACCAAGTCCGCAATTTATAAGCCCCATTTTTAAGGGGCATTTTGTTTCCTAATCACATATGGATTTGGCTTTCTTTTCCTAATTGATCAGGATATCTTTTTTGTTTCCTTATTAATTAGATTCCATTTCCTAATAGGATTTGGACGATTATTTTGAAACTTCGCTTGATATATAAATATATATATATAACTTGAGCTTTCTTCACAGATTCAGAGAAGAGACCGCGAGTAATACACAAAGAGTCACAGAAGCTAGCTAAAATCCGAGAAGTTGCTTCTTCATAAATATGGAATCCGAGAATTTTATTGGTCGCCCTGCTAAGAGAGCTAGAATGGCAGTTGATGAACAACAATCTTCAGTGCGAGTGACATATGATTCGTTGACGAGAGCTAGTAAACATAAGCTTGAAGCACTATTACGGCAGTGGTCAGAGTGGCATGCACAACATGTTTCTTCATCTCAAGATCCTATTGAAGTAGTGGAATCCGGTGAAGAGACGTTCTTTCCAGCTCTTAATGCTGGCATAAAGAGGACGTCTGCGCCTGCGGTGTCCTTTTGGATGGACAACCAAACAAGGAAAGCAGATTACAATGAATCCGATGTGCCCCTCTATGATCGTGGTTACGCCATAGGTTTGACTTTGGCTGGTAGTGGCTCAAGTAACTTGGAGGGAGGCTTGGAGATTATAGATGAAGCAACTCGTTGTTTCAACTGTGGCTCTTACAATCATTCGTTAAAAAAATGTCCAAAGCCTCGGAACAATGCCGCTGTCAATAGCGCCCGTAAACAGCTCAAGTCCAAACGTAATCAGAATGCTAGTTCTTGCAATCCAACACGATATTATGAGAATTCTCCAGCAGCTGGGAAGTATGATGGTTTAAGGCCTGGTGTTCTCGATGCTGAGACGCGGAAGCTTTTGGGTCTCGGGGAGCTTGATCCACCGCCTTGGCTTAACAGAATGCGAGAAATTGGTTACCCACCAGGATATCTAGATGAAGATGATGAGGATCAGCCATCAGGGATTATAATATATGCTGATGGGGAAATTAAGGAAGAACATGAGGACGGGGAGATTATTGAAACAGACAATGCTAAACCGGAGAGGAAAATGACAGTCGAATTTCCAGGAGTAAACGCACTAATCCCAGAAAATGCTGATGAGAGACTTTGGGCACCTGGACATTCAACTTCAGAGCTCTCTAGGAACCCTTCACACAGCAGATTGAGCCATCATTCAGAAACTGGCAGCAGGCGCAGAGGGCATCACCGCGTCGAGCAAAGGAACGACTACGACCTTGATAATTCAACTCATAGTAGGGATAGGCTAGACAGGCATTACCGTCACCATAGGAGGTAACAATGACAATGACATGTAGCTAGTAGAGATGCTTATTGTGATGGATACAGGGATGATTCAATCAAGGAGAGAGTTGTACACAGAACTAGATGTTTATTGGCACTTTAAGAATATCATTCTATACTTTTTGAGTGTATTTTCTCTCTTATATTTTGATATTTCTACATGTTTTGAGTGAATAATACTTTCGGAGCCTAACAACAAATCCAGAAACCAAACTTTGTTTCTCAACATTATGTTTCAAGTTACTAATTTCATGTGTTTTTTAATTCCTATCATCGCGGTTATGATTCATTCCTATCGTCGAAGAGAATGGTGGTGTGGAAGTGGCTGCTCTAAAAGAAGTGTTTAGGAAGCTCGACCGTGCTGTTAAACAAGCAAAGGACGAGACGAGGATGTTTGGCGGCGAATTAGAGATATCGAATACAGACTCAATTGCTCAAACAATTCAAACCATTCAGACCAAGAGAAGAATCAGAAGCTTTCTTCTTGGTACTGGAGTTGTCAAATGAGGAACTAGAGAATCTCGTAGCAGAACTCAAGAAGGGTAAAGAGCTCGTTCGCGAGTGCTCTAAGGTTCGTTGGTGGGCTATCTCCAAACAGTCTGAATACGCCACAAAACTTGACGTATGACGATGGTTTTTAATCATCTGGCTTCAGAAACTGAGCGATCGAGCAGTTGGAAAGTAAAGAGGGGAGAAGAAGGGACGGAGAGCAAGCGTAGTATTGGAACATCTCAGAGGCTTCTCGAGTTTGATCATCTGCCTTCTTCTTCTTTTTTGTTTTGGTTTTTTCGTAAAAGATGAATTTCATAGAATTTTGTCTTGAATGTTTATTGACACTTCCAAAATATTATTACGTACTCAGTGCCTCATTTATATTTGATATTTCTAATTGTGTTTGGAGTTCTAATAATAGCTACCTTACAAAATAATATATATTTGATATTTCTAAACGTGACTATCATTATGGTCTAATTGTTTTACTCTTCAATTATAAGTTGAAGGTTTCAGCTTCGAAACACATCGATAATACGTGTAATAACTAAATATTCAGACTATAATATTGTTAGATCAAAAGAAAAAGAATAATTCGAGGTACACCAAATTTATGCACTAAATGATGTGGTACCAATTAAATTCATATTTTAATTCAAGTTGAAATTTGATTAATAATTGTAATAAAAATTGATATAGTGTAGAATGTGCCACATCATTTGGTACATAAAATTTGGTGTGTGTATATTGTCACTAATGTGGCATTTTTGGTATGTGGGATCACTAACGAGGCATCACTGGTTTGCGAGCCTAGGAAAATATCATAGATAGGTAATGTAAGGTCCATGTATTATTCTAACTCTTGACATATTATGTGTTTATTAACACACAGAAAATGAAAAAGTGAGTAAGTTCTACGTCAAAATCAGACATGTCATACATAAACAACCATGTATTGTTCCCATATCATTCACAATTTTTTTTATTAATGACTTCTTTCATTTTTCTTTTTTTGTCAAACAATATTGGTGAAAGTAATTCGAACTCAAGACCTTGAGCATCAGGATAAACACTTTTCACTACACCTTCTTCTATTTTAAATAGGCTAATGTTCGGTAGGCTATTCTTTCATACCACATTTGTAAACCATATAACATGTCATCAAAATAAAATAAACACGTTAATTAAACACTTAAGTAATATTCAATCATCAACAATCAAGTCATATAGTGGGGACTGGCTACAGTGCTCGCAAGCATTGGATGCTTACACCGATCTCACCCTCATTCTCCCCCTCTCTCCTCCCTCCTCCCTCTTTTTAACGGTGAGATCGGTGTGAGCATTCAATGCTTGTGAGCACCATAGCCTATTCCCATATAGTGTACAAAATATAAGTAAATACGTCAAAAGTTTTTGTTTTTCCTCTTGCCTTTAATAAAGTTCAACTTTGCAAAAAGAAGTTGGGGGTGAGTGGTGAGTACTTCCTCAAACAAAACATGGAATAGGATAACAAAATCCTCCAACACTCGGTGACCACCATGCCCTTAACTATCAAGTTCACTTGGGTTCCCTCCACGAACCCCGTATCTCATCTCCTCCCCCCATCAGAAACCTGCTCTACACTCTTCCTCCGAGCTTCTCCTCCTTCCCCACCTCATCGACCCCTCATAGCAAAATGCACGACTGGCGGCGCCGCCGGAGAGGGCGGTGGCTTGAAGAAGGCGCTGAGTGGCATTGTGGGAGAGCAAGTGGAGGAGCTCTTGAAAAGAGAAGAGAACAGGGAGTTGCTCGATGGGTTGGAAAAGGCGTCTCAGAGGGTTGAGACTGCCAAGAGAGAGCTGGCTGAGATTGAAAGGCAGGAACTTGAGGCCAAGCTTGTGAGAGATTACATTGCGCAGCTTGAAAGCAGAGCTTCTGAGGTTCTCAATCTTCCCAATTCCCAAATTTTGATAATTTTTGTGGGTTTTTCTGAATTGGGTTTTTGGCTTTAGGTGCATTCTTTTACTTCCTTGAAGTGGAAATCTGGAAATTTTGGATTTTTATTTCTGTAAATTGATTTAGCTCCATTTTGTTGGTTACCCTTGTCGTTGTTCTTTGTTATTGTTATTAGCACTTCAAAATAATCATCACGCCATTGAGATTGTTATTATTACTTCAAAATAGTCATCCCGCACTCGTATCCGCCTTTATCTTTTTATTGGAAAGAGTGCGTGATGACTGTGTTGGAGTGTCAATACCAGCTCCCACTCGGTTTTGTGTGTAATTTGTAAGTGAAAATGGTCAGTTCATTTGTTGAAAACATTGATTTGTTCAAATTTAATGACAATTGACATAGCATCTGTTGCTGCTAAGATTATTGACTATGTTTGTATTGAAGATTGCAGAATGTCAAAAGGAGATATCAGAAGCGAAATCCATGGTTGAAGAAGCCGAACGTGCCCTCTCGCAGGACGGAGATCAACTCGGAGGCGGATATGCTTTTGCAGAGACCGAAAATAAGGAAATCGACAAGGATAAAGAGAGATGGCAATCCATAAAGGCAGCCTCAGTTTCCGCTCTTGTCGGCACTGTTGCTGCATTGCCCTTCTCCTTCACTCAAGTGGCAAGCATTTCCGAGCTGATCCTCCCTCTGGGAGTCACCTTTGCTAGCTGCGCGCTATTCGGAGTCACATTCCGATACACAATACGAAGAGACTTGGACGATGTTCATCTCAAGACCGGAGCCCCTGCAGCCTTCGGCGTTGTCAAAGGTCTTGCTACACTGGATGGTGGACAGCCTTTGGAACTGAATGCTGGTAGCTTCTTATCACATGCTTTTGATGGTGCGATTTACGTATCTCAGAGTCTCTTTATTTTCCTTTCTGCTGCTGTTGCTCTGGATTATTGTTTCAAGAAGGGGCTCTTGAGTCCTTTTCCTATCAAGAAATCTGTATCAGGATCGAATTAACCAAACGATGTTCATACTTACGAGAAATACGATACTACGATGATTATTTCGTGATATTGTATGTCATCTTCATCTGCCATTTCCTTAAACAAAATAACTTAATCGATAAACATACTATGGCGCTTAGCCCGCCAGTGCCCAAAAAGAAAAAGGCATCTAGAATGTTCGACTTGCTAAAAGGGCATATACATAACGAATTCATATCAATGGCGTGCAATCGGACTCTACATTTTACATGGGAATTCATCATTGTCATCATCGTGTTCTAATTCATATCAGTACGCCGCTAGTGATATCAGACTACATTTCTTGTATGGTATCTCTCTCGACTCTTCCTCATGCGCTGATCTTGCAGTCACAGTTGTCTTTATTTTAGTAAAAGATGACTATCAAACATTCATGATACTTTGTCAGGGCACAATGGCCGCGTTCTGAAATTCATGTTGCTTGCATCCAACCCATTCTAGTGTTTCCTTGGTTCATTTTCATCCCAATCCTCATCCAAGCGCTCCCGATCTTGTATGGGCCTCTTGGGAACTCCCCAATCATCAATCCCATTTCTCGATTGTTCTTCACTGGATGGAAGGTTCTTATTTTCTCGCTTCTTCCCCTTCATAGGGCATAAAAGCAATTAAAACCTATGTCGGACAAGGACACAATCTATCTAGAATCATAAGAACTGTTATGGACTCAAAGTAGTTAATACCTCCTCGGAGGTTCCTTGATGCCCACTCCTATGATCTTTCCTTCTTGTCGTTGACGAGAGATGCTTTGCAGCCTCATTAAAGAATTGAAAGCCCTGAAGATCTCCATTTTTAATACTTGCTTCCAGCTGCAAGGGCGAAAACGTGGAATCACAAGATTACAGATACATGATTTACAAACAATTGAATGAACTCACAATCGAAATGCCTCAAAACCATTAGTCTAGAGACTCTGGACCTTGCCTAGCAATATATTTCATTTCCATTCTAGTAACATTCACCGCTCATTTGAAAAAGTTCCGTTAAGAGACTAAAAACATGTACTCTATTCGACCCCAATACAAGCGATCAAGGTTGAACCGGGTGGAGAGAATAATCGAGGACTCATACCTGGACATGAATAATGCAGAAAACAATGCTAGCAATAGGCAGCCAGCTCTCCTCAGGCGACAACGACAAATTCGTTCTAACAAATCATCGGAAAATCAAGCAATACATTAGTGCCCGGAATTAGGGATTTTCTTGATCATTCTCATGACACATTTTACTCATTTTTCGAAAATCGAAAACTACAAGCATAAGCTCAACAAGTATGCAATTGCTAAGACGATCAACAGTACAAGCATTCAACTGAGAGTCAGAGATTCAAACCTCAGGTAGGGAACCAAGTACACAAGCGCATACACCGCGTACCGCCGCTTTCCGGTATCCAACCAAGCAAATATCCAACTCTGCCATTGTTCACTCCCACCCAACAAAAATTAAAACAAACCCAATAATTCTAAACGCATAAATAATAAAAAAGTTCAATAATTTGAAAGAAAAATACACATAAATGATCAAAAAGATCAATAATTTGTGAGAGAAATGGATATATATATTTTTGTTTTACCAGCCAATTGAAGTAGGGAATGAAGCTGACAATGCCCATGACGGCAAACCTGGTATCGGTGGAATCCATCGGCGAACCGCCACCGTCATCGTCGTCGGGAGTGCTGACAGGAAGCACCAGAGACGAGAGCATGCAGGCTCCGATGGCGGCGGCGAACGGCGCGTCGTTTGAGAACTCCGCTCTGCAGGGTCTGAATCCGGCGAGCTTCTTGTTCTTACTCCGGTTTGGGTGGTTGCTGGCGGAGAGGAAGGAGGGCTTGAGGCTGGAGAGCTGAGGAGGAAGCGGCGGCGGTTTTAAGGAGTGGAGAGTGGAAGAGCAGTGGATTGCGGCGGCCATGGGTTTTGCTTGGGTTCGGGAGAGCTTAGCGTAACATGAGAGGGTCGCTGCACTGGATTGCTGCCAATGTAATCGGAGACCACTGAGCTGAGCCTGAGTGGCGGCCACCTCGAGTCTCGCGCGTTTTGGGAAATGAGAGACGAATCGACGACCTTCTTTATTAATTCGTTTCAAACGACACGTCGTTTAATTTGAATGCCACAATGGCAGTATCCCAACCTCAACTATCACGTCTTTTAACTTTCTCCCTTGATAATGCTTGATTTTTGGGCCGTAATCAGCTGAAACACACCTCAAGCTTGCATCTTGTTTGACTATTGTTCACTCGTCAAAGCTCGGTTTGTGGACTAAACAAGTCAACCTTACGTTCACCTCGATGAAACATAAACCAAAATTAGACATTTAATATGTTCGGCTAGTAAAACTCGTAAGTAGCTCCTATTTTTTTGGGTTTAACTTCAGTGTTACGTACCATTGAATGGTACGTACTGTTAAATGGTCTAAGATTCATTTGGGACTCGCTGCAAATTAATCTGGACCATTCAATGGCCGTACCATTGAATGGTACGTACCACTGAAGAATTTTCCTATTTTTTTACGAGATATATCATGATTGAAATTTTACTGTCGTAATGAATATCACAAACTAGCAAAATTAAACATCTTTTTCTGAATCTTTGATTTTTACCTCCAAAATTTAAAGATGTTTAGTAATGTTTTAAGATTTTTATCACCCCACGAAACGTATAAATGAGAGAGTTCCCTTAATTCTCCATATATTTTTTTCAAGCTAAATTTTAGCCAAAAAAAAAAAACCATAAAATTATTTAGTTCATTGTAAAATTTCTAATCCAATCACGCTCTACAGGTTAGGATTAGGAAATCCCAAATTGCTAATGATTTGTGGAAGCAGATTTAGTACAAACAATGAAATAAATAATAAATAAACAACATTGTGTTCTACCGCCATCATATACAAGCTCATAAAATCTGTTTCGACAAAAAATAATGAAGCCATACCATGTTTGAACCTTACAAATATAAAATCAAAATAATCCCTCTAAATATATATATATATATATATATATATATATATATATATTACCTCTCTTTTCCTTCTGATCGTGTCTACAAGCCTATTAACTATAAAACCAATTTGACCGCCAGCCCAGGAGTTGGATCATCACTAGAGGGAAGGACCTAATTTTCGTTTTCGAACCAGGCAAATTACATCCTGATGAAACCGTAAACTCGAGCATTACTCATCTGAACTCAGAAGTGGCTGAAATCCTCGGGGAAGGGAACTTATTACGTAAGGAGATCCGGGAACATCAATTGCTATCCTCTTGATGCTTTTACTTTCATCTGCAGCCATAAACAATTCCCGTTCAGCATAGAGAGAAAATCCGTTGAGAGACTGCATTCAGCACAGTCTGCGGCTCTTTGCCGGATGTACAACGACGGGATTCACTCTACAGTAATCACAACTTTGGGTTTTCAGGCACCCCTTAACTTCTTTCCCCATTTTCTTCTTGCCCAGATACAGCATTTAGCTGTTGTTGCAACTGTTAAGAGAGCACCGACGTTAATGATAACATAAACGCAAGCAAATAGCCGGTAATGACATACATAGAAGCCTTCAACTGGTCCAACTCACAGCATACCAACTCTATCTGTCCTGTTATTATAGTCCCCACTCTAGGCTCAACTACAATATTATGGAAATGTAATAGTTTATGGCGAGAATACTGTAATTGTGAACTCTTTAGAAACTCACTTGAATGTGTCTCATCTTTTCAGCGGTCAGCTCATCACTCAAGTTGTTCATCCTGGCGAGAGAGAGAACACCAGCCAAATTTATATAAAAACAGGAACAAATAAAAAAAACCAGATACTTCAGAAGTACTCAATTCAGACTTAAAGATGACTAACCTAGCTTGAAGCTCTGAGACCTTGATGAGCAATAAACGCTCCCTCTCAGAAACTGCGGTTTCAACCTGTTGGTTGGACAAATTAAGAGAACGTGACAAAGTCTACAAAGCTAATGACTAGTCCCATTGATATAAAACATTAACTCCAATAGAGTTTTCAACATGCAATGTAATAGAGTAAAACTACCACTATAACATTCCCGAAACAGCATGTATCACATTAATTCTTCCAAATAAACAATCAAGAAATCTATCATTAGGAAGAAGGAAAAAAAAAAAAACCAAGGGGAACTGCTGAGAAGCCAATATGACACGTTATTATCTTCATATCAGAACAACAATTGTGACAAAATAAAACATACTCACATTTCCATTGTTCTCAGAAGTGCGAGGCAATGGAGGCAACTTTCCATTTTGAGTAGCTGAAATAAGAAAAGGAGTACCACTTACTAACTGGTTCGATAAATCTTTACTGATACACAACTCATATCTAGTAGTATACTCCCGCAGATATTTCACTCACCTTCTGCTGCCTCAGCTGGTTGCAAGCTGCTTAGCAAATTGATAATAATATCCTGCAATTAAAAGAATAAACAAATTTGCACTAAATTTGCAAGTTGAAGTTTTGAAGTCAAATTCTTCAAGTCAAATATCCACTGTCTATGTTGCACCAGATTTGCTCTTTACCTGTTGAATCGACGTCTGTTGAAAAAGATTCTGAAGGTGAGGCAGGAGAAGTGATGCAGGTACGTTGCTGTTGTTTAACTCCTTCGGTGACGGAGTGGCAGGCTGAAACATAGAACGAAATCACATAAATGAAGGACAAATAAGATTTCAAACTAAGTGAACCTTCTACATGCTGGTCATAGTATAAAGTAACAATACATGTAAGAACTAAGTAAATATAGAAAATGGGGGAAAAACTAAGACATGATCTAACATTCTTCGTTGAATACACCAATGAATTCAGATATATTAGTATATGCACACATATAACTTAGATCTCCCAGTTATTGATGAAAATGAAGTCCATGCTCGCTACAGTTGAATCAATATCTAACGGCTGGAATCCAGATCTCATAAAGTAATCTTCTTTTATAGAAGCGTTTTTATCACAAATGGTCCATGCTGTTTCGCCCAACTCCTAATTCTAACTGTTTCGCCAACTCCTAATTCTAGTCCTTTGATCGTCCATCTATTGACATGCTCATCAATCTTGTCGAGATTCCGTTAAAAAATCTTGTTTGCTCACATGGCGTGCATGTGGGGACCATTTATCCAATGAGATAGTGCCATGTGGGTACAATGAATGGTTTAAAATTTATAGAACTATGAAAAACTAAAAAGAAAAACCAAAAAACTTCAACAAGAAAAAAAAGGGAATCTGCACTCTCCCACCCAGCCACCAAGGCACCAAACCTATCACCCAACCAGCCACCACCACACCCATCTCCTCTCAATGAGCAGCTAACCAAAACTCAAACACCACCTCCGATCACTCCCACCCGATCCCAAGAGTCCTCTCGGACTGCCATGGCCTTCAATAAAGCCGTCAACGTCTTGACTCCCATGGCCATCCCCGTTGAGCTCACAGATGATGGACTTATTGGTCATGATCGGAATTGTGCTCATGGCTGGACTCGGAGTTGACACCTACGATGAAGTGGGATGGGGAATCGGGTTTTGGTTGATGAGTGTGCGCAGCGGGGGCTGGGTTGCGGCCAGAAATATGGGTTTTGCGGTTTTGGGATGAGGGGCCAGGGAATGGGGTGATGAGGAGTCCAGGGAGGAGAGTTGAGCTGGGTGCTGTAGGGTAGGGGAGAGGCAGGTGGCAGAGACGGCAAGGGAGCTTTGTTTTAGTTTTTTAACTTTAATTTATTTTCTCATAATTTTTTTATTTAACTTTTTGTGGGTTTTATTAAGCATTTTTTGAAAAATTGTATTGGATAAATGATCCCCACATGCACGCCATGTCATATAACTAACGGATTTTTTTACGGAATCTAACAGAGGGACAACATTGATGAGCATATCAATAGATGGACTAGAATTAAGAGTTGACGAAACATCAAGGACCATTTGTGATAAAAACCTTTATAGAATAAATGTCAGAGAGAGAGAGAGATCACAAACAAACCATTTGCCTGGATTCAAATACCCAATCACCAACGCTAGCAGACTTTCTCAGAGGCGATCCCTAAAATGACAAAACAGAACATGAATTAGAACTAAAAACATTTACTTGAGTAGGGTTAAGCAAAACCAGCTACCAACCTGAGAAGAACGACGAGGTACTGTACTCGATGGAATATCCTACGGCAATTTTTTTAAAGTTAGTGAATGTAAAAAATAGAATAAGCATACCATAATAATACAGCCTCACCTTTACAAGATCTAAATTTTCTGATGTCACTGAAAATCGCCCCTTAATTTGCACCAAATTAGCCTTCGACTTGTCATCCAAAGAATCTCTAAATCCTATTAAAGGTAAAACACTTAGTGCTATAAGAATTCCAAGCAATAGGGCACATAACAGTTGAAATAGTTGCACTGTCAATTTTCATCTTTAAAACATAATGAAAATACTCATTACCTCCAGAAGATTTTATAGGAGCTGATAAACTGTTTGCTGAAGCTCGATTGGGAAGCATCAGTGGACCACTAAAGCTTGGTGTTCGTCGTACTTCGCATTTACCTTTATCAATTATCGGTTGATTTTCATTCTCACTCCTGAAGATATCAAAGCATCAGGAATTTATCCCACAAGAGAGAGCGAGAGATGAAACCAAAAGCTTACACTCTGGAGCAATACTCAACCATGACAAACCTTTCAAAGTTGAGGCCCCTTTCTGATACTGAATGACTAAGTACAGCACCAGGTGTGAGTGGACCACTCTGCGTTTGACGACTTTTCACAATAAGAGTTTTAGGCTTGGCCGTGTCTTTTTCTGATGTAGACGCTGTTGCCTCAGAGCTTGATTCATTTTTCTTCAAGCCTGTTTTCTGCTGGCCAGCAGATTCCAATAAATTACTTTCAAGATCCTTGCCCTTTTTGTTTAAGCATTCAACCTGTTGTGATTCATCACCATTTATTTCTCTTTTGTAATCAGTCCAATATGATTCATTATTTTCGTTCAACTTCCCCAAACTGGATCGCCAACTAGTTTCAATCTGCTAGCATAAACAAAAAGGAAATCACCTTTCTGCATAATAATCATACTTCTAAAAGCAAAAGGCCACCGATGTGCAATATAAAACTAAAATCTTGAACTGCAGTTAAAATAGTGTGACAAGTTTCTAAAGAATAAAGCAAATTGATGACCTTATCACTACCAACAACAGGTTTAAATTTTTCATCTTCATCCATCATTTCATCATCATCTTGCACCTAGCATAAAAAAAAATGAAAGATATTAATTCAGATTCACTCAGCAATACACAAAAACAAGGAAAGCCCCCAGATAAACCATCTTTATATGGAACATGCTGATACTTGCTAAATAATAAAATGTGGCATACCAAGGATGCTTGAGCTTTTAAATCCTCAACGTCAAAGTTCCAGGCACTAACTCCTCGCTGGTACTCACTCTGTAAAGAAAGAAAAAATGACACCACTAAGGATTACGCCAAAGAATTTTTTTTACATGAAGTAGTTACCAAGCTCAAATAACTGAACTCTGAATGTGAACATCTGTGACCCTGTTTAAGTCAATTTCAGGTGAAAATAACAGCTTGAAGATACGTATCAGACCTGTGACATTGCCTCTTGCTCTGCTGACGGCATTTTCTTTAAAGCCAGTTGTGCTGCATCTTTAAGCTGTGATAGTCCAATACTTTAGCCATTCATGAAACAAGCATACTAACACATGTGAAAGACTGAAAGCAGGGAAGCAATATAAAAACACTGTGACAGCTAACCTGGAGGGCTTTTACACGATTCCAAAGAGGTGGCAAGTCCGTAAACAATTTCTTTATAGAAAGCTCTGGAGGTTTTGCATGCTTGAAAAAGGAGTGTTTTAATAATTTCTCTGCTGTTGGTCTCTTTGTTTGATCTTTTACCAAGCACATTGCAACCATTTCTTTAAAAGACTGATCACAACTGGAAATCCTCCAATTAGAATATGATTCTGTAAGCGACATACAATACAAGGCAACTACTAGAATTGAAGTCTGAGACACTTATACACCAATTAATGATACACAAAGCAGTAACAAATGTTTTTTAACATACAAAAAACAAATGTTTTCACTAATGTTACTCTATCTAGAAAGAAAACCAATACCTTAGAGAACTTTTTATCACGGTCATAATCAAGTCCTGGAGGGGCATTCTGTATGGTCATGAGAAGAACCTACGAAAACAAACAAAAAGAGTGTGACATGTTAGAGGTTTCAACGAAGAACCAACATATAGGTATGCAGTCTAATTATAGTATTATACCCTAATAACATAAGTACCTTCATTGGAGGGTATTTTGAAAATGGTGCATGACCATGGGCCAACTCCAGCGCCGTTATACCAAATGACCAAATGTCAGCTCTGAACAGTGATCATCCAACAGAAAACTAAGAAATAAGCACATAGGACCCTCTTTTATTATTTTCAAATTATAAACTCTAGAGCAGAACTTGTCCTTTGCTCCAAAAATCGAGTTACAAAGCTAGCTTACAAAGCAGATAACACATTGAACACTTGCAAGCAAAATGTGATTTCTTCTGTTTATCATGAAAGGTTAAAAGATGTGGGAAAAGAGCCATCCAGGGACCCACCCACAATCTCATGTAGGATTCACAAGTCATATATCTATCTATTATTGATATGTGCATAAAAACATATGTATAGATCTAACATGTTAAAAGGCACAGCTTCTATTTCCTGATATCTAGTTATCAGATCAATATATATGGCACAGTGGCAATTATGAAGAAACAAAAAAAAAAAAAATCCGTAATAAATAGCTCTGATGCTCAGGGAAGGAAACAAATGTAGAGCTGCGATTTGTGAAATTAAGCATACTAATTAGAAACCTACGTCTCTGTCTCCTGATGAGGAGAAGAGATTTTCTGTGTTTCCTGGAGCCACAAATTATTAAAAGCCAGAAAATATTTAAGTTACTACATCAAATAAAACTCACTTGGAATTGTATCCACTTCCTGGTTGCAATACCTCTGGTGCCATCCTGGAAAGCAAAACACAAACCCAAATTTCAACTACATGGATGATAAAGCAAGTAGTTTAACATGTGGTATCAAACCAGGAATTAAGTAACAACTTCTGTGGCATTAAAACTCACCAGCACGGCGTTCCTACGAAAGTGTTTCTTGAGCGTTGTCTATCAGCTGCCTCAAACATGCAAGCTGAAACACCAAAATCGGCAAGCTTCACCATCCCATTAGTATCAAGTAATATATTTCCAGCCTGCAGCCAAGACATTAACACAATTGAAAAGTGAGATCCTCCAAACAAAGATAAGAAAATAGAGCGCAATGAAGGGTTACCCGCAAAATGAAACAGACCTTAACATCTCTGTGAATATGACCTTGTTTATGAAGGTAATCCAAAGCCTTGAGGGTTTCCTTAAGGATAGAACCAATCGCAGACTCCTCAAACCCATCCGGATATGCGATTTTCATAAGATGCAAACAAGAACCCTCTGCCATGAATGGCATGATCACCCAAAGGTTTCTTTCAACAACAAATGAACAAAACGCCTTCACGACATTTGGATGATCTATCAAGCTCATCGTCTGCGCCTCCCTCCGTATATCCTCCTACAAAACAAAACAATCATAATATATGAGAAAACGGGTTACGAACCCGCCACAGTATCAAAAAGAGTACAACTTGGGTTTTCTTCAACAACATTCATAACATAAAAATTTCTTCAGCAACTAAGACAATTGCATTTGCAAAAGTTACGATTCGTGCTCATCGATAACAACCGCTGAGGATCTTAACCATAAACTCATCAAAATTCAATTCTACACCAATTCAAAAAAAGCAAAAATCTTTCGATTGCTCACTAATTTCACATTCCCAAATCAACAAATCAAGCATTCAAGTCAGAAATCGAAGTCCAATCTCAGAACAGAGCAAAGATCTTAATTTCAACACAAATCTAGCTTCAATTAGTATCCAAACAACTCAAATTAATTCCCAAAAATCATCGAAAACTACAAAAATTTGAGATTTTTTAAAAAACATCGAGAGTTGTAAGAAACTGACGAAATTGCTATTGCAGCGATCTAGATCCAAGCACTTGACGGCGACGACTTCATTGAAAGGGAGATAGATCGCTCTGTAAACCGTAGCGCTAGCGCCATATCCGACCTCTTCCAGAAGCTTGTAGTCGCTCGGATTCGCCGAGTGCGCCCTCGAATTGCTTCCCATCCTCCCCATGCTGCTCGAGGACTTGTGCTTCGGCTATGTCGTTTTGAGGCCACGAGCTCTGCGTTTCGTTGGTTTTATATGGACTCGTTGACCGCCATGAGAGAAGCGATAGTGAAGAAAGAGGAGAACTCAGAGCAGGAACTTGGCTTTGTGATGAGAAAGGTGATGACGTGGCGGTGGTGGTGGAGGGTGAAGAGGATGATGACACGTGGACGAGTATTATAAGGGACGGCGGGGACCCGTGCTCGTTTCTTTTGGTCTTTTGGTAATTTTCTTTTTTTTTTAATAAATTTTTTACAATTTTTTTATTGGATGAGTTGTCAATAATTTTGTTGCTAATTATCTGTAATTTCAGATAAATCCTGATTTTTGGGAATTACGATTTTGAGTTTCTAGGCCAGATTTCTTGTTTTGTCCGATATAATTGTTAATTATTGTATCTTTCTTAACGAAAAACTTAAATTCGACGACTTGTCATCATTAGATCATTAAATTTCTAACTCACAAATACCATACAATGATTATTGTCAAATTAGGTATCAAATTTATTATTTATAAAGTTGTATCTGAAACGTTTTGTGTTACTACTTAGAGCAGGTCCAGCCCTACAAATTGCTTGGGGGACAGTGGCCCAAACTACCAGAGGGATGGGGTGGAGAGGTGGGCTGCTCGGGGGAAGGGGGGAGCCCGAGCAAGAGGCTAGTCAATTTTCGACCCACCGAGCCACTGAGGTGACTGACGTCAGGCGGACGTCAGCCTGGCATCAGCCTGGAGTCAGCCAAGCATTTTAAATTTTTTTGCGTCAGGCGCGTCGCCCTACAGGAATACAGCGGGTGGGCCCCGCGTGTCGGCCACTCAAAAATTACCGTTGGGGAAGCCACGTGGCTTCCCCTGGACCGTTCGATCTCAACGGCTCTTTAATTTAGGTCGTTGGATCTGCAACGGTAATAAAAAAAAGGATTTAATATCAACCGTTAGATCTCAGATCAATGGTTGATATTAATTCCTTTATAAATTAATGTTTTAAAATTCTGAAAAGTTACCGTTGTGACACATGTCACAATCTAGAGCGTTGAAATTCAAATTTTTTAAAATCCAACGGCATAGATTAATTAGGTGAATAAAAAAAATTTAAAAATAGTAAAAAATCTGTAAAAATAGGGAAAAAAAATTTAAAAAATTTGTAAATTTTTTTTTCACTTTTCTATAAATATCTTGGCAATATCATCTACCTTACACCACAATTCCATAATTTCTCAACATCTTTCAAGCTTTCTCCTATCTTTCTCTCAAAGTTTCAATCCATTTTTTTTCAAACAAAATGACTACTGGTGCAGGTACGAATTGGACGCTTCTTGAAGATGTTGCGTTGTGTACTAGCTGGGTTCAAATCACTCATGATTTGATTTCGGGTAATAAGATGCATTTGCGAGAAATGTGGAGTCTTATTCATGCCGCATTGAGAACGATTGTGACACGTGGAATCGGGTTGTGACACGTGGCACATTGAGAACGATTAAAAATTTTATCTGATATAACAAATAAAATTATTTTGAATTATTTTATAAATAAATAAAAAAATACATATATTTTATTGTTATTGATTTTTCGGATAATGACACGTGACGCAACGAAAACAATTAAAAATTTTATCCGAAATTACAAAAAAAACTATTATGTATTATTTTATGAGTATAAATAATACTAATATTTAATTGTCAATTGCCAGGGTAGGGGTGGAGATATAAAAAGCAATTGCCAGGAGAATACATTGTTCATTAGGGCAATTACTATTCATTAGGGTGGATTGAATAGTGATTGCCTGGGGGGAGGTGGGCAACGCTGGAGTTGCTCTTATAAGTCAAAAGAATAATTTTTTTACCAGAAACGATAGATGGTATTTCATTGATCTCACGAACAAATACAAATACAAAGGTGCCGATTGAGTACAATGCTCAAGTGACCAGAATTAATCTGGAGCGAATTAGCCCAAACATACAAATTAGAGTAAACCCCTACATGGCAACCACAAACACAAACCTACGAACACTACTAACACAAACCTATGAGACGCCACCTTTACAGACCTGTCATAAAAAATGATTGACGCAACAGTCCTGTTCCGGCAACATATTGGTCATCGTTGAATCACGATGCCACATAAAGTCATCACACGGGAACGAGACCACATAGAGTCATCATCGAGAGACGAGACCACATAACTTAATCGCTTAATGGCGAAGACTACATCCAGCCATCGCAGAAGCGCAATCACAACACTCGGCAGGCGAAACGAGTGTGGATGCAACATTGAGAAATATTTATTAAACAAGAGTGTGGATGCAATCAATCATTTTAATAAAGTGAAGAAATACAATCTTATCGATGCTTAATGTAGGATAAAATAAATAATTATACTCATAATAGTAATATAAATTCAATCAATCAGATAAATGCCCAAATGCACCAAACACAAATATTAATAAACAAATCAGTAAATAGATAGAGTAAGGAAAAATCTGGCATGTTATGACGACCCGTTCCTACTTTTATTGTATTTTATCTTTCCCGAAGTGATAAATTGACGAAAATGCCCCTGAGCGGGCTAAGTGGAAGTCCTACGTGGACGTTTAAGTTCTTTTTAAATTTTACCGTATTCTTATAGTACTCGTCTCTACGAAAGCGTGAGCGTGACCGGGACGTAATTTCGACGTGTAACGGAAACGTTATATACGTTTAAATATTATTTTCTATTATGGAAATATGGTGGTGTGGGTACCCAGTTGCCCAGATAGTTTGAGAAATATCTCTTTTTCTTTTCTTTCCTCCAGATTTTTTCCCTCACTCTTCTTTTCTCCTGTTTTCTTCTTATCCCCGTAAGAAATGCACAGTGCACACAGTGACCACACAAATTCATTCAAACCAAGCCAAACCACCATCACCATCTTGTTCGTTGTAACTCACTGAGTTCAATGGTGCAAGCCGACCGCCCAAATTCCTTACCGTTTGGCGGGAATTGCACACGAAAGAACCAGACTTTTTCGGCTAGATTCACGAAAATACCGATCTAGGTGAGGTTCCTAACCACCACCATTAGCTTCCTTTCATTAAGTAGATAGATTTTCATACTAAGATCGTGTTATTTGGTTGTGTTTTGGAGTAGATCGGACTTCGTTCGTAGACCGTGACTTTCCGGCCAATTTCTGGCCATTTTCGACCACTTTTTGAACTCCAAACCGGTACAATCTTGTTCCCATTCTCTCTAGCTTCATTTTGACATGTGGATCATGAAAAATGGTTGAGAAATGAAGAAGTTACAGAGTTTAGAAAATTTTTCCAGTTTTCCGACGAGTTGGCCGGCAGCGACGCCAGCCGCCGAAGAAAGTTGCAGCAGCGACCGGTCGGTGACGTCATCGCTGATGTCAGCAATCGATCCAGACCAGAGAACATTCCAGGAATATTCCTTTTAATGTTGTTAGGAATATTCCGTTAGATCTAACGAAGATGTTGGACTATTCCATTAGATCTAAGGCGTCAGTTGACGCGGTTAGTTTGACCGGCTCGAGTTGACCGTGTGTGAGCCGAGGCAGACCCATGCGTGAGCCGTGCGTAGGGGCGCGTGGGACCAGTTTTTCGACTTCCGTCGACGCGAGGCGACTCGTGACGACGCGTACTACCTCGGGGCAGTACGTATGGTATTTTTCGGAGTGTTTCGGACCTCTGATTTGAGCGAACCAAGAATAGGTGTTAATTATTAATTTAATTAGTAACATTTATGAGTTTAATCATTACAATAATGATATCTTATATAGGTGAAGCTTACCACGAGGAGTAAAGGGGTCAAACAAGGCGAGGCGACTGCGATCCAACTACGTATCTGTGAGTGGGCTTTGTTTTAAATAACTAATATTATTTATATGTTTTCCCACTATGATTTTATAATTGACTTTTCTCTATCATGCCATGCTTTACTTACGAGTTAAGTATAAAATATATATTATGTTGGGATTTGGAAAATTGTGATGGCATGATCATGTGTATTTTACTGCTCATCATACATGCATTCACCGGTGTCTTGTACTCGTCCGAGCCAGGACCAGCCTTCACGTGTATGTTCACACCGCACCGTTATGCTCACTTTGGATCCATTGTAGATGCCAGCCTGTACTAGTCTGCATTAGGCAGCTAGGACTCGTATGTGATGCGCTTAGCGCCAGCTTCACGTGATCGTAGTACCGAACATATATGTAATACACCCAATCTGTTCCATGTAGCTACTTCCTACATGGGCTTGTGTGTCTGCATACGTTGATGAGCATATTATATATGTCATTGAGCATACTTTATGTTGTTGATATAGTGGTATTTACTCATACATTTGGCATGGATGCCTTTATACAGTTTTGTTGACGAGTATACAATATAGTTGTTGAGGTATTGCTATTATTCATATTTTTAGCAGCGGTGCCTTATTAACGTTTTGACGTTGATTATTATATATTATGTTGAGTTAAAGGTATTTATCTATATCTTTGAAAATTTTCATACTATACGTAGTATGATTTTGGGAAACTATACAGGAATTTTCAAAAATGGGTTATTATGTTATGATAAACAAAGGTTTTATAAATGTTTATTTTTGCCCACTCACATTTTCTGTTTTGCGCCCCTCCAGGATTTTTTTAAGGGCGGTTCTGGTGGCAAGTGAAGTTTTCACTGACGGTTCTGACATCCGATGCAGCTACTGTACGGAATTATTTTCCCTACTACTTGTATTATACCTATCCTTATTAGGATAGATTTATGCTTACGCTACTGCACTTTAGCTATGCTCTGAGACTAACTATTTTGTATATTGGGTCCTGCACTTCGCACACTATTTTGAAATTAAGTTTCAAAATAGACTTTAATTTTAATTTATTTGCACTTTTACACAACACTTACACTATGGCTTTCATCATCTCTTATGGGATGTTGGCCAACATATCTCGACTCGATATTCACACGTAGATATCCGGGTCGGGCTGTATCACATGTGATATCAAGAGAGGCGTGTTGTCACTGTCGTAAAGTCGTAGACACCTCCCTACGTGCATATTATAACGGCTATCTACAACTCCAGATACAACCCTTGAATCTCACATAGCGTCTGATCCATAAGCACGATTACGGCAGACAGGGTACCAAGTAGTGATCAATTGCCCATTAATGATGGAGATGAGTAAGAAGATAATATGAGTATTGTAGTAAGAAAAGAAGGGAGATATTTGAACGTATATGTTCTGTTTGAGGAGTTTCCTATTTATAAAACTCTGTATACCCTTTGATAAAAGATATGATTTACCCCATTAGACATGACTCTTCATATTTATTATTTAAAATAATAATAAATAAAATTTTGAATCTTTAATAAAATAAAGTAAATAACCCAACTCTTAATTTGATGCATTTCAATTCGAATATTTAAAATGTTTTGATGATCATCAAAGGTTTTTAAGATTTTACTTATTTGGAGCAAAACCAATAGTACATCGACAAATTGTGAGAGAAAATCCAATTGGGTCATATGCTTAACTTTCATCTTTACAATTTTTTTAGGGAGATGTTTTCTCACAAATCATTTTTAGCTTCTCGCAAACATTTTTCTTTATTTTTAGTCGTTAGATTGAATAAATTAAACCAAAACAACAGACATAATTAAACAGAAATATGTGACAAGCTAAAAATAGTGTGTGTTTATTATTATTATTTTTTTTTATACAAACGATATTGAGAGAGAGAAAATTAAACTCAAGATCTCAAGTACAAAGATGAATACTCTTAACCAATATAATCTTAGTAAAAACACACCACATCCACCCTGTAGTAAGTTTTGAACAATTGAGTCTTACCACATGCACTAATTGCTAAAATGTCAATTTAATTTGACAAAGCAAAACTTACATAGCTAGTGTGAGGTGCCACCACACATCAAATTACAATCAATCAATATAGCAAAAGAATAAAACTTAAAAGGAATTGCAGATCCAGACAAGTGGTGGAGCATGTGGTTTAATTTGATGAAAAGCGAAGATTAGGTTCACTTTTTTACAGTGAAATTTTTATGCTCAAAATTCCGAATTCAATGAACCAAGATAAAATTTCGGTTAATTTTCTTGGTGAACATTCACATTTCATAGTAACTAGGGCTAAGGGCCCGCGCTCTGCCGCAGGATTTTCACATGTTAAAATATTTACATAAATATTTTCTATATTTTACATAATAAGTAGTTATCATAAAGAATATTTACATGAACAAAATATTAGTATTGTTGTTTTACCATGTGTAGTCATGGTAATTTACTTACATATTTGTCAACATATGAAGTCACCATCTTCACCCCATAAGTCATAATTTACATAAAGATGTTTTGTTGATAATTGAGATCACAATCCAATCCCCTGAGAACCCCCAACAACCGAAATTTGAAGTCAAACCCAAAACCCCGACACAAATAAAAATTCAAACCCTAAACCCAATGTATCCATGCAATGAAAATCCAGATACAATTACAAAAACAAAGGCATGCAAGGAGAGAGACCAAAGATTCGTACCCAACGGCTGCGGAATGCATATCATATAGTTTTAATTACCATAACGAAATATGAAGGTTAATTAACATGTATTGCAGGAGGAGAGTAGACAAACCTTGAGAGTTGGAAGAAGCAAAAACACCGTTCAGGAGGAGAAAATGGGGTCGATTCAACCAACACCTAAAAATGCACAAAATCATAAACCTAATTACCAAATTCACTAAAATTCACTCAAATGCTATTTTGAAAAATTATGATCATAAGTAATAAAATGCAAAAAATATAAGAAGGATAGACTTGTAACTAATCTTAACAACATCATTGAGATCAAGTACAAAAACTTGGAAGAGATGGAGCCAAAATGTAGTGAAACTACAAACTCCATTAAAAGTGTAATCACAGAGAAAGAAAAGATCGTTCAAACTTATAATGATGTAGTGAAACTACATTTCAATTCACATTCACATACATATAAAATAAACGGAATTTACAACTTAGTATGAGGAATCAGTCAATTTATTAGAATCTATTAAGATTAGTATAAGGCAAAACAAAAAAAAGTATACAGAAAGTTAGATAATGCCTACATACAAATAAAACTCAACCATACTAAGGATATTGCAAGTAGACAGAACGCAGAGAAAACTTTGACTATTTGATACAATAGATGGTGAAAGAAGGGAATGCCTACACAATTTCTGATAAGGCAAAACAGAATGCCATAATCAATGGCATTGAAATCCAATATCAGTTGATAGAAAAGCAAAATGGTTATAAAGAAAAACAGCAAACATAGTTGTGTTTGTGCTACAACCACAACATCAGGGCAAAGGGTTTAAATGATTCCATATGTCAGTTATTCCAATTACCAATTGAACCTCTACCAAAAGCAAAGGAAAAGCATACTGGGTCGGAGCATATGGGAAGCAAATTTCAGCCAATTAAATTAATTGCCGACACAAAAACCCATTCACTAACAACATACCAAAGCTTGGATTGGATGCATGTGCTGCTGAACAAAATTTCTAATTATTTAGGGTTTATAGATCATGGAATAATAGGGTTTATCCATATGCCAGTTTGTCCAACACATACAAATAATAAAACAAATGATTTTTTTTATGTAGAGTTATAATAGGGCACTTCTTTTTCTGTTGTCCTGGGGCTCTGAAATTTTAGGACCGGCAATGAATATTGGTTATTAAAGTGGGAGCTCCATTAAAGTGTGGGTAAGGAACATTTAAGGATTGTGTATCTGATATGATGTGGTCATAATAAGTTATTAGGGAAACATGTATTTTGTTTTAATGTCTCGTTTATCAAATTTGTCCCTTGTCTACCATTGGCGAAATACATCCAAAGACACATTCACAATGAAAAAGGGTATAAATACACAAATTCACGCTCTTAAATCATCATCACTAAGACGAATCTTAAACACGCAACATGGAAATGAATCAGGCATTGATTATGTAACTTTAAAGTTGTACTTAGGGTTTGATCATGTGATAGGAGTAAGTTGTATAATTAGGCTTTGTCCTTGGGTGTGATTTCTACTTGTATAAATACTTCCATGATTTAGAGGAATGATGGATAGAAAATAAGACACTGATATACTAACTAATAGGCCTTGTTTGCAATATCATATCAAATGCAATGCTTTTGACCAAATCATTTTCTGCATTTCATTCTCAAGAACATGTTTTGCATGATGGTATGATATTTTTAACTTACCAAAATACATGTTCAAACTACTAAAAAGGGTTATACGGATATGCGATAAACATAACTAAAAAAATGTGCACAATTTCTGTATGAATAATGCATTAAAAATATAATAAAAGAAAAACATGACAACTTGAACAGTTTCAATTACCAGTAAAACTTTCAAAGTGCTTGCATATGTTGAAGGTATTCCAGTCCCAAGCTCCTCCAATTTCTTAACCTATACAACACAACACCACATGGTCAGAAAATTAAAGTGAAAAAGATATAGATATGTATAGTGTCATCGAATAGCAGAAGCGAAAAAAACAAAATGACGCCAAACTCAAGCATCTAAATTGTTAGGTAAAAACAAACAAAGATTTACGCATTCATCCAAACCAATCTTCCCACCAAACCCATAATTGCAGAACAAAAAAACAGAAGATCAAACTGCTTTTTTCACTTATTTTTAAGAATTTCAGAGATGGGCTGCAATTTTCTTGAAGAATTTCAAAGTTGTTGTGCACCTTCACTTGCAAGCTGTTGCAGCCCTCCTACAAACTAATATACTTTTTTCCTCGGTCTTTACTTTTTTTTCCTATTTGAAGCCATATGACCACCTTCTTTATTAGGAATTTTTACGTGACCTTAAAGGCTTAAAGCCTCTAGCCCCTAGCAATTAGTGGAGGCTCTAACCTCCATAATGACTTACTTACACTCATCGGTGACATTTCAAATGATCAACAAGATGTCATGTATTTTCACGTTCCAACATAGCAACGCATTATTGGTTAGAGATGCCATGATTCATAAGTCTTAACATTAGATTAAGACTTTCATTTAATCTGCATTAGCTTAACTACAATTTTTAGTAATCCAAGCAACCAAATTCCATAATTCAAAAGTTCTTCAAATTCTGCTATAAGATCCTGCACATATTCAAACACCAATTAAATTTAGGGCTGGGTTCGGTTCGGTAACGGAACCGAAACCCTTCCCCCGAATACCGAAATCGAAAAATCGGGAGGCAACTTTGAATACCGAAACCGAAATTTTCGGTATTGAGGCTCCCCGAAATTCATTCAATCCAATCCAATGAATCCATACATTACATTCAATCCATTCAATCCAATACATTCAATCCATTCAATCGAATCAATCCATCCATTCAAATCCATTCAGATTCAATTCAATCCATTCAATAATCAATTCATTCAATCCATTCAAATTTCATCCATTCATGATTTGGGAGCTATTTGACCACTACTCTAATAACCCTATAGAAAATACAAAAATCCTGCTTGTTCCTTTAAACATGGTACTGCAAGCAAACCTGATGGTTCCAGTCCATGCTGCAAAAAGAAATGGCGTGTATAAGGATAGCCATCTGAGACAGAAATATGACAACGAATTCTACATGAATGTGGTAAAGATGAAGGGACCAAAGTCTGAAACAGTAGTAAGCATATTCATCAGAAACAATCGAATCAATCCATCAATTTCAATCCATTCCATTCAATGTTTACTGTTGCAAGTTATGCAGCAACCACATCAATTAACAGCAAGGTTCGACCTGCAATTAACAGCAACCACAACAAGCAATTAACAGCAATTAACAGCAACCACAGCAATTAACAGTTATGCAGCAACCACAAATAACCCCTGTAAACATATAAACATTCCACCTCCTTTCCAAGCACATTCTCAAATAACCCCTGTACTTCTTTCATTAAGTCCAGAAAATTGCCATCACAACACATCTCTCCAGACCTACACCCCTTTCCTTCCGCCAAAAATAAGTCCTTGCATAATGCACTGCATTCTGCAGGACTCTGGAATAACCCAACATAAGAATTTCTCGTTAAGTAAGCGAGACCACAAAGAACAAGCCGCTGGGAAATTTGAGTTAAAATGAAACATAATCACAATCATTATGTGTTAATGTTAGTAGTTTTTTTTTAGATCTTAATGCTATTCTTACTCAGTGCAATTTTGGATGCTAACTCCTTATCCACAAATCGCACAAAGTTCTCTTGTTTTAATAATTTTCATTTTCACGTAGCGTCTTCAGCCAAAAACAATTATGATTTCCCCGTAAAATAGTATTTTAATTTTCAATTCTTATCATTGAATTCACTCATTGATCAAAGATTCAGCGCCATATCCTCTGTATGTTATCATTTTTTAAGAAAAAACTTTTGTTTGAAATGCCAAGAAAACCAACATTGCACGATATATTGAAATGCATACCGTACTATATGTGACAACATCTGGCGTTAAACCATTCTGCTTCATCTGGTCAAATAACTTAAAGCTGACATCAAACTTGCCACTCCTGATCAGACTACCAAGAACAGGATTGCATATGTGAACATTCTTTTTGGTTGATTCATCTTGAATGTTATTGTATATTTCTAGTGCTTTCACAGGATTCAGTCATTCACATTCACCATTCGAAAACACACACACAGACAGAGAATTCAATACACATCACAAATTCAATCTCAAAGTTTCACAGCACGAGCACACACACACAGACAGAGAATTGACACAACAAATTCAATCTCAAATCTCAAAGTTTCACATCACAGAATCACATCATTCACACTTTCACAGAATCAATAAACAAATTCAAACCAATTTCTATACTTGTTGGCTAAATGCCTAAATCCCAAATCCCAAACTGAAAACCTTGAGGAGGTCGAGAGAGGAGAAGAAACTTACCAGATCCAGAAGCACGCAGAACGCATCGAGGAGAAGAGAAGTGGATGTGGATTACTGGATTTGATTGAGAAATGGATGGGATCGAATTTAGGGCTGGGTGGTTCGTTTGAGGAGGTCGAGTCGAGAAAGCTGGGAGGAGAGGAGAGGATATGTTGTTTCAGTCACTGACTTAATTGAAGTTCAATTCAATTCGATCGAATGGCCCTAATTCGGTTCGGTTCGGTATTACCGAATCAGTACCAATTTCGTCCCGAACTCCGTACCGAAATTTCGGTATTTTTTCGGTATCGGGGACCGAACTAATCGGGGTATTTCGGTTTCGGTAATTTCGGTATTCCGTTCGGTATTTTTCGGTTCGGTGTCGGTATTTCGGTACAAAATTCCCAGCCCTAATTAAATCACAGTAAATACATCATACAACCAAATATCACCAAAATAGGGGAACACTCACTGTTTGTTTTAGCCAACTCATCTAAATTTTGTTTCTGAGCATATAATTTTAGTCATCTTATTCCATTCCTGTCTGAATCGAACTATAAAATAATATTACTCCTCAAACCCAAATGCCCTATATTCCACCATTGCTGGAAAATCTTAGAATCAGGATGCTTATCACTTTTTCTTACTTATTTTTGAATAACAGAGAAAATAAGAATGACCAGAAAACAGGGGAGGGAGTAAGAGAGATACTGAGACGAGCCATTCAGAAACCCCAAAGGAGAGATGGTGTTTCAGATTTATCATACACCATGTCCAGGGAATCACCCCTGTAGTATTCCTAAAAATGTGTCAATTTCATTCTCGGAGCTCCACAAACAGTATGTGACCCTTTTCAACAGTTGGTGGCCATTTTTCAGTATGTTATTAACTTTAATTTATCATCCTAGAAGAACATGTTGAAAACATCAGAACTCTTTGCCATCTTGTTATAATACAGCTTTCAAAAAAATTAAACCAGAAGGTAGCTCAACCCTCAGTTCACGGAAGCTGCATGCTTCAATCTTTTCTGCCTGAATAAACCCGGTCGGTCAAGTGACGGTTGGCAATACTCTGTCGATCACAGGCGGCTTTCGGGTTTCCCTTGATCACTGGATATTCGAGTAGTTTCCTCAACGATTTGGGACCAACGGGGAGCTCGACCACCCCGACTTCGGTGACCACCCAGGGAGTTCGGCAAGCACCCGCTGTAACCGAATGGAGACATACCGATGCTCGAATGAAAGCTGTTGTTGTAGGCAAACTCTACCAAGAAAGATTATCATGCCACTTATCTCAGAGGCCTTGTGCGAGGACCTCGGCATGTCCTCAAGTGCAGGATAGTTCTGTTGTCCGTCGGTCTGAGGGATGATAGCGGTCTTTGAACCGTGTCTCGAACCCCAAGCTTTACAGCTTTCCAAAACTTGGAAGTAAATGCGGGGTCACGATCGGAGATATGCGGCAGGGGAACACCATGGTACTTGACAACTCCGTCAATGAAAGTTTAGCCAAACGGTCGAGAGAAAAATTCTCACGGACGGGCGGGAAGTGAGTTGACTTGAGGTCGGTCGATCCACGATCCCACCCCGAATACCATCATAACCTCACGAGCTAGGGGTAGCTTGTACACGAAGTCCATGGTGATATTACTCCCCACTTCCACTCGGGAATGGGAGAGTGGCCCTGGTAACCCAAACGGTTTCTTCCTTTCGGCCTTGACCTGTGTGATTGCTGACTTGACTAGCGTGCATAAGCTCGCTTTTTCATTCTACACCCATTAGTAGAAAGGTCGGATTGTATGGTACATTTTAGTACTACTGGATGCATGGCATAAGTGGAAACATGAGCCTCGTCAAGATTGCCTTCTTCAAGTGCATCGTTAGGCACATACATCCGTCTCGTTCATCGGAAGCCTTCCCGTCGAACGTCGAACTCTGGGAAGTCATCCCTCGTACCATCGAGTGCTGAGTGAGTTTCGAAGTAGGATCGCTCACTTTGAGCCTCACGGAATACGATCCAACGGGGGCTGGTCTAGCGGAGGATTGGCCAACAAAGCTCTAGTATGATCCTTAACCCAAAGTACACACTTGTGTACTCACGAGGCTCGGTCGAAAAGAGGAATATGACGGGCGTACGGTGCGTTGAGCGCGACCATGAGATGATTTTCTGCGAGGTGCATCGCCACAACGTTGGCTCGTCCGGGATGGTACTCGATAGAACAATCATAATCACTAATCAACTCCATCCACGCGTCGTTGTCTCGGGTTCGGATCTGCGTGGGGCGAAATGCGGACTCTTTGTGATCGGTGAAAATCTTGCACGTTTCTCAGTAGAGATAATGTCGCGATTTTCGGTGCGAAGATAATAGGCGCAAACTCCGGGTCATGAGTAGGGTAGTTCATCTCATGTCGTTTCAGGCGGCGGGATGCATAGCGATTACCACTACCCGTGTTGCGTCGAGCAGCGGCTAGGCGAATTCCGAAGAACGTCGCTGTAGACCTCGAAATTCCCATAGCGGGTCGGGAAGTGCCAAGACGGGTGCATGGGTAAGACAATGCTTGACACGAAACTCCGCTCACAATCATGTCCCCCTCCGACGACATCTTTCGCAGTCGACTTCGTGAGGGAGGAAGGGGCATGGCCCAGAAATCCTACATGACGCTAGATGTGCTTAGCGAGACCCAGAAAACTTCGAATCTCGGTGACGGTGCATGGTCGGCTCCCAATTCTCAAGCTGCGTACTTTAAGGGGTCAGCAAGAACTCCTCGAGAGGATACGACATGTCCCCGAAAAGATACTTCATTACGACTGGCCCGACTAACACTGCAGACTTAGCATGGCCCGATTCTCCGCAATTTCTTGAGTAGACGAAGATGCTTAGCATGCTCAACCTCACTCTTAGAGAATACTAAGATAATAGATCAATGAAGACAATCACAAACACATCCGGAGTAGGGACGGAATACCCGGTTCATCAAGTCCATGCGCATTTGCGAGGCATTCGTTAACAGAATGGCATCTTTGAGAAACCCATGTGAGCCGTATCGAATTCAGAAAGAGTTTGTCTTGGGAAACATCATCATAAGTCGATCTTAGCGGTAAGTAACTGACCTCGGATCAATTTTCGGAAGACACGAGCACCGGAGGTGGTCAGACAAGTCATCGATACGAGGTAGGGATAACGGTTTTAATCGTTACCGGTTAAGCCCCACTTTATGTCGATGCGGCTCAAAACTTCCATCCGCCTTTCTCACTTAAAATAAGACCGGTGCTCCCCGAGGAGAGGTGCTGGGTTGGATAAAACCTTTATCCACAAGTTCTTACAGCTTGTGACTTTAATTCTCTTAACTCCGCGGGAGCCGTACGAAAGGTGGAAGAAATGGGATTTGTACTGGAAGAAGATCGATGGTGAACTGCCAGCTACACGATCCCGAGGAGGTAGTCCGGAGCAAATCATCGGGAAATACATCGGGGAGCTGGTTAGCGACATACACGTCTTCAACTCGTGCGGATTCTCGTCGTTGACCACGACATGAGCAATGTAACCACATTGACCTTTCCTCGACATACGTTTCGCCCTCATGGCGGAGATGAGTCGTATCTTTACCCCAGCTGCGCGTTCGCGGTGAGAAAGTCCGCAACGGAGCTGCCGGAGTGCGAAAAATGACAACCCTACGACGACAGTAGCCACGGCGTGATTCGGTCTGTAGCCAATCCATACGAGATAACATGAAGTCTAGCGATGTCGAAGGGAATCGAGATTAGGCGCATATCTCACCGTTAACAAGGACGGGACATCCTTGATACTCACCTTGAACATAACAAACTTCGCCCCTAGGCATGTGGCGATACCCAAATCATACTCGAGAGGGTAGAGTATGGTTGAGTGGTTTGAGCAAGGCGAGAGGATATAACTGAATGAGAAGCTGCTGGATCAATTAGAACTCACAGCAAAATGACCAGAATGTTCGCGTACCCATGACAAGATCCGGGTCCCAGCTTGGCGTCACAGGCGATGATGTTAGTGGCTATTTTGTGTCTGGCATCTGTACGACCTCTAGATCCAGGTTACTTCTACCACTGTCCTCCACGTCCCACCTGGTTCCACACTCGATCGGTAGGTACGCTCGGTCCCTTGCCGGCCCAAGTAGCCTCGGCAGTACAGGCGGCCACCGCCATACACTTCTTGAACCACTCGGGCGATATGGAGGATAACCTCCTGGCTAACGGATAACCACGAGAGAGCGGGAATAGCCTCCCTTTGGGCGAGGAATGTTCGGTGTGGGCGAGCATATTAGGGAAGCTGATAAGCATCTGCCGAATACTGAGACACATCACCCGATGAGTGAGCAGCACCGCCGGAAGATGGGGCTGGCGCCCCCAGGCCTTTGTCCGTGCGGTGGCATGTAGCTGTGAGGGGAACCGTGCGGGCTAGCTGACTCTCTTGTTTACGAGGACAATTACTAGCTACGTGGCCAGCTATAGCCCTGAGTGAAACACATGCTACGCTCGCTGCCCCACACTCACCAGGAATGATAGTTGTTGCAGCGGCACGAGTACTAGAGCCCCACGAGCCCCCTGAGCCTACAGGCTGCTCGACTACGGAAGCGAGAACCAACATTGGTTTTACCTCCCGAGGTGTGTTGGGGTTCGTGCACGGCTGGATAGGTGATCAGCAGAGTTGTAGCCAGCTCTTGTTAAAGGCGGTGCTTACAGGCTGAATGCGGAATTACTTTGTTATTGTTGTTGTTCTTCCCTCTGATTAACATTACCCTCATCGTCATCGCCACCCTTTGTCGGGAGTATTCTCCGAATCTTCAACCGGAGTAGACCTCGTAGAACTCTGCAGTAGGTAGTGTGGATATGATGATCTTTGCGGTACGAAGATTCTTAGGGCACCTTTACGGCCCCGGAAACGACATCTCTTGGATGCGGCAATGGGCGGGCGATGGCGGGAAGGTCGGTGAACTTCCGGTGGTACTCGGCTGCGGCATGCTTTTCGCACTCGGATCAAGGGGTCGTCTCGTTTCTTGTGATACTCAGGAGGTAGTACTTCGCCTCGGAAATGTTCCTTAAAAGTAGCCAGTCTTCCTGTGATTTGGTGGAATTAGGGTCACTTCTTAAGCCCACCAGAACTAGCTTCACTGCGGGAACCACGTAGCAGTCCCGAGGACCTTTGTTGGTCGGAGAGGATTTCCACACAGTCGTTCCATGGCTCGGAAGGTTTTCTCACGCAATGTTTGAGCCAATTCTCGGAGTCACCTCGGAGGTTTCTGCGCCTAAGAACGGCTTAGCCGAGATTGGAAGCAATCTCCAAGACATTTTTCTCTTTGAGTAGGAGGACGCCAATTCGTACAGAAAGTAGTAGCAAAGTTTGCACCAAAGCTGGCTACAAAAATCAAGGTGAGTGCAGCAGGCTCATCCCCAGTGGTGCAGTACGAGGTGCTCTGCGAGGTGGCATAGTTCGACATCACAAAAATCAAGAATTATTATAGCACATATCACAAAGTGACAAATGCAAGAGCTTGTCTCTAATACTTATGCTCACGATACCAATCGACACATCCAGATCCGGACACGCGGGTGTCGGGAAGTCTTGCTTAGACACGTGTAATGTGACGAAAGCCAATTATGCAAGAAAAGGTGAAAAGTAGGAATATTAATAGTTGAGTGCGGAAGTAGAAGTGTGGTGAGGTTAAAAACCCATATCTGAGGATCTCATGCGGGTTAGGCTAAGTAAATGAGTGCGGGAATATAAAAACATTCACATCCCAGAGTGAGGATGGATAATTAAAGTTAACTACAAGTAGGTAGATCTGCTAGTTCGAAGATATGTCGAGAACCGCCGACCACCGCCGAGCCCTCCCGAATCACCGCTAAGTGAACCGTCACTAGGTCTGGAGGGCGCAAAACATAAACGGTGAGTGGGTCAAAAAGCAAAGTTGATAAAACCGTTGTTTCAAAGAGTTTACTAACCTACATTTGGAAAACATGTATAATTGAGAAAATACGTCATACCAGTAGGTATGAACCTGAAATACTATCATGAAAACATTCGGGTACTCCCCGATATATAATAATAGCGACATGCTCACCCATATGTAAACACACAGAGTCCACGTGGCTAAACCACAATGAACGAGGCTAGGTATAAGTAATACGCGTCTTGCAATGACGCGAGTCTAACGCTAAGCGGCGGTGCCTGAGTGCGGTCACACGAGTCCGAGGTTGCCTGGTCACGGCCTGAGCCGGAGCTGGAAATGCCTACAATGGATCCAAGGCTGCGTGGCGTGTTGATAGTGACTACTCTAACGTCAAGGCTAGTCACGGCCTGGGCGAGTACTAATACAGGTGTATACATCACAATGATGAGCAACGGTATGAAAACATGTATGGCGATATAATACGGAGTGTTACTGCACCTCTGACAACGTATATGATATGAAGTATGCTAGCAGGTTTGAAGAAAGCATTGAAAACCATACGTATATATACATTTATCAAAACAAAAGACCCACTCACTCATTTTTGTAGGTAGCCGGGTCATTAGCCGTCTACAGGTAGCACATTAGTCCTCTGGATAGGTGCACGCACATGAGATATCAACGTAATAATGATTAAAACTCATTAAAGGTTACTAAATAACTAATTAAATACACCTATCCCTTGTTTGCTCAGCCGGGGAGGTTCAAAACACCTCAAAATTAACATGCATACTACCAGAGGTAGTACACGTGCGTCACGAGTCGACCGTGAAAGCGGTCGGAAGGACCTCCCGCCTCGCGCGCGAGGTGGAAGGTGCGGGCCTGGCTCCACGCGCAGCTCGCGCGCGGCTCACGCGAGCTGGTCAACGGGCCCCCAGGCCGGTCAACGCGGCTCGGCTCAAGCTGATCAGCACGGCTCGGCTCGAGCCGTCAACGCGGGCTCGGCTAAGCCGGTCGCGGCTCGCGGGTGAGCCGGTCAGCCGCGGCTCGGCTCAAGCCGGTCAACGCGAGGCTGGGTGAGCCGGTCCAGCGCTGACTCGGCTCAAGCCGGTTTAAGCGGCCCGACGTCCAACAAGCCGGTCTGACCCGGTTTGCTGGTGCGTCATCAGGCACCCAATCAGCGCCCGGTTCTCCCGGTCTTTCCGGTCGCCGCCGCCGCCGCCAGTCGCCGGAATTTTGGCCGGTTCAGGTATTTTTAAAACTTCGTATCTTCTTCATTTCAAGTCAAAAATTACGTGCCATATATCAAAATGAAGTTTGGAGAAAAGTAGAATCACGGTGTACCTTTGGATTGGTCGTACAAGCTCGGAAATGGCCTGAAATTGCCCCGAAGGTTGCGGTTCAACTGGCAACAAAGTCGATCTACATCAAAACTCAACTGAATTAGGCAAGCGACCTATGAAAATTCATCTACTCACCGAGAGGAACACAATGAGTGGTAGTTAGAAACCTCACCTCGGTCTAGATTAGCCGAAAAATGGCGAAGGTCCGGTTCTTCCGGTTGCGTTTCCCGTCAAACGGGTGAGAGTTTGGACGACGGTTTGCACCGTTGAGTCCACGGCGTGAACGAAGGAGGTGGTGATTTTTGTTCGCTTCGATTCGACGGGTTTCCGTCGGTGTGCACTATTATGCACTCACGGAGAAAAGGGAGAAAAGTCAAAGTGCAGGGAAAAGAGAGGCGCGGGGAAGAAGGAAGGGTTAGAGATGCCATGATTCATAAGTCTTAACATTAGCTTAAGACTTTCATTTAATCTGCATTAGCTTAACTACAATTTTTAGTAATCAAAGCAACCAAATCCCATAATTCAAAAGTTCTTAAAATTCTGCTATAAGATCCCGCACATATTCAAACACCAATTAAATTACAGTAAAACACAGTAAATACATCATACAACCAAATATCGCCAAAATAGCAAGTTGCATTATCAAAGTTTTCAACTTGAGGAGGAATTTGTTAAGCAACAAACTCTGAGAAATAAAAATTGTACCAAAATCAGCGAACCCATGTCACAGAATCATCAAAATTTCAATACTAACAACAATATCGTAGACAATCATGTTGATAATGTACTGTCATATCCATGTTCTCAATAACCAATTTGTATGCACATGTCATCGTTAGAATTACTCATCCACAATATAAGCCCCTTTCAATTAAACCAATTTGATCAAATATAATCAAAACTTATTCCAGCCCAATGAAAGCAAAACAGGCAGATGCATGTAGCCAAAGTAAAATGAAAAGCCAAAACTTCTATGTGCATACACCAAAGAAAAGGGGACGCAAGGTATTGACAATACAATCAAAACAACAATACAATCTATCCACATAAATTACGAACCTGAAACTCCAAAGCTGCAAGAAATGACAATTCAAACAGCCCACCAAGAAAATCGAAGAAAAACCCAGAAACAAAAGGAGCCGCTCTTCCTTCCAAAACGTTTTAAATGATCCTTACCAACAGATGAATTCCACAATTAGAAGAAAAAAAAACCTTTTATACGAACAAAGCACAAACCCAAATCCTAAAAATTCACAGAAATCTGTGTACCCAAATCCAAATCCCAAACCGTTTATACTAATTTGCAGATTAATCACAGAAAAATTCACCAACCCAAATCCCAAACTCCAAATAGCCAACCGCCTGTACCCAAATAAAAAGTTCAAAAAATAAGAATTAAAAATTTATGGAAAGATTTTATACCTTTTTTGGGTCTTCACGAAAAACGCCGGCGAAAGTATTGGTTGAAAAATCGGAGATTCAAATAATCGGAAAAAAAGGAGCTTTGAATGCCCAAACTTCGAAGCGGCTGCGGCTAGAGAGAGAGACGACGTTGGGAGGAGGGAAGTTGGTGAAGGGAGAGATCGAGTAAAAGAGGCTATGAACCAAGCGGAGCAGAGCAGATGCTTCGATTCAAAGTGGAGCTGTTCGCGAGCCTTTCGCAGAGGTGCGGGCTAGGAGCACACGGGTCGGCCCGTCCGCTGGTCCGAGCCTTTCTATTGGCGTTTTCGCTCCAACAGGCTTCACTTATATCCCTTCAGAGGGACGGTCGTGAGACCTTCAGTAGTATGGTTATTGTCAGGCGTGCCACTATTGGCTTCTGCCAATAGAAAGATGTAATATATATTAGGTACTTGCGCCACAAGTAATATAACTTCCGTTCATCGGATTGGGCGACTTAATTAGATAAGTGCGGTTAGGTTCTTTTTATTGCCTTGCTTGTTAAGGACTTTATTTTCTCTCAATGTTTATACCAGAGATTGCATGAGATGGGATTTTGTTATAAACCGGTTATAACAAGAATGCCCCACGCTCACGCATACGTAAAGATAAAGACGGTAATTAAAGACGGAATGTAAAGACTGTAATTGAAGTGCTTGAAAGTAAAAACTTGTAAGTAAAGAGCGATAAGTAAGAGCTGATAATGAAAGACTTTAAATAAAAAGATCAATGTTATTACATTTTATGCTCATCACAGACTGAACAAACGTCCATCGGGATAGTTTTCTAATCTATCGGGATGCTTTTAAGGCTAGTTCCTTAAGGGAGATGATCAAAGACTCTCTGGCCTACGATCCTCAATCGATACTATCACCGGTTTGGTTGGATAGCAGAGCTAAATTCACTACTCCTTGGGGGAGTTAGGATATATGATCCTAGGTTGCTGGTCTTTGGTTTCTTGAAATCGATGGCTACACAAGTAGTGCGATTAAGAAAACAGCAGATAGAGACGAAGTCTGTATCTGGGAAAGGCTTTAAGGGGTTTCCTCAGAGGTTTCTTTCTGAACTAGAGAGTTCTGTTTTTAGTTGGTTTGAGTGTCTCCAGCTCTCTGCCTTTGCTTCTAATATATAGAGAGCAAAATCAATGTGAAAGCAACCCAACTTGATGCACGCACCTCAACCTAATTCCACTTGCACAAAGATAGATAACATTAATTAACTATCCACTTGCAGATACCCAAAATATATTGGTGTAAGTTTGGCCTAATTTCACAATAACCCCCACATAATGCCATAATTTGGCTTTAGACCAAAATAGGGGTAAACATGACAATTTTGAGTGTAAACAGGAGCAGAGGCTATGAATCACAACTTGGGAGAAGAGGCTATGAGCAGATGCTTCAATTCAAAGTGGAGCAGGAAGAAAACGTTTGGGATTAGGGATTTTGACTGAAGTCAGTGAATGAGCGAGAAGTATGTTTCCATTCAAAGTGGAACAGGCTGAAAAAAAGAGCTTTGAAGCCAGCCAAAGCAGCGACTCCTCTCACAAATTACATGACAGCTTAAGAAACCAAGCCAAACGGCTTAGACAGCTTTGGAACAGTAATTCTGAAAACTGAGCTTTAGTTTAGATATATATAATATATATAATATATAATATATAATATCTGTTATATATTAGGCACAACGACAAAGAAAATCAAATGGAGAGTAAGTGATGTACCTGTTGTATATAGGTGTACTGTATGTCACTATGTCTTGTATGTTTTGGGGTTTCTTCTCACTTGCTCGTGGTCCTTTTTGTCGACCAAAGACTAGCTTTACTAGTCTTGTCATTGTAAAGCTCGGCTTCTTGCCCATTCATTGTAGGGTTTGAAATTGGACCTTCCAATCAAAATGGTTCTTAAAATCAAAAATTTATCAATTTGATTCCTGAAATTGGGTATCGCAAATTAATTTAGTCATTCCGTTACATTTTGGTCAATTTATGTTATGTGCTGACGTGACACACAAATGGGTCTCACCTATCCAATTATATGGTGTCACGTGGATTAACCATAAAAAAATTTGTTTTATAAAAATTTGAAAAAATTGTTTTTTATGGTGCCAAATCTTTTAAAAACAATATTTTTTGTATGGTTAATCCACGTGGCACCATATAATTAGATAGGTGAAACCCACTTGTGTGTCACGTAAGCACATAACAGAAAAATTGACAGAAATGTAACAGAAGGACCAAATTGATGGATTTTCAATTTCATGGATCATTTTGATTGGAAGGTCCAATTTTAGGGACCAACCGTGATAAAAACCCTTCATTATATATAGGAAAAGTTAGATGAATTATACTTTTGAATTGATGTGCGTTTATTATTGTAATCTACGGTTAACTATATTTTACACCATTAAGGTATGAGGTGATTTTTAAAATGGGCCACGATGTTTCAATTTTCTCACATTGCCTCCTAATGTTCTAAAATTGTATTAATTTACACATTTTGTCTAATAAATTATTTGAATTTTCAATAAATTGATAACATAGTTATGATTTTTTTGGTGAAAGGAAAAAGGTTATGTATGTGTATGTATGATTGAAGCCCAAAGGATGCAAAAAGCACAAATAAGGGGGTATTGGAATCTTTTAAAAGTCGATGAAACACTAATTGGTGTTACTGCAACTAACTTCCCCACAATAGAGATAAAATTTGTGATTAGATTAAGTTGACCCCATTCATTATCTTAAAACGAAATTGATTCATTCATTGAAAATTGGAAATCATCCCAACTGTTTTTTAAAAGCGATGTTTGGTGAAAAGGATAATCCAACCAAGCCTTGAGAATGCTAAACATGTCATTGGAAGAGGTTACTTCTCTCATTTTAAATAAGTAAACATGTTATTTCATTAAGTAAGCGTTTTGAGTTTGTCTTCTGTCCCTTACAAGTGGAGGCTATGGTTGCAGAGAAGGGTTGGTTTTGAAGCTGAAAAAGGGTCTACATAATCTGATTGTTGAGTGTGATTCACTCTAGATCGTGATGACTTTGCAGGAGAGTTTACTTAATATGTCTGCAATGGGACATATTGTGGAGGACTCGAAGGCGTTGCTGCTCGGGATCATTGGAGCTTTGGTTGCCTTACCCGTTGTCAAGCCAACAGTATCACGCATCGCCTTGCTCGACATGCTCTCCCCTTGAAGCCTGCTTTGTTTCTGGTTCGTGGAGCTTCCTGACCTCGTTTTGGATTTGTTAGTGGAAGAATGTAATTGATAGAGGTTGTGCTCTTTGCCAGCATGTTGTTTCGTGTATCGAGATTCTTTTTTTGTTGAATAAAACTCTTCTATCATTGTTGTAAAAAAAAAAAAGTAAATATGTCACCATAAGAGATTACTTCTCTCATTACGAACCAGAAGAGATTACTTCTCTTGTTATGAATAAGTAAACATTTTATCTCTTCTCAATGAGTAAATATTTTATCAAATGAGATTACTCCTCTCCGTTCGAATGTGTAAATGGTTTTCAGAGGCATTCCACATATCTCTCAACTTGTATTATGACATATAATGTAACCGGTTAAAAATCGAGCACTTTAAAAAATTACTCCTTAACACACAACCATGCTGTGAAATTATTCTTTGATTAAAAGTAATAATCACATTCAAAACTGAGATCCTGCTAAAATACTTACATTCAAAACAGTTAATGGTTAAATTTGTGTAAGCATAAAATGATGGTAAACATTGTAGCCTATCCTCAAAACTGGGCCTCAAAAGTTTACAATGTAACTCCACAAAGTGTCCAAAATTAGATTAGAAATTGACCAAAAAAACAAAAAACTCATAGGGCCTTATATTAATCTTCTGCGTCTTAAGCTTTTGGAAGACGCTTTAGAAACAAAGTAGCCCACACCCAAACACATGACCCAGATCCCCACATCCACGGCCCATCTCACTCCTTCCATATCCATCTCCAACTCCCCCTCATCCTCACCGTCCACGTCACTCCCCATCTCCGAATCTCCCCCGTCGGATCCACATTTACAACAACAGCCGCCCGATTCATCATATCCATCATCCACCTCTCCCTCCTCCGGAATCTCCTCCAGCCGTTTAAACCCGCATTTCCGGTGCTTTTTCGTCTTTTTAACCACCATGCTCACTCTCTCGTTCATCGCCACGTGTCCCTCCACCGCCACGCAGACCTCAGCCTCCGTGACCTCCGCCTCGATACTCTCGCCCTCCAGCACGCACTTACACTCCAATTTCCACTCTTGCCCCTCGTCCTTCCTGAAAATTCCCTTCAACACCTTCTCCTCCCTCAGATACACCTCGAACCGGATCCCGTCGCCGGCCCCGACCCGTTCTCTGGACCCGAACACCACCTCCCCTTCCCTCACCTTCGCGCTCACGACACGGTAAAGCGTCACAAACGCCGGCGAGTCGGGTCGGATCTTTGACCCGTCGATCTCAAGCTCGTTCTCGTTGATCCGCGGAAGATAAATAAGAGTGAGCGATTCGGGTAACGGTTCCCGGGTATTCAAACCCGAAAACCGCAGAAAGAACTCCCGAATCTTCAATCGGTCCCTCCGCGACTGAAATCCATGATAGTCCGTCGATCTACACATCTTGATTTTTCGGAGTTTTTGCTTGACGACCCGAATAATTGACCCGAGTGGAATTCAAGTACTTGATTTGGATAGTTGCAGAGAGAAATGGAAGGCCTTGGGATTTATATAGTAGGGAGAAATGCGGGTCGGTTCGGATTTCCGGGGGGAGGGAGCACACGGTTTATGGCGCTGACGTGGGGAAAACGACAATAAGGTCTCTGGGGTTTTTCTGCGTGCCGGGTTGAGAGATAACCTCGTGGAATTTGCATGTGGGATGTAATCAGGTGCTTTGCGGGTTTTAGTTTCGGGGTTTTGGACCGTTGATTGAGTAGGAGGGGGGAAGATGATGGGGACTGGACGGTGGGATGTGGGTTTTACGAATTTTGAGGAGAGGGGATAGAGGATTGGGTGGTTTGGGTGGTGCATGAATGGGGGACCATGGTATGGTTTTTTGTCTTGGAGTGGTTTCTGGGATTATTCGTGTAATTTGCATACAAAGTCAAATGGAAAACCGTCGGACAGATTTGATAGGGAAACAATTTGGCAAGTTGGGACTTTGGCTCGGAAAAATTTTGAGTGGTACGTACTATTCAATGGTACGACTATTGAATGGTTCAGATTAATTTGCAGTGGGACCCAAATAAATCTTAACCATTTAACAGTACGTACCATTCAATGGTACGTACCACTAAAGTTGGACCCCTTTGGCTCTATTAAACTTACTTTTCTATGATGTATTATTTACTTTTACAATTTATTTATACTTAACAATTGTCGTTTATAAGATCGTAGTTTTATTGATGTGCTTCAACTTAACAATATAACTGACGTATGAAAAATGTTAATATGATAGCGGATGAACTTGCTAATTCCAACAATGGACTCAATTGTTCCACATTAGAAAAATAGTGTAGTTTAAAGTGGTTTAAGAGTTCGTAGGCAAAATTTCCTTATGAGCCGGTTTTTAGGGCGAGTTCTAACAATGGACTCTTAACAATTTGTATCAGAGCCAGATTTTTTTACGCAATTACGCTCAAATTCTGCCAAAGAAGATCTATAAGGCCTCGTTTGGTAGCTCGGACTGGACTGACTATTTCAGTCGGATAGGATAATCTGTCATCGGACAGTACTGACTAAACTAATCGGGCGTTTGGTGCAGTATCAGACTATTATCGACTATTTATACTGGGTTGGCCGGCCTAGGTGTGTGTGAAGAACACAATTTGTTCTTTATACAAACTCACTCAAATCCTCATCAAATGCAAGAACTACGAAAAGTTTGATCTTCGTAGGAGACGAAGTACGTAGGTAACCTTCAATTTGATTCAAGGTGCAACCACAACTCCTCCAAGCAAAGGTGTTCATCCAAGATGAGATTGGCCCTCTTGGGTATTTAGCCTTTGCTCATGCAAAAAAGATTCTACAAAGGTATATGATGCTACAACTTACTAATGTGATTTTGACTTGTGTCTTGGTTCACAACATTTAGGCTTCAAAAGTCATGAGCAAAGTTTTGTTTTTGAGTAGTAATATGCTAACTAAGAGCCTTTAATTTGTTAATAGCATGCTTAAGTGTTGCTCAAATGAACTTGTAATTCAAATATTTTCCTTCAAGCTAGACCAAGAGAGTGAGAGGGACGAACCCGACTAATTATAAGGAAGTTTTTGGGTGTATAATTAGTCGGGTGTGAGTGGTACTAAATGGTGGGTCCGGTTTAAATAGTCGGGCGACTATTTTAGTACGAAGTGCACCAAACACCCGAGACCGGATTATTAGTATTGTCCGGTGCTATACGGTGTACCAAACGAGGCCTAAGAGTGGATTAAGAGGATTGGTATGACAAGTGAAGAAAGAAAAAGCCGAGTCAATGCGTACTAGTTCAAGAGCCCCGGACACTTCCATTACTAGCCGACTTCTTGGAATAAGTTTGTACCACATAACCTTTTGAGTCTGATATTTGTAAGTTTATCTTTCCCATAAATAAATAAAAAGCTTACAAAGGATTTTGGAATATTTAATATGGAAAAGAGGATAATGAATCTCTAATGATAGTGTATTATGCTTGTCATTGTATATACATTGTGTATAATTGGATATTCTAGTTAAATTATTAGCTCATGGCTACATGAATAATTTGTTTGGAAAACGGAGGGAACTACTATTAACACTCCAAAAAAGTTTAATGTCTGAATAATAGTTTTTATATGGAGGGAACTACATGTGAAAGGAATTTGCAAATCTATATTTCGAAGATGTCATCTACAAATCCCTCCTACATGCCTTTGTAAATTTTCTAATTTGACATCAATCTCTTGGGACTTCGAAATCCCTCGCCCTAACTGTTCCCTAATTAGGGCAGCACAAATATGAGTTTGATTCATCATCTAACACCTTGAGGTGTTCTAATGCAGCGCACACAGGGAAAGGAGCTTTGCATATGGCTTGACACATGGCAAAAGGACAACTTGACAGCTGCTACCTTGTTTTGCAAACTGTTGTATGGTTTAAGTAGTGTATTTATTAGGAAGTTAAGTCCATGTTAAATGTTAATTAAGGTATATTAACATTAAGGCAATCTTTGTTACAGTGTACTTATTACACATACCATAAGTGAGATTATTAATAAGAAATGAATATCTTCCAATATGGTACTCTCTAACTTTTTCCTATTTTTACTCACAAAGTAAACAACATGACTTCATTTTCATGATGTTAGAGCTAACAATCATAAATAAACTGAATGGTTTCGAGAGCTCCGCGTCGGATTTTTCCACAAAATATGTGATGATCACAATGAAAAATTGGGTCCCATACATACCTCATATGGGAATGTCAAGTCAAATCTTCTTTACAAAGTGGCGAGAGTTTATCGCTAAGAACACGGTGGTTGTTCTTGCTGTTGTGGTTTTAATGGATTGCAACCCCACTCTCTCCTTTCTATCTTTCAGAAGCTAGATGAACAAGAAAAATGCCAAAAGCCTAACAAGAAGTGTGGTGGAGAAAGGCTTCTGCCTGCCCACATTGAAAAGGTAGAGGCATGGACCATGTTAGATTAGCCCCAATATTCCCAACCAATGTACTACAATCCTAGAAAAAGTCAATCTCAAACCAAGTAAAAGGGATAATATGCAAATTATGACATTCTCTTTAGTGCCAAAATTAAAGTTTGAGCTTCAACTTCCAAGTGTGTATATACATTTGTAAGAAAGATTGCCTCAATGATCCACTAAGGTCATGATACCTATGATTGCAAAAGCCACTTAGGTGAAGATTTTCTTCTTCATTGGTCATTTTCATCACAACACATACCATCACCATGAAACATTACTAAAAAGGTTGCATCCACAGATAGGAATTGGACTAGGATAGTTGCTTATAAAACTTATGGTAAAAGTATATTGATCAATATCCTAACTTTTACATTGAGCAAACATATATGTCTTCGAGCACAAGCCTAACCTATATACAACTTGTTCAATCCCAAAAAAAAAATAGTAAAAATATTTTGTTTGAAAAAAATTAGTGAGTTCTGGTTTTTTGGAAAAGTTTAATGTTTAAAGACATATTGTAATAACGTTTATCTTTCAAACTTTATTTGCAAGTGTGTGAAGATATTGTGCAAATACGCTTTGTTGTTACAACGAAGCTCAATACTCAAGTAAGTCTAACAAGATGACTCAATATTCCTAGAAACTAACATATGCATTATTTAGTTCCTAGTAGTTGTTAAAGCATAGAAAAATGTGAAAGTGATGAAAATAGGAAGTAGAGAAATTTTTGGTGTATATGAATCAAATCTTAACAAGTAGATTAATATCCTTATGTATCGTTTGAAATGTGTGACAAATAGTCAATAATCGCTTGGCCATATAAAATATGCAGAAAATATATTTTCAAAAGATGCAAACCAAATTACACATTTTCATTTCTCTCTATCAAACTCTTATATTTTGAATTTCTCCTACATATTTATTATTTAAAGTGAAAAAGAAAAAGGCTAGTAATCATATTTGATTGGAACCCACAAATACACCATAGGCTTCTAAAAAATTATTGGCATATTATTATATTTTGTGAACTTTTGGATGCTGTACACATACATTCAAAATCATATGGGTGTATTTTAAATAGTTATTTTTTGAAGAAAAGAACAAATATTTCCATGATTTTATGAATGAATTTCAACTCCTTAGCCAACTTTTGGACCAAAATGCCCCTATGCTCCATCCTTTGTTTGACTCCATAAGTATATGTTTGAATCCATGTATTCAATCATTATATATATATAAGATTCTTTGTTTCATCTAGAATACGTGTAAAAAGAAAGGGTTAGAATTATAGAATTTGACAAACACCGATAAAAAAAACAAGTTTACGACAATCATTTCAATTTTTTTTTTTTCAGTCAATCTAAAGGCCATATCCAAGAGTGACATGAATATGATTGTTGTCCTAAAAATCATGTGTTACATGTACTTATCAATACCTAAATTATTTTTCTTAAATAGAGCAAACATATATATGTCCCCAAAGGACCACATGGCTGGTTAGGCTTCAACCTAGCTACAAATATACCTCAAATTTGCCCACCCAAATATGATTATTTGAAGAAAAATAAAAATAGAGGATTAGTAATCATAGTGAGTTTACATCATCAACTTTACATTATTGGAGGGAATCAGTAAATATCAGTTGATATATGTTATTGGCACTCTAAAAATTTCACTTTGCGCTCCTTACTAGTGTATTTTTCTTTCTAAATATATAAACTTTGAAATGCCAAATGAGAATTTTGGAATACTAATAACAATTTCTTAATATTATTCTATTTTTGAAATTTTTGAATGGAGCTCACTAGTTGATTACATATTACACAACACATAGATACAAAAATATTGAGACCACCAAATGAGGCCATGCCTAGCCCTCTCTATTGGCCAATGTCCCCTCCCAATTAGTTTTCAACATTGGAGTACCCACCACAACCACTGTAAATATATTCTTAAGGTAGTAGTAATCTTTTGAAGAAAAAGAACAAATATTTCCATGATTTGATGAAAGTATAGATGCTTTCAAAAGCTAAAAATTAAAAATCAAGTTGGTGGGCAAGCGATGAATTGCTCTAGTAAAGAATTTTTTTTTTTCAACTCGCTGCATGTTAAATTCAAATAATTTACACTCCACTTAATCTAGCTTAAATTGATAATATCGTTGTAATTAGAAGGAATCGAGCCGGCAAGCAAATTAATGGTAATGAATAATCCAATATCAAGTCGTTTTTATCCAAGCTAAGTTTTTGTTTTTGGTCAAAGAAGAAAGAAAGAAATAATCGCATAATTGAAGCTTAATTAGTTGAGTAATCTGGGATTATATGAATCATGGGCTCTGAAGTTTCAATCATTCAATTTCATCTGTCATCTCTTTTCTTTCCTTTTTTTTTTGTTTGTATTTGTTTATTTTCTGGTGTGAAACTGAAAGCCACGTGCAAACACAAGCAATATTCCAAAAGCACAGCTGGGGAGAGATGCGTGTGCAGAGCTCATGGCCATTGCTTTTTACATAGGGGACAAAGAATGGTCTGCATTCATTCATTAACAGGTCATCCCCCGACATTGTTTAGCTTCCTCTCCATTTATCATTTGATTAAGATTCTTAAGAATAAACCTTAATGTTGAATTTTAGTGTTTTCATCTACATGGTTACGTATTGATTGATAAGTAGTTGCTGGATTTGATGTAGGAAAATGATTTATGCAAACTCATTTTATTTTTTTGCATACTTAAGTTTGAACTTATGAAAACTTAAGAAAAGATATGTGCGGAAATTACTTTCTTGTGATGTTTAATGTAATGTAATCTTATGAGTTATTCATGAGAAAACTCTACAACCTCGTGGACGAAGTCCAAATTGGGTGAATCACGTATAGGTCTAAGTATGTCTTGATTGTGGTTCTGGCGTTTAAATTTTGACTGTTGATCTGTTTCTATACATTAACAAAACGTATACGTACTTTGTTAATAAATATGTATTTTGTTTGACAATGCTGTACTAACATGGTTTTCAAATGAGAAGCACTTTTGGTGAATTTTGTGAGAATAATTCGAAAGTATTTTTGGATTACAAAAACACTCAAGAAGCACACTTTCAAATGCTTTGCTAGAAAGCACTTGGATTTTCAGTAAGAATTTTGTTGTTCTTCTAGCAAAAGCGCTTTCAACAAAATAATTACAAGTGTAAGTGCTTCTTAGAAAAGTATTTCTAAACGAATCATCTAGAAGGTTGAAGGTTCACAAGCAAAGGCTCCACATGTCTGCAGTACCAAACGAAGAGTAGAAGCACTAGGATTGATAGAGTAAGGTTTTCAAGTACAATGGAGAATCTTTTTGACTTTTGTTAACCCATCATGCTCAAGAAACAACACCACCGTTACAAGGTCAGCTAGTAGGGTCAATGTCTGTGAAGTAGAATAGAGACTTACATTCTATCCTCGAGTTTCAGATCAACAATACAATATTATGTGAGAAAGTTAATATACAAAACATTATATTATTAGTAAAAAATACCATGTTGGCGTTTGAGAAGTGTATGCAAGTCCTTCCCGTGAAGTAGTCAAATCGTATGTACCCATAATTGTGATCAATATTTTAATTCATTTGCCCTACTCTATATCAAGCACTTTCTGCCAGATTCTGCCCTCCTACAATTTCAGAAAATCTTATTTATTTGGTTGGTACTTTTGCAAGTAGTTCAAAATATATATAAAAACAAAGACAATAACATGAGATATTTCTAAAGTCTGAAATTTGTAGGGATAAGATAAACTCATGTGGTTTTGGAATTTGTAGGCTTGTGAGCTGAGAAAAATTATTGAAGAGGATAGACTTGTCCAAGCACTAATTTCTGCACTTTGTGGGCTATATATTCATGGAGGAAGCATCCTTTTCTCCCTGTCTAGTTCACTACAATAGGCAGCACCAAATATTTTCGTCAACTTTACAAGATTATGTAATTCTATAGCCAAGCCAGCCTAGTTTAGTCTCATCCGTTGTAGCTAAGCTCGAAGCGAAAAAAGAAGGATTAAAACAGAACAACTCGAAGGTAAGTTTATGCATCAGTGACCTTCTGGGAAGTTCTCGTGTTGCATCCACTTCTTTTTATTCGTTTAAAAAAAAAAGGCAACTTCATGCATGGATTCCATTTGAAACTCTTTTTTTATTCCCATTGCCTAACAAACAAGCAACAGGGATTTTGAAGCCATGAACATGGAGTTGGAAGCAAGGGAGAAGAAGGAGATAGAGAGAGATGACATGGAAGAGGAGACGATAGATCAATCGGAGGGGACGGTTGGGACAATCCTGCCGTGGACAGAGCAGCTAACAGTCCGGGGAGTCGTCGCGAGCATAGTGATTGGAATGGTGTACAGTGTGATAGCCATGAAGCTAAACCTCACAACTGGGATTGTTCCTAATCTCAATGTCTCCGCTGCTCTCCTCGCCTTCGTGTTCATCCGAACGTGGACGAACCTGCTTAAGAAGGCGGGAATCAAATCGAAACCCTTCACTCGGCAGGAGAATACTATGATTCAAACTTGTGCAGTTGCTTGTTATAGTATTGCTGTGGGAGGTACTTTTTATTAGTTCTTTGTATGTTATATTAATTTTTAACTAATGTTTCTTAAACATTATATAACTTTATACTTTTTTGGATAAACAGGTGGATTTGCATCTTATTTGTTGGGATTAAACAAGAAGACATATGAGCTGTCAGGTGTGAACACAGAAGGAAACTCTGCAACTGCTGTTAAGGAACCTGGGTTTGGTTGGATGACTGGCTTCCTTTTTCTAGTCTGCTTTGTTGGCCTTTTCGTCTTGATTCCTCTCAGAAAGGTATTGATCTTGTTTCTTGGTTTTTATCTCGTTATTATACGAGTGATATTGGGAGGGGATTCAAACTCAAGACCTCCGGCTTAGGGCAAATGATGTTAATCGTGAGGATTCGAACTCAAGATGTCCGACTCAGGATAAATGATATTAATCACTTGAGCTGCAAGCTCCTTGCCGTCTTCAGTTACTTGTCCAACTGAAGACTTCGAGGATATAAATATGGTTTGTTTTTCCTTTTAAGTAGATTTTTATATGGAATTTTTGTTTATTCACAGATTATGATAGTTGACTTGAAGTTGACTTATCCAAGTGGCTTGGCAACTGCGGTTCTCATCAATGGCTTCCACACTCAGGGAGATAAGATGGCTAAGTAAACATCTGCCAACACTTCCCTTTACCTCTCCTTTGAAAGCGATATATATATTTTTAATAGAAAAACTTTACGCTAATTTAAACTGAGGTGAGGAGGATTCAAACTCGGTGCATATGGGAGCACATCCGCTCTAACCAATGTGGCTGCGCCTACGTCTGCTCTTAAAAAGCCGTATTTGAATCCAAACTCAACACAAGTTATGGTCATTTGCAGGAAGCAAGTACATGGCTTCATGAAGTATTTTTCAGTCAGCTTCCTGTGGGGATTCTTCAAGTGGTTTTACAGTGCCACAGAAGAATGTGGATTCTCGCAGTTTCCCACATTCGGATTGCAAGCGTGGAAAAACACGTAGGAATTTTCGATCACTCAATCGTTTCCCCCGCTTCTACTTGCTGTTACTGATCCTTTGTAATTTGCTGCTATCAAATTGCAGATTCTACTTCGATTTTAGCATGACTTTCGTCGGAGCAGGCATGATATGTTCACATCTAGTAAACCTGTCTTTGCTTCTCGGATCCGTGCTCTCCTTCGGTGTAATGTGGCCGCTCATTGGCCGGCTTAAAGGACACTGGTTCTCGGAGAGTTTGGACGAATACGACATGAAGAGTTTATACGGTTACAAGGTTTTTCTCTCAGTTTCCCTAATCCTTGGTGATGGACTTTACAACTTCATCAAGATTCTGGTTTGCACCATTGTTAATATTCACGTCAGATTGAAAAACAAGGACATCAAATTGGGTAAAAAAATCAGCCTCTCAATTTCCTTTTGTTTCATGCTGTGGTGTTTTAGTTCATGTTTTTGCTAATCAGCTTCTTCTCCCTGCAGATGTCGAGGGCAAGGTGAAGCCGATTGAAGAAAAACAAAATGAAATCTTCCTCAGCGAAAACATCCCCACCTGGGTTGCAGTCGCCGGATACGTTGTCTTTTCCATCATTTCCATAATCGCGATCCCGATGATGTTCCCGGAGCTTAAATGGTATTATGTTATAGTAGCCTACATGCTTGCTCCATCGCTTGCATTCTGCAATGCTTACGGAGCTGGTCTAACCGACATAAACATGGCCTACAACTACGGAAAAGTTGCCCTTTTCATGCTGGCGGCAATGACGGGAAAAGAGCACGGTGTGGTGGCGGGGCTTGCCGGGTGCGGTCTCATCAAATCGGTAGTTTCCGTGGCATGTATTCTGATGCAAGATCTCAAGACAGCCCATCTAACTTTAACCTCTCCTAGAGCAATGTTTGTGAGCCAAGCCATCGGCACTGCACTAGGCTGTGTGACAGCTCCTCTCAGCTTCTTCCTATTCTACAAGGCATTCGATGTGGGAAACCCGCACGGAGAATTCAAGGCTCCTTACGCCTTGATCTACAGAAACATGGCGATCCTTGGCGTTCAAGGCTTCTCGGCGCTGCCTCAGCATTGCCTACAGCTCTGCTACGGCTTTTTTGCCTTTGCAGTGTTGGTTAACGTAGTCAGAGACTTCTCGCCTAAGATCGGAAAATGGATGCCACTTCCGATGGTGATGGGCGTGCCGTTTCTAGTCGGGGCATACTTTGCCATAGACATGTGCATTGGGAGTCTGATTGTGTTTGTATGGCACAAGATAAACAGCAAGAAGGCTGTGCTGATGGTTCCGGTGGTTGCTTCCGGATTGATTTGCGGGGAAGGGCTGTGGACACTCCCCGCATCGGTTCTTGCTCTGGCCAAAGTAAAACCCCCAATGTGCATGAAATTTTTGGGTTCCTAGAGTGAAAAGGATATATATATATAAAAGCGGTAACTGAGAAGTGGGTAAAAACATTAAAGCGCACATCGTAGCGATTAAAGAATTGATTTGCAGAATGTGACATGATGTAATTAGTAATTAGTACAGGGAAGAATGGTAGAAAGTTGTATCGGATCCTACACAATAAAAATTTAATCTTGTCACCATCCACTTAGCAAATACTCCTGCATTTTTACTTTTGTTGGATGGCACAGAGAGAGAGAGAGAGAGAGAGAGAGAGAGAGGATGCGTTATGCGAAGGGAAAACCGAAGGAATCCGAGGTAAAACTCAAGGAAGGTTTGGGTATGACATAACGTATACGCTCTTTGGTGTGAGAGGAGCACATACGACGACTTTCTATATAGACTGTATGGGGTCACTAGTGATAAGCAACCGGATCCAGCCCGGGCGGATAGCGGTCTGGGATCGGTTATGAGATGAGATGCAGACATGCACTCATAGATCTTCAGAAGAGATAACAGAAAGTGGTGCAACTGAGTGTAAAAGCTAGTTTTCTTTGAGCTTTCTAGAAGATATAAAGAGCAGCAATGTCTCCTTTTGAGAATAATCTGACTATGCAGAGAAAAATTGTATTGATCGTGTCAGAAAATTTATAATATACAGAGTTTATTCCAACATGTCATTCTCAATCGGAAAATTATACATCGCTCGAAACAAAATCAAGGAACTGATGATACATTAAAAGAAAAATAAAACCTAAATTAAATCAGCCTGTTACAATACCTGCAAGAACGTCACTCTTATCCCGCGCATAGATAGTGTAAACTAGACGGATTGCATCAAGCCATCCATCAAGGAATTCCCATGAATCAGCAACCTGGAGGTTGAACATTCACATTAGAATCGGTTTTTAATATACAAATGCAATGTTTTTAGTCCACTTTTCATGCACTTGACAGACCTCCGAAAAAATTCTATGCTTTGTTTCCATCACAAAGAACCAAAGAACTCTTCATATAAAGGGCATTCCTTACCAGATAGACGGGTCCATGAATTGTGTCAATGCAGAGACCTGGACCAGGTGGTAAAGTCAGATCACCACATGCTGAAACAGAAACGATATCTGGAACGTCAACTTTTATAGCTGCTTCTACTGTTCTGCCTGAGATGCCTTGGGGTACATGCTTTTGCTCACTTTTGCTAACCTGCTGAAAGGAAGTAGATGAACAGAAATAACACAAATAAGTAACGAATAGATAAAGGATATACTTGTGGCACAAGCAAGGAAACTTACTACAATTAATTCAGTTATTGAATGTGCAGATGATTTTTCTTTGCTTAATATACACTAGAAAAATGATAAAGAATTACCTGTTGAAGCCCTTCATTATTTAAAACAAACTCTGATCGTTTCCAATCACTATGAGGTGCAATTGGTTTTCCCGCTGGTGGTGCAGTAAGATATCCAACTTTAAGATATGGTAAAGGAAGCTGTAAAGATTAGAAATTATCATGTAAGCAAACAAGAAAAATCTCAATCAACAAGATTAAGCAGACATCAAGGTATGACGGCTGAAAGATTTGAAGGAATTCAGTCTCGTGGATCAGGGAATAATCAAGAACGCACATCATGTACGGTTCTGTCATAAGGACCGCTTCTCAATGGAGAACCGGTAGAGACCCAATCTCATAACTGACCAAAAATATTTATACAGAAGCCTAAAGTGTTTACTGTAATTGGTATTGGTTCTTACCATGGATCGCACCAGCCGCAAGGCACTACTGTAAACCTGTAAGTAATTAATCACACAAAAACTTAGCATAAACAAATCAAAGTGAATATCCTTAAACATGAAAGGAAAAATAAAACCAGGTAAATTTTATGTCACTCTCACTGAAGTGTTGTCCTTTTCTACAAATAAATATCAAATAAAGTTGGTTGAGAAAGAAAACTATGGGAACCTTACATTGTAATTTGGTTTCAAAGCATGAGCAGCTGCAATGTAGATAGCCGATTGACTATACAGCTCATTAGGTGAAACTTCTTTGGGATGTCCAGATCCCCCAGTTCTTAGTGTGTCCTCCGCTAATCCATACTGCGGGTAAGAACAAGACCAAGTTTTGGTAATTCAAGTTACAGGGGATTATTAAATAAGAGAACCAGTGGTTTCTTGTTATACAGTATAGAAGAAACCGAGAATCCATTTAAGTTATGAATGGAGTATCACATTATTCAAATTACTAAGTTAGTAACAAACTAACCAATACGGTTCCAAGGTTGTAAATTGCTCGATGGAAATCAAACTGCAACTGAATAGCAGCGCGGAACTGCACCAGAAGAAAGTGACACGAGTCATGACAGTATATATGAGAAACAGACACTTCAAACATGAAATTAATTTTCTGGTTTCCCATCCACATTCATCCAATCATTCTGATATTTCCAAACTATTATATGTACCTTACTTATTGCAGATCTTACAATTGTTTGCTTTTCTCGTGCCGGAACAATAGCGCTGAGTTCCTAAATTGCATAATTGATTAAAAAAATCAAGTTGGAGTTGATGACATTGGACATAAATATATGCCGAGTGAGGAGAAAATTCAATAAGATTTTCTTTCTTCTAAAAGAAGTTAAATTAAAAGCAAATACTAATGCAATTTAAGATACCTGCAAAGCAAGTCCCCAGTTGTTAAGTGCCTGAAATATAGGACATGAAGTTAGTACTAGGAAACAAAAGAGACACAACGCAAATAAGTACATTTTTCCTTTCATCAAGTGAGAAGGATTTCGTAATCTGTTTCTCTTTACATAACTGTATAAAACGCTGGTTTTCGTAGGATATTATAAGAAATGGGAATCAGCCTAATATGACAATTTCTTGAGTCATACCTGGGGACTGTTCCAGTTGAGCAACACAGCTTTTTCATAATTTTTTGTAGCCTGCAAATCAAATCAAGGGATGGTCAAATCACTTCATTTATTCGACATTATGTTTTTCTTTACGAATTAAACATCGAGTTGATTATGATTTGACGAGAAATAAATGAGAACTATTGCCACTTGATGCCAGCACCACCACATCTAAGGAGAAGCAAAACTGATTTAAGAAGCAAACTCCTAATTTCCCAAACCTCCAAAAGATCACCTAGTCCTAAGGCCTAATTTTTAACAAATGAATAAAACAAAAAAGTAGCAAATTGCTCATGTTTCTGTACTATTATATTTTGAATATTAAAGTCGTATCCAGGTTCCAAATATCAGAATCCAGCCGCCAAATGTAAGAGTTGCCACAACAGCAGCAGCAGGAGATTAACAAGAGCAGCAACTTTTTTTTAAGACATAGAAAAAAGAAAGTATGGTCTAACCTGCTTCCATAGTTCTTCAGCTTCCTTTGTGCGACCACGCATTTTTGCCCGATCAGAGATAGCAATAGCCCAATTATAGAAAGCCTGGAAAGTAATAATCACGCATTATTTTCACTCACACACAAGTGAGATAATTAATCAGAAATTATAGAAAGATCATCTACACACATATACACCTTCTGAAGTGCCCTATCATAGCACTTTCAAGATGACTAATTTCACTAGCTATTTGATGAGATTATTTTGAAAAAGGGTATGCAAACATACATCATGAAGTGTTGGGCACAGACGAGTAGCCTCATCATACTTTCTGCAAGCCTCCTCAAGCAAAGAATCTTTAGAAGGATTAGTAGAATCTGGACTAACATTATCTGCACTTTCCTGCACTCCAAACGAAGATCATTTAGATAGTAAATTGAATTCACACTGGTGCACCTAAGAGGAAGACAAAATTTCCTTAAAAACAAAATTTCAAGCGACACTTCCCGTTATGTAATCATTTATAGAGAAGCTGAAGCATCTAAAGTTACATAACTGGAGGAGAGAGCTAACATGATGAAGGTACTTATAGCCTTATTCATTCCACACATATGACCCAATTGAAAAATACTGACTAATGTAGAGACTAGAGGGAGTGCAAAACTGTTGGCTAATGTAGAATGGATGATGTTCTTTAGCTTAGAAAACAACATATAGGGGTAGACAAAGTTTCAGTGAGCATATTATTCTTACTACCATGTGCCTCCAGATCCATATAAAATAACACCATTCTCACAATTGCATTGCTAAAAAAATGGTTAAATCCACACAAAGCCGTCTGGTTAAAATTTGGTAAGCAAAAACCATAACTAAATGAAACCAAAGATCACACAGGACAGTATCTCAAACCTGAAGAACCAGCGCCCAATTGTAAAGTGCATCATAATCATCTGGGTTTCTCTCTATTGCACTAGCATACCTACAAAATTTAAGTACAAATAAGAATTCCGGGAAAGCGAGACACCCAAAAGACATTATGCGGTTGCAAAAATCGCAAAGTTCCGGAAAAGAAATATAAGAAAAGAGAAGTATGACCATGCAAATTGCAAACAACTTAAACTTTGTTTCAGTAATAAAATATAGGATTATACTATTACCTACTAGCTGAGAAGTAAGAAGGAATGACAAAGAAGACAGTACCTCTTGGCAGCAAAAGTAAGAACCCGTTGGCGAGACCGGCCATCATCATCAGTACCAGTGACACTGTTGATCAACTCCATTGCAGCATTGTTCTGCTCTGAGTGTTGCTCTTGTGGGCTTTCTTCACTGATACAATTCAATCCACAAATTTCCAAATAAATTGTCAAAAAAATGATTAACAAAGTATTAAGGTGATCCACTACAATGACCATACAAAACTTACATTTTTTCGGCTCTAAACACAAATTCTATTCACTAATAATTTCATCCATAACTTTCGTCGAAAACAGAGACATGTAAATCGACCTACCCAATTTAAAGTTACAATTTTTATCACTAACCCACTACAATGACCGTACGAAACTTACGTTTTTACCGCCCCTAACACAAATTTCATTCACTAATAATTTGATCCATAACTAAAAGAGATAAATTTCGTCGAAAACAAAGGCATTCAAATCCACCATAACCATTTCAAATTTTTTATCATTCTTCATGTGAATTCCAGCATTCGAAACCCCGAAAGTGGGAATTGCAGGAAAAGATCATCAATTGGACTAATTCTCCACACTGAACCAAAATTCAAGCACAACAAACAGAACTTTCCACAATTACACCACCAAAAAAAATCAATTTAAAATCAAATGAAGGAATGCGAACCTGTAACTGTAAGGGGAGCTGGAATCATTAGCGACGTCGTTTGATTGGTCATTTTTCAAGCCACCAAGCAGCTCTCTCATCGTGAATGTACGGCTTCCTTCGTCTTTCTTCAGCTCCGGATGCGGAGCTCCTTGGCTGTGAGATTGGATCGAGGCTTCGATCACTTCGTTCACCTTCGGATCCACGCCATCGGCCACCACCGGTTCATGTTCGGGTAGGGGTTCCGGTCTAGCTTCGGCCTCTGGCACCGGTTCCGGTTTAATTCCGGATTCCGGCGCCGGTGCTGGTTCAGCTTCGAGTTCAGGCGCTGCTTCCGGTTTAACTTCAGGCTCTGGCACTGGCTCTGATTCGGTTTCGGGTTTAGGATTCGTTTTCGGGTCGGGTTCGAGTCCGTTCTGGGCGTGGGGTTCCTCGGCGGTGGAGGACATTGTGGGAGATCGGAGGAGCGACTGATCCGACTGTGAAGTGACACAGGTTGTAGAGAGAGAGAGAGAGAGATCCCGTTGTTCAAAGTTACAGACTTTGAGGAAAGTAAACTAGAAAATTAGGCAACCGAACGGAGCCCGGAGGGGTTAACTTAAAGTAACTGAGTCATAAACGTACTTTTAATACAGTAAAAAGTTGTATTGGTAAGTTACAATATTTTTTTCGAATACATCTCGATGGCTAAACGATTTTCAAATCGAATAAATTATAAATTATTTTTAAATAATTTTAGTTATGACGTTTGTACAGTGAAATAATGTCACCTTAGAAAGTCAGAAAAATTAATGGAAAAACATGTTAAGATTAAGTTGTATCAAAAGTTCAACTCTCTTCTTTGAAACATCAATGATCACTGAATTGTCTTAGTTTCTTAGTGCAGTTCTTATATTCTATGATTCTCCATTTGCGTTACGTTAATTCTTGTTTGTTTTACCATTTCATTTATTTTACCACTCAAATAGACGAAAGTGCGACATATAGACTAAAGTGGGGCAAATGACGCAATTAGAAAAATATAAAATTAAAAAAAAGTAAAGGACCAAAGCGAAACACCAATACAAGTTTAGCTCAGAGCAAGTCCAATGGGGTGGATTGCTTGGGGGATGTGGATGCAATTGCTGGGGGGGGGGTTTGTGTGGGCTGGAGAAGGAAATCCACCTAGGTGGGTGTGGAGCTCGGGGGCCAGCCCAGTCAAAAATCGACAGCCCAAGCCACCGAGGTGGCTGACGTCAGCCACGCTGATTAAAAAAATTTGCGTCAGGCGCGTGCAACGCACGCGCGCGTGAGGCGCGTCCCGACAGCCGACTACGGGGTGGGGCCCGCCTGTCGGCCACAATAATTCTAACCGTTGGGGGAAGCCACGTGGCTTCCCCTGGACCGTGCGATCTCAACGGCTCTTTAATTTGAGCCGTTGGATCTGCAACGATAATAAAAAATAAAAAAAAGGATTTAATCTCAACCGTTGGATCTCAGATCAACGGTTGATATTAATTCCTTTATAAATTTTAAAAAAAATATTTTAAAATTCAGAAAAGTCCACGTTGTGACACGTGGCACAATCTGGAGCGTTTAAATTCAAATTTTTTTAAATCCAACGGCAGAGATTAATTAGGTGAATAAAAAATTTTAAAAAATTGTAAAAAATCTGTAAAAATCGGGAAATTTTTTTAAAAAAATTTGTACATTTTTTTTTAAACTTTTGTATAAAAACCTTGGCAATATCATCTACTTTACACCACAATTCCATAATTGACAACACATTTTTATTCAAAACACCAAATAAATTTTACATCAACACACCAAATAAAAATTACATCAACACACCAAACAAAAATACTTAAACACACCAAATAAAAATTACATCAACACACCAAATAAAAATTACTTCAACACACCAAACAAAAATTACTTCATTTAAATTTGTTAGACATCTTCGTTAAAAATCTTATCGGAAATCCATCACCAATAATTGTCTTTTCAGATTATGACACGTGGCGCAACGAGAACGATTAAAAATTTTATCCGATATAACAAATAAAATTATTTTGTTATTTTATAAATAAATAAAAAAATACAAATATTTTATTGTTATTGGTTTTTCGGATAATGACACGTGGTGCAACGAGAACGATTAAAAATCTTATCCGAAATTACAAATAAAGTTATTATGTATTATTTTATAAATATAAAAAATAGTAATATTTTATTGTCAATTGCCAGGGCAATTTGTAGGGGTGGAGAGGAAAAAAGCAATTGACAGGGGAATACACTGTTCATTAGGGCAATTACTGTTCATTGGGGTGGATTGAATAGTGATTGCCTGGGGGGAGGTGGGCAACACTGGACTTGCTCTCAGGGACTATTGTTGTAATTAACACCCCTTCTGTTGCTGCATAGAATCTTTAATAGACCAGCCCGACCACGTCATTCGGAAGGAAGTTGGTTTGCACCCAGCCTCACACAGGGCCCATCTCAAATGCAGGAGTCTCACTGTTTGTGAGAACTTCCCTACAGATGAAAAAAGACTTACGTGAAACAAGAACGCCAAGGCGGCGATGTTCTAAACCTATCACGCGTTACCATGTACTTTAACTTTTGCACGGTGTCACTGTTTCGAAATTGGCTACAGTACATACACATATGTCATACATTCACAATCCAACGGTCATATATGATATGTCATCCAACGGTTTTCACATTTGACCTATGGATCGTGAATATATGTCATAGGTCTATGTACTGTACAATTTTCCCACTGTTTCATGCAATTCTATGTGAGTGACATGGTCATATTACCCTACCGAAGATTTTTTCCTGACGAGTTGTAAACTCAGAGTTGGAAGTATCTTAGGGCCAGTTTGGAGTTGTTGTGCTTTTAAAAAAACTGCTTATAAAAACAGCTTTTAAAAGCAACCTCCACACTGCATTTAAAAGTTTCTGTTTTGATGTCATAACTTTTAAAATAAGCAGTATATTTTATTTTTACCAAACACTTTTTATCTGTTTAACTTTAAAGTGAACACAGTGTTTAATAAATAAAAAAAAAAACAAACCAAGTGATCTTAGTATTGCATGTATTTCACCTTTACCTTATTAAGATGTTGCATGCCATGGTTGGAGAGGGTAACACCCATAGCTTTGCAATCGGCATGAACCCACAGCTACCGATGGCATGATTTGAACTGACAAAACATTTCATAACTTAGAAAAAAATGTCTTGCAAACGATTGTATTTTCATGTGTATCTATCTCATCGTGTGACGAGAGAGATGGACATATAGATAAAAGGAAATATACAACCGAGGAGAGGTTAGCTAAGAATCTCTCCGTATCTCGGTACGGAGAGAAAGTTGATTCATAAATCAGAGTCAGGTTGTTGATCTGAATTTACTAATTCTGCATTGCTGCCACAGTCACTCTGAAGGGCAACAGAGTGCGGGCAATACATTATATATATATTATAAATCCCACAATTTACTCCAATACAGAAATTGCCTATCAGATGCTTGTTTCAAGCAAGTGTGAAACTCACCTCAAGATCCCTTGCTTTCAAAGGGATCCTCACCAGGTGCAACAACGAACACAAGAAACGAAAAAGAGAATCGGAGGGCGGGCACGAGAGAAAGCAAAAGAAGATGAAAAAAGGAAAAAGATCAAAGCCTAGCATTAACATTGGGTGTTTTCTAAACCTTGTCATGAAGAGTCACCACCAAGTCATGGGCATCATCTAAAAGCTTCCACACATCCAGACGTCCCGCCATGCTGTTGCACTCCCTCATGATCTCTTCCATGCTGCTGTACTTCTCTATGATAGTCTTCCTTCTTTGTAGCACACAGGCCGCTATTGCATACAGCAAGAGATCATCGGTAGGAGGGGCTCTTTGCCTAATCCTTCCCCAAGCAGACTTGGCAATCCCCGCCCTGATTGCAGCCTGATCTGCCCACATTACCTCCCAGAGGCAAAGTGTATCCTCAAAGCTCAACTCTCTCCTGAAGAGAACCACCACCATTCTGTACACAAAAAAGCAATCCTCCGCTTGAAGCTTCTCCAGGTGTCTGTAGAGAGGAACATCTTTGCACTTTATAATCTTCGAAACAAGGCCAAGCTGCCTCCGGATTCCTGCCTCATCCAGTCGGAAATTATGTCGAGCCTTTTTCATAAAACCCACAAAGCACCAGAATGCTTCATGGTCCTCTTCCACCACCGAGATAATAGGAGTGAGTAGATCACTCATCCCCTGGCAGTACCCAATCTCAGGATCATACAGAGCATAGGCTTCCAGGATTCCAACCAGGCGAGAGGCGTGGAAAATCCTGCATGGCTCCAAGTGATCATAATCCTTTAACCCGACACTTTCAGCTAGTCTTCGTGCCTTGATCTCTGACACATCAGCCTGTGATGGTGAGTAAATAATCCATTCATCATTTGCGCGCACAGCATCAAGACGGATGATCCTCTGCCATGTGGCAAAATCTTCTGCTGAGTGGACTTTGGGCTTGTTTTCTATATTGGAGGGAGAGGAGCTCTCCTTAGCCTTGTCATCAACATAATTTTCTTCAGTAACATCAGCGGATAGTAATGGTCGAGTGATATCAGTTTCTTCAGAGGAATCAGAATCAGTTGATTCCGTATCGGCAGCATAGGGATCTTCACAGGTGACTCCACTTTTCTCGCCATCTCCTTCAAGTGATTCAGAAGTCTGAACAGCTTGATTGCCTACAGGGTTATCTGAATCCTTGGGTAACTGGTTTCCTACCTCAGTTGAAATGGATCTCCTTGCACTTGTAAAATCCCCTTGGTGAGAAGAATCTAAAACTTGACTGAAATCCCCACTGCCCTCAGTGCTACTATTTCCAGAAGTTTCCTTCGACTTAAAGCTCTTATCACTTTGCGTTAAAATTCTCCGGCACTGTCTCCGCAAGTTTTCATATTCTTTTCTGCATTGCAAGTGATTAAGAGTGTGAACACCTTGAAGAAGAAAAACATGCATCAAGAAAAAGAGAGATACGGAGCCTTGACAAGGAATATGCCCTACGAAAATTATATACTAATCACAGATGCGTACAACGTACAATACGAGGGCAAAGAACTGAAAGACAATACCTTTTCTGGTTTTTAACAGTCTCTCTTTCTTCCTTGGAACTGTTCACATCATAGCTGTTGATAAAGAGCAAACCAATGTCAAATCAGCAAGCACCAAATCCACATGCAAACATTTTCAGCACCAAACAAAGGGGGAAAAAGCATTATAATTTGTGAGATTACAAGGCAACCGAGGTGAGGTTCCATATTTTTTTAGGCCAAACTGGAATCAAAGGTCCAAACTGGAACCTCCCTCCCTAGTGTACCAAATCATAGGCACTAGGAAAATCACGCGGGAAGTACATAATGAAACCAAAGAAAAAATCAAATGCAACATGTGCATGTATTCTAAAGCACTAAGAAAACACAGCACATGAACACACCAGAAAAGACTAAAAGTACAACTGGGTGATAGATGAAAAATTCATCATAATTCATAGCAGACACCTGCAGGGCTCCCTGGACCAAGCATTCCCAAGGACCAGGCAACCATACAGTCCACTGTAACAAGAAGTTCTTAACAATTTTGAAATTGTAACACTAACTAATTTTCATATAACACATACACAACTTCGAGCATCAAAGCAATCACGTATGGATGAAAGTACTTACACTCCAAGAAGAAACGGCCACACTTCAGCTCGAATACTTGGATCAACACCCTGCATCAGAAAGTAAGTGATTAATATCTAACAGCTGTGGAACATACATTAATAACAAAGTCAACTACTAAAAACAATTAGATGGAAAATAGAAAGTAGGTCTGACAAAAGTCAAGAACATACTCCACTTCGAACTTTCTTTAAAAACTTGAGACCACAATCAGTGAGTTTCCCATCTGGTGTAAATAAACTTTTCCATTGTTTGGGTAGAAGGGCATGTTTTTTTCTCCTACGGGACCAAGGTGATTTAAGACTGCCCCTGAAGATAGAGACAAATAGAAGTGATCAGATTTCACTGCACGAAGCATAAGTAAAACAAACATAACTAATAATCCAAAGTGGTATACAAAAGACACACGAAGATATCAAGAAAGAACAATGTGCAATTCACCTATAAAAATAAGGTCCACTACGAATAGACAAAGAGAACTATTGCCACCAAAGTAGAGAGAATAATTTTGATGGACAGTGCAAGGTTTATGACTAAACACGAAACCCATGATGAAGTTGTTTTTTTTATGAATCAGAGACAACAGAAGAACTGGACCTCTAAATTTGTGACACGAAAAGCCTACTTGAACCCGATTTCATTTCCGACATTCCACAACTAACGGCATGGTATTAAAGGGACAATTCAGCCTCACCAATATAGAAAAGCAAGGAAGCAATAATCAGAAACTGAATCCTACAGAGAGAGGAGTAAAGGAAGACTAGGAATAAGTACTTGAACAGGACAGTTTTCGACACAAAAGAATCAATTGGATACTTCTAGATCGAGATCCAGGATTACATATCAAATTTAAAAAATATGAGAAAAACACTATCTGGGTTCTTAGAAAATTTGAAATGAAACAGAAAAACCCGAGCTTTTCTTCCCGTTCATACAATTTCTAAGTAACCAAGTAGACTGAAAGGGACCAAATTTAAGGGACAGAGATATGAGGGAACAACAGGAACAGTGAAAACTCACCGATCAGTGGAAACTGGTGAGGAAGACGAGGAAGCAACGACTAACAAAACCGATCGCAAATGAATCCACGATGACGACGACGACGACGACGGTGAAGATGTGGAATTTGACGACGGTGGAGATGGATTAGAAGAAGTGTGACTCCGCCGCAGGGCTTTCATTAATGGTTGTTTCTGATGCGTAATCATCTATGTGTATTTTTTGTCTACCTATATCAATCTATCTAGCTATTGAAGAATCTAGGGTTTTGCTCTCACAACGAATTAGGGATTTCGATTTCGATTCAGTAATTTTTTGGGAATTTTTGTTTGTTTGCTTTACCTACGAGAGTAGACGACTGTGGCGGCCAAGGCGATACCGGCCATGGCCGTGACGGCGACGGCTAAGCCGACATTGGAGGAAGCAGTCCAAGACCAGAAGCCGCTTCCGCCACCGACACCGCCGCCGATGAGCGAACCGCTTCTCCCTCCACCGCCGCCGCCGGCGGTGCTAGCCTCCGCAAACACGATCCATTTCCAACCATCAGCTCCACCGCCGAAGAGCATCAATGAAAAAACACACCCTCCAATCCGATGAGCCCCTTCTCGAATTATCCCTATCTCCCCGTCGCCAATTTGGGTTCTTCGCCTTCCGTCGCTCAGGAGTAAATCACCATTATCAAACTGAAAACCCTCGGCAGTCTCTCTCTCTCTCTCTCTCTCTCTTTCTCTAAACTGCCTTTGGTTTTCTCAGTTTTTTTAGAGATTTCGCTCTCTTTCCATGAAAGGCATGAATTATAGAAATTAAAAATTAAAAAATCATAATTTAATTTTTATTTTATTTGCGATATTATATCCACATCTCTCTCTCTCTATTCTCTAGCTTGGTATGCGAATCTCTTTCTCTCTCTATCTCTCTCCTCACTGTTGATGAGAGAGAGAGTGGGAGTGGAAAAAAAGTAGATCGAAGACTTGGCGGGTCGGACTCTCGGAGCGCGCAGCAATGGCGAGGAAATTGGGATTTGGCCGGCCCAATTTTGGCCCAGTTTGCACTCTATTACGATATTAGTGTGAGAAAATACCATAATGCAGGCCTATGATGCGTCAGTAAATTCAGCAAATTTAACATTTTGTTGATGTAGCAGCAAATACTATTAAAAACATATGATATCCACAATGTTTCTAATTTGAATAGGGTAAATCTATAATTTGATAAAGATCTATTTTGTATCACTTTTGATGACTAAAATTTGATAACAATCTAGAAAAATCTTGAGTCGTACGTACCATTCAATGGTACAATAGCCCAGATTAATTTGCAGTGGGTCCCAAATGAATCTTAACCATTTAACAGTACATATCATTCAATGGTACGTACCACTGAAGTTTGACTCTAAAAATCTATCAAAACTATCTTGTTAAAGCATTAGAGATTCAGTCTTGATGCAATGTTAGTTGTTTGCCTGTATAGACAGATCGATCGACCGACCAATTATATTTCATAGTGTTTGGTGCAACTTCTTTCGACTGGTGGCTACAATACTTACATGTATTTAATATAATCATCATCTCGACAGGTAGATTGTGATTGTATTAAATACATATATTCACATGAATTATAATTGGTTGTCAAATATACTTAGATGATTATATTAAATACATATATACTTATATGATTGTATTAAATACATATAAATATTGTAGTTAGTCTCCCCATTTTCATTAGATTTTTTTCCTTATAATTTTGATCACATCTTGATTGTGGTTGTTTCTTCTAGAGTATAAAATAACCCTACGAATACGAGCTCAGATTTTGAATTTTAACTCTCAAATCTTTGTCATTATGAATCAACTAGTACTAACAAACATTCTTTGTTAATCATCATTTTGGTGGTCTTTTGACAAAAAAAAAATATCATCATTTTGGTTGTCTACAATCAGTATCACTACGACAGGCTGGACATTAACGTGCGAATAAGAGAACGTTTAAATAATTGTGGGGAGTATGTTGCCACACAATTGATAAATTTGCACTAATTTAAAACAGCAGAAGAAGAAAAATGGACAACCAACTTCATAGATGATAGAACTTTAATCTTATATACTTTATATTATGAATTAAGGTCCCGTTTGGTTTTTTTTTTTTTCACTAAAAACTGCTTCACTTTAAAGTTAAGCAGATAAAAAATGTTTGCTAAAAATAAAATATACTGCTTATTTTAAAAGTTATGGCATTAAAATATTTTTTTTAAAAACTGTTTTTATAAGCATGGATGTTGCTTTTAAAAACTGCTTTTATAAGCAAATTTTTTTTAAAACATATCAACCCCAAACTGGCCCTAATTCCTTGGCCCTAAGTCTCAAACAATATAATTATTACCTTATTCCTTGGCTTTTTACTCTTCCCACAATCACTATGATCTACGTAATTGAGATTTTTCATCATGGCATGCCTCTTAAAAGTGATTTACTTCCATAAGCATATGCAAAAGTCAAAAGACAAGTTGGGATTATTATTATAATTAAGTGGGATTATAGAAGATGGAATTAGTTCACATGGCACACAATTTAGAAATAGAAAATAAATGTGGGATTTTAATTATATATTGGTATAAACTATGACTGCACATTTTGCACAGACAATGGGGAGACAAAGGCACTCAAGTGTTGCCGGACCACATGCCTCGGCTCAGTTTCTTAAAGTATCACATGAAGCATGGGATAGTCACAATGGAGTTTCCTAATTTATTTTGGATTTTATTAGACGTGGAAATTATATTATTAGTTTTTTATAGATAGAGATTCAAACTCGGAACATATTTTGATATTATGTGAAAAAGTATTAACGTGACAAATGGTGTATGTACATTTGCATATGAATCTTGAATTAGTGTGACTATCCGATCACGAACTTCATTCAATTTGTATTAAGAAATTCTTGTATCACCTTGGTATTTGTTACTTGCTATGCATAGTATGGAACTGTTAGAGCTTATCAAATCATTTGTTACTTGTTGTCTACTTTTAGTTTGTAGTGTGATTTGTGGGCTTAAAGTCGGCTATTAGACGTGGAAATTATATAATTAATTACTTTAATGTCGTGCTTAGTTATAAGCGCACGATATTAAACTCTTGTTATGATCTTGAAGATATTAGTCTTTGCTATTTGTAATGACAATTGAGTATTGTACATGTGTCCTTTACAATATAAATACATATAATTTTGAAATTCTAAAGCTTTATTAATCTTTTTTTTTTTATGAAAAAGCTTTATTATAATCTTAAAATGAAAATCAACCATATGACTAGCAATGCAATGAAATTTTTTCTAGGAACCAGATACTTGTGTGAAATTCAAAGGGAATTTTATAATTGGTGAGATTTGATTTGTCAAAGCAAGTTTCAACAAGCTTAAAATGTTTTATTTTATGCTTTAAAATATGGGTATTGACAGAATTTGGGCGTCTGGGATTCTGCCACTTGGAGGGTTCCACGATGATGCCGCGAGTGACCAAGGGTCCAGATTCCACAATGACCAAGCTCATGTCATGATCAACCAAGGGCCCCGCTAGTAAGTAATGTGGTGGGACCCACACTGAATCATCAAGTCGTTTGTTGGAACACACAGGCATGAGGCGCAAGAAGTTATGGAAATTAACTTATTTCAAATGAGTTCACAGTTACGTGGCGTTTTAATTTAATAATATATTGTCATATGAAAAAAAATTTATACTTGACAATGTATTATTGGATACAAGACGCTACATAATGATGAACCTATTTCATATAAGTAATTTAACATCCATGAGTTTCTTTGAATTAGAAGATTGGGACTGGCTACAGTGCTCGCAAGCATTGAATGCTCACACCAATCTCACCCTCCTTTCCCCTCTCTCTCCTCTCTCCTCCCTCATTTTAATGGTGAGATCGGTGTAAGCATTCAATGCTTGCGAGCATTGTAGCCTACTCCTAGAAGATTAGATAGAAGTTCCAACTTCCAATCAGAATATCAGATGGGTAGATTTGATATTATCATATTTATCCCCTTTACATTTTCTCTACATTTAAACATTTTGATTAATGTTGAGTCGAGTGTGGTCGCATTAAGCACGTCATAAATTATTCGGATTAGTAGAGTGTTCTAGCATGTACATAAACATTTGGTGTATGTGTTTGCATTAAGCACATTATAAGCTATCTTATTAGTAGAGTGTTCTAGTATGTGAGCCGCGTATGTAGTTACATTAAGCATGTCATAAACTATTCAGATTAGTAAGACACTTCACTCGCTATACTTGTATAGCAAGTCAAACTCTTGATTGTATATTTGAACATAAAGCATTCCATCGGTTCTTGGTCATGAAAGTATTTGTGAAATACTCTATGTTGATTACAAATTTTACTTTCTTCGTACATATGAGTCAAACCACGAGATCGATCATTTTGAATTCGTTCATTGATAAATATAAATATAGTCATATTTATCTGATCAAGAGATAATTTGTGAGTACTTACGTGTATTCAGAGTTTATTTTAAAACATAGGTAGCTGAGTTTTGAGAAAAAAATGTGATTAATTGGCCAAAAAATATTGTTTGAAAAGTTTGTTTGGAAATGATTTTAAAATGGCTGAAAGTGTTTTTGACGAAAATGTTTTTGAAACCAATTCTTAGTAAAAATGCAAGTAAATACTGAAAAAACATTTGAAGTGCTTTATGCAAGAAACACCAATTATATGCTTCATGCAAGAAGCACCAGTTATATGCTTTCTGCAAGAAGCACCAGTCATATGCTTATTGTAAAAAGCACTTAAAATACTTTTAAAACCTAAAAATATTTTCAATTATTTTAAAATCACTTCTAAATCAACCATATTTCTTTAATCATGATAGTAGAGAAAGTGTTGATTTAAAAAGGAAAAGAGAGATCTTGTGAGACAAGAAAACACCAAAGTTTGGTGCGGTCAGTGTGGTGGGAGTTTGGATAATATTGATACCCCAAAACTAAAGGCATTGATTCCGAACCCATTATCATCACTTCCCCTTTTCTTTGGGAAGATTTTACATGTTAGGTTTCTTAGTGCAAATATTCTCCGACTTTTTTTAGAAACTGTAGATTCTTCCTTATCTTCATTTCCCATCGCATGTATTCGATTTTTATGAAGGAAACGATAAACACAGTCATGTTTAATTTCATTCGTTATTTTCGTTTGATTAATTCAATCTAATAGTCAGAAATAAAAAGAGTGTGAAAAACTAAAAATAGTGTGTGAAAATTATATCCTTCTATAAATAACAAGTTTAGCACAACTCCACTTCTACGAGTAAAACAAACCAACCAACCTTGGTCTTCAATACCACAATGGTCAAGAAGACAAGAAAACTTGTACACTTACAAGTAACAATCGAATATAGACGAGTTGTAGACCCAGACATCGGCGGTTTGAATTCCTTCCCACTAAACAAGTTATGATTTAATAGTACATGTGTTTGATGTTATTACGCGTGCAGGAACTTTGGTAAGGCGAGAAATACCTCCACATTACCCGAATTATTTATGAAAACGTGTGACTTAAAAACTTAACAATGTTCATAGATTATGTAAGAACTCGTAAGTGATTTCAATAAAAGCATCTAACTTCTTCAATAAGTCCTTCTAAATAGTTTTTCAAAAAGCACTTGATTTATTGTGCTTTCCATCAAAATCACTTACAAGCGCTTTCTGTGTATGCATTTTCAAGTGGGAACCGAACTTACGAAGGACAAATTGAGAGGATTTAAAAAACCCAAGTCTAAGGGCAGTTGGACCATGTGTAGGTCCATTACCAAAATCCCCCCAATGCCTTATTGGGCCTTAAAACAATAGTCCATACAAATATCAAGACAGTCCAAAACCCAAATTCTAACTTGATCCGCAACCTTCGGTGCACTCTCTCTCTCACAAAATCCCTCTTCTCCTTCGCCACCACCACATTTTCGCACCGCCGTCTCAGTTTCCCGCGAAGCCACCCTCACAGGAGCAGCCTCAAGTTCACCACTTCACCGTCGAACTTCTCTTCGGTAATCTCACAGACAATATCATATTTAATTTCTGGTTTTATATTTACAATTGATTTTCTGAATTAAATTTTACATTTTAGTGCCGTTTTATGGGGTTTTAGTGATTTGATTCAGATAAAGGTTGTATTAAAATAATAATATTAATTACTCAGCGGCCATGGCTACTGACCCAGTTGAGATGGGGGTCTGGCTTTCGTGTTTAAAAAGTTGAGAAGCTAATTGACTTTTCAATTTTTGAATTATTGATTTGAAAATTTGTTGTTGCTTGAATAAAAAAAATGTTAACGATGAAGTCTGGACCTTGATTTTAATATATCCTCAATTGGGTTTGATTTCCTTAGGTGTTTCGACAATAAACATGTCGAATTTTCTACATATTTGTATTATTTTGTAAAACAGTTTTCTTGGTACAAGAAGGATATCGATAATTTTGATATTCGGTGAAAGGGTATCCATCCTCTTGGCTACGTTAGCTAAAACTTGGGTTTTATGTTTTGAATTATGTTTACTTGATTGAATGCGGAATCATTTCTGTCATCGTGTTTGAACTAGGTTTTGCAAGAAGCAGAGGAAGTATGGCTTTGACAAACTTCATACTGACAGTCGCTGGTGTAGGCGCGGTGATTCTTATGCTGAGGAGTGATGTGAGACAATCAGCTACCATCTTCAAGCGCAATGTCAAACATATCCGCACCTGGCTTGAGGAAGAATCCCCCAAGTAATCCTCTTCTCAATTTTTTTTTCGTTTTTTGTATCTACAACATATTTTCACTTTGAAATTGTTGATATGTTTGCAACTCTGCATAGTAGGGACTCAATCAAAATTTTAATTTGGCAAGTCATTCGAATTATATGTTTCTTAAAAATGGTTCGTCTTTACCGTGCTAGTGACACTCTTAACATGCATAAGAGTTAAAGTTCTGCGGATTGCTACACCTGATATGCTTTATATTCAAATTGGAGGAAGTACCTTTTTTCGTTTGTTTTGTCTTGATGTTGGAAAAGAGGAAGGTTTAGAAAGTTAGCAAGTAATGGTGTGAAATTGGTCTCCCGTGTGAGAGATGTTAGTTTGATGGGTGTTTGAAGGGTTTAATTTTCAAAGCCTTAGATGTACTGTATTACCTAAATGACTAGGCATCTTTAAAATGATACTATCTCCAGTGCCTTTTCTCTTTTATCTTAGCTTTTCAGTATTACCCTAGTCTCGATCTTTTGGTTTTTAAGATGAACCAAGATTAATTTGTTATCAAACAGTGGTGCAGTGTACAAAATGTTGTCCAGCCAAACCTGGACAGTGGACATTGATGATTGTGTAAGGATACCATTTAAGTGTGATCTTGAGGACTCGATGAATTGTGATATGTTGTTTTATGTTTATTTGGAAACAATTTACTTTGCTTTCATATATTTTTGTTAGTGGTCTTGCATCTTAATACGACTTCATGGATTTTCTCTCAGAATCACCAAGGAACTGGAATCAAAGGTTCCACCGAAGGATACTCCCAAGGACAAGCACTAGTGTTGATACTAGCTTCTTGTGTTGTTCGCAACAGTTGACTACTCGTTTCTTTCTCTCTTCTAAGGAAAAGTTTGTTATGTGATGGCGTTTCTTTAGGAATAAGTCTTGACCTGGGTTTTCTGTTCATGAAATGTCTTATCTTGTTTATCGTAGTTGATTTTTGGTCTTTAGATACAATGTATGTAACTATTAACTGCGGAGAAAGCTGTAGTTTGTTAATCGAAGGTTTCTTGTTCGTATCAGCACATTTTTGTAACTCATAGTTGCCGCAGTTGTGACCTGACCAAGATATTCTGGTACGGAATATCCACTGCGTAAGATCATCGAACCTTGTCAAGTTTTGTGTGGTTCTACTCCAAACTTTTACGTAAATTTCAGCACTGAATGTTATACGCTTGGCAGAATTTCACCTACTTTTGCATTTCTGTTCAAAATTCATTTAAATAAATTTACCCCTAAAAGTTTTCTCAGCTTCTAGTTGCCAGCAGATATTATCCGAATGAGATGACGTGCTTTCTATGCTTACATTTGATATTATTTAAGATCTTATTTCTGAATTGTTAACCGTTACCATCTATATGCTGATGACATCTCTCAAGAGAAAAAAAACATTATAGGTGGATTCCATATTTATAAGAGAAATAGTTAATAATTGGTGAAGTGTGTTATGTCATGTTCTTGCTAAATTGACCGAAAATACAAGCACGAGTTTGGCACCATAAGTCTGGCAAGAAAACATTACCACGGACATTCTTAGATGTTATCGTGATTGGGACCAACCCATGTAATGGATTTACTAGGATAACTCTTAAAATTTGCTAAGATCAGTAGCACGTGCGCACATGTTGTTGATCATCGATGTTTTATTGGCCAAGATCTGCCCACGATGTTTTTGGTCAATAATGCTATAACGGCTCGGTAAACTTTTTTGAGACGTATTTGAGCCGTGGGGTTTTGGTTTTGGTATCGTATAGATCAACTTTTAATCTAGCTAAGTATAATCATCCAACACGCCAAACCATGTGAAACCGTTGCAAAGCATTTTCCTTCCCTTTTTAGAAACCCTAATTTAATGGTAACTGGTAAGCACACCATATATACATGAGCAAAGCTAACTTTTCTTTAGCTAAGTCGTGGGCAATTACACTTCTATCATCAATAAAACTATTTAGACACAAGAACCGACATAATTGTTAACACTTTCTCTAATATAGGTAGAATCTATGATTATAAATAACGTGTCAACAAATGTGTCACCGAATAACATCAACCCACACCATAAACACGAAATAGGTGAGAGCATCCCACCGACACAAACTCAATGTCCATTTGGTGAACAACCCACCTCCCTTACAAAACCCTAATTCTGCTCAACCTCCATCCAACAACTTTTAAGCCCTTTTCTTAATGACTCTTCCCATATATTAATTCAACCCAACTAACAAAAAGCTCCAAACCTTCAATCCAAAAACTCTGAAAAATAACAAAGATTTACTCACGACACTTCTCAAAAATGGCTAGTGGCAATCAACTTGTTGTTGAAGACAAGCAGCGAGCAGGGGCGGAGATTGTATACGGCCCCGAAGATTGCTACCGCCAGTCCATAGACCTACTGGAAGAGATAGGGTTTCCCAAAGGTGTCCTCCCCCTGCAGGACCTCGTGGAGTGCGGGAGGGTCAGAGAAACTGGGTTCGTGTGGATGAAGCAGAAGCAACCCTACGAGCACTTCTTCGTGGGGTCCAACACACGTGTCAGCTACGCAACTGAGGTGACTGGGTACGTGGAGAAGTGCAGGATGAAGAAGATGACTGGGATCAAGAGCAAGCAGGTTTTTCTGTGGGTCCCGATATCTGAGATGAGCATTGAGGATCCGGCGGGGAAGAAGATCGTTTTCAAGACTCCGATGGGGATCGGGAAGTCTTTTCCGGTGACGGCGTTCATGACGGAGGTGGAGAAGCAGAAGTATTTGGAGAAGGTTAATGAATGAGGTTAAGGAAATTAATTGAGGTTTTTTCAGGTGAATTTGTGGGGGTTAATTATATGGTTAAATAAATATTTATTGGGTACTTTTTGTTTTTGTTATGTTATGTTTTGTTGATCTGAGCTGAAACTATACAAATTCAGATTGAGATTTCAGTAACATATATACGTATGATGCTGATTGCTGAGATTGTGTGATTAGAAAAAATGTTAATCATATTTTTTAGGATTAAGTGCCTAAAACTCTCCAACTTTTTAGTATCATTTCAAATTGGTCTTAACCTTTTTAAACATTCCAAACAAGTACTCAGCCTATTGAAAATGTCACATATGTTAAACCCCAATTAACTTTTCTGTTAAATGTACATGTGGCAACAAGGAGTTCGACTTTTTAGCTTACTTGGACACTAAATGATAATAAAAATAACTTCAAAAAAGAAATTAAGATCGAGAAAAATCAAGCCCCCGCCACCTCCAAGCTCAATCTACCACCACTGAAACCCCAACCAAACCTTATTCAAAACACACCAACTGGGTTTTTCATGGTCAACAATAATATTAGTTGCCTCCAAATCTAAATTTCAAACATAGATTATGTAATATGGAACCCAATGATCAAAATGGTATTGAATTGAATTGAAAATGGACCCAAATTGCTTTACATTATGAGGGTAATCTCCTTCTGCTCATGCGATTTCCTCATTCACTGATTCTCGCCTCATAAAGATTCTAGTTCTTTTTTGTGGGCGTTGAAGATGGTGGTGGTCGCATCATGGCACTCCATATACCATTGCAGCAACCTCCATGACTTTCTTCTCCGTGTTGGCAGCTTAAGTTGTAGGGTGGAGTTGGTGGTTGTGCATTGGGTTTGGAGGTGATGGCCTGATGGGGGTGGTGGTGTCCGTTAGTGGGTGAAGGGTATGCTTTCATGACCTTGTACTAATACTAATATATTATATATTAGTATTTCTTCTAATGATTTTGGAGATAAAATAATTCCTAGTTAATTTTTAACTGAAAAGTTAATTGAGACTAAACATATGTGACACTTTCAATAGGTTGGATACTTATTTGGAATGTTTAAAAACGTTAAGACCAATTTGGAATGACACTAAAAGTTTGGGAGGTTTTAGGTACTTAATCCTATTTTTTGTGTCAAGTTTCATGACATCAATTAAAGTTTAAAATTTTCATGTAAGGAAAATAAAATAGTGTGAAATGGAATTGGAATGCCCATAAAAAATATGATTAACATTGGAAATGAAATTAGACTGAATGTATTTGAAATAACGACTCAATCTTAACATTGCTAAATTCTTCTAGTCTAAAACAAACAATCTAACTTATAATGTCTCAATAAAAGCAACATTATAGTGATATAAAATCCCTTAATTTTGAATTCACTACATTAAGCAAGTCATTTCATTTCCCACTTTCCATGGAAATGCTATAAAAACAATAATCTTCGTATGTTGCTCAGTTATTCGGTGTTGTTTCTGGTGACTTGACTTCAAAGCCGCGCACCATGCGTGAAGTTTTATATAAAGTTATCAACGTAACGAGAGAGAGAGGGGAAATACTGGTAACATACACTCGTACTATGTAAATTATTATTTTCATTCAAAGCGTGTGTAGTTTTATGTGAAGATATCAACGTGATGTATCAGAAAGGAAAAATTGTAATATAAACTCATGACATGAAATTCATTGTATTTTTCGAAGCCGCCATGTGTGAAGCTTTATATTGAGTTACTAACATACATTCGTGACATGAAAGTTATTTTTGTGTTCAAAGCCGTCATTTATATGGTTAATTTGATGACAGAGGAAGAGAGAACAGTTATATACGGGTGTCATTGAAGTCCTTCCGCCATCAAAGCCGCCCATGTGTGGAGGTTTATATGAAGTTATCAAAACATTGGAAAAATCTTAGGTGATACGAACTATTCAATGGTGCTCCAAATAAATCTTAAATAATTCAATGATCGAACCATTAAATAGTACGTACCACCCAAGTTATCCCAAAACATTGTACTAAAATTTAAACTTCATATAATCACCATTGACAATTACAATATTCTAAGTGAAAAAGAAAGAGAACATTTTTTATATTCTTACCAAAAACCACTCCTCAAGCTATCCACACTACATACAAAACCAACCAACCAATGGCCAGAGCCTCCCTGGGCTACTCACCACCTCTCTCCTACCTCCGCCACGTGTCCAATCTCCACTGCTACACTCGCCTCCCCGCCTCCTCCCCGCTCCCCGTCACCTCATCCGCCGTCCCCATGGCCCATCCCTCCCTCGAAATCCTCGGCGGAGCGCGCGACCTCTTCCTCCCCGCCCTCACCACCCTGACCCGACCCTACGACCCGTATCCCATAATCGGGTCGAACCGCCACGTGGAGACCATATTTGCCTCGTTCTATAGGTCCACTCCCGTCGTCAGGCTCCGCCGCGAGTGCCTCCGTACTTCCGACGACGGCGTCGTCGCCCTCGACTGGGTCTCCGGCGACGACCGCCTCTTGCCCCCCGACTCCCCCCTCCTCATTCTCCTGGTTCGTTCGTTCACTCACATTTCTCTTCCTTTATTTTCTGTTTGTTGCCCGGGAAAATTACAAAAAAGAAAAAAAGTCCAAAACTTTTGAGTTGAAAATTGAATTTTTGATTCTATGTAATGGGTGTTTTTGCAGCCGGGTTTAACTGGAGGGAGTGATGACTCGTATGTGAGGCACATGTTGATTCGCGCCAAAAGTAAAGGGTGGCGGGTGGTGGTGTTCAACAGCCGCGGTTGCGGCGGCAGCCCTGTGACAACTCCTCAGGTATTCTCACATTGGCCCAATCAGTTTTCTATTTTTACAATTGTACCCAATTCATGATTCTCTGTGTTTAACTTTATAATCCCAATTAACATTTTTTGCTAGCATTGTTTACAATTGGCAAGATTGATACTTGTTGTAATGGGGTTGTTGTTTTCGAGTTCGGATTGTTTTTTGGTTCTTTGATGGGATTTTTATGCTGAAGATTTAAACTTTTTTATGTGTTTATTAAGCCAGCTTTGTGATTAGTTATCTTATGGCGCTGATATGCAGTTCTATTCGGCTTCATTTTTAGGAGATATGTGTGAAGTAGTGGCTCATGTTGGTACCCGGTATCCGAAAGCTAATCTCTATGCTGTTGGTTGGTCTCTTGGGGCTAACATTCTCGTTCGCTACTTGGGTCAGGTAGAATGTAACTTCTCTCATTTCCTCTCACATTCTGGCTGTATACTTTGTGATTGACCAATTGCTCTTAAGATTTCTGTTTGTTCGTTTGGATCATTGATTTGCAATAAAAAATTTTGGTGTCTGTTGCTCTTGCTTACTTATGTTGTGTATGTCTAATGCCCTGGTAATCTTGATTTATAGTGGTAGCTTGTAGAAGGCAGTAATCTGGCTAGTTATAACAAGCTGTTGTTTCTGCTCAATGAAATTCATCAATGCCTTTAAGACCAACAAATGATGCGTTGAGCTAAAATCAAATAGGAACTTAAATATATGTTTGGCTGAAAAAAGAAACAAACGTTTATCTTGATTCAGCAGGGCCATTAAATTATAGAATGGTGTTGGATTTGGTTGATCACGCAGTCTGCACTTGGCATGTAAATACAGAGCTAATGCCAGTCTTATATGTGCATATAGTAGTGTTCTATGACCTTGAATTTTCAATGAAGTTACATCCTATCTTCACTTATAATTAGTCCGACCTACCATTTGCACAGGGATTTTCTTTAACCCTTTTTGCTCCACTTTCATTTCATTTATATTCCAATGATGTGGTACCTGCAGGAATCTAATGCATGCCGTCTTTCTGGTGCCGTCTCGTTGTGTAATCCTTTCAATTTGGTCATTGCAGACGAGGACTTCCATAAGGGCTTTAATAATGTTTATGACAAAGCTCTTGCAAGTTCACTTTGCAAGATTTTCAAGAAGTAAATCTCATGAAATATTAATTTTATGTTTTCAACAGTTATTTCAGCTTGAAATAACCCAATTTTACGGCACTACATTGTAGGCATGCTCTACTCTTTGAAGACATGAGTGGTGAGTATAATATTCCATTGGCTGCCAATGCAAAGTCTGTCAGGGAGTTTGATGATGGACTAACTCGTGGTACGTATATTATGTACATGAAACCATTTGATTTCAGATGGGATAACATGGCATTCATATGATGAGAACACTTTCAATGAAAACTTGCAGTTTCATTTGGCTTCAAGTCAGTAGATGACTACTACTCTACTTCCAGTAGTTCAAATTCCATAAAGGATGTCTGCGCACCATTGCTTTGCATTCAGGTAATCTTTCTCTCGAACATTTCATATAGTTAGTAACTTAAAAGACATTTTATGAACCTCTCAGCCGATGTTGAAGTGTGTAGATTATAAAAGCTCTTATATTATTATTCTGGTTTAATTTGTAATGGACTTGTTATAAGAAATATGAGACATATCGAGCCTGGGCATATCTGTTCAGCGGTGTTTGCTTATACCAAGTTTGGTAGGAATGATAGAAAAGAGAGAGGGAAGGAAAGATGCAAAGATAGTGATGGGAGGGAGATTGTCAATCCTTGCTTGTTTGAGCGGAAAGGAAAATCGGAGGGATGAGGAGCGCCCGTTGCCCAGTATAATCTCTCCCTCTAACAATGAATAGATTGGTGAAGCGATTAATGAGAATAATAAGCACAAGTTATGACATTACTGTTTTTTTCTATCTTTAATCCACTTTATGGATGGATAGTGGTAATCCACAGCTTTATATTATATTTCCGTCACTGCTTATCCCTTTCGAAACAAGAAGAGGACAAAACTACTTCTTTCCTTTGTCATCACTTACCTTATCCATCCTTTACAGTTATGTCCTCTCTATCAAACATAGTGTTCTTATTTTGATTGCATGAGTGGCATAATTAAAATTGTATTCAGTTATCTCAAATGTGCTCACACTTATTGTTCTTATGGGTTTCAGGCGGAAAATGATCCAATTGCTCCGGACAGGGGAATTCCTCGTGAAGATATCAAGGTTTGTAGAGTCTCGTGACCAAGATACTATCCCCTAAATTATGTTAAACCTTACCTAACGTTTGGATGAGGGCCTTAATAGTTCCCTGAAACTGAGGCAATATTTGTTAGGAATGCTCTAGAAAAGTTAGATAGAGGGACTTGGAAATGACTGGATGCAATACATATGATATGAGAGAACTTTCGCATGACTCCTTGAAAGGTGTCATTTGAAATTCCGTTTTTAGTGGCTTATTTAGTGTTTTAGTAGTGGCTTTGTAGTGTTTGAGTAGTTCATTGGTAGTGTTCTTGTATTGCATTTTTAACTATCGAGTCTAGAGTTCCTTGGTATTTTGAAAGTCCCTCATTCAAGGGATTAGTGGTTTATTTGTTATTTCTCCAATAGTTCTTGTATTTTGTTATTTTCAATATAATTCAGCATGCGTAATGCCTTATACACCAAGATAAACAACAAATTAATGAAATTATGAAATACTAACTAATGTGATAGGGTTTAGGGGAGAAGGCCAGTTCTAGACCGAACATACCCTTAAAAATGACCATCATATGGATTGGTGGACTGTTGATCGAACCTTGTGTTCCCTCTGCTTGTGAAGAATATTTCTTTGGACATATCTCTTGTTATCTCTTTCTATATACTATCGGCATTTTAATACAGTACATCCCTTACTGTTTTCTCAGGACAATCCAAACTGCTTGTTGATAGTGACACCCAAAGGTGGCCATCTAGGGTGGGTTGCAGGCGCTGAAGCTCCATTTGGAGCTCCTTGGACTGATCCAGTCGTCATGGATTTCCTTGAGCATCTGCAGAGAGGAAAATCTGAAGCCTTTTCATCTAGTAATTTGGAAGGCGTGCACCGAAGTTCAGAGGGCATGCACTGCTTGGAAGTATAGTTGGGAGACACTTCATTCTTGCTATATACATACTCTATCAGATTGTAGTCTTAAGAATGTGACGGTGTAGGATCAGTTTCATAAAAATAGATCTAAAATCATATGATTCTTTGTACATCTCTGCTGTCGTACATTGCAGCTGAGCATGCAATCGTGCCTCGGATCGATGCTTTTTGAATTCTGATGCACACCTAATGTAATCCATATGGAGAACACTTCATCAGTATTAAGTTGTATTCTTCATGAATGCGAAGTACGCTGCTTTCGACGCCTTCTGATGTTCTGGAGAAACTTCATCAGTATTAAGTTCTGGTGTTCATTTCATGTTAATGCAGTGCTTATATCCCACTTCATCCCTTTCGCTGGTTTTCCAATATCTACAACACAATACCTCCACTTTAACTTTTTATGGTAATTAACAAGTCTTTCTTATCCAAACTGTTGGGAATCTCTTTGCTTTTGTTCCCCCCAATACTATGCCAAGAATCATTAGGTGCTTTTCGTTTAAGTGCTTTTTTGTGTGTGCGCTTTTGCTGTTGGAGCTTTGTGATGACTTAGACTTCATTTGTTTATTTATTTATTAGTGCTCCTCTCATGGAACTTGGCAGTGTCTAGTGAGGGAGTCCTTGCGTCATTGCTCTTGCGTCTCTAAATATAGTAAATTACTATGGTTTGGTATAATACCTGTAATTATCTAATTTAATGGATAATCTGATCAAATCCTTTCCTATTCAGCCACGGAGTTTTCCACAACTCAATTGCAATTCTTCTTCCAAATTTTCAGATAATATTCGTGTGTTGGGAGATTGACCAACCTAAGCAAAGCTCATAATAATTTTCCCTTTGAATGGTCGGATGAGGACAATTTGGGATTGGATCAAATTATGGACAACATAAATGTTAAGGATGAACTTGGACGTGTTTAAGAACTCAAGGTTTCAAACTTTCAAACTCCAAAAGAATACTAATTCAACGTTTTATCTATAAATTTGGGCTAAATAAACTCTCAAGTGCGACAATTCACAACTCACAATCTGTTTATAATTTCAGAAGCAAAATAAATATGCTTTCACTTGGGGACCCGCAATACCAAGAAAGAAATATGAATAAAAGAAGAGAGTTGTAATTTGTATGTTCAAAATATACTTCAGCCGCGTGTTAGAATATGATCGTCTAACATTTTATTTTTTTTAGCGAAATTTTTTTTATTAAAAATAATCAAAATTGAACATACAACAGACATGTTAAACGTGTCTCTTAGAACAATTAAAGAGACTACACATGTCAAAACAACATCACAACCCTACAATTACAAACACATCAAAAATACAATACGATTCTTCAATCATGGAGGACCCTTAGTCCTAAACCCTAAACCCTAGTCACCAGGACTAAAACATTGCAAGCTGGAGAACTATCGTAGAGGCTCCACGAGGAAAAGACTGCACCAATCTCTGATGGTTTTGCAATTGTTGACAAAGAAGTTCTGCTATGGGTCCCCTCCAACAAACATCGAGTAATACTAATATATATACCGTATTAGGATGTGCACATCTAACACAAAATCAATATATTAAAACCCAAAATTTTATTTTCTAGGTATATATAGAATCTCCATAAACTAAAGGTTATGGAATATTGTGTTTTGAGCCACGAAGGAAGGAAGTATGTTACACAATAAGTAGGACCGGAGAGCACATGATTGTGATGTCTTGATTGATGAATGTTACACATATTAAACATTGTGTTTTTGGTAAAATGCGCGGGAATAGAATGGGGACAATGGTATCCACCAAGTCATGTTTTATCTAATAAACCCTACACAGTACACACACACGTAGTTCTTCCTATGTCATCCAAAGCAAAGTCTCCAAGATCAAAACAACACAACATTGCCACATCTTTTAGTTTTTGTCTTTTTGGTTAATTTTCTTCTACTTTTTCTGAAGTTTCAATGGCCATGTTTCGGATAAGATGCTAATTAGTAATTGCTAATGATTAGACAATTAGGATTAAAATAATTGGGGATTAAGATACATGGATCATGATCTTTGATCAGGTCCCATTCCTTGACCCATCTCATTTGTTTATATTGGAACATTCATTGCATGTTTATCACCTAGCTAGCACGTGCTTTGTTTATTTTCGTGGAGGAGTTTTTTTTTGCCTCAATTTATTTTATGTTTGGATTTATATTTTGTGGAAAGCTTGAGCTGGGGTTGTGGAATCCAAATTTGAGACTAAGAAATGAGTGTCCAATATTCATTCAATTTTTGTTCATAGCTTGACTTTTCCACGCATATATGTGAATGAATCATCAAATTTTTTTTTCTTCTACTTGTTTGTTTGTGAACTCGATGTTTTCTAATTTTGGAGTTTTCTACGTTTGCAATATCGATCATTCTACACACGGGGTATATGCTAGGATCCAACTTTTTTTCTTCTTCTTTTGAATTCCATCATTTGCTGATTATTATTTTTAAGAAAATAATAGGGAGACTATTTTTTTATACCATAAATGATGTGGTGGTTGATGGTTAAATTTCATTTTTAATGATATGAAAAAAAATTTAATTATCAATTGCTACATCATGTGATCTACAAATATGGTCTAAAAATATGATCTCTATAGCGCCACCCTTATTTTTATAATAAGAGTTTTGGATAAGAACCCAAATCATAATACATCAACAAAAAAATTGCGTGCTTGCGTGGCAATGCTGGTTGTTTGCTACCTAATATCGTAAGTGTAGTGGATTTTTTCTTATAAACACAAAGATGACGTGATTATGAATAATCATGACTATATGATAATTTTTCCAATAACTTTAATTATGACTGTATGATAATTCTCTAAATTTTAATTTATATATTTTGCTACAAGCTACTAGCTAGTCATGTGAGATCTTATGCTCTTACTAATGCATATATACAAACTCATTATTGCAAGTTTATTGTTTTTATTAGTTAATTTATTGTTTTTGGATTTTTATAATAAGAACATGGATTCTTTTTGTCTGTGTTAATTCTAAACTACTAATACTAATTAGTTAACATGCATCAAGAGAATCTCTATCTATATGTGTCATATTATTATTTTTATTTTTAAAAATTTACTATTATTAAGAAGAGAGGAATAGTTTGAAATTATTACAATAATTTAGGGAGTGAGAGAGTTTCAAACCCGGGATGTATAATTAAAAATCCAACACCCTATCTACTAAAATATTGAACCACATGCATATATGTGTCATACTATAGTAAACCATATATATATATATATATATTATATAATATATATGTAGTGACTAGTGACTATAGTGGTGGGATAGAAAATCACAGAATTAAACAAAGGTAGATAACATACTAAATCGACTAAAAAACGAGTTGTTTGAACAATTAAACATAGACAAAGATTGTGCTTTATGTATTGGGTTCTGCCTTATCCCATTGGGACCATGCCTGCTTATAATGCTTGGAAGAAAATGATGGTCCGTACAACTTGCACACATAAAGTCTTAGAATTCATGGAAAATAAGATGTGCTTGAACTTTATGTCATGCTCACGATCGCAAGAAATATGATTATATGAAGTGCATGTAACCCTAGAGAAAGACCAGAAGTCTTGAAAGAAAAAGAAAGGGTACTGTGTGAATCCAAATTATGAGCCAAGTTCCTTTTAGCATCCTCTTCAGGATCACAACATTTTTACTTTTGTCTTCCTATATAGCTTTTTCCTGCACCACATATATGATTAAGTTCCCACTTACTAGGACGTTATAATCAACTTGGAAAATTCCAGAGTCGCTTGTCAATTTTGGATTTGAATCTTCTTTATATTTTTTTTCCTTTTTTTTTTCTTGTCTTTTTGTTTTGTTTCCTTGCATCTAAAGGATATGAGTATGTGTTTTAGAAAGTTTTGACATGATCACTGACTTTTATATATCAGTCGGTCATGAAATGTTCATGGAAAGAAGATAAGCCTAACAAGCGTGAGTGGCAATACTACTAATACTAGTCCTGCTTAATTTGATGACTACATGCTAAACAAAAAGTTAAATAAATTATGTTGTAGAGGTAAATAATTTGAGAGAAAATGATAGAATTCTATTAGAGAAATTTTTCGTATTACAATATGAGGCATAGCCATTTTTATATAGTAGTGTGATTATTCTGACAAATTACACAAATATTTTTAAATTCAATAGTGAGAATCAATTGCCTATTCATTTGTGAAATCAATGGCCTAACTGCTACAACGGTTACACCAATTAGTGAACAAACATAAATGTCCTGCAACAAGATCCATGATTTAATTATTTTTCTGGATTAACATGCATAATTTATTTTCTTGGCCATTTTCATTATAGATCGATGTACCATACCCTTGTTTTTATCATTTTCTGTATGCAAATAATTAGTATTTTTCATGTAATATGTAACCTTTTAGTGAAGAAAATTAATCTTCTCATCCCAAACCATGATCTTTGGACTTTCGACTCGACCCTTGACCTCGGGACCCTAATCCTTGATCTGTGATTTGGTCTAGGAACTTGAACACCAAATGCAGTTGCTTTTTTCTTTATTGTAATGTTAATTCCAGTAATCGAATCGAAAAAAAAAGAATTGGCGAGAATAACATCATGATTAATTTTTGGGGAACGTTGTCTCCTCACCCCCACCTTATATTCCCACTCAAAAAACAAAAACATTATTTTCCCACCCACCATTATTTCTAAAATAACCTTTTTAATTCTTCTATTAATTTTTTCTTTAATTAAACAAATACATTTTCAATAAAAAAACTCAAATTGACACCCTTATTTCCAATTTGGGAAACCCAACCGCAAAACCACCACAAAATCCAGCCGCATGAAAACCCAAAACTCATCCCAGTTGTGACTCCAACCTTTGCAGGATCGCGATGGCCCCAAAACCGCTCCACCTCCACAAATCTACCTCCCGGTACACTATCTTTCTCCTTGTCGGATTCGGGATGGAGGCATCGCGAGGAAAATAGAGAGAGAGAAAGGGGAGGCGGAGCCGCCAGAATCGAGGTTGGACGGTGTGTGAGTGGAGTAGTCGGGATTCTAATGAGGCGTGGGGGCTTTTTAATTTTTTTTTCTTTTTACAGTTATGATATTTTATGATTTTATAAAGTAAAATAAGTAATGCTTATGTGGCAAAATATAGTTGGTTAATGTTTAGGTGCTTGATAGTCATTTTATAAAAAATTAAATAAGTTACTAAATTTTTTTATTAAAAAGTGAGTGAGAAAATAAGATTGAAGGTGGGCTTAACATCATTTTTAAATTGAGGAGAATAACTCAAAATGGAGATTTTGTTATTATAGTATATTTTTTTTCTTTATACAACGATATTGTACTATAAAAAACAGAATTTCTTCATCACGTGGTAAAAATATATAAAGACGAGACAATAACAGGTTTGGATACGAATGAGTATTTGATCTTTCCTATAAGAAAAGTGAAATGAGGATTACGTACTATTTCTTATAATTTTCTTTAAACAGAAATTATCGTTTTCCCTGATGTGTTAAGGAGCGAAAGTAAAATAATTAAAATGAGCGACATAGAAGAAAACAAGGAGTATGTAATAGTTTGATCTGCAAGTATTACGTGCACCTACTTTCTCTTTTGTATACATTTTACAGAGTCTATTTATGTAAGACTGTTTTCTGATCAGTTTGCTCTATTTATGTTCTCTAGCATGATTATGATAAGGACTAGAGCTAGCCACAGAACAAAACGTGTAGATTGCACTTATTACTCGTCCCAGGTACACCAATATTAAAATTTTTTGAGTGTTTTGGAGTACACGATACTCTGAATGTTTTAACCGTTAAATTTTAATTTTTGTATTTTTAAATAAAAATTTAACTGTTTAAATATTCAAAATACCGAATAATCTGAACACTAAAAAAAGTCTCCACCAACACGCTCTCCCAATCTTTGTCATGGTCACAAAATAACAATCCTTTTTTCTTGCCACTTCACCTACTGTTAGTATCACAACACTTGCTGAAATTTTCACGTAAAACAATGAAGGTTCAGACAAAGATTCCTGGCATCTATGTTTTTTATTCTCAAGAAAGTTAGCATTTTCCCACTTTCTATCACATCCTCGGAAGTAACATTGTTACGTTAAAACGTCAAAATTGAACATTATATCGATAGACTCTCAATAAATAATGCATTTTGAGATTTTTTTTTGACACGTGAGTTTACATAACTTTCTTTACAACTTATGACTAATGAATTTTTAGCGTCCATGATGTTATCAATTCACTTATGTTATTTTTTTTTCAAACAATTCACTTATGTTATAGCTTACATTAGGTAAAAGGTACATTTTATGTCCATCATTATCGGATACGTAGAAATGAAGGGGGTTTGAGAACCTGCTCCAAACTTTCATTAATAATTAGTGTTGTCAATTTCTTCCCCCAAATTTTCTACCCTCTCCATTCACGACGGAGCAATCAAAAGTTAATAATATGCTTGCCCAAAAACTAAAGTACCCAATAGAGTAAAATTGTGACCCAGATATATTGGCTGGCTTTACAAAATTAATAACAAAGGACCCATACATACCATACTATTGATATGATATGCCCTTTATAGTTGATGACAACCAACACTTTCACCTATTCGTGATATATATATGTAAACTCAAACTTTCCATACGTCCAACGATTGGAACCAGTTGAGGCACGGTACAAGCATGCCACAAATACGAATATGACATTTCGACTCAATTGGAAACAAACACGATTGTGCACATTTTGACCCTAATGTTTGACCTCATTCTACACTTTGTACCACTAAAGGAATGAGAGATTCGGCTAAGTCACACAATAAATCAATTATAATAATTTGATTCAAATACACTTTTGTCGAGAATCGAACATAAAAACTCTTACTTACTAATAAAAATAAATAACATTACATTTATTACTGAGTGACTTTTCATATTCGCTTGTTAATTAATTAATATCGATCAAAATGATCTACTAAACATTACTTGGTGAGTAAATTGGAGAGTGGATTTACTTCCCATATGTACTTATCCTTCTTCAAGCTTTTTATTCATCCTTAATATATTCACCTTTTTTTTTTTTTGGAATCCTCATACCAACTTGCTCTTCTCGTCCCACAAAAATTACAAAAACAAAACACTTTCGAGTAAGGTTATTCATTATACCACAGTAACAGAAGAGATTCCAGATTTTAGAAGGGTTATCATATATTTTGCCTATTTTCTTAAGAATAAGAAGGAAAAAATTAAACTTCTAACAAAATAACGTTATTTTTTTTAAACTAAAAAAAAATCTAAAAGGAAAAAGAAAAAACGTGTATTCTCTCATTATACCTTATACCGCAGTAACAGAAGAGATTCCAGATTGGCAAAAGAAAAACAAAATTGACCAGATTCACTGTACCTTTCAACCTTTGTTCATGAAAATAAATAAAATCAAAATCTGGCCTTGTATACGGTAACAAATTAATTTCACGGTCTCCTCTTTCTCCCTCTATATATAGAAGATAGACATCCCCCCAAACCCAAAGCACAAACAACTCCTCTTCTCCATTTGATTTACCTCCCCGCATAAACCCAACCCTAAAATTCCATAAGCAAAAACCAAACATGGCTGACACCAAATCCCAGGGATTAGTTTTCCCCGCCACCAACAGCAAGAAGAGAGCCGAGCATGACGACATGGACAACGAAGACTACGTTGCCGCCAAAAAGTCCATGTTGTTGTCCTCTGCTGCAGCCGCGGCCTGGGAAGACCCAGCCGCTGCATTAGCCAGTGCTCGCCACGAGTTTGGTGAGCACGGTGGTGTCAACATGTCGATTGAGGCCTCCGCCACGTTCACTGTGATGGAGCCCGACACTCTTGGCAAAATGTTCTCCGGCGAGCTGGGTGCCGACCGCGACTTCTTCATCTACAGCCGCCACTTTAACCCCACCGTGCTCAATCTTAGCCGCCAGATGGCCGCCCTCGAGGGCACAGAGGCCGCCTACTGCACGTCCTCTGGGATGTCCGCCATATCCTCCGTCCTGCTCCAGCTCGTCAGCAGCGGGGAGCACATCGTCGCCTCCAGAACCCTCTACGGCGGGACCCACGCCCTCATGTCCCACTTCTTCCCTAGGGCCTGCAACATAACGACGACGTTTGTGGACATCACCGACATGGACATGGTGAGGAATGCGATCGAGGTCGGGAAGACCAAGGTGCTCTATTTCGAAGGCATGTCCAACCCGACTCTCACCGTCGCCAACATACCGGAGCTCTGCCGTATTGGCCACGAGAAGGGGGTCACGGTTGTTGTGGACAACACGTTTTCTCCCATGGTTCTCTCTCCGGTGAAGCTTGGTGCTGACGTCGTTGTTCACAGCATTTCCAAGTTTATTAGCGGCGGTGCTGATATTATTGCAGGTAAAAATAGTAAATATTTTCCTTATGTTTTGGTTTGTGTGATTTTTATCGAAAAATTATTGAGCATGACAATTATATCAACACCCCGTATTTTCAGTGTAGATGAATATATGCGTTATAATATAAGTGGATTAATAATAGTACGTGTATTAGTGTTACAACCACATTATAAATGGCATCAGTAGCAAAGATAGAAAGCACACCAAAATCACATAAAAATGTGATCTAAATATATTAATAAAAAATAAAATTTATTAACGCTCACGAAGAGACTGAAGGCGTATCTATAATTACATTATAGATCATATCTCTAAATTTAGTGAATTTACTTGAATGTGCGTTTTATTTTACTTAAATTTGGATCATATCTCTAAATTTAACGATTTTAAGTAGTTTTATTTTATAGAAGGTAAATAATGTACAAATAAAGTTTATGAGTTCGCAAATGAGGTATACTGGTGAAAGTTGAAGCACTAAAAATAGTGTTATAGAGAAGTATGGGGAGTTCAGACTAAAAACAAAAGTATGGGCCGGGAGTACTACTTTTTGCGAGGGTGGGGGAGGGACAGGTTTGGATTCATGTGAGGGTGTTACTTTTGTGACTCGTGATTCATATCTTGCTGTACTTCGATAGCAAGCCAGGTGTTTCTGTTCGTTTTTGTTGGCTTGTGTTATTTTGGGAACCATACGTTCATGTTTGTTTGTGTTTTTGTTAGACTCTGTTTGTTTGGTGTCGTTTTCCATCTGCAACCTTCATGATTAACATGGATGAGTTGAGGTAGGAATTGTATTCTTCTTACTAGAATCTTTTATGTGATCCTTGATTTGATTTTCACTTTGTTATTTTCTATGTTCACAGCAAGATTCCATGTCATGTGTTGTACAAAAACTAAAAGAAAAAAAAATTAATTCGAATAAAAGAGAACCATAATTTAAGTATTAATGTCATTGTCAATTTTAGTTCAATGCCTTAGGTAATTTCATAGAAAAAAAAAACAAATTGTCACGTAATCTAAGATGTCATGTATTTTTTTGACTTGAGAACTAAAACTTTTACAATTCTAACTCATTGACCATTTCAGTCCAAAATGCATCTGTTTCGATCCTTCATTTCACCCTATAAATATAAATATATATATATATATATATATATATTCTTGATGATTTAAGTATAAATATAATATATTTGACCCTTTATTCTTAAGGGTTTGTAAGTCTGTTCACATCCAGAAATGAATAGAATTTCAAATTTTTAGGTCATAAAATTAGATGACTCATTTTCAATGAGTCATTTCAATCATACCCACCTAATAAAACTTGGTACTTACACTGCCCCTCACTAGACAGTGACACTAACACATTCCTCTTGATTTCGATGGCGCCCATCCCACCACTTCCAACTAATATGATTTCTCATTATTTGTTTTACCCTTTCTTATTTTCTCCCTTTGGAAAGTATAGCTTTTGTGAGTGGCAACAAAAATACTAAACTTTTTTATGGCATCAAAATTTTACAGGTGTTGTGTGTGGACCTGCAAGCTTGGTGAACTCCATGATGGACCTACACCAAGGCTCCCTGATGCTCCTGGGTCCCACAATGAATGCCAAGGTGGCATTTGAGCTCGCTGAGAGGATTCCCCACTTAGGGTTGAGAATGAAGGAGCACTGCCACAGGGCAATGGTTTATGCCCAGAGGATGAAGAAGATGGGCTTAAAAGTAATTTACCCGGGGCTCGACGACCACCCGCAGCACGAGCTTCTCAAGTCCATGGGCAACAAAGATTACGGGTTCGGAGGGCTTCTGTGTTTGGACATGGGGACTGAGGAAAGAGCCAACAGGCTCATGACTCTCTTGCAGAACTGCACACAGTTTGGGTTCATGGCTGTGAGCCTAGGGTACTATGAAACCCTAATGTCCTGTTCTGGAAGCAGCACAAGCAGTGAGATGAATGCTGAGGAGAAGGCCCTGGCTGGGATCTCACCGGGGCTGGTCAGGATGTCGATCGGGTACATTGGGACGTTGGAGCAGAGGTGGAGCCAGTTTGAGAAGGCAATTTCTAGAATGCAGGATTCTGGTTTGTTGAGTAAGAAGTGAGAGTAAAAATGTGTATTTCTTCTAAGTATTTTGTGGTGGGTCTATGAATAAGTCTTAGAGCATATAGCTGTGTTGGCTGTTGCTCTTGTAAAAATAGATGTCTCCTTTGGCCAGTTTCGGACAATGAATCCTAATTATCCTTTGTGCAGTTCTAATATTGTTTCTATAGTTTTGCCTGAATGCTGTTATAAATTTTTTGGCTTCACCAATTTCTGTGGAGAAAAAGTATCCTGAAATGAGTGTCTCGCATATAAGCTCATGTGCCGCTCGCATGATGTGTTTTGAGAAATACGTGTAGGCAAGTTTTTACTATTTTTATGCTCTAAAAATGTCACACGTTCCTGTAACAATATTGGGTCGCATTAAAATTTGCTATACCAGAATGTGGGTAATCACGTAATCACATGACGCTTCTGGCCAAAATGGGCCATAATTAGGGGACCTGTCCGTAGTTCTTTTGGTGCAGAAAGTTATATTGCAGCATCTGTTGCTTAATATAGGTTGTAAATTGTAATAGCTATTAGCCACCGAAACTTGGCTGTAGGGTAAAGCTCCCAAGTACATCAAATCACCATCTAAAGATTAGGTTTTTTTTTAGTGGTTTCAAGTTGTGTCTAGTTTTAGGATCGAAATCAAGATTGAAGTTGGGATCCTTGCTCTTTCTGGCAGCTGTTGTTTCCCTCTTTTTGGCAGCCCGGGACAGTTGCATGTTGAAGAAATGTATGACGATCTCGCCTAATCCTTCATCATTCTCTTTTACTTTTAAAAAAAAAAGACTCGTTTAAAATTATACTTGGGTTTTTTGAATTTAACTAATTGTCCTTGATTATTTTCTGGGTTGTATAGCTTTTTGTCAAATGGGGTTTTAATTGATTGAGTTTTAATTGGTTGTCAATTAATTAAGGTTTAGCAAATACATATGCAGCCACATGTTATTCTCTAGCCCATTTACATACTTTGTAAGTATAGATTGTCTAGATTCGTGCAAACACTTAATCTATCAAATTGAGGGCATACACATCTTATAACAATAACATAGCCGCCCGGTTTACAAAGGGATAAATTGAAGCGTTAGTTCCGTGCAAACACTTAATCTATCAAATTTATATAGTACATCATATTGCGTTCATATTTGCAAGCCTATCATAATCCGGTTGTCACGCATGAAGATTGAGGTGGGCTAGGCCTTGAAAAACGGTTCGTGCTCTAAAGTGTTTTACACAACCAAGTTCAGAGTTCTGCCACTTAGAGGAGACAAATAATAGAAAGCAAGTAATCTATAATACTGAAGTAGCAAGAGCATGAGGACCAGACTACCTTCTAGTGTTGAGTCTAGTAGGTTGAGTTTGCATCAATCTCAACCTATTATGTGTACTCAAGTAATCTCAACCTCAACTTGTTATGTGTTCAAAGAAATGTGTGAGAATAAATCGGGTGTCTAGAGAAATAAGAGTGTCCAAAGACAAAATTTGAGTGTACAAAAAATCACTCAAAATTGTAGAAATAGTTTAAGATGTTGGGTGCACTAGGAAAATGTTTGGAGGCATATAGACCAAAGAGCACAAATGCAATATTGAAGAAGGGAGAATTAAACATATGAACTTGAGTGTAAAATGGAGCACAAATGATTATAAACACCGTTAAATATGAAGTACAAAATACCAAGGGCGGACGCACGTTATGGCAAAGGTAGGCAGCTGCCCATCCAGACTCCAAAAAATCCTTCTACCGGAACCAACTTTGCCCACCCAGATGCCTTGAAACGTGCAAGAGAGTGGAAGAGAACTGGGTAAAAGGCAACAATGGCGGGAGGAGGAAGAAGAAGAAAAATAATAATAAAATTAAAAACCCTAGACCACACGACGTCGTTTAGTCATTTGCTCCACCCATTAAATGATACCGAGTGTTTTGTTTGGCCACTGAAAGAGGTTTTTTTTTATTCCTCGTTCCTTAATTCCAATTTATATCTAGTAAATTCTCAAAATCTTTTTTTAATTTATATCCCGTAAATTCCAATTTAGCTTTCTTCTCCTATTTGGTTAAATTTTCCATAAATTACCCCTTTAGTATGGCTGCAATCAAAACATTAACACTGTCAAAACGATATAAAGAGGGTTTTCTATATGAGTAGTAGATTGCTCTAGTAGTTAGACCCTTTCTCTTCAATCAACTGTTTTTCCGGTTCAAATTATTCTCCCTTGCCTAAATATAAGTTAAGTATAGGATATCATTTGTAATAAAAAGAAGGGTTTTCATACTCAGACTTATAATTTATGGTTTAAAAGAAAAAACTTATATATATATTTTTTATAGTTAACGAACCTAAATGCGTCATTTTTCAAATATAAAATTTTGATGTGGACAATTATTAAGCTTGTAGTGTTGTTTCTTCCATAAAGTATAAATCGTAACAATCTGATTTAATTTGTAAGGGTATTTTTTGTTCAAAAAAATTTGGGAAGTTTTACACGTCGCCCATCCAAAGATAATTTCCTGGATCCGCCACTGCAAAATACTATCCCAACTTTTCAAAATCAATTGATGTATCATGTAGCATACACGAGACAATTGTTTTCTAGATGTTAATGAATGAGGTCCAAAACGGATCTAAATATAGCCAAATGAAATGTTGCTAATCAGCATGTTAGATTGGGCGGTTGCCTCTGTTCGCTCGGTCTCTCCTCTCTCCCTCGCCCAAGGTCTTTTTCCCACAAACCCTAACCCCCAACCGCCGGCCCCTCCTCTTGGTTGGGGTCGGGGGCAGCCCTTATATTTAATAGTTCTGTAATTTTCTGCTTTTTTTGTTCTCGTCTAATATCTGGTGATTTATGAGTGAGTCTCACCTTGCTTTGAGCTTTGTCTCAATTTTTCTGAGCTTGTCTCAGTTTATGGTAGTTCTCATATCAGATCCAGGACTCATGCTTTCTTCCTCTCCAATTCCTGTTCCTAGCCGCCAGTCACAGTCCACCGGCCTCTGCCACTCGGCTCATTGAGTGTTTCCTCCATGGATTTCATTTGGAGACATGCTTTGGGTTTGGGTGGCTCTTAAAGTGCAATTAACACTATTTGGTAGGATTATGGGAGCACTCACATAGCGCGGGTGTCTTGTCCACCCCCATTTTCCGTTCATCCAGTTGGTTCGTTGGTTTTTCTTCCCGGTGGCGGCGACTTTGTGACGGTGGTGCGGTTGTTTGGGTCGAGGCAGCTGATCCATTTTTTCAGATCTAGCGTTTTATGTTTAAGGGTTGTTATGTGTTCTCCCTATTTCCTTGTATTTCTTATGTATTGGGTTGTACTCTTACTTGGTTAGTTTGGATTGTCTTTGGACTTTCCTAACCTTGTATTAGCTTTCTATTTAATGAAATTAGTTTGTTTGACTAAAAAAAAGAAATGTTGCTAATCATCAGTTTGAATATGAATTAGTATATTATGGTCCACCAATGTGTAATATATGAGTGTTCAAGCATTAATTGGTTAATAAGTTAGTACAGTGTTAATTAACAACATTTATAGACTATCTTTTTAAAAAAATTTACTAAAATAAAAATTTGTTGAGCCCTTTGATTATTATTGTGAATATTTCCTTGTTTTATCTACAACGTTGTGTGTTTGTGTTCGTCTATTTATCTCCACAATTATATAACTAAATGAGTTATACTTTTAATTAATTTTTACAGGAATAATCTTTCAGTGATAACCTAAAAGCCTATTGATTCAGATTATAATAAATATTGTAGAGTGAGTCGTAATTAGTGCGATATTAAATTATTAACTAGTTAGAACTTAATAATCTCCTTAATTTTATGATATATGTATGTGCTGAATTGTCAAAGACTTGGCCTTGAGGTATTTATATGCTAATTCTCATCTAGCAAAGGTTATCAAAGACATGCAAATCATGCATTGCATGCGCCCGATATGCCATATACATGTGTAGGACTAGGATCTCATTACAGACAAAGGGCATATTCATTTCTAAGGTAAGATCCAAAAAAGATTTCACTCAAATCTTACTATAAAAATCTTGTCATCACAAACTAGTTTGTTTACAAATACGACATGCTCATCGTTCAACAATCAACGATCCCCTGGCTGCTCTCCTAACGACAATGATATTGATATTGCCCCAATGTACGTACAGGTACAGCCAAACGACAAACATAAAACTGATGAACCCACAAATTAATTGAGAAAATAACCTTACATATATATAACTACTGGCAATGGCATCGCAAAAGATTTGATCTGGACTTGACCAAATACCATTACTTAATTTCTAAGACATGGAGACGACAAATTAAACAGCCATGCATTATTTGTTAGGAATAGTACTGGACAAAATATTTGGAATCGTTCATAAATCATCATCATCACAGCTTCATTTGTGTCGTTCAATACATGTCCTCTCTTAACTAGTTGCTTATGACTAGTTACTATCGTATCTAATTAATTGAAATGACTCTGGGTGCAGACAAACGAAGCAAAATATGTTGATGATTATCGGTAATTCTTTATACAGTACAGTTGTCGATTAGGTTACTAATCACCTCTCTCTTATAGAAATAACAACGTAAATTTGATCTTCAGTATGATTGGGATGTAAAAAACTTGTCAGAAATATTAATAATACTGTAACAATGATTCGAATTAAATTGAATTAATAATGTCATCGCAATAAATAAAAAAAACTTTTATTGAGATTATTTATTGTAGATTGGAACTTTTGACATATACAGATATTTGGAAAGTGAACAAGTACATCACAAAGCCAAAAGCTAACGAGTTGGTTTAATGGGGATTGACTACGGTGTTTATAACCATTGAATGCTATAACTCTTTGAATTTCTATAAAAACCGGATACAAAATTGATTGTAGGTTGAAGGTGAGAAGACTGGCCCACCCACTCTTATTTCTTGCCCCACCACTCTCCTCTCTCCTCCTTCCCGTCAGAAACTCCACCCTCTCTCTCTCTCTCTCCCTCTCCCTTCTTTCCTCCCTCTCTCCTTCCTTGTCAGAAACTCCAAAGTACCTAAAAAATCACAAGCTTAAATATCTTGCAATTGAAACAGAATTTTGTCTTCAATAATGATCAGGATTTGTAGACAGAGATGGTGGCAACCAAGATTGAGGTCTGGTTGGTTTGGTGCGTCGGTGGGGAGAGGTCGAAGCCAGCAATGGGCAGACTCCCTGTTAAGTTCAAAAAGAAGTTTGCGTCATTCGATTTTATTTTTTTATTGTGATTTATCTTTTAAGTGGTGCTATCCACACACATTTTTTATCTTTTATACACTCCCTGTTAAGTTTTGATACTTTTCAATTCATTATATCGGATAATCAAAAATAAAAAATGTGTGGATAACAATATTCTATATATTTTGTGTCTTTAAAATTAAAAAAATAAAAATTCATAAATAAAGAATATTTCCAACAAAAAGGGGAAAAAAAAAACAAAAATCATCTAATTTCCCACTCTCTCTCTCCCGTGCTTTTCACTTATTCATTGGACTTTTCTCTCTCTCCAAACATAAAAAAAGTGGGATAAGCCCAGCAAGCTCAAACTTCCACATAGCCAAACATGGCTTCCAAAAGTAGGAGTGGGAGATGAAAAAATCTCCCAGCCACCAAAACCAAAATCTTCCTCCTAACCCCACCATCTCTATCCCAATCCCTAACCTGCCCAACCTTTCCATCCGGGCCAATTCATTTATGGGTTTAATGAGTAAATTAAACTTTGAAAACAGATGTGCTTTTCTCTGGGCTCACCCAAAGGTTGTTCCCATTTAATTTTCTTTGAACAAGCAGTGAGCAAATTAATAGGAATTTTGGTTTCTGAGAATTGAGAATGGAGAAGCAGTGAGGAGAGAGAAGGTGGGACATAAGAGAGAGGAAGAAGAAAGAGTAGACGATGCTTTTACAATTTTTGCGCCAGCCACTGACCGGTTAGCTAGTCTCATTTTTTTCCTCAAATCTCTTTTTTCAACCGTTGGATGCTTTTAACAGTGAGATCAGTGTGACCATCCAATGTTTACGAGCATTCTAGCCAACTCTGGTTTAATGACGCTATTTTTGTATCTCTTTCATCTTTTTCTCTCAATTTTCTCAAATCTTTTAGACTACATTTATGTAAGTAAAGGGATTTAGGGATTTAGTGCATCTTCACCACCACCTTTGAGGACTCGTTTAGGGATTTAGAGCATCTCCGATTCTGTTCTCTATTTTATAGCAAATTTTTAGCCAAAACTATCAAAAAATTATTTTAAGAGCTCTCAAAAGTTGTACTTCAACCATACTTTCGACTTTAGAGAGTCATAAAGACTATGTGTCAATAATTACCTAATATGAAATAATTATTTATTTAAAATAATATTAAAACTGTAAACATTAATTATAGAGAGACACTTGAAGCTATTTTCTCCCTCGCTATATTTAGGAGCTCCTAGATGAATTATTATCTTAGGAGGTTGATAGGGAGCATGATTGGAGTTGATTTTTTTGAAATCCTCCCTAAATTCTAGTTAGGAGCTCATTTAAGGAACCCATTGAAGATGCTCTTAAAGAGAATATTCTAATCCGTAAAAAAATATTAGCTCCAATGGAAGGGCCTCATAGCATAATCCTTAAATTTAGGGACTAACATGGGTCAAACTTCAATGGTATGTACTGTTGAATTATTTAAGATTTATTTGGGACCCACCGCAAATTAATCTGAACCATTCAATAACCGTACCATTGAATGATGCGTACCACCCAAGATTTTTTCGACAACATATTAAAAATCATTGTTTCTTTTGCAACCGTTGATCTAAACAATAAAAAAAACCAAGAAGCTATCAGGACCGTTGATTTCCCAACAATAAATAAAAGAAAAAGCAGTGGTACCCGCTCCTGAAGTTGTGTCAGGCGAGTAAGAATTATTCGCTCGTGTTGGGTGCGTTCTTTGTAGTTGAACAACAGCTTCACATATTTTTCACGTGAAGGAGAAATTTTTCGAAGTGTTCGGTTTTCAATCAGATATTTCATGTGTCATAAAATAAGTGGAGGGACACAAAAAAATGTATTATTGTTTCCACTTTTTTTATAATATGTGGAGTACTATTTGAAAACCGGATACTTAAAGAAGCAAAAATTCTTGAGTGCTCCGAAGTATCCCGTACTCTTAATTTTTTAATCGTTTAATCTTAATTTTTATATTTTAAAATAAAAATTTAATTGTTAAAATATTCGAAATACGAAAAAAAATCCTCTTAAAGGAGACTTCATCCAACTCAAAAAGAGCATGGCCCCAGCCCATTGAGAGTCCCTACAGTGTCCCTATGCTTAGGGATTTCCTTGAGTATTCCGACGAGTCCCTATACTTTAGGTATTCCATTTCTGATCCATTGGAGGGTGTTTATCTTCATTTATAGGATTTATACGATGGTAGGGACAACTTTAGAGACAACATTGAAAATGCTCTAAGGATTTTAAAACCCCTCTCACATACTTTTTAAATACTCATAAAGGGCAGATCTAATCCCTCTTATATAGCTAACAATTTATTATCTATTTCTTAATAACTTAACCTCGATTTCTTGACCACACATACCTCTCCAACTCTCCTGGTCTTTTTCTCCAATTTGACTCTCAAAAGAGTCTTTTATTTTTTATATTCTCTAACTACCATCTGGACGTGTGGTCAACAAAGCCAATCGGCCTATATAAATATTAAAATACTTCTTGATTATTGCACAAAAATTAATAGACAAAATTAAGATATGTGTGCAAAAATCACTTGCGAATACTTCTTGAAGTTCATTACAGGAGCCAATACCATATACACCTTTGTCTACTATTTAAAGCTACTTAAAGCCAAGAATTGAGTTCTACCCAAAAACAATCAACAACAGTACTTAATAATCCAAAAGAAAGAAAAAAAAAAGAATTGTTTTTTACACTAAAAAATTGGAGTGTACAATGAGTTTTTGGAATGCCAACAACAATTCGCAAAATAAAATCACCAAAAAAATCTTAGGAAATTGGACATAGATGTTTGATTCTTACACGTGCCCGACCATCGCTGTGATGTTGATGGTGTTATAAGGGTGATTTTGATCATGATTATAATATTGATAACGTTTCGGTTTAATAACACGATGCCATGTATTAAACACAATAACATGTGATAATCACTCTCCACATAAATTATTGACTGATACTTTCATCCTAATTAATTTGCATGTATTCGATATGCCATATGCATATATGTGGGTAGGGTCTCATCTCATCACAGACAAAGAGCATATTCATTTGTGATAAGATCCAAAAATGAGTTCATACAAATCTTACTATAAAAATCTTGTCATCACAAACTTGTTTAGAAAACCGACATATGGTTATCGTTCAACAATCAACATGTGACAAACATCGCTGGACCGTTGCCCTAAGTACGTACAGGTACGGCCAAACGACAAACATCAAACTGATGAACTCAGAAGTTAATTGCAAAAGCAACCTTACGCGCAAAACATTGATTTGGACTTGACTAAAACATGCAGACAAAAAATAAAATAGCCATGTATGATCTATCACATTGTACTAGTAATGGACAAAGTACTTCTCATCGTTCGTTATCAAAGTTTCATTCAATCCATGTGCTCTTCTCTCAACTAGTTGCTTATGAATTGATTGAAATTACTCTGAGAGCAAAGTTAATAGATAAACTAACTTGAAATTGCTCTTACATTAATCAATCAAAAACACAAAGAACTGATCATTTGTTTATATTCTCATCTGTGTTCTTCACGCTACCTAATTTTGGTTAAATTGGTGCATTTGATGACTGGTTCATGTGGCTGTTCGTAGTACTGTACTGCTATTTTTTTTTTTTTTTCTCATCAACGAGAAGTTCTTTCGAGAGGAAAGATAAGAAATGACTATCTTGCTCATGGCAAAAATGAAGGTCATGGAAGTTCTCAATTCAAACTAAGTCATTTGAAATGGATAACTTTGAGGGTCTTAAAATTATCAACGATCAAGGCAAAAATCTATTGTTTGATAAAGTTTTATAACAACAAAAAAGACAGTTTGATTGCTATTGCGGAAATAAGTACGTTACAATTAATAAGTCTTAGTGCAGTATAACACCATATGCTTCATTGTAAGGATACTGAACACTCGGACATAGGGTTTTTCCGGCGGGAAGTAACGGGCATGCTTTAATTTGTTTAGTTGCGCCTACGATGCACTTGGACAGTGAGAGGGTTCGCCATTTGGCATGAAAGCCTCATCACTTCGGACAGGTCCACCGGGACATTAGGATCCGACTTAAACCACTCAAACTCATGTAACAACAGCCCGACCCAGTAGCTGACTGTAGTCAACCCCAATGTCTTCCCGGGGCAGCTCCTCCTGCCCGACCCAAACGGCGCCAGCCTCAAGTCGGACCCGAACACAGAGAACTGCAAGTCAGCTTTCCTGTTACTAGACACAAACCTCTCAGGGTTAAACTCCAGTGGATCCGACCACACTTCTGGGTCCCTCGTTATGGCCCACATGTTCACTATTGCTGTGGTCCCTGCTGGCACGTGATAGCCATCTACTACAGTGTCTGTGATGGACAAGCGGGCCCAGGATAGAAGTGGGCCTGGGGGATGCATTCTGAGCACTTCTTTGACCACTGCTTGCAGGTAAGGCAGGGATTGAATGTCGGATTCAACCAACGCCCTTGATTTTCCCACGACGCGGTCGAGCTCCTCGTGAACCTTTGATTGGATATCATAATGCATCACCGTCTTTGCAAGGATCCACTCGATCAAAACCGCTATAGTATCTGTTCCTCTAAATATCATCTCCTATTATATGAAATCAAAACATGCAACATTAAAAATTTAAAAGACCCACCTAATAATTTATATTGAAAGTTGAAAGAAAAAAGAAAATGCAAAAAAATTACAACAAAAATTTAAAACTTCGTACTACTCTGTTAGCTTGAGAAACATGCATTACCCTATCATATATAATTTTTTTTAATTAAAAGTGATATTTTATACTAATTTACACTAAAAAAATTGTGAAGAGTTTCAACGGGTCAAACTTCAATGACACGTGCCATTTAATAATAGGTAGCCTTCAATGATTAAAGATTTATTTATGACCCACCGTAAATTAATTTGGAATCATTCAATGGCCGGACCATTGAATAGTACGTACCATCCAAAATTTTTCCAATTTTAACTCCAAAACACATTAAAGAAGAATTTCATAATTACCAGAACAATCTATTACTTATTAATGTAGAAAAATTAGTATTTGAGAATTTTTTGCTTACCCAAAGAACTGAAATCATATCATTGTCACACAACTTATCAGCTCCATCAAGAGATAGAAGAACGTCGACAAAATCATTGTTCTTAGGACCGGTTTGGGCTCTATGCTCTTGAATAATTCGGCTGATGAGCCGGTTCACTTGAGGAACGAGTTTGTTGCATCTAAACCGGATGCTCTGGAGGTCCAGACCGGCAAGCCAAGGAAGGTGATCAGACCAGTTCAACTTTCCCAACAGATCATAACCTTCATCAACGAGTCGACTCAGCTCCTCGGTTTCTTCATTCGACGAACTCAGCTCGTATTTAAGTCCGAAAACCGAGCACATCATGTTGTTCAACGAAGCCTTCCTAAGTACGTCGCGGACAAGGAAGCTGCTGTTACAACTTGTCGAGATAAGGGACACCATTTGATCAGCAATCCTGGAACGGAGATCCTCGGAAGTGGAGATTTGCTTCGGGCAGAAGAGGTGGTTGGCGGCGATGCGGCGGAGGGTACGCCAGTAACTTCCGTAAGGAGCGAACCCGACTGCTCTGTTGAACATGAGACAATACGCCGACTCTTTTATCGGACGGTTGGCAAAGACTGAGCTGTTGAGGATTTCCTTAGCTACGTCGGGGTCGCATGTGACGATAGCACGTGTCTCCCCCATGGTAAAAGCCATGAGCCTCTTTGCTTGGAAGCGCTCAGCCGCTTGGGTGAGTTTGTGGTGAGCTAGATTTGTCATGAGGTTCATGCTTCCTATGATTGGAAATCCACGTGGCCCGGGAATTGGGTTGGAGTTGGTGATTTCATTTTTTTCACGAGAGTTTCTTTTCTTCCATCGAAGTTTTCCCCAAGCTGGGCCTCCGGGAGATGAAGCCCAGTAGAACGCGGCCGCACCTAGCCAAGCCGCAGCCATGCAGAGGAAGGCAACGACGGTGGTTGTGGAGGAAAAAGCTTGGCATTTGGAGAAGATAGCCAAAACCCATAAGCTATCATCGATTTTTGTTTCCATGGAGGCAAGAGCGGAAGAGAAAGTGTTGGTTTCCTTTTTGGTGTTGAACTGTGAAGTGGGGATTTTTGGGTTTATATAGAGTTTTGTAGTCACATGAAAGAGCAGGGTTTGTAATATGACACTACAAATATAAAAAAGGTAACCGTTAATATGGAATATCAAATTCCATATAACTGAAAACGGGAAGGAATATGGAAGTCATGGAACATTGGAAAGCTTGGCGCGGAAATCATTTGCGAAACCGACAAGGGACATACAACAATCGTGTGACTGACGCTCATTTCAAGTTTAACCCATGGTTCATATTGGCATGTGTTGGTGAGCATTTTCATACCAAAATAGAAAACGCTCATTAGTCCTTAAAATTTTAATTTGGGAAAATATAAAACTAATCAAGTAAATTGTTATAAACTAATAAGTTTAAATCTTTTAATGTTACATCTAAAGTATGTAATTTGTGTTACTAGGATTTTTCTTTTTAGATTCAGGTTAGGGAAAGGCGAGCTACAGCTAGCTAGGATGGAAGCCTTGTCAAACTTTAATTACAAGTGAATAGATAACCATTTTGGAGTAGGCTACAGTGCTTGCAAGCATTGGATGCTCACACCGATCTCACAATTTAAAGGAGGGAGGAGGGAGGAGAGAGAGGGAAAAGGAGGGTGAGATCGGTGTGAGCATTCAATGCTTGCGAGCACTGTAGCCAGTCCCAACTATTTTACTCTTGGTAACTTTTGTTACAAGTGTAAGATAAATTACATTACAGGTTGAGTTAAACATAGTTGTCAATTCGTTTGGCTAGTTTAAACTACATTCATAATTGAGGATTAGTATAAATAATTTTCGAATGATGAGTTGTTTTGTTAGTTTAAATTGTATTCATAATAATTACATTATTTGTTAAGTTAATAAATAGTAATTGATTTGTTTTCTTAGTTAAAATATATACTCGGGAAAATGATGATTGTAACATGATAATTTCATTTTTGTAACCATCATCAGTAACCCAAGCATGTTTGTCCGTACCCTTTTGAGTACGGACGTGAAAGAAATAATTTCTCGAAGTCCTATCTGTACTTTATGGCTTCAGTTAAATATAATTATAGGTTCGTTAGGTTAATTAACTTGTACCCGTATCCAAGGAAAAGTATACGAATTGTCGTACATGGACTATGTTCTGTCATTTTTATCCGTAAACAAACACAATTACTTTAACTGTTGAGCTATAAATAATTATTTGTTCGTTTTCTTAGTTTAAGTTGTTACCGAGGAAGTAAGTAATGTTACACTCACGACATTAGTACCAACTTTCTAGTAAAGAGGGTAAGGCCTAATAAGTAGTCCGAGCTTTGTTTTTTTGTTGGAATTTCTCAGAGCTTTGTTAATTTAATTATGTTCGTAACCAAAAAATAATTCCTTCACCACTTTTTATAAATTTAGTTAATTTTGTTAGTTAATTTATACTCGAGGAAACACATATATACATGATGGTCGCATGATGATTCTATATTGTTACTTTAAACTGAAAATATGATTTTAGCCCTTAAAATTTAATTTTCTCTATATAAAACCCGACATAAGTTTTTTACTCGAATATAACCCATTGACTAGACTCCACATGAGCAAATTTATTAATTATGTTTGACTTTACACATTTTAAATTTTTTGGATGCCTAAAATACTCATATTTGAATGTTTGATGTACACAATTAATTCCATACAGGTAGTAAGGGAGAGTTAATAACTTTCCAAAACGAAAAAAAGAAAAAAAATATTAATGTTACAAATTCATTGCCTTATATATAATAACAATAAAACATGCCTAATATATGTAATAATACATGCTTAATTAATGTCACGAAAATTATATTTTACATATAAATGTAGGTAAATTATTTTACACACACACATGTATAATAAAATATATGTAAAAATTCATGCAATATAATTTACCTACAAAATAAAGAAATGTTATTTGGTTCAAAATTAATTTACCTGTATTTTACATAAAAATATAGGTCAATTATTTGCATATAAAATAATAATAAATGCAAAATAATTTACCTACAAAAATAAATAACGTGCTAATCATAAATAAATTTATATATAGGTAAATTAATTAGTACATATAAATATATATATATATATGTTATTTGATTAAAAATTAATTTAACTATATTTTACATAAAAAGTATAGGTAAATTATTTGCATACCATAAATTTATAATTGTGAAGTCAACTATTGAAAGAATACAATTTTTCACTCCCACAAATAGTGCACCTACTATTTGAATTTTAAAATGTTAAATTGCTTCATTAACATAATTAGGGTATTATGGCATAAGTTGTAAATAATTTGTAATAATAGGTTACTTATTTTCCCACATATCAACAAGTTTGAATTTTGAGTTTTATTTGAATGTTTAAATATAGATGGATTTAAGTTTGAAAAACAATCGTTACAAGGACCTATATCTAAAGAACCTCAGTTTAAATATTATCTCTCACCTCAGACAATTATAAAGGGTGGCGTTGGAAAAGGTGCACCGACATAGGCCCCCAGAACTACTTAAACACAAGATAAATAGAAGTGAGACCTATTATATGTGTCACCTAATTATTTTATAAAGTGTAGAACTATGCTCTGGCCTTCAAGCCTACATGTAATATATCTGGTCGTGGCAGAGGACGCCTTAATGGCCATTTCCTCGGCCTCGCTATTCTCTCCCTCCCCACCATCCCCCCACCACCACCACAATCACAACGGTCTCGTCACCACATCCAAAGCTAACAATTATCTTAAAATACTTCTTGAATTTCATTTAACTGTACATAAAGCCAAATATTCAGTTACCCAGGAACAATCAGTAACAGTTATGAATACTAAACAAAAATCTCAAACAAATCTTAGGAAATTGGACATAGCTGTGTGATTCTTACACGTGTCTGACCATGAGTTTGACGCATGATGCTACCTTGCATATCGTTCCCTGTTTCGTATTCGTAAAGATTTATATGAAACATGTTCACTGTTACTTAGCATTTTTTGTCTAATAATGTATTGTTATACACAAATTTTTCTTTACATGACAATGTATTATTGAATTGAGACATCACGTGACGATAAATCCATTTTATGTAAGTTGACATGCGTATAACTTCCATGACTGCCACGACTTTTATACGTGGGGCAGCACAAGCATGAGACCGGCCCCCATGCCTTGCATAATGCAGTGGTGAGACCCTGTGGCCCTGTGAATTATTCTGGTGGCTTTGCTTACTGCATGTGACATGCAGTGGCCTAAAATCGAAGACGCTGATTTTCCCGCGCACCAAAGCTCCTTCTCCAACCTCCACGCATATCTCTACTGAAAGGGAATGTCTTGTCACGTATCATAACTTTCTTGTGTTCCCAAAATACCCTAGCATGGGCAGCTCTCTCAGTCTCTCTCATGGTAACTCGGGGGTGGGTGGGGAATTGTAATTTGCACCATTCCATATATAGCACGCGAGCAAAAGTCACAGGATAGTCCAAGGAGGTTTGTCTCCTCTCCTAGCCTTTGCGATTCAAGATGGGTGCTCCACTGAAAACCCCTGGTCCTGGACCTTTGGTTCCCAGATGCATGGTGAAGATTTGTTAATTACAGGGTTCTTATTTACAACTACTTTTCCTGGCTCTTTCTTTTTTACTCTTGACAATACGAAATCTATAATCCCTAAATCATTCAAATTTGACTTCATCTCTGTTTCAAAATTTGCCAACTATTGTTCAATTTTGAGTATAAAGTTCTTTTGAAATATATGTAAAGAGAATATAAATTTTATGTACCCAGTCAGTCATTTATTGTTTTAGTAATGGTAATAGTTTTAAGTCCTAAATTGAACCAAACTGAACCATAAAGTTATATTATTTTTTTTGGGTGTACAATGGGGTTTAAGTCAAAAAAAAAAAAAAAAACAAGTTTAAGAGCCAACAACAATAGCTCGAGGCGTAGAGAAACCACTTAAATCATCTAAAACAGTGGAAACAAATAGAAGGAAGAGGGTATCAAAAACAAACTACCAAGGCTAGAAGAAAGGATAAAATCCTACTTAGGATTGTAAGGAAATGTCAATTAGATTTTCTTACTTTTCAAGGAATCCTAATCTTTGAAGCTCAAGAGTGCAAGCTTACCAAAAGAAATTTCAATGCCCACACCCACGGTTCTAATATTAACTCTACAATGTTTGGTAATTGGGTATCATTTATCAGTAATCAGGGTTCTAATATTCCATATGTTTTGCTTGGACGACAAACCTTATCAAAAGAAATCTCAATGACCACCCACGTTAAAAAGCGAGAAGACATTGAATTGACCACTGTTCTATTTTCTGTTAAAGAGATTTGGCTTTAAATGGTTATCAACGACGAGGATCCTTGTTGCTCGATCGATCGATTGATTGAGATGTTCTTAATTTCAGATTGAAGTGGCCTCATGTCTCTGCATTATAATTGTTCATAATTTTGTTCAATATATAAGGCCAAAAAAACCCTTACAAAAGATTTACGTAATTCACACTAGATTGGTTTGCCATTTTAGTTTAGGCAAAAACAAAAAAAATTGATTGCATCACGTGTACTGCTGGATGTGGGACTCACTGTTTATGGTGAGTCTTGCATCTTATGTTTTGAGATTTCACTAAGAAATACTTGATTTCCCACTTGCAGCAGTCAAAACGCAAAAGGGGAATATGTTATTGTTGTCCATCATAAATATTTCTACGTACTTCTTGGTCATCAAATCCTTCACCTATAACCAATGTTCTACAAATTGCTAGGCGCTAGTCGGGTGGCGGGGAGGGACCTAGTGCCTAGGGGCCTATGTAGAACCTATGCGGTTTTTTATTTTATTTTAATAAATTTATCATATATTACATCATTTATTTCTCTCTCTCTCTCCAACAAAATGAAGAAACTTGGAGCGAATCTTTACAGCAAGATAAATTTTGTTTTTAAGTTGCAGAACCATCGAGGCTCCGCCGATGCTCCGTCTAGCCCCGCCTAGATGCGTCTAGCTCCGCTTAGACCCACCTAGCTCCGCCCAGGTAGCAGCCTAATCCCTCCCCGATTTAGTGAATGTTTTGGCCTAAATCACCACGACACACCACCTCTAGCGCCTAGGTCGATTTTTAGAACACTGCCTATAACAACTTGTATGATTTGACCATCTGAACTGAAGGTTGTTCCTACATTTTATGTTAAGAAGTGTGTTTTGACATGAGAGATGATATTACCACTCTAAAAGAGTCATTGTGCACTCTTCATACGTGTACTTTTATTTTTAATTATAAAAAGTTTCTCGTGCATAATGATTATTTTAGAGTTTCAATAAGGTTTAGCTAATTTGCGTAGAAAGTTTCTACTACTTTTATTTCTAATGTTCATGCTATTTGCATGCCGGGATGAGGTGAGAAATTTTTCTTAGTGGAAGCTACTTTGAAAAATAAAATAAGGTTTAGCAAATAATAATGCTAGAATATACATATTTTTTTTTTATAAAATTTTAAAGGAAAAAAATTACGCGAAGTAGTTGCTATTTGGGCCATAAATAAAAATAAGGTTTGCTATGGGGCCAATCTATTTTTATTTGTACAAAGTCGCACGACTCTAGCCCACCAACTTCTAAGCCCAATCCAGGATCCCATCCTAGGGCTCGGATGACCATCTCACTTCACTCCGACTCGTCCAAGGGCTTGGACAGGGTTCTCTTCGGAAGTGCGTCCACCACGCAGATTACCATACCCAGGAATATCTCGCTTCCTTAAATGTTGAGAAGTGCATCATCCAACAAGTTGATGTCATCATCACAATCGTGCGAACCACCACAAGACACAACTGAAGACCACCAACCCAGAATTACAGTTATTGTCAGCACCAAATGATCGATCTATCCTTGCTTCAGCTCAACAATAGGATCGAGGTTGCTCTTTCTCCACTGCCTATAATTAGAACTAGAGACCTTCAAGTTTAGGACCTTCGTCAAATTCAATCTCTACGATTATACAAACCTCAAGTGATTCTTCAATCAACCCAATTGCGTTTTAGCACAACCCAAATTGCTCTTCAACTACAATCTCAAAGCCTTCTTTCGAAGTAAAAATTGCCTACGATCCCTAAGATCTAAAACTCTTACAGGTTTGCTACTAGGGGTGGTTTCGGTTCGGTAACCGAACCGAAATACCGATCCCGATTACCGATACCGAAATTTCGGGGAGGGGATTTCTAATACCGAAACCGAACCGAAATTTCGGTTCGGGATACCGAAAATTTTGGTTCGGTTTCGGTATTAGAAATCCCCGAAACCACCAAAAAATTTCAAAATTTTTGGCCTATTTTATTCAATCCATTCACAATTTCACATATTCATAATCCATTCAAATTCAATACATCCTCAAATTCAGACGGACCAAACTCTTTACAGAAAGCTTTGGTGAAATCCTTCCAATGGGGAGTTGAGTCAACGTAGTTCATCCATTGAAACCACTGTAATGCTTCACCCTCCAAGTAGAAGGAAACTGTAGTGACCTTATGGTGATCCGACGTGCTGTAGAATGAGAAAAATTGCTCCGCTTTATAGATCCAAGCCAATGGTTCATCCCCCTCAGTGAACCGAGGGAAATCAATCCACCGCAACCATGGTGGTCGTGCAAGTTGGCCACCGCCATCATAGATCTGGTGTTTGGGAGACTGGGTCTGGTCGATTTCATGAATTTCAGGAGCATTGGGAACAATTGGATCAGAAGAACCTTCGCCAGGGCCTCGAAATTGTTGTTCATGGCGAAATTGTTCAAAAAACACCGCGAGCGTAGAATCAAGGGCAGTAGGGACAACTTCATCAAGGCGCGTCGGCATCGCCGCCATGGAAGCTTCCAAGACCGAGAGTCGAGCATCCATAGCGTCTTGTTTGGTAGTGATGGTGTGGCGAGGCATAAAAGGAAGGGAAACCAAGATCAGTGGGTGATACCAATGATATGATCCGATTCAACCTTAACCAATAACACAGCGAACATCAATGGAGGTGGAGTGAGAAGAAAGAAGGAGCAGAGCTCCTGATAATTTTTTATTTAATAATTCGGTTCGGTTCGGTATTACCGAATATATAGTAATATCGTCTCGAACTCCATACCAAAATTTCGGTATTTTTTCGGTATCGAGGACCGAACAAATCGGGATATTTCGGTTTCGGGATTTTCGGTATTCCGTTCGGTATTTTTCGGTTCGGTTTCGGTATTTCGGTACAAAATTCCCAGCCCTATTTGCTACCTTGTGGTATGATTTGGTTGACATGCCATTCCAACCACCCTTGATTTCCTCTTTGAGGCACATGCTTTCTGTTCAATCCAGTCTGATACCAATGATCTCAGTGTACTCCTCTAGCATTATCTCGCCATTCATAGCCTGAATCTTGCTAGAATTTTACTGTTTTTTTTACATTTTCAGTTCATTGACTTTTCAAGTCATGTAGCTCGGATTTACTTTTGTAAACATTTGTAATCTTGGCTTCATCATGAAATGATTACATTCATTTTCTCGTTTTAGTTTATATTTCTCTTTCATTTACTTTTTAGGCAAATTTACACTGAATTCTAAGTTTGTGTTGGCTCGAGGCACAAAAAATAATAATAATCAAACCAGCGTTCCACTCGGTGCACAATCTTTTGACTAAGAAGTCAGTTTTATGCGCAACCTTCACACACAGTCAAACACCAATCATTGTCTGTTGGTAGCCTCCAACAGTGACACGCCTATTTTCTCTTTCTCTCGAGCCATCCCGTGGCACTGCGATCGAAAGCAACATTCAAGAAAAATACGTGTTGAACCCAGTCAAACTTTGTATGAGTTTTGACACCAACAGTTGTTTGTTCTTATAATTAAGAAACTATTCTTTTATCTATAAGTGTAAAAAAAGTTCTTTTTATCACATTATATTGTGAATTGGGCAAAATCTACTCTTCAGCTGCCTCAACTTTACTACTTTCAAGTGGAATCAATGTAGTCAATATTAGTGGATCGGTCTTCCCACTCAAACAAGTAAGATGAAAAAAAAGTTACTCATTGGATATGAATTTTTTCATATATATTGGGTTATTAGTGGCAGATTGAAAAGTGGCATTGGAAGGTCCACATTCACTCAACTCATTCCAATTTGAGTCGCTCTGAATCTTATTTGTATTCAGTGTTCTTTGAGAAGCTAGCTTCAAATCTATCCAATTAATTAATTTCCACGAATTGTTGATTTTGATTCTCATAGTTTGACCACAAATCAAAAGGTGATTAACTTTTGTGCAACCACTAAACCTAATTTATTTCCTATACTAGTCAGGATAATCAATTACTCAATAGGATTCAATAAAATGAAGATATTTTACCCTTATAATATATTAATTTTAGAGAGGTATCCATGATCAGGAGTTCTATTTGGCAGATCAAGTTTTGCACTTGACATTTGATGCGCCACTTGTATGATATGACCCAAACAAGACTTTGATCAACCACTAAAATCGTCTAAAAGTACTAATTAAATTAACTTTTTTGAAGAAACAAGTCTGATATGATTCAATAGATGATTAATTTTGTATATGATCATATAAATTAATTTATCATAGAATCGATTTCAATGAGGCTTTATTCCTTTTTCTCGGAGAATACCTGAAGCAAGAAAAAGATGATGAGTTCAGTGCAGTGATTCAGTTTATTCTCAATCTGATATAGATTATTATTGCCATTTTTGCACAAGATCTTACCCAAAATTTATTTTCATAATAATTCCATATACAGAAACAGATTTCACACATATCTTTTGCTTAAAAAATAAATTGAGGGCTGCTTGGTGGTGAGAAGTACCTAGAAGAAATGTATATTATATGGATGATAGGCAGAATGAAAAACATAAAACAGTTTTTAATTTAGGTAATATTTTTTTTCCCCTTCTGACCAGGGCCGCCACCCTTCTTCAATCCCTCATTTTCTTCGTATACATTCCCTCTAGTTAACAAGCCTTATAACGGTTGACTAAATGACTGATCTCTATCTCTTGAAGCTCAAGTTATAGCTATGAGTCTATGGTGACTGAAACACATAATCAACAAATAATTATTGTTATATGATGTCACCATATATAAAGGCTCATCCGCTCATTCTGCACTCAAAATTATCTTTGTATAAATAGGTCCATATGGAAATCATGACATTGACTAAAGCAGCACGGATCATGGATTTATCCTTATAAGATTTTCTTTTTTTTGGTCGCATCCTTATAAGATTTTTTGTATATGCTGAAATTTCACATCGAGACGAAGCACTTGCAGAAATTCTGAAAAATTATATGCCGATGCCAACCTGGTGTTAAGCTTCCATATCTGCATATTCTTTATTCTTCAATAAGCAATTGGTTGGTGAAAAACAACAATTGCAAGAGGTAAATTGTGTTGGAGAATAAGCTATACAATTAATATATGAGAGTTTTCACTTTTAATATTATCGAGATTTTTTGTAATAAAACCCAACACCTAGTAATAGGTGGTTATGTTGAGACAATATCGGTGATCTGGTGGTGGACCTGCATGGGCCTAAAAAGTTTATTATGGTATCAGATCAGGTTGACCCAAGTATGAAGCATAACGCTTACACGTGCTCCACATCATCCCGTTTGTGTTGTCTATGTATTAGGCTTGAAAGTTCACCACATGTGATGAGGCATATTGAGAATGAATCCCACATTGATAAGAGGAGGGACCTTGCATAAGCTTATATGTAAGTTGGACTATTCCCATATTGCCAATTGGTTTTATGGTAGAACATCAACTTTTTCATGGTATCAGAGCATGCTATTCTTTTTCACCAATATAAGGCGACATGTTAGCGATAGAAGGACAATCGGTCAACTGCAACACATAGACAGTAGAGAGGTATCTGGTTTGGGCGACCGGTCGGTCTCTGATGGACGATCAGTCAGCTCGAGTAGAGTCACAATATCACTACAATTTTATGTACTCTCTTCTCCTCCTTGACTTAACACTTTACTCCCCTTCTCCCTCTGAAGTAGAGAAACAGGAGAAGAGGATGAAAAATATGGGATCTCTTCATAAAACATGACATCCATGGAAATATACATCTTTTGAGTAGGAGGATGAAATCACTTATAACCTTTTTGAGTATTCGAATACCCAATGAACACACATCGAAGAGCACATGAATCAAGCTTACTCTGTTGATGGGAATAAACATATACATACACAACACATCCAAACATCTTGGGAGGAAGTTTGGAGACAAGAATAGGTGAGATATGTTTTTGTAAAACTTCGAAAGGAGTGCAGAAGTGATTATAATGTAAAGAGCTTGTATAGGGTTGGAGGGAGGTCTCTCAGTATGTACATGGGTGATTGCTTATATACCTTGTGATATTTCTTATGTTACAACCTGTCCCAAAATTTCTTGTAAAATTACCAAAATACCCCTAGTGCACAAATGTTGACTTTTTTGAAACAACATGTGGAAATTATTTTCTTTACATATTCAAGTAGTACTCGTCGATATGAACACGTGGACGTAAGCGGAACTCAATTTGGAGTTAAAAGGAAGTTTTTACGGAACTTTTAAGTTCAGGGGCATTTTAGTAATTTTCACACCCATGTGTTAATTAGGGTTTCGGGGATTTGACCTAGCTGCTCTGCCGTTACATTCGTGTCGTCATTCTCGACGAGACTGTGATTTTAGAATCCTCAAACTCGAACCAAATCGGCCAAACTGATACTTGAACGAAAACGACAAACTGTTCATCGAAGTTCCTTACAATTCCGGCCTAGGTAAGCCTCGAAACCATTCTCATTGATTTTATCACATTGAGTAGGTTCAATTCCATATAAAGAACGTGAATTTTGGTGCAGTTTTGGAGTAGAACGGAATTAGGGGTTGTCCGAGAATTCCCGGCCAATTTCAGGCCATCTCCGGCCATGTTTCCGGCCCCAATTCGGTATCAAAATATTCTACTCTTCAATACCTTCATTTTGATATATGGATCGTTGAATTTGGCTAAGAAATGAAGAAGATATGAATTTTTGAAGTTTTGGAAAATTTTTCCAGATTCCGGCGAACCAGACGGCGGCAGCTCCGGTGACCGGCGAGAGGTTGAAGGAGACGGAATATTCTGTCACGGTAATAGAATATTCCTGACGGCGTCAGCATATTCCGTCAGAAAAGGTATATTCCGTTAACTTTGACTAACGCCGTTGACTTTAACGACGATGATGTCAACAGGCGCGTGGCGACACGTGCCAGCGCGTGCCGGTGCGTGGCAGCTCCTCCTAGCGCTTGGCGGCCCACGACGGCGCTGGCGGCGGGAAGGTTTTCGGGTCCCGAAAATCATTTTTCGAGCCCATTTTCGCTAAAATAATGTTATTTTTAGATTCTTTTTATAAAAGGGTTATATTTATTTATTTTAGGGATGTTTTTAATATTATTCCCTAATATTAAATAGGTAATCCTATGACTGTGCGCTCCGAGGAACGCAACACCGAGGAGGAATATACCCCCGAGTACTAGTGAGTGGACTTTTGTTTTAATAAATGATTTCTATGCTTTGCAATGATTACGGTTTTGATATATTACATGATTTTAAATGATTTTTGAAGCATGTTTACATATATTATGAAATAGTTTTGGTACATGGTTTTGGATAGGCATAAAGATATTGATATTTATGCTACTTACGCAATGTTGGAATAAATTGTGAAATTACGAAGTCTAAGTTATTCTTTATTTATACACATGATGTATATATGTATGTTTTCAAACACACTTGGTATGCTTTCACTACGTTGTAGTACCGTCTCACGGCTGTAGGACAAGTCTCACATGTTTGGGTCACACGCACTGTACTTCAGGGGTATTGCCCGGTAAAGACCTTAGTGCAAGCTTGTATTATGTTTATGTTTATTTTTGGGGGAAGGCCCCACAACGCAAGGACTCGAGTGTGACGCGCTATTGCACAAGTGCTTACATGTGTGTGGTACTAGGAGTACAAATGGATTGATAACGTAAAGTGATTGTACGGGGATTGGGATGAGGTTCCTCAACAGGTACATGGGTGATTACACATATACCCTGTGTTGGTTTTTCTTTATTATAATTATTGATATCTATTGTGGTACGACTTTTGGAAACATAAATGGTCCTTTACGGATTGTACTTTGAGTTTTACTTTTCAGTTATACTTATAAAGTATGTTTTGACATATACTATGATAGTATGATTTTACACTTATATGTTTTTCAAATAGGCGGTTATTATGTTGAAAAGAGAAAAGGGTTTAGAAAACTTTGATTTTCGTTTACTCACACCTTTTGTTTTGCACCCCCTTTAGGACTTAGTGGCAGTGCATCTGGTGAAGTCGAGGCATCTGATTTGGCAGCTCTGATTTCTTCCCGACATTGTAGGGATCTATCTTTCATTCAGTTTCTTTAATAATATCCATCCCTGTTATGGATAGAAATTCTAGGAACTTCACTCTATGTTTTGTTTCCGTTGATTTATATTAGTTACGCTCTGAACCTTGTGCATATTTGTAATAATTTCAGCAAACTATTTGACGGTTTAAATTGCATAAATTAAGTGTTGTCATGCATAAAATGGCTTCGTCACTTACGAGTGTCGGCCGGCACGCCCCGAACTCGGTGTCCACGTGGGTTTCGAGGGCGGGGTGTGTCATCTTATATATTTATATATCGTGATATCTTGAAAAATAATTTATCTTGTAATAAGTTGAATTTTTGTGTTTTACAATGAATTTATCTAGTACAAGAAAATATTCTGAATTTATTTTTCTACCCGTTGAGTTTTACATGACAACTATATATGTAGTATGGTTTTATATACATACTGGTTTTCAAACAGAGGGTAACTACATTCGAAAAAAGAAAAGAGCTTTAGAAAACTTTCTTTTTCGAAAAAAAATGGCCTCCAAAAAATGACATTTTTACAAGAATTCCAATTAATTTGAGAGTAATATTACATAGACAAACAAAACTAATAATATTATTGACAACCTCTTTAATGTAAATGGGTCCTACATGCAATGTTGTGACTCACTATTATTAGGGAGGTGATTTGTCTTATGTGTCCTCGTTTAGTATGAGCAACTATTTTAAGGTATATTAAAAGGAGAAATAAAAAATTTGTGGCCAACTTGGAGATAGTAGATGGACTACTCAAAAAGAAATGTTATCTATTCTATTCCACCCTAAAATGAGAGGATTAGGAGGGAGATGTTTTCTTTATATCTAATTCTCTTCTAATTCCCTCAAATTGAAAAGTCATTCTCCTCGATCTTCAAAAGACATTAAATCTAGAGGGTTATTCATTACAATCCAAGCATCCATACCGAACGAGATGTAGGTGTAGCTCTGTTATCTATATTATCTCTACTAGCTCTATTATCTTTGTATAAAGAATAGAATGGCAAAATTGAGGGTAAATTATATTTTGCACCCTTAAGTTTGGGTGCAATTGCAATCTCATACATCATCTTTAAAACATTGCAATGTCATACACAAACTTGTATTTTTAGTTGCAATTTCATACATCTATTAGTCAAAATGTCAATTTGACCGTGAAATGATGGTATGACAACTGCAGATCCCACTATTTTACTGATGTGGCTGTCACAAATATACCACATAGGAAAAAAAATTAAATGTATAATTCTTTTACAATTTAAGAAAAAAAATAAAAATTTTGTCTGTAGTTGTCATATCATCATTTAACGGTCAAATTGACGAATTTACTAACCGATGTATGAAATTGCAACTAAAATTGGTGTATGACATTGCAATGTTTTAAAGATGATGTATGGAGTTATAATTTGACCCAAACTTGAGGGTGCAAAATATAATTTTCCCAAAAATTGGAGATGACTTTGAAACTTTAAGCAAAGCTTGCCTTGTAAGAAGGGATATGTACTCTTGTTGTGCTTTTCATTGGGTTCGATTTCATTGGGTTCGATTTCATTGGGTTCGATTGAGGTCAGCCCTCACCAACAATGCAATGTGAAAATAGGCCTGGCCCAGAAACTCAAAGTCCAATGTAATCCACATAAGAAAAAGCGACGTCGCTTAATAGAGTCAGAAACCTCCTTCCCTTTCGGTTTGGAGCAGAGCAGCTTCACCGCCTCAACCTCAACGAGCAATTCACACCAAGGTAACCTCAATTTTGATTTAGTCAAAGTTACGATCTTTAAATTGGAAAATAAACTAAATATTGGGGTTGTCCTTTGTTCGGCTGATTAGGGCACAAAATTCAATTAGGGTTCGATGGATGTGTTGGGGGGTACTGAGAAATTGGGAATATTGTACTCTGTGGGATTATTACTCTGGGTTTGAATCAATTTTGGAAACGGAAATCAGTTTTTTTTGCAAACTTATTCGGAAAGTTGGAGCCTTTGGAATCAGAAATTGGAAGGTTTCAATCCATATTTCTGAAATTTGATTGCTTTATTAACTGAAATTGAAACTTAATTCTAAATTGTGATCAAAGAAACTGAAATTTATTTTATCGGTGAATTGGAGATAGGGTTAGGAGACATATGGGGTTTAAGCAGACAGATTGAAATTGCGCTTGCGGATGATTTGAAAGGCGGATGCGCTGTTTCTTGGTATGAAAGTAAGAATACCTTTTCGGTTTCGATAAAGATCAATGTCGAGTCTCTCATGTTCTGCATCCTGTTGTTGTTCTTAAATTTGTAAACTTGAAAAAGGGAGTAGTGGATAAAAGTTGATTTCAAGTTTATACTGAATTGATCGCTGGTTCGTTATATTGGGATGCAGAAATATTTGCATCGGCTGTACTTATATTGTCCTGTTTATCTTGTGGGAATTTCTAAAGATCAATTTCACGAAGAAAAAGAAATAATTAATTTCTGTGTATCAGGTACGCCTTTGAAGAGTTTTAGAGTTGGTCTGAGATGGATACATCACAGAATGCGAGTGGAATCGGTGGGAGTAGTGGAAACGGAACGTTGGTCCCTCAAACCAATGATATAGCTGGATCGGCAGTGGTTGATGATCCAAAGCAAAACCTGAATCAGGTCATTAACTCCATTCAGAAAACTTTAGGCCTCATTCACCAGCTCTACCTCACCGTGTCTTCGTTCAATGCTGCGTCTCAGCTCCCCCTCCTCCAACGCCTGTAATTTTCTCTGTCTGAACTTATTCGATGTTTATTCAAACCTTTCTTTCTCAATATATTTTATTGCTGCTTGGAGACTTTCTCACATTGGGTTTGACCTGTCAGAAATGCTCTTGTTATGGAGCTTGACAACATGGCTAAGCTGTCAGAAAAATGCAATATCCAGGTTCCTATGGAAGTTTTTAAGTGAGGCTTCTCCTCTAATTTGCTTTTAACAATTGACAATTCCTTTTCTGTGGAGAAGTTCTGACTTATCAATTTTGCCTAGTTTGATCGATGATGGGAAGAATCCTGATGAATTCACGAGGGATGTCATTAACAGCTGCATTGCCAAGAATCAAATCACTAAAGGCAAAACTGATACCTTCAAGGTAGCGTCTGCTGTCGGAAAGTAATTGTTTAGTTACATTTTGATGTTTGAAGTTTGTCATGATTCAACATACTATGCACCTTTTTTTTTTTCAGAGTTTACGCAAACATCTTCTGGAGGAACTTGAACAGGCATTTCCGGATGAAGTTGAATCTTACAGAGACATACGTGCTGCATCTGCTGCTGTAAGATACCTTGAATTCGCCCACTAATATCTTGAACAAAGAGTTTTTAGAGCTTATTGGCCTCCTTCATAGATGTCCTTTGGTTATTTTTGTCAAAATTAAGTGAAGAAAGTCTTCTCTGAACCCTTTCATCCCTTTCGGCGTTTCTTTCCTTTGGTCATTCGTCCAGATCAAACCACCACTTAATTGAATCTGCTGCTGATCTGTGGAGTCTGCACTTAGCATAAGTCAGCTTGTTTGTGTTTATTGTCTAATTTTCGTTCCCATATTACCATCTCATTGTAGTTTTTCTTTTCGGGTGCTGAATTATCATTCTCATAGGGTTCAAACTCTTTTCATATGATACAGGAAACAAAACGGCTTGCACAAGCACAGAGCACACTACCAAATGGAGATGTGAAGGTCAAACCGGAGCTTTAAGTTTGTGATATGTTTGTGTATCAGGTTCTTAGCGTCCACGTCTCGGTCTTGCCATGCTTGTAATCTACTACTGGGTAGTGAATTCAAAATGCATGACTGATTCTATATTACATTTGTAATTGCAAACATATGGGATCTTAATGACTTTGTTCACCTTTTCACGATTCGGGTGATAAAAGTTCCTTATATCATTTATGTCTACACTTCCTATCTTTGTAATATAGTAACAAATATTTTGTAAAAATCATGTTATTGGCGGGGTCCAACTTCTATACTATGTAGTATGGAATACTACGAGTATTGGAAGGTTTGGATTTACGGAATCACACCATCCAAACCAATTCACGTCATCCAATGCTCGTAGTATTTCATACTACGTAGTATGGAAGAATTTTCTGCTATTGGCGTCTCTTGTTTTTCAATTTTGTGAAGTTTGTTTCATTTGGGTGCATGAGGTTGACAACCATACTCAATTCCAATTTGGGCAGAAAGATGTGTTGGTCTTTGAGAAGTGAGTACAATTCAAATGGTTGTGTATGTAGTATGTAGGTCTTTTAGGCTATCATTGCAAAGCCCATCCTACTACTTTTGTAATAATCATGGAGTGACATTTCTTAATCCTCCTATCAACTTTATTGTGAACCATTCTTTACTAACGTAGGGGACTGACTACAATACTTACATGTATTTTGACGATCAGATTGTGATTGTATTAAATACATATTCATATGAATATATTTGATCGTCAGATGGTGATTGTATTAAATACATGTAAGTATTGTAGTCAAATCCATAACTTGGTTTCAATCTTTTGAAACTTGGCAATCCCTCATCCAAACATAGTTTTAATCTGGTTAGGTTAGGTTTAGGCTTCAACCCGGCATCCGACCTAGTGCGAACATTACGGTCTGGCTTTTTAGGTCTTAAAGTAGTAGTATAACTAAACAAGAACATTCATTTTTACATCCGAGATTTCGAGTTTGAATCCTCCATCTCTAGTATCGCTTGTGATTTGGGAATTGCTTTACATACACAACTATAAATTTAGCCCAAATTCAGAAGGGTTTTTGTGATTTGGGCCTTCAAATTAATCAGCTACTCCTCAGTTCATTCTGGAAACCCAAAAAACCCAGCAGAATAGTCTGATAGAGAAAACCTTCCAGCAAACCAAACAAAATTGAAAATTAAAATAAAAGTCCAAAACTGACATATTGGTACTGGTAGCTTTTTTAAACAACAATATTGCCCAGCAGCACCTGCACTGCACCTCTCTCCGTCTCTCAGTTGTTTCATTGGACCATTTATATAAAAACCAAATTCGAAACTTAATCCGTCGTGGTATGTGTGTCTGAGTTTGGAGTTTGCAAAGTTTGAAATATAAATAAATAAATAACAAAAATAAATAAATAACAAAAATAAAAAAAGAAGAGACCCCCACCAAATCCTTTGGTTTTATTTTCTACGTTGTGTAGTTTGCAAAGAATCTTGTTTGCTCAATCAAGGCCAGCTACTTCCTTGGGTTGGGGTGGGAGACGAAAAAGGCAGTGCAAAAAGGGCCGTTACCTTTTTCACTTTTTTACAACTACTCTTGCACATTCATTTTCTTAATGTTTATTTTGTATGAGAACGAGGCCAATTGCTTCATTTTTCTTTAAGCAAACGAGATTATATTAATCAAAAGGAAGTCCTTTAAGCTTTCCATATCGATTAGTGGCTGCTTACAACAAAGTGCTTTCAAAATCAGCTTATTAAGTATTTGATTTGGAAAAAAAATTGTAAATGTTTGCATGGAGTTGATGATAAGTGAGATCCCTATTTATGATTGGGGTAACTCGGGAAATGCGCCGGCCACTAACAAAACGTTACGTGGGGTTTGCTACTGTGTTATGACTTCACGTATTTGTATTAGTGTTTAGTGTAATGTATATGAATAAAGTCTAAAAACCGCTGAGAGCGTCATGAGTTTAGAGAGAAGTTATAAATTAAATCCTCAATTTTCCATCACAAAATTGCATGAATGATGGAAAAGATATAAGGTGAGTTCTATTATTTTTCTCTATCGAAACGAATTGGGGCAGTGAGATTACAAATTGGCCACTGGAGGTACTGAATGTTTGAAGAGGAAAAGGAGAGAGAGGAGACAATGCCGTTAATATGTGTGGTGGGAATTGGGAACGAACAAAAATCTAGGTAAAGTTTGGTGTCCGTCTAAAGATGCTTTTAGGTCAATCACCATGAAATTAGGGAGCTCGGGAAAAGAGAAATGCAAATCTCATGAGATTAGGGTCAAAGAGGTGACTTCAGGTCAATGGACACCTTATTTATGTGGTCCTGAATCCAACCAAAATGTTGGCATGTTTCCTATTAATTGTGTTTTCTTAACATTTATTCTTCGGATTGCCTAATACTGAAAAACAAAAATAGTTGTAATGGCATGGTGAGCTGGAGAAGGAGAATCGAATTTGAAATTTCAAGTGCAAGAGATAATGTTCTTAATCAACCAAACTACTAACATTGTGCATTTCTATATGAATTCATATTGTCCAATTTTATAGCTATGCATTATATACATAATATGGTTGTTACTTGAAAAGATGTGTACACTTGATTTGTGATTTTGCTCAAACTTCTTTATCTTATTCAATCAACTTGGTCACAAGCACACCTAATTTGCACTTAGATTTCAATCCTGCAATTTCAAAATAATATTTATGTGGTTGCTGTGGACTTTGACAAAGCTTAATTGAATGCTAGCTTGTAGCTAAATGATAGTTGATCTATAACTTGAAAAGGCTATGGTCTTATATTTTTTCCGTCAAATGTGCTACATGATAAATAAATGTCAATTTGTAGTTGGCATGGATTTGACAACTCATGCCTTATAAATTCATAAGGAAAGAAAAATCATAAATGGTATATTGGTATTATGGTAGGAGGAAAAGAAAAATACCGTTTCCTAGATCATTGATATTTTTATCTTTATTTAAAAAAAAAATACAAAAGATTTTTGTTTAAATAAAATGAAACTTTATTAACAACGATAAACGTATATAGAGCATACATACCAAATATAATCAAGAGGTTATACACGGTTTAAAACACCACAACTATACAATTAAAGCTCATGAGGAATTTGATACAATTTATTAGTCACATCCAACCAACATGAAAGATAACACTTTGAGAACTATACCTTGCAAGTTGTTGAAGTACCTACTATAACGGCACCACGAAAAAAGACCGCACTATCATTTGATGATCTTGTATCTTGCAATCGTCAACAAAAAAAATACTACTTTGAGTCACCTCCAACAATCGTTGAGCTTTCTCGTCATAGTCATTTGTCATGCCCACAAGACCATAAGAAACACAAAAACCATCATCTCAGCTCTGAACAACAGTTGTTGCTCAAAGATCCGAGCTTGGGCAGTAGGTCATCGCCTCTACAAAGGCACTACTTGACATTGTGAGAGAGCGACCACAATCACGAAGACTTGAACAACCACAACTAGGAGTTAAAGACAGTTATAACATAGGAGAAATATGTGGAAGGAGGACAAGGAAGAGACCAAGAGGGATTAAGCGGCCCCAATGCCAAAGGAAGGGATTTGTAGCAGAGGATATTTTTTTTCTCTGTTTTTCTCTCTAATGGCTAGAGTTTTCCATAATTTGCATAAGAATTTCATTGTACAATCTCTACGCTCATCCGCTAATCCCTTAATTAAGCTCATTTTAGATTTACTTTAACAAAAGAAAAGCGAAATGAGTCACATTATCAATAAAACTGGGATAGATCAATGCTTTTAATTAGTAATTGTCGTTTCTTTAATAAGTATAATAGTAGAGACAAGAGAGAAATCTCGTGTCAATATAATCGAAAGAAATACAAGCATCATTAGTCCACGTGTTCATAATTATTGATGTAATTGACTCTACAATGATCAATGGTTTAGAGATGAAAATTCATGCATGATCAAGTGAGCTAAAACTTCATTTAACTAAATTCAATTGACCAAACAAAAAAGTATAACCAAATAATGATGATAAGATAATAGAAGATCGTTATAATTAGTATCAGAATGCAAGGTAGATTTGCTTTCAATTAAGCTAAGTACAAAACATGAGATAGGTGATGTTGGAGTGGGAATGGGAGGACCATACTATGAAAAGTAGACCAGCAAGCACCTGAAAAATAATGAGCTGTAGCCTGTATGTATCTGTAATGCTGACTCCTCTCTCTCTCTCTCTCTCTCTCTCTCTCTCCCCAACTTTTTATTTGTCAGTCACTCTCTGTCGTCATCTTGAATCCCCCGCGACCATAGTAAAAAGGAGTGAAAACCCACTGAACGAGGGATTCCCCTTTTCGTGAATACTATTAAATGTTTTACCAAATTCTGCAATAATCAAATTAATTAAAAAAATAACAACAATGTATGCAAGCAAAGGGTAAGTGGAATACCCCAAAATCCCAAAATTTCCTATATAGGGGTCGCTGAATTAGCTCAATTAAACCACTGACTCATCCTTTTGGTTACTTGTTTTTGTGTCTCATCTTTATCGTGTTCGTCATCACCATCGTACGGCTCACAATGGGGTTTCACTTTTAGGGTTTTGATAACTACTATTCATCATCATTTAAAATATTCATATACACACACAAACAAGCCTAATTGTGGTTACTTTAAGCATGCCTGAAATGGATTTTTGTTAAAGTTGAAATCTTTGGGGTAGAGATTGATGGAATTAGCGTTTTAGGTGATGATATGATTAGGTCATGATGATTTAGCAGTAGAGAGAGGTTGGGATTTGATATTAACGTGTAAAGTGTGTGTGTTTGTGTGAGTGAGGCTGTGAGGCTGTGAGGCTGTGTGTATATATAGATTGCATGGTAGAGACGACGGGACAAGTGAGAGAGAGAGAGAAGGGTTTTTGTTTAGGTCGTGGTCATTTCTGTAACCCAAGACCCAGTTGGTAGGGTCTCTGCGACTTTAATTTACTTTGTCCTTTTTACCTTCCCCATCTCTCTCTCTCTCTCTCTCTCAAGACTCAGCCTTTTTATCTCTATCCTTCCCTTCTCCTCACCTCTCGTACCACCCATTTCATTTCTCTCATTCACCATGATCACACACCACTCCTCCCTCCCTCTCTCCTAACCCACACACCCCGCCCCCCCCTCCCAGTTAGGGTAAAGCTGGTTTTGTGAAATGGAGGCAGAAAGATCGAAGAAGAGGAAGCAACTTTGTTTTTGAGGGGAATGTTGTCTGGCTCGAGGCCCCTAACTAGATCTATGATCTTCAACTCAATTGGTGACAATTTTAACCACCAATCTTAAAAAATTACAGTCCCAGTTGAGAAAGATCATCAATTCTACGTTTAGCGACGTCGGACCAGGCTTCATTCCCCCCAATTACTGCTTCCAATCACTCAGATCTTCACTACCCATCTCATATTTTTACCCCGATCATCCAAAGGTAACACCTTTTCAGATTTCAGTTGATTTTTCCCAGCCTTTACATTTGTGTAATTTTATGAACTTTATCTACTCTTTTTTTTTTCTGACGGCTTTTTATTTTTGTTGAAGAAGTTGTACATGGGTTGTTGGGTGTTTGGGCCACAACATTGGGCAGGAGAAACAGATTGGTGTAATGATGAAGGGTTTTGACTGCTATTTTATGTTTGTTTTTTTTTTGGCCTTTTAACTCTGACGAAAGTGGGGAAAGATCATGATTACTCTTTTATTTTTATCTCTAAATTTCATGAAATATGAGCAGCACATATGCAGGGTTGCGTTTTCTTTGTCAGTCTTTAACTCTTTCACCAGGTTTTCATATCATTGGACTGGTTTTTTTTCATGATGGCTTCAAGAATCTTCTCTGTCCACTTCTGATCTCTCTCTAATCCCACCACACTCACTTTTAATTGGCTTCTTTTTATTTACCTACGAGTCTACGACAACCCTAATTTTACTTGTGCATTATAGCACCATAGCCCTCCCGTAGGGTTTCCACTTTTCACACTGTTATTAGCCTATTACTGTCTCTCTCTTAAATAACATTGTTCAGTTACCTTAAACACTTCGTATTTAATTTTTCTTCTGAATAATATATTTCTTATACGTGAATACATAATGCTGCAAAACATGCGTTTGATCTTTGTTCGTCTTTTAAATTTGCTTGTTTTGTTGTTAGCGATAGTGGGTTTGGTGGATTAATTCAGCTTTAGAGCTTTGTAATCTCCGGAGCTTTGTCTTGTTTCTACTTTATCTTATCATCCATTAATTAAACATTTACTTGTCAGATTATATTGGATTTTTTCAGATATGGGTGATCTTAAAGATCAGATTTTTTTCTTTCTTTCTTTCTTGATTATGTTATTTGTCTTTGTATATGTGTATTCAGTTTGCTTTGATGTTTTTACAGTAGCTCTGAAAGATGTGATCCAAACTTATGCTTCACTCTGATCATATCACACAAATACCAAAGTAAGGAATAATCTATCAAGGGTGACAGATGTGAGTGAGATGTATGACAAAGTTGTATCTGAGAAGCAACCCAGTTGCTAACACTGTTGAAATTAAACTTTGAGTTGTCTTCAAACACAATGTGATTTTGATTGTGCTCCCAGGAAGAAAATGTCATGTAAAAGAAGTAAAAGGGAAAAAAGACGTGATAGATTGGACTTCTCTGACTCTGGCTGGATTCCGGACCCTAAATTATTTCTCATGTTACTCATAAGAAAGAAGTTGTTAATTAGCAGCTTGAGTTTCCTACTTCAATTGTCCTGGTCCCAGTATAAATATGTACATACATACAATATATGAGTTAATATTGTTTGTCAGTCTAGAACATGAATATGTTTTGGAAATTTGGAAGTTGTACATCACATATAACACATATGAATTGGCTGGTATCGAGTATCAATCTACAATCTTATATATTATCAATATTTAACTAATACATTTTTATTATCAACGACATACTGAGTATCGATAATATGTGCTTAATCTTCGTCATCTTAAGAAAATGAAAATTTCCAACAAAATTATAACTTAGTATAAATGAAGATTTCAACAATTAATGTAACTACTTGTTTAGAATGGTATTGGCACTAAATTAACAAGGTTTAGGCTTATGTGTAATGTGCTTAATGTGCATCATCTTCTTAAGCAAATGAAGATTTCAAACAAAATATTAACTTAGTATCGTTCAAATATCAACAGTGTAATGACTTGTGTAGAATGGTATTGACACCAAATTAACCAAGGTTTTGCCTTGTCCAATGTGCTTAATCTTCATCTTCTTAATATCAAAATGTTAACTTAATATCGACCAAATATCGACAATGTAACTACTTGTGTAGAATGGTACAGACACTAAATTAAGAAGTGTTTGCCTAATATAATATGTTCTTAATCTTCATCATCTTCTTAATTTGCTTAATATTTCATGGCACATTGTAACTCATTTCTCTCAAAATGTGTGACAGCGTGAAAGGGACAGGTATGGTGGGGGGCCTGTGTAAGGTTGTGATGATTTCGTGTATGATTTCCTCTAGTTTTCTGTTACATACAGGACTCATATGAGGGCACAGAAAATTGTTAAGGAAAAGGAACAGAGGATGATGAAATGAACAGAAGTGATTGGAAATTTTGGAAGGGAAGGGCAACGAGTTAAATTTGAATCAATGTTGGGGGATTTTCTAGCATGCTCCCGGGTATTTTATACTCCAAATGTTTTGGCCTTTGGGTCATTGATTAAACATATAATGAACAAGAACTAACGGGTCAAAAACATTGAAGTATAGGATACCCAAACATAATCGTCACCAATGATATATGAGGACCAGCCGTGATGGTCTAGTGTGTAGTGCATTGTATGCCTCTCTCTCTCTCTCATGCAATATATTTTCTGTCATCAATTTCTGAAGCTGGTTGCATATGCAACACTAAATGCCTTTAATGGCTTCTCTGACTTTTTCGGAAATCTGAATCATTTTGCCATAATTACAAAGTGGAGTCAACATCAGCAGTTACGCCATGGATTCCTCTTTTTCCCTGACTCTGATATATGGCATTGTCCGTGTATTAATTATTAATTACTCGGACTGTGATGTTTCAATTTCGCACAACTGTTTGTGTTTCTTCTGTAACCAAAACCCAATGCCACCATTTTTTTTAATTTCTTATATGTATATATATTTTTAAATTTTTTGAAAACTTTGTAATTAGAACTACTCGAGTACAAAAGAAAATGTCAGCTTAAATGGTGCAACCCGTGGTTGCAACACGCATACAAACCTCATCATCTGATTCATGTAGGGAGAAGGGAAGGGAAGCTGCATTTTCAGATTTTGGTTCTGTTATTATATTTAGACCATTTATGGAACTAATTAAATTGTAAATTATTGGTTCCTTTAAATCTTCAAGGAAGCTGCGAGCTTTCTTGTTCTTGTTTATAAGTTCCTCAGAGACAAAGAAAGAACTGACTTGGGATCGATGACAATACTGCTTTGTTTTTCAGGTCATGATTACAATACTAGTTTGAGACATAGCCTTTTTCAAAAGAACCACGGCCATGCATGTCTCTAAGACTTGTAGCTTCAACAGTAGCGAGCATTTGCCTTCGTACTTAAGTCTAAAAATCAGAGGTTTCTAACCCGTGTTCAAATTGTTAGCAACTTAGCTATATAGTTTATTTTCATGTTAGAATATTTTTGGTATTTTATGTATTAGGGTTTTCTAGTAGGTAAAGGATTGTGATTACTTTCCTATTTGTAATTAGAGTTTAAAATTGCTTTCATGTTTGTTTCAAAATTAAATATTTACAAATACACCTCTTGTAACTTTGTAGGAATTAGGTCCTAACAAGATGTAGTCTTTTCGTAGTCTAGTCTGCTTGGTAATTTTGTAGTGTTCTTACTTTTATGACTTTGTAAGGGTCAAACTTCAATGGTATGTACCATTGAATAGTACGTACTGTTGAATGGTTTAAGATTCATTTGGGGCCCACTGCAAATGAATCTGGACCATTCAATAACGGTACCATTGAATGGTACGTACCACCCAAGATTTTTTCACTTTGTAATACAATTCAGAGTTTTGCAATTAATTTCTCTTCTTTTCGTCCTTTGATTTGTTAACATGGTATCAAAGCAGATTCAATCCCTCTGAATTCAATCCGCTCTTGTTTGTTATAATTTTGTAGATCATTTGTTCTTCTGTTTTTTCGCTTCGCCTCTAGTCAGCTAAACTTATCTCTAGTTTAGATCCTTGAGAATTTTTCAGTTTTTGTTGTAAGTTAATTTGTTTATGTTTTGATTTGGCGTCCGCTTCTCTTTGTTCTTTTTGTTCTTAAACATTATATAATCATGAGTCCGTTTTACATTTGTTTTATGTATTTATTTATTTATTTTGGGGTTGGTTGTTTCTACTTCTCTTTATCAGTGTTTTTGAAATTACAAGTCCTTGTTTCTTGATCTATCATCTATTATTTGGTTTTAATTATATATAGTATTTGCATGTATCACTAGACATAATTAAGAGAGAGTACACAGATTATTTGAAGTTTTGAGAAACTACAACATGCATTATAGTACTGTTGAGAAGGCTGAGGATGGAATTTAACAAAGAAGAAAACTCTAGGAAAATTTGAAATGGGTTCCAAGTAAGTTTCCTTAAATATAATACGCGCACTAACCAGATGGTGTGTGTGTGGCGACAAGAGCTAGGGAGTTAGAGAGGAAGAAGAAGGCATGGTGTCGTCGACAAGAGTGATGTACAATTGGTTATTTTTCATGTGTTTCCTAGTTTTTTTGTTCTCTGTATTAATTGGATCTGCAAGTTGTGGGAGTGAGGTCATGGAAACTCGATGGAGCTAGTGGAGAAGATGGGCATTTGTAGATCTGCAAAGGTAGGGTTTAGAGTTGAACGTGTGTCTAACTTGAGAGCGTGTTGGTTCATAAAATTGACAAATTTTTATGTGTACTCATAACATAAGGTGATTAACCGCGTGTTAGAATATAAGTGAATAATAATGTTAATATATATGTTTCACTTTTAGACTACATTTTTCAATATCCTTTCACTTATACTATGACACGTAGTGTACCACTTTGTATTTCAGAAGATTTTCAAAGAGTCATGATATAAAAAATTGAGATCCAACATGCCAAAAACATTTTGTCCACGTTAAATGGGATTATTTGTCGCATTTATCGAAATACAAAAAACAAATATGCAACATGAATACTAAGTCGGGCCAACATTTCACTACTAATGACATTGATATTGTCCTAATTTAACCACATATGCATACCTAATCACACCGACATTGTTCACATACATAACCCGACAAGTATTGAGTTCTCATTAAATACCTCGATGCAGTTAGGTGCGGAACCTTTTAATATAAGTTATCATTTATTCTTTGCAGTATCCCATGTGGGATTGCATTATATAACATTCTCACTCAACGAAGAATCATGTCTAAAGTGGGCTACATATGTGCAAAAATTCCCCCGGGTAACCTCGTTTTTTATTTTTCTCACGTAGCTGAAGATTTTTATTGGGCCAGGGTCTTGTTCACAATTAAAATAATCATGATGTCGGGTTGAATTGGGGTCTTGTTAAGAATCAGAATAGTCGTCATGTCGCATCGAGTTTGAGAACTCACTCTGATACCATATCAAGATTTAAGAGTTGGGCTAACGACCCACTAATAATTATACAAATATTGTCTCAACTTAGCCATTTACACAGTGGGATAAATATTGATTTTTATCACAAAAAACCTCAATGCAATTAGTTATAATTTATTCTGAAAATTACCCGATGTCGATTCCATTATTTAACAAACAGTGTGCTGGTGTGCCTGAATTGTTGGGCAAGATTAGTAGCGGTCCAATCCCATGTTTGGTGAAAAAAGGGTTGGGCCTGAATCCTATAGGAATGTTTGGCATTTTGAACCACACATCCAACTAGACTATATTTCATGCCATACTGGACTATCAATAAACCAATAAAAATATCTTGTTGCTCTTTAATCATTCTATTATGTTATCTACTGATGTTATTTTAGGAAACAAGTTAATTACCACCCGTTTGAGTTTGCATTGAAGATCAGCCCAATATTATGCAAATATTGTCCCAGTTTAGGCTAATTCCAAACCCCACCCCCCTCACGATAAATTCTAATTAGGTAGTTATCGTAACGTGACTTTTTTTCTTTCTTGGGCTTCAGCCGCACCCATATATTCTTGTAAACGTTTACACGAATATATGGGTTACAAACATTATAATAGTTAGGTTATTCAATAAAAAAAAAACTATAATAGCTAGGTTACAAACATTTCAAAAAATGAAATAGGTATTGAAATATTGATGAATACGTTAGCTTTTTTAGTAGAAATCTTATGCCCTTGGCATTTTACTTGTTCCATATTTTCGGTCCCCAGCATTACGAATCCTAGCTCCGCCTGTGCAAAGCCACGGGATGCTTCAGTCAAAACCTCCTTGAAACATTGTCTTCTCCTTAATCATTATCAGAGGAATACTGGCTACAAGCCTTCAGAAAGGAGGATAAATACTCTACTTTAACTTTTTGTCCAAATTAAGGGGCAAGATGAGACGGTGATTTGCTACTTACAAGCAAGGTTCTAAAAGACGCTAGGCGCTAGTCGGGCGGTGAACAGGGGCCTAGTGCCTAGGCGCTTAGGCGGGGGCCTAGGCGGGGCCTAGGCGGACTAGGCGGATTTAAGTAAATTTATTAATATCATATAAATAAGTGTCTATTTACACTTTAAAAAAAAAAATAAAAAACTATACTTATATCAAGATTTTGGAGAGATAAAATGCAAAATAGAAGAATATATAAATTTATAAAGCACTACAATTTACTGAAAATAAAACATGGGGAAAAAGTTAAGCATATAATGAGTGTTATTGGATGAAACAACCAATAATGCTTTCAACAAACAAATATAATTCATAAAAAATTAAAAACTGAAAAAAAAAAAAAACCAAGAATTTCTATTACAAGCAAGTAAAGGAGTAAATACTCACTGTCAGGGCCACCAAGTTGAGTCACAGCATCCACAAACCTTGCACAATTCACCTTGCACAATGTGTGTTGACTGCTGAATCAAACTAGATAGCATACAGAACTATTGCAATCAAAACCAACTCCCTGCGATAGTGCGATGCAACTCCCTGCAACTCCCAAAGCAAGCCAGGAGAGAATGGGAAGAAGAGGCGGAGAAGGGGAAGAAGACTTGAACAGTTGAACTCGAGGATCACACCGAACCCAGGAGAGAAGAGGAAGAAGAGGAAGAGAAGGGGAAGAAGAGGCACTGGAGATGGGGAGAAAATTTGAGAATTAGGGATTTTGGAATTTCTAATTTAGAACCAATTTAAGCATGAATTAAAAAAAAAAAAAAAAAAGGCAGCCCCGCCTAGGACACCGCCTAGCCCCGCCTAGGCGCCCACCTAGCAAGCAGCCGATTTTTAGAACGATTGCCATAAAATCTCCTCGGTTCCCATCCGCCTAGGCCAATTTTTAGAACAGTGCCTACAAGTAATAAATTGGAAGGTGCATGCACAGCACTGATCCCATTCTTTTAATAGTATTAGCGGGTCAAACTTCAATGGTACGTACTGTTGAATGATTTAAGATTCATTTGGAGTCCATTACAAATTAATCTGGACCATTTAATAGCCGTACCATTGAATGATACGTACTACCCAAGATTTTTCCTAGTATTAGCCCCTGTTTTAATGTTGTACTCGTCGAAACAAATTTGGGTGTCACTATAGCAGGAGAAAATAATTCACGTGTCATGCAAAAGGTAGAGTAATATAATAATGTTTTTGTCTTAAGGTAGAGTAATATAATAGTGTTTATTTATTTTAAGAAAAAAGGAAGACACTGGTAAACATATAATTTGGCAGCACTTAAATGAGTCATTAGCCATACGGAGATCGATAGATTAAACTTACTCGAGAGAGAATTGGGTTCGGGTAGTGGGTTTTAAACTTTTAGTAAGGCAAAAAGTTGTATTTACCTTAGACCAAGGGAGAATTGGGATCACATGACTAGAACTTGAGTAATTTCGACAGAACTTTAGATGTAATATTGAGTCATATTGAGTAATCTAATAGTGGAAATGTAATTGACAACTGTTTATTAAGAGAGAAATAATAAACACACACCTATTTTAACTTCTCACACACTCTTGTTTAATCATGTATGTTGTTTTCATTTGATTTATTCAATCTGACGGCCAGAAATAAAGATAGATGTATGAGAAGTTAAAAAGAGTGAAAATCACCCATCTTTATAAAAGTCTAGGGGAGTGATTGGCTAAAATAAAAGTTCAAGGTGAAAATGGGTAAAGTGGTACAAGTTCAGGTGGGTTACTCGACAAAAAATTCTAAATAGAGGAGTTTGATTAAGTGAGTCGATTAATAACACCATGTATCAGTGTTAGTATTATTAAAAAAACATCATCTCCACAAAGGTAGGTTTCACACAGATTATATATATGTATGCATATTTATATGAGTCAAACTTCAATAGTACGTACCAATGATACGTATTGTTGAATGATTTAAGATTCATTTGGAGCTCACTGCAAATTAATGTAAGACCATTCAATGACCAGACCATTGAATAGTACATACCACTCAAGATTTTTCCAATAAATATCTCAATAAAAAAACATATTCACAGTTGTTGCCAATTGTGTAATTGTGATGAATTGCCTAATCAAAAGAAAACTACAGCATACTATAGTAATATATTTTTTTTGGTCGAAGCATACTATAGTATACTATAGTTATATATGAATAGAGGGACTTGGGTTTGCTTTAAATTCTGTCTTCAGTTGCTTATAATGCATTGGACTTGATTGAGAAATGTAACATTTTATCTGGAGTCTGCTTTTAACAGGTATTCTTGATTACCTGTTTATTCTGTATATAAATGATGAACTGCAACTCTATATTAATTCCTCATGTAAAACTTGTAGGTAATATTTTTTTCAACCAAATAAATCATAATTTGAAATAAAGTTCAAATATAATTGTTAGGAGAAACATTAATAGACTTCAGAAAAGTCGATAACAATCATCTCATTGCAATACCATGCATGTATGCTGTCTAGTAAACATCAAACCCTACTTTCACAGATTTACCCCACTGCAAAATAAAAAACCAGTACGACCTTCAATAAACACGCATTTCAACCAACAATTGCATCAATGCTCGACTGAATAATGGGCAAAAACATAACTGCATGGCATTTACATGTTACTGTCTGTTTCTTGGTCCCCATTCTGCAATCTGAACTTTGGCCCATTCAATTACAGCTAACTAGGGCTGGTTTTGGTTCGGGAACCAAACCGAAACAATGGAATTGAACACCAAACCAATTTTTTTGGTATGAGAATATTTTATACCGAAACCGAACCGATAGGTTCGGGATCCTGATTTTCGGTTTTTGGGGTCACTTCGGTATTGGGCCAAACCCAATTTTTACAGAGATGGGAGGTGGTGGTGGTGGTTGAGGTGTGAAGAAAGAAAGGATGGGTGCTATGAAGCACAGTTCAACAACAAGGTGCCGAATTCTGCCCCGGAAGCTGAATCGGGAGCGGGAGCGGCTAGATTCATCGGGATTCACTTGGAAAAGACTGAGGATCGGCTTGGAAAAGTTTGAGGAGCAGCTAGAAATAGTTGGTCCAGCTTGGAAGAAGGTTGAAGCAACGGCGATTGGGAAAAAGGTTGCAGCAACAAGAGGAGGAAAGGAAAAAAAATTAAATTGTGTATTTTCAGTTTCGGGAGTTTCGATATTCGGTTTGGGTTTTTTCGGTTTGGTTTCGATATTTCGATACAAAAATTTCAACAAAGTTGATAAATATTACAGTAACAAAGTTATATCGTTATTTATTTTGTTGAATAATGAGTTCCATGTCGAAAGCATGATTGAATCACATACAATTTATAATTAATGATTGATTTCACGTCTAATTGCATCGAGGTCTTTTAGGATAGAATTTCACGCCTATTAGTTTGCATATATTGTTAAGTTGGGGACAATATTTATCAGTGTAATTAGTAGTGAACTGTTGATCCGCCTCTTTAAAACCTTTAACACCTTTTACCCACTTGCAACAAGTACAAGCTAAATTGAATTAGTGTTGAGAATGAATCTCACATTAATGAGAGAAATGGATCTTCCATGAGCTTATAAGGAATTGTGCTACTTCTCATATTGCCAATTGGTTTTATAGTGAAATCTTAACTTCCTTCATGGTATCAAAGCAGATTGTCTCACATGTGAAGTCTAAAGGCCACACATACTGCATGTCACCCCATTTGTGTTTCTTTCGTGTTTGATTTGAAAATTCGCCACAAGTAAAAAGGCGTGTTGAGAATGAATCTCAAGGACCTTGCATGAACTTATAAGAAATTAAACTACTTCCCATATTACCAACTAATTTTATAATAAAACCTCTACTTCCTTCCTTCCATTAGAACGCATTTCAATTTTCTGCCATGTATAGTTAATTGCATGAATAATGATGCAATATTCCAGTTATTAGGTCTTCTCTGCACACTGGCCATGCTTGCATGACATTACAACTTAGATCTACTGACCTACCAAACGCCACCCACCACATGCCAATATCCTCCTATTTCCAGTTACACTTAGTAAAAGCATGTGGCCACAACCTGATCATTCTGGAAACCCTTTGTGTTATCTTCAAATTTAATGTACTTAATGTTAATAGAAATGTAATTATTTCACTAAGTAATGCTTGCTTTTTTACCACCAATAACATTTGCTCATTTGGTAATTAAGATTTAGTCATAATCCGAACCAGCTGCAAATTAATCGAGTTCTGAATAATATATATATATGTACACACACACTTGGGCTGTAAGGTGTTCATTAAGAGCAGATTTTCTAAGCATTTCACACAAATTAAACATGGAAGCAAAAACATGTGTTTTTCTAGGGTTGGCAATCTGCTCAATCTTCATCAATTTGATACAATGCAGCCAGCCAATCTATCAGGGGGGAAAGTGGAAGCTGCTGAAGAGAAGCATTGGAGTCTCAGCAATGCACATGGCATTGTTACCAAATGACAAAGTCATTATCTTTGACAGAACAGATGCCGGTCCTTCCAACCTCACTCTTCCACAAGAAAAGTGTCCAAGAAAACATCTTCAATCAGCTCATGAAGCCACTGATTGCTATGCTCATTCTGTTGAATTCAACCCGGAAAACCGAAACTTTCGACCTCTTACTATAACAACCGACACATGGTGTTCTTCAGGTGCATTGTCACAAAGTGGTGTGCTAATACAAAGTGGAGGATATCAACTTGGAGAAAAAGTTGTTAGGCACTTTAAGCCCTGCTTAGAGTGTGATTGGATTGAAGAACAAGATGGTCTTATTGTTCCAAGATGGTATGCATCCAATCAAGTCTTGCCAGATGGTAGAATCATTGTTGTCGGCGGGAGATTTCAGTTCAATTATGAGTTCATCCCTAAAACCTCAGATTCTGACAAGCTGTACCAACTTCCATTCCTTGAAGAAACAAGGTACTCACCAAAAGTACCCAATAATTTGTATCCTTTTTTACACCTCTCAACTGATGGAAATCTCTTCATTTTTGCCAACGACCGTGCGGTTTTGTTCGATTATGTGCACAACAAGGTTGTTACTAAGTTTCCAGTCATGCCAGGAAGTGTATCTAGAAACTATCCAAGCACAGGCTCATCTGCCTTGCTTTCTATTACTCTTTTGGGAAATAATAGCACTACTACTCCAAATGCTGAAGTTTTGGTATGCGGTGGGACATTGCCTGATTCAAATTTAAAGGCCAACGTTGGAATATACATTCAAGCATCAAAAAGCTGTGGCAGATTAGTAATCACCGAAAAAAACCCTATTTGGGAAATGGAGGAAATGCCAATCAGCAGAGTCATGGGTGACATGATTTTGCTGCCAACAGGTGATGTGCTGATCATAAATGGCGCGGCAAATGGAACTGCTGGTTGGGGAGTGGCAAGAGAACCGGTCTTGAACCCGGTTCTTTACAAGCCCGGAAGTAAAAAAACTGACCGGTTTAAGATCATGAGTCCTACAATGATACCTCGTTTGTATCATTCAACAGCACATTTGCTATCTGATGGGCGGGTTTTGGTGGGTGGCAGCAACCCAAACGTGAACTACAATTTCACTACTCTCTATCCTACTGAGCTCAGTCTTGAAGCGTTTTATCCACCATATTTGAGTCCGTCATCATCAAAGTCTAGGCCATCGATAAATTCGATTAAACCGGGTGTGGATCTTACTTACATGCAGAAATTTTCAGTGGGGTTTAAGTCGAATTATGTACCGGACAAGATTTACGGGACAATGGTGGCTCCATCATTTACTACACACTCCTTTGCCATGAATCAGAGGCTATTAGTTTTGGACTTCAGCCGAGTAGGTGAGAGTAGTAATAAATCACCCTCTAGATTTTACAATCTTGAGGGTTATGCACCGGCAAGGCCTGAATTGGCGCCACCAGGGTATTACCTATTGTTTGTGGTGTGTGATGGTATCCCAAGTAGAGGAAAGTGGATCCGAATCAATAAGTTGTCGTAGCAAGCTTAGGTATCCAATTTAAAATTTAGCAGATGATTGAGAATGTCTGTAGATAATAAAAGTTAAATTAACTTGCTCAAGATTAGTAGTTCTAGTAATTACTTAAAAACTACCTCTCTGATTGTGTGCCTTTTGAAAGATTATTGTATGACTTACATGATATGATGGTTCTGAAGGAAAAGTAGACGGGCTTATGAATCCCGGTCCACTTATTCCTAATGATAATGGATATAAACCATATACAACTAATTAATATTTGAGGTCCACAATATTAAAATCCGTGTCATGTAGACTATTTAAGGGGTTGAATGTTGTTCAAAATTACAACAATTGCCATTACCACAAACAATACTCATTCACCTAGAAATCCCAAGATTGACGACATCTTGTCTAGAAAATGGTAACATAATTGTACAAACATGTTTGTACAATTAGTGCTCTTTAATCCACAATTGTAATGGCAATTATGTTAAAACTTATTTGAAGCCGTCATGGTGCTACCTAAGTTACAATTAATCAAGCTCTGCTAGATTAAGTTGTAGCTAGGTTCATTAGACTTTAATAAATCTGAGTTGTAGGTCAATTTTTGGGTAATCAACCTTTGGTGTATGATGGTAATCAAGTTTTTTTATATTTTTCTTGAGTAATGATAGGGACACACTAGTACAAAAAGGCACTTGGGCGACAAAAAATATTTCGTCGCCCAAAGTCATATTTCGTCGCCTAAACTTTTGGGCGACCAATAATTCGTTGCCCACTATTCGTCGCTCAAAGTCCGTCGACCAAACATATGGGCGACGAAGGATATACGTTCGTCGCCCTATCCACGTTCGAGCGACGATTGAAGGCGACGAAAATATGCGTGGCAATGTTGTTTAGGCGACGAACGGTGATTCGTGGCCCAAAGTATCTTTGGGCGACGACGGTGATTCGTGGCCCAAAGTAGCTTTGGGCGACGACGGTGATTCGTGGCCCAAAGTAGATTTGGGCGACGACGGAGATTCGTGGCCCAAAGTAGCTTTGGGCGACGACGGCTATTCGTAGCCCAAAATATTTATTTATTTATTGATTAATATTTTTTTTAAAATTTTTTGATTTGTGTTTCATTAATTAATTGGTATTTAAAAGACAATACAATATAATGAACAATGTAAAAAACAAAGTTGATTATATAAAGAAATGTACGTACACAATATTTAATAATAAAAATAAATTAAAATCTTAAAATGAAATAACTAGCTACGGAGGGGGCTGCGAATCAGATGATGGCGTACTGAGTGGAATGCCGGACAATTGGAGGGCGTTTAAGACTTGGCTCATCTGAGACGCGAATAGGGTTGCCTGAGCCTCTAGCTTCTGCTCCAGGTCTTCAACTTTTGCCTTCAATGAGGTGACCTCTTCTGAATTGTTGTTAGAAGATGAGGCACCCTTCTCTCGGAGTCGCGCTTTCCCCATCCCCCGGTAAACCCTACCCCGCCTAGGACCAAGGGTCTGGTCTAGCGTCTCCGTTAGTATACAAAGACCAGCATCCTCAGTTGGAGTGACATCCTCCATAGGCATGTCGGGGGGAAGCTGCGATGCCACTTCTTCGAGATGAGCATTGCTCTTCTCCACCATAGTGGCTTGTAATAAGAAATTATATATTATTGTTTATAATAATTATAAAAGAAAATTAACAAGTAATTAAAGAAACTTACATGGAGCTGCTGAGCCGTCTCATCACCGGGGCGGACATAAACTTCCTGGAACATGTCAATCTCTGGAAACTTCGCACCTTGCTAAAAAATAAAAAAAAGGTTAAAATTTAAAATTAAGAAATATTAAATTATATTAAAAATAAAAACATGTAAAGTTTTACCTGTCGTTGTTGAGCCAGTCTATAGGCAAAGGGCATCGAACCAGAGTGGTGATTAAGTACCTTTTTCGACCTATTTATCCCATTGGCTTGAGAACGGATCTGTTGAACCAAAAAAGTTGAGTTAAATAATATATATTTGTTAGTGCATATATTAATTGTTGAGTTAAATAATAAAATATGTGTAAACTTACCAAAAAAGTAGGGTCTTGAAAGTGGTTACATAACCACTCCCAATCTTCAGGCCGCTCCCTCAACTCCTTAGGGCATCCTCGGGCTAAAGCAATCTGTGGGTCCGAATACAACTTGAAAACTTTGTGGAGGTCGGCCTTCCACTCTTTGTACCGCTCTTTGAAGAGGCCGTCTATGTAGTTTACTCGTTTGGCATCAAGGTTCGTAGTGTTAAAGTTGACCTGCAAATATAAAACAATATTATTAAAATATACAAAATATTGGACTTAATTAAACAAAGTAGTACAAAGTATGGAATACACTCACCGACAGCTCGTGCCACATCGCCGCCTTCGTTTCATCTGGGACAAATTGCCATGATTTCCATTGCATAGGGCAATGGGCACGCAATATCGCCCCTATCTCCGACACCAGGGTGCTGTGCTGGTCAGATGTGTCAGAACCATTCTTTTCCTCAGAAAAGGTGACGGTGATCTTTTCGTTACTCGCCCGTGTGATCCCCGTAGACTTCAACTGTCTGCAAGGGCCCCGGGTATTTTTCTTCCCTGACAAAACAAATAAGAAAGTCAAGGTTAAAACGGCATCTTAAAACTCCACAGAAAATTCGACAGAACCTCCCCTAAAAGTCTAACATTTCCCATAACCTGCAAACAATAAATCTAACATATCCACATCCACACAATTCCAACATATCCAACATATCCAACATATCCAACATATTCCAACATATTCCAACATATTTGACAATTCTAGCATATTCAACATATCCAACAATTCCAACATATCAAACACAATTCCAACATATCCAACACAATTCCAACATATCCACATCCACACAATTCCAACATATCCAACAATTCCAACATATCCAACAATTCTAGCATATTCCAAAATATTCTTAAATTCTAACATATTCCAACATATCCTTAAACATATTGCAACAAAATTGACAATCGTACCAAATGTTTGAACATCCATTGAAAAATTGATCTAGACTGTATTAAACAAGCGAACAAAAATGAAAAAGATTAGAGGTAAGGGTATATTACCTGTCCGCGAGCCCTCGCCGTCGATTGTGGAAGTCTCGGGTGCCTGAAAGCCTTCGTCCTCGGGACGTTGTCGCCGGTGAGCCCGACGTGCACTCACTACAGGAAACGTCACCGAGTCAGTGGACGAGGCAGGCGCCTCGGAGACATCCTGAGCGGCCGACTGTGAAGGAGCTGCACTAGGACTAGAGCGGCGGCGTGTAGAAATCAAACCCGACATCTGTATAAAAAAATGAAGGCATGTGTAATATCATGACAAATATGTTAAAACAATACGAACTCAGACTTTCTTTCTGTGTGATTATGGAAAAATGTTTTAGTGCTCAGTGGATTTAATCCATCATTTTATTTCATTTGTTTGACAACTCAATCTTTCATTTCATTTGATTTCATTGGATTTCAGGCAATTAGGCCAGCCCAAAACCAGGTCTAAAATATGAGATTATCATTTTTTTTCCTCTGCCAAAAGATTAAAAAAACTTGTTTAGAAGATTTGCATATAACACAAAGAAAATATTTTACTTTGCATTAGTATCCATTATTTTCACTTTAAAATCAAACACTAAGTTTCTACACACAAACACTATCAACTATGTATTTCATTAAGATGGCTTGCTGATTTTGGCTTTCACCTTAGTTGATGCCGCCATCCTGTTCTATCTTATTCTGCACTACAATTGTGCCTTCCTTTGTTCCCTTTTCAGTCTATTGATGTAAGGCCTTTGAAATCAAGGAGTAAAAATGAACTCCAAAACCTCCCAATTCACACCAAAACCCACGAAAACAAATCGGAGGATAATGCAGGACACAAAAGTGACTTGCATGGTAAGAGCACAACTGAACCATCATCAGTTGTTGTATCTCCGCCTCCACCACAAAGTGGTCAGGTTGGTGGTGCAGCACAGCCACCACCACCACCAGCGCATGCCGTAGATGACTTCAGGCCCACAGCTCCAGGTCATAGCCCCGGCGTTGGACATTCTCTACAGAACTAGGGCATCTGTGATCTATCCCCCCTATATATGTGTTTGTGCTCTTTGAAGATGCCTATTTGTTGTATGTGGGTAATCTCGCATGCGCGTGTTTTCATATGTACAATTTATGATCGATCAGTATTTGGCCATAGTTTTCTAGTAGCTTGTGAACTCATTTATGCAGCAAAAGTAAAAGGCCTACTAAGTATGTATAATTAAATATTTGTATTAAAATGCAATAGTGCTGAATTTATGTAATTTGTAGTTGATTACCTGTTTAATTCTCAATGAAATTTCTGGTTTAAAATGCCTTGCTCATTCCTAAAACTAACATTATTTTTCTTTTCGAGTTTTATATCACAAATTGTACCATACCAATGTCTGTTTAAATCACAAATTGTACCATACCAATGAACCTGGACATTTGCAAGACTAAAACTAACAAACATATCAACCTGAGCACTAAATGCACACACACACAGACTTCGAATTTTATGGGTTTATGTTGTCCATAAACCCAAAAATTCGAACAAATTACTCATTGCACACGCACAACACACACTGAAATTGCTCACTGTCCATAAACCCAAATCAATTTCAATTCCAAATCCCAAATCAAATTTCTATTTCTATTTCTATTTCAATTTCAATTTCAATTTCAATTCCATTTTCAATTCCAAATCCTAACTGAAATTCCTAACTTTGAAACCAAGAACAAAAATTCAATAACAAAAATTCAAGACCTACCTCGAGAGAGGGTAAGGGAAACGGAGAGAGAGAGAGAGAGATGGAATCCGTCCCGGAGCACGGGGTCGTTGGCGTCTGGGCTGAGAGCTAGTGCGTTCAGATCGGCGTCTGGGCTGAGGGAGGAAGAAAGTGCAGAAGAAAGAAAAAAGAAAGAGCACGGGGTGTAATTAAACCACAGGACTTTGTGCGACGAACCATTTCGTCGCCCTAACCCCAAAAATTCGTCCCCCAAAAGTTCATTAAAAATTTTAAAAATCAGCCAACTTTGGGCGACGAACCCTTTTCGTCGCCCCAACCCCAAAAATTCGTCGCCCAAAACCTTTAAAATTTTCAAAATCAGCCAAAAAATTTGGCGGTGAGCCAATTTCAAGGTTTAGGCGACGAATAATTCGTCGCCCAAAACCAATTGAGGCGACGAATATGTTTTTGGTCGCCTAAAGATCAGAAAGTGGGAAAAATCATAATAAGTAATTCAGAAGTGGGAAAAATCTGTAAAAAATACAAAAACGCTCGTAACGAAAATGTGTACAACTTCCGTTAAGGTGTCATCTCCAAAAGATGACCAATAGAAACCATGAAGGCTATATTCTTTTGTAACCGTCGATCAACGTTTACGTTTACACTCCGTTTTTATGTCCATAGAGTTTTTTTCATCCCGATTCTTTTTTGAAAACATGATCTTCTACTGAATGTAGTAAGATGAACGGTTCCGATCGTTCATAGAATGGCCCCGTATTAACATTTGATCGAAAAGTGTGATGATGTTATATAGTTTCCATAAATTATATAATGTCTTATACAAATTTGACTACAATATAAAGATGGGGACATAATATAAAAAATCTGAACCGTTCATCTTATTAGATTTAGTAAAAGATCAAGTTTTCATAAAAAGAACCGGCATGAAAAAACAAATTACATATATAATAACCGAGCGTAAACGTAAACGTTAATCGACGGTTAAATTTGCAATATAGGCTTCATCGTTTCTAGTGTTCGATTTTGGAGATGACACGTAAACGAAAGTTGTAGGCCTTCTCGGTACGAGCGTTTGTATATTTTTTACAAAATTTTCCCCCTTATCATTTACTTTATTAAGAGATTTTTTAGTGTAAATTAAAAAAAAGGTTAAGGCGACAAACAATCATTCGTCGCCCAAAACCTTAAAAATTGACAGGTTTAAAAAATACTATTATCCGTTTGGGCGACGAATAATTTATTTTGGGCGACGAATAATTTACTTTGGGCGACGAATAATTGGGCGACGAAGTATTATTCGTCGCTTTAAGACAGTTTGGGCTACGAATATATGTTCGTCGCCTAAGATACATTCCATAAAATTTTTCAATTCTTATAGAAATGAGGTAAATATTTTAGCATTTGGGGCGACGAACACTTATTCGTGGCCCAAAGCTACTTTAGGCGACGAATAAGCGTTCGTCGCCCAAGTACCCTTTGGGCCACGAAGGGTTATTCGTCGCCCAAAGTAGCTTTGGGCCACGAATAGATGTTCGTCGCCCAAAGCTACTTTGGGCCACGAACAACCGTTCGTCGCCTAAGATACATTTCATAAATTTTTTTTATTCTTACGGAAATGAGGTAAATATTTTATCATTTGGGGCGACGAACGCTTATTCGTCGCCCAAATCTACTTTGGGCCACGAATAAGCCTTCGTCGCCCAAATATACTTTGGGCTACTTTGGGCCACGAATAACCGTTCGTCGCCCAAAGATTCTTTGGGCCACGAAGAACTGTTCGTCGCCCAAAGTATCTTTGGGCCACGAAATATATTTGTCGCCTAAGATACATTTGCAATATTTTTTTTTCCTTGGTAAATGAAGGTATAATTTATGTTTCAATGTCTATTTTTAATAATTTGACAACGTTACAAATTACAAGTTCACTGTATGTTTCAATGTTTATTGAAATATAATTTCAGCACATCCGAACCTTGCTAGTCTGAATCAGAAATACAATACACATCATCGTCGTCACTTTCATCATTTTCGCTTGGTAGTTCAGATTCGCTGCTTGCATATGATTCCTCATCATCACTGTCCTCGGTCCGTGCGGGGTCAGAGGGATTGTAGCGTCTCAGATCACCGAGGTCAATTGTAATGGAATCAATCGGTATTTCGATTTCAGGCATTCCAGCTACCTCAAGCGGTTCTTGGATTACATTTCTATCCACCGGTGTTGCCAAAATAAAATCTATCTCCGATGAAAGTTGTTGGTCAGGTCCGCTTTCGTCTTCATTATTATCTCCGTCAGGAATATCATATATGTTTCTGTGATGAATTTTTTGCACAACTTTCCAACCATCCCCCGCCTTCGGGTCATCAAGATAGAAGACTTGTTTCGCCATAGTTGCTAAAGTGTAAGGGTCTTCATCGTACCAACGTGTGTTAGTGTTCACTGATACTAACCCTTCGTCTCGCTTAACACTCTCGTTCGTGTTTGGATTTGTATCAAACCAATGACACTTAAACAAAATCACTTGGCATCGGTCTTTATAAAGCACTTGTACAACACTTGTTAGTTTGCCATAAAACTCAATATCGGCACTGTCGCCACCGCCTGGGACGAAGACCCCACTATTTTGAGTTAACAACTTGTCATCACGCTGAGCATCCACAAACTTAACGCCGTTCACATGACACCCTGAGTACAATTCAGCGCGAAACGGTCCGACCGCCAAATTATATAATTCTTCGGTGTATGACGGCGAATTCTCTTCCTTCAGTTTCAAAACCTAGTTCAAAGAGTACAAAAAATTCTAATCTTGTTAGTTCAAGATCATATGAAGACAATGACGAAAAACCTAAAATGTGAAGAAACCAAAGAGTACAAAACTTACATGTTCGCGCAACCAACGAGGAAACAATGCACGGTGTTTCTCGGCATGTAAATTTGAAGGATATGAACTGCTTATCAAATGTTCATGCTCATCCAGAAGCGGGCCAATCTCGTCACAATTGTTGAGTACGAACCAATGCGCTACCTCCATGTCCTTTTCAGAAAATGATTCGCCTCTTGGTGACAAGCCAAACGGACGTGCAGTTTGTGCAAACACCAAAAGTTTTTCTTTCCTAACACCACCGTCGTTATTGCGTTGGGGCCGATTGAAAGTCGTCTCAACATCAGTTAGATACATTGCGCAAAAAGTGAGCGACTCATATGCGATCCATGCCTCCACAATGGATCCTTCCGGCTTGGCCCTGTTGCGCACAAATTTTTTAAACTTCCCAAGAAGCCTGCAAAATCGAAAACCGGCTTTTGTAATTAATAAACAAGTATAAAATGATGAAGAATCATACAAAGGCCATGGGTCGACGTTACCTTTCTATTGGATACATCCACCGATAGTTGACTGGTCCACCAAGCAACGCCTCATCCGCCAAATGTATCATCACGTGAATCATACTAGTAAAAAAAACTGGCGGAAAAATTTGTTCGAACTTGCAAAGGATGTGTACAATTTCATCTCTGCACTTTTTTACATCTGACACACGCAACGACCTTGCAGTCAACTGGGCGAAAAATCTGGACAACTTCACTATCGGGTTAACCACATCAGAAGGCAACAGATTTCGAATACCAACTGGGAGAAGGCGCTGGATTAGCACATGACAATCATGGCTCTTTAATCCCGAAAATCGATTTGTCTCCACGTTCACGCACCGCGAGATATTTGAAGCATACCCATCTGGAAATTGTACGGAAGAAAGAAACTTGAAAAATTGTTTCTTCCCCTCAGGTTTCACAGTGAAAAACGGATGAGGCTTTCTGAGTACACCGCCAACTTTCTTCATCCACAAGGGGCGCCTTATGCCAATTCGTTCCAAATCCAGACAAGCTTTTATCGTGTCCTTCGATTTACCCTCAATGTCTAGAATTGTCCCCACCAATGTATCACAGACATTTTTCTCAATATGCATCACGTCCAAATTGTGTCTCAGCTTTAACTTGGACCAGTATGGGAGTTCAAACAAAATACTCTTATGCGTCCAGTTATGATGCGAAGATGGTCTGGGCCCAGTAACACTTTTGCCAGATGGACCGAATTCTAAACTGTTCAACTTAGCCAGAATATCATCTCCCGAAGATTCTCTGGGTCTGAGGCGGGTCTCTGTTTTGCCGTCGAAAGATGTATCGTTCATACGCCACTCGTGATCCCACGACAACCATTTACGATGACCCATATAACAAACCTTTCCGGCGTGCCAATCGGAGGTGATGTCTTCCTTGCAAACTGGGCATGCCATATAACCTTTCGTACTCCAACCGGAAATTATTGCATAAGCAGGAAAATCATGTATCGTCCACATCACTGCTGCTCGCAACGTGAACATCTTTCCGGTGGACTTATCAAATGTACGCACATCGTTTTCCCATAAATTCTTTAACTCATCAACCAATGGGCGCAAATAGACGTTTATGGACTTTCCTGGATCTTCAGTGATTAACAGACTCATCATCGTAAATTCCTTTTTCATGCATTTCCAAGGCGGCAAATTATAAGGAACTACGACGATCGGCCAAGTGCTGTGGGTTTGGTTTAGAACTCCGAACGGATTAAATCCGTCGGTGGCAAGTCCCAGTCTGACATTACGTGGGTCTGCTGCAAATTCAGGGTACATCCGATCAAAGTCTTTCCATGCCTGGCCATCTGCAGGATGCCTCATAACATCATCATTAACCCTTTCTTCCTTATGCCATCTCATGTCGGTTGCAGTGTGCGTCGACATGTACAAGCGTTGCAACCTAGGAGTTAATGGAAGATAACGCAACACTTTTTTTGGAATCTTCGTCTTTCTTTTTTTAGGTGTGATTTTATATCTCGGATCGTCACAAATAGGGCATTTATCCAAATCTTTATTTTCCTTATAGAACAATATACAATTATTTACACATGCATGGATTTTTTCATACCCTAAGCCGAGACCATTCAGCACCTTCTGAGCACTTTATAATCTTTAGGCAAACAATTATGTTTTGGAAGCATCCTGGCAAAAATACCAATAAAGTAGTCATAACACCGGTTTGACATACGGAACTTCATCTTGCCTTGCATAAACTCCACAATCGCCGTAAGAACCGAATATTCTTCACAACCCGGGTATACTTCTTGCTTGGCATTTTTCAATAACCTTTCATACTTATCAAATGCTTCCTTGTCCATCGCGGGAGGCACATCATCCCCCACTTCCTCATCGTCATTGATCGAGGCGTACGGATAACAGTCATTTATAATACCCATGACTTGGTCATTACCAGATAAATTTCTTTCACCACTCTCCGCTCGTGACTGGTACGAAGACGAAGCTTGCTGTAATGGTTCCCCGTGATGATTCCATATGGTATAGGTATGCGTCATCCCATTTCTTACCAAATGATGGCGAACATGGTTAGGGGTCTCCCACATATGATTATTACATAATCTGCACGGACACTTGATATGAGAATGTCCCCGGTTGTGTCTCGTTGTAAATTCAATAAAATTATCTACTCCTTCCAAATATTCAGCATCACATCTGTTCGGATTATATATCCACTGCCTGTCCATTTTTCCTGTTACCACATTACAAAGAGAGAGAGAGAGAGATAGAGAGCATTAGAATAACTTCAACTACGTCTCGTCACCTTATGACTCCGGTAAAGGCCCTATCCCATTCAGAAGTGCACATTTGTGTGCCGTAGTTTACGGATCCACCAAGATTAGATTTCGACATGGGCAAATTTTGGCAGCATCTCCCTACAGTTCTCCAAGTGCACGACGTAGATATAAAATATCTACTATGCAATTGAAGAACGTAAGAAGATGTTACCAAAAACCCACAATCGAAACCTAATCCGTGAACCGGAAACTACGACACACAAATGTGCACTCCCAAACTGTCCAAAAATGGGACAATTCAAGAATCAATTGGATCGCAGTCACGCTTTCGCATCCATGCACGAATCCAATTAATTCTCAAACGGGAAACTAAGGTTTTGTTAAAAAAATAGATACGAAGTTAATTACTATTAACTTCGTACGTACAACACAAAATAAATTCGTACAAAGTTAATTACCATTAATTAACTTTGTACTTACAATACAACATAAAATTATTCAACACATACAAATCATTTGCATAGACAACCATATAAAATAAATTCGTATTTCAACAACATAAAATAATCAAGAAAATACCTTCAAATTGGTGCTCCTCCAAAACTCCTATGCAACAAACCTATACAAAATTAATTAATTTATGTTAATTACAATTCATAAATAATAATAAAATATTAAAAACTATAAATTACCGTTAACGATTTCCGGTGGTGGTGGTGGTGGAGGAAAAGGAGGAGGAGGAGGAGGATAGTAAATGGTGGTGGTGGAGGAGGAGGAGCAAAATCCTAGCTTGGGGGAGAGAGAGAGAGAGAGAGAGAGTGAGGTGGTGAGGGAGATGAGTGAGATAGGGAGAGAAAGAGAGAGATGAGTGAGATAGGGAGAGAAAGAGAGAGATGAGTGAGATAGGGAGAGAGATTTGGAAAACTGGTCTCGGGTAGAAAAAGAGAGGTTTGCAGATTTTTTCTGCAAAAACTGCCTCTCGGGTAGAAAAGGTTTCTAATAGGTTTTGGGCGACGAAATTATTCGTCGCCTAAATCAAACAATTCGTCGCCTATAGTCCAAAGTTTGGGCCACAAAACCTTCATCGCTCAAAGTGTTTAAGGCGACGAATTTTATTCGTCGCCCAAAAATTCAGCGCCAAAAATGTTATTTGGCGCCAGTTTTCCATCTTTTGGGCGACGAAGAGGACTATTCATCGCCTAAACTTATATGGGCGACGAAAAAATTTCGTCGCCTTAAGTTTTGTCGCCTTAAGGTCCTTTAGGCGACAAAAAATTTGGTGGCCTAATGTTTGGTCGCCTAAACCAAATACAGGCGACGATATGGTTTTTTCGTCGCCCAAAGTTCTTTTGGGCCACGAATTTCTCTTCGTCGCCCAAAATTTTGTCGCCCAAGCCATTTTTTCTACTAGTGACATCAAATTTGCATCCCAAATGATGTGGCATGTGCCACTTCATCAATTTTGATAAATAAATTTTACTTATATGGATAATCTAAAACATATTTAATTTCTTTAAGTGAGAAAATAAAAGGAAAATCAACAAACCCTAAACATCACCATCTATATCCGAATCTGCAAATACCAAAAAACCTAAAAAAATTGATCTTCCTCAAAATTTTTCACAAAAATATTAATTCTAATCAACAACATACTAATTAATTGTAATTCTAGAAAACATATGCAACTACAACTGTGACAATATACTTTTAAAAACATGCTAGCCTAATTTGAAATTCATACCAAGCTTAGAAGCATGGTGGAAAGAAATCAAAGAGAACTGCCTAGAAATATTGTAGCCCTTGGTATTTGTCAAGGATTGCAAGGAACACAATCTGTATTGGTTGCTCTTTTCAGTGCCAATAGTAAATCTTTTTCTATGAATCTAATTAATTAAATTCTTGTACAAGGTTGATGATCGACAAACAGTGAGTTGAAGATGAAATTAATTGGTTTTAGATCAATTTGGGTTTTTATGTATATGAATAAGAAATTGAAAATACAAATCTGATAAAAGTTTTCCTAAGAGGTCAAATGGGAAGGTTGATATGCTGGGAGGATCTATGAATAGCACGCAGGGAAGATGATGATGGCTGCTCGGATTAGTTTTAGGTTTGTTGATCTTTTTCTACTTTTTTTTTATCTCTTAAATGAAATTATTTTTTCTAAATTAAATTCTTTATTTAATAATTAATACAAGTGAGCAAATTTTATTAAATTAAAATGATGAAGTGGCATATGTCAATTCAAATTTGGTGCACAAATTTGGTATCTCTAGTATTACCCATTATTATTTTGCAGTTATGGTCAACCACTTTCAGACTTTCACTTTGTCATTCCATCTCATCTTGATAAAAAACCATTTTTTAAATAAACCTATGTTACAGATTCAATAAACTTAAGTTGTAGGTTCATTAGAGTTTAATAAACCTGAATTGTAGGTAAATTTTTTGGTAATCAACCTGTAGTGTAGGATGTTTACGGAAAATTGGCTTCTATATATGCCCTATATATATGTGCAGATGTGTGCCTAAGAAAATTATCCGTTTGGTTTTGGCTATTAAGGTTTTCTTAAAAATGGTTTCTTATCGAGATGACATGCAATTGCGAGGCGAAAGTGGTTGACGACAAACATATAATGGCTGTCATCTTAGTATGGTAATAAAAAATAAGTTTGAAAAATGGGCAATTATTAACCCAAAAACTGAAACAAACATAAGCCCATAACTCATGGTAAATTGAATAATTTGAAATGTTAGAAATGTTAGAAATGTTTTTTATAATAAGAGGCATAATGAGTAATTAGAAATGACGTAATCATCCACATTAAAAAACAAGTTGACTCATCATCCTAATTAAAAAGGAAAATAGATGAGTTGGAAATATAGTCAATGAACCTAAACTGATAAGAAAAAAAGTTAGGATTATTCCTAATAAATGATCTTGTATTTGGACTAAAACCTAATAATCACGTATATGACTAGAAATAGAAAGTCTCGTGTTTAATTACATCTTCTCTCTTATGATATTAACCATAGCTCAGATATTAAAGCCCATAGTGTAACAACTCATCAAATCACCCATGCAATTGATACACAAGCCATGGATAGAGTTGAATGATAAGAATTATTCGTCCTTTATATGCTCCTATAGTTACCATTTGTGATATTGTATATAAATGATTCTTTTTATGCATTGTATATATATAATGTTGATAAGATGGCCAAATGTATTAAAAATCAAGTCGAAATGTGCAAAATTCGGAAGCAAAAAGAAAGCTATGCACATTTGGGCTCTGGTGTTTGATTTGGACTCACGACCTGCAGTTTTGAAGATAAGGTCTTACGAGTCTTACTCATTGCTTTACTAAGACATATAAGTATTTTCGACTGAATTACATCATTTATAGTGTTTTATTAGCATTCTAATTAGTTTTTAGAACGTTTTCAATAAAAAAAATTTTGTTGAAATTTTTTCCCATTTGAACTCCTAGAAAGTCTAGGGCTAAGAGACATTATATAAACCACATTTAGGGTGTTAAGGTTTGTTATCTTTCATACCTTCAATTTATAAACTTTGAGATTTTCTCATACTTTCTAGTGATTCCAGTTTTCTTGTTTTTAAGGTTATCGTTTGATAACTTCTCTGTGTCAATGGTATATTCAGAGCAGCTCCCTATTCTCAATGGCCAACATTGCTCGAGGGGTGAACCTGTTACCCAGGCAGAAATGTGATATCAAACATTTGGCTACTGATTATCATGTTGTTCATAAAAGAGTTCAAAAAGGTGTTAATTGTAGTTCAAAATGTTCCAATAGATGAGGAAGTTTTGGTTTCGTTTTGTTTATCACATAATAATCAGTTAGCACTCAGCAATCAGCAGCAACAGCAGAGCAGGCAGCACCACAGGCACCAACCGTCGAACCCAAGACCATGACGTCTCATGCAAGCACAGTCAGTCATCAGGCTGGGAAGAGGGTCGATAATAGATGAGGAAGTTGTAGACATTTTAACCAAAGGCTTCCATAGTTTAGTTTTTCTGAGGCATTGCTTCAATCTCAAACTGGGATTCCGCAACTGAGATTGAGATTGAGGGGGAGTAGTGACAGATACCAAGAGATTAAAGGTCAAAATTTAAAAGAATTCTTGTGGTCCATCTCGGCCTAAATTGGTTATATTGCTAAGAGTTGGTTCTCACGGTTAGAAAGTCTGTTTTAGAAGAGTCTTGGGTACTAAGTAAGCTTAGCTAAGTCTATATAAATACTTCTAATCTCTTTGTAATTTAACAACGATTCCTTCTTGTTTAATATACATTCAAGAGCTTTCATTTCTCTCTGTTCATCTTTTGGATCTGCTGGTACATTTTCTGTTGCTTTCATTTCTTCTGAGATTCATAGCTTGATTTGTGGATAGTTAAGATTTAGTTCCACAATGGGATTTCCTTCAATCGCCTCATTACTTTGATTTGGGTTTTCAATATACATCTATGTCGAATCTTCCTCAGGTGAGAAAATAATTGCTTAAGAGTATATTATATACTCGATTTCTCCATTTATTAATATCTCTTATAAAAAAGAAAAGTGGTTTTAGCAGTGTGTGACAATATACGACACAAATAAACGCGTATGCCCACGCTACCTCGCGACATTGTCCTCACTATGGTCCCCGTCCAAAAGGAATAAAAGTTTGAGGACGTGTATATGTGCTGTTATTGGTATACTTGTGTAAGCCTATTTGGATTCTTATGAACAACTTAGATTTTATTCTCTTTAATCTTTTCTGTTTTCAGTGAACAGCTTATAACTTTAGATAGAGAAAAATTCAACACATATCTCAAGTAGGACAATCACTTATATAGAACGAGTTCATGAGCATGTGGCGGTGAACTCGTTCTATGTAAGTTGCTCCCCTCAAGTAGAGTGATCACTTGTCCTTCAGAGAAGTTACATTAAGAATAAGCTTACGTGAATCAAGTTTTCGAAAACATCTTAAATCAAGTTTTTGGAAATTATTGCACGAAAAGATGGGACGAAAATTCATAGATTCCATAACTGTTTTATGCTTATAAAATGCTTCCTATGAACAAGATATATGTGGCTTTTGAATTCCTATCATTCAGAGTAGATTTCTTGGTGTCACTCACAATTGTGGACAGACAAATCGATGACCTCGATCCTCAGCCACATACAAGCTTTCAACATAGACTACATATATAGTATATATTCATGTATTGCAGCATTAGTTTTTGTCAGTAATTCTTCAGTTTGACATATATATGCCAATTCTTGCGAGTCACATTCAAAGTCCAACAGTATGATTAAATACACACATAGAACATGTATATGCGCACATATATTCCTTCTTTCAAATCTCATCAAAAGACCTTTGGTACGGGGACCATAATAGGATATATATATTTGTCACCTTAGAATGGCTCCAAATGATGAAGAGTGGTGTTATGTCCACCTATTATCTTATCTTTCCACCCACCTTATACTTTCACTCTCCATAAAAAGTGAAAAACACATAAACTCTTTCCTCACCCACCGTTATTCTAAAAAAAACCTACATAATTCTTCTTCAATTTTCCCTTGCTTTAAAAAATTATTATAAATTAAAAAAAAACGATTATCATGAAACAGAATTACTCTGCAATTCCCAATATCACCAGCAGCCCCTTCCCCAAAAAATTTCTAGAACAATCACACTAACCCCCTAAACCCTAGCCAAGCCGCCACCAACACCCCAAATCCTCATCCCAACCGCACCACCACTCTCTAAAACCCCATCTCAAACATACCAACACCCTCAAAACCAAGCCGCACCAACACCCAGCACCCCGCCTCGATTGCCAACCATCGCAGCACCACCACGTCCCCAAAACCGCTCCGGTACACAATCTTTATCATTACCCAATTTAAATTCCGCACAAGGGAGGGAGGGAGGGAGGGAGGGAGGGAGAGATAGAGAGAGAGAGAGAGAGAGAGAGAGAATAAAGCAGCAAATACAATCAATCCCACCGAATCAGTCCAACGTTAATATTCATTCCTCCAGTCTTGTACTGAATTGTAGCAATATGATTTCTTGCCATTTGTAATTCTCTGTAGTCAACACATGTACATGTATATATATGGAATATCCATACAACAAAGACTCATCGAGTCATATATTCAAACTATCCAGATTGCTTTCTTCCCTAACTTGCTTCCCTAATCCTAATGTTATATGGTATCAGAGAGAGAAGGAGGCCGAGTGGATTATCAGGGTTCTAATTTTTTTTCTTTTTCTCATTTATTATGATATTTTAGGTTTTAGGTCTTTGAAGGTCATTTATAAAAAAGTATGTGGAATGATATGATTGGTTGGTCTTTAGGTCTTTGAAGATCATTTTACACAAAGATAAATTTGTTAATAAAATTATTATTTTAAAGTGGGTGGGAAAATAAAACAACAGGGTGGGCTTAGCATCACTCATGATGAAGGTTAAATTATCTTACTCATGAAAAGTACGTTGCATTTTTAATAAACTAGGGTATTTTTGGTAATAATTTCATTTTTATTTTTAGGTTTTAATTTTTGTGTTAGAAATAGAGAGAAAATATATGAAGGGAACATGAGATTAAAGAACAAAAGCCGAAAGGGAGGGTGGTGGGAAGGAGGAACATAAAATGAAAGAGAAAGTAGGTATTCCTCTTCACGTGTAAGTGAAAGGTTATAGATTTGATTCTCACCAAAGGCGAATTCGAACCAAACTATTATGATTTGCCTATTGTGAGGCTTAGTCAATTTTCCCACCAAAAATTCTATTTACACCCAATTATGATATGTAGACACCCAATTTTTTTATACACCTTTCATTAAATTTTAAATTTCTCTGTACACCCAAAGAACTTTCATGCTTTTCCAAAATAAACCCTAAATATTTGATTTTCTTAATTTTTAAACTAAAAAATATACAAATAGAAAAGGGGGAGGGCAGACTCCTTCCCTACCGCAGCTCCTCTTTAACGTCAACACCCCAATCCTCTCTCTCTCTCATTTCTTTTTCTTTCCACCTTTTTAAAAATCTATTTTCCAGTCAAGGGATGATTTGACGACGCCGCGATTCCGTTAGAAAAAGGTAGTAAGAGCAAGTCCAGCCCTGCTCTATTGCTTGGGCAGCGTGGGCAAATTCACTGGGTGGATTGCTGGAGTGGGCTGGAGGGCGAGATCCACCGAGGGAAAGGGGCCACTCGGGGGCCAGCCCGAGCAAAAATCGACAGCCCAAGCCACCGAGGTGGCTGACGTCAGGCTGACGTCAGCCACCTCGAATAAAAAATTTTGCGTCAGGCGCGTGCAACGCACGCGCGCGTGAGGCGCGTCCCGACAGCTGACTGCGGGGTGGGGCCCGCCTGTCGGCCACTATAATTCTAACCGTTTGAGAAGCCACGTGGCTTCCCCTGGACCGTGCGATCTCAACGGCTCTTTAATTTGAGCCGTTGGATCTGCAACGGTAATAAAAAATAAAAAAAAGGATTTAATCTCAACCGTTGGATCTCAGATCAACGGTTGAGATTAATTCCTTTAAAAATTAAAAAAAAATGTTTTAAAATTCAGAAAAGTTACCGTTGTGACACGTGGCACAATCTGGAGCGTTGAAATTCAAATTTTGTTAAATCCAACGGCAGAGATTAATTAAGGGAATAAAAAATTTTAAAAAATTGTAAAAAATATGTAAAAATCGGGAAAAAATTTTAAAAAAATTTGTAAACTTTTTTTTTTTACTTTTCTATAAATACCTTGGCAATTTCATCTACCTCACACCACAATTCCATATTTTCTCAACATCTTTCAAGCTTTCTCCTATCTCTCTCAAAGTTTCAATCCATTTTTTTTTCCAAAAAAATGACAACTGGTGCAGGTACAAACTGGACGCTTCTTGAAGATGTTGCATTGTGTGCTATGTTACAACCCGTCCCAAAATTCATGTGAAATGACCAAAATACCCCTAGGGTCAATGTTGACTTTTGTTGACTTTTCGTGACGACTTGTGAAAAATTATTTCTTTACATATCCTCGATGTACTCGTCGACACGAACGCGTGGGCGCAAGCGGAACTCAATTCGGAGTTCAAACGAACGTTTTACGAAGCTTTAAAGTGTAGGGGCATTTTGGTAATTTTCCACTCTGTGTGTGGGAATTAGGGTTTTGGGCTGACTGCACAGCAGCCAATGACACACCCCACCCTCGATACCCACGTGGTTACCGAGTGCGAGCGTGCTGGCCGACTCTCGTAAGTGACGAAGCCATTAAATGCATGACAACACTTGTGAAAACGAAATTAATTTATAAAAAAGTTTGCGGAAAACAATGTCAATATGCATATGGTTCAGAGCGTACTAAATTTGAAACAGCGGAAATAAATAATAAACTGAGTTCCTAGAATCTCTATCCATAACAGGGATGGATATTATTATAGAAACTGGAAGAAAGAAGAATCCCTACATGGTCGGGATGAAAGATCAGAGCTGCCACGTAGAAGTCTCGACCTCGCCAGATGCTATCTCACTGTGTCCTGAAGGGGGCGCAAAAACAAAAGTGTGAGTGGACAAAAATAAAAGTTTTCACAAACCTTTCTCTTTTCAACGTACTAACCCCCTGTTTGAAAATCCAGTATAATCGTAAAAACGTACTATTATAGTATAGTTCGAAAGGTATTAATAACATATACTGAAATATCTCGAAAGATGTACATTTCCGTAAGTCACAAATCATAAATATCCCATAATATAGTACGGAAAACCGACACAAGGTATATGCGCAATCAACATGCACGGGTTGAGGAACAGCCTCTCAATCACCGTACAAGTCCAATACGTTAATCAATAATTTGTACTCCTAGTACCACACACATGTAAGTCCTGGCGCCGCAGCGCGTCACACCCGAGTCCTTACGCAGTGGGGCCTTTTCCCCATAAACAACAATAATCGTAAGACAAGCTTGCACTAAGGTATTTACCGGACAATACCCCTGGAGTACAGTGTGTGTGACCCATACATGTGAGAACTGTCCTATGGCCATGAGAACGGTACTACAACGTAATGAAAGCATACCTAGTGTGTTTGAAAACATACATACATACTCATGTGTTTGAATATAGAATACAAGATTCCTTTCATAATTCCCAAATACTTAATATTGCAAAAATAATATCTCTTCTCAAAACCATAAATCATATGCCATTTAATATTTATGCAAAAGTAGAATCATAGTGTAAACCATTTCATAAAGTATAATCATACTGTGATATAAAACCACAATCACCATTTAAATTCATTTCCCAATATATAACTAAAAATAAAACAAATATGGTGGTATAAACAATTGTCAACAAGTATATATATTTGTTAATAAATATATATAATTAAACATACCTCAAAGCCATTTAAAACCATTTAAAGTCAAAATCATAATCCATATCAAACATAAAAGCCATTTAAGAAAGCAAAAGTCCACTCACAGGTGATCGGGAGTGAAATCTCCCTCCGTGTTGCCCTCCTCGGTGTGCGGAGTCGAAGAATTACCTATTTAATATTAGGGAATAAATTAGAACATCCCTAAAAATAATTAAAATTAAGCCTTAAAGAAGAACCCCCCAAAAATAATATTATTTTTGCGAAAACGGGCTCGAAAAACGAATTCCGGGCCCCGAAAACCCTACCGCCGCCGTGCGCCGCCGCACGCGCCGCCACGCGCCGGGAAACGGTCGGAAAACCGCTCCAGGCGCCGGGAAACCCCCTCACGGGCCTGCACGCGCCGGGAAACCCCCGGACGAGCCCCCACGCGCCGGCCACGCGCCGGCGAGTGGCTTCACACGCTGGCACGTGTCACCACGCGCTGGCACGTGTCGCCACGCACTGGCACGTGGTCCCACGCGCTGGCGCGTGTCCCCCACGCGCGTCACGCGCCCTGCTGACGTCACCCCACGCGCTGCTGACGTCAGCCACGCGCCTGCTGACGTCAGCACCGTTAAGTTTAACGGAATATACCTTCGCCGTTAGGAATATTCCCCTGCCGTTAGGAATATTTCGTTACCGTTAACGGAATATTCCGTCTCCTCCTTCCTCTCGCCGGTCGCCGGAGCTCCGCCGCCGTCTGGTTCGCCGGAATCTGGAAAATTTTGCCGATTTAGTCCCTAAACTTCAAAAATTCGTATCTTCTTCATTCTTTGTCCAAAATTGACGTGCCATATATCAATTTGAAGGTATTGAGGAGTAGAATATTTGTATACCTATTTGAGGCCGGAAAAGTGGCCGGAGATGGCCTGAAATTGGCCGGAAAGCTTCGAGAAACCCTAATTCCGTTCTCCTTCAATACTGCACCAAATTTGACGTACTTTATATCAAATTGAACCTACTCAATCCAACAAAGCCAATGGTAATGGTCTCGAGGCTTACCTTGGTCTGGTTTGCACAGAAAATGGACGGACAGTTTGCCTAAACCGTTCCGACGTCGGTTTGAACGAACGGGTTCGAGTTTGAAGAATCTGAAATCACAGCCTCGTCCAGAATGACGAGACGATCGTGATCGTATGGATTTTGGGCGACGATTCGACGGTTTTGTGATTCGTCCAAGATTAGGGTTTCGGTACGTATTTTGGCTTTGAGAGAAAATGGGAGAGAAAGAGAGGAAGAGTGGAAAAGTGACGTGCAGCAAATGGGGGAGGGTTGGCTGTGACATCCCACATCGACCAACGGAGAGGGGGTGATGTGCCTTATATGTACTTGCCCACCTTCATTTAGCACGAGGCCTTTTGGGAGCTCACTGGCTTCGGATTCCATCGGAACTCCGAAGTTAAGCGAGTTTGGGCTAGAGCAATCCCATGATGGGTGACCCACTGGGAAGTTGCTCCTGAGTTCCCAGAAACAAAACCGTGAGGGCGCGGCCCAAAGCGGACAATATCGTGCTACGGCGGAGTCGGTCCGGGATGTGACAGAATGGTATCAGAGCCACTCTGCCCTTCGGTACGGATGTGCCGGCGAGGACGCCGGGTTCCCCTTAAGTGGGGTGGATTGTGACATCCCACATCGACCAACGGAGAGGGGGTGATGTGCCTTATATGTACTTGCCCACCTTCATTTAGCACGAGGCCTTTTGGGAGCTCACTGGCTTCGGATTCCATCGGAACTCCGAAGTTAAGCGAGTTTGGGCTAGAGCAATCCCATGATGGGTGACCCACTGGGAAGTTGCTCCTGAGTTCCCAGAAACAAAACTGTGAGGGCGCGGCCCAAAGCGGACAATATCGTGCTACGGCGGAGTCGGTCCGGGATGTGACATGCTAGCTGGGTTCAAATCACTCATGATTCAATTTCGGGGAATGAGATGCAGTTGCGAGAAATGTGGAGTCTTATTCATTCCGCATATATTGAGAAAATGGGTGGCCAAAGAACCAAAGATTCATTGTTGTAATTTCTTATTCATTTAATAGAGTGTTGTATGTTGTTTCCAATTTATTGATTGTAGACCATAATTTAAATTAAGAATATATTTATTTAAAGGTGGAGAATTGTTATTCAAAACACATGGCGCAATGAGAACGATTAAAAATTTTATCCAATATAACAAATAATATTATTTTGAATTATTTTATAAATAAATAAAAAAATACAAATATTTTATTGTTATTGGTTTTTCGGATAATGACACGTGGCACAACGAGAACGATTAAAAATCTTATCCGAAATTACAAATAAAATTATTATGTATTATTTTATAAATATAAAAAATACTAATATTTTATTGCCAATTGCCAGGGCAATTTAATTGTAGGGGTGGAGATGTAAAAAGCAATTGACAGGGGAATACACTGTTCATTAGGGCAATTACTGTTCATTGGGGTGGATTGAATAGTGATTGCCTGGGGGGAGGTGGGCAACACTGGACTTGCTCTAAGCACTCGGCACCGGCGGAGGAGTGGTGCATGTTGCTTTTTTTTTTTTCTCTTCATTTATAAGTTAAATATATGTTATGATGTATAAAAAATAATAACATTATTAAGAAAAATGGTGTCCATTATAGTAATTTGGTAGATGAATTTTTTGGAATTAATTTTCTTTTTCATAGTTGGCTGTCCAAAAATAATATTTAGGTGTAAACAGAACCACACAAAATGAAAACAACTCAAGATATACGGAATTTTCTTTAGTGCATTTCAAAAGTACATATTTAAGTTACACATCTGAATAAGAGCCGTTAAATCTCGTTTAAATCTAATGGATCTTATTCAAATGTATAACTTAAATGTGCACTTTCAAGGATTAATTACACATACACCCCCTGAGGTTTTTTGTGTTTTCACAAAACCTCCTCATGTTTTGAAAGTATCACAAACACCTCCTGACGTTTCAAAATCATTTCACAAACCCCCTTTTGTGACTAAAAAACCCTAAAAGACGCGACAGAAGTTGTAAAAATACCAAAAAACTCTTACGGCATTAAAGTGGTGTTTGGCTACAAGTTTTGGTTAACCCATACCTATCATATCAAAAAAACCCTAATTGTTTTTTTTTCTTGTTAAATAACCAATGAAGTGAAGTCCTCCTTGTATTTTATAGATCTGCAATGCAAAACAAACAATTAATTCAAAAGCGTGTTACTGCTTTATTTGATAGTAATAGAATCCAAAAATGAAGCGCCATTATCTTATTAAGCTAAAAGACTTCAGGGCAAATTAGATATGCTTGCAAAAAGATCAATGTGAAGATTGCCCTGCTCTTTATGTGACATCCGATTAAAATATAAACACAAACAAAATGAAAGCACATGCCTTTTGAGTTTCGAACAATTTCTCCTGCCAGCAAAAGTAGCAGACTGCAAAATGCAAATAAGGAAATCAAATTTCACCGAATATGATCATCCAACTACTCTTAGAGCACATAAATTGCATAAAATATTGAGGCATCGAGAGAACTTCCTGATGCCAATATGGTAATGCCTTGTTAGTTCATGTCGTCTCTGTAAAATCTTATGGGTTTACAAGTTTGGGTTTTATCTATTTGCATAAACCAGAAGCTCTATGGATGAACCATTCAAAGAAGAGAGCACCGAGTGGAGGAGATGTAGTCTATTCAACGTAGGAGCAAGAGATGGAGGAATTGGGATGTTTGATTACAAGTGGGATATCTTATTCTTAACTGAAATAACTATACAAGGTTAATTTTTTCATTTCAAAATTATTTTATGATGATGCCAGCATGAAATTAACGAAACCCTAATGGAATGGGGTTTGTGAAATGATTTTGAAATGTCAAGGAGTGTTTGTGATACTTTCAAAATCTGAGAGGGTTTTGTGCAAACTCAAAAAATCTCAAAAGTTGTATGTGTAATTAACCCGCACTTTTAATGTGCACTAGAGAAAGCCTCTATAAATGTAAGTTCAACGAAATCCAAACAAAAAACCCAATACAAACAAAATAAACTCAGGCCCAAAACATAAAAGAGAAAAACACAAATCACGGCAACCCTACAATCAAGCCACCAGCTATTGTTTTTTTTCTTCACAATAAAACGATAAATACGCGTGATTTTTAGCTAAGCCACTGTATCATTCAACTATAATAGGTACGGAAAATCGTTAAAAACTCTTCAATCTGATATCAAGAGTGCATGGTTATCATAAAAAAAGTTGAAGTTCGGACATAAAACAAATTGGTAATATGGGATGGCTCAACTTCTTATTAGCTTTGCAAAGTTTGGTACTTCATCAATATGAGATTTTATCCTTCACACAAATTTTAATCTCAACTTTTAATATTGAATCAAATGGCGGGTGAACAAGAGAATCAGATTGTTAAGCTCTTTATTTGAAATCTTCATGCTAGTAACCTTCCAGCCACTGTTATTTTCAAGCAATCCAACAAAACGATAGCAACTTACATGAAACGAGTTCACCGCCACGTGGCGTCCCAATCCGATAATACATTGTTGTGTGGAGAAAAATTTGCACTTAACAATGTATTATTGGATACGAGATGTCACGTGACGATGAACATGTTCCATGTAAGACTTTCTCCAAACGTAGACCCTTGATCTACACAACGAACTATAAGTCTATTATTTTTCGTTGGAAAAGCTCCATACTCTGTACATAGTTTTATTACTCGTTGGCAATGGGTTTTTGATAATACATTTATTTCGAAACTTCCTGAAACGTTCCACCATATATATGGGAAGTTCATATTAGCCATGCACAGCGCTATTCAGTGGGAAACGAATCAATGGGGATAACACAAGATACAACTGCTACAAGCAAGAGAGACTTTGAGCTTCGGGGTGTGCACTACAATATAAAACATAAAATAACAACTGAGGGACAAAAACATAAAAGAAAAAAGAAAAGAGAGAATGCCACCGTGCAATCGATCCAACCATAAACTGTTTACCTAAATTGTTGGTCCCTCGTGGTTTCTGACTTGTGAGGATGAGGAGACTCGGATTTATTTTTTGGTGAATGAGGAGACTCGAAATATGAAACAGAGAATTAGGGTAATCAAATCAAGCCATGCCAGATACTAAAAAATAAGCACTAGAACATGGTGACAGATCCAATCCCAGTGTATTTCCTACGACAACAGAGCCATGTTCATACTTTGGAATATACTATTGTCAACTATCTCCAGTGATACTATTCTTGTAAATATAAAATAAAATCTCAGTGATACTATTCTTGTAAATATAAAATAAAATCTCAATATCCGATTATCGATTATCGAATTTCGAATTCATACTTCAAAAATATGCCACTGTCAATATACTACTTTTTTTTAATATTAAAAGAAATGTCAGGATCTGATCTCTTTTTTCTTTTTTAAATGTTATTTTTAGTTAGGACAGTTATACTTTTCATCAAACTTCACTTTAACCTCTGCACTATATATTGACTCATTTTACTAATTGCACTTTTCTTCCGTGTCCCACTTTACTTTGTATACTCTATGTTGTATCATTTTAACACTTGCAATCTTTTTCAAAGCCTCACTTTACCCTATTTCGTCAAATAGGTTAAAAGGGTCGTGCTGACGTGACATGGATAATTTAGTATTTTCAACTATGTTAGAAAGACCCATGAGTGCTGGGATGTGGGTTAAACTGAATGTAGTTTAATATCCTAGTAAATAGGGTGTTGGGTTTCCACCTATGCGTCCCAGGTTCGAAACTCCCCCTCCCCTAAATTATTGTAATAGTTTCAAACCCTCCCTTTAATTATAATATTTTTTTTTTGAAAGAAGGTAATGTGGGTTAAACTCAAACTAGGGTTTGATATCTCCAAATTAAGAAAAATCAAGATGAGGAGAGCAATCGAGGTTGAGACTCTCATGACAGAACCCTAAGAATCTTTGCAAAAAGATCCGAAAAAACATTGAAATTGATTCTTGAACTTGAAATTCAACCTTCTATTCTTATATTTCAACATTCTCTCTTATATTTTTCTCTTAATCTGGAGACCTAGTTTGAGTTTAACCCACCTCCCATTAGCGATCGGTTCCATTAACACGCCATGTTACATGCCAGACAACCAACGTAGTTGAAAAGACTAAATTGTCCATACCACATCAACATAATTAACAGCTCTCTTAACTCATTTGACGACTCTCTTAACTTATTTGACGGAATAGGGTAAAGTGAGACATTAAGAAAGAGTGCAAATGTTAAAGTGAGACAATAAACTAGATTGGTATAATGGGATGGCTCAACTCCTAATTAGCCTTGCAAAGTTTGGTACTTCATCAAAATGGCAGGTGACCAAGAGAACCAGACTCTTAAACTCTTTATCTGAAATCTTTATGCTAGTAACCCGCCAGCCATTGTTATTTTCAAGAAATCCAACAAGAAGTCAAACGGAGACCCTCAATCTACACAACCAACTATAAGTCTATAACTCGTTGGAAAAGCTCCATACTCTGTACATAGTTTAGCGTCAATATTACTCATTAGAAATGGGCTTTTGATAATACATTTATTTCGAAACTTCCTGAAACGTTCCACTCTATATATGGGAAGTTCATATCAGCCATGCATAGCACTATCCAGTGGGAGACTAATCAGTGGGATAACACAAGATACAACTACTACAAGCAAGACAGGCTTTGAGCTTCGGGGTGTGCACTAGAATATAAAACATAAAATAACAACTGACATGCCCATATTAGATCCTCCCATGTGGTCCCCGTTCAAACCCTTGCTAGAGGTCCATTTCCAATATGCTCTATACCCGCCCGAGCAAATTATCAGAAGATATCTTTGCAATTAGCGTCGAGGGCATCTGTGTTTTGCTATTAATCATCTAAAATTTATGGTTTTCGAAAATATCATGTAATCTTGAATAACTAGTAATTGAAAGAGGGTGGGCAGTGTGTTATTTGGCCAGAAGAAGGACATGCAAATGCAATCATCAATAAAGTACATCTTAAATAATTAATATAAAATCGAGCAATACAGCACCAAATATGTAGCCACTAGGTTGCTAGTTGTACTCGGTACAATACAGGCTGTATACTACTGGTCTATATGTCAGATATATATCTGGTGCACGTCCATGTTGATATATTTGTATTCATCGATCTTCGGGGACTTTACTGAGGGCATTAACATAGCATGTTTGTGTAGTCGACTGGTCTCCCTTCATTCAATACTCTTAGCTTTACTCCCCAGTATGCCATATATGGTACATTTAGCTTTTTTTTATTTTTTACCTTGGAAGGAATCAAAGACTAAATCTATTTTAGAGCATCTCTAATGTTGTGGGCAAACATAATAAGCAAAATCGTATTATGATGATTGACGTGACAAATTACATACTTCATTGTCTTATGAATAAAATTTTATCACTCCAATGTAATAGGCAAACCAAGTAGGCAAAGATTTATTTTATTACGTTTATTTTTATTTTTGTCTTCTTCCCCTTATATGAAATATTTTATTATAAATAGATATCGAGGTTCAGTTTTCCCTACACATGTAGAAGTAGACAATGTTGCCTACTTTGGGAGAGTAGGCAAAGTTTGCCTAGTCAATTGACTATTCTATTGAAGCTTAATTTTGCCTATGTGGCTCATCAAAAAGAGTTTGGCTACTCATTTGCCTACACCATCGAAGATACTCTTAAATTTTTTATCATAACTCTAACTTGTTACACTGTCCGTCTTCACCACTAACTAACCCTAAGATAAGATTTCAAGGAAAATAATTTTCCATGACTTTTTCTAGGGAAAGGGAAATGAAGAATTCATTTCCAATGTATGGTAACGATAGAAAAAGAAAGTAAGAACTACCATTTTTTTTTTTGGATAAAATGAGCACATTTAATTGTCAACAAAAACATATTTGTCATAAAAAGATAACAATCAATGTTTTTTTTTGTTTTCACGTGAAAAAGGAAAGTGAATACTAAAAAGGTAAAGGGCTTCAATTTTTGCTCCTATTTGCTCACAGAACAAATAGTCATTTTCCAAGTCTTTATTTAGTAAACATAAAAAATGCTACATTTTCACATTCCCAACTTCTCTTTTCCGCATAACAAACTTAGCCTAATTGCTTTGAAAGCAACCTTATTCAACAAAGCCACGAGGTTCTGAAAGTTAAATTGGAAAAAGAGTATCATATAAAACAAAACTATATATTCTAAAGGTCACCTGCTATTTCCTAAAGATCACTTGCTCTATGTGCACGTGAATTGTTGTACTAACTAATTCACAATATTCTTCAACGTTTTCCAATTTTTTCAGTCCCTAAATTAATAACGTGATCCTGGTTGACCCAAAAAAATAAAATAATGATGATAACGTGGTCCTTACTTCTGACCAAGTCCTTACAATATTACTGGAAAAACAATTGCACAAAAAGACCGGACGGAGGATATATTCCAAGCAACGATCCGCGGCCGGCCACGTTCATAGATTTCATCACTGTTTGCTTATTTAATTACCACATATTACAATGCTTCCTGTATAATATAGGAAAAATAGTAATACAATGGTATAGGTGATCCCTAAAATCTTTCAGATTTCAGAAACCACTCTTTTACCTTATCTCTGTAGCTACTTCTGTTCTGGGTTTCTTTGTTAATTGCATGTTGTTATTAATTTCTTGTTGCTCATAAATTCAACCAAACACGTTTGAACCCTTCAGTGATTCCAAAAAGACTGAAAGTTATCAATTAAATCATCGTCCTTCACCACTGCCTCCCTTAGCATCACACTCATGAATCATTACAAATTGTACTAGTGATTGCCCACTTCATCAGCCATTTTAATTACATGAAAGGAAGAAAAATATATAACACACATATAAAGCCACAACATCCCATGTCGGTGGTACAAAACTATGTTGAGAGAAGATTCTACATAACTTTGTAATATTAGTTTAGTACTTTACAGTACTTACCATTTGGGAGTAGGCTACAATGCTTGCAAGCATTGAATGCTTACACCGATCTCACCATTAAAATGAGGGAGGAGAGAGGAGAGAGGGGGGAAAGGAGGGTGAGATCGGTGTGAGCATTCAATGCTTGCGAGCACTGTAGCCAGTCCCTACAATTTGATATAATAGTATGTAAATCCAAATTAGATGTCGGATAATGGTGGGGAATCAAATTCAGGAGGCAGTGATATCTATAGATATCTTATGGTAATTTATCCTTGCCTTAAGGTTAATTCCAAATCAATGACCCTACCTGATCGGACGTCTCATAGCTATTTGATACAGTAATAAGCTTATCCCACCAATATACAGGGTCAAACTTCAATAGTACCTACTGTTGAATGATTTAAGATTCATTTGGACTCTACCACAAATTAATTTGGCCCATTCAATAGCCGTACAATTGAATGATATGTATACTCAAGATTTTTCTAATATGTAGTTAATATTTTCACGAGGTCAAAAACTCTTTAACTGTCAACGTGCAGAGATTGTCTTGTCGACATGCCACTAGACCACTTGCCGTGGTTGCAATTTTTTTTTTTTTTTTCCCGTTTTGCCTCTTTTCCAAATAATGAAAGTTTCCATTTCTTTGCCTACCATTCAACGTTAATTTGGACATATCAAAGTTTTGCTCAATTAATCAACGAGAAAAAAAATATTGAAGTTCACCATAATTAAGTACACTTGGAAAATGCATGCCCCCAAAAGTTCTTTGTAGAGCGCTAAAAGAAAAAATAAATAAAAATAAGACTTCACCATATTATTAGGGTTTCGTCCGGTAACTGGTGTCAAGTCTATCGAACACAAAGTTAGGGTTAATTACTTGCAAATTACACCTCCATTAGCCAGTAATCGAACAAATCATTATCAGACGAAATTTGCATGGAGACATTAATTCCCTTGGTTTTTCTTTCTGATGTTGACATTACATATGATGAAATTTAACACCGTCCAAATAAATATGTACGTCACACATAAATTCCTTTTAGAAAATCAGATTAATTTCGCTCACAAATAATATATATCTAATTTTTCATATAACTGCAAAGTGCCACTGTGCCAGTGGGGTGAACCACTAGCTAACACAACCATAACGGCCACATCTGTCTAATTTGTTCCACACCAAATATCGACCCGAGTGGCTATGCCCTATTAAACCTCGTCATCGTGCAGTATGGGGACAAGTATCGGTTGGGAGATAAAGGTGTGGTTGGCCCTCTGTCAACAAGAACGTCAAGATACTTTGAGACCACATAGATCAAGCACGAGTTCGACTACAAATTTTGTCGGTGGAATGATTAATAGAAGGATCGAAGTAGGTGAAAATTCGTTTATATGTTTAATTTTTTTAATAGCACTATTTTTTTTTAAATGAAACATTATAGTTCATTCATGAAAGGGAAAAAATATTACACTCCAATGAAGAATATGACCTCCTAGAGGAGCGTGCTCTCAAAAATATTGAAAGTATAAAATAATAATAACAAATATTGCAAGACTCTGAAGGAGGAGGAAAATTATAAAAACCATTGTATCCAATGTTGCAACGTCGTGTTGAAGATGAAAATTCTCAAAATAATTAATCGCGAGGTAGGAAAAATGTTATGCTTTTATCTGGACAATGCAAAGATAGACATTGCGGCTCCAACTACCTCATGATTCCAAAGCACCATTTACAAGCACCATTTTAATAAATTAGGATACCGCGGAGGGAGAAATATTTAAAATAAAAATTATTTATTCTTTTGTTACCAAAATAAAGTTTGTTTATTCTTTCGATTTTGAAAGAATTACTATTTTGAGAGAAGAAACGCGGCGGCGGAAGGGAGAATCATTTGTTTTTATCTTTCTGTTTGGTTGAGGTCCCAAAAGGGGCTAACAATAATTAGAGAGGGAGAAATCTATCTGTATATTTTGTTCTTTCAATTGAATGGGGCCAAAGGATCTTTGCACAACAAGTGAACGTTTTTTCTTGCTTCTATTATTTCCTGCCCAACATATCATAGGCTTATTTATTGTATTGCCTCTAAAACAGTCTCAGTTTATTCCCTGAAAAATGATTTGTCTTATTTTGCCCCATAAAATTGTCATTTTCGTCTCTTTCGGTCTCACTTCACTTAATTCCGTTAAAAAATTGTTATATTTAAGAGTATTTTGGACATTTCATTTTTTACACACTTTTTTTTGTCTCTTTTGGGCTTAAAGGGTAAACCTTGAAGAAATAAACACACATGTAGAAGCTAATTACTGTAGATGAGCTCTCGTTAATTTGCTCATCTCCAAATTACAAAACACATCTTGCTAATTGATGATTTGTTGGCTGTATTTTCTAGTTGTGGTTTGTGGTTGTGGTTGGCAATGGAAATGACCTTGTGAAGATTTTTGAAAGCTTTCTCGTAGCGCAAGAATCCCATGAATCAGAAGTCAAAATCATCGTGGGTAACTATTTCAATGTACTTACGTTGTGGTTTGTTGAGAATCTTGCTTTGGTTTGATGTTTTGATCTTCCTTATTGCTATTTGAACCTTGTAATACGTTATGAGGAGTTGTCGGTTCCCAAAGTGATTGGTGGAGTAGAAGAATGGAGAGTGATTGGTTTTTCGCTATAGAAGGCAAGCTTTTGGGTAAAACATGAAATATCTTAAAGACCCTTAAAGTTAACGATTTTTTAACGAAATTAGGTGAAGACTAAAAGAGACAAACATGGTAGTTTCATGAGACAAAATTAAACAAAACTAATTTCAGGAGGTAAATTAAGACTAAATAAAGCGACAATTCAATTAATAAGCCCATATTATATCACTAGATTTCTTGGCAAAAAGCTCATATGTTTAGCTCTAAACATATCACTAGTCAGACCAAAAACGAATCATATAATGACTAGATTACAGGTAAACATCGGACCCATGCAAATTGCAATGCAAGCCCCTTCATTGGGTGCCAGAGGAACAAAAACAAAAAAGTAAAGAGAGAATGCCACCGTGCAATCAATTCAACCATAAATTTTTTACCTAAATTATTTATTCACACAGATGGGATTTATTTGACAGGTGCTCAGATATCAAAGTATTCAAATTAGCTCTACAGCAAAAGAAAAAAAATAGTATTAAATAGAACATCAATAAAGCAATGGACTCTCTTCCAATTTTTATGATAATTGTCAGTCCCTCGTGGTCCTCGTGGTTTTCGTGGTTTCTGACTTGTGAGAGCAACTCCAGCGGGGGCTGGTGCTCAGGGGGGGGAGGTGGACCAAACAGGGCCAAATAGCCGACACCATCATTTTCAAAGATCAACCTGCACATCGCAAAATCATCATCCAAATAAAAAATTGCACTCAACCAAACACACATACATGTATCTATATATACATGTATAGATATATGAAATGGGGAATTACGGATTGAGATTTGGGGGGGACCTTGGAGAAGAGAAGACGATCGGGGAAGAAAGGGAGGGCGGTGGGAGAGGTCAGATCTGGGATTGTGTCTTAGGTGGGGGTGTACAGATATTTGGAGGTATGTCAGGTAAGAGGAGCAAAAACCCGTTCGGTTGGGTTGGGGAGGTTTTCCAGAGGAGCAAAACAATATTAATATTTTATTGTCAATTGCCTGGGCAACTCCAGTGCAGAGAGTGAAGATGTAAAAGACAATTGTCAAGGGAATGCACTGTTCATTAATGACAATTACTGTTTACTAGGTGGATTGAATAGTGAATAGCCTGGGTGAGGACTCCTACACTGGAGTTGCTCTGAGGACGAGGAGACTCGGATTTACTTTTTGGGGAATGAGGAGACTCGAAATATGAAAAGGAGAATTAGGTTAATTAAATCAAGTCATGCCAGATACTGAAAAGTAAGCACAGATCCAATCCCAGTGTATTTCCTACGACAACAGACCCATGTTCATACTTTGGAATATACTATTGCCAATATCGAATATGCGATACTGTTTCAACTATCTTAGTCTAGTGATATTATTCCTCAATATTAAAATAAAATCTCAATATCCGATTATCAAATTCATACTTAAAAAATAGGGCAAATTGGATTTTACACCACGAGGTTTGGGGGTCATTTGCAAAATAAACCACGAGATTTCAATTTTCACATTTTACACCACGTGGTTCCTCAATTGTATGAAATTAACCCCTCTGTTAATTAACCATCTAGTTTGATGTTAGTTGCTGACCTGTCTTCCTGTGGGCCCCCATCTGAAACACACTTCTACAATATCGATATAATTTTGTCATTTCGGTGAAAACTTGGTCACAATTGGAAGGTTTTTGAGAAATTTCCACGTGGATATTGAATTAGTTTGGAAAAAGATTCACTCTTTTTAGTGATTTTTGGTGAGTTCCGGCCCAGTAACCAGTAACCTTTAAGAATTGCGATTTGAATCGTGCAACTCAAACATAATGGTTCTGCAGCTCCTGCTAGTTGATAGACTAGTTATAGTTGTTACTGGGTTGGCATTTGAAGGAATGAAGAAGAAGAAGGAAGTTAAAATAAGGGTAAATTACATTTTTCACCATCAAGTTTGGGTGCAATTGAAATCTCATACATCATTTTTAAAACATTGCAATGTCATACACAAACTTGTATTTTAGTTGCAATTTCATACATCTGTTAGTCAAACCGTTAATTTGACTGTTAAATGATGGTGAGACAACTGCAGATTCCACTATTTTGTTGATGTGGCTATCACAAATAACCACATAAGGAAAAATTAAAAATAATTCTTTTACAAATATTAATTTAAGAAAAAAAACTTTTTAATTCTATTTTTTTTTTTACCAAAGTTGCCACATTATCATTTAATGGTCAAATTAATGGATTGACTAACGGATGTATGAAATTGCAACCAAAACACAAGTTGGTGTATGACATTGCAATGTTTTAAAGATGATGCATGAAGTTGCAATTGAACCCAAACTTAAGGCTATAAAATGTAATTTACCCTTAAAATAAAGTTTCTTATTCCATTGGTGTTAAGACACATGTCCCACTAACCAGATTTTTTTTTTAAAATTAATTTTTTTAATTCATTTAACCAAGATACGTCATATCATTAGTAATTTTTGGTTTTTTAATCACATTATTAATTGTTGGTTAGGAAATTGGGTAGGAATTGGGACATGACACACCCCACCCTCGATACCCACGTGGATACCGAATGCGGGCGTGCTGGCCGACACTCGTAAGTGACGAAGCCATTAAATGCATGACAACACTTAGTGGAAACAAAATTAAAATACTATTAAGGTTGCGGAAATCAATGTCAATATGCATATGGTTCAGAGCGTACTGATGTTGAACCGCGGAAACAATTAAAGAAACAAGTTCCTAAAATCTCTATCCATAACAGGGATGGATATTATTAAAGAAACTGGAAAGACAAGGTAAAATCCCTACATGGTCGGGATCGATGTTCAGAGCTGCCACGCAAAAGTCTCGACCTCGCCGGATGCAGTATCACTATGTCCTGAAGGGGGCGCAAAACAAAAGTGTGAGTGGACAAAAATAAAAGTTTTAGCAAACCTTTCTCTTTTCAACACACTAACCCCCTGTTTGAAAACCAGTATATCGTCGAAACATACTATCATAGTATAGTTCAAAAGATACTTTAAAAGTATACCGAAAATAATTCCAAAAGGTGTAACATTCATAAATCACCATTTCATAGTTCCAAGAATATATAGACAATGGAAAACCAACACAGGGTATATACGCGATCACCCATGTACGGGTTAAGGAACAGCCTCTCAATCACCGTACAAACTCAATACGTTATCCAATAATTTGTACTCCTAGTACCACACACATGTAACCTTGCGCCGCAGCGCGTCACACCCGAGTCCTTACGTAGTGGGGCCTTTTCCCCATAAACAACAATAAACGTAAGACAAGCTTGCACTAAGGTATTTACCGGACAATACCCCTGGAGTACAGTGCGTGTGACCCAAACATGTGAGAACTGTCCTACGGCCGTGAGAACGGTACTACAACGTAGTGAAAGCATACCAAGTGTGTTTGAAAACATACATACATACTCATGTGTATAGATATAGGAGCCAAAATCCCATTCATAATTCCCAAATATCAAGTATTTCATAAATAAATATTTCCCTCAAAACCATATAATAAAATATCATTTAATATTTATGCAAAAGTGATATCGAAGTATAACCCATTTCATATCATATAATCATACTTGATAAATAATCCCAATCACCAATTAAATCCATTTCCCAATATATATACCATAAATAGAACAAATATGGTTGCATAAATAATTATCAACAAGTATATATATTTATTAATAAATATATATAAATAAACATGCCTCAAAGCCATTTAAAACCATAAAGAAATCAATTTCATAAACATTTTCAATCATAAAAACCATTTAATAAAGCAAATGTCCACTCACTGGTATTCGGGAGTGAAATCTCCCCCGGTGTTGCCCTTCTCGGTGTGCGGAGTCGAAGAATTACCTAATTAATATTAGGGAACAAATTAGAACTTCCCTAGAATAAATTAAAAATAGGCCTTAAAGAGAAATACCCCAAAAATAATACTATTTTAGCGAAAACAGGCTCGAAAAACGATTTCCGGAGCCCGAAAACCCTACAGCCGCCGTCCACCGCCGCCGGCGCCGCCGTGCGCCGCCGCACGCGCCGCCACGCGTCGGGAAACGGTCGGACGCGCCGCCCACGCGCCGGCGCGTGGCGACGCGACACGGCACGTGTCGCCATGCGCCGGCACGTGTCGCCACGCGCCGGCCCGTGTCGCCACGCGCTGGCGCGTGTCCCCCACGCGCGTCACGCGCCTGCTGACATCACCCCACGCGCATGCTGACGCCAGCCACGCGCTGGCGCCGCCGTTTGGTTCGCCGGAATCTGGAAATTTAATACCGATTATGTCCCAAAACTTCAAAAATTCATAACTTCTTCGTTCTTTGGCCAAATTTAACGTGCCATATATCAAATTGAAAGTATTGAGGAGTAGAATATTTTCATACCGATTTGAGGCCGGAAAAATGGCCGGAGATGGCCTGAAATTGGCCGGGAAGCTTCGGGAAACCCTAATTCCGTTCTCCTTCAAAACTGCACCAAATTCAACGTTCTTTATATCGATTTGAACCTACTCAATCCAATAAAACCAATGGTAATGGTTTCGAGGCTTACCTATGTCGGGATTGTACAGAAACTTGAATTGCAGTTCGTCGTTTTCGTTCCGACGTCGATTTGGACGATTGGGCTCGAGTTTGGGGATTCTAAAATCATAGCCTCGTCCAGAATGACGAGACGATCGTGATGGCTATAGTCTCGTGTCTCGGTTTGATGGTTTTGTGATTCGTCCACAAACTAGGGTTTGTGTATGTTTTGGAAGTTTTTTGGCAGAGAGAGAGAAGTGGGAGAGAAAGAGAATGAGAACGTGCAGAATGATGGGGAGGGTTGGCTGCTGTGCAGCCAGCCAAAAACCCTAATTCCCACACACGGAGTGAAAAATTACTAAAATGCCACTACACTTTAAAACTTCGTAAAAAGTTCGTTTTAACTCCGAATTGAGTTCCGCTTGTGCCCACGCGTTCGTGTCGACGAGTACACCAAGATGTAAAGAAATAAATTTTTACAAGTCGTCCCGAAAAGTCAACAAAAGTCAACATTGACACTAGGGGTATTTTGGTAATTTCACATAAATTTTGGGACGGGTTGTAACAGACAAGACACATAGTAGGTCAATATAATTGGATATGAAACTGATTATTTGTAAGAGTCGAATCTAATACATTTCACTTACAAGTAAATAAAAACATCAATAAAATATACTGCTAGCTATATATTAGTAATATAATCCTTCTTAATCAAAAAATATCCTAATGCCTAATGTATGTATTGTTTGTCATAACATTTCCTAAAGTTTATTCAAAGTTTCCATATTTTAAAGAACCAATTCGCCATTTTTTAATTTCTGGTTCATATTTCCACCGATAACGATATTTTTATCGATATATCCACCAATATTTATATTTTAATCATTGCCTAAAACACTTTGATTTCACCATTTACACGACTTCTCACAATTAACTGTTTACATAATAGAAATAAGCATAAGAAGAACATATCCCAAATTAATCATAGCATTGTGTGATATTAATAGAGTGACTACAAATGACAATCCAAGTTTCATCTCCATACAAAACATAACAATTAAACATCATAGGATGTACTTCCATTCACTTCGCTGGAACCTAATACGAATGCTCTTACATCCAAAATGGCTACAATTGAGTCAGAAGCATTCATGTTGTAAACACGAATTTTCCTGCAACGAATAACAGAAAAACACGTGTACAAAATAAATTTGTATTAATGAGAAAATTAGGGTTACAATCTCTAAGTACAAGGTTTGATCCTTTGATTCGATCTCCAAAGATGTAGTAGTGTAGAAGAACAAAATGTGTGTGAGCGGTTGATCCAAGGGTCGTAGAGACTTAATCTTGGTTAACGGATGTCCCAAGAGTTTGGCTTGTGACGCATAGGATTTCCGTTTAGGGTGATGGAAGAACCGGCACGTGTAGGTGGTGCTTGGTGGTCCTTCACGATGATGGTGAAAAAATGCCGAGAGTGTTCTGAGTCTTCTAAGTTTTTGTAATGTCTGAGAGCCCCTTCTTTGTTTTGGAGCCTTGTATTTATAGGCTTCTCCATGATTCTTTGCATTGAATCAATTTATTTGCCGAGCCTTGATTTATGGAATTTGTCTCCATGAATTGTCTTGACTAAAGCTTAATTTGAACTTGATTCGGTATTAAGTTGAACCAAATCAATTAACTTGGTAATTTCACCAAATTAATCTTATAGATGGAAAGACCAAATCCATTGACTTGAGAATTTAACCAAATTACCCAATTAGCTTGGTTCTTTTATTGGAAAGAACCATTAATTCTCACCAAGCCGCGTGAAAGGATGAAGGGATTTGAACCAAATTGATTAACTTGGCAATTTAACCAAATTAATTAATTAATTAACTTGATTTATAATTGATTCAAATCAAAGTCAATTATGAGATAATTCCTCAATTTATTTCCACCATCAACTTAATCTGGTAATTTTTTTTATAGCTGGCCAAATATTGACATGTATCATTTTTGTCAACTCATCCAGTTTCGATGAATCACATGCCATGTGTACAATTTGTGGGACCCATGGTGTATACCACGTAAGCCCTGGCGAGTCAAAATTTAATTTGTTGGTGAACATTATTTTCACTGAAATTCACATGTCTACACATGCGCAACATTCAAAATAGCAAACAACAAATTAAGTTCGGCGTTGGGAAGTGTCGGTGATTTAAGCACGAAATTGCCCATGCTTGGCTAATTGGTGGGACCTAAGTGTGTTTCAGATGGGGGCCCACAAGAAGACATATCAGCAACTAACAGCAAACTAGATGGTTAATTAACAAAAGGATTAATTTTATACAATTAAGAAACTACGTGGTGTAAAATGCAAAAATTAAAATCTCATGGTTTATTTTTACAAAAAACCTCAAAATCTCGTTGTGTAAAATGCAGTTTGTCCTAAAAAATATACCACTGTTAATCTCAAATATACGACCCTGTGTTAACAAGCTCTTAGTCTAATGTACTACTTTTTTAATATTAAAAGAAATGTCAGGATATGATCCCTTATTAAAAAAAAAAAAGAAAGTCTCATGCTAGTAACCCGCCAGCCATTGTTAGTTTCAAGCAATCCAACAAGATACAACTACTACATGCAAGACAGACTTTGCGTGCACCAGAATATGAAACATAAAATAACAACTGACATGCCCACGTGGCACCATTCAAACCTTAGAGGCCCGTTTCCAATATGCTCTATACCCGCCCGAGCAAATTATTAGAAGATATCTTTGTAATCAGTTTCGAGGGCATCTGTGTTTTGCTATTAGTCATTCAAAATTTATGGTACTCGAGAATATCATATACTCTTAAATATCTACCTCTACATTTTGTAATTGGAAGAGGGTGGCGGATGCTGAGCAGTGAGTTATTTGACATGAACAAGTAAATCTTTAATAATTAATTGCAAATCGAGCAATACAGCGCCAAATATGGGTACAGCCAACCACCCTCAATGATCTGTTGTACATCAGACACGTTTTGCACGTGCACGTTTTTATGTACCTACTAGCTTGCTAGTTATGCTCGGTACAGTAGATGCTGTATACTAGCTCTGGTGTATAGGTCAGATTAGACTTTTTTGCATATTCTGAACATTTTGTATTTTAGATATTTTAATTTTTTAATTTTTATTTTAAAATATAAAAATGAAAATTCAACGGTTAAAAATTAGGAGTACGAAATACTCCGAAACACCAAAAAATTCTTGTAAGTGAAATATATAGCTGGTGCACGTGCATGTTGATATATTTGTATTCATCGATCTTCGGGGACTTTAATGAGTGCATTAACATAGCTTGTTTGCGCAGTCGACTGGTCTCCCTTCATTCAGTACTCTTAGCTTTATTCCCCAATATGCGATATATGGTAAATTTATTTATTTTTTCTTTTTTACCTTGGAAGGAATCAAAGACTAAACATATTTTAGAGCATCTCTAATGTTGTAAGCAAACATAATAAGCAAAATCGTATTATAATGATTAATGTGGCAAATTACATACTCAATTGTCTTATTAATAAAAATTTGTCACTCCAATGTAATAGGCAAACTAAGTAGGCAAAAAATTTATTTTATTACTTTTATCTTTTTTTTTTCTTCCCCTCATATGAAATATTTTATTATAAATAGATATGTGAGGTCCAGTTTTCCCTACACATGTAGAAGTAGGCAATGTTGCCTACTTTGGGGATGTAGGCAAAGTTTGCCTCCTCAATTGACTACTTCATTGGAGCTTGATTTTGCCTATGTAACACGTCAAAAAGAGTTTAGCCACTCATTTGCCTACTCAATCAGACATGCTATTAAAAACTACTTCATGATATTTGGCCCTCCTATCGCCGTTCTTTGTTTAACCGTGCGATTTCTTTGTATTACAAGTCTCGCTGCCTCTCTATTTTAATTGGTGAAGCATCACATTCTATAGTGATTATGAAGAAGGACATGCAAATGCAATCATCAATAAGTAAATCTTAAACAATTAATAGAAAATCGAACAAAGTCATCCACCCTCAATGATCTGTTTTAACTTTTACATACAGGGTTTGTCTTTTGTACTCCGGGGTAGGTGGTACTCCGGATTTTTAATTACCACTTGCCAAACGGTTTATGCAATTGACAAACAATAAGTATGAATCTGCATTACAACATACAATTAGACAGAAAATTAAATGGCAACATCACATTATTTGGTGCTAGTGCCCTACATGGATTTGCATATGCATTCAACATACATGGATCTGCATATGCATTCAGCATCATTTTTTTTAATAATTTCATAGTGTCCATAAATTAAATTTTATGAAAAATATTGTAAATTTTAATACTCATATGAAATTCAATGAATTTGTATTTGTTTTTTGACATTTTGCATCAACAATTTATGGTAAATAACTTATATAAAAAAATATGTAGGTACACACTTTTAGGTACACATATATATTTTGTAGGCCCTAGCATTTTGCATATTTGCCACTAATTCACTCCAATATATTTAGGTACGGACTTTTTGGTACACAAGTTTAATATAATGTATTAAGTTACGGGCGTTTAGGTATATTAGTTCACTATAATTTTGAATAAGTACAATATTGATACAACCCGTCCCGGAATTTTTAGTATTTTATTCCCAAAAGTGGGAAATGACCAAAATGCGCCTGGTTGGGCAATGGTTGACTGTTGGTTGACTTCCGTGTCGTGACACGTACAACCCTTTCCTTAGTATTTTCTTGTTGTACTCATCGTTACGAGCGCGTGGACACGAACTGAATGAAATTTGGAGTTCGAATGAAGGTTCTACAGAACGTTAATCTCGAGGGCATTCTCGTAATTTTTATGAGAACTGTGTTTTGTTGTTTGGGTGCTAGATCCAGTGGGACCCACCCATTGTCTGCACACCCTTTCCTTCCTCTGCTCTCCCTCACTCTCTGTCTGCAACTCTCTAACTAGAAATTGACGAATCGAGGAGCTCCGACACGGAGCGAGTTTTCCTAGCGATACCGGCCACGATCGTCCTCGTGGTGATCCCCAATCGACTCCTAGTGAGTCCTAGTTCATTATCCAAGCTTTGCTTTAGGAATCTGGTCTAGAAATCGAAGTGGGAATCAGCCACGTTTCATGCCGTGGCTTCCCTTCCATTTTCCAGCCATCTCTGGCCCTCTTTTGAACCTTGAAATAGGTAAATTTGTATTCCTCATCTTCCTAGCTTCACTTTGACGGGTCCAACTTCCATACTACATAGTATGTAATACTACATAGTATGGAATACTACGAGCATTGGATGGTTTGGATTCACGGGGACCCACGAGACCCATATCATCCAAAACAATCCACGTCATCTAATGCTCGTAGTATTCCATACTACGTAGTATGGAAGAATTTTCGCACTTTGACATATTATATGTGTGAAATGGTTGAGATTTGAGGAAGATATGTAATTTTGAAGTTTTCCAGAATCCAACGAGATTCCGGCCGGCCGACGGCGGCTGGAAGTTGTAGCGGCAAGCGGCGACCTGACGTCAGCAAACCCGGCCTTGACGTCAGCCAACCCGATCCTAACATCAGCAGACCCGGTCCAGATCCGGTTGAACCTCGAATATTCCAACGGTATATTCCTTTCCCTAACTGACGCCGTTAACAGAATATTCTCTAACGTTGTTAGAATATTCCGTTTAGGTTAACGGAGCGCCGTTAAAGTCGTGTAACCGGCACGTGTGACTGCGCGTGAGGGTGCGTGGGACCTCACAGCGGCGCGTGAGGTCGTACGGCGGCGTACTTGGGTTTTCGGACCCCGAAACTCTTAAATTGAGTTCCGTACTCCGTTTTCTTTGTAGTTTTCGATTAGTTTATTAATTATGGGTGTTTTACCTTAGGATTGGCAACCCGAGGAGTACGGAGAGCATACAAGCAAAGCATTTACGGCTACGGTGACTGTGAGTGGGCCTTTCTTTATAAAATTATATCTTATATATATTTGTGAATTGAGTTTTATGCTTATGCTTTGAAATGAATCTTGGATTTACTTATTACCTTACTCAGTTTTAGAAACTTAAATGTTTTAGCATATTATCGGTATTCCAGATATGGTATATGGGAGTACCATTTTAGAATGGTTTACTATGAGACTTACTTTAGAAATGAAATACCTTATACTATACCCCATTTTATGATACGAGACTTTACCCGTGGCATGTTTTCATACACGCTCAACTAGGATTGCTTACACGGTGTCTATAGTACTGTCCGGGGTCAGGACCAGCTTCACGTGTATGTTCACACTGCACCGACACGCTCACTTTGGATCCATCGTAGGTGCCAGCCTGTTCTACTTGCCTTGGCATCTAGAACTCGTTGTGACGCGCTTAGCGCTAGCTTCACGTGTATGTAGTACTCGAGCGTAGATTATTACACCAGCCTGTTCATGGTAGAATATCTCTGCATGAGCTCGTGTGTTTGCACTGCCTACTAAGTGTACCCCATTATTATTCGTGATTTATGTTATACCTGATTTCATTGATGCCACGGAGCCTTATGTTATTATTGGATTTCTCGTATTATTTTTCATGTGTTGATTTCTGCGAAAGATTTTACATCTCAATTTTGTGGTTGTTTACCCATTTTGGAAAATAACAGACTTTCCATATTTACGTTGTTTTTCACACCTACTATGTAGTATGGTTTTCAGAATTATTACGGGTTTTTACAGCGAGCGGTTAGTACTTTCAGAAAAGAAATATTTTAGAAAAATTATTATTTTTGGCCCACTTACCCTTTTTGTGTTTTGCGCCCCTCCAAGTTTAGTAGGCTTTGGAGCTCCTGACGTCGAGGCGCGGTGGCATATTTCCTCCTCAGTGTAGGAAAATCGTTTACTAGTAATTGTAGTTACTTAGTAAATCCTATTATGTAGAGTTAGTTATTATGTTATTATTTTTTCTGGTTCACTCACACTTCAACGCACTCGACTCTTATTTTAATTCAGTTTTCCTTTTATTACTTTAAATTACTCTTTATTCTTTCAAATGACTTTCGTCATCTCACGGGGTGTCGGCCAGCACCCTCGATTTTTGGGTGTCCACCTAGACATCGGGGTCGAGGTGTGTCAATATTTTCTAGTTTAGGTAAACTAGTTTATTAGAAAATAATTAGAGGAAGTTAAACAAAATTAAGGAATTAAAATGTGTATAATAATAAATTCAAAAAATTAATGGAGAGACATTGAAGAAAATGCCCATTAAATATTAAAACAAAGGGTTAAACTCAGTTTACTACCCTCAAGTATCGTGAAATTCTCATTTTACTACCCTTAGTTTTTTTCGTCTCACTTTCATACCTAAAGTTTGATTTTTCTGACACTTTCATACCTCCGTTAAGTTTTCCGTTAGGTTCTCCGTTAAAAAAAAAAAAAAAAAAAAATTATATTGGAGTTTAATTTCGGATCGTCTGCCTCCACCTCCTCCTCCTCGTCCTCCACCTTAATCCTCTTCAAGATCATCGGTGGGCAGCTCATGGCAACAGACAGGACATGAGTTGTGCAATTCGGGTGTAAAATTTTCAGAGCCCAGACGCCCTTGGACACAAAATCGACACGGCGCTGATCCCCAAACATCTTCAATTGCAGGTCGGTGCAATTTCCTAGCTCGGACTTTCGACCCGACTTTCAGAACCCACTGCCCCTCGCGGTCCATCCTTTCGTCGTCGTCGTAATCACCATCGCAATCGACATTAGAGGTCTTGACGAAGGAGTAAGTCGTCTTCTCGGAGACGATCCACTTGGCCTTGGGAGTGTTGCCGCCGACGTGGAGGTAGAGCTTGACGGCGTTCTGGACTTGTGCGGCGGAGGCGGAGGAAGAGGAGGAAGAAGGAGAGCCATACTTGAGCTTGAGGGCTTTGAGCCTGCCTTCGACGTTGTCGACGGAGGACTCTAGGATTTTGGATTTGGGCTTCGCAGCAGCGGTTTGCGGTGGCTTATAGTTGTCATCTGCATCGTCGTATTGGTCCTCGTCCTCCGATTGTTGTTCCTCTTCCTCCGACTTGTAGTCGTCCGAGTCGGTGATGTGATCCTCCCGGCTTCAATCTTCTCTCTTCTTCTTATTATTTTTGTTACCGTAATAAAATAAAAAATTTGGGAATTTCCCTTATCAAATCGTGCAATCGGGGATTCCTAGGGTTTCTGGTTCGATCGATTTCTCGATTTCACAGTCGCCGGGGGTTCGCTTACTCGTCGACGAACGCCGCTAGTTGTAGCCGATTTGTTTGTTGCATTCCGATCTCGCTGTACAACTTTGAAATGTGAGGGATATTGGGTGAGTTAACTCAAAGCTTCGTTCTTTTTCCCAATTGTTCAATTTTTTTCGATTTGTTGGTCGGTCATTAGATGAAAATCGTGGATTTGGGTGTCGATTTATTTACTCAGAATTTGATTTTTTTCTGCTTTGTGATTGAGTTTTAATTGTTGGATGTACTGGGTATAATGAGGCTTCGGGGTCGTGAAAGGGTGAGGGATCGTCGACGAGATTGGCAGGGCTAGGAGCGGGGGCGGAGGAGGAGGTGGAGGCATACGATCCGAAATTAAACTCCAAAATAATTTTTTTTTTAATTTTTTTTAACGGATAATCTAACAGAAAACCTAACGGAGGTATGAAAGTGTCAGAAAAATCAAACTTTAGGTATGAAAGTGAGACGAAAAAAACTAAAGGTAGTAAAGTGAGAATTTCACGATATTTAAGGGTAGTAAACTGAGTTTAACCCTAAAACAAAAATATAATATAAATTTGAAGTACACATCAAATGAATACAATCAATCTGTAATATAACATCAAATTTTAATATTTTTCAAGAATTAAAGTTCAAAAACCCCTAAATAAAATCAACGAAACATGTTTCAACCTTTCAGTGAGAGCAAAAAGACTGAAACTTATCAATTAAATCATTGTCCTTCACCACTGCCTCCCTCAGCATCACACTCATGAATCATTGCATGAAAAGAAGAAAAATATATAACAACATCGATCCTATGTCATTCATACAAAATTATGTCGAGAGAAGATTCTACATGATTTTTTATTATTGATTTTGTACCTTATAGTAGCAACATATACATATCCGTATCATGAATATTGTTCTTTCATTTTAGATATTCACTTACAATTTGATATAATAGTATGCAAATTCAAGTTATATGTCGGATAATGGTGGGGAATCAAATCCAGGAGGCAGTGATATCTATAGATATCTTATGGTAATTTATCCTTGCCTTAAGGTTAATTCCAAATCAATGACCCTACCTGATCGGACGTCTCATAGCTATTTGATACAGTAACGAGCTTATCCCTCCAATATATAGTTAATAGTTTCATACGGTCAACAACTTTTTAGCTGTCAACATGCAGAGATTGTCGACATGCCACTGGACCACTTGCCATGGTTGCAAGTTTTTTTTTTCCGTTTTCTCTCTTTTCCAAATAATGCAAGTTTCCAATTCTGACCTTGGCTACCATTCAACGTTAATCTGGACATATCAAAGTTTTGCTCAATTAATCAACGAGAAAACAAAATATTAAACTTCACCATAATTAAGTACACGTGGAAAATGCATGCCCCCAAAATTTCTTTGTAGAGCGCTAAAAGAAAAAATAAATAAAAATAAGACTTCACCATATTATTAGGGTTTTTTCCGGTAACTGGTGTCAATCTGTCAAACACAAAGTTAAGATTAATTACATGCAAATTACACCTCCATTAGCCAATAAACGAGTCCTAAATGTTATCATGCAGCATGGGAACAAGTACCACTTGAGATATAAGGTGTGGTTGGCCCTTTATCAACAACTACGACTTTTTGGGACCACAGAGTTCAAGCATGAGTTCAACTACAAATTTTGTAGGTGGAATGATCAATTGAAGGATGGAGGTAGGTGAAAATTTGTTTGTGTTTAATGAGGAATATGATCCTCCGTTTGTTACGCTAGACTAATTCGGACGTTTGTGTTTAATGAGGAATATGACCCTTAGGCTCTGTTTGTTACGCTAGACTAATTTAGACTGAACTAACTCCAGAGACTAAGTTGGGTTAGTTTGACTTGAACTAAGTTGAATTAGCTTGGCTTGTACTAAGCTGGATTAGATTAGTGAAGCGTTTGGTGCAATGCCTGACTAAAATACATATTGGCATTTTTTTTTAAAATTTTTCTTAAGCGTCCTGGAAGTCCAAATTTATTATTATTTTTTACTTTTGCCATTTCTTCAATTCCTTCTCTCACTGTCCGCAAAACAAAACAAAACAAAAAGAAAGAATTCACAAATTACTCTGCTTCAAGACCCCTCACCCTTCTAACCAAAAACCCAGAACAAGATTCACAAAGTGCTCCTACTTCTTCAACGTTATGTTTTTATCTGGAAAATTAGCGTCCTACCTCATGATCCCAAAGCTTTATTTACGAGCACTATTTTGGTAAAATAGGACACAGCGGAGGGAGAAATATTTTCTTTAAAATTGATTTATTCTTTTTTTGTTACCAAATAAAATTCGTTTATTCTTTCGATTTTTGAAGGACCACTATTTAGAGAGAAGAAACGCGGCGAAAGAGAATCATTTGGTTTTATCTTTCTGTCGGGTTGAGGTCCCAAAAGGGGCCAGCAATAAATGGAGAGAGAGAAATTTATCTGTATATTCTGTGCTTTCAATTGAATGGGGGGGCTAAAGGGTCTTTGTACAATACGTGGACGATCTTCTTTCTTCTATTATTTCCTGCCCAACATATCAACAAGATTACGACAATAAACATATTACTAGTCAGACCAAAAAAGGAACATAGAATGACTAGATTACAGGTAAACATTGAACCCATGCAAATTGCAATGTATTATCAGATGGGATTTATTTGACAGATGTTGAAGGGCCTATATCTTCCAATTTTTATGATAATTCATAATTGTTAGTCCCTCGTGGTCCTCGTGGTCCTAGTGACTGAGGAGACTCGGAATGCGATGAGGATGCGTTAGGTTAATCAAATCAGGCTATGCCAGATACTGAAAAATAAGCACGCGAAAGTGGTGACAGATCCAATCCCAGTGTATTTCCCACGAAAGTGGAGCCCTGTTCTTCGTTTGGGATATAAGGTTTTTTGGCAATTTAATGTCTATTGAATTCATTATTTTAAGGTTGGATATTTTGATAGTGACGAATACACCCTTTTAAATAAATGAGGAAACAAAATTAAAAATATTGATTAAATTCATTATTTGATCAAATTATACATTTTAAGTTTAGAAAGCTTGCATTGCCGCCACAAACTTGAATTCATAGGAAACAGTTTGTCCATCATAAAAACTAGTGTTGAGGTAAAATAAAATGTATCTTAAAAAGAAACAAACAACAAAACTCAAATATCACACACATTCGGCGATAGGTATCCAATCCTTTGTGATAGGTATCCCAACCTATATGTATCCACATTACCTACACATTTAGTATCAAACTCATCCATAACATCTACTCATTCAGTATCAAACTTATCCACATTACCTACACATTCAGTATCATCAAACTCATCTACATTACCAATATATAAGACTCAAATATAATAAACTTTAAGTTAAAAAAAAAAAAAAATTTCACAGAAATAACATTAAATTAGAAAAATGATGGTTGACAAAAAAACTATAGATGGTAAAATAGACATGAAACAAAATAAAAAATGATAACCCTAACTATTAATTGACCTTATCAGCTCACTATGCTAAGTTTTTAATATATGAAATAGTCAAAGGATTTTTGGATTTTTCCTAAAATAATGTAATGGAATTGGGTTGAAATCTACTTTTCTATTTTGGTTTTTCACCAAAATCTGTTTCACTTTAAAGTTAGGCAATAAAAAGTGTTTGATAAAACTAAAATATTCTACTTATTTTAAAAGCAATAGCTTCCAGATGACGACTTTTAAAAGCAACCTATTGGTTGTTTTTAAAAGATGCTTTCATAAAAAGCGGAGTTGAACCTATAATGAATATTTTCAATTCATGTAATACCCTCATTAGTTTTTTTTTTAAATGAGATTATTTATCCTTCTACACATATTTTCTCCATTGGAGAACAAAGTGACCGCCACCACCTACCATTACAACCACTAACCTTACACCACCACCACCACCACCACAACCACAACCGTCACCGTCGCCATTATCACCACCATTGTTGCCGCCACCACTACCGCCATTGTTACCTCTGTACCCAACCACCACACTCCACTACTGGCACAACCACCATACCCTCACCATTGTCATTGCCATCACCACCACTGCCCCCATTGCTACTATCGTCATCGCGTACTGCAACCACCACCACCACAATCTCCATCATTGCTGCCCTTACACCCCAACTACGACACCTTATTATTGGCACCACCACCGTACCTCCCCCATTGCTGCTGCCACCACCATCAGTACCCGCGCCACCGTTGTCGCCACCACCCCCACTACCTTGTCCATTTTTGTCATTATATACAATTATATCACTTTTACATTAAAATTTACCCAACATTTTTACACTGCTTTTCACACTCACAACACTTTTAAAATACAATTAATCAAACGCTTAAATGTTTTATTTTACAACTGATTATTCTTAAAACACAGCAAAATCAGTTTTTTTTTAAAGTACAATAATTCCAAACTGACCTTAGTCTAATGATACTATTTTTTTAATATTAAAAGAAATGTCAGGATCAGATCCCTTATTGAAAAAAAAAATCAACCTTTATCAACTTTTCTTTTAAATAAACAAAGTCTATTATGTCACCGTGTTTATAACGTTGGCACCATTAGCCCAAAGTCCAAACAGTGCAAGGCATAAAGCCATTGGTTCCTCTATATATTCATGCCCATAACCAAATCACAATTTGCAAAGTCACACCACTCACTGAGAGCGTTGTCTCTTAGTGTCTTGACTTTCTTCTTCCACAGCTCTGCTTCTCACCCTCCTCTCTCTTGTTACACAAAGTCCCATTCTGTAGCAAAAGCAAATTAGGGCAAATACTATGGAAGAAATCATATCCTCAAGTTCTCCACCCATTTTCTGCCAAGAAACCTCCTCCACATTTCAACAGCGCCTACAGTTCATAGTTCAGAACAGGCCTGAGTGGTGGGTGTATTCCATTTTCTGGCAAGCCTCCAAAGAAAGCATTAGTGACCAAGTTTCCCTGTCGTGGGCCGGCGGCCATTTTCGGAACACTGGCGATCACTTGGCATCGAAGAGAAGCAGCCGAGTGACCAACAGTTACCAACCCAAATTTGGGTTCAACAATGTGGAGAGAAAGAAGGTGATTAACCGGGAAGTTGAAGCTCTTTTGCATGATGACATGGTGGATTTGGACATGAGGCTCGTGGATCATGGAGATGTCACTGACTCCGAGTGGTTTTACTTTTACACTGTTTCTTTAACCCAGTCATTCTCTGCAAGCCACGGTAATAGTAACAATATTCTCGGCAGGGCATTTGGTTCTGGTGGATTTGTTTGGCTTGCAGGTGACCATGAATTTCAGTTTTATGAATGTGAGAGAGTGAAAGAAGCAAGAATGCATGGAATCCAAACTTTGGTTTGCATTGCAACTCCTTGTGGGGTACTTGAACTGGCCTCTTTGGATGTGATCAAAGAAGATTGGGGTCTAGTGCATTTATCAAAATCGCTGTTCGGATCAGACAGCTACATCAACATCAACAACAACAACAACAACAACAGGCTTTCAAAGCAGCAGACCAGTAGTGACGGCAATGTACTTGTTCCTATCCAAGAAAATGGACTGTTTTCAGCAGCTCATAAGGAATTGACCCGACAAGGTACGCACCAAATGTTATGTTAAATTCGAGAGTTATTCGTTTATCTAGGTACTTACCAAATACCAAATTATAGTACTTAATTTGTACATTGTTCGAACTTGATTGGTAATTTGTCGATATTACCAACTATTGATCAAGTTCTGAAAATAGCATGGTCAATGATTAGTACTTATTACCAAACAATTTTTTACTGGAACTATTATTGACACTTCAAAAATGTAATTGTACACTTCTCATAATAATATTTTTCTTTCTAAATATAAAAAGTTTGGAATTCACAAATAAATTTTTGGAGTGTCAATAACAATTCTCTGTTTTTCCTTTTGGTCATTCACTAAGTACATAGTAGCTGCATAGGTCCATTAGTACATTACACTGCGTGTGCCTACATGTATAATCATAATAATGTACCTAATTTAACATCGATGTTCAATACTTCTTTTTACCAGATCAAGGTGGTATAAACCAAGCTGCACCTATCAATCTAGGAGGGTCGTCACCGGAATCACCTTCTGACTCTGTTGGCAATTTTAACTCAGAAAATACGGAGAACATGACTCGGTCGAAAAAGCGAGGAAGATCATCAAACCATGGAGCTGCAAGTAGAGAATCACAATTGTTAAACCACGTTGAAGCAGAGAGACAGAGGAGGGAGAAGCTCAACCACCGATTCTATGTCCTCCGGTCCGTTGTTCCCAATGTGTCAAAAATGGACAGGTCCTCTTTGCTTGCCGATGCCGTGGCGTACATCAATCAACTCAAATCAAAAGTTGAGGAATTGGAGGCCAAAGTCCAAGAACAACCACAAATACCTAAAGCGGGTAATAATGCAAGTAACAATGTTGATCATCACTCCAGCCAAAGCACCAGCGCCATAGTTGACGAACATCATTATTCTAATATTAATAATATTTGTAATAATAACAGTAATAGTAATAATAATAATAGTAATAGTAGTAGGGCAGCTGCTGCGGCTGTGGAAGTGGATGTGAAGATTATGGGGTCGGAAGCCATGATACGTGTTCAGTGTCCGGATCAAGACTACCCATATGCTAAGTTGATGAATGCACTCAAAGGCCTAGGGCTACAAGTTTACCATGCAAGCATATCGAGCGTGAAAGAGTTGATGATTCAAGATGTTGTGGCAAGACTGCCTTATGGGTTCACTAGTGAGGAGGCATTGAAAAATGGTATTACAAAAAGATGGTACCATTAGAAACTATAATTCAATTTATTTATTTCCTTAGAATATGGGGACAATGATTTTTCATTGCGTAGTGCTTGTTGTACCTCAAAGTCGGTGTAAGTTTATAATTAAGTGAGACTTCTTTTCTTTTTCTCAAATAACAATTTTGTTTTCATGTTTAATGGCACATTTTTTTAGATCAATTTCAACCCTACAAGACGTCAATAACATTAACAGAGCCAAAGCATTAAGCCCAAGATTTTTCCGATCTTCAATAGATTTTTATTTTTATTTATTTAAGAGTACCTTTCCTTTTTGATATGATGAGGAGACTTGCCTTTTCACTGTTCTTTTTAATTTTTTATTCTCAATTATGACCTATGATCTGGAAAGAGTGAGATAGTGATTTGTATTGTAAGTCAATAATTGTCATATTGCAATAGGATTTAAACTTGTTATTCTTTGTACCCATAAACAAGTCGGCACCTAAATATCTCTAAGAAAGTGTTCATATTTAGTATTTTATCATTTTTCAAAAGAAATAAGTAAATGTTATCTTCAAAAGTGTTCATATTTAGTATTTTATGTGACACTTTTATACCACTTAAAAAAATACTTATTGAGTTTAAGTTTTCATATTATCAAACTTATTACATATAAAAAGTGTAAAGATTGTAATTTACATGGTTTAGTATTCTACACACTCTGATTGGCAATAAATATATTCTTAATAAGAATGTACAAGTAATGCTAGAGCAAACATTTATTGAAAATTATTTATAAAGAAAAAGGCTTAACTTTTTGCTACACATCTTGTCGTATCGTGTAATTTAAAAAAGGAGCATTTTAATTTAGACTCGGTCAATGCACAAAATTTTGAAAAGAGCCCAATTCAATTTCTTTCGGAATTAATGTTTTTATTCTCATTATGCCCCTCAATTATATTATATGAATGATTTGAAATCCTTAATTTATGCATCTTTTTTGTTTTTCTAATTTGAGTTTTGAATTTTGAATCATTTCCCAAATTCCCATGATGCATCTGCAACAAAATTAAATAGAATTGTCAACTTTCAAATTAGAAATACTTAATATAAAACACCTAACTAATAGGTGCAAATATACCAACTAATGTAACAAAAAGATGTCACCATTATCCACTAGTGAAGTGAGAAATTTCAATATGTTACAACTATCTATCTTTTTTTTTTTGGTCAATAATACAATTATCTATCTAAGATGAAGATATAAAGTGTTATTTACCTATGACAAAGATATAAGCACCAAATTATTGAATATGCATCTTAGTGCCTACATCAGAAATTGATCAACAAAAAAATATAGTTGGATTCAATGGGGCATGGTGGAAAATGAACACCATCATATTTCACCTCTATTAGAGAAAGATAAAAAAAAATTACAAAAATACAAATAGATTGTTGGATTCAATGGGGTGCCATTCAAAATGAGCATCATCAGATTATACCTACTTTATAGATTAATAAATGAAGATAATTTGTTTTACTTCGACGAGGAAAAATTATAACCTAATAAAAAGATAACAAAATCCAAAAGCAACATTGGAAGAACCTTGATTGATGATTGATGAATATGTTGGAGATTTTGAGATCTCTCAAGGGAAGAAAGAAGAGTCATATATGAAAGATTAGATGCTGGAAAAATTTTAAATGTTCAAGGGGAGAAAGAAAGAAGAAGAAGTAAGGAAACGTTGAATGGGGATCTTGCTTTTCTCCTAAAAGATTAAGGAATATATTGAAATCTCAATAATTATAATTGGGGTGAACTCAATAGTTCTCAAATTAGGGATATTAATTTGCTACCTTAATAAGATTAGGGTAAATCAGGTAATAGACAAAAAAAGTTGACAGAAAAAATGTGTGATTGCTTACATGAAATGATGGTAAATGGGGTTAAATACAAATGTTGGGTTTTTTCTAAGAAACCCAACTCGTTTTGAGTTCATATCAAAATTTCTATTTAATGGTGAACAATGCTCCTTTTCAGATTCCATTGCCCTTATCTAGCATGATTTCCAGTGTCTTTGTCTCTTTGCTTTTGAGTTTTGCGAAAATCATCATTCGGCCCGGAAAAGGTCCTGAGCTTTCATACCTGGTGACCGATTGTGTACAAGAGTAGAGTGTAAAAATCTCTGAAGAAATCATGAATCTGCTGCTAAAGATAACATGCAGGATTCACGAGCAGAGGGAGGGAAAGTACGATGACAACACCACTATGCGGATGTGATGTGAACGTGCAAACTGCAAAGAGAAACATGTTCCTGAAAGTTCGATTTAATTTCGTGATATTATATCCAAGTCAAGCTACAAAAATGGTCAAGAATCAAGAAGGCATGATGATTAAAGTACATGGACACGAGCCAGCTGTCTTTGATTCCAATGCGCGTATGTTTTAATTTAGGCTTATTTTTTTGATATGCCTTTGAAATTCTTTTTTGAAATTCAAATACCGTTACTTAACTTTTTGAAACTCAAATTTTGTTTTATTTTACATAATTTTGTCAAATTCTATCAATAAATCTGTTCAATCTCCTATGTGGTATGAGTGGAGCATATAAACTTGATGACATGTTTAAGGCTTAGTTTAGAGTTGCTGTGTTTTTTAAAAAAACTGCTTCTGCTGTGCTGAGAGAAAAAGCAGCTGTGAAAAAAAGCAGGTAAGTGTTTGGTAAACTGTAGTTGTAAAAGTGCTTATAGCAAAAAAAAGCAGTTTCAAAGTGTTTGGTAAACTTGTATATAAAACTGCTGTGACTGTGTAAAATGACTAAAAAGAGCATGTTGCTGTATGTATTATTAATTTAATTGTTTGCCAAAAATATTGGTCAATTCATTACATAAACTTTTTTTTCTTATATTGTTCGTCTTATTTACGTATCCCAAATTTTAAAGAATTATTATGAAAAAAATTCTTTATAATATTAAAATAATATACACTCATGTAAGGTAGTTACAATATTATCAACTATATAATACATGCATCAACCATATTAAAATATCTACAAATTGTTCAATATAAAAATAGTCTAATTAGGTGCATTCATCAAACTTGCGGCTATGCTATTTCTTAATGCTTTAATCTCTTATGATCCTTGGTCTGGTGATTTTGGCCTTCTTCTTCATCAAATAACATACACCACGAAAGTTATTAAACCACAATTTGTATGAAAGTCTCAAGCTAATAAAGATTCGTCCTCTTCAATTAACATCGAACTCTGCGGTGCCAACTTAAAAGCTTGGAGTTCCTGCATTGCTACTGTTGATTGCATCTCGTGCGCTATACGAATCACACCAAACACCCAAGACTGGATTATTAGTACTATCCGGTGCGCTATACGATGTACCAAACGATAGAAAAACAAAAGAAGAAAAGCTCGCCTAGGCAAAAATGACAATGGAGGCCAAACACGAGTCGAAACCCATCACCACCTAAGCGTGAAGAGTGCGAAAGAGTACTTTTGAGTCAGAATACAAATTTGTGTTTGGTAGTAAATCTATAGATTTTAATTAGAGTTGATTTGCATACTCCCTTTTTAACTTTTCATACAAAAAACAATGGTGTTTTCTACCAAGAGGTTCAAGTAGAAGTTGAAGAGAAAAAACAAAGGGTGTGGAAAGAAACCACCTATCAAATAAGCCTTTGACCATAAACAAATTTAAGTGCATACAACAAGTATCTGCTGAATATATAAAACTCAAATAACAAACATAAAGTGCACCGTCTCCCGAGTCTCACTCGAGGCAATGAATGGGGGGAACGAGGAACAGAAAAGGGAAAAAGAAAATAAAGATTTAAAGTCGATACTGCACTGCACTCCACAACATCATACAACAGCCAATACTAAATCCGCAACCTAAGATGCACCGGAGCTCGATGATAACCCCATCTTTCAGCATACGAGGCAGGCAGCTACAAATCACTGCAACAGTGAAAACAAAAATCACATCAAGAACAAGCCTAATTCGACATCAAATAACAAAACTGCGGTTAAACAACTGATAATAGTTACTTGCTGTTGCTGTTGGTATGCACCAGGCTGCTGGTAGTTTCCATATCCAGCGGCATAGCCTCCATAATACATGGCAGGCCTCCATAATACATGGCAGGGTCCTGGGATCCAAACCCCCAACAAATATCTGCACTCGAAAGTTTCAGGAGTTACAATCATGTAGCAAGAAATGTACAATGCCAACATTAGAACAAACTACGCACTGTTGTAACATTAGAACACACACAACACACACACACACGCACACTGCACACAACACACACACACGCACACTGCACACACAACACACATACACGCACACTGCACACACAACACACACACACGCACACTGCACACACAACACACACACACGCACAGTGCACACAACACACATTGAACACACAACACACACACACGCACACTGTACACACAACACACACACACACACTGCACACAACACACATTGAACACACAACACACACACACGCACACTGCACACAACACACAACACACACACACGCACTGTAACATCCCGTTCAAAATTTATTTTATTTTATTCCCGGAAGTGGGAAATGACGTTTTTACCCCTGGTTGACTTTTCGGTTGACTTTTGTGTCGTAACTCGTACGACGCATCCAACTGTATTTTCTTGACGTGCTCGTTGCTACGAACGCGTAGACGCGAGCCGTACGTCGTTCGGACTCCGAACGAGTATTTTACGGACGTCGATTTTCGGCGTTTCTCGTATTTCAAATTGGGCAGTTTTGTCTTGTTTGGGCTGGGGCCCAATTGTCTGCAGACCACGTGGGCCTATCCCAGATTTCCTGGAATTTTGTCTGGTTTGTCCTTTATGGCCGAGCCCCTTCTCTCTTCTTCTTTTTCCTTTGTCTGCAAACTTCAACCTTGCCGTGGCCAATCCTGGCCACTTCGACAACACCATTCTTCACCAAATCAAACCCAAAACCTTGTACAACCTCATCTGAACCCAGCAGCCCAGGTGTGGGTGACCTGGTGCTGAGAACCCTGCAAACTGGTGGATTTACTCAAGCCACCCCGTGGCTTGAGTTCAAGCTTTTCCTTCGGTTTTTCCTCGAACAAACTAACCCATTTGTCCTTCCTTGCTCGAATCCAGTCACTGGAGGTGACTTTGAAACCCAGAGGCCCAAGAAACCATCTCCCAGAAACCTGGGAAATTTCTCACCGTCGAAGTGAAACTTGGCCGACTTCAAACTTGGCTTTTTGGAGCTCAAGGGAGCCCAAACTCATCACCAAATGATCTCTGGAGACCTTGGGAACCCAACCCAAGGCCTGGAACTCGAATTAGCACCGAGAACGGAGAAGCTCCATTTTGGCCGAATCTTCCTCCCCATTTTCAGGCCACTTCTGGCCAGTTTTTGGTCCCCAAAATGGTAAAATCTTGTTCTCCTCATCTCTAGCTTCATTGTGGTACTTGAATCGTCCAATTTGGACTTAAAACGAAGAAGTTATGAAGCTCTGAAGTTTTTCCAGAAATCCGGCCATTTTTCCAGATTCCGGCGACCGGAATTCTGGCAGGGATGACCGGCGCTGACGTCATCGGACCGGGTTGGACCGGCCTTGCTGACGTCAGCAGACCGGTTCAGACCGGCCTTGCTGACGTCAGCATTGACCAAACCGCATTGACCGGCTGACTGGCTCGCGTTGACCGGCTCGCGCGTGAGCCGCGGGTGGAGCTGCGCCTGGAGCCGAGCTCCCGACCTTCAAGCCGCGCGTGAGGGCGCGTGGGAGGTCCAAATTTGATTCTGTTTTCACGGGTCGACTCGTGACGACGTGTACTACCTCGGGGTAGTACGCACGATAATTTTTGAGGTGTTTTAGACCTCCAATTTGAGAAAGCAAGGGATATGATTAATTAATTCGTTAATTCGTTACCTTTATGAGTTTAATCATTGTACCGGTGATATCTCATATAGGTGGGGCATATCCAGAGGACTACCGGGGCTACCCAGGACGGGGTACTTCGACCCGGCTACCTACAGGTGAGTGAGTGGGTCTTTGTTTGATAAATGTATATATATACGTATGGCTTTCAACGCTTTCTTTAAACTGTTAGCGTAGTTACATATCATTACGTTTGTTGGAGGTAGAACATTCGTATTATATTGCCATGCATGTTTTCATACTGTTGCTCATCAGTAAATGTATACACCCCAGGTATTAGTACTCAGTCTTGTGGCCAGGACTAGCCTTGACGTTTGGAGTAGTCACTACTAGTACCGTTACGCAGCTTTGGATCCATTGTAGGTACTAGCCTGTTCTAGGTTGCACTAGGCAACTCGAACTTGTGTGACTGCACTTTGTGCACCAGCGCTTAGCGTTAGACTCGCGTCATTGTAGTACTTAGCGTATTTCTTTATACCTAGCTTGTTCCTTGTGGGATTTAGCCCCTTGGGCATGTGTGTTTTACATATGGGTGAGCAAATCAGTAAAGTATTAGCGGAGAGTACCCGCATGTTTTCGTGATAGTATTTTGAGGTTCATGCCTACGGGTATGACGTATTTTCTCAAACTATACTTGTTTTCAAACGAGGGGTTACTAAACTTTTGAAAACAACGGTTTTATCAAACTTTACTTTTTGACCCACTCACCGTTTTATGTTTTTGCGCCCCTCCAGGTTAGTTGGCTGGGAGCCTTGCAACGTCGATGGCGCGGTGGTATGACGATGTAGGGATTTTTATACGTTTGTATATCTTTGTATCCCTCTTACTGTGTATTCTATTATTTCTTCCGCCCGCACACTCCGTGCACTCTGACCTTATTGTTTTAATTCAATATTCTATCCTTTATTCTTAATTTTCTATTTGGCTTTCGTCACGCTAACGCGTGTCGGCCATCACCTTCCGACACCTGGCTCGTCCGGGATCGGGATGTGACACGCACACTGATTCATTATGTGGATTCACTCCAATCCAGGAGCACTACCAAAGTGTTTCAAAGAAGGGTTATCTTGACGTAGGTCTGCTTTTGGGCTAGATCAACTTAAGTTAAATGGAGTTTCTATCGCCCTGCTTGAACCAAAAATGAAAACACAACACACACACACACTACACACACACACACTACCTTGCTTTGTACACACTGCACACACACACACACACACTGCACACTGCACACAACACATACACACTGCACAACATAAATCCATTCCATATCCCAATTCAACATAAATCCAAATATACGCTAAATGAAGGTAAAGTTGCTTTTATTAGTGAATTGAATGGCATTTCACGAGCATTTGATGAGGATCAAGCAACAAAATATTCTATACCAATATATCACCAACAACTAAGTCTTGAGCAACGACATAAAAATGTACATTGATTCAACATTTATCGAGAGCTAAGTTTTTGGCCATGATCATGGAATGTAGGTCAAGAATCCAAAAGAGAAATTCTAGCCTAAAAAAAACATGTTCACATTCAATCCCCAATCAACATAAATCCCAATTCGAATTGCTGGAATTGATAATTTTAAAAACGATTCCATATTCCAAATTAACAATTGCTGTGACTCACCACAAGACAATTGGCATTGGAAGGCTTCGTTCTGCACTGTCGGAGGAATCAGACGGTTGTGCGGCGGTGGCGCGTCCTCGTCGGGGGTTTGAATTTTGAAGCCGCCCAATGAACTTGAAAATTACCCACCAAAAGGGTTTTCGAGGGATAAAAAAGAAGGCATTTGATTTCCCTCCGCTCCCTGCAATCCACAAAATTCGTTCGGGAAAAGCAGACAAAACAATTAAAGCACGTATCAGAATCCATATCATCTGCTATAGCTTTGGCAACGGAGAGAAATCGACAGAGAAGGGGAGAGAGAGTAGCTTTGGGGACGGAGACAGATGGACAGAGGACAAGAAGAAGAAGAAGAAGAAGAAGAAGACGAAGAGAGAGAGAGTAGTTATAAGGTTCGTTTCTGGGGACCGATGTTCAATAAGTAGAATTAGAGGCTGAGAGAGAAGGATACTTACCCTTTTTCTGGTGAAGAAGAATGCTCCAACTTGATGAGAGGGACAGATCTGGCGGAGGTGAGGAGGGAGAACCTAGGCGGAAGCTTCTGGAGGCTGGGAATAATCTTCTCTTTCAGTCTGTGAAATCGTTCGGTGAGTTCTCAGAGAAAAAAATGGGGGTAGAATTGGCATTAAAAAAATTTCATTAAGTGTACTGTTCACCCGCCTTTTGTCCAAAAAAAGCGCTTTCTTGAGAAGCATGGGTTTTATTGCTTCTGCTTATTGCTGTTTTGAACTGATAATTGTGAAAAAAAGTGTTTTTTTTTTTTTACCAAACACAAATTGAGCTGCAACTTTTTTAATAAGCTGCTTTTAAAAAAATTTCAGCAGCCCCAAACTGGGCCTAACACATGTCTACCCAGTTGCCACCTCATTTCCCTCCAACAAAAAGCCCAGCCACTTTCACTGTTGCCAGCGCCGGCGCCGGCGTCGATGTCTTCCTTCTCCCCGGAACACAAACCTCTGTCAATCCTAGGCTCAGAGAATTGAGAGTTTTTCTGGCTAAGCCACTATACTTTCCTGAAAATTGAAATGCCTTACTAAAGCCAGCACTTCCAAGAAGGAAAAGTGGAGATGCAATTTCAATTCTAAGTAAAATTATACCATGAAATTTGCCCATCCAAATTTCACTCTTTCAATTCAACTTTGAAATTTGACTAGAAATTGTAAGGGATAACTAATTCCCAAAGAGAGAGAGATCAGAGAGTCATGATTTCTTACCCAAAACCCAAAGGAGCTTTTAAACATGGTGGTGGTCTACAGAAAAAATGCGTAAAGGCAAAGAACAAGACGAACAAAACCAGCACCCTTTGTACGGAGAAGAGTGTGTATGTGCTATTACTTAGATAGAGATTCAATATTACTGATAGTTAGATAGAAATTCAATAATTAAGGAGATAACTTTCTGGATTTTGAGGGAGGAGAGAAACCATGGACACCGTCGCCGGCGCTGGCAACGACGAAAGAGGATGGGTTCCTTCGACGAGGGAGATGAGGTGGCAGCTGGGTAGCCATGTGGCAAATGTATCATCAAGTTAGTGGGTTTCATTCATGCCATGTAGGAAATTTAACAGATTTAGTGACGGAATTTATAGAATTAGGCAAAGTAAAGCAAAAATCGAATTTCAAGAAGTTAAATAGTGATATTTAAATTTCAATAAGAAAACTGAGATTAAAATCGAGATTCAAAGAGTATACCAAAAAATAAGCCCCTAATTTATCCAGAACCATGCATGCATGAAATGCAAGTCGGACTGAAAGAGAAGAACAAATCATAGATTTTCTTACAAATTATCTTCAGCGAATCTTATAATTCATTGCATGTAGATGACACATCTTAATTTGTTTTTGTTTAGTTGGGGATGAGAATATTCCAGCTTAGATATGAAAATTATAACAATCTAATTTTCTATTATATGAAGCATGTGTTATTAGTTGAAGTGACATTTGTAGCTAATCAGGCAATGACACTTTTTCTAATCTCAGCTTCCAATCTGATTGAGGAGGGAAGAACCATAAGGGAAGAAGAAGAACCAACCTCTTCAAATGTCATAATTTGATTAGACATGTGCCACGTCAGCATGGCTTTTAGGCTGTTTGTTAGATTATTTTTAGGAAAATTCTTTAGTGGTACGTACCATTCATTGTTACGGCCATTGAATAGTCCAGATTAATTTGCAGCGGATCCCAAATGAATCTTAAACCATTCAACAGTACGTACCATTGAATGGTACGTACCACTGAAGTTAAACCCTTATTTTTAATGACTAAAGTAAGAGTGCCATGCTATAAATAGAAAGAAATGTAATAGTTTCTAACTAATGAAAAATGACCTATCATTTCTTTCTCTTTATCTCTATCTTCTTCTTGCTTTGTCATTATTTATCTCTCTAAAACCTCCATAGAGTCGAGACTATTATGATATATATATGGTGTGTTTTCTGTAGCGGGTTTATTTACCTTATGCCACAAATATGGCTGTCATTAAAAGGTTGGAAGAATTAAACTAATAATTTGTTTAGTAAATTTTTCTTCCAAATGTTGTAAGAGGTTTCAACTTCAATCTATCTACCTCATCAATTTCTATAATAAATTTGACCATTCAAACAAATATGATATAGTTTGATGGGTTAACTGGCAGATGTGTTATTTGAGGGAAAAATGAGAAATATTTTTTTTTCACCGCTAATTATTTTATTTTTGCAACGTTGCGACTTGCAATATAATTTAACTGTGTTACAACTTTTTTGTGGAAACTTCAAAGGTTTAAAAATGAAATTAACCCAACTTAATAATGTTACCAATATGTTGAAATTAGCGTATATCTTTTTACACTAAGAGGTTTTCTCTTACAAGAAACATTTTGAATAAACATCTTTGAAAAATAAGTGAATGTTTATCTTTTTACACTTATATATTCACTTATTTTTCAAAGATGTTTATATTCGAAATGTTTCTTGTAACCATGCCATTATAGATCAACCAAATGACTTTTGAATTGTTAGTGTGGAATTGGTAATTCCAATTATTTGATTAGGCTTAGAGTATGCACTTAGTAATGGGTTGTACTTGTCAATAGGTGCTTATCACAATGATAGATTCTTGTGTTAATAATTTGGAGCAATGCTTTGAAATTCAAGCAGGGGAAATACGACAGACTTTTTACGGAGATTGATTTTATTAAATTTTGTGAAGTGCTCTATTATTTGATCTCATTGGTTGATTAATCTTGTTGGGTGTTACTTGGATATGTGTACATCATTGGATCACTTGGATATTCATTTGTTATTGATGATTGTGTTACAGTTTGGAATGTCATTCATTGAGAATATTTGTGATATATGTGAATGATGAAATAAAATTATTTGTGCATCACTCATGAGTGAGAAGTGGTTGGAACTTAGGTGTTAAGAAAGAATTGGAAATGAGGGTAGTTGGAAATGATCTTTTGTGTAGTTGAGCCAAACTTTTAGTAGGTACCAGATCTCAGGTGAGCCTACAGTGCACAATTTCTTTTAGGGTAATTTGGAAATGGCGACGAAGAGTTTAAGCAAGTGATATAAGTACGGAATGAGACGTACTAGGTCTGGGTGTTTAGTTATATAGATTAACGGGTATAGACGAAGAATCTGCATTGCACTCTGCATTGTTATCTATAACGATCTAATACTTGATTATATAATTCCATGACACTTAATTTAGTATTGTCAATTTACCGTGGTAAGATTACGTCCTTACTGAGTTGTTGAAGTTTACCCCTCCATTGTTTGTGCAGGTGTAAGAACTAAGCAATTGGTAGGCGGGATGAGATCGGATTAGATATAAGGCTAGAAATTTTATTTATTTATTTCTTTTTAACCTTGTAAGGAATTCTCAAGTTTTATTTGAATCAGAGGAGTTTATTTTCTTTCAGCTTTTTTATTTTTTTAATTATTTCGCGCACCAGGCTCGGGGTTATTTTTTTCACCGACTTCGGGTCCGGGGCATGACAAAAATTTAGAGAGTGAGGATAAGAGAGGGACAACAAGAGAGAGAGAAAGGGAGAGCTGTGAGCTTATGCCTTTATTTATACTAATCAGGTGGGCTTTACTTGCCTCACAAGTAATAGAGGTCATAAAGGAATCAGATATCCTAAATTCTGTTGGAATTTACTTCTAGATTTACACAATCACATTCCTAAAAAAATATTAACTATAACACTCCCCCCTTGAGTGTGTAAGGCATATTAGGAAACATAAACTCACACAAATCTGACAATGGTAAAACCCAAAGCGAGACAAAACGCAAAGTCTCGGAGAAAAGGTGAGAAGTGCAAAGTCGAAGCTTGAGGTTAACAAGTGGCGATTAATGTTCACATTAGGGTATAACTAGCCCAAGATAGGTGCCTTATTAGACGGTTATACCACATCCGTTTGGATTGTTTCAATTCGTGAAGCGAACGCCTCAATCGAATAGAGATGGTGTTTCATGGGCTAGAACTCTTTGATCCAATCAATGAAAGTCCATTGGAAACTTTCATGTAAATTTTCGTATCAAGATCCCCATATAGATACATTGTTACCACATTCATAAGTTGCATGTCAAGTCTTTTGGAAACTACCAGATTGACAAAGTAGCCAAACATTATCATGTCAATTATGGGAGAATACATCTCCTCATAGTCAATATCACGGCTTTGAGAAAAGCCTTGCACCACAAGCCGTGCCTTATACCACACTATTTCATTCTTCTTATTACGTTTCCTTACGAAAACTCACTGATAACCAACCCCAACGTCAATAAACACCTTTTGCTTTGCTAAGGAATCAAATTCGACTTGGATTGCGTCTTTCCATTCTGGCCAATCCATTTTACATTGACATTCGTCTATGAAACGTAGTTCAATGTCGCATTTGCCACTTGTGCCGACTGGACGAGACGACTTCACCAACTGCTTCTACATTTGCCTAAAGATCTGATGCGCCGACTACTTTAGTATTTACACACTCAAGGTGGAGTGTTGTAGTTAGAATTATAGCACATGTGTGATTGTGTAAACCATAGTAGATTTTGTAACATGAATCTTATAAGATCTTGTAGATCTTTCTTTGTACAACTTGTATTATTTTGAAAGTAAGTTTCTTTCTCCCTTATTATTATAAATAAAGACACAAGACATGAGAAACATCACCACATAATTCCTTAAACCTCTCTTTCTCTCTCTGTCGATTTCCCTCTCATCTCTCTCTAAATTTGTACTACAACAGATACAAATTTATACAAAATAATAAATTAGTTTATTTGTTTTCTAATGAACCATATTCAACTATGGAGTTGTAATTAAATTGCCCTATGAAAAGGAAAATATTTGGTAGACCATCTATTTAAACTATATTTTGTAGACTACATGATGTGACGATTGATGGTTGGATTCTTTCTTTAATAAGTTAAAAAAGGAATCCAACAATCAACCGCCATATCATGTAGTCTACAAAATATAATTAGATGGTGCTCTAGCAGCACTCCTATGAAAATTCATTTTGCACACCCCTCGTTGATGACATAAAGAAATTGAAGAGAGTTCTGAACCTCTTCTCAAATACAAGGTAATTAAAACTTGCCACATCAACATTCAACAACAGTCCAAATCATACCTGATTAATCCCACTCAGTATTATTAGTTAAGATATTAAGTTGTTAAGTTGTGTAACAAGTAATAATTAGTTATGTTACGATTGATGTATATTTTTTGCGAGAGTAAAATTGCACTTAGTGGAGTACAAAATGACATTTTTCATCAATGTTTTGTTCCTTGAAAGGCTAAATATAATTATTGAGGTCATTTGTCGATCAGATGACTTCTTTACAACTATATATCTTTCAGAAGTATGTTTTTAGGAAAAAAATTTCTGTGGTACGTACCATTTAATGGTCCCGCCATTAAATGGTTTTAAATTAATTTGCGGTGGACTTCAAATGAATTTTGAACCATTTAATGATTAGACTATTGAATAATACGTACTATGCAAATTTGACCCTGTTTTCAGATAGACTTGTTTTCTAATAAATTCTATTATTTCGATTGGACATTCAGATAATGATACTTACATTTGGGATCATACAATTCATGTTGCGGCTGAGAATGCATACATCTTTGACAATATATAAATTTACGCTTGGAGATGTAATTTATACTTTTTGAACTACTGTATGTTTGTTTTCGTTTAGTATCAAAACAAATAGAGAGGATGAATCTTTTTAGAGCCCTGATAACAATTCTCCTTGAACCAAACTTTTTTGGAGTGCATATTATAGCTAGGTTCAGTGCATTTATTTCAGGTACAAAAACAATGCGAACAATTTGAACCATATTTGGAATTGGAATACACCGAAATCTAGCACGTGGGTAGGCTCTTTAGATATGGACGACCGGCCAATCTTCATAGCATATCCCCAGTGTCTCATTAATATTCCTCCGCATTTCATTGTCAATACCACTATAAAAACAAGTCTGTGGGTCTCTCCCTTTTTTTTCAACTTTTAGTTTCATTGTCTATTAGTGTAGTAAATTATTAATTTCCAGCTCTCTCCTCCTTAATTAACATGATAATATCGTTTGTAATAATAAATAATAGATAATGAATTTCATAGTAAGGATTAAAAAGTAAAATAATCTACAAACTTAATGGGTTGAACCCACAAAATATGACCTGTTATACATTTAGTTAGATAATTTAGTATTTTTTCTTAAAATGAATATTTTTATTTAAAACTTAATTACAAATTGATATTTAAACTAAATTTCCTACTATTTTTATGGCCATTTGGACCAAGCAATGGTGACAATGTCCTACCATGTGGTTCCCGTACTCATTGACTCATTCGATTAACTCTGCAATTTTGGGCATGCATGTATACATTTTCCACATGTGGTGTTATGTCCAGGTGGTAGGATAGCAATGGTGTTATGTCCAGGTGGTAGGATAGCAATGGATATACTATTATTATATCTCATGCAATGGATATACTATTATTATATCTCATGAAATGGATATACAGGTGGTGTTATGTCCCCCAGCGGTTTCGAGTGTGATAATGCAAAATACAACAGGTGGGGTAGGGTTCTTCAGATTTTTGAGTCCGTTTTAATGGATGCAGCAAATACACCTTTCCTTGTCAATTGTGGTCCAGCGACCTATTTGCATGGTAGGATAAGATTACTAATAGAAGGCTTTGGCTGAGATCGACCTAACTAATTTGGTTACGAGCAGGTTTAGGTTTAGTTAAGTTGGCGCATTCTCTTTTATATAATTTATGGTGTAATTATCTTATTATTTGTCCAAAAAAAAAAATCTAATTCTTTTAATACCATGATGTATTTACTTTAAGGAGATGGAAAAAATAAATTATTATCGAACTCGTCATCCATGAGATTCGGCCCGAGAGACCTCTTACTTACAAGTGAAGAAAAATATTACTAACTGTAGTACTAAGTAACAAAAGAAAAAAAAAATTTAGTTGCAGCAAGACTGCAAAACCAATAAACAGAATTTGTTAACAAAGAAATACCACTAATTACCCAAGAAAAGACCATATGACTAAAAGACCAAATCACCCTTGGAGTCATAACAAAGGGTGTGTAAATTATTGATGTGTAATAGGGATGATAAAAAGCCCCACGGATTTGGGTATATGTAAATACCTGACCCTAATGGAGCGATTATGGAGAACAATAAACAGTTATGGGGTGGATTTAGGGATTTAAAAAAAAACTCGAGTCGGATATGGAGTGGTGATAGTATCGCCATCCCCCGACCCGCACCCGACCCGATTATATATGTATATTAAATTATTAATACAATTCTTATAAACTATATTTGTGAGTCCTCAATTAAGGTTTACAGTGAAGAGTATATTTTCATTGATATTCACAAGAGGAAGATACTGTCATTATATACAGTTGTGGGTAAGCTAAAATAAGGAAATACAATGGAGTTAATATAGAGAATCAATTGCAATCGACTAGGAAAAGGAAAGGCAGCCCATCAGGGATTAGATAGGATTGGAACATTGACTTTTTGTGATGAACCTTATAAACTTTTAATGAAGTATATTCGATCAACCAATTTCATGGTTTCATGGTTTGAGAGATGAACCCGTGAAAATTTTCAGGTCTTTCGTCGAGAAAAAGAAAGCATGAGGAAGGAGGAAAGTAAAAGAAAGAATAGACAATTGCCAAGAGAGTTATAAAAGTACTAATTATTACTCAAAAGGACCAATTATGCATTAATCCCCTAAAAGGACAAACATTACCATTAATGATAAATATATGGGGCTTACTATCTTATTAATGTGTGATACCAACACAACCACAAGGCCTGTTTGATCCCCACGTGGTGCCCACCAGACCAGCTCATTATTAGGAAAAATGAAAAATTCAAAATACCAACCATTGTTTCGAACCCACCATATCCCACTTGTACAAAACCTTGCAATAGTTCTTTTTAAATCTTACAACCAGACAATAAAATAAAGTCATCTTCATTTCTAATTGCTTGAAAATTACTTATTTTCCAAAATCTAAGAATTATTGATATGACCCGTTCCGGAATTTATACTATTTTATTCTTGAAAGTGGGAAATGACCAAAATGCTCCTGGTTGGGCAATGGTTGACTATTAGTTGACTTCCATGTCGTGACACGTACAACCCTTTCCTTGGTATTTTCTTGTTGTACTCATCGATACGAGCGCGTGGACGCGAGCTGGACGAAATTCGGAGTTCAAACGAAGGTTCTACGGGACGTTAATCTCAACAGCGTTCCCGTAATTTTAATTGTGTTTTGTAATTTGGGCTTTGGGCCCAGTGAGCCCAGTCATTTCTCTATCTCACTTTGTCTCCCTCATTCTCTATCACTCTGTCAAACACTCTCCTTTTCTCTCCCGTTCACTTCCCTTCACCAAGAGCCACCAAATCCGTCATCGTTCACCGTGAGCCACCACACCTCCAAACTACCACCATGGATCACTTCCAGCTCACCAAACCAAGCCTGCAAAACCGTTCAAAAGCCTCGGATCCTATTTCCCCAGAACTCCGACGAGGCCTCAAACTTTCCCGACGAGATTCTCGTCGGATTTGACCTCGATCGGCCTCGTAGTTACCCTCAATCGACTTCTAGTGAGTCCTAGATTAATCCCCAAGCCTTGCATGCTCGATTTTGGCTCGAAAACTAGGGTTTGGAATCTGCCACTTTGGGTGCCGTGGCTTCCCTTCCATTTTCAGGCCATCTCCGGCCATCTTTTGACCTCAAAATAGGTAAATTTGTATTCCTTATCTTCCTAGCTTCATTTTGGTATATGGTACGTGTGAAATGGTTGAGATTTGACTGAGATATGTGTTTTTGAAGTATTCCGGCGAAAAACCCAGATTCCGGCCGGCAGACGGCGAGCGGCAGCCGGAAGTTGCAGCGGCGAGCGGCGACCTGACGTCTGCAAACTCTGCCCTGACGTGAGCCAACCCGGTCCTAACGACAGCAGACCTGGTCCAGATCCGGTTGGACCTGGAATATTCCAACGGTATATTCCTTTCCCTAACTGACGCCGTTAATAGAATATTCTCTAATGCCGTTAAAATATTATGTTAAATCCCAGCATATTCCGTTAAATTTAACGGAGTGCTGTTAACTTTAACGGCTTAACGGCGGGTGAGGGCACGTGACCACGCTTGGTGGCCTTCCACCAGCGCGTGGGACCTCACAGGGCGCGTGTGGCGGCGGACGGCGGCCCACGGCGGCGTACTTGGGTTTTCAGACCTCGAAACTCTGAAATTGAGTTCCGTACTCCGTTTTCTTCGTAGTTTTCGATTAGTTTATTAATTGTGGGTGTTTTACCTTAAGATTGGCAACCCGAGGAGTACGGAGAGCGTACAAGCAAAGCATTTACGGCTACCGTCTTTGTGAGTGGGCCTTTCTTTATAAAATTATATCTTATATATTTGTGAATTGAGTTTTATGCTTATGCTTTGAAATGAACCTTAGACTTACTTATTATCTTACTTGTTTTTTGAAACAAAAGTGTTTTAGCATATTATCAGTATTTCGGATACGGTATCTGAGAATACCATTTTAGAATGGTTTACTACGATACTTACTTTAGAAATGAAATACCTTATACTATACCCCATTTTATGATACGAGACTTTACCCGTGGCATGTTTTCATACCCGCTCAATTAGGATTGCTTACACGGTGTCTATAATACTGTCCGGGGCCAGGACCAGCTGCACGTGTATGTTCACACTGCACTGACATGCTCACTTTGGATCCATCGTAGGTGCCAGCCTGTTCTAGTTGCCTTGGCATCTAGAACTCGTTGTGACGCGTTTAGCGCTAGCTTCACGTGTATGTAATACTCGAGCGTAGATTATTACACCCAGCCTGTTCATGGCAGAATATCTTTGCATGAGCTCGTGTGTTTGCACTACCTACTGAGCGTACCCCGTTATTATTTGTGATTTATGTTATACCTAAGTTCACTGATGCCACGGAGGCTTATGTTATTCTTGGATTTCTCGTATTGTTTTTAATGTGTTGAATTCTGAGAAAGATTTTATATTGAAGTTTTTGGTTATTTGCCCGTTTTGGAAAATAACAGACTTTCCACTTTGACGTTGTTTTTCACACCTACTATATAGTATGGTTTTCAGAATTATTACGGGTTCTTACAGTGAGAGGTTAGTACTTTCGGAAAAGAAAGGTTTTAGAAAAATTATTGTTTTGGCCCACTCACCCTTTTTGTGTTTTGCGCCCCTCCAGGTTGAGTAGGCTTTAGAGCTCCTGATGTCGAGGCGCGATGGCATATTTTCTCCTTAGTGTAGGAAATCTTTTACTAGTAATTGTAGTTACTTGACAAATTCTATTCTGCCAAATTTGCTATTCTGTTATTATTCTTTTTGGTTCACTCACACTTCAATGCACTCACATTTATCTTATTCAAATTTCCCTTTATTACTTTAAATTTCTTCATTTCTCCAAATGGCTTTCGTCACTCCTTCGGGGTGTCGGCCAGCACCCTTGATTTTTGTGTGTTCACTTGGACATCCGGGTCTGGGTGTGTCAATTACTATTAAATTTATTTATATTTTACATAAGACCATTACAGAATTACTTAGTTTCTACAAATTTTTTTATTTTTTTTTACATTTAATAAAGTATTGGTTCAATTTACCAAAAATCAAGAGGTTGTATTTTTTTTTAAATTATAAATCAATTATCGCATTTAAAAAAAAACCAATTTAAAACTTCATTTCACCACTTTTAACACAAAATTTACATTAATTATTATTATTCATATATTTATTGAATTAACTATTTCTACTACAATGGAAATGATTTTCCAAAACTTTAATATGAAAGTGTTTCTATAAATTTTTTGAGAAAGTGTTTTTACAATTTTAATACAAAAGTGTTTGCACCTCTCCAGGTTTTAGTAAGCTTTGGAGCTCCTGCCGTCGGAACACGGTGACGTGGTTCCCTCTTCAGTGTAGGGAATCTTTCTTAGTACTGTAATTATATGTTACTTCCACTCTGTAAAGTTAGTTACTCTGTTATTATTTCTTTTGATTCACACACACTCATGCGTACTCAGCCTATATTATTTTATTCAAACTTCTTTTCTTACTTAAATTACACTTATTCTTTCAAATGACTTTTGTCACCTCACGGGGTGTCGCCAAGCACTCCTCGATTTTTGGGTGTTCACCTGAACATCTGGGTCGGGGTGTGTCAGATGGTATAAGAGCATAGTTTAGTGAATCTTGACTTTTCTTTCGTACTCTGATACCTGTCAGATGGTATCAAAGCTTAAGTTTTGTGAATCTTGACTTTTCTACGATACTCTAATACCTATTAGTTTTGTATTCGAGCAGTGTTTTCGTGAATCTTGAACTTTTTCTGGATGCTCTTATACGTGCCAGTCGTGTATTAAAGCATAAGTTTAGGAATCTCCGAATTCTGCACCTATGGTGTTTTTTCTTCCTTGGATTAGTTCTAAGTTTTTTGTTAAAGTCATGCCACCTCGACGTCGGAGAATGAGCTGTATTTGGGTAGTTTTGCTCGAGTTTGACTTGTTTTTGTTGTTACTTCCCGGTACGTGTAAATTTTTTCGTACTCAGCTTAAGACGACTTGGAACTTGGACGACTTGGAATTTGGATGTTACTTGTGGCGACGAATATTTTCTTTAATGTCTCGTGTTGGAACCGCACTGAATTGAGAAACTGGTTCAGTTACTTTTCCCTATTTTCAAAGTTTGGTGTCAAAGTAGTGTATCAGATGATTTTCATCGAGTACTTCTCTCGAGAACGACACTCAACGTAGACTACGAAAGAACCTTGTTGGCTAATTTCTTGTCTAATCAGTCTTAGTGGATCTAATTCGAGGTGCTCAGTTTAACGAATCCAGAATGATGGAGACTGTTTCAGACAGTGATCGACGACTTGAGACTGCAGAGGACAAAAGAAATACTCATGTTGGTTGACTAGACGTATTTTTTTTCGACTTCTTGAGACTGTAAATGGTGGTCGCGGAGAAGACTTAGAGACATAATCGATCTTGGTTGTCTCAACTACTTTCTATTCTCATCTGGAAGTGGGAGAATATCACCGTGAACTTTTAGTATGATACTTTTTCGCCATGAAATTGGGTCAGAATTCTATATTGAAGAAGTTATTCGACTACGTGAAGTCCTTACGACTATTGTTTTTATCATTACTCAAGTTTCTTCGAACGTCTGGAAAGCTATCCTATACGTTCTAGAATCGACGTTATTCTACATCATGACTTATCATCATCAAATCGACCATCTTTCCACTTGAGCTTGTGCGGTTATGTTCAGTTCTTCATTTCGGCGACGTAATGGATTACATATCTACCATTGACGGTGATCGACTACAGCAACAACTACGACTTTAACATAACCGTGTCAACATCCGAGGTGCAATATGGCCATTGTGCCGAACATTGTCGTGTTCGAAGATCAATGAGAGAACTTTTGTAGGCTATGAATTTGTGAACCAAATGACGCAGATCACATGAGATCAAAAGGAATCTCAACGTGGCACAAAATTGACGAAGAAGTATCGCGGACTGACAATCGACAAATTGAATGTACGCTGTGGGAGACTGGAATTCCTGACCAGCTTCCCGTAATCGTTACCTTGGAGATGCAATCTCTACTTCTTTGCATGCATCACAATCGTAACTTTTGGAGATCAACGGAGTTTGACTTAAGATAAGGAATCACACAATCGAGGAAACGACTTGGGAGAGACGTAGTATTGTGTGCGAGTTTAGAATCCTCATATACCATGTAGTGCTTATTGTGAAATTTCGAGGACAAAATTTTCATAAGGGGGGTAGATTGATACAACCCGTCTCGAAATTTATAGTATTTTATTCTCGAATGTGTGAAATAACGAAAATGCCCCTAGTTGGGCAATGTTTGACTTTTGGTTGACTTTCGTGTCGTGACACGTACGATCTTTTTCGTAGCTTGTTATACTCATCGATACGAAAGCGTGGACGCGAACGAAACAAAATTCAGAGTTGGAACGAAAATTCTGCGAAACGTAAAGTTCAAGGACAATTTGGTAAATTATTATTATTACCATGGTTGATTACCTTATGCTATCTGGTTAATTTTTGTTGTTTCTATTAAATTATTATTTCCTTACATTTTTCTTTTGCCTCTTTTTATTTTTGGAGTGTTGCTAAAGCCACCCAGTGTCTTATTTCCTCCTCACCCACCTTTTAATAAAAATCTTAATGACATATTTAACCTTATGTAAAATGACTTTTAAACCCTAATAAAAAGCATACAAAGGCATAAGAAAAAAATGGAAAAAAAAAAAGAAGAGCCAAGAACGGCAGAACCCTCTAATTATCTTCCGTCCCTTTTTCAACCCCCTACCCTCTATACTATATATTTGGATCTGGTACGGGGAGAAAGGAAGACAGAAGACGAGAAAGGGAGAAAAATTTTGGCCGGCGACGCGGAGAACAAGAGTTGCTGCCGGCGGTTGTGGGGATGAGTTTGGTTACTGTCAACTAATGAATTCCAACGCTACGGCTGTTGAATTTATATTTTTTTCTCCATGTTCAATATTTGTTTTAAATTTTAAAAACTAACACAATTAGAGATATTTTAGGAATAAGAATGGGTGGGAAGAGAGGATTAGATTTTTTTTCACTTTTTATAGTGGGTAATAATATAAGGTAGGTGGAAAAATAAAACACTGGGTGGGTATATCAGTACTCTTATTTTTATTTGTTTTCCCCAAAAGTGGACTTAAGTTGGTGTTTCAAAAATTGAAACCCATTCTCTCTCCTCCCTCCTGTATTCTCCCTTTCCTTCATTTGGTTCACGCTGCAATAGCATCCCATAAAACACAAAGCTGATGACAATAGCCAACGTGACAACGCCGTCGTCTAACTGTCACCATTGCCTGTCAAATTATACCTCTAGAATCCTCTCCTTGTCCTCTCTCCAACCCCCAAGTTAGTTTTTACAAATTTGTAGCCGAATTTTCTCAATTTCAGATCTTAGAAACGATGACCGTGGATTTTTCGGCCAATTTCCGACATAGCCCGCTGGAGTTAGACCTCGACCCAAGAGATAGAAATGGCCTTCTCCTCGTGGGCTTTCCTCCATTGTAAATGATTTTCCAAAATTTCAATTTTCAAATTTAGGTCGATCTTAGAATGTTTTTTTTTTATTCGTTTCTTAGGTTGCATGTTGAAGATTGGGGGCGAGGAAGGTGAAGAAAGGTTGTTTCCAACCTAGTACAAGAAGAATGGAAGGTTGTGGACTAAATTAAGGTGAAATACGAGAAGACTAATCTTTTCCTTTCAGTTTTAAGTTTTGGGTTTGAGTTCTAATGTGGTATTTCGCTCTGCATGTGAAATTCATGAGCTATGGAGTTCATTTGGAGGCCAACTGAAGCAGCATTTGTAGAGGTTTGGGTTCAAAGACCAGTTTTGGAAGCAATTAGGGTAAGATTCCAGACCCTAACTCTAGTTTGCCACTCTTTTGGTTTTTAAGTTGTGAACGAGCGTGGAATTCACTTGATGGACAAATTGGGCTTTTGGGACCCATATGTGATGTTTCAGATTTAGTTGGGGTAGATTTACAATTTCTGAAATTTTAGGACCAAATTGTGAATCTGTGATGTTAGTGGTAGATTTGTAATTAAGTCGAAGTCCAGGGGCAATTATGTAATTTCATACTTTTGAAGAACAATTCTGCCTGTAGAGTCTTAATACTGAATTTTGGACTCTTCCAAGTTTATTGTGATTCGGTTTAGGTACTGACTTTATCGAACTGACAAAGAAAAGGCTCTTCGGGAGCGTGTTAGCTAGAAGTATCTGTGAGTGGGCCTTTCTTTCCAAACTTATATTTACGTATGCTTTGAAAAAGATTTTAGACTTGCCTTGTTACCTTACTTGGTTTTAGAAAATTCAAATGTTTTAGCGAGTTATCGGTATTTCCACTTACGGTATTGTGATTACCACTTTAGAACATTTTACTACGGGCCTTACTTTAGAAACGATATACTTTATACTATACCCCATTTTAAGATATGAGACTTTACCCGTGGCATGTTTTCATACCCGGTCAATTAGGATTGCTTACACGGTATCTATAGTATTGTCTGGGCCAGAACAACTTCACGTGTATGTTCACATTGTACCGACACGCTCACTTTGGATCCATCGTAGGTGCCAGCGTGTTATAGTTGTTTCTACTTCTAGAACTTGTTGTGATGCACTTAGCGCCAGCTTCACGTGTATGTAGTACTCGAGCGTAGATTATTACACCCAACCTGTTCATGGCAGAATATCTCTGCATGAGCACGTGTGTTTGCACTGCCTACTGAGCGTACCCTGTTGTTATTTGTGATTTTTGTGAGATACCGGCTTTCACTGATGCCATGGAATTCATGTTATATTTTGGATTTCACTTGCTGATTTTCACGTGTTAGTTTCTTTTGAAGTATTTTATATTGAAGTTTATGATTATTTACCCGTTTTGGAAAATAATTACTTTTTCGCTCTTAAGTTGTTTTTCATACTTATTATGTAGTATGATTTTGAGAATTATTACGAGTTTTTATAGCGAGGGGTTAGTACTTTCGAAAAGCAAGGTTTTAGAAAAATTATTATTATTTTTGTCCACTCACACGTTGCTGTTTTGCGCTCCTTCAGGTTTTAGTAAGCTTTGGAGCTCCTGACGTCGGGACATGGTGACATGGTTCCCTCTTTAGTGTAGGGAATCTTTCTTAGTACTGTAGTTATTTGTTACTTCAACTCTGTAAAGTTAGTTACTCTGTTATTATTTCTTTTGGTTCACACACACTCCTGCGCACTCAGCTTATATTATTTTATTCAAACTTCTTTTCTTACTTAAATTACACTTATTCTTTCAAATGACTTTCGTCACCTCGCGGGGTGTCGACCAACACCCTTCAATTTTTGGGTGTCCATCAAGATATCCGGGTCGGAGTGTGTCAAGCAATATTAATTATAATATTTTAGAAAAATAGTTATTTTATTTTACTATATGAGGAAAATTTAATTGATTCTAATATTTAAGATATTAATTATTTAATTAAATAATTGAGAAATAATTATTTATTTAATACTTGTATGGTTCTTATTCAAACAATTTGAAAGCCCCATCAACAAAAACATGTTTTTAGTGGAATTGGTTGTCGTGCCTGCCATACTCTTTTCGGTTCTCACAGCTAACGCTGGAGCTGTGCTCTTTTTTTTTTTCTGTAATTTTTTATTTGGTGTGTGGTATGCTAATAAACGCGCGTCAACTGTTTCTTTGTGCAGTGTTCAATTTTATTGGTCAGCTGCATGTTGGGCCCATATTTTGTATTTGTTGGTGAGGATTATAAATTTGTGGTGTTGCAGAATTTTTATAAAGTTGTTATGTACTTATAAGTTATTTTCTTAAGAAAAAAAATACTGATTTTAAATCTAACTTTATTCATTTTAATTGTACTTGATGGTGGGACCTAGATGAGAGTTAATTGAGAAAAATAGAAATCCACGTGGGTAGAGAGTCATTTGAACAGTTTGTCTTGTCTTATGTTTAATGAGTTTTAAGATTGAACTGACTTGAATTAATTAATTAGCTATTAATACTTGGACCATTGGATTTTTGGACCACTGGATTTTTCTCATAAACGAATTAAGGCCATCTGATTTAAAAATGAAAATCTGAGATGATATGGGCCGTTAAAAGGGAAGGGTGTTGGCTGCCAATTGGGAGCCCCGCCTCTTTTTTATGGTCACGTCACGAGGGCTGCCCGCTGCATTTCCTATCCTAATGAGGTTTTCTTACATTATATAGCTCGCCCAAATCCATGCATCAATAAAAGGGTTATATCACGCGGTCTAAAAGAAGGAATGATTCTTCGAACCATAATCGTATGTAATTATCACGTGGCACAACTAATCCTAAGATTGCAACAACAATTATAAACAATCAAATGTACGCGCATAGGTATGCCTAAATAAAAAATTCAAGGTTCAAAGACGACGCAGGATTTTTTTATTTTTTTCCATCTGCGGTGGGGGACTGTGCTCTCAAAACCGCCCCAGGATTCCCTCCTTTCATTTGAATAATTCTTTGGCTGTCTACAGGCAGAGAGATCAAGTTAAAATTACATGTCCCCATATATATATATATATTTATCCCCATGAAATTACATGTTCCACTGCTTCTCATGAAATTCATTTTGTAGCAAAAAAAAAAAGATTAAGCCATGCAAGAAATTATTTCCTCCTCATGTTTTTTCACCCAATTTTTGTGAAAACTCATCCACGTTTCAACAGCATCTCCAATTCATAGTTCAGAACAGGCCGGAACGGTGGGCGTATTCAATTTTCCGGCAAGCCTCCAAAGACATGATTACTGACCAAGTTGCTTTGTCATGGGCTGGTGGCCATTTCCGGAACCCTAGGGATCATGGGGATGTAATGCTGACTGTGAGTGCTTTTACTTTTACAGCGTTTCGTTTACCCAATCATTTGCTGCAGGCTGTGCATTTTGTTCTGGTGGATTTGTTTGGCTGGCAGGTGATCATGAGCTTCAATTTTACAAGTGTGAGAGAGTGAAAGAAGCAAGAATGCATGGGATTCAAACTTTGGTTTGTATTCTAACTTCATGTGGGGTACTTGAACTCGGTTCTTTGGATGTGATCAGAGAAGATTGGGGTCTTGTGCACTTGGCAAAATCACTGTTTGGATCAGACGACGACGACGACGACGACGACAACAACAACAGGATATCAAAGCAGCAAGCTAGCCGTGACGGCAGCCTATGTGTAACGATCCGTCCCTAATTTTATTTTTTGAACGTGTAAAGTTACCAAAATGCCTTTGAAAGGGTTAAGTGGAAATCCTAAGTGGATGTTTGAGTTCTTTATGAATTTGGAATGTTTACTTGTTGTATTCTCGTAGTATTCTTTTCTACGAGCGCGTCAGGGCAAAAGGTACGAAAATTCGACGTGTAATGGAAACATTACGTATGTTTGAATATTATTTCCTGTTATGAAAATATGGTGGTGCGGGTACCCAGTTGCCCAGCTAGTTTGGGAAAAATCCCTTCTTTCTTTTTCCCCCTGACTTTCTTTTTCCCCTCACTCTTCTTTTCTCCTGCTTTCTTCTTCTCCACGTAGAAATGCACAGTGCATAGTAGCCACACAAATTCGTTCAAACCGAACTAAACCACTACCACCATCTTGTTCGTTGTAACTCACTCAGTTCAACGGTGCAAGCCGATCGCCCAAATTCTTTACCGTTTGGCAGGAATCGCACACGGAAGAACCAGACTTTTCCAGCGAGTTTTTCGAAAATACCAACCTAGGTGAGGTTCCTAACCACCACCTTTAGTTTCCTCGTGTTGAGTAGATAGATTTTCATACTAGGATCGTGTTATTTTGTTTTGTTTTGAGGTAGATCAGACTTCGTTCATAAACTGAGGTTTTTCAGCCAATTTTCGACCAATTTTTGGACTCCAAATAGGTAAAATGGTGTTCTCCTTCTCTCTAGCTTCGTTTTGACATGTGGAATGTGTAAAATGGTTGACAAATGAAGAAGTTAGGAATTTTAGAAAATTTCCCAGTTTTCAGGCGAGTTGGCTGGCGGCCGAAAAAAGTTGCAGCGGCGATCGGTGACGTCATTGCTGACGTCAGTAACCGGTCAAGACTGGAGAATAGTCGTGGAATATTCCTTTTAACGCCGTTAGGAATATTCCGTTAGATCGAACATAGATGCTGGAATATTCCGTTAGATCTAACGGCGTCAGTTGACGCTGTTAGTTTGACCGGCTCAAGTTGACCGCGCGTGAGCCGAGGTAGGCCAGCGTGAGAGCGGCATGTGTGGGCGCGTGGGAGCAGTTTTTCGACTTCCGTTGACGCGAGGCGACTCGTGGCGACGCGTACTACCTCGGGGCAGTACGTATGGTTTTTTTTCAGAGTGTTTTGGACCTCTGTGTTGAGCAAACCAAGGATTAATATCGTTTATTAATTTAATTAGTAACCTTTATGAGTTTAATCATTACTATAGTGATATCTCATATAAGTGAGACTTACCACGAGGAGTACAGGGGTCAGGCAGGGCAATGCGGCTACGACCTAACAACATATTAGTGAGTGGGCTTTGTTTTGAGAAACTAATATTAGTTATATTATTTCCCACTGTGATTTTTATAATTGATTTTCTTTATCATGCCATGCTTTTACTTATGTTTTAAGTATGAAGAAATTATAATATGTTGAGACATGTGAAACTGCAATGGCATGATCATGTGTTTATTATCTGCTCATCATACATGCATTCACCGGTGTCTAGTACTCGTCCGGGCCAGGACCAGCCTTCACGTGTATGTTCACATCCGCACCGTTATGCTCACTTTAGATCCATTGTAGGTGCCAGCCTGTACTAGTCTGCATTAGGCAACTAGGACTCGTATGTGATGTGCTTAGCGCCAGCTTCACGTGATTGTAGTACCGAGCATATATTTATTACACCCAGTCTGTTCCATGTAGCTACTTTCTACATGGGCTTGTGTGTCTGCATACATTGATGAGCATATTATATATGTTGTTAAACATACTTTATGTTGTTGAGATATTGATATTTACTCATATCTTTAGCATGTTGCCTTTATACGGATATGTCGATGAGCATATCGTATTATATATTTCTATGTTGTTGAGCATGTTATATATTGAGAAGTTTGGTATTTACTTATACCTTTGGTCTTGTTGCCTTTATACTGTTTTGACGATGAGTATTATATTATTATTTTGGGGTAAAGGTGTTTAACCTTATCTTAGACGGTTTTCATACTATACGTAGTATGACTTTGGGAAAGTATACCTGAATTTTAAAATAGGGGTTATTATGTTATGAAAAACAAAGATTTTAGAAATGTTTATTTTTATCCACTCACACCTTCTGTTTTGTGCCCCTCCAGGATGTAGTAGCTTGATTAGTGACCACTTTGGTGTTTACGACTTTCGCACCAGATAACAGTAGGATTTCTTCCTCCTACTAGTATGCTTTATCCATCCTATTCAGGATGGGAATAATTCGTACTTTCCTTACTATATTTTATCTATGCTCTGAACATCTCATGCCTTGTATTAAAGGTTCTACCTGTACTTCTGCGTACTCTACTGCATTATTTTAATAATTCCATACTTTGGTTTTATTTTATTCAAAAATTCCACTTAGTCTGCATGACATGGCTTTCGTCACCCTCCGGGGTGTTGGCCAGCATGCCTCGATTTCGGTACCCTTCGAGATTTTCGAGTCGGAGTGTGTCATATGTGTTCTTGTCCAAGAAAATGGACTGTTTCCAGGAGCTCAAAAAGAGTTGACCCGACAAGGTAAGCACTACATTAGGTTAAATTAAATTGGAGAGTTATTGGTTCATTGATACCGAATACTAATTCACAGTTTGATCTTCTACACTGTTTGAATTTGATTTTGTTATATGGCAATATAATCAAAGAGTGCTGCTATATATGTATCCACTCACCGTCCAATTTTTCCACTCACTTTGTAACTAAAATATAGATGACATATCAATATAAGGTGGGTCAGAAAATAGTACAGAAGGGTGAGCTTAATAGCAATACTCTAGTCAAATTTTGATGAAATGCTGACAATTACACGATCAATTAGCACGCATTACCAAATAATATTTTTCAGGCTCTTTTATTAAACCCTGATGTTATATTGGATTGTGATTTCATTATTGGAGTAGGCTACAATGCTCGCAAGCATTGAATGCTTACACCGATCTCACCATTAAAATGAGGGAGGAGAGAGGAGAGAGGGGGGAAAGGAGGGTAAGATCGGTGTGAGCATTCAATGCTTGCGAGCACTGTAGCCAGTCCCTTCATTATTAAACTCTTAACATCAATGTTTGTTTTCATTTTGGCCAGAATATGCTACAACAGAAGATGCCCCGATCAATACCGGTGGGTCATCATCAGACTCACCTTCTGACTCTGGGCAATTTCACTTCTGAGAATACAGAGAACACAAATATTAAACCGTCGAAAAAAAGAGCAAGATCATCGAACCGTGGAGAATCACAATTACTAAACCATGTTGAGGCAGAGAAACAAAGGAGGGAGAAGCTCAGCCATCGATTCTATGTTCTCCGTTCTGTTGTTCCCAATGTGTCAAAAATGGACAGATCCTCTTTGCTTGCTGATGCTGTGACATACATCAACCAGCTCAAAGCAAAGGTTGAGGAACTGGAGGCCAAAGTCCAAGAACAACCCCTAAACCCTAAAGTGGGTAATAATGTGATCAGTAATAATCTTGATCATCACTGCAGCCAAAGCACCAGCTCCATAGTTGATCAACATCATTTTTCAAGTTATAATTAGAGGAGTTGCGGCTGTGGAAGTGGATGTGAAGATTATGGGCTCAGATGCTATCATACGAGTTCAGTGTCCAGATCAAGACTACCCATATGCTAAATTGATGAATGCACTCAAGGGCTCAAGTTTTCCATGCAAGCATATCAAGTGTGGAAGAGTTGATGATTCAAGATGTTGTGGCAAGGGTGCCTTATGGGTTCACTAGTGAGGAGGCTATGAGAATTGGTATTATAAAAAGATGGCACAACTAGAAGAAAAATGCTAAGGAGACCTTGTTTTAGACCATATAATGTGGCGGTTGATGATTAGATTCTTTCTTAATGATTTGAATAAGAAATACAACCATCAACTGCCACATGTGGTCTACAAAATATAGTTCAAGTAGATGGTCTTTCTAGCATCACCCTAACTAGAAATTACAATTTAATTACTTGCATGTTGGCACAATGTCCGCCAATTGGACTTTTTGTTTCTTTTGTTTTAAAAATCAATTTTGTTGGACTTGTTTATATTTTTTAAAAACTAAAACAAAAAATAAATGAAATGGAAATGGAGTAACCACTGCAATAGTTTGTGGGGTTTACCAGAAAAATCTTAGGTGGTACGGAGCATTGAATGGTATGTACCACCCAAGTTTGACCCGGGTTTACCATTAAATTTATTTTGATTTTTCAGTTTCACGTATTTGTGTTGTGACCTAAATTTAGAGAGAGAAGAAGAGGGGTGCAGCAAGAGGGAAGAGAGAAAGAGAGAAGGGCTTGAGGAATTGTGGTTCATATTCATCATGCATAATGCCTTTATTTATAGTAATAAGAGGGAGAGAAATTTGCTCTCCAAGTAATACAAGTTGTACAAGAAAATATCTTCTAGATCCCGAAGGATTCCCAATTTATCTAATTAGGATTTACACAATCATACTATTCCAATATTAATTGTAACACTCCCCCTTGAGTGTATAAATACTCAAGTAGTAGACGCATCAAATCTTCATGTTGAAAGTTGAAGTAGTTGATGAAGTCGTCTCGTAGGCACTGATGGAGAACAAGCGAATCTCATATATGGATTTACACATAAAAGTAAGTCTCACCAAAACTTGGCTATGGTAAAACTTAAGGTGGGACAAAACTCATAGTCGGAGTTTGTAGTGGTTGCCCAAAACTTGGTGAGATTCAAGGTGAATATCACTAATTGCATCGAGATTTGTTATAAATCTCGGCATATAGTTGTTGGGGACGACTTTAGGTCATTGGGGGTGTTAAAAATTTCACCAAAAATTGGTGAAGGAAGGCCAGAGCTTGACTGCAGGCTAGCTGGCATTAGCGGGCAAATTTGAAGGAAGGGGACGACATAAAACATCATTGTTTCAGTCTGGGAAGGGTTTGGACATGCATCTTGGCTCAGTGGCTCAGCGGCGCAGCTTAGGCGACTTCAAGCCACGGCTCACACGCTAGGGTTTGAAAAAAAAAACCCTAATTTTTTTTTCTCACAATCATCAATTCACAAAATAATATATAACATGTATATATAAAATTAAATGAGAACACAATATTTAGCAAAATATTATAATTCTTTTAAAAACAAAAAAATGGTGAAGGTTCATGCAATCAAGGTTGAAAAAAATATCGAAATTGAAGCCGTGTTTTAGAAGTACTTGGATTGTAGATGATGATGGTGGATCGAGTTGTAGTAGAATTGCCTTCGATTCCAGATTTCCATCTTCAATGCGTTGAATCTCGTTCAACATAAAATAACAAGGAGAAAATTGAATCAATAACAAATATATTAATTTAATAAAATGAAAAGTAAATCAATGATATTTGGGTGGAAGTTTGAACTAAGTCACACAATAAACCATTATGATAGCGAACTCGATCATCACTCATGGAAACTGAACATAAGAAGCACCTCTTACTTAGCAACTCCACCCCTATCCACTTTCCCCCAGGCAATCACTATGCAATCCACCCCAATGAACAGTAACTGCCCTAATGAACAGTGTATTCCCCTGGCAATTGCTTTTTTCATCTCCACCCCTACAATTAAATTGCCCTGGCAATTGGCAATTAAATATTAGTATTATTTATACTCATTAAATAATACATAATAATTTTTATTTGTAATTTTGGATTAGATTTTTAATCGTTTTCGTTGCGCCACGTGTCATTATCCGAAAAATCAATAACAATAAAATATTTGTATTTTTTATTTATTTATAAAATAATTCAAAATAATTTTATTTGTTATATCGGATAAAATTTTTAATCGTTCTCAATGTGCCACGTGTCACAACCCGATTACACATTTCGAGTAAAGATTTCCACCGGCTTTTTAACGAATGACGGCATGCCACGTGTCACAACCCGATTACACATTTCGAGTAAAGATTTCCACTGGATTTTTAACAAATGACAGCATGCCACGTGGTGCAACGAGAAAATATGGAATTGTGGTGTAAGGTAGATGAAATTGCCAAGGTATTTATAGAAAAGTCAAAAAAAAAAAAATTACAAATTTTTCAAAATTTTTTTCTCGATTTTTATAGATTTTTTTACAATTTTTTATTCCCTTAATTAATCTCTGCTGTTGGATTTAACAAAATTTGAATTTCAACGCTCCAGATTGTGCCACGTGTCACAACGGTAACTTTTCTGAATTTTAAAATATTTTTTTTTAATTTTGAAAGATCTGAGATCCAACGGTTGAGATTAAATCCTTTTTTTTTTAATTACCGTTGAAGATCCAATGGCTCAAATTAAAGAGTCGTTCAGATCTCACGGTCCAGGGGAAGCCACATGGCTTCCCCCAAAGGTTGGATTAGGAGTGGCCGACAGCAGGCCCCACCGTTGCAGACTTTTCGGCGACGCGCCTAACGCAAAATTTTTTAAACTGCGTGGCTGACGTCAGCCACCTCGGTGGCTTGGGCTATCAATTTTCCAATGGGCTGGAGCCCGAGCCCCCCCCGATGAGTTTCCTTCTCCAACCCACTCTCCCCACACCCCCCAGCAATATGTCGGGCTGGAGCTGCTCTTAGAGATAGTGAAATAACACTAGACTGTAGTGTGAGAATTGATAAAACATTTGGAAAGATTATTTGGCTGGGTTGGACCTTTGAGAAAGAATAGGCCTGTTTATTTTGGTTTTGTTGGTCTGAACTTTAATTTACAAATAAAAGAATTAATAATTGAAACAAAAGAAATTTTTTAACACCGCTTCATGATGTTATAATTTATCCACTCATGTTATACACATTTATTAATATGAAACCCAAGGAATTTAATGTCTTTCTTTCATGTTAACACGTAAATTAGTAATATAACCTGGCGTTGTGAATCTAACACTTCAAACCTTTTTCTAATTATGCAGACTACCAGGGACGGAGCAAGAAATTTTTTCTTGGGTGGGCTGTAACTGTAAGCTACACAACTAATAAAAAATCCCCCTAATAATTGTTTTCCACATTTGCAACGAAAAAATACATATTTGGACATATATAAAATTGTTATGAGCAAAATTCAACGGTACAAATAATTTTTATTGATAATAAGAAATGTACAACTATTTAGAGGGATGTAATAGGCTTTACTCCTCAAAATGCATACAATAGCATACACCTATCTTAGACTCACAAGATTAGTAGTCTTATTTTTATGGGTCAAATTGGTAAAATTTTTCCACCACAACTATCTTAAGTGGGTGTGGGTTTAGGGTAATTTATCTTGTTGGTGGTCACATCCAGCATGACCCATTGTGCTTTTAGTTTGTTGTATCAAAATAACACAAGCCCAAGACCTTTAATAAGGCACACCGTATCATTAATAGTTGAACGACGTCGTTCTGTTCTTCTTTCTTGCAATTGTATCCTCTGTTCTTTCAAGTTAATGACATCAAAGTAAGAAAACTAAAGAACCAGTCAACCGACATCATTCTCGGGTGGGCTGAGATGGGCTAGTTAATTCATTACTACTACTGATAATTATTTTTTTGCAAAATCTCACTTGGGCTGTAGCCCAAGCCTGCTCACACATAGGTCCGTCCCTGCAGACTAGGCGTATCTTCAAACCTTTTTCTAACCAGAAAGAATATTGCTCTTTGTTGTCGCCAAAAAATGAGAGGTCAACACTAGATTTCAAAGGGGTTGAATTCAAAGTCTTCGTGATAATTCGTGATACACAAATGGTTATCAGAAACCCGCCGGTGTGGCAGTAGCCAACAGAGCTATGGTGAAGTCAGTATTTGAGTGAGAAATGATGTATGAATGTGAAATAAAGTATTTAGGATCTCCAGACTTCAAGAGCAACCAAGGGATTCTCCTTGAAATCCGGGGAAGCACATCTTCGGATTTTCTGCGGCTCTGCCATGGTAGGTTGTAAGTGGCACCATATGATTAAGTGATACGTGTTTCTGAAACCTCTCAACTTCCAAAACTTTAGGGGATCTGATATGGCTATCTTGATATTCTACAACCCAGAATTAATGCCTCGCATGCTATGATAGCGAAACGATGGTGTTCGACAAATAAATTCACACGGTGCTTAGTTGTAGGCCTAGTGATTTATATGAACACTGATTGGGAGATTGCGAGCGTGCCACTACTAGGTACCGCTAGCAAACGATGTATGTGTGTGATTTAAGATTGCGCTATTTAACTTATAACCAAAAGATTGTGCCTTTAAGTGAGAGGCTCAACTTAGGTTCTTTATTTGCCTTGCTTGTTAAGGACTTTAATTGTTATGTAGATATATATAACAAGGCTTATATGTTTGAAATATAGATTGGATATAAACTGGTTATATTCAATCCGAATGCTTTAATAATAAAGACAGTAAGCAGTAAATAAAGAAAATACAGTTTGCATTAAAGTAAACATATATAAACTGAATTGAAAGTTTACGAATAAGTAAATACAATAAGTAAACAAAGTTGTAAACATCAACCAAAGTGTGGTTGGATTGCATATAAAGCCATCAAATTGGCTTTTATACCCATCGGATTGGGGACAAAGCCATCGACAAAGCCATCGACAAAGCCATCGGGTTGGCTTTTATGCCCATCGGATTGAGGACAAAGCCATCGACAAAGCCATCGGGTTGGCTTTTATGCCCATCGACTTGAAGGCAAAGCCATCGACAAAGCCATCGAATTGGCTTTTATGCCCATCGACTCTTTGGGAAGAAGAGAATAGCCTAAATGAGATTCTTTCTCAGGCTTAATCGATACCACAGAGAGAAGTGGCAGAGCTAATTCTAAGATCGGAGGTTTCCTGATCTAAAAGCTTTAACACAAGTTGTCGAAGCTTTGTGAATGATTGCTTAAAGCCTTATGTAGGCTTATGAAAGCTTGTTGCTAGGTTGTATGAACTGATGAATGCCACTTCTTGGCTTTCAAGAGAGAGGTTTTCCTCTTTGGTGTTTGAAATGTTGGCTTTCCTTAGAACATGTATGTTCTGAATTTTGTTTGATTGGTTGAGTGTCCCCAGCTCTCTGCCTTTGCTTCTAATATATAGAGAGCAAAACCAATGTGAAGGCAACCCAACTTGATGCACGCACCTCAACCTAATTCCACTTGCACAAAGATAAATAACATTAATTAACTATCCACTTGCAAAAAGATAGATAATATTAATTAACTATCCACTTGCAGATACCCAAAATATCTTGGTGCAAGTTTGGCCTAATTTCACAATAACCCCCACATAATGCCATAATTTGGCTTTAGACCAAAATAGGGGTAAACATGACAATTTTGAGTGTAAACATAGCCCCCCAAGTTTCATAAATTTGAGCAAAATTTGTGGAACTTATAGCTCAACAGGTTCTCTATGGGATTCCTGGTACCAAAGCCATGAGTTTTGGCTTTTATAATGCCTTCAAGCCCCACCAAGTCGAGTGAAACTTGTGGAAAATATAGCCTTTGAAAGGCTTTCCAATAAAATTGGAAATATGAAGGCCATGAAGACTATGTAAAATGGGAGGAGGCCATCCATGTTTCACTCCAAGCCTTGCTCTTTTCAAGATTTTGGCATGAGTACCATGCTTTTTCAGGCTATGGAGAGTGTAGAAGCACTCTTCTTTCTCATACTTCATAGGAGATGTGACATTAAGCCCCCCGAGTGTTGTTTGGCTTGTTAAGGTCATGAGTTCTAACTTAGTCGTGAGCGGCTTTAACAAGTCGGCTCGATCATCTACAATCAAATCCATTTTCATGGACTTGTCATTGGTTGGAGCCATTTTTGGATCTTCTCCAATGTGCAGAACTTGTTCTTTCTTGATTTCCTCTTCCAAAGAAGTTACCTCTTGTTTAACTTGGAGATCAATTTTCTCAACCAAATGTTCCTTAGTTGAGATGAGAGGAGCTTGTTGTAACAAGAAAACTTGAGAAAGTTCTCCAAGTATTCTAAGATTGGCATCTTCTCTTTCAAGAATAGCCATGTAGCTTGCATTCATTTGTCTTCCAGCTTCTCGAATCTCTTCAAGAATTTTGGACAAGTCATCTTCTTGCTTGATCATAACCTCTTTGTAGAGTTTCTTCTCCGAATAGCCATTGATTGGCTTCTCATAAGGAGTTCCACTAAAATTATCATTATTAGAATAATAACTTGGGTCATGACTGATTTGCTCTATATGCTCATCGAAAATACTTTGATAATCCAAGCCATTTGTTGGCATATCATAATCATAGTTTCCATAGTTGGTATTATTATCAAAATAATAACCTTCATCATAGCCATAAGTAGGCCAATCTTTAAGATTATTATTATCCAGTTGATAACAATTTTGATCATAGCCATAAGTAGGCCAACTATCATCTTCTTCCTCATACTCCGAGCAAGATTAGAAAGTATGTTGAGATAATTCATGAACATAAGGTTTGTTCATAATCTCTACATAAGTATCCCACCGGGCGTGCCAAAATATGTTCGACAAATAAATTCACACGGCGCTTAGTTGTAGGCCTAGTGATTTATATGAACACTGATTGGGAGATTGCGAGCGTGCCACTACTAGGTACCGCTAGCAGACGGTGTATGTGTGTGATTTGAGATTGCGCTATTTAACTTATAACCAAAAGATTGTGCCTTTAAGTGAGAGGCTCAACTTAGGTTCTTTATTTGCCTTGCCTGTTAAGGACTTTAATTGTTATGTAGATGTATATAACAAGGCTTATATGTTTGAAATATAGATTGGATATAAACTGGTTATATTCAATCTGAATGCTTTAATAATAAAGACAGTAAGCAGTAAATAAAGAAAATACAGTTTGCATTAAAGTAAACATATATAAACTGAATTGAAAGTTTACGAATAAGTAAATACAATAAGTAAACAAAGCTGTAAACATCAACCAAAGTGTGGTTGGATTGCATATAAAGCCATCGAATTGGCTTTTATACCCATCGGATTGGGGACAAAGCCATCGACAAAGCCATCGGGTTGGCTTTTATGCCCATCGGATTGAGGACAAAGCCATCGACAAAGCCATCGGGTTGGCTTTTATGCCCATCGACTTGAAGGCAAAGCCATCGACAAAGCCATCGAATTGGCTTTTATGCCCATCGACTCTTTGGGAAGAAGAGAATAGCCTAAATGAGATTCTTTCTCAGGCTTAATCGATACCACAGAGAGAAGTGGCAGAGCTAATTCTAAGATCGGAGGTTTCCTAATCTAAAAGCTTTAACACAAGTTGTCGAAGCTTTGTGAATGATTGCTTAAAGCCTTATGTAGGCTTATGAAAGCTTGTTGCTGGGTTGTATGAACTGATGAATGCCACTTCTTGGCTTTCAAGAGAGAGGTTTTCCTCTTTGGTGTTTGAAATGTTGGCTTTCCTTAGAACATGTATGTTCTGAATTTTGTTTGATTGGTTGAGTGTCCCCAGCTCTCTGCCTTTGCTTCTAATATATAGAGAGCAAAACCAATGTGAAAGCAACCCAACTTGATGCACGCACCTCAACCTAATTCCACTTGCACAAAGATAAATAACATTAATTAACTATCCACTTGCAAAAAGAAAGATAATATTAATTAACTATCCACTTGCAGATACCCAAAATATCTTGGTGCAAGTTTGGCCTAATTTCACAATAACCCCCACATAATGCCATAATTTGGCTTTAGACCAAAATAGGGGTAAACATGACAATTTTGAGTGTAAACAGATGGTCCGACCCAACCTAAAGTGATTTACTTAGTTTTGATAGTGGAGGATTGTTTGTGATCCATCGAGGTCGCCCTAGTCATGCAAGTCCCGGGCCAGCCTTCTCGGACCATCTGCTCGACGGTCGATGAGATTTCTCCTGAAGCGACCTTTATTTTGCTAGCGTGGCATCAGTCTTTGCTGATGTGGCTTTGTGGGTCACACCCTTGCTCTTTTGTGGTAGAAATATTTTTGTTCACCACTCTCAAGTTATGATACTACTCAACACCTTATTTATTATTACTGGATAAGTTTAAATTTCGAGATCTGTGTAATTGACAGATACAATTTTCAAAATTTAAACTCATCCAATGATAATAAGTAGGGTGATGAGCATTACTACCACTTGAAGGATGCACTAAAATACACCTTATTTTTTGCTTTGCCCATTGGAATTTTACACTTTGCCACTTTTTCTATTGAAACTCAATTTGCGCCACTTTATCCTCTAAAACTTAATTTTTGTGTCACTTTGCCACTTTTATCTCCTAAAATTCAATTTTTGTGTCACTTAATTTTTCATTTTTTAAAAAATTAAAAACTTGTTTAATAATGGTTTCCGTTTTCAAAAATTGAAAGCTACTATTATTTTTAGTTTTCAAAAGTTGTCTTGGTGTTGGTTTTTTCAATTTCAAAAATTTATGCTTTCATTCGTATTGGGTTTGGGTAAAATAAATATCTTATCTGCTCGTAGCATTTCGTCTTATAGTCCCGTTCGAAGAAGAAATCTCGGCGAGCTAGTTTGCCGAGAATCTTGATCGTGTTAAGATTTCGCCGTGTTGAAATTTCACTCGGAGAACGAATGCCAGTTTTGCAAGGATAAAGATGTTTTCAATACGATTTTTGTTGAGAACCACAATTGTATTAAGATTGTATGGAGACATGCTTTTGCAGTCAGGTTCATTAAAGAAATAATGATAAGAACAGCGGAAGCCTAATTCGAGATGTACTTGGACTTCGTCGAGTTGAAGTTTCGTTTGGAAAGGAGTTTGAGTCCTGAACGGAGTGTGATTATCCGAATGTGAGACTTGCAATCACTATAAATACAAGGCATTTGACAACGACAAAAGGGTCTGAAACCAATCAATCAAATCTCTCATGCTCAACGCATTTTATCAAACCTTTGCCCCGTTCGTGGCATTTACTAACTACCTAACAAAACAACCAGCGACGTCTCCGACTAAGGTGAAGCTAAAGTGTTGTACTCACTAAAGTCTACAAACCAACGCCAACGAATTCCCTACGAAGAAGTTCCGATTGCGGTGCTTTGCTATAGGGGTCATCGCTTGCTTCCAAAGGTAAGTTGGTGTACTTAGCTTGTTCATATGCGTGAATTTACATCATGTAACAACTCAAGTTCAGCACGAGCAAGGCCAAACCCGATTTTTTATCATGACCATCGTGACGTTCGAGTACCTCTATTCAACGAGTCTTATTTTCATTCGCATAACCTTTAAGTTTGAGAAAATCATGACCAAGACCGAGCCTCATGCGGAGGATATAGACTATAGAAGTGATTAGCACGGCTTTGTCTAATTTTGTGAAATCTCTCTTGGTTTGACTCATGTGGATACTTAGTTTGATACCAAATTATCATGCCTAACTCATTGTGTGGCTTAACTTACTCCTCCACCCCTTAGTGTACATATATCGTCGTATTTTTATTAAAAAAAAAAAAACTGTTTGAAATCAATTCCACATTTAATTAGATTACACATATACATTCCCTCCTAAAATTTGGCTAATACATCTTCAGTTTTGAGTTACATGCAACAACTATAACAACCAAGAAGAATGAGATCATCATCGATAATCAAAATAACTCCTTATTATCAAGGTAAGCTAATTATTGAACTATAACTCTAGTTGTACCATCTTTTTAAAATAGCAGTTTTCATGGCCTCCTCACTTGTGAAACCATGAGGCACTCTTGCCACAACATCTTGAAGCATGAACTCTTTCACACTTGATATGCTTGCATGATACACTTGTAACTCCAGATCTTTGAGTGCGTTCATCAATCTAGCATTAGGGTAATCGCAATCCGGACACTGAACTCGTATCATGGCTTCTGAGCCTACAATCTTCACATCCATTTCCATAGCCTCAACTGCTCTATTATTGTAACTTGATGATAGCCTAGGTCTTGTTTGATGATGATCAACTGTGGAGCTTGTTTGGCCTCCAATATCAACACCGAGCTTTTGAGGTTGTGCTTGAATTTTGGCTTCCAATTGCCCAATCCTTGCTTTCAGCTCATTGATGTATACAACTGCATCAGAAAGTAAAGAAGCTTTGTCCATTCTGGACACATTGGGAACGACAGAGCGGAGGGCATAGAATCGACGGTTAAGCTTCTCTCGCCTTTGTCTTTCTGCCTCAACATGGTTTATTGGTGATTCTGATCTACCTGTTTCACGGTTTGATGATCTTCCTCTCTTTTTTAATCGAATGTTCTCCGTATTCTCAGAGGTTAAATTTCCAACAGAGTCAGAAGGTCCCGAGTCTGATGATGATCCACTTACATTTACAGGAGCTGCTTCTTTTGTACCACCTTGAAGTCAAAATATTTAACTTTAAAGTCAATGAAATATTGAGTGTAAAAATACACAAATATCAACAAAATATCGGTATTTGGAGATCATGGGAGTACTTGAAATAAAATGCACTCGTAAATATCATCTAAACGGAAAAGATTGTTAATTTGGTATTGGATATCAATCTACATAAATCATTGCCTATACGATACTAGATCCGTAAATTGGTATTTGGTACCAGTATCGCTCACAGCTGTATCAAAAAATTTGGACCGGTTTGCTTACCTTGTGTTGCCAACTCTCTTTGTTCAGCTCCTGAAAACATTCCTCTTTCTAAGAGAGGAACCAGTACATGATCTTCACGGATGCTGCTCAGCTGCTTTGCGACCATGTTGTTGTTGTTGTCTGATTCGAAAAGTGATCTTGATAGTTGCACAAGACCCCAATCTTCTTTGATCACATCCAAAGAAGCCAGTTCAAGTACTCCGCATGAAGTTGCAATACAAACCAAAGTTTGAATTCCGTGCATTCTTGCTTCTTTCACTCTCTCACACTCATAGAATTGAAGCTCATGATCACCTGCCAACCAAACAAAACCACCAGAACAAAACGTACGGCCCAGAATGTTACTATTACCGTGGCCGGCAGTAAATGACTGGGTTAAAGAGACGGTGTAAAAGTAAAACCACTCAGCGTCGGTAACATCTCCACCTTCCAAATCCATGTTTTCATGGAAAAGAGCTTCAACTTCTCTGCTAATCGCCCTCTTCCTCTCCAGAACATCGAACCCAAATTCGGGTTGGTAACGATTGGCTTTGTTGTAACTTTTTTTGGAGGTCAAGTCCCTAATGCTTCGAAAATGGCCACCGGCCCACAACAAAGAAACTAGATCATTGCTGTGTTTTGAGGGTTGCCAGAAAATTGAATAGACCCAGCATTCAGGGCGGTTCTGAACAAGGAACTGAAGACGTTGAAGTGTGGGTGAGTTTTCTTGACCAAAATTTTGTGACGAACAAGAGGATATAATTTCCTCCATGGTTTACTTTTTTTTTTTTTTAAGAAATCTCAACGGTACGAGGAGAGTTTTATTGAATCAAAAGGCTTATCTTTTTTATTGCTACAAAATGAATATTATGTAAAGAAAATGATGCGACAAATTAAGCTTGTCAGAAATGAATAGTAGAATTTGAGACAATGGAAGAAGAAATTGAGTGAGTGAGTGAGTGAGAAGCAATGGAAGAGGAAATTGAGTGAGTTAGACTCTCAGTGCTCGGACTGGGAATTAATAAGGGAATACCTACGTACGACCAAGCCCTGCAGTTTTTGAAAGTGTTGGTGTAAAACGTAGGACTAATAGTGCCACGTGATAAACACTACACAGTAGAGCCTTTGAATGTGGCTCAATTTCGTAGGTTATTTGGGAACTCCTCTCATCCGTCCTATTCCGGAATTAATAATTGGTCTTGGATTATTTGTCACCACGTTCTCGTGCTTAATTCAGTTCTTTCTTCATTTCAAAGACTGATAGAATGTTATCTGGATTTCTCCATTTCATCGTGTGAAAGAATGTTCTACTAATAATTCTTTCCATTTTAACCTAAGTAACCACAAATCTTCCTTTAATTAATCTAATTAACAGTTTAGTTAACTAAACGTTAGCTCATGTTCGTATTGGCTTGGTTAAATCAATATGGATACTTTCCCCTTTTCTTTTTACAAGTCATGACCCACGAGAGACGAGAAAGGTTATCATATGGACAATTGTCTAGGGCTTAAGGTACGGTGAAAACAAGTGATATAATATTATGGTCTAATGATATTTATCTTCACTTGTAAGTGAGAGGTCTTAAGTTCGAATCTATGTCGAGTTCGAAACCAATTTATTTCTCTCACTCTTTAGTGTTAATATATCGTTGTATAAAAAATAAGTACGGGCAATAAAGGTAAATATCCTTCCATGCAGACAAACTACAAGAGGCACAAAAGCCATTACCTACCTTAATTATGAGCAACAATCGCCACTCAAAATTCAAATTTGACCAGTAAGTTATAGGCTCTACTTGACATAGCAAGAGAGGGACCACAAACATGAAGACTATTCTCACCGGAGCAAAGAATTGACACAATCGGGGATGGAAATGGTTAAAAGATAAGAGAAACATAGAAGGAAAGAGAGGAGAGATGTAACATCCCACATCGACCAACGAAGAGGGGTGATGTACCTTATATGTACATGCCCACCTCTATTTAGCACGAGGCCTTTTGGGAGCTCACTGGCTTCGGATTCCATCGGAACTTCGAAGTTAAGCAAGTTTGGGCTTGGTCAATCCCAAGATGGGTGACCCACTGAAAAGTGACTTGTGAATTCCCAGAAACAAAACTGTGAGGGCGTGGCCCAAAGCGGACAATATCGTGCTACGGCAGAGCCAGTTTGAAATGTGACAAGAGAGACCAAGAGTTATTGTCGCCAACCCGAAGGCCAAAAAAATTTAAAGTGTCCGGCAACAAAGAAATTTTCCTCTATTTTTATCTCTTACGGGTAGGATTTTTCGTGGAGTTCAAATACAATACTAAAGTTACATGTGCAATCATTAGTTTAATAAGTTTTCAAGACCCAAAATAAATTGAAAAAAAAATGGGAATCGGATCGATTGAATTTTTAAGAAAAATTGCATCCGGTGCAATTATATTGATTTATAAATTTAGATAATTTATGAATTGATGAATTACTTTGTGGATAGAATATTTCTCTTTAACACTATACGGCTCAGGTTTAAATCTTCTCTTCCCTTCCTCCCCAATCCTCTTTAACTCACCACTTCGCTTGTAATAGCTGAAGTAACATGTGTAACTACTGTATTGGTTGAGGGCCCAGCTCATCTAAATTGTTAGAGTGTTTGTTAAGTGATTAAGTAGTAGCTTTGAGCTTAAGTAACTGAGCTCAGCTATAAAACTACTGCAATTAGTTTCAATTAATGAAAGATTAGCCTTTCATTTCTGACCTCTCTTTCTATCTTTCTTCTTCTTCGTCTTCTCATTCTCTCTCTAAAAACCAGAATACTATAGCTGTTATTAGCTTCTAATTTAGATAATTGTTCGAACCAATCAAGTCCATTTTAAACCCCATTCTCTGCATTACAAGAAAAGGATATAGAGTTAAATTTCAAAAATGCTACTCTTACCACATTTTTCATACTACATTTATACTACCTCTTTAATGGAGAGTAGGGCCCACTATCACATGTGGGTTCCATCTCTATTACTCGTTAAATTTAGCTCACAAATCACATGAACAATTGATTGACCACCACTCTTTTTCCATTTGGTTAGAAAAAGTTTCATATTCCATGTATAGTAAGTCGCGATTCATTTCATTGCACTTTGCTGCGAATGTGGTAACTAGGTAGATCATTCCAAGTCTCTCCAGTGGTCCAATTATATGGTTTTGTTGAAGGCTAATTACTTCCAATGACCCGCCCACTCCCCTACGGTAGGGGCCCTACCGACACATAAAACAAATAATCCATGCCAGGCTTGTCATCGCGCGCGTCAGCGTCGTCTGAATGTATTCTGGTTACGTGGCTCGTATAAATTATGGATATAAATCAACTGAATTTCTTTTCGTATTTAGCTAAAATATGAGTAAACATGGTTCATTATTAATGATATCAAGTTTTTTCTTCTAAACGTAGATAGTTTCACTATTATATGCTCCAAGTGAACTTTACAACCTAGCCAATATCAAGCTCCGTCATTGTTGTATATGCATGATAAGGTTTATTGGGTGTATGAAATACTTTTTTGTTCATTAAACGATATGAAATTTTCATTAAAGACGAATAAGAACATTTACATCAGTAGCTAAGGATTTAAAAAGCCAACATAGCATATGCTAACCTTTGTATATCAAACAACAACCTTTTCACAACATCTACTTCGATTTCCAATGAGAACTTTGAAGCTGATTCCACCTCTACCTCTATTAACCCATCCTCCGCACACACTAAGAGCACCGTCCGCAGCCTCTGCCTCAACCCAGGACTAGAAATACACAGGAAGTTGGTTGCTGTATCCACTAGCTGCGCTAAGTCACCAGGCTGAATTGTGGAGCTAAAAAATAATCCGAAAAGTTGTGGAGCTGACACGTGAATAATTATTTAATCTTGACGAGACTACCCCTATTAAATGGCGAAATCCACACTTCTCTCGCCGCACTGCTCATTTGTGAAGACTCCCTGAGCTGCTGACTACGGTTTCTCCAAGGTCTGCTGCCCATGGCAAGGATATAAGAGCAAATCTAATGGAAGGGGCATGGCCAAGGGGCTAGAGGCCAAACTAGCCCTTCAAAATGACAATATTTATGAAATCTAGCCCTCTAAAATTTTTATTTTTCTAGTGGTGTGAGGGGCTTGGGGCAAGATTTCAAATTTTTGTAGGAATTTCATACCAATTGAGAGATTTTAATTTTGGAAGTGTCTAACAAATACATGATTTTCTAAATTGGTGAAAGAAAATGCAGTAGGTATGGTTTTTTGGAAAGAAAAAAAAAAGGTTTTTTAACAAAAAAAATATAAAAGGATATAAAGTTTTGTTCTTATTAATTTTGTCACAGAAAGTATTTTTGTATGTAATTAGGTTTTTATGGCAATAGTTTATGCTGCTAAAAAGAAACACACAAAAAAAAAATTTGTCAGTGGTCCAACGCCCTTTGCACAAGGTGCCTTCATGTGTTGACGCGTGTCAGCTTGTTCTTTTTCTTCCACGTTGCCTTGGCTTGGGGAGAGGCTATTTTGGCCTCCCTACTTGCCTTGGGTTCTCTCTGGCCTAGGCTAGACTGCCTCCATTAAAAGCTCAAACTTGCCATTTTTGGCTAGAATTCAATCTTGCCTAGGCTAAATTACTACCATTGGAATTGCTCTAAGCACAAGGAAATTAAGGAGAAATTAATTACTAAATTCTATCTTTATTAGTTTCCTATATGAAGACATTCCTTTATTCAAAGAATTTTCAAGATATTTTAAGATATTATTTATTTAATTATTCTCTTCATCCTACTGATGACTCACATTGGCCAATTGGAAGCCGACATGTGGTGTGAGATTAGTCCCCCCATGGTCGACCACCTCACTATAAATAGCCCTCATTCTCCACCATATTTTGGTACGTTTTTGCTATGCAATGAAGCCCTAAACGCTCACTCTTTTTAGATAACTAACTTAGGCATCGAAGATCCATTAGCCAACTGCCCCCCCCCTCCCTCACTCTTTGGGCGTGCATGGTCTTTGGCCTTGATATTTAGGCGTTTTATTGTTTTGTAGGTACAAGTTCGTCAATCTACACACAATTGATTTTTGCTACCACAAATTAGTGTTTTCATTAAGTGCTTGAGTCAAAATCTCAATGAAACCTCTTGCGATTGTTTCTTGAATTCTCCCCTTTTTGATTTTCTCATACAATCCTTGAATTTTTTTTAGTTCTTGGAAATGAGAATATGGCAAGAAATTCGAAAATCACGATAAAAAAAACCCCATATCTTCAAGGGCATGGACCGAAATGAGGCATCACCTGAACAACCTCTCTTTGCGGTTGAATGCCGAGTTTGGGTTACCACCTTCACCGCAAAACACTGCCCTTACAGCCCAAGCTGTACGTGCAGGCCTAAGCCAAGGCAGCAATAGCAACAGCAGCACTAGCGTCAGGCTAAATTGTTTAAGCTCAGCCCAACGGCTAGTGCCAATCCATAGCAGGCCAAACGTAGGAGAGCCACGCCCAATCTGCGTGATCCTGATCCCTTAGCTCTAGACCGATTCAACCGAACGGGCCCATCCTTGGACTAGATCTAACTCAAACTGGACCGGCCAGGGGACCGACGACTGAACCAAGGGTTTCTTTAATCCATTTTCTCATGGAACCTACTCGTCCCAGCTCAAATGGTGTGTCCGTTGTCCACAACACTTCCGCTACTCACGGAGAAGCCAACCAACCTAGCTTCTCAAATGCTAATGGAAATCCATACCTATCTCGGCAAGTCCCAGACTTAACAAAGCTCCCTTGCGCAGTAGGCAAGCCCCCTAGCGCATCAAACCACTCTAGTGTGCCAATTCCTTGATCATATCGAGACGTAGTGCATTCCCAACGAGGTGTACCTAAGTGCGCACTATCGCATTTGCCCTCGCGAAAACACCTTCTCCCGCTTGGGCGCCCAGAGAAACGTCAACTTTCGACTTGGCTCGTGAACGAGTCTACACTCACGGTTGAGTCCACACTTCGAAGGACACTCAAAACCTAATCAAGGCGTAGTGACCACTCGTGACGTCGCTTGCAGAGAGCTCCTTCCATTTCACACCGAAGCAAGCAGTATAGGGAACATGAAGAACCTCAAGCACACTTTGAATCAAGTGCAACTGGCTCCCACCGCTAAGCAAGGTCCTGAGCAATTCACTCACCTTTAGTTCACTTACCAGCTAGAGATGAACCACTTGTCCCGCAGCTGTGGCATGATCGAGTAGACTAACTGACAAAGCAGCACATACCTTAGACAGTCGCAAGGGGCAACACGAGGCATCAACCTCAACAAAGGCAAATCTAGGAGGTAGTAGAAAGGCTTCTCAACAAGCGACTCCATGACTTCTAGCACATCGAGATGGTGGACGAGGTCATTCACTCTAGACAAGGAAGAACTCACTCGAGATGTATTCGCATGGTCACCCTCCAACATGCCAAGCACCGATCCCAAGACTTATTGCCACAAGGTGCACGTTGACCCTGCAACCAAATATGTGATACAGAAAAGGTGCCACTTCGCCTCTGAGCGAACAGCCATCGTCAAGGTGGAGATCGATAAACTGCTAGCAGCAGGATTCATCAACAAGAAGTCTATGTTGACGACATCATGATGAAAGGAAAGCAGCGGTCAAACCACATCACCAATTTGGCAGAGACATTCAACATCATTTGGGAGTACAAGATGAAGCTCCTCAGGTCGATTCTTAAGGTACATTGTCTCCCAACGAGGAATCGAAGCACATCCAAAGCAGATCAAGGCGATCTTGAAAATAAAGTCCCCGACCACAACAAAGAAGATCCAAAGTCTGACCGGATGAGCAGCAACACTCAATAGGTTCCTTTCGCGTGCTACCGATCGATGCAAGCCCTTCTTCAAGGCATTAAAGAAGGTGTTGTGGAACAAATAGGACGAGGAGTGTGAGAAGACATTCCAAGATCTAAAGAATTATCTGACTTCTCCTCTGCTACTATCCAAGTTGGAAAAAGAGGAAGATCTATTCATCTACTAGGCGGTATCTAAAGCTGCAGTGAGCTCTGCCTTTATACGAGAAGAGTAAGGAGCCCAACGACCAGTATTATACACGTATAAAGCTCTCCTAGATGTGAAAATCAGATACCTAAAAATTGAAAAGTTGATTTTAGAGCTAATAGTAGTACTACGAAAGCTTTGGCCTTATTTTCAAGTGTTATGGGGAGTATCCGCAGTGAGCAGTCTTGCACAGCCTACATGCTTCTCAACGAGTAATGAAGTGGGCATTGGAACGTAGCCAATACGGCTTGGTTTATCGACCCGTCATGGCAATCAAAGCCCAAGCACTAGCAAATTTTGTGTCAAGTTTACTCCTATATTGGCGGGCGTAACAGCTCAACCCAAAGTAGCATCGGAAGCAGACGAACACCAAGGAGACATGCTGACCTCACCTGTGGAAGATCTTTGGCATTTGCATGTTTACAGAGCCTTCAAAAATCATGGAGCAGGCGCATGCCTAGTTCTCATCACTCTAGACGGTTCAATCTTGTAGCAATCCATTACGTTAGGCTTTCGAGCATCCAATAACGAGGCTAAATACAAGGCCCTACCGATAGGCCACCATTTAGGGAAAGACTTAGCAGTGAAAAAGCTAGGAATTCATTCCAATTCACAGCTGATGACCAATCAAGCTGCATGGGAGTACATGGCAAAGCACCCAAGAATGATGCGATACTTAAATAAGGTTTGGAAGCTGCTTAGCACATTCACGACGTACACCCTCAAGCAGGTTCCTTGGGTAGGAAACGTGCACGTCGACGCCTTGGAAACTTTAGGCTTTGCCTTAAAGCACCAGCTGAGATATTCCATCCTAGTTGAATACTTGGAAAAACCGAGCATAGACAAGGAACCAGCAGTAGCGATAGCACAAATTAACACCACTCCAAGTTGGCAAGATTCTATCGGTTGCCTGCTCAATAAAACACTCCCCAAAGACAAACAAGAGTCGAGAAAGCTCTAAATGATGGCAGCACGCTACTACATGTGGAACGGCCCCTAGTTTGAAGATCACTTTTAGAACCACATCTTTGTTGCCTGAAGCCTCATGAAGATCTCACCGTGTTGAGTCTTATCCACAAAGGCATTTGTGGTAATCACTTCGGAGGCCGATCTTTAGCCCAGGCTACTATTGAGGATTTAATACAAAGGTGCAATAGCTGCAAGGGCTCCAAGCGAGTGCCTACACTACCTGCTAGCAAGCCACTCATGCAGTGGGCAAACAACCTGGCAGAACCAATGCTACCTGCTACTGGGGGTAGAGGCATGATGATTATAGCAATCAACTACTTTACCAAATGCGTCAAAGCCGAATCCATGACAACAACTACCCAGACGGTCATAGAGAAATTCACCTGGAAGAACATCAAATTCCGATTTAGAATCTCACAATCCTTCGTCACTGGCAACTGCCCACAATCTGTAGGCGAAATCTTGACTGGTTTCTTACAGAACTATTACATCAAGCAGCATATGTCCGTCACTTGAACCACATTCAGACATATTCAAGCAGCTCCAAGTCTCCAAGTAGGCCATCGAACAAGGCCTCACAAGCTGAGGATTGCTTTCTACATAAGTTCGAAGTCACCAAACAGTCCTCACGAGCTGAAGCTTATCTCAGTCATTTTTCTTGCTTCCTCTTTTTCTAGCAAAGTGTGATACATTTCACCTATCTTCATTTTTCAATAAAGAATTTGGGAAATCATCCGAAACTTGGTTCGACTGTATGTACAACAACGATTTCCATGCTATCCAGCACGATAGGGTAAACCAATTCTCTAACACCCTACGAGGTACGCTCTCCCCAACATAGAGGGTAAAAAACCCAAATATCCAAACATGGATGGATTCGCTGCCCTAGGAATACTGGAGGCACAACAACATGTGCTGGTGTTTCCCAAAATTAGCCACAATAATTGAACTCTTGGGCAACCACATTCCCAACTTAGCTAATTGAAGGATTAGTCGCCCCTGGACGAATTCGAGAGTACCCGGGCTTTTATAATAAGGGAAGCATAAACACTATGCGTTCCGTGAAAAGCTGCCAACGAATTCTAATAAAACTATTCGTGCATGTTTAGTTAAGCGAATTTCATGTCCACACAGGAACCTACCATGTTGTGTCATGTAGTTCGAGGGACCAGTGTGAAAAGGTGCAGTCACGGCTACCCAGAAAATTTCACACGGCCACACGCCATATTTGTGCTTGGTTAGCAAACTTCGTGTTTATGCACAAAACCTTAACATGTTGTGCTACAAACTACGTAACTCAGAAGGTCTGTGACTTACAAGCGGCTTACAAAACTTGACACCCTACATGCTCTGGCCACGACATGCAAAGTACTGTTTCGTAAGAATCGCGCCTACATTCACCAACAGAACCTCGCCCTAGTCGCGTAAACAGGTTCCCATGGATGACGACTTTCGTTCAAGCAACAAAGTCAATGACTAGTATATGGCATACCAGCTACGTCAACATCACCAGTAGTGCACGGTGGCCAACAAAAAAAAGGTCAAAACTGCAGTATGTTTCCTTAAAATGTTGCCCACAAATTCAAATACGATTGTTCACATATGTTCTGATGAGGTAAATTTTGTATCCTCGCATAACCTTTAACATGTTGTGTTATAAGCTATGCAGCTCACATGATCTGTGACTTATTAACAGCTTGCATGGGACCCACAAGACTTCTACTTCAACTCCACTAAGATTTTCTACACCTACCACACCTCTTACAAGCAGCACAGCAGGTGTGAGGGCATTTTTGAAGCCAAAAATAATCCGAAAAATTGTGGAACTGACATGTGGGTAATTATTTATTATTGACGAGACTACCCTTATTAAATGGCAAAATCCACACTTCTCTCCACGCCTTGCTCATTTGTTAAGACTTCCTGAGCTATTGACTATGATTTCTACAAGCTGCGCTGCCCTTGGCAAGAAGATAATTACAAGGAAATTAAGAAGCAATGAATTACTAAATTCTCTCTTTATTAGTTTCCTATATAAAGGCATATTCCTTTATTCAAGGAATTTCCATCTATTCAATTAGGATTCTCCGAAAATTATTCTAAGATATTATTTATTTAATTAAATATATCTTTGGAATTAATTCTTTGTCTCACTAGCCAACTGGAAGCCGACATGTCGCGCAAGATTACTCCCTCCATGGGCGGCCACCTCCCTATAAATAGCCCTCATTCTCCACCATATTGTGGTACGTTTTTGTTACACAATCAAGCCCCTAAACACTAACTATTTTCAGAGAATTGACTTAGGCATGGAAGTTTCGTTGGCCAAACACCCTCCCTCCCCTCCACCCCAACAATCCTTGGGCGCGCGTGGTCTTTGGCCTTGATTTTTAGGTGTTTTATTGTTTTGTAGATGCAAGTTTGTTAATCTACAAGTGACGAATTTTTGCTACCACAATATTCACTTAAATTAAGTTAACATGATCAATTGTGCAAATTCACATTTTGACAAGAATAACCGGCATGCGCATGCTTTCATGCAACTAAAATCAACGAGGAAGAACAATAGGGTAAAGTCAATCTGACCTTGTCTAGACTCTACCAGGCAAAAAGGTCGCACATATGAAAACGATTACTAATTAGCTAGAGTACCATGAGCCATTTGATTTCAACCTATCTTCTTAAACATTGGCATATTTACGTATAAGAACTGACAACTAATTAGTTGAATATGATTCTTATTATTGTGTTTACAAACAACTAAGAAATAAAAAAAGTAATTAAATATACATTAATTTTGAGTATCTCATACCTTTTCATACCTGAACATTTAAAATATGAGATTACCATATAGCATTGTTGTCCCATGCCCATTTATTTTGATTCTCATTCCTTCTCTTACTAAAGGATATAGCCTCCAATTCCAATTGACATATATAATCTTTTCAGCCATACATTTTAAAATTAAAAAATTTAATAAATAAAAATATTATTGGCAGTTGAAATAAAAGTCACCAATATGCGCTCTCTCTTATAAATATATAAATGAATAAAGGGATTGCACTAATTGATAAACGGAAGTGATTTTCATATATTTTTTTAGCTTTTCACACACTTCTGTTTATTTATGGTCATCGGATTGAATAAGTCAAATGGAATCGACAGTCAGAATTAAATAAGGGTGTGTGAGAAGTTAAAAAGGGTGTGTGAAAATCATTTCCCTTAATAAATATTTACACATGTAATCAAACTGTTACAGTGCATACAATTGTGGTTGGTAGTATCACACAGACAAAAATTTCCCCATCTTGTGCATGTTTAAAATCTTTTGAACGTTGTACTACTAAATAATTAAAATTAAAGCGAAATATTATAGTCCTACGTATCTTCTTTTTTTAAATACAAAAGGGGACCATCTGGTGGTCAAGGCATGGCAGTCCACTCTTTCACTATCGTGTGATTCACCAGCGATAGGGATTGAACCCATGACAAGCCGTGTGGAATACGACCCTGAAATTCACTGCAACCACTGAGACCCCGTAGTGAGTCATGACTAGGTTACAATCATTGAATTTTTGAAACCTCCTAGGACTATTGTCCACTTCTCTATTGAAAATTCAAAGCAGTTGTTTACTTGTTAGAAAAGACTTCTCTGAGTCTCATCATGGGAGTACCTAGTATTTCAAATATTTTAATTATTAGATTATTATTTAAAAATATAAAAATTTAAATTTAACATTTTAAATATTCAAAATATCCAATACTCGGAAACACTGAATACTTCGAAGTACTAAATTGTTGGTCTCACCATTGTTAGCCCCCCACTAAAACAATGCAAAAAGGATAACCTTCACTGGTGCAGAAATCTTGTGTAAAACTGCCCGCAGGTACAAGTTTTCTCTGACAAAGAGCGGAGGGACAGGTAACATCTTCACATTTTTAAAAGAAAAAAAGAAAAAAAAACTAGTACTTAACCTCTTTCAATATGTCTCTTCTCCTATTGGTCAACAAACAAACAAATTCCATCATCTTTTTCTGTTCCCATCCAACATTAATTATAATATTTTATTTATAGTTACTAGATGAAGTCCATACACACGTGTAACCGTGTAAATATAAAATATTTAAATCAAGAAAATTATTATTGACACTCTAAAAATTTCAGTGTGCACTCAAATATAATTTTTTTTCTAAATATAAAAGGTTTGAAGTGCACAATGGGAATTTTGGAGCCCGTACAACAATTTCCTAAATGAATATCCTTTTAACATTTAATATTTTTTTTTGAAAAAAAAAATATTAACATTAAACCCACCCAGGCCACCGTTCACTTCTATTGAAAAAGGAAAAGTCTTGTTTATTTGATCCTTCTCTTTAGTGAAAAAAAAGCAGTAACATTAAACCCACCCAGGCCACCGTTCACTTCTATTGAAAAAGAAAAGTCTTGTTTCTTTGATCCTTCTCTTTAGTGAAAAAAAAAAACATTAACATTAAACCCACCCAGGCCACCGTTCACCTATTGAAAAAGAAAAGTCTTGTTTCTTTGATCCTTCTCTTTAGTGACGGTGCAATCCATAGACTCCAAAGCTATTCTCATTCCTTTCATATATTTTGTCAAAACTCAAATTGCAAATCAATTCAACAAACAACAATAAGATTTATAAAATCCATTGGCTATAAATTTTTTTTGTTTCTCCTCTGCTCTACCTCTTACTTCAGTGCTAGGGGTTGTATATTTTTTGTTAATCAATATGCACTGAAGGGCTAGCACTTTGCAATGATCTGAAGCTTCGAACTCAGCTTAAGAAACAAAGAGCTGAAGGAAGTAAAGAACTTGGGGATTTCTGTGAACAATTTGGATATCAACCAATCCAGAGACCTCCAGGGGAAAAACTTCATAAAAAGAAAAAGAAGTTTCAAAAGAAGAACAGGGATGATCCATCCAGCTCGAAACCCAGAGTATTCCGAAAAGATAAAATGGGTAAGTTTAGAAAGAACAATGATTTTTCCAAATCTAAACTAATTTGCTTTAAGTGCGGTAAGAATGGGCATAAAGCTAATGAGTGCATGATGAAGGATAAAATCAACAATTCTTCTGTTGATGAAAACCTTAAAGAGCAGCTGCGAAGTCTAATGTTACATTTGTGAAAGACCTCTCCTCACTTGAAATCCTGACTTCACATGTAGGTGTCATATCTAGAGCCCACCTCAGCTGTGTGCAGTAGCTCTATGCAATCCCACCCCATTTGCTGCCCCATGTGCCCCACAACCAATGGAAACAAATTATGTAAACGTACGAAAAGAAAATGTGTTTCCGTCCATCTTATACGCAGAAGTTAATTGTTGATGAACTGTTCCTTAAACATCTCTTATGAAGGTAGCAATGCGATAACAAACTTTATTTATTATCTTACCTAAGATAAAATTTTCACCAATGAAAGTAGCAACTGAATTATCAAATTGAAAACAAATTAGTCCTGCAATATATTTGAATCAATAGTATTATTTATTAAAGAGTTAGAAGATAATTTTTTTTTTTTGATAATATGATATTATTTATACTAAAGGGGTTGGGATAAATTGTTATCAAATTCACACATAAGCGATCCGGATGAATTTCGTATAATGACACCTACACCTGCATCCATTGTTGAGGCATTCCACGCACCATCAACATTGACCTTCAAGTAAGGATCAATAGGAGGAGACCACAGAGTAGGTGAATGATCAACCAACCTCACTACTCACTACTGGCACGAAACAAGGGCAACGGGTCCCAATTTCATTGTATAATTTGTTGCTTCTCTCAAGAACATATATAGGGTTAGGAGCCACATTCTTGAAACAAGCATTACACCGTTCCTTCCTATTTCCCAGCAGATGACCCCCACATAAGCCAACAAAGAATTCCTCGAAGAATTGGAAGATGAGCAGAGGGCTGCCATACTCATGAACCAACGGTCCAAAGATGTAATAGTCTGGATGTTAGGGCGATAGCAAAGGTACGATTTGTGCCATACATAGTGGGAGTAGGCTACAGTGAACCCAAGGCCATAAAAAAAGAATGTGCTCAATTGTTTCAGCATTGTTCCACAAAAATGACACATAGGATTCAAGTTGATGTGGCGGGAGAACAGATTATGCTTCGTGACAACGGCATTGGAAATAGCTCTCCAAGTGAAATTCAGAACTTTTGGAGCAGTTTTAATTTTCCATAATGTCTTCCTTAACCTTTGATCAACTTGATGTGATTGGTGAAGATGAATACTTCTTATGCACAGTGTTTTGTCTGCTGCCCAGTGATAACCACTTGGGTACAGAATACAGCCCATTGAGATTCCAAGGCCAAATGAGGCGGTCAATTTCATCACAGTTATGCAAGAGTAATGTTGGAGATTAAATTTTTTAAACTAAATTTGTAAATCAAATGATGTGACAGTTGACGGGTGATCTTTTTTTTTAAAGTCATTAAATCATGAAGTCATACTTTATTGTCACATAATTTGATTTACAAATTTAGTTTAAAAAATTTGATTTCTCTAGCATTTCTCATTATCCAAAGGAATTGCCATAATATAATCAGATTTTTATCATTTGGGGAGATGATCTGAGCAATTGCATCCAAACACCAGATTTTCGTTTCTTTAACAATCACTGATTTAACCGTTGTCGGGATGGGACCAATCACAATTCGTGTAGGCGAGAGACGTGATTGACTCGCGGGAGGAAGCCAGTTATCACATGTGCAGCATGTACGCTCTATGTGTTGTTTTGTACAGTATATATATCGACCCACAATTAAGTTCACAGATGTGCAACATGCATATATATCGACCCACTAAATAGCTAATCAAAGGCCCACTTTGTACAGTAAATTTTTTTGGGGTCAAGCACTTTGTACAGTATTAGGGTACAAATGATATTTTTATATTTATAAAAATGCATTCGCGTGCTCAGAGTCAAGCGCAACTCATGGTCAAGAGATGGCTTGACTAACGCATAGCTGCTAGCTAAGGCTGTTTTAAGTAGATTATTTAGAATTCTTGTTGATACGTGAAGAAAAATAGATTCGGCGGCAATAAGCTAAATTTTGCCAGCTGATGATGTAATTCTTATCTTCTTTGATTTTTTTTAAAAAATTTTGAGTGATATAGTACGTATTATTGAAGTTTGATTCTTTTTTTTTTATGTTAAATAACTTCTTTAGTTTATAATCTCCTTTATTAGGTAAGCTAGTAATTTTTGCATTTACTTTCTCATTTTTACCTTTTCGGTTCTTCTCTTGTTAGGTAAAATTCATTAACACATAAATTTTTTTAATGTATTAAAATACCCACTTTATTTTTGTCCAGATCTACCCTCTCTCTCTCGGGGAAAAACCTTAGAAAATGTCTCTCTTCCAACCCGAAATTGTTATGTTAACCAACAAAAAAAAATTCCCAAAATTACTGTCAACATACTTACTCAATTCATTCGGTGAACATTTGGAATGGTTGTTGGTAGAACAAAAAAACAGGGTGCAGCTGACATCCAATTTTGCTCGCACCCATGATGAAATTGACTGCGTTTGCTGTCTCATTTCAATTTGGATGGTTGCTGAGGCTTTTAATTACTTATATATAACCCTTTTCTATAAATCTTTTTCTTTTCCTTTTGGAGATTGTAGGTAGCTGTTATCGATTTCTTTGCTTGCTGCCAAGACCAGATAAAGGCTTGAGGAAAGATAGAGAGAGTGAAGACGAAGAGTTTCAGTGACAGTTGTAGAGTAGGAGGGGGCAGAGAAGGTGAAGAGTTGTTTTGGGAATGAGATGGAGAAAGAGAGAATGGATAGTATATTTGGAAACAAAAAAGTGGGCTCTGGAGTAGTTTTACGTCTCAGTGGATTACACGTGACAAAAGAAAAATTAAAAATGTTAGAATGAGAAAGTAAATGTAAAAGTTGTTAACATTTTCCTATAATTTTTTTGAGAATATCTTTGCTCACTACCTTATTTATCACTATTGAATAAGTTTAAATTTTAAATTTGTATAGTGGATAGACACAAATTTCAAAATTTAAACTCATCCAATACAATAATAATAAATAGAGCAGTGAGAAAAAAACACCCTTGTTGCTTACTCTTTTTGCCGCTAAAGTAAATTAAACCTTGAAGATATTATATTCTTTTTAAAAAAAATTTGAGTGGTACGTAACATTCAATGATGAATATTACGGCCATTCAATGATCCAGATTAATTTTTGGTGAGCTCTAAATAAATTTTAAATCATTCAACATTATGTACACGTACCATTGAAGTTTGACTTATTTTTTCTCTTGTTCTTCATTTCGTGATTTGTCAAGAAACCTCAACCATGCACTCAAATTTTTTTGCAGTTCTGCAGACAACACGTGTCTTACTTTTGGACGAACAATAGTTGAAAGACTGGGCGGATTTGAGGTTGAAATAACGTAGTACGTTCTGCTCAATAGTTCATCGCTGTGATGTATGCTAATTCATGCTGTCCCATTTAAATTCGACGACACATAATAATCTCTATTGTACGACTACGAGGGAACCGTTATCCTACATTTAGGTGCAAACATATGTGGGAGTGAAACATGATATCCACAAAATAGCTAATCAAAATACCACTTTACACAAAATTAGGTTCTGTTCCCACTTTGTAAAATCATTGGCCCATAAGAATGGGTCCAACTTCAGTGGTACGTACCATTGAATGGTACGTACTGTTAAATGGCTAAGATTCATTTGGGGCCCACTGCAAATTAATCTCAACCATTCAATAGTCGTACCATTGAATGGTACGTACCACTCAAGATTTTTCCCATAAGAATAGTTCGGTACTGTTTATACGGAAACTAAAGAAATATTGTTTTTTTTTAAATAATTAAATGAGGGACAATATCTTATTGTAGTTCTGTTGGTGTCAAAACTCGAACGGAGTCTGGAATTGGTTCAGCATGTATTTGTTCCGAGTGTTGCTTTCGGTCTCGATGCCACATAATGGCTCGAGAGAAAAAGAGAATAGGCGTGCCACTGTTGGAGGTTGCCAACAGAGACAATGTTTGTGCACCGAGTGGGATGCTCGTTCAGTTGAGTTCTATTTTGTGCCTCGAGTGAATGAGGACTTAAAATTCAATGTAACTCCCTGTATGATTGTTTGAAAGTAAGTGAAAGAGAAATAGAAACTAAAGTGAAAAACAGAATGTAATCATGATGAAGTCAAGATTACAAACATTTACAACAGTAAAATCTAGGTCGATGGGGCAAACTACCTGAGTTAAAATGTAAATTGACTGGGAATGTAAGGAAAGCAGTGAAACTCTAGCAAGACTCAGGTCATAGAGGACAAGATAATGTTAGAGGAATCCACCAAGATCACTATGTCTGATTGGACTTAGTACAAAAAAAATGCCTTATAGAGGAAATCAGAGTGGCTGGAATGACACATCAACTGGATCATACCATAGGGTGGCAGAGCTGTAAGAGTTTTAGATCTCAGAGATCGTAAGCAGTGTTTGTTTCGAATGAAGGCTTTGAGATTGTAGCTAAAGAGGTAAGGGGTTTTGCTGAAGAGCAATTGGATTTGTGCTTAAAAGCAGTTTGGTTGATTGAAGAATCACTCAAGGTTTTGTATAATCGTGCAGATTACGAAGGTCTAGAGCTTGAAGGCCTCTAGCTCTATTTATAAGCAGTGTAGAAGGAGAAACCTCAATCTCATTGCTGAGTTGGAGCATGGGTAGATCGATCATTTGGTGCTAACATTGACTGCAATTCCTGGTAGGTGGCCTTTAGCTGAGTCTTGTGGCGGTTCGCACAATCGTGGTGGTGATGTCATCATGTAAGATGACGCGTACATTGGCATTTAAGGAGGTGAGATATTCTCGGGTCTGGTTGTCTACGTGGCAGGCGCACCTCAGTGAGAACCATGTTCGAGCCCTTGGACGGGTTGGAATGGAGTGAGGTGGTTGTCTAAACTTGGGAAAGGATTCCAAATTGGGCTTCCAAGTTGGTGGGCGGAAGTCGTGCAACTTTTTCTTAAATAAAATTAGTTTAGCCCCATAACATGCCTTATTTTAATTTATGGTCCAAACAGTTCACCCCATTTTTAAGCAGGTCGTGAGTGGAAGGCTTGTTTAAATTTGTAGAAAGAGAAGTTATCAAAAGTCGTGCAACCTGATTTGATTGCCACCAACTTCTTACTTTTTTGAATTTTGACGAATCACTTGCTAATTGCATCAACGATTTAATCATTACTTCATTAAAAACGGCTTGCCCTCGCCCAGATGCAGACTCGGGCGCATGAACCTCGGTTGTTGGTCCTTTGGACTATCGATGCTTGCCAATCCATCATGTATCTTAGAGGTGCTTCGAGCCAAGATTTTTGTGAATAAACGAAGTGACATTCGGATAGAGCTGGTAGCTCAGCGTCCATCTTGAAATGAATCATATCATTGGCAATTTCTTCGGCCTTTTGGTATAGAATATTTAAATCATCATCCATCCCGTTGGTTCATTTGAACAATTCTCGACAGATGTTCATCACATATTGGAAACCCTTTGATGTCAAAGAAACAAATCTTGCCAGGAGCAGTAGGGTATGAATGTTATTGAGTTTCAACCATGTCGAGCCTTGATGAAAATATGTTGAAAGAATTGGACTCAACTCTCTCTAAAGATATGATGCAAATGCTAACATTCTGCTTGAGCAATTGGGTTTTATGAGGCTTTGAACTTTAGTGAAAAGAGTGATGATTTGGAGCTACTATTGGGACTGTGTGTAGGCCCCATTCGTACGGTGATTCTTTGGCTCATTTCCCACTTTCTTCAATCCGGGCCTTTGTGTTCTTTAGCAAAAGTATCCATGCCCACCTTCACACTAGATTTTCAAATTTAATATGTTTTATCCTTTCGTACATGAAAAAATCTCTTCGGATTCCAACATATCTCCCAACACTCATTGATTAAACGTGAGAAACAAACTGATATTGAAAAGTTATTTTGAGAACCGCACACAGTAAGGTCGTCAGCCTACTTGCCATTAATATTCTGACGATGTGTCTCCCAATCGTCATGATCTTTGTGCTTCATTTTTCCATTTCGATGCTAATTGATCACATGTGTTCTCCCTAGGTGACTATAAAAGGAAGCTAATTTTCTTTGCTTTGTACTAGAGCCAAATGACTTCAAATCTCTCAGAGATGTTTCTTTTCTTGAAAATTCCTTAGTTATCAAATGATGAATCTTTCTTGAGCTTTGAGTACCACAATGGTGAGTTGAGAAGTGCAAAATATAGATTAAGCAGGTTTGTCCAAACAGATGAACTTGGTGTGCCCTTTAAGAGAGACTGTTGCCATACCTCACATCTGGCGATCCAACTCTTTACGAGCCTTATGCGCTGTCGGTGTGGGAATCTAGAACCATCCTAACACCGTGCTAAGGGATTTGGGCTTAGCTGGATTTTCCATGCCTTCACGGCTTAGGTTCTATCTCTGCCTCCACCATGTGTTCTGGCCTCCACCTCACTCCTCTGCCTCTCCGTGGTAATGGTATATTACCACACTCGAGGAAGGTTAAGGGCTTTGCTTATATTATGTTCCTCTCTCATACTCCAGGTGTTGCCAGCTTGACACAACTGAGCTTTGGAGGGGCCGAAATTATTCTCTTTCTGACACTCTTCTTCCTTACTTGGACTCAAGTTTGAGTGCAAGAGGAAGGAAGACGTTGCCCGAATATGGAAGTGTTGAGCAATTAAGGTTGTTCCATGAGAGTGCACCCATGCAACCTCTTATGAGCTAGAAGAGGGCCTCTTGAAAGATGCACACATCATTGATGATGAAGATTTGATCCGTACGAGCCTTGTAGCTAGATTTTACTTGAAATGTAATAAGACTTCGGTCTATTAGTTGATCAATGATGATGTATCTTTACTTTCTTTGTAGTCTTGTAATTTTTCACCATTGTGTTCGAGCTCGGGCTCATGTATCCAAGTTTTATTTCAAATATGAATAAAATTCAGTGATTTGAAACAAGTGTGAATTTTCATTTATCAATTTAGTTTCTATTTTACATTATAACTTTTTGTCATTTGAGTGGATGAATCATTACAAAACAAGCATTAACAAAACCTAAATTGATCCCTTTTGGGCTAAGGTCCTATCCCCCTCAGTAAGGGTTACAAATACTTAGTGAAAATTCACCAATGACTCTAAACTGAAGCGATCTTTGGGCTAGCAATAACTTTCCTTCTGCTAATCACATGATTGAAAAGTTCTTATGTTCTGAGTTGTTCTAGCCCGAAGGCAGCTTTGGCTTTGATAAATTTATGCCCCAAAAGGCCAGACTTCCAAAGGACGATTTTTTTGACATTTTCTTGGGTCTTGAAAAGATAAGATTGCCAATCTCAGCTTGCCCTTGTCTGGACTGAAGCCTACTTGCCTCAGGAAGGCAGGACCAAGTAGGGTCGGTCTCATTCCTCTCGAGGCATGGTCAAGTTGTTCTCGATCAGCCTCTGAATATATACGTGGATCGTCTAGTGCTGTTATTTCCCTCGTACTTGAACAATCTAATGTCAAGACGGTACAAATGGGCTTCAGCAACATTTTTCAAAGGTAGAAATGGTTTAACATCGGCCTATATCATCTCCCAAAAGCCTTTTTTCGAAAGAGACTTGTCATTATGCCAAAGTCCAATATGTTGGTGCATAGTTGAAGGAATGCACAGACTCTGGTAGATCCAATCTCTCCCAAGCAGTACACTGTAGGTGGAGATACTATCCACTACGAAGAAAGCTATCATGATGATCTTGGTTCTCACCGTGCCCTCCAAGGGTAAGATACCATGGGTCTTGGTAGTTCCCCCTGAAAAGTTTGAAATTGTCAGCTCTGTAAGGACCAAGTCTTTCAAAGTCTTGGATAGCCTCTTGAGGTACTTTGCTAGTAATACGTTCACGACTGCGCCCTCATCCACCAATACTCTACTGAATGACACATCGTCCAGCTGGCATGTCATGTGTCATTGTGAGAGTAAGTCTTTCAAAGATCATTTGTTTAGACATGACCTTTCAGGTTGTTGGTGGCTCGGATAAACTTTCAACGTTGTTTTCGGGACTTTCCTCTTCCTTGGTTGTTGTCTACGGGTTCTCAATCAAGCAGTTAAACGTTTATGTCCTAAGAAGTCACCTTTTAGAAAGTGACCATGGTTTTCCTTGGCTTGGAAAGAATATGATAGAAAGATCGTCATGTTGATCTCGATCGGACCTTGTCGAGACGCTCGGTGAGTTGACGGACGGTTTCCTCCTTGAGTCAAGTTGTTGTCTCTGCTTTGGTCTGAGCTAGATACTATTCTAACCATGTTTCATCATCTTCATTGAAGTCAAAGTCAATAGCCTTGTCTGTTTACATCTCTCCCTCGGCGGGTTCCAACTAAGGTTTGGACCCATAGTCAATCAGCTGGGTATCTTCTTCTTGTTCTTCCATCAACAAAGACCTTAGTGAAAGCCCTTCGACTGGAACCCACTGCTGACTCTTCAACTTGTTCCACATCGGCCTCTTTAAAATTCTTACTTGTCTTGAGCGTTTTACAATTGCTTTGTCCTTAATGATCTGTTATGGGCCTTTGTTCTTCAAATCATTTTTCGTAGGCTCTTCGCCTCGAGTAACTTTGTTCATTTTGCTATGAGAAGACAAAAAGCAAGAAGAAGCACCCTCAACGTATTCCATGTATGCCTTGTATTCCCTCTAGTACCTTCTTCTGGTTGAGTTACTAATCTTTCGGACGACTCTGCCAATTTGCCCAACTTGATACCATTTTTCGCCTTCATACATGATTGTGTTGAGAGCTTGCTGCTTTGGTATCTTGGGTGCTAGCTTCGAGATGGTCACCTTCAAAGAGTCTTTACTAATTTTGACCTGTATGTTGTCTGTCTGAGGTCTCCAAACCTTCTTAGCTATGTCTGAAGTCGAGCCGATAACTTCATTGCCCCTAGGCGATTGGAGATGTTCCCTCGAGCATAATTTTCTCTTGGACTGTATGGTCCGAAGTTCTTGGGCGGGGAGTGTTGTACTATTTTGCGTAAGTGGAAGCAAATTCTAACAAAGTATCAAATATCAACATCATAGGCGAAAACGAAGAAACAAACAATCTCAAAATAAGAACACAAGAGATTTACGTAGAGGGATTTCACTAAAACAAACAGAGATTACAAAAGAGCACTTAACTCTCACAACCCAAATCCCACAAATTATAAACCCTAAACCGAACAAGTAGAGCACCCAAAACAAACGGAGAAGTCTCTCTCAATTGCTCTCTAACTCACAAACTCACAAATTGACTCTCACTAAATTGCCAAACGAATGAGCCATGAATTTGCCACACACTCATAACTCCAAACGGTGACCTCCACCCCAAACCAAAAAAGAGAAAACCCTCTACTCTAATGGTGACAACACAGAAAATAAACTAACTCTAAAGTCCTATTTATAGAGTATAGGACTTAGGTTACAATGAGAATCCTAATCCTAATTGGAAGTAAATCCAAAACCTAATAGGCAAGGAAATCAAATCCTTATTTTACAAGGATAAAGAATCCAAGAAGGAAACAAAAAACCCAACCTAAATAGGACACAACTAGCCTAAGTAGGATTCCAAAGTAAAATACGTAATACAAACCAAAATTTTGCATTATCCTAATCTTTAGTCGCAAATCACAACAAGGAGAGAATCTTCTAAGGCAACTGTCTGCCTTTGTCTTTTTCTTCGTTCTTCCTCATAATTTTCTCTTAAATAGCAAGCTCGCACTCGACTTGGCACTTTTAACAAAGTACAATGCCGTTCACCCTTATGGCTCTAGATAATGGATGCCTCTCGGGGCGCTTACTCATCTGCCTCTGGGCTTAAGATCAATTGTAAGGTGTCGTTTTCTTAGGTTATGAGCTCTTGGCCAATTGACATTCATCATACCAATAGTCATGGTGGGAAATGGATCAACATTTATCTCCACAACCGACTGTGTCTTTTATAGGGTGATATTGCCCGAGTTGATGGCCTCTTAGATTTTATCTAGGAGTTGGATACAGTTCTGGGTAAAGTGAGATTCTCGGTTATGCAGCTTGCATAACTGTTTCCCTTTAAGCTTCTCAGGCTTAGGTAATTTGACCCCAGCCTTCAATTTGACCGTTTCGGCCTTCATAAATTTATTGAAGGTCCCTTCAATTTTAGTTACATCAACAATGTAACTCTTGAATTTGAGAGTGTATTTGGAGACAAAATTGTCATTAGATGGCTTTTGCTTTGCATCCTGCTTGCCTGAGGTCTTGATTACCACATGAGTATTTAGTTTGATATCGGCAACAACTACTTCATAGTTCTCTTTCTGAAGTTCGTCATTGTTCAAAGAGAAATCATATCTATTTGATGAACTAGGATTATAGACTTGTAGAAAAGGACCTTGGAAGAATGTTTGCTCTTTTGTTCTTCTTTAAGAAGCTTCATGTACTTGGTGGCAACCACCACGATGTCTTGTAGGTCATAGTAAACATCATCGTCAGACTTCTTCCTAAGGGGATACCTCAATGCCTTCTGAGCAATAGATATGCTCTGTTGGTTGGACAAAGTAAAGTTACACTTCATCCTTAATCGTTTAAATCGCACAATGAAGTCCTCGGTGGACTCATGATCATGCTGCTTCAACTCTGTCAAATCATTAAAGGTCACCTCAGGCTCGATCTAATAGAATTGTTCTTCATCTTCCTCCCGTTGGGTTTCCGGGCATATTATTGAGATTAATTTAATTTGAATAATTAAATACGCAGTGAAAAGTAATAAATAAACATACAATATGTTATCCCAATTATATATCCGGTTGGTTGTAATTCAATAATGCAACAAATAAAGAAGTAGATGAGATTAATTTACTTGAATCTCTAGCCACGTACATGCCACATGATTGGATCATCCCTATGCTTGCAATCTTCGTCTTCATAATTGATCACGTGAAGCTCCCTAAGTGTTGAGCCTCTAAAAGTATCCACATTGATAAATCTAGCAACGGATGATGAAGTGATTGATTTAAATGTGCTAGCAATATATCTCACTCGGATCTACATAGAATAGGTGGAACTAAGGTGTTTTTGGCTTAGGATTTTTCTTTCTTTTCTCTGAAGGACAAAACTGAATGACTTAAGGTATGAGAGAAAACATAAGGTTAGGGCATGGACTTGTTTCATGCACTTACTCCCTATGCCGCACCTCCTTAAGGTTAGGGGCATGGGTTTGTTCCATGCGCCTAGCCTAATTCTTTTATTTATTTTAAAATCTGAACCATTCAATATTTAAAGCTCTTCTTCAAGATCATCCTTGAGAAAAATTACTTCATTCAAAAATGAATAAGTCATTTTTTTAGCAGCTTAAAAGAAGAACGGCGTAGAATTACTTAAAAACTTGATGCCACGAATGATGTCATCATCGCCTAAAGAGTATTGACGCGACAAATTTGTATAGGATTTCATTGCTTAAAACTCTGAAAATTTTGGGAATCCATAGTCCTTAGGCATGTTTTTAATGCTTGTTGTACGAAAAATAGTTTCTTCCTCACCTAAATAATTTTAAACCGACGAAATGGTTTTAGATTTCGCCTCACAAACTCTAAAAATTTTTGGCGGTCTACAAATTGAGCAGGGTTTTAAATTTTTTTAATGTTATTTGTGTGACGAAACCCTAAAAACATTTCGTCGCTTTAACACTTTTTAGGCGACAAATAATTTCGTCGTCACTTGTATAAGTTTAAAGTGACGAAACGTTTTTAGATTTCGTAGCCCAAACTTTAAAAATTTTAGGGTGGTCCACAAAAATTGGGTAGGGTTTTAAATTTTTTATTTATTTTTGCACGATGAAGAGTTTCGTCGCACAAGACTCTTCGTGTTAAATTAAAACCCGATCCCCCTTTCTTCTTCTTTCTTCTATCTCTCCCCTGACTCAAAACCTCTTCGACCCTTTCTCACTCTCCTTCCGACAAATTAAGGTAATTCTTTCACCCAACTTTAATTTTATTTTTCATTATTTGTCAATTGCATATTAGGGTTAATTAGGGTTTAGGGGATTGCAGATTGGGGTTTGTTTGATTAGATTATGATGTTATTTGATTAGATTTCATTTTAATTTCTATTTGTTTGATTAGATTAGGTCCAGAAAAATTACATGGACATGGGACTTGTTATTTTTCTGGCAGGTTTAATATTTGATGTTTTTGCTGATTGCTGGGTTTAATATATATGGCTCTGCAAGTTCATTTATAAATAATAAAAAAGCACCTAAATTAAGTACAAATAATTGTAAGTAAACTGAATGTTTTTGGTCAATTGTTTGATTTTGTAATAAGTAAATTAAATGAATTTTCAGAAGTTTTATGTTAGTGTGTGTGTGACTAGTTTTAAATCCTTCAAATTTATTTCAATAAGCATTGTAGACTTTGTAGTTACATCAATTCTAACTGGGTCAATTTACAGATTTCGGGTTTGATTTCTACTCATTGTCGCTAAGTTCCTAGTGCACCTCTCGCACATCCTGTTCCAACTAGTAGTGTTCCACCTTTTGTGGAGCCTACACCGGTTACACCAGCTGCTCCAGTTCCTTCTGAGGTGTCCGTGTCGTCCAGTGCTTTGGTGACGCATGCACCGGTGAGCGCTCATCGGGCTCACCGGCGACATCGTGCAGCTGACTAGGCAGCTCAGACTCCCACGACATTCACAATCAAGGGAGAGGGATAGCAGATAGGTAATAAGCAAATTTTTTCAATCTCTTATTCTTATTTTTTTTCCGTTTAATTGCATATTAAAAATATTTTTTGATGTTTATAATTGATTGCATGCTGCAAATATTGGTTTGATGTGGATAATATATGAAAATAATTGTTGAAAATGTTGCCTGAATGTAGATATCTGTTGTATTATTGTTTGTAGGTTATGGAAAATGTTCTATTTTTAGGGGAGGTTCTGCCAATTTTTCGGTAAAATTGTAAGTTGATTTTTAACCATAAATGTTTATTTTTGCAGCAAAGAAAAAGACCAGAGAGCCTTACAGACAGCTCAAGTCTGCGAAGGTCACACGTGTGTTGAATGAGCGGATCACCATTAGTTATGATCCTCGATATTGTTCGGCTTCGACGTCTGACCAGCTCAGCACCTTAGTCTATGACATAGGGGCCATAATGCGGAGCCATTGCCCTATGCGATGGGACACTTGAGAAAAGTGTCGGAGCAGACGAAGGATGAGATGTGACATGAGCTGTCGGTGAGTGTATTCAAATTTTAATACTAATTTTTATAAATGAAGTCTATTATTATTAATATTTTAATATTATTTTTTATATTTGCAGTTGAACTTTAATGTTGAAAACCTTGATGTCGACCAAACCACCTACATAGAAGAGCTCTTCATGAAGCAGTCCGCTGAGTGGTAAAGCGACCTCTACCATCATTTTTAGTTTTTTTTTCAAACGCAGAGTCCGCTCTCCCGGAAGGCTGTCCTAAGGAATTGATGGAGCGGCCAGAAGATTGGGAGTGGTTGTGTAAACACTTTCAGCTAAATTTTATTAATGTTTTAATAATTTTATTCCAATATATGCACAAATAAATTTTGGGTTTAACAGAAGAGATCGCATCCCAACAAGATGAATAGGTCGAAAAGGAAACTTCTCCACCACTCTGGCTCGAAGATAATCAAATAATCTTAATCTTAATAAAAACCAATATATATTAAAATTATATTCGACCCAGGAATGAGACAGTTGAGCAACTCCATGTAAGTTTCTCTAACTGTTGTTTTTCTTTCATTTATATTTATTACAAAATTTTAAAATGTATTTTCATATTACAAGCTGCTATGGTGGAGAAGAGCAATCTTCTCCAATAGGTGGCATTGTAGCCTCCCTCAAACACCCCTATCGAGAAGGTGACTCCGACTGAGGATGTGGGTCTTCAGATCTTAATTGAGACGCTAGACCAAACCCTTGGTCGTAGGCTTGGTAGGTTTTCTCGTGGATGGGGAAGGTGAGACTTCGTGACCCTAGTTCCTCATCTTCTAAATCCAGCTCGGGAAAGGTCGCCACGTTGCCAGTAGAAGTTCAGCACCTGAAGCAGCAGCTTACAGCCCAGGGTGATCAAATGAGCCAAATCTTACACGCCTTCTAGTTGTCTGATATTAGATTTATGATGCCATCATCAGATTTTCAACCACCGGGTTCCTAGCCTCCTCAACCAGTAGTTTCCCACTCGCCACCTCCCTAGTCATTTTGTAATAGGATGCTATAATGTTTTTTTTTATTGTTTGTATGTACATTTCTATATATAATAAATAGCTTTTGTACATTGTTTATTATATTGTTTTTGTGTTCTAAATACCAAATCAATAAACTAATTAATTAAAATATCTAATTTCAGAAATAATAAATATTTAAACAAAATTAATTTTTTAAAAAAATTAAAAACATGTTGTGGGACGAAATTATGTCGTCACCCAAAACTTAAATCTAGTACACTTTCCGTCGCCTAAAAGCTTGCACAATGAATTAATTATAAATTTAAAAAAAAACAAAAAACTTGAAAACTTGAAAACTAAATATGCGAGGCCAATTTTCATTGCGCCTTGGGTTACCCGACGACGTCTTTCATTGCGTAAAGTTTATTGACACGAAGATTATTTGTCGCCTAAAGATTAGAGCAATGAATATATGTCGTCACCTTTACTTTGTGGGATGAAGTTCTTTGTCGCTATAAATTTAGAGGGGAGAAGCTTATCGTCGCTTATCAGACCCAAAATTCGTCGCACCAAGTTAATTGTGTGACGAATATTTGTATTTTGTCTCTCAAAGGTTTGCTTCTCAAACTTTACCCGAGCACATGTTGGCGACGAAAGTTTCATCGCCCAAATGTTTAAGCGACAAAGTTTATTTTTGAGTGACAAAGTTTATCTTTGAGCGACGAATGAGATTTCTTCAGAAAAACACTTTTATGTAGTAGTGTGATTTCACATCTAACTTTATAAAATTAACTTTAGTATTGTATCTTCATGGACCAAGAACTACGAGATCGCCCCTTTCATTTTGGGGTGACGGAGGGATTATACCATTCGAGCTTTTTTTTTTTTTGTGTTTCAATATTTTTTTTCTTCATTAAAAAACCAATTTCCCAAGTCAATTCAATCCAAGAACACATGTATATATCAAATTGGATTGGATTCTAACTATATGTCAGACTGGATTCTATAGTAAAATCCTACATCAAATCTATTTTGGATCAAATGAGAATGTGAGTAAAATTGACAGTTTCAAGCCGACTAACACCCCTACTAGGTGCATCAATATCATCGCACTACTGTATTATTTGTGATTAGATGAATGTGATTTAATCTATATGCTATACAAATTTTAAAATTCATATTCATCCAGCGACAATGAATAATCCTCCTTAGTCCTTCCCAAAATTAATTTTACCGTACCTTAAACCCTAATCAATAGTCCATATGATAACCTTTCTAGTCTCTCGTAGGTGACTCGTAAAAAAAGGAAAGAATTCATGCTGATTTAACCTAATTAAGAGGAAATGCAAAAAATAAGCCGTGTCATTGTGTCAACCTAGCAGATATCCAAAAGGGAAACTGTTTCACGTCCATGTTCTAAAATTTCTTTCACATGGTGAAATGGAGAAAACCAGTAAACTTTCAAATAAAGAAAGATGATGGTGACAAACAATTCAAGTGCAATAAATTTCCAGAATAAGACTGATGAGACGAGTTCCCCAAGCAACCCACAAAAATTGAACTACATTCGTAGTCTCTACTGTGTGTGTACACGTATTTATCACGTGCAGCATGAGGTACTTGTCCTACGTTTTACAACGGCAATTCAAATAGTAGAGGGTTTCGTGTTAAAGTTTCAAAGAGACGAATCGTGGTGCACTACTAATAACATTGATATTATCTCTATTTAATCACGCGTGCAATCAATAAATTAGGAGTTGAACTATTTGATATAGATTGTGATTTGTTTTGTGAGATGGCTGATGTTGGACTTTTTGCTTTATTCAACACTCTGTGTCATATGTAGGTGTTCTTTTATTAATCCGAGCACTAAGAACCTCACTCACTCAATTTATTATTCCATTTGCTCTCATCCTCTTGCTTCAATTCTATTTTTCATATCTATAAAAGTTCATCGTACCGGGGAAGTTTCTTAAATTTGTTTGTATTAATTTCTACCGTTAATTTCTGACTTGCTTTGTCGCCTGACCATATTCGTTTTGTAGAAGAAAAAGAGAGAGAGAGAGAGAGCCATGGAGGAAATTTTTTCCTCCTGTTCTTCGTACAATTTTGGTCAAGAAAACTCACCCACACTTCAACGTCTCCAGTTCATAATTCAGAACAGGCCCGAATGGTGGGTCTATTCAATTTTCTGGCAAGCTTCAAAAGACAGCAATGACCTAGTTTCTTTGTCGTGGGCTGGTGGCCATTTTCGAAGCACTAGGGACTTGGCCTCCAAACAAAGTTACAACAAAGCCAATGATTACCAACCGAAATTCGGTTTCGATGTTGTGGAGAGGAAGAAGGCGATTAGCAGAGAAGTTGAAGCTCTTTTCTATGAAGACATGGATTTGGATGGTGGAGACGTTACCGACGCTGAGTGGTTTTACTTTTACACTGTCTCTTTAACCCGGACATTTACTACCGGCGACGGTAATAGTAACATTATGGGCCGTTTTGCTCTGGTGGTTTTGTTTGGCTGGCAGGTGATCATGAGCTTCAATTCTACGAGTGTGAGAGAGTAAAGGAAGCAAGAATCCATGGAATTCAAACTTTGGTTTGTATTGCAACTTCATGCGGAGTACTTGAACTCGCTTCTTTGGATGTGATCAAAGAAGATTGGGGTCTTGTGCAGCTATCAAAATCGCTTTTCGGATCCGACAACAGCAATATGGTCTCAAAGCAGCTGACCAGCAGATGTGAGGACCATGCACTTGTTCCTCTACTAGAAAGTGGAATGTTTTCAGGAGCTGAACAAAGAGAGTGGGCAACACAAGGTAAGAAAATTGGTACGAAAATTTCAATACGTGCTTGCCTGCTTGGCTGCTACCAAAGACAAATTTACAGATCTAGTATCTATTGACAACACTACTGTAGATTGATATTCAGTACCAAACGATCTACTTCTTCCTTCACTTGAAACATTTTCCCGATATTTTATTTTAGGGCGTTTTACTTAAAATATTCAGCTAATTTCTCTAAATACCGATATTTTGTTGACATTTGTGTATTTGTACCATCTCAATTTTTCATTGCTTTGATGTTTAATATTTTGACGTGAAGGAGGTACAAAAGTAGCAGCTCCTGTGAATATATTTTCATCCGACTCAGGACCTTCCGACTCTGTTGGAAATTTCACCTCTGAGACTATGGAGAACATTCGATTGAAAAAGAGAGGACGATCATCAAACCGTGAAACTGGTAGATCAGAATCACCAATAAACCATGTTGAGGCAGAGAGAAAAAGGCGAGAAAATCTTAACCGTCGATTCTATGCCCTCCGCTCTGTCGTTCCCTATGTGTCCAGAATGGACAAAGCTTCTTTACTTTCTGATGCGGTTGTATACATCAATGAGCTGAAAGCAAGGATTGAGCAACTGGAGGCCAAAATCCAAGCACAACCCCGAAAGCCCGTTGTTGACATTGGAGGCCAAACCACCAGCTCATTGGTTGATCATCATCAAACAAGGCCAAGGCTATCATCAAGTTATAATAATAGAGCAGCTGGGGCTATGGAAATAGATGTGAAGATCGCAGGCTCAGAAGCCATGATACGAGTTCAGTGTCCGGGTTGCGATTACCCTAATGCTAGATTGATGAATGCACTCAAAGACCTGGAGTTACAAGTGTATCATGCAAGCATATCAAGTGTGAAAGAATTGATGCTTCAAGATGTTGTGGCAAGAGTGCCTCAGGGTTTCACAAGTGAGGAGGCCATGAGAACTGCTATTATAAAAAGATGGTACAACTAGAAGTTACAGTTCAATAATTAGTTTCCCTTGCTAATAAGGAATGATTTTGGGTATTGATGACGATCTCATTCTTCTTTCATTGTTATAGTTGTAAGTTGTTTTAGGAGGGAAATATGCGTGAGTTAATTATGTACTGAATTGTTTTCCAAGTTTAAGATTTATAAGTCGTTAAATGTATGTTTTTGTTGCTGCGATGATATCATATTAGTTAATAAGTTAACCTTTCCATCTGCTATATCTCTCTGTGACGAATATGTGAAAAACTATTGAGTGTCTTATATACCCCATGCGCAATGTTGGTGTATCGAATATGAAAAAAACTAGAAAGGAAGAATGAATAATGATGAAGGAAGAATGAGGGAACAAATGTGAAAGGAATGTGTATGGAATGATAAACAAACTGAAAACTAAAACAAGTGGTCAAACATTCTAGTAGATAGAATGTTGGATTTCTATCTATGCGCCCTGGGTTTGAATCTTCACCTCTACAAATTATTGTAATAATTTCGAACCCTACCTTAACAATAATAAATTTTAAAAAATATATATTCTCCAATAGACAACGTACCGTACATGTATGATGTTTGGAATAAGACACCAGAAGTGACCAAATTCGTTCATACAAATATTCATGAAGCTTGCAGAGACTTTGAAAACACACGAGCATAACCCATGATGAAAGAAATCAAGAGTCACGTGTGATTTTGGTTGACATGTGCTAATTTGTTGGTCGATGATTTGTTGAGCCCAGCATTTACAAAACAAAACCAGAATGTTGAAGAGTTGCTGAAAATTTGTTGGTCTAGAGAACTTTCCATCTATGGAACACGTGCTGAAAACTCACCCTCGTGGGCCGCTCATGCAGTCATGCATCAGGGGTTATCGTAAACCCTCAAATTAATTTTGCCACTGATCAATGACATAAACATAAAGTGTCACGACTGATAGTAGCATATTGTTTAAGAGGATATAATTGGCCCCATATATTATAGTACATTCTAAAAAACATTCAGGTTTTATCATAAAATTAATTGACAATATAGGGAACAGTCCAATTACTTATAAGCACATGCAAAAAGTCAATTCTTTTTCTCGATGTGGGATTTATACTGTCAACACGCCCTCTCACATTTTATCTTTCATTTTGGTGCGTTCTTATAGCATCCTCAAGGGATTAGCAAAATTTATGACTTCAATCCACACTTAAACGGTTCAACCAATTTGCAAAATTTATGTGACACTTTTTTGCTACCCTTAAAGTTTATGACTTCAACCCACTCTTCAACAGTTCAACCAACTTTTTAAATTTTATCTTTCTTCTTAAATATTATTATTTTTAAAAAGTAGCATTAGATAATGTGATTTGTTGAATAAATAAATAATATTTTTTTTATTAAAATATGTTGTGGCGACCAATTTGGGTCCAACTTCAGTGGTACGTACCATTGAATGGTACGTACTGTTAAATGGCTAAGATTCATTTGGGGCCCACTGCAAATTAATCTGAACCATTCAATAGTCGTACCATTGAATGGTACGTACCACTCAAGATTTTTCCGACCAATTTGCCAAATTGAAAAAGTAGCAACTCACCTTGCATATTTGAAGGTGTTCGCTGTTTTTTCGGTCGAGAGACCGCGAGTGACACTTTGGTCCTTCTTTAGTGTTTCCGTGCGCAAGCGCGCCACCACCAAATTGCATACCAGTCTACGTGGAAAAATAGGTATGGATGAAATGAGTGCGCCTTGATGTTGACTTCAAATCAAGCTCTTGTGTGGCCGAGCAAGGAACCTCCTCTCATCCTGGGTTCTTTCCTAGCCTCGAAAACAAGGCTTTGGATAGGCTTTCACTCTGAATCTAAATCCTGTGCGTTCCACACAGTGATGTAAACCGTGTGTGCAAAAGTGCAATTGACTGTTAAAGTATATTAAAAGTAATCTACTTGCAAGAAAATAAATTAAATGAAAGACAAGTGCATATAAATAAAAGTTCTTTGAAATAAGTAGTAGAATTAAAAAGACAAGATGAAAACTAAAGTGCATAAAATAAATAATTGAGAGGACAAATGCAAAATTTAACTGCACAAAATAAACTAGTTGAAAAGAACAATATAAAGTAAATTAAGATTTGTATTGAAATTGAATTGAAAGACAGTGCGGGAATCAAAATAACATAAAGTAAAGGAATTCAAAAATAAGTGCGCGAATGTAACGAAATAATTGAAATCTATGGAAGCTAGAGAGGAAAAAAATATAAGAACTTGGCTATGGATTACATTACACTACTCCTAGGGTAGGAAAAGAAAAGATAGTACAATGACATTTTATCTTATGTTGTCTGCCTTCCTTCTTCATTCCCAACTCTTGGTATTTATACATTTTCACGTGGCTCCAATTTGGGATGATTTCAAATCACCTTGATTTAGTGCTCGTAGCAAACCCTTCCTTATTTGATTTGAATTGCAGCTTTGACTTTTGAAATTACTTCCGTATGTAGTCGCATAAACTTGGACGGTATGGTGTGGTGTGCTTCAATCACGTCCAACGTTAATCCTAATTTTCAAGATTTTAGGCGTGCCATATTTCTGCCTTCATTTAGTGTGAATGGTTCATCACATTTAGGTTATGCTCAACGCATCTAACTCATATCGTAGCATCCCTAATTCATTATGGCCTACCCTAGCAATGCGGCCTACCTTAGCGAGGCCTAATCCAATGCGACCTTCAATGAGGTCTAACCCATATGGGTCGGATTTCGGTAACACAACTAAGATGTCAAAGTTGGGTTTAAACATTGCCCCTAGTTTTTATAAAGTTCGTTTCCGAAGTTTATGAAAACTTGTACTTTGAGCTCAATGTATTTCTCCTAAATCTTTTTTATTTTCAATCAATGGTACAATGACCATGGCCTATATGAGTGAGGCCTAACTTAATACATCCTAGACGAAATGATTATAGGATGATATAACCATGGCCTAATCGAGTGAGGCCTAACTTAATACATCTCAGACGAAATGATTATAGGATGGTATAATCACGGCCTAACCGAGTAAGGCCTAACTTAATACATCCTAAAAGAAAATGATTATAGGATGATATAATCACCGCCTAACCAAGTGAGGCCTAACCTAATATATCCTAGACGAAATGATTATAGGATGGTATAATCACGACCTAATCGAGTGAGGCCTAACTTAATACATCCTAGACAAAATGATTATATGATGGTATAATCACGGCCTAACCGAGTGAGCCCTAACTTAATACAGTCTAGACGAAATGATTATAGGATGGTATAACGGCCTAACCGAGTGAACCCTAACTTCATACATCCTAGACGAAATGATTATAGGATGGTATAATCACGGCCTAACCAAATGAGGCCTAAAAATAATAAATTTTAAACTGAGAAAAGACTTTCACGCATACCTTTATTGAAACTGTTTTAGCGGCTAAGTTTTTTTAATTATAAGATGATATGCATGAGGAATAACTCAACACATCCTAAAAAAATGAATCAATTTAAGATGATATGATTACGGCCTAACTGAGTGAGGCCTAACATTAAACAAGGGGATTTCACGCACACATCCTTCTTGAAGTCGTTTAGCAGCTACAACTTTTAAATAAGGATGATTTAAGTTAGGCAACCTTCCAAGTGAATGACATCTAGCCATTAGCTCCTTTTTATTATTATTATATTTTTTTTAACGAAATCACCTTTCTTTTATTTCATAGAATTCTAACGCCAACTAGGAATTAGGGTTTATAATAATAAACACTAGGCTTTATACAAGCCATTCTAGTCCTTCCCTTCATCTTCTCCTACTTCCCAAACTTCCGTACATTTTCCTTCACGCCTTTTTTATTTTTTTTCGCATGGCTTCAACTTGTATTTTAGACTACCAACGGAATGTATCTCAAGCCATAGAAGAGAATTTTGATATTTTCTAGCACGAATACATGTTCCAATCCTCATCCGGAATCAAACAACTTTGTTCTTGGCCATGCATGAATGGCCCTATGCAGGATTCAGTCACTTAGATTCCTAAGACATAAGACCTACTTGAGTGAGGTCTAAGATAAACTTAGGGTGAAACAATTACGTACTGACCTGTATGAATGAGGCTTCATTGGTCTTATCCCAAATACAAAACTGAAATTATATTTCCCAATTTACAATCAAAGGAGTTTCACTTTGATTCCTACGCCCATAATTTCCTGGCCTCACATTTTTTTTTTAATTCACCCTTCTCTATTTCATACTACTAAAAATATATACGACATAACAAACAAGCCTGCCGCAAATATATTTATTCGACCTAGGTTTATTTCAACCGCAGGTAGTTAATTTTTGTCATATTCTCCAAAGCCTTCCATGTGAATTAGGAATTAGAATTTATAAGGCCTACACGAGTGAGACCTAAAATAAGTTTGGGATGAAATGATTTAGGCCTATGCTAGTGAGGCCTCACTTAATACACACTGAAGGGGAATGAAACGATTAAAATTCGACATCGGCGTTATATGTACCACTATATGATTTCTACGTAAAGGATACGTCCTTTTATGATGAAATCATTTTGGCCTCTCGAGTGAGGTTTAAAATCCACTAGCTACAAGAAAAAACAATTTTGCCAACAAAATTTTTTTGTCGAGTAAGATCAGATTTTGTCGAGAAACGTTTTTGCCAACAAACTTGCCGACGAAAAATTTTGTCTAAAAAGCCATGTCTCGCGAGATCCGAGCCGACAAAATTTTTTATTTCGTCGGCTAAGGTTCAACTTCTCCCGACAAACTATTTTTTCTCGGCATTTTCATCTTTCCCGACAAATGTTTTCGTCTGTACAAGGCTTTCAAGCCGACAAATAATATTTTTCAGCCAACAAAATGTGTTTGTCGCCATGGATATTTCGTCGGCAGAGTCTTCTTTCTCCCGACAAAAATGGTTTCGTCGGGAAGACATTTAATTTATTAAAAAATAAATAAATGCCTTAATGCTCAGTTACTACATATGCATATCAAAATACAATACACAAAATTGTTAAGAAATAATACTTTATTGATTAATAAATTTCGAATGTACATCTAGAGTGCTTATACAAAAGCTTATGTCACACAATAAAATTATCCTACTGTTATTCCTCAAAATTGGCTGCCATGTAGCATTACAACACATCCTGCACCTGCAAAATAGATGTTACAAAACAAAAACATAACCAAATTGATACAAGGAAGTTCAGCATGAAAATATACAAATTGACATAACAATGGTAAGCAAATAAAGACACTTACCTCGAAGAAGATAATGACACTTATCTCATGTGCTATATATTGTGACAAAATAGTTAGATTGAAATAAAGATTAGAGGCTTTCAAATGTGTTAAATATCATTCCACTAGAAATATCAATGAAGCACATCACATCCATGAGAATGATAGAGATTACCTCAAGCAACGCCCTTGACAAGTATTCCATCGTCAATATTAGACGCTTATTCTGTTTTCAGATTAAAGTTAAGACTAGCCATAATTATGATTGGAGTACATAAAAATGAAAACACATCTCCCCATAACTATGATTGGAGTACCTTTTGTTGTTTATCCCTTTTGTCTTTGACTATTGAAGCATGTCTTGCTTTGCGCTGCTTGTTTAGAAGCATAAGCATGTACATACCTTCCCCACTTGTAATACCTTAGACTCGAGCTAACTACAAGTGCAACAACCATAGAGTATAACTAAATAATTCTAGAACAACAAACTACGACCACCAAACCCAAACGAAAATTGGAAACCACTAATTGCAACGAAGGCTAGAACCAAAAGAACGAATGTGTAAATACGAGCACCGTACCCCAAACAAAAAGAAGGAAACTTTCACAGACAACCATGAGTAAGTCCCATACGAGTTACAGACTCTACCTATGGCTAAATTCGCAGAGCATAAGTATGCAAATGGACTAGAAATCTAAAATTTTCGAACAGAAATACACTATACACTTAACAAAATCAAATTATTAATCGCAGTTAACCTTAACGGCAACTCAAATCTCAACTCAGAAAATTGCAAATCTTCCTAAAATTTGAAATTGAAAGAAGTACCTTCAATCGTAGTTGCCATTACTCACACCACCTTTGGACGCATCAAACCATCAAGGCCTCCAATTATTTCATTGCTCTTAAACATTTTTGGACCATTTCTCTTGGTAATTCAGTTTCAATGTCAAGCTTAGAATTAAAAAAAATAGTTTATTATACAGAAATAGTAAAAATAAACAGAAAATGAAAAAGATTGCGAGCAGTGCAAACCCAAGAAACCTAGAAACTACAAACCCTAACTGAGGATCCTTAACCAAATCATTACCTAAAATCGCAGTGGAAGAACAAATCTAAGAAAGACACCATAAAATTGACACTAAACAGAGAGTTGAGGAGAAGAAATAGCGTATATAAGGATTGGGAACATACCCAATTGTTTTGGAGATACGAAAACCCTGTATTGGGGGTTTCGAAGCTAGAATAGCGGTTGCACTTCGACGGCAACGAAGAGTAGATGAAGCGATGGTGACGACGATTGCGAGCAAACTGAGTGATGGCGAAGGCGAGCAGAAAGAACGAAGTCGACGGAAAGCAGAGAGCGACGCCGTGAGAGAGAATTGAGGGGGCTGGGTTATCCACAATTAATAATAGGGTTTGTTGAAAATACAATGTTTTTGGATTTAAGGGGGAAATTCTTTTGACTAAAAAATTCAGCGGGAGAATTGAAAAAATAAAAAAATAATGGCGCGGCAAGGAATTAATCCGCGCCCCTCTCGTACGACGAAATCTGCATGTTTTTCCGACTATTAAGTTATTTGTCGGCATAAATGTTTTCTGCCGACAAAATTTTCTTCGGCACAGGTCTACAAGCTCCGAGCCGACAATAGAAAACTTTCGTCGGCTCTACTTACTTTAACCGACAAAAATAATTTTGTCTACAGATATTTCATCGGCAAATATATAATTTCGTCTGCTCTAAATGCCAAAAGTTGAAATTGTTTTTCACCAACAAAACAAGCAGTAAACTCACACATTCATTTCAATATTGGGCAGTGGCCGTTGAAAGCAAGATTTCATAAAGACCATGGAGGTGGCCACCTATGCTTAACTGCAATCTTGGAGCACCTCAAATTCTCCCAGCATATCCTACAAATTTGTAGGCGATAGATGGTCGTGCATAGATGATTAATACGACCAAGATTTTTTACAGCCTTTATGTAGGCCGGATTTTCATGCCCCCAGTTGACTTTCCAATCTTGACTTTTGATGAGGGTTCAATTAATTTTGGGGAATATGGTTGCCATGTCACCATATCAGCCTTGTCTCTCACAACCATATCTATCTTAGTTGCATTGAGTAAGACTGCATTTAGGCAATCATGCTCAAGCATTTATTGTTTCACTTTCTCAACAATGCTTGAATCAAATTTTAAGTCTCCATATTTGACCACTTGTGTGTCTTCAAAATTTTGGGGAAACTCCTCCACTCCCAGGTAAGACAACCTCAATATTTGACTCTGCAGCCAACTCTAAATTACCTTCAGCTTCATTATCACGTTGTCCCTCCATAATTTTTGTTCAATTCATATTCCCCTTAATAAGTTCCTGCATTCAAGCCCGGTATTTTTGGATCAAGAATTGGAGGAATTATTGATTGAACCCGTATGGGACCCATAAGAATATTATTGACTCGTGGTCGACCAATAAGATTAGGTTTGGTATTTCTTCCTTCTGTTGGGGTGCAACTATAGGTCGACAACCTTTCTACCATAGCTTTTAATTTTAGGGTTTAGGCATTAGATTTGAGGATTGCATTTCATTTTGAATTATTTGTTGGGGAAAATTAGTAGTGCATTGCTCCCCAACCACTTGGTTGTAGACATATTGACTATTAAGGCAATCATTCTTGTTGGCACCAAATCTATCAATTCGCTCCCCCAACTAAGTGATTCGCGTTAGGGTTCCTTCATTTTGTGTGGCCTGATTATCTAGTTAGCCGATTTACGGCCCCAATGTATTGATCATGTTGACTCAAGATCTATCAATCCGCTCCTCTAACTAAGTGGTTCGTGCTCGGATGTTCTAACTCAAATGTTTTAAATGTTGTTGGTTCATTTGACTCCCTTTTCTGATTTCTTGGATTACTTGTTAAATATCAAAAGAAGTAACGGGATTCGCCTGAACAACATGTGAACGAGTGTTCACCATTTTATCTTGTAATTTGGAATAAAAACCTAACGTAGTGTCCCACCGGACATGCCAAATCAACCAACGGGTCAACACGGTATTAAATCCCTTTTGGCCAAATAACATTAAACTTAGGTATTAATTCCCATATGGTTGGAAGTAATCGTAGTCTTGATCGGCAATACCTCCATATGCCGTGATTTTTTAGCAACCTTGTGTTGAACTTCATTATTTTTTATCATTTAGAGGTATACAAGGATTATTATCCATAAGTTTATTCGGTCTCTATGAAAGCCGAATTTTCATGACTTTCAACAAACAAGTTGAGGATTTTGAGATATTTTGGTCCTTCAAGTTTGTGTTGCGGACGTGCTTACTTGCGGCCTATGGCCAAGCGAGTAAAGAGAAGTTGGTGATTTTGGTTGCGCTTTGATTTGACTTCTTTCAAATGCGAATGTGGACCAAGGAAGGAACCCGCCTCAGTCGTAGGTTCTCCGTGTCTTAGATGCAAGGACTTTTGAATATGTGTGAAATGGTTGTGGTTTTGTGAAAGTGAAGTAAAATGGATTTTAGTGGCTGATGGGGTGTTGTCCGTATGGACATGATGAGTGAATGGATGGGTGAAAGCGAATCTGGTGATTGATATGATGTGATGGAATGTATGAGGAGGCGAATTGCATCAACCCAAACGAACTTGTCGAATAGATTAAATTAATAAGTAATTACGTTATAATACTCCTATTGCGAGAAAGTAAATTAGGATAAAATAAATTGTAAGAAAGAAAAATGCGAGAAAGTAAATTGCGATAAAATAAAAATTGCTCCAAGTGCGAGAAAATAAGATTAAGCTAGGTGCGAGAAAATAATTTGCGGGAATTGAAAATTCATTTGAATAGAAAGCTATGTAGGGCTACATTTTGAATACAGAAATAAGATAAAAGCATGCAGGGTGCAGAGAAACTTAGAAGATGAGTTTTTGTGTTTTGGTAGGAGACCTCTAACAATGAGTTAGAGGGTCTTATTTATAGCAGTAGAGAGCATCCATTCTTGATATCTTCCCCTTGATTGCCTCTTGAGCTTTGATTTCTTTTCCGTTACAAATTTCAAAATATCAATGGCAATTCTAGTCTTTAATTTGCAAATCTCTTAAAATTTCCTCCTTGAATGCAATAGTTGACCTCAAGATGGTGATCATGTCATGTAGAAAGTGCCAAATATAGGTATAAACAAAAGGGTGAGTTGTTACTATTTTTTTTAACTTTCTAATTGAGACCAACTCCAATGGTGGCCTATGGCCAATAATTCTACAATGGTGACCACTATTTAGGCCCAGATGAAAAAAAGAAGCAAAATGCAACATTTAGGCCAAGCCTTTGGCCTAGCCAAAAGAAAAAAGGGCCCACTGCGCGCGTGGCAGGGGCGAGTGCAAACCAATCGCCAAATTCAGACGCGTTGCACGCACCGACAGAAAGTGTGGGGGGCCTAGCTGACGTCAAGCGTGTCGGCTGGAAAGAAAAGAGTCGTTCGCTCATTTGAGATGGACGGTCCAGATTGATGGATCATTGGCTGATCCAAAGGCCATGTTTCAAACTTTTGTTTTTATTTACTTTTACTTATAATCCAACGGCTGTAATCAAACGATATCAAATTTAACGGTAAAAAAAATCATCCAACGACCCAAATTAAAATCCAACAGCTAAAATAATTTTAAAAAAAATATTTAACTGAAATTTGATTCCAAAACTCTATAAATACCTATTCATTTGGTCATACATCCACACAAAATCAATTTTCTTCATTTTCCTCATCCAAATTTCTTTTTTCCTTGTACCCACTTCTAAATTATTTTCTACCCACTTCTAAATTGGCATTCTTCTTCTACCCACTTCCAAATTTTCATTCTTCTTCTACCCACTTCCAAAAATTTTCAAGATGCCAAAAAATAGTACAAAATTACCAAATTGGTCTAAAGATTAAGATATAGCTTTGTGCAAGGCATGGATCAATATTAGCGAAGATGGTGCTACCGGGACAAACCAAAATATTCAAGAATGTTGGTCTCGTGTCTATGAATTGTTCCTTAGCACCTCTCCCCCACCGTTGCCCAACAAGTTACGAACCCTTGATGGTATGTATGATCGGTTTAAGAGAATCAACAAAAAATGCACTTGTTGGAAGTCGGCCTACCATAAAGCCAAAGATGTTCTTGAAAGTGGAAAGAGTCAAGAAGATATGGTAAGTATCTCTTCACATATTATTTTTTTCATGTGCATAATTATATTTTTAATGTGCATAATTACATATTTTAACTAATCAATCTTTATTTATTTCATACATAGATTAACAAAGCAATGGCTATATTCATGACACTCGATACCCCTAAAGGTCACGAATTCAAGTTATTTCATGTTTGGAACATTCTCAAAGATTCTCCTAGGTGGATTGAAAGTGTATCTACTAAAGTTCGAAGACAACCTTTCGAAGGCGGGGCAAGTATTGATCTAAAACGATATTTAACAACTTTTTGACATAAAACTTAGGTCACACCATTGAAGAGAAAAAACAGTTTCTGGCTAAAGGCCAAAATCTGTTATTGGCCATAGGCCACCATTGGAGTTGGTCTGAGTTGCTACTTTCGTTAGAGATAGTTTTATCCTACGTGGAAATACAAGTTAAACTTCGGTACACCATTACTAGCTTCCTTGAATATGCTCTTAGAAATTTGCACATGCGCCAATGTCTAATTTAGGGGTCTTCATTTGGCCCGTGGCCCATGGGCCCCGATGACCCTCCTGGTCCGACTCCTATAGGCTCAACTTGAAAGCCCATTTTAGATCCCAATTTACATAAATATAATCAAAATAAGAAGTCATAAGTCACTTGGCCCGAACTTTTTTTTTTAAAGAAAGGTCATTTCAGCCCTGCCCGGCTCGTTTGGCCCATAAAAGTCCAACCAGTGAGCTGCCCCAGGCCTTAAATTTTTTTAAAAATTTGGGCCTGAACCAACCCAAATATTTCTATTACCTTGTTTAGGCCCGATTCATTGACAACCCCTAGTCTAATTAGTTGTTTGTGTAAAGTTGCCTCCATTAGCCTCATATATTTTAATGCGTTATCTATTCATTGTAGACTTGTTGTAGGGCAAAATGAAGGATAAAATGTAGTACATATATTATTAGTTGGTTAAAAAGTAGACTTATTTTTAGCTATGACACATGTACTCTTCACCAAATCGCATTTTACCTTCTACACTCTATATTGTCTCATTTTATGACATGCACTCTTTCTCTGTGTTCCACTTTACCCTTTATAGTCTATATTCTCACTTTAACACATGTACTCTTCATCAATGTCCCACTGTACCCTAACTCGTCAAATAAGTTAAGAGAGCCATTAATTGTGTTGACGTAGCATGAACAATTTAGTCTTTTCAATTATATTAGTGGACCCATGAATGAAGGGAGGTGGATTAAACTCAAACTAAGTTTTGATTTCTCCAAATTAAAAGAAATAAAGAATAGGAAAGCGACAGATATAGAGATTTCCATGACAAAGCCCTAAAGATCTTTGTAAAGGGATCTAAAAACATTGAAATTGATTCGCGAATCTTGAAATTCAACCTTCTATTTTTCTATTTTTCTCTTAATATGAAGAAATCAAACTCTAGTTTGAGTTTAATCCACCTCTTATTATCCATGAGTTCTACTAACATGCCATGCCACATGCCACGCAACCAATACTGTTGAAAAGCTCAATTTTCCATGCCACATCAACACAATTAACGGGTCTTTTAACTTATTTGATGAAATAAGGTAAAGTGGGACATGGAGAAAGAGTGTAGGTGGTAAAGTGAGACAATATAAAACATAAGGAGTAAATTAAAAGTTGGTGAAGAGTACATGTGTCATAGCTAAAAATAAGCCTGAAAAATATTTACCAACATGAAGGATAGAAGGTACTATATTGAGTGCATCGTCATTGTATCCTTCATTTTGGTAGGCCAAAAGTCTGGGAACATGTAGATGATTTGGGCTAGAAGAATGGGCCAATATTAATATTAGAATTAGCCCAAGTAGCTATTCAGGAACTTCTAAGCAGGGCCCATTTCTCCTCCGCCCTACCTTCTGCGTGCCATCCATCCATCCATCCATTTCTCACTTTTATGCACTGCTAAATTTTGCAGAAAGTAGTATTAGCTTTTTAATTCATATTTTTGCATTATTTCAAGAAATTTTTGTGCAAGATGTCCGCTGTTATTAAAGAACACAGGTGCGTCAATATTGTATGGTAACAGGTCAGTAAATTTGTTAGTGATAATGATATTGACAATTAGTGATGACACAACGTCATTCTTTTCTTTAATAAAAAAACGAATGTTTGTTTGATAGTTGAACTATCTCTATCTATATCCTTTTATGCTAAGAAACTTGCACCTCGTCATCATCAATTGATTCAATTCTTATCTTTTTTGAGGCGGATGCTTAATGAATGCGGGGTATATTTTTTTCTTGTCGTACTATTGTTGAGAGGCGGATGCTTATGTATATATGTTGCAAAAAAATTTGTAAAACTGTGAATATGGACACTGATGTAAATTAGATAGTGGAATAGATTGAAAATCAAGTCAAAACGCCCATATTGAATTTCAAGAATAAAGCTTTGTATATTTGGGCTCTAGTGTCCGATTTGGGCCCACAACCGGCCATTTTGAAGAAAATGGCGAAACACATTAAACTTATTGTTGTGCCATGACATATGAGCATTTCGGCCAAAATCCATCGTTTGCAGCATTTTATTACGATGTTAAGGTTTATGGATGCTTTTGGTAATTTGTTATTTGTTTAATTCTATTCCTATTTGGTGTCCTAGAAATCTAGGACTAAGAGACATCATAAATAGGATGTTTAGGTGTTAGGACTGTTATCTTTTCATTGTCATTCAATAAAATTTTGAGGGTTTCTCGTACTTTTTGGTGGATTCCAGTGTATTGTTCTTTAAAATTATCGTTTGATATTGTTCTCTTTATCACGCTGCATCAAACACTCATTTTAAAAAGAATAAATTTAATCAATGTTCCATATAAATGCCTAATTAGATTGCTAGAGAACACTCCATGAAACATAATAGCATAATGACATTAATTCATAGCATGACCATCACCTTCCTTCTTCTTTTTAGCTGATGTACAATACCCTTCTTAATTACTGTCAACCTATATTACATACAGATCCACAAGGCTGTCAATGTAGTTGGCTTGGAGTCTTTCTTGCATACCCCAGGGTACGGGGTATTTCAGGTTTTTTAATCGTTGAATTTTTGTTTTAAAATATAAAAATCAAGATCCAACGGTTAAAAAATCCGGAGTATCCCGTACTCCGGAGCACCCAAGAATTTTTTATTGGCTTGGTCCATGCTGATATTAGCAACTACTAGTAGTACTACGTAAATCAAAAGAGACTATAAGACCTGACTCACGATATGGTTTCCGTTGTTGCAGTTTCTTTCATCAGCAAGAAATTTAGGTAATTTCCTTCACCAACCTGCATGATTACTAGCCGTGTGGTCAAAAAACAACTATTTGCCTTACTATTTTTTATATAAATTCCTAAGTTAGCCAATTGCCCACACTTCAGTTACTCACTACATATCAGAAACAATTCAACCCTACTATATATAACATTTTGGGATAATCTTCATTTGACATTTGGTAGATAAGGTATCTTTACCGTAAAAATGTCATAATTGGAACCGTTCAATTTTTTAGTCTTTATTTGAAGATCATTCTTACAAAAAAATCAATCAAATCAGAAATCCTTTAGTCATCCAAACCGTCCATTAATTAGATACATTTAGATGCATAAACGATATCCGATTCGAATGATTTTTTGTAAGTATGATCTTCAAATGAAAATAAAAAAATTGAATGGTTATGATTATAGAATTTATACAATGAATATATCTTATTCACAATGTGTGACATATGTGATTTCTCTCATCCTAATATCAATATTTTCTTTGTCACTATGTGAAAATATAAACAATTGATCACATCAACTTTTTAAAATGCATAAATCTAATTCACTGACAATATAAACATATGTTTCGCAATATAATTCTGAAAAATGAAAACATTACTCACTAATATAATGCGCACATCATGCCGTCAAAGTTGGCGTATATGCTCGTACCAATCAGGAGATTTTCTCTCAAACATAAATCAAGGGCCATGGAAGTCGTGTTCATTTCAAGATTTAGGTGCAACAAGTCAAAATTGTGTACTCGAATTATAATGAACATGTTTGTAGTTTGTTTGGCTGTAGAAGACGTGTAGTATTCAGAAATTAATACGCCAACAACTAATATTGACCTGGTATAAAATACCTAACAGAGAACCATGCATTTATTACTACAACCATATTTTCTTTTTCTTTTTTGACATATAAATTTCTGAATTTGGTCGCTGGAATTTTGCCTCTCCACATCATCAGTGCCTCGTACCCATATGGATAAAAAAATTTGGTGTTTCTGAGTATCCCGTATTTTGAATTGTTTAACTGTTGGATCTTGATTTTTATATTTTAAAATAAAAATCTAATAGTTTAAATAGTCAGAGTACGAAATACTTCGAGGTATACAAGACAATCCCCCATTATGGGTCGCCATGTAACCACTAAAATCAAATTTCTTTGTGTTTTGTTTTTGAAAGAAAACAACATTTTTTTTAGTACAAGTGATATTCTACACTAATCTATATTAAAGGGAGAAATGAGAATTTGAACTTGGGACATAGTGGGTTAAAGTGGAAGACTCCCACCACTTGCAACGACATATTTCATTCAATAAAGAGGTAGAAGGTTACAATCAGATGAAGAATATATATAACCCCAAAAAAGGATACTTGTAAGTAAAAATCTAAGGCCACGTTTGGCACGCCGTATTAGCCACCGGATAAGATAAATAATTCGGTCCCGAATATTTGGTGCATTCCTTAGAAAAATAGTCGCCCGACTAATTAACCAGGGTCCACCATTTAATACAGCTGACGCCCGACTAATTATACCAAGAAATACCTAGGTATAATTAGTCGGTCTCCACTTCCTCCCTCTCTCTCATTCTCTCTCGCTGTCACCGTCTTGCTCACTCCGTCCCTCTTACATTGTTCGCAAGTCGTTCAGCCGTGATTCCAATCCCATGTTTTCTTCTTTTCCTTCTGCTTCGTCTTCGTTGCTTTCATCTTCGCGCATCTGCTGACACACCCCACCCTCGATACCCACGTGGATACCGAGTTTGGGCGTGCTGGCCGACACTCGTAAGTGACGAAGCCATTAAATGCATGACAACACTTAGTGGAAACAAAATTAAAATACTATTAAGTTTGCGGAAATCAATGTCAATATGCATATGGTTCAGAGCGTACTAAATTTGAAACAGCGGAAACCAACAATAAAATAAGTTCCTAGAATCTCTATCCATAACAGAGATGGATATTATTATAGAAACTGAAAGGAAAGATAAATCCCTACATGGTCGGGATGGATGATCAGAGCTGCCACACAAAAGTCTCGACTTCGCCGGATGCACTATCACTATGTCCTGAAGGGGGCGCAAAAACAAAAGTGTGAGTGGACAAAAATCAAAGTTTTCGCAAAACCTTTCTCTTTTCAATATACTAACCCCCTGTTTGAAATCCAGTATAATCGTAGAAACATACTATCATAATATAGTTCAAAAGGTACTTCATGAGTATAACTGAAACACTTAAAAGTATAATATTCGTAAATCACAATTCGTAATTCCAATAAAATATATAAGGGAAAACCAACACAGGGTATATGCGCGATCACCCATGTACCGGTTGAGGAACAGCCTCTCAATCACTGTACAAGCACTTTACGTTATCCATTAATTTGTACTCCTAGTACCACACACATGTAAGCACTTGCGCCGCAGCGCGTCACACCCGAGTCCTTACGTAGTGGGGCCTTTTCCCCATAATCAAAAATAAACGTAAGACAAGCTTGCACTAAGGTATTTACCGGACAATACCCCTGGAGTACAGTGCGTGTGACCCAAACATGTGAGACTTGTCCTACGGCCGTGAGACGGTACTACAACGTAGTGAAAGCATACCAAGTGTGTTTGAAAACATACATACATACTCATGTGTTTAGATATAGGATACAAGATTCCTTTCATAATTCCCAAATATTTAATATTGCATAAATAATATCTTTTCTCAAAATCACATATCAAATACCATTTCATATTTATGCAAAAGTAAGATCATAGTGTAAACCATTTCATAAGGTATATCCATACTTTGGTATAATACCACAATCACCATTTAAATCCATTTCCCAATTTGTAACCATAAATAAATTAAATATGGTTGCATAAACAATTATCAACATGTATATATATTTATAATTAAATATATATAAATAATCATACTTCAAAAACCATTTAAAACCACAAAGAAACCAAGTTCATATTTATTTTCAATCATAAAAGTCATTTAATAAAGCAAAAGTCCACTCACAGGTGATTGGGAGTGAAATCTCCCTCGGTGTTGCCCTCCTCGAAGTGTGGCGCCGAAGAATTACCTATTTAATATTAGGGGAACAATTAGAACCTCCCTAATATAAATCAAAATAGGCCCTATATAAAAATATTCCAAAAATAATACTAATTTGGCGAAAACGGGCTCGAAAAATAATTTCCAGGGCCCGAAAACCCTACCGCCGCCTGCGCCGCCGCACGCGCCGGCCACGCACTGGCACGCGCCTGCCACGCGCTGGCACGCGCCGGCCACGCGCTGGCACGCACCGGCACGCGCTGGCGCGTGTTCCCACGCGCTGGCACATGTCGCCACGCCCTGGCACGTGTCCCCACGCGCGGCACGCGCCTGCTGACGTCACTCCCACGCGCATGCTAACGTCAGCCACGCGCTTGCTGACGTCAGCGCCGTTAAAGTTAACGGAATATACCTTTCTGACGGAATATTCTGACGCCGTCAGGAATATTCCGTTACCGTTGACGGAATATTCCTTCTTCTTCCTCCTCTCACCGGTCGCCGGAGCCGCCGCCGGCGCTGCCGTCCTCCGCCGCCTGGTTCGCCGGAATTTCTGGAAAATTTTCCGAAAATGTCCAAAACTTTAAAAATTCATATCTTCTTCGTTCTTTGGCCAAATTTAACGTGCCATATATCAAAATGAAGGTATTGACGAGTAGAATATTTTCATACCAATTTGAGGCCGGAAAAATGGCCGGAGATGGCCTGAAATTGGCCGGGAAGCTTCGGGAAACCCTAATTCCGTTCTCCTTCAAAACTGCACCAAATTGGACGTTCTTTATATCGATTTGAACCTACTCAATCCAATAAAACCAATGGTAATGGTTTCGAGGCTTATCTATGTCGGGATTGTACAGAAACTTGAATGGCAGTTCGTCGTTTTCGTTCCGGCGTCGGTTTGGACGATCGGGTTCGAGTTTGGAGATTCTAAAATCACAGCCTCGTCCAGAATGACGAGACGATCAAGATGGTATGGATTTTGGGCAACGGTTCGACGGTTTTGTGATTCGTCCAAAGGTTAGGGTTTCGGTATGTTTTTGGCTTAGAGAGAAAACTGGGAGAGAAAGAGAGATAGAGGAGGAGAACGTGCAGGAATGAGAGGAAGGGTTGGCTGCACAGCAGCCAGCCAAAAACCCTAATCCCAACTTACGGGGTGGAAATTACTAAAATGCCCCTACACTTTAAAGCTTCGTAAAAAGTTCGTTTCAACTCCAAATTGAGTTCCACTTGTGTCCACGCGTTCGTATCGATGAGTACATCAAGAATATGTAAAGAAATAAATTTTTACAAGTCGTCCCGAAAAGTCAACAAAAGTCAACATTGACACTAGGGGTATTTTGGTAATTTCACATAAATTTTGGGACGGGTTGTAACATCTGCCCATCTTCAAATTATTCACGCTCTTTTCTCTTCTCTCCCCTCCTCCCTTCCTCTCTCGTTTTCTCATATTCCCTTTCCGGTCTCTCTCTACCTCTCACAAAAGCCCTGAAATTCTCATGGCAGGCAGCCATGGTTATAGCAATCGCCTCCTTTAAAGCCATGATTTTGTTTTTGGCTGAAGTTTGGAAATTAGAAGAAAAGTTTGGGACTTTTACAGAGTAAGGAGGGGTGGCGGCCATGGCAGGCAATGTGGGTTAGGTGGGGCTTTGCCGTGGAAGGAGGTGATTGTTGCGTAATTTTTTTTCCTGGGTTGCTGAGCATTAGTTTTGCCACTTTTACAAATTACCAGACAATATGTGGGTTGATGGCTCTATCTCCTCCTCCAGTAGATCTCAAAATTCATGGGAAGGATTATCCAATCTTTCTCATATCGTTCTTTGTGTGTGTTTTCTCTGTTAATTAGTTTTTTTTCCTCTTTCTGTTTTTTTTTCTCTCTATTTTATGCTTTTTTGTTTCTTTAATCTATGTGGACTTGTCTTTTTTTTTTTATCACCAATTTTTTTATTTTATAACTAATTTTCTTCATATCCGGTATAGTATTAGACACAATATTAATAGTCGGTTTTTAGTCGGATATTGCATCAAACGCCCGACTATTTAGTCAGTACTATCCGATGCACATATTAGTCTATCTGGCTAAAATAGTCAGTACAATCTGAACTGCCAAACGAGGCCTAAAAGTACAAAATAAGAATCATAAATGTTATGAGAATCATAAAGATGAGGAAGATCCATAAAAACCAATACATTCAATACTACAAGTTCATGTGAGAGATAAAAATTTCAAAACGATTAGTTGTGTAATAGAATCAAATTTCTTATAATACTTTTTGAGAATTGTTATTGGCACTCCAAAATTTTCATTTTGCATTTTAAACTTTCTATATTTAGAAAGAAAAATACACTTATGAGGAGTGCAAAATGAGATTTTTAGAGTGTCAATAACAACTCCTACTATTTATGTATAATTTTGTGGTAAAGAATTTTCTGCTAATGATGAATTTTATGTTTAAGCAATGTAAAATTAGAAAAAGCTGTCCACCGGCAAGAATTAGAGTAGGTCCTTTGTTGTAAGGGAGTCTTAATAAAAAGGACATATTACTATTCATTTTTAATCATAAGGATAAATTTGTTGTAAAATGTCTATAACAGGTTAAACTCTTTTCTTTAATTATTCTTATGCCATTATATCATTCATTATAGCGGGTCCCACAATTATTTTCATATCTGAATTATTATACAAAGTTTTGTATTATGCTATTTGAAACTTCTGCCTTTCAACTTTTGCTTATTGCTGCCATGTGTTCTAAGCTTCCATCATATTATCCATATTGTGCAGCTCTTCTTCTGTCATATTATTCCAAAAATCTTCATCTCCTTGTTCTAGTTCTTCTTGCCTGTCATGATCTACTTTTATTTTGAAATATGTTACTTCAGATTCTCCTATTGGATATTGAGGTTTCCAATAGGGTTGATGACGAATTTTGACTCTGCTGTAAATATACATCTCATTGTCTTCTGCTACTAATGACATATCATAATTGAAATCTTTAAATTCTTCTAATGCCAGTATCTGATTTGCTCGATATCTTTGGATATGTTGTTTTGTAAGAGTCCACCTGTAGTGTGATATGAGGTATAATTTGAAGGATTCCTTGTTAATCATGGCTATATGTCTTACCTCTTCTTTGTGCATATGCTTGTACCATTCTGGAGGACTACTAATGAAACTTATACAAATTTGCTTCCATAAATCTAAATAATCTTCTGTTACTTTCTTAAGCTTGGTTGGGAAAGTTTCTAGTTGTGAATTATGGTTAATATAAACTTTTTCAAGATAACCAAACTCTAATAATAAAGATGGTGTAACTTCTACTACATTCTGCTGGCCCTTATACTCATAACTAAAATGCCAATTTTGAAAATCTACCATTTTAATCCTAGCTAATGCTATGCTTACTTCTGGCTCACAATTACAATTTTCGGTACTACTGCAAACACATGATGGATATATTTTTGTATTAACGTCCGTCCCTGGTTTTGGATCAAAGATAGAGTTATACAAAGCAATTTGCAATTGTAGTTGCAGTTCTTGAATAGATTGTGATCCTCTGCCTAAAATTTCATAACGCATCTATTGGTAGTACTCTTAATTTTGCCCTCAAGATTTCTTCTAGCAATATTTCATCAGTTATTATTTCTATTGGTATAGTATTAATAAAAAGCTCAAACTTTTCTTCTACTGAAATATCTCTATGTTGTATTATGCTATTTTCTGCTTCTTCAATCTGATGCTGCTCCATATTAGTATCTTCTATGAGCTTAATAGTAATTTCTTTATTTTCTATGGGCTCATTAGCCTCTTGTTCAATAGCTTCTTCCTCTTTTTCTTTATTTTTATGCTAATCAAGATTTATGCCAATTTTGAGTTCTTGCTTCAAAGTATCACTGGTTTTTTGTTGCATTCTAAGGGTTTGTAGCTCTTGGTATACCTTAGTAAATTGTGCTGCTAATCCATCATGATCTCTTGCAATTGCTTCTAAATTGTTTTGTAATGAATGGATGTGATGCTGACTTTGGTTGAAATTAAAATTAAATGCATCAAATTCTTGCTCTAAAGCCCTAATTATTTTTTCATGTCCTAACCTCATGTTTGGTTGTTTTATTTGGATATTCCAGAAATTATCTAGAAGTACTTGTTGCCTATCAGTGAGTCTTGGTACTCTTGGCCTGTATCTCAGAGTGGGATTTTTTACTCCTTCCACTAAAGTACCATTAAAGTTGAAAGTGCGTACTGGTGGTGATGCTGGTCTATTCATGCTATTCTGGAATCTATTGAATGGTGGAGGTCTATGGTGCATCATTATGCTATTAAACGGTGCACTGCTGCTTTGTGGTCTTTTGCTACTTGAGGATGATGCTCTATGATATTCTATCATGTTCAATGAATAAGTCTTGATAAGATATCAGCTAATGTATTATCACTACCTTTAATATGTTCAAAAACCGGTTTAAAACCATTTCCTGTAATTGAATCAACAAAATTAACCCATCTTCGGGTTGCTTGCTTATTAGTGTGAATTTTATTGTAATGAGAAACTATATTTTGACAATCAGTTCTAATTGTAAATACTTCATTATGTAAAAATAAAGAAAATACTTCAAGTGAATTAATTATTCCTAAAATCTCTAAATCTGTTGCTGGTAATCTGGACTGTATATCATTAAATTTTCTTGATGCATATCTACAAACTTGTTCATCAAACTTTGGTGATTCCTTATGCTTTTTCTGGTATAATATTCCTGCTCATCCTAATGATGATGCATCTGTTTCAACTATTTTATAACTATTATCTAATGGTAAAGTTAATGGTTTAAGCTTTGTAATTTCTTGCTTGATATTTTGTACTAATTTAATATCTTCACTATTAAAAAACTTTTGTCCTGTTTTGCTAGTTTTACTATGTAATATTGCTATTTTTCTTTCTAAATCAAGAATAAAATTCCTTGCATAATTTAATAATCCTAAAAATGCTTGTAATTGTTTTTTATCTTCTAATTTATCTGGAAATTCTAAAACTTTCTTAGCTATATGATCTTGTAATTGTATTGTTCCTGACTTTATATACATTCCTAAAAATTCTATGTCTTGTTTTTCTAATGCTATTTTATTTTTGCTAATCACAATACCATTATTGATAAATTCTTGTAAAACTATTTCCAAATGTTTTCTATGTTCATTTCTATTTTTACTATGTACTAAAATATCATCTACATATACACTACAAAAATTGTCATATTTCTTAAAAATTTGATCCATTTTTCTTTGAAAGATAGATGGTGCGTTTTTCAATCCAAATGGCATGACAAGCCATTCAAAATGTCCTTCTGGACAAGTGAATGATGTCCACTCAATTGATTCTTCTGCTAATCGTATTTGTCAGAATCCTGATTTACAATCAAACTTACTAAAATATTTACTCTCTTGAATTTTATTTATAAGCTCATCTTTATTTGGTAATTTATAACTATCTTCATATGTATTATCATTTAATCTTTTATAATCATATACTATCCTATCCTTTCCTCTCTTTAATTCCGAATGTTTTCTTACTATGAAGGCTGATGATCTATGTCTAGACTTTGAAGGCCTAATTACTTTTAAATTTAAAAGCTCCTTTATTTGTTGCTCAAACTCTTGCTTATCAAGTAAACTGCAAGGCATGTCTGCTGTCTTAATTGTTAAGTCTGGATTAATTATATCTAATTTTGCTAATATTTTATTTTTACTCCAATGTAATTGAGGGTCTTCTCCTATAATTCTAGTTTGTTCTGCTAATTGTAACAATTCTTCTAAACTTTTTGGTCTATCTAGCCGTAATATTCCTACTGGAGTTATTTCTTCTATGACTAGATATTCATGCTCAAATATTTCCTCACCAAAGTCTTCTATATTATTATGTTCTTCATTTTTATTTGAATTTTCTAAATAGTAATGATCTTGACTACTAGACTCTTCTATACTTATGCTTTTATAGGACTCTAAAGTATTACTTTGGTCAGTTATAATTATACCTCTCTTAAAAAATGTTATTGCTGGGTTCATAAACAAAAAACCTTGGATACTTTTCAAAAAGTTTAAACCTATAATAAATGGGTATGATCCAACTGGTGAAATAAATGTTAATGGTAAATTAAATTGTTGTTTTTCTATTTTAATAGACTCATTATTAATGCAATGTGTTAAATAAACAGGTCTCTCATCAAACTGTGTTATTCTTACTGGTTTTGCTAATTTTTGTCTGTACTTTTTTAGTATTAATTCTTCTCTTATGACACTCTTTGTACTTCCTGTATCTATCATTGCTATTGTTTGTATTTTATAGTCTTTTGTTAATTCTACTTCACAATTTATAGTAATCAGTGAACTACTTTTTGGCTTTTCAATATTATGAACACTGTTTCCTAATATTTCAGTATTTTCTAGTGATTATGCTGAGTTAATTTCTAATAACCTATTATTATAACAAGACTTACAAAATATAGAATATTTATTATAATATTTTTCTGCTACTAACTTACTACAATTATGACATTTTTCTGGCCAACCTAAATTAACATATTTAAATTCTTCTTCATGTTCTTCTTCTATAAATGCACACACATATTCATCTATATCACTATCTGAATTACTAGAGTACTCTGAATCTGAATTTATCATATTAATACTTTCTACACTATAAATACTCTCATTATCACTCAAATCATCTAAGCTATAAATTGATTGTATATCTTCATCTTCTTCTAATTTAAATAATTTCATTAAATATACTTTATCTCGTGGCTGCTTTCCTAATTTTGGACATTTGGGTCTAATATGTCACATTTCTCCACATAAATAACATTTGCAATTACTTTAATCTTTAGGTGCTTTATATCTTCTTATCCAAAGTTTACTACTTCTTTTCCTAAATTGTTTAGGAATATATTTTTGTTTTCTAAATGTTCTAGAAGGTCTTAGCTAAAATTTTTATTTTGCTTATAGGGTTTATATGACTTATAATTCTTTTTATAAATTTTCTTATGACATCCATACTGTTGTGGTAAATCTATATTTTTACAACTCATGTAAAATTGTTTCCTAATCTATCTTTTTGCTTTTATTTGGCTACACTCTTGTCTAAGTATGTCATATACATGTTGAATCCTAGGTCCTATTGCAATATTATTTTTCTTAGGATGTGTTTGCCATTCATTCCAAAAAATTTCACCTATTGGTCGTTTTATTTTTGTCATATATGTATCTAGTAAATTAATATCACTAATTATTCATGTTCTTCCTAAATATTTAAAGAAATCTGATGTATAATCTGCTATATACTGTAAATCACAAATCTGCAATTGTTCTAAATTTCTAATAGCTCTTATTTGCTCTTCTTCATTTCTTCCATCTAATCTATTATGATCTAAAAATTCTTGTTTAATTAAATTAATAAAACCATCTATGTTAAAACTTGTTTTTGCTAACTGATGTTGTTCTGGATCTAGTGCTTTTAATGATTGAAAATAATCAAAAACTAAGCCATCTAGAGTATGCTCAAAATAATCTAATATGTTTTGTGAATTACTAAAATCTAACATTAATGCTGCATGCACACAACTTTTTTTCCATCTCTCTATTGTTTTTCCCCAATCTTGTGGATCTACATTATCTAAATTTAATATATTTCCTGCAATATTAATGTGCTCAAGTCCTTTCATATATGGTATCCTATTTTTCTTAGGTGGTCTAATCAAATTTTCATTCATATAATTTACTCCTCCTTGTTCAGTATATTGCTCACCTGATGGTCTCAAAAATTGTTGGTCTGTTCTAGCTGTGTATCCTGGACCACTATCTACTCATGATGCAGATGCTCCGGTCTCTTCTGCTGGGTTACATTCAATTTTTAATTCTAATAAATTATTGTATTCTTCTGCTCCTAAAATATGTTCTACACCTATATTCAAAATTAATTTTTTCATTTCTTCATTTGAAATCTTATGCAACTCTAAATCATATGTTTTATATTTTTCTAAATATTTTTCTTCATCTAAATTATCAATATCTTCTATGAGTTTATCTACAATACGATCAAAATTTTGCTCAACTAAATTAATATCTAAATTATCAAAAGCCATATGAATACTCTCACGAATGCTCTCAATTTCACTCTCATCATCTTCTAAATTATCTATTTGCTTATAATTACTAAATCTAATTGTTGCTTCTCCTGCATTAGTTTCATAAATTTGTGCATGATCTAGTTGTCTATTTTTTGCTACTTGTAAATTTGGTAATGTCCATTGGGTTCCTTCTAAAAAGCTATTGTCTACGGGTTTTGCTTCTATCATATTAACATGCTTACTTCCAAATGTTTGAACTAAATTTTGAAATTCTAAATTAAATTTATGATTATATTTATCTGACACTTTTCCTATATACATTAGGCTAATACACAAATTTTTATATTCTCCTTTCATATTATAATTTTTTGTTCTTATGCTTACTTTAATATACTTACTAAATTCTTTAATATTCATAACATAATTTGGAATACAACCTATGACTGCTAAATTTGAACTTAAATCAACTTCAGATGTTGCTATTGATGCTTGTTAGTGATTATCCCATCTATCATCATATATGTAAACTAAAGCTTTTGTGCCTACTTGTGCTTTAGTTAAACTTGTTATGCCAATCATAATTGTGCCTATGTGAATTTGACTAAAATGTGATTTTCTTAATTGATTAGCTGCTTCATTACTCAGCAAATTAAGTGTGACTTCTTTATCAATACAACTAACTTCATGTTGACTGATGCTACTTATAATTTTATTTCTATTTTCAAATAATCCTAATTGATACAAACTATATTTATTTTTCTGGGTTCTCTCAAATCCTTTTCTAATGAATTCTTGTGTTTCTTCCTCAGTAGGATAAATATCTTCTGCTCTAACTATTTCTTTTCCTTTTCTCCTGAAGAGTTCCATTTTCTATTATCAAAGGGATTAATTTTTGGTCTTCTAGTATGATTATTTGTAGTCAAAGTTAATTTTTCTAATTTTTGTAATAAAGATGGTGGAAGTGATGAATGTGTATTATGTAAGACTTTATTAATTTCTACTATTTGTTCTTCAATTTGATCTAATTTTTCTGATAAATTTAAAACTAGTTGAATAATTAAATTATTTTGTCAAATTAGAATATTACTACTAAGTACTTGTGGTGAAAAATCTGTTAAACCAACTGGTTATTTATCTAACTTACCAACTTCTTGTAAAGCTTGAATATATTTTTTATTAGTTCGAGAATCGGTCATCAAACTAATAATCTATCTATTTTATTGTGCAACTTATCTACTTGCTCAATTAACTCTTTTTGTACTAATTGAATTTTTTGAACTTCTAATTTTAATTGCTCAACTATCTCTAATGATTTAATTTCTACTTGTTTAGGCTTACTTTCTATTAGCTCAATAAGTTCTTTTATCTCTCTTTTGCTTGGAAATCTCTGAATATTTCTATTATTATCTTCTAATTGAGATGTAATATAATCTAAATTTTGCCTAACAGTTATTGAATTTTTCTGAGAATAATCTAATAACTGATTTAATAAATTATTATACTTATTATTTTCTAATTTTATATTTTCAACTTGACTAATAATAAGATCTACAATACTATTTGCTTGTGGATTTTCTTTGCTATGCAAAATATGATTATGCTTTCTTAATGAAAAATAACAAATTAAACTATTTTGATTTAAAGTGATTTTTCTTTTCTGTTGCTCACTAATCTCTAAATTAAAATAATCTGTCATAAACTAAAGTCTTCCTTTCTCTAAAGTTACTGCTAATTGATTTCTTAAATACTCTCTTTCTTCTCTAAAACTCTCTAAAGTATTATTAGTTGCTTTACTTGCTGCTAATATATTATGTTGAACTGCTTTATCTTTACTGGTAAAACTGAGATGTTCAATAACACTAAGATAAAACTTTTGCTTCTTAAGAGTCTTTCTAATTTTCTTATAAATATATACTAATCTTCTCTTTATGCTAGTTATAGTAGGATGTCTAGGACAATAAATTCCTGGTAATAGTGGTTGACAAGGTCTACAAGGACAATAATATACAATATTCATGCAAAATAAGTGTTTGTGTGATATCAGTTGTGTTGATGACTTCCGTCCTCAAGGTACTTTACTATTATAATTATACTATTAAAATGCCAAACTAGGCTCTGATACCAAATTCGAAGCGGGACTGTAAAATAGTCGGATGACCATTATAACAACTTAGACATATAACCTTGCACATGGAACTCGACATGTTTCAGCATGAAGGCCACTCACAATGCAGGTATAGGCCACAAGGGCTGAACTCAAAGGTACTGAGAACTCAAAGGTACCCTAGTCAATGTCCAGTTATTTGTATGGCAAGCATTCAACTATAACAAAGTGCTCGAACAAAGTATGATCGTCAGTTTAGCAAGATAATAATATAACTACAATAGTGTTTTCCCGTTTTGGACTGGAAGTCTAATTAAACAAACACACTAAAGTAAAGAAAGAAAACTTACTTAAGACTGGAGAATTGCTTGAATATATACACTTGCTCTTTTATTGATGTATAAAAGTTTACAAAGGATGTTTACAAATATAGAAGAAAACTTCGGAAGTGTTGGTTGTTGTGAAGTAAGACTCTGTGTTTCTCAGTGTGGGTTTGTAAGTCGGTGTGTTGGTGTCTCCGAATGAAGGGAAAGCCTTCAATATATACAAATGTGTTTACTAACATACAAAATAACTTTTTGAATAATTTTCAAAACATGTCCCCACATTTCTCCCCACAATTCTGATAGATGTCACTATTTCTAAAAGTATCTCACTATTTCTAAATGATAAGTTGTCTTTTTGCTTTCTTTGTTTTGTGTTGTTGGGCCACTCCATGCTTTTGGTCTGTTCAATTATGCTTTATGGACCCCTTCCTTTGTCTGCTCCTCTATACCCATTTTGGGTATTAAGAAATTTTTTTGTCCTGATAATTAATATAGCCCAAAAGTTGGGTGTTTCATTAGTTTTTCCTTGTTGTAAGGGTGGAAATAAATTCCTGAAATAGAAAGCAGTGCTTACGTCATGTTAGATGAATTGCTATATAAGAGGTGCATTTAAGTCTTCCACACCCACTTAGTATTTTAGTAGCGTGACATCTCCACATTGATATTTGATGACTATCACAACAAACCAAAAAAGAGGTCATTATTTTTCTGATCTTTGAAATGTTTTGAAGTGACACTAAGTGCCAAAAGTTTTAATGATTAAAATGCTGCATTTTAATCTTTTAATTATTTTAAGAGTTTAATATTTCATATTAATACTGTATGGATGTATTACTTGTCAGCACTTGGAAGTACATGATTGAGTAGCTATCTTATAAGGATCTGGCTAGAATACTTACAAGCATTTCATATTTATACAAATTTAACTATTAATGGTTAGATTTTTTTAATGGTTAACTGTTAGATTCGCGTAAGCATAAAATACTTGTAAGCATTCTAGCATATCCCATCTTCTAAAAACAATATTTCCCCACTTGAGTCTTTACTTGGAGACAGTTTATGTTTGCAGTTATTTAAAAGAACTGTTTTTTTAATAATAAAAAAGTATAAAGACGATACCTAATTCCAATTAATCATATTTCTTTTTACGAACGATACTAGGAGAGAAAAATGCGAAAACTAAATAATACAAGTATTAGATTTTTTGATTCCCTAACGAAGCAAGCTCATCAACTACCATATTTGCTTCATGAAAATATGCCCAATTTGAAAAACACAAATGCCCTTCATGGCTTCATCAAACACTTGATGATATCAGTCCATCACAGAAAATATTAGCCGTGGGAGAGTTTTGCTACTTGCAATAATATTAAAAGAATTTGGGAATTTACTCAATGTTTACATTTGGAACCCATATTCAACCATGTATTAAAACAGTTGTCCTTATTCAGCAAATAAAGGTGTTCTTTGTCCTTTGTTCAATTGGCTAGTAACTTTGCCAACATTTTCATTATTTTTTTTTACAAATGATAGGATAATTTATTCTAAATTTATTTAAATTATAAAAAATTTAAAAAAAAAAGTTTAAACCTTGAACGGTTAAAAGGAAGACTTTATTCGCCACTACAATTCGCCACTTCCAACTCTTCCTCATTGTCATAATTTCGATTCTAATGTTCTATTCATCTAACTTTGACCAGTCATATAAATGGAAATGAGAGAGAGAGAGAGCTAAGAACCAAGGAGAAACCAAGAGAGAGGAAGAGAGAAAATGAGAGGAGGTTTATTGCTCAACTTCTTCGGTTCTTATGTTTACCCTTCAAGAATCCAAGACTCCATTCATATCATAAAACTTGAAACCATTATTTACCATGTAATCTTACACTTGAAACCAACAATAGGACAAAAATTTAAAACAAGGCTTTTACTGAATTTCATGTTCATTTTTATCTTATCATCAACTTGCTGATAGTTTTATGACTTAGGGTTTCGGGCACGACAACCCCACAATACACAGAGTAGCAATTTTCACATCGTCGAGCTAGCTAGCTAGCTAAAGTGCCTATCTGAGACTTCCACAGTTGAAGAAGAGGAATAAATTTGAGCCTCCCATTATCTCATATTAACTCAGGCTACTTTTATATATCCACCTCTAGTCCTCTCTGCTATTTGGAAATTAAGACATGCAATCAAATAGACTCAACATTCCCTCATCAGATTAAAGGTCCTAACCATTGATGTTAACCACTTGATGAATTTCTCCAAATCTCCTCAAGCTCTCTAGCAAAAGCTTTCTGTCTTCCGACAACGATGGTAATGTGATCTTTCTTCTCAATCACCTTCACACGAGCCCGGGGAATTTTTGATTGCACGTTGTAGCTGCACTCGACCGGGATAAGTTCATCATCTTTGCCATGAAACACATTTACATCGCAATTTAGATTGTCTCGGACAGCGTCTAGGTATTTCTCCATCTTGCCGGCGGTGCCACATATAATGTTGTGCAATGTGTGCCATGCTGCGTTATGGGTGTGACAGAAGAAACCTTCGAGCAAGAAAGTCCTTATTCTGTAGTGTACAAATGAAAACTAATTAATTCACTATGAAAGTTGGTATATTTACTGATAACATTTAGTGACTCTTTTTTCTTGTAAATTCAGAATTAATAACGCAGATGGATGTCACCTACCTATTTAAAAAATGTTTATATATTAAGTATGTAATGCAGGTATGGAAAACCAAGTTTGACATAGAAGTGTGCTCTCTTTTCTACACCAAAGTTTGAATTTTCTCTTTCTAATTTAGTTTTAATTAATATAAACTATTACTTGTATTAGAAATATAATATTTTAAAGTATGATAAAAAAAATTTATTGAATCATCTGCCATACTGCAAGTATCGACTCTTTTTTAGGTATCAACTTTTGCAGCAGCATTCTCCAGCATAATAAATGACGAAACAAAATTAAATTCAAACTTCAAACTATCATCGGTTTGTGACATTTGGTCTCATATATTTGACCCATGTCCCTCACGCAACGGAGAAGAAATATGAACTTGGACCCATCTTTAAATGGTCTTTTTCTATTGCACTACCTTCCCTATTAACTTTAACATTTTAATCAAACCCTAGAGAAAATAAAAAAGTATATCAATTATATGAGGTTCATATGTGGTGAAATAAAAGGTTTTTGTTTTTTCTTATCAACCAAGAAAATACATATTTGAACTTGAAACATTTTTGACCAAATACTACGTTGTATACAATGCAATGTGAAATGAACGTGTGAAATTAAAAAAAAAAAACAGATCACTCTCCACCTACAATTACACTGATGAATAACTTGTTGGTGTGTAAAAGAAAGTTTTTACTTTTTGTTTTATGGTGGTAAAAATCAAAGTTACTATTGTTATGGTAGCCCAACCATCACAGAAGGTGGTTGCCAGCATGCAGTTACTGGTTGCAGATGGGTGGGTTTAGTATCTATTGGCCATCACTGTTGGACCAATCAATCTAACACACACAAAAAAATTAAAAAGTTGTCCCACAAGTACCGTTTTGAAGGTTGGGAAACTAATGGCAGATAAGAATATATAACATGATGTCGTGTGTCTAAAATAGGCTTTTTGGGTGGTTGGGAATGGAACACAACAATAATATTCTACAAAGGGTGGTGATGAAAATTTACCTGTTTCTGGTGATAAGTTTGGTAAGAAATTCCACAAACCGGTGGTTCTTGCAAATGAGCAAACAAATAGTCCTTGAGATGTGCTCGTACCAGCAAGCAATGGAGGCGCCGAATGCAATCACCGGCCACACCCGCCGTGGCGCCACCCTCCTCATCACATATTGTGTTGCTTGTTCCCCCTTTGGTATTGGGTAATATGGCTGCCACGTCACATGAAAAGAAAATATAAGCACAAAGTAGCACGAAAAATACTCAAATCTGGTTTAAAGCCAAAACTTTGCACAAACTTGTCGACAAATAATAACTCAAATAAATGTACACCTTTATTGGATGTGACAACAAAATACAACTGTTAAAGAATGTAAAACAATTTACGTGTTGATATTGTGCTTGTGCTTATGTCTAACAAAAATGATTTCCACACTTTTTTTTTTGTGTACAATCTTATTTATTTCTTGTATCTTATTATTTTTTATGTATTCAATCAGAATGCTAAAAAATAAACATAAATGTGTAAAAGAAGAAAAAAAATGTGTTGAAATCAGTTGTCACCTTTAAAACTACGTGGTTTTAAACCAGAATCTTATTTTAAGATTTGAGTGGGGGTAAGGGTCATAAATATTTTTAAAAACTTACAGGTGCAAGTAAGGTGAGGGACTTGATGGAGGAAGGGTGTTTAACAGCAAGAGCAAGGGCAAGAATGCAACCCAAAGAATGAGCCACAATGTGGAAGGATTTAACTTTGTTGGGTTCAAGCACAGATCTTTCAATCATCTCCAGATGCTCTCTAAGTGTGTACATGGAGTCGGTTGGCTTTGGACTCCTCCCAAACCCCAACAGATCAATTGCAAAAAGCCTAAAGCTTGATTTTGCAGCACCTGAAAAGTTTGGGAACAATGTCTCTGTCCAAAATGCTGATGATGAAATGAACCCATGTATGAATAGCACATCTTCTTGTCCCTTATACTCTGAAATCACAAAAATTAAATAAAAAAGTCACATATATGTTTTTGTAGAGCTTAAGAAAATGAAAAATATATTTTAGATTAAGTACCTCTAGGTCCATCGGTTTTAACAAAGAGTGTTTCTTTGCAATTAGAGGTCCAAGAGGTGCAGAATTTGCAATCACAATCAGACCACCTTGGGATTGGATGCAAATGTTGGCCTCCAATCTTTCCTTGAAGCATTTCAACAATGGTAGAGTTGACCGTGAAGGTGGATCTCACAGCTCCTTTCTTGATCTCCTTCATGCTCAGCTTTGAGACCTCGGACAAGAGCGAAGGGCGTGTGTAGAGCGTGTCCGAGATCTCCTCAAGCTGCAGCTTGGTTGAGCTAAGGCACACGATTTTCGACTCACCTTGTTCCAAGACCAAGATTTTGCCACTGCCGGTAATGGCTTCCTTGGAGGAGGAGCAATAGCAAGGCTTCCATTCGGCTTCGATGAAAAAATCGGCAACTTTGTACACAAAACAAAGGATGAAATCCACAAGGTCGAGAACCGAAAACACAATGAAGCTCACAGCCTCGTTTATGACTCTTCCGACAAACGTTAAAACCGATTTGGTTTTTCTCATTGCAGCCATATGTAGGAAAGCTAATAAGGACCCAAAAAACACACCAAACCCTAAATAGTATTAGTGGTGGTGGATTAAATAGGGTTCAGGGTTAGAGAGAGAAGAGTCTCAGTGTGCAGACTGCAATGCCATAGCTGAGAGCTCCTTGTTCCTCTGATCTCTCTCTCTTAATAGAAAACTCAATAGTTGAAATAAGAGAAGAAATATAGGAGGTGGGACATGCCTCACTTTCACTATCTACAGATGGCTGATGGAAGCAACCATGGGACAAACTTGCTCACTTTCCCTATCTCTGTTATAAGAAAAAACCCATGTTACATTTTATTAAGCGTGTGGGAGAGTTGAAGCGTGAGAGAGAGAGAGAGAGAGAGAGAGAGAGAGGGATGGCTTGCATTGCAATGGCAATTGACAATCCAAGTTACCAACAGATGGGAGTTAAAGGTATTGATTGTTCATAAACATGGTTTGTTGGCCAAGATAAAAGGTAGGTGGTAGTTGAACCCCCCAGGTATAGCAACAAATTCTCCTCAGCAAAGATTTGGTCTATACTTTTTATACATATATATCCAATGAAATTTTTTTTGTATAATTATATTAAGTTAAATTAAATCAAAGATATTGCGGACCAAGTTGTTTCTTCTATGCATCACAAACCCGTGCCACAAGAGAGGGGAAGAAGAAAAAAAAATGGTCACATTGTCTTCCTCAAAGATAGGTGCATCACATTGCTTGCCCATGAGAAATTCTAGGGTACAATTTTTTCCCATCCACTAGGTTACAACTCATTCTTTGTAGCTCAAAGTTGCCCAACTCATTAATGTACCCTAAGACTTATTTATTTGTTTGAAAATGAAACAGGTACTCCCAAACCTCTAATATTTATGGCATGCTGTCTAGACCACATGACTCCCTAAACCAATAGGTAACAAACCTCCCTCCACCGTCCTAAGATCATAGAAATAATTCAAACATTTTTATTAATTGGTCATGCGGAAATTGAGGTGCGTATTATTCTGCAAATTCTTGCAGCTCAAGTAGTTAAAAAGTGTTTATCCTTGTATTGAAAATTATGTGTTTAATTTCTTGTGTACCAATTAATAATAACGGTTATATAAAATGAAAATAAGAAGTGCATGCATATGCTGTATTTAGAGGACTTTTCTATGCATGTCGATGGAAACAATTAGGGAGCTAACTGCTGGCTAGCACACTGGCACTGCATGGGGACTTAATGAAGTAAAGTACTCTTGTGAGCATCGATCGGTTGAGATATCCTTGTCCGATGAAACCCATAAGTTGATTTATTGTTTGGAATGTAATTCCCGGGATTGGAATCCAGTAATGCAAATAATTAACATGCATGGTTTGGCTGATCCGAATATTGCATTGATGGGTCGGTCGAGCAATAATAAGGACACAGTACTAGTACTAATCTTACTTTGGAAGTTGATTAGAATTACCACACACCTATACGTCTAGAGGTGATTAACATTAATTGAGTCGTGCATGGCTTTATTCCATTATTAGCAAAAGCTGGCTAGGTATACTTGTTTGATCGGCTTGATTATAATGATTTTGATGTTAAAAAGTTATAACATATTACACTATATTTCTCTGTCCTTAATGTGATGCTTGATAGTTTGGATACTTACCAATATAACTTTTGCAAAACAAAAGGAGAAAACGAAATAGCTTTCAAACTTTTAGGGCATGTCTAGTAAACATTTTACTAAACGAATTTTGAAGAATTGTTCTTAAAACTCTAACTTTGTTTTATACTTCTTTTATGTTTTTAACTTTTGTAGATTTTATTCTTGAAAAACACTAGAAACATCAATTTGATGTTTTATAGAACTTAAGCCAAATATTGTATATTGTGTTAAAAACAATATGCAAACGCATTTTACACTTATTTTTATATCTGTAAAATAAAAAATTATTTTGTAAAACGTTACCAAACAGACACCCTGTATACATATATACATATATTAGTTTCCCACTGATTTGGAAAAGAAAAAAAAAACATATTAGTAGTCTAGAATCTAGATAAATAAACCCACAAAGATTTATCGTTTCTATTCTACAGAAACTTTACAAGTTGCGTCAGAGGATTCAAGTAATTGCAAGACAACAAAACAATTGGATAAATTGCAAATATATTTTCATGGAAAAATAAATATGATTATAGCATAACCCAAAAAAACAACGAGTGGGGAGTGAAAGAAGTTGAGAAATAATTCAAATTCTTATAAATCTATATAAGATTTCTTTTTTATTACAAGTGATATTCTATTTTTACACTAATTTATATTAAGAGGAGGAGGAAGAGTTTGAACTCGGGACAACACATCCTATCTCATGTGGGATTATTTAAGCCTAACATTTGGACAGGACAATACATATCAGGTGACATGGAAGCACATGGACTGTTGAGCTCAACGCGTGGATAACATGCTTTGTTACTAAGAAGGAAGTTGAGATTTTATCACAAAAACAAATTGCAATATAAGAAGTAGTCCAAGCTTTTAAAAGTCCATGCAAAGTTTCTTAATTTTCTAATGTGGAATCCTAACACGAAGAGATGGGGCATGATAGGTTAATTGCAAGTCGGTCATTCACATATGCATAAATATTTAAGTTATGGCATGTTTACGTATGGCATGGATACGAGAGAAAAAGTGTTTGAGAATGAGTAAACAACCCTGTTGATACCTTGATTTTTATCAATTAGCCTATTATGACATATTAATCGAGAGGGGGTTGGATTTTTTAATCTAAAATGTTAGTAGGGAACTTATGTATACAAAGGAGAACTCTGTGATATATAAGTACTAATGGATTTCATTCTTGCAGCAATGACAATTGAGGTATGAATAGCTTCATCTGCTTCGACCAAAAAATAAAGAGAAAAAAAAAAATTGAACAGTTGAACTACTTAGGATATATCAAGTAGCCAATTAATTTTACAACCAGAATAGAAAGATGCTCTTACAATAATAGTCCTTGAAAAAATCACTTTTAGACTAAAACCTTGTGTAAGATTAAAAACTCATTTTAGTCTATTGACTCAATGTCCATGCTGTCAGCATACATTTAATCATCATAATTATATTTTGATATTTTATTTCTCTTTTTCTTCCTAATTTGAATGTATTAATTACATTTAATCTTAATTTTCATTTTATTCATTATAATATATTTTGTTGTAAATATTTATGTAAATTAATTTTTTTATATAATATATTCCAATACATTTGTGTTCTTCATTTAAGTACAATCATTCATTTAATATATTTTGTTATATCCATTTCAGTGCAGTACATTATTTCAATAAATACATTTTTGTACATACATTTAGGTATATTAATTCATTATAATATATTTCAGTACAAACATTTAGGTACATCAATTCATTTTAATATATTTCTGCACACTTATGTATTTACATATTTTTCTTAAGTGTCACTAGTTTTTTTTAATGTTTTCTCATTTAGATACATTTATAATTAAGGATATAATTGGAGGAAATTAAAAAACATTAATGAATTAAACTATGTATATTAATACATTTAAATATTTAATCGGGAGACATGGAATAAAATACACATTAAATATTAAAACAAAAAATATATATGAAATTTGAATTAAAGTATACGTTATTAAAATACACATTAAAGGACTAGAATCAATATGTAATTTAACATCAGGTTTTAATTAAATTTCAATCTTTTTCAAGGATTAAAGTTTAAAAACCCCTATAATTTAATCTATACGTAGAGTATAGTATATGGTTTGGGAATGAATGTAGTGATCCAATTTGTATTGTCTACATGTGTTCGCCACATGTAAGGAGGCGTATGAGGATGCGAAGAAAAGTCTCATACCAGAAGTTTACCAAACTTTGCATGTCCTTATAAAGAGCTGGGCTAATTACTAATTAATTTTAGGGGTCTTTGGATTTAGACCCAGTCAACTATACAAATTATTTGAAAAACCCACTTATCCACATCAACAACCTAATCACATTTAATATAAGTTACAAATATTTATTTTTTTTATTTTTTGCCTGATTTGCCCCTTATGATACATCCCGTAGTTAACTATATTGTATTTTATTCCCCAAAGTTGTAAATTTACGAAAATGCCCCTAGTGAGCTAAGTGAGTCCTACGTGGACATTTGATCCTCCTTCGTAATCTCATACATTTCTTGTAATTATTGTCTAGTACTCTTCGCTACGAACCCGTGAGCTCAAGCAGGACGTCATTCGGACTTGTAACGAACAAGTTATGAGCAAGGGCATTTTGGTAAATTGCACTTTTCGGTGTTGTGGTTTCTGTGGGCTGTTTCCCGTGGATGCCATGCAAACCAGGGTGCTCTGCACCCTCTGAAAAATCAGCCTGCAACTAGCATGCTTCTGAGCAGTTGCATGCAAGTGAATTTTTTTTATAATTTCCTTGCTCCTTAAATCTTTGTGTTTCTGTGTGGGATTTCAACCACACAAACCATTGTTTGTCACTCTCTCTTACTCTCATCTCTGTACCCAGAAACTTACTCACTCAACACACTTAAAGCACCCAAATCACCGAGGTCACCACCACCTCCATCTTGGAATTTTTCGATCAACCATCACCATAATCCCTTCGATTCACCATCATCACATCCAAAACCAGCCAACATCACAAATCCAAAATCCCTGAAACTGGTGCCTAGAACACCGACGAATTTTGAAAATTTCCCGATGAGGTTTCTTCGGATTTGAACCTCGATCGACCTTGTTTTCATCACCAATCGACGCCTAGAAAGTCTCAGAGCAGTACCCAAGCATTGCATGCTTGATTTTGGCTCGAAAACCAGAGTTTGGAATCAGCTACATTTTGGCCGAGAGCTTTGAGGCATTTTTCAGCCATCTCCGGCCACCTTTTGAGGTTTCTTTAGGTAAAAATCGAGTCCCTCACCTTCCTAGCTTCATTTTGGTATATTGTGTGTGAAAAATGGTTGAGTTTTGACAAAAATCTGTGTTTTTGAAAAATTCCGGCAAATTTTCCAAATTCCGGTGAAGTTCCGGCCAGCGGAGGCAAGCGGCGACCGGGAATTTCAGAGGTGACCAGTTCTAACGTCAACCAACCCAGTCCTGACGTCAGCAGACCCGATTCAGATCCGGTCGAATCGAAAATATTCCAATCCTATATTCTTTTCTTAAAGGACGCCGTGATGGAATATTCTCTAACGACGATAGAATATTCTGTAATGCCGTTAGAATATTCCGTTAAAGTTAATGGCGCGCCGTTAACTTTAACGGCGAACGACGGCTCGTGGGGGGGCATGACGCTCCGTGCAGCCCCGTGGTGGCGCCTGCGAGCGCGTGGACCACTTTTCCGACACTTTTAACTCCCGAAATGAGCAAACAAAAAGGATTTCAAGTCTTTTCCTTAGTAGAATTTGGATTTGACTTGTATAATGATTAGTATAGTGATTTCTCATATAGGTGAGACCTATCCCGAGGAATACCGAGGCCAGGCTAGGTATGACGGTTACGATCCGGCGACTTACCAGTGAGTAGGCCTATTTTTTTAAAATTATATTATAGTATGTGTTCTAAATTGTGTTTTCGAATTATCATATAGTATGCCATGTTTTTAAGGAAATTAGAAATGTTTTATAAAATATGTTTACTTGATTTGTAGAATTAAATTGTTGGCATGACTATACATTTATGACTGTTACTTATCATGCATACTTGCACGGTGTTAGTACTGTCCGGGCCAGGATTAGATTCACGTGTATGTACACATCGTACCGACACGCTCACTTTGAATCCATTGTAAGTGAGAGCCTGTTCTAGTTGCCTTGGCATCTAGAACTCGTAGTGACACGCTTAGCTCCAGCTTCACATGTATGTAGTACTAGAGCGTAATTATAACACCCAACCTGTTCATGTGGCTACTTTCTACAAGAACTTGTGTGCTTGTATTTATTTGATAAGTGAACTTATTATTATTCTACTGCTAATGATTTGAATACCCGTATCCTTTTTGGGCATCGTCCCCAATACCTAGTACTTATTTTTTTATTTTGTATTAAAGTCGTATTTTGAAAATTACTACGGGTTTTACAGCAAGGGGTTATTATTTTCCAAAACTCAGGAAAAGTTTTATTAAACTTTACTTTTGGCCCACTCGCCCTTCTTGTGTTTTGCACCCCTCCAGGACTTAGGGACTAGGCTTGGCAGACGAGAACTTGTAGCACCGGCTGACTCACACTTCCGAAAATGTATGGAACAATTATTCTGATAGTTTCTTTATATCCATCCTTCAGGATGGGAATATTATTTTCCATACTGCACTTTCCATGCTCTGACATTTAGTCTTGTAATAAGGGTTCAATCTCACTCTGCGCACTCTTTGAATTCTTATTCCTGTTTTTAAATTTTTGAACTTCAACTTTTCCTCAAAATTCTTACTTTTACTCCATGCCATGACTTCGTCACTCCTCCAGAGTGATGGTCAGTACACCTCAAAATTCGGTGTCCACCTGGATATTCGGGTCAGGGTGTGTCAGTTTGGTATCAAAGCATAGGTTTAGGCAGTACGATTTCCATCACATTTACGTGATGTTAATTAAATAGTAATAATTCTTGACTCTTTCGTGTTAGCATCATGCCACCTCGTCGAGCGCCAGCATCCCCAGCCTTCAACTTTAGTCAAATGGGCAATACTATCGCCCAAGCCATTCAGGCAGCTTTTCGTCCAGCACGGAAGAATCCCGTAGAGACGGCTAGGGGAATGGACGTGAAACCATTTCACGGCATTGAAACTCCAGAGTTAGCGAAGGCATGGCTTGAGCATACCGAGGATGCTTTCAAATCTATGCAGGATCATGGAGACTTTCCTGTTCAGTAGTGGGTTCCGACATCCGTATTATTCTTAAGGTATCAAACGAAAGCTTGGTGGAAATATGAGAAACGACAGCTTCCCAGAGAGGAGCATGAGTCGTGGGACATCTTCAAGCAGCGGTTCGAGAGTAAGTACCTGTCTCCAGAGTACAAGGCAAGAAAGAAGGACGAGTTTATGAACCTGAAGCAGGGGAAGAAGATGGTATTAGAATATCAACGAAAGTTCACCGCCTTATCCCAATATAACCCGGTGGTTGCAGCCAGTCCGTCTGAGATGTTTCACCAGTTCAAGAAGGGAGCCCCCAAGAAACTATGTTCACTAGCTGCATCAGAGAGGTGTGAAACCTACTAGAAGTTCTATAAGGCACTACTGCGGGTCAAGGATTTCGAGAATGCCCTTGATGACGACGTTGATGAGAAGGATGAAGGCAACGGCCAGAAGAAGAATAAGAGGCAGTCATCGTTTGGTTCCCGGAAGAACCAGTCTTTCAAGCAAGGCAATTACAGCTCTGGTCATCTAATGGTGAATCTAACTCTAGTACATCCCGTTCCAGAGGAAGATTTACTGGTGGATCTCCAGCCACAATACTGCTCAGTTCTGCTACCGGTGCAACACTCGCCATTTTGGTCAGTGTAAGCAGGAAATAAAAAGTGCTACCAATGTAGGCCGCTGGGACACAGAGCCAACCAGTGTCCACATAAGCAGCAAAATCGGCAAAATCAACCTCAGGCACCAGTTCCAATTCAACAGGTCATGGGAACAGGTCCTTATCAGCAGCCTGCCTATGGGGGAGTTATCTATTACCAGGGGAGATTACTCAGTATCCTGGAGCTTTTCCCCAGTATCCTGGAGGTCCGATTCCATATCCCGGTGGTGCTATGCAGTTCCAACGAGGAGCACCGAAGTATTATATAGAGGCGCACAACATTATCCACAGTACCAGGAGACTGGAAACCAGTGGATTGGTGGAGGCCACTATCCAACTATTGGAGCAGCACCTGGTGAAGGAGGTCAAGGAAGACAACTAGGACGCAGCAACCAGGGCAGAGGCAACCAACATCAGAGAAACCGTGGAGGAGGTCGTACCGGAGGACAGCAGGCTCATGGTCGAGTAAATTCAATCAACCAACAGGATGCTCAGAATAATCCTAACTTAATCATGGGTACGTTAAACATCCTTGGACACTTTGCTAGAGTTTTGATTGATCCGGGTGCTACCTACTTAGTTATATTGTTTGCTCAAACAACCCAACCTCATTGTATTCCTATTTAGTACAATATGGGAATCGCCATGCCTAGAAGCGAAGTTTGCTATGTTTAGTGGGAGTATAAGGGATGTCCTATTCTAATCGCCAATCAAGTGATGCCAGCTAATCTGATTCCTCTAGATATCGTGGATTTCGACGTAATCTTAGGAATGGATTCGCTACATCAAAATCATGCCCTCGTAGATTTTCGACGGAAGATTGTCACTTTCCAACCACCTGACATGCCAGTTGTGACATTTACCAGCGAGCACCAGAAGATTAAGCACGAATTGATTTCAGCCATGAAGACAAAGAAGTTGTTGAGTAAAGGCTGTGACGACTACATAGCACATGTAGTATTGGAGGAAGGAAACTATCTTCGTGTTGATGATGTACTAGTTGTTAACAAATTTTCAGATGTCTTTCTCGATGATCTACCTGGATTGCCGCCAGATCGAGAAATGGAATTCACCATCGATTTACTTCCAGGTACATATCATATCTCTCTTGCAACCTATCGTATGGCTCCAGCGGAGTTGAGGGAGTTGAAGATTCAATTACAGGAACTCGTAAACAAGGGATTCATCCAACCTAGCACTTCACCTTGGGGAGCTCCGGTCTTGTTTGTAAAAAGGAAAGACAGTACCTTGAGGCTTTGCATTGATTATCGACAACTGAATCGGGTGACGATTAAAAACCGTTACCCCTTACCCCATATTGATGATCTTTTTTACTAGCTTCGTGGTGCTCGGGTTTTCTCCAAAATTGATCTGAGGTCTGGTTATTATCAACTGAAGATCAAAAGTGACAATGTTCATAAGACTGCGTTCAGAACTCGGTATGGTCATTACGAGTTTCTTGTGATGCCATTCGGGTTTACGAATGCTCCTGCAGCTTTCATGGACCTGATGAGCCGGGTATTCTGCCCGTACCTCGACAGGTTTGTGATAGTCTTCATCAACGACATTCTGGTGTATTCTAAGAGTGAGGCCTAGCATGCTAGACACTTGCGCATGGTCTTCAGGAAACTAAGGGAGAATCTACTCCATGCGAAATTCAATAAATGCCAATTCTGGCTAGATCATGAGTTTTTCTTGGGACATGGGATTTCTGCAGATGGCATTCTTGTTGATCCCCAAAAAGTTGCAGCGGTGGAGAATTGGGAACGTCCGCAAAATGTCACTGAGATCCGAAATTTTCTTGGGTTGGCCGGCTACTATCACCGTTTCATGAAGGATTTTTCCTCTATAGCCTTACCCTCACAAAGTTAACCAAGAAGGAAGGGAAGTTCGAGTGGGACAATGATTGCGAGCAGAGTTTCCAACAGTTGAAATATTGTCTCACTCATGCTCCAATATTAGCACTTCCTAATGACAGCAGCAATTTCGAAATCTACAGTGATGCTTCACTAAACGGTTTGGGTTGCGTACTAGTGCAGCATGGAAAGGTAATTGTTTATGCCTCCAAACAGCTGAAGCCCCACGAGAGGAATTATCCTACTCATGACTTGGAGCTTGCAGCCATTACTTTGCCTTGAAAATTTGGCGGCACTACCTTTATGGGGAGACAATCCGAATCTTTACTGATCACAAGAGTTTAAAGTATCTTTTCTCGCAAAAGGACCTTAATCTCATGCAAAGGAGATGGATGAAGTTGATGAGTGACTACAATTGCACTCTCGAATACCACCCCGGTCGTGCAAACGTAGTAGCTGATGCCCTCAGTCGGAAATCTTATGGATGACACAATACTCTTACAGCCTATCATATTCCTCTTTTGACTTAGCTCAGAAGTACAGGTGTCACCTTGGGATGTGACGACGGCGGAGCACTATTGGACAATTTCCAAGTCAGACCAGTATTTTTGGATCGTGTCCGTGATGCTCAACGAAACGATTCAGAATGTTTGGGACTTATGCAAGTGGTCCTAAACGGCGGAAGAGGAGACTTGAGAATACGGAGTTCTAATGGATTACTCCTGCAAGGCGACGGGATGTATGTGCCTAACGACGAAGACTTGAAAAAGGAGATCCTTGATGAGCCACACATTTTAGCTTATGCCATGCATCCTGGAAGCACGAAGATGTATCACACCATCTGGGCATTCTACTTTTGGCCTGGAATGAAAAAAGAGATTGCAAAGTATGTGAGTCGATGCCTGATTTGTCAGCAGGTTAAGGCAGAGAGAAGGAAACCGTTTGGGTTACAGCAGCCACTCCTCACTCCCGAGTGAAAATAGGAGAATATCACCATGTATTTCGTGTACAAGTTACCTTGCACACGTGGAGGTTATGATGGCATCTGGGTGATTGTTGACCGACTTACCAAATCAGCACATTTCTTGGCAGTTTGCGAGAACTACTCTTTGGATCATCTAGCCCGACTTTTCATCATTGAAATTGTTAAGCACCATGGTGTCTCAGTCAGCATCAGATCCGATCGTGATCCCAGGTTTACTTCCAAGTTTTGGAGAGCGTTTCAGAACGCATTGGGTTCGCAGCTACTTTACAGCACTGCATACCATCCTCAGACTGATGGCCAGTCCGAAAGAACCATTCAGACTCTAGAGGACATGTTGAGGTCCTCAATCCTTCAGTTCGGTGACAAGTGGCAGGAACATTTGCCTCTCATGGAGTTCGCCTACAACAACAGCTATCACTCGAGTATTGGCATGTCGCCATTTGAGGTGTTGTATGGGAAACATTGCCGAACACCCTTGTGTTGGTCAGAAGTTGGTGAGAAAGATCTCGTTGGTCCAAAGATAGTGGATGAGACGACGAAGAACATTCAATTGATTAAGGAGAATCTGAAGATTGCTCAGGACCGACAAAAGAGCATAACGGACAGACATTCTACTGATCGAGTCTACGCAGTGGGTGACTGGTATTCCTTAAGTTGTCACCATGGAAGGGTATCGTGCGGTTCGGGAAGAAAGGAAAGTTGAGTCCTTATTACATCGGGCCTTACCAAATCATCGAGTGGGTAGGAGCAGTTGCCTACCGACTCGACCTACCTTCTGAACTGTCGAAAGTTCATAATGTTTTCCATGTGTCTATGCAACGCAGATACGTTTATGATCCCTCGCACGTCATTCAGCCACAACCTTTGAATTCTTTTTATAATTTCCTTACTCCTTAAATCTTTGTGTTTCTGTGTGGGATTTCAACCACATAAACCGCTGTTTGTCACTCTCTTTTACTCTCATCTCTATACCCAGAAACTCACTCACTCAACAGACTTAAAGCACCCAAATCACCAAGGTCACCACCACCTCCATCTTGGAATTTTCCGATCAACCATCACCATAATCCCTTTGATTCACCATCATCACATCCAAAACCAGCCAACATCACAAATCCAGAATCCCTGAAACTGGTGCTTAGAACACCGAGAAATTTCAAAAAATTTCCTACAAGGTTTCATCGAATTTGAACCTCGATCGACCTTGTTTTCATCACCAATCGACTCCTAGAGAGTCTCAGAGCAGTACCCAAGCATTGCATGCTCAATTTTGGCTCGAAAACCAGAGTTTGGAATCGGCCACTTTTTGGCCGAGAGCTCCAAGGCATTTTTCGACCATCTCCGGCCAGCTTTTAAGGTTTCTTTAGGTAAAAATCGAGTCCCTCACCTTCCTAGCTTCATTTTGGCATATTGTGCTTGAAAAATGGTTGAGTTTTGACCAAGATATGTGTTTTTGAAAAATTCCGGCAAATTTTCTAGATTCCGGCGAAGTTCCAGCCAGCGGCGATGAGTGGCGACCGAGAATTTCAGAGGTGACCGGATTGCTGGCGTCAGCAAGCCCGGGTCTCACATCAACTAACTCGGTCCTGAAGTCAGCAAACCCGGTACAGTCTGACCGGGAATATTCCAATGGTATATTCTTTTCTTAACTAACACCGTAATGGAATATTCCCTAACGGCAACGGAACATTCCGTAACGCTGTTAGAATATTCTGTTAAAGTTAACGGCGCACTGTTAAAGTTAACGGCGCGTGGCAGCGCGTGACGCTCTGTGCAGCCTCGTGGCGGCGTGTGGCAGTGTGTGGCGGCGCGTGAGGCCTTGTGGCGGCGTGTGGACCACTTTTTCGACACTTTTAACTCCCAAAATGAGCAAACAAAGGGGATTTCAAGTTTTTTCCTTAGTAGAATTTGGATTTGACTTGTATAATGATTAGTATAGTGATTTTTCATATAGGTGAGACCTATCCCGAGGAGTACCGAGGCCAAGCTAGGTACAGCGGCTGCGATCCGGCGACTTACTAGTGAGTGGGCCTATTTATTTTAAATTATATTATAGTATGTGTTCTAAATTGTGTTTTCGAATTATCGTATAGTTTGCGATGTTTTAAAGAAATTAGGAATGTTTTATAAAATATGTTTACTTGATTTGTAGAATTAAATTGTTGGCATGACTATACATTTATAACTGTTACTTATCATGCATACTTGCACGGTGTTAGTACTGTCTGGGCCAGGACTAGCTTCATGTGTATGTTCACATTGCACCGACACGCTCACTTTGGATCCATCATAGGTGCCAGCCTGTTCTAGTTGCCTTGGTATCTAGAACTCGTTGTGAAGCGCTTAGCGCCAGCTTCCCGTGTATGTAGTACTAGAGCGTAATTATAACACCCAGCATGTTCATGTGGCTACTTTCTACATGAACTTGTGTGCTTGTATTTATTTGATAAGTGAATTAATTATTATTCTACTGCTGATGATTTGAATACCCGTATCCTATTTGGGTGTTGTCCCCAATACATGGTACTTATTTTTTTATTTTGTATTAAAGTCGTATTTTGGAAATTACTACGGGTTTTACAGCGAGGGGTTATTATTTTCCGAAACTCAGGAAAAGTTTTATTAAACTTTACTTTTGGCCCACTCACCCTTCTTGTGTTTTGCACCCCTCCAGAACTTAGGGACTAGGCTTGGCAGACTAGAACTTGTGGCACCGGCTGACTCACACTTCAGAAAATGTATGGAAGAGTTGTTCTGAGTTTCTTTATATCCATCCTTCGGGATGGGAATATTATTTTCCTTACTGCACTTTCCATGCTCTGACACTTAGTCTTGTAATAAGGGTTCAACCTCACTCTGCGCACTCTTTGAATTCTTATTGCTGCTTTTAAATTTTTGAACTTCAATTTTTCCTCAAATTCTTACTTCTACTCCACGCCATGACTTCGTCACTCCTCCGGAATGATGGTCAGCACGCCTCAAAATCCGGTGTCCACCTGAATATTCGGGTCGGGGTGTGTCACCTTAGGCTAATAAGAAGCACAAAATAAATCCCCTAATTTTATGCATTATTTTACTCTTAAATTTAAATTTTGAATCTTATATATGTGTACACTTATTCAAATCAAAAACTAAAAAGTGCAATTTACCAAATTAAGAGGTAAAAAAAAAGGACAAAAAAAGGTAGAAGAACGAATGATGGGAGAAAAAAAACACATGCAACTAAATAATTTGGGTTTGTAGGCTAGGGTTTAGTTCATTGGTAATTTGAAGAGCTTTCTGATTTTTTTTCTTTGTTCAATGACATGTTTCTACTTAGTGCGTCTTTATTAATTAAGAATCGGAGTAAGCAAGAATTGGAATCAGACATTGTCAATAAACTGTTTACTAACTGTTAGGAATCAAAATGATAATAGAGTTGATTTCCATTAGTAGTAGTTACAATTAGCCAGAATCGAAATCAAAATTAGTTTAATTATCAAAATGCCCTTGTATAGAATTTTTGAATTAAAATAGATTATGGTATCCAATTAATTATAGAATTTAATTTTTTGTTAATGTTAAAATTAAAGTTCTTAACAAAAAAATAAATCAAAAAACTCATCCAACCAAATAAAATAAATAATAAAAGCATAAAAAAATACAAAAAGAAAAAAAAAACCCAACAAACCCATGTCTGATGTCTCCACCTGCAGCCTCACCCCCACCCCGTCTACTACCCTTTCCAACCCCACCGCCACCCAGATCTCCAACCTCGATTCACACCAAGATCATCAACCTCCAACAAACCCAGATTTCCAACCGCCAATCGCACCCCATAACCGACCCACACCCGTTTCTCCCCCTCTTTCACCCGCAGCCACAACCTCAACTCACCCCAGACCCACCCAACTGTTCACAATTTCACCTGAGATCGCATCTAACCCGCTTCACTCCATCGCAGATCGCACGAGAGAGAGGTGTGGAGAGGAGTGAGTAGCCTGGATATCGTTGTGTTTGTCGGGGGTGGTCGGACGGGTTGAGATCTAAGACTAAGGTATGTGAGGGTAGTTTGGATATGAAAATTTTGATTCTGATTCCGCCTTGCCCGATCTGACCCCCTCCTTCGGATTTCGATTCCGTGAAAATCAGGAATCACATTCCTGATTTTGGATGGGACCCACATCACTTTTCATTCCCCTTGGGTTAGTAAACGTAGGATTCATTCAAAATGGGAATGACTCTCATTCTCCCCATTCATATTCACCTTATGTAACACACGCCCTTATTTGAAACAAAGAAATAAGGTATTAAAGGGCAGTTTGATAATCATTTCTTTTTTAATATTAAGTTTTTGTTGAGTTTATATATGTAAAAATTGAAATATACTTTTTTGAGTTTTTAAAAAAAGTTTTGGTTTTGGTTTTTTGTTTTACTGCTTTGAAAACAGAAACACTTACTGCACATGTTTTAAGTTTTCAATTTAAAAAAAAAAATAATAATAATAATAAATTGAAAATTAAAATAGTTCTCAAATGAGCCATACTAAATATAGTGCACCGTTTTGGGGTGGGCATGTGAGCTAAGAAAACCAAATGCCAACCATACCGAAGCAGCATCCGGTTTGGTTTAAATATTATTCATTTATTTTTTTGTACCTTATAGCAATCCAATTTGAATTGAAAGGTTCGGTAAATTATTGGGTTGAACAATGATCAATCTATCATTAAACCGAACTGAAACAATTTGGATTAAGTTCAAATAGAAATATGAAATATTGTATTGAAAATTTGTATTTTAAAGCTCAATATAACCAAATACAGTAAACCTCTATAAAATCATAAAGTTAGAACCAAACTAATTTTATAATTTTAAAAAGGTTATTACTTAGTAGAGGTGTAGTTAAAAAATATTATTTATTGCTATATTTATTTTTAATGAATGTTTGTATTTCCTAAATAAGATTCCTGTGGATGACGTATAGTATTGAAATACTAAAAGTTTCATGCCAAGAAACTGTAAATATGCTTGAGAAGTTAGAAACATTTTGGCTTCAACAACAAGAAGTTGCCCATGTTGACAAAGTATTACGTACCCGCAAGCTCAAAGACATGACATCAACTCTAAAAACTCAAGCATTGTCCCAAACAACTTTAGAGAAATATTTTAATTTATCTTAAACTTTTATTTGTGATATTACATATTTTTGTACTCATTTACAATTATTACTATGCGGATGTGTGTTTCCTTAAGATAAGACCAAGAAAAATTATAACTTATTACAATATAGAGTTTATTGCTATACATAATTTGTCACAAGTTGGGACCGAAATTTTTTGTAACTTTAAAGAGATGATTCCTTTATAGAATATTCCTTTAGTGCAGAATAGATCCCAAATATCTAGTAAAATCGAACCGAACTATTTGGCTGGTTACGTTTTGAGAAATCATCCGCAATTAACACAGTCGGTTTGATTAACAGTTTAGGGTCTAAACCGATTTAAACCAAATTGTTCACAACTATAATATTTTTCAACAGAATCTTAACAGATCAATTGACTAAACAGGTATTTCCTTTTATGGAGAGTCAATTTTGGAAAAGGAATGGAGTTGGACTTGGAGAAGGAGACCATGTGGTAGGAATCGACATCTGTAAAAAAATAACAAAAAGGACCATACTTCTTTCATTACCAGTAAGGAAGAAAATCTTCATTCTCCGGTGGAATCAGTCTACCGTACAAAAGTTATAATTGAAGCCATTTATTAGAAAATTTTATTTAATTTTAAGACCGTTTAGTTATTCATATAAATCAAAGAATTGGACGGTTCATTATGACTCATGAGGATGCTAGTTGTTACCATATCCATTGATTTGTTCAAAATATATGGATGACTAAACGGTCTCCAAATCAAATAATTTTTTCTAAAAATAATCATTAGATGATAATAAAGAGATGAACAATTTTGATTATGATGTGTGGAAGTTAAAATAATCTCATGTTACGGAAAATGAGGACTTTCTTCCTTAGTGTCCTTATAGTTTATTATTTGGTGGTAACTATTTGGGGCTTTTCTCTTAACAAAACTTACAATACATCATACATGAACGTTTTTAGCAATTAGTATCGCTTGCAATTCAGGTCTTCAAGAATTATCAGTAACCCAAATGAGGAAAATAACGATTAATGGGACCCTGCAGAAATCAAAAGCATCATATTATGCACAGATCTATACGAAATCATTATCTGCTAAAAATCATAATAATTCCAACACAGCGCATCTCGTTTGGCAGCGCATTTAATTTTGGTACTTTACTTTTCTGCAGCAGAGAGTCGGTGAGAGCCCACCAAATAAATCAAACTGAAAAAATTATTGTGAACCCACCATGTCTAGCTAGGTCATGACCAATTCCAAATATTAAGTCATGCAAACTGCTACAAAGACCTATTCAGAGATCATGTGACTTCGTTGGGGAGAAACTTTCTTGACATCAATGCACCATTCTAATGGCATTGTATATTCAATAGACGTTTTAATATGTGCTTAAAAAGTGAACAATCCGTCCAACAAATAGAGCATCTATAATAACCCATGAAAGTAAAACTTAATTACAACTTGCTACAATATTGAAAAATGGAGGCCCTTAAGATTTCTCATTTTCTTCTTCTATGTGTAATCTGCTCAAATATTGTTGTGCTTTTCAATGCATTTCCATGTTTTGCTTTTACTTCATTTGTGTTTGGAGATTCTCTAGTGGATGCAGGAAACAATGACTACATTTTCACACTCTCAAAGGCTGATTCTCCTCCTTATGGCATAGATTTCAAGCCTTCTGGTGGTCGACCAACTGGTCGATTCACAAATGGTCGAACCATATCGGACATTGTAGGTAAATGCACTAAATGTTGATTTGATCCCACCACCTTAGCCTCACTTGGTAGAACTACTCATTTAAAAGGGTTTTGAAGTTGGAGGTACGGTTACTAAATTTCAGTTTTGGGAAGGAATGTTTCCACAGCTAATTGGTTTTGGAAGCTGTCATAGTATCACTCGTAGCTTAATTGCTAATATCACGCCATCTGAATTTCAGTCATTTAATGTAGTGCAAATAATCATTTGATTTAGTGTCATCCAGTCTCTATTTTATTTAAGAAGTCAAATATTATAGACGAAGTTGTCGTTTTGTTGATCAACTCATCGAGTTTCAATAGTCATCTATTAAGCCAATAAGATATATAGCTAAGAAGATTAAGTGGAGTCTAATCATACTGCATGAGTTTTAAATTGGGTCACATGAGTTTTTGCTATTTATTTCAGTGTGGCACATGATAATGCAGAAGCCATTGGTTACACGGGATATTTTCACGTACAGGGCCCAGAAGTTTATTAAAATTGATGACTTTTAAATTGGCGTTTGTTGACTATCATATTCATAACTAATTAACCATTTTTAACACTAATTTTAGCTTAATTTGCATGGTGCCATCAGGTCAAGCTCTTGGAGCCAAGTCATTTCCTCCACCTTATCTAGCCCCAAACACTCAAGCCAACTCAGTCCTCAGAGGAATTAATTATGCTTCTGGAGCCTCTGGAATATTGGATGAAACAGGAGTTTTGTTTGTAAGTAGTACTTAATTAGCACTAATCACAATATATACCATTTTTTATTTTAAATAAATCTGAAATTGTTGTATACAGATTGGAAGAGTTCCACTGCGTGAGCAAGTGAATAATTTTGAGGAAAGCAGAAATAACATGGTGAAAATAATGGGAGAGAATAATACAATGGAATTCTTAAAGAAGGCAATCTTCTCAGTCACAATTGGATCCAATGATGTTCTCAACTATTTCCAGCCATCCATACCATTTTTTGGTGATGACAAGGTCTCTCCTACCATGTTCCAAGATTTCATGGTCTCTAACTTGACCGTACAGCTTAAGGTACAGTCTTTAACTAATCATCTAATTGAATTGTTGAAGAATACAAGAATCTCACATCGTATTATTGATAAATTTAAATATGAATTATATTGAGTGGTTCAACTTCTAATGATGCCAAGACTTTTTATAATAAACCACCACACATGTCATAAGATGCAAATTAAAAAACAATATTAGTGTGGTTAGTAGTGGGTCACTGACCCGTCTCTCTAAAATAATGACAAAAGCTTAATAAATTACCCCAAAAACCCTAGTTAACCTTAATATTTTGATTTGTGAAGCGACTGCACGAGCTGGGAGCTAGAAAGCTCGTTGTGGTAGGGGTTGGACCCCTAGGATGCATACCATTTATTCGTGCCATCAATTTGTTACCAAGTGGACAGTGTTTTGCTGAGGTGAATGAATTAATCCAAGGTTACAACATGCAACTTAATGGGGTTTTGGATCAACTTAATCAAGAGCTGGGTCCTGAAGCGATCTTTGTCTACGCAAACTCCTTTGATATCTTCATGAAGATTATAGTAAACTATCATCAATATGGTAAGTTGGTAACTAGGGTTTTAAAACAAGACCTACCCTTTTATCTATTTTTACTATATGATTAAGGGCATTGGTTTAGTTTTTCTCTTTTGGTTTTTGAATTTGGTATTGCTAGGGTTTGCGAATGCAAATGAACCATGCTGTGGAGGGTACTTTCCGCCGTTTGTTTGCTTCAAGAGCCGTGATGTAAACAGAAGCTCTGCATTGTGTGACGATCGATCGAAGTACGTGTTTTGGGATGCATATCATCCCACAGAAGCTGCTAATATGATCATAGCAGAGGGGTTACTTGATGGAGATGAAAGTATTAGCTCTCCCATTAACGTCCGTGAGCTCTACAATTATAACTCCTAGTGTGAGACAGTGAAACTGGCCTACTGCAAAATAGTGTTAAAAGATTGTAATGTAGGTAGTGACTTGAAGTAAAATGTTTATGTATGATGCTATTGTTCAATCATTGAATGACTATTAAGGTAGGAATTGGTACTTGTGGGACTTAAAATAACAATGCATGACTAATGTGGGGGTCACACCACTGGAATTAATGATCACGTGTTAGAATATAAGTAAACGATAATGTTGAAATTTCATAGAATTAGGTATAGTATTTATAAATAGGCTAATTATCACTTTACTACCCTCAAGTATCGTGAAATTCGCACTTTGCTACACTTACTTTTTTTCGTCTCACTTTGTCCCACTAAATTATTTAAAAACTAAAGAAAATAAAACAATAAAACAATAAAGAAGAAAATAAACTCTCATTCTTCAAACAACCAACTCCACATGCCACCAAATCCAAATTAAACACTACAAATCTAAAGAAACTGAAAAATTCAAAGTTAAAAAGGAGTTTGGTGCAGAGGGGGCTGAAAGTGGAAGGGATGTGCAGTGGAGTCGAAGAGGGATGGAGAAGAGAAAAGGGAGATACTTTTCTTTTTATTTATTTATTTGTTTATTAACTTTTAATGTTTATTGTTTACATGTCACAAATTTGACGGGCCACAGATCTGTCACGTCATCAATTAACGGAGCTTGAGGGATAGACTAACAGAAGTATAAAAGTGTCAGAAAAATCAAACTTTAGGTATGAAAGTGAGACGAAAAAAACTAAGTAGGTATGAAAGTGAGACGAAAAAACTAAGTGTACAAAATGCAAATTTCACGATAATTGAAAGTAATAAAGTGAGAATTACCCTTATAAATAGATACATGTGTTAAAACATTAATGAATGTGTTCAAAAAAGTTGAGATTCCACCATAAAATCAATAGATAATATAGAGAATGATCAAACTCCTTATACCATAAAATCAATAGATAATATAGAGAATGATCAAACTCCTTATAAACAGATGAAAAGTCCATTAATTTCTTGATTTGAGAGATTCACACTCTGAAATACGTAATACGTAATACTATGTAGCAGTTTGAAAGTCACACTAAAAAACTTCTCCTTTACATAAAATCAATATAAAGAAATGAAGAAAGCTAGTTAAGTACCAAACCAGAACTTTAAGGTTGCAGAAAAGCAGAAGATGGAATCATTTCAAAATTGAAAGCCTTCAATTACGAAGGTCAATTGTAGCTAGCAACAGTTTTTCTGACACAGAAATTAATGAAGTCCAAAGAAGTCGACCCCCCTCCCCCTGCCACTAATTTTGAGGAAAAAAAAATTAATCATCTTCTCTCTGTAACATCTTCCCTCTAATATAGTAATATTATATTCATCTTCTTGATCAATCAGAGTATCAAAACTACTTCTCTGTAAGAAATATGAGAGGCCATATATGCATGGTTCTTCCATTACAATCTTATTCTGTTTGCCAACTACCATCGTCCATCAAATCGTACATAAATGAAAGCTAAATAGTCAAACTGCAGGGCCCTGCATGCAGACCCTTTGGCTTTGACCTGTAGTAATGGAACTCAATGAGATTCCAAACCACAGTTCAAGTTTGGGAGGAAATGCACGTATGCACACTGCAACACAGAAATCAGTGTTTATATATATATATATATAGGTCATATTATATTACACTGTTTTATCCTTCCCAATGCTTTGAGAAAATGTGAAAATCAAGATAATTTCCCCATGTTTATTGTTTGTTGGGTAAAAATTATCCCCATATTTTATGTTTTTGTATTAAGAAAAAAACGTTGACTTTTTATCAGTATTTACTCCAGCAGGATTTGGGTTTGGATAATAGTGCAGCCATTAGACATTTCTTCGTTAACAATTTGATTATTTTTTTGTACAGAGATGATTTTTAAATATAATTTTAGAAATGGATGGCATGATATGTGTACGTTGAAGATCCATTAAGATTTCAACTAGGTCCTGAGACCCTACTGCAGATTAGAAAATGGTTTGGAAGACCCTCCGAGGACCCTATGTAGTGTGGTACGAGATCCGATAGTGCCCACCAAGTGTTAGATGATATATCTACTCGATAGATCTCGAGAGGGATCGATAGGTGATACTCGACATGCCTCAACACCATTGCTCGGCAGGGGTCAAGAGAACTCGGCAATATGGCTAAAACGGGAGCTTTAAGACAAAAGCAAATTTGGATTAAATACTAAGTGGAATAATGATTTTAAGAAAAATTACCAACTTTAAGGACAAGTACCAAAGCCAACCAATTTCTTTGAATTAAGTCATATTTTATGGGCCAAGATATTTATAAGGGTTGTACATTTACATGTTTGCCCCTATTGCACAATACCCAAGCCCACTTAGCTCATTCACCGAAAAGGTTGCCGGAAAATCTTCGACGCTGGCCACCGCTGGAGTTCAATGCCGCCGGACTTTACCACCACCACAAGTGGGGCCCTCACATGGAAAATTGGAAATAAAAAGTGAAAATAATGTCTCCATGGAGACTTGAACCCTCAACCTCATGCATGAAGTAAATTCATCTTGCCAACTCAACTAGACCAACTTCTTTTATGTATTCTTATGTTATAAAATATTTATATCATTCTAACAAGCATATCAATTTTTTTTTTTTTTTTACTTTTGGTGAGGTATTTAATAATTTATTTCAACATACAATTTAAATGAAACCAATTTACTAACTCAACTATCATAGATTTTTCTCCTTCTCAATCATATTTGTTAAAAATGACAGATAACTTGATGTCACTGTTGAGCAGTGACATCAAAATAATAACATTAGATGTTTGTTTTTTTTCTTCCAAAGTGAGCATAACGATGCAGATGTAAACATACACGTGAAGGCTGATCCTGGCTCGGACGAGTACTAGACACCGGTGAATGCATGTATGATGAGCAGTAAAATACACATGATTGCCCGTGAGCCACCCGTGTGGGCTCGTGTGACCCCTTTTTCGACTTCTGTCGACGTGAGGCGACCCGTGACGACGCGTACTACCTCAGGGCAGTGCGTATGATATTTTTCGGAGTGTTTCGGACCTCCGATTTGAGCGAACCAAGAATAAGTGTTATTTATTAATTTAATTAGTAATCTTTATGAGTCGAAAATGGCCGAAAATTGGCCGAAAAGTCACGGTCTACAACCCAAGGTCCGATCTACCCTAAAACACAACCAAATCGCACGAACTTAGTATGGAAATTCATCTACTCAACGAAATGAAGCTAATGGTGGTGGTTAGGAACCTCATCTTGGTCGGGATTTGCAAGAAACTCGCTGGAAAAGCTCAACTCTTCCGTGTGCGATTTCCGTCAAACGATGGGGATTTTGGGCAATCAGCTTGCACCGTTGAACTTAGTGAGTTACAACGAAGAGGATGGTGGTGGAGGCTTGGCTCGGTTCAAAGAAAATGACGTGGTTACTATTTGACTGTAGGTGTGCCTTTCTACAAGAAGGAAGAAGAAAATTGAGGAGGAGAGAGGAAAAATCTGAACAAAAGAGAGAGAAAAGAGCTTGGTTTCCAAAGTTAGCCGGGGGAAAAAGGGTCCCTGGTGACACACAACACAACACCCCCAAACTGGAAAGAAATATTTAAATGAACGTAAGTTTTTCGTTACACATCGGAATTACGTCACGTTCGCGCTCACGCATTCATAGTGACGAATACTACAAGAATACGGTAAGTGAGAAGTCAAAATTTTAAAAAAAAACTCAAGCGTCCATGTATGACTTCCACTTAGCCCGTTCAGGGGTATTTTCGTCAATTTACAACTTCGGGGAAATAAAATACAATAAAATTAGGGACGGATCGTTACACATAACTATTTGTATATATATGCCAACTATTTTCAAAAGTATATGCTCACTATTTTAAAATCTTCATATCCAAACCACAGATGCAACTTATTGTATATTAACTTGGGATGGATTTTTGGTTTTGTTTTGGATCTAATTCAATACCAAATTCTAAAAATAAAAATCAACAAATCAACAAATAAACAACTATATATAGATATATATATATATACCAACTATTTTCAAAAATATATGCCGATTATTTTTAACGTCTTAGTATCCAAATTACAAATGCAAATGATTGTGTATTAGCATTGTGGTGGATTTTCGTTTTATTTTTGGTCTAATTCTATACCAAATTCTAAAAAAATATTCAACAAGGACAACTAACTATTTATATATATATATATATATATATGTACCAACTATTTACAAATGTATATGCCGACTGGTTTTAAAATTCTTATATCCAAATTACAAATGCAAATAACATTGTATTAGCATTGGGGCGGATTTTAATTTTGTTTTGGGTCTAATTCCATACCAAATTTCAACAATTAAAATAAATTCAACGAATACACATAACTATTTATATATTATGCCAACTATTTCCAAAAGTATATCCCGACTGCTTCTAAAACCTTCATATCCAAACTACAAATGCAAATTATTTTGTATTAGCTTGGGGTGGATTTTTTGTTTTGTTTTGGGTCTAATTCAGTACCAAATTCTAAAAAAACAAATCAACAACTACACAACTATATATATTTATATATACCAACTATTTCCAAAAATATATGCCGATTGCTTTTAAATCTTCCAATCCAAACTATAAAAGCAAATGATTGTGTATTATTGGGGTGGATTTTGATTTTGTTTTGGGTCTAATTCCATGCCAAATTTCAAAAATTAAAAGAAAGTCAACAAATACACATAACTATTTATATATATATGTCAACTATTTTTAAAAGTATATGCCGTTTGTTTCAAAAATCTTCATATTCAAACCACAAAAGCAAATTATTGTGTATTAGCATTGGGGTGGATTTTAATTTTGTTTTGGGTCTAATTCCATACCAAATTTCAAAAATTAAAAGAAAGTCAACAAATACACATAATTATTTATATATATATGCCAATTATTTTCAAAAGTATATACCAACTGTTTCTAAAATCTTCATAGTCAAACCACAAATGCAAATTATTGTTTATTAGCTTGAGGTGGATTTTTTGTTTTGTTTTGGGTCTAATTCAACACCAAATTCTTAAAAGAAAAAAAACAGCAAATAAACAACTATATATATATATATATATATACCAACTATTTTCAAAAATATATGCCGATTGTTTTTAACATGTTCATATCCAAATTACAAATGCAAATGATTGTGTATTAGCATTGGGGTGGATTTTCGTTTTATTTTGAGTCTAATTTTATACGAAACTTCAAAAAAAAATTAACAAGGGAAACTAACTATTTATATATATATATGTCGACTATTTATAAAAGTGTATGCTGACTATTTTTAAAATATTCATATCCAAATTACAAATGCAAATAATTCTGGATTTTAATTTTGTTTTGGGTCCAATTCCATACCAAATTTCAAAAATTAAAAGAAATTCAACAAATACACATAACTATTTATATATAGATGTCAACTATTTCCAAAAGTATATGCCGACTGTTTCTAAAATCTTCATATCCAAAACACAAATGCAAATTATTGTGTATTAGCTTGGGGTGGATTTTTGGTTTTGTTTTAGGTCTAATTCATTACCAAATTCTAAAAAAAAAAACATCAACAAATACACAACTATATATATATATACACCAACTATCTCCAAAAATATAGGTGTTTTTAAAATCTTCCAATCCAAATTACAAATGCAAATGATTGTGTATTAGCATTGGGGCAGATTTTTATTTTGTTTTGGGTCTAATTCTATTCCAAATTTCAAAAGTTAAAAGAAATTCAACAAATACACATAACTATTTATATATATAGATGCTTACTATTTCCAAAAGTATATGCCGACTCTTTCTAAAATCTTCATATCCAAACCACAAATGAAAATTATTGTGACACGCCCCGAAACCGGACACGCCAGGTGTTGGGAAGTGCTGGCCGACACCTCGTGAGGTGACAAAAGCCATTTAGAAGAATTGAAGAATAAATAAACAAATCGAAGTAAAATAAGCTCAGAGTGCACGAAAGTGTGCGGGCGGAAAGAAATAATAAAATAATGAGTTGTGAACCGAGTAGAGGATACAAATTAATTACAAGTGTAGAGATTCCCTACATTGTCATACCACCACGTCTCGACGTCGATAGCTCCAAGCCAACTAATCCTAGAGGGGTGCAAAACACAAAACGGTGAGTAGGTCAAAAAGCAAAGTTTGATAAAACCTTTGTTTTCAAGAGTATACTAACCCTTCGCTGGAAAACACGTATAGTTTTTGAAAACACGTCATACCCTCTGGCATGAACCTCAAAATACTATAATAAAAATATATACGGGTACTCCCCGACAATGATTACTGACATGCTCACCCATATGTAAACACACAAGTCCAAGTAGCTAAACTACGAGGAACAGGCTAGGTATAAAAGTAATACGCTGAGTACTACAATGACGCGAGTCTAACGCTAAGCGTTGTGCACAAAGTGCGTCACACAAGTTCAAGTTGCCTAGTGCAACCTAGAACAGGCTAGTACCTACAATGGATCCAAAGCTGCGTAGCGGTACTGGTAGTGACTACTCCAAACGTCAAGGCTAGTCGTGGCTACAAGACTGAGTACTAATATATGGGGTGTTATACATCTACTGATGAGCAATAGTATAAAACATGTATGACAATATAATACGAATGTTCTACCTCCAACAAACGTATATGATATGAGTTATGCTAACAATTTGAAGAAAGCATTGAAAAACCATACGTACATATACATTTATCAAAACAAAGACCCACTCACTCACTTGTAGGTAGCCGGGTCGTAGCCCCCGTGTCCTGGGTTGCCCCGGTAATCCTCTAGATAAGTCTCACCTATATGAGATATCATTGTAATAATGATTAAACTCATAAAGGTTATTAAATAACTAATTAATTACACCTATCCCTTGTTTCCTCAATACGTAGGTCCAAAACACCTCGAAAAATATCATACGTACTGCCCCTAGGTAGTACGTGTCGTCACGAGTCGCCTCGCGAAGACGGAATCGGAAAAATATGATGTGCCCCCACGCGCGGCTCAAACGCTGGAAGTTGCGGCCCCGCGCGCGGCTCAGGCGCAAGTTAGCCGAGCCGGTCAACGTTGGTCATCGCTGACGTCAGCGCCTGTTCGAACTGGTTGCTGACGTCAGCACCAGTCACCGCTGCAACCTTTTTCGGTCGCCGCCGGCCACCGTCGCCGTCGCCGAAAATTTGGCCGATTTCTGGAAAATCTTTAAAGCTCCATAACTTCTTCGTTTCTTGGCCAAATTTTATGTTCTACATATCAAAATGAAGCTAGGAACAAGGAGAATAAGATTGTACTATTTTGGGGGCCGGAAAATGGAGATGAAGCCACGGGTCCAAAATGCCGATCTCCAAATCGTTGTTTCCAGGCCATTCCCAGTCATCCAAGGCTCGATTCAGGTCCTAGGGACTTCAAGGAGTTGAATGTTGGACGTTTGGAGGACCATTGAGCTCGAAATCGTCGGTAAAGTCGACAGGAAAACTCTCCGGGCTTGCCAGAGTTCATGGAACCTGGGGGTTCCTGGGTTCTGGACAGTTTGCTGGATTCTTGGTGAAGGTTTGAAAGTGACTGTGATGTTGGTTGAGTTTGGGAGTGAAGGTTTGCCAAGTTTTGGCTAGGGGAGGAGCCACGGTGAGGAAGAACGGGAGAGAGAGAGGTTTGTCTGTTTGCATAGGGAGAGAGAGAGAGAGAGTGAGGGACTGACAGAGACAGAGACAATTGAGTGATGGGCTAACAGTAACTGGGCCCCAATTCCAACTACCAAACAGTCCAATTCCAAAATACGGGAAACGTCGGTAATCCAACGTCCGTGAAATATTCATTCGGACTCCGAATGACGACCAGTTCGCGCCTCCGCATTCGTAACGACGAGCACGACAAGAGATTAAAAAGGGAAGGGTCGTACGAGTTACGACGCAAAAGTCAACCAAGGGCATTTTCGTCATTTCCCACTTTCGAAACTAAAATATTTTTATTTTTCAAAACGGGCTGTAACATATTGTGTATTAGCATAGGGTGAATTTTTTGTTTTGTTTTGGGTCTAATTCAATACCAAATTCTAAAAATCATTCCAATTCTCTACTAAAAGAATATTCCTTGGCTAGATATTAAAGCAGTGAATACATACAGATTTAAAGGAAGAAGGGTAATTTAAAGTAAGAAAAGGAAGTTTGAATAAAATAAGGATTGTGACACACCCTGATCTAGATATCCACGTGTCAATATCGAGTCGAGATATGTTGGCCGACATCCCAGAAGGGATGACGAAAGCCATAGTGTAAGTATTGTGTACAAGTGCAAATAAATTAAAACAAAGGACTACTTTGAAATTAATTTCAAAATAATGTGCGTAGTGCAGGGCCCAAGATACAAAGTAATCAGCCTCAAAGCATAGCTAAAATGCAGTAACGCAAGCATTAATCCATCCTGATAAGGATAGGCATAATACAACTAGTAGGGAAAATAATTCCGTACAGTAACTGCAGCGGGTGTCAGAACCATCAGTGAAAACTTCACTTGCCACCAGTTCAGCCCCTAAAACCTGTAGGGGCACAAAACAGAAAATGTGAGTGGGCAAAAATAAACATTTATAAAACCTTTGTTATTCAGAACATAATAACCCCTCTTTGAAAATTCATGTATAGTTTCCCAAAATCATACTACGTATAGTATGAAAATTTCCAAAAATATAGATAAATACCTTTATCAACATAATATAATATATAACGTCCAAACGTTAATAAGGCATCACTGCCAAAATATGAGTAATATCAACACCTCAACGTCTATACCGTATACTCATCGACAAAACCGTATAAAGGCGTCCATACCAAAGGTATGAGTAAATATCAAAATCTCAACAACGTATGCAGACACACAAGCCCATGTAGAAAGTAGCTACATGGAACATGCTGGGTGTAACAAATATATGCTCGGTACTACGATAACGTGAAGCTGGCGCTAAGCGCATCATATACAAGTCTTAGCTGCCTAATGCAGACTAGTACAAGTTGGCACCTACAATGGATCCAAAGTGAGAAAATGGTGCAGTGTGAACATACACGTGAAGGCTGGTCCTGACCCAGACGAGTACAAGACACCGGTTAATGCATGTATGATGAGCAGATAATATTCACATGATCATGCCATACAGTTTCGCCAGTCTCAACATAATATAATTTCTTTATACTTAAATCATAAGTAAAAGCATGGCATGATAGAAAATAGTTCGCAAAACACCCTGGAAACTAACATAAATAATATAGGTTTCATAAAACAAAGCCCACTCACAGATACGTAGTTGGGTCGTAGCCGCCTCGCCTTGTTTGACCCCTGTACGCCTTGTGGTAAGTCTCACCTATATGAGATATCATTATTGAAATGATTAAACTCATAAAGGTTATTAATTAAATTAAATATTTAACACCTATTCTTGGTTCACTCAAATCGGAAGTTCGAAACACCCCAAAAATACCATACGTACTGCCCCGAGGTAGTACGCGTCGTCACGAGTCGCCTCAACTTGACAGAATTTGAAAAACTAGTCCCACGAGCGGGCCTGCCTCGGCTCACGAGCAGTCAACTTAAGCCGGTCAAACTAATGGCGTCAACTGACGCCGTTAGATATAACGGAATATTCCAGCATCGCTGTTAGATCTAACGGAATATTCCTAACGGCGTTAAAAGGAATATTCCAGGACGTCACCTACCGATCGCCGCTGCAGCTTTTTTTTTTGGTCGCCGGCCAAGCTCGTCGGAAAGTGGGAAAATTTTCTAAAATTCCTAACTTCTTCATTTCTCAACCATTTTACACATTCCACATGTCAAAATGAAGCTAGAGATGAGTAGATTGAGATTGTACCAATTTGAGGTTTGAAAAGTGGTCGAAAATGACCAGAAATTGGCCGGAAAGTCATGGTCTACAACCTGAGGTCCGATATACTCCAAAACACAACCAAATAGCACAAATTTAGTATGGAAATTCATCTACTCAAAGAGAGGAAGCTAATGGTGGTGGTTAGGAACCTCACCTTGGTCGGTATTTTCAAGAAACTAATCGGAAAAGTCCGGTTTTTCCGTGTGCAATTCCCGCCAAACGGTAAGGAATTTGGGCGATAGGCTTGCACCGTTGAACTCAGTGAGTTACAACGAACAAGATGGTGGTATTGGTTTGGCTCAGTTCGAAGGAATTGGTGTGGTCATTGTGCACTGTGCACTTTTCATGGTAGAAAAGAGAAGAAGGCAGAAAGATGAGAGAGGGGGGGGGGAATTTGGGGAAAAAGAAAACGAAGGGATTTTTCCCAACTAAGCGGGGTAACTGGATCCTGCCTGGTACACGTATCACAATATTTCCATAACAGAAAATAAATATTTAAACAAATGTAACTTTTTCATTACACATCGGAAATACATTCCATTCGCGCTCACGCGTTCGTAGTGACGGGTACTACAAGAATACGGTAAGTGAGAAGCCAAAATTTAAAAAGAACTCAAATGTCCACGTAGCCCAACCAAGGGCATTTTCGTCAATTTACAACTTTGGGAAAATAAAATACAATAAAATAATGAACGAGTCGTCACAATTGAGTGTGCAGAAGTGTGTGTCAACCAATAAAAGAATATCATAGTATCTAACTTTACAGAGTGAAAAGTACACTAAAGTAGATCACCTAAAGGTGGTAAATGCAGTTACAAAGGAAAGATCCTTACATTGAAGAGGGAACTATGGCACAACGTCTCAACGTCAAGAGCTCCAAAGCCTGCTAAAACCTGGAGAGACACAAAACAGAAAAGTGTGAGTGGGCAAAAACAATAGTTTTTTAAAACCTTTGCTTTTCCGAAAGTAGTAACCCCTCGCTGTAAAAACCCGTAATAATCTCAAAATCATACTACATAGTAAGTATGAAAACCAACGTAAAAGTAGAAAGTCAATTAATTTCCAAAACGAGTAGATAACAATAAATCTCAATATAAAATCTTTCAGTAGAAACCAATACGTGGATATCAACAATCCAAAAGTATCGCAAAGTTGCAGGCATCAGTGAAAGCAGGTAAATCACAAAATCACAGATAAACAAATATGGTATGCTCATTAGATAATGTAAACACACGAGTTCATGCAGAAACATTCTAACATGATCAAGTTGGGTGTATAAATCTACGCTCAAGTACTACATACACATGAAGCTGGCGCTAAGCATCACAACGAGTTCTACAAATAAACACAACTAGAACAGGCTGACACCTACAATGGATCCAAAGTGAACGTATCGGTGCATGTGAACATACACGTGAAGTTGATCCTAGCCCCGGACAGTACTAGACACCGTGTAAGCAATCCTAAATGAGCAGAGTACAAATAAAAACATGCCATAGATAATATCTCAAATCTCGTAATTAAAACGGGGTAACGCATAAAGCATTGCGTTTCTAAAAGTAAGGCGAGTAGTAAAACTTTCCAAAGAAAGATTCACAACAACGTCAACACATGAAACATTTGCCTTTTTCTAAAATAAGGTAAGATGACAAAGCAAGTCATAAACCATATTTGCAATCATACGTAAGATATAGATTTAGAAAGAAAAGCCCACTCATAGCGACCGTAGTTGTAATCCCTCGCTTGTACGCTTTCCGTAGTCCTCAGATTGTCACTCTTAAAGTAAAACAACCAAACTTAGTAAACTAACCCAACACTACGAAAAGACGAAACTCAAATTATGAGTTTTGGTGTCCGAAAACCCAAGTACGTTGCCATGCGCTACTATGAGGTCCCACGCCCTGGTAGATAACCACCACACGCGATCACATGCCCACACGAGCCGTTAAAGTTTACGGCGAACAGAATATTCTAAGAATTTAATGGAATATTCTAACGGAATATACCTTTAAATGTTCCCCGTCCAACCAGATATGGACCGGGTTTGATGACGTCAGAGTCGGGTCTAGACTGGCTCGCCGCTGCAACTTCCGTCCGCCGACCAGAGTTTGGCCTGAATCTGGGTTTTTCACCGAACAATTTCACAAAGACATAACAGGATCAAAACTCAACCATTTTCAACGTATAATATATCAAAATGAAGCTCAGGAGGAGAGGGATTCGATTTTACCTAACTCGAGGTCAAAAGGTGCCCGGAGATGGCCGGAAAACGGCTTAAAAGCCCTCGACCCGAACCGGAGTTCTTGGTTTTCTCGATTTCAGGACAGATTCAAGCATGCAAAGCTTGAATCTGGATCTTGGGACGATAGGGAGTTGAAATGTGATCACCTTTATGCCGGTCGTAGCCTAAAACGCTGAGAAATTCGCCCGAGAAGTTTGCTCTGTGTCGAAACTCCTCGAATCATGATCAGTGGTTTGAAAATCAAGAAACAGATATCGGGAATGGGTTTATGGGTAAGAATAAGGTCACGATGGTGGTGGTTGGGTGGTTTGGGTTCGACCAGGAACGGTGGCTCGGGCGTCGGGGTGTTTATGTTGTACTCGGGAATGAGACAGGACAAAGAGAGAGAGTGAAGGCTTTGTGAATGAGAGAAAGTGAGAGAGTTTGCACGGGGAATGGGTGGTGGGTCCCACTGGACCCTAAACCCAAACAAAAAACACGATCCTTGTGAAATTACGAGAATGCCCTTGAAATTAAAGTTCCACAAAATCTTCATTTCAACTCCAAATTCAGTTCCGTTTGCGGCCACACGTTCGTAACGACGAGCACAACAAGAAAAAGATAAGAGAAAAAGTCGTACATGTCACGACACGAAGGTCAAAGAAAGTCAACCATTGCCCTACATAGGGGCATTTTAGTCAATTCACACATTTGGAAAAATAAAATACTATAAATTTCGGGAAAGGCTGTAACAAATATTTTAAATTAAAAAATATTAAAGATATTCACACCAAAAAAAAAACCTTAATGATGAAGTTGTTGGAAAACCAAATCAAAATTTTCTTTTAAACTCTTACCGATAAAACCAAACGCTGTGAAATTATTATCCTCTGGAGCCTGGAGCAAGGAGGAAAATCCAATAGTAAGAAAAGAAAAGGGTGAAAAACAGTCATGGCCCTTCAGGGAACCGAAGTGAAACCCTAGACAACTACGACGCCATTTCCATTTAGCTTTTGTGAGAGCTGTTTTTGTTTATGGAGGTCTCTAAGAGTCACTCTCTGGAGAGGGGGATTATATGAACTAAAAGCCAAAACTGCAGAAAGAACAAAGGAAGGAGAATGAGGCTTACATCATAGTGATGAAGAGATGATCGAGAAAGGAAGAGAGAGAGATTAGGCGGATAGATCGAGAAAGGGAGAAAGAGAGATTAAACAGCCCGAGGCTTGCTGTTAAGGGCAAAATTGAAAACTCGATTTATTATTTTGGTTGTGCTAGTTTGATGTTGGACTTGTCTTAACCATTAAATAAAAATTATTAGAGTGTTTTTGGTTAAAATTCAAGATTTTTACATCTTTTTTATTAGTTTTCCTTTTGGGTTACCCCGAGAGTATTGTTCCTGTGTTGATATTGCAACCATCACGAAAGTAGGGTTTAATTGGGTCTATTCATCAGATATGTAGTTCTTTTATTGGGCCTAAAACAATTCATTTATATTTGGTAAAAAATGGTGGGCTCAAGTTGATGTGCTGTTGCGATAAAAAAAACACAGAAGTTGACGATTGGATATGTAAGGCCCATATGCAGGGAGTTCACCTTTTGTGAATGTGTTGGGCACGGGTTAGCTCTCTCTATTTTTTTTTTTTCGCAGGAGTGCTAACGCGCCCCTTATTGACGATCGAATCTCCCTGTGAATGGAGAAAGGGGTGCTTAAGACGGCTTATACGCATTTACTCGTGCCGCGACATAGCCCAAGCTAAGACCTTGGCAGGGCACTGCCATCCCCCGCAACCTACTACTTCTCTCAGTTAGCCACTATAAACGTATGACTCGAGTAAAAAAATCTGTTTACACTCAAATGGTGTCTCTGATTCTCTGAACACTCAATTTCTCGTACAAGGGTGAGTTTGACATGGGCCCAATACACATAGAAAACGGATGATTGTTATATTATTTTTCCGAACATCATAACTTGCTAGGGCCCAAGCCAGCCAGCAGAAGCAAAACAAAACGAAAGTAGATTCTGAAAAATCTTATCTGCCAATGTCTAAAGATTATACGCTCAAAAGCGTGGCGTGTGCCTTAGCCTCAAATCCACCCACCAAAGCTATTATTATCAATCTCTCTGGTCCTCTAGAACCTCATAAAATTGGGACCCGCTAAACAGTTCTCAACCTACATGTCCGCACTGAATCTACAAATAACCCCTTCAACGTGATAACATATGCAATTTTGAGATATAAACGCATAGGTCACTTGGTTAAAACACTGTGTTTGCTGTCTTACATCCGAGTTTAAACCCGTCTCTCTGCAAGTTAGAATAAGATTAGAATAGTTTAGACTATCGGTTATATAAAAAAGAAAGATAATAAGGAACTGGGATTCTCTTATAATTTGACAAAATAGAGGAACCAATAAATAGGAATGGATAGAGAATCACAAAAAATCTCTCTCAAAAAACAGAAGGGGCATGTGTGGCCATAATTTTTTGTCACGAAAACAAAGCAAAACTCAACCAGAAATCTATTCAGGTAAATTGTATGAACAAAAAAACCAGTCCCATTAAAACTCTGCGGCATGCATTTTCCATTGCCTTTTCTTTTCTTTGCACCAACAAATCTAAACTGATTAACTTCATGGTGGTTCTAAGCTTTCAACCTGTCCAATTTACAACGCCTAAGCACATATCGTTATGTAAACCGAGTGTTTCTGGTTACTCCCTCCGATGTGGGATTTCGGAGCCATCGGGAGAGCCAGCTCCAATGGGGCAGAAAACCAAGTACAATGATGGGTTTTTTGAGAGGGGATTCATGACACTGTTTGCTCGAAAAATGATGAAGTTTGCAGCTCCGGCGAAAGCGAAAACTGAGACGAAGGAGAAGGCGTGGTGGGAATATGACTACGAGAGCTTTGTGGATGTGTCTAAGAGAGTGATGCAGGGGAGGTCTCGGAGTCAGCAGCAGAAGGTGGTTCGAGAAGTGCTCTTGTCTATGCTGCCTCCAGGTGCGCCAGAGAAGGTGGATTAATGCAACATTTTCAGTTCTCTAATGTTGGTTTATGTCTCATTAATTTGAATTTTTTAGTGATTAATTTACTGTGGAATGGTCATATCCATTTATTAATTTGATCCACCTTCAAAAATATGATAGTTAGTTTGGTATAGATTTGTAGTTTGACTGTTGTAGAGCTAAATGATGTTACAAATTCACTCATGTTATAACACGTGTATCTATTTATTAACAATATGCTCCAAGTCCATAACATATCAACCATGTCGTTCAATCACAGTGTAATGGCACCATGTGCCGGTCTTCATGTGAAGGGGATCGGGTTTGGTTTGTTTAGTTCAATTTGTTGTCCACATTTTTGAAAAAGCATATATGATTAACCACATTAGGCACAGTAATTAAATGCTCAAAGTTCATGTCTGCATCCAAATTAATCTAACCACAATTGTTATAAGATAGTTAGCAATAGGTAATTAACAAGTAACCTGTTGTTCTTGCAGTTTAAGAAACTATTTCCACCAACAAAGTGGGCAGCTGAGTTCAATGCTGCATTGACAGTGCCTTTCTTCCACTGGTTAGTTGGGCCTTCTGAGGTAATTATATTGTTTGGCACAATTACGTTGCACAATTATTCTATCATTTGACAGATTAATTTGGTTTTGGTCAATGTCAAATATGAATCTTTCATTTGCTGTTTCTTTTTGGAGTTGTTTCTGATATATTAATTTATGGGCAACTACCAGGTTGTAGAAGTTGAGATAAATGGGGTGAAGCAAAGAAGTGGAGTTCATATAAAGAAATGCAGGTGGAATTATTTTATACTTCATCATGTATAAATTTAATATAACCTAGGCGTATCCAAGTTGGCTAGAGCAGTGTACTCTCACTCTGCGTCCGAGTTCGAATCTCCCTCCCCATAGTTTAGATTAGATTAGAACCTCGATTGAAACACACTCACACACAACCGGTTTTTCATCATTTTGGAGAACTGCAACATATACAGATTAAACTGATGGGGTGAAGCAAAAACTAATTTTCTAACTTTGACATTCTTGCTCATCAAGGTACCTGGAGAACAGTGGGTGTGTAGGAATGTGTGTGAATATGTGCAAGTTTCCTACACAAGATTTCTTCACCAACGAATTCGGACTTCCCTTAACCATGATTCCAAGTATGTCTGATTCTTTCGGTTTAATTATGCACGAAAAACTGGGATTTAAGGCTGAAATTCTTAATATAATTTCATGAAGTAGATTCCAAGTGGATCAATAGCTTTCTGAATTGGATTGTTCTGCAGATTTTGAAGATATGAGTTGTGAAATGGTGTATGGCCAAGTTCCACCGCCGTTTGAAGAGGATCCAGTCTCCAAACAGCCATGTTTTACTGATATATGTAAGTTTGTACAACTTTATATATATATATATATATATATGCAATCAATGGAGATATATATTCCTGATTTCTAGCTATGCGTTTATCTGCAGGTTCCATTGCAAATCCCAGCTCCAGTGTTTGTCCGAAGCTACAAAATTGAAAGATATATGCTCCTACTTTATTCATTACCATACCAAAGTAGTCCGAGAAACACGCTTCAAGTCCATATGTCACGGCCATGTTACAGTTCAACGGCAGTACATATCCTCTACGCACATTGAACTTGGCGATGTGTGGAGGTTACGACATGTTTATTAGGATGAAAAGTCTGTCTCATTGCAGAAGGGAATTTGTTTGTAAATTTGAGAGGATGATATATCACTCGTTATAAACCCCTAGGTCATATCTCATTTTGAAGAATCTCTGAACCAACAGTATATCTAATAGACTGAACATACACATTTGATTTTCCGTTCGTTTTTAATGGCGTATTGAGGATAAATTATCTTCTTTCGTCCATGAGATTTTATGAAGTAGCTCCTTGCATTGAGACAGTAGTTGTTTTTACTAGATGGTATTCTATTCTAAACTATTATAATCTTTTGGGAGGGGAATTCGAAATCAGGTGCAAAGGGGCGGGCTCACTACCTTAGTCAATAGTTAATTTTGCAAAATTAAGTGCAGGAAATATGCAAGCAGTTGATGGTGCTGAAATTTAGCCTGCCTTTCAGGGTTTAATTAATCCTTTGGTTTACATGAAAAGGGGATAAGTTTTTAGCTCTTGCAATTGGGAAAATCTGCTGAAGTTGCTTTCACACCTTTGAAAATGTTGGAGAAATCTGAGAGTTCCAAAAGTACAAGCAAACATCAAGAACCCCTTAATTTGTGCTAATTCCTTATATCGGTAAACCGAAACTCCAATCACCCAAACAATGCTAAATTATAAAAAATGTGTTTCTCTTAATTTATTAAATTCTTCACCGATTTGTTTCTTCAACATTCAATTCAAGTTATTTCATTCTTTTTCCAAGCCCAAATGTATTATGAAAATCTTTGACTAGAAGTGTGAGACTTAAATGAGTACGCCGTACTGTGTATCAAAAAAAATTTTGTACAAAATAAATATCACTGTGACGATATTTAAAGTCAATCATACATTATCGTATATATAAAAAACTTAAAATATATTATTACAGTGATATTCCGTTCCTGGTAAAATTCTCTCATATTATATGTCCCAATCACATGATATGTGGAATTTATGGGTTGGACCACCCTTTTAACTAATAAAACCGTTCATGCAAAGTTCAAACCATCACCATTTCACCACCTCTCTTCTTTTTGCCTTTCAAACTTTTTTTTAATCTTTGGCGGCCCATGTGATTTGCTTTGTCCATCTATACAATCATCCGTGACTTTTTGCTGCAACAGATAAATCACATTTCTACAACGTCCTACGCCTTAAATTGTGGCATCCAAAGTCCAACCATGAACCATAAAACAATTTGTAACTCCAAAATTGCCATCATGTAAATTTCGGTTTTCTTTTCTTCCTAAGACTTTTGGCATGACTTAATAGTGAACTTCTTCAAGTGATGACTTGTTTTGGTGAATAAAATTTTTTTCGTTAATCCATTATATCGCTTGTAATGAAAAATAATAATAATAAACTTCTATCCATAAGTAAATTGTAAAAGAGTAATGATTTTCACACTTCTGTTTCGTTAATCCACAATAATAAACTTCTATTATGTCCTTTTGTCTCACTTTTGTGACGTTTCAGTTTCATAACATCCATTTCTAGAGGATAAAAGTTTGTAACTTTGCACCATTAGTATGTTTGTCCTCACAGAAAAGTCCCCCATTTTTGGCGCAGTTGATCCCGTGACCAACCGAACAACCAACTTCCCTCGTCTCCCAACCCTTTTTTTTTGGCCTATAAATTTCAGTCTCCACCCTCGACACATTTCAAACCCACCACCCTATCTTTTACTAGGCCTCTGCTGCTATGGCTTCTGCTGTCACATTTTCTTTAGTGACAAAAATTATATGCTTAACTCTTTGTTTACTGAGTTTAAGCTGCTCTGCCTTCACTCCCCAAGACTACTCAAGTGCCCTCGAGAAGTCGATCCTCTTCTTCGAGGGTCAGAGGTCCGGGAAATTGCCCGCCAACCAGCGGCTCAATTGGAGGGGGAATTCCGGCTTGTCCGACGGCTCCTCTTACCATGTACTAATTACTTTGGTGTCTTTTTTTTCTCCCAACTTTATGTTTAGTGCATTTACAATATAATGTGACATTTTGGATGGGAATTGTATTTCAGGTGGACTTAGTAGGGGGCTACTATGATGCTGGAGACAATGTCAAGTTTGGCCTGCCGATGGCCTTCACCACTACATTGCTGGCATGGAGTGTCATCGAGTTTGGCGACTCTATGCATAGTCAGATTGACAACGCGAAAGCCGCCGTACGTTGGAGCACTGATTATCTTCTAAAAGCAGCCACTGCAACCCCCGGAACCTTATATGTCCAAGTAAGAAAAAAAAACACGAAACGGTTACAAACTTTTAATCAAAAACAGAATTGGGAACGCTAAGCAGACGATAAAGGGACGCTAAACTGTAGTAGTGAAAGCTAAAAAAGTTGACAGTATTATTAATGACATTGGTTTGGAGCTGAAGAAAAGTCCTAAATATAGTCACATGTTTTGGCGGTTGCAGGTGGCAGATCCGAACATGGACCACCGGTGCTGGGAGAGGCCGGAAGACATGGATACGCCGCGCAACGTGTACAAGGTGTCAACCCAAAATCCGGGATCAGATGTTGCAGCTGAGACTGCTGCTGCATTGGCTGCAGCTTCCATAGTGTTCAAAGACTCTGACCCTTCTTACTCTGCAAAATTGCTTCACACAGCAATGAAAGTAAACACCTATAACAAAAATTTGACTTAATTTTAACAATCTTTCCGCCTTCACTGCGTGTTTACAAGAACGTTAATTTCGAATTTTAACTGCCATGCAGGTGTTTGATTTTGCAGACAAGTACAGAGGTTCTTACAGTGACTCAATTGGTTCAGTGGTCTGCCCTTTTTACTGCTCATACTCGGGATACCATGTAAGCCAAATGCATATGCATAATTTGCTTCTAATTGCTTTCTTTTACGGAAAATATGAACAAATGGAACACGTCACAAACTTTTAATTAAAAATAGAACTTGAGGGACACCGAACATACAATAATTTATATAGTTCCTCACCTTTATTTTTTATTTAAAATTTATAACCAGTTCAATATGTGAATATTACCCTTATTTTAATCTCGTTTAAGTTCCTCTCATGACCCTAGTTGTACTGTTAATTAGGATGAGCTTCTGTGGGGTGCATCATGGATTCATAGTGCCTCTCAGAACAGTTCATATTTGGCCTACATCAAATCCAATGGCCACACATTGGGTGCAGATGATGATGACTACTCCTTCAGTTGGGATGACAAGAGACCTGGAACTAAAGTTCTCCTTTCCAAGGTGTTACTCTTGTTGGAACTCCTATTTTTCTCCGTTTGCACTCTAAAATGAATATTTTATAATTTCTTTGCACTCATAAGTGAAGTATAAAAAATCAAACGAGGCGTGTGAAAATCACTAACCGCAAACTCTTAGAGGTGAAATAACTTATAATAATTGAATTTTGTGCAGAGCTTTCTAGAGAAAAACGAGGAGGACTTCCAGTTATACAAATCACATTCAGACAACTACATATGCTCTCTACTTCCAGGGACATCTAGTTTTCAGGCCCAATATACCCCTGGTAAGCCCTCCTTTCTTTATAGAAATAGCATCATTAGTCTGGCTATGGAATATAAGTTCTTTATTACACACATATGAGTGTCGATATAACATCGACAATTTATTAATATACTCATTAATTGTTCCTAACAAAATGCACTGATTTACCATTACATTTTTGACGATATTAACACAATACCAATTCACATTCCTTCTTTAATAAAGAACGCGCATCTTATACAAAAAATTTCTAATATCTTTGATATTGTGCTTGTATCCAAAACGCCGTCGTTTTACAGGAGGACTGCTCTACAAGGCAAGTGAGAGCAATCTCCAATACGTTACATCAGCATCACTCCTCCTTCTAACATATGCAAAGTATCTAAGTTCAAATGGAGGAGTGGCAACATGTGGATCCTCAAAAGTCACAGCAGAAACCCTAATCTCAGAGGCAAAGAAGCAGGTGGACTACATTCTCGGTGACAACCCAGCAAAGATGTCATACATGGTAGGGTTTGGGGACAAGTATCCACAACATGTGCACCACAGGGGTTCTTCTCTTCCATCAGTCCATAAGCATCCCGATCGCGTTGGCTGCAGCGATGGATTTCAGTATCTGAATTCTGGTTCACCAAATCCAAATGTTCTTGTTGGAGCCGTTGTTGGTGGACCTGATAGTAAGGATAATTTCGCCGATGATCGGAATAACTACCAGCAGTCGGAGCCGGCTACGTACATCAATGCACCATTTGTTGGGGCTCTTGCTTTCTTCTCAGCTCAAAAGGGTTAGAGGAAGTGGATTTGGAGAGAAAAATGTTGTTACCACAAAAAGGAGTTGTGTGAAATATAAGTAGTAGATTGAAATGGAAACTTTAGTATTTTTCCGATTATTTAGAGGACCAAATCACAGTCTAAACTCTAAAGATTGTGACCTTGGCATCTCCATGAGCTGTGTCATGTAGTATAAAGTGTAGGTTGGAAATGTTGGAAAATTGTTGATATGGAAATTTATTTAATCTAAGTCATATATCTAGAAAATGAATAGTTTGCGAAGAGTGTGAGAAGTTCTAATGTTGCATCCCTTATAAGTAGACTTGGACGTAGTCAAGTTTGAAGCATTATACTCTATGTGCAAAAACGTTAAATTTCTCTTCTCGTAATTTAGATTACACTAAAATATCAATCGAATAAAAACCTAACAATCGTAATTGAAATGAAATCTCAACAATCACAAATATGGTAAACCAAAGAATAATACATCCCCTTGAAAAAAAAAAAATAATACATCTCCAAATGAAAGTTAATCTCCAGCTTAAAACCAAGAAATCAGACCAACAAAGGTAACAAAGTAAATTGCAATTAAACAAAAACCCCTAACCAAAAAGGAAATAAAGAAAATAGAATCGCATAAAAAAAACAGAAAAGGAAAAAGAAAAAGAAAACAAAGCAAGAGGACAAGTAAGCCATTTTATAGCGCGAGTCCGGTAGTCGGTAGTTACAACCAAACACCCCCAAAACCTCCATCTTCTTCTTCTTCTTCTTCTTCTTCTCCAAACGACGATTAAATCTCACTGAGAGAGTTGCAGTCACAGATCTAACCCAAAACGATGTCGTTCCCCCCTCGCCAATTCCCCCTCCTCCTTCTCTCTCTCCTCTCGTTCTTCTCCCTCTGCTCCGCCGAGATCCGATTCTCCTCGATCCGATCCGACTGGCGCCCATTCATCCCCTTCGACGAGTTTGGGTTCACCCACAAGGGCCGCCTGGAGCTCAACGTCTCCAAAATCGCCCTCTCTGATGTTCCCAACCCGGATCCGGACCTCTCCAAAGTCGGGTTCTTCCTCAGCACCGGCGACTCATGGATCCACGTCTTCCAGCAGCTCGAGGAGGGCGAAATCCGCTGCCCCCTCGATTCCACCCTCGTTAAGCCCGTCTACACCTTCAAATCCCTCAACGGCGGCGATCGATTCTCCACGGTCTTCTCCGAGACCGACGCCGATCAGTACATCCTCCTCTTCGCCAACTGCCTCCAGTCGCTCAAGGTCTCCATGGACGTCAAATCGGCGGCGTACAACCTCGAGGGGAAGACGAACGACCGCCGCGATTACCTCTCCGCCGGTAAAACCATTCTCCCTAGGGTTTACTTCCTGTTCTCTTTAGTTTACACCTCTCTCGCCGGACTTTGGGTTTTCGTGCTTTACAAAAAACGACTCACCGTTTTTAGAATCCATTTCTTTATGCTGGCTGTCGTAATTCTCAAGGCTTTTAACTTGCTGTGTGAGGCGGAGGACAAGTCGTATATTAAGCGCACAGGCAGCGCTCACGGCTGGGACGTGTTGTTCTATATCTTTAGCTTCTTGAAGGGTGTCACATTGTTTACTTTGATTGTTTTGATCGGGACCGGGTGGTCGTTTTTGAAACCCTTTTTGCAAGATAAGGAGAAGAAGGTTTTGATGATTGTGATTCCGCTTCAGGTCATAGCTAACATTGCCCAGGTTGTGATTGATGAGACCGGGCCTTTCGGGCAGGATTGGGTTACTTGGAAGCAGGTGTTTCTGCTTGTCGATGTTGTTTGTTGCTGCGCAGTGTTGTTCCCCATTGTGTGGTCTATTAAGAACTTGAGAGAAGCGGCCAGGACCGATGGGAAGGCTGCAGTGAATTTGATGAAGTTGACTCTATTCAGGCAGTATTACATTGTGGTTATATGCTACATTTACTTTACAAGGGTTGTGGTATATGCGTTGGAGACCATCACTTCGTACCGGTACCTTTGGACAAGTGTGGTCGCCGCAGAGTTGGCCACGCTTGCCTTCTATGTGTTTACGGGCTACAAGTTCAAGCCAGAGGCGCACAATCCGTACTTTGTGATTGATGACGAGGAGGAAGAGGCTGCAGCTGAGCAGCTGAAGCTTGAGGATGAGTTCGAATTGTGATTTTAGTATAGAGAAGAATGAAGATGGTTCTCCGTGATCCAATTGGGAAGGCCGAGGTAGAGTTTCGATCATTACAGTGGGATATAGTTTGTGCTTTTTTATGTTTCATGTTGTTGACTGTCGGTTTTTTCTTATAATTGAAGTTAGTAGTTTGTAGGATAATGTCACACCCTCGTGAATTTTTCTGTGAATCGAAGAATATGTGTAACTACCAAAAGATAATGTCTGGCATGAATTTTTGCAAAAAAGGTGCGTGATTCCATCATTTTTTTTTTCGAATTTTACTTTTATGGAGCCCTTTAATTCTGCATAAATTTGGTTCACGGTGGGGCTACTTCTGCAAAGTGGTCTAGTTTTCATGTGGTGGAGAGGGGATATAGAAAACAAAAACATGATCAATCTAAGCTAATGCAAGAGAGTAGAAGTAGAGAAATAGATGTGGTGATTAATTCTAAACCGTGATTACTTTAAGTGGATTAGAAATACGTAAAATAATCTCTAGCACCGTGCTAAACTTACATAAATTGATCAAGATTATTCAGCCCCATCATTTGCAACTTGGGATTGTTGTGTGTTGATGTTTGCGTTCGTGTTCTTTTGTATCAAAAGATGGCATCCCCTTGCTTGTCTTTTGATATTGCAATTTTTGCTATAACTAAATTCTTCATACAAAGCATGATGAGATTAGGTTATAGTTAGTGAGTAACTTAGCTACGACACTTACATTTCTGTTTTATAAGTTCATGTATGATATACAAATGTTCTCTGCTTTGTCAAATGCAAAATTGATACAAGTTAGCGGATATTGCTAGAAGTGTGATTCTTTCCTTTTCCCAAAACCCTATTTTTCTCGGTAAGTTGTATCAGTTTATTCTTAAATGAGATAATTGGAGCAATGGTCCCTAAACTTTAGCTCAATTGGAGCTTTGATCCCTGAACTAAAAATCAGTGAGTATTGGTTCTTGAACTTGTTATAATGTGGAGCAATGGCTCTTTTGGCTAACTCCGTTAGAACTTCTATCCATTTTTTGCCCCTTTAAACCCTTTATTTTGAATCGAAGTTTTAACGGAGTTAGCTAAAGTGACCTTTGCTCCAATTTTCTTGTCTTAAATTTGGGGTGACATATTTGCGTCAGTCAACTTACAACTGATAAATTCTTGGAGAAATTTTTCTGTGGAAACCTGTTTCTCATGCCCCACGTTTCTCTAATATCATATCATAGTATGCTTAATTCTTTTTTGGCACCCTTTTCATTTTGTTACATGTCCTCGGACTTGCTCCGGATTTCGAATCTTGAGGGTTATGTATGTGTTTGGCACTACAATTATTTTTATTTTTTTCATATAGGATTCTTTGCGGGAAAACAATGCTTTTTTCTTTCCAAGTCCTTCGGGGCTTTTTATTTTTTTATTACAAAGCGATATTATTACTCTAAGCTAAACTAATTGAAGGAGAAGAGTTTGAATTCAAAACGGGCATCCGTCCGCGTTGGCTAAGTTGACTTTTAGATTTAAAAAAATAATAATAATAATCAATATGTAATTGTTATTTCATTGTTGTGCAGTCAATTCAGAGAAGTTGCCGCTTTGTATTATACGCAAATTAGATTTTTTTTAATGCACCGTGCGTAGTACACTTATCTTGACCATTTCATCAAGTATACTTGTATCTTTCAGAAAATCCAAGTATTTAGTTGGAATTAAGAAGGTGGACCAAATCAAATGAACAAGAGAGAATCTTGTTGGTCATCAATTTTTTATTAGATGCATCGACCTGCTCGGCAGTTAGCAAGTCAGTTTTATGAGTCGGTTGGTGATTGTATAGTGGGTTCTATCGGATCTAGTCATTTGGACTCCAGCTCTGTAGGAATTAGTGATCCCCTCAAGCCCATGGAGGTTTTTAATACAAAGCGCAATTCCCCCCTCCCATTTGATCAGGTGTCCAGACAAACGGCTTGTTTTGGTACGATGAAAAGAGAAGAGTGATTCTTTGTACACTCAAATTTTTTCTCTGAATATTCATCAAACTTATGGTTTTGAATAAATGTGTGAGAGTAAATTAGATGTCCAAAGAGAAATAATGGTGTCCAAAGACAAAATTTGAATGTACATAAAACCAAAATCGAATCTTATTTAATCGTAACTCATTTTCCATGTTCCATCATCACTTCATTTGGGCTAGCTAATCCCATCGACTTCCCAAATAAAAATGCTTGCACATTCAGGGTTTCCATATCTCAATATTTTCAATTCAAAATAGTCGTCGTCCACTCGTCTGCTATTGTTCTACAAATGAGAAATTTGCTATTGTTCTACAAATAAGAAATTAAAAGAAGAAAAATGCATCATGACTATTTTGGACTCCTTCCAAATTTGACTTATTTATAAGTGGAATATGTCACATCCTAGACCGGCTCCGTCGTAGCACGATATTGTCCACTTTGAGCCACGCCCTCACAGTTTTGTTTTTGAGAACTCACAAGCAACTTTCCAGTGGGTCACCCATCATGAGATTGCTCCAGCCCAAACTCACTTAACTTTGAAGTTCCGATGGACTCCGAAGCCAGTGAGCTCCCAAAAGGCCTCGTGCTAAATGGAGGTGGGCATGTACATATAAGGCACATCACCCCCTCTCCGTTGGTCGATGTGGGATGTCACAATCCACCCCACTTAAGGGGAGCCCGACGTCTTCGCCGGCACATCCATACCAAACGCAGAGTGGCTCTGATACCATTATGTCACATCCCAAACCGGCTCCGCCGTAGCACGATATTGTCCGCTTTGAGCCACGCCCTCACGGTTTTGTTTCTGGGAACTCACGAGCAACTTCCCAGTGGGTCACCCATCATGGGATTGCTCTAGCCCAAACTCACTTAACTTCGAAGTTCCAATGGACTCCGAAGTCAGTGAGCTCCCAAAAGGCCTCTTGCTAAATGAAGGTGGGCATGTACATATAAGGCACATCACTCCCTCTCCGTTGGTCGATGTGGGATGTCACAAATTATATTAGGTATCATAAGTCTTGTGCATTACTTTAGGATTTTTTTTTTCTTCTTAAAAACGAGGAATTTTTTCAAGTACCAGGTATTCGAGGGGTATTTCACATGTTATAATACAAGTAAAAGAAATAATATATTTTTCCGTGTCCTTAGGAAATAATATATTTTTCCATATCCTTCCTCTTATATTATGCCGCGTAGAGTACCCACTTGAATACCGAGCACTTTGAAAATTTTCTCCTAAATTTTGTGTAACATTCCTTGTTTTTTAGGAGAAATTTTTTCAAAGTGCCCGCTATTCAAGGGTTACTTCACATGTTATAATACAAGTGAAGAAAATAATATATGTTTATGTGTATTATCACTTATTTTATGCCACGTAGAGTACCCAGTTGAATATCAAACACTTTCAAAAATTTCTCCTAAAAAACAAGGAATGTTACTAAAGCTGGGCATTTTCCTTGATCAATCCGCCCAACCCACCCATGACAGGTCGGATTGGGTCGGATTTTGAGTTTACTTTTTGAGTTTCAGCCAATAACCCACCCGCCCATCAAGCAATATATCAAAGCCTGGTTTTTAAAATCCTCAACCCGTGAAAAGGGAACCCACCTGATTCGGCCTACGGGTTACAGCTCAACCCGGCCCAACCCACCCATGCCCAGCCCTAAATGTTACACAGAATTTCTAGGATCCAATAGGTACGTGTACTAAGGGACAATAATTTGAATTTTGGAATATAACTAGTGAATGTGATAGTCCTAAAATAGAGCATATGGGTTTCTCCTTAGATTTCATTGTTTCTCCTCCAGACCTCTAATTCCAAACCTTTTCTAGGGATATTTTCTTAGTACATGTGCAAGCACATGTCTATTCTTCGCCATTGAATGGTCAAAGAAACACCCGAAAAATATGCTTTCAATACTCCCTAAACTTCATTTGGACTTAGAGGTCTAGAGTTTTGGGTCCCCTTACTATTTGTTGTGGGTAATTATTATTATTATTCTTATCAAATTTGGGCTAAGACGGAAAAACTTGCATATCGCAATGTAGTAATTTAGTTATGTGAAGAGAGAAATATGTTCGATTGTAACACACAATAAATTAAACATATGGTGGAGTTGATTGAAGAGCAATTCGAGAGACGTAAAACAACAAAATTCAACACTTGCATATTTGGGCCCCAACTTCTTATTTGGACCCGCAAATACGCTGTTTCAGAAAAAACAGCCTCGAGAGCTAAAATTTTGTTTTTGTTGTGGCCAATATTTCTGAGGGGGTGCGGCAAGCAAAGGGAAGAGAGAAAGTAGAGAAGGCTTGAGGAATTATACTGTATTGTGATGTATATTCCTCATGCCAGATGCCTTTATTTATAGTGAAATAAGTACAATTACATTAGGAAACTAATCCCATACATAATGGAATATCCTAATCCATATCTACCTAGGATTTACACAATCACATTTAACACATGTTATAAAGTATCTACAACACTCCCCCTTGAGTGTGCAAATACTCAAGTAGATATCGCATCAGATCTTCAGGATGATAGTTGATGAAGTCGTCTCGTAGGCACAGTAGAGGACACTCGAGTCTCATATAGGGAACTTGCATATAAAAAGAATAAAAACTCTCACAAAACCTGGCTATGGTAAAACCCAAGACGGGACAAAACCCATAGTCTAGGAGAAAAGTGAGTTAATGCAATGTCGATACTTAACATCTTCAAGACGTAAGTAGTAAGAAAACACACAAAGGTATGACCAGCCCAGAATGGGTGCCTTGTTAAAACCTAGTCAGGCAACAAAAACCCAATGGGAAAAATGATCCTGATCGTAGGGAAAAAGAGTACATTAAGGTCAAGTGAGTATACTTCAGGATACTCCCCCTGAGTTCGACGAAACTCCCCCTGAGAACTACAAGCGTAGCAAATGAGAAAATTTGCACATACCAAATCCTCGAACAAGCTTCTTCGGCAATGACTTCGTGAAGAGGTCGGCAAGGTGGTCTTCGGATCAGATATGCTTGACTTCAATCTTCTGATGCTCACGCTGATATGATGTAGACGCAATATGCTTGGTGTTGACTTCTTGGATGTATCAGGTTATGGTCTGGTCGATACATACGGCGTTGTCTTCATAGATCGTTGTTGGAACTCAACGAAGGATGAAGAGTTACAGGTGCTTCGAATATGCTCCCATGTACACGGGTGGCTTAGTGTATGGCGATGAGCTCGAAGACGTCGCAACTAAGGTCTATTTGGTTGACCTCCAAGATATTGCGGTGTTCCTAACGGTAAAGACATAATCCGTTTGGAAACGTGCCTTGTGCGGAACAGACGGATAATCTGTGTCAGCGTATCCCACAAGGTAAGCATCATTCTAATAACCAAGGGGTTGTGGTTAATTCTGAGATGCGCAGGGATAGAATAAGCCCAAATCCGTAGTAACGGAAAAACGTCTTTAACACCTATTTGGTGGTAGCGTGTACGCGCAATGTTGTATCTTACCAAAAGATCAACAACGAATGAGATGTCATGCATAATGCAATGAGCTAAGTACAATAAAGCGCTAATTGAACTTAGATATAGAACTTCAAGTTCCACAACCTTTTCAAGGATCTCATTTGCATCTAGCGTATGAACGGTCATAGGTGTACTCAAAGGCAACACCTTCTGGGTGTAGTTCGATTGGTGGACCAGAATACCATCTGAACTTTGCTCGAAACTTCGGTTCGAGACATAAACGAGTTTTCCCAAGATCTTTCATCTCAAATTCCGACTTCAGGTGCGAGGCAGTTTTCTCAAGCTCTTCCAGAGTCTAAGTGAGATTTATGTCATCGACATAGACTGCAACTCTTGCAAATTCGGTTTTGTACACGCAGGGGCATAGTTTATTCACATATCCCTAACTGATCAAATATTCACTTAAACGGGTATACCACATCCGCTCGGATTGTTCCAATCCGTAAAGTGAAAGCCTCAATTCAATAGAGAGGGTGTTCTGTGGTATAGAACTATTTGAATCAGTCAATAAGTCCTTCGGGAACTTTCACATATATTTCCGTATCAAGATCCCTATAGATACGTTACAACCACGTACATAAGCTGCATATTCAGTTTTTCGGAAACTACCAAACTGATAAGGTAGTGGAACGTTATGACGTCCATTACGAGGGAATAAGTCTCCTCGTAATCAATCTCAGGGCGTTTTGAGAGAAACCTTGCGCCACAAGGCGTGCTTCGTATTGCACTATTTCATTCTTCTCATTTCGCTTCCTTACGAAAACCCACTTGTAGCCAACGGGCTTCACATGTGGAAGTGTAGGAACTACAGGCCCAAACACTTTACGTTTCGCAAGTGAATCAAGTTCGACCTGGATTGCTAGTTTCCAGTTTGACCAATCGGTTCTACGTCGACATTCATCAACGGAACGCAGTTCGATATCGTCGCTTTTCACTTATTTTGGGTAGCTACCATATACGTGAATATCATCGATGATAATCTCATTCCAATTCCATTAACTCATCCATGCATGCATAATGGACCAAGACTACAGGTCTCGAGATAATCCGGATTAATTTCATGAGGTGGAATGGTTGAGATAGCGAACGAGGAAGGGATTCATTTTGTGCCATACTTCTCCACTTCTAGGGAGGTGAATCCTTCGAACTGAGTGATCTGTCGCGCTTCAGGCCGAGAACAGATTGATTGGCTAGCCGTCGGCGTACCAGGCCGTCCAACAGGGGCGGCCAAACCGTCCTTCAGGGGCGGCACACCCTTCGAGGATGTTGACTTGACGTCCGTTAGGTACGTCTATCCTTGCAGGCATGTTTGCAGCTGGTATATGTGATCTCGTCACTTAATCTAGATCAGAGAAAGCGTCTGGAGCAATACTCTGAAATCTAGAATATAGGGATCGAGATGAGACATAGTGGGGACGTCCACGATAATTCGCGCCGTTCTTCAGGAACGTTGACGTTCTTATCTCCCCCTAACGGCGGGAAGATTGTCTCATCGAAGTGACAATCCGCAAAATGGCGGTAAAGAGATCGCGTGCAAGGGCTCTAAAAAGCTAATTCGAAGGAGAATCACAATCGACAAAGATTCACATCCTTCTTTGAGGACCCATATTGGTACATTGCGACGGCGCAATATGGCAGAAGGTGCATACCCAAAAATGCGTAAATACGAAAAATCAGGTTCGTACCCAGTAACCAATTGTAACGCTATAAAGTATCGGGTAGCAATGGGCCTCAGGCGGACCAACATGGCTGCATACAAGATTGCATAGCCCCAGGCAGTAACCGAAAGCTTGGTGCATTCACCAAGGTCCGGGCGATCAATTGATAATGCGCTTTATGATCGCTTCTGCGAGGCTGTTTTGGGGGTTGAACATGGGGAATTCAATGTTCAATTTCAAACCCAAAAAACATGCAATACTTATCGAATACTGTTCGATATAAACTCTCCGGCATTATCCAGTCTTCTAGACTTTATGGGATAATTAGGGTGGTGAGCCCTTAAGTAAGAATTGGCCAGGAGTTTAGCAGCAATGTGTATGTGGACAGACATGTGACCATTGTGTCGATATATCAACCAAAAAACCATATTTACATGGTCCGCATTTTTGGTTGGAAGAGTCCACATTATTCCCTTTGATCCACTGTGAAAAGAGGGTTATGTAGTAACTTTGCTAGGGATGATGTAAAAATCCAATTTCCCCAACGAGCAGGCTTGGCAAAGTGTGCTTGTAGGCACAAAATCCTTACTTCAGGTAAGGTGATGCGTTGTGTAAAATGTTGCATCGTGTTTCGACCTGAATGTTCCAAACGGTCGTGCCAAAGCAAGTAAACTGCTCGAATCACCCGGCTTCAAGCCAGCCTATATGTGGCATGTCCCAGTTGGGAGGTAGCCCATTGGCCCCAAAACATATCTTCAGGCTTCATATTTTGGAAGGTGATGCAAAGGTACTCCACTCTATTTTCTACAGTGGTTTTCATGATCATTGTTCGCTCGAATATCCTTATAACTCAATGACGTTCTTCCGGAACGGAGAATATAAGGCCCCTTAATAGTAATTCAGTACCATTAATACAACGAGGTGCAGTGCCATTGCCCTTAATCAGGTTAGGTAGACCTGAATTCGTTGCTAGAGGGGTGATTTAGGTATGAAGTTAGTGTGCATAGTCGCACGTTCATCCAGACAACTAACTTCCCCACATTTATACCTTATCACATGTTAATTGAATTTGGTCACATGTATAAGAAACATGATTCAATTAACTCATATTCGAGGATAATATCCATAGTAATATCCAACAAATTTAAAGCAAATACCAAAACAATCATCCAAACAAAAAGGAAAAATTGTTCAAAACTTAAACCAAAAGATAGGGGATTTCGGCCAACAGGGCCTTCCATGTCAAAATTTTGCTTTTCCATATGTGTTAGGTGAAGCAAAATTAGTCTCACAAATTGATTACAGGAATGGTACTCCTCAACAACATTGGTAGGGGCACAAATAAGTGCATAGCCAATGATCTATTCCATCAAAATGGAGGTAGATTTTGCACGGTTGAGGTTCGGGAATACTGTCCCTTATTCTTGAAGTTTTGGGTCTTAGTTTCCAAGGGATCACGTGTTTGGTCGTGATGCCACCCCCTTGGTTGACCCTGATTCTACCACTATTCAGTACTCTTCAGCCGAAGAAGGAAGAGTAGATTCGGTAGGCCTCTGCTGAAGCAGAGCCTTAGGTTCGGTACACCTCTGCCGAAACAGAGCAAGACCTTCGGTACATCCCAGCCGAATCACTGGGGTGCCGCTTTCACTGTTGTGCTTTTCAGTGAGCAAAGTGGTAGTATCAGATCCGAGAATTTAGTGAACCTCCATTCTCTAGGGTGCTTCTTCAGGAGCATTTTAGAGGTATGGAAGGACGAGAAAATCTTCTCCAGTCAAAGTTCAATCGGATTCTATAAACTTCAGAATTTGTACCTATTCACGGATGGAGTTCAATCATGCCTTGTGTCAGGCAAGATATGTCTTGCTTCGGGCAAGGTATGTCTTGCTTCATGCAAGGTGTGTCTTGCTTCGGGCAAGATCATCTTTGCATGATTAGAACGATCCGTAGAGTGAGTCAAAGAGCCATGGAGTCCTCGTCATTGTGGTACTTCCATTTACAATGCTTCAGGCATAAATCTTCGGATGAAGATCATGACGGATGCTTATTTAGCTCTATCCACGTCATTGTTGGCTTCAATGTTTCTCAACTTCTCAATAGTCAAGTGGAGCTTCACAAATTTGTGCCCACATAAATTAGTTTCTTCTAGAAACTCCCATGTTAGTGAAGTCGAATTTGTTACTATTCGAAAGGCCACTAGATGGAGGGAACAAAAATTGTGGTTAGTGCTTATGGGAAATAAATTCTCCATAATCATAAAAGTTAGAACATTCGGGTTCTAAGACATGGTTTGGTTTAAATTTTCATGAAAACTACGGGTTTCATGGGTATTTAATTTTTAAGGAAACTTCGGGTTTCATGGCACTTATTCGAAGCTTCGGGTTCGAATTTATGAACTTCAAGTTCATATATATCTGCAATCAAACGCAATATATAGAGAACAAAAATAAAAAAAATAATAAATTTGAACATATATTGTGAATGGGTAGTGAAATATAGGTCTACGGGACCTTTGGGGTTTGCAAATATGACCCAAATAATTTTTGGTGGGTCGTGGTTGGAGCTGCAGGCCCAACCAACAGAGGCTGGACTGCTGGCCAGCAAAAAAATGAAGAATTTTGGACCAAAGTGAGCCCAAAACAGGGGCTGGGGTCCAAAGCCCACACGGGCTGGGTGAAGGAAGGAAGGCAGCAGCAAGCTGCAGGCCTGCTGTGCATTTGGGCAGCAAAGGCCCTGGAAGTGAGGCTGGCCCATCAGGGGCCAAGTAAATAGACACGGGCCGAGAAAATCTGGGCTCTTGGCGCGGGCTGGACTGCAGGTACCAGCAAAGGGGCGCGGGCCGAGGGGAAGAAAACAGGCCCAAGGAAAAATCTGGGCTTCCTCTGGCTCGGCTGGAGCTGGGCGCAGGGTCGGCTCGGCTGCAGGCCGATGTCGACTCGGCTCGGCTTGGCTCAACGCCAGCTCAGCTCGGCTACAGGCCGGCTCGGCTCGGCTAGGGTTTTTTTTTTTTTTTTCTTTATTTTTCAAAAAAACGAAAAAAATTTTTCAGTAAAGAATTTCTAGTTTTTTTCAGAAAAACGAAATTTGATGTTTTTTGTAGAAAAGCGAAAAAAAATAAGAAAAAACCCTTAATTTTTCCTTCGTTCACACGATCATCAATTCACTTAATATATTTCAGATATATTAAATGTCGATGCTAACACAATATTTGCAGAAGATCAATAATTCTTTAAACGCAGAAAATTGGGTTATGCATCATGGTGAAGGTTCATGCAATCAGGTCTGACAAAATATCGACAATCGAGACCGTGTTTTAGAAGAACCTGGATTGCTGATGATGATGGTTGAACAATTTGTTTGCAGGATTGCTTTCAACTCCGGATTTCCATCGTCAATGCGTTGAATCTTGTTCAAAATAACAGGGAAAAAATTGAATCAATAGCAATATATGAATTCAATAAAAATAAATAAATCAAAGTAAAAACTATTGAAATTAATACTCCCCATGATTGAAGATGATCAAAACTCCGGTATAATTTTCTTGAGCACAGCGGAAAGAGCGTGCTGATAACGTGTTGTGGCCAATATTTCTGAGGGGGTGCGGCAAGCAAAGGGAAGAGAGAAAGTAGAGAAGGCTTGAGGAATTATACTGTATTGTGATGTATATTCCTCATGCCAGATGCCTTTATTTATAGTGAAATAAGTACAATTACATTAGGAAACTAATCCCATACATAATGGAATATCCTAATCCATATCTACCTAGGATTTACACAATCACATTTAACACATGTTATAAAGTATCTACAACAGTTTTGAGGGTATATCGGAAACTTGCTATTTTTGTGTTTTTCTTTCAATTAGGATTTGTAACGGGTTTAGATTTTGAAGCAAGTATAAAAGAAAGTTCATTATTAGTTACGCTTGTCATCTTCATTTTATTCATTAGTAAATTTTAAAGTTTTTTCATATTTCTTGATGGATTCCAAACTTCTATTCAATTTAAGTTTATTCTCGATTTTCTTAATTGTCACGCTCCATCATAAACAAGTACAATCAACTTTATTATTTTGATGCAACAACTAAGATACGTAAGAAGACAGATAGACTTAGTTGTCGAGTTACAACCACCAAGTTTCAAAGGTGCATGGTACATTTTTTTTTTTTTTTTTGACGAGTAGTCTATCTTGTCATCTAAGTGTTACGTTTGGAGTAATCAAATAATTTAGTTAGTTTTATGAACCAATGGAAGGGGCCATGGATTGAGAAAACAAGCAACACACGGAGACCAAGCATGTGGAGCTTGTAGAATGAATAGATGAGCTTTTCCATACGATAATAACTTCCATGTTAGCCTACGATGTCCTTTCTCCATTAACTTTCTCTACTCGTCGGATTATATACAACTCGATTAAGAATTTAAGTGATGAGAGATGAGTGTTCATTTCATGATCATCGATTTTTCCAGTGGAATCCCAACAAATAAATTTTGTGCATGATTGAAAGTCCATTATTGCCTAAAGGCATTTCCTTTAACTTTGTGGAACATCCCACCCTTTTAACCTACATAAAATCAATTTAAAAAATTAATAAATTAGGGAAAAATTTTATTCGAACCCATATAATTTCTTTCTACATCCAACTTACTCTCTACACCCATATTATTTTTAATTAAACTATTAATATCTCTTTAAACCCAAATTTACTACCTAAACAACCTGCACAAACCTAATTCAATATGTAAATTTATCTTTACATCCATTTGGAAAATAAAACTCAAAAGCAATGTTCTGCAACTCATTCAAGATGTCTCTTATCTCTTGTGAATGTTCTGCAGTTTCATCTTCTAAGCAATCAATGTCATTTCACCCAAAGACTATGGTTGCTATAAATTATCATTGGATTGTGCAGTGTGCAATATTCCATTTAGAAAATAAAACTCCAACGATGGGACATTGACTGAAGCAAGTGCAATAGATCTTCTTAGATTGACTGGATTTTTTCTTTGACTTCATAAAATAATTGAAATCAAACAAAAAAAAACTTGCACAAATCGATTAATACCTTAGTTGGAGGATCCAAAACTTCAAAATCACCATTCATTCGTCAAAAAGAATTTGTTTTTCTCTATGAGAGTGTCTTAGGGTTTTTGCCAAAATAAAACGTAAGAGAAAGATTAAGTGATGGAATTAGGGTTTGATTATTGGGTGTGGATTTATTGATAAATCTTATTTTTATTGTTAATTTCATCTTGTACTTGACAATAATTATGCAATAGGATAATAAAGACAATTTACATTTAAAATTTAAATTAAGTTTAGAAAGAGATTATATAGTTCAAATAAAATTTCCCAAAATTAAGGGATGAACATTATTTGTTCAATTTAAGACTGCATAGAGACTCAGATTTGAAAGAAGAAACAGAGACTCAGTTAATTTGGCGATGCTATGAGACCTCATTCAATTGGGTAGACCATTAGGACAGCCTACGGCTGGCATGTTGGTGGCCTCATTACATTGCACCACTATTTTAAGTCACTCCAAGTCCAAAAGAGAGGCGAACCATTAATAAGGAGTGAGATAGACTAATTCAATGACAAGTTTTATCGCCATATTGTCACATATATTTATTTATGTTGTAACACATGAATTTATTTTATTTATTAATATTATATCATAATTTTATAATATATTAATTATATTATAAAACGTAAATTAATAACAATTTTTTTACACAATCCATCCACATCTCCAAAGCAACTTCTCTTCAAAGATCAAATGGGCCTACCCCAATTGCTTTCCTGGCTGAGATAGTCCCCATTAGAAGAAAAAAAAAAGAGAAAGGTAAAAAGAAAGCAGCAGCAAAGAAAGGGATTTGAGAAGGAAAAAGACCACACACACACACAACATTCACAAAAGAAGAAGATATGGAGGAGGAGATGTTCATGATGATGAGCACCAGTACTACTACTCCTACTCCTAGCCAAGAAAATACCAGAAATATTGAAATCGCCACCTCCACTTTCCCAACCTGGAAACTGTACGAAAACCCTTTTTATAATTCTCAAAAACTCCACCAAAATCCACCCCCACAACCACAAAACCAGCAGCAGCAATGCCAAAACTTTAGCAGCAAGCAACAACCTCAACAAGAAGTTCACCATTGCCTGCACCTCCCCATCTCCGCCCGCAAGCTCGCCGCTTCCTTCTGGGATCTTACCTTCTTCAAGCCGGTAATGGAGTCCGAGGTGGATTACACGCGAGCCCAGATCATCGAAATGAAAGCGGAGCTCGAATACGAGCGAAAAGCGCGCAAGAAGTTGGAGAGTTCAAACAAGAGGCTGGCCAAAGATTTGGGGGAGGAGAGAAGGGCAAGAGAAGCGATCGAGAGGGTTTGCGAGGAGCTTGCCAGAGAGATTTCTTTCGGGAAGTCGGAGATCACGAGGATGAGGAAAGAGATCGAGGAGGAGAGAAAAATGCTTCGAATGGCGGAGGTGCTGAGGGAGGAGAGAGTTCAGATGAAGCTCGCAGAGGCGAGGCTTCTCTTTGAAGAGAAGGTGTTAGAATTGGAGGGGTGTAAACAAATGCTGAGCGCCTCGGAGAACTCACATTTCAAGATCAAACACGAGAGTGAGGATGCTAATGTTGCTAGTTCTGATAATTCAAGTGAAAAGTCTGGTGCTTTTTGTGGTGATCGGAACAATGACTCTGTTTCCAGTTTCTCTACTGCAACTTCAAGGGAAGTGCTTTTGGGTGAGAAAGCAGCTTTTAGTGAAAACAGTGGAGGTTTTTCATCAATGGCGCTTCAGAAAAGAGCCTCACCAGAACCAGAAAATCCTCACATAAAGAGAGGGATCAAAGGGTTTGTTGAATTCCCAAGAGTTGTCAGAGCAATTGGATCAAAAAGTAGGCATTGGGGCACAAAGCTTGAATGTCAAAAGGCTCAGCTCAGAATTCTGATGAAGCAAAAGAGCCCCATTAGATCCAATAGTTTCATTATTAGTTGAAAGATCATAATGTGACTTGGAAAATGGGGCAAAATGATCTTCTTCTTTTTTTTTTTAATTGTTGGAATGATCAGTTTTTCAGTATGTCGTTCATATCTAATCGTTCTGCCGTCAATCTTTCATCGCTATGTCGTTGATCAATTCATCAATTAAAATTTGATTTTTAATTATTTTAGCCCATTTTTCATGTTAATTTATTATTGATTTTTTTTTTTCTTGTTGAAAGAGTGGTATGATTTTTGTACATTTTAGTGTATGATGAAATTAATCAGAAAAAGTCTTGCTTTGGATCTGATCCAGCCTTTAAAATTTTTATAAACTTTTATTCTAAATGTGCGATGCTTTTGACTTGTGAAGAACACATCCACATGCTTTATTTTTAGTCCACTCAAGTGTGTGTGTGTATTTTTGAGTTTTGAAGACACCTACACATGCACTGATATATGCACATGCTTCACTTTTTATTTCACTTGAGACTGCATTTTTAGTACATAAATAATTTGGGATTATAAAACAGATTATGTGAAAATGTTTTAGGTCTCTATTTGAGGTAAAAAAAGGTGGATTTAGGAGAGGATTAGGGGACTGAAAATGCTGAGGGTTACATAGAAACAGTTGGTTCCTTTCCCAAAAAGGACCACACATGCCTTTATCTACAAGGAAAGGACCACATACGGTGTATGATATACCCAAAAATTTCAGATCATGTCTACTAGTGAGGTTGGACCATGGCACATAAATGTCAACAGCCCACAATCACAGTAAGAAAAACCGACAATAGTCATTAACATTAGTTGCATAAAATCAAGGTGATTAAAAGACCTAACAATAGTCATTAACATTAGTTGCATAAAATCAAGGTGATTAAAAGACCTAATAGTGGTAATTAGGTGGATAAAGACATAATAGTGGCTAATGAGATGGGTAAAAAAGATAGGACAATTAGCATGAATGATTAGTTTTTGACATTTGGTTGCATAAATGATTGGTGTTTATTATATCATCAATTATATCATCATTGAGTCATCAATATATCATCAATGTGTCGTCATTACTAAAAACTGATCCTTTTTGTAACCAAAACTCAAAAACTGATAATTATTCAAAAATATATTAGTGGTTAGTGAAAGTATTAGACAGAGCTAATATCAGTGATTATAGTCAAATTTTGTTATCGTGAGTGACAATGAAAAACTTTATTGTTCTCATTTGAGAATATGTGATTATCAAAGTGGAAGGACAATAAAGGTCGTCCATTGTTCATGTCTAATTGTCTATAATGTAGCACATGAGGGTTAATCTTTGTTAGATTAGCATTTTGGGAAGGGAAGATTCTTTGATGTTTAGAGATGATTACCATCCAATTAAACAATTTTGTGGAAAGCAGAAAAGGATAACATATATGATTAAAAACCGTTCACTTGCCACTTGAGAAGAATGCAATCATTACTTGAATTTTTTATGGTATTACACCCTGGAATCTCTGCACAAAATTGTTTCTATTTTGAGGGTCCATGACTGTTAGGAAGAAGCGGATTAATACAAAGATTAAAAGATAATTAGTTGTTTTCAATTCAAACTTTCATCCCGTATGTGTAGGGCTGGGAATTTTGTACCGAAATACCGAAACCGAACCGAAAAATACTGAACGGAATACCGAAAATCCCGAAACCGAAATACCCCGATTAGTTCGGTCCCCGATACCGAAAAAATACTGAAACTTCGGTACGGAGTTCGGGACGAAATTGGTACTTATTCGGTAATACCGAACCGAACCGAATTGAAGTAATTCGATTCTCAATTATCGAAAAATACCGATCAATCATCCATCCCGAATGATTCGGGCCATTCGAATTGAAGTGAAGTTCAAGTGAGTCAGTGACTGAACACAACAACATATTCCTTCCTCTCCTCTCCTCTCCTCCCAGCTCTCTCGACTCGACCTCCTCAATTGACAAAAAATACCGATCGAACGAACCACCCAGCCCTAAATTCAATCCGATCCATTTCTCAATCAAATCCAGTAATCCACTTCTCTTCTCCTCGCTGGGCTGCTTGCTTCTGGTAAGTTCTTCTCCTCTCTCGACCTCCTCAATTAGTCAATTTAATTTTGGAGGATTTAGGTTTTCAGTTTGGGATTTGGGATTTAGGCATTTAGCCAGCAAGTATAGAAATTGGTTTGAATTTGTTTATTGATTCTGTGAATGATGTGATTCTGTGATGTGAAACTTTGAGATTTGAGATTGAATTTGTGCTGTCAATTCTCTGTCTGTGTGTGTGTGCTGTGAAACTTTGAGATTGAATTTGTGATGTGAATTGAATTCTCTGTCTGTGTGTGTGTTTTCGAATGGTGAATGACTGAAAGTTTTGGACTGCATTATACAAATTTTTTTGGGTATTTGACTGAAACATCATACCGGCAACTACTGCGCTAGACATTCTCTTCAGTTGAATTCAATCTCTTGTACTAGTTTGTGTGTAAGGCTGTGAAAGGAGTAGGCTGTGCAGCTAATTAAGTGTTTGTGTTAGGTTCGAGTGTGTTGAAACTGTTGCATGGTTTCTAAAACATTTATATAGAAGAGGGGCTAGACATTCTCTTCAGTTGAATTCAATCTCTTGTACTAGTTTGTGTAAGGCAGTGAGAGGTAGCTGTGCAGCTAATTAAGTGTTTGTGTTAGGTTCGAGTGTGTTGAAATTGTTGCATGGTTTCTAAAACATTTATATAGAAGAGGGGATCAATGTATGATAAAAATATAAATTTGGTGTGGGGGAAATCAAGAAAAAATATTTGTGCTGTTATTCCCACGTACTCTACTCTTGTTAAACTACTTGAGACAAGTTTAGTTATGAGGTTCTTGCCAAAGTGGAAGGACAGCAAGACAAGCGTTTTTTTCTATGATTCTTGAAGTTTATTGGCTTATCCTTGTCAATTTGCATTTGGTTTTGATACCTGCCAAAAGCATAAATAGGCTTTTTGGTAACTAGGAAAAGTTATCAGTGGTGGTCGGTGAAATCCTGAAACTGGGTCGTGTTATGAGCTGTCCGAAAGTGTTTTCTCATTAGTATTGAAGTGGGTTAGTTTGAAGGATACAATCTAAGGGGTGCAGAAACAAGCTGTTTATGAATGTGGACTTTGTCAAGCCACGATTCTTTTTGTGCATCAGAAACCTTTCCTAAACTGTTGTGCTGACTGTATAGCTTATTATCCTTGAGTTCATGAAAATTTAGTGTACAGTACAGAAAAACTGGAAGCCCATGAGGATAAGATTAATTCTCTTTGTGCAAGATTCCTACCGTAGGAGGAAAAATTGTGGATCTACATCTCCTTTTTGTAGAAGTCACATCTCGTGGTGGGCTTGAAAAGGTTCGTTCATTTTGCTTTTCTGTTTAATGGTTGTTTATACATGAGATTCTTAAGCTGAGTTAAACTTATTGCCTATATTAATCTTCATCTTTTTCCATTTTTCCCTTTTTTTCTTGGAGCCATTCCACAGTTCCTTTTTTATGTTTTGGATTAAAACTTATAGTAAAGCATGATGATAGTAAAATATGTGTGTATGCAATTGTATGTTGTTAGTCAATTGTAAGGTTATAGTAAAACATTTGTGTGCCCTTGTTCAATGTAGGATGAATTCTATTTCTAGCCAATCTAGTACACACACTACCTATGACAACACAGATGATTTGGAATTGGATGAGTATTATGACGAAGAAGAATATGAAGTTCATGAACCGAGTGGGGAGGGTGATACAGTAGAAGAGATTCAACCGACTTCTAGTCAAGTAGAACAAGTAACACATAAGAAAGGGTCAAATATGGGGAAGGGGCCGAGTATTGTGTGGCAAGATGCCGTTAAGGTAACGAAAATCGATGCCTCGGGGGTTAAAATGACAATAGCAATTTGCAATCTTTGCAAAGCGGAGGTACCCGCCGATTCCCGAAGAAATGGGACAAAGGGTATAAGGGATCACCTAATGAAATGTGAGGGTTCTAAGCTCTATAGGCCTCCCGATTCGACCCAACCCATGTTGACTCAAGAAAGGATGGGTGGTACAATGGTCCCTCACACCTTCAATCAAAAAAGGCTTGATTTGAAGTGTGTGCAATGGATTATTAAGGCGGAGATGCCTTTTAGGGTTGTGGATCAAGAAGATTTTCGAGAATGGATCCATGATCTTAATCCTAAGTACAAAATGCCTAATAGGAAGAAGATTGCGGAGGCGGTTTGGGACTTGTGTTTTATGGAGAAGGCTAAAATTATGAGTGTGCTAAGTGGTGTGAGGGTAAGTCTCACCACCGATACTTGGACCTCGATCCAAAAAATTAATTACATGGTAGTTACCGCTCATTTTTTGGACAATGATTGGCATTTGCACAAGAGGATCATAAGCTTTATGAAGATCACTTCTCACAAAGGCGATGACATAGGTAGGTGTCTAGAATTGTGTTTGAGTGAATGGGGAATTGATAAGGTGTTTAGCATTACCGTTGATAATGCTACTTCAAATGACACCGCAATTGAATACATGAAGAGGAGGCTTACATCACTTGGGACACTTTTGCTTGATGGCGCACACTTGCACATGAGGTGTGCTTGTCACATCCTCAATTTGATTGTTAAGGATGGAATGATAGAGCTTGGTAGGGAGATTGAGGGAATACGAAATTGTGTGAAGTTCATTCACTCTTCCCTCGCGAGGTTGGATAAGTTTAGGGACTTTGCCGTTTTAGAGAGAATGGATAAGATGTCAATGGTTCCCTATGATGTTCCTACAAGGTGGAATGCCACTTATACCATGCTTAATAGTTCTTTCAAGTACAAGCGTGTGTTCTCTAGAATGGCGGAGGAGTGTAGCCAATTTATCGCCTATTTTGATGAGGATGTTTCTAGAGAGATAAATGGGGTGATCGAAAGGTGCAAGCGGGTGGGACCTCCGGTGGAAGAGGATTGGAGGAAGGCGATGAGCTTTGCTCATTTCCTTAAAAGATTTTATGATTCCACCGTTAAACTAAGTGCCACCAAAAATCCTACTTCAAATTTGATATTGGGGACGGTGATCTCATTGCAAGTGGAAATTACCGAAAAAATCCAAGATGCCTCTAATCCAACTTTGCAAATTGTGGCAAGTTCCATGAAAGCCAAGTTTGACAAGTATTGGGGTGAATTCGAAAAGATTAACCCTATAATATTTGTTGCACAAGCTCTTGATCCGAGGTACAAATTTCAAATGATGGAGTGTAATCTAGATGAACTCGGGTATTCATGGGATGAAATAGAGGATGTTAAGAGAGTGGTTAAAAAGACAATGAACGATTTGTACAATGCCTATAAAGTGTCTTCTACCTCTCAAACCCAAGTGTCCCAAACATCGATTGTGGAGGCATCTCCAAATGTGAGTGGTGTGAGTGGTGGTGTTAGAGACATGGATTATGGGGATGATGTGGAAGCAAGGATGGAAAAGCGGGTTATGGAGAAAAGAAAAGCGGCTCAACAAAGGGAAATAGCAAATGAAGTTGATAAGTATTTTAACGATCCCTATGAGAGCCTACGCAATCAAGACTTCAAGCTTTTGGATTGGTGGAGATTGAATTGTTCTATATATCCAATACTTGATAAGGTTGCTAAGGATGTTTTGGCTCTCCCAAGTAGCACCGTTGCTAGTGAGAATGCTTTTTCACTTGGTGGGAGGATCGTGGATCCTTTTAGGGCTTCCTTAACCCCTAGAACGGTTGAGGCATTAGTGTGTACTAGTGATTGGCTAAGAGGTGAACAAATGAATTTGTACAAGGAACCAACGGAGGATGACCTCACATTCTACAAGGAACTTGAAGAATTGGAATCGCGTAAGTGGAAATGTAATTCATTTTTTTTTTTATTATACATCTTATCTTAGCACTCAACACATTTACTTTCTATTTCTAATATGAATATTCTATTATTTATTTTTTTATGTAGGTACACTTAATATTCAAGGCCAAAGTCAAGGGGAAATGCCACCACCTTCTCCTACACCACAACCACCTCGTCCAACGTCTCAACCACGTCCACCTCCACATCCTCTTTCAACTTCAAGTGGAAGGGGAGGTCAAACTTCTACAACAACTACACGAGGAAGGGTTTAAGCTTCTACTTCTACTAGGGGAAGGGGCCGAAAGAGAGGAAGGGTTGAACCTTAGGTCCTTATCTTAACTCATCATTTCTTTTGGATTTGGAACTTATTTTATTTGTAATATAAATTATTTGGATAACTTTATTTCTTTTGGGTTGTATTTGTGAATGGATTGAATGGATTGTATTTGTGAACTTTATTTCTTTATCATTTATGATTGAATGGATTGAATTTGAATGGATTATGGATTGAATGGAATGAATTAGCCAATTTGAATGGATTATGGATTGGAATGGATTGAATGTATTGAATTTGAATGGATTATGGATTGAATGGATTGAATGGAATGAGGAATTAGCCAATTTGAATGGATTATGGTTGAATGGATTGAATGTATTGAATTTGAATGGATTATGGATTGAATGTATTGAATTTGAATGGATTATGAATATGTGAATGGATTGAACAAAATAGGCCAAAAATTTTGAAATTTTTTGTTCATTTCGGGGATTTCTAATACCGAAATCGAACCGAAATTTTCGGTATCCCGAACCTTTCGGTTCGGTTTCGGTATTAGAAATCCCCTCCCCGAACTTTCGATTTCGGTAATCGGGATCGGTATTTTGGTTCGGTTACCGAACCGAAACCACCCCTACGTATGTGTATGATTAAGGTGAATCGCTAAAGAGAATGCTAGATACCTTCTCTTTTGTAATTTTTTCTTTTACTTTCTCTCATTTTTATTCTACAATATTGTGTGATGATCAAAGCTGATCATTTTTTTCAAATTATCTTTAGAGAATCATTACTATTTAATCAAAACAATAAGCTCGTCTATTTAATTGATAACTGGTAAAGGGATAAATAATTTTCTACCCAGTTTATTTTTCACAAGGATGGTCTTTAGAGGGTCCAAAAGATAAGACGGGTTCTATCAGTAAACCAAGTTGTCTAATAAGAACATCAAGAAGAAGATACAATAGAAGGTAACTATCATTCCCCAATTAACAAACAATTTATAAAGCATTAAACAAATGAAAAGATTTTTAGTATAACACCGTCATAGTATATTATTAGTTCACACATGTTATTATTTTTATGTAAATCCATTGTTAACATTATATTATAATTAGTTCATGACATATCAATTATCTCGTCTAATACGTGAATTAGTAACATTATATAAAACAGAGTATTTTCTGACCAAAAGCAATTCACCATCTAATTTCATGAGATTACAAATCTAAAAGCAAGAAATACAAAACCAGTACTAGTACTGGTTCTACATTGTAAGAATCTTATCTTTTTAAATTAACAGAAATGGTACTGCGTACTACTCCTTGTCCATATTACTCTCTACTCATCCCTTCACGGTTGTACTGTGGACATGAAAATATACTTTGAAATCAGCTTCAAGATTTTTACCCTACCATGATATTTGTTACCGCTGCCAAATGAAGTAAAAACCTCAATCATTACACATGGAAATGCAATTGTACTTTTTAATTCAGCTCTTCATGTTACACTATGTACCCATATATATAATAATTTTCGTGACCACAATGTTTCTCTCTAATTCTACCATACTTGCAAAATTTCTCTATATTTGGAGAAATTCTTAGGTGGGATCAACTATGTCAAGTCATATGTCCGCTCAGGACACATACAAGGATAATCGTTGCATTTGGGTTCACCAAAATGGGATTGTGTAAGAAATGATTCCTTCTTGTATGTGTCTTTAGTGGATGAGTGACATTGACGTGATAAAAGTTAACACACAAATTAAACCCTATTTTTGACAATTGTAGTAAGCATAAGTAGGGATCGTTCTAGGCCGGAGATTAGGAGGGATGCTAATCTATACTAAATGGACTCAAAAACATAAAACTAAGTTAAATTGACTCAAAACAAGTACTAAAGGGAAATTTTGGACGAAAATTAACTAAAAAGACTTAAAATAGTAAACGGGGTTTTGTTTGGACGAATTTAAACTTAAATAAATAAACTTAACAAGAACGAATGAAAGGGTACAAAATAGGGTAAATTCAAGGGGTGAAAAGCTAGCTAAAGGGTCCTTCTCCACACACGACATATATGCATACAAATCAATCTCCAGTTATTCTTCCTATAAACCATGAATGACAATACCCCAAGTTAATTAGGTATGCTTAAATTAACCTTCAGATTTCCCTTAATTCATTGAATTGGATGGAATACGCATCACAACCAAATTATTTTTATCAAGTTCCCTACATGAACTGCATAATAGAGATACATGTCAAAGATCATTAAGTTCTGTGAAAATCATAAGCATTGACATGGCATTCATAACTATGAACTGCATGATACTCTTGCTAGGAATTTACTTAACGCGATTGTGACTAGCAACCTCCACTACTTATAAATATAAGTTCATAACTATTAGGTGAAACTCCCTTATATTTTAGCATCAAATTCATGCATGCAAACTAAGTGGGCCACCTTGATTAACACACAAGAATAAGTTATCAATCAAACAGTTAAGTAAATTGCATTCACGATTCATGGAATAATAACTGGATGTAATCAATTCATATCACATATATGTTCATGGCTTTGAATTCTCCTCTAGCTAAAACGGAATTAGTTCCTCATAATTACAATTAAACAAAAACAACTAACGTTAAACATTGAAACAAAGATAGAATACACCTAAAACCCTCCAACTATCCAGAGGTCCTGAATAGCTAGCACGGCTCCAAGCTCTTCTTCCATTCCTTCCAAAGTTGTGGCACAAACCGTATATTTCTGACTTTAGGCTCTTATGTGCTCTAGTTCTGTCAAATTGGTCTTCTTTTCTGATTTTATGCGTCTTCAAGTGATTGAATCATTAAAGGACTCTAAAAGCACGACTTAGAGAGAGTTTAGACCTCCTTAGAACTCCTTAATTCATCTGAATGAAGTGTAGAAACACGCACAAAACAGCTGCCACGTTCTGTCTTCATAACCCAATCCAACTTGGACTCTACTGCCTGTTTCGACCTTCCGTCACTAAAACAGTAATAACTAATTCTAGAAGCATCAGAATCGTGATCTGTAAAATCCTGTGGAAACTAGACATCCATAGATTTCCAACCATATATGACATGACACGTAATTCATCCCGAGGCATTTTGGGTGCTCTGTCGAAGTTGGCAGTTATGCACAGCACAGTCCAATTTTCACTTGGATTCCACTTTTTTGCAATTTGCTTGTCTTCCAAACTTCTATCTTCACTCTTTAGGAGAAAATAAGGTCCTCTAGAACTCAGGTTCTCAAATGTCCTCATATGAAAATGAATCCCCCTTCGCAATTGAAATTTAGGTAGAAAAGGATGATGATAAGGTTAGGATAAGGTAAGATAAGGTGTGGATGATGTTCATTCCTTGTAGCTGATTCCTTATCTTCAATGTCTTGAATTAATTTCTTCATCTCTTTAGCACATTCCTATCCTCATTTGAACTTCAAAAACGTCCATCCAGCTTGCTCCAAGTATGTGCTATCCATTTCAAGCCCAAAACTGCTCTAAAATGCTCCAAAATGCCTTTTCTTGCCAACTTTGTCATTTGGACCTACAAACACACGAAAATAGCTTAAAACACTCTAATAAACAGAAAATAACTCAATAAATGCAAGGAAATAAGCTAGTAAAGTCGCATAAATATGCTCCTATCAAACATGGCTTGTCCAAGATTGTGTCATAAATTAGGCCTTTGGTTGAACCACTTTAATAACATTGGATTGTGATTTGAGTCTTGGATAGGACTATCTGGAATCTGACTAGACTTGTCATGTCTTTTTGACACTCAAGTCTCATTTAAGGAACAAATTGACCTTAATTTTTAGAACATTAGTCCAACGTACGAATTCTGTTCACAATTTTTGTGACACAAGCAACTGTATTCAAGAATCTCTCATGAATTAGGTCTCATTTGACGAGGCACCTTGGATAACATTAAATCAAGCTTTGAGTATTGCATACGACTAACTGGAATCCGACTACTCTTGTCATATCTCGTTGGGGCTCAAGTCTTAGCTAGTGACAATTAGACCTCATTTTTTCAAACCTTAATCAAACATACAAGTCCAGTCCAGTCCAGTCCTTATTAGTGCAACAAAAGATCGACCATGACACTAGTAAACTCAATAATCACAAATATGAGAGACAAAGACAGGCATGATTTGGGATCCACCCAGATATATAACAACATAATCATACATAACCAAACTAAGCAAAATTATATTAATTGACGGATATTTTAGCAGAGGTCTGACATTATAATGAATTTGTAAATTAATGTATGACATTATAATATTTAAAATGTGAGGTACGAGTTTGTTATGTGATCCAAAATTAAAATAATCAAATATAATTTACCCTTAAACTTTTAAATCAATGTGTTGCATAAAGTTATAAAACATTCCCTAAACCAATTTGCTAAATTAAATGTCACAACATTTGGTGGGGCAAGATGGGACGAACGTCAATTAAGCATGGCTAAATTGGTTACTGCATCAACATCTCACCAGCCTTTTTCTCTTTGGTCCCCAAAACCCTACACGAAACCTTGGGGGCCCCACGAGACGCTTCCCAATGCTTCACATTTGTTAACGGCGAGATGTGACGCCGTCAGTCAACCTGGTCAAGCTTACGTCAGATACACAACCGTGTCAGTTGTACAAAGTGACAGCCAATGAGAGCCTCGGTTCTGCACTGAAGTCAAAAACTCAAAGCAAGTAGGCATTGTGCCTGAGGAAATATTTTTGACTCGTTTCTTTGGAAGTAGTGATTATTACTTAAGTGGTTTAAGTCTGACTGTCGAATAAATAATACAAAGCAAATTAAAGATTTAAATCTAATCCAAAATTTTACAAAATGAAAATTGTCTTCCAATTTAGATCTTTCAAAATTTCAACATTCTATTGTAATTTCATGAACTCTTAATTTTTCATATTTTTTTGTACTAAAAAATTCCAATAATTTTTACTAAAGTCGAACATTACCCTAAATGAATAGTAGCACCACAATTCCTTCCGACACGGTCATTGTAAATGGTTGGTGCAATAATAGCAGAGGCAAATTCAGAATAATTCATTCAATCTTCTTCTTTTCCTTCTCTTTTTCTGAATGTTTTTCCTTCTCATGTAACTAGTGTGTGATGTGGGAGTAGTGATCACATGCAATGCAATGTTAATCCCCATACAAAAACTCATTTTTGTTTACTTAGTCATTTAGATTGTATTTGTTGAAGAATGAAGTCATTCATTGTGGGTGTAGTTCAAGCTAAAAAAATTAATGTATTTTGGAATTTGAAATTTTAAGATATACTTCAATTTTAGAAAATTTTGAAACTTTTGGATTTTGAGAACTTCGAATGTCATATTTGATTTGAATGTTCCAAGTTAGAAACATTTGGGTTGAAATCGGTATTTTCAATCTATCTTGCACCATAGGTCGATCACAATTTGATATGTGCACAAGAGTATTTTTTATTGTGTTTTTACTATGATTTTGATCTCTGAAATTTAGTCAAAGTTTTACTTTAATTTATGTAATCGTAATAGTCAATTGTTGCTATTTAAATTTATATATGTTTTTTTTTCTTTTGCTAACATGTATACTAAATTAATTTAAATTATAAAATAAAAAATTCGAACTTAAATGTGAGAGAGATAACATTGTTCTATCTACCTTGATTAAACGCTTAGGCCTCGTTTGGTAGCTCGAACTGGACTGACTATTTCAGTCGGATAGGATAATCTGTCATCGGACAATACTGACTAAATTAGTCGAACATTTGGTGCAGTATCAGACTAATATCAACTATTTATACTGTGTTGGCCAGGCCTAGGGTGTGTGGGAAGAACACAATTTGTTTTTCATACAAACTTACTCAAATCCTCAGGACTGGCTACAGTGCTTACAAGCATTGAATGCTCACACTGATCTCACCCTCCTTTTCCCCCTCTCTCCTCTCTCCTCCCTCATTTTAATGGTGAGATCGGTGTAAGCATTCAATGCTTGCAAGCATTGTAGCCTACTCCCAAATCCTCATCAAATGCAAGAACTACAAAATGTTTGATCTTAGTAGGAGACGAAGTACATAGGTAACCTTCAATTTTGATTCAAGGTGCAATCACAACCCCTCCAAGCAAAGATGTTCATCCAAGATGAGATTGAAGGCCCTCTTGGGTATTTAGTCTTTGCTTATGCAAAGAAAATTCTACAAAGGTATAAGATGTTATAACTTACTAATGTGGTTTTGTGTTGTGTCTTGGTTCACAACACCTAGGCTTGTCATGAGCAAAGTTTTATTTTTGAATACTAACATGCTAGCTAAGAACCTTAAATTTGTTAATAGCATGTCTAAGTGTTGCTCAAATGAACTTGTAATTCAAATATTTTCCTTCAAGTGAGACCAAGAGAGCGATAGAGACAGACCCGATTAATTATACAGAGGTTTTTGGGAGTATAATTAGTCGGGTGTGAGGAGTACTAAATGGTGGGTCCGGTTTAAATAGTCGGGCGACTATTTTAGTATGAAGCGCACCAAACACCCGAGATCAGATTATTAATATTATCCGGTGCGCTATACGGCGTACCAAACGAGGCCTTAAATTCATGTATGTTGTGTCCAAGCAGCGTCCTCTATTTATTACCATAGTCAAGTCCAATCCCACACATTCGTACCTATAATCCCCTACTTATGGAAACTTTAACACTGTTAGATTAGACGTGAAGTAAACGTTATGTGCCACAGAGAGAGAGAGAGAGGAGAGAGAGAGAGAGAGATGTTATTCTGGCTTTGTTGCCAGCTGCTTGTACGAGTTTTGTCCTTATTCAGAAGAGGAAGTAATGTTGGAAGCTTGGGAAGCAAAGCACAACACATGGCTAAAAATGGCGGCACCGCCACAGCCTAGCAAAACCCCCACAACACCACCACACTCACTCACCTCACACACACACACAGAGGAGAGAGAGAGAGAGAGTGGCAAAGCTAGCGTGGGTTGTAATTAAGGCTATTTTCCTTTTGGGGCTTTGTGGGTTTGGACATTAAAGAGGAAGGGAGTGAGAAAACTCAGAAACGGTGCCTCTTTAAAAATTTCAATTTTTGAATTTTTGATATTAAATCATGGGAAAAAGAAATGGGTTTGCTGAGACAGAGTGGCTGGGTTTGATGATGCAAAAACCCCAGCAAACCCAACAAACCCAGCAATCATTTCCTCGGAAGAAGACGATGATGGTGATGCATCACCATCATCATCATCATGATCCTCTGCTTGCCAGTGCAGGAAGAGAAGCTTGTGGACCTTTGTTTTGCAACACAAGCAATCCAGTCTCGAGTTGTCCGACTGATTTATACAATCCTGTCGGTTCTGATTTTGTCCACCCAAAGTCTCTGCAGCACCAGCTGCCTTGCTCTGATCACAGCTTGGCTTACAGTTCCTCAGGTAAAGTTCCCACCTTTTTTCCTTCCAAAAAATAACAAAGATTCCAAATTTAATGAACAGTTCAGTGATTTTCTGTTGGGTTTTTTTAAATTTTAAATTTTGTGAATTTGAGTAGGTGGAATGGTGAATGTGAATGTGAGAGTTCCTTTTACAGCAGCTCAAAGGGAAGAGCTTCAGAGACAGACAATGATTTACAAGTACATGATGGACTCTTCCCCTGCCCCTCCCCAATTACCTTTACCAATTTCCAAGAACACATCGAATGTCCCTCATTTGTTCCCAAATTGTAAATCTCTCTCCTTTTTTTGTTCATCTTTTGGAATTCTTCTACAATACACCGGAGTATTGCATACTTGGGCACTTAGAGCCACTAACGGCTCTAACGCCTGAGAACTCCGATGTATTGTAGGCAGACCCCATCTTTTGGTCCATTTTAACAACGTTTGTGTCCCTTTGTCTTAAAAAAACATTCCTTTGTTTTACTTTGTTGTTGGGTTTTTTGTTTAGTGGTGAAAGGTTCATTGGAGTTGGGGATTTCTGGGAGCTCTGATCCGGAGCCATGGAGGTGCAAAAGAACAGATGGGAAAAAATGGAGGTGTTCCAGAGATGTAGCTCCTGATCAGAAGTACTGTGAGAGACATGCTCACAAGACCAGGAACCGTTCAAGAAAGCCTGTGGAATCCCAAACCCTAAACCCCAACTTCCTCACCAACAACAACATGAGAAGTCCTAGGTCTAATTTTTTCAGACAAAACAACATCAGCAACCAGCAAGGTCCACCTTCTAGCAACATGGTTCCTAGTACTGCTGCTGCTTCTGGATCACATGTCCAATCCAGGTGGGTTTGGTTAGGTTTGGATTCAATTTTGAATGCTCTGAAACTTAGGACCAAAACCCATTAAATTCTGTTGTATTTTATTGCTTTGTTCTTATCCATTGCCTATGAATGCGCCAATCAGAGAAACTTACCTATAACGGGATGTCACTATAGCAGTATGTCAAGTGTTTTGACGTTTTCACTTGGCATTGTGTAATTGGCTTGTGATACTGTTACAGATAGCATCCCGTGACAGAAAAGTTGTTTCTAGAGAAACTTACCTACAACAGGGTGTCATTGCAGCGGTATTCAAAGTCAATCAATCACTGCGATGTGTTTTAACCTTTCTACTTGGCATCGCATGAATGAATTGAGATACCGCTACAGTGGCATCCCGTTGCAGAGAAGTTGTTCTCATGTGATGCGGTTCTTTCTTGGATGTTTCCTTCGTTTTGTGTAGTAAATGTTGGTTTTTGTCCTTGACCATGGAAGGTCCTTGGCATGGTTCATGAATGGGGAAGCCCCAGCTGTGGGTGGCTCAAACCAAGAGTGGGAGCAAATGATGCAATTCAAGTTGGGCCTAAAGAGCAGCAGCAGCAGCAGCCACAACTACACCAAACCTACTAACACAGATGTGGATATTCCAAAGCAACAAACTGAAAGCTCACTAAATTTGTACACAGATTACACAGGTGAAATCCAAGGCCTGCAAACTCAACAGACAAGGCATTTCATCGATGCATGGTCCACGTCAGCATCGGCAGAGAGAGGAGAAGATAGAGTTTTTATTTCTCCAAACCAGAAGCTGCCCTTTTCATCTCTCACTCTATCAATGTCTGGAGGGGATGGAAGCAATGAGGAGAGAGAACGTACCCAAATGGGGCTTGGGGTTTTTGGGGCAGAGAGGGAAAATGTTGGGGATTTGAAGTCCCAGTGGATGAACCCTATGTCATGGATGATGGGCTCACCACCTGGTGGGCCATTGGCTGAAGCTTTGTGCCTTGGCATTGCTGGTGGTTCTCATGGCTGCAACAGTGGCTCCACCAGCTGTAGCCTGTAGGAGCTCAAGTGGAGATGCTAGGCAAGAATTTGATTTGATTAACTGAGGAGGTTTAATGGTGGTTTGTTTTCACCTAAATGTTTGAAGTTTTTAACTTTTGTGTCTTTGACTTTTGAGGTAGATCATGAATGGGGAAAATAGTTACTGTTTTAGTTGATTTTGTTGCCTGCATACTATTCCATTATGTTCCCAGTGTCCAGATTTTAGAACAACCTAGAGAGAAAATTTTGAACTCTTAAATTAAATTACTCGCAAGTGTACAAGTCGATTACAGTATGAATATGTAAGAACGAGATTGTACGTACAAAGATTGAAGCAATTAAATTTCACTCAACGTCGCGGCAATTTGTATGATGCAGATTGCAGACGCCCTAAGCCTCGTATTCTACTAAACTTGTTCAGCCTTGGGAAACATTTGGTGCCGAAGAATTTCTCAAACTAAACAACCTAACTCAGTATCGCAAACCAAGCGCAATTCGGAAAAACAAGTAACGAACCTCCACAGTTTGTCTCGAATTAGGTTACATCCACGAACGATGACGATGATCCGCTATCGATGACAACAATAACTATCTGTTCCTTCCTCACACTACTCTCAAGTTTTGGAAAATTCTCAGAATCTACCAAAACTTGTGACTCTTAGGAAATGAGATGGGTGAGAGGCCAGCCTCTCTGCCTACCTGCATCTACTATTTTGTACACCACAACATGATTGAATACTCAATTCAAATCTCCCACATTCCTCTTTCTGAACCCAAAATTCCAAGATCCATTTGAGTATTTTTCACTTTGTTCATTGGTTTCTATCCCATAGAAGAGTAAGGGATTGCATCCCACATCGATCGTCAAAGCAATGATACTGATGTGAGATAAAAGAGATTTTCTATGGTGCTTCGGAGTATTGAATATTCTCGACTTTTTAGATCTTTTGTCAAACTCAAGAATCAATCTAACGGTTAAAAAGTCCAGAATATCTGATACTTCGGAACACCATAAATTTTTGGGATAATAACCTCTTCTCATAGCTAGCACATTAGAAAACAGAGAAAAATCATCTAATCCAACCAAACCAATCATCAAATTTTCATTCCCATATCCAAATCAGAAAACAAATGAAAAACTAGCTTCACTTCCAAATCACTTGCCTCACTTTAACCACCTCAGATCAGTGGTTGAATATGGAGAAACCTCTCCCCCTAGGCTATCGGTGTACGACGACAAGTTCTCCCTCCCATAGTAGCCATTATTTTGCACACTCTTGAAGCTAGGGCTTCTCAAGTTATGGCTAACACTACTACAACCAATGCCAGCACAGTTATGTGGTTGTGGCTCAGCCGGGACAGGGTACGAAAGGCGCTTCTTGGCTGAACCGCCGCCTCTTTCTCTCTCGGGTGTCGAAGGCCTTGTTCTTGGTGCGCTAAGCGATCGAGCCTTGGCCTTTGCGGATTCAGTAGCAGCCATGTAATTTGGTGTTCCAGAACGGCACATTGCACCCCTGAAGCTGCAATAAGCATTGGAGCCTGATAGGCTTGGTGAGTGTGCAGCTGATGAGCAATAGTATTTTTCCTCTTTTGGGCATCTTGGACTCGCCGATCGCACTTTGAGAGTTTTCGGTTTTGAGGGAGAGGGCGTTGCGGGCGGGAGATGATTCATGTACTGTGATTTGTGCAGGGGTGAAGCTGAAGCAATGGCGTAGGAGGCTGGCTTCTTTTGATGTTGCGAATGTGACGATGAAATTCGAACATTTGGAGATGTGTAAGAGGAAGGCCTGGAATTCATGTCGATTTCAACTGTTTTTATGGAGTCCCTTTTGTCAATTGAAGCTCGGCTGCTGTTTTCGAATTGCTTCGTGGCCATCCATCTTTCAAGCCATCTTGTTCTGTCTTCTAGCTCTGCATCATCCCCTGCAGACGGGTTCCTCCTAGGCCTCCATATCTTCAATTAGGCATCAAGGTACTAAAGACATTAGCTTGTTAGACAGAAACTTACATGCACGTGACGGTATTCTAAATCAATCACTAACTTCTGATATGGCATTGTACAATTAGCTTGGGATATTGCCACTGTGCCATCTCATGTCACGAAAAAATTTCTTCTAAAACCAACACATATGTACTAAAAGAACCATATATTAGAGTGAGGGAAAAATTGATCAACCTGATGAGAGAAAGCATAAGCAAGAGCCTTCTCGCGCTTTAAGGCGGCTTCCCTTCGACTCTGCAGCACGGGTTCAAGCCCTTCGTCCCAATAGTCCTCACCACTACGACTTTTCTCTCTAGACTGCTTGACGCAGCGGAAAATAAGAACGAGGAATTAGACAAGCACCGGAAACTAGTAACTGAGAAAACCCTCGAGTTTTAATCGAAATCAAGCAAAAGCACGAAAATAAATTCATGTTATTATTATGCTCACAAAGTGAAGAGCTAGCAGCTGCTGCTTACTATTGACTTTCTGTCACGAATGTCCTGAAGATATCTGGATTCCCACAAGTGAAGGTCTGTTTCAGCAAACATGGAGTTCCGACCGGCGCCGGCATCATACGAAAGCCTTGATCTTTCGTTGCGAACCTGATCTTGTACTCGAACCAGAGCTTGCATGCATTTCAATGTCAGCTTTGCTTGCTTCCGAACGTTATGACCTCTCACTAAAGCTTGAAGCCTTACCAGCCCCTTGAGTGCATGTAGAGCTCTCCTTGCCTTCAGTCAAAAACCACATTTGCATTTGCAATATGTAAAAAAAATTCAAAATAACAACCATAGCCTATGTAAGTAATTACATCTATTGTGCTCTATCATTGTGTTTTAGGATTGGTTTAGGACTGCTTTGATAGGAATCACTTTTGTTCATAGCGCTTTTGCTAGAAGTACTACGTTGAAATTTTTATTGAAAATTCTAGTGTGTCTTCAAAAAGTACTTGGTAGTTCATCTCGAAGAAACAATTTTTAACATTTTGTACTGAACACAGTCAAAAGTGGTATTTGTTGTTAAAAAGTGATTTTAGCCTTTCACTATGCAATCTCCAACATGCCCTTAGCAAGTTACTTACCAAGTAACCTCTGAATGCTGTTTGAATGAGTGTAGCAGCATAGTGTTCTCTAGCAAAGTTATTCGGTCTAGTGAGCCGAACAATTTCTACTGCGGCTTGGGCAGTAGCCACTGCTGCTTTGGCCGCAGCCGCAGTGGCTGCGGCCACAGCAATTGCATGCCTCTGCTCAGCGTCCAAAACAGGATTCACAGGCGCACTTGCATCTACAGTCACTGTCCTAGCTTCACATTGTTGAACATGAACAGTAGGCTTCCGGAAAAGCCACCTTCTCTTCTCTCTCTTCTGCGTCAACAAATCAAACAATGTGCATCGAAACATATCCATCATAGATTAAAATAGTTTAGAACATCGTCTCGTCAAAAAATCACATTGTAATATTGTTTTGTTACCTTTTCTTCCTCTTCTGGTTCATGCTCATCTCTTCTTCTGCTGCTTTTTTGCTGATCGTAATCTTTAGTAGGAGACCTGAATGCCCTTTTCACTATAGTCAGCCATGAAGTACCACTCTTCTTTCCCATTTGAGTGTTTGAGAAAAAGTTTCCAGCATCACATGAATGTTAAGCCGAGGAAGGTAAAAGAAGAAGGTGAAGTCGGTAGAGAGAGAGCTTGAGGATTGTTTGGGTACATGCAATGCAGGAATCAAAGTACGAGCTGAGGTCTCCAATATATTGTCAAAAACAATGGTGTTTTTTTGTGGCATGCGAAACATTATAAAACAAATGGAGGGAGGGTGTCAGATATTGACAAAAACAATGCAAAGTAAATAAGTTTTGAGATAATGGAGACAACTAGCTAAAATTATACAATGCTTCGGTATACGCTATGCACCGAAACAATAGAGGGCATTTATCTTTCCTTTTTTGTTTGACCAAAGAGTTTAAAAAATTCAACGGTCTTAAACTTCAGCGTGTATTATGCTCTGGTGCATATTAAAAAAACCCTATAACGAGAGGGAGAGATTTCAATGCCGGAGAAGAATCCGAGGTCCTTGTAAAAAAACTAGCAGGGCTTTTTGATTGATCAATGGCTTTAAATTTCACTGACGAAAATCTAATGGTTTCACGTGGCATGGACAACTGAAGGACGATGGAGAGAGAGAGAGAGAGAGTTTTACAGTGAGTGAATGTGGCCAAATGCGAGTTTGTTGTTGCATGCGTTTGAAGTCCTCGAAGACCCAACAACTGAGGTCTTATTCATGGGTAAAAGCAAACAGAGTGGGGCTTCGTTTTCCCAGTAATCTCAGTCAAACTAGTTTGGTAGGGTTTTTTCTAAAAATACTTCAATAGTAGTGTTAAACACTATGAATTGTGAACTGCTGAGATTGTAAGTTGAGACAAATAAGAATCTCAATTTGCAATCTTAATCGCTCAGAACTCATAATATTAAATACTACATAGAATTATGACAATACCTAAATTTCTCCTTTGGTCAATTTTGTTTAGGTTAATTGCACTAGAAAGAACTCTTCCTTTCTTTGCATGAGAATAAGTTAAATAACTACGAATAAGCATGTGAATTTCTACTAGTTTTTCTGAGATTAAATGGGAAAAAATTGAAGGGTACAACTTACCAGTTACCAGTACCAAACAAAACTCCAAAATCTATGCGGACCCAACCTGTGTAATAGTGTCAGTGTCACATCATACTTACACCTTGAAAATGGCCAGGCCCGACCACTCTCCTCAAACTAAAGCTGCTTGTACATGTTGAAGAGGTTCAACTCGAAGCATCTCTATCAATATTTTAAGTCAATCATGCAATGTCTTTCATTTTAATCTTTCTCACATAATACTTTATAATTAGCTTGAAATACTTCTATAATAATTTTTCGTTGCATGCAAATTTTTTCTTGATCGTGGTTTTACCACGAAGGATTTTCGAAATGGGAATGAAACTTGTATGCACCCTAGATTAGTAGATTTCTTAGGTCAAAATGTGTTCAATATCTAACCTTGAAAGCCTAACATTGTAGGTGTATACGAATCGATTTCGTTCTTTTTTTTTCCAGGTTATATTAGAGCAAATCGAAATCTGAACTATTATAATCTCAACCCATTAATAAACTGTTAAAATAAACAAGAGAATAAGGGATTCATTATGGGAGTTGGCTACGATACTCGCAAGCATAAAATGTTATCACCAAACTAGCCATTTATTTTTCTTACAAAATTTCTTAAATATTAAAATATTCATAATAATTAATTTACAATTGTGAAAAATGTAAAAAAATATGCAAATGCTCGTGATCACATCCTCTACGTTGTTACGATGGTTACATGGTCGTTTGAATTTTTTAAACCCTAGAAATCCTCATGAATAGTGTTTTTTAAAAGTTTAAAATTCATAATAATTAATGTGCAAGTGTGAAACATGTAAAAAAAAAAAATACAAATGTGCGTAATAACAAGCTCTACGCTTTTACAATGGTTACATCGTCGTTTGGATTTTTAATGCTCTCCGAACTCTCGTGAATAGTGTTGTTGGAAGGAGTTCAAAATTAATAAAAATTCATAATAATTAATTTACAAGTGCAGAAAATTTAAGAAATATATATACAAATGCTCGTAATGACAAGCTCTAACTTATGGAAAGGGGTCAACTTCGAAATTCGACACCATAATCCATGAACCCTAGATTTATATTTAACCATCAATTGTCGTTTATGTTTATGCTCCATGCTTCTCACTAGATTTCATTTTTCATGTTTTCTTTTTTGAAAACATGATCTTTTACTGGATGTAGAAAGATGAAAAGTTTGGATTGTTGATATCATGTTCCGATATTTATAGTTAACTGAAATATGAGTTGATGTTATATAGTTTCTACAAACTTTATAAACTCCGAGTTATATTTTCACTAGCCGTAAAAATCTGAACATGATATCAACGATCCATGTCACATCCAGACCGCTCCGCCGTAACACGATATTGTCCGCTTCGGACCACGCCCTCACGATTTTTTTTTTTTGGAAACTCACGAGCAACTTCCTAGTGGGTCACCCATCATGGGATTGCTCTAGCCCAAACTCGCTTAACTTCGAAGTTCCAATGGAATCTGAAGCCAGTGAGCTCCTAAAAGGCCTCGTGCTAAATGGAGGTGGGCATGTACATATAAAGCACATCACCCCCTTTCCGTTGGTCGATGTGGGATATTACAGTCCACCTAACTTAAGGGGAACCCGACATCCTCACCAGCACATCCGTACCGAACGGCAGAGTGGCTTTGATACCATTCTGTCACATCCTGGACCAACTCCGTCGTAGCACGATATTGTCCGATTTGGGCCACGCCCTCACGGTTTTGTTTCTGGGAACGCACGAGCAACTTCCCAGTGGGTCACCCATCTTGTGATTGCTCTAGCCCAAACTCGCTTAACTTCGGAGTTTCGATGGAATCCGAAGCCAGTGAGCTCCTAAAAGGCATCGTGCTAAATGGAGGTGGGCATGTACATATAAGACACATCACCCCCTCTCCGTTGATCGATGTGGGATGTCACAATCCACCCCACTTAAGGAGAACCCGACGCCCTCGCTGACACATCTGTACTAAAAGGCAGAGTGGCTCTGATACCATTTTGTCACATCTCGAATCGGCTCCGTCGTAGCACGATATTGTCCGCTTTGGGCCACGCCCTCACGGTTTTGTTTCTGGGAACTCACGAGCAACTTCCCAGTGGGTCACCCATCATGAGATTGCTCTAGCCCAAACTCGCTTAACTACAGAGTTCTGATGGAATTCAAAGCTAGTGAGCTCCCAAAAGGTCTCGTGCTAAATGGAGGTGGGCATGTATATATAAGGCACATCACCCCTTCTCCGTTGGTCGATGTGGGATGTCTTCATTCTGTCACATCCCGCATCCCGAACCGGCTTTGCCGTAGCACTATATTGTCCGCTTTGGGCCACGTCCTCACGGTTTTATTTCTGGGAACTCACAAGCAACTTCCCAATGGGTCACCCATCATGGGATTGCTCTAGCCCAAACTCGCTTAACTTCGGAGTTCCAATGGAATCCGAAGCCAGTGAGCTCCCAAAAGGCCTCATGCTAAATGGAGGTGGGCATGTACATATAAGGCACATCACCCCCTCTCCGCTGGTCGATATGGGATGTCACAATCTAAACTGTTCATATTTCTACATTCACTAAAAGATCATGTTTTCAAAAAAGAAAAGCTGAAAAATGAAATCTGGTGAGAAGCATGGAGCGAAAATGTAAACGACAATCGACAATAAATCTAGGGTTTTTAGATTATGGTGTCGAATTTCAGAGTTGACCCATTCACGAAAGTTGTAGATCTTGTCATTACGAGCATGTCGACAAATACCGTCCGTGGAGTTGACTCCGTACGAAAATGTTATAAGCGGTCAAAGTTGACCACCATTGACCGGCATTGATCGGCGCTGACCGACATTGACCATTGACAACAAGAGAAATTTAATTGATACAAACTTATTTCCGACGTAAAATGAATTTATTATGAATATTCTAAGATAAATTCAAACTCAAATCTGTTTAGATAACGTTTTTAATAAATTTAAATTTTGAATTTGAGGTTTTATGGATGTTGGGACAAAGACAACGTCGCAACGAGTTCGTAGCATCTTTCGTAATATTGGGACAGTCTTCGCTGGTCAACTTTGACCGCTCATAACTTTTTCGAACTGAGTGAACTCCACATACGGTATTCGCCGATGTGCTCGTAATGACAAGATCTACAACTTTTGTAAAGGTGTCAACTCCGAAATTCGACTCCATAATACATGAACCTTAAATTTATATATTTAATTGTCGATTGTCGTTTACGTTTACGCTCCATGATTCTCTCTGAAATTTCATTTTTCAGCTTTTCTATTTTGAAACAAGATATTTTTGTGGATGCAGAAAGACGAATAGTTCGGATCGTTAATATCATGTTTAGATTTTTATGGTTAGTGAAAATATAGCTTAAAGTTTTTAAAGTTTCCAAAAATTATATAAGATCTACTCATATTTCAGTTAACCGTAAATATCCGGTATAACGACCAGTCCCTAATTTTATTGTATTTTATTTTTCTGAACTTGTGAATTGACCAAAATGCCCTTGAATGGGCTAAGTGGAAGTCCTACGTGGACGTTTGAACTCTTTATGAATTTTGAATTCTTACTTGTAGTACTCTTTCCTACGAACGCAAACGGGACGAAAATTTGATGTGTAACGAAAATGTTACGAACATTTTAAATCCACGGGTGTTTCGTTTCGGGAAGATTTTTTTTATTTCCCGTTTTGGTGATTTGGACTATGTGTCTTGAGGGACTCTGTTGTCCCCAGCTTAATCTGGAAACCTTAAATCTCTCTTTTCTCTTTCTCTCTCAGATCTCTCTTTCTCTCTCTCCCTCATTATTTCTTCTTCTTCTCCTGTGAAAACGTGCACAATGCACACAGTGGAAGCACCATTTCTTTCGAACCAAGCCAAACCACCACCACCATCTTATTCGTTGTAACTCACTAGGTTCAACAGTGCAAACCGATTGCTCAAATTCCCCACCGTTTGACGAAAATCGCAAACAAAAGAATCGAGCTTTTTCGACGAGTTTCTCGCAAATTCCGACCAAGGTGAGACTTCTAACCTCCACCATTAGATTCCTTGTGTTGAGTAGATGAATTTTCATACTAAAATCGTGTGATTTGGAGTAGATCAGACCTCGGGTGTACACCAAGACTTTCCAGCCATTTCTGACCACTTTTTGAACTCCAAATTGATATAATCTTGTTCTCCTTTTTTCTAGCTTCATTTTGACATGTGGATCGTGTAAAATGGTAGAGAAATGAAAAAGTTACGAAGTTTTGAATTTTTTCCAGTCTCTGGCGAGTTTTGGATGACGACGGCATCGGCGACCAGTTCAAACTGACCTGAACTCGGTCCAAATTGGACCGTGACATCAGCAAACCGGTTCAAACCCGATCCAGACTAGGAATATTCTCAAGTATATTCTTTTAATGCCGTTAGGAATATTCCATTAGATTTAACAGAGAGACTAGAACCTTCCATAGTTGACGCCGTTAATTTGATAGGCTTGGTTTGACCGCGCGTGAGCCGAGGCAGGCCCGTGCGCTAGCTGCGCGTGAGGGTGCGTGGGACCACTTTTTCAACTTCCGTCAACGCGAGACGACTCGTGACGATGCGTATTACCTTGGGGCAGTACGTATGGAATTTTTTGGAGTGTTTTGGACCTCCGTGTTGAGAAAACAAGAGTTAACTGACGTTAATTAGTTTAATTAGTAACCTTTATGAGTTTAATTATTACTATAGTGATATCACATATATGTGAGACTTATCACGATAAGTGCATGGGTCAGGCAAGACAAGTAGGCTACGACCCAACTACATATTAGTGAGTGGGCTTTGTTTTATGAATCTTATATTATTTATATTAGTTTCCACGATGGTTTTATGAATTATTTTCTATCATTCCTTGCTTTTACTTACGAGTTAAGTATAAAGAAATTATATTATGTTGAGATTTGTGAAACTGGGATGGCATGATCATGTGTATTTTTATTGCTCATCATATATGCATTCAACCGATGTCTAGTACTCGTCTAGGCCAGGACCAGCCTTCACATGTATGTTCACATATGCACCGCTATGCTCACTTTGGATCCATTGTAGGTGCCAGCTTGTACTAGTTTGCATTAGGCAGCTAGGATTCGTATGTGACGCGATTAGCGCCAGCTTCACGTGATTGTAATACTAAGCATATATTTATTACACCCAGCCTGTCTCATGTAACTACTTTCTGCATGGGCTTGTGTGTATGCATATGTTGATGAGCATATTATATATTTGTTGCGATGTCGGTGTTTACTCATACCTTTGGCCATGATGCCTTTATATTGTTTTGGTGATCAATATTATATATTATGTTAAGATAAATGTGTTTATCCATATCTTTGACAATTTTCATACTATACGTAGTATGATTTTGGAAAATTATACTGGTTTTTCAGAGATGGGTTATTTATGTTATGAAAAACAAAGGTTTTAAAAATGATTATTTTTGCCCACTCACACTTTTTGTTTTGCATCCTTCTAGAACTTAGTAGCTGGACTTGTGGCTAGCAAGACAATTCTGGTGTTTATGACTTCTGCACCAAATAAATGTAGGATTTCCCTCTTCCGCTAGTATGTTTCATCCATCCTATTCAGGATGTGGATAATTCGTATTTTCTTTACTGTACTTTAACTATGCTCTGAACATCTCATGTTGCCTATTAAGGGTTCTACCCGTAATTCTGGACACTCTTCTGCATGGTAATTCCAGAGTATGGTTTTATTTTATTCAGAAATTTCCACTTCATCTGCATGACATGGCTTTTGTGACTCTCCGGGGTGTCGGCTAGCATGCCTCGATTTTAGTATCTTTCGGGATATCTGGGTCGGGGTGTGTCAATCGGAAGATGATATCAACAATCTGAACCGTTCATATATCTGCATCTAGTAAAAGATCATGTTTTAAAAAAAAAGATATGCAAAAATGAAATCTGATGAGAAGCATAGAGCATAAATATAAACGACAATCGATAGTTAAATATAAATCTAGGGTTCATGGATTATGGTGCCAAATTTGTCATTATGAGAATTTGTATATTTTTTTAACATTTTCCACACTTGTAAATTAATTATTAAGAATTTTTATTAATTTTGAACTCCTTCTAACAACACTATTCACGAGGGTTTGGAGAGCATTAAAATCCAAACGACGATGTAACCATCATAAAAGCGTAAAGTTTGTCATTACGCATGTTTGTATATTTTTTAAATATTTTTCACACTTTTTGATTAATTATTATGAATCTTTATTAATTTTAAACTAAAAAAAAATATTCATAAGGGTTTCGAGGGTTTTAAAAATCCAAACAACTGTGTAACCATTGTAACAACGTAGAGGATGTGATCACAAGCATTTGCATATTTTTTCACATTTTTTATACTTGTAAATTAATTATTATGAATTTTTTAATATCTAGGAAATTGTGTAGGAAAAATCAATAGCTAGTTTGGTGATAGCATTTGCTTACAAGCATCGTAGCCAACTTCTTCATCAACTTCCTTACTAAACCTACACATGATTAATCATACGGAATTGATGTCTGCACTCCCTTTTGTCCTCCTATGTTCTTTTTTTGTTTTTTTAGCATTTAGACTGAATAAATCAAAATAGAATTTGTGGACGAAAACAAGAGAGGAATGCAGAAGGAGAAAATCCAAGCGTGAAAATTATTACCCTTAACCATAAAGTGGATTACAAGACCGACCAAACTTTGCCAAACCCTGCAACTGAAACTAAACAGTAGCAGGTGAAAAATTTGAGCCTACTCCCGATTCAACACACAAATTTTACCCCTTTCACAATCATTGTCTTTCAACCTGGATAATGGGAACATCCTTTCCTGGCATCCACTTCAATCCTCGGTAAAACTTCAAACAGAAAGCAGTAAAGAAAGTGAAAAAGCTTCAGAAAAGTACATATTAGCCAACTCACATCAGCCTTTTTCAGGACAAAAGTTCCACAGCAAAACTAGAGGCATCAAAAAACTGTTTAGTTTAGGAATAATATGTTCATCATTCCTCAAACAAATGAAAACATTCATGACGCAATAGGAGTTCCACCTACTCACCGCAAACTGATGTTTTCCGGAGAACAAAGCGGGATAAGCAAAATTTCAGCTTCATACCACTGGTTTATCTCAATCTAATTCAAAAGGTTTCCGCCGACCTATATCGTCCCCTGCTGGTCTTAAGGATTGATCCTTCTCTTGCATAATTTGGATGGGAAAATGGATGAGCTTTGGACAATCATTTTCTAGAGGCAGAGAAGTATACAAAAGAACAGAAGGGAAATGACAAGTCGGCATCAACTAAGTTTGTGTTTAAAGGTGTCTTAAAGATTCTGTAATTTCTCACAAGTTGTTATGATCAGTAGAGTTTAGCACAACTCGTCTTGTTAGTATAAAAATTGATTGGCCTAAAGACAAAACACCTTAACTCCAACATCGCTAATTATGCAACTAGAATCTATGGCAACAAACTCTGGAGATTGAAGTGAGTTTCAAAGAATTTCTAACCTACTGCACAGACGGCTGGCTATTGTGAAGTTGAGCTATCAACAAAAACTCACAGGCCAAGAATTCCAAAAGATGCAGGAAGTAATCTTTGACACACTAATTGCTTAGGAACTGTTCGTATATCAGCAGCTTCTCCATTACTACTAGAGTACAACAGTTTTATAGCCTAAACAGAATTAAGAATCTAACGGCTCATTTGGTGCGTAAGAGTGGATTGGATTAGATAACTCACTATATTCAGGGTACATTGAAGGAAGAAACAAAAAAATGATTTCCAACTTGAAGGTAGAAGATGGACTACTCGTTATGGAAACTTTTCTTTTTCAATCCCCTCAAAATGGAAAATTATGAACCTCTACTTTCAACATACCTCGAATATTATGAGTTATCTAACCCAATTCTGAATACCACAACGAGCCCTAAGCACGTGAGATTAGTAAAACTTGACAGAAATCAACTAAACTAGCAATGCCATCCACTCTTGGGTCCAATTTCATGTAAAACTACACCAGAAATGCACAATTGAGACAATGGAATGAACAATCCTACTCCTAAATCTCCCTAACTGTGTCTTCTAAACTTCATATTGTTCAAAGCTTCAAGCAAATCAAACATTTCGCGATCTTTGCAAATAAAAAACATAGATATATAACTATCAACAGACAAAAATAAGAGTACAGTACAGAATTAGAAGCCTTTGGTTCCATCAGAAACACAAAAAAAGCCCCAAAAGTAAGACAGAAAATGCTTACAAAATCCTAATTTCGACACGAAAACAGAGATCTTTGCATCTCTGTTCTTCACCATTCAGCTACAAATTGGGCAAAGCACCAACCCATTCTCATTACACTCAGGACACCTCACCACCACCGTTGTCCCCTGCCGCTGCCCCGCCACGTCATCCTTCACCACCAGCACCATCTTCGAGCTCCCATTGCACTGGAAGCAGGGCAAGAACCTCGCCTCCCCACACCCTTCACACACAGACCCAGCTTTTTTCTTTGGACACCCAGCAAGAATCTCACCCAGCAAACCCTCCTCCAAAATCTTCAACACCTCCTCAGCGCCGCCTATATATCTCCCCTTCACAAACACCCGCGGCGGCACCGCCGCCTCCTTCCATTTCCCCTTCATCAAATCGCTCAACTCTTCTCTGAACCCGCGATCCATCGACACGTCACGCTCGGCAATCATCACCCCCAGGCCTTCTATCGCCGCCCGGACGGCGTTGCACTCCTCGAAAGTCCGCCGCACTCCTCGCAGCGTCGTCGTGTAGACCACCACTTTGTTTTCTCCGCCCGGCGGGCATATTTTCTCGAACCGGTCAAGCGGGTCCTTCTTGTTATTCACCCGGAAGACGCTGTCATACGGAGATTTGAGAATTGCCCGATTCGGGTTGGAGTTTTCTTTATCGGGGATTTTTGGGTCTTTGAAAACGAAAGGTTTGGGAGGCGGGAGCGGCGAGAATCGGAAGCTGTCGGCGTCGAGCCCGGCCATGAGCTCCCATGAGTTTATAACTTCCGGGTCGGACCGCAGCGGCCTCGGATCGGACCAGAGCGACCTGGGCTCCGACAGCTGGCTCGGGAAAATGGACCCGAGAGTGAATCGAGAAGGGGGTGTCGGCGGAGTGGTGGGCGCAGGCGGCGGAGGGTCGAGAGTGAGGAGGCCGTAGGTGGAGGAAGTGAGCGAGACGATGTGGTGGCTCAGCGCGGAGCTACCGAGTTGGGAGAACTCGTCGTCGTGGTTGAAGAGATTGGAAGAAACACAACCCATGTTCTCGTTTCTCGAATTGCGAGCTCGATTGCGAACTGTCAAGTGGTGGAGGAGTGAAAAAAGCTGCGAACTTTAGAATCTAGATGCAGTGGAGACTTTTTCTGGAGTCGAATTTAATGTTTTTTTAAATTTTGTAATTGGGTTGGGGAGTTGGGAAGTAATTCTAAATTTGTAAATTTTGTATTTGTTTTTGAAGGAATGAAGTTTTTTTTTATAATTTTTTTAATTTAATTTTGAAATGGGGATTCTGTAGCACATGAGATTTGAGCGCTAAAATTTAATTCAAATTTATTGTGTGTGGTGTTACGAAGCGCGTTGCCAATTATTGCGTTACTGTGTTAGGACTGTACGTTTCGTTTCCTTTCTAATCAAAAGTTTGTTGGTTTCACCACTTAGATCAACTCTAATGGTGGTCTATGGCCAATAACAGATTTTGGCATTTGGCTTTTAATCTTTAGCCAGAAATTGTTTTTTTTCTCCAATAGTGTAGACTAAATTTTAGACTAAAAAGTTGTTAAATATCGTTTTAGCCTAAATATTTTTTTCCATTAACTTTAAACAAAAATATATTTGTTTAGATTAATTTTGCTTAATTTTCTGAACATTTCTACTTAAAAATATTTAAATTCCGATAAAGTATGAAAAATGACACAGTAGACACATACAAAAAATGAAATTTGGAAGTGGGTACAATGAAATTTGAAAAATCATAGACCTCTCACACCATACATCCTACCAACGACACTCCCACACCACACATCCTACCAACAACTGTCAGATCCCGATCCCGGACAAGCCAAGTGTCGGAAGGTGATGGCCGACACGCATTAGCGTGACGAAAGCCAAATAGAAATTTAAGAATGAAATAAAGAATATTGAATTAAACAGTAGTCAGAGTGCACGGAAAGTGCGGGTGGAAGAATTAAAAGAATACACCCCGAAAAGGGATACAAATTAAATACAACGTAGAAACAACCCTACATTGTCATACCACCACGCCATCGACGTCGCAAGCTCCCAGCCAACTAACCTGGAGGGGCGCAAAACATAAAACGGTGAGTGGGTCAAAAAGCAAAGTTTGATAAAACCGTTGTTTTCAAAAGTATAGTAACCCCTCGTTTGAAAACAAGTATAATTGAGAAAATACGTCATACCCGTAGGCATGAACCTCAAAATACTATCACGAAAACATGCGGGTACTCCCCGCTAATACTTTACTGATTTGCTCACCCATATGTAAACACACATGCCCAAGTGGCTAAACCACAAGGAACAGGCTAGGTATAAAAGTAATACGCTGAGTACTACAATGACGCGAGTCTAACGCTAAGCGCTGGTGCACAAAGTGCAGTCACACAAGTCCGAGTTGCCTAGTGCAACCTAAGACAGGCTAGTACCTACAATGGATCCAAAGCTGCATAGCGGTACTGACAGTGACTACTCCAAACGTCAAGGCTAGTCCTCGCCACAAGACTGAGTACTAATACCTGGGGTGTATACATCTACTGATGAGCAACAATATGAAAACATGCATGGCAATATAATACGAATGTTCTACCTCCAACAAACGTAATGATATGCAACTACGCTAACAGTTAAAGAAAGCGTTGAAAAACCATATGTATATATATACATTTATCAAACAAAGACCCACTCACTCACCTGTAGGTAGCCGGGTCGAAGTACCCCGTCCTGGGTAGCCCGGTAGTCCTCTGGATAGGCCCCACCTATATGAGATATCACCGGTACAATGATTAAACTCATAAAGGTAACGAATTAACGAATTAATTAAACCTATCCCTTGCTTTTGCAAATTGGAGGTTCAAAACACCTCAAAAATTATCGTGCGTACTACCCCGAGGTAGTACACGTCGTCACGAGTCGCCCTGTGAAAACAGATTCGAAAAAGGACCTCCCACGCGCCCTCACGCGCGGCTCAAAGGTCGGGAGTCGCGGCTCCACGCGCAGCCCACGCGCGGCTCACGCGCGAGCCGGTCAACGTGAGCCGGTCAACCGGTTCAGTCAAAGGTGACGTCACTGCTGACGTCAGCAAGTCCGGTCTGAACCGGTCTGCTGACGTCAGCAAGGCCGGTCCAACCCGATCCGATGACGTCAGCGCCGGTCATCCCTGCCAGAATTCCAGTCGCCGCCGCCAGCGCCGCCGTCGCCAGTTGCCGGAATCTGGAAATTTGGCCGGATTCTGGGTAAAACTTCAGAGCTTCATAACTTCTTCGTTTTAAGTCCAAATTGGACGATTCTGTTGGAAATGTGCCCTAAAACTAATCATATGATGATACTTTACGGACATTTCAAATGTTAAACTAATTTAGTTTAATATAAAGGGCAATGATTATTGTTTAAAGTAGTCTCATATAAATGTTATATGCTTAAACAATAAGTCCAAGGAATATGTGCTTAGTAGAATGTAATCTAAACAAGTTAGGTTCATGAGACCATTCTCGATCATAGACATATCCTAAACGTTCCTGATCATAGGATTGCCAATTGGGCATTGACAGTTCGCTAAGATTAGTACATGTTATGTCTTCTCTCAGGGAGAGTGACTAGTCTCGAGTCATTGGTGTAACTGACACCAAGACAAGCATGTAGGTGCTCAATATAGAATGAGTCCACTGAACACGATCAACGATGAGTTTTCATGATCATGTCACATGAGAACTCATAGTTGGGATAATGCAAATTAGTCCTTTGACCTAAGGCATCACAGTTGTCTTGTGGTGAGGTCCTTGATCTTTGATTATGTCAAAGTCACCCCATTCGAGGGTGTCCACGGCATAGTTGGGGTTAAGCTACTTAGCCATGGAGGCAAGTGAATGCGCAACAAGGGATCTCTAACCTTCAAACAGTTTGAGGGAGAATACTCTATGATATGATTAAGAATCTCTGGCCAGAGTATGAATAAGATTTAGGAAGTCGTTCCAAATCATATTCAAGGTAATCATATAAGTAAAGGAATCACATTGGATAGTAGACATGAATAAACTATCATCTCAAACAATGTGGTCGAGAGTATTGTATTAGAGAAGGACCGTATTGCATTGCAATCCTAACTGAATAGGTTCTCCACCTCTTCTGATTAGCTTGGGTAGCCATGACATACTGCTAGGTGTCACTCATGGTTTGTGGATGCCCTATAAGTGTATAATCAATTAAGGGAGAATTGAAAGTATGTTTCAATTCAGAATTGATTTGAAAGAGTTCTAATCCTCCACTGCCTCGCTAAAAGGAACCTAATGGATCGTACACCGAGTAAGGGAAAGTTTGATGAAACAATGGAGATGAGTAAGAATAATTAAATGGTTTAATTATTTATGGCAAGGATTAATTAATATGTTAATTAATCAAACGAATAAGTTCGTTAAAGACCTCGGGTTAGTTTTGGGCCTCAAGGCCCAATGGGCTTCGAACGTCAAGCCCATTGACTTAAGTTGTATGACAACTTAATTACTAATGAATCATTAGGGCCCAAATAGCCCAATGAACCCAACATGGCCGGCCATTTGATGCAATGTAGTGAACTTGCTTTAATTGCAAGTTTGCCACTACATTGTGAGATGTTATAATGGCAACTTGATAACATTTCAAAAGTGTGGTTTTCTTTTGGGAGAATGGATGAGAGTGAAAGCTCTCTCTTCTCTCAAAGAGGCCTGCTCCCTAGAGGAATTTAGTTAGCAATCTTCTTCCTCTAGGGCACTCATCTTCTCATCAAGGCTCTCTTTGGTGTGGAGACTTAGAGGTTCCCTACTTTGGGAACTTGGAGAAATCTATTCTACCATTCTCATCCAAGCAAGGAATGAAGGCCCTCTCCATGGGTGATTAGCCTTTTCTTATGCAAAGAGGAATCTTCAAAGGTACATGATTTCACAACTCAAATTGTGCTTGAGTTTATGTAATGGTTCACCATATCTACTAGGCATAGAAGTTCTTAGGTAAAGTTTTGAATTTGAATGCATACAAGCATGATTCCGCCAATTAACTGTTAATTGCATGCTAATGATGTTGTTCAAATGAACTTGGTTTTACGAAAATTTCCCTTCAGATTCAAGTACCAAAATGAAGCTAGAGATGAGGAGAACAAGATTTTACCATTTTGGGGACCAAAAACTGGCCAGAAGTGGCCTGAAAATGGGGAGGAAGATTCGGCCAAAATGGAGCTTCTCCGTTCTCGGTGCTAATTCGAGTTCCAGGCCTTGGGTTGGGTTCCCAAGGTCTCCAGAGATCATTTGGTGATGGTTTGGAGCTTCCTCGAGCTCCAAATCACGAGTTTCGAAGTCGGGGAAACTTCGAGCTCCGACGAACAATTTTCCAGGTTTCTGGGAAATGAAGTTCAAGGCCTTCTGGGTTCAAGGATCACACTCAGTGACCAGGGATTGAACAAAGACGACCAGTCAGTGAGGTTTGCAAGAGAAAAACCGACGAAAAAGCTGAGAAATGCCACGGGGTGGCTTGATCAAATTATCTGGGTTCTGGGTTTGTCCAAGTTTCTGGACACCCACGTTGCAGAGCTGCCTGAAGAAGAAGCACAAGGTTTTGTGCTGAGTTTGGTGGAGAATGGTGAGGCCAAAATCAAAGGGAAAGGCCACGGCTTGGCCTTAGATGGTTGTAGAAGAAACAAAGAGGAAGGGAGGTCGGGACAAAACAGAGACAAATATCCCAGACATAATCCAGAAAATCTGGATTGGCCACATGGGCCTGCAGGCAATTGGGCCCCAGCTCAAACAAGACAAAACTGCCCAATTTGAAATACGGGAAACGCCGAAACTAACGCCCGTAAAATATTCGTTCGGAGTCCGAACGACGTACGGCTCGCGTCTACGAATTCGTATCGACGAGCACGTCAAGAAAATACAAGTGGATATATCGTACGAGTTACGACGCAAAAGTCAACCGAAAAGTCAACCCAGGGGTAAAAACGTCATTTCCCACTTCCGGGAATAAAATAATTTAAATTTTGAACGGGATGTTACAACAACACTCCCAAACCACACATCCTACCAACAACAATCTCAACACTTCCACACCACACATCCTACCAACGACACTCCCAAACCACACATCCTACCAACAACACTCTCAACACTTCCACACCACACATCCTACCAATAACACTCCCAAACCACACATCCTACCAACGACAACCAATTCATTTACTCTATTTAAGAAGTAGTTGAAAGTCATTCCAACACACACCAATTTCTTCAAAATCATCCATCTATCAACAGACACCATCATCTTTCATACTTTATTCGCTCAATGGGTTCAAGAAGGCGAAGTTTGGCGATGCAGATGCTACAACTTCAATCAAATTATGATCGTGATGAAGAAATAATGAATGAGGTAGCTGCATTAACCATCTCAATGATGGGTGATGTTGACAATGCTGAATCTAGTCATCGCGGTTCAGTCCCCGGACGTAAGTTCCATTTCCGTGACAGAGTAAAAAGGCATGAAGACCTCATGAAGGATTACTTTTACATAAATTGTTCATTTCCTGCTGAAAAATTTCGGAAGCGTTATCGGATGAGAAGAGAGTTGTTCCTATCCATCTTGAATGAAGTTGTTGCTCACGACGACTACTTCACAAGGAAGAGAGATGCTACAGGCCAATGGATGCTCTGCAGACAAAACCGACGAATATTGTCGACTAGCTGAATCCATGGCACTTGAAAACCTGAAGCGGTTCTGCGTGGCTATTCAAGCCATATATGGGCGTGAATACCTTTGAAGGCTAAATCGCAATGATCTGAAGAGGCTTCTGCGTAAGGGTGAGAAGCGAGGTTTCCGAGGCATGATAGGAAGTCTAGATTGTATGCACTGGGAGTGGAAAAATTCTCCTACGGCTTGGGCTGGTCAATTTAAGGGTTGTCACAATAAGCCAACTATCATTCTTGAGGTTGTGGCGTCATATGACACTTGGATTTGGCATGCATTCTTCGGTGCTTCTGGATCGAACAACGATATCAACGTTCTTTGGTCTTCTCCTCTGTTTGACGATGTTGTTAATGGATGGGCACCCGAATACAGGTACAATATCATCAATACGAACTAGGCTATTATTTGACAGATGGTATCTACCTTAGGTGGTCTACATTTGTGAAACCTTATGCTCACCCCAACAGTGAGAAGAAGAAATTGTTTTCCAAGAAACAAGAGGCATATAGGAAAGATGTGGAGAGAGCTTTCGGGATACTTCAGGCTCGATGGACAATCATTAGGGGGCCTGCACGAATGTGGTGCAGGGAAGACTTACACTCAATCATGATGATGTGCATTATTTTGCACAACATGATTGTTGAAGATGAGTTTAAAGAAATTGAAGAAGATTCCGATGAAGAATATGATGACCTAAGATCAAGTGCGAGAGCAAGTGCAAGAGAGGTTGACTATTTGGTGGCTACCACGTACGAGACTCGACAAGATAGGGTGACACTTACAGAGTATATGAGGCGTCTTAATAGGGTTCAAGCTTCGGAAGGCCATGACACCCTTCGTAGGGATTTGGTGGAACATATTTGGCAACGTGAAGGAAATCAAATGGTTGAAGATTCAGACTGAAGGGTGTGTTTGTGTGCTTGTGTGCTTGTCTTCCTTTCCAATAAAATTATGCTTGTGTGTTTGTCTTTCTTCCTAATAAAGGGTGTGTGTTTGTCTTTCTTCCTATTTTTTTCAAGTTATTGGCCTTTTAAAACCAAACAATAATTAAAAACTCCCTAAACAACTAATACTTCAAAGGATAATTAGAAGTGGGTACAAGAAAAAAATGAAATTTGGATGAGGAAAGGGAAGGAAATTGATTTTGTGTGGATGTATAACCAAATGAATGGGTATTTATAGAGTTTTATGGTGAAATTTTAGTTAAATATTTTTTATTAATTATTTTAGCCGTTGGATTTTAATTTGGGCCTTTGGATGATTTTTTTTACCGTTAGATTTGATATCATTTGATCACAGCCGTTAGATTACAAGTAAAAGTAAAAGTAAAAAAAAAAAAATTGAAATCTGACTGTTGGATCAGCCAACGATCGATTAATTTGGACCGTTGATCTCCAACAGTAACATTCAAGTGGCCGACAGGCATGACGCCAGCCTTGCGCCAGGCAAGACATCAACAAAACCCAGCCCCTTGCGCCAGACGCGTGCGCGCGTCGTTTTTCCCTGTGTGGCTTCCATGCGCGGCTCGCCCACGCTCAGCGTGGGACCCACGTGTTTTGGCCGGGCCAACTCTTTGGCCAATTTGTAGCTTTTTTTTTTTGGTTACCTTGGGCCTATTTGTTGCCCATTGTTAGAAAAAATATTGATCCCTTCTAACACCTACAAAAACAATCAGTAAGACTGTCTTGTTCTTAGTTTATATTTTATAGTTATCTCCAGTTGGATGGCCTTGCAAATTGGAATAATTCTGATTCATATATTTATGGAGGAATAATTTCATCTGTACTCATGCAATTGCATAAGAAGCAGATTTTGTTGGATCAAATGTATAGGAGGTTTATTTATTGAATGGTGTAGTGCTAATAGGGTGTTGAATCTGTGTACACAAGTTGTTGAATCTCTTAGGCTAGTGCACCTGCATACTAACATTTGCTGGATGTGGTGTGGGTGGTGTTTCAAAATATGAGTTGTGAAGTTATGAACAGACTAGGTTAACGATTGTGATGTTTTCCAACGTTGATAGAATCTACGTGATAGTAATTACAAAATAGTGGCTTTCTTTTACGTCTCTTGTTTTATAATGTCCTTACAGTTCAAGTATTTAGAGTTTGTCTGTGGTGGTGGTGGTGTTATTAAATATTATTATTGAATAGGACAAAGTATATATTAAGAGTCTAACATCAAGATAGCAGGACAGAATATTATTATTAGTAGTAGTTTTATTGTTCTCCTACGTCGTCTTCTTTCACCAACATGTAGTTTACGATTTAGTGGTATTTTTCTTTATTTATAAGTAAAAAGTTTTATATTCGATTCTTTTCAAAAACGAATTTGAACAAATTATTATGACAAATTCAGTGTGAAGCTCAACCCACTTCCTCACTCTATTATTGTAAATAATATCGCATGTATTAAAAAAAAAAAAAAACTTCTTGGTTTCCACAACTTTAGACAATGGGCCTTACAGTTTCTAATCTAAATTCTACAGACCATCTCCATTTCTGTTTGTACAAATCGGTCCAATGTGTCAATGAAATTGGGGTTCTATAGTCCCAGCCCTTTTTTTTGTCTCTTCATTGGCCTTCTTCATCCAACGGGTCATTTGCTCACATGCGAGTAGGTGACTGTCAGCAGTCGGATGGCCTCATACCGTCCACTCAAATCTATAGCTAATAGTTGTTGCCACTTGACTGTGCACGTGAATGACTGTTTTTAACATTTCTCAACTCAATGTACGTGAGTTATCAATATTCCAACATGTTATGCTATATTATTAATATTTAAATTTCATATGAAAATAAGTTTATTGGTGTTTTGGATTAATCAATATTCTAATCCTTCGGTTATCAAATTATCGTTTTAATACCCTCAACAAAATTGTAGAAGAGAGAAAAATCATCTTGTTGATGTTTTGCAGATTTTGATCATTTTCTTCTTCTCGTCTTTATTTCTTTTTAAGTGTCTCCTCCTAACTGTAATAGTCTTATAAACTGATGACTTTTCTAAGTCGAGCTTGGTCTCGTTCTATAGTATTTAATTTGGTCAGAAATTCTCTCTCACACATGATTTTTCACAAGTGTGCAGTTGAGATTTAACCAAATGAGATTTGGTTAAATCTCAACCTCTAAATTTTGTGTTTTGATGCGCATGAGAGACTCCCTCTTAGTATGGTTGTGTTTGGGGTTTGGTCCTATTCCACCAAAAATACAATTGTGGAAGAGAGAGCTTAACTTCCCAAATCGAACAAATTGCTCTTAACAACTAATATGTGGTTTATAAAGTGGCACAAATGATTAACCGTAAAAGTTTGTAATTGAATAACTAATCAATCCTCCGAATCATGCAAGAAGGGTTGTTGTCTAAATAATTAAGCTTGACTTAAAATTCAATAGAGCCAACAAATTACATTATTAATTTTATTACTAAGTAAAGATGCATATAATTAGGGTTTTTATCTTAGTCCCTGAAATTGAACCTTCCAATCAAATTGAACCTTCCAATCAAATTGCTCAATGAAATGGAAAACTAATCAATTTTGTCCCTTAAATTGGGTTCGGCAAATCAATTTCGTTCTTCCGTTAACTTTCCGTCAAATAATTTGTTATTGTGCTTATGTAGCACACAAGTAGGTCCCATATATCCAATCATATAGTGTCATGTGGATTATCACTCAATCAAAATTTCTTGTTAAAATTTAAAACTAAAAAAAAAAAAAAATCCTCATTAGACCACAGCTTCCCTCCCTCTCTTCCTTTTCCTCGTCAAAATCGTTGAATCAAGACAAGCAGAGTGTGTAACAAGGCTAAAGCACGATCTTCGAGGTATTTGGATTTGAAGCTGCCAGTTTCGAAACTTGAACCGGAGCAATCATTCGTGGATATAGACACTGTCGAAAACCCAGAAAAACAGGGAGGGGCTTCATGAATCTGGAAAAAGGAAGAACATGAAACCTAGAAAAAGCAATTGTTCTTATAAGTTTGTGATTAATAAGAATATACATGGGGTTGCGATTGAGAAGATGCAAGGGATCGGCAGAGGTGGCTTAGGATTAGGGTGTTTTTAATTTTTTTTAATTTTTTAATTTTTAGTTTTTAAATATTTTTTAAAAATGCGTAATATGATTGGATAAGTGGGGATCGCTCCTATGTGATATCATCACCTGACAGAAAATTTGATGGAAATCTAACGAAAGGATCATATTGATTTGCGGAACCCAATTTTAAATATCAAATTGATTGATTTTCTATTTCAGAAACCATTTTGATTGGAATGTCCAATTTCAGAGATCAACCTAATAAAAACCCCATAGAATTATTAGAGAAGAAATTATTTTACGTGAACAGCAGCAGTCAATAGCCAAGGTTTGAACAATCTGGAATAAGATGATCCATTCCTTTCTTAAGGGGTCAGTCGGCAGTACCCATTCAGCAGATGTAAATAGCTTCTTTTTTCTTAAACAAAAATTACCGAATATTATAGCAAAGGTTTGCTCATTTTTTGAAGAATTTTTTAACTTTCAGAAATATTAATTTGGATATATATTTGGATTCAACGCACGTAAACTCTACAATCTACAGTACGTACTGTTTGAGATTTCAACGACAAAATTATCGTCCCAAATTGAAAACTTGGTATTTGCTATAGAAACCTAATGATAACATGGATTGATTATATAATTCTTTAGTAACATAATTTTACATACACTTGCAGAAAAATATCGACCACGTAATCTCAGATATTGTTGTGTTTATTTTGTTTTCCATGTTTTTAATTAATGTTTCTGAATATTGAACAAAGTAATGCTATATTGATCTGCTGAACAGCTTGCGTTAGTAATTTAAAAAGAACAGTAGTTGCATCCATTCTCATGGAGTAAACCACTTTATAATTTGAAAATTCTATTTTTGTAATCATCATTTAAGGACTTATGATACATCCCGTTCCTGATTATATTGTATTTTATTCCCCGATGTTGTAAATTTACGAAAATACCCCTGGTGGGTTAAGTGAGTCCTACGTGGACATTCGATGTTCTTGTCATAATTTCATACCTTTCTTGTGTTTTCTGTTTAGTACTCTTCACTACGAACCCCGTGAGCGCAAGCGGGACATCATTCGGACTTGTATCGGACAAGTTATGAGTGAGGGCAATTTGGTAATTTACACTTTTATGTGTTGTGGTTTCTGTGGATTCTTTCCCGTGGTTTTATCACAAACCAGGGTGCCCTGCACCCTCTGAAATTTCAGTCTGCAAAGGCTTCCATGCATTTTGACTGCATGCATTTGTTTTGAATTCTTGCTCCTTAAATGGTTGCATTCCCGTGTGAGATTTCACCAACCCTCACAGCAAATTCATTTCAATCCATCTGTCACTTACTCCCTCCCCTTGAATTGTGCTGAGAAGGCTCTCAGCAAGCAAACCAACAAACTCAAAACACTCAAGCCAACCCAAGCTTTGCCGAGGCCACCTCCATCACCATTCTCTAATTTTCTTCGATCAAACACCATCTTGCGGTTTCTTATCATCATCCTCACCATCTAAGGACCAAAACCCAGCAAACACAGTGAACCCAGAAAACCCAGAAAATTTTCGGCGAGCTCCACAAAGTTTCCCCGCGAAGTTCCATCGATTTTGGACCTCGATCGAACCCAATCTCATCACCAAACGACTCCTTGTAAGCCCTGGACCACAACCCAGGCTCTGCATGCAAGGATAGCCTCGAGATCGTTGACTTTCAATTTTGGCCGAGACTCTCGAGCCATTTTTCGGCCACCTCCGGCCATCTTTTGGCCTTGAAATAGGTAAAATCGAGTCCCTTATGTCCCAAGCTTCATGTTGGTATATTGTGTGTGAAAAATGGTTGAGATCTGTGAAAGTTATGCATTTTTGAAAATTCCGGTGATTTTTCCAGATTCCGGCGAAACTCCGGTTGGTGGACGGCGGCCGGGAATTGCATAGGTGACCAGTGAGCTGACTTCAGCAAACCCGGTTCTGACGTCAGCCAACTCTGCCCTAACGTCATCAGATCCGGTCCATACCCGGTCGGATTGGAGAATATTCCAAAGATATATTATGTTTCTAATTGACGTCGTGATAGAATATTTCCTAACGGCGACAGAATATTCCATAACGCCATTTGAATATTCCGTTAAAGTTAACGGCGCGCCGTTAACTTTAACGACGCGTGTTGCCGACTTCCAGTTGGCGCATGACGGCGCGTGGCCGCGCGTGGTGGTCTTCCACCGGCGCATGGCGGTGCATGAGGCTCCGTGCAACTCCGTGGCAGCACGTGGACCACTTTTTCGACATTTTTAAGTCCCAAAATGAGCAAACAAAGGGGATTTCAAGTCTTTTCCTTAGTAGAATTTGGATTTGACTTGTATAATGATTAGTATAGTAATTTCTCATATAGGTGAGACCTATCCCGAGGAGTACCGAGGCCAAGCTAGGTACGGCAGCTACGATCCGACAACTTACCAGTGAGTGGGCCCGTTTCTTTAAAGTATATTATATTATATGTTTCAAATGTATTTTAAATTGTGTTATAACCTATAGTATAGCATGCCATGATTTGTGAAATGTTAAATGATTTGATTAAATATCTTTATTTGAGTTTTAGAAACTTATTATTGGCATGACTATACACTTGTGATTATTTACTTATCATGCATACTTGCACGCTGTTAGTATTGTCCGAGCCAGGACTAGCTTCACGTGTATGTTCACACTGCACCGACACGCTCACTTTGGATCCATTATAGGTGTCAGCCTGTTCTAGTTGCCAAGGCAACTAGAACTCGTTGTGATGCGCTTAGTGCTAGCTTCACGTGTATGTAGTACTAGAGCGTAATTATAACACCCAGCCTGTTCATGTGGCTACTTTCTACATGAACTCGTGTGCTTGTATTTATCTGATAAGTAAACTGATTTATTTTATGCTGTTGATTATTGGTTACCCGTATCCTTTTTGGGGCGTTGTTCCCAACAATGCTGCTGATTATTTGTTTATATATTATTATTGTTATTAAAGTTATATTTTGGAAATTACTACACGTTTTACAGCGAGGGGTTACTATTTTCTGAAACTCAGGAAAAGTTTTATTAAACTTTACTTTTGGCCCATTCACCCTTTTCGTGCTTTTTGCCCCTCCAGGACTTAGGGACTAAGCTTGGCAGACGAGAATTTGTGGCACCCGTTGACTTACATTTCAGTCAATGTACGGAAGAGTATTTTTGTGTTCTTGATATTCGTCTTACTGGATGGGAATATTATTTCCTTTACTCCACTTTCTTGCTCTCACACTTAATTGTAATAAGGGTTCAATCCCACACTGCGCACTCTTTCCTTGTTATTTACTCTTAAATTTCAACTTATATTCAAATTCTTATTTCTTTTCCACGTCATGACTTCGTCACTCATCCGGAGTGATGGTCAGCACGCCTCGATATTCTGTGTCCACTTGGATATTCGGATCGGGGTGTCACTTATCTCTACAAAAAACGAATTAAATCAAAGATAATTTAGTCATTCATATATATCTAACAAATAGACAATCCTTGTACCATGTAACATACTCATGATGAACCGTCACCATTAATTTACTACATGTAGATGACTAAACGATCCTGATTTGATTATATTTATATATATAATCTTTAAATGATGATTAAGAAAATGAATAATTGTTATGATTATGAAATTGTATGCTAACCGCAAATGGTAGTGGACAAGATTGTTGGAAAAAAATTTGGTATCATGTGGGTTATGGTTATGATGAGAGATGAAAAATTGCTTCAAAATGCGTAGTAACTACGATATCTTTCATACTTTATTCGCCTTACAAAGTGTGCATATATGAATATATAATGAAGCTTGACCTTATATTTTTCGTTTGTAAAAGTTTTACATACTCCTAGAGAAAGTAAGAATGCTCAAGATTGCTTAGAAACTACTCTAGAAAATAGTTTCTAAACTTTTATAGTTTCTAAATTTTGGTTAATGATAGAGGAACGAAAATTATAATCTTTTGTTACTTATTTCTTGTAGAAATCTTCCGTATATATATAGTGACTTTATGAATTGGTTAAGCAACCAATCAAATATATCTTGGTTCAAACCTCCCAATCAAGAGGTACTTTTTCATTTAAATCACATCACTAACAAATCTTCAACTTAAGGACACGGGCCACTGGTGGCCAGCGATAGCCGACCGGCCGTCAGCATGAAACTCGTTTAGCTTTGAGACTTTGAGCGATAGTTTTGTATTTGTGGGACTTTCTTGCATACATTGGAATATTTCTTATTCTGAGTATTTTAATCGTTATATTTTTATTTTAAAATATAAAAATCAAGAACTAACGGTTAAAAAATTCGGAATACGAGATACTTCGAAATACCTAAGAATTTTTGTTGTATTTGTTTACTTCTAGAATCTAGGGTTAAGAAAATTTACAAGAAGTCAGTGACTTGGAAAAATCTTGGGTGGTACATATCATTCAATAGTACGACTATTGAATGGTCCAGATTAATATACAGTGGGTCCCAAATGAATCTTAAAACATTCAACAGTACGTACGTACTATTGAAGTCTGACTTACCTAAAAAGAGTCGCGTGCATGTCCAATCACTATCGCCTATGAAAAGATGCTTGAAAGAAACAACCAAAGTAGCTATCATGTTTGCTATAATGGGGATGCATGAAGCCTTCCATATGTAGATCAATCAGATGGAAAACTTTTTGTAATCTTTTTCTTTTTTGGTACAAATTTGGTGTGCAGAATTAAAGTCGTATGACTATCGCGGCCCTTTCATTGTCCACAAGGCTACGAATTATACCATCAATTGGTCGTTTCTGCATGCACATACTTTTCTGATAGTTTATGTAATCGGATATGTCCAGGGCCGGCTCTAAGATTTCAGAGGCTCTGCGCAAAAATTTAATCGAGATCCTTACTAAGAAAAAAAATCATTATAAATTAAACTTACAGATTGAGTTTTTAAATTTATATAAACTTAATTCCTGCAGAAAAAAATATATTAAATATAATCAATTGAGTTGAAAATAAATTTTGACTTCTCCAAAAAAGTTTTGGGTTCAAATAGCTTTAATGCTGTTTTGGATTTTTTTTTCTTTCTTTAAATTTTGCAAAAAAAAAAAATGCAAACCACCGGAGTTTGAACCCACAACCTCGAGTGAAAGTTGCATTGCAAAAACTACATCTGTTAAGCATAAATTCAATTAATTTACTGCACAAAAATATATATAGCATAACTTATATATATTACATACACATTAAAAATTGGGGGCCCTTCAAAATTGGGGGCCCTTCAAAATCGGGAGCCTTATATAGGGTGCACCACTTACACTCCTATAAGGCCGGCCCTGGATATGTCTATGTCCGTCGTATGATCGTTTCCCAGTGTGATGATCGATGTGGTTTAATTCTTGCTTTCGTAGATGGCAACAATATCTTCTAGGTCTTTAGCAAAACAACAATATCTTCCGGGTCAAGTCAATAATTAGTAATACCAACTTCAATGAATTATAGTAGTATTCTTTCTTTTGTTGGAATAATTATAAGGGTTGATTTAAGCCTCAGAAGGTTTTTAGATACAATTTAATTGAATACACCTTATTTAGAATTTTAATATTAAATGACTTATAAGATCTAGTATGAAAGGACTATTTAAGCCTTAGAGGCCTTGTTTGATATATAAAGAGGATTAGTTTGAATATAACTATTCACTATATTGAAGGCATTTAAAAAAAAAACAAAATAGATGACAATTTCTTATTTTGTTCAAGTTGAAGGTTACTCATGAAGAAAAAATATCTCTACTAATCCCCACAAAGATAGTAGGATTAAAAGGGACAACTATCCTTCATGAGTAACCTTCAACTTGGACAAAATAAAGAATTTGTCATTCATTTCTTCCTTTAAAATACCTTTAATATAGTGAATAGTCATATCCAAACCAATCCTCTCTATCAAAAGAGGTCAGAAAGTTTTTAGATAAACTTTTATTTTCTGATTTCACCATAGTCATTTCTAACGTTAGATAACCTGCATCCTAAAAATTTTCTTCTTCAAGCTATTAAATCGACTCCCACTCAACATTGTTGAACAAAACTCTAACCACTAATTTAAGGCACAAACACGTTGATGAAAAAAACTCATAATTGACTAATAGAACATGAAATTGACTATTTGGAGGTTTTACATGAGGTATAGCTTCATATTCTTTTTTTTCATTTACATCAATTTGAGCGATGCCACACTTCTTGTGAAACCTTATATCCTTATACAGTGTGACATCCCACATCGACCAACGAAGAGAGGGTGATGCGCCTTATGGCCTTGTTTGGTACGCCGTATAGTGCACCAGATAGTACTAATAATCCAGTCTCGGGTGTTTGGTGCGCTTCGTACTAAAATAGTCGCCCAACTATTTAAACCGGGCCCACCATTTAGTACCTCTCACACCCGACTAATTATACCCCCAACAACCTCCGTATAATTAGTCGGATTCGTCCCTCTCGCTCCCTTGGTCTCGCTTGAAGGAAAATATTTGAATTACAAGTTCATTTGAGCAACACTTAGGTATGCTATTAACAAATTAATGGATCTTAGCTAGCATGTTAGTGCTCAAAAACAAAACTTTGCTCATGACTTTTGAAGCCTAGATGTTGTGAACCAAGACACAACTCAAAATCACATTAATAAGTTGTGGCATCCTATGCCTTTGTTGAATCTTCTTTGCATGAGCAAAGGCTAAATACCCAAGAGAGCCTTCAATCTCATCTTGGATGAACACCTTTGCTTGGAGGAGTTGTGGTTGCACCTTGAATCAAATTGAAGGTTACCTATGTACTTCGTTTCCTACGAAGATCAAACATTTTGTAGTTCTTGCATTTGATGAGGATTTGAGTGAGTTTGTATGAAGAACAAATTGTGTTCTTCACACACACCCTAGGGTCAGCCAACACAATATATATAGTTGATATTAGTCCAATACTGCACCAAACGTCTGACTACTTTAGTCAATACTGTTTGATGACAGATTATCTTATCTGACTGAAATAGTCAGTCCAGTCTGAGCTGCCAAATGAGGCCTATATGTACATGCCCACCTCCAATTAGCACGAGGCTTTTTGTGAGCTCACTGGCTTCAGATTTCATCGGAACTCCGAAGTTAAGCGAGTTTGGGCTAGAGCAATCCCAAGATGGGTACTCACTGGGAAGTCGCTCGAGAGTTCCCAAAAACAAAACCGTGAGGGCGTGGCCCAAAGTGGACAATATCGTGCTACGACGGAGCTGGTTCGAGATGTGACAGAATGGTATCATAGCCACTATGCCGTTCGGTACGGATGTGCTGGCGAGGACGTCGGGTTCCCTTTAAGTGGGGTGGATTGTGACATCCCACATCGACCAACGGAGAGGGGGTGATGTGCCTTATATGTACATGCCCATCTCCAATTACCACGAGGCTTTTTGGGAGCTCATTGACTTCGGATTCCATCGGAACTCCGAAGTTAAGCGAGTTTGGGCTAGAGCAATCCCAGAGCAATCCCAGGATGGATGACCTACTGGGAAGTTGCTCGTAAGTTTCCAAAAACAAAACTGTGAGGGCGTGGCCCAAAGCGGACAATATCGTGATACGGCAGAGTCGGTCCGGAATGTGACATACAAACTCGTCTCCATCGGAAAGGTGAAGATATACCGGTGGGTACTTGCTGAAAACTTGCACTGTTTCATTTTCTGCATACTCTTAGGTTGGATTCTATTGAAATATGCACATCTAAAACTTTATGTGAAGAGTGTGAGATGTGAAGTTAGTTTAGATAAGTAAATGGGGTTTATTAAGATAACTTTTTATTTCAAAAATAAATGTGAGATTTTCAGTATGTGAGTAGTATTTAACAAAATGTGAGCTGTTAATAAAACTATCCTAAATTATAATAGTATTGTCACGGTCTGGACAATGAAATGTTTTATTAAAACCAGTGTCTCGGTCAGGTTAAACTATGTGAGCTAAAATAGTTTTACAAAAAAAAATGTAAGTTAAAATAGTTTTACAAAACAAAAGGAAGGTTTCTGTAATTTCATCAGGCATGTTTTAGGTTTAGTTTTTTTAATTTTCTTTTAGGATGGTGGGGAGTGCTTGTTGAAGGAAATGAAAGGTTTTAGTTAGGCTTCATTTCAAGAGAGCAACTTATATGAAACGGGTTCATCACTACATGACGTTTCGATTCAATCAAACATTGTCATATGAAGCAAAATTTGCACATGGCAATACATTATTGGATAAGTAACGCCACATGACGGTGAACTTGTTTCATATAAGTTCTTCTCCGATTTCAAGCATTAGTACTCTGTTAAAAGCCATTATTTAACTAAAAAAAAGTACTGCATTAATCTTTTTCCCCATAATTAGCGTGTAATATGGGCCATGGTTCCCTGAATTTACATGTGATCATAAATGGGGCCTAAGGCATGAACGGGTAACTAGAAGAGGGATGTATATAGGGTGGTATTATCTATACACTTCTTTTTACCTTTTACACACCTTATGTTAATTTATATCATTTAATCATCTTTAATTTATTTGATTCGACGGTTGAAAATTGAGAGATGTGTGTGGAAAGTAAAAAAGGGTGTGTAGATGGTGTCACCCTATATATACACACAAATGCTAGGGTTTATACGAAGTGTATTACTTTTCACTTTTCTTCTAATTAGTTGGCAAATTAGATCTAGAGTAATTTTTTACGTGTGGCAAATTTTTAAGCTTAAAATGTGGACAACACAAATTGGGTGGCGTGGAACACTTGTGGCAATTGGGCTTTACATGCTGGACAACATGCTCTTATACTATAAAGAAAATTGAGGTTTCACTATAAAACTAGTTGGCAGTATGAAGATTAGCCCAACTACTTATAAACACATGCAATGTCTCTCATTTTACCGATGTGAAATTGATACTCTAAACAAATTGCATCTACTCTAGGTTTCGATTTTATAAATTTGTAGTGGAACTGTGGGGACATATGAAGATGTACAAACATCGGCGGTACGTTCTGGTCGTTTCTACTGATCAGCCTCTCTCAATCAATTGTCATCAAAATCACTGGCTTTCATTGTCACAGTGGATATAGGTCTTTTTAGGAAAAATCTTGAGTGGTACGTACCATTGAATGATACGACTATTGAATGATTCAGATTAATTTGGAATGAGCCCCAAATGAATCTTAACCATTTAACAGTACGTACCATTCAATGGTACGTACCACTGAAGTTGGACCCGTCTTTTTAGCTTTTCTTAATTATGTTATACTAATCAAACTAATTGTCCTCACATGTAGGATCATTATAGCCCGTCCTTTTATCACGCAAAACAATATTCTCTGACGAAAAGTTTCCATTTTTGGACGGAAGAAAAACAACATTCTGTAATGTATGTAACTCTCAAGGCTGTAGCAGGTACCAGTAGGTATATACAATCACTAAACACCAAACGTTTATCTCCTCCACAAAACAAGGATGGGCATGCACGGCTGCTACGTAACGTTAGTGCATATATAAAAAACCTAGAGCTGTAGAGAAAACCTATTGGTTCTTAATTTGTTATTCTTCTAGATATTTATTTAATTAGGAGAAGTACTCTGTGTACATTGCACATATTAGAATATAAGCATATGATAATCTAAAATTAGTTGACAATGGGTGAAAGATTCAACATTATTTAAATTATAAGGCAAAGTTTTAATTTGCTGATGTGGGATAATTCGCATTCTTTCTCATGGGTCGCTTTGCTTTAGCATTCAACTCAAAACCAATTTATAATGAGTGGAGGTCTAAAATGATTTAAATTATTAGGTAAGGTTTTAACTACATAGATTAGCTATCGCAACTTGTCCTCACTAACATAAATGGCTCGGCTATCCCACTTAGCCAATCGAGGTTTGGAATCCAAAAAATTTTTAATCATATACAAAAATTTTTAAAGAGTATTATAATCATATACAAAAATTTTAATGATTCTTATCTCACTACATACATAAGGGAATCGAGGTTTGGAACCCCTATAATTTGACCAGATTGAAGAAACTTAAAGTTCCACCCCAAAACCTACTGGCAATGGGAGAGTAGCCAAACTCATTATAAATCTATGCAAGGTTCCTTAATTTCCAGATATGATACTCTTTAACGTGTAATGAAATTTCAAGCCTAATGTTGGAAATGTACGTTAAATCCAATTATGAGATTATACTTTACGAACATTTCACATATTAAACTAATGTAGTTTAATTTTAAGGAGAAGATTATTGTTTAAAGCCATCTCATTAAATGTTATACGCCTAAACAATAAGTCCAAGGAATATGTAATTAAGAGAATGTAATCTAAACGAAGTTAGATTCATGAGACCTTTATTTTTTATGCACGTATCTTAAACGTTCCTGGTCATATGATTGCCAATTGTGTGTTGACAATTCGGATAGTGACAGGTCTCGAGTTATTAGTGTGAACAACACCAAGGTAAGGATATGTAGGTGCTCAATAGAGAGTGAGTCCACTGAATATGATCAACCAGGAGTTCTCATACTGATGTCATATGAGAACTCACTAGTTGGGATAATGCAAAGTAGTCTTTTGACCTGAGGCATCACAGTTGTCTTGAGATTAGGTTCTTAATCTTTGATTATGTCAATGGCACTCCGGTGTGAAAGGGTGTCCACGACATCGTTGGGGTTAATCTACCTAATCATGGAGACAAGTGAGCATACAACAAGGGATCTCTAACCTTCAAACTGTTGAGGGAGAATACTATATGATATGATTAGCAGTCTCTGGCCAGAGCAAGTGAATATGATTTAGGAAGTACGTTCCAAATCACATTCACATAAATCATATAGTCAAGAGAATCACATTGGACATGAATAAACTATCACCCAACAATGTGATCAAGAGTATTGATATAGAGAATAACCATATTGCATTGTAATTCCAAACTGAATATGTTCTAACATCTTATGCTTAGCTTGGATAGTCACAACATACAATTAGGTGTCAGTTATGGCTTGTGGATGCCCTGAAGGTTAACAAACACTAATCTTCACTAAAGGGAGAATTGAAAAGGAGTTTCAATTTACAATTGATTAGTAAGAGTTCGAATCGCCCATAACCTCGCTAACTAGAACCTAAATGATCGTACACCTAATAAGGAAATGATTGAAGAATACGATAGAGTTAAGTAAGAACAATTAAATGGTTTAATTGTTTATGACTTGGATTAATTAAATGTTAATTAATCAATACAAAAATATTTGTTTTATACCTCGGGTTAGTTTTGGGCCTTAAGGCCCAATAGACTTTGAATAGTTCAAGCCAATGACTTAAGTTGTATGACAACTTAAATCACAAAAGGCCCAAAACCCACATTAACAAGGTTAGCCGGCCATACACAATGGGATTAAGGATTTTTTTCCAATTCACTTAAGTTTGAGTGGATATGTATTATTCACTTAAGTGTAAATGAGTATTAAAGTGAAATTAAATCACTATTCTCATTAGGGCATTTTGAGGAAAGAAGAGAAAATCTCTCTATTTCACTCTTGAACGTCAGCCTTACTAAGGGAGAAGAAAACTTCTATTTTCTTGTTCCTTAATTAGTCACTCAACATCTTCTTTAAGCAATAAATACGGTGGTTTGATTTTTGTAGGAGACGAAGTACGTAGGCAACCTATCATGAGATGGCTAGGTGCAACCAAAATCCATAAGCAAAGGTGTAGATCCAAGAAGGATTGAAGGCCCTTTCTTGGGTGATTATCATTTGCTTATGCAAAGAGAAATGTACAAGGGTAAAGAAAAACTCAACTCACTACTTTGTGAAGTTTTTGGGTTGAGTCTTGGTTCACAACTACTAGGCTTAGAAGTTTGGTGGGCAAAGTTTTGTATTTAGGTGCCTACAAGCATGCTAGAGCCTTTAATATTTTTAATCGCATGTATGTATGTTGCTTAAATAATAGACTTGCATATTTTAAATGTTGTCCTTCACCTAACACGTGGACAATTTACTTAAGTGACATGGAGCACGTGTGATTGTTGAGCTTCACATGTGGACAACCTACTCTAAACCCTGAAACTATATTGTCAATGAAAAAAGTAATCCAACTCTTTATAACTCTATACAACGTTCCTCAGGCTATGTTTGTGTGAGAGATTTCCAGGTTCCAATGAATTGAATCCAAGTTATAGTAAGGAATGGACCATAAAATGTAAATAGAGGAGATTAGCAATTCTATCTATGAACATTACAAAGTCATGTGAAAGGGATTTGCAAATTGCTACTTAAAATGTGTCATTTGCAAATCACTTTCACATGCATATATAATGCTCATAGAGAGCATTGCTAATCCTCTCTATCTACATTTTACAGTCCATTTCTTATTAATTCGGACTCAATTTCTTGAAATTTAGAAGTGCCTAATCCAAATATAGCCTTAATTAATTCCTTAATGTGAAACTTTTAAACTTGCAACTCACATCCTCACGCGGATAACATAAGAACTACATTGAATATAAGTAAATAAGATTTCAACTTGGCGCATATATATATGTCAACAAAATATTTCCATGTCCGTTGAAACTTAAAAGATATGGCTAATAGTATAGGAAAAAAAAAGACTAACAGTTTGTCTAACTATCATTGTTTAATTAATTGCTGTTTGGTACATATAACTAATGCCACAAAGTATTCTATTGAATTTTTCCATTTCATCTTCTAGCTTCGCCAAACCACTTAATTCGACACAATGGTAAATCTCTTCATGCATGCACATGTAGCTACACTTATCAAGTTCCTACACAATTATCATAATATTAACACAATAGCTAATCTTATGAAACTTATCCTCACACTAGCTAGCATCTTACTCTAACATACTGGTGTAAATATTCTTAAATTAATTTAGTGTTGTTTTCTTTTCATTTTTAGAGCATAGAGATAAAAGCATCATCCTAGTTGTTGAGAATGTGGAGTGTTGCATGTCTTCCACATCATAAAGTCAAAAAACTTTGTATGTATTTATAAGAAGTTTGGCTACTCTCGGTATATCTTGTCAATTGATTTTATGGTGGAACCTTAAATTCCTTCATGGTATTAGAGAAAGTTTGGCGCATGTGTGAAAGGCCAATGGCCACATGTCACCCAATATGTGTTGTTCATGTGCTTGGCTTGAGTATTGTCACATGTGAGGAAATGTGTGAGAATATGCAGTTTTGTTCCACATCGACAAGTTAAGGGACCTTGCATGTGTAGGCTACTCTTCGTGTAATAATTTTGGTCATTTTGAGAGAGAGAGTGTATGGGATATTTTCATATGATCCTCATGCTCTAATCTTTATCTTTATTGGTAAAGGTGGTCGCTTTTGGCACATTGTTCGAGGCCTTTTGCATGATGTAGGCAAGGAGCATACGTGTTGGCTTAACCGCTGGTTTATACCTTGTATTGGATTGGTTCAACAGTAGGCTTCACTCTGATTCCTTCGAAGGAATGTTTATGAGGCCTTTGTCGTCGGTGTGTTTGTCAAGCGTGCCACTATTGGCATTCTTCCAATAGAAAGATGTATATTAGTTTTAGTATAAGTTAGTTTACAAATATATTAGGTACTTGCGCCGCAAGTAATGTAACTTCCGTTCATCAGATTGGCGACTTAATTAGATTAGGTCTTGGTTAGGTTCTTTTTATTGCCTTGCTTATTAAGGACTTTTAATATCTCTCGATTGTTTATACCAGAGATTGCTTAAGACAGGATTTTGATATAAACTGGTTATAACAAAATGTTCCACTCTCGCGCATACAGAGAAAAGTAAAGACGATAATTAAAGACAGGAATTGAAATACTTGAAAGTAAAGACTTGTAAGTAAAGACGTTAAGTAAGAACTGATATTGAAAGACTTTTAAGTAGAAAGTTCAATAATATTACATGTAATGGTTATTTCAGATTGAATAAACACCCATCGAGTTGGTTTTAATTCCATCGGGATGGTTTTCAAAGCTGGTTCCTTACAAAGGGAAATAATCAAAGACACCTTGGCCTAAGATTTTCTAATTGATAGTATCAAAACATGGATGATTTGATGGCAGAGCTTAATTCACTACTCCTCAGGGGAGTTAGGATGTATGATCCTAGGGTTCTGGTCTTTGAGTTCTCAAAGTCACAAGCTACACAAGTAGTGTGAATGAGAAAGCAGCAGATAGAAACGAAGTCTGTATCTGGGAAAGGCTTTGAGGGATTTCCTCAGAGGTTTCTTTCTTGAACGTAAGAGTTCTGTTTTTGGTTGTTTTGAGTGTCCTCTTCTTCGAATCCTCCCTTCTTTTATATAGGCCATCAGGGAGCCCACGTCACAGCCGTCACTTCTCTCTGCAACCATCTTTGGAGACTTCAGTGAGGTAAGGCTTAATTGGTAAGGCATAAATAATATCTCTGATCAGCCTACCCCCACTAAGAAAAAGTTCTTTATTTATAGTCTGATTCCCTCCAAAATGTCGAGTGCTTAGCATTAAATGCAGTCAGTAGAGGACTATTCAGACTTACTTCATTTTTGTCCACTGATTTGGGTTGGGCCTTTCCTCTCTTAGGCCCAACATATTACCAAAAACAAGTTATGGCCCAATGAATATTTTTCAATGTAAACACACACCATATTTGGTACGTACGTTAGGTGAAGTTGTGAAATAAGCCAAGGATCTTACTGTTTATGGACACTAGAATAACAAATTGGTTTGTTGGAACTGAATGACCTCTTACCAATGTCATAAACTCATGACCAAGCCAACTATTTATATATATAGTGCTTAGCAGGTTTCATATATACTCATCTACAATATTGACATCATGATCAATTGCCATGACACCAAATATACGATCAAAAGTCAGCAACATGCTATCATTGAAGCATAACCTAAGGACATAATTACAGGTTAGAAATTAAGAGCATGCATGCGACAGCTCTCAAAAATTCGACAACAAATTAACTCACTTTAATGGAAAGACATATTTATTTAAGTAAAGATAATGGTATGACAATGCCACACCATCTCAATTATCACCTAATTTAGTTATTATTTATTATTCATTACAAGTATTCCCATGACGACATATACGTACGTACTTCCTATATATATTTTTTATAGGTTAAGCTACTATCGTATATAGTATATATGTCGTTTCAAGTGCTTCCCTTACACCGACAAGTGGCAAAGTGGGTCCGATGATGACGGTGATGACGACGATTTGGTGAAGTTCCACAGATCGTTCTCGTTGTTGTATGCTTCAGATTGATGATGGGATGATCTACTTGTACGTAGGTATGGATATGATAGTTGTACGTCATGGTCATGATCACCAGGAGGAGGAGAAGAACAAAAGGCCATGTTTGGATCGCCAAAGCAAGACAAGTGCTTTGGTGTCTCTTGATCTTGGCCATTGAGTTGACCTAGTTGGGATGCCACAAGCCTATCAAGGGTAGCCCAGTCATTTAGCCTTGTTTTGGGGTACTCACGATCATCAACTAGGTGATTATTGTCACAACCATTGCTTGGTTGGTTTGTTGAAGAAGGCTCAGTTTCTATGAACATGTCATCAACGGCCGAATAGCAAGCTTTGAAGCTACGGTCCTGATCGAAAGCGGGAAGGTTTGGAAGAGTTGGGCTCTCAAGCCTTGGCAGATGCATAAATCTTTCTGAGATGTTATTCATGGTTAAGGATTGATCATGATTTTCGAGCTTGCAAGTAGTTCTTCCCATGTACATCAGTATTTGATCAAGAACACCATCGTTTCTTGAACCATGAATTTGGTTGTCGGATGAGTCCATGGAGAAGGAGGCTTTAGGGCTCTCTAAGGCTTTCTGGTAGTTCTTCTTCTTGAATACCCGGCAGACCACCCACCCGTCTTCGGTCATCGACTCCCCCATTGAGCTAGAAACCTGTATGAATACACATATATAGTACGTAATGAATGTATGAGTATATCAATAAATGTGTACACAAAGAAGTATATATGTGATGGAGAATATTATAGTTGTAGAATAGTGACAGAGTGACTTTGTTGCTACAATCCAGTGAGATTTAGATCAAGGTCGTTTTGATTTGTAAAAGAAAAGTGTAGGGCTGGCCCTGCGATTTTAGGGGCCATGTGTGAAACATAAACGGAGACCCTCGATTTATGATTGTTGTATTTTCTTTTTTATTTTCTATTTTTCAGTTGTGTTACCTATAAATAGTAATATCAAAAAAATTATCTCAAAAAGGAGCATAGTACAGTGGTTGTTCCTTTCAAATTTTTTTGTGAACTTTCACTTAATTAATAGGAGAAAAAATGAATAAAAAAACAAGGGCAAAATTCGAACCATTATTGCATGGGGAATTAAAGAACCATTTGCACTGAGAGCACGATACCAATGTAGTCTGCACCTAATATATATAGAGTGCAAATGTAAAAAAATAATAATAATAGGTAAAAAAGGTGAAAGAAAGGCAATGGCAAAACTCGAACCATGTTGGTGAGAAAACAAAATGCGCAAAACCACCCACGCTGAAGATATTTTATGATAAAGTCTTGCGCGTTTTAATTAATATATATATATATATATATATATTATCACTTCAAAATTCTCATTTTGCACTCCAAACTTTCTATACTTAGAAAGAAAAATATACTTGTGAGGAGTGCAAAATGAGATTTTTTGAATTGCCAATAATATATAGTTCCCTATATATAAAGAAGGGGAGCTGATTTTTGTACCCCCCCTACTGCTATTTGTACTCCCCTTTCCTTAAGCAATTCAATTCTTAAATGGATGGGGGGGGGGGGGGTACAAATAGTAGTTTGTTAAGAAAATGGGGGGGGTACAAATATCATTTCTCTAAAGAAAAATCGGGGGCTCTTCCGAATCAGAGACCCTGTGCGGTGGCACCACTTGCACTCCCCCAAAGCTGACCCTAGAGAAGCGTATACGTATAATACATAAATAGTACTTTGTGCAATGGACACAAGAATGCAAATTGAAGTGTTTGATTATTTTTGGAACACATAGTGTTTGGAATTTTCGATTGTGTGGAAGTTGAAGAAACTAAGAACTTACGATGGTTTCATGAGTGTTGCTTTCATCAAGCCTATATTCATGCATGATCCAATCTGACTTTTGTCCATGAGGAGCTCGACCCTTATAAAACACAAGTGTCTTTCTCAATCCAATTCTTTTGAAGCCGCTATAGATGATCTTGTCCCGCCCGGTGGCCTTCCAAAACCCAGCAGCCGTTGCCCGATTGGTTCGAGTTCCGGTTGGGTATTTCTTGTCCTTGTGACTGAAGAAGTACCAATCATTTTGTGGAGTGGAACCTATTTTGCATCTCTCTGCATTATGTCACAAAAATTAATGAGCCAAATTAACAAATCGATTTCCATGAACTGTGAATGAAAATATGATGATGAGGTATATATACACACGTACGTACGTACCTTGAATGTCCCATGGCTCAAGCTTATTAAGATCAACTTCTCGAATTACATCAAGATCAATCCTCTCGAAGGCAACTTTCTTCCTAAGATAGTAGTGAAGAAGCTCCTCTTCGGTTGGATGGAACCGGAAACCTGGAGGAACTTTAGATTGACCATTTATTGATAGACTCATATGATCATCAGACATTATATCAAAGAAAAAAACAAAGAGACAAATATTGGTGGTGATGAGAGAATTGGAGATGGAGAGAAGTGAATCAAATTGAAGGAGAAAACACAGAGGAGGGGTTTGATTTCGTAAAGGGTACACCGCAGTGACGATAATTTATAATGGGAGTGGGGCATGGAAGGGTCCAAAAATGCATGAAAAGCTTAGGTATCATGGCTATTAGTGTACTTAGAGTGGGGTCCATCCCTTGAAGAAGAACCAACCACCTAAACTGTACGTAGAGACAAGAGAGTCTGAGAAGTTTAGGAGAAATTTTTACGTGACATCATTTGCTATCGTAGTTTACTATTTTATATATTATAATATGTTACGATACGATTGTTATGTTCAATTTTTAGGGTATATACTATCAAAAAAAAGTTAGTGTTATAATTCGAGTGTATTAGTAAATATCACATGGCGGTATTTGGATACATTCAAAAATCTTTTGAGGTCTAGAAATTTGTGGGCCAGGCTAATATAGGTTGTAAAGTGGGGTCACATGAAAAAATGCGTTAGAGGTAACAATATTATTGTGAAGTCAGTGTGTGTGGGGGGCACGCACACATCTCAACTATGACCCTCGACCTTAATATCTATATGAAAAGCACCTCTAAAACCACCACTAGCAGGCACTATTATCCTCTTTGATCAATCCCTCCGTTCTCTCTCTCTCTCTCTCTCTCTCTCTCTCTCTCTCTCTCTCTCTCTCTAACTAAGAAGACATGTCACTCATTTTACTTGTGCAACCACCTCAACGACAAGAAGGGCAAGAGAGAGACAGAGATGATGGGGTCGGAGCCACTGAGCTTTCATATGGTCCCTCATCAGAAAAAAGACATGATGGCCTATTGTGGCGGAGAGATTTTAATTAGTTGTGGATCGAATGTGGTATGTGTGTAATGTGGATCTCCTCTATAATTTAATACAATTACACTAAACATATATTGCATTTCACCATGTGAGGAGCTAGGCTCCACATAAACATAATGAGTCAACAATATTGTAAATAAATTATATCCCTAATGCAAATTAAAGTGTGTGAGTTGAGAGTACTAAATTATACATGATCATCATAAAGTGGTATTCTATTTGTGTTCAAGGTATAAACAAACTGCACAAATATATGAGTGCAGTACATGCTATATCAGGAATGTTGGGTGGACTATACATGAACGTGTGGAATATGTCCATGTGCCCTATTTCATCTTGCAGTACTTGCATGGGGTACGTTTTATCACCCATATTTGTATCAATGGTACTGACGGATCCCTTTGCAAGTTCTCCCTTTTTACATGAATAACATATGTAACTGTTAGAATCTTTTACCCACGCTATTGGTAAAGTAATTTTCTAAACTATAATTTACAAAGAGGAGGATTTGAATTCAAGTTTAGAGGCGAGCATGTTGTCTTATTAGCCAACTGACCAAACTCACATTTATAATAGTTTCACTAATATTGAACAGGAAACAAATAACCATGTATGAAGTAGTGTATAGATTTGATCAAGTTCCATTTTATTAATTTATACTCATTTTTTTTCTCCTTCATATTTTGTAACACTGGGATAAAATACATATAAGTGGATTATGCTAGTTTTTTTACAAATTAAACAGCCGATATCTCTAAAAAATGCGTCTAATGTTAAGGGCCTACAACTAGCTAGCTAGGAAATTGAATTCTAGGTATTCAAACAGGGACGTCGATTATGACTACGTGTGTATGGCTGTGAACGTAAAGTTGGCTGTTGGTGCAAGACTTGGAGACAGCATATTATATATACAGATATATATATATATATACAGATATATATATATATATATACACGTGTGTGTGTGTATACATATTATCTATATACACATTCAAAGGTTGTTAGAAGACATCAAATCAAACTTATAAATTTTTTCTTCATGCGATCGAGTGAGTGATCTCCAGTTGGCACGTACGAATTTGTGAAAGCTTAATTATGAAAGTATTTTCTTGTAGAAGGTTTTTGTTAATTTAGCTAAATGTTTTTGTGCCAAGAAGTTGTTTTTGGGTTTGCTAGGGACTACTAGAGCAATTTCGTTATAAGTTCTTTTATTATGAAATTCAAGCACTTTATGAGAAAACAGTTAGAAGTGTTTTTTCAAAAAAGTATTTATACGATCCATAAGCGCTTTTAAGTTTTTTATCAACGTAGACAAAAGTGTTTTTCGTTGTTAAAAATACACTTCTAGCCCTTTCAAAAACAAATTTCAAACTGTCTATTGCTTTGCCATTTGTCTTTTTATTTTTGGTGGAAGTAGTGAGTTCTTTTCTAAACTTTTTTCAAAATCTTCCATGAGGAATGGGTTCCACATATGTCCTATAATTTTATAATTGTTCTAGCCTCTTGTGAAAGTTAGGAAATTAACAAAGTTGAATTTAAAGTATGTCTTCAATTTTCTTAGCTTCTCAAAACATTTTTATCTCCAACCGATCTCCATTGCCCAAAATATGCTCCAATCCAAAGAATAAATGGTTTTCAGTGCTCCCTCAATTTGAAGAGACTGGAAAGTAGTTATATTTTACACATTCTTAAATTTGAAACTATTACATCCAAAAACAAATCTAATACTCATTTTACCGTACTTAAAATTTTGAAAAAAGAAAAGAAAACCAATATCTTTCTCTCTTTCTTCTTCAATTCCTTCTCTTCTTCTTTGTGTGCCTTGTTGAGAATGAATCTCACATTGATGGGAGGAGGAATCTTGCATGTGCCTATAAGTAGTTGGGCTACTAAGACCAACGGCTACACGTGCTCCACGTCACCTCGTTTGTATTGTCCATGTGCTAGGTTTGAAAATTCGACACACGTGAGGGGGCATGTTGAAAATGAATCTCACATTGATGGGAGGAGGGACCTTGCATGTGTTTATAAGTAGTTGAGTTACTTCCCATATTATCAATTTGTTTTATGGTGAACCTCAACTTTCTTCATGTCTCTCTTCCCTCTCCCTTCACCAAAATTAAAAAAAAAAAATGATGTCATCCACCCAATAATTTGCGTAATCAAAATATAATTCATGCATTTCTTTCCAATAAAAGGTACCATGTTTTATTTAAGTAATCCACATTTAACTACCAAAGTCACTAGAAATCGCATTTGTAATCTTAGTTCAAGATTTTTTTTGAAGTATATATATATTTATACAAAATACCCTTTTGGCCACTTGTTGAAGATTTTAGTGCTGCTTTCTCAGTCTTTCTGACCCTCAAACACAACACTGCACCCACAAAAATAACGGTAGGGCGCACTAGCACCAATATATATTACATAGAAGATTTTCTGTTATCAGATTTTTTCATATGTCTTTGCCATAATCATGAGTTTTATTCCTCCAAATTCTATTCTGTGCCCTAATCATGGTTTATGAGAGACTAATTGACTCAGCAACCACCTCTCTCACTAACCTGCACTGGACAGTGGACATCTCATCTCTCCCTTTCATCTTATTACTTCGTGACTTCATCTTCTTGTTTGTTGAAATATTTCTGATTGATTACTTAATGACAAAATATTATCTCTAAATTTAATATATTTAAAAAAACCTTGCCAAAACTCTAGTTAATTAATTAATTAATTTATGGTCACCAAGTGACGTGTATCCTGACAAATCGTGAACAAAGATTCAAGTATAGAAAAGGACAGAGAATTGACCAAAAAAAAATATGGTGAGGGCTACAAAATCAATATAGGCGATGTTGACTGTTGAAAGTATGTTGTACATGACGTAATATGTGTGCGCGTGGCAAGACGTATAGTTCTCTGGCTTTGTCGACTCAAGTCTTTTCAATATGTGCATATAATTTTCGATTTTGGTGGCTATATATCGTTTGCTCAAACAGTATTAACCCTTATAATATTGATAGAAGAAAAACACAAGTATTAATCCTTATAATATTGATAGAAGAGAAGACAATGCTTACTGGCTTTTGTTTTTCATTGTAGAGGAAAAGATTCTTACATTCACCCTTCTAAGCATTCCATAGGTTTGATCAAAAAGTTTAAATTCAACCTTGGAATTTTCAAGGGCAATTTTGCCACTTTAGGCATGTTTTGACAATTAGCTTTTGATCACACTTTTTCAAAATTACTCTTTTGGTTAATTTTGGCTGTAAAAAGTCAAAATTGTCATTCATTGATAAAAAAAAGCCACCAAAAATACAACGCCCTAACAATACCCAACAACACTCTCAAATTCATTTCTCGGTTGCTTTGCCTTGACTAATCAAATTTGGAGCAATGAAGAACATCTGAATGAATTGTTGGGGAATGAAGAAGGAGAAGGTTACTTGAATGAATTATTGTGGTTGTGGTGGTTCAAATTCAGACGAAAAAGGTGTATTGTTAGAGTATTGTTGGAGCATTGTTGGATTGTTGTTGTTGCAGTGGTGGTTCAAAATCCTAAGAATTTTGGTTTAAATTAAATTGAAATGTAAGTCCTTTTTGGTTAAATGGAGTTCTTTGAAAATGGGTTTTTGGTGTGGTGGTGTTGTTTGAGTGGTCGTTCAACATAAAAAATGTGGAGTGTCGTTGGGTGTCGTTAGGGCGTTGCTGCATTTTTGCCCCCTTTCTAATAAATGAAGGGCAACATTGACTTTTCACAGCCAAAATTGAGCAACAGAGCGATTTTCAAAACGTGTGATCAAAAGTGCAATCAATTGCTAAAAACTGATCATTTATGCAATCAAATGTCAAAAATGGATCATTTTAGCTAATTGCCCTTAATTTTTTTATCATGTTCATTAGCTTTTAAGGTAATAAAAATTATTAAGAAAGGATCAAGAACTTACGTAGGACAGACATGACAAACGTAACCAAGAGGTCACACATGCCAAAAGAAAACACCAAAATTTCACAATTACAAACTCATATCGCCAGAGCGACCACAAATAAAGTACGAAGATAGTTAGAAGATAGAAGAAATTATAAGAGGGAAGAGGCCAAAATGGACTGCCGCCGATAAATAACAGTTTAATTAAATTTAAACAATATATATATATATATATATATATATATATATATATATATATATTGAGGGACACATTTTATTTGGGTCCACTCCATATTGTATTTCAACGATCTAATTGTAGAGCAAAAATTAATCTAAAAAATTATGGAGCTTACACGTGGATTTTCATTCACTATTGACGAGAATGCCCTCATTAATTGGCAAACCCCATATTTATTGAAACCCTAGCCCAACGAACATTAAAAGCTAGTGGACTCGTTCAATGCGATCCAAGAGCAAAAGGCCTGCATTTATTATTTGGCAGTTCAATGAAACTAGAAGCCCTGAGCTGCTGACTACAATAGATGCCCATGACAATGAGATAAGACAAGAGAATTAAAGGAGAAATTAATCACTAATTCCTACCTTTAAGCTTTCCAATTAAAGACAAACTCTTTTTATCAAGGAAGACATTCAATTAAGGATTCTCCAAGATAATTTTTAGGATATTATTAATTGATTTTAATAATATCTTCAAAGATTATTCCCGGTATCGTTAAGATATTCTCAACATCTCAAAGATACTATCTCGTACTGTCATTGCACAAGTACAACTCCATTCATCGGATGACACATGATAGAACCCGACCCGGATATCCACGTGTCAATATCGAGTCGAGATATGTTGGCCGACATCCCAGAAGGGATGACGAAAGCCATAGTGTAAGTGTTGTGTAAAAGTGCAAATAAATTAAAACTAAGGTGATACATCCCGTCCCTAATTATATTGTATTTTATTCTCTGAAGTTGTAAATTTATGAAATTATCCCTGGAGAGCTAAGTAAGTCCTACATGGACATTTGATTTTCTTGTCATAATTTCGTATCTTTCTCGGGATTGTTGTCTAGTACTCTTCACTACGAACCCGTGAGCGCAAACGAGACGTCAATCAGGCTTGTAACGAACAAGTTATGAGCAAAGGCAAACTGGTAATTTTCATTTCACAATATTGTGGTTGTTCCTGTGGGCTGTTCCGTGGATTTCATACAAACCAGGGTAAACTGCACCCTTTGAAAATCAGCCTGCAAACTTGCATGCTTTTGGACAATTGCATGCAAAGTGTGTCCTTAAAATTGTGTGATTCCGGTTATGGGATTTCACCAACACTTCTCAACAATTCAATACAACTTGTAACTTTCTCCCTTGCTCTCCTTCCCGTGCCCAGACCTCCCTTGTTTCTCTTCCCGTGGATTTTTACTCACACCCACACACTCCACACCCAAACTTTCCCGAGGTCGCCACCACCACCTTGAAATTTCCGATCAACCATCACCATGATCCCTTAACCACCAACAAACCTAAACTAGGCCCAACATTACAAACCCAAAAACCCAGAACTTGGTGCCCAAAAATTTCGGCAAGTTTCGAAAGTTTTTTGATGAAGTTTCGTCGTATTTGGACGTCGATCGACCTTGATTTCACCACCAAACGATTCCTCGAGAGTTGTAAGACCTATCCCAAGCCTTGCATGCCAGGAATAGCCTCAGATTCGACGAGGACGACAACCTCCAATTTTGACCGAGACTTTCGAGGCATTTTTCGGCCATCTCCGGCCACCTTTTGAGGTTCCTTTAGGTAAAATCAAGTCCCTCACTTTCCTAGCTTCATTTTGGTATTTTGTGCGTGAAAAATGGTTGAGTTTTGAAGAAGTTATGTGAAATTGAAATTTTTCGGCAAATTTTCCAGATTCGGCGAAATTCCGGCCGGCGGACGGCGGCGGTAAGCGGCAGCAGGAAATTGTAGAGGTGACCGGATTGCTGATGTCAGCCAACCTGGTCTTGATGACAGCAAACTCGGTCCAGATTCGGTCGGATTGCGAATATTCCAAAGGTATATTCCTCTTTAACTGACGCCGGTAGAGGAATATTCCCTAATGATGACGGAATATTTCATAACACTGTTAGAATATTCCGTTAAAGTTAACGGCGTGTGTTGTCGACTTCCAGTCGGCGCGTGGACCACTTTTTCGACACTTTTAACTCTCGATTTCAGCAAACAAAGAGGATTTCAAGTCTTTTCCTTAGTAGATTTTGGATTTGACTTGTATAATGATTAGTATAGTAATTTCTCATATAGGTGAGACCTATCCCGAGGAGTACCGAGGCCAGGCTAGGTACGGCGGCTACCATCCGGCAACTTGCCAGTGAGTGGGCTCGTTTATTTTAATTTATATTATACTATGTGTTTTAAATTGTGTTTATAATCTATCGTATAGCATGCCATGTTTTAAGAAATTAGAAATCATTTGACTAAATATCTTTATTTGAGTTTTAGAAATTAATTGTTGGCATGACTATACATTTATGATTGTTACTTATCATGCATACTTGCACGGTGTTAGTACTGTCCAGGCCAGGACTAGCTTCACGTGTATGTTCACATTGCATCGACATGCTCACTTTGGATCCATCGTAGGTGCCAACCTGTTCTAGTTGCCTTGGCATCTAGAACTCGTTGTGACGCGCTTAGCGCCAGCTTCACGTGTATGTAGTACTAGAGTGTAATTATAACACCCAGCCTGTTCATGTGGCTACTTTCTACATGAACTCGTGTGCTTGTATTTATCTGATAAGTAAACTTGTTTATATTCTGCTGCTGATTATTTGAATACCCGTATCCTTTTTGGGCGTCGTCCCCAATACCTGGTATTTATTTTATTATTTTGTATTAAAGTCGTATTTTGGAAATTTCTACGGGTTTTACAGCGAGGGGTTATTATTTCTGAAACTTAGGAAAAGTTTTATTAAACTTTACTTTTGGCCCACTCACCCTTCTTGTGTTTTGCGCCCTTCCAGGACTTAGGGACTAAGCTTGGCAGACGAGAACTTATGGCACTTGCTGACTCATACTTCCGTAAATGTATGGAAGAGTTGTTCTGTGTTTCTTATATCAATCCTTCGGAATGGGAATATTATTTTCTTTACTGCACTTTCCATGCTCTGACACTTAATCTTGTAATAAGGGTTCAACCCCACTCTGCGCACTCTTTGAATTCTTATTCTTGCTTTTAGATTTTAAATTTCAACTTTTCTTCGAATTCTTACTTTTATTCTACTGCATGACTTCATCACTCCTCGGGAGTGATGGCCATCACGCCTCGAAATCCGGTGTCCACCTGGGTATTCGGGTCGAGGTGTGTCATAAGGTCTACTTTTAAATTTATTTCAAAATAGTGTGCGAAGTGCAGGGTTCATAATACAAGGTAATCAGTCTCAGAGCATAGCTAAAGTGCAACAACAAAAGAATAGTCCCATCCTAGTAAGGATAGACGTAATACAACTAGTAGGAACATACTTCCATACAATAGTTGTAAAAGGTCTCAGAACCACCATTGATAATTTCACTTGCCACCAGATGAGCCTCCTAAAACCTGGAGGGGCGCAAAACAGAAAATGTGAGTGGGAAAAAATAAACATTTATAACAACCTTTGTTTTTCAGAACATAATAACCCCTCTTTGAAAATTCATATATAGTTTCCCAAATCATACTACGTATAGTATGAAATTTTCCAAAGATATGGATAAATACCTTTATATCAACATAATATATAATATTCATCGTCAAAACGTTAATAAGGCACAACTGCCTAGAATATGAGTAATACCAACACCTCAACAACTATATCATATACTCATCGACAAAACCGTATAAAGGCATCCATGTCAAAGGTATGAGTAAATACCAATATCTCAACAACATAGAAATATATAATATGATATGCTCATCGACATATGCAGACACACAAGCCCATGTAGAAAGTAGTGACATGGAACAGGCTGGGTGTAATAAATATATGCTCGGTACTACAATCACGTGAAGCTGGCGCTAAGCGAGTCAAATACGAGTCCTAGCTGCCCAATGCAGACTAGTATAGGCTGGCACCTACAATGGATCCAAAGTGAGCATAACGGTACGGATGTGAATATACACAAGAAGGCTGGTCCTGGCCAGGACGAGTACTAGACACTAGTGAATGCATGTATGATAAGCAGTAAAATACACATGATCATGCCATCACGGTTTCACAAATCTCAACATAATATATATTTTATACTTAACTCGTAAGTAAAACATGACATGATAGAAAATAGTTCGCAAATCAACGTGGAAACTAACATAAATAATATAGGTTTCATAAAATAAAGCCCACTCACAGATACGTAGTTGGGTCATAGCCACCTCGCCTTGTCTGACCCATGTACTCATCGTGGTAAGTCTCACCTATATGAGATATCATTATTGTAATGATTAAACTCATAAAGGTTATTAATTAAATTAATAATTAACACTTATTCTTTGTTCTCTCAAATCGGAGGTTCGAAACTCTCTAAAAAATACCATACTTGCCCCGAGGTAATACGCGTCGTCACGAGTCACCTCGAATTGACGGAAGTAAAAAAGCTGGTCCCACGCGCTGTCAACCCAAGCCGGTCAAACTAACAGCGTTAGTTGACGCCGTTAGATTTAACGGAAGATTCCGGTATCTCCGTTAAATCTAACAGAATATTCCTAACAGCGTTAAAGGAATATCCCTTGGTCGAGATTTGCAAGAAACTCGCCGGAAAAACTCAGTTCTTCCTTGTGCGATTTCTGTCAAACGGTGCGGAGTTTGGGCAATCGGCTTGCACCGTTGAACTCAGTGAGTTACGACGAACAAGATGGTGGTGATAGTTAGGCTTGATTCGAAGAAATTGATGTGGTCACTATTTGACTGTAGGTGTGCTTTTCTACGGGAAGGAAGAAGAAAAATGAGAAGGAGAGAGAGGAAAAATCTGAGGAAAATAGAGAGAGAAAAGAGCTTGGGTTTCGAAAGTTAACAGGGGAAAGGGGTCCCAGGTGACACATAACATAACACCCCCAAAACAGGAAATAAATATTTAAACGAACGTAACTTTTTCGTTACACATCGGAATTACGTCCCATTCGCGCTCACGCGTTCGTAGTGACGGGTACTACAAGAATACAGTAAGTGAGAAGTCAAAATTCAAGAAGAGCTCAAACGTCCACGTAGGACTTCCACTTAGCCATTCAGAGGCATTTTTGTCAATTTACCACTTCGGGAAAATAAAATACAATCAAATTAGGAGCGGGTCGTCACAACACAACTTGGCCAACTAGATATCGACACGTGGAGTGGGCTTCCCCACCTATGTGGCTGGCCATGCTTCTATAAATACCATTCTACTGTTAATTCTCTGGTAAATTCTACGCTGAAAAACACTTCATTCTCTACACAAAGTTTTCTGACTTAGGCATCGGATCCTCTAGGCTTTTGGTTTAGTCTTTAACCAAAGGTATCTCTTTATTTTGTAAGTGCAATTTCGTCAATCTAAAGGCAGCAAAATTTTGCTACCACACTAACCGTCTATTTTTTAGGTTTTCCTTCGAAGGTTATCTTTATCGAAAGTCACCCAAATCTGAAACCATATGATTGTTGGATTAAATGGTAGTCATTTTAGTAATTTTTTTTTTATATAACCGTATTCGTCCATTTTCTTCATTACAAATGAATATCTTAATGATTTTAGATTTGTCTAATTTTTTGTAAGGATGATCCATGAATGATGAATTAAAATATACGCTGATCGGATCCTTGAAAAAGTTACGAAATGAGAACCACTAGAAAGTGTGTCAAAGATGTGTATCCCCCGATCCTGACCACATATATAGTAATGTGCTGATTTAGTCTCTGAATTATTACCCGACTAAAAATTAGGTCCCTAAATTATTTTTTCGGTTAAATAAGTTTTTAAACTCATTAAAAATTGCCAATTTCATCCCTACTTTTAGATCTAAAGCTGTTTTATTCAACTTTTCACCAATTCAAGTCACGTGACTTGCATGTGATACACTTTGGAGAGCATATTGACAGCTTTCAATAAGTTTAAGTACTGACTTTTTTCGAAAAAATAGTGTATGGAGTTAACTTTAATGTTAGATTTGCAACCTATGCAACGCTAAAGGCTTATGGACAAGGAAATGACGATATTATCCTTTAAAGCTTGTCACAAGCAGGTCATGTGACTTAAATTGAAAAAAAAAATTAAATATATAGAATAGCTTCAAATCTTAACGTAGGGATGAAGAGTGGCAATTTTTAATGCGTTTAAGAACTTATTTTACAAAAAAAAAAAATTAGAAACCCAATTTTCACTTGAATAATATTTCATAGACTAAGTCAGGAGTTTAGCCATATATACACAACTGTAAATTCCAAAGTATTGCCCGACACAATTCATCAAATTTAAAAGTAATTATTTTAATGCAAAAACATTGTCGTGGTTATGTTTAGCTCTCCATGACTCGATATAACCTAAGAAATTGAAACACATGCTTAGCTAACAAGGAAAAGACTAGTTTTGATCTAGTCATGATAAATTTTTGTTTATTTTATATTTTGCACAAAGATAAATAAAATAATAAAACTTTTTTTTCTTGTCATATTTCCGCTACTAATTATGTCCATAATCACACTTTAGGCAGTAGAGGCAAAGGTTTTTCTAATTAACGCCCCACTATACCAACTTAAAGTGTGAATTAAAATTAGTTAACAACAAGAAGGTCCAATATAATTTCTTGAACCTTCTGAACTTGATGATACAGTGATATATTATCTGAGTAGAATCTTTGCTAAAGCAGCTTTTCCTACAAAATTAAAGTGCTTAGCTTAGCCGTCATGGACAATTATTAGTGAATGATTTGATATACACATGAACGATTATATGTGTCTTAGGTCCCTAACCAATATAAATGGAGACTAATTAAGCTGCCCTTACAAAGACGGGTCTTTTCCTACCATTTGTGTTTCCATAGATTCTGAATATCACGTGGCTGGGGTTGCTTCAAGTCTCATTGAACTATGCCGTTTGAATATGTCAACGTTGTAACTTTCATTCCTTTTCTTGAATTTGATTCTTTTTCCTTCACCAAATTCCTTTTCTTTAATTAATTGTAAAAGGGCTGTTGCATCGCTTCAATCGTGATCAATAATTAATTCATTGCAATCTGTTCAACTAAAAGATAGGGTTTAGTCTTCAAAAAGTTGATCCGGAGGTAGCTTAACTTTAAGCAAAACCATTACTGATGATACCTTCTTTTCTTATTAATTATTGATTAATTATGGTTGGCATAAATTCATTTATGCAATATGAACTAGCTGGCCAGAAACCAAACAAGAACAACTCGTATACATACACTATTTTGGTATCCCTTGTCCTACTACATCTTGTGAGAGATACCATATTGCAAAGTAAACACCCACACGCATATATTATATATAAACTATATGTATGAACCTTTTTAGACATATCTCAATATCATATTGCAAATCTTAATTAAGCATCTAAAGGTGAACCTTACATCTCCATTCACACACCCACATTATATTATAAGTGATTGCTAAATGTGTTGTCTAACAACAAAAAATGTTTATGTTACTAAATATGTATGTGAAGAATTGTCCAATATTGAAAAGTTAAAAAATCCTTGCAACGGCTTATAAAGAGTTTGGTCGCGCCCTCCCTTGCACCACCACACCCTGTATACTCATTCTTAAATATCACTTGATTTTGAGTTTGAGGACTGACTACAATACTTGCATGTATTTAATACAATCATCTCACGGTCAAATAATTCATGTGAATAAATGTATTTAATACAATCATCATCTGACTGTCGAGATGATGATTGTATTAAATACATGTTGCATTCAGGGTAAACCGGAAATTTTGTTGCAGCAATGGTGAAGAGTTTCTCATTCGCCACCAACCCTCTTACCGCTGAAGCTACGGCTTTCAGAGAAAGTCTCATGCTGGCTTCGACAAGGGGCTTTCACAATATTTCAGTTGAGAGTGACTCACTTCAAATCATCACAGCACTGAAGGATACCTCTATCAACGTCTCTCCCATTGGGCACATTGTGGAGGATTCTAAGGCATTGTTGTCCATGATAACTAAAGATTCTATTGCCCACGTCCGTCCCCAAGCTAATGGAGCAGCGCATCATCTAGCCCGGTTTTCCCTAAAAATCGGCAGCCCTACTTTGTGGTTGGATGATCCTCCAACTTTGTTATCTGATGTTCTTTTAGAAGACTACATGAATTGTACTAAGATCTCTTGATTCCCCTTGTATGGTTCTTCAGTTAATGAAATTCTATCGATTTTCTTAAAAAAATTAATAAATAAATTAAATACATGTTAGTATTGTAATCAAATCTTTGTGATTTGATGCTCAAATTACATAAACCTCTAAATTCTATACGTTTTATGGTAGAACTCCAAGTCTTCAACTTTCTTCATATGAAAGCGCTATCAAGTTCCGCATGTTTTAATTTATGCATAATTAAGAAAAAAAGATTAATCGTTTCTGGAAGGCTAATGTCGTACTGGCACATTTCTTGACAATGCCATTTCATCTTATTAGGACAAGGGAAATGCATGTCGCATGCATCATCCATGCAGGTGGCTGGTACTATTTTTTTTCACAATCAGCTTAAATTATTGCTTTCTAGCACCTATGACTGATTCTTCTTTTTCTCTCTTAGAGGAGACCAGGCTATAATCAAAACGTTCGATGAATGGTGTAAACGAAAGGTGAGTGGACATACGCAGGTTGAAGATAGAAAATAAATAATTGACTTTTTCAAACATATTCAATCAACAAAAGAAAAAGAAAATAGAGGAATTGCATATGAAACATGATCCGACCTGTTGAGGATTAGAAGAAGAACCGTTTTTTTTTTGGGGCCGGCCAACCACATTTTCTTTCTCAATTTCAACTCATGCTTTTTCTTTTTGGTGTCATTTCATACAATAATTCTACTTCAAATTATGTTTGCGTGGGTGTATAGCATATTGGACATAATACTATACTTGTAACAGCCCAACTCTTTTGAGGTTTTAGTGTAATTTACCTAACTGTTTGGATGAAAAATGACAGATTTTAGCACAAAAACTATGCACCATCTGTAAAGCTAAGCTGCATGCTTGCTTAAAGCAAACCCTCGTGTGAAGTAAGGTCCCACCTCTTAATAAACAAACCCACAACTGAAGTAACATTCGCCACTTGCTTAAAGAAAGTTGTCTCCTTGTTATTGACATTTTTTGCTTCTCTCAGCCCTGTATCACTTGTTTCAGAACTAAAACTAAGAGATTGGAGTTTGGGAGAAACTTGTCTAAGCTAAGAAATACATGAAATAATTGTTAGTTGCTAGATTTCATAGTTACAAGCTAAATGAATCTGTAAGTATTCTTGTAACTATCCTTATGTTTTGAATCATGTAAGTATCCTTGTGTTGTTAGCTTTGCTTCCATGTTTCTGAATCTTTGAACTACTTTGTTATTTAGCTTTGATTCAGTCTTCACTTGGCTCTTTTGATATTTGAACCTCCTTTCATTGTTGATTCAGATACCATTACCTTCTTTCATTGCTCACAATGTTTGTATTCGAGCATCGAATAGCATCTGAACTTGCGGTTGATTCAGTTTGTCTGAATCATAGTGTTTGTGCCTTCTTTGTAAAGGAGTTTGGACCTCCGATTAGGTGGTAATAAGGCCCATGTGACCACCATGGGAATAAGGCCTTATTGGATTCACTAATGAGGAATCACATAAGCTATTTGTATTGTTATTGATTTATTGAATTCATGTGTTCATTGTATTGTCCTTTGATTGTGCATTGAAATCACTTTGTTTCAGATATTGTTGCTTACTGAGCTTTGCAGCTCACCCTTTTTCCCTTCCCTTTCAGATAAGCTTGGGTGAGAAGTTGACATGTTTTGGAAGTATTTGAAGAGCTGATGAAGATTTTGGTTCATTTTGGAAGACATTAAATATTTTTGTAGCTGTTTTGACACCACTTTGTACATTAGATGTTTTGTACCTTTGTTCTGGATTTTGGAGCCTTTGTAGTTCACTTTGAGGTTTATTGTAAGAAATGGTAATGAAATTGTTTATGTTTAGTTTTGGAGACTTTAAAGTAGTTACTTTTTGCTCTTAAAAGTAACGTAAAGTGTCACCCGCTCGAGTTTAGTTTGGGTCAAATCCAAGGCGTGACAATACAATATGATCGCTCTAATTAATTATCCGTATGCATGCATGAACGCATTTTATTCTCACTTAAATCCACTCTAATTATATATGTCGATATGAAACCCAATATATTACAACTCCATCCAAGCTTATTATTATTATTATTAAGAGAAGAGGAGAGGGTTCGAAACTATTACAATAATTTAGGGGAGGGGGTAGTTTCGAACGGATAGGTGGAAACCCAACACCTATCCACTAGGATATATTGGACCACATGCAAAAAGGGGGTATTATGGTGGTCGTCCACATTCTATGAATGTTGAGGACAAAATATATTGGATAGTTCGTGGTTGGTGACTTTGATCATTTTTTTTCCAGAAAGATGAAGGATAGTTCGTCTGTTCGTGGATAATTAGTGGTTAAGGCTAGGGCTACTAATTTATTGGATATGTCGTGGTTGATAACTTGATATTTTAAACCCTCAAATTGTTGAAATATTAAAGTTGTGTTGCTTTTGTCGAAGGCTTATTTTTTGCAATGCCCCCTGGGATTCGAACTTATTCTCACTTTCTCTCCTGAAACAAAAATAACGCCACTTAACCTCCTGAAACTCAATTTTTGTTCCACTTTACATGAATTTTGTTAAGTTGCTTATGTGACACACATATAGGACCTCTCACACCAATAATATGATGGCACATGGATTTAGATATTTAATTAAAATTTTAAAGTAAGTCATAAAGAAAGGTCAAACTTCAATGGTACGTATTGTTGAATGATTTAAGATTCATTTAGGGCCCACTGCAAATTAATCTGGGACCATTCAATGGTCGAACCATTGAATAGTACGTACCACCCAAGATTTTTCCCATAAAAAAATTATATAAACAAATAGAAAAGATAAATAAATAAATAAAAATAGAGAGAGAGAAAGAGATCGGGGGGCGGGAAGGGGGGTTAGAAAGGGAGACTGGCCGAAGTGACGGGGGCGGGTCGACCATTCGTCGACGACATATGCTTGGCTTTAACGACAACTCGTTGGGGGTATACGACTCCAGTGACCAAGGCTCGACTCTAACAACCAGTTATCAACTAGATGGACGACCGGTGATCAACTACTAAATATCCGTTGTGGGTCTATGAATTTTGGGCCCCTGACACGTGGCACCCAGGGTCGCGAGAATGACTAGAATACTCATAGTTTAAGGTGCTCAGGGAATCAGACTAATCAAGGCTCCTAGTCAGAATCAGAGTAAGCTACTCTGGCATAATGACTAGTCAAAAAGACGAATTTAGGCGGGCCAAGCCCATTGAAGAGTTTATTTACCTCCCAAGTAAGGAAACTCTAATTCATGTCAAATTAGGATATCTTGGGGATTAGGCAACGTAATCAATATCTTAGGAGGATTGGATATCTTATCCTAGATTTCCTCTTAGATACACTCTCGATTGAATAAGGATTACACTCTCTACAAGGACTCAAAATCTCTATATAAACTCTAGCTTGGGTATTCACAAGAGGATCTAGTCATCTCATAATACACAATTCTCTACGCATAACATATGCTCTCGTCTATCTCACATATGTCGTTCGTCTACAGTATGAATACAAATACAAGAATTCCCTACGTTGTCATACCACCGCGTCTCAACGTCGACAGCTCCAAGCCACTTATCCTGGAGGGGCGCAAAAACAGAAGGGTGAGTGGGCCATAAGTAATTATTTTGTAAAACCTTTCATTTCTGAAAATAGTAACCTCTCGCCGTCAAAATCAAGTAATAGTTCTGGAAAACCTTTCTGGAAAACATGCTACAGTAGTAGGTAGAAATCAGTGAAAGTACGGCAATGTACTTGCCTTCCAAAACGGGCAGAAAGCCACAACTTAGTATAAAAATATTTTACCAGAAGTCCGTATAATAAAATAGTACGGGAGACCCGTAAATCAAATAGAAGCCTCCGTGGCATCAGTGAAATCCGATAATAAAATGACAATATAAATCAGTAGGGTATACGCTCGATAGGTATGACAGACAGACGAGTTCATACAAAGATATTCTGTCATGAACAGACTGGGTGTATGAATAATATTACGCTCATGTACTACATACACGTGAAGCTGGCCCTGGTGACCTAGAACAGGCTGGCACCTACGATGGATCCAAAGTGAGCGTGTCGGTGCGTGTGAACATCCACGTGAAGCTGGTCCTGGCCCCGGACAGTACTACTGACACCGTGTAAGCATTCCTAATTGAGCGTGCAAAAACATACCACAGAATATTTCTAAATAAAATAAGGTGGGGTAATTTTCTTTCTAAAATAAACCTCAAAGTAAACATATAATTAGGTATTCACGGATGCCGTATCCGGAATACCAAGAATATACCAAAGTTACTTAAAATACTATACCAAGTATGTATCCAAGTTACTTAAAGTAATATATTAAGTAACATACTAAGTGAACCAAAATACGATATAAATATTAAACCCAAGGTTCACCAAAAATAACCCAAGGCTTACCAAGTATAAACCAAGGTTCGCCAAGTATAAATATAAATCCCATTTAAAAGCATAGGCATAATAATACTAGTTTCCAAATCCCATAAAATATAGCCGAGTCACATACTAGTGAACCAAGTATAAAGTATAATGAATAATATTAAAGTTCACTAAGATAGCAAGATAAATTCCGTTTAGAAGCATAGGCATAGCCTAATAATAATTCCAAAACATGTAAAATATTTAATTTAATAAGGAAGGGGCCCACTCACATAAACCTTTGCCGGAATAGCCCAATTGTACGCTCTCCGTACTCCACGGGTCGCCAAACCTATTTTAGAACACCCACAATTAATAAAGTATTCGAAAATACGAAGAAAATGGTGTCTGGAAACCCGAAAACGGAGATACAGGGTTGGAAAACCCAATACTGCCGCCGTACGCCGCCGCACGCTCCGCCACGTGCCGGTGGAAGTCCACCACGCGCCGCACGCACCGGTCAACGGTCAACGCTGACATCAGCCCGGTCTGGATCGGTTGCTGACGTCAGCGCCGGTCTGAACCGGTTTGCTGACGTCATCACTGACGTCAGCGCCAATCATCCCTGCCGATTTTCCGGTCGCCGGCGCCGCCACCGTCGCCGAAATCTGGGAAAATTGGCCGGAAAACTGGGAAATTTTCAAAACTTCATATCTTCTTCATTTCAAGGCCAAATTGCACGATTCAAGTACCAAAATGAAGCTAGGAACAAGGAGAATAAGAATTTACCAATTTGGGGTCCAAAAACTGGCCAGAGGTGGCCTGAAAATTGAGAAAGCCACAGGTGCAAAAAGGCCGATTCTAGAACAGTGATCCCAGGCCATTTTAAGCCATGCCGAGCTTGATTCCAGTCCTTGGGACCTCGAGGAGTCAAATGGTGGCTAGATCGAGGGCCACCAAGGTCGATTTCACTTAGGAACTCGACGGGAAAAGCACGGGGGCTTCGCCGGAGTTCTAAAGAATTCAAGCCGGGCTAATATCAATTTTCTGGGTTTTTTCTGGGTGGTTTGACAGTGGTGAAGTTGCTGGTTTGGTCTGCAAGGTTGATTGGCCAAGAAATTGGCTCGATGAGGAGGAAGAAGGCCATGGGTGTGTTGAGAGGAAAATGAGTGATTGTAGAGCAAAGAGAGAGAGCACGGGACAAAGATGAGAGACAGAGAGTCAACGGATAGGGGGACAAAGAGGGATGGGCCAACAGAAACTGAGCCCCAATCCAACTGCTAAACAGTCCAAAAATAAAAATACGGAAATGTCGGTGATCCGACGCCAGTAAAATATTCGTTCAAACTCCGAACGATGTCCCGCTAGCGTTCGTAACGACGAGCACGACAAGAAAATACCAAGGGAAGGGTCGTACAAGTTACGACGCAAAAGTCAACCGAAAGGTCAACCAGGGGAATTTTCGTCATTTCCGACTTCCAGGAATAAAATACTAATATTTTCCGGAACGGGATGTAACAAAAATGTTTCTATAATAGCAACGGGATACAATTGTTTTACTTCAGCACAGAGAGTTAAAAATCTTTTTATTATAGCTAATTTCCCTACAATTTTTGGGTTGGGATCTTCACTACTTTTCTAAAGATGGTTTTAGATTTATGTACCGTTATCTAAAACAAGTAAAAAAACAACTATCCTTGGATGAGTAAGTTTAAGAGTAATGAGGAATTTTAAAAGTTTAAGGGCGTGTTTACTTACAGTTCGCTCCTCCTAGACCATGAGGTGTAGTTAAAATCTTGGTCAACTGCGGTTGGATCTAATCCAACGGTGTAGAAATTAAGTCTTTATTTAATTTTTTTTTCACTTTTTTCCTCTCTTCTCTCACCCCATCCCTCTGCCTCTACTATCCCATGTAGAAAATTCTCTCTCTTGAGTTCTCTCGCCTCGCCTCCTCTTCTTCAATTTTCGACAGGCTGTGTGGTGTGATTTTGTTGAATAAATTTTACAAAAAAAAAACCCAACTTCCATTTTTCGAAGGACAGCCGCGAAAAAGGTTAAGAAGTCTGACAGCGCCGCACTCCGATGTTCGTCTTCTCCGTCGATCTTTGTCCTTTTCTATCCTTCTTCGTCGATCTTCGTCAATCTCTGTTGATCTCCGTTGTCATTCTTCCACGTTCGTCAAGAGGTGACGTGGAGAGAGATGTCGCAGAGTAAAGTTTGTGGGAAGAGAGAGAAAAAGTAAAACAAAAATATAAATAAAGACTTAATTTATAAATAAATAAAGTTTGTGGGAAAAAAACGGTGGTTGACCAGGATTTTTCCTGCATCTCATGGTGTAGGAGAACCAGACTGTGTTTACTTAAGGGGAATAGAAGTTAGAGTTATTTTGATGAGTTTCCTGAGGTTACTAAAATAAGAGTTTGAGAATCACTTCACTTCTTAATTTTCTCTGTGTTTATTAACACATATGAAATTAGAAAAGTGTCCATGTTGTCCCCAAATTTGGTCTCTTACATGTCTATTCTCTCATTTCTTGACATGTGTACAACCCCTTAACCCCAACTTAACTATGGTAACTTTTATTAAATTAACAAATAAATACTAAAAACCAAAAAAACAAAAGAGTGCTGCTAAAGCCACCCTAGTGTCTTATTTCCCTATCCACCTTTTAATGAAAGTTTTAATGACACATTTAATATTCTGTAAAATAACTTTTAAACCCTACTAAAAAGCATAAAAGCTATAAGAACAAAATGAAAAAAAAATAAAACGAAGAGCCAAGAACAGCAAAATCCTCAAATTCTCTTCCTTCCCAATTTTTCTCTCTTTCAACCCCTTTCCCTCTTTTCCTTTCCTTCTAAATCAGCTATATCTCTATGACTTATAGCTGGAGAAGATTTGCAACGAAGATGGTGAGGAGCTTCAATTCTTAAAAAGAATCTTCCAAATTTTGAAATGTCATAGTTTTTTATATTTGCGGTCTATATAGTTGGGATCTGGTACAGTTAGAGGAAGATAGAAGACAAGAAAGGGAGAAAAATTTTGGCCAGCGGCAAGGAGAACAAGAGTTGTTGTCGGTGGTTGCGGTAATGAGTTTGGTTGCTGTCGGCTAATGAGTTTCAACGTTACGATTGTTGAATTTGTGTTTTTTTATCCATCTTCAATTTTTGTTTTAAATTTTAAAAACTAACACAATTAAGAATATTTTAGAAATAACAGTGGGTGGGAAGAGAAGATTAGATTTTTTTTTTTTTTTACTTTTTATGGTGAGTGGTGATATAAGGTGGGTGGGAAAATAAGACTGGGGTAGCAGATGCCTATGAGACAACCAGACAACTTCGTCAGCAGCCACCGGCTGTAACCCCACTCCTACTTGTTGCCACCAACCCTCGACTTCTCCCTCTCTCTTTCTCTCTTGGCCCAAGATTCAGATAGCCATCTTCCCCATTTAATATTTGTTTACACTGAAAAATATCCATTGGGCCATAATTTGTTTTTAAATAGGTTGGGCCTAAGAAAGAAAGGGCCCAACCCAAGCCAGTGGACAGAAAAGAGGGAAGTCTGAATAGTCCTCCACTGATTGCATTTAATGCAAAGCATTAGACAATTTGGAGGGAATCAGACTATGAATTAAAAACTTTTTCTCAGTGGGAGTAGGCTGATCAGGGATATTACCCATGCCTTACTGATTAAGCCTTACCTCACTGAGTCTTCAAAGACGGTGGCAGAGAGAAGTGACGGCTATGACGTGGGCTCCCTGCTGATCTATATAAACAAAGGGAGGATTTGAAGAGAAGGACACTCAAAACAACAAAAAACAGAACTCTTAAGTTCAGAAAGAAACCTCTGAGAGAATCCCTCAAAGCCTTTCCCAGATACAGACTTCGTCTCTATCTACTGCTTTCTCATTCACACTACTTGTGTAGCTTGTGACTTTGATAACTCAAAGACCAAAACCTTGGGATCATACATCTTAACTCCTCTGAGGAGTAGTGAATTAACCTCTGCCATCAAATCATCTCTGTTTTGATAGTATCGATTAGAAATCTTAGGCAAAGTTGTCTTTGGTTATTTCCCTTTGTAAGGAACCAGCTTTGAAAACCATCCCGATGGAACTAAAACCAACCCGATGAGTGTTTATTCAATCTGAAATAACTATTACATGTAATACTATTGAACTTTTTACTTAAAGTCTTCCAATATCAGTTCTTGCTTTATGTTTTTACTTACAAGTCTTTACTTTTCGTATTTACTTTCAAGTATTTCAATATCAGTCTTTACATTCTGTCTTAATTATCGTCTTTTCTTTTCTGTGTATGCGCGAGTGTGGAACATTTTGTTATAATCAGTTTATATCAAAATCCCATCTTAAACAATCTCTAGTATAAACAATCAAGAGATATTAAAAGTCCTTAATAAGCAAGGCAATAAAAAGAACCTAACCAAGACCTAATCTAATTAAGTCGCCAATTCGATGAACGGAAGTTATATTACTTGTGGCCCAAGTACCTATTATATTTAAAACTAACTTATACTAAAACCAATACACATTTTTCTATTGGCAGAATGCCAATAATGGCACGCCTGAGAAGGAATCAGAGTGAAGCCCATTGAAACCAATCCAATAGAAGGTGTAAACCAGCAATTAAGCCAACGCGCATGATCCTTGTCTACATCTTACAAAAGGCCTCGAACAATATTCATAACCAAATCAAACTTCTGTAAAAATCAGATAGCCCAAGATCCATTTCTAGGTTTAGTTTATTGACAATTTTTCATAGCAATTACGTCTCAGATTGGGTTTATAATATGGGCTTTGTTAAAAATTTCATTAGAAAATCTTCTGTAAAATTTTTAACAGATCTTAAAAATGATTAAGAAATCTGGGGAGGCTTTGGTAGTTTTGGAAGTGAACCCACCGATCGAGGGGAATAGGAACCCAAGAAAAAAAAAGCATTAATCAGCGAGTGGAGTGGGTTCACCGGCGAGAGAGAGGAAGAGGAAAGGAGGCTTCGCCGGCGGTGAGGAGAAGCGTCGCCAATGACGAGGTGGTGTGGTTTGGTGGGTGGGTATCGGGCTAGATAGCCTAAAGTTTGGCTGCTGTTGGTTTTTATTTTTCTTTAATTATCAGTTTTTATTTTTCTAATTAATCTTTTGAAAGGTTAACACTGTTAAATTTGAGATTTAAGTTCAGGACGGATGTGAAACTTAGAACGAAGACATATAAGAGCAGTTCCAGCCCATGTAATTGCTTGGGCAATGTGGGTGAAATAGATGGGGGGATTGGATTGCATGCGCTGGAGTAGTGGATTGCTGGGGGGAAGGGAGCTGCTCGGGGGAGAGGCCCGTGGAAAGTTGACAGCCCAAGCCACCGAGGTGGCTGACGTCAGCCACACGATTTAAATTTTTTTGCGCGTGGCGCGTGCAATGCACGCGTGCGTGAGGTGCGTCGCCGACAGGGCAGCAGATGGTGGGGCCCGCTGTCGGCCATTTCGAATCCGACCGTTGGGGGAAGCCACGTGGCTTCCCCTGGACCGTGAGATCTCAACGGCTATTTAATTTGAGCCGTTGGATCTGCAACGGTAATAAAAAAAAAGGATGTAATATCAACCGTTGGATCTCAGATCAACGGTTGACATTAATTCCATTAAAAATTTAAAAAAAAGTTTTAAAATTCAGAAAAGTTACCGTTGTAACACATGGCACAATCTGGAGCGTTGAAATTCAAATTTTTTTAAATCCAACGGCAGAGATTAATTAAGGGAATAAAAAGTTTTAAAAAATTGTAAAAAATCTGTAAAAATAGGGAAAAATTTTTAAAAAAATTTGTAAACTTTTTTTTTTACTTTTCTATAAATACCTTGGCAATTTCATCTACCTTACACCACAATTCCATATTTTCTCAACATCTTTCAAGCTTTCTCCTATCTCTCTCAAAGTTTCAATCCATTATTTTTTCAAAAAAAATGACAACTGGTGCAGGTACGAACTGGACGCTTGTTGAAGATGTTGCGTTGTGTGCTAGCTGGGTTCAAATCACTCATGATTCAATTTCGGGGAATGAGATGCAGTTGCGAGAAATGTGGAGTCACATTAAAAATCTTATCGAAAATCCATCACCAATAATTGTCTTTTCATATTATGACACGTGGCGCAATGAGAACGATTAAAAATTTTATCCGATATAACAAATAAAATTATTTTGAATTATTTTATAAATAAATAAAAAAATACAAATATTTTATTGTTATTGGTTTTTCGGATAATGACACGTGGCGCAACGAGAACGATTAAAAATCTTATCCGAAATTACAAATAAAATTATTATGTATTATTTTATAAATATAAAAAATACTAATATTTTATTGTCAATTGCCAGGGCAATTTAATTGTAGGGGTGGAGATGTAAAAAGCAATTGACAGGGGAATACACTGTTCATTAGGGCAATTACTGTTCATTGGGGTGGATTGAATAGTGATTGCCTAGGGGGAGGTGGGCAACACTGGAGTTGCTCTAAGGAGACTAATTTGTGGACAGCAAACCCGTGACCCAATTGACGTCATTCTCTTTTCTTACTTTCTCTATTTATGTTAAGTAACTATGTTCTAAGGCTTCGTTTAATATGTCACTCTACTGATTATTTCAGTCAGGCTGATTAACCTGTATATTGAATAATACTGACTAATATAGTCAGTCGTTTGGTGCAGTATTGGACTAAATACCGACTATTTAATATTGTGTTTGGTACTGTACCGAATAAGAAGACTTCATTTTTTTTAATGACAAATAATGTTTATTTTAAGAGAAAAAAAATAATGTTTAATCATCGGCTTCTTCGGTGGATCTCATCACAAACCCTTCTTCACACCTCCATCGCAAACTCCATATTCAATTGTAGATCTCATCCCCTCCTCTAACCTCTCTTCTCTGGCGACCCACCCTCATCCCTTCCTCCAACTTCTGTCTCTGTCGACCCCGTCCCCACATCCTGCTCCGACCTCTCTCCTTTGTCTAACCCACCACCGTCTCAAATCAGTGGCTTTTCCCATAGTTTGATGCTTGGAAAAGAAGTGGTTAGGCTCCTTCCACTCGTCCACCAACCACCATCTTCTCGGCGTGAAGAAGAAACCCATATTTATGGACATGAGATTGGGATCTTCTGGAGATTGAAATAGTTCATGTTGATGTACCACCATAGATTTGTAAGGATTGTTGCAAATTTGACATAATAATGGAGGGGTGTCGTATGTTTTTGGGTTTTGAGGAAGAAGAAAGTGCATGTTTGGTTATATCCAGAACCAACAGGCACCTGATTTTCTCTCCAGAACCAGCAGCCACGGCGATAGCCACGATGGTTCGATGGTTTGATAGCGTCGTCGATGGTCGATAGCAGCGAGAGAGATGACCGAGAAGGTGTTTTTGTTTAGCATTGTTTCTACGGACTAAAATTATACATAGGTTTTGGGGGGTATTATTAAGTAGATGTGAAGCATACTAAATGATGGGCTCGGATAAACTTAATTTGGGTACTAAAATTATACATAAGGCGCCAAACACTGATTTCGTATTAAAATAGTACTATCTAGTGTGTAATACGGCATGCCCAACGAGACCTAAGAGTACTTTGAGAAATTTTAAAATGATGAAATATAAAATTCTACTAATAAAAGTGACTCTAGTGAGGCGGTAGTGTGGTGAGGTGATTCATAATAGTAGTGAGGTGGTTGGTGTTTGATTGTCGTTTTTTTTTTCTGAACCTCATTGTCTTGAAAATTTAGAATGACATGTAATTTTTTTTTTTATAAATAATTTTAAAAATAATAAGATAATTTATACTAAATTCATTTAAACAATGGTTTGTGATAATAGGAAAAGAGAGCTGATGTATGCATGAGTTGTGATTGAGTGTCCAAGATGATGACAGATGTCATTAATCTAACGGTCTGTTGTTAGAATAGGTTAGTGTTGTAATGAGTAAAATTACTCCTCTCTTATTTTCTCTCACTAAAACCTCTCCCTCTCTTTTCTAAGGTTTGAACTATCATTAGGGGAGTAGGCTACGTTTAAGAAAACAAACTTGTGGTACTGTAGAATTTAATAAATATTGTCTCCCCTTATAAAAACCTCTTATAATTCTTTCATGAAGTAAAGTTAACCAATATTTTCTTGCGACACAAGTTTTATCAGAACAGGTTGGTATATGTGTAAAGTTCAACAGCTACACGTGTTTTATGTTGTTCAATTCATGTTGTTCACGTGTTTGGTTTGAAAATTCGTCACACGAGAGGAGGCGTGTGAAGATATAAAGGTAAAAAGACATCAGTAAAAAATCTTAAAGCGGCTTATAAGAGGTTGGACAATTTCAAATATTGCCAATTGGTATCTTCGTCGAGAAAGGCCATCGCCGTCAGTTGACGATCTCTCTGCTTCCGCTCTGCTATCTACATTCTGCATCTTCTCGAGTTATAACTCAAGGTCTAATCCTCTTCGTTTCTTATTTTTGATATTTCGGTGAAAGTTGAAAAATTTAAACGCTAAAAATTGGGGATTTCTCTTTGTGCATCTATAATTATATGAATTGAAGAATTTAAACCCTAGAATTTGGGGATTTCTCTATGTGCATCTACATTCTGAGATCTCTCTGTTGAATTGTGAATCTAAGAACAATGGTGTATGCACATCAACTTGCTCTTACTCAATCTCCGATCTATTCTTTAATTCCTAGTGTTGGCAATACTGTTACGATTAAACTAGATGATTCGAACTATGTTACCTGGAACTTTCAAATGGAAGTACTTCTTGAAGGAAATGGGATTATTGGATTTGTTGATGGCTCACTTCAACGTCCTGCGAAATATGGTTCTATGAACTCTGAGGATGGTGATATGTCTGAGAGTTGTGCCTTAATTATTGATGATTACAAAGTGTGGAGGATACATGACAAAGCTTTGATGACTCTAATTACTGCAACTCTATCACCCTCTGCCATTTCTTGTGTGATTGGTAGTACTAGTTCAAAGGAAATGTGGCTTAATCTGCTGGAAAGATTTGCTAATATCTTTGAAACGAGTATTTTTCATATGAAGCTTGATTTGCAGAGTATTCGGAAAGGTCCTCAGTCTATTGATCAGTATCTTCAGTAGATTAAAGAGTCTAGAGATCAACTTTCTGCTGTCGGAGTTGAAATTCCAGATGTGGATATTATAATTCTTGCTCTCATGGGTTTACCACCCGAGTATAACATAATTAAATCAGTGATTCGTGGCCGGGAAAAACTTGTGACTTTGAAAGAGTATAGAGCAAAAATGAAAGCTGAAGAAGCTACTCTTGAAGAGACAGCTAGACAGATTCCTCTTATGGTTGCAATGTTTGCTACGAATAAGTCTCAATTTGCACAATATGGTGCTCAGTTTGATCATGGTTCTTCCTCTGGTTCCAAATCCTCCTTTGGTTCTCAGTACTCTCGTGCTTCCAAAGAGAATGTTGCTTCTGTTCAAAATAAATCATTTTATCAACATTCTAATTTTGGCAATGGTGGTTGTAAGGGCAATAATTATAGGAACAAATGGAAAGGGAGATGTATCATGGTCAGGGAAACCAATTTTATGATCCTCCAATGCACCCAAACAATCAGTTTTATGATTCTTCAATGCCACTTCCTCAAAATTTTGCACCTGGCATTCTTGGTAGTCAACCATGTCAATCTTTTAACAATCCTCGCACTTGTCAGTTGTGCAACAAGAAAGGCCATACAGCAGCAACTTGTTCCCAAAGAGGCAATTCTGGAGCTATCATTGAGCCTTGCCAGATTTGCAACGACAGAAACCATTTTGCAAAGACTTGTTTTTACAAGAATTCTAACTCTGGTCCTTCTCACACAGCAATGAATGCAATGTACTCTGGTGCCACTTCCACTGCAATGAATACTGTGTATCCTTCTTCAGCACCTCAACAAGAGTACTGGCCAGATTCTGGTGCTACGCACCACATGACATCAGACCTTTCTAATCTCACTCTTGCAGCACCATACACTTCTTCCGATACTGTGACTAATGCAAGCATATTGGGCAATCCAATCTTCTTACTAAGTCTCATAACTTTAAACTAGATTCTGCATTGCATGTTCCTCAATTGTCCCAAGATCTTCTCTCAGTTAATCAATTGTGTAGAGATAACAAGTGCATATGTATACTTGATGATGTTTCACTTTGTATTCAGGACAAGGTCACGGGCAAGATTTTGTTCCGCGGACTGAGTAACAATGCAGCATATAAAATACCAACTTCAAGTCTTTATCAAGTTTGGTTCATGCTCACACACCAGCAGCTTTTCTTGGACAAAAGGTTTCATCAAGTATTTAGCATTGCAAATTGGGGTATCCCTCTATTTCTGATGTTAGAGAAGCTTTAAATAAGTCAGCTGTAACTTGTTCTAGTGATACTGTTTATCAACCTTGTCTTCAATGCAAATTTACAAAGTTACCATTTCAATTAGAACCTACTAAGGTTGTTACTCCTTTTGAAGTCATTCATAGTGATGTATGGGTCCCTCTCGGAGCATTTCAGTTGAAGGATATAGGTACTATGTCACTTTCATAGATGAATGTACCAGGAATACCTGGATATTTCCATTAATCAATAAAAGTTCAATTTTTCCAATCTTTGTGCAATTCTTTGCTTTTGTCGAGAAGTATTTTTCTACTTCAATTAAAGTGCTTAAGTGATGGTGGTGGTGAGTATATTGGACTGAGCTTTCAACCTTTTCTGAGAGATCAGTGGATTATTCAATAAGTCTTGCCCATATACACCAGAACAAAATGATCTGGCTGAAATAAAAAATAGACATATGATTGAGACTGTTGTTACTTTACTTCAAACAGCTTCACTCAAATCTTCTTTCTGATTTCATGCTTGTGCCACTGCTGTATTTCTTATAAACAGAATGCCTACACCATTGCTGCAACAAAATCTCCTTTCGAGAATTTATTTGGTAAGATTCCTCAATTGGATCACTTGAAAATATTTGGATGTGCATGCTATCCCTCTTGCATAATCAAAATAAGTAGCAACCAAAGACCAGGCAATGTATATTTTTGAGTTATGTGTCTAATTACAAAGAGTACATTTGTATGGATTATATCTCTAACAAGTTGATTGTTGTGAGAACCCATATTTATAAAATATATATTTACTATTATTACTTTTATTGGAAAAAAATAGTATTATATTAGTCTGTTTCTTATATATATATATATTTTTTTATTTGCTTATATTACTAACTTATTTATACTCCACGTTTATATGATACTTTTAGTTAGCTATTATTTTATTTTAGTATTTTATCCCTATGAGTTGTACTTGACATGAGGTGGTAAATGAGTTAAGCAGGAGGTGTAATGTTTTAAAAGCCCTTTGTTACCTTATGTGGACACCTCCTGTGCATGTAGATAGGAGTCATCAGATTAGGAGTCTCAGCTTATCACTTGCCACCAAAACCAACCAATTAGAGATTTGTGCTAACCGCTTCCTTTATTTCACAAACGGCAGCATGCAAATGCATGTAATTCACGTAGGGATTGCTGTGTGTGTATATATATATATGTAGAGAGAGAGAAAAATAGAAAAAGAAAGAGAGATAGGATTTTATATGTAGGAAATTATTAGAGGGCTTGTCTTGTTGAGGTTCTAGTTATTGATTAAGGTCATGAGTGGTTTATATAACGTGTTTCAAAATATTCTTATTTTTTTATAACTGAAAATTATGAGTTATCATGGGTTTTATTTCATGGAGCATGTTTGATTTCGGTTAAAGCATTTGATGAGTATATATATACAATCTATGTGGAACTACTTGTGATTGTTCATGGAGCATGTGTACTTTGGTGTTGGGTTATCCGAAGGCTAAATGTAAGGCACATGGGAACATTAGAACAAAATGACTAATTTAGGGGTCACGTGGTGAGCTACATATTATGAAGGATAACCAGCACGTGAAGAGATGATGTGATGTGGAATTACGTGGCTAAAGCTTTGATATTATTATCATATTATATAGTGTGTGTAAAACGACATGCTTGACTGGCATATTACATATTTTACAGATGAGTTATTTGACAAGACAGGGACTAGACGAGCTGGGTTTCTGTTAGAGGAGAGACTTAAGGATTTGATTTATTTTTGTGGCATACCTGTAACTATTTTTATAAGAGAAGTTTATTTTTCAACCTCGTATTTCGTTTATTCTCTTTTTATTTTATTTTTATTCATGTACTGAGCGCGGGATTAATTTTTTCACCGACCCTGAATCCGAAGTGTGATAAGTGCCTCATTCACCTACTTTTACTTATGCACCACCAATATCGGTTCCTATCAATCCAATGCCAACTATGTCTTCTCGTGCTTCTTCTGCAGCAAGTGAATTTTCTCCTGCACCAAATGTTACTCAGTCCATTACAATCACATAAATTGTGTTTTAGGGCACAACTCCAACAACTAAAACCTCGACTCTTCTTCTTTTTTAAGCTTTCTTATGTAAAACCTCTTCTGTTATCAGTTTAAACTCGGGACGCAGTGGGCTAGGTTGAAAATGAATACCTTATCCACTAGAACAATCCACCACTTATTGAAACGGTGGCATCTCGTACTAATGAAATTAAGACGTGTAATTTTTTTTGTCCACGTGTCATTGTTTCATTGCCATAGAACCCCACGTGACAATGTACTCGTTTCAGGTAAGTTATTCTCGTTTAAATGACATATATTTAAATGATATTTAAAAGTGTAATTTATAATATTCAAATTTCTCTCTTTTTTAAGTAGAATTTCTCTTATGTAAATGATTATGAACACAAATCAGCAAATCAGAGAATCATTACATGACAATTTTAAATTATGACTTTGGTAAAAAAAAAATTATATTGCTCAAACTTTTTTTTGTTATAAATGATTGGATAATTTACACTAAATTAATTCATTGAAATTTTTTACAAACGATAAGTCAATCTACACACTAACTACAATGAGAAGAATTTGAACTTTGATGCATATACGACAGCCAAGCCCATATCAGTAATTAACTCATTAAACTTCGCTATTGTTTTTTCGGTGACATAGAAGAAAAACAAATTACCATCCTAATCCATCCCCATAATCAACTCAAGTCGGAACTTCTAAATTGAAATGTAAGGTGGACCAAAAAGAAGTCATACATGCCTTGTCACAAAGCTTAGGAAGAGGAAATTAAGCCCAGCCGCAGCCGGGCCATCCCAAATATCCTCCTTCATACAACATTTCCTATATCTGCTACAAAGTCTGAACATCTTCATTAACAATTTAATTAACATCATCATGCATACAAGAGAGAACTCATTCACTATTTATCTATAATATATGACTGACATAATCTCATTGATATCGATTATATGCTACAAACTCAAACTCAAAGTCTAAACATCTTCATTAACAATTTGACATCACGATACAAGAGAAAAACATAAGACTATATAACAAAAACCGGAGTTATAAAGAACAATATTGTTGCTATGATTCCAGCTAAATATCTAGCAATATTCCATCTTTCTTAGATGAAGCATTCCTACTACTACTCGAGAGGCTCCACTGATCGGAAAATCCCAAACCCGAAACCGAACCACCACTCCCACATTTAGCCACAGTCCTTACACTCTCAATCAACTCCTGAGTCCGACCCTCCTGAGCCAAAATCTCCAACAGCTGCTCTGGACTGATCACCAGCTTCACCTTCCAAAAACTGACGTTATTGTACCTCGAAAACGCCTCGGTGTAAGACCTGTTCATCATTCCTTGGTAATCAAGCGACATTCTGTAGGGCGCAGCAAGTGAACAAGTTGGTATGCTGTTTGACCTAACATGGCCTTCCCTCACAATCTGGGCGCTGCTCAAGTGACGACCACTTTGGCTGTTGAGAGGGAGAAGATAGTAATTTTGTCCTGCCAGAAGATCATCATGGTGAGAGAGTGGTTTCCAGAAAAGATCATGGCTTCTGAAAATTCCATGGCCTGGAAATTCCTTGGTGATTGAGCCTACTGTGATTGGCACATAAAATTCCATTATCCCACCATTTGATGTTGTCACTTGGACTACCCCATCTGCATCTCCCAAACCACCAAACAAGCAATTGCCCATTTATTAAAAATCCCTAACTAAAACCTTTGTTGCTCTTGTTGTAGTTATAACTTATAAGCAGTTTATGCCTAGTAGGTTGTTTGGAGGGTATAAAATAGAGGGAGAGAGGGATGATTGATTTATTCGTCGGTGGGATTCTTCTTGGGAGCTTTCCTCAACCAAATAGAGAATATTAAAAACAAGAAAACAAAAGGATATACAAAAAGAAAAAGTAGTGTGACAAAAGAAGGCCACTAGTGTGGTCACAAAGTGGGGATTGACTACAATACTCGCAAGCATTTGATGCTCACACCGATCTCATCCTCCTTCCCCCCATCTCTCCTCCCTCCTCTCTCCTCCCTCCTCCCTCCTCCCTCCTCCCTCCTTTTAACGGTGAGATCGGTGTGAGCATCCAATGCTTGCGAGCACCGTAGCCTACTCCCACAAAGTGTATATGATATGAGTTTTATATATGGTACGGTGATGCAGGAAATAGTTGGTAGCTTATGATCCATATAGCCGGAGCATTCTTGAATAAAAAGTTATTATGCACTCTTAATTTTTTTTTTGTACATTTTTGTTTATTTCTAATTCTGGATTGTATTAAGTAAAGAAAACTCAAATAATAAAAATGAGTTGTAGAAAGAAAAAAAAATGTGGACGAAAATCAAATTTTTTATTATTTTCAGGTCAATAAATCCATTAACCATCTTTTTCACTTTTATCAAAAAATGGTAAAGAAAAACTAAAGAACCCAATGTCATAATTTACGCGCCAATACAGAAAAAATTGGTAAAGAACAAAAACCCTAGCTAGGATTCTCATCATTCACTCGTTGTTTAAAGTGAAAGTGGCAATTTGACCAGTCCTACCATATGTGAATATGCCTTTAAAATTAAGGGTCACTACCATTCTTTTTGTCTCTTACTGCCTCAAGAAGACAGAAAGAAAGAGACGTGGGAAACTACGGAAATTCAGGGCAGACAAATTGGTCGCATTTGGATTTGCTTTTCCATGGAAACATTTAGGCATGGCATGCTATATACTATGCAATCTTTAGCTCAGATGTATAAAACAATTTCCAATTTTTCACCACAAAGTTGATGTTTCATGGAATCTTATGCACTCATAATGCATTGTAGAAAAGTATATTTGGCTTGAATAATCCAATTTCATTGATACGTCAATAATATATACAATAATTTTCTTATACAAAAGGTAACCTACTATCTAGGGATTACAATTGTAAATATAAAATAAATCAATTACATCAATTACATGAAAACTTCCTAACTAAAGAACATTGACTTTCTAACACTCTCCCTCAAGTTGGAGAGTGGGTGTCAATAAATCCCCACTTGCGCAACATAAATGAAAATTTTTCTTTGCCCAACGCCTTCGTGAACATATCTGCCAATTGTTGAGAAGAGCTAATGTGCCGAGTTTTAATAGAGCCATCCACAATTTTATCTCGAATAAAATGACAATCCATCTCTATATGACGTGTCCTCTCATGAAAAATTGAATTAGCAACGATGTGTAAAGCCGCTTGGTTATCACAATACATTGTAGTAGGCCCTGAAATAGGAATATGTAAATCCGTCCATAGAAAGCGTAACCAAGTGAGTCCACAACATGTGTCTGCCACGGCTCTATACTCTGCTTCGGCACTAGAGAGAGAGACCGTATTCTGTCTTTTAGTTCTCCATGAAATCAATGAATTTCCCAAAAATATACAATACCCGGTTGTAAAACGGCGGGTCATCGGACATCCGGCCCAATCAGAATCACAAAAAGCCTTTAAAGTTAACTCATTATTTGATGGGAAAAACAAGCCCTGACCTGGTGTAGATTTGAGATACCTCACAATTCGAAGTGCCGCATCCATATGTGGTAGACGCAGTTCATGCATGAAACGGCTGAGTACATGTACTGAGTAAGTGATGTCTGGTCTAGTAATCGTAAGGTAAATCAATCGTCCTACCAATCTCCTATACGAAGCAGGGTCTTTAAGTAGCTCACCCTTGTCCGACAGCTTAGTTTCTTCCATAGGGAAATCAACTGGCTTAGCACCTAGGAAACTACAATCCTTGATTATTTCAAGAGCGTATTTCCTTTGAGAGATATATACGCCTTCTTTGGAACGAGACACTTCAATACCCATAAAATATTTCAATTTGCCAAGGTCTTTGATGCGAAAACGGGTATGAAGAAACTGTTTGAGATCATTGATGGCATCCGCACTATTGCCTGTAATGAGAATGTCATCCACATAAATTAACAAAGCGGTGAAAGAGGTACCGTGTTTCCGGGTGAAAAGCGAATAATCCACTTTAGACTGAACAAATCTGGCAACAAGAATTGCTTTTGTGAATTTAGCAAACCATTGACGAGAGGCTTGCTTGAGACCATATAGCAATTTATTGAGGCGACACACGACATTCTCCCCCTGTCGCCGAAGGCCCGGAGGAGGAGACATGTAAATTTCTTCTGGGAGATCACCATGCAGGAAGGCATTATTAACGTCTAATTGTTGAAGGGACCAACCTTGATCGGCAGTAATGGCAAGAAGGCAGCGGACGGTGATCATTTTGGCGGTAGGAGAAAAAGTGTCATGATAATCAATCCCTTCAGTTTGGGTAAAACCTTTGGGGACCAAACGCACCTTGTAGCGCTCAATAGACCCATCATCGTTATGTTTGATCTTGTAAACCCACTTGCAATCAATTGGACGTTTGCTGGGAGGAAGCGAAGTAATGGTCCAAGTATTATTGGAGGCAAGTGCTTCAAGTTCGGAATCCATTGCTTTGCACCAATGAGGGTTCTGAACAACCTCTGCAAAAGAAAAAGGTTCCACACTTCGACCAATAGCATTAACAAAAGAAAGATGTTTATGTGAGTACCTTTTATAAGAAAGAAAATTACAAAGCGGATAGCGAGTACCTTTGGTAGGAGTGGTTGCGAAAGACGAGGATTGGTGTGTAGGCAGAATCACATGGGAGCAAACGTAGTCCTTTAAGTATTTGGGCGCTACTTTGGGTCGAGTAGAAATACAGGTAGGCTGAGGTGGTCGAGATAGGGGCGATGAAAGTGGTGGGGCTGGAACAGCAGGGATCGGTAATGGTGAACTGAAGGTGTCAGTGGGGGCTGAAACATCAGAGTTCATGGAGATGGGTGAAGACTGGTGGGCCAGGTCAGTGAGATGATCAGAGATAATTGGATCAGGGACCATTTGATTAGGGACAATTTGATGTTGTGATGTTGGTGCGTTGGTGACATGTTGTGGTGGTGGGTCAGTAGCATGTGGTGGTGGAAGGTCAGTAGTTTGTGTTGGTGTTTGAGAATAGATAAGGTCAGGATCTGTTGGGTTGAGAAGAGGAATGGAGGTGTTATGTGATGAAGGAGATGGTAAGGACGTGGTGATGAAAGGCAAAGTATCCTCGAGAAAGAGAACATCACGGCTAGTGAGTGTTTTATGTGTTTCAAGGTCGTAAAGTTTGTAGGCCTTTTGACCACTTGGATAACCTATAAAAACACATTTGTGAGCCCAGGAAGAAAATTTGGATGTGGGATGAATAGAAGTGGCATAGGTAAGACAACCAAAAACACGCATGTGATGATAAGATGGTGGTTTTTTTGTAGAGAACCTCAAAGGGAGATTGCTTTTGGAGTAAGGGTGTAGGGATACGATTTATAAGGTATGCGGCTGTAAGAACGCATTCCCCCCAAAATTTATGTGGTAGGTTGGATTGAAAAAGGAGTGCTCGGGCTACCTCAAGAAAGTGACGGTGTTTTCTTTCTACAACACCATTTTGTTGAGGTGTGTAGACACAAGAACGTTGGTAAATCATGCCATGAACGAAAAAGAAGTCCCGCATTGAAAAAAATTCTCCCCCATTATCTACTCGGATTTTTTGAACTTTTGTGTGGAATTGTGTCTCAACATAAGCAAAAAAATCTTGCAAGGTCTTTTGTGTTTCATGTTTATGCTGCATAAGAAAACCTCAAGTAAAGCGAGAGAAATCATCAACAATGGATAAAATATAATAAGCCCCAGTAAGTGAAGGGTGTTTATTAGGACCCCAAATGTCACAATGCAAAAGGGAAAAAGGACTCGATGTTGAAATAGAACTAGTAGCAAAAGATTGACGAGTTTGTTTTGCCAACGGACAAACATCACAAACATGACTTGGATTAACTTGACAATTCAAAAAATTGTTAGCTAAAAGTTGTAAACAAGCTGAGGAAGGATGACCTAGGCGGCGATACCAGAGTTCAATAGAGGTTATGATAAGGTGACAAGCTGGTTTTTGTTGAATGGTAGAAGCCAACACCACCAAGTAGTAAAGGTCTCCTCGTCGTTTACCAACACCAATCGTCGTCTTCGAAACCAATTCATGTAAAATACACCAAGAAGGAAAAAAAGTAACTGAGAAATGCAATCTGTCTGTAATTTTACCAACTGATAAAAGATCAACTTTAAAACTTGGTACACACAAAACATCCTTCAAATGTATGCTGGAATTTAAAGAAAGAGTGCCCGTCAAAGTAATAGGAGCCTTCTCTCCACTAGGCAAAGAGACAGGTGGTAAATTATGTAAAGATGTAGTATTTGTCAATAAATTTGGAGAAGAAGTGATATGATCCGTTGCTCCACTGTCAATGATCCATTGACCATGAGAGGAAGCGATCGGCGACAATCCTTGGGTAAAAGATCCAGTTGAAGCGGCATATGCTTGCGGTGTGGAAGTATGGCCAGATTTCTTTGAAAGTATGGACAAGATTTTTTGATATTGGGTATCAAACAAATTAGGAAAAACAACCTGTAGGTCATGAAAAGTTGGAGCCGCAATATTGATTTGATTTGCAGAAGAAGTAAAATTGTTGCCGTTGTTTCGATTGTGGCAGTAATCGGAATAAACAGCCATGGCTGTGGTTTGTAGCTTTGCCATGTCAAAAGAACACAGCATGAAAGAAAAGAGAGAAAAAAGCTAGGGTTTCGCAACCTGCTCTGTATACCATGTAGAAAAGTATATTTGGCTTGAATAATCCAATTTCATTGATACGTCAATAATATATACAACAACTTTCTTATACAAAAGGTAACATACTATCTAGGAATTACAATCGTAAATATAAAATAAATCAATTACATGAAAACTTCCCAACTAAAGAACATTGACTTTCTAACATGCATCAAAGCCCATGGTCAGTTATATTTAATTATGTCTTTATTTTTTTCTTATCATGTAACAAGTCATGATTGAATATTACAAAAAAAGATAAATATATAATTATATGCAACCGCATCCAAAAATCTCTTCTCATCATAACATATACACATATTTTAGATGTCAGTGCAGTGTGTGTTAAGTCTAATTCAACTTTTATAAAACGTTCTTGCAACTAAGTTTGGAGCATCAATTTTCCTTTCTATTTATTCAAGAGTACCAAAAATAAAAAATTAGATTTCTTCCGTTCTCACTTCATTCAATGATTGTTTCAAGGATTCGCGTCCAACTTGTTGCAGAATTAGCACCATTCCCTGCCTCTCTCTGAATTCTTGAGAGCATTTCCTCCAGTAATATCTTCTTGGATACCAATTCTTGAAACTGTTTCTTTGTTAATCCTCTTTGAACAACTTTCATCATCCAGGTCCTCTGCATAAGAAAAATAATAACCAGGGAAATCGTCATGTTGGTGCCAAAATTCAGACAAAACTTGGCCACATGGATTTCAACACGTATTTGCCCCAAGTGTTATTTTTGGTCTTAGTGTTACGAGATGACTCGAGAGAAGGAGAGAATAGGTGTGCCATTGTTGGAGGCTGCCAACAGACAGTGTTTGTGTTTGAGTGAATGTGAAGTTGCACGTAGAAATGACTTCTTAAGGACAACAATCGTGTGCCGAGTGAAACACTGGTTTGGCTAGGTTTTTTTCGATGCCTTGAGTGAACGAGGACTTAAATTCAGTGAGACTTTGTGTGTTTTTGCCTAAAACGTAAATAAAAGAAAAATAGAAACTAAAGGGAGAAACAAAATGTAATCATTTCATGATGGAGTCAAGATTACAAATGTTTATAAAGTAAAATATAGGCCAATGGGCCGAGCTACATAGCTTGAAATATAAATGACTGGAAATATAAAGAAAGCTGTGAAGAAAGTAGTAAAACTGTAGCAAGATTCAAGCCATGCAGAGCAAGATAATGCTAGAGAAGTCCACCGAGATCACTGGTATCAAACTGGACTTAGTACAAAACATGTGCCTCAGAGAGGGAATCATGGTGGTTGGAATTGCACATCAACCAAATCATACCACATGGTGGCTGAGCAATAACAGTTTTAGATCTCAAGGATCGTAAGCAATGTTTGCTTCGAATGAAGGCTTTGAGATTGTAGTTGAAGAGCTAATTGTTTGCTAGAGAGCAATTGGGTTTGTGCTGAAAAGCAGTTGGGTTGATTGAAGAATCACTCAAGGTTTTGTATAATCGTAGAGATTGAATTTGACGAAGGTCCTAAGCTTGAAGGTCACTGGCTCTATTTATAGGCAGTGGAGAAAGAGCAACATTTATCATATCGGGGTAGATCGGTCATTTGGTGTTGATAGTGACCATAATTCCTAGTTAGTGACCTTCAGCCGTGTCTTGAGGTGATCCGCACGATCCTGGTGGTGACACCAGCGTGTCAGATGATGCGTATGTGTGCATTTAAGGGAGCGAGATATTCTCGGACTCTGGTCGTCTGCATGGCAAACGCACCTCGGAGAGAACCATGTTTGAGCCCTCTAATAGGTTAGATAGAAATGAGATGATTGCCCGAGCCCTGGTTTGGACTTTGGAGTTTGTGGGCCGAAGTTGTACAACTTTTGCATAAATAAAAATAAATAGGCCCCCATAGCATGCCTTATTTTTATTTATGGTCCAAACACGTCCCTTATCATATCCTCAATATTCATAAGCCGTGTGTGCTCCAAAACGTTGCCTGGCCGGTTCTTCACAATGCGCAAGAGTACCCTATCATTCTCATTCTTGATCACGGCCCTCGGAGCCAGAGACGTGTTTTCGATTCTGCAAAAGTGGTAAGCAATTGCCCATGCGGATATCCGTTCAATATGGGACGCAGATTAATAAAGAGAGAAAGAACAACAAAAACGTTTTGGATTGTGGGAAGAGGTGAGAAGTTTTAAAGGAACAAGTGAGCTATACATCAACGTTTAGTATATGAAAAGGTTTGTTTGCTATAAATTGTGAGCGAACGAGTACTACTACCTTTCTGTTTCAAAAGGGTACATAAATTAGTTTTCATATAGTAGATTTAACTATTAATTAAATTTGAGAAGTAGCTAAAGAGGCTACAGAAAATTGTGGACATATATAGTCTCTCCAGTATGAACTTTTTTTTGTCTTCTTACTTTTGTGAACGAAAAGCCTTTCTGGTAAATTTTAGCATGGTAATAGTCTTGTGGGAGAGTGTTAGAGCAGTTCCAGCCCAAGGGATTCCTTGGGGGACAGTTGCCCAAGTTACCAGAGGGACAAAGGTGGATGGGGTGGAGTGTTGGGCTGCTCGGGGGAAGGGGAGAGCCCGAGCTCCAGGCCTGTGAATTTTTGACAGCCCGAGCCACCGAGGTGGCTAACGTCAGGCTGGCGTCAGCCAAGCATTTTTTTTTTTCCATCAGGCGCGTGGATGACACTCGCGCGTGAGGCGCGTCCGGACAAGGTCGGCAGGGGATGGGGCCTGCCTGTCGGCCAGTTCAATTGTTACCGTTGGGGAAGCCACGTGGCTTCCCCTGGACCGTGCGATCTCAACGGCTCTTTAATTTGAGCCGTTGGATCTGAAACGATAATAAAAATTAAAAAAAGGATTTAATCTCAACCGTTGGATCTGAGATCAACTGTTGAAATTAAATCCTTTTAAAATTTAAAAAAAAAATGTTTTAAAATTCTGAAAAGTTACCGTTGTGACACGTGGCACAATCTGGAGCGTTGAAATTCAAAATTTTTTTTAAATCCAACGTGTTACATCCCGTTCCGGAAATAATACTATTTTATTCCCGGAGGTGCAAAATGACGATTTTGCCCTTGGTTGACCTTTCGGTTGACTTTTTGCGTCGTAACTCGTACGACGCATTCAATTGTATTTTCTTGACGTGCTCGTCGATACGAACGCGTAGACGCGAGCGAGCCGTACGTCGTTCTGATTTCGAACAAATATTTTACTGCTTCTTTTCAGCTCTCGTCTCTCTTCCCGTAATCCAATTTTTTGGGTCAGTCCATTTGGCAAGAGGCCATGTGGCCTTATCCTGCATTTTATGGATGTTGTCCGACACCTGTCATCCCCTTCCTCTCTTCTCCTCTCGCAGAACCAAAAACAAAGCTCCAAATTTACTCAAGGCACCCCGTGCCTACTTCTCCATTGTGAGCCATCCTTTGGGCTGGAGACCACTATCACCACCATCATCATCCCCATCAAACCCGGGTCACTGGTGAGCCCGTAAAACCCGAGCAAACTTCGAATCCGTGGATCGGCCATTTTTCCGCGAGATCTTCCTACCAAACTCCTCGCCTCCTCGACTCCTCGATCCAACCCGAAATCACCATCATTGGACTTGGGAACTCTGATCACAACCTGTAGCTCGCGTGAAGGAGACCTCGAGTTCGACGAGTTTTGGTTTTGGCCGAAACTGGCCAAATTCGACCACCTCCGCCAATGACCTACTCAAATTGGTAAATTCCCGAATCTCCCCACTTCTAGCTTCATTTTGGTAATTTGAATCGTCCACCTGGGACTTAAAAACGAGGAAGTATTAAGCTTTGAAAATCCCCGTAAATTCCGCCAAGAAACCTGCTCGCGGCGGCGCGGCTGATCGAAAATTCCAGAAGATCGACGCACAACACACATCTCCGCTTGAGCCAGCCGAGTTGACCTGCTTAGCCGAGCCGAGCCGACGCCCGATTCTTCCATCCGCGCGTGGGGGCGCGCAGCCACTATTTTTCGACGCCCGCTCGCGAGGCGACTGGGTGACGACGCCACTACCTAGGGTGGTACGTTGGCACTGAGGTGCTTGACCTCCAAATTGGAGAAAAGCAAGGATAGGTTTAATTAATTAGTTAATCCGTTACCTTTTATGAATTAATTACCGCACTTCGGTGATATCTCATATAGGTGAGACCAATGGTACAGGTGGCGGGCGGCAGCGACGGCACACCGCGCCCACGGCGGCGTTTTGGGAGCCACCCCGAAACTCCGTTTGATCTCAATCGCCGTTTCGTATTTCACCACGTTATTAATCTCTGGGTGTTCCAAAATAGGTTTGGCGACCCTGACGACCTGGGAGGACGCACGTTGGACTTCCCGCCTGCATTTGTGAGCGTCTTCCATATTATTTAAATGTGATTTATGTTTGGGAAATTATAATTGAATATAGTTTTTGCATCTTATTTTGTGATTTTAAATGAATAAATATTATCGTATTTTTAGTGTATCTTATTACATATTAATTATTACTCTGGCATTAGTTTCGCCTTGTTGTTTCAGAGACTCATGGAAATTGGTGGGCTTTGGGCCTACATTTCCATTTGGGAATTATACCATTAAATTGGTGATTTCCGTATTATTTTGTACGCATATTGCTAGTATCGATTCGGCCATATTTTAGGGAATTTAGAATTAAGTATTTTAATTCCTACTTGTACCTATTTCATGACATGGTTTTATACTATCCGACGGCCTTGAGCCGTATTTGGGTGAATCCTTGGATATGGTAATTTTCTATCGTATTTCAGGGTTCACCTAGTTTGCCATTAAGTTGGTATTTCATACCTCGGTACCCATGTGGCGTATTCTGTGATTCCACGCATTTAGTTCTCTATAATGCTGGTATTCCGCACACTGAGAATATTTTATATTGATCGTTATGTTATCCTAAAGGGAAATTACCTCTACCAAGTTACCTCACTTTGTTTTATTCAAATTATTCCGTGGTATGTTTTCATACGCTCAACTTGGGAGGCTTACCTGTTGTTGTACCGTCCGGCCAGACTACCTCTTCACGTGACGGATCACATGCACCGACACGCCACTATGGACCCATAAGAGTGCCACTCAGTTTCTAGGTCGCATGGGCGACTCGAACTGGGTGATAAACATTAGCGCCACCCTTCACGTGATCGTAGTACACGAGCGACCATTATTTATAAATAATCAAATGTCATTTACGTATCATATCCGTATGAACTCAGGTGTTTGCATACCTAAACGGTACGTTTATCTTATGGTTCGGGATTGTGATTTACCAATCGGTTTTCACTGATAATTAGCTTTTCACGACTTACTGTTTCCCGTAAGATCTTATTTGGCGAACTTTTTGATAAAGTATCATAGCCGAACGGTAGCTTTCCGCCATAGTGACGGTACATATTTCCGTACTCACTCCTCGACATTTTCTACCTACTATATGGCACGTTTTCGGGAAAAGGTTTTTAACCAATTACTTACCTGACTCACAGGGTTACTATTTTCGGTGAAACAAAGGGCTTACAAAATGACTATTGGCCCACTCACTCCTTCGTTTTTTGCGCCTGTGCTTAAAGGGTCGGAGTCGTTTCACGCCGAGATGGTGGTATGACGAAGGTTTAAATTTCTGTATTGTAATACTCGTATTCCTGACTCATGTACAATCCGTGTTTGTATACCCCTCTTCCGCCCGTACATTTGTGTACACATTGATCTTAATTTATTCAATTATTCTTATTTATTTCAATTTGGCTACCCTACGTGGTGTATGTCGGCCAAGACACTCGACTTTTGGTGTCCACGGTACATCCGGCTCAGATGTGTCGATTGGCACGTGAGCGAGGCTACTACTAACCTATGCCTTCCTTCCGTACTCGTGACTGCCGGTTGGTACCGTACTTCAATTTCTTGAATCTACTCTTGGATTTGAGAAATTCTCTCAACTCTACACCTTCGGTGTATTGTTTCCTCCTTGGTTTAATTCTGTTCTTTTGTGTCATACACCTCGACGTCACCAACGCGCAGTTTTCACAAAGGCGCTTAGCTTTGGACGACGGACGTTTGTGTGACGTTAGACGTTCTTTACCAACTTGCGTTGGAATCGCACCGAATTGGGAACTCGATCTCGCTATCGTATTCCGCACTGCTCGGTGTGGTGTCGCTTGACACAACGGATGATTTTTCATCAAATAATTGTCCCTTGGGACGACGCTAGGCGTAGTTGTTGGCTAACTTGTTTCGTGTCCGACTAACTTGGTGGGCTTAATTCGTGAGACTTAGTTTCACAAATTCTTTGTGCCGATGGTGTCTCTACACCTTAAAACCGACGACTTCAACCTACTGCAGACATGAACAACTAACGTTGCTTGACCTGAGCCGCCTTTCAATTTCGTGGGCCGTAGGCTGGCATTGCCGAGTACTCCAAATCTGCACTCAAATTGCTCGTGAGCTGAAGACTTTCGAGACGTTTCTCTCCCAATTATTCCAATCACTTTCCATTTCGTCCAAATGGAAAATTATCACCGTAAAATTCCTTTGTACGGTACTTTCCGCACGTGACGACCGCAATGACTCTTCGATGATCGTAAACCGAACTCGTCTCTGGCCGACTTTCCTCGAACTATTCGCCTACTACTTTCGTAGTTAGGACAATTTCCATCTTCTCGCAATGTTAATCAATTGTGTGGAGTCTTTTACGATCGTTTTGTTTTGTCGTGACTAATCTTCTCTTCGAACGCTGAAGAACTTTCTGCATTTCCGTAGTCGACACCTTCTTTCCACTCATGACTTTTTTGTCATTCAAATCGATCATCTTCCCACTTGTGCATGTGCGGCTATCTAACTATTCGTTTCACGAAAGTTTGGATTGCTTATCTACTAGTGATCGTGATTGAAAATAACTCTGCTTTTGATCAATTGCGGGCAACATCCACCGTCTCGAGTACAGTTTGACTTATCGAATCTTTGTATTCGAACGCCGACGAGGAAACAAACCACCTGCATAACCCAAAACCGATATTAGCCCTACCTGAATTCATTAGAACTGCAACCCATCAAGCTTGGCAGCGACTTAAAATGGTCTGGGATCACCGTTCGAATCTACCTCTTTGTACCCATTAGCCGGGCATTGGCGGCCATTCTTTCGGTCCCAAAGAATCTGCTTCAACGGAAGTTCACTTCCTTCGAATCATCCAAGAAGGTCAACTTCACATTAACTCAGGAGGTCGTCCACCGATGGATCCTATTTCCGTTACCGGTAACCCACCCGCCTACCGCCCAATTCTTTCCTTGTCGCGACACTCCTCCTGTCATGCTGGATGAGTGTACGCGAAGAAATTCGTATGTGCCATGTCTCGTGGACACTGGGACACAGAGCAACCAAAGGTCCGCCAGCATCGCGCAAAACCAACTTTTTGGCCTGTTCGATCTAGTAGTTGGATCTAACATTTTCTATCGATAACCTACTTGAGACGCACATTGCCAAGGCAATGTCATTCCATACTCGAACCTTCTCCCGACCTCGGTTATCTCTACTCGCATCCCGGTGGTGCCCAGCCCAAAGTGTGGAGTATTGTCGACTCTGGGCGAGTTCGCATTTCTTACCAGGATACACTAAACGATTCCGATCTTGTTTTCGTAAACGTTAATCTTTCTTTGGCTTTTTACTTGAATCCAAACGGATCCTGCATTACCTATTCAATTATTCCACCCTCTTTGTTTATTCAAACTAATCGACCATATTGTACTCCTACCGGGTACGATTTGGAACGCTTATGTCATGCAGGCAAAGTTTGTCTTGTTCTTCGTGGTCAGCCGGTGATACTTCGTTATCATCGCTAATCAATTTGTTTGCCAATCTCATTCCTCCGGATGTCGTGGTTTTCGATGTGATCTTGTGAATGGATTGTTACTCTAATTTCGTGTCAGGGATTGTCTACGTGAGGTTGATCACCTTCTTGCCACCTCGGCATATCAATCAGACGTTCACCGGGGCTTAGTACCTGAGAAAAATCAACTTGTGGCTGACTTTCGCCTACGAGTACAACGCAACCGCGAGTTAGACTTGGGTGATGGTTGTATCACATCTTTGACGTTGGAGGAAGGAAATTTTCGTGTCAATGCATCTACCCGCTGTCAACGAATCTTTCCGGTTTTTCTCGACGATCTACCAAGCTACCGATCGAGAAGTGATTTTCACCACGATCCTTCCAGGTATTTGCATTGTATCTCTTTCCTTGCTCTACCTTTGCTCCACCGGAGTTGTGTGAGTCAAAGAAATTTCGCTTCAAACCTTCGTCGTAATTCTTTCAATCTCTCGCACTTCCTGTGGAGCTTAGGTCTTGTTTGTTCAAACGAAGTAACGGTATTCTAAGGCTCTCGCACGATTTAGGCATCGAGCCGGTGACGAATAAAACCGCTACCTCGCCCGGAATCGATGATCTATTTGACCATCCAAGTGCACAATTTTCTTCTCAAGATCGATCTAAGGTTTGATTGTTTTCACTCAAGATCAAGAACGTTGTTGTTCACTTGACCAACTTTCGGACTCGTTGCGAGCCTACGAGTTCTTGTCATACCTTCGGGATGACAATCGCCCTAGTAACTTTCATATGAACTTGTTTGACTGAAAGTACTTCGCTCGCACCTCGACAAGTTTGTGATAGTCTTCCTGCTGACCTTCTGACGATTCCAATTTTGGGCCGATCATGCAAAATGGCACTTTCGCATGATTGGCCAAGTTTAAGGAGTTTTCAACTTGTGCCAATTCTCGACCTAATCATGTGTCTTCGGGATACGTGATTCCCGCGGATTGTTTTCTTGTCGATCCCCGATGGTTGCAAGCATGAACTGGTCGACCGCAGGCGGTTACAAGATTCGAAACTTTCTTGGCTTAGTCGATTTAATGACGTTCGTGAGCGAATTATCTTCTCTCCGTTGCTCGCCTCTCACGAAACTTGCCAGAAAATTCTAAGTTCGTGCGAGCGACGACCACGGCAAAGTTTCCGACTCCGCCGAGTTTGGTCTTACTTTACTCTTGTATTAGCACTTTCCAAAGACGGCGCAGATTGTGTGGACCTACAAAGGATGCGTCACCGACCTGCTGGAGTACGTGCTAACACAAACATGGATGGATAATCGCGCTTATGCCTTCTGCATAACCAAACCGCATGAGATGAATTATCGCATCCATGTTTCAAGCCGGCTGCGCATCTTTGTTCCGGTTCCTGCGACGCCCACCTTGGTGAGACGTGGTGACTGTCGACCGACAACCAAAGTTGAGGCATCTTTCTCCCGGGAGACCTCAATCTCTGGCCAAATGAGGATTGAGCCGACGGCACTCACATTGCACTCCACGATTACCACCTCCCGTCGTGCAACGTAGTAATCGGTGTCCCTTTATCGAAGTCCTTCGGACGCACCGATTGCTCGTTCGCCTAGTCGTTTTCCTCTTTGATTGAATTTCGAGACACGGTTGTCACACTGGAGTCAGGGTGACGGAGCCGTCTTAACCAACTTTCGCTAAGACATTTATCGTTTCTGCCCGGCGCTTGCGGAGCATTTTTGGGAGATTGTAAATGAGATTCGTTTACCTGATCTACCTCGTTGTATTTTATGAAATTTCGGGGACGAAATTTTTATAAGGGGGTAGATTGTTACATCTCCGCTCCTAAATAATACTATTTTATTTCTGAAAGTAAAATGACGATTTTGCCTCTTGGGTTGACCTTTCGGTTGATCTCTTTGCGTCGTAATCAGATTTGACGCATTCACTTGTATTTTCGACGTGCTCGCCGATACGAACGCGCAGACGCGAGCCGCACGTCGTTCGGACTTCGAACAAATATTTTACTGCTTGAGTTTCGACTTTTCCCGTAATTCAATTTTGGCCGTCTACTTGGCAAAGAGGCCATGTGGCCTTATCCCAGATTTTCGTGATGTTGTTCCGGGGATTGGACCTGTCATCCCCTTCCTCTCTTCTCCGCAGAGAACCAAAACAAAGCTCCAAATTCTTACTCAAGGCACCCCGTGCCTATTTCCCTCCATTGTGAGCCATCCTTTGCCATGGGAGACCACTATCACCACCATCATCATCCTCATCAAACCCGGGGTCACGGAGCCCGTAAAACCCGAGCAAATCCAATCCAGATCGGCCATTCTCCGCAGATCTTCCTCGCCAAACTCGGCCTCCTCGACTCCGATCCAACCTGAAATCAACACACCCCCGGAACCCCGGGATCACAACCCAGGCCCCGCAGAAGAGACCTCGAGTCTGACGAGTTTGGTTTTGGCCGAAACTTTCGAGCCACCCGCCACCTCCGGCCAATGGACCGGCCCCCTGCCTGTAAATTCTGAATCTCTCACTTAGCTTCATTTTGAGTACTTAAATCGTCCAATTTGGACTAAAACGAGGAAGTTATGAAGCTTTGAAAAATCCTTAAATTCCGCCAAGAAACCCGCTTCCGCGGCGCGCGGCGACCGGAAAATCTGAGAAGACGACTCCGGCGCGATCGTCATCGGGCTTGAGCCGAGCCGAGTTGACCGCTTAGCCGAGCCGAGTCGACTCCGTCCTCCGATTCTTCCATCCGCGCGTGGGGGCGCGTGAGCCACTACTGACGCCTGCTTTCGAGGCTACCAGGACGACGCGTACTACCTAGGGTGGTACGTTTGCAATTTTTGAGGTGTTTTTTTGACCTCCAAATTGAGAAAAGCAAGGGATAGGTTTAATTAATTAGTTAATCCGTTACCTTTATGAATTAATCACCGGCATCGGGGTGATATCTCATATATGTGTGAGACTAAATGGCACAGGGCGGGCGTGCAAGGCGACACAAGACACCATGTGCCCAATACCTGCCGCGCTTTCTTGGGGTTTCCACCCCGAAACTCCGTCGGATTTAACGCCTGCTTTCAGACAATTACGTTATTAATCTTGGGTGTTCCAAAATAGGTTTGGCGACCCTTGACGCACGGAGGACGTACGTTTGGACTTCCGGCTTCGGTATTTGTGAGTGGGCCCTTTCCCCTATATTATTTGAAACAGATTTATGTTTGGGAAATTATAATTGGTTTATGCCTACCTTATTTTGTGATTTTAAATGAATAAATATTATCGTATTTTTAGTAGACCTGTCATATTAATTTATTACTTCTGGCTTACTAGTTTCTACGTTGTTTTCGTAGAGACCATGGAAATTGGGTGGGCTTGGGCCTACATTTCCATTTGGGAATTATACCATTAAATTGTGATTTCCGCGTATTATTTTGGTACGCATATTGCTAGTATCGATTCTACCATATTTTAGGGAATTAAATTAAGTATTTTAATTCCCTACTTGTACCTATTTGCGATTATGGGTTTTATATCTATCTCACTACTTTTGAGCCGTATTTGGGTGGAACCTTGATGGTAATTTTCATCGTATTTCGGGTTCACCTAGTTTGCCATTGCTGGTATTTCTATACCTTTGGTACCCATGTACGTATTCGTATTCCACGTATTTAGTTCTACGCTATATTCTGCATCAAGACCCGAGAATATTTTATATTGGATCGTTATAAGGTTATCCCAAAAGGAAATTACCTCTACTCGCTTACCTCACTTTGTTTTATTCAAATTATTCGTGGTATGCTTTTCTTGGCTTACCGCCTTCTAACTCGGGAGGCTTACACGGTGCTGTTGTACTGTCCGGTCAGACTCACCTTCACGTGATGGATCACATGCACCGATACGCTCACTACGGACCCATAGTAGGTGCGCCCGCTCTAGGTCGCATGGGCGACTCCGAACTTGGTGATAGCGATTAGCGCCGCCTTCACGTGATCGTAGTACATGAGCGCACCATTATTTATACACTGCACTGCTCATGACAGAATATATCTCGTATGAACTCGTGTGTTTGCTGATACCAAACGAAGGTTTATCTTATGGTTCTCGGATTGTGATTTACCAACTGGTTTTCACCGATAACAATTAGTTTTCAATGATCTATATTTGCTTCCCGTAAGATTCATTTTATGAACTTTTGATAAAGTATCGTGTGCCGAACGGCAGCTTTCCATTTATTAGGACCGTGAAGTATATTTCGTACTTACCTCGATTCACCACTATATGGTACGTTCGAAAAGGTTTTTAACCAATTACTTGATTTCGACGGCGAAGGGTTACTATTTTCAGAAACAAAGCGTTTTTACAAAATGACTATTGGCCCACTACCCTTCGTTTTTGCGCCCTCCGTGCTTAAAGGGCTTCAGCAGTTTCACGTTCGAGGCGGTGGTATGACGAAGGTTTAAATTTCTTGGTATTGTAATACTTCGTATTCCTCGTACCATGTACAACCGTGTTTGTATAAATTCTTCCGCCCGTACATTTGTGTACACATTGATCTTAATTTATTCAATTATTCTTTATTTATTTCACTTGGCTGGCCACTCCTACGCGGTGCCTGGCCAACTCGACTTTTGGGTGTCCACGTGTACATCCGGGTCGGGATGTGTCACAACGGCAGAGATTAATTAGGTGAATAAAAAATAAATAAAAATTGTAAAAAATCTGTAAAAATCCAACTCGAAATGTGTAATCGGGTTGTGACACGTGACATGCCGTCATTCGTTAAAAATCTGGTGGAAATCTTTACTCGAAATGTGTAATCGGGTTGTGACACGTGGCACATTGAGAACAATTAAAAATTTTATCCGATATAACAAATAAACTTATTTTGAATTATTTTGAATTATTTTATAAATAAATAAAAATACATATATTTTATTGTTATTGATTTTTCGGATAATGACACGTGGCGCAACAAGAACGATTAAAATTTTTATCCGAAATTACAAAAAAAATTATTATGTATTATTTTATGAGTATAAATAATACTAATATTTAATTGCCAATTGCCAAGGCAATTTAATTGTAGGGGTGGAGATGTAAAAAGCAATTGTCAGGGGAATACACTGTTCATTAGGGCAATTACTGTTCATTGGGGTGGATTGAATAGTAATTGCCTGGGGAAAGGTGGGCAACGCTGGAGTTGCTCTTATGGTCTCTCTAGTATGATCCATGTAAAACTAATGGATAAATTACATTTTGCACCCTTAAGTTTGAGTTCAGCTGTAACTCCATACATTATCTTTAAAACATTGCAATGTTATACACTAACTTGTGTTTTAGTTGCATTTTCATACATCCGTTACTTAATCCGTCAATTTGACCATTAAATGACGATGTGGCAATTACAGGCAAAAAGAAAATTAGAATAAAAAAGTTTTTTTTTTCATAAATTAACATTTGTAAAAGAATTGTATTTTTAAAAAAATTCTATGTGGTATACTTGTGACAGCTACATCGGCAAAATAGTGGAACCTGCAGTTGTCACACCATTATTTAACGGTCAAATTGGCAGTTTAACTAAGGATGTATGAAATTGCAACTAAAATACAAGTTTATATATGACATTGCAATATTTTAAAGATGATGTATGAGATTGTAATTACACCTAAACTACAAAGTACAAAATGTAATTTACCTAAAACTAATCCTTTGAAAAATCACATCTAAAATGGATGCAATATGGGAGAGTGTTATGTTATGTACAACTCAATGATATTTTGTCTTCAACTAAGGATTGCTTAGGTGTGTCAAAGCCCAAATATGTAAATTAATAGAATTGTGTAATATACATTGCTTACAATAGTAAACATGCACGCCAACCATCTAGAAGCCATGTAAAAGTCACATTTACCTCTCTTCGCTATAACTTGAATAGATGCTTTTGTGAACGAAAAGCCGTTTTCTGTTGAAGAAAATTTTGGCATGGTAATAGTCTTGTGGGAGATTATTATGGTCCCTCCAGTGTAATCCATGTAAAACTAATCCTTTGAAAAATCACATCTAAAATGGATGGTAGGCTCCAATATGGGAGAGTGTTATGTTATGTACAACTTAAAGATATTTGGTCTTCAACTAGGGATTGCTTAGATGTGTCAAAGCCCAAATATGTAAATTATTAGAATTGTGTAATATACATTGCTTACAAAAGTAAACATGCACCAACCATCTCGAAGCCATTGTAAAAGTCACATTCTCACACCTCCCTTCGCTAAAACTTGAATACATGCTCTGTCCTTCATTTGTTTTTAATTAAGCCTTAGACTAAATGTTCCAGATGACATTCCTCTTCCGCAAATTATCCCACACGTTGAGCTTGCATGGCCAGTATCGGCGACTATGAAGTTTGCCTTCTCTAACCCGTTACTCCCTTTATGCATTTTGGTGGTGACTGTTTGACTCCAATTTTACACGCCACTGTGATCGTCCCAAAGTCCTAACCGTGAAAAGAAGTTTTCTTTATTCAAAACCCTGAAAAGTATTTTCGTTACTTCTGACTTCTACCTACAAACAAAACAAGTCGCACAACGAAAAACTTGTATTATATATATTGTCGTTCCATTTCCGGAATGATTTTTCAACGTTGGTAATGTCCTTTTCCTTTTTCCTTTTTTTATTTCATGATGACTCATCCCGTTAATTTTAGAAGATGAAAAGGAAACTTTGATCCATTGCCAAATTACTCAAAAAAAAAAAATTTGCCACGGAAAGATGCAGTGGACAGTGGCCACTAGGTGAGATTGAGACCGAAGGAAGAAAAAAACACGTTTCCATTTGCTATAATGTGATCCTCTCTTAGCTGACAAGCACTGGCTGCTACCTACATTTACTGTAAATTTTGCTTAAATTTTTTTATGTGTTTGGTATTTTTTTTATCCCAATTTTTTGTTTTTACAACTAATAATTAAGTACTGAGTAATTTAGTTACATTTATTATTATTAAAAACTATAGATCATTTTCAAATAGAATATCAAACGGACTCCATGTTCAAAGTCTGGGTTCCTTTGTTGGTTTTTTTCGTAGCTAATCCTAGCAAATTACTGTCCAAGAGTGCTCGCTTGTATTAATATTGAGCTTCCAGATGAGATTCTCCATACAGCTAATGCTAAACAATAACACAAAAACGAACCATACCACAAGGGGACCCCGATAGACATATGTCAACACCAATATACCATTAATTGAGCTCGTTGAGTACTAAGTTCAAGAGGGTCCAAGTGCGTACATAAGAGCATTTCCACCGGTGTGGACTTGCCTAGGCAGCATGCCCTTTTTTCCCAAGCACCTACTCTAGCGGTGCTGAACAGCCCAGCGAGATGGTGGAGCCCACGGAGCCCAGGACCCATCCCAAACAACTCATGCCCGAGGGCCTTCCTAGGCAGCTGATGGGGCTCAGTGCAAATTTATTTATTTTGGGGTAGATTTGCAAGTGGGGTAGTACACGTGGCACAATCTGGGTCATTGGATCTCCAATTATCATAAATCCAACGGATATAATTAATTTTCGACTAAAAAATATATATATAAAAAAAACAGTCAAATTTTTTTTTTAAAATCAGGAAAATTAATGAAAAATTAAAAAAAAAAAAGTTTTTCTGTAAAATTGTGGAAATAAAATTGTTGAATTAGTGAATCATCCAACAAATTTTGGCCTCTACGATGCCTATTTCTGTCTCTGTTTGGTTGCCTTCTGGGTCGTGAGCCACCTGCTTGTTGGTTTTGTTGCTCGAGCATCACCACCGTTTGAGCGACTAGACTCGTGTGTGCCTCTCTCGCCTTTCGTTGTTGGGCACGTCTCCTTCTTCGATCTTCATCTTCTCGCTCATGGATCTCTAGTAACCTCCTCGTGTTAGGCATTGAAATCACAATTAAATTTCTAAAAACTGAGAATTGGGGAGCAAAAAGGATAGAGATGATTGGTGTGAGCATATCATGTGGTTTGAAGGCTTTTTGTGGACAATCTAGATTCAACTTAAAGATTAGATAAGGACACGTGGCGCGACGAGAGTGGTTGAAAATCTAATCGAAAATCTGAGTTTAGATTTTTAACAGATAATGACGCGTGTCGCAATCATAGTGGTTCAAAATCTTATCGAAAATCTGAGCTTAGATTTTTAATGGATAATGACATGTGTCACGTCGAGAGTGGTTGAAATTATTATCGAAAATCTAAGATCAACAAAGCATATTCAACCATGAATAGTGGTTATTTAGATTATTTTAACTCAATTTGGGGTTGTATTATTTTAATTTTAAAAAATAAATAAAATTGTGAATAGTAACTACCTAGGCAACTCATAAACGGATGGAGTTGCACAAAGGCAGTTACTATTTGAGCAGTGATTAGTAACTGTCTAGCTTCCCCAACTCCTTACCTAGAAAAAATGGATGGAGTTGCTCTAAGAGGGCAACATATTTCCAATAGTTGCTACAGCCATTGCCGTGTGCCTGCGGAAGAGAAAAAGTGACAGAGCCAAACAATAGTTGAAGCCAAGTGCATGGATTTTTATATTTAATGGATGGGATCGAGCAGGGTCCATGCATCTTCTCCAAACCATTTCATTCATCGTCTGCATCCTAATTAGGGCACATTCCATTTTTTTCTGCAGAGATAGTCTTAGTTGATCAACTTCAATTTCCTTTTCGTCGACTTTGAATAATGTTGTGGAGTCCACTTTGCCACTTGGAAGGTGGATGATATTTATGGAGTCCAAAACGCATCAACAAAAGTCTCTCTCAAATTTTATCTTTGATACTTTACTGTGAGTTTCATGCACACAACTGTACACAAAATAAAAACTAATAACTAAAAATGAAATAGTTATTAAACGGGTTCATAAATTATCTTAAAATATATGCATCAAAACTTAATGTTAACCAAACAATGGAAATCTCGAGATGACCTCCTTATAGAAATTGTGGCGAGATTTGCATATATTATTTTGGTTATGTTTCTAATTAATGAATAAAAATCGTTCTCACGCACGCAATATTATATAGATCCATGAATATATTATTTTAGTTTTTTGCCGTCCTTTTGAAATTTGCATCTCACGCACGCAATCCAGCCGGCGGCCGCTGACTGAAAATTTATCAAATGTGTAAAGATATAAACTTCTTTCTCGAAGGTTTTAAATCTTGTTACGAAATGTGGTCCGTTTAGTTGATAATCTTTTTTTAGTGGAAGTCAACATATGTTTAGTGTAGTTTAGTCAATATATATATTGAATTATTGATGTTAAATTAGAGAGCCAAAGTGTTAATTGGGTGCCGTCGGCATTGAACAAGTATCCTAATGGTAACACACCTAGCCTAGCAAGCTAATTAGGGACCAAGTCCATGGCATAATCCTTTTAATTTTTTTTTCTTCTGATAATACACGGTTTTAATCTAGTGTAAGTCGAATTTAAGACTTGCTAACTTTTAGTTATTTACAAAGCCAAAAATTACAAAACAACCGACTAACTGAATATATACGCCTTAGCTTCCTTTTATTTATTGGTGTTCTGTTTCTTTACGAATACAAAAGTCAATGACAGATAATCCCACCTCCTATTTATAAATGTCATTTTGATTCATATAGTTGCATGCAACAACTTTGCCATCCCCCCATTAAATGTGAAAGCTACCCTTGCAGAGTCCAACCGTACTCAAATCTTGAGATACAGATAGTTCTTCTTCTATCTTCTTTTGCATTTTTCTTTCGTGGATCTGGAATTAATACATCACACGCCTCAACTTACACGCATTTTCTATTAACTATATATACATTGATCAAGTTATAAGACTAACCACACACGAAGGAAAATCAAGATGAAGAACCACCACCCAAATGCTTCCAATGGTTTCTTCAAACGAAGTGATCACAGTACAGCAGGAAAGGTCATCACTTGCAAAGGTAAGAGGTTCATTGTTTACTAGAAATATTCATAATTTCTCTTTCTTTTATATAAGACAAAAACTTACATGTGTTTATGGTGGTGCAGCTGCTGTTGTCTGGGGTCCAGGAGAACCTTTTGTCATGGAACAAGTTCAAGTCAATCCACCTCAAAAATTGGAGGTTCGAATCAAGATCCTCTTCACCTCAATCTGTCATACTGATCTTAGTGCTTGGAAAGGAGAGGTATGTATATATATAAATATGCCTCTAAATCAACACACACACACACAATATATATATATATATAGTGCAAAACTTTGAGCTTAATTGTTTTTAGTTTAAGCCAACCTTTCTTGTTATTTGGTATAGAATGAAGCTCAACAAGCCTTTCCTCGAATTCTAGGCCATGAAGCTTCGGGGTAAGTTATATCAGACACCAATTTACAATATTTGTTATATTAAAGGCTCGTTTAGTAAGTGTTTTTAACTGACTGAAAGCTTTTTTAGAGAAAATATTTTTAGGTTCTAAAAATACTTGAAGTGCTTTTTACAAGATTTTCATGATTAACTTGCATTACTAAAGATTGATTCCAAAAAAAAATTTCTCTAAAAGCGATTTAAGTCATTTGAAAACACTTGTCAAGCGAAATAATAATATCAACTAAATATTGATCAAATATATATCAAAATATAAATATTAATCTTACCCTTTTTAGAAATATGCCCCTCAAATTAATCCTTTTCTTGTTGGAAATGAACAGAATTGTTGAGAGTGTAGGTGAAGGTGTGATGGACATAAAAGAAGGGGACCATGTGGTACCAATTTTCAACGGAGAGTGTGGTGACTGCAAGTGTTGCAAGTCTGAGAAGACCAATATTTGCAGCAACTTTGGAGTGAACCCATTGAAGAAGGTGATGAATAACGATGGAAAAAGTAGGTTTTCGACCAAAGACGGAAAACCAATCTACCATTTTCTCAACACTTCAACTTTCAGTGAGTACACAGTGCTTGAATCTGCCTGTGTTGTGAAGATTGACCCTGAGGCTCCTATGAAGAAGATGACCTTGCTCAGTTGTGGTGTTTCAACTGGTAAGTCATGCATCAAATGTGTCAGCCATGTGTTTAATATTTATTGTAATCTAGCTAGGGGTCTAATAACATCAACTTGAGCCCTTGCCTTTAATCACAGGGTACATATTATTTTTATTCCTGTTTGATCTCAAATTCCGGGTCTTTGGTCCATTATATGTATCTGACTTAATTTTTGTCGTGTTGGGAAAAGCCATTGAGTCATACCAACACCAGATTCAAAAAGCAATTTCCTATTAGTATTAATGTTACAACATGACGTGATGTGAAGATAAATTTATATATATTTTGTTATATTATTGAAACGATATCTCCGATAACAGTGCAGCCATTTTTGAATGAATGATGATGTTATTGTAAAAACAAGAAGAAAAAAACAAGAGTTTATCGACTTGAAACATTAATGTTTTGTTAATTTTCTCTATAAACAAATACATTGAATAGTACGTATTTGAAAAGAAAAAAAAAAACTTTATTCAAAGTTTTGAATTATTCCATGTTGGTGAGTATCAAAAGTTCGTAATGTTTGAATTTTCCAATTTATTAGAAGAAAAAAAAAATAAAGGTTGGGTTCTGTGATTATTGACGCTTCAAAAATGTCATTATGCATTTCTCTAATTTCTTGATCTCTTTTATATTTTTACATGTGTGAAGTACAAAATTACTTCTTTAAAGTGTTAGCTCACGTTTTAATTTGGTATTTCATCTTTTATAAATAAAAAATTTCCATGAAATATGATATAGGAGTTGGTGCTGCATGGAATACTGCTAATGTGCAACCTGCCTCAACTGTCGCCATTTTCGGTTTAGGATCCGTGGGACTTGCTGTGAGTTGAAACCTCTTTGTTGAGTTGCCGAGAGCTTTTCTTAATGATGATTTTATGTGATTTTCATTTACAATTTGTTTGTAGTAAATATACTTGTTCTTCACTTTAAAAAGGGGGAAAATGTGAAGTCAAATTCTCAAATTAGTTGTAGGCACTGCATGATTCACAAGTATTTTTTTAACGGAAAATTTGGAAAAATAACTAAAATTTGAACCCCATATAGAATTATAGTCATTTTTTTAAAGTTTATGATAATTATAACCAAAAGTTAATATAAAAGTACTAATATACCCTTAAAATGAGGTTTTCTCAATAAAGCCAAAAAGCAAAATTAAAATGAGAATATTGTGTTTTTACATTTTACAAATCACCCACAAGGTTTGGGGGTGATTTGCAAAATGAGCCATATCAATTTTTACATTTTACATCACATAGTTTTTGAATTGCACCAATTTAACATCTCCATCAATTTCACCGTCTAATTAGACGTTAAGTGGTGATGTGGCATAGACTTGGCCCACATTTTAAGCACTTGTTGACAGTCAATTTCAATATTTAATACTTTACTTTTTTAATCATTTTAAGAAATTGATGGTCAACGTGTGCTTAAAATGTGTGGGCCAAGTCTATGTCACTTCACCACTTAACATCTAATTAGACGGTGAAATTGACAAAGACGTTAAATTGGTGCAATTCAATATGACGTAGTGTAAAATGCAAAAATTGAAACTTTGTGGCTCATTTTTGCAAATCACCTCCAAACTTTGTAGTGTAAATAGCAGTTTATATAAGTTTTTAATCATTAAGGGTATTTCAGTACTTTTATATCAACTTTTGGTTATAATTATCATAAACTAAAAAAAAATTGCTATAATTCTATATGAGGTTCAAATTTTGGTTATTTTTCCAAATTTTTCTTTTTTAACAAACATGATTCACAAGGTATTGACTTATATTTTATTAAATAAAAGATGTTGATACTTAACACAATATTTACTACTAAATTAACACGAATATCAACTTAAACTAATTAAACTTGAATGATTTTGCATTTATAATATTTAATTTAATTGTTCATTTCATGCTGAACTGGGGTTTTCCATATCGTCAAATTATTCAACTAAATGCGATTTGCAATCTGGATCAGGTTGCTGAAGGAGCAAGAGCCAGAGGAGCATCTAAAATTATTGGCGTTGACATTAACCCCGATAAATTCATCAAAGGTACTATTTTATATTTAATCTAACCGTCTAATTGTAAGGAAATTGTTACTGTCACTTCAAAAATCTAATTGTATATTCTAAATTTTTTATATTTAGAAAGAAAAATACTGAAGAGTGCACAATTAAATTTTTTGAGTGCCAATAATAGTTTCCAATTGTAATTACTTTTTAATTAGCACTTATCTTTGGTTTCTAAAGTTGTTTAATTGTAAACTCATGATATTAGTGGGAGTCACATACTTTATATGTGCTTTACTTTTTTCACGTGAACTTTAGGTCAAGCAATGGGAGTCTCAGATTTCATAAACCCAACAGAACCTGGAAAGCCTTTGCATGAGGTCAGTACTTTTACAGTAATTTATACACCTCAGTTCCCAACTAAAAAATTTATCAACAACATATTTATTAAAGTTGTGCAAGTGTGTCAATCTTTCCCGACGGTTGATGTCATGCAATGCTATTGCGTTATCCTATCACAATAGTTAATGAATGTGGAACAATACAATTATATTTGTAAGGCAAACAATTATTAAATAATGCTAGCGTCACACACCCATACAATGTCAATAATCACAAAACAAATATTCACTATCATATTCGACAACATATTTACTATCTAACTACAAGATCACGATTTGTGTGATGATAGAAAATATCATTTTCTTGACATGGTTGCAGAGGATAAGGGAAATTACAGATGGAGGGGTGGACTATAGCTTTGAGTGTATAGGGAACTTGGATATTCTTCGGGAGGCCTTTCTGTCCACACATGAGGTACTTAACTACTCTATATTATATATGTTTTTATATTTTTTTTTTTAAACAAAATTTTAACCGAGAAGATATATAACGTTCTCTTATTTATTTAATAATTTATTTATTGCAGGGTTGGGGGTTTACTGTGATATTGGGAATTCATGCAACCCCAAAAACGCTCCCTCTCCATCCAATGGAGTTGTTTAATGGTCGAGGAATTATTGGGTCTGTGTTTGGAGGCTTCAAAGGGAAGTCTCAACTCCCTCATTTTGCCAAGGAATGCATGCGTGGGGTTAGTCAAATTCCACTAATCTCAACCTCTTAGTTTAATATCCGACGACATAAAATGCTTATGTCGTTAGATTATGAATATAAAATCATGTTCGATCAGATTGATTCTTGTCTGAATGTATGTGTGGTCTGAATTCACAGTCTGATAACATAAACATATGTATCATGAAACAACGTTACACATCATTTCCATATCGAAACAAGTTGTGTTGATTTTGTGCTTTTCAGGTTGTAGGTTTGGACAAGTTCATAACGCATGAGCTTCCATTTGAGAAGATAAACGATGCATTTCAGTTGCTCATTGAAGGCAAGTCATTGAGATGCGTTTTACAACTCTGAGTTAGCCATTGACGCCTGCAAGCAGACATTATATATATGGGTAAACTGCCGTTTGACCCCCTAAACTATCACCCTAGTTGAAATTGACCCCCTAAACTATTTTTTTGGTAAATTAACCCCTTAAACTTTTCTAAATTAGTAGATTTACCCCCTACCACTAGATTCCATCCAATTTGCTGTTAATTCGTTAGAATGTCAGCTAGATCTACCAATTAAAATACGACACGTGTTAGTATTTGACAGCAAAGTGGATGAAATTTTGTTGAATCTAACGGTGAGGGGTTAATTGGCTGATTTCAAATAGTTCAGGGGGTCAATTTACCAAAAAAATAATTCAGGAGGTCAATTTCAACTGGAGTAATAGTTCAGGAGGTCAAACAACAGTTTACCCTATATATATAGATGGCCAGAAGAAGCTTCTGTGTTCTTGGATTGTTGTACTTTGCATGCAAGTGGGACTTTGGAGTTGGTTGAGTTTATACAATTTTCTTTACCTTTTTCGTTTCTAATTGTGTGGTTGTATTATGTTGACTTTGCACGGCATTATTATTTAATCAAGAGCAGCTGTGTTTATACCAAAAACTAATTAACCAACTATTTTTTTTCCCACTTTTAAAATAAGAAAATGATAAATACACATCTCTCTTTATTTCTGGTCATCAAATTGAATAAATCAAACATAAACAACGAAAAGAACTAGACATGATTAAATAGAAAGAAAAAAGAGTCTTTGGTTATCATTTCCCTTATTCTTCATAAATAAATAAAAAAACACAATTTTAAAGAGGGAAAACCTCTCATGGACTCAACTATTATCGCACTAATATTATTAGTTGGTTGCCATTGGTTGTTACGTGGACTAAGCTACTTTGGCCTCGTTTGGCAGCTCGGACTGCACTGACTATTTCAGTCAGATAGGATAATCTATCATCGTACAGTACTGACTAAATTAGTCGGGTGTTTAATGCAGTATCGGACTAAAATCAACTATTTATATTGTGTTGGCCGGCCCTGGGGTGTGTGTGAAGAACACAATTTGTTCTTCATACAAACTCACTCAAATCCTCATCAAATGCAAGAACTACAAAATGTTTGATCTTCGTAGGAGACAAACTACGTAGGTAACCTTCAATTTGATTCAAGGTGCAACCACAACTCCTCCAAGCAAAGGTGTTCATCCAAGATGAGATTGAAGGCTCTCTTGAGTATTTAGCCTTTGCTCATGCAAAGAATGCAAAGAAGATTCTACAAAGGTATATGATGCTACAACTTACTAATGTGATTTTGAGTTGTGTCTTAGTTCACAACATCTAGGCTTCAAAATTCATGAGCAAAGTTTTGTTTTTAAATACTAACATGATGGCGAAGAGCCTTTAATTTGTTAATAGCATGCCTAAGTGTTGCTCAAATGAACTTGTAATTCAAATATTTTGCTTCAAGCGAGACCAAGAGAGTGAGAGAGACGGACCCGACTAATTATACGGAGGTTTTTGAGGGTATAATTAGTCGGGTGTGAGGGGTACTAAATGGTGGGCCCGGTTTAAATAGTCAGGCAACTATTTTAGTACGAAGCGCACCAAACACCCAAGATCGAATTATTAGTACTATCCAGTATGCTATACGGCATACCAAACGAGGCCTTTAAGGTCTCATAAGAAATCCTTATTTTTTCTTCATAATTTGTTTTCAAAGGCAACAACAATAGCCTCGACCTACCATGGGCGGCAGAGTAAACTAAAGTCATAAACTAAACCCTATAAACACTTATTTATTAAATTTAATTTTCAAAGACGAAAATAATAGTCTCGACCTACAATTATGGATGGAGATGCCAAGTGAGTTGATTTTCGTACATCTTTTTCGCCTACACTATTTAATTTTTTTTCTTTTTAGATTATTTAATCTAAATGCCACAAATAAACAAGTGTATGAAATTGAGAGAGTACAAATGGACAAAAATAACTTCTCAGGTGCCAATAGAATCTCCCTTTGATGGGACTACTCTGCCTCTCCAATTACATTTCAGTCCCTTCGTTGCATCCAAAGAACAAAGAGTACAATTCACAAAAATTAACTGTTTTAAGACCAAAAGAGAAGCATTGTTCATAGTCTCAAGACAGAACAAAATATGTGGTAGAATCCTCATTCCTCTAACACATCTAATAAAATGCAGCAGTTCGGACGTGCCTTGTGTGCGTTCACACGCTCACAAGCGCAAACATGCATGTATGTATGCAACACAGAGAGAGAGAGAGTAATCCATGAAATATGAGCACATCCTGTTGAGAGTATCAATCCCATATCACAAAAAGAAGAGACTTTGCATATACTCATAAGTAATTAGGCTACTTCCCATATGACCAATTGGTTTTATGGTCGAATCTCAAATTTCTTCGCATCCAATCCAGGCAACCACCAATTAACAAAAGAACCACATTTCATTGAACTTACAAAGGGCTGTTAAAAGGGGTGTCTTCATGTGTCATCAAGAACTACTTTGCAGCGTTTAGTCTGAGGAAAAGACCAAACCAAAAGGAATAATACATCGAATCATCTTTTAAGCCTCAAGGAATTTTTGTTCAACTCTATATTCCAGAACATCATAATAAACTCTATCGAGAACAAACGATCCAAGGCCATGAAAGCCGGGACAAGTATAAGATAAAACGCAACGACCAGAGAGGCACAGAGAACATCTTTACATAGTTGTATGTGTATTTAAATATATTTCAGCTGGAACCGTAAATCAGTCTGGGATGCCGAAGATGACTCAGTGTACGGGAAGGCGAGGAGCACGTGGACGAACAGGTGTCTTTGATGGACTTACCCTGCTTGTACAAGACGCCATATATTAATATACTAAAATGAAGCTTATCTCGAGATTATATAACACAAAGGGGTGGGAAAACAAAGAAAAACTCCAGTCGGAGGATAGATAAAACAGCATGCAATCTAACCTGATTGGCAATGATCCCAAAACCACACCACTACAGTTGAGAGCAGCAATTGCACTTTCAGCCTGCAGGAATGGAAGTACATTACAATTAAACTTTTATGAATTGCAGCAATCAATCTATAGGTCTAGTTTTATGTGTAGGTAGAAGTTTAACCGAACTCAATTTGCAATCCAACTTCATCACCGACATATCTTGGCAGGCTTTGTTTAGAACATGCATGCTATGGATTGCATACATGATCCGAGCCACTTAACAAATCTTTTGATTCTACTTCTACTCGTATGTTGCTATAGATATCAGGGAGTGTGCCTAAGAAATGCATGTTTCTGAGGTCCTCACATGCTTTCATGCCCCTAAATTTCACAACCACTAAAATATTCCCAACAATACATACATCAACGCTTGAGCAATACAATTCCTCCCTCCCCCATAGCTTCTGTCCCGACAAGCCTACCATAAACTCTAGCATCACACGACAAAGATTTTGCCAGGAGAGAAACAGAAACCAGAGTTCCCTTGTTCCAGACAGTGGAGCTGAAAGGCATCAACCATTTCAACATCACAGTTGGACATTAACTCCAACTGGAAATAGCTGTTTACATCTTTACCAGGTCTCAACTGTTGGACATGGGCTGAAATCAGAAGCCAACGAAAAGAAGACGTTTGGGAACACCACCACTCTCCAAATAAACTATCTTAAGCAGGAACTAAGTTTCACACTTGAATATTATAGTACGTTCCAAAATGCACAAGAAATTTAATCTCTAAGAAAAAGAAACATAACAAATTGACAAGACCTAAAAGGTCTTCCCTCCAGGACACTATTTGGGATATCACAAGATAGGTACTGCAAAAATAAGCTTACTTCATATTAAACCCATGGGCTGGAGAGGCATGCAAGAACAACGTTGTATAACTAAGGCGAAAAAGGAAAGTAAAAGCAAAGAATAGGAAAGTAAGATACATTTATCGAAACCAAAAAAGGGGGCTTAAGAAACAGGGACGGAGAAGGAGCCACGCTAAATAAGTGACCACCTTCGAAACAAAGATACAAGCACAGGAGAGGACCCATGAGACATGGCCTTGACAATCACTACTCAGACAATGGTTCTGTTTAAAATTTCTGGCAGTTTACCACATATGACGGTTTTGATTTCAGATCTGACCAATTCCAAGAAAATCAAGATCCCGTAAATTCTCAGCCCAAAAAATAAAAGATCTAATAAATTCATTTCCACTTTTAACATGATTCATCTCCATTTCATACCCAGACATACAGAAAAGCCATGATATATTAATTGCTAATTGATAAGTTTAGTTAGTCTCTGTTGTACCCGAAAACTAAATTGTTAGGACGTATTAATGTTTTTATTCTAAAATTCCACCTCACATGTGGCCTCTCTCAACCACTAGAAGACCCAGCTGGTGAAATTTAACTTTATTAGAAGATAGCCGTTGCCAGAAATTTCATTCAATATCTTCCTCGCTGATATCATGATAAAATTTGCTTTCACTGTTCTCAAAAGCATTAAGGCCTCGTCTGGTCTCTAGGATTGGATTGGAATGGATGACTCATAAAATTCAAGGTATATTGAAGGTATAGGTAATTAGACATGAAACAAATTGATTCCTTCTAATCCTACCATTTTTGGGGGGATTGGAATGGATAAGTTTCCTCAATGAGTAATCCTTTCTTCTATCTTCAAGCTGGACACAATTTTTTCATTTCTTCATTCAACATACCTTGAATATAGTGGGTTATCCATTCCATTCCAATTGTAGACACCAAATGAGGCTTAAGTTCTTAGGATGTGTCAACTATTGTTTGCAATCTACAACTAACAATGAATGAACCATACTCTTGGCCTTGACTAAACTAAAAGACCTAAGAATATCCAATCCCATCACTTCATGACAGAAAGGATAGAGACGAATGAACTTCAAAGGCTTAACACAGATCTTCGAAGAATCTTCTCCCTCTATCAGAGTTCCACAACCCCATTCCTTCTATCATTCATCTTATCCGCAAATGTCTTCTTACAATAGCAAATGCATTGCATCATTGGGACACATTAGTCACACTTGTAAAGTGGAAATCAAAGAGGCTTTCAAAGGTTCAATACTAATCTGGAAAAAGAAGAAAGTTTCATGTATTACTACATGATCCACACATATACCTAGCTTGTCGTAATGGTCTAAAAGCTAAACCAAATAACGATATAGGAAAATAATAAAACAGCATGCTGAGTATAGAGGAATAAGCATTTACCATCACAAACTCTACAAAGGCAATTCGAGTAGAGTGGTGATAGTCCCCTAGCAGCCTCAAACGATAAACCTGCATCAGAAGAGACGTCCTCATAAATAGTCCAAAACATTAGAGTGGAAACAACATAAAAGCATTGTTGCCCAAAAATGAAACGTAAAATACAAACTTCCAATGAAATCACAAACCTCTCCACAGACGGATTCAAAAAAGAGTTTGACATCAGCTTGAGTAACCTGCACAAATCAATCCAAAAAACAGCCGTATAACATTTTAGAAATCACAACTTGGGCCACATCAATGACAAAGTATGCCAAGAAAATTACCTTTTTGTCAATATTTGTACAATAGATAGTTCTTGCACACATCTCACGTTCGTCTTCAGTCTGAAACCAAAATAAAAATGGATAAACAAGTTACTATGCAAGAAAGTATTGATTCCAAAAGGCTAAAACTTTCTCTAGTTCAGAATTTTGTAACTGTCACGGAAGAGGTAGACTCACCCGAGGCAAGAATGTGGGGTTAACAGGCGCAATAGCTGTCTTAGAGGGCAACACCCTAACGGGGTAGAATCCAAGCATTGTCCCGGCCAGACTCAAAGCAGCCCGCGCACCATCTGCATAACGAAAAAGCCACCAGCCAAACTATCAATCAGTAACAATCACAAATCATAGCCACAGAAAAATAACTATTCAAGCTTATGCAGCCACATAATCTCAGCATACACCATCTACATTACCTTCATCAGTGAACTCGATAAAGGCAAAACGGAGAACAGAATTAGGGTCACCACAAATTCGGCAGTCAACAACCTTCAGCAACAGAAAAGAGAAATTATTCAAAACCAGGATTTACAATCAACCAATCACAAAGCTCTTCGAACGAAGATCATTACCTGCCCACAAGTAATAAAGAGAGCTGCAAGCTGTTCCTCAGTGACCTATGTCCCGAAAAGACCACAACTTTAGTCTCACATGCACCAAAATGCTAATCACAAACCAAATAAATGTGATCATTTGTACCTGTTGATCAATGTCAGACACATACACAGTCCTTCGGATTCTATCTTCTCGTTGCGCTAGACTAGTCCTGCTGTTGATTCTCCGTTTCCCTTGATTGTTTCTCTGATCAAAAAACAAACAGGAAAGCAAAAACAGAAATATCCATTAAAGTTAGTCCTCTAATTCTTCTCCAAACACTTAACCAACACAAAATACCAAACAATACACAATTTTCCCATTCATTTTCTCAGCAACCAAACAAACTATAAAAAAGGAAAGGAACCCAGAAAAGCTGAAGTCTTATACATACCCGTCGACCAGGAAAGCCATTAGGTTGTCCACTTCTGTTCCCGTTCTGCATCATCAGTGCCATGTTAACAAACCCAGCATTGAGTCCATGGCCGTTAGCCAGTGATGGCGGCACGAACTCCTCCGCCATGGGATTGAGCTTCGAGAAGAGCTCCCTCAGCTCCCTCATGTCCCGGTCCACGTCGTGATGATGATCCCCGTTACTCATCTGAAAATCTCCGCCGTTAGATCTCTGCTGCTGATGGTGATGATTCGCCACGTGATCAAAGCTCCCCAGCTGAGCCGCCACCACCTGGCCGTTGCCGTTGCCGTTGATGTTGCCGTTGCCGTTGGGAGGCGGCGCGAGCATCACATACATGCTCTGATCGATGCGGTGCCGTAAAGGAGCGGCGGCGGCGTTGCTGAGCTTGGACTGATCCTGATCGTTGGGTGCGGCAACAGCACCGCCGTCCTGGGTCGTCGCAGTCTCCGGGTTCCGATTCGCCGAGTTCGACCCCACGCTCTTCCCAAGCTCCACCCCTGCATTCTCAACCACTGCCATAGCTCTCTCTCTCTCTCCTCTTCCTCTCTGTCTCTCTGTCTCTCTCTCCCCCCTTTTTCTGAATTGGGTTATTTAAATAAGTATTTAAAAATTAATTCTTTGATCGGTCGATCAACAGCCAGACAGAGCCTAAGAACAATCGCGCCTCGATATCACTACGGAGAAAACGAAATGAAAATACTTTTTAAAAACAACCCAAAAATTACAAAAACGATTCGAAAATTCGGGTAGTGATTTTTGGGGGTTTTTGTTTTTTCTCTCTGCGTGTTGTTTTTATCAGTGAAGGAGAGTGACGAACCGAAAAAGGAGGTTCCTTTTCGGATTCGATTTGGATCCAACCTCCCTCTCTCTCTCTCTCTCTCTCTGTGTTGTGAAGATCGTCTTCACTTCCAATACGACATCGTCTTAGGAATGGCGATGGCTCTTCGACTCAGATTCTGCTCTCTCTGTCTCTCTCACCTCTCTCTCTATATCCCCAAATGTACTCTCTTTGTTTGATCGTCTGTCATGCGCACATACATGCATTCGCATCCGCATGGGATGGTCTTGATCATACATCATGGGATGGTATGTGAACACGTGGAAGGATGGGACTGGATGATCAGGAGGAAGGGCAGGCGATCGATTGTGTGGGATCATTTAATTGGAGGCCTTCTCTTTTTGACTTCTCCGTACTATTTGGATTTTTACAGTAGCGGGAACAGCACCAAACTCTACCCCAAAGTACCAGTCGGTCTAGGGGTTTTTCTGTCATTCAACATACCACGCCTGGTAAAGTATGAAATTCTGAGATCAAATTTGGATGGTGACTATTAAATGATTTAAAATTCATTTAAAACTCATCGCAAATTAACCTGAAATCATTTAATAATCATATTATTCAATGATCTGTACTAGTCAAAATTTTTCCAAGTAACTAATTTGAATTTTAGTTCATGTAATTTGAGAAAAGTATTACAGCCTTAGACACGCCTATAGGGTTTTAATTGTTGTAATTTCACAATTTTGTTTTTCAACATAATTATCACGTGAGGTTGTACATGTTAGGTAAATTGGACTTCTTTACATGTGAGTCCCTCAATTATTTACATTGTCTTTTAATTGAGATACACTGGTTAAATTTTGTAGAGTTTTTCAATGTACATTCAGTTATTAAATTTAGGCTTTAACAATTGTGTCATGTTGTGACCTAAAATTAGAGAGAGGGTGCTGCAAAGAGAGAAGAGAGAAAGAGAAAAGGGCTTGAGGAATTATAGTATATATTTCTCATGTCTAGTGTCTTTATTTATAGTGAACCACAAGAAGAGAAAAATTTGTTCTCCAAGTAAGTACATACCAAATAGGATAGAAACACTAGATTTACAATAGTATCATAATCCATATCTACCTAGGATTTACACAATCACACTATATCAATATTAATTGTAACACTACCCCTTAAGTGTGTAAATACTCAAGTAGCTATCGAATTAGATCTTCAAGATAATGTAGAGATAATTGATAAAGTCGTCTCGTAAGCACGATAGAGAACACGCGAATCTCATATAGGGATTTGCACATAAGAGTAAGTCTCACCAAAACAAGGTTATGGTAAAACCCAAGATGGGACAAAACACATAGTCTAAGGAGAAAAATGTGAGTTAATGCAATGTCGATACTTAACATCTTCAGAACGTAAGTAGTAAGAAAACACACAAGGGTATGACCATCCTGATGTGGGTGCCTCATCAAAACCTCATCAGGCAACAAAAACCCAATGGGAAAAATGATCTTGATCATAAGGTGATGTGAAAATTAACTTGACACACAAATTAAACCCTATTGTTGACAATTGTAGTAAAGATGCAAGTAGGGATCGTTCTAGGCCGGGGATTAACTAGGGATGCTAATCTACACTAACTGGACTCAAAAACATGAAACTAAGTTAAATTGACTCAAAACAGGTACTATAAAGGAATTTGGACGAAAATTCAATTAAAAAGACTTAAAATACTAAACAGGGATTGGTTTGAACGAATTTAACTTAAACAAATAAATCAACAAAAACGAATGAAAGGGTGATTAACAAAGATGAAAAGCTAGCTAGAAGGTCCTTCTCCACACATGACATATATATGCATACAAATCGATCTCCAGTTATTCTTTCAATAAACTATGAATTCTCAACACCCCAGATTAATTAGGTACGCTTAAATTAACCCTCAGATTTTCCTCATGTCATTGAATTGGATGGAAAGAGCGCACCACAATCAAATTATTCTTCAAAAGTTACCTACATGAAAGCGCATAATAGAGATACAATCAAAGATCATTACATTCCATGAAAATCACAAGTATTGACAAGGCACTAGTAACTATGAAAGCGCATGATACTTATGCCAAGAATTTACTTAACGCAATTGAGGTCCCTTCGATTTTTACTACTTGTGAATATAAGTTTCTAACGATTAGGTGAAAGTCCCTTATATTCTAGCTCCAAACCCTAACATGCAAACTAAGTAGGCCTCCTTAATCAACACACAAGGATAAGTTTTCTGTAAAACAGTTAAGCAAATTGCACTCACGATTTATGAAACAATAACTGGATGTAATCAATTCATATCACATATATGTTCATGGCTTTGAATTCGCCTCTAATTAAAAAGGAATTAGTTACTCATAATTACAATGAAACAAAAATAAATAAATTTAAACATAGATAGAATACACCTAAAACCCTGAGGCACAATATGGGATTCTGACTTTTTGCTCTTGCGTGCTCTCCCCGTTGTCTTCTTCTTCTTCTGATTAAATTGCATCCTCAAATACTCTCAAGCACAGTTTTTTAGAGAGTTAAGACCTCATTAGAACTCCTACATCCATCTGAATTAAGTCCAAAGACACGCACAAACAGCTGACACATTATCTTCCTTGAAACCAAATCCGAGTATGACTCTTTTTCCTGTTTCGACCTTCAGTCACCAAAACAGCTATAAAATCTGCAATACGTATCAGAATGACAATATGTAAAATCCTATGGAAACTAGACATCCAGACCTTTCCAACCATATATGGCACGACACGTAATTCATTCTGAGAAATTCTGGGTTCTCTGTCGAAGTTGGCAGTTATGCACAGCACTGTCCAATTTTCACTCGGATTCTACTTTTGCAATATCCTTGTCTTCCAAACTTCTATAGTCACTCTTTAGGATGAATTGAAGTCCTCAAACAGTCAGATTATCCAATGTCTTCATATGAAAATAAATCTCCCTTTGCAGATAGAATTAGGTAGAAAATGGATGGTGATAAGGTTAGGATAAGATAAGATAAGATAAGGATAATGTTCCAGATAAAGTTCCATATTTTCTGCTCTTCCCTTATCTTCTTTGTCTTAAACTTATTTCTTCATCTTCAAAACAGGTTCCTAGCCTCATTTAAGCTCCCAATTCGTCCATTCCCTGGGCTCCATATACATACACTCCATTTAAGCTCCATTTTTGCTCTAAAATGCACCAAAATGCACTTTCTTGCTTCACTTGCCATTTAAACCTATAAATACACGAAAATAGCTTAAATCACTATAATAAACAATAACTAACTACGTGAATGCAAGAAAACAAGCTAACTAAGTCGCATAAATATGCTCCTATCATAGGGAAAAAGAGTACATTAAGATCAAGTGAGTATACTTCAGGATACTCCCCCTGAGTTCGACAAAACTCCCATTGGGAACTACAAGTGTTGCAAATGAGAAAATTTGCGCATACCAAATCCTCGAACAAGCTTCTTCGGTAGTGACTTCGTGAAGAGGTCGGCAAGGTTGTCTTGGGATCGGATATGCTTGACTTCAATCTTCTGATGCTCATGAGGATGTGATGTCGACGCATTATGCTTGGTGTTGACTTCTTGGATGTATCTTGTTATGGTATGGTCGATACATGATGAGTTGTCTTCATAGATCATCGTTGGGATTCAAAGACGGATGAAAACCAACAAGTGCTTCAAATATGCTCCCATGTACATGTGTGGCTTCGTGTATGACGATGAGTTCGAAGACATCACAACTAAGGTCTATTTCGTTGACCTCCAAGATATTGCGGTGTTCCTAACTGTAAAGACATAATCCGTTTGGAAACGTGTCTTGTGCAGATCAGACAGATAATCTGTGTCAGCATATCCCACAAAGTAGGCATCATTCCGATAACCAAGGGGTTGTGGTTAATTCTAAGATGTGTAAGGATAGAATAAGCTCGAATCCATGATAATGGAAAATCATCTTTAACACCAATTTGGTGGTAGCATGTAGGCGCAATGTTGTATCTTGTCAAAAGATCAACAACGAAAGAGATGTCATGCCTAATGCAATGAACTAAGTACAATAAAGTGCTAATTGAACTTAGATATGGAACTTCAGGTTCTACAATCTTTTTAAGGGTTTTATTTGCATTTAGCGTATGAACGATCATGGGTGTACTCGAAGGCAACACCTTCTGGGTGTAGTTCAACAAGTGGACCAGAATACCATCTGAACTTTGCTTGAAACTTTAGGTTGAGACGGAAACGAGTTTTCCCAAGATCTTTCATCTCAAATTCTGACTTCAAGTGTGAGGCAGTTTTCTTAAGCTCTTCCAGAGTCTAAGTGAGATTCATGTCATCGACATAGACTGCAACTCTAGCCAATTCAGTTTTGTACACGCAAGGGCATAATTTATTCACATATCCCTAACTGATCAAATAATCACTTAGACGGGTATACCACATCCACCCGAATTGTTCCAATCCGTAAAGTGAATGCCTCAGTTTAATAGAGAGGGTGTTCTGTGGTCTAGAATTATTTGAATCAGTCTATGAAAGTCCTTCAGAAACTTTCGTGTAGATTTTTGTATCATGATCCCTATAGATACATTACAACCACGTTCATAAGCTGCATATTCAGTTTTTCGGAAACTACCAAACTGATAAGGTAGCGGAACGTTATAACGTCCATTACTGGGGAATAAGTCTCCTCGTAATCAATCATAAGGCATTTAGAGAAGTTTTGCGCTACAAGGCTTGTCTTATATCGCACTATCTCATTCTTCTCATTACACTTCCTTACGAAAACTCACTTGTAGCCAACGGGCTTCACATGTGGAAGTGTAGGAATTAGAGGCCCAAACACTTTACGTTTCACAAGTGAATCAAGTTGGACCTGGATTGCTTGTTTCCAGTTTGACCAGTTCTACGTCGACGTTCATCAACAGAACACAATTCGATATCGTCACTTTTTTCTATTTCGAGTAGCTACCATATACGTGAATATCATTGATGATAATCTCATTCTAATTCTATAACTCATCCATGCATGCATAATGGACCAAGACTACAGGTCTCGGGATAATCCAGATTAATTTCATGAGGTGGAATGGTTGAGATATCGATCGAGGAAGGGATTCATTTTGTGCCATGTTTCTCCATTTCTAGGAAGGTGAATCTTTCGAACCAAGTGATCTGTCGGGCTTCATACCGAGAACATATTGATTGTCTAGCCGTTGGCATACCTGGCCGTCCACCAGAGGTGGCCAACCGTCCCTCATGGGCGGCACACCCTTCAGGGATATTAACTCGACGCTTGTTACGTACGTCTATCCTTGCAGACATCTTTGCAACTAGTATCTGTGATCTCGTCACTTTTGCTAGATCAGAGAAAACATCTGGAGCAACACTTTGGAATCTAAAATACAGGGATCGAGATAAGACATAATGGGACGTCCACGATAATTTGCGCCGTTTTTTAGGAATGTTGACGTTCTTATCTCCCTCTAACTGCGAAAAGTGACAATCCACAAACTAGTGGTAAAGAGATCGCGTGCAAGGGCTCTAAAGAGCTAATTCGAATGAGAATCATAATCGACAAAGATTCACATCCTTCTTTGAAGACCCATATTTGTACGTTGAGGCAGAACAATTTGGCATAAGGTGCATACCCAAAAATGCGCAAATACGAAACATCAGGTTCGTACCCAGTAACCAGATGTAATGCTAAAAAGTGTAGGGTAGCAATAGGCCTCAGGCGAACCAACATGGATGCGTACAAGATTGCATAGCCCTAGGCAAAAACTGAAAGTTTGGTCCGTTCACCAAGGTTCAAGCGATCAATTGGTAATGCGCTTTACAATCGCTTCTGCGAGGCTGTTTGAGGGTTGCACATGGGGAATTCAATGTTCAATTTCAAACCCAGAAAGACATGCAAGAATTTATTGAAATTCTTCGATATAAACTCTCCGGTGTTATCCAGTCTTCTAGACTTTATGGGATAATTAGGACGGTGAGCCTTTAGATTAAAACTAGCCAAGAGTTTAGCAACGTTGTGTGTTGACAAGCATGTAACCATTGTGTCGATATATCAACCAAAAACCATATTTACATAGTTCGCATTTTGGTTAGATTAGTCCACATTATTCCGTTTTAATCCACTGTGAAAAAAGGGTTATGTAGTATCTTTATTAGGGATGATATAGAAGTCCAATTTCCCCAACGAGCAAGCTTGGCAAAGTGTGCTAGTAGGCACAAAATCCTTACTTCAAGTAAGGCGATGCGTTGTGTAATACGTTGCATCATGTTTCGACCTGAATTTTCCAAACGGTCGTGCCAAAGCAAGTAAACTACTCAAATCACCCGGCTCCAGGCCAGCCTATATGTGGCATGTCCCAGCTGGGAGGCAACCCATAAATATAGCTTCAGGTTTCATATTTTGGAGGTGATGCAAAAATACTTCACTCTATTTTCTACGATGGTAACATGATCATTGTTCTCTCGAATATCCTTAAAACTCAATGACATTCTTCCAAAACGAAGAGAATATAAGACTCTTTAGTAGTAATTCGGTATCATTAATACAATAAGGAGCGGTACCAATGCCCTTAATCAGGTTAGATAGATCTGAATTCGTTACTAGATGGGTGATTTAGGTTTGAAGTTAGTGTGCGTAGTAGCATATTCATCTAGACAACTAGCTTTCCCATATTTATACCTAATCACATGTTAATTAAATTCGGTCACATGTATAAGAAACATGATTCAATTAACTCATATTCAAAGACAATATCCATAATAATATCCATAACTAAAATAAACACCAAACTTGAATCCAAGAACATATGAAATTGTTCACAAAGTAAACCAAATTTGGATAGGGGTTTGGCCAACACGGTCTTCCATGTTAAAATTCTGCTTTTCCATATGTGTTAGGTTAAGCAAGATTAGTCTCACAGATTAACTACATGAATGGTACTCCTCAACAACATTGGTATGAGCACAAACAAATACATAACCAATGATCTCTTTTATTAGAATGGAAGTAGATGTTGCACGGTTGAGATTTAGGGATATTGTCCCTTATTCTTGAAGTTTTGGGTCTTAGGTGCCAAGGGATCACGTGTTTGGTTGTGATGCCACTCCCTTGGTAGACCCTGATTCTACCATTATTCAGTACTCTCTAGCCAAAGATGGATGAGCAAATTCGGTAGGCGTCTGTCAAAGCAGAGCCTTTTGTTTGGTACACCTCTGTCGAAGCAGAGCGTGACCTTTGGTACATCTCTGCTGAAGCAGGGCATACCATTTCGGTGGGATCCAGCCGAGACTGGAGTCCAGCTTCGGTAGATCCTTGTCAAAGCAAGCCTTGTACTTCGATAGACTCCAACCGAAGTTGGGTCACACCTTTCGATAGACTCTAGCAGAAGCTGGGTCTATATCATTTGGTATCTCCTAGCCGAATCACTGGGGTATCTCTTTCACTATTGTACTTTTCAGTGAGCAATGTAGTAGTAATCATATTCGAGAATTTAGTGAACCAACGCTCTCTACAGTGCTTTTTCAAAAGCATGTATAAAAGCATGGAAGAACGAAAAAAATCTTCTTCAGTCAAAATTCGATCGGATTCTATAAACTTTAGAATTGTACCTATTTACAAATGGGTTTCAATCATGTCTTGTGTCAAACAAGATATGTCTTGCTTTTGGCAAGATCATCTTTTCATGATTGAAACGGTTCGTAGAGCGAGTCAAAAAGTCATGGAATCTTCGTCATCAAGGTACTTCCATTTACAATGCTTCAAGCATAAGTCTTCGAATGAAAATCATGGAGGATGTTTATTTAGCTCTATCCACACCATTGTTGGCTTCACAACTCGTGCCCACATAAAGTAGTTTATGCCAGAAACTTTCATGTCAATGAAGTCGAATTTGTTACGGTTCTACAATCCATTAGATGGAAGGAACAAGATTGTGGTTGGTGCTTATGAGAAATAAATTCTCCATAACCATCAAAGTTAGAACATTTGGGTTCTAAGACATGATTTGGTTTAGTGGATTAATCATGGAGAACTTTAGGTCTCCACATAAGTGGTGAGTTTTAGGAAACATAAAACAAAATTGTTTCTATGGCACTTTTTCAAAACTTCGGGTTCGAATTAAAAACATGAACTTCAAGTTCATGTGTATCTGCAAGCAAACACAATATATAGAACAACAACATATATATAACACAAACAGGTAGATGAATGTAGGTCTACGGGGCCCACGAGGTGTGAGTGGCATGGCCTAAGAGTTAGGGCAGGCCGGGTTTGGAGCTACAAACCCAAAATTAGAGTGGCTAGGCTGCAGGAGGCCCAAGCCCAGCTTTGGGCTGTTTTGGATTGGCAATGGGCCAAGCCTATTGATGGCTGAAAGAAAAAATGGAAACCATACCCAACTAGGGCTAGTTTGGGGAGCGGGCCGAGAAGGCTTGGGCGACCCAACTGAGGCTAGGTTTTGAGTATGGGTTGAGCACAAAAGAAAGCCCAATAGGCCTCAGGTGGACTAGTGCAAACCCAGTCGAAGCTAGGTGCAGTTTTCACCAAAAAAAAATAGCGGTGTCACTGCTAGTGGTGTGCTATTAGTCCAAAGGTAGGGGTGAGCCTTAGTTTCGACGAGAAATTGAAAATTTTGGAGGGAAATGTGATCTCGAAGTAAAGGGTCCAAAATCAGTGGGAATTCGAGTGTGAATCTCGAGAATCAGATGAGATTTCGTTGGAAAATCTCTTCCATGTCGTATGGGACGACGGGAGTCCATGGGGAGGGACGACTGCAGGTCGTTAGTGTTCTGGGATTGCTAGAACTCGGTGGGTGGTGGCAGCGAGGTTGGCTGTAGGACAACTCGGGTCACGGCCTGGGTTTTGGATAGGTTGGCTCAGCTAGAGCCGTGGCTCGGTGCGGCTCAGCTTCAAGTCGTGGCTCACACAAGTTTTTTTTTTTTTTCAAAAAAAAAAACAAAAACCCTAATTTTGTTTCTTTCGTTCACACAATCATCAATTCACAATACACATCAGGTATATATATTAAATGCAAACACAATATTTAGCATAAGATTATAATTCTTTTAAAAGCATAAAAATTGGGCTCATGCATCATGGTGAAAGTTCATGTAATCAAAGCTAAAAAAATATCGAAAATTGAAGTCGTGTTTTAGAAGTACTTGGATTGCAGATGATGATGGTGGATCAATTTGTAGAAGAATTGCCTTCAACTCCGAATTTCCATCTTCAATGCGTTGAATCTCGTTTAACATAAAATAACAAGGTGAAAATTGAATCAATAGCAAGTCTATTAATTCAAAAAATAAAAAGCAAATCAAAATAAGAATTATTGAAAATGATACTCCTCATGATTGAAGATGGCCAAAACTCCAGTATAATTCTCTTTAGCACAGTATAAAGAGCGAGCTGATAATGTGTTGTAACCTAAAATTAGAGAGAGGGTATGGCAAAGAGAGAAGAGAGAAAGAGAGAAAGAGAGAAGGGCTTAAGGAATTGTAGTACATATTCCTCATGCTTAGTGCCTTTATTTATAGTAAACCACAAGGAGAGATAAACTTGATCTCCAAGTAAGTATATACCTAATAGAAACACTAAATTTACAATAGTATCCTAATCTATATCTACTTAGGATTTATACAATCATACTATCTCAATATTAATTGTAACATGTCATACATTAAATGTAAAACACATCTCATGTAGCCATGACATGCACTTTCATTAAAATTTTGACAAAATTAAGGAATTATCCTTCAACTACAACAGTTTAAAATTGTGAAAAATGAAATTGCCCGTTCAAAGTGGAAGTTTATTGATAAGGGTTTTCATTTCTAATTGTTATTAATGTTTTATTTCATTTACCCTATATTGATGGAACACATTTACCTCGTGGTGAAAAAAAATAAAGGACCTTTGGCTTCTAATTTGAGTTTTGGGCATGAGAGGGTTCTTTTGAATATTATAATGTAGGTAGTACCTTCATTACACACATAAGAATATGCTCCCTTGATATGAATATTGGTACATCATTTTTGTGTTTAATTTTTTAATTTTAATTTTTCCTATTTTGTGGTTGGCAAACGGTCCATTAGATTGGAGAGAACAATATAAAAAATATATATATATATATATATATATATATATATTTGTTCTTATTGCTGCTATTGGGGCGTGACAGATGATTTTTTAGTCATTATTGCAACATCCATGGGAGATTTGACACACCCCGACCCAGATATCCCGAATGGTACCAAAATCGAGGCATGCTGGTCGACACCTCGAAGGGTGACGAAAGTCAAGTCATGTAGATGAAGTGAAATTTCTAAACAAAATAAAACCAAAGTCTGGAATTATTAAAATCATGCAACAGAGTACGTAGAAGTACGGGTAGAACCCTTTACACATAACATGAGATATTCAGAGCATAGATAAAATACAGTAAAGAAAGTACAAATTATTCCCATCCTGAATAGGATGGATAAAACATACTAGTGGAAGGAATAAATCCTACATTTATCTGGTGCGGAAGTCATAAACATTAGAATGGCCGCGCTCACCACTAGTCCAGCTACTGCATCCTGAAGGGGCGTTAAACAGAAGGTGTATGTGGGCAAAAATAAACATTTCTAAAACTTTTGTTTTTCATAACATAATTACCCATCTTTGAAAATTCCTGTATAATTTCCCAAAATCATACTACGTATAGTATGAAAATTTTCAAAGATACGGTTAAACACCTTTATCTCAATATAATATAATATTCGTCATCAAAACAGTATAAAGGCAACAAGGCCAAAGGTATGAGTAAATACCAAAATCTCCTCAACACATAACATGCTCACCAACATAGAAATATATGATACGATATGCTCATCGACATATGCAATCACAGAAGTCCATGCAGAAAGTAGCTACATGGAACAAGCTGGTGTAATGGATATATGCCAGTACTATGATCACGTGAAGCTAGCGATAATCGCGTCACATACGAGTCATAGCTGCCTAATGCAGACTAGTACAGGTTGGCACCTACAATGGATCCAAAGTGAGCATAATGGTGAGGATGTGAACATACACGTGAAGGTTGGTCCTGGCCTGTACGAGTATTAGACACCGGTGAATGCATGTATGATGAGCAGATAATATACACATAATCATGCCATTGCAGTTTCACAAGTCTCAACATAATATAATTTCTTTATACTTAACCCATAAATAAAAGCATGGCATGATAGAGAAAATAAGTCATGAACTCATAGTGAGAAATAATATAAATAATATTAGCTTCTCAAAACAAAGCCCACTCACTAATATGTAGTTGGGTCGTAGCCGCCTTGCCTTGCCTGACCCCTGTACTCCTCGTTGTAAGTCTCACCTCCTTGCCTGACCCCTGTACTCTTCGTGGTAAGTCTCACCTATATGAGATATCATTATAGTAATGATTAAACTCATAAAGGTTACTAATTAAATTAATAAACGACATTTATCATTGGTTTGCTCAACACGGAGGTCTAAAACTCATAAAAATACCATACATACTGCCTCGAGGTAGTACGCGTCGCCACGAGTCACCTCGAATTGACGGAAGTCGAAAAAGTAGTCCCACGCGCCCACACGTGCGGCTTACACGCAGTCAAACTAACATCATTAGTTGACGCCATTAGATTTAACGGGAGATTTTGGTATCTCTGTTAAATCTAATGGAATATTCCTAACGGTGTTAAATGAATATACCTGATAATATTCTCGGTCTGAACCGGTCACCGCTGCAACTCACTTCGGTCGTCGGCGCCGCCACCCGCCACCGTCCGCCGCCGGACAAAACTCGCCGGTTTCTGGAAAAATTTCAAAAATTCGTAACTTCTTCATTTCTCAACCATTTTACATGATCCACATGTCAAAATGAAGCTAGAGAGAAGGGAAACAAGATTATATTAGTTTGGAGTTCAAAAAGTGGTCGGAAATGGTCAGAAATTGACCTGAAAGTCTCGATTTACACCCGTGGTCTAATCTACATCAAAACACACGATTTTAGGATGAAAATCCATCTACTCAACACGAGGATGCTAATGGTGGTGGTTAGAAGTCTCACATTGGTCAGCATTTTCAAGAAACTCGCCGAAAAAGTCCGGTTCTTCCGTATGCGATTTTCGTCAAACGGTAGAGAGTTTGGGTAATTGGCTTGCACTGTTGAACTCAGTGAGTTACAACAAACAAGATGGTGGTCATTGTTTGGCTCGGTTCGAAAGAAATGGTGTGGGCACTGTGTGCACTGTGCACGTTTTCATGGGGAGAAAAAGAAAGCCGAAAAAGAAGAGTGAGGGGAAAAGAAAGATCAGGGGGAAAAAGAGAAGAAAGAGATATTTCCCAAATTAGGCCGGGCAACTGGATCCCACCTGGTACACACACTACCATATTTCTATAACAGGAAATAATATTTAAACGTACATAACGTTTCCGTTATACGTCGGATTTTCGTCCCGTTCGCGCTCATACGCACGTAGGAAAGAGTACTACCTAAATACAACAAGTAAGAATTCAAAATTCATAAAGAGCTCAAACATCCACGTAGGACTTCCACTTAGCCCGTTAAAGGGCATTTTGGTAAATTTACACGTTCAAAAAATAAAATTAAGGATGGGTCGTTACAGGATTGGTTTGAAAGGAAAGATTAAATTTTGTAGTAAAGCAAATTATGGTTTTGAAGACGATGACAATTAATTATGCTAAATATGTATATAATTTGATAATTTTGGCATTGTGAAAGATCTTTTGTTACATCCCGTCCCGGAAATAATATTATTTTATTCCCGGAGGTGCAAAATGACGATTTTGCCCTTGGTTGACCTTTCGGTTGACTTTTTGCGTCGTAACTCGTACGACGCATTCACTTGTATTTTCTTGACGTGCTCGTCGATACGAACGCGTAGACGCGAGCCGTACGTCGTTCGGACTCCGAACGAATATTTTACGGGCGTTGATTTTCGACGTTTCCCGTAATTTAATTTTGGACTGGGACCCACTTACCTGCAGGCCATGTGGCCTTATCCCAGATTTCCTGGGATTGTGTCTGGGCATTTTGTCCTTGGCTCCCCCGTGCCTCCCTCTCCTTCTCTGCAGCAAAACAAAAAAAAAAAAAAAAAACCAAAAAGCTCCAATTTGCTAATGGCACCGTGGCCATTCATCCTTCTCCCCGAGCTCACTTCGAGCCACCCTTCCTTGGCCAACAAAATCCATCTCCCTGTGAGTGTAGACTGAGCCAGAAACCCAGAAACCTGTTGAACCCAGAGAACACCAAAATTGATCAAGGCACCCGTGCCTTTCCAGTCGAGATTCCTCGACGATCTCAACCTCGATGGCCCTGATTCGTGCACCAATCGACTCCCCAAGGTCCCAGGGACCTTGCTCGTGCCCTGCCTGGCCGAGTTTGGCCGAGAAATGAAGATATGGAAATCGGCATTTTTGAACCCGAGGCTTGTTCTCCAATTTCCAACCATCTCAGGCCAGTTGTTGGCCTCTCCGTAGGTAAATTTGAATTCTCCTTAACTCCAGCTTCAATTTGACACTTGAATCGTTGAATTTGGTTGAGAAATGAGTGAGTTACAAGCATTTGAAGTTTTCCGGCCAATTTCCCCAGTTTCCGGCGACGGCGGCCGGCACGGCGGCCGGCGGCGGCGGCGGCGACCGGGAAAAGACCAGAGGACCGGCGCTGACGTCAGCGATGACGTCAGCAAACCGGGTCGAACCGGCCTTGCTGACGTCAGCGAACCGGCTCTGACCGGCGCTGACCGGCTCGGCTGAGCCGCGCGTGAGCCGCGCGTGGCGCCGCGCGTGAGCGCGCGTGAGACAGCCGTTGGAGCCGCGCGTGGAGCCGCGGCTTGGCGCGTTTGAGCCGCGCGTGAGGGCGCGTGGGTGGTCCAAATTTGATTTTGTTTTCACGGGGCGACTCGTGACGACGTGTACTACCTCGGGGTAGTACGCATGTAAATTTTCTAGGTGTTTTGGACCTCCAAATTGAGAAAAGCAAGGAATAGGTTTAATTAATTAGTTAATTCGTTACCTTTATGAGATTAATCATTTTACCGGTGATATCTCATATAGGTTAGGCCAAATGGCAGCGTGTGGCGGCGTGTGCTACGGCACACGACGACCCACGGCGGCGGTTTTGGGGTTTCCGACCCCGAAACTCCGTTTTCGGTTTTCCGAACGCCGTTTTCTTCGTATTTTCAATTACTTTATTAATCTTGGGTGTTCCAAAATAGGTTTGGCGACCCTTGGCGCTCGGAGGACGTACGTTTGGACTTCCCAGCTTCGGTATTTGTGAGTGGGCCCTTTCCCTATTATTTAAATGTGTTTTATTTTGGGAAATTATATTGTGGTTTATTGCCTACATTAAATTGTGGTTTCAAATGGATACTTATATCGTATTTTTGGTAGACCTTGTACTTAGTGGTAATTACTCGGTTTACTAGTTTCTGCTCAATATTTCAGTAGGCCATGGAAATTAGTGGGCTTTGGGCCTCTAATTCCATTTGGGAATTTCACCATATTTTGGTGAAATTCCGTATTGATTCTCTACGCGTATTACTAGTATCGAACCGGCACTATTTTAGGGAATTTAGGGAATTAAGTATTTTAATTCCCTACTAGTACCTATTTGCGAATATGGGTTTTATACCTATCTGACGGCTTTGAGCCGTATTTGGGTGAACTTGGATATGGTAAATTCCTATCGTATTTTGGGTTCACCTAGGTTGCCATTAAGTTGGTATTTCTATGCCTTGGTACCCATGTGGCGTATTCTTGGTATTTCACGTATATTAACTATACGCTTGGTATTTCGGGTACGGCCCCGATAATACCATATTTACATTGATTAGCTTGAGGGCATCCCGTTTAGGGAAATCACCCCACCTGGTTTTATGTAGAGTATTCAGTAGTATGTTTTCATACGCTCAACTAGGTTGCTTACACGGTGTTTAGTGTACCGTCCGGGGCCAGGACCAGCTTCACGTGATTGTTCACACGCACCTATACGCTCGCTATGGACCCATAGCAGGTGCCAGCCTGTTCTAGGTCGCCTGGGCGACTCGAACTCGTTGTGATGCGCATACGCGCCAGCTTCACGTGATTGTGTACACGAGCGTACTGTTACTAATACACCCAGCCTGTTCATGACAGAATATATCTGTATGAACTTGTGTGTTTGCAATACCTAAACGAGCATCTATCTTGTAGTCTTGGATTGTGAGGCCAGGACCACTTTCACGTGATTGTTCACACGCACCAACGCTCACTATGAATCCATAGTAGGTGCCAGCCTGTTCTAGGTCGTATGGGCGACTCGAACTTGTTGTGATGCGCAGATGCGCCAGCTTCACGTGATTGTGTATATGAGCGTTTATCTTATAGTTTTATATTGTGGTGTTTTCACCGATTTTCACTGATGCCACGGGGGCATTTATTTGGTTTACGGGTTTTCCGTAGATCCTTATTTTATGAACCTTTTAATAAAGTATTTTTCTGCCGAACGGTGACTTTCTGCCCGTTTCGGACGGTAAGTATATTTCCGTACTTACCTCGTTTTCTACCTACTATTATAGTACGTTTTCTGAAACGGTTTTCCAACCAACTACTTGATTTTGACGGCGAGGGGTTACTATTTTCAGAAAACAAAGGTTTTTACAAAAATGACTATTATTGGCCCACTCACCCTTCTGTTTTTGCGCCCCTCCAGGTTTAGTGGCTGGAGCTGTCTACGTTCGAGGCGGTGGTATGACGAAGGTTTAAATTCCTTGGTATTGTATATACTTTGTATTCCGTACCATGTACGATTACTGTTGTATTAATTCTTCCGCCCGTACATTTGTGTACACTTTGATCTCAATTTATTCAATTATTCTTTAATTCTTCCAAATTGGCTTTCGTCACCCTACGTGGTGTCGGCCAGCACACCCGATCTTTGGGTGTCCACGTGTACATCCGGGTCGGGATGTGTCATCTTTCTAGTTGGAAAGATTGATCTTTTATTTTAAAATTAATTTTGACCATGGACCAATGGATGGCAACTCAATAACTGAAATTGAATGAGGGTTTGGTGAGTGAGACCATGATCAAATATGACATTAAAACATTACCTTGTTATTGGAGAATAGATGGGTGAGACCATGATCAAATATGACATTAAAACATTACCTTGTTATTGGAGAATAGATGGTAATTATAGCTTAAATGTTCTAAATGTTTTTGGATTCTTTACGTTGGGTCTTTAACTTGAGATTCTATATCTATGTCATGTTTATCACCATAGAATCCATCATCACTAAATGAAAAACGTGACCAATAAATATGAGATAATTGGTAAATAAATTTTTATTCCTTTATTCAGTTTATCCTTCTAAACAATAGTGTTTCTCTCTTTTCGGCTGGTCGGGTCGAGAGAAGGATTTTTTAGTCCTTCTAATCTGGTGCGAGGCGTGCCACCAACTAAGCCAAGAATTGGCAGGGTTGGAAATGAATTAAGATGTTGCGCTCGAGCCTGACTTCTGACCAAGTGACTGACCGACCAAGCAAGGAACTTTTTCTTGGTCCGGGTCCGATCACTACCTTGGAATCAAGGTTGGTTAGGCTTTAGATCTTTATTTTTGGGTTTTGGGGTTTATGTGAAGCAACGGATGGAAGTGCTAATTGCAATTAAGATAATGAAGTAAGATATTAAAGTGTGAGAAAGTAAACAACGAGTAATTAAAGATAAGCGAAATAAGAACGAAGAACGAATTTAAACTAATGAAAGTGATTAAAGTAAACGAACAGAATAAACTTACAACTAAGAGTGCGAGAATGTAAACGAACAGAATGTAAATCCTATGCTAAGAAATGAAAAGTACGAGATAATCTGAAGAAAAGACTTTGTGTGCTTGATCGGGCCTCTTTTCTTCTTCTGGTGGTGGGGTATTTATAGGGCAATGCACAACCCACTAGCTTGGCCATTCAATGACCTGGAGTCAACTCTCTTTGAAAGCATTCCTCGTTTGGCCTCCTTGATTTTTGGGGTCGGATTGATGAGGATTTGGTTTCCATGATTTGGGGTTTGATTGCTTGATTCTCTCATTCTTACGGGTTGATTTAAGTTGACCTTGACCTTCTTCATTTTTTGATTTTTATCATGCGAAAGTTAGCCTTGATTTCCCTCCATATACTTTGAATCTAGACTTGTAAGTTTTGATCCATTTTGGGTAGGAAGTTCTCATTACATGGTCGAAACCATCAATCTTGGTTCTTGAAGAATTTTCCAACATGGACGAGGCGTAGATGTTTAGTTCCGAGTCTAGAGTAACACAAGACTGAAATGTTTGGTCCCAGACCCGAAATACCATGGGGCCGAGAAGATTGGTCTCGAGCTTGAATTGTCATAGAACCAAGGACATGGATCTCGGATTCGGATTGCCATGGAACTGAGATGCTATGAAACCAAGAGCATGGTCCTAGGTCCGAAGTTTGATGGCTCCGAGATGTTTGGTCCTTGACAAAAAACCTTATTATTATTTGAAATTTAATTATTTTGTGCAAGGTTAGATGATCTTCCTTGCTGAGCCGAGCCCGACTCTAACGCGAGTCAAGTCTTCATTATTCTAGGTCGTGCTCGGCCCCAAATAAATTGAGCGAACTAAAACTATGTCATTCATGAGTTAGTCATGCAAGTTGGCCATGCCAGACTCGTGTAATCGGGTTGGCCTCAAAAGAAAATCCTAGTTGGCTCAAAACATGGCTCTAAAGAGATGGACCAATAAAGATGAACCACTAAAAGATGGTTCTAAAAAGATGGACCACTAAAAGATGAACCACTAAGAAATTGACCACTAAGAAATTGACCACTAAAAGATGAACCACTAAGAGATTGACCACTAAAAGATGAACTACTAAGAGATTGACCATTTAAAGATGAACCACTAAAAGATGGTTCTAAATAGATGAACCAATAAAAGATGAACTACTAAAAGATGGTTCTAAATAGATGGACCAATAAAAGATTGGGCACTAAAAGATGAGCCACTAAAACATGGTTATAAATAGATGGATCAATAAAGATGGACTACTAAAATAGCTCCAAAGATGGACCACTAAGATGGCTCCAAATATACCAAAAAGATGGACAAAAGAGCCATGTTGGTTCTAAAAGAGTTGGACCAAAGAGTACCATATTGGCTTGGATCCAAAAGTTGGACCAAAAAGTACCATGTTGGCTCCAAAAGTTTGACTACAAAAAGGTTCCAAGTTGGCTCCAAAATAACCATCTAGCAAAACCGGGTTGGTAAACTTAACCGTGAAGGTCTCGACAGTGTTAGACATGGATGAAATTTGGAGCGGCCCAAACAAGTAGTTTATGCAAATTTGATTTACATATACTAGCATTGCCCCACTCACCGCGTGTGTGAATAGTGGTGGACATGGGATGCTTTGATGACATGTGGGTGAGGGAAGAAAAAAAACAGTATTATTATATTTGTGCGAAATTAACTTAATATCCATTATTTTTCTTTCTGATATTTTTTATTGAATTATGAATAGAGCACCAAATCGCCTTTTCACCCTTTTTTGGTGACAAAGATAGTTCTCTTAATATAGTAGAGAAAGGAATCCAGCTACTAAGTTTGCTTCTTATAACATTGTTGTTGCAATGATGTGAGTGACTAAGTATTTTTATAGAAATCATACTCATGAGACTCATATATTACACTTAACAATTGAACTCGCTCAAATTGAATTAAATATTTTAGCTCATCGTGAGAGTTTGACTCTAACTTTCATGCCACCCTTAAAGGTCTAGCGAGAAACTTCTTATAGCCCACTTTGTTCACCGACCCTCATAAATTAAAACGCCTTAAAAGCAAATTTAGAGCAAGTCCAATCACTTGCAAACCACATACAACACATACACCAGTACAAATAACTTTAATCCCTTGTGTTAGCGTATGAAATAGAGACTTCTCATTTCCACCATGTATATACGTATTTCATAATGCTTCACAAATCGTAATGCTGCTTTGTCTCAACGTTACCTCCCATTTCACACAAAAAAATAAATTACTGTTGTAGAGAAAAATAGTTTAAGAGAGAATGAGAGAATTATATTAGAGAATTTCTTAGTATGTTACAATGTGAGGCATAGCCACCTTTATACAATGGTGTGGCTATCCGAGCAAATTACACAAATACCCCTAATTCAATAGGGAGAATCAATTGCCTAATTAATTGAGGAATCAATGGCCTAACGATTACACCAAATAGTGGGCAGACATAAATGTCCTGCAACACTCCCATTCGATGTCTTCACTCTTTACTATTTCAGCGGCTACTGCATAAGCAAACGCAACATCGTTTCGTTTCTACATGTCTTCCAGACAAGTATAGTTGACAGAGATCTCAAAGTTCTCGGGATCTAGATTCTTAGGTCTTGCGTCCAAGATATTCCCATGACTTAGAACAATGTCAAGTTGTGGAACGGTAGAGGTAGTGACAGAATGACCAAGACTCGAGATGACTGACCATGTCTCTCCATGTGTTGTTACTCTTCTTTTCCGGGAAAGCTTGTCCTTCGAACTAACGGGTCTGCCTTGCTTCAAGGAGGGGACACTACACTGGTTAGCTGCCAATATTGTTCTTCGTTCATCAGGAACGAAATGTTCTTCAGGAACACGGCGCCCGATTGTAACGACTTTTGGATCATCAATCCTTATAGGAAAACTTGCAGCAGGAATGTATGATCTTGTGACTGTCACTAGATCAATAAAGGCATATGGCAGATTCTGAGCAACGCTTTGAAGAACTAGGATTTTACGCACTTTGGTTTTTTATTGTGCTGTTCAGGGATCAAGATGAGCCAAAATGGTGGCAAGCCACATTAAATCTCGGCGTTCTTCAGGAACACGAGTGTGACATTCTCCCTCTAACGACATGAAGGTTGATTCATCAAAGTCACAATTTGCCAACCGGGCTGTAAATAGATCTCTTGTCAAGGTTTCCAAGTAACGGATAATGAAAGAGGACACATAATCGACATAAATCTCTTTCCTTCGTTGACAACCCATTTTGGAACGTCGTGGAGGCGCAATTGGCACATATAAAACACACGCAAATACGAGATGTCTGGCTAGTATCCAGTCACCAACTATTGCGCAGAAAAGGGTTAGGTGGTAGTGGACCTTAATCTAATCAAATTTGCTGCGTGCATTATTGTTGGGTTTCCGAGCATATTATTGAGATAAATTTAATTCAAATAATTAAATACGCAGTGGAAAATAATAAATAACATACAATATATTATCCAAATTATATATCTGGTTGATTGTAATGAATAATGCAACAAAGACGATGGCAAAGAGATTAACTTACTTGAATCCTTACCCACATGTGCACCACTTTGTAGGATTATGTATTAATCAATATTCGATTGATTTTGATTGGTCTGAGGTTATCGACAAAAAAGATTTGAGATTAACTTACTTGAATCCTTACCCACATGTGCACCACTTTGTAGGATCATCCTTGTGCTTGTGTTCTTTCTCTTCATGATGAACCACGATAAAACTTTCTAAGTGTTGAGCCTCTAGGAGTATCCACACTAATACACCAACGACAGATGATGGATTTATGAATTTGATTGTGCTAAAAAGATCACACATTTGGAACAATAATTTTGGGGGGCACGCTAGGAAGATTTTCAACTAGGGTTTTCTCTTTTCTCTGAGGGACAAATCTTAGCATAAAGTAACATATGAGAGAACATATGGGGTATATATAACACTCCTAGCCACACCTTCTTATATGGTTTGATACCTAGGCCTTGTGCCTTGCGTCAAGCCCACTCACTTGCCTACTTTTGGCTTGTGACTTGGATTCCTTTTTTCAATTAACTAAAGCCCAAAGCTTAATTTAATTAAAACTAATTCAATAGGCCTAAATGTTTATTAATATAATTAACAATTAATTATATATAATAAACCAAATATTTATTCTAATATAATTAACAATTAATTATATCTTATCATCATCCATGTAACGTCATTAGTACTATCATAGGTGTGTGACATCTTCTAATTAAAGCAGGTAGTAAAACCAATTAATAAATTAATTTTATTCCACAAGCTACAAGTGACATCTAGCAGCATGTCATGGCTACCCGGATTAGATAGAAGTATTCGTGATATAATCATGATACTCTTTCGAACCTTGATTGTAGTTACAATGCAATTCGGCTCGTCTATCATCCATATCCCGATCAAGATTTATGTTAAATCACATGTAGTAATCTATGATCACTATGATGCATCTCAAGTTAAAGTTGCTCTTACAAACATAGCTTGATCAACAAGTAATATGCACAGAGATTTTCGAGATGGATTTTCAAGTGGCTTTAAGGGATATCTCATTTTGTTGAACAATTACCAGAAGGTGATAGATTTCTTATTGCGCATTCATATATCTCCATACTCATCTACATGAACTCAAGCGACACACTATCAGGCCTTGCGATCTTATTGAGGTAAAGTTAAAGTTCATATTTATAAGCACAAGATATTTCCGTGACATTATCTAGTCTTATAGATTTTATCGGATAATTCGGGTGATGTGCCCTCAACTTAATGATCTGGGCAAAAAGTCTTGCAAGTTCAGCATTCCTTATGGACAATAAGCGACGTGTGATCATCGACTTGATGCATCAACCGAAACCATACAGTGGTGGTTGGATCGGATCACAAATATCTCCTTGGATCATTTATGAGAAAGTGGCGTGCCCTTTAGAGCTGTTTGCATAAGATGACTTTTGGCTTCCTTTACCTAGCGAGCAAGCTTCACATGGTGTAGTTGACCGAATCACGTATTTCAATTTTTTAAATGGATGCACGAAGTATGCAATACATCATATCGCTTTTGGGGTGTCCAAGACGATCGTGCCAGAGTTGGAAAGTGCTCGAGTTAATTGGCTTTGGGCGAATGGCTAGGTTTGCCTCAATCGTTCGAATAATCATTTAATAGAGACTCGACGATAGTGCTTTCAACTTCTCTAAGATGTGCTTTAGGCTGCATGAAGTGAAAGTGATGCAAAGATATTCAACGCAATTTTCTTCCATGGTTTCACAATAGAATTTGTTAGCTCGAATGTCTTTAAAACTCAACAACGTTTAATTAGAACGAGGAGAATATAAGGCCTTGTTAATGGTAAGCAAAGTACCATTAGGCAACACGAGTTGGGCTTTCCCATACTTTTCTATTAGTGGCGTCGGGCCACCGATTATTGTCGCCAAGGATTTAGTAAGCGTGAAGTTGAGGAAGTAAACGCGGTTACGTAAAATAGTGTGTGTGGTAGCACTGTCTGCCAGACAATCAACTTCATAGGACATGCCTATGAAAATTTAAGTTAAGTCACACAATAAGTTTTCCAAGGTAAATTTTATTAACTTAAGTTATTCGAGAACAAAAATTCCAAAAGAAACAAAACAATAATCATAAAGGGCTTAAGAAACCAATAGTTTGCCCTAAATGGCCCAATAATTCAAAAATAAAATAGAAATTATCCGAAAAACATGAAGGAAAATTTTAAGCTGGCGACATGCCAATCACATCCATTAATAGCCATCTTGCTCCATGAAATTCGAAGTAACTGAAGCCATGTCATTCTGTACAACTTCGGTTTCCATGTTGTCATGCTTGACGAGGTTGGCTTCTCTTTGACAATGGTTGTGATAACGATCAACAACATTGGCAGGTGCACGACAAGTGTGAGCTCAGTGATCAGTTTTACCACAATAGAAGCAAAGATTCGGCTTGTTCTTTGGTTCAGGATGACTGGCCTTATTGTTGTTGTTCCTAGACTTGTTGTGAGGTTAGGACCCTCAGTTTGAACCTTGCTTGCCTTCCCCCTTATTGTTCTTCGGACTTTGGGACGACTGGCCCTTCTCATTGACTCGGTTTCTTTTCCTTCCCTTGGAAACATTCGCATTGACTTATGGCAATGAAAAACATTGAAACAAGTAGGTCGGGAGTTATGGTTTTGCATCAGCAAGTTGTTGTTCTTCTCAGCTAGAAGGAGAACTGTTGTGAGGTCCGAAAACCTTTGATAGTTCTGTCTCTGTACTGTTGTTGGGGCATAATGTTATAGGCATTAAAGGTGGAATAGATCTTCTCCAGCAGGTTGAAATCAATGAGTTCTTGACCATAGAACTTTCAAATCGACAAGATTCGGCAAACTTTTGAGACATACTCATCGACAGTCTTAAAGTCTTAGAAGCGGAGATTGTGCCAATTGTTTCTTGCTTGAGGCAAGTTTTATCAGCTTTTGGTGATCAAAGCAGTCCATTAGGGCTTTCCATAAGGACTTCGGATCCTCCTTAGTAGAAATTAGATTTGCAAGGCTTCCGCCATGTGCTTCCAAATGAAAATGAGAGCCTTAGCTTTTTGAGACTCATTGGCATCATCATCTACCATTGCTTCAGACAACTTCCTCGCCTTGAGATGCATCTCGACATCTTAGGCCCACTTGAGATAATTGGTGCTAGGGATATCGAGAGTGGTGAAGTCCAATTTGTTCAAGTTTGACATCTTTTTCAAACGCAAAAATGATCGTACTCTCAAAATTCAGAAAAACTAAAATTTTGTTGCCAAAAGGTAAGGAAAACCAATCTGCATGGTTTTTGTGATGAAAATTTGGTCGCAAAAGTTCTTTAGCAATGTCTGGAGGCATTAACAAAAAGCTTTTGCGGCAGTAGGGCTTGCAACAACATAGGCTTTTGTGGTGACTGGGCTTGTGCGGCAGAAAGAGGCTTTTCGAACCAAATTGTTTTGTTGCATTAAGGTTTTTGCGACGATCTTGAAGGATTTTCAGAAATTTTTTTTCTTGCAACTAGTGTGGCTGCAAAAAAAATTTCTAGGATTTGGGAATATTTTATGGTGGTTTTGATTTCATTAAGAACCAAAGTACTGATAACATGTTGTACAAGAAAATAGTTTGAGAGAATGAAAGAATTTTATTAGAGAATTTATTAGTATGTTACAATGTGAGACATAGCCACCTTTTATATAACAGTGTGGTTATCCTGAAAAATTACACAAGTACCCTTAATTCAATAGGAAGAGTCAATTGCGTAATAAATTGAGGAATCAATGGCCTATTGAATTAAGAAATTAATGGCCGAATGGTTACACCAATTAGTGAATAGACATAAATGTCGTGCAACAATTGCAAACAAATAGAGGGGACCAAAAAAGATTTGACAATTGGTTCGAAAAGAAAGGTCCATTGGACCGTCACACATCCATTCCCAAAGCCCAATGAGACCCCATTCCCTATGCTCGTCAAAACGCAAAGACGTTTCGAGTCTCGTCTGAACGCTCCGACAAATCACGGCCCGGCTCATCTTTTCACGAGTCGCGATATTTCAGAGCCGAGCCGAGCCGAGCCGACTCAATGAGTCAAAACTCGACGGACGCCAAACACAAAATCCACAAAACTCAGAAAAACAAAACAAAAAAATAAACTGGCTCTCTCTATCTCTTTCAGTTCCGTTCAATCCTCCGCAAGAAGAAGAAGAAAGCCATTTTCCTCCGTACGAACAGAGATCCCAAGAAGCCAGAGGTTTCCAGATTTCAGGTACTCGAATTCTTAATCCCTAAATCTTTCGATGTTTGGGGGATTTATTGCAGATAGCTATAAGAATTCGTAGTTTTTTGAGTTTTCGAAAACAATGCATCCGGACTGAGAATTATGTGAATTGGGATTTTAGGGTTAGGGTTAGGATTAGGTTTAGGTATAGGGGTTTGTTTGTTTGTTTGGTAGCAGGGACATTTGGGGTTTTATAGTTTTGGAGGGTAGGAGGTTGTAGCTATGAAGGGTCGGTCGCACCGCCTTCAGAGTTCGGACCCGCCGGATGACTGGGTTAATGGGTCCTGGACCGTGGACTGCCTTTGCGGTGTCAATTTTGACGATGGGGAAGAGATGGTTAATTGCGACGAGTGTAGCGTTTGGGTGCACACCCGGTGCTCTAGGTATGTGAAGGGAGATGATAATTTTGTTTGTGATAAGTGTAAGAGTAAGAACAATAGGAATGATAGTGAGGAAACCGAGGTTGCACAGTTGTTGGTTGAGCTTCCTACTAAGACTGTGAGGATGGAGAGCTCTTATGCGCATCCGCCGAATGTGCCTACCCGCCGCCCTTTTCGGCTATGGACTGATATACCGATGGAGGAGAGAGTGCATGTTCAGGGAATTCCGGGAGGGGACCCTGCTATATTTGGTGGGTTGTCATCGGTTTTTACTCCCGAGCTGTGGAAGTCGACTGGGTATGTGCCCAAAAAGTTTAATTTTCAGTATAGGGAGTTCCCTTGTTGGGATGAGAAGAAGGAGGATGAGGCTAGATTTGATGAGGATAATGAGAATCCTGTTGATAGAGGTGCTGGTGTTCTGTTCTCCTTGTTGAAGGAGAGTGTGTTGGCAAACCCAGTGGCTGCTTTGGTGGGGATGAGGGGCCGAACAGAGGATGGGGGGTATAGCAAGAATGCGTCTTTGAAAGAGAGGAAGAGGTGGGATAATGAGGCTGTTGATCTTAGATGTGCTCAGAGTGGTGTGAAGAAGGAGAGAAGTTTACTTCGGCCTGTTGTGTTACATTCGGGTAAGCGGAAAAAGGACGATTTGGGGACATTCAAAGATCGGAGTGGCAAGAAGAAGGCAAGAGCTACTGAGAAAGAGGCTGATGCAAAGAAGAGAGGTGCACAATCTTCTAAATCAGGTGATTTTCTGTGCTTTGGACGCTTTCTGTTATATTTATCTTTTATGACGGAAACTATTAGTTTTTTATTTTGAGAACTTACAAATGGCAAGGATAGTAACCCTTGGTCAAATATTGCAATAGTAGACATGCTTCTGTTAACTCCAAATTTTGTGTTTTAATTTTATTACTAGTGTTTACACCCACGAGTGATGCAAAACAATTGGAATTTTCTGAGGATAGAGGTCCGAAGATTTCCAAGGGTGACATTCAGAGTAAGAAGAACAAGAAGTTTAGCGACGCGATGGTCAGAGAACCTGCATCAGATGGTTGTCTTCCAACAGACTCTACTGTTGAAAAACACTCTTCTGAAGCCTTAATTTCTGACATGCGTAAACAAAAAATTTCAATTGGTGATGGACTGAAGGAAGACAAGGTTGGCCACCAAGTTCCAGCAGTTCCAGAGAATCTTGCTCTCTCCAAAACTGATGATGATGTTGCGTCTTTGTTAGAGCACAATGATGGTGCAGCTGATTGTGAAAAGAAGGAGGTACGCTTTATTGATACTCATCTTTAGTTGGTTGCATAGTGTTTATTAGTATTTTGTTGCTTAATTTAACCATTCATCCACGTAATGGAACCATCACTGCAAAATTGAATTATTCACAATTAATTTTTGGAATTTGATGCCAAGCTTATAGTAAACCTTTAATGAGGAAAAGGAAAAACTATACACATAAGCATCAATATCAACTCTATGCATAAAATGAATTTGTGCATTTCTTGACTACTGGGTTTGGCACTATTTAATGCTAGTTTATTGGACTGCTCATCTGTGTATTGGGTGTGTTTGTGCACAGACTTCCCTAAGTGTTTCAGATTTGAGACTTGAACAATTTTGGAAATGACATTTCTTGTAATTACAATAGGGAGATAGGACAGCAGATGATACTTTGGATGTGCAACCTCCGATTGGAGATGTGGCTGCTTCAGAAGTGAAGAAACAGATTCAGTATTCTACTGATGCAATGTCTACAGAACCTTATTCTAAAGTGAAAACAGAAGAACATGATGACAATTGTAGGGGCACATTGAATGTTCAGCATTCTCCTCATCCTGATGCAAAAGATCTTGGCGTATCTTCTGATCATGTGTCTGAAAGCTTGAGAATCAATGAGGTACCAGTAAACAGCCCACTATCCAGTGACCATAAGGTGCTTGGTGCTGACAGAAGTTCAGAAGCAGCTAGTGATTCGCGTACTGACAAGGGCGATGAGTTATCTGGTGATCCTTGTCAGCTTAAACGGGAATTGGAAGGTTCTGAGGGTTCAATGGCTCTGCAACAAAGTTCTTCAAATCCCAAACACAGTTTGGGGTCTCCTGAAGAGCTTTCAAAACCAGATGGAATCATCTTAAACTCTCCAGCAATACCCAGTCAGTGTAAAACAGTAGCATGTGCTGGAAAATCTTCAACCGTTTCATCCACCGTTGCAGTCTCCAAATCATCCATGTCTGATAACTTAAAATCTGGTGATGCTCAGAATCTTCATCCAATTTCGAAGCAACGAGTAATGTCTGAAAGTAATGTTAGCATTAAGAAGGATAATGCTTCATGTGAGGACATGGACGAAGACAGGGACAATATGTCAAGGAAAGCAGTAAAAGAGCATATAAGATCCTTTACAAATTCTACTCTGAAAACCTCACACTCGAGCAGGAATCATGATTCAAAGTGGGCCACATCAGAATCAAAAGATTCAGTTCATCACTCATCTTCCAAGACATCTCCAGCAGGGAATACTGCTGTTCCTTCAGGATCTAGTGAGCCTGCTGGATCACTGCCCAGCCAGAAGATTTTACATGTACAAAATAAGAGTTCAGCTTCAAGTGCATTGCAAAGAGGTGAAAAGTTCAACCATACAACTTCATCCAAGACTAATCAGAATCACACACCACCTGCTTGTCCCCTTGCACCATCAAGTGTGCAGGCACAATTAAGTGACCAGGAGGTGAGAAAAGAAGTTTAATTTATTTATCTTATTATCTTTTATTACTGGTGTATTAAGTTAGTGGGATGACATCTTAAATATTTTATGGGGACTTTGGCAGATAGCTATGCTTTTGCACCAAGAACTCAACAGTTCTCCAAGAGTACCCCGTGTACCACGTGTTCGCAATGTGGCTAGCTTACCTCAGTTGACTTCTCCAAGTGCAACAAGCACGTTAATGAAGCGGACATCTAGTTCTGGAGTAAAGGATCACAGTTCGGTAAGATGTCAAATTTTATTTAATCTTTTGAGAAAAATATGATGTCGATTTTACCTATTCTTTTGACGAAGAGGATATCTTAGTTGTTACCAAGTGTGCACTCCTATATAATATAATATTGTCTGAGTCATATTTGTGCTAACTAATCCCATTAATACAATCTATAGGTCTTTAGAAGAAAAGTCAGGGATGCACCTAAAGATGGGTCCCGAAGTTCACGTGAACATGATGAAGAAGCTAAAAGAACGGGCAGAATACCATCTTCTCCAGATCGAAGAAGACACGATGCAGCAGATGTTGCTACTAGGAGGGAGGACAATGGATCAGCAGTACACTCTGGCAGGAAGAATATTCATTCTGCCTCCACTCATACTGCAAACAGTGGACCATCTTCTTCCAACGAGGCTAATGATCGCAATGTGTCATCTGTGCGCAGTTCGCCGAGGAATGTCTCTGATGATGATACAGGCTCAGTTGGTCCTATTCATCGTACATTACCAGGTAGCTGTAATCATTCTGTAAGGTTTCCCATTTCTTCTGAGCCTTTTGTTCATTGTTTGCTCACTGTCTTTTCCTTGTACAGGCTTGATAAATGAGATTATGAGTAAAGGCAGACGCATGACATACGAGGAGCTTTGTAATGCTGTGATGCCGGTATGGTTGCTTTCAAAAGAATACTCGCAGTTTTTCTTTATGTGTAATTGTTGTAAGCCATAGTGCGAGAAGAACAATGAAAGTATCTGATGTTTGTTTGTTTGTTTTTTTTTTTTCTCTCTTATCTTTTTGTTTCTTTTTGCAGCACTGGCATAACCTGAGAAAGCATAATGGAGAGCGTTATGCATACACAAGTCCTTCACAGGCTGTTCTTGATTGCCTTCGAAATCGACATGAATGGGCTCGGTTAGTTGATCGTGGCCCTAAGGTATCCTCATCAAACCATTTAAAGCTGTGTTCATTTGTGTTTCATCAGAGCACATATGCTTGATTGCATCCTTTACTAATTTCATGGAAAAAGCCTGTTGGATGATCCAAATTATTAAAACTGCCGAACCAAATACATGAACTGCCAATATTCAACCATGGCCGTGTGCTTTGCATGTTTCTCTTTTTTACTTTGGGGTGGGGGTTGGGGCGGGGTGTGGGTAAATTAATCGATCACCTGATACTTGGAATAGAAACTGGTGTAGCAAGAGGACTTCCTATGTGAACTTGGTGAGGTTTGGGGATGAGACATGGATGTGGGACAAATTAGGGCTCAGAATAAGGAAGCTGACATTGTGTACTTTTGGTAGTTAAAATTTTCAGATCACAGTGTTCTCTCATTCCCATTTCGCTGAAAACGGTATTAATTACAACTATGCATTTTCTCATGTTTCTGATCTCAAAATTATTCTGTAGCAGACAAATTCAAGTAGGAAAAGGCGAAAAGCAGATGCTGAAGACTCGGATGATAATGAATATGGCAAGGGAAAAAATCCAAAGGAGTTGGATGGTAAAAGCATTGAGACGCAGAGAGAGGACTATCCCAAGGGCAAGAGAAAAGCTCGAAAACGTAGGAGATTGGCTCTTCAGGGAAGAGGAATAAAGGATGTCAGGGAGAAACGGAAGGCAGATATGCTTACTGACGATGATGTTGGACCATCATTTTCTAATTCCACCGAGGGAAGCATGTCCACTGAGGATGATATTCAGGGAGGCGGAGCATGCCTAGTAGGGAGTGAGGCCTCTACTAGTTCGGATGAGACGGGAGCAATGTGATTGTTCATTGTTCAGTGTTTAGGTCTCAAAGTGGCCATGAAGCCTCTCGGTGAGCTGTCCCTTCTTCCCTATGTTGCGGTTGCAGCTGCCGTATGGCTTTGAAAGCATTTCATGATGAAGTCCCGGATGGGATTTCATGGCGGATCCGAAAAATGTATTACTAGTGTACATGATTTGTATAATTTTGTGACAATGGGTTAGAATTCCTTGTTTATTGAGGCGTAGATTCGATTTGATTATGTAAAAACTTAGGCAGGCTACACCTCCTCCATAAATCAAACCTAACCTTTTTGTGAATTCATCATCTTGGTTTGTTCGTCTTAGGAAAAGGGATCCGGTTATAATGTTTACTAGTATTTTATGTTTACACGAATCTAACAATTAATAGTTAGATTCTTTTAATGGTTAATGGTTAGATTCGTGTATGCATTAAATGCTTATAAAGCATTGTAGCCTATTCCCAGGGAAAGGTCAGATCTTTTTTTATTTTTGATCTGTTCCTTCACATTTGCGTTAAGTTATTTGCCTTGCGTGGACTGGTTGAACTTTTTCAACAAGAAATGCTTTACTCAAGTTTGAATCTCTATTTCCGAAGTTTAGATGAATTTCATAATTAATAATTATCTTATTGTTTGTCTTAAAAAAAAAAACTTTTTCAATAAGAAATATGAGAGTTGTAATCATGATTAGATTTGAGAGATGACTAACTTTTACACACCATTTTTCACTTTTTGTACACACCTCTCTATCACGTCCTTGATTTTTGTTTGATTTGTGAAATTCATTGGCTAGAAAAATATTAGGTTGTGTAGGAGCCATGAGAAATAGTGCAGAAATCATTTTTCTAAACCCGATCGGTTTTTTTTATATTCTTTGTTACAATTTTTAAGTTCTTGTATTTTTTTGTTAAACAAGAGTTTGTGTGTACTTCTACAATACACTGTGATACACCGTTTTGTGAATGACTAAATTATATTGTTTTAATCAAGTATTCAAATCAAAAGTTATTCTAGTGTGAATCAACGGTGTACAGTATGTTGTATAATGCGCAAAGGTACATCATGCAACATGAAATCTTTAATTGTTGGATTGATCTCACATTTTACCATTCATTTATCCCGTGCATGTAACACAAAATTTTCGCCAAATCCGTCCAAATGGTGCATGCAATACGCCGTCGTATTTTAAAACTTTCATACATGAGATGACCGTAACAAAATACGTATGCGGCTAGACCGTTGCGTTGCGCCACCAACACCAAGGAGGAGTCTTGACTTTGAGGAACTCAATTTCTCTTGTGGAAGTTGGGCCTTTAAGTTTACCCGTTCAATCTTCTCCGAGTCTCCTCTCTCTCTCTCTCTCTCTCCTCTCTTTCTCTCTCTAGATATAAAAGGGCGACTCAGACGAGTTCAAACAAAAAAAGGGACAATCGTTGAAAAGGACGGTAAGAGATTTCTCTGGCTTTTCTCTCTCCCCCTCCCAAAGTTCCCCCCCTACAGATCATTACCCATTACCTTTACCTCCACCAACTACCTTCAACTGCAATCCCTCCACACTTCCTCCGCCGTCCGGCGGTTGCTGCTGCTTCCTCACATTCTCTCTCCGCCGCGATCTGGTTCGTCCAATTTCCTCAATTTCGCTCGATATTTGTATGTTTAATTTGTTGCTTGTAGATTTTGTTTAATTGTGGTCTGGATTGAATTGGGTCGGATTCGAATTTGGGATCTTTGTATGTTTCTTATTTGATTTGTTGATTGGTTAGGTTGTGTGAATCATCAGCCATGACGATTCCGGATTCAGGTTTCATGATGGAAAACGGAGCTAGTTGCTTACCCAACACGCCGGAGGAGGAGAAGCGGATCGTCGATGAATTGGCCCGAAAGTCGGAGGCCAATGTCAAAGAAGGCAACTTGTTCTATGTTGTTTCCAATAGGTGTGTGATTATCTTTCTTTGAATTCACTGCAAAAGGTTTTATCTTTGCATGGATTACCATCTTATTGCATGTTTGTGTTGCTTTTGTTTTGAATCTTTATTAAGAAGTGCTTTTCGCATCGTAATTGTCTGGTTAATTCTGGGTTTATAGCTTCTTGTGGGCTTTACGTGCTTTCTAAGCCAAAAATATGCATTTGTGCTATGCTTCTGTATTGGGCAATTGGGTATTTTGATTAGGATTTTTTTGTTACTTTTTCGTCTTTAGCAAGTCACTCTCTTTTTCGCTTTCTTTTATCGCATTCGTATGGATGCTTTTTACATGGAGCATGTTAATGCCAAACTCTGGCTCGATGAATTAAGACCGTGAAATTGCACAGAGCGAAGTGATGTCACGGTTCACCTAAGTAGCACTGTGTCCAAATTGATATCGGGTTTTCACTGAAAGTGTTGCATTTACTTAGAAGGCTTGAGAGCCTTATTTGAGAGAGTGAGAGTGAATGTAATTACATGGAGATAGTTACAATGAGAGGAGGAACCTTTTAAATAGTCAAAGGCTTGAGCCTTTTAAACTTGTTGGCCTCCTTTGTGGGCTAAGGCTTGGCCAAATGGGCGTGGCAAACCATACAAACAGCATTCCCCCAAGTCTCCCAAGCATTCATTAGGGCCTGTTTGAAACTGCTTTTAGGATGACTTAAATTGCTATCTGAAAGCCAAAGGTGTTTTTGACATTGTTCGACATAAACTTTTAAATAGTGTTTTCTAGAGGAGCACCTCCCATTTACTTTTACAGAAGCATTACCAAACAGGCATTCAGTCTGGTGCTTTTACAAAAATTGGTTGTGACTTTGTTCAGTATGACCAGTTTCTGGTTCATTTTTAATGAGGCGAAATTTTCAGTACACTCTGTATAACAAATTTAACGTTACCTGCATTGGAAGCACCTATACTACTATAGGGGTGACACTACTTTAAGACTTCTTGACTGTACTTTGGGGTTACTGGCTGTTGTTTCAATAGTAAAAATGCTTGCATGTTTGTAACTAGGTTCATTCTACTGTTTGTCCAGGTGGTACTCAAGCTGGAAGAGGTATGTTGAGCAAGGCACTGGAGAACATCTATATGACGAGCGGGATTCTGCATCTCAAAATTTGGATCTGCTCTCATCTAAAATTATAGCTAGACCTGGACCTATTGATAATTCTGATATAGTTCTAAATGAATCCGAGGGCGACGATTTACAGCTTCATAGAACACTGCTGGAAGAGCGAGACTATGTCTTAGTTTCTCAAGAAGTTTGGGAAAAGCTTTTCGACTGGTAATTAATTATTTTGCTTATCAAACCACTTTCACTTGCATGAACTTCTGCTTCTATTTTCTTTAAAAAATATACAGGGCATGTGTTTAATAGTAAAGTGCAATTGTAAATAGGTGCAAGGACACCTTTTTCATTTTTTGTTCTCCATATTTTTTTATAAAAAAAATTATCCTTCAAATCTTACAGGTACAAAGGAGGTCCAGCATTACCAAGAAAGATGATTTCTCAGGGTGACCTTATCAAGAATCTGATGGTGGAGGTCTACCTTCTCTGTCTTAAGATTATTGATTCAAGAGACAGCAGCCAGACAGTTATAAGGTTAAGCAAAAAGGTACATTAATCTTCCTTTTGCTTTTTCCTCCATATATATACGTTTTGGAATTTTTTTTAATTGCTTGTAGAAAAGAATATGTAAGGGGGTTGCCATCTAGAGTTGTATTTTCATTGTTTTTATTTGTCTGATGGTGTTGCATTCTTGGAAGTATGTAAACTTATGGCTGTCGTGGTTGTGATGGCTTTGACCATATGTATATAATGAAGGTTCTAACAAATTTAGTCTGTTTCAGGCTTCTGTACAGGAGCTTTATGAGAAGGTGTGCAGAATTAGAGGAATAGAGCAACAAAAGGTACATTAATATAGTTGTTGGTTTCCCCCCTTGCTGTCTTCTGGGAGTTTTCTATTTCATTTACTATGAAGTTAAATCACATTGGTTTTTTATTTTGTTCTTAATTTTTTATCACAGGCGCGTATTTGGGACTACTTCAACATGGAGAAGAATTCATTATTGAGTGCTTCAAACCAAACCCTAGAGCAGCTGAACTTGCAGATGGATCAAGAAGTGAGTTCTGCTGTGTTATTTATTATTAATTATGATATTCTTTGTTACTTGAAATGAATGATTGCTGATCATAAATTATTACACGAAAGAACAAATAGAATGGGTATAGATAAACATGAGATATACAAAGTTGGGTTTTGTAGTCTACTTATTACTGATTAAGCTGCATTTTTAAGTAGAAATTTGCTGTAGGGTTGTTATTCATGCACTCCTTGCTTATTTCCAGCTTGGGAGTGGGATTTATGTGTATCAGCACTTTGCTTCGACTTCTGAATTCTTTCTGGAGGATCTTCAGATTTGTCAGTTGTGGCAATTATTTTGATTCATCTCTAATGATTCTATGGATACTTTTCCTGCAGATTCTTCTTGAGGTGCAAACTGATGGAAAATTTTCTTCTCAATTCTCCATGGATTCAACAGGAAATGAGTTAGCATTGGTACCCCTAGAACCCTCAAGGTCATCTATGACAATTGCAGGGGGTCCTTCCTTGTCAAATGGTCATTCAATGGATTATAGTTATAATTTGCACCAGGGAAGTGCCTTAAGCAGCTCAACATCAACAGATACAGATGATAAATGTTATGTTTATAATCCAATGAAAAAAGTAGACAGGGGAGGTTTGGCTGGATTGCAAAATCTTGGAAACACTTGTTTTATGAATAGTTCACTTCAGTGTTTAGTCCACACACCTCCGCTTGTTGAGTATTTCTTGCAAGATTACTCTGATGAGATCAACACTGACAATCCCTTAGGAATGCATGTAAGTGGTTATCTTTTTCATATTTCCTTCACACCTTCTCCATGTGGATATTATTGAATATTAATTTATTTTCTCAGTTTTTTTTTTCCTTTAAAATCTGACATATGTAGTAATTTTGCAGGGTGAGCTTGCTCTTGCCTTCGGTGAGTTGTTGAGAAAATTGTGGTCGTCAGGACGAACAACAATTGCACCACGTGCTTTCAAGGGAAAACTTTCTCGGTTTGCTCCCCAGTTTAGTGGCTATAACCAACATGATTCTCAAGTTAGTACAATTTGTTTTCTTAATGTCTTCTGTTTAATGTTCTTCAATGTAATAGTATGTTATTGTCTAATGTTAAATGTGCAATAGTGTTTCTTTTTTAAACAAAAAGTTTCACTTACTCTTGAAAAGCCACCAAGCGTGATTTTCTAGGGTATTTATAACAAGCTACATTATTATTGTATTTTTCTGAATGGTGAGTTATTTTTTTAGGAGCTTCTTGCTTTCTTACTCGATGGACTACATGAAGATTTGAATCGTGTCAAGAATAAGCCATACATTGAAACAAAAGATTCAGATGGTCGTCCAGATGAGGAAGTTGCAATTGAATGTTGGAAAAATCACAGGGCCCGAAATGATTCATTGATTGTGGATGTTTGCCAAGTAAGAATTCTTTTGTGACTGTTTAGTGCTATGTCATACAATGTGTGCATGTTGCAACTGCTGGACCTTAAATGTCAGCTCTTTTTCTCTCTTCAGTAATCCTATGTTTATTATGCTAATATTGTTCAAACATTCCCAACATCGGGAGTGTTTCAATTCGATTCTTTTGCAATTTATGTCGAAATGGACTTGCTCTTTTGTATTCAGCTCTATATTTTTTTGTTTCAAGAGTAATTTTTGCTTCTATGTGTTGTTGGATGTTCACGTTTTGTCATACAAGTAATCTATTTCTTAATCTAGGAATTTTTGTTATCGACTCACATTCTGGTTTAACTAATGTCCAGGGTCAATATAAATCAACATTGGTATGCCCAGTTTGTAGCAAGGTTTCAATTACTTTTGATCCGTTTATGTACTTATCATTGCCACTACCTTCAACTGTCACCCGGTCAATGACGGTAACTGTGCTTTATGGTGATGGGCGTGGGCTTCCATTGCCGTACACTGTAACCTTGATAAAAGATCAGTGCTGTAAGGATCTTATTGAGGCATTGGTTACTGCATGCTGCTTGAAGAGTGATGAAACCCTTCTGCTTGCTGAGGTAATATGGAGTTCACTGACTTATAGTTCCTTTTGTATATTTTTCTTTGTTTTTCTGTAGCATCAAAACCTTTTTGTTGGCTCGAAATGATTTGTTGGCTCATTTCAGCATTCCCTCTTGTTTAAGTTTTTGAGCTACAGAGGTAGCCTATTATGTTATTAAATTATGGTCTCAAGAGGCGTTGGAAACCTCTCATCCTCATTCCCCAATTAACTATGTGCACTATAGATTGAGGCTCCATGCATATGTTTCTCTGTCGACCACAAGCAATATATTATTATAAGGGCTGCAAGTTAAAGAGGTGTTAACTTGATATATAATATTGTTGGCACCTAACAATCTAAGTTTTTGGGAAAAATATTAGTCTAACACTTCCATTTCAGGTATATGAACATCGAATTTATCGATATTTGGACAACCTTTCTGAACCATTGTCTTCAATTAAGAATGATGATCGGATTGTGGCCTATCGATATTCTAAAGAAGTAGCTTCCAGAACCAGACTTGAAATTATTCATCGACGGCAGGAAAAGTGAGTCTTCTTCCTTTATCTCTAGCAGTTGAGTTTGATGTAGGTAAACTTACAAAGTGTGAACTCTGTTTTGGCCCTGTGCTTCTGAGGTTTAATTTATATGAGCAAAGAATGTCAATTTCATGAAGTATAATTGCTTAATCACCTGGTTCTGCGTGTATCCATTGGATGGGCTCTTTTTCATTATTGTTTTTTCCTTTTTGGCTGAATTATTAACAAAAGTCATTGTCAATTTGAAGATGTGCATTAGATCCTCTGAAGGGTCAGAGAAAGCTTTTTGGAACACCTTTGGTTACCTATCTAGGAGAAGACCAAATAAGTGGTGTTGATGTTGATAGAGCTGTTTCTAGAATTCTGTCACCTTTGAAGAGAGAGGTTAAGCTTCATAGCACGAAAGAAAATGGATTAGTTTCAGAAGCCATTGATGAACCATCAAACAGCCACTTTTTGAGGCCCACAAAGAACATAGAACTAGAGGAAACATCAAGTGGTGAGTTATCCTTCCAGCTATTTTTAGCCGATGAGAGGGGTACGACCTGCAAACCAATTGAAAAGTCTTCATCCATAAGTTCTGGTAAAATTGTAAAGATATTTGTGGACTGGACTGACCAAGAAGACGAAGTATATGATGCTGGCTATCTCAGGGATCTACCTGAGGTACACAAGAATGGGTTCACGGCGAAGAAAACTCGGCAAGAAGCTATTTCCTTATTTACATGCTTGGAGGCATTTTTGAAGGAAGAACCTCTAGGTCCCGATGATATGTGGTATTGTACTTTTACCCATTCTAATGGTTTCTGTATGGCATTATTTAAGATTTTCAGGCAAGTAGGAATCATTTCTTGACGTATGTTCTTGAATTTTGCAATGCAGGTACTGCCCCAAGTGCAAGGAACATAGACAAGCTACAAAGAAACTGGATTTGTGGATGTTGCCGGAGGTTCTTGTTTTTCACCTTAAACGGTTTTCATATAGCAGATACTCGAAGAATAAACTTGATACTCTGGTGACTTTTCCAATTCATAATCTTGATTTGAGTCAATATGTGAAAAGCAAGGATGGAAAACCTCATCTGTATGAGCTATACGCCATTAGCAACCATTACGGAGGTCTAGGTGGTGGGCACTACACTGCATATGCAAAGGTATGACAACTCTAGTGCATCTCATCATTTTTTATTTGAATGGTTTCTACACTGCATATCGGCCAAGTATTCCCATTATTCACTAGTTTTATCGCTTACCAAAAAAGTTCACTAATCTTATCGCGCATCATGCTTCTTTCAAAACTATAAATATGGCATGCCGTTAGGTGATATGGTTATCCGTTGAGATCTAATGTATTTTATTTTTCTCATATTGCAGTTGATTGATGAGAACAGATGGTACCATTTCGACGACAGTCATGTATCTCCAGTCAATGAAACTGATATCAAGACTTCGGCCGCCTATGTGCTATTTTATCGGAGAGTTAAAAGTGGACAAAGTACTGGAGAGGCCGAGTCATCAGGGACTCAAATGGAATCTTGAGTGCGGATATCTTGTGCATCTTGCTATATTATAGTTTTTTGAAGCTTCCCATCAAGTTAAGCTGACTTGGTGCAAGAATGGTGAGCATTGTGGCTGGTTGAACGTACAGACTGCACGACAATGGGAGTGGACCAAACCGTAATACGAGGGGACGGAGCTGCACGACACGGCTGTCGGTACTAAGAATCTGTTCTCCATCTCATACAATATGTTTTTAGAAAAGGAAATTTTGATAGCCATTTAATTGTTGGGAAGGGTAGCAAATTATTTTTAGAACTTCCGTAAGATGATGCTATTATTACGTGTGCCATGATAGGGCAGTGAAGTGTAGACGGAAAAGATTTTGTACTGGAACACTTGTGTAGTCGAGTCGGAGACAAATTTGCTGCAAATTTGAAAGAGCCTTGTGTTTTACTTGATCGTTGCATATTATTCCACTTTTTCCTTCCAACTTTTCCCCACTAAACTTTCAATGCCATATCCCCCAGCCGTCATTTTTGTCACAATTTTCCGTTAATTTTGTAACATACAATGCATATACAAAATAATGATAAGGTGAATTGCTAAGGGTCGTTTGATAACTATTTCGTTTTTAAATCTGAAAACTGAAATCTTGTTTGGTAGCTACTTCTCCATTTAAGTTCATCCCATCACTTAAATTAATTTGTTTTTGATTGAAGGACTACTTATTGTAGTTTGGTTTGTATGGAGGGTGATTGATTTTCATGGTTGATGTGGACTTGCTTTTTCTTGGTTGTTAAACTTCAATCCACACCAGATATTGAACAAGGGTTTGGTGAAGTGGTGGAGGAAGGCAGGTTGGGGCATGTGGTGATGACTGCTAGGGTTGGGTGGGTGGGGGACTTGGGGTTACAGGGTGGCTGCCAGCTTTTTGTTTTTGCATTGGGTATCATCTTGCAAAGGAAGATTAGACGGGACAAAGTCCTCTTCTTGCTCAATTCGACCCAATAAGAACATCTGCATAGCTATAGATTTACGCAAAAAACTTGTTCAAATCAGACACAAGATCCGTATCCGTCTGTTGGTGTGTTGTTGGGTGTAGTGTTGGTGTTTAAGGGTATTCTTGGAACAAATGTAGTGAACTTAAAAAAAATTAAATATTAAATTTTTTAATGGTGTGTAATAAAAATTGGGATGAATTTGGATGAGAAATGGTGTTTTGATAGAAAAACTCGGAGTAGGCTACGGTGCTCGCAAGCATTGAATGCTCACACCGATCTCACCGTTAAAAAGAGGGAGGAGGGAGGAGAGAGGGGGAAAGGAGGGTGAGATCGGTGTGAGCATCCAATGCTTGCGAGCACTGTAGCCAATCCCGAAAAACTCTTCACTTTTTGGTTTTCAGTTACCAAACAAAATTTTAGTTTTTAATTTTCAGAAAAATAAAAAGTGAAAATAAAAAAATAAAAACAGAACAGTTATCAAACGGCCTCTTAAATTTTTAAAATTTGGTTTTGGTTTTCACTTTTCATTTTTTTTTTTAAACTAAAAACTGAAACTAGTTATCAAACAAGATTTCAGTATTCAGTTTAAAAAAAATGAACTAAAAACCAAAAACTCAAAAATTAAAAACAAAATAGTTATCAAATGACTCTTAAAGTTTTCCCTATGCAATTGGCATACATATTTTTTCTTTTATTCTGTTAACTTTTTTTAGCTGGAGGTATCTTTTCTTTTGGTTATTTTATCCTCAAAGTATCCAAGTGGATTGTGAATCATTAGATCATATGGTTTCTTTTTTCTTTTTCTTAATTTTTACTGCAAGAATCTTGAATAGATAAGGTAAAAATACAGTCAATACAGTAAAAAAATACTCTTAAGTACATAAGTACATGAGAAAGGTAAAATGTTTTACTACAACAAATACAAAAGTGGGGGTCCCATCTAGCATCTGCCTTCTAAAACGCTCCTCAGCAGCATGATTAAACCCTAAACACCCTCCTCTCCCTAATCCACTAGAGTTATTAAGAACATTGAAAATAAATAATAATTGTCCTGCAAAAGCCGAAAAGAGAGAAAAAGTTAGAAAAGGACTTGTTAAATAAGGTTTGGTACCAATTGAGTGCCACTGCCAACTAAAAAGATTAAGAGCCACCCACCATCATCGTCGTCACTTTCACTAAGTGAGCCCCACACCATCTCAAATAATCAAGACCTATTTGATGATCATCAAGAAAATACCTAAATGCATCGAAGGGTGTGGGGCTCGTTGGGAGTTTTGTGTTTCCATAAACAAGTGTTGATAAGGGCCAAGAGTTTTAACGTATGAGTGGGCAACTGATGGTGCTCATTTCCAAATTTGTGTTACAATCAAATTTGAAGTGGTAAGCTACAATCAACCAAGCGAAGGATTCTTGACTGTTGATACATGTGAGACTCAAAATGCATCAAAAGTCAGTACTTCGACGTGAAAGTGGGCAACTGACTGTAAATGCATCAACAATTAAAAATAGCTCGTTGAGTGGAATATAGTATTTAGATTAGTTTTTACCTTTTTCCTAATTCCCAAGTAACCTCGTCTATTTTTTTTTCTCTTTTTCTCTTTTCCACCGTCCATTCAGATTTTGATTTCTGATTGAGCAAACTCTAGATATTTTGCTCTCAGCTTTTCTCCAGCTTCAAAGGACGTGTTTCATCAACAACGAGACCACCAGCCACATCATCGGAATCCAACCAATCACATGGCATCTCTCCTGAAAACAAAAATAGCAAAAAATTAAAACAAAAACCCAATTCCATTTTAATCACATGCCAGACGACGTCGTATTCGCCGGCACGTCACTATTTTAATTGGTCCCAATCTAATCCAACCAGACCACTGTCCCCGGTAATTATAAAATCACTCCTAACTCCTTATCAACACTGAATGACCAATAACGACTCGACACCTGGTCCACTTTTTTCAACTCACATTATCCACCGTAAAACAGTAAACAGTCAAATTGAAGGACTTACCGTTGCCGGGGCGGAGGAGATGGACAAGTATGGCGTGCCGGAAGAACCCGACGGAGACCCACCGTTACTAATCGGATTCACCTGTCCCTGGCCCGAATTCGAACCCGAACTCGAATTGGAGTTACCAAAGGAAATGTTGCCCGTCGACAGCCCGATTGAGTACGAGGGCGACCCGTCAGGTTTAAAAAGCCCGAAGTTCCTCTCTGAACTCGGGCCGGGTTTCATGTTCTCATTGAACAGAGCGAACACGTAGATGTTGAGATCCGACCCGGGCCTCAGCGGCGTTCCCTTCTTCTGGCAAATGAGCTTGATCAGATTCCCGTTGTACTTCTTCGCGTTCTCCGGCGTCGCTCCGGCCTCGTCCTCGTCGCCTTTCGACGGCCACCCGGTCTCGGAGATGTGGACCGGGAGCTTCTTGAAACCGAGGGAGCCCAGGGCGGAGTACACGGCGTCGATCTGGGCGAATAGCATGTTGTCGTAGTGGAGATTGGTGGCGGGATCGACGGAGCCGGAGTTCGGCTGGAAGAGGACGTAGTCGAGCGGCACCTGCTTAGGGTTCGATTTGTAGGCGAAGTAAGGGTAGGCGTTGATCAGGAACGGCGATCCGGTTTTGGAGTGGAAATTGAGGATCGGAGTGATGCAGCCGGTCAGATCTCGCCGGAAGGCGCCGGCGGAGGGCGGGAACGATGTCTCGAGGATGGAGAGAGAGTGGGCGGTGGTGACGGCGACTTGCTTGTCGAGGCCTAGACCGACGAGGGCGGTGTGGATGCTCTGCATTGCCGGGAGGAGGTTGTTGCTCAACGACGTGTCGTTCAAGGTGAGGACCTCGTTGCCGACGAAGATGCAGGTGATGTTGGTGGCGGGGAAGTGGGCCTGGACGTTGGACTTGACCCAGGATTGGGCCTGGACCGGGTCCTGGACCTTGGTGAGGTACTCGTTGGGGAGGCCCACTATGAACTCGACGCCGGTGTTGGCGAAGGCTTTGAGGACTTTGGGATCGGCGTCGTAGAGCTTGATCTTGGAGATGCCGATGGACTTCACCAGCGGAACGACGTCGTCCGGAGAGGGTAAGTTGTTGGCGATTTGGCCGTAGTTGATTCCCATTGAATTTGCCGTTTCTGGAAACATGAACCCTTTTCAAAAACAAAAAACAGAGTTAAAATGTTGTAAATTAGCTGACGAGAATTCAAAATTTAAAAAAAAGATTGTTACTTTGGAAGTAAATGGGAAAATTGGGAGCTGGGTTTTACCTGAAACGATGAGAATTGATAGGAAAATTGCAGAGGGGTAGGGGAAGCTAGTGGTGGCCGCCATTTTTGGAGCTCACTGCTCAGCTTGGAGACTGAAAAGGGAAGAATGTAGCTGCAGCGCAGCTCCAAATTGGGCGACAATGAGGAGAGAGAGAGTGGGTAACAGTGAGGAGAGAGAGAGAGAGATAGAGAGAGGAGCGATATATAGCTGTGAGCTTTCACTCTCAGCTCTCACTCTCAAAAATTCAGAAATGAGCTGGGACAATGGGGCAATGTCCAATGTAGGCACGCAACTGTGAAGTTGAGATGAGAGAGAGGAGAGAGGAGAGAGGAGAGAGAGAGAGCTTCGGTTTTGGTTGGTGGAGGGTTAGATATTTAGCGCTAAAGTAAAAAGTGAAAGAACCTTACGATGTGAGACAACGGTAACCTAATTCTACCGTATAACATTGTCATGCATTTTAACTTTTAAAATTAGTATTACGTGATTGATTAATAATACTATTATAGTGATATCCACGGTAAATGGGAATCTTGATAAAAGCTACAATTGGGACAAGAGGAATAAAAGGCTGTTCATTACAAGCTTGGTAAAAATTTTGGGTATTTTAACAGTTAGATTTTTATTTAAAAATACAAATATTAAGTAGTTTATGTAAATAACTTTTTTAGTTGACATGCGTTATTGATTCAAGTTACTAATATTGGACAATATCTTAATCTAATTATCCATTGTTATATGTTTAACTTTCTCAGGTCGCATGTGTTATTGATTCAAGTTACCATTGACAATTCAAAAATAGATCTTTTTAGCAAGGAGGAGTTGAAATTACAATGGGGAACCAAGAAAATAAAAGGTTGTCTATTTGGAAAAAATTTTGGGTGGTACGTATCATTCAATAGTTCGACAATTAAATAATTTCAAATTAATTTACAGTGAGTCTTAAATAAAATTTTAAATTATTCAATAATATGTAATATTACTATTACTATTACTATAGTAATATTAAAGTTTGATCCGTCTATTTGATTAAGAAAATGTATGCGGGTGTGATTTGTGTGAGCGACTTTGATTCTTCCTTCACATCCATGCTATGATTGATGCATTGGTATTGGCATTTTGCGGTGGTGATGGGGTTTTTGGTGGGGTCCAAACGACTGTTATCCGACAAGCTTCACATGATCCCCATTCCCAATCCACTCAATCTGGGAGTGCTTTTATTTTTATTTTTTTTCATTTCACTTTTTCGGAAGGCTGCGAAGGGCAGGGTGGGCAAGTCACAAACTTTGCTTTGAAATAAAAGATGTTAGCAATCCATTGGAAAATTCTCGTTTTAATTTTTCGGCTTTTCTTTTTAATTCTGCAATACTCTTTGAAAATTCGAAATTGTTTATTTTTAAGATTGTTCTTCAAAAATCATCTGTTAAAAATCAACTAAAATTAAAATTATTTAGTCATTATCTGCATAACACTGAAATACTAATTAAATATTTAAACAATTTTTTATTTAATTAATTTTTTACATAATTAAAAAATTAAAATGAAAAATTAAATCGAAAAAGTAAAATAAGAAAGTCCGAGGAATATGGATAGCATCCCTTGCTTTAATTTTCTATTGACCTTTTTCTCTTTTTGGCTACTTTTTAATAATATTTAGGAGCTGTTACTATTAAGCCGTTGCCGTTGGTTGTTTTTTTCACGGTTCAAGAAAAACGGCAGAGATTTTGCCAAACAGGACCGAGATACGTGGCCTGCATGCCAAGCAAAGGAAAAGCTGTGCGAAAATCCCGGTGATAGCATTCAATGTTTGCGAGCACCGTAGTCAACTCCCTTTATCTTCCTCAACTCTCTGATTTGCTTTTCTTTGCTTTTGTATGTATGCTTTAATTATTCAACGACCGCAAACAAAATGAGAGATGTTTGCTGCTCCAAAGTCCACACCACATGTATCACTCCTACGTAAACTTAATGTCTTTTCTTCGAAAATGATTTGCATGGCACATGATTTTACCATGACGCTTAATTCGTGCCATATGAATTCTTTTTTCTCCACCATGTCCATGCATTTTTTACAATTAATTTCATTTAAATATTACGGGGCATCTATTTAATCTACAATAGGGTTGCCTGACTAAAGTAATTTTGATGCCGAGATAAATTAGCGAGGGATCGTGTATGAATTGTATTATTGTAAGGAGTAAATTACATTTTGCACCCTCAAGTTTGGGTCTGATTGCAACTCCATACATCATCTTTAAAACATTGCAATGTCACTTGTGTTTTAGTTGCAATTTCATACATCCGTTAGTAAATTCGTCAATTTGACGGCTAAATGATGATGTGGCAACTACGAGCAAAAAGAAAATTAGAATTTAAAAGTTTTTTTTTTCTTAAATTAACATTTGTAAAAGAATTATATTTTAAATTTTTTTTCTGTGTGGTATATTTGTGACAGCCATATGAGCAAAATAGTGGGATCCGCAGTTGCCTCACCATCATTTAATGGTCAAATTAACAGTTTGACTAACATATGTATGAAATTGCAACTAAAATATAAGTTTGTGTATGACATTGCAATGTTAAGATGATATATGAGTTGCAATTGCACCCAAACTTGAAAGTACAAAATGTAATTTATTCTATTGTAAAAGTTGTTTTATGCATAATGTAGTATGAGTGCCCTTGTACAAGTTTTTCTCTTTATATGCTTGATTTTCCCCAAGAGCATCATCATGCTTGTTACTGAAATTATTACTTGGAGCATTTGGGTTGATTACTTGAGTCCTAATTTACTATTATTCTACCTTCCTCCACCATGATAATTGATAGACCCTTTTGTTAGTGTTTAAATTGATTGTGGGTTGAAAGTTGCAACTGAAATCTTTCATTTTGGGAGGAGGTGGGGGAATTTGTGGAGACTTTCTATGGTGCTATAGAGTATTAGATACTTTGGATTTTTTTATCCATAAGATCTTTAGTCAGAAATACAAAAACTAAAATCTAACGGTTAAAAAAACTCAAAATATCTTATACTCCGGATCACCTTAGAGATTTTGTAAATTTGTCTTCTCAATATCTTGTTTCTCAATTCTGACGAGTACCATTTTGGAATCTCTTCTTTTTTTGATATTCTTCCTAAAGAATGTCAGCGTCTATGCAATATGGTCTATTCCCATAGCAGAGATATATACACCTCAATGTTCTTCTCTTGATTCTGTTTTTTGTGTGCTTTTCAGGTGCTCAAAGGTTAATGGATTCGAAACACTTGGATGATCAAACACCTCAGTCGTGATCGAATCTGGCCCGTTAATTCCACTGGAGGAATCTGATGTTGCAGTCATAGGCCCTGTTGAGAAACTTCTCTGACTCACTCTTATGCGTCTTACTTCAATAGTAGACGCCCTTATGAAAGATAAGAAATTTTTTTGGGTATTACCGGATGTGTACGTGATGAGAGATAGTGACACATGGGTTTATATGCCGCGGTGACACGGTAGAACCCCTTGTAATTTGGAGTAGCACAAGAAGGTTTGTGAGAGACCACGCCAGTAGTAGCAAGGATTTCACAATACATCAGCGATGTGTTCGAATGTAGCATGGAGGTGGGATGATATGTTATGGCTTAAAACTTCTGCGTTTTAAGCAGCTCTAAGTTTCTTTGGTCCTTAATCTTTTGTTACATGTCTACACACTGAGCTGTTATTCATCAACAAGCAACAAGGTATCTTCTGCATTGTCTACAATTGTATATACCAGTTATCCAAATGTTTTTTTTATCCATGATTTTCGTCCATTCGGGCATTTCTGATGGAAATACACGAATGCATCGGAATCTCGTATTTTAGATGAAATGTACTGCAAGCATACAAGAGGAAAGGAATAAGAACCCTGCAAGCGAGCTACATTTTTTATTTGACTGCAAGATGTAAAAAACGTACAAGAACAAGGCAAGAACAGCAAAACTTGCTGTCCAAGTCTTCACAACCGCAGCAAAGCCGTGTCAGATTCATTACGTTATACAACTTCAGATACTTAGATTTCCACTAGCCGTTGCCACGGGCGGAAGTTAGCACACTAGCTTATACGTTAATTTTAGAAACCTAATGCCCTAGGGAGTGGCAACATTTTCCTTGGCAAGAGGAGCAATCTCTTCCCCTTTGAGGCCTTGTTCGTCGCCAACAACTTCCAGGCTCAACAGCAGCTTTTCCCATTGTTTCGAAGGTCCCTGCATTAAAACACGTGTTTCAATATAATGTTCTACTCGCAGAACCACACATTCAACTCAATTCATTTGTCTCGACAAGCTGCTTAGCAACTCTGTTGTATACTAACCTTCCACGAAAGATCTTGGTCCATGCAGTTCTTGATCATCTCATTCAATGCAGGGGTACCATAAGTTGCAACAGCTCTCTTGACAGTCGTAGCAATTGCAGTCACATCTGCTGGATCAACTTCGTCACACTAAAAAAAAAATCACGAGATACAATTTATTGTTATAAAGTTATATAAGTAGAACGAAGGAATAGAAACAAAAATACTGCAGTTCTATGTCGTAGATGCAAGCCAAGCATTGACTTACTTCGACGTTGAAAGCTCCCATATGAAATCCAGTAAAACCTTCTTTGACAGTGTCGACAAGTCCACCAGTTGAGGCAACAATAGGCACCTGAAGTTATTGCATTCATCAGTTTAAGGCATTGGCAGTGCGAATATCAAACGAGAACAAAGTAATCTAAGGGGGAGTGATCTAGCTCCTTACCGTTCCATATCTCATAGCGTGCAACTGAATGAGACCGCAGGGTTCAAATCTGCTTGGGATCAACATAAAATCAGAACCGCCAATGATCATATGGGCTAACAGGACATTGAATTTTGCAACTCCTACAGCCTTTCCCGGATATTTGATCTCTAGCTGCTTTATCTGCGTCTCCAAGTACTTTTTGCCGGTTCCCTAATAGAAAGAACATATCCATCAATCAAACTATGCCTACGGCAAACAGAAAAGTGCTAAAGAAAGCAAACTCAACAGATACTTACAAGGACTATTATCTGCACGTCCTCCTCTCCAACAAATTTCGAGATTGCTTCTACTAGAATATCCGAACCCTTCTGCTCCTCTAGCCTACCAATGAATCCGATCACAGGGATGTTCCTGTCAACTGGCAGCCCAACTTCTGCTTGGAGGGCCTCCTTCAAAAGAGGCTTTGCATCCAGTACCTGAACGTACAATTCTGATCAGTAACAAGTTTTCTTTTCTTGCCCCATACGTCAAGGAATTAAAAATCCTTAGGAGTTACTCACAGTTGTGTTATCATATTTGATATCTAAGTATTTGTCTGTGGCCGGATTCCACTCTTGGACGTCCATGCCATTCACGATACCAGTGATGCCGGTCTTGCGAATAATGTTATCCAATTCCACGCCTTTGTCTTCTCCGGAAACAAGTTCCTGGGCATAGTATGGGCTCACAGTTACAGCCCTGTCCGATTCAATTATTCCGGCCTTCATCCAATTGATTTTTCTTCCCTTCACGGGCTTGTTATACCTGCAAACCAAACATCCAGAAAGAGGAATAACTTATCATTTCCGCAGGTAAACTTTTAAAGTCCGTTGTATAATTTCTATATCAAATGTGTAACACATTAGATATACCCATCGATGAAGTCGAAAGAACTTTTCAGGTTTTCGGGCAAACCAAGAAGCGAGAAGTCCGAAAAAGGAAATCTGCCCTGGTAAGCTATGTTGTGGATGCAAAATGCAACCTGCCATTCATTAATCAAGCATTGTTTTCAGTTTTTCATGTAAACATAATGGTCAGACTCGTAAATGACGCTCTTCAAACGCAGGATGCCTTACCTTTGCATTTTTGTAAATACCCTTCGGTTTGTAGATGGTTTTTAAGAAGCAGGGAAGAAGAGCAGTGTGCCAATCATTAGCAATGAACACAACATCATCGCCTGCATTGAGGTAGCCATGGCATACATCATTAGTTATTTTACTTCTTGAAGAAATTATACATTTTATTAAGAAACCTTTTCGAGAAAAAGAGAGATGCACACCATATGGTCCCGAGAAGAATTTGTTGCTGTTCAAATTGAGAACCCTTGGTGCCTCCAAAGCAGCCTGAAAGTTCGAAAAATTCGTAGTTGAACTTCATGCATGTTTGTAAGGTTCATCTATTTCTTTTTGCGGAGAAATCCTCCGATGAATTGTGTAACACCAGGATTGTTTCGTTTCTATTCTTTCAAGCGGATAATTTCTCAAGTTAGAGATAAATAAATCAAACTAAAGAACACGACATGCCTGGCACAACAAGCTGAAGCGAAATTGGTTGTCTGTGTAATCCACTCCTGCCCTCGGGCCATAGATTTTGGATTCGGTTTTACCCCATACCTTCATATCCAGAAAGTCCAGCATCAGTTAAAAGATCTAATTGAACCCTCATTCCAATACATGGCCTTAGAAAACAAAAAGAAAGTTCGTACCCTCTCAAGGAACAGTGGGTGATCAACAAAGACACGATCAACACCGCGTTTGTAGCAGTGGAAGAAGCGAACAGTTTCAACTCTACCACCAACTTCTATCTGCATACACAAAACTTCTGATTATTCAAGGAGATTTTCCCTCGAAGCGTGCATTACGGACTGAACCATGAAACTACTAAAGCATTTCTGAAACAATGTAACATTGCATATATGTATCTGCAAATCTTACCTCAACTGGTACACTAGTGTCCCATGCATCTTTGTACTGGTCGTAGCGTGGAGACACGGTCATAACACGGTGCCCGTTAGCCTAAACATGAATCAGGCACAAAAATCAGTTCAATTAAACCTACTGTGATGAAACATAAAATCACAGAAAAAATTCTAGAAATTGACTAACCGCCATAGCCGGTGGGAGGCCTCCAAGAACATCACCAAGGCCACCAGTTTTGCTCCATGGACCAACTTCAGCCCCCACAAACACCAAGTTCATTCCACTCCCACATATAATCTTCCCCACAGACCGATCACTCTCGGTCTTCTCAGATTTCCTCATGGCTTGCCTAGCAACCGTGTAGGGACGGATCTTCATCCTAAGCATATCCAAACTTTTCAAAGATCTTAGCCCATTGTGAGTCATGGGTTGGTTCCACATACCCATCTGCCCCAAGTTTGTTCTGGTTTCTAACACTGAAGCTCCATTGACATGGGAAGTCTTTGATACAAATTGTGAGGCTGCCACAGTTGCCATTTCTGGAGTCCTTGCTCTGAAACACATTAACCAAACCAATATTTCAAAAAAAGTATAATCAGATCGACAAATTTATTTTTATTCGAGCGGTATTCTAGTTAATTTAATCTAATCTACGTGAAGGGGGATTCGTAACCAATTTGGCTAATCCCAAGTACGCAAAATCAACGACTTTTAAGACAAATTAAAAAATTAACATGAATGCAGAACAAGATGATCAAGCAAAGTTGTAGACTTTCAGGCTCATAGGGTTGACAGATTAATAATCAAAAAATATAGACCCAAAAATTATGATCATACGAATTTGAAGACTTTGAGGATCATGGGGTCATTAGATTACTCAAGCAACAGAGATCCGATGAAAGGATCATTAAATCAAACACAAACGTGATTACCTTAATACTAAAAATTGAAATCACAACAAAATTGAGAAAATCTCTGAATATTTGTTCATGCAGTGATCAAGATATTAGCCAAATCAGGAACGGATCATACCAAATTATGTGTCAAAATTATAAATTTAAATCAGTTACAAAAATTTATTTGATTTGGTTAGATGAAGCTACTTACCAGATCACAAAATACCTGTGATGGTGCCACTCTCTCACTGATCAGTCTCCGAGTCTCACTCAACAGCTAGCTCGCTCAGAGTGTTGGTACGAAATAGTCACTGGGGACTGGGGGGATTATGTACTTGCAAAATACCTGTGATGCTGCCTACATTATTGTCGCATGACACGTGTCAACATGGCAACGGTTGAGCTTTCTGGCCCTCAAGATTTTTTTAAAAAAAAATTACTATTATTAAAGAGAGGGAAAGAGTTTGAAACTATTACAATAACTTAGAAGAGGGAGAAGTTTCGAATTTGGGACGCATGCCAACACCCTAATAATCACATGCAAGTTTGAGAAATTCTTTTAGTGTGACGGTCACACCGTCAGACCGTTATAGTTAGACGACATGGTTAATATTTCTTGGTTACATGTATAGTGTCAAGAGTTTGAGCATGTGTTATCATGAAGAATGACTTACATGAAATATATCCATCATTATAGTGACGTCTTGTGTCAATAAAATAAAGACATGGATAAGTGTATCCACGTATCATTGTTTAATTGAAACGGAACGATGCGATATTGGTGAATCTGTTCTATATAAGTCATCATTGTTATCATGAGTAAGTTGATAATACCACATGATTAGGTGACGGTCACATAAAAATTTAGCAGGCGGTCCATGAGTATATAAAAAGTCGGACTACTCTCCTTATTGTCCAATTATTAGAATAAAATCTCAACTTTCTTCGTTTTCACGTGTGAAACAGAACAAACGGTAACTTAGAATCCTTTCTTCATTACCAATTAGATTTGGGTTGAATACTCACATTCCAACAGACATCGATGTCTGTTTGAAAGAAAGCAACTGGAAGATCTTTTTCTTGAATCAAGTGGAGGAACGACACCGTTGCGAGCATTCTGCGGTTGAGAGTGCATGGCTTGGTGGTGGTGGGGATTTTGAGGTTGACGGTTCCCACTTAGGATGCAAACAAAGTACAAAACGACATCCCGATATTTTCTGAAACAGTGAAGCTGCATGGTTAACGTTGCTTTCTTCCATATTTTGTTGACTCATATGAAATGTGGAGTTGGAATCGACGGTGGTCGTTTTTTGAGAGAAATGGAGGCTCCGACGCTTGGTTGCAATTTTGTATTATATTATGCACGGACATTGTTGATGCAGCAATCTTTATCACTACGATCTAGAGCTGCATATATTTCCACACTAATTTAGGTTGGAAAAATGCTTTGAACCCATCTATATTTTCAATTTTTTTTGTTTCTCAGATTTGAGGGGAAGAGTTGGTTCTGTGCCATTTTTTGTGATTTAAAATTGCTAATATTCCAATGAAATTAAGAAAAGTAGAAGGAACAGCATTAGTTGCATTGTGAATTAGCCTACATTTCTATACCATCTTGTCAACAAGACTACTTGCACTTGACCCTTATATTTAGTAATGGGGAAGTTCAAATTTCAAACTAATCTTTGTTGAATCCATGGCATCTTAATAAGGTGAATTGCCGACAAATGTTGTAATTGTTGAAAAATTATTGGATGGCGCTAGAACACAATTACGTGGTATAATCAATCCACTTCACTGTTCTAAAAATTGGCCTAGGCGGCCGCCTAGGCGCTAGGCGGATGGGAACCGAGGAGATTTTATGGCAATCGTTCTAAAAATCGGCTGCTTGCTAGGCGGGGCTAGGCGGTGTCCTAGGCGGGGCTGCCTTTTTTTTTTTTTTTTTTTTAATTCATGCTTAAATTGGTTCTAAATTAGAAATTCCAAAATCCCTAATTCTCAAATTTTCTCCCCATCTCCAGTGCCTCTTCTTCCCCTTCTCTTCCTCGTCTTCCTCTTCTCTCCTGGGTTCGGTGTGATCCTCGAGTTCAACTGTTCAAGTCTTCTTCCCCTTCTCTGCCTCTTCTTCCCATTCTCTCTTGGCTTGCTTTCAGAGTTGCAGGGAGTTGCATCGCACTATCGCAGGGAGTTGGTTTTGATTGCAATAGTTCTGTCTGCTATCTAGTTTGATTCAGCAGTCAGCACACATTGTGCAAGGTGAATTGTGCAAGGTTTGTGGATGCTGTGACTCAACTTGGTGGCCCTGACAGTGAGTATTTACTCCTTTACTTGCTTGTAATAGAAATTCTTGGTTTTTTTTTTTTTTTCAGTTTTTAATTTTTTATGAATTATATTTGTTTGTTGAAAGCATTATTGGTTGTGCAGCTCTGAAGCTTGTATAGTTGTGGTTTCTGGGGTTTTATGTTGCTCTGAATTGTCATTTGGTTTTTGTTCTTTTAACTGTTGGTGCTTTTAATGTGTCTCATTGGTTGTGTGGTCTCAACTGTTGGATGGATATGAGATGCATCTCGCACTCGTATTACTGTGCATCTGAACAAAAAGGTTAACTCGTATTCATGCTTTAACTGTTGAATAAATTTATATATTCTTCTATTTTGCATTTTATCTCTCCAAAATCTTGATATAAGTATAGTTTTTTTTTTTTTTTTAAAGTGTAAATAGACACTTATTTATATGATATTAATAAATTTACTTAAATCCGCCTAGTCAGCCTAGGCCCCGCCTAGGCGCCTAGGCGCTAGGCCCCTGTTCACCACCCGACTAGCGCCTAGCGTCTTTTAGAACCTTGATCCACTTGTTATAATATGGATGAACAAGATAGATTAAGACCTAGGGTTTGATAAGGCCGGTGAAGGAAGTTGAGATTTAACCATAAAACCAATTAGCAATATGAAGACTAACTGAACTCCTTAATGCAAGGTCTCTTCTTTTCCCAATGCAGAAGTCATACTCTCAACAACCAAAGCTAATGGGGTTTAATTAAGTTGTAAACAAAATTTGTTCTTATTCTTTGCCAGTGAAATTTCTCTAGGAATCACTAGAGTGGATGTAAGCAAGATTGGCTAAACCACTATAAATTCTTGTATTCTTGTGTCTTTGTTGCTTTTGCATGTGGTTGTTTATTTCATTGAGCTGGATTGTGTGCGTGATAGACAACAAAATCCTTAAAAGAGTGTGTATACAACATGAATTAGTTAAAGCACACGACTGTATTCCAATACCAAATAATAACCTCGTGTTACATATAAATTCAGTGTTTTCCAGTCTATCAACAAAATACAATTATTCTTTCAATTTTCTTAATTAACCCCAAGTAATAACCTAATGAAGAACACTTCAAAGATCAATGAAATTCATGCTGTAAAGTGCAAACGCCTTTAGTCACAGTACTCATAGTCTCATGGCATCCACATATTAAGTAGAGTCACAAGCAACAAGTTATATCGGCTGCGATCGTAGGCCATTTCTTCGATTTGTTGCTGTGTTTTTTGTGTATTTTCGACAAGCAAATTAAAAAACAGGAAAATTACAACACAAGCCACTGCATTCGTTGGTTGCAGAAAAACGATGTGGGAGTAGCAGCGCAGTCATGACTCACGTGCACTTCAAGTTTTCAACAAATGATATGCGTTCTTCAGATTTTATTTTATATTTTCCCAACTCCACTTCTTCTTCTATGAAATTAATATTATAGTTTTATAATTTCATTTTTTCCCCAAATGAAGGTGCGGCTACAATGACATTTAATTAAGAGCTTTGCCCCATACTTGTGGCTGTCACTTCTTTGTATAAAGTGTGTGTGTGTATATATATATATATATGGTTATATAGTTTAATAAAGCATGTATCATCGTCTAAATTATAAATTATTATTATCAACTAATTCGTGATTTAGTTGTATTTTTCTTCTCAATATTACAACAGGTTTTCGTTTGAAATTCTCCTTTTGCCTTGTCGAATAATTTGCATATGACATAATAAGTAAGAGTAATGATTTTTGCATTTTCTTTTTCTCTCATGCATTCCTTTCTATTTGTCTAGCTTTTGATTTGAATAAATCAAATAAAAACTAAAAGACAGAGAATTAAAGAGGTCAAACTTCAATGGTACGTACGTACCACCCAAGATTTTTCCGAATTAAAGAGAGAGAGAGTTAAAAAAAAAAAAGCAACTTTAACAAACTCCACAAATCTATTTTTCAAGGGTCAAACTTCAATGGTACCTACTGTTGAATAATTTAAGATTCATTTGGGGTCCATTGCAAATTAATCTGGAACCATTCAATGGCCGGACTATTCAATGGTACGTACCACCCAAAAATTTTCCATTTTTCAATTAGATATGTAGATTCACATCATCAAAACTTGTTGTGGCCTATATGTTTTTAATTAAATCTTAATCACAAGCTTTTTATAGCATTTTATAGATCGAAGTCATCAAATTGTTGGATAACAACGGTAATTTTTAAAAGGTAAATATCATAGTCATTGTTGGACCACACATGATTTTTGTAAAGAAACTTATGTGGTATCCAGTCATCGCGGAATAAAAAATAGAAAGCAAACAATTGAAGGTTTGAGAAAGAAATGGACTACTAAATTCATGATGTTTAATCTGACTTTAAGCTCCCACCAATACAGATTATCTTGTTTTATTGCATTTTGTTTCCTAAAACTTATATGAGTGGCACCCTTCCTCAATTTGCTATCCTCATATTATTAGGATGTTTGAGATCCATCCTACAATATGGAGACTCTATCTTGTTATCGCCGGAAACACACCTGCGACTCTATAGCACTCGCTGTGTGAATTTTTATGACGTGATCAGAAGAGAACTTAGTTACACAATCTTTATGACGCGATCAAAAGAGAATTTTAGTAACGTAATGAGTGTTACAGGATAAAATCTAGTCACAAGATCAATTTTGCAGGAGTATGAATGTATATGCTCGAGACACCTAAAATTCTCCACAATTTGCGTCTCAATGTTTCACCACAAAAATCTGTCTGGCCATCAACACATCCGAAGATGGAAACTACTTTTTCATTAAAAAGTGGAAAAAGTTTGAAACTTTATACCTTTTATTTACAGAGCTCTGTATATATGCGGTTTCCTCTTTTGACCAAACAACCAGCGAGGAAACAGCCAGACACACCACAAAGATTCATAGCCAGAGATTTTCTTTGTCAAAATTCTATGGTCACGAATCACCGTAGAATTGTTAAACAAAGCAATTAAAATGTTAAGCCGACATTAAAACTCACATATCACAAGAAGTAAAATATATCACTGTGACAATATTTCATTCCCAAATCAATCACGTAGCATTATTATGCATTTTAATTTTTTGACATGATAACTATATTAACATCATGTGGCATGAAAGTCCTCGTACATAGCAAATGACCATCTTCCTCGAAGTTTCCAACTTCCATGAACGTGTACGATTTTAAACATTGTATTCAAGTCTGTCGCCTCTGTTTTTCTTCTTAATTTATTGTTATAACAACCAATTTAAAACTAATACAGGGCAAGCAGAGCAAACCCAGCACGTTGGGTAATTAAAAATTATAAAACAAAAATCAAACCCAGCAAATCCCTTCTTATTAAGCAAATTAAACACACAATTAAGAATTAACAAAACGTCCAAAAAAACGTAATTTCCAGCTCTGAAAACACCAACTGGAACTGGAAACATATGTTTATACAATTCCAAATAATTTCGTCCGCAGCAAGAAACACCAGTCCGCTACCGACAAGTTACAACGAAAATACAAACCATGTCCAGACCTTGTCACATGTACTTCTGGAAATCACGAAGATTCCTATGATTATACAACCCCCAAATTTATAAAAATTAAAATTAAATTAAAAAAACCTTCCCATTTAATTAATATGAGATTAAATGATAATTAATATGAATTATGAGATTGGAGAACCTAAATTAAGCACTAAGCACCCAAAAGGGACCCAAACACAAATCAACGCCAAAGCCTTCAACTTTGGAAAAATAAGAAAAAATAAAGGGGAAAGAAAAAGGAAAGTACAATTTTTTTTCCTCTGAATTCTAATGGCGGGGCTTACAAATTACAATTAACTCTAGAGCTCCGCCGTCAAATTAATCATCTGTGCGCCGTCACCAGCGTCTCAATGAACCTCAACCCGTCGAATCTCGGCTCGAATTTATCCTTATCCGACGTCGTATTCGAATTTTGTCCGCCGTTCTTCGTCGCCGGGGAAGAAAAACCCTAATCAAAAGCAATTAACGCCGTAATTAGATTAAAGTTCAGATATATTAGCAGATCCATTAATAAATTTCATGAAATTCGATGAAAAAACAACACTTTGCAGCATTTTGTAATTTTGTGCGTACCTGGTTGGACGAAGACGACGTCGTCAGAGCCATCGTCGACGCGGCGACCACCGACGCGACCAGAGTGCCGGAGCCCTTCATTTTCGGAGAACTCGAAGTCGACGAGAGGAGAGAAACGGTGGGTTTCGGAGCTCCGAAATTAATGAATCGAATTCAGGTGGTCGAAACCCGACGATGGCTCGCCGGATCTCGGACCGGAACTTTGCGATTTCCTTCTCTGTTTTTCTTAATTTTCCGTTGTGGAGAGGCTTTGGCTGGCGCCCGTGCTGGGCCGTTATTTATACGCGTTCGCGGGTAAGGGAGACTTCATCGAACCGCATTTAACGGGATTTAATTTTAAATTTAGTTCCGGCTTCGTGTTGAGATTCTTTGCCACGCTGGCGTGTTTTGGTTGGTCGGATGTATGGATGGTTGTGATTGCATGGTGTTTTATTTGCAAAAAATCTGAAATCGAGAGGTACACTGTGGACCATGTGAATGAACGGCTAAAGAAAAGAATCCAATAATTTAGGATCGAACAAGTAAGCATTTCAGTGCATATTTTAGTAGCGGATTCATGATTCATACCTAATACGGAATCTAGTGTAAGAGTTCAAAACTATTTTAGACAAATTATGTGCGCAAAAACAAATTAGGCCGGGAGGGACTTTGTCGAGCAATTGTTAGGACGTCTATTGAGCTATGTTGTCAAGGCTTTGTTGGAGTTTCGAGACTCCTTGTCCCATATTGGGGAAAACCAAATTCACCATACCCTTTATATATCTTTTGATTTCTACAATAGTAGTTAGGACTTGGGTCAATTTGGAATTTGTTTGGATTAGGCTTGATGATTATACCATAATAATAATATTAATTAATATTAATTAATCAAAACAATTGGGGCACTTGGGGCCTAAGAATTAAAACTAATCTGATCAATTAGTTTTAATATTTTGAATTAAGATTTAATTAATTTAAAAAAGAAAAAACGTTTTGATTAAAAGACACAACTCTTTGAAGAGTTGTATAGCTTCAGATACATCCAAAAGGTATTTGAAGAGGTATGAAAGAGCCTATATATAATTCAAGTCCTCAGTTCCATCTGAATATCTTTTTTTTCCTTCCTTCTCTTCTGTACGAATTTCCAGAGAGTAAACACACAAACACAATTCGCTAAAATTCTATAATCTAGTGCGGGTTGTAGAATTAGGTAGTTGTATCCTGGTCGAGCAGACGTTGTAGAACCACAAGCACAAGAGTGGGACGGAAATACTGTTCGAAGGACATAGCTTTTACGCTAGCCTCTACCTGTGATCAATCAAGTTAGTATCAATTTAATTTTTCCTGTATTTGTTCTTGTTATTTAATTTTTAGTAAGCAAGTATTTTTATCAATAAAGTATTTCAATTTCTGGTATTTTATTTATTTCTGAATTGTTCTCCAACAGGCTTGTCTAAAGAGCATGTATTGCATCAAACACTAATTATTATAGGGTCCCAAAGAAATTTTCAAATCATTTTTCCCTCTTCTACAGTCTCCTAAAACACAACTGGTCTCTTCGTGAATCCGCACTTGCATACTAAGCTCCGATCCATATTAAAAAACCTGTTGATCTGAAGGGTAAGTGTGCGGCGTGAAGGTTGGTCCCGTTTGATGGAGGTAGGTGCACCGTTAGGTTGGATGAAGGGGAGAGTAGGTTAGAGTGGTTTTTCCTTTGGGTGCAACAAGGAAGATGCTTTGATTGAGCCGTAAGATACCAAGGAGGGTGGGTCCCATTAGCTTGGGAAATTGCGAGTCCTTGGAGGGAAGAAGGAGGGTGGTTGCGTTAACGTTCATTTGTTTAAGCTCGACGCTGTTGTGGTCAGTCAGTCAGCCTGCTCACGCATGCTATCATCTCATGAGAAATTTGACTTTTGACCTTTTTTTGTTTAAATACATAATACATAACGTATGATAATCGTTTTGACATTTTATGTTGATCAACAACTTTCACTTTGGTTAATGAAATTTCAATGCAAAACTTTTCCTAATAAAGTGAGAATTGAATTTCACTGGCCGAAATAATTGTTCATGATAAATTGAGTTTTTGGAAAGAATTCGACTATGCTGATTTTTCTGATTATTAGATATGCTTATTTGACAAAATATCAATCAAATTTCAGACACATTAACCTCTTTAATTATACCAAAGACTGCGAATGTCATAGATTATTATGAGGGAGATATATGAATATGGTCAAAGATTCTTCAACTAATATTTGGTCTTTCTTGTGATAATGCTGCGGTGTAAGTGGATTCCCTACCCCTTTAAGCACCATAGGATTCACCAACAACACCAACAATACCCACAAAAGGGATATAAGGGATATAAAGATGTGATTTTCGACCCCTCCAAAAAGAAGTCCTATTTGAAAGCAAAGATAATTCCTTTTTCTTTTAATTTAATTTAATTTTTTCTTAAGCTAAACAATTTCCGAAACCACTAAGGAAAAGCACTACTTCTGATTAAACTAGGAATGCCACTTAATTTCCATACCAGAACTTCCTACTTCTGATTAAAAGGGCGGGAAAGCTAGTAATTCCTTTAAAATCCTTAATCCCTTGTCTACAAAAGGTCAATGCAATCCTTGAGTCCTCCGTAAATTCGCAATCTTTTTCGTTCCTTAATCTTGAATAATTGTGTTTAGTGAGCTGCTCGATTTGTAAGTTGTGTGAGAATGTCTGTTTTCAGTGCGTTTCGTGGAGGCACAGCCTATTCGCAAGTCAACCACCAAAGCAAAAGATGCTAAGATTAAGGCCCCGTTTGCTATTGTTTTTTTTCACTAAAAACTGCTTCATTTTAAAGTTAATCAGATAAAAAGTGTTTAGTAAAAATGAAATATAGTGCTTATTTTAAAAGTTATGACATTAAAACATCAACTTTTAAAAGCAACCTTTAAAAGCAGCATGGATGTTGCTTTTAAAAATTGCTTTTATAAGCAGTTTCTTTTTAAAGCACAGCAATCTCAAACGGGCTCTAATTCTTTAGATTCAGCTTGGACTGAGGTTATTGTGAGCAAGAACAATAAGAATGTGGGCAACTCCAACAACTCAGCATCATCGAAAGCTGACTTGGATGTGAAACCGCGAAGCTTTGCACTGTCTTTTGCACCTGCCTTGGATGGCTTGTTCTGGTATGAAACCCTAGTTTTCCACAATTTTGCTTGATGATCAATTCTTAGTTTGCTACATGGTACTTGGTTTTGTGAACTAATGGTATTTGATGTACTCATGATTTTAACATTTTTTTTTTTTTGGTTTTAATGTGCCCTTGTAACATGATTTCTTACTAGTATTTCTTATATAATATTGTGAAACTGTAAGACGTAACAAACTACAAACTGTTGAAAACTAAATTGAAATCTAGTTTTAAACTTACTTAAGATGCAAGAAAGTTGACTTTTCCTTGTAAAAGTAACGACCACCAATGGCGGAACTAGAAATTTATCACAAGGTGGGCTAGTGTAAAGATATTTTTTTTGTTTACGATTAAACTATGAAAACAGTGTAAAATTTCAAAAGAAATTAGCCCATTACTTTGTTTATGTTGAACTTTAGCATAGACAGACATGTAATAAAAATCATTGAATTTGTCAAGAACTACAAATATGTAGAATAAGATAAATGAGACAAAAGTGAAAAAAGATAAAATTGATTATTCTACATTGTAATATAAGGAAAATTTTCTTTTTCTAGTTGAAGCTACCTAGGCTATATAGCCCAAGGTAGCCTAAATGCAAAAAATTTTGGGTCTCCGGAGTACGGGGTACTCCGAATTTTTTAACCGTTGGATCTTAATTTTTATATTTTAAAGCAAAAATCTAACGATTTAAAAACCCGGAGTATTCCGTATCCCAGGGTATGCAAGAAAGACTCGCCTAAATGTGGTTCCAACAATGACAACCACTTTAATTTGAATGTTAAAAGTGGTAAGGTGTGACTTAATCTTATATGACAAGTGTATGTCTCAGATTAACTTAAGTTGTAGAGCTAAGATTGAGTCTGACAGCTGGTGTTAGCTAAGCTGTAAGAGAGTAAGAATGCAATGGTTTTGTGATTCATCAGATCCAATATTCGATTCAATGAAATTATCAGAGAACTATAATGATATGCTCTTCTGCAAATTCTGCAAATTCTGAAATTCTTTATTTTTGATTTCTTCTTCTATTCTGAAATCATATCATTCACACACATTCAAAATACAAGACTTAATGTGTTATTCCCTGAAAATGTTTAGATTAAACTGTCATTTCCCCTCTGAACTATACGTGATCTTCCTTGAAAATATTTTTCCAACCCCTTCCTCCCCCCCACTCCCAAACCTACATAAATATGGTCAATTTCATCCTTACGTTAAAGCAGGCCTAATGGTAGGGGCAAAGGTCATGGGATAAAGACGAAATATAGCCTCCCAAATTGGTACTATTCATGAAATCTAGCCTTTCGAATTTTTTTGTTGTTCAAATGGTGAGAGATGCTAAAAAGTGCAAGCAATTGGTTTTCGTTGGCTCTTAAGGAGCCCTAGGCTATTTTTGGCCTAGGCAAGATATGTCTAATTAGAAATTAATTTTTGTCATTTGGTGCTTGATAATACTTTAGCCTAGGCTAGTTTGCACGCACTAGATATGCATCGAAGTTTTCCAATTTTTATTCAATTTGCTCTTAAAAATAAGGGCAAATTCATCATTGAACAAGGTAAAATAATAATGAAAAGAAATGAAGAAAGATAAAAACAAAAACTCATAGTCAGGCCACGACATCTACACTTCGCCACTACTATTAAGCTTTCAATTTCAATTGGGTGGAAACTGAAAAACTTAACGGCAAGCATGAGATTGACCATTTATAGTTCAAGAGGTAAATTGGCAGAAAAAATAATTCAAAAAGAAAATTGATATAGTTTAGGGAGATAAACAACATTTTACTCTTTGTTTTAATATGAATGTAAGATGAATGTAATCAAGTTGATCTCTTAATATTTAACGACTAGAAACTTGGTCATGACTTATGACAGTTGCCATGGATCTTCATCCATAACTACAAAATTTACATTCCCCAATATTGTCACACATTGTTGTATCTATACTAAATCAACCGTCCAAATTTGTTCAAAAACCTTTCTTTCTTATACCCATTAAAGAATCTCGAGTCTCTACATTTAGGCTTTCCGTATTTATTTACATTTCGTTATATCTCGACTATCATAATAATCTAATGATTCAAGGTATGACACGTCATGCTACAATTAAGTTTAATATTTTCTTTAAATAAATGAATTTCCAAACCAGCTGTTAACCATTGCCGTCAATTTGTGCGTTCTCTTCGCGCTCTTCTTCTTTCTTCTTCTGCACTGTTTTTATCTGTTCTCTCTTATTTGTGGCTGAAATAAAAATTCCCCATGGTTTGAAGCATCTTAAGATCAAATCAATTAAAATATGATTTTCTTTAATAGATCAGTTGGTCACTTGTATTTTCTTGATTCAGACGACTGGGGAATAAGTAAAGCCCAGCTTCCCCCAATAATCAACAAAAAGCCATTTTTCTCTTCTTAACGCTCAGGCAAAAAAATTGTCCAACAAATAAAAAGAAGAAAATAATCGTTACTTGATTGAATATGAAAGGAAGAACAAACGAAGAAGACACGTCACAAGAACTGATGAACACAAAAAAAAAAACTAACGGCAGTTAACAGAGTGGAGAAATTATTTTTCTTATAAAGAAAAAATTAAACTTAATTGTAGCTTGACGTGTCATACCTTGAACCATTAGTTTATTATGATGATCTAGATGTAGCGAAATGCAGGTAAATGAGGGAAGCCTAAATGTAGAGACTCGAGATTCCCACTAAACAAGCATCTAATCACAAGGAGCAGTAACTACTCGTGACATAATTAGTACTGCCAATGGTTCTGGCTATGGCTATGGATCTTCATTTTCTTATGTATTACTTTTTAGTTTATGAAAATAATAAGAGCAATAACTATACCAACAATATTCATACGAGGCCACACCCATATATTGAAGCCTGCGGAGGTGATACTCCAACTATATAGTCACAAATATCGACTTAGCCTCCATGTGTCTCTCAACTCTCAAGCACCTTCTCTTTAGAGCCAACCTCTCTTTTCTCCAAGAAATCCATCTCGACACCAAGTATTTCACTTTCATTCCTTCTTGAAAACACCCCAAGGAATGGAAGTGAAATTGTTGGTATCAATATGCTTTGGAGTAGCGAGAGAGCTGGATTGGAAGGGGAAGGGTTGGGATTTCTGTTCACTTTTTTTGCAGTTGGATTATTGGAGATTAAATTCGAGTCCACAAATTCGTCAATTGTCCACATGTTCTTCATAGTGAAATGAAATGAGTTCTATGGCGGCGGCGCTTCGATTCATGACGGCAGTCAAGGTTTAGAGTTATAGGTTAATTTAGGGATGTGAGCTACTTTAGTTATGCAGTTTTGTTTGAATTGTTTTTTTTTTCTTTTTGAGATTATTATTTTTACTGTTAGTAGTTTTTATATCGTTTTGTTTATAAATAAAAAAATTGAGTGGTGCTATCCACACACTCATTTTTATCTCTCTCACACACCTTGTTAATTTATGTTCTTTGACTCTTCAATTCAATTAATCCGAAGGTCGAAAATTAAAAGGTGTGTGTGGAAGATAAAAAGTGGTGTGGATCACACCACCTAAAAAATAAGCAAAGCCCTAGCGCTTTATGAGATGGACTATGAGCTGAGTTGGGGCCTTGGGATGGTGAGCTTTTTTTTTTTGGGTTGGACTTGTGAATTGCAAATTATGTTTTTATTTAAACTTTCGGTTTAAGTTAAACAAATTCCAAAATTACTTAAAGCCTGTTTGGAAGTGTTTTTAAAATTACTGAAAACACTTTTGGTGAAATTATTTTTGGGTTCCAAAATCACTTTAAGTGCTTCATGCCAGAAGCATTAATTATGTGCTTCTTGCAGGAAGCTCTACTTATGTGCTTCTTGCAGGAAGCACTATAAGTGTTTTTCCGGTATTCACTTGTATTTTTATTAAGAATTGGTTTCAAAAGCACTTTCATCAAAAGCTCTTTCAGTCATTTTAAAAACACTTCCAAACAAACCCTTAGTAGTTTGGTTATGGAAAGAAACGGAAAGCAAAGAAGACTAGAATTCCTAGATTCACTAGGATTCCGAATCCAAAGGGGAAACTGATTTCCTATAAAACCCTGAATCCTTTGTCTATATAAAGGCCAATGCAATTATTGAGCCTTCCGTCAACTCATAATCTTTTTGTTCATCAATCTCAAACTCCTTCTCTTGGTGAGCTGGGAAATTTGTAGTTTGTGTGACAATGTCTGTTTTCAGTGGATTTGGTGGAGACATCTGTGCTGACTTCTTCGGTGACGAATGTGGTGTGGCTCCGCCTAATTGCAAGTCAACCGCGAAAGCGAATGATATCGATCGGAGTTCTTCAGTATCAACCGTGAATAAAGTTACTATGAGCAAGAACAAGAACGCGGCAAGTCCAGCAACTCATCATCCAAAGACTAGGATGTGGAGCTATGCACTGTCTTTACAACCTACCTTTGATGGCTTGTTCTTCTTTGTAAAACCCTAGTTTTTCAACAAACCTACTTAATGTTCAATTCTTACTTTGCTACTTGGCACTGGGTTTACAACGAACTAATTGTGCTTTATGATATGTAAACTTTTTGTTTTATGGAGTACGTACATAGGAAAATATTTTTGCGATTTATTAAAATTAAGGTTATTATTCTTTGACTTTTTTTACTAATCTCTCTGCCGAAGACTTTAATTTGCTCTGTATTTATACTCTGATCATTCCAAGTTAAACATAAGCACACAAAAAGGTGACAATACAAACCTAAATTTCAATTGATAGGTCATGAAAATAAATGAAACCAGTAACATATTACAATTTACAAAAATTTCTTATGACAGCAACTATACAAAAATATGCAATAACATAAAATTAATACAGCCCTCTGTGCCGCTGAATGCACAGTTCCTCCATTCTTCTTCTAGATCACATGAACCTGGAGTGATTTGGAAAAACCTATATATGTATCAAATGTGGTTGTGCTCACATTAGACCCTGGTAGAGGATCATGCTACTTTTTGTTCTCCAGAGAATTGAATTCCAAGGAAGATGAGAGACTTTGGAGGACTGGACAAGTCAATTGGTTGTCCGAAAGGCTAAGATTATGCAAACTTGGGAAGGAAGTACTTCCAAGCTTGCATAATCTAAGCCTGTCAAACAATCAATTGACAGGTCCAGTCCCAAAGTCTCTAATGATCTCATCTTTCTTGGAATTCAAATCTTTGGAAAACAAAAACCGGCAGGGTCTTCTACCAGTCCAATGTGGAAAACAGCCACATTTGATACAAATAGCTAGGTTTTGCAAAACCTCCCCAGGACCTTTTGATCTAGAGGTCACCACATTGCTTGAGGTCGCTAGGGCTTTAGGGGTACCCTAGTTTGCATTACTTGCAGTTAAAGAAACCAAGCTGGATGCTTGGGTGAGCTCAGTGGGGAAGGTCCAAGGGTTAAGATTTGTGTTTTGGCCAGTGCTCAAAAGCTGCAAGTTTGAGAAAGAGTCCTTGGAAACCAGAAGGAATGGAATGGGGTTTCTGGTTAGAGAGAGAGAGAGGGAGAGAGAGAGATTAGGGTTTAGGTTTCTTTGGTTTGGTGAGTGAATGGAATGGGGTTTTATAGAGAAGAAAAAGCAAGCTGGTTTGGTTTCTCTCCTCTCCTCCGTTCTTTGTATAATCTCCTTTTGCTGCTTCAGTTTCGTAGACGTATTTAGATTCTACTCTTTGGGAGGTCTTTGACTTACTTTCTCATGATTCCATTTCACCAATTGCGTTTCTCCTTTTCTGTTTCCTCTTTCGTGTTGTTATTTTTCGTACACTTGCCACTTCCAACTTCTTGTTTTGGATGTAGCTTTAATGTCATGCCAACCAGACTTTGCTATTGAGAATAGCAAGCCAAAAAAAATTAAAAAACAAGTTGTGAGAAAAACAAAGGGCAAATTGTATGGAGAGATGTCTTAAGGTGACCCATATGATAAAAATAAGTGTTAATCATACTCACGACACGGTGTGAAGCTCGTTACCAATCTCCGTTAAAATCAAAATTAATTTTCATCCAAAAGTTACACATAAGGCTCACATGCATGGTCAAATAAGTTCATTGTTCAAAACAGTCATTTCAATTGGTAATTTTGTAACTGTGTGTGAGCCTCATATGCAACTCTTTGAAGAAATTTAAACGAGAATTGTTATTTTGACAGGCTACACCACATGGGTATGTTTAAAAACTTTTTTGAGAACATGGATCATTTTGAGACATCACTATAATTACATGATAATTTGTGCAATTCTGTCAAAAATAAAATATTATGAGCACTGAATTTTGGTCATTTTCTTTGTCAAATTAGAGAAAATCAAACCCTAAATTTATTCTAATCTTAACCCATCACCCCATAGTCACTCAGTTTTAGTCTAATAGTTTGGTGATAATGCTACTATTAAAATGGAACCCGTGACACTTAGCACTACACAATTTACCAAAATACATGGATGAAAGAGATGTAACAACGCAACCTCAAAAAAACTATTTGAAAGCAAACCCCAAGAGCTTTATTAGCTCGGCTAATCACTTGGGGCCTTGGGCAATTGGGTTGGGCTGGTGAACTGCAAATCGAAGAAAAATCCCAATTGGGCTACAAAAGGCAATCCTGCTTAAACTAGGACTTTTTAAACAACTTCCTAAATGACACATATAAATTCTAAATTCACTAGGATACGGAATCCAAAGAGGAATCTATTTCCTTAAAAAACCTGAATCCTCTGTCTATATATGCATGCTTCAGTCTTCCACAAATTCCTAATCTTTGTTTTTCTTCATTCTCAAATACTTGTTTGTGAGTTGTGAAATTTGGAATTTTTGTGATTCAATGGTCTATTTTCGGTGGATTTGTTGGAGGCATATGGGCTGACTACTTTGGTGATGAATATGGTTGGCCTCTGCCTAATTCCAAGGCAACCACTGATAAACTTTGTAGGCTAATACATGTCTACCACAAATATCACCGATATTATTTCAACTTTACTACATATTACTAGGCGTTGAGTTTTATCATAAAAGGCCCCAATAGTATTAGGGGTGGAAGCTCCCATATATAAGTTGTATTGTTTTATCATATTGACTGATGTGGGATCATATTCTCCAACATGTCCCCTCACGAGTGGCCCTACACAAGGTCACAAGGGAAACTAATTCTCACATCGAAAACTGGTCAAGTCATTATACCGAAGCTAACGTCAATCTTTTCGAGAGCCCAGTGAGTCGGTATTCAGTCTATGGAGCCAATGCCAATCTTTTTGAAGGCCCAGACATTCATTAGCCTTAAGTTGGAGCTAGAGCATCTTTTCGAAAGCCCAACTTTAAGAAGCATGTTCGTGCCCAGTAACTCGGGCCCATAATGTGTCGAGAGAATAGCCTACTCTAATACCATGATAAACTTTGCAAGCCTAAGCATGGTCATTCAGAACAATCTAAACCACGCACGTGGCGATTGTTTCAGACCATACAAAGCCTTTTTTAACTTACACACAACTCCTGTTTGCGTAGGTGAGGTATATCCTGGTGGAATATACATATACACCTCTTCTTTAAGATCCCCATGTAAAAAGACATTCGTCACATCTAATTGTTGTAGTGGCCAGTCTAGATTTGCTGCTTACTCTCACAATATTGATCTTTGCTACCAGGGCAAAAGTTTCCTTGTAGTCAATGCCATAGGTTTGTGTATAACCTTTAGCAACTAACCGTGCCTTGTATCATTCAATGGACCCATCCGGTTTATGTTTGATTGTGTATACCCACCTGCACCCCACTGTCTTTTTACCTCTTAGTATGGGACCTAAATCCCATGTTTGATTCTTTTGAAGTGCACTCATTTCTTCCTCCATTGCTTTGGTCTACCTAGTTTCGGATAATGTTTTTTCAAAGAACTAGAAACACTGTCAACCGATATTTGCTGTATGAATGCCTTGCCTAATTCCGATAACTTGTGGGATGACACATGGTTGGCAATTGGATATCTGGACTTCTTTGTTTCATCAGGTGAATATGTGACATCCCACATCAACCAACAAAGAGAGGGTGATGTGCCTCATTTGTACATGCCCATCGTCATTTAGTACGAGGCCTTTTGGGAGTGCACTGGCTTCGAATTCCATTGGAACTCCGAAGTTAAGTGAGTTTGGGCTAGAGCAACCCCAATAGGGGTGACCCACTGGGAAGTTGCTCGTGAGTTCCCAGAAACAAAACCGTGAGGGTGCGGCCCAAAGCGGACAATATCGTGCTACAGCGGAGTTGGTCCGGGATGTAACATAATGGTATCAGAGTCACTATGCCGTTCGGTATGGATGTGCCGGCGAGGAAGCCGGGTTCCCCTTGAGCGTGGTGGATTGTGGCATCCCACATCGACCAACGGAGAGGGGGTGATGTGTCTTATTTGTACATGCCCACCTCTATTTAGCATTAGGTCTTTTAGGAGCTCACTGGCTTTGGATTTTATTGGAACTTTGAAGTTAAGCGAGTTTGGGCTAGAGTAATCCCAAGAGGGGTGACCCACTGGGGAGTTGCTCATGAGTTCCCATAAACAAAACCGTAAGGGCGTGGACCAAAGCGGACAATATCATGCTACGGCGGAGTCGGTCCGGGATGTGACAGAATAGTATTAGAGTCACTTTGTCGTTCGGTATGGATGTGCTGGCGAGGATGTCGGGTTCCCCTTGAATGGGGTGGATTATGACATCCCACATCGACCAACGGAAAAGGGGTGATGTACCTTATTTGTACATGCCCACCTCCATTTAGCACGAGGCCTTTTGGGAACTCACTGACTTCAGATTCCATCGGAACTCCGAAGTTAAGCGAATTTGGGCTAGAGCAGTCCCATGATGGGTGACCCACTGGGAAGTTGCTCGTGAGTTCCTAGAAACAAAACCATAAGGGCGTGGCCCAAAGAGGACAATATCGTGCTACAGTAGAGCCGATCCGGGATGTGACAGAATATATATTAGGCGGTTTCCCTCGGTTATGCCTGTCAGGTAACTGATAAGTTGGATTAGTTGATGTACTAGTAGGTGTAGTGGGACTTACCTCAGGAGTATTCTTAGGAGAATGGTCGTTAGTAGGTACTATAGTTGGAGAGGAAATAGGGGAAAAAGCATTGACTTCAGCATCAACTTCGTCTAACTAGTCTGTGACCTTGGTCTGCGACCGATCACACTACAACAGGTCACTAGGGTCGTCTGACTAGTCGGTGATCTTGGTCTACGACCAGTCACACAGCTGCGACGTGTCACACTGCAAAAGGTCATTGAGGACTGTGCAATCGGTTGGTGGAGATGGCAGCTCTTTGTCCATTCCTGTTCGTATCTAAATTGTCCAATTCTTCTCTTCACTTGTTATCTCTACTGGAAGAGAAGAGTGGGATGGAGTATAGTACATGTCTGTGTCCAAAAAAGTCACATCCATAGTGACATAAGTACGTCAAGTAGGGGGATGATTGACACACCCCACCCTCGATACCCACGTGGATACCGAGTTTGGGCGTGTTGGCCGACACTCGTAAGTGACGAAGCCATTATATGCATGACAACACTTAGTTTAAGCAAATTAAACTGTCATAAAGTTTGCGAAAATTAATACAAATATGCACAACGTTCAGAGCGTACTAATTTGAAGCAACGGAAACAAAATAATAAATCAAGTTCCTAGAATTTCTATCCATAACAGGGATGGATATTATTAGAGAAACTGAATAAAAATGAATCCCTACATAGTCGGGAAGAGAATTAGAGTTGCCACTCTTATGCCTCGACTTCACCAGATGCTCTATCACTAGGTCTTGAAGGGAGCGCAAAAACAAAAGGTATGAGTGGACGAAAAATAAAAGTTTTCGAAATACTTTTCTCTTTTCAACGTAGTAACCCCCTGTTTTGAAAATCAGTATACTGGTAAAATCATAATACCATAATATATGTCAACTCATACTTTATAAGTATATGTGGAAATATGTCTCAAAATATAGCCAATAAGGAATCGTTCACATTTCCAAAGATTAACCACAATATAGAACAATAGGTATAATAATAGAAAGCCAACACAGGGTATATGTACAATCACCCATGTACGTGTTGAGGAACAACCTCTCAACCCCCGTACAAGCACTTTACGTTATCAATCAAATTGTACTCCTAGTACCACACACATGTAAGCACTTGCGCATTAGTGAGTCACACCCGAGTCCTTACGTAGTGGGGCCTTTTCCCCAAAAATAAACATAAACTTAAGACAAGCTTGCACTAAGGTATTTACTGGACAATACCCCTGGAGTACAGTGTGTGTGACCCAAACATGTGAGACTTGTCCTACGGCCGTGAGACGGTACTACAACGTAGTGAAAGCATACCAAGTGTGTTTGAAAACATACGTATATAATCATGTGTTTAGATATAAAGAACAATATCCATTTCATAATTTCCCAAATAGTCAAACCTTTTGTAACGAACATAATCATGCTTAGAAGCCATAGATTAAATATCAATATATCAATATAATATTCATATCTCAAAATCATTCCATAATATATATCCATATATATTTTCATATCTCAAAATCATTTCATAATATATATATATATATATATATCCATATATATATATATATATATATATATATATATATATAAACATGCCTCAAAAACATTTAAACTCTTAATTATAACAAAGCAATAATTATTTTCAAGCATATAAACCATTTAAGAAAACAAAAGTCCACTCACAAGTACTCGGGAGTGTAATCTCCCTTAGTGTTACCCTCCTCGCAGCGTGAAGTCAAAGAATTACCTATTTAATATTAGGGAAAAATGTTAAAAACATCCCCTAATAAATAATTATAACTCTTATATAAAAAGAAACCAAAAATAATATTATTTTGGCAAAAATGGGCTCGAAAAACGATTTTCGGGGCCCGAAAACCTTGCCGCCGCCGTCCACCGCCGTGCGCCGGGAAACGGCCGGACGGGCCGAGAGGAGCCCTCACGCTCTGGCACGAGCCAGATGACGTCACCCCACGCGCAGCTGACGTCAGCCACGTGAAGGAAAAATTTTGTCCTAGCTAAGAACAATAGATGAACATTTGAATACATATGCCAACTAATAACAATTTAAAGCAAGCATGCATTCAAAAACAATTCATAAAACCCATGACTTTCAAAGCCTAGAATATGGTGAACCAAAAGTACTCTTTAACAAAATTAAAGAGAGTGGAGTTTAGAGATTCATTACCCTTGAAGCTCATCCTTGTTTGCACAAGGGATTCACCCAAGTGGAGGGCCTTCAAGTCTCCTCCTTTGCTTCTTGAGGATGTGAGGATAAGAACTCCAAAAACACCAAAAGCTTAGTGTCTCTAAGTCTCCACACCAAGGATGAGGTGTGAAGAAGAAATGGATGATTTAGGAGCAAAAGATTGCTAGCTATATGCTCACTAAATGGCCGGCCTCCCTTGAAGAAAATGAGAGAGAATTTCAACTCTATTTCCTCCAAGAAAAAACCCCTTAAGTGATTATGGCCATAAAGTTCCCTTTATGCCTCATCACATGTGAGTGGCAAACTTGTAAATAAGCCAAGTTTGCCTCCACTCACTCTAGGCCGGTTTTGGCATTGTTTTTGGGTTAATTTCCATTTAGTTTTAGTTGTCATACAACCTAAACTCAATGGGCCTTGTGGACCAAAAACCCTTTTGGGCCCCGAAACCCAAAACCAACTTAAAAGCCCAAATACGAACCTTTCGTATAATTAATTAACTAATTAATTAATCATGATCATTCTCAATTAAACAATTTAATTGCTTATCCATTCCTTTATTTCTTCACTTTCATCCTTACTCGGTGTACGATCCATTAGGTTCCAATTAGCGAGGCAGTGGGCGATTGTTACTCTTAACTATCGATTGTGAATTGAAACCACATTTCAATTCTCCCTTTAAGATTAGTGTTGGCTAATCCTTAGGGCTTCCACAAACCATGAGTGACACCTAGCAGTATGTCATGGCTACCCAAGCTAAGTAGAATTGGTTGGAGAACCTATCCAGTTACAATTACAATGCAATACGGTCCTTCTCTAATACAATACTCCTAATCACATTGTTTGAGTGATAGTTATTTTCATGTCTACTATCCAATGTGATTCTCTTCTATATGATTCAATTGAATATGATTTGAAACAAACTTCCAAAATCATATTCATATGCTTTGGCCAAAGACTTTCGAATCATATCTCAGAGTATTCTCCTTCCACCATGGAAGGTTAGAGATCCCTTGTTGTGCATTCATATGCCTACATGACCAGATAGCTTGACCCCAACAATGCCGTGGACACTCGCAATGGAATGCCTTTGACATGATCAAAGATCAAGGACCCAATCATTAGACATCAATGATGCCTCAGGTCAAAGGACTACTTTGCATATTGCAACTTAGAAGTTCTTACATGACATGTATGTACAAACTCCTATTGATCGTTGTTCAGTGTACTCAATTACTTTTTGAGCACCTATGTGTTTGTCTCAGTGTCCAACACTAAATGACTTGAGACTAGTCATACTCACGATTGAGTTAACATAACACATACTAACCTTAGCGGATTGTCAATGCCCAATTGGCAATCCTATGGCTAGGAACGTTTTAGGAATGAACATAAGAGAGAGGTCTCGTTTATCTAACTTACTTAGATCACTTCTCTCTTAGATCAAATACATTCCTTGGATTCTCTTATTGATTAAACACATGATACAATAAATAGTGATTAACAATAAGCTTTGCCCTTTTCATTAAACTAACAATAGTTTAATACAATAAGTATTCCAAAAAGCTATTACATCGAATGAGTGGCTTTGTGGGCATACTTCCAACACCACGCGCCTGCTGACGTCAGCACCGTTAGAAATAACGGCGTCAGTTAGGTTTAATGGAATATACCTTTTCTGACGGAATATTCTGACACCGTCAGGAATATTCTGTTACCGTGATGGAATATTCCGTCACCTTCAACCTCACACCGGTCGTCGGAGCCGCCGTCGGCGCCGGCGCCCCCGTCCTCCGCTGCCTGGTTCCCCTGAATTTCTGGAAAATTCACCGATTTAATCCCAAAACTTCAAAAATTCATAACTCCTTCATTCCATGGCCAAATTTAACGTGCCATATATCAAAATGAAGGTATTGACGAGTAGAATATTTTCATACGAATTTGGGGCCGGAAAAATGGCCGGAGATGGCCTGAAATTGGCCGGAAAGCTTAGGGAAACCCTAATTCCGTTCTCCTTCAAAACTGCACCAAAATCCACGTTCTTTATGTCGATTTGAACCTACTCAACGTAATAAAACCAATGAAAATGGTTTCAAGGCTTACCTAAGTCGGGATTGTACAGAAACTTGAATGGCAGTTTGCCATTTTTGTTCCGGCGTCGGTTTGGCCGATTGGGCTCGAGTTTGGGGATTCTAAAATCACAGTCTTGTCCAGAATGATGAGACAATCGTAATGGTTATAATCTTGTGTGACAGTTCGACGGTTTTGTGATTCGTCCAAAATTTAGGGTTTCGTGTGTACGGTTTGAGCTTTGGCCGAGAGATAGAGAAAGAGAGAGAGGGATCGTGGAGGGTGAGTGAAATGGCTGCAGAGCAGCTAGGTCAACCGAAAAACCCTAATTAACATACGGGTGTTAAAATTACTAAAATGACCCTACACTTTAAAGTTCCGTAAAACGTTCGTTTTAGCTCCAAATTGAGTTCCACTTGCGTCCACGTGTTCGTATCGACGAGTACTACTTGAATATGTACAGAAAATAATTTTCACAAGTCGTCTCAAAAAAGTCAACGAAAGTCAACATTTGACCACTAGAAGTATTTTGGTAATTTCACATAAAATTTTGGGACGAGTTGTAACAATGATAACATTGGTAACCTTTTTAACGTGCCCCATACCCCATAAAAACACAACGTACTGCACAAACGTGACACAGCCAAAAACTTGTGGTGGCAACGACAAGATGGATGGTAGAAGACTAAACCGAGAAACAGCCTGTAACAAAGTGTGAAAGTCCAACACTTTAGAGGATAGTCAATACATGAGATAAACCGCAGTGACTACTGCATCATCCCACGAATAACGAGGAACATGAGTACCAATTAACAATGCCTAAGCAGTCTCCATGATATGCCTGTTTTTTTGTTTCGCAACTCTGTTTTGTTGTGGAGTCTGGAGACAAGAAATTTTATGGAGAATACCATGAGTAGTAAAATATTGGACATATACATTATTTATTACATAAAAATTGTGCTCTCGTTTGTGTGTGTTAGTATGTGAATGAGATATATAGTTGGAGTGAAATCCATGTTACACTATGCAGTGTGAAATAAATTAAATAAAAACTTTATGAAATTTTAAGTGGAAGAGAATATGAAATATAAAGATCTAAAATTCCAACATTTTTTTTAATGGAAAAAAATGTTACTAAAACTGCATCTTAAATTCCAACTTTAACTTCCATCTCAATAAATTTGGCATAAGGGCCGTTCTTTTGATTTCTTGTATTTTTTTTCATGGGCTACAGGTAGTAAAGACTAGTCTTGTAATTTAATAATTGTCGAATTCAAGGACAATGACTTGATTTAGTTAAAAAAAAAATTCTTACAAACTTAGCAATGCCTTCACACGTGTTAATTTTAGGGAAAACTAATAAAAAGGACATAAAAATTTTAAAACTTAACCAAAACCACCTTAATAACTTTTGTTTAATGGTTAAGGCAAGACCAACATTAAATCAGCCCAAATAAGGCTAGCCCAAACAAAGTAGTTTACGAAGTTTTCGATTTTACCCCTGACACCTAGACCAAACCTTTTGTTGTCCCTGAGCAACAGTGGTCATCTCTGATGACCAAGTTCTTGGACATAGACCTAGAATTTCAAGGGCAAACTCCATGGACCTAGAATTCGAGTTCTTGGAAATTGAAGACGGAGAAGAACTCTTGGGTCTCTCACACTGGGAATTCATCGATGCCTCTGACGCCGACTCGGAGGAAAACCACCACCACTGCTCCGACTCCGAACAGCAACACACGGATAAGGACGAAGAAGCAAACCGATTCGATAGGCTTATCATTGGGTTCGCTTCATTTTCCCCTTCGATCTCTCCGCCGGTGGCCGATCTGATCCCTGCCCACCGTCATCGGCGCCCCCACCTCTGGATTTAATTACAAGAAATATTTTCAACACAACAGTACACAAATACGAGACCAAACAAATTTACATTAAGAATCATGAAAATAATGGATATCGGAATTAATTTAAGCATGCTAAAAAACGAAATCAGACAAACAGATGAAAGGTGACGAACAGTCTCTGTTCATACCTGATTTCCTGAAGCTGTAGTGATTGGATTGACTTGAATTTCGGATATGTTATAGTACTCGAACAGACAAACAACTTTCGTGAATAACACTTTTCAATTTGAGCTACAGAAGATGGAGTTTCGGTACATTGAACAGGTCTGACGAGTTTTGGCTGTTTGAGAATAAAGAAGATGAAACGAAGAACATGATCAACATATATCAGGAGACCCAAAGGGTTTGGCTATTAGATACAGATGAAATAGAAATAGCTAGTAAGTACTTTAAGGAAAGGTCGGCATTTCAAAGCAGGAGCTGTCGACATGAGGAAGAAATCCCAACTCCATCTAATTAAAATGAATGAGAAGTTGACAGCAAGCTGGATGTGCTGGACTTTAATTAGCAGTGTCATACTTTCAAGAAGAACTTGGAAGATACATGAGAAGCTTGTGTCGGTCATGATGGTCAAAACGGTTGGGCTAAACTATTGGAATATAATTGGGGTATAATTCACATTGCTGGCCTAAAAATAAAAAATGGGTTGACTTGTGTAATCCATGGAGTATGAATACTAAATAAAATATTTTAATAAGTCGCCAGCTGAAAAAAAAAATATAAATATATAGCTCAAACAAATTAATCACAATACTAAAATTATAATTAACATTTATATATATATATATATATTTCTAAAATACAGGTCTTCACAGGATTAGACGACGAACTGGTGCCGTGGTCGGTGAGCGACAAGTTTGGGCGGCAGAGGATGAGGAAATTGGGCAAGAGGATAGTGACTATAGTGACACTATTTCTAGAAATAGTGGTCACCATTTCTAGAAATCGTGATCACCATTTCTAGAAATAGTCACAGTATTTTAGAAATAGTGGTCACCATTTCTAGAAACAGTGGTCACCATTTCTAGAAACAGTGGTCATCATTTCTAGAAATAGTCACAGTTTCTAGAAATAGTGTGACTATTTCCAGAAATAATGTCCAAACAGTCGGTACATACTTTTAGAAATAATTTGGACATGAAGGTTTTAGAAACAGTCGGTACATACTTTTAGAAATAGTTGACATAATATATAAATAGTTATGTGTATTTGTTGAATTCTTTTTAATTTTTGAAGCGCCCAACTAAATATGTTATAAACAAGAGTATTGGGCTGATTATAAAAATAAAAAATAAAAAAATTTCATTTTTTTTCCCTTGTGGTCTTTGAATTTTAATGATTTAATGGCATATTTATAAATAATGAAAGTTTCAATGGCATTTTCGTAATTAAAAAGTGACAGATTTGGGCTAAAAAAGTTTGGATTCTGTCATGGGCAAATTGGGAAAAAAAAATTATAGCTTGCATATTAGGCTTTGCTTCCAACATGTGAGCCTTTTTGTTTTTTGTCATGTTGTGGTAAAGTTTGTCCTTTTGATTAAAATTTTTATCTTTTTTATTAAAGAAAGTTATTAGGCTGTTTTTGGTTAAGAAAAAGTTTAAAATTGTCATTTTCATTAAAACTCTCTTAATTTTATGAAGAAAAAAATTGAGAAAGTTAAACCACTATTCTTAAAATACGACAATTAGTAAACCACCTGAACTTAAACCACGAAAATTAAAAAAGCGTTAAATAAACTTCGCCTAGATCAAATTTATAGTTTTAACCTTTTAAAAGATTGAAGTCAATCCATTAAGCAATATTCTATATGGTTCAGTGGTTCACCGTTCAACCCTTGAAGAGTTGAAGGTTGAAATAAACTTGGCCTAACGATCTCCAAACCGAATGAATGCTGTCTTTTTGAGGTGGCGTCATTCCCTTATCACAAACCCTTCAAATGAGGAAATGGTCTTCTTCTTTCCTTCCATCCTTATCCAAAAGTTGACGGTTGACTATCCAATACAACAGTTTAGTCTTGATAAATTCAATTTTGGTGCAGCTCCTCTTCGTATCCAACAACCAACAAGTCTCCATCGCCCCTTCTAACTTTCCAAACACATGTTCAATGATTCTTCAATGCGTTCTGAGTCGAGTCAACAGAACAATGCTTAGCTCGTTACATATTAAATTCTTTTTAGTTCAATTAATTATATCAGAATATGTTTTAAATTGGGTCAATATAACACTGATTGACTTTTTATATGTCCAACACTTTTTAGTTTAGTTCTTTACGTGTAAAAAGTCGAATATTTTCTCGGCTAAATAAATATTCATGCCCAATTGCATCGTATTGTATTAGATCCAGCTGTGAATTGTGAAACCCAAGGTTGATCTGTTTCAAAAACCTAACATGCATAAATCAACTCATAAATTTCAGCTTGCAGAAATTGTTTAATCGCCAAAAGCCAAAGGAGGAAAAGATCCTTGCAAATTGGTTGTATAATATGCAACATGTCGTGTGTATGCGAATGTAGTCAAGGTGTTCGATCCCGTAATTCCATAATTCAAAATTATATGCCGCATATTTGTCTTATTGTATAATAACCATCTAAATTTGCACATAATCCTTTGTTCTTAATTAATATAAAACAACACAACAGAAGTAGTGGTTCAGAATTAATCACATTATCATAGGAATCCACTGATGACATATTCAGTGCCAAATGTTGTCTTTTACGACCATTAATCTTTGCATGTGGGACCTTCACAGCACAATTTTCTTTTTTTATTTGGATTTACAACACAAATTTTTGAGTCCTCAAACAAATAATCTCATATTTTGACAAGTTGTACACTATTTTTGCTTACCAACATGAAAATAACTTGGCTGCTGACAATTCAGCAGCTACTTCTGCTGAATATTCAATTTTGTGTGGATACGTGTTCAAATTTTGATTAAAAAAATTAAAATGTAGACACGTGTTCATACGGGAGTGAATATCAGCAGGAGTGACTGCTGAATTGTCAGCAGCCAAGTCTTGTTCTACCACCAGTATGTGAGAAGGGGCACTTGAGTTTAAGTAGCCTATAGTCATGATGCATTTGATTATAAAATTCTTTAAGGCCAGTTAAATTCAAGGCGGCCTAGAATTTAAGGAGAATACACGCTTGTTTTGAATCATGATGCGTTGTAGTAAAATTATTATTAATTTCTTAAATTTATACGTATAATCATGTGTACAATAATAAATTAATATGATATACTGAATGATCTGATGTATCAATATGACACGTGTATCTTAATCACACACAAAATAACTTTTTTGAGCAAGTGTGCAATGTGCATACAATTTTCAAGTCAAGGAACCAAAGCTAATAGGTTAGACCAAGTCAGAAGATATTAAAGACTTCATTCCCAAGTAAAGTAGAGAGCCTACTTACTTATAGAAAAACCTAGAATTTTAGTGGTTCCCTTCCCTTCCCTTCCCTTCCCTTCCCTTCCCATCCCTTTCTTCCTAGGGACTTGTCATGGTCCCACCAACTAAAGTCCAGCAGTCTTTACGCGGCTACTGCAGAACAAAGCATCCACGCTATTTCTCTCCACACGCATCCCAAATCCCTCTCGAACTTTCTTCCCCCTTCCCCCTATAAATACCCACCCTTCTTCCTCAACCTCCTCATCAACCAAACATTCAAATTCTCTCTCTACACTTTAAAATTATCGATTTTGCGAATTGGGTTTTCTCGATCGAAGAAAAAAAGAATTGGGTTTTCGAGTTTTAGATCATCTGATCAGAAAAATTCCTTCAAGTTTAAGAAATCATGAATTCCATGTTCAGTTCGTTTGATGCTTTGTGTGCTGAGTTCTTGGGCCAGACTGTGAAGTCCTCCTTCCCCACACGCCAGCTGCAGAGTACTGCCGCAGTCTCATCAAATAGCATGATTAATACAGCAAAGCAAGAGGGAAACATGGAGTCTTTGCCGGAGGCTAAGAAGCAGAGCCGGAGGTCGCCGCCGCGGTTCGCGGTGGAGCTGGACGGGCTCAACTGTTTTGAGACCCTCGTCTCTCGTTAACTACAGCAGCAGCCGCTGGAAGTTTAATCCCAGATTATATTCAGATTGTTACAGAAAAGAAAAGAAAAAGAAAAAAAAAAGTACTGATGTAAATGTTAATAGAAGATATCCATACAATTCTTTCATCTCTTTGTTTCCCCAAATTTGTGTTAAATTTGTTTTGAAGGACCGAAGTTGAATTTTGGGTGTGTTAGCGACTTTATAAATCAAATTTCGAAGAGTTTTCATCAAGTAAACTTTAGTTTATTTTATTTTTATAATGTTATTTTACTATGCTTTGTTGATAAGTTTACAAATGCCTGCGATTTGAAATTTGCCGTCCAATCAACAAGAAACAGGGAATTGAAAACTGGGTGGTTAGGTTTATAAAGCGTACAGCTTACGCTTGTACCCGATTAAAGCTTTTCAAAATTTTAGGAACCGGATACGATACATGCATTAAACCCGTAAAAAGACTAACCCAGAAAAAACAGTGTGAACTTTAGGTGCTAGAATTAAACTCTGTTTTGCAAGCGAAAAGCAAATAAAAACTTCGTGAACATATGAGGGTAGCGATTTTGGCACATATGAGGGTAGCGATTTTAGCGTTCCTCTCATATGAGGGTAGCGATTTTAGCGTTCCTCTTTTATCGGTATGCCAATTCGCAAGGATAACACAACTTCCATAAAAACATAGCAAGCATAGCAAAAGCACAGTTAGGTGGATCGGCTTGAAGAACTGAACAAATCCGATGAATTGGACAAGAATCTTGACCGGTACTTCGGATTAGGACAAGGATGTCGGACATGAGTTTTTAGAACTCTTTGCATGAGTCACAAAAGACACGAGTCAAAAGCTCAACCTGCCTAGGAAAGCCCTGTCCGACGCTTAAAATCCAAAAGGGTTCGTTTTGGTGCATAGGATTAAAATGAGTCGGTAACTTATAAAATTTAAAGTTTATTGAAGGTGGAGGCGGCTGAATTTTTATTTTGAGTTTACTTAATCAGTAATTCATCTTCTGCCGTCAAGTTGGACGCAATTTTATTATTTTTTTCTTTCAATGTTGAGTATAGTAGGTTATTCATTTCAATCCAATCCTAAACACCGAAAAAGGTCAAAGTGAATACGATGTAGGCTAGCTCAAGCTCACCAAACAAGGCCTCAAGTGTATGATCTACAGACTCTGAGATTTCAAAGTCTCTTTTTGAATAAATACAACTGCAAACGAGAACGGCATCGTTTTGAACGCAAGTAGGACACTAGCAGAAAAAATATCAGCAGAGAATCCTACGGCATCATTTGGAATTCGGAAACACATATAATATAACCACACAAAATATCAGCAGAAAATATCGAAGTCTCTTGTTCAACAACATTCATGAATCACATCATCAACAAAATTTATGCATCACTTCACGAGTTCATGTCCCAGGACGAAAGAAATAAAGAGAGCAAAATAGTGAAACGGTTACACCCAAGAATTACTCCTCGAAGAACATCCATTGGCGAAAATCTGGCTAGAGAGGTCAAGTTGAAAGGAAATGGATGGATCAAGCAGTAGTCGAGGAGGCTGTTTCGGAATTCACAGATGGTAGCAACTCTTCCACCAGAAAATCAGCTATTTAGAGAATGTTTTCGCAAATCCCAAGTGTTTATGTCTAGTTTCTAACTGACAGTCCTATGATTCAACTTTGTGCTTCCCACTCGCTGGGAACATCAACTTTTCACTTGCATCTCACTCTAACCAACAACCAAATAATTCAATCACAACACCCTCTTAACTTTCCGCATTACCTTTTTCCGTAGCAAATGAGAGCTACGCGGGAGCTTAAACCTCTTATGCATATTGCATATAGGGCGGTATCTATATTTCTATATCACTCCTCACGTGACGTCGGAACACAGTCAAGTTTTTGACCGTTCTAGGACACTAGGACCACTGAGCTGGAAGCCTAGAACTCAAATTTTGGAGGAGGACTTGGGCTGTCAAGATGAAAGGGAGCCAATTGCTGGGACGTTATTAATTAGAACACAGATCCGTCAAAAAAGATGTGAGTTGAGAGCCAACTTTGTGGAAGTCAGAGGCTGTTGTGATTGTGTGAACTGTGACCTCAACTTCCATGATTTTTTGGGGTGCTGACTCCTGCCTGGACCACGTGCAAAGACAATTCCACACATTTTTTCCGCCCCAAAATTTGCCAACTTTACACGGTTCAGATCCAAGCGGTGTTAACACACGGCAGACTCTGATTGGTCAGTTAGTTTCCACATAAATCCGGACAGACCCTTCAACAACATAGTGATTTTCACGCTCTCTCTTTCGGGACTCCTTGTTTTAGCTGTCGATTCTTTTTTATTTATTCAATCAAACGGCTAAAACACGAGGAGATAGGACAAATTGAGAAAATGTGAGTGTGAAAATCACTTCACATCTCTGAATTATGGAGGCTCCTATTTGGGTCACATGCAGTTTTCATACCCTGTCAACTACTTCTGAAGATTGTACGAAGCAATTTAAGATCAATGAATTGAAAGAAAGAAAATGTAACATTAAAAGAACCTGAGGTTACTGTTATTCTTGCAGCACTTTAATCACATTTCCAACTTTAACGAATACGGCTATACGATACGACCACTCTCCCTCTTTACCCAGACATTTCTTTTGCTTCTCTCTTTTTCTCTGGGGTTCTACAATTAAGTTATATTCATGGCTCAAACAAAAAGGACAAAGAATAAGACCTCCAATCGAATCCTCTTGAAATGGGGCAAAGCGCGGAGATCCACCATTTGGCTATTCCTCACTTCACTTGACGATGGCATTAGCAGGCGTCTCTGGAATCAGAACCTCCTACCGATTTTTGCAAATCTTCGGGCTACTCCGAATATGACTGCCTTTGTTAAGAGCCCTCGGTCAAGACTGCAGGCAAGGGCAATAGCCCCACCGACAACTAGAAGCTTAGGTATGCTCTTCCCTTCTCGTTTCTCCGATGAATCCGACTTATCTGACTTTTCAACCGCCATGGAATCGCTGGTGCTGTTTTCAACAGATCTCAAGTAGTCTGCACTGACTTTGGTGTTGATCTGAGCCATGTAAGCACACCGTGAAAGTGGGGCTTTAGAGGCTCTCTCCTTCTGATATGCACGCAAGCCAGGTTCAATCTTTTTAACAGTTCCCCACATACCTTGCCGGACTCCAAGTTTGGCAATTTCCCAAGGGATGCCCATATCTTCGTGATGATAGAGTAAAATTTCGCATGCAGTAAGCTGGCCATCCCCTCTCTTCGATTCAACTGGTTCAGACCCAACAAATACAAGTCTTAGTGATTGTTCCCAAAAGCACAATTAAGATAAGAAAACACTCTGAAAATTTAAATTTTAAAGCAATAAAAATTAATCTGCCAATTGCACACCATAACGAAGAGATACCCTTTTTAAATAGGTAAATAAAGAAAGATATCTTTCATTTAGGAAGATTGACATTTTTTTTTTCTCATTTCAGAAAGCATTAAGATGATATAAGACTTCCGTTACCTGCTCGAATGCACCAACTTGAATAGTACAAGTCAACGCGTCTAGGTTTGTCACGCCTTGGTACAGCAGAGGAGGGTACTCCCTGAAACATGTTAAATCACACCATTAGGTTACGCATCCTGAATTAATAACCTTAGAAAACAGAACTGTTCTACATGATGAGCGCTATTGCTAAATTTATCCCAAAACTAAACACAACCAGCTCAAAACGAACACTTGCAACAGTGACTAATATGTATACTCTGGACTCCGGAGTATAACTCAAGAAACAAGTTTCTTCTAGGAAGTATAACTCAAGAAACAAGTTTCTTCTAGGACTCTCCACTTATTAGCACACACAGAGAAGAAATTCTAATTGATTGAGTTATGAGCTCAGTACAATAACCGACCAATAGCCTCAAATTTTCAAATTCCAAATGCTATACTAAAAAAATATTTAGAGTTGGAAATTACTGTTTAGTGCAAATTTGCATCGACTGGAAAGTGACAGATAGCTTTGCACTTCAACTATTCACAACTACAATCTTTAACATACCAAAGGTTAACCAAAACTAGTGCATTAATTATCACTAATTCACACAAGACATCTAGCCTTATTAAGAAAAACAATGAAATTTGGAACCTAAAGGAATCCTTTTGACATTAATTTTCTTCTGCAAAACAGGTTACAGTAGCTTCTCTATGTGACTAGACTAGATAGTGCATTTATCTGTGAGGTTATAGAGATAGCTATTTCTTTACGTACCTTTGTTACACAGTAGTATGTCCGCCCAGATTCCCAAATGCGACGACCTATCAAGTATTCTCTGTCGCTACAAAAGAATGGGAACTGTGCCGAAAACAAAGAAACAATGTAAGCAATAAGCCAATGCAATAACAACAACTTATGAATCAAAGGAGATAACAAAGTATCATGTTCTCACCTTGCGCACCCAGTGCACCAACATGGTTCCGGTGGTTGGACATTCTTCCAAAGTAGAAGCATGTACAAGCATGTCATCCCACTTCGCACGAAACTCATCATCCCAAAAGAAATCCCTCAGTAATTCAGGTGTACAATCCTCATATATGGTACTGGTGCGGTATTGTGGAGGTCCAGTCTAAAACATATATATGAAATCCAGTTAGTTAACCTCACCAACATAATACATACAAGCAAAACAAGGTCATGCATCCGAGAGCCACCAATATGTTCTATTGAAAAAAGACTCGAGCAGCTCAATTATCGAATATAATGAAAGGTAAGATAGCTACCTCGGGGTCTCTTCGCCAAGCTTGACAGCGCATAGTTGGGGTAGACCGATCCATCATATGAATCCAAGCCGGCCCTCCATCTTTCTCCTCAACAAGCTGGCATATGTGCCGTAAATCCTCATTGTTCACATGACCGGAACTTTCTCTTTCAATCTTTGAGGAGCTGCCATAGCATAACATTCACTAATTAAGCTGACGCTCTTAAGTCTTACAAGTTAAAACTGACCCAAATCCCCAATTTAACACACTAAACACTAATCAAAGTTGTGAAATTGATCACATTAAACACCAAAACACGGAAAATTAAAGCAAACCCAAAGTTGTGAAATTAGTCAAAATACTCGAGAAAGTCAACAAACCTGAAATCCGGATTGGTGGTGGGTGGCAGAGAAAGCGCCTCTTTTGAATTCCTATCGTCGGCAGGCCATGGAATGCAACTGGGCAGCTGAGACTTCAACGAGCTCAGACCCGGAATCGAACCGAAACACGTGGACGAACTCTGCGAGGACGAGGACGAGGAGGAGGCTTCTTTTTGTTTAGAGATTGGGCAATCCAACAGCTCTCGGCCAACCAAGCTCGCCCATTTGGGCTTCCACGCCCACCCAACAAAAACCCCAACAATCACAGCAATCCACAGAGGGGTTATGAACATCATCAGCTCGCCCAGCACCTCCACAGTCGTGGGTCGTCCCAGAATCTCCAGAAAAGCCGACGCCAACGCCATCGCCGAGCAGAAAAGCAAAAACCCAGAAATTAAAAAACGGAAAGAAAAAAAAGAAGAGAAAAACCCTCGATTGAATCGGATACTGGTATGCAATAAGCACAGCAATTGCTCGAGGGTTTCAGAGAGGGAGGAGATAAGAAGATAGCAAAACCCCAATACCCAACAGAGAGAGGGAGAGGGGGGGTTGGGGAATATTACTTATTAGATATATAAATAAAGAGGAAACAAATAATAAAAAAAGGGAGAGGAGGAGGAGGGAGCAGAGAATGATGGGATATAGATATGGTTATTTGCAGAGAGAGGAGGGGGGAGGAGGAGCAAGAAGAAGACAGAGGAAAGCTGAGAGCTTTGGATAAGATTTCTGAGATAAGCGGTAAAGAGATGCGTTGGGGAGATTGCCACAGGCTCAGAGAGGAGGGACTTTGTTGTTTTCTTGTGCTGCGATTGGTAGTATTGGCCTTTGCTTTTGGCCAGTGGCTTCAACCAAAAGGTTCAATTTCTTTTTTCTTTTTTTTTGTTTGGGGGGGGAAGAAAAAAAGTGAGTGAGTTGTTGAGTGAATGAGAATTGTCTGAGAAAATCTCACAAATCTGTGTGTAAAATTTATGAATTGTGGATTTTGGGATGATGAGTTGAAGAGCCTTTTGTGTTCGATGGGTTATCCCTCTCCATGTTTATATACCATTGTTTGGCTCTTTCTATTGTCTCCCCGCGTTTTCTCGTTTTTCACGTTCTCTGACTTGGATTTTTGTAGATTTCCTTTTTCTCTCTTTTACTATGTAAAATGTTGGCCAATAGAAAACATATGTGATTTGATTGTTTTTATTATTTTTGCCCTTTTGGTTTTTATTTTCAGTATGTTTTAGCTTCTGTTTTTATTAAATTTATTTAAATTATAAAGATATAAACTAGTACTTGAGTGCAAAGTGAGGTGGGTGCATACTGCACTAACCAATTTAACTAAAGTTATGAGAATGAAAACTCGACTTAAGTACAGAATGAATTATATACTGCTCTAACTAACTTAGTTAAATTTTTGTATACTTTATTTTAAATTTTTAAGGGTTGGAAAACTTATCTAAATCTTTGTCTACTTTGTTTTAAATTTTTAAGAGTTGGAAACTTGACATGATGATAATCCTACGGTACTTAGGTTAGGCCCTTAATTTGTCCGGTTGATGATTAGATTAGATTAATAGATTCCATCTTCAATTCTATTGGGTAATAATCTTTGGTACAAGTTTCTGTTTTTCTGGTTGTAATTACCTTCTTAAACTTAAAATGTATCACCACCCATACCTCACATTAATTTTCTTATCTTGATATATTTGTAATACAATGTTATCTACACTCTTATCTACTAATTAATCAAACTATAAATGTAGGCAAAATGCCAAAACATCTTTACATTCTAACTAAAGACTGATTAGGTCTGCATTGTCTAGTGATTGATTTGTTTGGTTTGAGTTGCTCCTGATTTCATTCAAAACGCTTTTTCAGATGATGATTGTATCAGTTGATGGTTCGCACCAGTTAATATTTGATGAAATAATCTAGTGATATTTCTCTTCATTTGTAAGTAAGAGGTTGCGGGTTCGGATCTCATAGATGACAAGTTCGATAACAATTTATTTTTCCACCCTATAGTGTAAATATATCGTTATATTAAAAAAAATCTTATCATTTAATAAAACAAAAATGATGAACTATTATCTTATATGATAGTATTTGATGTATTATGACTTTTTTTTAGTGTCAATAACAGCTATTTTTCTTAAATACTATGAGTTATTCATGTTTTTCTTGTTAAGTATTTTTTTATGACTTTTTATGTGACTTTATTTTTAGTTCATGATTAAGTATTTTGTATTAGAGATGAATTCCGAATTAACATATTGGAAGATTAATTAAATGGGAACGATTGAGTAGTAAAACTCAGAATTAACATAGACCCTAGAAGTTTTTTCTCACTTCTCAGAGAAGTAGTACCCCAATTATTGAAGGAAAAATTCCACCGACAAGGGAATAAGGAATATTAATCAATTTTTAAATTAGATCAGAAACACGAATCATTTGTGGTAGATGGAATGAGGCTAGTTTATTATTCATTCTAAAAACAAGAAAATTAAACATATAAAAAGAAATAAGAGAATCAAACATAGAAGAGAGGTTACTGTATCAGCCGCCATATGCTATAGGAATATAGGATGGTTCAACACCGTTGGATATAAAATGAAGGAGCATTCCACCATTTGACTGATCATGCGCATATTCCATTTGATTCTTTGATTGATCAAATGGAGGATGCGGCTTAATATTGCCACTTAAGACTAGCAATTTAGAATTGACCTCAATTTTTTAATTAATTAAGATGGTCTGATGGTGACTTATATAGCACGGCTATACTACCACAGGAATCGGAGTCAGACATTCTCATTAATGATGAAGCCTCAAACCAGATCTCCAGGAAGAAAAAGAAAAAGAAAAAAAAAACGATGAAATCAAAATCTAGCAAAAACTAGAATAATGAATCCTCAACGACTATTCTTCGCACAAGGTCCCGTCGACGACAAATCAAAAGATGCAGCCAGAATTTTCACCTGACGTGGAGCGCTCCGATATAATCATGGTGATGGTGGTAGAAGATGTGGAGGCGGTGGTAGATAGTCCAGGTGAAGGAGATCACAATGGTTTGATGTATTATTAGCTAAAGTGGGAGGGTAGATTTGGTATGAAAATGTTCATTTCGTTTCACCACTTTCCAATCCGACCCCTTTACTCAGGAGTCCCATTCTTCCAATTTCGAGAATGTAATTCCTGATTATAGGTGAATCTCGCACAATTTTTAATTCCGCCAAATTTAGTAAACACATGATTAATACATAATGGGAATGACTCCCATTCTTTTCATTCCCATTCCCCCATGTAAACGTGGCCTGAAATGAAATGAAGGTTAAGATGGTCAACCACATACCATAGTTCAACAATTTGGCCCAAGCATAATATAATTCCATTAAACAAAATTGGGTTGTTTCCATAATAATGAAAGGACGTAATTATATTGCATGGTCTGCCCCCAAAATTTATTCCCCCGTACGCCTCTGAATTGGCCAAACTCATTGACCCCTTTTGCATGGACATGCAACTACTTGATCATGTTAATTTACTGATCTTTGCCAATTAATTGGAATTCTTTTTTTTTTGTCAAACAATTAATTGGAATTCAACAATGCAAAATCAAACCTTAATCTAGTCAAATTATAAAAATCACAAAGTTACAATAATTAAGCATGTGAACAGTTTGTAGCTAGCTAGGTCTTGGTCAATACAGAAGATTAATTTTCTTTAATCAACAAATCCGCTGAATAAGCATACAATACAGGCATGCACAGATCTAGGATTTAAATTTGGAGTGGGCTAAACTTTGAAGTCAAATTTTTAAAAATTTTGACGAAGTCTCATTTGTTTTAAAATTTTACATAACATGTTAATAACTATATAAATAAATATAAGGTACAAGTGAAATTATTTTCAAGAATGAAAAAAACGTATTCAAGTTCACAATTTCAATCCCTAATTTCTTCTAATAGATTCATCAGTAGAAATGACATACCCCGATCCGGATGTACAGGTGGACACCCAAAAGTCGAGTGTGCTGGCCGACACCACGTGGGGTGACGAAAGCCATTTAGAAGAATTTATGAAATAATTTAAGCAAATTGAATTAAATGAAGGTCAGAGTGCACGAAGGTGTGCGGGCGGAAAGAAATAATAAAATAATAATTGTGGAGTAGAGTAGGAGAATACGGTATGATTACAAATACAAGAATTCCCTACGTTGTCATACCACCGCGTCTCGACGTCGACAGCTCCAAGCCACTTATCCTGGAGGGGCGCAAAAACAGAAGGGTGAGTGGGCCATAAGTAATTATTTTGTAAAACCTTTCCTTTCTGAAAATAGTAACCCCTCGCCGTCAAAATCAAGTAATTGTTCTGGAAAACCTTTCTGGAAAACATACTACAGTAGTAGATAGAAAATCAGTGTAAGTACGGAAATGTACTTACCTTCCAAAACGGGCATAAAGCCACAACTTAGTATAAAAATACTTTACCAGAAGTCCGTGTAATAAAATAGTACGGGAAACTCGTAAATCAAGTAGAAGCCTTCGTGGCATCAGTGAAATCCGATATTAAAATCACAATATAAATTAGTAGGGTATACGCTCGATAGGTATGACAGACACACGAGTTCATACAAAGGTATTCTGTCATGAACATGCTGGGTGTACGAATAATGTTACGCTCATGTACTACATACACGTGAAGCTGGCGCTAAGCGCATCACAACGAGTTCGAGACGCCAAGGCAACCTGGAACAGGCTGGCACCTATGATGGATCCAAAGTGAGCGTGTCGGTGCGTGTGAACATCTACGTGAAGCTGGTCCTGACCCCGGACAGTACTACTGACACCGTGTAAGCATTCCTAATTGAGCGTGTAAAAACATACCACGGAATATTTCTAAATAAAATAAGGTGGGGTAATTTCCTTTCTAAAATAAACCTCAAAGTAAACATATAATTAGGTATTCACGGATGCCGTATCCGGAATACCAAGAATATACCAAAGTTACTAAGGTACATAAAATACCAATTTAAAAACATACTAAGTGAACCAAAATACGATATATTTATTAAACCCAAGGTTCACCAAGTATAAATATAAACCAAGTTCACTACGTATAAGTGTAAATCACATTTAAAAGTATAGGCATAATAATACTAAATTCCAAAACCCATAAAATATAGCCGAGTCACATACTAGTGAACCAAGTATAAAGTATAATACTAAAGTTCACTGATATAACATGATAAATACCATTTAAAAACGTAGGCATAGCCTAATAATAATTTCCCAAGCACATAATATATTTAATTTAATAAGGAAGGGGCCCACTCACATAAACCTTTGCCGGAATAGCCCAATTGTACGCTCTCTGTACTCCACGGGTCACCAAACCTATTTTAGAACACCCACAATTAATAAAGTATTCGAAAATACGAAGAAAACGGTGTTCGGAAACCCGAAAACGGAGTTACAGGGTCGGAAAACCCAATACCGCCGTCGTGGGCCGCCGTGCGTCGGAAAACCCAATACTGCCACGCGCTGCCAAATGGTCCCACGCGCCGCCACGCGCTGCTATGAGGTCCCACGCGCCCTCACGAGCCGCCACCTGTGGCCACACGCCGCACGCGCCGGTCACGCGCCGGTCAACTGTCAACGTTGACGTTAGCCCTGTCTGGACCGGTTGCTGATGTCAGCGCCGGTCTGAACCGGTTTGCTAATGTCACCAGGGCCGGTCTGAACCGGTTTGCTTACGTCAGCACTGGTCATCCCTGCCAATTTTCCAGTCGCCGTCGCCGGAAACTGGGTTTTTATGCCGGAAAACTTCAAATCAACATATCTCACTCATTTCAAGGCCAAATTGCACGATTTAAGTACCAAAATGAAGCTGGGAGTGAGGAGAATGAGAATTTACCAATTTGGGGGCCAAAAACTGGCCAGAGGTGGCCTGAAAAATGGAGAAGAAGTCTTGGTGGAAAAAGGCCGATTTATGTTTCTTCGATTCTTGGCCAAACACGGCCATCCAAGGCTCGAGCAAGGTCCTAGGGACTTCAAGGAGCTCAACGGTGGTGATTTCGAGGGGGTTTGTGCTCGGCTTCACCGAGAACTCACCAAGGAAAGTGTTCGAGCATGTCGGGGTTCAAACTGGGTTCTAAGTGCTCAGGTTGAGTCACTGGTTTGGGTTTGCAGATCACTGCTAGACTGAGATGATGTGATGACAGGTGGTGGCTTGCCAAGGAGAATGGTAGAGCCACCGTGTAGGCTTGGGGAGAGCTCGGTTGAGAAGGAAGAAAGGTGAGGTTTTGTTTGTTTGTAGTTACAGAGAAAAGAGAGAGGGCACGGGGAAAGGCAGAGACAAGGGAGTCAACAGACAGGGGACAAGGGCATGTGGGCCAACAGTAAAGTTGGGCCCCCACCCAACAACCAAACAATCCCAAAATTGAATTACGGGAAACGTCGGTAATCCAACGCTCGTAAAATATTCGTTTGGACTCCGAAGGACGTCCCGCTCGTGTTCGTAACGACAAGCACGACAAGAAAATACAAAGAGAAGGATCGTACGAGTTACGACGCAAAAGTCAACCGAAAGGTCAACCAGGGGCATTTTCATCATTTCTCACTTCTGGAAATAAAAAACTAATATTTTCCGGAACAAGATGTAACAAGAAATTTACAAGGGAGAGCATAACAAACGGGAGAAGAAAAGAAATAGAAATTTACAAGAGAAAGTAGAACACACATGAGAAGAAAAGAATTTGTACCCCAAAAAAAAGAGAAGAAGAATTGAAGAAGAAAGAAGCCGAAATAAAAAAAAAAAATACATAAGCACTTGTATAAGCCACCTGGACTAAAATGAACAACAATGAAGCCCACTCCAAGCACGTGAACTACATTTTCCTTTTGTAAACCAATAAGAATTTCTTTTTTTTTTCTTTTTTTTTTAGGGCTTGATGAGATTGGGCATATAAAGAATTGGATTTTGAGGGGTTGATTGAGCTATTATACGAAGATAGCAACTGAGAAAGGAAAATTTTTCCGTGCTTGAATACAAGCTTAACATGTAAACAACCACTCTTGTAATTGTGCAAGCGACGCGTAGGTTTACTACCACCGAACGCCTTGCGTTATGACTCTAACCGAGACATTGAGTGAGAAGAACGAGCACCTTTCCCACTAGGCCACAACATTAGGTAAATTGCTTGAAATAAACCAGTTGATGACACAATAATACAATATCGCAGTGAAACCGACCATATAATATAATGGTTGAAATACTTGCATGCTTTCGTCGTGTAAATTATTTTATATGGTAATGGAGCTTGTAGTCACACTCCAAGCTGTGTAGTGCCTCACCTTTTTGACCTCCGACCTTGCATGTATAGGAATATAGCTGCATGAACTACGTGATGGTTATGTTTGAAGAATAGACGAGTCTTAACTTTATCAGGCTTTACACACTGCAAGCTTTTTCTAGTCAATTATTACAACTATTTTCATATATGGACGGACCATAAAATATATATTTGCAATGTTTTTGTAACTCTTACTCTTCAGTCATGTACGACTTATATATGTATAGAGAAAAAAAATAGTGCGACGCTCGCAATGCTACATAATGTTATTAATTTACATGTTATAATATAGATATACGATAATATTAATATTTTCATCACCCTTAGAATATGGATTAGTTAAGGAACCCACTAGAGCTATAGTTGTAAGCGAGTCGTCGTAGGGTAACTAATATCCTTATGTCCCTTAGCTTGGTGTTTGCTTTATTTTCTATTAAAATTATAATATAATGAGGGGGACGGGCGTGGGATATGGGAAGTATGGCTCCCACCTATTATTGTTACAAACGCCACAAAGAGGTGACTAATGATATTTTCTACGGTGTCTTGGAGTATGAGATATATTAGGTATTTTAATTGTTAAATATTTATTCAAATTAAAATATAAAAACTAAAATCTAACCGTCAAAAAGTCTGTATATACTCTTGAGGAAACAAAATAAATAATGCAACTAATGGACACTTACAAATTTCTCAAATTCATGAGACAAAAAGACGAATTTGTAACTTGAATATATCCATAACTAACTCAACGTCCATTATTGGGAGAAAAATTTCTATCAGACTATCTGTATATAGTAACACATTCACATGAAATCGGCTCTCCTGCATATTGGTCTCATCTCGAGCCTACCTCATGTGAGTCTGCAACCGGACGGACAGAAAATTTTCTCCATTGAATCCAAAATTAGGCCACTTTATACTTCAAGAATTGACATCCTTGAGGAGGACGCTCATTGCTCACTTGGCGTGGACGTTGAATGATGAATTTCTACATCTCTGTAGACTTCATATGATTTTGGAGAATCCCATCAGATGTGGCACTTCACTTGTCAAATATTGCATTTCGGCTGTACCACCGACCAACAAATCTCAGTCAATTCCTCAAGTAGTTGATTACAAATTTGAACAATTGCAAATTAAATAGGTAATTAATCAATATTATTACCAATCTATTATACTTAATCATAGTTTATTAATACAATAAAACTATTTCGAGTCTTCCACACACAAACCTGACACTCTGTAAATGGTGGATTGTCATGGTGGTTAGAATTTTTCTCTTCAACTCACTACGTCCTGCGTTCAAACATTCCCCCTCACCTTAGTGTAGATTAGTTTATAATATCGATGTAATGAAAAACATTGACACTCTTAATACACGTATAACTTGGGTATTGCCTTAGTAATACGTAGTATTAAATATAACCACGTTTTATTATTTTTTTAATTAATGTCAACCGTTAGATTAAACATGAATCAAACACAGCCGTCTATCATCTCGTAGTACTTGATGATGCATAACACTATGAATTTTTTGATATAACTCATATACAATTAGAGAGTATATTGATTTTGTGTGTTCAAATAACATCACCCCCGTACCCATATGTACACTTGGTAATATGTTGTGGAATTTTAGTCTAAATTGATATTCCAACAACGTAGGCTTACTTGTGATAAGACGACATTGCCCGACGATTGAAGGCACAAAAGAATGAAAGACCTTATTAGTGCTTAACGCGTGTAGGGTTTGAACGTCATCTCATCTCAGCTATTTCGATTTGACTAGTTACCAAAATAGAGAGGTACAAAGTTGGGCAAGATGCACGCAGCCTGGTAGGACTTGCTTGAAAGAATTCATCACGAGAGAAACATTTTCCTAAAAGAAAGAACTTCTTATCAGAACTGTACTAGCTCTCTGTAAATGGAAAAGTTACTACTTCAAACCCTAAATGTACCTGCTGCACATCCAATACTTGTTTTAGGCTTCTTGGCGAGAAATTCTATCACCAAGACAATTCTAATGGGGCAATCATTCAATGAGTGTGTGTCGCCGGTTCAAAATATAGAATGTTTATAAGCATTTTAGTCGGATTCTTAAATATAAAGATAAAAAGTTAACATTGTGATAGGAGGTCTTTATAAGCGCAATAATCGGTAATAAACAAATACTAAAGAAAGGCTATGGAGTGGTGGTGCCATTAAGATGGTGTTTTCGTTACAATACAGATTTTCCCTTGTTAGCGCATATTGAATGCAAATATTTAAAATTTATATTTGTATTTTTGTATTTGGGTCTAAAAGTGGAGAATGACTTACACAAAACAAGTTCAATGTCAAGTGGTGTCTTGATCTTTTGAAACTATGGCATGTATAAATTTTTCTCCACATTAATTTTCATTGTTGAACCGAAATGCCACAATAACGTAAATCATTCTATGTGAATTGCTCTCTCTTCTAATAGTGGCGCCCAAATTCTTGTAAGTTCTTTTTGGCTCAAATCGCAATGACCCAAATATGATAACGGTCCCCATTGGAGATCTTTTGACCCAACCTCACTCATTTCACATAGCAACACATTCTCTCCCCTCTTTACCTTTAGGGCCCACAATTTTGGAGTAGGCTACGGTGCTCGCAAGTATTGGATACTCGCATCGATCTCACTGTTAAAAGGAGGGAGGAGGGAGGAGGGAGGAGAGAGGAGGGGAAAGAGGGTGAAATTTTAGTCCCCACAATTTTAGTTCATTAACTAAAAGCAATCTCAAATCTAGATTTGGTAGGATGACGCTTATATTTGGATTTGAGTTTACCATGTACACTCGAATCTCAAACTAAGGACAACAACTTATCAAAAAACGAGTCATTGTTTTAGGATCTTAATTCAATAATGCTTGTTATATACTTACACATGTCAATGCATTATTGACCAGAACGCGACATGACAATAAACTTATTTCATATAAGTCCTCCCTACCAAGAAGGTGTCATAAAAAATGGAAAAGATAATAAAAACCCAACTTGCCAATTAGTTTCTATCCAAAGGGCATCAAACTTGGAAAGAAAGGATTTTCTCCATATTTAAATTAATCATATACCAACTGTCCCGGGGGCATAAATAATAGCAAAAATGGGGCAGATGGTTTGTGTTTAACGAATTTTCCGTTAATCCATACACATTTACATCACAATCAAATGAGCACAGGTCTCAGAAACTAGTGTGCCAAATAGCTTCATCACCTTCCCCACATCGCTCGTGCACCTCCTCCATTCTCTCCACCGATTTGCAAATGCCGCTGCAGCTCCAGTCGAACGATGCAGCACAAGGGTTTCCTGCTTGAGCTTTCCACTCACACTCTATGAGAAAGACAAGAGTGCTTTTAACAATCAATAAGACGAGTTTTAATAGATATGGAGAGATTGCTTCTCAATGGAACAATAAAAACATATCTTGAGGGCATATGCATAAAGAAACTAACAGTTTAATGTCTTGAAGTGGAAATAAATCACATTGCCAAGAACTTACCAGGAGGAGTTCCACAGCAAAGGCTTCGCTCGTCAATGTGCTCAACATCAAGACCAATAAACCAAGAACCCAAAGAGACATCCTCATTTGCATATTTGTGAAGTATGTGCCTAAAGAGGGAAACAGAATTTTTCAAAGTTATATGCCAAGAACAAAATGCAGAATTTTTTTGTGTGTGTATAAGTGAAAAACCAGAGCAAAGTGAGACTGCATAAAAGGACTTACCGATGGACTGAGATGTAAGTTGCCAAATCTTTGGAAATTGCGTATATTTGACCTGTTGCGTGCCGAAAATACTTATTTCCCTCCTCTCCAAATTTCCAATATTCCGGTTCATGGTACTTGACCCCCCTATCAAAATAGGTACAGATGATGAATGACGAACATAAATAAAACAAGAGAGATGCACAACATTAGGCTGCTTACTTATTCCCCAGGACAGGTCCGGACTTCATGCAACCGATATATGTACGAGGTTTTGACCTATGACGGGCCAAAGTAGAACCAACCATTCCTGTCAAATATTGAAATCAATTTAGTCCCACAGATTCTGCATCAATTGTTTCCTCCCCTTATTTCCATAGCAGAAACAGCTGAATTAAAATACATACACACTAACCAAGATTTATGTGCACATCATCATCAACCTTGATATAAAAGTCAGCATCCCACTTAGAGACAGCTGCCGTAAAATATATTTGGGTTTTTGACGACAATTCGTGATATCCTTCTATGTGGTTCTGCAGACATACAATGGTAAACACTACATAAGGTCCACTGAAGTTATTTGAAGTTTGAACCAAAGGACAATCTAAATCTTAAAACAACTAACAAAAGCCCACCAAAGGGTTTAAGAAATTTGTTCCCCTGATTGGTTCCCAAGACAATATATCTGCATAAAGCGTTGCATGAGTCTCCAAACCACTAACTGAAGATAACAGGTAATTTGGTCCTAGGCACGCAGTTACTTACCAGTCGGAAAAAATCCTTATGTTTCTCATTTTCTGCATCAATGGCACGATCCAAAACGCCACCTGGAGTTGCACTGACGGCAAAAAAGAACCAGTAAGTTTTGTTAAAATTTTCCTTCTGAAGCAAGCAGTTTATTAAGCTAGTCACTTACAATATAGAGTAAGCCTACCTGTGTCCAATAACAAACCGCATTATAATTCCCTTTTCTGCCTCTAACTTCTTTAACTCATCCCCTGGAAAAGTGATAAACTGAAAAATTATGTGTGTGTATATATACATATGCTTATTTCTTACAGCAGCAACTAATCTTTTATGTGAGAGAAATGGATATTGAATTTTTTGGATTTCAACCTTGGGGCATCCACGTTTCCCTGATTGACTCCCTTCGTTTTCGGCTGCTAAAGGCAGTCATGATTCCCATCACAAAGAAAACCTTCTGGCGCTCTTTCAATGGCTCGCCTCCCGGTCTTATCACCACAGGAGATCCTTCATCACTGCCAAATTTGGAAGCTCTAGCTGTCGCTAGCTGGACCTCCAATGTGGAGATTGTCTTGTCTAATGCCCTGGAAAAAAATGAAACATAAATGTCAATAACATGCCAATATTAATGTGTATATAATTGACATACAAAAAAATGATTGTGAGCTCTTTCAAGATTTCCTCAACAAATAATAGAAGGATATGGGAAGTTACATGATCACATCATGTGTTTGCGAGACTTGAGAAAGGATGTCTCCCACGCCATCAGCGGCCTCCTGCAGTAACACGGATAAATTATTAACAATCTACCACAGAAATGGAGCTTAGCAAATATTTGGATCTTGTAACTTGCCTTCTCACAATTAACTATGGGATGCAGAACTCTTCTTGATTGATCTTTCTCCAGCGGTGAAGCCTCCTCATCAATTTTGTCTGGATCAGGAACACCCCAAAACCTGCAAGTTAAACATCAGCAACTGAACGATGCATGTTTATTTAGAAAAGAAAAATATGAACCGGACAATATAGTCTCATGTCACATGAGTGGGATAGATTAAAAAAATTTCGTGTCCTTGCAATTTACAGTTCAACTCTCATACTTTACTTTATGGTAATTAAGTCAAGTTAAATCCTTAGCTTTCTAAGGTCATCCAATCATCCTTTGCTTCTCTCATCACATTCATGTGATTTGGGTACCATAGTTGGGCTCTCCGGGGCATTGGATTTTCGTGGTGATTGATCAACACTCGCAACTTATATTTCTATGTAATATCAGAGACATAGGTGATTTGGTTCCAAATCGACGAGTACATCTGTTGGAAGAACTTGCAAAAGTAATAATTAAATTACCAATCAACAGAGCAAAACTAAGCAACCAACAGTATTATTGGGTGATATTCGTCTTCAAGTTGTTCCCATCTGTCAGCTTCATGTTCCTTTTGCAATGCCAGCCAACTAATACAAACTATTCTGACCAGAATTTGATTCTTCAAGTAAAAAGTTTCAGTACAGTGTGAATCTGTACATCAACTTATCTAACACTAAGGTCAAAAATTGGCATCACCGTTTAGAAAAACCGGCCTCTCACTGACTCCAATGGCTAGAAATCTCTTCCAACACCACTGAACCTTATCAACTGGCTGCCATTACTTTATTTACCATCCAAAGGAGTTAACTTGAAGCCAATTTCCTTGTGCCCGGTCTCCAACTTAAAATCGACCAGCAAGCTCCCCAAATTTCTACGAAACTCGAAAATCAGCTTTCCAACCAAATGAACACCCAAATATCATGGAGAACTCCTTATCCAATCAGAGTTAACCTCTCATACTCCAAAACTAAACATCACTGAATCTACTACTTTCCACACTAAAAAGCCAACAGATCACAATAATTACCACCCCACATTAAGCCAATCACTTTGTATTAAGACCAAGATTTACCACCCCACATTAGTCCAATTGGTAGCTTAGGTGCAATTCAAAAAAATTACTAAAAAGGATTAGCAAACATCCTAAATTTCAAACACGACTGCCAAAAGCAGAGTACTTGAATCCAGAAACCAGAGCATCATTTGCAAATATCATCAAAAGGGTCGGAAAAGATGTCTCATTTGTAGCAAACAACATTAAAAAATGAAAACTTACAAGCCCCATTAGACTGAGAAGCAAATCTAGAAGCTGAAAGAACCACCTCAGCACAAGATCTTAGAGAGAGAGAGAGAGAACCTGTTGACAACAAGAACACCGAGGAAGAAGCTGGCAATGCAGAAGAGAGAAACCCATCTGGCGGAGACTCCATTGCCGACCTTGTGAGGTCTGCTGAGACCCATCTGGTTGTGGTTGCAAAAAAGTCCTCAGCTTTAAGGAACCTCCCTCTTGCTTAAGCTTTGCGGAAGTGGGGTTTTTGGGAGGAAGCTTTAGGAAGAAGAGATGAGCAGCAGCAACCCCATTAGAGAAAGAGCAACAGTGTTTCTTACAGACAGCAACAAAATCGTGTCCTGAAACAGTGACATATAAATTCGAAAAGGAAAAGGAAAGGAAATGATGGAGTTAAGGAAGGGCTTTGCCTTTCTTAAACCAATCAAACGCTTGAGGGGAGATGGGCTACCTAGTAATTACATTGTTCCATTTTCTCTATTTGTTCTGTCACGGGGAAAATAATATATATTTAAAATGTTTTTGAAAATGACAAAAGCCATGGCAGCTTTAACTGCCAATAATGCCCCTTTATTCTTAAGCAATGGAATGCATTGGCACGGGCTATACTTTCTGAGCCTTTTGCTCCTCTGTTTTCGTATTTATTATTTTATTTTCTATGTATGATTTCCTACATGCTTATCTTTTTACATATTTCCAGTTTAATTTAAGAGAAATGATTATATCTATTTTTCTGCACAATCTTGTTTATTTATATCAATTAGTTTTAAACAGCCCAAATAAACATAGATGTTAAAAAAAAAAGGAAAAGTAGCATTTTGCTAATATAAAAACTTAAAACCTCATAAACTTATGGGAAAAATCTTAAGTGGTACGTATCATTCAATGGTACGATTATTGAATGGTTCAGATTAATTTGCAGTGGGCTCCAAATGAATCTTAACTATTTAACAGTACGTACCATTGAATGGTACGTACCACTGAAGTTGGACCCAAACTTATGTACTGTTTATGTTGACTCGAGTATTGTTGATGTTATTTAGCACGCCCCTATTTTTGAGTACTAGTCTATGCAGAAAAATAAAAGAACTTATCAAAACTTGTGATGTGAAACCTTTGTTTGTGTGTTCTAGTATAGAGAGATTCTTACATGTCATCGATGTATAGTATGAGTAGAACACTTATCAAGTGATTATGACATGATTATGTGATGGTTGTTATACTCGGATGTGAGAGATGCTTACTTGTTGGTAATTACTTGAGTCCTACCTGGTGTTTAACACTACAAGTCCTGAACGGCTGAGATTGATTGTAAGTTGAGACAAAGTGATAATCTCAACTTCTAATCTTAGCCATCCAAAACTCGTAGTGTTAAACTACTATGTAGTACTAAGACAATATTCTGATAACTAGTCAAGTCTTTACCCCTTGTATGGGAGGTTGTTTTACCCCATAGAGACAGAGATCATGTTTATGTAACCAAATTCAAAGTTGGGATCTCCATGCACATAGGGTACAGTGTTATACAAGCAACAATCATGATGCAAAGACATTTACTTCAATAACGTTTCCATCGATCTAAATACAGAAAGAAAACTTTTCTTTGAAGGAGCTCAACATAAAACACGATACTCTCTTTACAAATATAGATTTGTAAAATGGAATAATGCCTTTATTGCAAATTCAAAAAACTTTATTGGAACTGCATTAAATGATAAATGTAACTTTCTAGTCCCTTAGTTTTGGAGAGCAGACATAAACAATCAATGAAGCCGAAGAGGGCAGTCTGGTCCACATGCAAAAACAGAGCTGCGAAGTTGGCCATATACTGTACCTTTTCTGTAGCAGAATTCAAAAATATAAAAACTTTAAAAAGGTGGGTTATTGGTGAATGGTTGGTTACAGTAAATGCGACCTAAAGCAGAGGGTAATATGGTCCATTTGATGCCAGGGTGTCGAATCGCAGAGAGATAGAGACAGGACGACGTGAATGCATGATGAAGTCATAGAAGTGAATTACACTTACACTTGTACATAAATTTAAATTATCAAAAAATTAAAAGAAAAGAAGAGAAAAATATTAAATTTGTATAGTTGTAGTAGAGCACCATTACCCTACGATACCAAACTCCCAAATCCTCCGACATTTTAAGAAATTTTTGTATGGCTCGAAACACAGTTATGTGTTGTTATAATTATACATGTTATGATATAAGTGTAAAATAGAGCTGATATGTTTTAAAATTTACTAAAAATTTAAGACACATATTATAATTTAAATAAAATAATAACATTATGTGACGTTGTTTTAAACAGCGTAAACCCTACTACTACTATACTAAACCCTAGATTCTCAACACCATTCCCTTCTTCACGGGTCTTGATTGCCATGACTCATATTTTTGACTTGTCCGGTTATCCCCACCCTCCCTTTTTCTTCCCATCAACTTTGTTTAATTTTACGTAGGAGTGAATTTAGCAGTTCATCAGATCCAGTGCTACATTTCTTTTTGTTCTGTCCTGTGTTGTTTTCTGTTTTTAAATCCATGGCTGCAACTTGAGGCAAAAGTAAAGCTTGAATATGTGAGCTCAAGTGTCTTAGTTAATTGTGTTTTAAGCTTTGTTTTACATACTAATTACTACTGTTGTCATGCATGCTCATATGTTGCAGAACAAAATATATTAAACAAGCAGCCTCTAAAAAGTTGGGTAGTGTTGTTGAACAAGTCAGTAGTGTTGGGTGAATGCTCTTCTTATTAAAGTTTTATTATGTCATCAATTTGATCAGTTTTGAGATTATTAGTTATTTGAGAATTGAAACTGGTGATGCAAACTTTTTTTTTTTTCGGTAAAACCATAAAGTCAAATTCACCCTAACATTGCTATCATGGAAAGTAACAATGAGGTAGATTTATTAAAAAAAAAAAAAAAACTACAATTTATCAATAGGACATAAAGCCTAACTCTGACCATAATAACATTCATAACAAACAAAACCTCTAACAACCAATACAAGATATAACAAGGCCAACAAAAGATAACATATCGAAAGTGGTAGTGTGAAAGGCCTACATAATTACGATGAAAATATGGCAAAATGAAATCAAGAGGAGAATCCCATCAAACAAGACCAGTAGAGAAACCATGATTTGTGAGAGCATCAACGACTTGATTACCTTCTCTATAAATGTGAGAAGACCGAAAATGCATTTGGGAAATTCTATGCAAGCAATTCCTCCACTCCACTCTCAATTGCCAAGGCACCAAGTGAGGAGAGCGCAAAAAGTCAAGAACCAAAGCATAATCAACTTCCAATCAAATAAAATTTCAATCCCGAACTGAAGCTAGGAATATCTAGGTTAGAACAAAAAGCTCTAAGAAACTGACCTTTAAAATCCTGAAACACACCACTATAACCAACACGACTTGAACCACTCTTCTAAGCTCCATCAGTATTTAGCTTAACCCAACCATGATTGGAAGGAAGCCAACACACCTCTAAAATAATGGGGGCTCGACCAGGCCTACATGTAGCACCAAACCTCTTCAACACACATAAATCGTGAGCATCATTATTCATATAACCAGACCCTATTCTATTTGAATAATGAATCTGACCAACAATAAGCTTAAAAGCATAAGCAACATTAATTCTAAGTCTTTCATGCCGAGCTTGGTTTCTCAAGTACCATATACAAGTAGAAACGAAAAACTGCCAACCACCTAATCCCGTAATTGGTGATGCAAACTTGATAGTGGCTGCCAATCAAATTATTTTATTAGATAGTTCTGTTCATATATTATATATCACACTTTGATTTCATATGCTAATAGTGATAAGCAGCTGATAAGTACTTGCATGGAGTTTGTAGCTCAAGTGATTAAAAGTGTTTATCTTTTGCACTTAACGTGCTAGTTATGAGTCTTAATTGATTACTTAAACAAATACAAGAGTGTGTTGGAAAATTTATTTAAATTTTCTATTATTAAATGGAAATTAAAATTGAAAGTAGGAGACCGATTCTTTCCAAAGATATGTACCATTTCATTTAGAAATGATGGCATGGTTTGAATAAAAGGTTGCATCAGGTGGCCTTTTAAGAATAGTTATCTCACTTGTGAAAAGGTGTTTTAATGTCTATAAGGTTACCCTACTGCAGTAAATTAATTCTCTTCCGCATTCACATAATCATTCACTAAATATTAGAGTATCTCATTTGAGTCTATATAAGAGAGTATTTAACACAATCGCAGTTTATTAAAATTTTGTGATTTGGAGTGTTACTATTACAAAGACGTGGTCATTGTATCCTCAAAGATAAGCGCCGATCAACCACATACCGTAGTGGGGCATTAAAATTGTCTTAAGGACAAAATGTCTAACATTTGCCTCAACCGATTTTTCGGATTTTTCTAATTCAATTTTATGTGCATTAGCATTGTGGTTTCTTATGAGTATGCATTAAATTATTTATTTAGTTGCATGAATTATTTCTTATTTTTATATGTATTTTTTATAGCAATTAGACCCCTAATTTTTCAACAGAGTGCACCTCTGACATGCTCAAGTTACAAAGTAGTTCCTGTGAGATGCCCTATTTGCTTATTATGATGCAACATACGAGATATCACAAATTAGAAAAGTTGCAGTAATTGGAAATGTGCAGCTTCTTAATGATCATCGTCATCCTCCAACACAATGGACATCTAGACACGTAGATTTACCCAAACCAGGACCGTTCATGGTGGACTTTTACAAAACTCATACCCCAAGCCCATATTCAACCCTAATAGGTATTTTGGCAAATTCCTTCTAAGAATTTGCCCTGCTAAACTTATGTGCAAATTATACAACTTTGAGATCGAAGAGATACAAATTTGAAATGTAAAGTTTCGTATATTTTTAGATGTAAATGTAATAGCTACTCTAATAGGAGAGATTTTAATTTGGTATTTACTTTACTTTTTCCTCTTTGATTGGCATAGCTCGTTCTTTAAAAGATGTATATTTATATTTTTATTTATTGTTAAAAAAAGATGGGTATTTTATATTTCGTATATTGGAGTTGGCTAACAAAAAAAATGTAAAATGTCAATTCTGATGCATTTTGCATGGATATTTCGCATCTCCTATTGGATAGAAGCGATCCCTATTATTTTATAAATTCATCTAAATATATTAAAAAGTGTGTCAGTTTTGTGTGTTCCAAATAACATTATTATTATTTTTTTGGTTGATTGATAAAATTCTCCCTTGTAAGTACGTTCGAGGTTCCCTTTAAAAAAATGTTCATTCTTCACTTGGTATTTTACAACTTTTTTATTTTTTGATACAATGACACTAAGAGGATGAGAGAATAAATTTGGTTGCGAATTTTCGAGATTCGAACCTAAGATCTTTCACTTACAAGTAAAGAGAAATATCACTCGACCGGAGTACTAAGTGAATGATATTTTACAACTTTGAATTGATGCGAGTAAAAAGGCATAGGACCACATAATTTGGTAATGAATTATTTCTGTCAAGAAATCTGCACATTAGAGTGGCAGCGTGACTAGATTAATGATATCCACTGAAATGTCAAATGATTGTATGGATTAGATATTAATTACGTTACCACCTCAGATGTATATTATACTCCATTCATACTAAAAAGCTCCAAAGTCGTCTTTGATAGATGAATGCATTTGACACTCCTAATAAAACTTAGTGGTATTTAATCCATTTGTTGTAAACAATATATGCATGGAGGCATTTGAGTTGGAAAATTGTGTCAAGCCCTCTAGAATAATGTGAAATGTCGTGAAATGTCTACCACTACTTGTGAATTGTGATGCTCGTTACTTCACAAGTCACAATTTATTTTATCAATATTGCAAAAGATTAATCTTTATATTTTATTAGTACGAAGTTTGTTTTCCAAGGTCTAAAATTCACGACCCCCTACGTACGTAGAACGACCAAGACCTATTCACCTATATGCATTAGCATAGAAGTTTCCCTTCAATCTCTCGGTCACCTTCTGCATTATCATCCCTTATTCCCTTCACGTTCTCTCTCTCTCGGGTCAAGACATTACTAAGCAAAAAGGATTAGTATTTTGTAGCTTTCTTTCAAGAAATAAAAAAATAAAAAAATATTAATGGGAGCCTACTGCTAATTGCTTGTGGGCTTGGAGTGCACTCTCAAAACTCAAGCTCATCGTAAGCTAGGGTCAACCATGTTTTGAACTTCCTACCTTAGTTAAAGTGCAAGTGTTTATCGAGCAAAAAGTTTGTAGTTCAGTTGATTAAAATCAATCATTCATGTACTTGATGTTTTGAGTTGGATATTTTCCTCTCCGGCTAATATTGCTTGTATAAAAAATAAAAAATTGAAGTGATTTAAGGACTTTGAAGTTTGACTTTTCACATCATTTATTTTCTATAATTTCCACAACTTTTATTGGCTTGACCGATCCTCCAAGCTAACATGCACCAACCTTATGCTGTTATAAAAATAGCGGGTAACAAACAACCATGTTATATATGCAGAGTTCATCAAATGTTCATATATATGCATTTGGTATATTTCATTGCAAGTGATTTGTGACTTTAGATTTTTTATCCACATATATTCAAAAGAGAGTGCTCAGATTCTTCATCTTTAATCGGTCTTAATTTGATCAACCTCTTCCACCCTCCTCCCCTTCTCTCTTTCTCTATGTGGTAGAGACAATATGAGCAGCTCAAGTTCAATTCTCGCTCTACTTTGCCTTATCTGTTTTACTGGTCAGGGATCGATAACAAAGGTGGCAGCAAAGAGCCATGTATGTTATTTCAACATCTCAAACACTTTTCGTGTTCTTTACTGTTTGCCTTTTCTTCGATTTTTCGTCGAAAAAACTTGAACTGGGTGCTCTAATTAATACATCTCTCAACCAACAGGTACACATTGTTTATCTGGGAGAGAGGCAGCATGACAACACCAAGTTAATCACAGATTCACATCATGACGTGCTTGCCACCGTAGTGGGAAGGTAATTTGAAGAGATGTACAAAAATAAAGACTTGAAGACCAATTATGTGAATTTTATCCAAATCTTGAGTAAAATGTTTGTTAAATAATGAGGTTCTTGTGCTGCAGCAAGGAATTGGCCTCAGAATTAATGGTATACAGTTACAAACATGGTTTCTCTGGGTTTGCAGCCAAGCTCACAGAGTCTCAAGCCCAACAACTTTCAGGTATCTTTTAAAAGTATTGCTATAGATTCAATAAAGTCATGTCTCGTTTTCAATGATTGACAACGATAACACAAGCTTCCATGGACTCATGAGATGTACTTCAACTGTAAAATAATAAGTATTGTGCTTATAATTATGGCTTCTTATGCTTGTAACATTTGTGAATTCAAGAGTTGCCTGGTGTTGTACGAATCATACCGAATAGCCTTCACAAGCTGGAAACAACTAGGAGTTGGGATTTTCTTGGCCTCTCTCCTCATTCCCCTTCCAATATTCTCCCCAAGAGCAACATGGGGGATGGAGTTATCATAGGTGTTCTTGACTCAGGTTGTTCTCTCTCTCTCTCTCTCTCTCTCTCTCTATCCATGCATACACACATAGTTGTATCTTAACACAACCACTCAATGAATTGAAGCAGGTATTTGGCCGGAGTCTGAATCATTCAATGAAAAAGGCCTCGGACCTGCTCCATCCCATTGGAATGGTGCTTGTGAATCTGGGGACAATTTCAATGCTACAATACATTGCAACAGAAAAATCATCGGTGCCCGTTGGTTCATCAATGGACTTCTTGCCGAGTATGGAAAGCCACTGGACAAAGAATTCCATTCTCCTAGAGATGCAGATGGACATGGTACTCACACTTCAAGCACTGCAGCTGGTTCTTTTGTGGCTAACGTCAGCTACAAGGGCCTTGGTCTTGGTACAATTAGAGGCGGTGCTCCAAATGCTCGGCTGGCCATTTACAAGGTTTGTTGGAATGTGCTTGGAGGCCAATGCTCAGCAGCTGATATATTGAAAGCTTTTGACGAAGCAATACATGATGGGGTTGATGTGTTGTCATTGTCAATTGGGTATTCAATTCCCCTCTTCTCGGATGTTGATGAGCGTGATAGCATTGCAACCGGTTCCTTTCATGCTGTGGCTAAGGGGATTACTGTTGTGTGCGCAGCTGCAAATGATGGACCTTCAGCTCAAACGGTTTTGAACACAGCACCGTGGATCATTACTGTTGCAGCAAGCACCATGGATCGAGAATTTCCTACTTCTATAACTTTAGGAAATAATAAAACTTTCCTGGTAAGTATTTTTGTGATTGGGGCAAGTAGCATTTTCGGAGTTTGAAGCATCTCATACACATATACTTATATTCTTTTAGGGTCAAGCTATGTTTACAGGGACAGAGATTGGATTTAAAAGCTTGGTATACCCAGAGTCTGAAGAAGGACTTGACCCTACCGCTGCAGGGTATGGTAGCATTCTTAATTCCTTTGTGCTAGATCCTTATAATTTGCTTAATTAACAATATTTATTTATCATTCGTTTTCACGAGTTGCTTGTTTTCAGTGTGTGTGAATACCTCTCACTCAACAAAACTATAGTAGTTGGAAAAGTGGTTCTCTGCTTCGGTACTGGTGGTTGGGCGATAACAAGTGCTTCAGCAGTTGTGAAAGAAGCAGGAGGTGTTGGCCTAATCATCGCAAAGAATCCAAGTAGTGATTTATATCCATGTGATGAAGACTTTCCATGCATTGAAGTTGACTATGAAATTGGCACCCGAATTCTATTTTATATCCGGTCTACCAGGTACTTAACTTTAAATTTTAATGTAAACTGTGTGATTACTACTGCTAGGTTTGTTTGTAATCCTCAAAATTTGTTTGGAGTGCACAGATATCCTCTTGTAAAGCTGAGCCTTCCTAAAACAATTGTGGGCAAGCCACTATCTGCCAAGGTGGCTTATTTTTCCTCTAGGGGGCCAAACTCCATTACACCAGCAATTCTCAAGGTAGCTGCTCTAATTTAATGCAGTTGTTCAATCAACAATTTGTAACTATTTCTTCCAAAACATATAATATATATAACTCTCAACAGTTCAATAAACTGAAACTTTCTTCAAGTCTTCAAGAGATCATCTCACGCATGTTTCTCCTGGAAAAAGCTATCGACAAGTTTTAGGTAGAGACAAGTCAGCGAGATTCACCATAAACTGTTGAGACTCTTCTTATAACACTTTTTTTGTTGTATCTTTGTTGGACAGCTAGATATAGCCGCGCCTGGTGTGAACATACTAGCAGCAACTTCTCCACTTAATTCATTCGCGGAGGGTGGATATGCCATGAAATCTGGAACATCAATGTCTACCCCTCATGTCGCAGGCATTGTGGCTCTTATCAAGAACATGCATCCTAATTGGTCACCAGCAGCCATCAAATCAGCACTTGTCACAACTGGTAATCACATTATATGATATGTTCCAAATTTCATTAAGATACATGTGAAACTTAACAATGTTATGAATTTTCATGAAGCATGGAGGAATGGCCCATCTGGTTTACCGATCTTTGCAGAGGGATCTCCTCAAAAGTTGGCAAATCCATTTGACTTCGGAGGTGGTATTGTGAATCCCAACGGCGCAGCAGACCCCGGTCTAGTATACGACATGGGCGCAGCAGACTACATGCAATATCTTTGTGCAAGGGGCTACAACAACTCTGCCATCTCTCGGCTTATAGAGCATAACACAACATGTCCCGTGAAGAAGCCCTCTATCCTTGACGTCAACCTACCTTCCGTGACCATACCTAGTCTGAGAAATCCCATCACAATAAAAAGAACTGTAACAAATGTTGGAGCCCCTGACTCCATTTACAAAGGTACCATTGAACCTCCATTCGGTACAATTGTATATGTGAACCCTACTGCTCTGGTCTTCAACTCCACAGTTGAAAAACTCACTTTCACAATCACAATCTCCGCAATCCACCAGATGAACACTGATTACTATTTTGGAAGCCTTACTTGGGTCGACGGAGTGCATGCCGTGAGGATTCCTTTGTCTGTGAGAACTGAGGTTTTACAACCTCATGATGACGATGAAGACTAAATTGAATAATATGAAATAAATTAGTACATTTTTATACAATAAATTAGTGTATTTTAGTTTTGAATCCAATCACTATAACATTATCATTCCATATGTACTCAAGAATAATGATCCCACGCCCGAAAACACAAGACACAAAAAGAGGGAAAAGGACCGCATTTACATATGTTACAATATCTCTTTTTTGGTCTAAACAATTATCAATCATAATCCTTAAAGAAAATTAGTGGATCGTTTGTTTTTTTTTTTGTATTATCAGAGGGACAAAGGAGAAAAAACTTGTTAACATATATAGCCATTATAACTGACATTAAAATTTTTTTTTTTTCTAAACGGCTAAACATCACTTATTCTGCGTTTTAGTACTACGGTCTAACTAGTGTTATTCCTCTTCACTTGTATGTGAGAGCTCTCGAGGTCTTAGGTTTGAATTTCACGAATGACAAATTCGATACAATTTTATTCCCTCACTCTTTAATATAAATATATCAATGTATAAAAAAAAATTATATATATATATATATATCACCACGTGTCAATCAAATGCCAATATATATAGATATATATCACTGCGTATCAATCAAATGCCAAGTGGTACTCCGGTGTCACCTATACTTCGATGATAAAGTAAAATGTGTGAATTCATAGCCTTTCATTTCGCTCTGCCCTCTCCATGATCTTTCTGTTGAGATCATATGATAACTTGTATTTAAGTCATTAACATTTGCAAAAACAGATGTTAGTTATACAATCAGTGACTTTGCAGCCAGGAGCACAAGTTAAATCATCGCAGTCTCGATTATGAGCACAGTTTGTCGCGTCTCCTGCTTCGGCTTGAATCTCTTTTTCTTTATGATCAAAAGGAGGACAAATGCATTCACCACGTACACATTTGCCATCGTGTTTTGAATATGAACATAGACCTCCATATTTTTTGCATTCAAAATCGCGCACACAGGGAACAAAGTATCTAGTTCCATAAACCTTCAAATTTTGTGAACCTAAAAAATGCAACAAGCCAATACTATTTCATTAGTCAATTCTGTATAGTACAAAAAACAATGGCTAGCTAACATTGGAGGGAGGGAGGGAGGGCCGAAAACAATGGCTGGGTAACATTGAGGGAGGGAGGGAGGGAGGGAGGGAGGGAGGGAGGGAGGGAGGGAGGGAGAGAGAGAGAGAGAGAGAGAGAGAGAGAGAGAGAGAGAGAGAGAGAGAGAGAGAGAGAGAGAGTACATGTAATAACAAAGAGGACTAGCAGAAAAACCATCTTGATAGTTGTCATCTTAGAGTATGTGATCACTCGAAACTACAAAGGATGTATCAGTTTGTAGTTTGTAAGTGGGTCGTTTGTGAGAATGAATATATAGGGTATGACCGGATTTAGGCCATAATGTTATTCTTAGGAGCAAAATTGGTAATACAGAATTTTGTAGATTTCTTAAAAGTTGTTTCCTATCTAAAAGATAATTTCATTCTTTAATGAGATTTTTTACATTAACCTTTTTTTCCATATATATATATTTATTTGGGTTAAGAAATCTCCATAATCTAAAGAAAATGTATAAGGAATTGTTATTGGCATTCCAAAATTATCATTATGCACTCTAAACTTTCTATGTTTAGGAAAAAAAAAACACTTGTGAGGAGTGCACAATGAGAATTTTAGAGTGCTAATAGCAATTCACCAAAAATCAACCAAACAAATCTGATTACTGTATGGTTGAATCTTAACTTTCTTCGTAAACAATACCAAATTAAGGTTTTGGCATGGCCTCGTTTCTTTTGATGTTTTGGGCAACATGATTAGGACTTAGTTCTGTGTTTTTGGTTTGGGCCCGTTTTAGTATTGGATGGAAATGTTTTGAGTGCCAATATCTCGTATCCAAGTTTAAATGCTAATTGTCCTAGATGATTAAATTTGTAACAACCAACAGGAAAGAATTGGGGTATAACATATATATATATATATATATATATATATATATATGGCCTTTCCTTTCCTATATCAATTGACTGAAGACTCACGAGTAGCTGATAAAGGAACAAGAAGTCTGAATTCAGTATATTGGAGTGTTTGCATCGCACATGCTTGTACTTAATAGAGAATGATAAGTCGAAGCTTGAAATGTGGTTTGCAAATGAACTGAAAATGGCTACGTAAATATTGTAACCAATTCATTCCCGATCACCTTATGAAGCCGATCAATGATTTTTTGCCCAAATTGATCAAACCAAGTTACGTAGGCCAGTTTTAGTCTTTAGGCCTAAAAATTAGTAGAATCAATCGAGGTGGTGCACAAAATTAAGCCCAATAGTATTTTGGTTTTGATGTAGCTAGGAATTTTTATTTGATACAATTGATATTTTATTTTAAACTAATCTAAATTGCACTAACTATTACAACAATCTAATAATACTTCTCTCCACTGTAAATGAGAAGTCTCAAGTTCATCAAGAGGCAATTAGGGTTAGACGTCTATTATATGCTCAGCTGTTAGCACTATTCCTGAGATTATAATATGCTGGATTCTTGATGTGAACCTAGCTATATAGCCCTCATTGTCCCCCATCTTCTCTTGTTAGTGTTCTTTCTTTTGAATACTGATGGTTTTGCCTTCCATATATATAGTCTAGCTAGTGAAGAACAAATTTATGACTAACATCTAGCCTTCCGCTTCACAGGTAAAGGGCTACACGTCAGCTTTGGATTTCTGTAGCTGAAGCTTGATCCCATGATAAATTAACTTTTCTACGTCATATGTTTGTTGATACATATATTTCTCCTCCACTTCTCTCTTTCTCTATGTGGTAGAGATGATCACATGAAGAGCTCAAGTACATACTTCACTAGAGAACCATGCATGGGTGATGCGGGATTTCTTTCGATGCCAACATAGCTTTTGCAATTGAAATTGACACATATTATATCCCACCCACCTGTATGAATTTTTGTTAATGGAAGAAATCTTCCAGTTTTCCAGCACTAACTACTACTTATTCGAGGGTTTTGTAACAATATGATTATGAAGTAGCAAAGTATATCATGGCCTTGTAATTGCAAAGGCTTGATAACCTCCTGAAGTTATATAAAATATTTAGGGTATGTAATATGAGAAGATAAGTGTAATATTAACAAATCAACTAAGGTAAAAGCTTCTTTACTGCACCTGCAACTTTTCGGGCTTGAGACTCTGAGCTTTGGCTGCAAACCCAAATAAACATTGTATGTAATTGTATATGATAGATATATATTGAGGCCAATTCCTAGCTAATTAAATAATTAAACAATCATTTTACTGAAAGTTGAATAAATGAAGGTACTCTTAATTAGCTTGTGTTTGGGTCCGTCATTTGGATAACTGAGCGAAGAAATTGGTATTTTTTCGGGTGGACGCACGGGGGGATGGTGGGGGGGGCCGGTGAAGGGAATCTTCTGGAGATTTGGTGATCGAAATTTTCTAGTTAAAATTCCGTGAGAAGATGCTATTTCTAGTTTTGGCTGAAATTTTGTTTTCCGGTGTGACCAATCTACTAATCTAGCCCATTCAATATATATGGAAAAGATTAATGTAAGAAAATAAAATCTCATCATAAGAATGAAATTTATCTTCTAAATAGGAAAAACCTTTCAAAGTAATCTACGAAATCCCGTATGACCAATTTTTATAAATGTACACACATATATATAAATATATATATATATGTTAGCTACCTTTGTTTATTGTTTTCTGCGTAGAAGGGCTCATGAAACGGTATTGGCTTGTTGCATTTTGCAGTTCATCAATTCCTGACGGTTTATGGAGAATACCATATTCCATGTTTCGGGGACAAAGAATGCAATACTAAGGGTTCAGAACCGGGTGCAAATGCGTCCGTGGTGCATGCCAATGCCCTCATTATGATCATAAAGAAAAAGTTTCATGTTGAAGCAGTAGATGCGACGTTGTTCTTATAATCGTGACTGTGCCAAGTGAAAAAATGGAATCTGTTTTCGAGTGTTAATGGAGTAAATTCATATTTACCCCGTGATCTTATCATAAAAAAGTAATGAGCTGAGCGAAATGGAAAAAAAAATTGAATAAAATGTAATAAACTAGCACATTCTTCTCACAAGCAATAATTTATATTTACTTTATTGAAAAGTTAGCTCGCAAGTTTGGTGAATTTCTACTTATGAACATTTCACAACTAAACTCCTAATATTTCATGAATTGTTGTAATGATGCAACAAATCAACCAAATTGAGTGCATTTCTGCAACAATTGAACTTGTATTAATTACCCTTAATTGAGTTTGATTTAATATCTCAATTACATAAATCTAGAAATTTAAACTCGTTCAATGGTAATCGATGTGGTGGTGAGTACTACTACTTAAAAGTAGTAGGCAAAACTTTCCAATCAATGGATTACCACCCCTTAAGCTTAAATGTAGGTTTTATTTGGGGGACTTAGGGCTTGAAGTTCGAGCTCTAAATAACTGAGCCTGAGCCCGTCTAAGCTAGCTAATGAGACATGAAGAAAATAATAGTGCATAGTATTTTCCTATAAACAACGTCAAATTATGGTTTTAATTGCCGTTTCTTTTGGTGTTTTGGGCAATATGATCCTTTTTAATGGTGGCAGTTTTTCTGTGTTATTGATTTGGACTTTCATCATATTATATCCCCCTGTGTAATATAAAAATCAACTAGTAATTGGAAAGCATCTTTATTCTCTGACTAATTGGATTAATATATATACATTCTGCTAGACAGCATCTTTAAATATCATCCGATGAGGAGAATTCATTGAAATATCTAACTTCTACGTAGTATATGAAATCCAGCAGCCTCAATATTCCTCGGTATGAGTACGGAATTCGCGTTCTAACTGATAGGGCACTTGTGACCACATGTTCCCCATCTGTCAAGTAAGACTGCCGAAGTAATATCCGGTGTTCACTCGATGGGTAGTGGAAACTTCAACTTCTGAACGTGATTGTTTTTAACAGCAAAATTGAAGACCAAAGTGTCAGGTCTTACAGCTATATTAATGCCCAAGTGGAGGGTCTATACGAGCTTTATACATCAGGTTGACTGGACCAACATTTGTGACACTTCTGATGAGGTTTTATATTCTCTCCAGATTTGGAATAGTGATGGAAGGCAGGTTGACATCAAGAACTGGGAAGGCTTATTACTAGAACATGCTGTGACTTGTCCAACAAGTTGAGAGATAGCTGAGGTATTGTATTAACAACACAAAGTGGATTTATGTAGTCTTCTTGCCCATGTCATATACCAAACCAGGATGCAACTGCTCCGTTAGGTTCAAAATTCCGCCTCCATAATCAAACGGATCAAGCCAACTTCTGAGAAGATCCCTCCATAAAATTGGTAGACCAGATGGATTGTTCCTCCAAGCTGCATCAAAATTGACAGCATATATAGTTATGTTTCACATATATATTATTAAAATGAAATTAGACGGTATGGAATTGTGAATACCGGTTGTCACAAGTGCCGATCTAATGGCTGCTGGGGACCAACCAGATGCATTCCTCTAAGAAGAGCCACAATGCCTGAGACATGAGGGTGACATTGAAGTTTCACGAGCAAGGCATATCCCCCGACCCCCATGGGAGGTGTTCGCGCAGCCTTTGGAGGTGCGGCTCGGAACTGTCTCCAGTCGCTCGGTCGGCGGATTGGAACTTTCATAGCTGTTCACGAGGCTCAGCTCCTATCCGCGGAGGGATGCTCGCGAGGCCTTGTGTTGTCTTTGGTGTTTGTCGGGCGTGCCACTATTGGCTCACGCAGTAGAAGATGTGTTATTAGATACTTGCGCCACAAGTAATATGACTTCCGTTCCGCGGATTGGCGCCATATATATATATATATATGGCTGTGCAAGTTCGTTATTTGCCTTGCTTGTTAAGGAACATACTCTCTTGATGTTATGCAGAGATAGTTTGAGATGGGATTTAGGTATAACTTGTTATAGCAGGGAACCTCCCACGCTCAAGCGTACATAAAAATAAAGACGAGATAAGTAAAGGCGCCCATGTAAATATTTTGTAAGTAAATTTGAATGTAAAGACTTAATGTAAGGCGAGATGTAAAAGACATTAATTAAGGTAATATCCATTTATTACATTTTATGTTAAAATTGGCTTTGAATAGCAGCTGTCAGGATGGTTTTAGTTCCATCGGGATGATGCATTAGCTTATCGGAAGGGTTTGGGGATATTGGTTCCTAAGGAAAACAAATCAAAGACCCTGCAGTCCCGAAGATTCAAATCATCTTATCGCCAAGTAGGTTGGATAGCGAGCAAAAACAAGCACTCCTCGTGGGGAGTTTGGATATATTATCCTGGGTAGTAGCCTTTGATCTTCTCAAAGTCGCGAGAATTTACCTGATAGTGCGAATGAGAGTCTCGGATGAGATGAGAGATCTTTTATACGTGAAGAGCAGGGGTTTCCTCGAGGTTTCTTCTGTTGGGTTGAGCAGTGTGAATTACTGTTTTGATTTGGTTTGAGTGTCTTTATTTTTGCATCTTCTCCTTGTTTATAGGCGCGTGAGGGATTCCACGTCATCTGCCCTTGTATACGTTTGGGAAGAAGAATAATATCATGATACGATCAACTACTCCACTAGAAAAGGTTCTTCATTAAAGTAGTCTGCTTCCTCCAATTTCTTGGAGTGATTTAATTAAGTCATGACCAGACTCGCTTTACATTTCTTTATTAGTTTGGCTGGGCCTTTGGAGTTAGGCGTCCGTCTTCGATCGTAAGTCGTAGCTCGAAAGATATATGGATAGTGGATGTCCCGTGGAGGCTGCTTTGTCGGCTCAATTGGTCATCGTCATACGGATTCGGCCATCCTCTGAATGCCCTTTCCATCACCGCCAATATCTTTGCATTGAATGCTTCTTTATCCAAGGTAGGCATAGGTGCAGATATTCGACGGAAGCGATCAGCTCCACTTTCTTTCTTTAGTTTTCTTGATTTGGTGGGCCTTTCCTTTTAGGCTCGGCCCACTAATTAGTAATCCCGAAGCTAAGTCTTTTAAATCAAAGGGTATTTTTCGGTGTAACGGTGCCTTAAACTTCACGACCGTTTATATTCTCGCTTTAGTGAGTTAAACTTCCTCGAACTCTGTTTTGAGGATTTTGAATGCGTGATCCCTTATCCAAATCTTGAAATGACCGTAGATAAAGACGCCATAAGCTGGCTGGTCAAATCCAAAATCCCTTGGTAATCCCGTATCCTCGAGACTCTTGAGAATACCTACATTTATGCTTGTATCTTGAGTTATCGAACCAATACTAGCAACACCATTCTTGGTATCATCTAATATCCAGTCCTTTCCTCCTCATCCTTCATCCTTGTTGATGAAGGGAATCCTCCATCCGTATCATTAGTCTTGCACAATCCTTACAAAAAATGAGAACATGCCACTTGCGCCTTGTTATAAATGCATTCTATTTTCATGTCGTCATACACCTTTGTTACCCAGTGGTTTTACTAATGGGGGTCCACCATGCCGTCTTTGCCATGATGGAGTTTGTGCGTAATCTCTTGGGGATCCTTTGTAGACTTCTCTCGGATCCCCGAGGCCATTTAATCCTCGCCTCCCATTCCACTCCCTCTTCTCGCACTACGTGATCTCGGGAATGAGATGAGTCGGGATAGGATTCTCGATATTCGGGCCCGCTTCCTTATGAAGTAAATAGAGATCCAGTATTCATCTGAGATCTGTTTACTTTGCCTCTCTTCATCGAGAGGAAGATGATGAAGAAATCAAGACCCGGGGAAATGACGCACCTAGCTAATGATGTAAAAGTTTCCCACTAGTAAGCCACTACATGTTGTAATTAGGGCTGTATACTTATCAATGAACTTTCTCCTTAGTTTATTGTCGGGTTGTAGAACAATTTCCTATCCTATAATAAAACAAGTTTATTTTTCTATCTATTTGTTCAAACAAGATCTCCCAAAAATAATCTAATTGTTTTACTAATTCAACGATTTCGACCAACGTCCACAACTGTATCGGGTTGAAAATACCAGATCACCACTTTTTAACACCTTTAGCCGTTTTTGAGTCGGTTAGCCTAAATTAAAGCTACATTCGCCTTTTTTCTCGGGCTTCGTGCATTTATGTCAAGCGCCATTTCTTGGCGCACTAACATTAATTAAATATTAAGCATTTATTCTTCCCACGATCTCAGGAAAGTAAGGGACCTGTTGCATAGCGGCCATAGTATAAATTCACCCCTTTTCCATTCTTGGACATCTATTTTCTTTTCAAAACTCGAGAAGATACTCGAGAAAACTATCGAACTCCAAGTGCCAATCCGAACTCCTACCTTGAAATCCACTTCTCTCCCAATTCCTCCTCAGAAAACCTAACCATGGCCCCTCTGAGACGATATGTTACGGCGAGCGCCTTGCCGATCTTAAAAAGCAATGGGTGGCGGCCGCTTGACTGCCCCGAGCCTGCTCTGTCTGTTCTCCTCCCACTCCCACGATGCCTACACCATCGGCCCATGCTTCAGTTATCTCCCGGTATTCACTCGGCCATCGATCGGGTTGAAACATGAAGCTGGACGTGCCCCAGCCCATTTATGCGCACCACAGAGAATACCTCCTGGAAAATGGTGGAAAGGGGGTTCCAGTCCCATATGTTTACGGAGTGAATCGTCGACCAGACATGGGCCTCACATGGTGCGATTGGGTCGATAAGTTATTTTTCGCTTCGGGGATCGATGGGTGCGGCTCAACGGCATACATTGGCCCCCGATCCGGTTGACCAAGATTCCTCGGGCGGATCTCGCTTCAGTTTTCTCGCCCGCCATGTCTTTGGAACTACCACAACCTTTGATTTTAGGTGTGGTCACATGTCTCCCACCGTTTTGGACATGGCCCGGCTATTTGGTCTTCGCCCGTAGGGAAGGGTGAGTGGATATCACGGGGAGGCTGAGTGGCAGCTTACATCCGGGCTGCCCAGCCAAAGAAGCAGCAGCTCACGGTTCTTCCAGAGTTGAACCGAACCCGACACGATCCATAGTGCCTTTAGCGATTATCAAGTATTATGCTGATCGGTTTGCACAAGACCACATGGGGAACATGTCCATTCTGAAATTACATTTCTGGCTTGGTTTCTTATTCCCAACGCATCCCGAATGTCGTTAAGTCGGAATGGTTACCAAATGCGCTCTCCCCGCTCTTTCAGCGACACGGCCATGGGTCCCTTTGTCTTGGCTCATATATATCATATGATGCACAAGATGACCTGCCCAGCCATTGTTTTTGAGCTTTGCAGGCCACCTGGATCTTTGCCCAGAGATATGGAACAGGTGGCGCTCTAGATCTTAGGGCTCTAGGGCATCGGCTTTAGGGATGACATTGTCCCTTTGCACTCGGGCGAAGGCTTCGGCTGCAATGAATCTCCCTGTCTCTTGCTTCACATGTTTTATTTTGGCGAGTGTAAACGAGGACAATGAGCGAGTGGGCGATATACGCTGCAGGGACTATCCTTGGTTTTGCGAGATAGATCGCTCTTGAAGGTTTGGGGTGACCAAACCTTTGCCGCAATTTCTTGAGTTGCATGTTGCCCAGGGGCCTTTCACGGGGAGTGGGTGGGTGCGTCCCAGACACGCCCACGGGTGAAGTCTATCATCGACTTCTGCAGTTTGGTTTGCCAAAACCATCCCGGTATTTTCGATCTGCTGAATGGGCGACCTCGCCCAAGTTAAGCCATCGATGCCAATGGTGCCAGGAGCTAGGAGAACAAGTGCCATCATCAGGCTTGGGTCAAACCCGATATCTTCAACGTTCAATGCACCCAGGGCGCTTTGACAACAGTGGGGCTCCCGATTCGCCCGACGGTTTCCCGAACACCCCACAAAACCCAATAGTCGCATAACTCAACATTTCGACATCGGTGATATGAGTCTTGATTATCGAGAGGAAGCTATCTCGGGACTTGGTCATCAAGAATCGGAAGGTTCTTATTGTTAAGTTCTCGATCCAATCCCATGATCAAATTAGTTTCATCCGTTTATCGGGATGATCCTTCTAGTGTGACCACCTCGCTTTCATTTTTCGGTTACTTGGCATTCCTCGCTACGATAGCAATGACACCAGAAATGTTTTGGTGATGATGGTGATGAGGAAGTCCAAAAATGATCACGCGTTGGTCCATCACGACGCTTCGGAAGGAGTAAGGAAAGGATGGGCGGAAGCGAGGACTAAGGCGTGAAGATCGACCACTCGGCTCAATCCCAGACAAAACACATTGAGGCGGGAACCCCGGGGTTCCATCTTGAGCGCTCCTCCTCACGCTCTGCAAAGTCAATTGCTAAAGCAGCTGCTGACATCTCCTCCCCTCATTAAGTCTTTCTCTTTTAGACAAACCATGTTAGTTTCCTTAATTTTTACTAACTTTTGATCTTGCCTTCTGAGATAGGCCGTAAACGGAAACGAAGAACTATTGGAGAGGGATACATCAGGAAGGGTCAGCGCATTCTTGCTTTGAAACAACTCCTCGAGGTATTGGCCTAATCCTTTCAAAGGATATACCAATCAGATTATTTTCCTTATCGGACGAACATTTAACAGGTTTAATTCGATGTAGGGTGATAGTCTTCGGACCCATTTTGTGGTTCACAGAAATAACGGCTCGAGATCCTCTACATCCACGAGAATTTCATGGGCATTGACACCAATGTCCCTACACCCTTGGCTGTAGAGGCCGCCCTTTGAGTCGCCTGCTTTACGAGAAGCTTATCCCGAGATGGAAAGTAGCACAAAATCTACGGTGCGGCCTCCCGGAGAATCGCCAGATTCAGGTGTTTGAATTTGAACCTTCCCCAATGGCTTCTCTCCTCGGAAGAAGAAGCATAGAGTAGAAGCCATGGGGAAGCTAGCCTCTGTGCGAGGCAAACATCCTAACCGTCAACACTTAATTTGTTGGTATTCTTGTAGCTCGAACTCGGGTTGATAAATTACTTTATTCTTTAGGTTGGAGTCGGAGTCAGCGTGGGAAGGGAGAACCAATTCCGAGAGGGAAGCCCCGCAGGGAACCTCTCCTCAGTGAATCTCCCCCTTTGAAAATGCGGAGCTGGCCTTGGTCCTTGTAGAAGAAGAAGCTCCGGTCAGCACCTGAAGTCCTCAGTGTCTCTGGTGATCGGGTTGCCATACCACGAGTCCGGTGGTTCAACTTGGAGTGCTCGAGGCTGTAATCCACGAAGAAGCAGGAAGGGTGTGCTTATCCGACCATCGGTGGTTGGGATATGTCAGCCTCACCCGGAAGCGGCAAATAGTTGAAGAGGTATATTAGAACTCTTTCTTACCTCTTATTTATTTCGAGAGCTTTTCTAATGCGTATATGTGGTCTCCACTTACCGAGGTTGAACCTTAACCAGCGCCTCGAGTCTTGCTGAGGATTCGGCGTCACTGGAGGAACTCCAGCGGTTGAGGTTGCGGGGGCCATCGGTGGCCGTTACTCGAAGGCCCCTGTACAGATGCAAGCATGATCACTCCTTGGTGGCAGGTTAAAAGGTTAGCGGTGGACCTCTGCAGAAGACTCCTTTGAGATATGCGAAGATGCCAAGAACACGGAGAGTCAGGTTGGCAAAACTTTGACATGGATGCGGTGGTGAGTCATTGACAAATTCAAGATGCCATCGATTTATTGGCACGAGTTGGTTTGCTTCTCAAGGGTCCGTCCGATTCATGCCTTTCTTGCTTGACCATTGTTAGTCGGCTTCATCAATTTTGAGAGGCAACCAATAGGCACGGGCAGCCCGATCCTTCATCGGTGCTCACTTTCAGAGAAAGATCTTCCCGACTTCATTCCTCGGTGGAAGAATGTTATAATCGGTGATGAGAGTGGAAGGAACTGGCTTGCATTTGAGTGTCGCTTGAAGGCGAACAATCGGAATTGGAGGAACGCTTGAGGGTTAAACTTGAAGCCATATCTCTCTTCAGTTCAACTTCAAGAGATATTGCTGTTTGAAGGAAAAGGAGTAAAGCTCATAGGCGAAGACATTGGAAGCTAGAATTAAGGCGAGTTTGAACAATGTAAACTTTTGCTCGTTTGCAGATTTTGGCTTTCCTTCCTTATAATTTGTTTGTAGATATGAAGAACAATTTTCGTTTTATAATAAAACTAAGTTTTATTCTCTTATCTTGACATTGTTCAAACAAAACCATAACAAACAGTTAGTCGGATTGTTCAAATAAATATCTCTAACATCAGTAGAGTTGGGAAATATTTCTTGAAACTTTCCATTGATGGAATGTTGTTCTTGAACTCTTCTCTAGATCTCGGCACATATGCCCCCTTCCGTTACTTGATCGATCAAGAGGTCCTTCCCGGAGTTGGGCTAACTTTCAGGCCACTGGCAGGTTCCCGAATGGTAGGATGGCCTTCGTACCGGCTGGCGGGTTGGAAAGTGCTTTCCATGTGACCTTTTATTATATGCCCTAGCTACGAATTTGCTTACTGCTAGGATCTTGTTAAAAGCCTCCGGCCGATTCTCATCTAGATTTTCCACCTCACGGCACGTGCTTTGTAAATATTCATACGAATGTAAACCATATTGGTTTTGAACTACCGAGAGACATTACATTGTCTCCCAATCGGGAATGTTGCATCTTGGCCATAAGTTAGAGCAAATGGTGTGATCCCATCTGCAGGAACAACACAGAGTCGATAGGCCCACAAGTATCTCCCAACTTCTCATGCCACTTCCTTGGATTATCATCGGTGATTCTCTTGATGATGTTTACCGAACTTTTTGCTTGCTTGGCTGGCCATTAGATTGTGGATAGTAAGAATTTGGATTGTATGAGTTTAATTTTTAAACTCTCTGCAAACTCCATCATTTGTAGATATGAGAAGGATGGACCTCCCATCGATCACGATAGTTTTACGGTATCCCGTATACGTAGTAAATCTTGCTTTTTATGAACTTGATGACCTCTGCGAAGTGATCTTCTTGACAGCCACGGCCCTACCCTTACTTGGTGAAATAGTGTAGCTCTTATAGTAAGTATGTCCATGACGAAGGAGGATAAATACAGCCAATGAAATCCATGGCCCGGCCCACCGAAGGGCCATGGCCTTACTGCCCAGATTCATCGGGATGGCTGGGAACATCTTTGAAGAGGTCCATGCTTCGACACTCTTCGCATCCTTTGGCATAATCCACGGCAATCTTTTCCATTCTTGGCCAAAAATAGCCATACCTTGGATTAGCCAACGCATTTTGACCCCGGCTGATGAGCACCACGTACTCAGCCGTGTATGACCATTATTCTCATGGACTCGATATTCCCAAACATCGTAGTAGAAACCCATCTGTGGTGTTTTTCTTACTAGAGCTTGGTCCCGTATTGAATAGTTTGAAGCTTGAGTCCTAAGCTTCCTTTAAAATCTGTATTGATGGATTGTTAAGATATTCAACGGTGGAACCTCACAATCTTCAACCTCGGGTTACATAATCATAACATCCATTTCAAATTCTCTATCGAATACGGAAGGAAGTGACCTTGTACGAACCTCAGCCCGTTCATTGGATTGGCCAAACTGATCTTACTCAGGAGGCAATTTGGGCCATATCATTGGCCGGCCAAATTCTCCTCTCTAGGGATGTGTTCTGTAGTAATACGATCCTCCCGAGTTTTTATCAAGAATCAGAAATGGCACTCGTATAACTAGCCATCACCAAATTTTGCAACATGTTCTCCGAGTAAGTTGGTTGATGACTAATTCGGAATCTCCGAATATATCCACACTTAGTGCCCCGGTTCATTAGTATTTCCAATCCGATTATGAGTGCTTCATATTCGGCTCGGTTGTTAGTCGAGGCCACCAAAATCAGACAGAATAGACCACTTGATAATGATCGCCTTTAGGACTAACCAATACTATTCCTGCACCGAGGCTTTATTTGTGCGGGATCCGTGAAAAACGACTTCAAGGTGTAAGCCCATAAGTGGCTATATTCTTGGAAATCTCGAAAGAAGCATCCTTTTCCTTTCGGATTAGCATCTTTGAATCTTGCCAGAACTTAGATATCTTAGGAGGTTGCTCTTTCAATCTTGTCGAATTGCTTGGATGGGATGCCAAAAAGTCTCTGATAGCTTGTCCTTCCAATGTCCTTACGAGGCACATATTGGAAGCGAGAATACGGCCGAGCTAACATGCATTTTCCAATCGACCAGCCATCATTGGTTTGGATAGCATGTATTTGACCACATCCCGTATTGGCAATTATGTGAAGCTACATGTATGGCAACATGTAATGCAGTTTGTAGATGTAAAATACAAAGGAAGCTAAGCACAGCTTCTCGGAATTGGGAGTGTCTGGTTTCCACGTCGGTCCAGACTCTGTAGAAAGTAGTAAGCCTTTTGCTCCTTGCCTTCCTCATTATCTTGGGCTGAGGCGCAATGACCTGGAAGTGTGTACGGCTTAAGAGGTTTCCTCTTCGGTGGCATCAAAAGCAGGTGGTTTGGCCAGTGTCTTTGCTTGATCTGCGTCAAAAGCCTTGGTGGCCAGGCTTCCCATCTGAACTTTAGTTTCTTTGAGCTTTAGCGAGCGGAGATAGAGGCTTAAGCTTTCGGCCCAGTGTGATAAACCTTCTCGAGAAATTAATCTTTCAGTAACATACGAAGTTCCTTTTTTATTTCTTGGCGAAGGTGCATACGCATGATTGCCTTGGCTTTATTCTTATCTACCTCTTTATTCCTCTTTGATGAATCCAAAATCCCTAAGAAGTTACTGCCCTTACTCAGGCACATTTCTTCGGGTTAAAATCCTTAACTTGTGTGGGACCTCGTCACTCTAGCACTTGTCTCGAATCTGCTTAGGTGTTACATATCGATTTAGATTTGACTACTGTCGTGATATAGACTTAAAATTATGGCCAGGTGAGGTCGTGGAAGATAGCATTCATGGCTCTTTGGTATGTAGCCAGGCATTTTCAATCAGAAGGGCATGACTACATACTCAAAAGCTCAGTATGGCGGGACATCTAAAGGCGGTTTTATGAATATACCAACTGGCCATTACGGTTGATTATATGACATTTCCATCCATGAAAGATAGAATCATATGATTGGGCTACATTGCATCAATAGACATATCGGCCTTAGGCATCGGATAAAAATCTTTAGGAAGTAGCATCGTTAATATTTCTATAATCGACACGAAACTCTTTGTGCCTTAGTGAAACCTTTATTAATTTTCCAATATTGACGGTACGTTCCACGTATTTGGGTACAGTGCAGCTAATTTTGCCTTTAACTGATTTCTTTATCTCTTCTGGACTTTTTCTTCTATTTCCTTAGACATTCGTCTTCTTCTTCGGGTAGCTTGTATCCCTCTTTGATTGGCATTACATGCTCGCAAAAATGCGGATCTATGCAGCGTCTGTCCTTAATGCCATCAAAGCGATCCTTGAGTCTAATAGCGGCAATCAAGCCTACACCGATACTCCTTTGGGCACGGGGGTGCGATTCGGAGTGGCCTTAGATCATCTTCGGTCCCAACTATTAGTTTTAAGGATCTGGACTTAGAGGCAATGGTTGATGGTTCATGAGAAATAAGCTCGACATGTCCAGCTTGATTCAAGGTCGTGAGCCCGATCGAATCATAAGTATACTCGGCCCGATGCAGCGTACTTGATCTCGATAGTGATATGTCTAAGGCTTTCATGACATCTTCGTGATTGCGGCCCAAGCGTGAATTTCATCCTCTTTCCACGGATGAAATCCTTTTAAGTACGCCTATCTTTTTAAGTACTCTTAAGGCCTTTGGATCGGTGATCGGATAGCCATGTTCGATCTACATTTTTGTTAAGTACATTCCTATCATAAGATCGGAGGCTGGGGATCGAATGGTCGGTCATTCTTCTGAGTCGTTGATACACTAGATTCCAAGAGCTGATGTTCACAGTGTAGGGCGGCGCGTCTTTATCGGCTCGTGCATCGAGTATGCCGTATACGGATTATAGGATTTGCCTCAAATCTTGTTGTAGGGAAGAGGCTGGCCCAGTGGGTCGGCTGTGCCGGCTCCAGAGACAGAACCTTAGAAGGGTTCTTCATGGTAAAATGTCGCTTAATCTTTGTTGGTGTAGTGTGGAAGGTATACATAAAGGGTGATGTATCCGGTCTCTTATAGTAAAAAGCCTTATACGATACTTTCCCAAACGAGGAGCCGCCATAATCTTAGCGATCCCCGTCGACCTCCCGAGGTGCAGCACCATAGGTTTTGGTAATGCCCCAGGAAGAGAAGTTGGACCGCAGGAGCACTACCGTAGGCATCAAATGCAGCGAATTCAGTTGTAGCACCCGGCATTTTCACGGCGGGGCGTTGGTAGGCCACCAAGTACATCTGCCCATGGAAGAGAACTCGCTTCCATATGGTACATTATATAGATGGGCCTCGTATCCGCTTGACCATTCGTTGGTGGCCTTGCAAAAATCATCGATGCGTCTCATCCCGCCATGATTTGTTTAAGATTCCTTAGAAAGATTGAGGCTCATTACTCGGAAATCTTCTTAACGCGCCTCGAACCGCAGTGATCAATGATATAGAAGGATCACTCGAGATATAGTCTCCGCCAGTGTTCCCAGATCGGGTTCGGCATGAAGGCGGAAAGAAGGACAAAAGCCATATTGATGACTGATTAGGAGTCGTCATTGGGTTTGCATTCTTTCTCACCTTCTGGGCCGACATGCAGCCTCGTGTCGCGGTTAAACTCCTGACCATTATTGATTCTCTTCTTGATAGCCTACGAAAGGCTTCCTCATTAGCTTATCTTTGGAAGCATCATTACAAAGGATCGGGCCATAGTCTAATAATTGCTCGGAGTTCGTAGTGACTTCATCAAATCATATGTCTAACGACCCCAGAAATGGATCATAATCCATGGCTACGATTGTGAAGACTGCTCGGCCTCGCCTCGTCGGTTTCATCCGTCGTGTCGACATGGACACCATTCATGAGATTCTCATGCTCCATCGGGTTGGACTTCGCCACTGCGGGGACATAGTTTGTACTACCTTTGCCTTGGGTAGTCGCCACTTTTTAGCCTTGGCCTTACGTCTGGTTGTTGGTTTGGCCTTGGGTAGCCAGGCAGATTGGCTTCGGTTTAACATTGGCACAGGTGGTGGAGGCCTGCGAGGTATCGATGCAGGACGCATATGTGCTCCATATCTTCTCTGTATCTCTTCCTCTTAGGCTACATTTCTAGAAACTGACTCTTTGTAACCGGCGGGTGCTCAGGCCTGTACCATCTTCCATCCACTTATCGACTAGCTTTTCCACCTTGTCGGGATGGGAGTTTCACTTGCCTGCTTAGGAGTTTTTCACCGCTTAGGACTTCTCTAGGGCGAGTGAGTCTCTCTTGTGTTGGCCTTGGAACCCGTCTTACGGTTTCGAGGTTGATGTTAATGCCTTGATGATTGGGAACATCTGTTGAGCTCTTCTTTTTTATGCCCCACGTCCCATTCGAAGATCTTTCAGGGAGGTGCTCTGAGGACTATATGGACCATGAATTTCTAATTTGGACTCTTCATTTCCTTGAGTCCTCGACCACTTCCTGTTTTCGGACCGAGTCTGGTGTGTGTCAGGAAGCGGGAATGCGGAGTTAGCACTCGCATTTACACTTGCGCACGGCCTGACCTTCCTCTGCTGATGAACGCCTTAGGTGCAATGGGGTTGAGATTCAATTCTCACATCCCGGCGGCGCTTGCGGGAACTTTTCCCCTTTCAGGGTCAAAGTTTCCTTTCTTTGGCCACTTCTTGGCCAATTTAAGTTCTCATATTTACGGAACTTAAGAGGAGGTTCGGTTTACACCATCGTAGTGGCTTGAGGCTTAACAAAAGAGACCCGCTTCCTTGTTAATCTCTCTTGGATCGATCCGGAGCGACAGTTCACGGTGCTGTGATTCCAAGAGCCATAAGGGCTTGCAATATTTTCTTCCTTTTTAGTTGCCGGGCTTGGGTATCCTTTCTTTGGATCCCGGCTGATGCACTGATGCTACTAATTCGTCGAAATCACGGGGACATTTTAGTAGGTGGCTTCGTATAGCTACGGAAGCTTGGGGGCCTTGTTGGGAATATAGCCTCCGGCTTCTAAGAGCGGCCACTTTGGTCCTTCCTTGGTTCACCAACCCTTTGATGATCATTGGGGTGGTTGGTGGAACCATCTCGGCCGCGGATATCTCGGCCTCTTGAAAACATCACCGAACCATCGGAATGCTGTGAATTCAAAATCGAGTGATTTGAGGTTTTCTGAAGAAGGGCACTTTGGAGGAGTGCTTGTCTTTGAGGATTCTTACGCAGCGGCCCTCTGCGTATTTAGTAGCGACCATAATTTCTACTTGGTCATTGAATTTTGACATCTCGAACTTTTACGTAGGGAAATCTTGACGCTCTTTGGTATGACCCGCAGTTGGTCATTGCGATGGGAAATTTACTGCTTACGTCTTAGTCTGTTTGAACCTCGCGCGAAGTCATACGTAGTTTCATGGTCGGTTGCTTGACTTACGGGTCATTAATTGCTTTGACTTGGCTCCATCACAACAAAATTGATCATGGAAGGGCTGGCACCCATCTGCAGTCCGACTTAGGATAGAGTTGGGGCGGCCAAAATAGAATACCCAGTGCGACGCCATCCAGGCTAATGAATTTCGAGATAAGCGGAGTTTGAGATTGGGATTGTCTCGGAGTGCCACGCATTGGTTGGAGTGCCCTGTGTGCTCCAAAGATGATGTAGATGAATGCTTCACAGTTGTAAGTAGGGAGATTTAGGAACAAAATTCATCGGGAAGGGGTTCGGTTCGTCGTGGGCGGATCACGGCTTGATATCAGGCACTTTGATTGGTAGCCTTACGGCTGACACCTGAAAATTAGCCGTCTTAACTCGAGCATCTCGTTTCAAACCGGCACATTCGCCTTAACCGAGCTGTAACAGGAGTCGGGATCTTGCTTGTCATGAGTGGAGGCATACGGCTTATCAGAACTATATGCTGATATCGGGATTTCTCATATTGGGGTTAAAGCCTCCACTTTCCGGTATATGTGGCTTTTGTGGTTGTGCTCTTCCCGTCACGCTCTGCAGGTGAAGCTCATCTTCCCATAGAGCTTAAGCGGGAAACTTTTCGAGGCTCCGTTTTTAGGAATATATTTCACAGGCTTTCACTTGAGAACTCAAGCTGGTTGTGTCACTTAGATCTCTGATTCGAAATAGGCTCAGTCCTTTAGCGAAGTGTTGGGCAATTCTGACCTTTCCTCGGATGAAAGGTCTGTGCCATCGGATTAGGGTGACGAATCCACTTGCTCACTTCTTCGGCCTTTTGCCGCCGAGAGGTAGACTCTCCTGTTAGAAGTATGAATGGCAGACGACTCCATTCCACCCGTATTCCATCTGCCGGCTTCTCAGACGATCCTTTCAATCGGTCGATTTGATTAGAAAGGAGTGAAAAACCACAGTCGATCTTGTTTTGGACATTATTGGATGAAGTACCGCAGTTTACGATATACGTTACATTTGTCAGCAATTCTTTCCATGATGCTTCATCATCTGGATCATGGAGAATTTGGAGTCTGCATGCTACTCTTAGGCGTCAAGAGTGGAGGCTTGGGTCTCGGGTGAGTTTTGATCCAGAGTACGTAGGGATAGACGTGGCGTCTTTCCCGTCATCTGTTTATGAATTGAGAGAAATAAGCTTAACTTGTCCTTTCTTTATGCTTGGGCATAAAACGTCAAGAAAGGTAGTATCCCGGGTGTGCCAAAAAATATGTTCGCGCAGCCTTTGCGGAGGTGCGGGAGCTCAGATATATCGAGTGGCTCAGTCGTGATTGAGCTCTTTCGCCTTTGTTCAACGAGCTCGGACTCGCATCCGCCGGAGAGAGGATGCTCGCGAGCCTTGTGTTGTCTTTGGTGTTTGTCGGCGTGCCCTTGTGGCTTTTGCCAATAGAAAGATGTATTATTTATTAGATACTTGCTTACCAAGTAATATGACTTAGTTCATCGGATTGGCGCCATATATATATATATATATATATGAGCTATTGCAGGATTCGTTATTTGCCTTGCTTGTTAAGGACTTTATACTCTCTTGATGTTATACGAGATAGTTTGAGATGGGATTTAGGTATAACTGACCCTTGGCGAAACACTCACGCTCGAAGCGTACATAAAAATAAGAAAGCAGATAAGTAAAGAAAATGTTTGTATGTAAATGTTGTAAGTAAGTGAATGTAAAAGACTTAATGTAAATGAATGTAAAGACATTAATTAAGGTAATATCCATTTTATTACATTTATGTTCGTCAAAGCTTTTGAATAACAGCACAGTCGGGATGGTTTTAGTTCCATCGGGATGGTCTACAGTAAGCTTATCGGGAAGGTTTAGGATATTGGTTTCTAAGGGAAAAAACAAATCAAAGACCTGCGGTCAGATTCAAATGTAATCTTATCGCCCGAGTAGGTTGGATAGCGAGAGCAAAACACTACTCCTCGTGGGAGTTTGGATATATTATCTGGGTGGGGCGCTGACGTCTTCTCAAAGTGCGAGCTACGAGTAGTGCGAGATGAGGAGTCTCGGATAAAGATGAAGATCTTTTATCGTGAAAGGAAGCTTGAGGGTTTCCTCGAGGTTTCTTCTGTTGGGTTGAACGTGTGAGTTTGTTTTGATTTGGTTTGAGTGTCTTTATTTGCATCTTACTCCTTGTTTTATAGGCCGTGGGGATTCACGTCGTCTCGCCCTTTGTCCTACATTGGGAAGAAGAATAATATCACTTGAGTAAGTCAACTACTCCCAGTGAGAAAGGGATTCTTTGTTCGTGATGCCTTCCACTCCAATTTGCCCAGTGATTTGCATTTAAATGCTATTCGGACTCCTTTCTGTTTTACTTTATTAGTTGAGGTGGGCCTTTGGGTTAGGCCGGTCGATACTCGATCGTAAGTCATGGCTCGAAAGATATATGGATAGTTTGGATGTCCCACGTGGTGGCAATCGGCTCGGTGGTCATAAATGTCCCGGATTGACCATCTCCTGAGATATACTTTCATGCGTAATATCTTTGCATTGAATGCTCTTTATCAAGGTAGGCATAGGTACTTGAGTATTCGACGGAGGATATTTCCACTTTCTTTCTTTAGTTTTCTTGATTTGGGTAGACGCTCCTTTTAGGCTCGGCCATTTAATTGGTAATCAACTAAGTCTTTTAAGTCCAGAAGGGTATTTTTCGGTGTAAACAATAGGAACTAAGAGGAGAAATTGCGGCTAAAATGTTCACACCGTGTGACTATATGCGGATGTATCACGGAACAAAGAACAAGATAGCAATATAGAACAATCATTGAAAGTCATCACAAAGGAAATAGTAAAAGTACGAGAGGCTAGGCATATATGCGATGGAAGATACTAAGAGTTGTTTTTCAACTTGACATATAACTTCTTGTGATATATTCTCTTATGGATGAATACATAACGGAGTGCTATTAAAAGGTTAAATCTACATTAAATTGGAACCTTACGGCGAAATTTGTTATTTGTCTCTTTGGTTTATGGATATGTCACCGATGTGGACGAGGATTAATATGAACGAGACATTATGTAGTAAAGCCTGCTTGGCTGTTATTATTTATTAAACCTACTGCATTTAAAGTAGTGGCAATACCTTGAGAATTCTTTGGTGAGCGGAGTTTGGCCCCGCCCGACGAAAAGGCGGCCACGCCCAGCGAGATGCGGGCTTGCCCGCGGTATTTTAGTACGCTCGGCTGCTGAGAGGTGCCTTTGTAAAACAAGAAAACTTGAGGATAAAAACCAACCCTGAAAACTTAATGAGGATTATGAAAAAACTTAGTGATACTAATCAGGCCAATGATAAACTACAAACATTATCATTATTATCTTGTACATGTTTCCATATTATCAGATAATATTTTTGTATTCTCAATATGAGACTTGTAACCACTTGCACCAAGTAACACGCTGAACATATACAAATTGGCGCCCAGTTATTTGGTTTCATTCGCCTGGCTTGTTTGTTTTGCAAGTTCTTTTAGTCGACAGGTATGTCAATTGATGATTACCTGGTAGATCGGATATAGATAGTATTCGGGTTCCGTCAAGTAGGATGCAATCTTGCAAAAAACTAGGAGTTGGGATTATCTTGGCCTTTCTCGTCCTTCAATATTCTTCTCAGCAGACATGGGTGATGGTGGTATCATAGGTGTAATTGACTCAGGTTGCTCTCCTTTTCTCTCTCATTACAACGGACACACACACGTACCTGTAATTGTCTGGCTCATAATCACTCAGTGGCTGGAAGTAGGTATTTGGCGAGTGAATCATTTAATGAAGAAGGCTGCAGAGGGAAAATTCACACCCGGTGGAAGGGTGTGTGTGAGTATGAGGGGACAAATCCAATCTTTGCAAATACATTGCAACCGAAAAATCATTGGAGCTCGGTAGTTCATCGATGGATTTCTTCTTTACTTGAATATGGACCATTGTTTAAACGGGAATTCATGGAGTCTAGAGATGTAAATGGTCATGGTACTGCCTTTGCTAGCACCCTGCCAGTTGGATCTTTTTGTGCCACCGGTGTTAGCTTTGGGTCTTGGTTCCCGGGACAATCAGGAGGTGCCCAGATGCTTGGTTGTCCGTTTACAAGTTTGTTGGAATCTGGCCGTTGCTCATTCCCTCTTTGATATACTAAAAGCTATGGATGAAACCAAATACATGGCGGTACATGTGTTTGTCATTGTCAATAAGGAGATTCATTACCCTTATCTACGTGTCGATGATGCTATTGCTATCGATTAACATCCATCTTTGTGGAAATGAGGAAAAATTATTGTAAATCTATAAGAGTACAAAATGATGGACTATCGTAGCTTGATTGGGAACAACTGCACCATGGATCATAAATGTTGCGGCGGGCTGTGGATCGACGTAGGCTTCCATTGCAGCAGGAAACGATAAAACTTACGAGGTTTGTGATTATAGCATGTTCAGTTTTGGAATTTGAATTCGAGTATTGGACAATCATCACCCATAACATTTTTCTTCAATATTCTTGCGAGTCAATCTCTTTCTGGTCAGTGGATTTACGGGCTTGATATTCTCGAGTTATCTTCTCTTACTATATTGGAATATACTCTTACTTTATATTTAACATGCTTGTAATTATCAAAATTTATTAATCACGGCTCATTTTCACTATTGTTATCCATTTGCGGTGTGTGTGAATCCCTCGTCACGTAAATAAAACGCCATGGTAGGCTGGAAAGGTGGTTCTACTTGTTTCTCGGAAATTTATACATGACAAGTTACAAGAGCGGGTAGTGTTGGGTAGCATTTTGAAGGTGGTTCTACCCAGCTACTCCAGTTATACACAACAAGTTCTACAAGAAGCGGGTAGTGTTGGCCAGCACGTAAACAAATGAACAAACTAATATGAAAGGCCCGTGCTTAGGATGAATGGTATTACGGCATATTCCAATATCGATCTTGCAGTGAGCTAGCTATTATATACAGTGCATTGATGGTTCTATTCTAGGAATGATTAATCTACAATCTACAAGTACCTGCAGTTAATAGGCGATTGATTTCTTGATCCTGATATGCTCCATTACACCTTGAATGATACTCATGTGGTAGAGATTTTCTTTCCTTTAACCTGCTCCCTCGGGTTGGATTATGAATGTGTGATACCCGACTTCTTTGAGTGCGTATGGAGCAGTGCTCATGTGGCTTGGTGAACAAATACGCAATTTGACTTCCGGTTTGTACATAAGCGATGTGATTTCTCTCTTTGAATTCTTTCCCACGGCTGGCCTTTGTGATCTAATTCCAAATAATAGCCGTCCGTTCATGGTAAGCGGATTTGACAATGTGTAAGGCTGCACGGTTATCCACAAAACAATCTTGCTGGTTCGGGATGAGGTACTTGTAAATCTTTCAATAAGTATCTCTCGACCAAGTGAGCTCCTGAGCTGCTGTAGTCATGGAGCGATACTGCCTCTCTTGATGATCTTGAAGCAGTTTGCTTTGCTTCTTACTTTTCCATGACACAGTGACTTGCCAAGGAAAGTACAATAACACCATCCTTTGATCGTCATTGTAATTGGGCATCTTGCCCAATCGGCATCACGATTTCGATCAAGTGAAGAGAACCATTTGGGGAAATAAGCGCTACCACTGGGCTGCGCCCAGTATTGAAGAAGTCTAGAAGCGAGTTTGAGGTGATGCAACTTAGGTTCTGTACGTAGGTGAGTGTGCAGTATGTAATTTACGTAGGCTAATGGTGAGATAGATCGGCTTTCCCGATTAGCAGCGGTGCCAGGGTGGGATCATGATGGCTTGACTCTTTGTGTTGTTAGTGCAGTCGGTTCCATGGGAGCAGTCGAAGTTTGGCACCAAGTAATCCTGCTTCTTCTGGTATGTCCAATGTATATTTTCTTTGACAAATTGTAATTCTTTGCTGGAACGTGCAACCTCGATTCCCAGTATTTGAGCGGTCAAGATCTTTAATCTTGAAGCTTGACTATTAAGGAATTTCTTGAGATCATCGATGGCTTTCTCATCATTTCTGTTATAACCATGTCATCAACGTAGAATTAACCTGATAGTGATGCAAATTCCCCTGGCTGTGTGAATAGGGAGTAGTCGGCGCGGGTTGGTTGAAGCCCGATTTCTTGAATTGCCGCAGAAACGTCGGGCCAAGTGTGAGTGCTTGCTTGAGGCCGCAAAGGGACATGAAGTCGACAAAAGCGACATTCTCCCCACTGTCGCCTTGTGAAAACCGGGAGGCGGAAGCATGTACACCTCTTGTGAGATCTCGTGAAAGGCATTTTGTACATCCATTTGATGTAATGGCGATTCGGACATGGCGTTGCTAGTAAGCAACGAGCAGTGATTAATTTGTGGAGCAAATGTATCTTTGTAATCGTGCCTTCGCGTTAGGTGAACCCTTTAGCGGTAAGTCGGGCTTTGTATCGCTCGATGGATCAAGAGTCGGTATTATACTTGATCTTAAAGACCCATTTACGACAATGGGTCGTTGGCCGAGGAAAGAGAGACCGTGGGCCATGTGATTGTCCTGAGCGAATTTGAGTTCATAGCTGCAACCTCTGAGGATCATGACTGCTTTGTTCATTTGTTCATATATTATGGACAAATGAGCAGTATTGAAGGCCGGAGTAAGAGACATAGGTGCAATGGATAGCGAGTGCGGGACGAGGATGATGAGGAGGCGTCGGGGCCCGGGAGGAGGAGCGGCGTGAGTACGTTTTGTAGTCTCGAAGCGAAGGTGGGGTGAAGGATTATGGTAGAGCGAGAAGGTGGGAGGGCGAGAGCTATTTGGGTCGGTGGTGGTGGAGTCGTGCGCTAGTGAGGTTGGGAGGTGGTTGTGGTTCGTCCGTCGGTGGTTTCGGGGAGGGTAGGGTGATTTGGGCCAATGGTGGTGAGTCATCGTAGGTGGTTCGAGAGGAGCTGACGGTGGCGGGTGGCTGAGGTGGTGGCGGTGGTGGGTCGAGAATATCGGTGATTGGATTGGATATGTTGGTGATGGGGTCGTTGATTGGAGCTTGGCGAAGTGGTTGGTGGTGATGTCGTCGGCTGGCGAGGTGGGGGCATCGGCGGTGTGTGAGCGACGAGTAGACCTTGAGGGAGTTGGTTGAGGAGTGATCGGAGGAGGAGCGATCTGTGTTTGTGGAAGGATTTTGCGAAGAGGAAGGGTCGGGATGAGTCAAATGTGAGGAGTTGTTGGGTTGTCTTGATGAGTTGGAATGTGGAAGTGGATAATTGGGGTGAGTAATTATGTGGGGTTGTGTATTTGTGTAATTGGGCTCAAGATGGATTGGGTCGACGGTATTAGGAAGAATTTGGAGAGTCGTCTTGATTCTCTGGTGATAACTTGATGAGAGGAAAAATATTTTCATGGAAGGTAACATCCGGGAAGTGAAAATTTTGTGTGTTTAAGATCGTAAACCGGTAGCCTTTTTGCCCGAGAGGATAGCCAATGAAAATGCAGATGTGAGCAAATATCAAATTTGTTATCGAGTGAGATTAGTGGCAAGCATAAGAAAGCAGCGAAACTCGAAGATTTGAGTAAGTAGGTGGTGTGTTGTGTAGGAGTTAAGTATGGAGTTTTGAGGGGAAAGTAATGGTGTGGGAAGGCGATTGTTGATAAGGTAACAAGGCTGTTTGAACACTGCTCACCCCGAATTTTAGCGGTAGATTGGCTTGGAATCTTAAGGCCAGAGGCCACATTTAGAAGGTGGCGATGTTTACGCTCAGCCCTACCACCATTTTGTTGAGGAGTATAAGTGCAAGTGTGCTGAAAAATAGTGCCACGTTAGCTGCAAAAAAGAGCGCAGTGATGTGAATTCACCCCCGTTATCGGCACGTAAAATTTTAATATCAGATAGGTGCGTTTTAACCCCGAAAAGAAGGATTTATTAAAGATTGGGTATTGGATTTAAAGCTTCATGAGATGAACCCGAAGTGAAAGCTTAGTATAGTCGTCAACAATAGTCGGAAAATATCGTTTCCAGAATGTGTGAATTTTTGTGTGGTCCCCAAATATCACAATGAATTAAATCCAAATGGTGCAATTGTTTTATGGAGCGGTGAGGAAGATAAACGAGTTTGTTTTGCTAAGAGGACAAATCTCTCTGAAATATGCTTGGGAGTGGAAATAATTTCTGGAAAGGATTGAGATAGTGCACGAAGAGGTGCGGATGGATGTCCAGGCGTTGGTGCCAAAGATGGATGCGGTTGATATGGTTAGCGAGGAGTGATTTTGGTGTTGTGAGATAATAAAGACCATTATAATAATGCTTTCTGGCCAATTATCCTCCCCGTGTCATGTCACACTTACAACCTGGTCGGGTAAAAAATCACAATGCAACTTCCAAAGCTCGAATTAATTTACTCACGGATATCAAGCTAACTCGAAAATTAGGCACATGAACATCGTGCACAGAGATAAATCTTGTGACAACTTAAAAGTTCCAACACTTTCGATTACGGCTTTTCCTCCATTAGGTAGACCAACAAAACCATGAGATCCTTTAAATTTATTGTGGGTCGGAGGTAGGTGAGAAACATGATCGGTGGCTCCCTTTATCACGATCCAAAACAATGTCGAATGCGGATCGTGATGTGCGATATTACAATTGGTGTAAATATACTGTCTCATTTGCAAGGGTTTGTTGTTACCATTAGATTTTAAACCAAGGCCTTGATTTGGTTGTACTCCTTCGTTGGAAAGAGTTGTGTGCGACCTTGATGTTGTGCTTGTTTTGATTGCTACGGATTTTCAATAGTGTCAACCATGTTGGTTGGTGTGATGGTGTTTTGTTTACGTTTGTGGCGGAAGTGTGTTAGGTAGAGTCACGGGAATCTTGGTGCTCGATACCATAAACAAAATGAACAAACTAATGAAGCTGATAGGCAGGATGAATGGTAATGCAGTATATTCCAATATCGATCTTACAGAAATAGGTAGCTATTATATACGGTGCGGTAGTTATTATTCTAGGAATGAATTAATCTACAATCCTACAATTACTCTAGTTAATAGCTTATTGATTTCTTGATCCACAATGTGCTCCATTACACACTGAATGATACTCACATAATGATAGAGATTTTCTTTCCTTTAACAACCCGCTTCTTGTAGAACTTGTTGTGTATAACTTGAGAAGCAGAGAACCACCTTTCCAGCTACCATGATTTTATTATGTGATGAGAGGGATTCACACACACTGCAAATGGATATCAATAGTGAAAATGAGCTGTGATTAATAAATTTAGGATAATTACAAGCATGTTGAATATAAAGTAAGAGAAGATATTCCAATATAAAGTAAGAGAAGATACCTTGAGAATATCAAGCCCGTAAATCCAGTCTCTGGACCTGTAAAAAGAGATTGACCTTGCAAGAATATTGAAGACAAATGGTGGTGATGATTGTCCAATACTCTGGTTCAAATTCCAAAACTGAAACATGCTATAATCACAAACCTGTAAAGTTTTATTGTTTCCTAAGGTAATGGAAGTCGGAAAAGCTCGATCCATAGGTCTTGCTGCAACATTTATGATCCATGGTGCAGTGTTCCCAACTGTTTCAGCTATAGGTCCATCATTTCCAGCCCCGTAGACGACAATAATTTTCCTTATCACAGCATGATAGGCACCGATATCAATAGCATCATCGACATCAGAGATAAGGGGTAATGAATCTCCTATTGACAATGACAACACAGGTACCCCGTCATGTATTGCTTCATCCATAGCTTTTAGTATATCAGTAGATGAGCAACGGCCAGGATTCCAACAAACTTTGTAAATGGACAACCAAGCATTTGGGGCACCCCCTCTGATTGTCCTGGAACCAAGACCCTTAAAGCTAACACCGTGCACAAAAGATCCAGCTGCGGTGGTGCTAGCAGTGTGAGTACCATGACCATTTACATCTCTAGGACCCATGAATTCTGGTTTAAACAATGGTCCATATTCCGCAAGAAATCCATTAATGAACCACCGAGCTCCAATGATTTTTCGGTTGCAATGTATTGTAGCATTGGATTTGTCCTCATACTCACACACACCCTTCCAATTGGGTGGAATTTTCCCCAGGCCTTCTTCATTAAATGATTCAGACTCTGGCCAAATACCTGCTTCAGTTCATTGAGTGATTATGTTATGGGACAATTACATAGGTATGTGTGTGTCTGTTTGTATGAGAGAGAGAAAAGGAGAGCAACCTGAGTCAATTACACCTATGATAACACCATCACCCATGCTGCTGTTGAGAAGAATATTGGAAGTGGAATGAGGAGAAAGGCCAAGATAATCCCAACTCCTAGTTGTTTGCAGATTGTGTATCCTACTTGGAAGGACTCGAACAACCTCGGGCAACTCTGGAATTGACCATTTTGTTTAAAAAAAAACAGAAATAAACAATCAGCACATTAAGTAAAATCATTCATATCTTAATCTACAAACCGCACATCTTTATTGCACCTGCAAGTTTTTTCGCTTGAGACTCCGTGAGCTTGGCTGCAAACCCAGAGAAACCGTGTTTGTAATTGTATATGATAGATTTTGAGGCCAATTCCTTGCTGAAACATAAGAATCAGAGCACTTAATTAAACAAGCATTTCACTGAAAGTTGTATAAATAAGGTACTTAGTTTCCATTACATTTCAAGACAGCAGAAGTCCTTGCTACATAAGATGGTGCTTCGAGAGAGAATCTCATGCTCCTTATTCTGATAAGGGTGGGTGTGTTTTGTAGTAAAGTGGATAATTGCTATGGAAGTGGATGTGACGATTGTAGGGTCATAAGCCATGATACGAGTTCAGTGCCCGGATCATGGTTAGCCAAATGTGATTGATGAATGCACTCAAAAGCCTGGATTTGCAAGTTTATCATACAAAAATTTCAAGTTTGAAAGAGTTGATGCTTCAAGATGTTGTTCCAAGAGTGCCTCATGGGTTCACAAGTGAGAAGGCCCATGAAATTAACTAAAAATATTACTTTCCCAGCCAATGGTGCACTTCTTCTTTGTTAGTTGTTGTACCTCAAAATTTAAGATGTGTTAGCCAAGTTTTACAAAGGAATGTATATGTGAAAGTTAAGGAAGTACTTAACAAGCATTTTATCTGATCCCAATCTCTTGCTGCAACATAAGAATCACACTTACCAAGTATTTTACTGATATTTGTATAACTGACGCTTTTATATTTAGAGTTAAAGATCACACAATTGTTTCAAGTTGGTTCTGTTATGTCACCAGTTTCCGTGTGGTCCGACTTTCTTGCTTTGCCTATGGTTTGCTGGAGTTTGAGTGGGTTGAAATAAGCAGAAGGCAAATTTATAATCTAATAAGTGTTTTGGTTGATAGCAATGGAGAAAAACAAGGCGGATAGGGGATCTAATTTTTCATCTCCAGGAGAAATGGATATTGCAATAAACCGCTTAGGAGGAGCAGGTCGGATCTTTTTTTTCCTTCTGATTAAGTACTACAAATTGTTTTGTTGGCAGGCTGATCAAACTGCTCAAAGAAGCGATGGTCGGGAGCTGAATTCTGATTTTTGATGAGACGAAAAAGGGATGTGGCCAAGTTGCTAAATATTTGAGCTGGTTATCCTAGCAGCCCGGTTGACTCACGCATGCTTGTTCATTTGATTGGATATGGCAAGTGGAAGTGGTGGTGGTGGTGGTGGTGAAGCTGCTTCTCATCCCTGCTAGCTAGGTTCAGGGATAAGGTTGTTTGCAGTTTTCTCCATGTTTGTTGCTTGTTATCGTATGACCTAACTTCTGTTTTGTTTTGTTGTAGATGTGAAGGACATGAAATGTGTGATCAACTATGATTTTCCATCAAACCTTGAGGGATGATGTCCATAAGATCGGACGAACTGGGCGTGCAGGAGCAACAAAAACTGTTTTAAACTTTTTCACGCACGCAAATGCAATTTCACTAGGGATCAAATCAAGATCCTTCAAGAAGCAAGTCAGGTTGTGAGCCTTGTATTGGCTACAATGGCCTGATCAAGTGGTTCTGGTTTCGGAGTTAGCTCAGTTTCCTCTTTGGATATGGCGGCATATGTATATTTATATTGGGATGGTGAATGATGTGCTGCATTTTGTTTTTAATCAGGATCCGAATAAACTTCCACTATAGAGGACGAGGACAATATGGGAACAGGGGCATGATTTCTGGTTCGAATACTGCTCCTATGGATTACAATAGACCTTGGTAGACTTGGCTAATTTATGTTCTTTAGTACTCCTCTATTCTTATTTGAATTCCATCTCTAAGCTCACATGGATCGATTACAGAGGTTTCAACCACTGGACTTTGGATCGAGGAATGCCATTGAAAAGAAAGAAGCACCTTACTTGCTAGTGGAGACTGCTTGCCCACCCTCTAATCCTAGATAAACTCTGAATCCTGTCTATTTCTATCATAAACCCCATCAACAAGGAAAGGCGTAAACTTATGATTAGTTCCACAAAATTCATTGCACCGAACAACGCTTGCAGGTAATTTGATTTGGGCCTTTTATATAGAATGCACAATTAGATTAGGCAAAAAATAGAATTGTAAGTTACCTTCCGACTACAGTGGCAAGCAAGTCATGGTGCGAATTCACGATCACTTCGAGGTTGTCATGCTGCGTCTCTCCCAGATAAACAATGTGTACCTGTTAGTTGAGAGAGATACGTCAGAGCACTGAATTCAGGATTTTCAAAAGAAAGAAGAAGTGTTTGAGACATGTTGATACATACATGGCTATTTTCTGTTATGCCCTGGGTATTAAGACAACAGAGAAGCCATAGGACAAGAACAAGTAGGGGACTCGAGCTGCTCATATTTCCTCTTCCGCGACGAGAAAGAGAAGGGGAGGAGGGTTGAGGGAGGCTGACCAATAATATCTTTGGGTGATGGCGGAATCAAAGATTTCTAACAATGCGGTCTGGCCCCCCACCCGATTAGGAATGCGAAGGCCTCCTCCCTGCCTTTCTTCTGAAGCTGTAAATATAATCTACTGATCAAACGCTGCAGGGGCGGAGTGCTCTACATTCAGCCACAGCTGCTGTGCTGTACCTCAGGCTGATGAAAAGGAGGAAGAGGTTGATGAAACTGGAGGAGGGAGGCCGTCAAAGCTTTCAAGACTCACAGTAAATTTGAACTAAATCATAGTTTTTTTCATGCTCATTGATGGATTTTGAGAGAAGCGATTTGCCCTCTTAAATCAATTGCTTTCCAGCCAACGTTACTTTCTAAAAAGAATAAATGCAAATATCAGAAGAAACTTAGAAGAGAGTAGTAGCTAGCATGTGGTGTTCTGAAATTGCTAAAAGAATTAAAAGGACAAAAGAGGAGTAGTTGTAACTTGTAACTTGAAGAGGGGAAGTTGCCAATCTGGGATGCCCATGGACCCAAATAACCTCAGCTACGCAGTAAATGCTCTGAGCATAACATCCAATGTGAGATAGCTAGCAAGTATTTTAACAGGGAAATTTGAAACACAAGGTGCAGACCTGGTCCCATCGTCATCTTGACGTGCTTGGGCTGCATTTACGGAGTTCGCGAGAGAAAATTTAGTTTCCAGCAGAGTCAGTGGCCGGGGATGATAATGCTGATCGAGGCCATGTCTAATTTTAATTATCTCTTAAACTATTGTTGACTTGAGAGTTAAGTTAATTCAAAGCATTTGCTTGACTGTTCTGAATCTATGTTCAATGATTTAATCGATATATTCAACACTTCTTAAGTAAAAGCACTTGTGAGTATATGTTCCACAACTTCCATTAGCTGAAAGTTCAGAATCTACGTAGCTATAAGACCTGAGACTTCGGTTTTCAACTCCGCCGTTAAACCCATCTCTTTCACTGTTGCAGCTTCCACCACCCGCCAAGTGAACACTGGATACTACTTCGGAAACCTCACTTGGACAGACGGGGAACAGGTTGTGACTGGTCCCATATCAGTTAGAACACAAATCATTCCATATTATACGTATGGAATTTGATCAAATCTAATAATCCATGCCACAATCTATGCAAATAAATGATGGAATTATTATATATAGTATTAAGATGTAATAAAAGGGGGATCTAATAAAAGAAAATTATAGTTCAATAAGGCTTTTTGAATTTTATTAAATTTTATTCTTCACAGTAAACATGCGCCACAAGGACAAAATTTAGCAGTCACGACTACAACATGACTGCGTGACAATTGCATAGGAAATGTTCAAATTTGCAGTGAGTTCCTAGAGAATTGCTTATATTTGCATTCACGATAGGATGTACGTGACGTATATGGAGATGACATCGTTACAGCTAACTTAGGCGCTTCATCAGCATGAATAGCACTGCAATTGCACATACCTTGTTCACATTTGGCTTAATGTTCAACACAATAGCTTCTGCACTCGCGATAGTTCCGGAAAGCTTCAAAGTTGGTGAACATGTCAAGGCCAAATGATTCAGTTCAGCATGTATGTGGAGGCTTTGTGTGAATGAACTTTTAGAGAAATACATGGTTGGGTTTTGGTCAGAATATTATGTCTATAGGACGCATAAGTTATAATTAAACATATATTTTTGTAGATTTCTTAGTTTTAAACGTTCTTCCAAATTGTAAGACAATTTAATTATGTGACAAATAGGAAAGGTTAATACTGGATTTTACCTTTTTTTTTTTTTTAAATCAATTGATTCGATTCCTTAGTCCACCGACTCCACCGTGGTCCATGGATTACCATCAGTGCCAGATCCACCAGGGGGCCATCGGGGTCAATTGTCCTCGTGGCGGCCGAAAAAGTTGTTGGAGAGTGCTTCCAATGACCCCTTGGTCGTTCCGGTAGTAGTCAATTCGTGCACATAAGGTGTTCGATAAAATACTTGAGTGAATTTGGCAACGCCTTTGTCGACAAACTTTCATAGCAAAATGCTTGGGTTAAATGCACCGTGTAATATGATAGGATATAATTTTTTTTAGTTGCAGAGCTGGCAGCGACATCCTGTTAAGAAGAAGATAGTTCTATTCATTTATACATTGTCGTTTTGGCAAGTGTTGATTGCTTTTTGCTAAAACGTTGTGTTCCTTTAGTTACTTTTGATCCCTTTGTTTTCTTATCCTTTTTTCTTTAAGACCCACCAACAAAAGAACCCACCCCCACCATCTTCTTTTCTACCCAACCATACACTTAAAAACAAAACTAAGACCAGTTAAATGCACTGAAACTTTTCAAAATAATTTTTCGTACCATATAGTAAACATGCAAATTATTTAATCCTAAATGTTGGCTACGTCCTTGTTTTCTCAGTGTATATCGACATCTGTCAACAGACTCACTCGAAAGTTGTCAGCATCTATCGACAGTCGTATTGTAATAGCTTCGCAGATGACTATAGTCCACTCGACGAAATGTCACACTAAAAAATTTACGTGTTGTTTATGTCCAAAAAATTTTGCACACTTCGCGCATTATTTCCTCACTAACCCCTCAAAGATCCGCCACTGATTACATCAATGGAAACTGGGATATCTGCCACATATATATGTTTGAAATGTCAATAAAAGGCCATATCTTTGAAAACAAGTTTATGTCCCCTTTAATTGCTAATTGTCCCATGAACAAATTTTATAAAAGGCCAACCGAACCGAACCGAACATTGGGGACACCACTTCTAACTATAGCATGACCAAGGCTCTTGTAGTCAACGTTTGTCACAAAATTACGTTGTAGTACCGGAAGCCTGAGTACCATGTCCAATTGCATATGCTGGGGATTAGAACATCAGCTGCTTCCTTACAAAACTCGGCAAGAGAAATCAGTGGACAACCCAACGGGAACCAACGATTTTACCACTCTAATTAGAAGCGTTGAATCAGCCTCCAAAAACATCACAACCTTCTTCCCGTGGGAAGGAACTGGCAATAATGTACTTTTAAAAAGCAGTTGAGAGTATATATATGTGCCATTGAAATATAGACTCTAGCTACATAAACGCCTCATCGAGTGCTTGTTTAATGCCAATGGCAATACATGACGTGTGTGCGAGTGCGTTTATGTGTACGCTCGGGTTAGATGTTAGGAATGTCGGTACTACAAGATAAAGAATGCACAAAGTAAAGTAAAAAATGGACACCAAGAATTTATGTGGTTCGGCAATTTATGCCTACGTCCACCAAACAAGGATCAATCTTCACTATATGAAAAGATGAGTACAACAAGAGTAGTCTTACCAAGCCAAAGACAAGGCTTGATGAATACAAGAAAGTATAACACACACTTTCTATCACTCTAAATTTCACTCACAATGTGTAGTGGAACACTCTCACTCTCACTCTTGGAGTGGAACTCTAGCTATGGACATGATCCTTTGCTACTCACACTTAGTTCTTGATTGGTTACATCACTACAACATCACACCCATATTTATAGGTGAGGGATTGGCATTCTACTAGTTTCTAGTTCCTTCTACAAATTAGAACTAGTTTCTAGTATATTCTACAAACCTCTAGCTTAGATAATTCTAGACTAGCCACAAAATTGTAGCTTCTAGATCTTTCCATTTGCAACCAAGGAAGCTAGTACTTTCTAGCTTCTTCCACCAACTTCATAACTTGTTAGAATTGTCTAGCATGCTCCAGCCACCTCACTTGCTTACTAGAATAATCTAGAACATTCATCATGGGCTGGACCATATACCAACAAGCTCCCCCTCTAGTCCATGAGGGAGGAATTCCGATCATGACTCCAAGTTACCTGGAGTCCATCCCAACAGCCTTAATGCAGAAATCCAACCTTGATTTTGTGACTACATTTGTCAACATGTCTGAGGAATTACTATCGGTATGAATCTTCTTCAGCTGTAGCAGCTTGTTCTCGATAGCATCTCTAATCCAATGATAACGAATATCAATGTGCTTAGTGCGTGAATGATATGTGGTGTTCTTGCTCAAATCCATAGCACTCTGACTATCACAATAAACGCCATAATCACTTTGCTTCAAACCCAACTCTTGGAGAAACTGCTTTAGCCACAACAACTCCTTGCATGCTTATGTAGCAGCTATATATTTAGCCTCGGTTGTGGACAAAGCAACACACTTTTGCAGCTTGGATTGCCATGAGACGGCTCCCCCTGTGAAAGTAAACAAGTACCCAGACGTAGATTTTCTACCATCCAGGTCACCTCCCATGTCAGCATCTGTAAATCCTTCCAAGATTGGTTTGGAACCGCCAAAGCACAAGCACATCTTAGAAGTCCCCTTCAAATACCTGAGAATTCACTTAACAGCTTCCCAGTGGTCTTTCCCTGGATTAGAGAGAAACCTGCTCACCACACCTACTGCATGAGCAATATCTGGCCTTGTGCACACCATTGCATACATGATACTTCCTACCGCTGAATAGTAGGGAATAACTGCCATTTTCTCCTTTTCTTCATATGCTTTTGGACACGACTCTTTGCTCAACTTGATATGATTGGCTAAAGGTGAGCTTACTGGTTTGGTTGCTTTCATGTTTCACCTTTCAAGCACCCGTTCAACATACTTTTCTTGTGACAGCCACAACTTCTTGGATTTTCTGTCACGAATTATCTCCACGCCCAAAATCTGCTTGGCTGGCCCTAAGTCCTTCATGTCAAAGGACTTAGATAACTCTTCTTTGAGCTTTTTAATCAAAGAGGCATCTTGACCGACAATCAACTTGTCATCAACATATATGGAGATGACATCGTTACAGCTAACTTAGGCTCTTCATCAGCATGAATAGCACTGCAATTGCACATACCTTGTTCACATTTGGCTTAATGTTCAACGCAATAGCTTCTGCACTCGCGATCGAATACACATGGAAGACATAACTCAGTTCAGCATGTATGTGGAGGCTTTGTGTGAATGAACTTATAGAGAAATACATGGTTGGGTTTAGGTCAGAATATTATGTCTATAGGACACATAAGTTCTAATTAAACATATATTTTTGTAGATTTCTTAGTTTTAAACGTTCTTCCAAATCGTAAGACAATTTAATTATGTGACAAATGGGGAAGGTTAGTATTGGATTTTACCTAATTTTTTTTTAAATCAATTGATTCGATTCCCTAGTCCACCGACTCCACCATAGTCCGTGGATTACCATTAGTGGCGGATCCACCAGGGGGTTATCGGGGTCAGTTGACCCTGTAGTGGCCAGAAAAGTTGATAGAGAGTGCCTCTGATGACCCCTTGGTTGTCCCAGTAGTAGTCAATTCGTGCACATAAGGTGTTCGATTAAATACTTGAGTGAACTCGGCAACGCCTTTGTCGACAAACTTTCATAACAAAATGCTTGGGTTAAATGCACCGTGTAATATGATGGCTATAATTTTGTTTAGTTGCAGAGTTGGCAGCGACATTCTGCTAGGAAGAATATAGTTCTATTCATTTATACGTTGTCGTTTTGACAAGTGTTGCTTGCTTTTTGCTAAAACGTTGTGTTTCTTTAGTTACTTTTGGGAAAATTCTTCAGTGGTACGTACTATTCAATGGTACGGCCATTGAATGGTCCAGATTAATTTGCGGTGGGTCTCAAATAAATCTTAAATCATTCAACAGTACGTACCATTAAATTGTACGCACCTCTGAAGTTTGACCTTTACTTTTGATCACTTTGTTTTCTTATTCCTTTTTTCTTTAAGACCCACCAACAAAAGAAGACCCCACCCCCACCATCTTCTTTTCTACCCAAACATATACTTAAAAATAAAACCAAGACCAGTCAAATGCACTAAAACTTTTCAAAATAATTTTTCATACTATATAGTAAACATGCAAATTATTTAATCCTAAATCTTGGCTACGTCCCTGTTTTCTCAGTGTATATCGACATCTGTCAACAGACTCACTCGAAAGTTGTCCACATCTATCGACAGTCGTACTGTAATAGCTTTGCAGATGACTATAGTCCACTCAACAAAATGTCACACTAAAAAATTTACGTGTTGTTTATGTCCAAAAAACTTTGCACGCTTCGCACATTATTTCCTCACTAACCCCTACAACAATTTTTCCTGGATGCAACTGATTACCATCAATGGAAACTGGGATATCTGCCACATTTATATGTTTGAAATATCAATAAAATGGACGGGAGTAATGAAGCTACCTAATTAAGAATAGTCCTACAGTTTGGAAGCTTTTCTGGAATATTAGATTAGTCTTCAAAGACTACTACATGAATTAACAGTCACCTCATTCAACAATGAAAAGTCATATAATTACAGACAAAAATGTTCTTCGGTTAGCTGCGGCTTCATAAATCCTTCATTGGTATATAAGTAAGAGAGAGAGAGAGAGAGAGTGGGTTTTCTTTGGGTGAAAGGTAAGAGCAACGAGGCTTTACTGTTTATGGCAGTTAGTTTTCTGTTGGTTTTCAATGGCCAGAACATTCTTGTTGCACCAGTTGATGCCAAGAGTAGAGTAAGTATATACTGCTTCAAAAGCTTGAAATCTGTTCCTCTCTAATGTTGCCATCTTTTTACAGATTACTAACTCTAACATTTTACTGTCTATCTGATGTGTAGCTTCACATAGTTTTATTTGGGTGAGAGGCAGCATGAGGATCCCGAGCTCGTAACCAGTTCACATCATGAGATGTTGGCATCAGTTGTTGGGAGGTATAGCCTTTGCAAATCACACACATTGCATAAGTTTCAGATTAAGCAGCTGGAAGTCGCGCGAACTGAGTTTTGATTTATGATTTGATCATAACAACTTGTTAGTTCCTTGCTTATTTTTAGTTCGCCGCAGTTGTTGCAAAGGCGTAGTGAGACCAATTAATTAGCTTCATTCATGGTTTTGCTGCTAATTATGTGTGGTTTAATCCATGATGCAGCAAAGAAGCGGCCATTGACTCAATGGTCTATAGCTATAAGCATGGTTTCACAGCCAAGCTTACAGAATCGCAAGCCAAGGAGATTGCAGGTACTTTCCAACTTACAATTTTATATCCCCCAAAATTTTCTGATCATAATATAATGATTACATTGCTTCTGTTCAATCTTGTTAGAATTATCTGGAGTTGCTCATGTCATGCCAAACAGTTTTCACACGCTGCAAACTAGTCGGAGTTGGGATTACCTAGGCCTCTCTTCTCATTCCCCCACCAATCTTATGCATGACACCAAGATGGGAGATGGGATTATCATTGGTATCATTGACTCCGGAATATGGCCAGAGTCAAAAATGCTAAATGATGACGGGGTTGGGCAAATCCCTACCCGTTGGAAGGGCTGGTGCGAATCAAGAGAGCGCTTCAATGCCACAACAGACTGCAACAGAAAACTTATAGGAGCAAAATGGTTCATAGATAGCTTCCTTGCTGACAATGAGCAACCATTCAACACCACAGAATTCCCAGAGTTCTTGTCTCCGAGAGATGCAATGGGACACGACACACACACTGCCACAACTGCTGCTGGTTTCTTTCTGGCCAATGCAGGTTACAAAGGGCTTGCCCTAGGATTAATCCGAGGTGGTGCACCCCGGGCTCATTTGGCCGTGTACAAAGCATGTTGGTATGCACCAATTCCCGTGTGCGCTGCTGCTGATATGCTTAAAGCTTTCGATGACGCAATTTATGATGCGGTTGATGTTTTGTCACTGTCTATTGGCAACTACATTAAGTTCGCAGAAGTTGATAAGAGCGACGCGATTGCCACAGGCTCATTCCATGCTGTGGCCAAAGGTATTACTGTTGTTTGTGCTGCAGACAATACTGGACCTGCTGCTCAGACAGTGGGGAATGTAGCACCCTGGATCTTGACCGTTGCAGCTACCACCATCGATAGATCCTTCCCCACGCCCATCACGCTTGGGAACAACGGGAACTTTAATGAAAAAGGATAAATTTAAACTTTTTCTTAACCAAAAGCACCCTAATAACTTTCTTTAATGAAAAGAGCAAACATTTTAATAAAAATGACAAACTTTACCACAACAGAACAAAAAACAAAAAAGGTCAGATGCTGGAAGCAAAACCCAACATGCAAGCTACAATTTTTTTTTCCAATCTACCCGTGACAGAATCCAAACTTTGTTAGCCCAAATCTATGACTTTTTAATTACGAAAAATGCCATTAAAACTTTCATTATTTACAAATATGTCATTAACTCATTAATGTCCAAAGACCACAACGAATTTTTTTTTTAATTATAATCAGCCTAATGCTCCTGATTATAACATTTTTTATTAGGCTTTTCAAAAAATACAAAAACAAGTTATAATTATAACTACTCCCTATTATTCATATATCAAATAATCCATCCTAATAATGAAGCAACATGAATAGAAAAATTTGAAAAATCAACAATTCAACAACAAAACACAAACTGCATATCAAATTAAAATTACAAATAAAATCATTCAAATTACATAGTAGCAATATCAAATCCAATTAATTGTTTTTTTTTTTAAATAATACAATTTCTTAAATTATTTTTTTTAGAAATAGTGTCAATTTTTTTAGAAATAGTGTCACTCTTTTTAGAAAGTGTCGCCGTTTGTAAAAATAGTGTCACCGATTTTAGAAATAGTGTCATCATTTCTCGAAATAGTGTCACAGTTTCTAGAAATAATGTCACTATTTCTAAAAATAGTGTCGCTATTTCTACAAATGGTGACCACTATTTCTAGAAACAATGACACTATTTCTGTCATTGTTTATAGAAATAGTGTCCCAGTTTCTAGAAATAGTGTCACTATTTGTACAAATGGTGACCACTATTTCGAAAAACTGTGACACTGTTTCTAAAAACGATGACCTTATTTAGAGAAACAGTGACACTATTTTTAGAAATAGTGTCACTGTTTTTAGAAATAGTGCAGTTTCTCGAAATAGTGTTACTCTTTCTAGAAATAATGTCACTGTTTCTAGAAATAGCGTCACTGTTTCTCTAAAAATCAAATAAATTCAACAAATACACATAACTATTTATTAATATATATATATATGCGGACTATTTCTAGAAACAATGACATTGTTTCTATCACTGTTTCTAGAAATAGTGTCACCGTTTCTCGAAATAGTGTCACAGTTTGAAGAAATAATGTCACTATTTCTAAAAATAGTGACACTATTTCTACAAATGGTGACCATTATTTCTAGAAACAATTACACTATTTTTGTTACTGTTTCTAGAAATAGTGTCACGATTTCTCTAAATAGTTCCACCATTTTTAGAAATAGTGTCATAGTTTTTAGAAATAGTGTCAGTTTCTAGAAATAGTGTCATAGTTTCTAGAAATAGTGTCACTATTTCTAGAAATTGTCACTATTTCTAGAAATTGTCACTATTTCTACAAATGGTGTCACTATTTCTAGAAATGGTGTCACTGTTTTTGGAAATAGTGTCACTGTTTCTAGAAATAGTGCAGTTTCTTGAAATAGTGTTACTCTTTCTAGAAATAATGTCACTGTTTCTAGAAATAATGTAACTGTTTCTCTAAAAATCAAATAAATTCAACAAGTACACATAACTATTTATTAATATATATATATATACCGACTATTTCTAAAATGTTCATATCAAAATCATTTGTAACATTTGATCGTACACCAAATAATTACATGATTATACTTAGCTTATTAGTGACTAATAAAGTGAGTAAAAGGCATATCAGCAGACCAAGGCGGTGCTTCGAGATCTCTAAAAGAAAATTTGAGAAATCAATGTCACTCAATTTCTATGGACGATGCAAATCAAACTGAAGAAAAATTGAGAAATCAAAACAAAAGAAAAAAGGTTACTTTTTCTCTTGGCTTTGTGAATGGGCGTGCGATCAGAAATCCAAAAGATGTTTCATTTTTGTTACCAACTTACCATCGATACTACTATTCTGTCATGGCATGTTCGTGTCAAGAATGTATAAGAGAGGAGACCAATGCTTTGAGTCAATGTCATGTTCAAACGAAATAAGGAGACAACCACATCACCTTAATGCACAAGTATAAACTCTAAAGCTGGATGAAATAACATCATCATATATTTAGAATGCATTGACTTTCAAAAAGGAGGGAGGAACATTGTAGACTAATCCGGATTGTCATTGAGATTTCCTATACCACATTCAGAACTCTTTAGTTACATTTCGAAATGCAACTAATACATATAGCGGTGGTTCACTTTAACAAAAATTACTCAAACAAGTCCAGTAGCAGAAAGTAGAAATAAAGATTAAATTAACAAACAACATAGCAGAATAATCAGGAAACAAGCATAACAAAAGACATTCATGCGAAACAAAAAACATATGAACTAAGACATTTCTCAATTTATTTACACTCAAATGGCACTCATGGCCTAAACAAATTCATAGATCACCAAAAAAAAAAAAAGAACTTTGAATGTTTCAACAGTCATTTTACTGATCCTCCTAACTTTGTCCTCTAGCCCCTCCTCTGGAAATAGAAAAAGAGAATCAATACTAGTGCAGAATTTATGAAAAATTGCTTATTTCTTTAACATACAATGGAAAGTACACATGTCCAAACACTCTTTTAGATCACCATACGGCGAATAGCCAAATGTCTGCATGACTATCACAAAGAGGATCAAAACATACATACATGCAAACAAACAAAGCCAACTAAGTGATAACTCCATCAGTTTCTCGAATTTCAAATTCAGCTGACACCTCGTTATTAAATCATAATGAGGTCACTAAGAGAGCAGAACCTTAGATATGGTGAGAGCAGGGCTCCACTGCTCTTTCAAAATTTCAAGGCAAATACTTCCATTGCTATTGATATTTGGATGAAAGACCTTGGTCCTAAAGGCAACTTGCAAAAACAATTTGATGAAAGAATATTAAGAAATTAAATTTTATCTAGTCTTTTATAGAGTTTTCGAGGAAAAGCATTGGAGACAATTCAAAACATGATATAATATTGATAATTCGTCAAAAAGGGTCAATTTCATCCAAGAACCAATGTACCAGCTAAGCTCAAACATATATTCTCAGGCCATAACCAGCCGAGCCCCAAATCATACACTGAACTGAACCTGCCGATACAATGGGTGATGGCTCGGACCTAGGACTAAGGTTCCCTGACTCAGTCCCAAACCCAAGCCAATATGTTTGATTTGAGCGCCTAAGGTTTGGCCCTATATATTTACAGCATCAAAACGTACAATCATACTATTAAGTAGTTTAATAAGGCATATCATATAAGTGGATGAAAATCAAAGAAAGTAAGGGTTAACAGGACAAAGACTTGATCATGACCACCAACCAAAGCAAACAACATACATACATGAAAAGTGATGGATAAACTTCACCTTAGTACAGAAAAGTTCCTGACCGAGGTAGACAACTAATATCTATCAAATGCAGAATTCACCACCTCAAAGGAATACAAATTCCATTCAGAATTCAGACGACGCAGTCTTAAGATTCAATTGGCTTACCAGATAGAAGAGCTAGATTGAAGAAATTTTGGAGATATTAAAAGAAGACGCAAACAAACAAAGCAAGCTGATTTTCAATTGACCAAAATTGTTGGATTCCTAATTTCTCATGGCATGGGACCATCAGATACGATCAAACCAAATTACAAAACATCTGCAAATATGATCAAACCAAATTAGAAATTGTAGATGAGGAGTGAGAGAGCGTAGGAGGGGAAGGAAAAGAGGATCTTGATGCAGAGGAGCAAGATGGCGTCGTCGAGGGACTCCTTCTAGACCTGGCGAGCCTCGAATGGCATGGGGGCTTGGCGGGCGAGAGCTTCGAGGTGGTAGATGAGGGATTTGAGGAGGTGCGAGGAGAGGAAGAGGGAGAAGAGGAGGAGGGAAAGTGGGAGGGTTGTGAAAGCAAAAATGAAAATGAAAGTCTGTTTGTTTCTCGGGAAAATCTTGAGGGAATCGAGGAAAACCTTGAGAATCGTTGATTGGTGATCGTGGAAGAAGATGACGACGAGACGAATGACGACGCCATTGCAAAGCGAAGGAAACAGACCAAATAAACGGTGTCATGGGTAAAATCGGAAACTCCGTAAGCTATTTTGCTTGGGCCAGCCTTATTTGGACTGGTTTGATGTTGGGCTTGCCTTAACCATTAAACAAAAGTTATTAGGGTGTTTTTGGTTAAGTTTCAAAAATTTTATGTCCTTTCTATTAGTTTTCCTTTCTTTTTATTATTTTTTGATCTAGCATTAGTATGTCTTCCTTTTTTCTCAATTGGTTTGTTTGATAAATATTTGGGGGCAAGCCATGTTTGTAGGAAAAGAGGTTGGTTTTATTTGTTTGGTGTATCCAGAAGGCCCAAAATTCTTTCCTACATCAACTGGGTAATGTATTTATTTGCACTTTCTTTTAAGAGTTTGTTTTGTTCTCGTTTGTTGGTGATATCAAAGAGAGAGACTTATCTAAAACCACAGTGGCAGTATCCCAAATCAATCATACACTGTAATGTGAGAGAGTTAAAATGCACGGCATTGTGTGATTTGCTTGGGATACCACCACAGTACATCCCCGTTGTAAGTAAATTTCTCTCAATGTTGGGAACCAAAACCGTAACACAAAATACTCTCTTGCAGTGTCCGCGAGTCCCTGTCACTTAACAACACACTTGTGACTGGAAATGTAGTCTTTTGTTTCACAATGGTACCTGGGCCAGCACAAGTTACAAGTGTGACATCCCGCATCGACCAACGGAGAGGGGGTGATGTGTCTTATATGTACATGCCCACCTCCATTTAGTGCTCGGCCTTTTGGGAGCTCACTAGCTTCGGATTCCATCGAAACTCCAAAGTTAAGCGAGTTTGGGCTAGAGCAATCTCATGATGGGTTACCCATTGGGAAGTTGCTCGTGGGATCCCAGAAACAAAATCATGAGGGCGTGGCCCAAAGCGGACAATATCGTATCACGGCGGAGCTGTTCCGGGATGTGACAACAAGCCTATCAGCTATGAGAGCAGGGGCGGAGTTGGGGTGATTATTGCAAGGCATCCTAGTAATCTCTTGAATTCTTGCAGCAATGACTTCCCCTGCTTTGTAGTAGATTTTGAACTTGGCACCAAAATATTATTCTACATTCGTTCCACAAGATCTCCTATACTGAAACTGAGCCCTTCTAAAACACTCGTGGGGAAGCCGGTATCAACCAAAGTTGCCTACTTCTCCGCTAGAGGGCCTAATTCCATCGCTCCGGCAATTTTGAAGGGAAATTATCCTACAACATTAGTCCTTATAAGTAACGCACCTTTGGAGTCAACTGATTATGGCTTTGTGTTGACGCAGCCGGATATAGCCGCACCTGGCGTGAGTATAATAGCAGCTAGTTCACCCATTGATTCCGCAATGGATGGAGGATTTGCCTTGCATTCGGGGACATCAATGGCAGCTCCCCACATTGCCGGCATTGTGGCACTACTCAAGTCATTGCACCCTGATTGGTCCCTTGCTGCAATGAAATCAGCATTATTCACAACAGGTTGATCAAATGGAGATTATGATTAGTGTCCAAGTGATTAGCAAGTTAGGTCACCACATTAACAGTATCAAAAAATTTCTTCTCGTTTCGCTGCATGGAAGAAGGGTCCATCTGGAGAGCCAATCTTTGCTGAAGGGGCACCGCAGATGCTCGCAGATCCATTTGATTATGGAGGAGGACTAGTGAACCCAAACAAAGCAGCAAACCCCGGCCTCATATACGACATGGGCACAAATGACTACATACACTACCTTTGTGCTGTTGGCTACAACTCCTCGGCTATCTCACAACTTGTTGAACAAGCCACATCATGTCCCATTACAAAGCCTTCCATTCTGGATGTGAACCTGCATTCCATTACCATTCCGAATCTAAGAAAGTCAATAACACTCACTCGAAGTGTAACGAATGTTGGTCCTGTCAACTCAACGTATAAAGCTCAAATCGAACCTCCACCAGGCATCAATGTAGTTGTAAGGCAAGAGACATTGGTCTTCATCTCTACAGTGAAGACGATCTCCTTTGCAGTTGCGGTTTTCACCACCTACCGAGTGAACACAGCATACTTTTTCGGAAGCCTGACATGGACTGATGGGGTGCATACTGTGACAAGTCCCATATCTGTGAGAACACAAATCATACTATCCCATACTGATGACAATTGAAAATGAGATAGACACATGATTCCAAACCTTGAAAGGACGGCGGCTGTGAAAAATGTGGGACAAATTAATTCAAAGTATACGGCATTGGTACAGGCTCCTCCTAGCATAAAGATGACAGTTGAGCCTCAAAGGTTAAGCTTCAATGTAATCACTCAAATTATTTCCTTCAATGTTTACCTTCTTCTCAACTCAAAGAGTGAATGGAGGTTACAAGTTTGGGAGCCTAACATGGACAGATAGTGAGCATATTGTCAGGAGTCCTATAGCGATTCGTGTGATCAGATTCGAATAGTATGTTGACGTATGAGAAATCTGGAAGACAAATGTGACAATAACAAATTTTGAGATATAAAATTGCTCCGATTACTGAGAAACCATGAGCTATAAACTATATGGTTTGTGCTTTAGTAAGTTTGCACTTGATTGAAAAATTTGTATTTGACGGAATTAATTCAATTGATATTGGATTGGACTAAATTCCAAGCCCCAATTGAATTGAGTTTCAAAATCTTTGAATAAAATAACACTAGATATAACTTAGTTCTGGAAAGCTTCACAGTTGGACTAGTTGGTGGAGCGGACCCCATATCCTTTTATTGGTAGAGTGGACCCCACATCCTTTTACTTTTAAATCTCCGTAGATAGACCATTCTTGCAAAAATTCAATTCAATTTGAAATCATTTACCTATTTAATTCTCATGAAATTTCTTTGTTTCTCATAACAATATGTTCGTGAATTGAAATTTCTTTTAGTCATTTTGAAATGTCAATTGAATTGATAAGTGTAAATATCCAAAAGTTTGGTCGACAAAGAAAAGTCATATAATTTTTTTTTTGGTCGACAATGAAAAGTCATATATAAACACAAGAAAATGTACTATACATGCATCCTAGATGTGCCTTCATAAATCTTTCAGTAGTATTTGAGAGAGATACAGAGAGAGAGAGAATGGGGTTTCTTTGGGTGAAAAATAAGGGCAACAAGGCTTTACTATTTGTGGGAGTTAGTCTTGTATTAGTTTTGAATGGCCTGAACACTCTGATTGCACCAGTTGATGCCAAGAGTAAAGTAAGTAGTATTGCTTCAAAAGCTTGAAATCTGTTTCTCTCTAATTTCAGAAATTTTCATTGGAAAATGATTTCGGCACACTCTCTTTCCCCTTTTGCACACCCTTGTTTATTATATCTCTAGATTCTCTTTTGATTTATTCAATCCTAAAGCCATATATAAACATGGGTGTGTAGGCAGAGAAAAATGGCGTGCAGAACTTTTTATGGACGACTAGCTCTAATATTTATTGTCTATCCGATGTGTAGCTGCACATAGTTTATTTGGGTGAGAAGCAGCATGAGGATCCTGAGCTTTTAACCGCTTCACATCATGAGATGCTGGCATCAGTTGTTGGCAGGTACGACAGTTAGTTTACACACATAACATTCAATCTTCTCCATAAAGAATGAGTACTAAAGTTTCAGATTAAGCGGCTTGAAGTCGCGCGAACAAAGTTTTGATTTCTTGAATAACAACTTGTTCAATATAGACATCTGTAGATAAATTAGCTTCATTCATGATGGTTTTGCTGCTTTTCAAACTTAATTGCATGTCTGAAGGTGACTTAATTTAATATCTAAAATGGTTGCTAATTATGTGTGGTTTAATCCATATGTCACAGCAAAGAAGCCGCCATTGACTCAATGGTATATAGCTATAAACACGGCTTCTCTGGCTTCGCAGCCAAGCTTACAGAATCGCAAGCCAAGAAGATTTCAGGTACGTACTTTCGAATTTACAATTATATATGCCCCAAAAATTTCGGATCATAACTAATGACTGTATTCCTGCTGTCCAATCTTGTTAGAGTTGTCTGAAGTCGTTCATGTCATGCCAAATAGCTTTTACACACCGCAAACTACTAGGAGTTGGGATTACCTAGGCCTCTCTTCTCATTCCCCCACCAACTTTATGCATGACACCAACGTGGGAGATGGGATTGTCATTGGCATCATGGACTTCGGAATATGGCCAGAGTCAAAAATGCTAAATGATGACGGGGTTGGGCCAATCCCTGCCCGTTGGAAGGGCCGATGTGAATCAGGAGAGCGCTTCAATGCCACAACAGACTGCAACAGAAAACTTATAGGAGCAAAGTGGTTCATAGATGGCTTCCTTGCTGACAATGAGCAACCATTCAACACCGTATTTCGGGAGTTCTTGTCTCCTAGAGATGGAGCAGGACACGGCACACACACTGCCACAACCGCTGCTGGTTCCTTTGTGGCCAATGCAAGTTACAAAGGGCTTGCCCTAGGAGTAGTCCGAGGTGGTGCACCACGGGCTCATTTGGCAGTGTACAAAGTATGTTGGAATGTGCTAAATTTCGTGTGCGCTGCTGCTGATATACTTAAAGCTTTTGATGAAGCAATATATGATGGTGTAGATGTATTGTCGCTGTCTATTGGAACCTACAATCCTAAGTTTGCAGAGGTTGATAAGCGCGACGCGATTGCCACAGGCTCATTCCATGCTGTGGCCAAAGGCATTACTGTTGTTTGTGCTGCAGACAATACTGGACCTGCTCCTCAGACAGTGTCGAATGTAGCACCCTGGGTCATAACCGTTGCAGCTACCACCATCGACAGATCCTTCCCCACTCCCATCACGCTTGGGAATAACAAAACTATACTGGTAACTCATACAAAATATGTTGCAAATTAATTTCTCTAAATTGATCATTAATATGATTTTCTTTTTTCTGATTAAGCATTAATAAGTTTTCCTTTTTCTCCAATGATTTGTTTGATAAATATTTTAGGGGCAAGCCATGTTTGTAGGAAAAGAGGTTGGTTTTACTGGTTTGGTGTATCCAGAGGGCCCAGAACAATTCCCTACAGCATATGGGTAATGTATTTATTTGCACTTTTTCCAGAGTTTGTTTGTTCTCTTGTTTGCTGGTGATGTCGAAGAGAAAAAACTTACCTAAAACCACTGTGGCGGTATCTCAATCTAATCATACACTGCAGTGTGGGAAAGTTAAAATGCACGACAGTGTGTGATTGGATTGGATACCGCCATAGTGGCATCCCCGCTGTAAGTAAATTTCTCTCGATTTTGGGAACCAAAACCATAACGCAAAACACTCACTTGCAGTGTCTGCGAGTCCCTGACACTTAATAACACCCCTGTGGCTGGAAATGTAGTCATTTGCTTCACAACGATGCCCGGGGTAGCACAAGTTACCAGCGCCGTATCTGCTGTTAGAAGTGCAGGCGGAGTCGGGGTGATTATTGCAAGGCATCCTAGTAATCTCTTGAGTCCTTGCAGCGATGACTTCGCCTGCATTGTAGTTGACTACGAACTTGGCACCGAGATAATGTTTTACATTCGTTCCACAAGGTATCTTTATTTTTGCACCACCATAATCATTTTAGAATCATTATTTTCTTTGTCAAAAAAATGTGACAAGGTTGTTCTTTGTGGTACACAGTTCTCCTATTGTAAAACTGAGCCCTTCTAAGACACTGACGGGGAAGCCTGTATCGACTAAAGTTGCTTACTTCTCTTCTAGAGGACCTAATTCCATCGCTCCTGCAATTTTGAAGGTAGAATTTGCTACAACATTAGTCTTGTTAAGCAATGCACCTTTAGATTCAGCTGAACATAGGTTTTTGTTGATTGCAGCCAGATATAGCCGCGCCTGGTGTGAATATATTAGCAGCCAGTTCTTATGATCCCGCTATGGATGGAGGATTTGCCTTGCTATCGGGGACATCAATGTCAACTCCCCACATTGCAGGCATTGTGGCACTTCTAAAATCATTGCACCCTGATTGGTCCCCTGCTGCAATGAAATCAGCACTAGTCACAACAGGTTGAATCTACAACCATAATAGTTAGTGTCCAAAGCAATTAGCAAGTGTCGGTAATGTAGATAAATTGGATGGTTTCGAAATTAGGTCAGCACATTAATAATAACAAAACTTTTTTCTTCTTTTGCAGCATGGAAGACTGATCCATTTGGAGAGCCAATCTTTGCTGAAGGGGTAGGGCAGAAGCTTGCGGATCCATTTGATTATGGAGGAGGATTAGTGAACCCGAACAAGGCAGCGAACCCTGGCCTCATATACGATATGGGCACAAATGACTACATAAACTACCTTTGTGCATTTGGCTACAACACCTCAGCTATTTCTCTACTTGTTGAACAAGCCACATCATGTCCCGTTACAAAGCCTTCCATTCTTGATGTGAACCTACCTTCCATTACCATTCCGAATCTAAGAAATCCTGTAACACTCACTCGAAGGGTAACGAATGTTGGTCCTGTCAACTCAACGTATAAAGTCCAAATTGAGCCTCCACCAGGCATCAAGGTAGTTATAAAGCCAGAGACATTGGTCTTCAACTCTACAGTTAAGACACTCTCCTTTGCAGTTGCGGTTTCCACCACCTACACCGTGAACACAGCATACTTTTTCGGAAGCCTGACATGGACTGATGGGGTGCATACTGTGACAAGTCCCATTTCTGTGAGAACACAAATCATACAATCCTATACTGATGACAATTAAAAATGGATCATACTCATCCAGTAAATTGTAATAATGCAGATACATGATCGAATCATCGAATAAGTATAATAACGGGCATATTTCCGAAGACTAAGTCTGCTTACCCTCTCTTTTTTTTAGCATAATTTGTTGATTATATAATGCACAGTTCAAAATAATATGAGGGAGCATGAATGCTTGATGAACAACTATACACTCCATTGTCTTTCAAAGTGGGATTGAAATTCTTATGAAAGTGGAGAAAAGGAATTTGATTCTTTCTTTTTGGGTGGGTGCAATGGCGAACAAAGAACCATGTTCTTGGTGCTTTAGGAGTCTATGCAAATTTTCTTAGCAGTAGTTTTTAATGATGAACCAAGCTCAATTTGTCCGAAAATGTCAATTGTAATCCCAACTTTTCAAAGGTCATCCTACTCGAGAAATTCTTAGACGTCACTGATTGTGTACAATTATATGTAGACACACGATTGTATAAAACTGATGCTAAGATAGAAATACGCGATAAAAGAGATTGACATATAATTATATACAACTAGTAATATGACAGACTTTTTTCGTCACACTCCCCTTATGTTGTCATCATGTTTCTTTTTTCAAACATTATGGGGCTTCTACAGAAATGCCTTTCGTCCCAAAACAATCCTGCTTTTCCTTGAAAAGGAATAGGAGTCCCACTAATGAAAGGCAAAAGCACCACTCATAACTTTGTGGGCTGGGGAATCTCAAGGCAGCCCTCTCATAAAAAGGCAGTCCAATAAACGTGTCTCAAGGGCCCTACTTCAATACATTGCAGTATTGCAGCACCACAATCATTCAACTAAACTCTACATCTTTTAAGTACACTGCACATAAACAAAAATGCAAAGACAATAGTGTGTATACACATTGGCATACTTTTTTTCTGTAGACAGAACGTATGTTCTTCGCGTTGATAACATTTAGTAGAAAACACGTCAATATATTGATGTTTTCTCAATGCATTGTTGACATTATTAACCCAAAATCCGTCATTTAATAAAAAACAAACGTCATGCGCAGAAAATCTGTTTGTGTTTTGTTATGAGTCCTAAAAATGGCAACTATGGGTGACGGCATACATCACCGAATGTGTGTGCCCTACTGTTCAAGTTGACAAAACAAAGGACTGGGCAAGTAGATAAAAGCAAATTATTCAAAGTTTTAAGCAAAAAATTTCTTCCCAACATGATGCCCTCACATGATTTTCATATGTGGAGCTCTCCATATGTAAAGCTTTACCCTGGAAAGTCTTTGGCCCTGCATCTTTTCCAACGAATTGAGCAAATATTAAAGGGCAGACGTAGAACAGAAAAAAAGATTTTCCACTTTTCACATGTCCATTAGGACTATTGCATTACAATTTGGAGATGCAGGGAATGGCTGGATTATAAAAGTTTGAAGATTTTACAATACAGCAATACCTGCAGTAGGAAATCACAAGAGTTTTCGTGTCTTTGATTCATACGTTGATGGATTCCGATACAAGAAGAAACCGGAAGTGCGCGATGGAAAACTACTCTCTTGTGGTTCTTGCTCTCTGTTTACTACAACACTATCTCCATGACTCAATAATATTTGTTAAGGCCACAAGTACTGAAGTGAGTGTGTATATACATAATTTCAAGTTTTAGCTCGACATCCATTTTTCTTTTTCGTTCTTTCAACGGGTGTTTTTGACGAGGAGTGTTATCAGGTGCACATTGTATATCTGGGAGGGAAGAAGTGTGCTGATCCTGCACTGACAAAAAGGTTCCATCACAAGATGCTAACCACCTTGCTCGGAAGGTATGGCCTTATTCTACACTATTCGTTCTTTTAGTCCTAATGTCGATATGATTTGCATTAGGTGATATGGAAAGCAAAAATAAAATTTCCTTTTTCTTTATTTTGAAGCAAAGAAGCCGCATATGGATCGATTATATACAGCTACAAGTATGGATTTTCCGGCTTTGCTGCAAGATTAACGGAATCTCAGGCAGAAGAAATAGCAGGTATTGCATTTAGCAAGAGAGCATATGATGAGCATAGTAATTTATCACCATTCATGGCTAACACAATAAATTGCAGAGTTTCCTGGAGTTGTCCAAGTGATTCCAAATCGCGTTCACAAGCTCCACACAACCCGGAGCTGGGATTTCGTTGGGATTCATCAGTATTCACCGGAAAATCTTTTAACAAAGAGCATGGGCAAAGGAACTATCATTGGTGTAATAGATTCAGGTACCAACATACCTTATGATAAATACTATGTGCACTTAAAATTGTAATAAAATACATATGCGAATATCTGCGCAGGTGTTTGGCCAGAGTCCGAAAGTTTTAATGACGAAGGCATGGATCCTATCCCATCACATTGGAAGGGCATTTGCCAGCAGGGAGAGCACTTCAACTCCACAAATTGCAACAAAAAAATTATCGGTGCACGCTGGTTTAGAAAAGGGGCGATCAATCAGTTCAAAAATCTCAACAAAATCGACAATGTGGACTTTCTGTCACCGCGGGATGGAATTGGACATGGCACTCATACAGCTTCTACAGCAGCTGGCTATTTTGTGAAGAATGCCAACTACAGAGGACTTGCTTCCGGGCTAGCCAGAGGAGGAGCCCCTCTTGCTCACTTGGCAATTTACAAGGCCTGCTGGGCCTTCGAAGGATGCACCGACGCTGATCTTCTAAAGGCATTTGACAAGGCCATTCATGATGGAGTAGACATCCTCTCTCTTTCTGTAGGCAGTGAGATTCCTTTGTTCTCGTATGTTGATCAGCGCGATTCAATCGCCATTGGTTCGTTCCATGCAACGACGAAGGGGATTACAGTAGTTTGCTCAGCAGGAAATGATGGCCCTATCTCACAAACCATTGTAAACACTGCGCCGTGGCTCATCACTGTTGTAGCCACCACAATCGACAGGGCCTTTCTGATAGCCATTACACTCGGAAACAATCAAACTCTTTGGGTAAACTAAATCATCCTTGGAATTAAACATCTAGAAAATAAAGCAGTTTGGTTAAAATTTCTTTCAATGGTTGTGTTTTGCAGGGCCAATCTATTGATGTTGGAAAACACAACCGCAGATTCGTTGGCATCACATACTCCGAACGCATAGCTGTAGACCCGACAGATGATTTAGCGTGAGACCTCTTCTTTTGTTTCGATTATTATCTTGGTTTATCTTTGTATTTATGTACCTTGTGTCACAATCTTCCATATTACTTCAAGCAAGGATTGTCAGCCTGGAAGTCTCAATGCAACATTAGCCTCAGGGAAAATAGTAGTTTGTTTCTCAAAATCAGATCAACAGGACATCGAGTCTGCTGCAACCACCGTGAAGGACGCGGGAGGGGTTGGACTTATATTCGCACAGTTTCCTGATGACGGGCTCAGTTCATGCGATATTCCATGCATCAGTGTAGATTATGAAGTAGGGACACAAATACTTTCCTACATCAGAAGAGCAAGGTAAGAAAATATGAAGACGGATGCAACATTAAAACTTAAATGTTCACATATATGACACAAACTAATTTGTCCACTACGCTATGAAGGCATTCGATCGCAAAGCTCAGTGATCCGAAAACTATCATTGGGAAATGGGTCTCTCCTCGAGTGGCGTCTTTCTCCGCTAGAGGGCCTAGTTCCATGACACCAGAAGTGCTTAAGGTACTGCAAGACTCACTAAATAAATAAATAAAAGTACTAATATGTTTTTCTCTTCATATTTTCATCATGTCACTTTATGACCTCTCATTCTAACACTTGATCAATGGACACAGCCGGACATAGCTGCACCAGGAGTAGACATCATAGCTGCATTTCGCCCGCGCGACACAGAACATCGCAGTGGATATGCGCTGTTATCGGGAACTTCAATGGCGTGCCCTCATGTGGCAGGAATCGCAGCTCTCATCAAATCTGCACATCCAAATTGGTCTCCTGCTGCAATAAAATCAGCTCTAGTCACTACTGGCAAGTCATCAAAACCAAATACATCAACACCATATGTAATTTCGACACTAACCATTCAACTCTTATGAAAATTGCAGCTTCCCAAACTGGAACAGATGGGACACGTATTTCAGCTGAAGGCTTGACGCGCAAGGAAGCAGACCCCTTCGACATGGGAGGAGGGCATGTTGATCCCAACAAGGCAATCGATCCAGGGCTCATTTTCGATGCTAACACAGAGGATTACATTCTGTTCCTCTGCTCCCTCGGTTACAGTAGCACGTCGATTACTAGATTAACCAATTCCACAATAAATTGCTTAAGAAAAACTCATGGGATCAACCTCAACCTCCCTTCTATCACAATTCCAAACCTCAAAAGGACGGCGATTGTGACAAGAACTGTGACAAACGTGGGACAAATTAACTCGAAGTATACGGCATTGGTGCAGGCTCCTTCTGGCATAAAAGTGACAGTTGAGCCTCAAAGTTTAAGTTTCAATATAACCACTCAAATTCTTTCCTACAAAGTTACCTTCTTCTCAACTCAAAGAGTGAATGGAGGTTACAAGTTTGGGAGCCTAACTTGGACAGATGGTGAGCATATTGTCAGGAGTCCAGTAGCGATTCGAGTGATAGGATTCGAATTGTATGTTGATGTATGACAAAATCTGGAAAACAAATGTGACTGAATAAAAAATTTTGAGGTATAGAATTGCTCCAATTTCTGAGAAGCCATGAGCTTTAAATTCTAGGGTTTGTGTTTTGGTAATTTTGCACTTGATTGAAAAATTAGTATCTGACGGAATTAATTCAATTGATATTGGACTAAATTCCAAGCATATGTCCAATTGGATTGAGTTTCAAAATCTATGAACAAAATAACACTAGATTGGACAGTCAAATATGAAATTTTGAACAAAATGCATAACAATTGTGTCACTTTTTAAAAAAAAAAATTTATGCAAACTATCTAATGTATGTTTAAGACCCTATGATCTTGGACTGGAGATGGTGTCAAATGACAGATTCTCATTTACCAACCAAAAAATGAGAGATTCTTTTATGCAACTAAGTTTTAGTTTTATTGGCGTTATTGTTCAATGAATGCTTGTTATGTGTTTAAAAAGTACAGTCCTCGTTTAATATACAATTAAGGGTTTTTATCAACCACGGGCCCTGAACTTTCACTCACCAGACTGATTGATGCTTGAACTTTAAAACCGATCACAGAGATGCCCAGACTTATAAAAACAAGACTTTGTGATACTTCCGTCCCAATTCCGTTATCTCTCCGTTAATCTAAATGGGTTTTTATCACCCACGGGCCCTGAACTTTCACTCACCAGACTAATTGATGCCCAAACTTTAAAACCGATCACAGAGATGGAGTAGGCTACGGTGCTCGCAAGCATTGGATGCTCACACCGATCTCACCGTTAAAAGGAAGGAGGAGGGAGGAGAGAGGGGAGGAAGGAGGGTGAGATCAGTGTGAGCATCCAATGCTTGCGAGCACTGTAGCCAGTCCCCACAGAGATGCCCAGACTTATAAAAATAAGACTTTGTGATACTTCCGTCCCAATTCCGTTATCTTTCTGTTAATTAAGAGGGTAAATATGTCATTTCGCACCATATGTTTGATGAAATGACCTTTAAGGCCTTGATTACATGGTCTGATCCTTTCTCTCCTTCTCTTTCCGATTTTCCCTCCCAAATTGGTTGAAAATTCTCTCCTTTTCTTATCATTTTCGTCCAAATTGGTTGACCCAACCTCTTAATGTCATTCCGTATAGAACATTCAATTGATAAAAGGCTACACCCAAGTAAATTAATTCGATGAATCAATAATTGAAATATTGTTCTTAGATGCAAGTAAATTAATTTGATGAATCAATAATTGAAATACTGAATGAAACAAAATTGCCAATGTGATTTGCATGTTGGTATAAAATTGAATAAAAAGACAAAAAAAATAACTGAAAATGTGACTTTAGTCCCTGAAATTTAATTTTCTCTACATAAAATCTGACATAAGTTTTTTACTCGATTATAACCCATTGACTAGACTCCACATAAGCAAATTCATTAATTATGTTTGACTTTACACATTTTAAATTTTTTAGATGCCTAAAATACCCATATTTGAATGTTTGATGTACACAATTAATTCCATACGGATTGTAAGGGAGAATTAATGATTTTACAAAAAGAAAAAAAACATTAATGTTATAAATTCATTGCCTTATATATAAGAACAATAAAACATGCCTAAAATATGTAATAATACATGCTTAATTAATGTCACGAAGATTATATTTTACATATAAATGTAGGTAAATTATTTTACACATACACATATATAATTTTAAAAAAAAATGTCTAATATATGTAAAAATTCATGCAAAATAATTTACCTACAAAATAATTTACCTATATTTTACATAAAAGTATAGGTCAATTATTTTCATATAAAATAATAATACATGCAAAATAATTTACCTACAAAAATAAATAACGTGCTAATCATAGATAAATTTATATATAGGTAAATTAATTAGTACAAAAACAGAGGCATGTTATTTGATTAAAAATTAATTTAACTCTATTTTAGATAAAAAGTATAAGTAAATTATTTGCATACCATAAATTTATAATTGTGAAGTCAACTCTTAAAATGATACAGTTTTTCACTCTCAAAAATAGTGCACTTACTATTTGAATTTTAAAATGTTAAATTGCTTCATTAACATAATTAGGGTATTGTGGCATAAGTTGTAAATAATTTGTAATAATATGTTACTTATTTTTTCACATGTCAACAATTTTGAATTTTGGGTTTTATTTGGATGTTTAAAGATAGATGGATTTAAGTTTAGGAAACAAGAGTTACAAGGGCCTATATCTAAAGAACCCAAAAAATAAAAATGAGAACATAAGAAACATAACAAAATTAACATCCATAAAAAAATCCATAATAGTCATAACATCCATAATATCATTAAAATATCATAATAGTCATAATACCAACTAATCATACTATCTTAGTCTTAAGAATTCATAGACCTAAATCAAATGAAGGTTGAAATAGACAAAATAAAGCAAAAGCAATATGTGTTCTTAGATGAAATAGACCTAAATCAATTATTGATTCATCGAATTAATTTACTTGGGCATAGCCTTTTATCAATTGAATGTTCTATACGGAAGAATATTAAGAGGTTGGGTCAACCAATTTGGACAGAAATGATAAGAAAAGGAGGGAAATTTCAACCAATTTGGGAGGGAAAATCGGAAAGAGAATGAGGGAAAGGATCAGACCATGTAATCAATGCCTTAAAGGTCATTTCATCAAACATATGGTGCGAAATGACATATTTACCCTCTTAATTGACGGAGAGATAACGGAATTGGGACGGAAGTATCACAAAGTCTTATTTTTATAAGTCTGGGCATCTTTGTGATCGATTTTAAAGTTCAGGCATCAATCAGTCTGGTGAGTGAAAGTTCAGGGCCCGTGGGTGATAAAAACCCATTTAGATTGACTGAGAGATAACGGAATTGGGACGGAAGTATCACAAAGTCTTGTTTTTATAAGTCTGGGCATCTATGTGATCGGTTTTAAAGTTCAGGCATCAATCAGTCTGGTGAGTGAAAGTTCAGGGCCCGTGGGTGATAAAAACCCTACAATTAACATGTGATGAAATGAAGACATAAATATCTAGCTTCAAAAAGCTCTTAAATCATTGTAATTTTCTTCTTTTCCAATACAGAATAATTAGGCCTTAACATGATAACATGCAATGGCGCAACAATTAATTAGAGTTGGTGTGCTCCCGCTATGCACTTGAATTTGAACCTCTCTTCTAGGGGTCTTTATTTGGCCCGTGACCCATGGGGGCCCGAGGCTCACCCAGCCCAGCCCACCACTAGGCCCAGGCCGGCCCGGCCCGTATTATAGAGGGCTAGGTTTGGGCAAGAGTGTTTGAGGCTCGGCCCGGACCATTTGAGCCCAAGAAGGCTTGGTCTAGCCCAGCCCACATAGGCCCAGCCCACATAGGCCCAGCTTGAAAGCCCATTTTAGATCTTAATTTACATAAATATACTCAAAATAAGAAGTCATAAGTCATTTGCTCCGAACTTTTTTTCTTAATAAGGTCATTTCAACCCCGCCCATGTAGCCTAGCCCAGCTCCCCCCTGATATTTCTATTATCTTGTTTGGGCCAGGCTGGCCTGAGCCGACCCATTGACGACTCCTACTCTCTTCTAATAATTCAAATCCGATCAATATTAGACTATCCTCCATTAAAATAAAAAAAATTATATGATAAAAATGAAAAAAAAAAGGTTAAAACTGCGGCAGCGGCAAAACCGTGGCACGATCCAAGTACTCTTACAATATCTTATTTCAGCCGTTCGATTGAGTTAAAACAAATTTCATTCACGAGGATCGACCTGCCCAGCCGTCGATAAGTTTCAATCCAACGGTACCATTTAAAACCAAACGAAAAAAATCCGCGCACGAAGCTCTGCTGAGGCGGCAACGCAAAAATTTCAAAGATCGCTCGATTCCGCTCCCCAGTATAAACCCCCCTTCTCTCTCAATCCTTCATTCACCACATTCACTTCAACTTTCACAACCAATCTGTTTGGGAGGTCAGAAAATTTAAATTTTCCGGGAAAATGACAGGGAGAGGAAAGGGAGGCAAGGGGCTTGGAAAGGGCGGAGCCAAGAGGCACAGGAAGGTGCTAAGGGACAACATCCAGGGCATCACCAAGCCCGCCATCCGAAGGCTCGCTCGCAGAGGGGGAGTGAAGCGCATCAGCGGCCTCATCTATGAAGAAACCAGAGGGGTTCTCAAGATCTTCTTGGAGAACGTGATTCGCGACGCTGTGACTTACACCGAGCACGCCAGGAGGAAGACGGTGACCGCCATGGATGTGGTCTATGCTCTCAAGAGGCAGGGTCGAACCCTCTATGGATTCGGAGGTTAATTTAAGATATGTAGAATCAAATCCCTCTGATAAAATTTGGGGCTTTTGTAAAACTTTTTATGGGCCGAGGAATTTGCTTGTTAATTTTGTATTCCAAATAGACTTGTTCTGCTTCCAATTCCATCAATGAAGATATATTAGTTCAGAAAATTATTGTGCACAATTTGTTGTTCTGTTGCAGTTTCTAAATGTTTGATTGGTTTTGAAGCAAACCCATTTTTTATTGCATGCAAGGTGTTCGTTGTTATGTTTGAGAGAAGATTTGAGACAAATTATTGCCTAATTTATGTGCAATTCATTCAGATTTGAGGCTTAGATTTTTGAAAATGATGAATTCAATCGGTAACTTACTTAAGATACTTGACAAATGAAATAAAAACTAGTAATTTTGTACGAAATGTTCGAAGAAAAAATAATTAAATTGTTTGATTTGAACCCACTTTTTTTTGTAGGCAAGGTGTTTGTTGGTTTGTCTGAGGCAGGTTCATGGCATAAATAAAGTAATGCCAGTTGATTTCGACATGCTAATTAAATCATTCAGAAATTAGGCTTAGGATTTCATAATCCTTACAGCATATTTCACAAGAAATATGTACACATCAACAAGTAATTGAATTGGGTAATTTACATAAGTTACCTACTAGTAACTTTGTAGAAATGTTGAAAGAAAAATTTACTACTATACATTCCGTGGCTTGTGGGAAAGAGTTCATCAAAAGCTACTCATCTCACAATGAATTCTAACCTATCAAAGTAAGCATCATCCCTCTCCGTTGTCCTTAAATTTCCTCTGCCGCAACTCTCTGTTTCGCTCTTGGCCGGAAACAGCATAGCTCGGCACAAAGGGCAGGTCACATGGCCCTGAGTCACCCAACTATCCAGACACTCCCTGTGAAACACATGATCACAGTTACACTGCTCCCTCACCTCATGGTTCCTCTCTATGCACTCCAAGCATATACTGCAAGCTGTAGCTTGATCTCCAAGCTTTGTGTATTTCTCGAAAACTTGACCAAACTCTACCACCGGAAGCCGCCTCTTGATGTATTCTGTTAGAACGTGGATTGGGACAGGGACTATCGACGGGCACAGAGGATTGAGCCCGAGAATCGAATTGTTCGGATTCGGATGCTGGTGGTGGTGCTCCATGGAGTCTGCAGTTGGCTCATTCATCTGTACTGCAGGTTTAAGCAGTCCCAGATGGCTAAGTGCCACTATCAGTACGATCTTTACGCAGTGTGCAAAGATTAGCAGTTTTTGAAGGCTTTTGCGCCATTTGGGAATGTTAGTACCAACACAGGGGAATTCCATGGGGGATTAGAGGGGATGGGATTGGAGGTGTTTGTGTTGCAGAAAAGAAAGCAAATGGATAAATATATAGTAGTATTATGCGCTCCTTCCGGATTGAATTGGATTGGATTGGATTGGATTGGGTGACCAGGATGGGAACAGTATAAGTAGACACCGGATGTCGGGGACTCATTGATTATTAGATAAGAACAATCTCTGCAATCCTAATTCGACGTGTGTCAAGTCAGCCGACCTGTCTCTGTTAGATAGCATTTTTCATATTCAACAGTTGGCCTTTGTAGTCTGGCCTGGAGTTCAGATCTGCTATGCCAAGATTTTCTCCATCCACCCTCCACCCTCCACCCTCCACCCTCTGTCTGCATTTTGGTATTGACACGTGTCCCTTCACTTGGCGCCAGGTTAACTCTGTTAACTTTATGAAAAGGAAAAAAAATAGAAAAAGCCGCCTCCATCAGACAACACCAAAGCTCCCCCACCCATCCCGTCAGACACCCTACCTCCGCCAACAACAACCGCTCTTCTACGACGCCAGTTAAACCTCATTTTGCACTCTCTCTCTCTCTCTCTCTCTCCCTCTTTCCGAATCTTCAGGACATAATTAATCCACGAGGCTTATTATGCGCCTCAACAATTTTGGAGGAAATGGAGGTCTGCGAATTTCAGATCTTCATCCCCAAAGGCTATTTCCAATGGGAACACTCGACCCACATCGGAAATTGACAAGGATTTGGGCGAATTCGGTCACGGAGATAAGCAGGGGAATTGGGGATTTTATACAATTTTGATGTGCAATCGCAATTTTAGGGCTCGGGTTTCAGGAAAACAAGAAGAAGAAGAAGATGAAAACTAAAGGAAAACGAAAAAACACAAAAAAAATAAAGAAAGGCAAATACCCTCTCGAAGATGAGAAGAAAAAAAAGCAAAAGGATGAGAATTTGATCGAAAAATGGGAGCCAGTGGTTTGTTTTTAACAAGGTTTAGCAGTTGCTCCGGCTTATTCCCACTCCCGTGTGAATACGTGTCCACGTTTTAATTTTTTTAATCAAAATTTGGACACGTGTCCACACGTGATTGAGTATTTAGCAGTAGCTTCTGCTGAATTGTCAGCGTTATTTTCGTTTGTTTTTGGGTTTTTCATTTTGTTTTTAAGTTTTTTTTTAATGTAATTTTTAGTTAAATAAAGTTAACCTTGTTAACTTGGAAAAATCTTTAATGATCCGAATTATTAGATGATTTGGACTTTACAACGGTCGTGATGCGAAAGTGAGAGTGTGAGTGGGTGACTGACAAAATTGAAACGTTAAAAAATAGGACCATTAGATGATCCGGACCACCAAAGCCAAACCGGTGTCAAATAAAGGGACACTTGTCAATACCACAATACAAGTAGAGTGTGGGCACAGGAAATCTTAGCACAGCAGATCTGAACTCCTTCTTGGCCCTTGAAGGGTGAAGAAAGAGTTTTTATTGTATTTTAAAAGTATTTGGACTTGGCTTTCTGTGTGCAAGTTGCAACAATATCTTTTTATAAGAAATGGTAATTACACTTTTTTTAAGCCTCTTACACTCCTATTTAATCATAGCCATTATTTTTATTTGATTTTTTTTAATTCGATGGCCAAATACAAAGTGTAACATCTCGTAAAAAGTTTATTATAAAATAATTTTCGGGGGGATATTTTGGACACGTGCGTGATTATTTTGTACACGAGATCGTGTGATCTTACTGTTTTGGTGGGTGCACAATACCTCCAAAACCCAAAATATCTCAATTTCCTTCTTCCCCGTCACTTTTTCCTTATCCTCATTATTTTTTTTTCTTCTTATTTTTCTCTCTCTCTTCTCACTGTATGTGCACAGTGCACGTCGACGAAAACCTGTCCAACCGAGGTGAACTAAAATCACCACCATCTTCGTCTTGACGCCCTGGACTCAACGGTGCAAACCGTTCGTGCAAACTCCCAACCGTTTGACAGGAAAAGCTCACCGATGAACCGGACCTTCCCGACGATTTTCTCGCCATTCTAGACCGAGGTGAGGTTTCTAACTACCACCATTGGGTTCCTCTCGTTGAGTAGATGAATTTTCATATGTGGTTTGCTTGATTTGGTTGAGTTTTGACGTAGATCGACGAAGTTTCATTACTCGCGGCCTTTCGAGGTAATTACAGGCCATTTCCCGAGCTTGTACAACCAAACCAAAGGTACACCGTCATTCTACTCCTCTCTAGCTTCATTTTGACATAAAGAACGTCAAATTTGGCCAAGAAATGAAGAAGTTATGGAGATTTGAAAATTTCCTAGAAAACTGGCCAAAATTCTAGCGACGGCGACGGTCGGCGGCGCAGGCGACTGGAGTAGATCTAGCGGCGACCGGGCACTGAAGTCAGCAATCGGTCTAGACCGGCCGATGACGTCAGCGATGACATCTACAACCGGTCCAGACCGGCCGGTGATGTCAGTAGCGACGTCAGTAGACCGGGAATATTCCTTTTTCAATTCTGTCGATGTGAGACGACTTGTGACGACGTGTACTACTTAGGGGCAGTACGTATGGTATTTTACAAAGTGTGTCGGACCTCCGTGTTGAGCAAACAATGGATAGGTTTAATTAATTAGTTTAATTAGTAACCTTTATGAGTTTAATAATTTCTATAGTGATATCTCATATAGGTGAGACTTATTCAGAGGACTACCGGGGCTATCCAGGACAGGGGGTTACGACCCGGCTACTTACAGGTGAGTGAGTGGGTCTTTGTTTTGGTAAATATATTATTACGTTTAATTTTTCAATTCTTTCTTTAATTTGTTAGCATAACTCATATCATATGCGAATGTTGGAGGTAAAACATTCGTACCATATTGCCATTCATGTTTCTATACTGTTGCTCATCAGTAGATGTATAACACCCCGAGTATCAGTACTCAGTCTTGTGGCCAGGACTAGCCTTGACATTTGGCGATGTCACTACCAGTACCGTTACGCAACTTTGGATCCATTGTAGGTACTAGCCTGTTCTAGGCTAGGCAACTCGAACTTGTGTGATGCACTTTGTGCACAGTGATTTGCGTTAGACTCGCGTCATTGTAGTACTCAGCGTATTACTTATATACCTAACTTGTTCCTTGTAGCTTATCTACTTGGGCTTGTGTGTTTACATATGGGTGAGCAGTCAGTCATTAATTTTCGGGGAGTACCCGTGTTTTGAGCATTTAGTTTGATGAACGGAGATTACCCGTATTACTATTATAGTATTTTTAGGATCGTACCGGGGAGTATAACATATTTTCAAAAACTATACATGTTTTCTAGCGAGGGCATAGTATGCTCTTCAAAACAAAGGTTTTGTCAAATTTTTCTTTTTGACCCACTCACTTTTTTATGTTTTGCCCCCTCCAGGACTTAGTGGCAGATTTGATTTCTAGTGAGGCGTGGGCTTGCTTCGGCTGTGGTTAGTGGTTCTGACACTTTCTCCGAATTATGTAGGATGTGAATGTTTATACTCTATGCACTATTTACTTTGCTCTGACTGTTATGCACCTGTAATAATGAGTTTTACCCATCACCGCACTCATACTTCCGCTTCCAACTCTAAATCTATTCACTTTTTCACTTATACATGCATTATTGGTTTTCGTCACCTAACACGTGTCGGCCAGCGCTTTAGGATCAGGACGTGTTAGATTGGTATCAGAGCTTAAGTTTTAGGCAGTTATTCAATTGTCACTTTGTGATATTTGCGCTCATATTTCTTGATTTTGTGATGTCAGAACTATGCCACCTCGCCGAGTACCTCGTACCCAGGCACTAGCAGATGAGCCTATTGCACCACCCTTTGATTTTGCGCAGTTTAGTGCTGCTTTTGCTAATGCCTTTCAGACGAATTGGCGTCCTCCTTCTCAGCAGAAAAATGTCTTGGAAATTGCTTCCAATCTTCAAGTAAAGCCGTTCTTAGGTCGAGAAACCTCCGAGGTGACGAAAACTTGGCTGAAACATGTTGAGAAAACCTTCCGAGCCATGGAACGACAAGGAAACTTTCTGATGAAACAGTTGGTCTCAACTGTTACGTGGTTTCCGCAGAATGAAGCTAGTTATTAGTGGGCTTATGAAGTGACCCTAATTGCACCAAATCTACAAGAAGACTGGGCAACTTTTAAGGAACACTTTGAGGCGAAGTACTTACCTCCGGAGTATTAGGCCAAGAAGCGAGACAACTTCTTCGATCTGAGGCAAAAGAGTATGTCAGTAGCCGAGTACCACTGGAAGTTCACTGACTTATCCCGCTACTGCGCATCCATTGCCAGTAATCCAAAGGAGATGTTACTTCAGTTTAGAAAGGGTGCCCATAAGAAGCTTCGTACTGCAACATCCTCATATCCATGCACTACTTACCAAAATTTCTTTGAGGCTTTACTCTGTGTTGAGGATTCAGAGAATACCCCCGACAGTGGTGGTGATGATGACGAGGGAAATGGTAGTAAGAGAAAGAATGATAACAACAGGGGATCATCTAGTGGAGGCTCTAACTCCAGCACACCTAGATGAGGTAAATCCACAGTTGGCTTTCGTTTTCAGACTCAGAGCAGTTCAGGGGGCTCTAACACTACTCGTTGCTGTAAGTGCAACAACTATCATTCTGAAGAGTGTAGGCAGACGAGCCGAGGATGTTTTACTTGTGGTCAGGTGGGCCACAGAGCTAGTAATTGTCCTTAGAGACAGCAAAATCAGTAGGCTAGTACGGTTCCCCAGCAGCCATCTTCTGGCGGTGCTGTTCATTATCAGGGTGATGTGTCTCAGTACTCCGGAGACGCTTACCAGTTCACGATGGGCGTTCCTCAATTCGCGCCGAACATTCCTCAATTCCAGGGAGGCTATACTTAGTTTTCCCAGAGCTTTCTGCAGTTTTAGGGAGGTTACCCTCCATATCAACAGGGCGGTTCGCAGTGGTACGGAGGCGGTCAATATCAGACCAGTTAGGCAACTTCTACTGGCGGTGGACCGAGCAGACAAACTGGTCGAGGAAACCAGGGACGTGGCGGACATGGTAGAAGTAACCAGGGATCTAGAGGCCATACAGGACAGCAGACACAGGGCCGAGTTACTAACATCACTGCCCAGGATGCTCAGACTAATCCTGATCTTGTCATGGGTACGTTGAACATTCTTGGTCACTTTGCTAGAGTTCTAATTGATCCAGGTGCTTCTCATTCAATTATATCTCTCGAGTGTGATTTAGGTATTGCTATGCCTAGAGGCAAAGTCTGTTATGTTCAGTGGGAGTATTAAGGATGTCTTGTCCTTGTTAGCGGAGATGATATGCCAGCTAATCTAATTCCTTTGGACATCAAAGACTTCGATGTTATCTTGGGAATGGATTGGTTACATCAGAATCACGCCATGGTGGATTGTCGTCGCAGGGTTGTCATTTTCCAGAGACCTGGCAGGCCTGTTGTGACTTTCACCGGCGAACGCAGCTGTCTAAGACATGGACTCATCTCCGCCATGAGGGTGAAACGAATGTTGAGGAAAGATTGTCAGGGTTACATTACTCATGTTGTGGTGAACAATGAGAATCCGGCACGAGTAGAGGACGTGCATGTCGTTAACCAGTTTCCTGATGTATTTCTTTATGATCTACTTGGACTACCTTCCGGATCGTGAAGTGGAGTTCACCATCGATCTTCTTCCAGGTACCAACCGTATTTCTCTTACACCCTACCGCATGGCTCCTGCAGAGTTAAGAGAATTAAAGTTGCAGTTGCAAGAGTCAGTGGACAAAGGTTTCATCCAACCTAGCACCTCTCATTGGGGAGCACCGATCTTATTTGTGAAAAAGAAGGATGGAAGTTTGAGACTTTGCATCGACTACAGGCAGCTGAACCGGGTGATGATTAAAAACCATTATCCTCTACCTCGTATCGATGACTTATTTGACCAGCTTCGTGATGCTCGAATTTTCTCGAAAATTGATTTGAGGTCAGATTACTATCAACTGAAGACAGCGTTTCAGACTCGATAAGGTCATTATGAGTTCCTTGTGATGCCATTCGTGTTAACGAATGCTCCTGCAACGTTTATAGACTTGATGAACCGGGTTTTCTGTCCCTACCTGGACAAGTTCGTGATTGTCTTCATCGATGATATCTTAGTGTTCTCTAAGAATGAGATTGAGCACGCTAAGCATCTTCGTCTATTTCTGAAGAGCTTGCAGGAGAATCAGTTGTATGCAAATTTCAGTAAGTGTCAGTTCTGGCTGACTGAAGTATCTTTCTTGGGACACATCATATCCTCAGAAGGAGTTCTTGTTGACCTACAAAAAGTAACATCAGTAGAGAATTGGGAGCGACCACAGACTGTCATTGAGATCCGAAGTTTTCTTGGTCTTGCCGGCTACTATCGACGCTTTATGAAGGATTTCTCGGCAATAGCTCTTCCTCTCACGAAGTTGACTAGGAAAGAAGTCAAGTTCGAGTGGGATGATGATTGTGAGCGGAGTTTTCGAAAGTTGAAGCATTGTCTCACTCATGCACTTGTCTTGGCACTTCCCGACGACAGTGGGAATTTCGAGGTCTACAGTGATGCTTCTTTGAATGGTTTAGGCTGTGTTTTGATGCAGCATGGTAGGGTAATCTCTTATGCATCCCGTCAGTTGAAGCTGTATGAAATGAACTACCCTACTCATGATCTGGAATTAGCAGCCATTGTCTTTGCATTGAAAATCTGGCGACATTATCTCTACGGAGAAATGTGCAAGATCTTTAATGATCACAAGAGTTTGAAGTACTTGCCTATGCAGAGGGATCTGTGTTGGAAGTATGCCCACAAAGCCACTCATTTGATGTAATAGCTTTTGGAATACTTAATGTATTAAACTATTATCTGTTTAATGAAAGGGCAAAGCTTATTGTTAATAACTATTTATTGTATCATGTGTTTAAGCAATGAGAGAATCCAAGGAATGTATTTGATCTAAGAGAGAAGTGATCTAAGTAAGTTAGATTAACGAGACCTCTCTCTTATGTTCATTCCTAAAATGTTCCTAGCCATAGGATTGCCAATTGGGCATTGACAATCCGCTAAGGTTAGTATGTGTTATGTTAATTCAAGCTTGAGTATGACTAGTCTCAAGTCATTTAGTGTTGGACACTGAGACAAACACATAGGTGCTCAAAAGGTAATTGAGTACATTGAACAATGATCAAAAGAGAGTTCGTACATACATGTCATGTAAGAACTTTTAAGTTGCAATATGCAAAGTAGTCCTTTGACCTGAGGCATCATAGATGTCCAATGATTGGGTCCTTGATCTTGGATCATGTCAAAGGCATTCCATTGCGAGTGTCCACGACATTGTTGGGGTCAAGCTATCTGGTCATGTAGGCATATGAATGCACAACAAGGGATCTCTAACCTTCCATGGTGGAAGGAGAATACTCTAAGATATGATTCGAGAGTCTTTGGCCAAAGCATGTGAATATGATTTAGGAAGTTTGTTTCAAATCATATTCAATTGAATCATATAGAAAAGTATCACATTGGATAGTAGACATGAAAAATAACTATCACTCAAACAATGTGATTAGGAGTATTGTATTAGAGAAGGACCGTATTGCATTGTAATTGTAACTGGATAGGTTCTCCAACCACTTCTACTTAGCTTGGGTAGCCATGACATACTGCTAGGTGTCACTCATGGTTTGTGGAAGCCCTGAGGATTAGCAAACACTAATCTTCATAAAAGGGAGAATTGAAATGTGGTTTCAATTCACAATCGATCGTTAAGAGTAACAATCGCCCACTGCCTCGCTAATTGGAACCTAATGGATCGTACACCGAGTAAGGATGAAAGTGAAGATATAAAGGAATGGATAAGCAATTAAATTGTTTAATTGAGCAAGATTAATTAATTAGTTAATTAATTATACGAAAGGTTCGTATTGGGCTTTTAAGTTGGTTTTGGGTTTCGGGGCCCAAAAAGGTTTTTGGTCCACAAGGCCCATTGAGTTTAGGTTGTATGACAACTAAAAAACTAAATGGAAATTGACCCAATAACAATGTCAAAACCGGCCTAGAGTGAGTGGAGGCAAGCTTGGGTTATTTACAAGTTTGCCACTCACATGTGAAGTGGTATAAAGGAAACTTTATAGCCATTTTTCATGAAGGGGTTTTTTCTTGAGGAAAAAGGGTTGAAATTCTCTCTCATTTTCTTCAAGGGAGGCCGGCCATTTAGAGAGCAATTAGCTAGCAATCTTTTGCTCCTAAATCATCCATTTCATCTTCACACCTCATCCTTGGTGTGGAGACTTAGAGACACTAAACTTTTGGTGTTTAGGAGATCCTATCCTTACATCCTCAAGGAGCAAAGGAGGTGACTTGAAGGCCCTCCACTTGGGTGAATCCCTTGTGCAAACAAGGATGAGCTTCAAAGGTAATGAATCTCCAAACTTCAATCTCTTTAATTTTGTTAAAGAGTCAATGGTTCACCATTCTCTAGGCTTTGAAAGTCATGGGTTTATGAATTGTTTTTGAATGCATGGCTACTTTAATTGTTATTAGTTTGCATATGTATTCAAATGTTCTTCAATTGTTCTTAGCTAGGAAAATTTTTTTCCTTCAATCTGAACCTGAGACGACGAAGGTGGATGAAGTTGATTAGTGATTACGATTGTTCTATTGAGTACCATCTTGGACGAGCTAACGTCGTCGCATGGTCGGCTCAACGCACTGTACGCCTGTCATGTTCCTCTTTTGACCGATCTCAAGAGTACCGGTGCAGTCTTAGGTTATGATCATACTGGCGCTTTGTTGGCCAACTTCTCTGCTAGACCCATTCTGTTGGATCATATTTGTGAGGCTTAGGTGAGCGATCCTACTTCTCAGAAATTGATTCAAGCAGTTCTTAACAGTACTAGGGATGACTTCATAGTTTGAGGTTCAGACGGATTACTCCTGATGAATGACCGGATGTATGTGCCTAACGATGCGGACTTAAAAAGGGAAATCTTGGATGTACCATACTATTCGACCTTTCTATTACTGGCGTAGAATGAAAAAGAAGATTACAGAGTGTGAGTCGTTGCTTAATTTGCCAGCAGGTTAAGGCTGAAAGGAAGAAATCGTTTGGATTACTACAGTCACTTCCCATCCCTGAGTGGAAGTGGGAGAATATCACCATGGACTTCGTGTACAAGCTACCCCTAGCGCGTGGAGGCTATGATGGTATTTGGGTGATTGTTGATCGACTGACTAAGTCAATTCACTTCCTGCCAGTTCGTGAGAATTATTCTCTTGACCGTTTGGCTAAGCTTTTCATTGATGGTGTTGTCAAATACCACGGTGTTCCTGTCAGTATTATCTCCGATCGTGACCCCAGATTCACTTCGAAGTTTTGGAAAGCTTTCCAGAAAGCGTTGGGTTCAAGACTACTGTTTAGCACTGCTTATCATCCTCAGACAGACGGACAGTCGGAGAGAACTATCCAGACCCTTGAAGACATGATAAGGCCCTCAGCGCTACAGTTCGGAGATAAGTGGCATGATAATCTTTCTTTGGTAGAGTTTGCCTACAACAACAGTTTTCATTCGAGTATCGGCATGTCTCCATTTGAGGCGTTGTATGGTAAGCCTTGTCGAACCCTCTTGTGTTGGTTAGAAGTTGGTGAACGAGCTCTTGTTGGTCTTGAAATCGTAGAGGAGACGACTCAGAATATCCAGGTAATTAAAGGAAACCTGAAAGCTGCCCAGGATCGACAGAGGAGTATTGCCAACCGTCACTTGACCGACCGAGTCTATTCAATTGGTGACATGGTGTTCTTGAAACTATCGCCATGGAACCGAGGAAAGCTGAGTCTTCATTACATCGGTTCGTATGTCATCACCGAACGGATTGGTGAGGTTGCTTATCGACTTGAGTTACCTTCCGAGTTGTCAAGGGTGCACAATGTCTTCCATGTGTCCATGCTCCGACATTATATCTCTGACCCATCTCATGTCATTCATCCTCAACCGTTGGAGATCAACCAGGACTTGACTTATGACGAGTTACTAGTGACCATCCTGGATTGGAAAGACAAAATTCTACGGAACAAGTCGATCCGTTTAGTGAAGGTTCTGCGGAGAAACCACTCTGTGGAAGAGGCTACCTGGGAGACGGAAGAGCGCATGAGAGCCAACTACCTCTACTTGTTTTTTGCTTCTACTTAATTGTAATTTAAATTTCGAGGACGAAATTTTCTTAAGGGGGGTAGATTGTAACATCCCGTAAAAAGTTTGTTATAAAATAATTCCCGGGGGGATATTTTGGACACGTGCGTGATTATTTTGTACACGGGATCGTGTGATCTTACTGTTTTGGTGGGTGCACAGTACCCCCAAAACCCAAAATATCTCAATTTCCTTCTTCTTCCCCGTCACTTTTTCCTTATCCTCATTTTTTTTTCTTCTTATTTTTCTCTCTCTCTCTCTCTTCTCACCGTATGTGCATAGTGCACGTCGATGAAAACCTATCGAACCGAGGCGAACTAAAATCACCACCATCTTCATCTCGACGCCCTGGACTCAACGGTGCAAACCGTTCGTGCAAACTCCCAACCGTTTGATGGGAAAAGCTCACGGAAGAACCGGACTTCTCGGCGATTTTCTCGCCATTCTAGACAGAGGTGAGGTTTCTAACTACCACCACTGGGTTCCTCTCATTGAGTAGATGAATTTTCATATGTGGTTTGCATGATTTGGTTGAGTTTTGACGTAGATCGACGAAGCTACAGTACCGGAGGCCTTTCGAGGCAATTACAGGCCATTTCCCGAGCTTGTACGACCAAACCAAAGGTACAACGTCATTCTACTCCTCTCTAGCTTCATTTTGACATAAAGAACGTGAAATTTGGCAAAGAAATGAAGAAGTTATGGAGATTTGAAAATTTTCCAGAAAACCGGCCAAAATTCTGGCGATGGCGACGGTGGGGACGGCGGCGCCGGTGACGTCAGCAACCGGTCCAGACCGGCTGATGACGTCAGCAGACCAGAATATTCCTGGAATATTCCTTTTAACGACATTAGGAATATTCTGTTAGATTTAATGAAGATGCTGAAATATTCCGTTAGATCTAACGCCGTCAACTGACGCCGCAGTTGACTGGGGTGTTGACCAGCGCATAAGCCGCGTGTGGAGCCAAGCGTGAGCCGTGAGTGGCCGCGCGTGAGCCGCGCATGGGGGTGCGTGGGACCTTATTTTTCAATTCCGTCGACGCGAGGCGACTCGTGACGACGTGTACGACCTAAGGGCAGTACGTATGGTATTTTACGGAGTGTTTCGAACCTCCGTGTTGAGCAAACAAGGAATAGGTTTAATTAATTATTTTAATTAGTAACCTTTATGAGTTCAATCATTTCTATAGTGATATCTCATATAGGTGAGACTTATCCAGAGGACTACCGGAGCTACCCAGGACAAGGGGCTACGACCCTGCTATTTACAGGTGAGTGAGTGAGTCTTTGTTTTGATAAATATATTATTACGTATGGTTTTTCAATGCTTTCTTTAATTTGTTAGCATAAATCATATCATATGCGAATGTTGAAGGTAGAACATTCATATCATATTGCCATACATGTTTCTATACTGTTGCTCATCAGTAGATGTATAACACCCCGGGTATCAGTACTCAGTCTTATGGCCCGGACTAGCCTTGACATTTGGAGATGTCACTACCAGTACCGCTATGCAACTGTGGATCCATTGTAGGTACTAGCCTGTTATAGGTTGCACTAGGCAACTCGAACTTGTGTGACGCACTTTGTGCATAGCAATTAGCATTAGACTCGCGTCATTGTAGTACTCAGCGTATTACTTATATACCTAGCATGTTCCTCGTAGCTTATTTACTTGGGCTTGTGTGTTTTCATATGGGTGAGTAGTCAGTCATTGATTTTTAGGGAGTACCCGTGTTTTGAGCATTCAGTTTGATAAACGGGGAGTACCCGTATTACTATTATAGTATTTTGAAGATAATATTGGGGAGTACGACATATTTTCAAAAACTATACATGTTTTCAAGCGAGGGGATAATATGCTCTTCAAAACAAAGGTTTTATCAAACTTTGCTTTTTGACCCACTCACCTTTTTATGTTTTGCGCCCCTCCAGGACTTAGTGGCAGATTCGATTTCCAGTGAGGCGTGGGCTTGCTTCGGCTGTGGTTGGTGGTTTTGACACTTTCTCCGGATTATGTAGGATTCGCTCCTACTTTTAGTTAATTTCTATTTATCCATCCTCAAGAGGATGTGAATGTTTATACTCTATGCACTATTTACTTTGCTCTGACTGTTATGCACCTGTAATAATGGGTTTTACCCATCACCACACTCCTACTTCCGCTTTCAACTATAAATCTATTCACTTTTTTAGTTATACATGCATAATTGGTTTTCGTCATCTAACACGTGTCAGCCAGTACTTCCTGACACCTGGCGTGTCAGGATCGGGACGTGTCACAAAGAGGGGTGTGTGATAGGCTAAAATGGGTTTGTGAAAATCATCTTTCTTTATTTTCTCACTCGTCTTTGCCAAGTGATTTTTCTCTGTACTGAGAACACAAGATGTACACCACGTATTATAACATAGATGGACAGACACTGAAAACACTAAAAACATATTTTCTTTCTACTTATATTATGACATGTGATGTACTTATTTTTGTTTTCGACACATAGAAAAATTTCTCAAAAAATATGTTAACCCTCAAGTTATGGGGAACAATGTCTTAAGTTAGACTCTACACACGAGTCAATCTACTCTATTATGAAAGAAAATGAGATATTTCTCCCAATGAGTTGGCGATGTAAATTTTTTTAATTTTCAATATAAGACAACAATTCACATCATCACATAAAACTGTCTATTAAGTCTCATATTAGTCGCCTTTGGTGGGTGGGAAGCAAGGAAAAAGAGATATTAAGAATTGTAAATACTAGGAGTCATGATTTTTGGGTCCCTTAAAGGACTAACCAAAATTGTAAATTGGTATTATTTTAACTGCAGACGACTTTTCTTGATTTTTTTATTTAGAACAAAAAAAAATATAGGGGTTTGATATTGATTGCTGATCCGTTAAAAGCCAAATTCCCCCCAAAAAAATTGACATAAAAGCGATGGAATATTTTCCGCTTAATGAGAACAAGCGATGCCATGTGCTGATGCATTGTCCAAAACAATAACAATGTATTGTTTACTAAATATTAGACTTTATGCTTGGATTCAAGACTTAAGAACAATAAGATACACTCTGTCAAATAGATTGAAGTTGATAAAATAAAAAAAATATAATACAAACAATAAAGATTGTCTGTTTCGTTTTTTATTTATTTTCCTTGTGTTACATTTATACATGTAATAAAATAAATCTAAAAGTTTAATAACCCAACCCCTCTCCCGCTTAATTAAAAAAAACTATAATTTTTTTCTACTATATTAATTAATTTAATTGGTCAGTCTCGGATTCAAAACTTTATGTTGTCAATGGGTTAAAATAAATTTGAGGTATTTGTCGATTTGCCCTCTGAACTTATATAAAGCTGCCAATTACCCCCTTGAACTTTAATTTTAGCCTATTACCCCCTTGAACTATTATAATTAGCCAATTTTCCCCTATGACGTTAGATTTTGGAAATTTCCATCCAATTTTTCATTCATTTTGGTCACATGGACAGAACATGACAAATGTTTTGAGAGTAATAAGGTAATTTTATCCCTAATGTGGACAACATATTGCTTTTTTCTTCTTCTTTTTCTCTTCCGCTAGTTGACTTTGTACACTTTCTGTTTGAATTAGCTACGAGAGTCTAATTAGTAATTGGAAAGTATTGACTTTGCGCCCAATTTACCAAAAGAAAATTACCTTTTTGTCCTCTTACACTTGATATGTGTTGTCCACGTGACCAATATAGATGAAAAAAAATTCAAAATCTAACGACATGGAGGAAATTGGCTATTTATAAAAGTTTAGGGGGGTGGGGTGGTAATTGGCTAAAATTAAAGTTCGAGGGGGAAATTGACAGCTCTGTACAAGTTCATAGGGCAAATCGACAAATAGGTCAATAAATTTTTGCATAAATAAGCTCATACCATGAAACAATAATGGATTATGGAGTAGGGGGACCAAAATAATGAGATTTTGCTGCTGTTTTCTCCAAGCTAATAGTGGACGTCGGCAAAGTTGTCGAAGGAGGGTAATGTGACTGTAACTAGATGTTATTGGGGAAGAAGGGTGGGCCCTTTTTAATTTGTTTTGTATTAAATTGATTTTTTTAATAATAATTATTTTTATTTGCCACATCATAAAAAATGTAAGCCTTATATTTGCCACGTCATCGCCTAACGGCTAAGTTAACAGATTATTTAACGAATGCATGATATTGCAACTAAATTATAACTTGATGTATGAAATTACAATGTTTTAAAGATGATGTATGAGATTGCAACTGCCCCCAAACTTGAGGGTGCAAAATGTAATGTACCCTAAATATTATTACTGATTACTTATAAACAACATTTTGCATGGTCAAGGTTCTAAAAGGCACTAAGCACTAGTTAGGCGGCGGGTAGGGGCTTAGCGCCTAGAGGACTAGGCGGGGCCTAGACGGTTTTTTATTGTAATTAAATTTATTATATAACATATAAATAAGTCTCTACTTAAACTTAAAAAAAATATACATAATTGTATTGAGAAACATAAATTGCAAAATAGAATGATATATAAATTATAAAGTACTATAACATATTGAAAACATGGGGAACAATCATATAATGAGTGTTCATCTATGTATCCAACAAGTATCTTACAATTTATTGAAAACATAAAATGCAAAATGGAAGTTATTTATTTATTTTCTTTCTAAGTCATTTTTTCAAATAAATAAAAAAATAAGCAAAAATAGTTACAAAACCACCCAGTCCGCCTAGACCCACATAAGTCCACCTATCCTGCTTATGCTAACCTAGGCTGGTTCGGTGGGCACCTAGGTGGGCTAGGCGGGGGCCTGAGCGAGTTTAGGTGACCTTTCTTATTTTTTAAACGCCTAGGAATTAATCGGGACAGTGGCTAGCCGCCTAGAGTCTAGGCGGCCCTAGACGAGGCCTTTTCAAACACTGTGTATGGTGTAGACTAAAACTTACCTACAAGATTGTGTATGTTTGTATTTCTAACCACCAACGCCTTAGGATTTTGAGAGGTGAAATACGTATTATTGGGGTAATACGATCGTACTCTTTGGTCCCACATTTTTCTCTCTCTTTGGGCCTTGTTCGGTGGCTGTATAGAAGACCTTCTCCTAGCAAGAGGAACTTATATGGAACAAATTCACCGTCACATGACGTTTTTTTGTCCAATATTGTATTGTCATGTGCAAGTTTTCCTCCACATAACAATATTTTATTTAATAAAAACGTCATGTGGTGGTGAACCTGTTTAATATAAATTGTTCTTTCTTCTAGCAGTGGGCCACGCAATGGGACTGCCTTGGAAAGGGTGATGAAAACTATAAATATCCCCACATTTTATTTGAAGAAATTTAATATCCCAAATTCCCAAGAAAGATACGGGACTGGCTACAGTGCTCGCAAGCATTGGATGCTCACACCGATCTCACCCTCTCCCCCCCCCCCCCCCCCCCTCCCTCTCCTCCCTCCTCCCTCCTCCCTCCTTTTAATAGTGAGATCGGTGTGAGCATTCAATGCTTGCGAGCACTGTAGCCTACTTCGAAAGATACATCCAAGTGTTATAGTATAAACAAAATAAATGTAAAGTAAAATGCCATCTCAACCATTCAAAGTGGTTAAATCCAACGACGTAGAGTGTGTCAAACTTTGTACAGATATTTCTTTACAGGTACTCATTTTCATTTCCGCCCCCTGCAACATCCAAAAGCCATTGGAATTTCATCTTCAAGTTCAATTGTTCATGCCGTATCGGGGATTAATTACTCAAGATGTCACATGATAATAAACTTGTTTCACGTAGATCATTCTCTGCATAGGCTACCCGTTGAATTACCTAAAAAGAAAGCAAAAACTAGTAATCTTGTACAAAATAACTAAATAAAAAAAAAAAAGAATTTTACAGTCTGGGAGGCTTGTGGGAAAGAGTTTACAAAAAATTACTCATCCCACAGTGAAATTCTAAGTTCTAATTAGTTCTAACCTATCAAAGATTAAAAGTATGCATCCTGTCCACTGTCCATACATTTCCTCCGCCGCAGCTCGTCTTTTCGCTCGTGGCCAGAAATAGCACAGCTCTGCACAAAGGGCAGGTCACCTGCCCTTGATTCACCCAACCATCTAAACACTCCCTGTGAAACACATGATCACAGTTGCATTGTTCCCTCACCTGATGGCTTCTCTCAATGCACTCCAAGCAAATACTGCATTCTGTCTCCTCATCTTCTTGCTTTGTGTATTTTTCGAAAACTCGACCAAACTCTACTACCGGAAGCCTCTTGATATACGCTGTTAAAACGTGGATCGGAACCGGGACTATCGACCCGGACAGACGGTCGAACAGAAGAATGTGACCGTTAGGGTTTTGGCGATTCTGCTCTTCCATGGACTCAGTCATTTGTTGCGGAGGTTTCAGGAACCCTAGATGGCTAAGTGCCACTACCATTAAGATCTTGAAGCAATGTACTAGGACTAGCAGTGTTTTTAGGGTTTTGCGCCATTTGGGGATCTTAATACCAACAGAGAGGGACTCCATGGGATAAAAGGAGGAAGACGGTTTGTTGGTTTTGTGTTGAAGAAAATAGATTGCAAGGCAACTGAATGTGGAATTTATAGAACTTCGATGGTGTAATTAGTTGGCTTAGACAAATGAAAGAGGATAAGTTGGAGCGGATTGGATTGGGTCTACTTTGGGTGAACTAACTTATGTGGAAAGCAGAAGCCGACAGGGAGACGTGCCTCTTCCCCAAAAGTTGCTTATTTAAGTATATTGGGATAAGATCACTTTGTGCCATCCCAAGTTGATGAGTGTTAAGGGAGTTTTGTTAAGTATTCATATTTGATATGTTATAAAATAAGTGAATTTTTTTTTTTTACTTTTATTATGACATATAGAATACCAATTGAATAATCGATGTTTAGAAAAATCTATCGTCTAAATTCAGTCCACCTGTCTCTTACTATTAGTTAACCGTGCTTGGGCTTGGTTTGTAGTCGTTAGTCGTGGGGGATGCATAAATGATAAATCTCTTTATTCCTTCACAAAAACACGAGTTGAATATTATTTTTGAATTTGTATATATACTTGGACTTCGCTTCTTAACATGTGTCCCTGCCAATATTATGACGCTATGTATACTAGTATGACTCATTAAGATTGAAATAGATAAATAATTTAGCAGCAAAGTCTATTCTTTGCAGATTTAGGCTCATGATCCGTCACTCAAATTTGTACGATTACTAGCTTGAAACAACATTTTAAGTTTTAGGAATATTTTTGGTAGTTTTCACATTTTGCTTCCTATTAGGATTCCTAATAAGCTTAGAGTGGCAAAGCCGTCTCGATACAGATGGAGGTCTAAGTCAAAAATTAAAATGAGGTCTTATTATTATTTTTTTATTATTATTACTACTACTACTATTACTATTATTATTATTATTATTATTATTATTATTATTATTTTATATGTAGGGCAAACATTACTTTTACAACCTTGCTAAAAAAATAGAGGCTTTACGTGAAACTCTTACATTAATTTTTTTGTTTTATATGTTGTATAATAAACACTTATTAAAATTTGAAGTCTTGCTCCAAGATGTGGTCCAAGGCATGAGCCTTGCTCGTCTTGATTTTCTAATAATTAACATCTGCTAACGCATTTTTTCGCTTCTTCATCCACACTGCAATATAAAACCATCATTAGTTAGAATTATACTTCATATCATTTAATCACAAATTTTGATTTTCTAATAATTAATTATGCATTTTTTCGTTTCCTCATGCTTTATGCTGGAGTCTGATTTTCTAATCATTAAGGTTTTGTTTGATTTCCTTCGTATTGTCGCGCTGCATTAAAAACACAAACAACAAAAAAATTGATGTGTAAGCAAACACTGAGCGAGAACGATAAGGGGCGCACAATGTCGTTGCGCTGGGCCGCTCCACGAGCAGAGCGAAAAAAAGAAGCCCTTATCGGGTCGATGATTGAAGCCTATTTTGCATATAAGTAACCAAATATTTTCTATTCCAAATTAAGCCCATAAAATTGTCTGAGGATCGGTATTTTTGCATTTTCATTTTCTTCCTCAAACTTCTCTCTTTTCTTTTAACTCTTAGATTAAATAATCAAATTAAGATTTAAAAACAAAAATAATGGGAAGCAAATATCTATAGAATTCTCTGACAACATCGACGTTTCTTAACAAAAAAAAGAAAATGAAAAGAAAAGAACGGGTCGGGTGATCCTTTGAAAAGAATAGATCGTTTCGGGATTTGCTCAACAACAAGACACGTGAGGTGGAGCCACGTACCACGACTGTAAACTATACCTTGCAGAGAGCGTGGCCGGGAACAAATGTGCTGGCATCCCCTCACAAATCGCGACCGACTTTTCCTGATCAAATATGTAGTATTAACTTATTAGACCATCTCCAATGGTGAGGATAAAGTCTAAAATTTAGAACTTAAACTCCCCCAAACCTCTTCCAATAGCTGGGCTAAAATTTGGATAGGGGATAAATTCTAAAATTGGGTCAAATTTAGACCAGAATTCCCACCCGGGGACAAAATTCCCACCCCATTTGCGAGTGAACGCGCCTGATTTCTTCCACACCAGACTGATTTGACGCGCCTTGGAGCTTTGGGCAGCTAACCCACGTGGGTCTGCATGCCGTGGGCCCAGGCCTGTGCAGCTTGTCGGCCATGCTTTGCCACTTGCAAAGTAATGGCTCCTTTAATAAACGGCCTAGATTGCTGGACCGTTGGATATCCAACGGTCCAGATGCAATCTTAAAAAAAATAAATTATAATTTATAAATTCATTAAATCTAACGGCTGAGATCGAATGTGATCAAATCTAACGGTAAAATAACGGCCCAAAATTAAATCCAACGGCTAAAACATTATTTAAAAATTATTTAAATCAAAATTCACCAAAAAAAGTCTATAAATACCTATGTATTTGTTCAATCATCCACACAAAATTCACTTTCCTCATATAATTTTTCAAATTTTTCTTTCTACCCATCTAATTTAGTGTCCTCATACAATTGTTCAATCATCCACATAAATACCTATGTGATCAAACCTAATTGTCACCTAATTTAGTGATTTTCATTATTTATCGGAATTAATTTTTTTTTAGGTTAAAATGTTCACAAAAATAAATTAGGATAATCTACATAAATTTTATTTTAAAATAGTTACCGAAAAGAAAAAAATTAGGCTAAAATCATTCTTTAGTAATCTCGGGCTAAATTTTTAACCCAAAACCATTGGAGGAGAAAAACTGTTTCTGGGTTAAGTTCTAAATTTTCTGGGCTAAAAATTTAGACTTTAACCTCCACCATTGGAGATGGTCTTAGAACAGTCAAATAAATATAAAAATATAAATTTTTTAAAAAAGGTCTGGTATATAATATATTGATTGCTGATCGGTATAAAGCCAAAACAGGAGACAAAGGAGGACTGACGTGTCGTCTATTTTCTGTATTAAATTGAGAGTGGCTCTTTTGATTTATATACATAAAGAAGAATGTATTTTTATTCACTTGGTGTAATAATCATCTTATACTTATTGTTATTACATAAGTTTAAATTTTGAAATTTATATTTATTTACTACATAAATTTTAAAATTTAAATTACTTATTATTATTGGATGAGTTTAAATTTTGAGATTTATATCTATCTACTACATAGATGTCGAAATTAAACTCATCACTTAAGGATGGTGAGTAAAAATATTCCGAATAAAAAAACAAAGTTTTGGTTTATTAGCTTAAAGAATTCAAAAGTGGTATAATTTTGTGAAAGCAACGACACTTCCTCCACTTGAGCACGCGCATTTTTTATGATTGCAATGTCCAAAGTTAAAGAAGAAATTCATAGTCACTGGTTTTATATCAATAAGTTCTCGTGACATGATCACTTACATTGTTTTTAAACAAAAAGAGAAGGGTTTTTATCGTAAATTGTATTTGAAATTGAACTAATTCATTATTTTGGTCTCTCAGTTTGAAATTGATCAATTTTGTGGCATTCCACATCGACCAACGGAGAGGGGGTGATGTGCCTTATATGTACATGCCCACCTCCATTTAGTACGAGACCTTTTGGGAGCTCACTGGCTTCGGATTCCATAGGAACTCCAAAGTTAAGTGAGTTTGGGCTAGAACAATCCCAAGAGTGGTGACCCATTGGGAAGTTGTTCGTGAGTTCCCAGAAACAAAACCGTGAGGGCGTGGCCCAAAGCAGACAATATCGTGCTACTGCGGAGCCGGTCCGGGATGTGATAAAAAAATAATCAATTCATTAGTTTTAAAATTTTAAAATTAGTAGACATTGATTTTCTTTGTTTAATGAGTGATTTTGTGGTTTCCACAGCATGGCACATCAACAATCTAACAGAAAATTTAACGAAATTGGACGGCGATGACTAAATTGATGACTTAGGTCAATTTCAATGGCACATCAACAATCTAACAGAAAATTTAACGAAATTGGACGGCGATGACTAAATTGATGACTTAGGTCAATTTCAAGGACGAAATTGATCAATTTTCAAATTGAGGAACCAAAAAGATAAGTTAGATCAATTTTATGAACCATTTGTGATAAATTAAGTGAAATTAGCTCTTTAGTGACGATTAAGCACCAAGTGCTACTCGCAATTATGCTAACTAAAGTGACTTCATAGCTTGTTATATTGTAGTCGTACTGAGTACTATATATCACTTGAAGTTTAATTTAGAGACTTTGTGAACATTTTTCTTTTTATATACAAGTTATAATGGGAGATGATAATTCAAATATAGAATTGTACATATTTTGGAACTAATAGTACATACAAAGAAAATTTACTCATTCCACACTATCAAAGTTAGCATCACTTCCATTGTCCATACATTTCCTCCGCAGCTTGTTTTTTCGCTTTTGGCGGGCGGAAACAGCATAGCTCTGCACAAAGGACAGGTCACCTAACCCTGATTGACCCAACTATCTAGACACTCCCCGTGAAACACATGATCACAGTAGCACTGTTCCCTCACCTCATGGCTTCTCTCTATGCACTCCAAGCATATACTGCATTCTGCCCCCCGATCTTCATGCTCAGCGTACCTCTCAAGAACGTACCAAACTGTACTACTGGAAGCCTCCACTTGACGTATTCTGTTAGAACATGGACCGGGACAGGGACTATCGATGGGCACATAGGATCGAGCACAAGAAAATGATAGTTAGTATTGTGATGATGATGTTCTTCCATGGACTCGGTCATCTCTTGTGGAGGTTTGAGCAGACCTAGACGGCTAAGTGCCACTATCAGTCTACCATTATCGTCACGTGATGTTCTGATTCAATTAAAATTATAATGTGTATTTATTTTTCTATTAATATACTTCAAAATGGAGTGTGACATATCAACCATGTAACAACTATTTCAAGTACACGTAAAAGTGACATAATTTGGTGAAATTTGTGAAGGCATTTCTTCCGCCTAAAGCATATGCGCATTGTCTACGATTGCTTTGCAGAGCAGTTTCCTTGGCATTTCTTCCGCCTTAAAGTTTGGGGTTGACGTGTTAGCTTGTGGCAGCGTCTTGTGTTTCTTTGCTTACCCCTTATGTATTTGTTCTGTTTTTGTGGCTGTTTAGCCCTCCTGTTGCATTTTCTTGTTTAATGTATTGACCCACGTTTTGTGAATTTAATAAAGATGAGATTGGCCATGAAATTGGACAATTGTAAAAGATTCATAGGCATTGGCTACTCTATGTTGTTGCTCGCTCTATGTTATGAGGTAAAAAAAGTCTGGGAAAAAGAGTTGAGTTCAATATCCATAGCCATTGAGTACTCTGTGTTGATGAGCGATTTGTTGACATAGGTAAAAGGAGCATGGAAAAACTGCTCAATATTCATAGTCATTGAGTATTCTATGTTGTTGAGCGATAAAATTACATTAGAGGATTTAGAAGAGGTGTGCCTCTCATTTAATCAAAGTACCACATCAAATGTGTTTACGCATTTGCCTTCAAAAATCATCGAATTTATAAGAAAATTTAGTTAGCCGGTGACAATCATCAAAACATTTCTCTTGAGTGCGATTCACTCCAGATCATCCAACCTCTGAAAACTCTTCCTTCAATATGTCCTCGATATGTCATTTGATTAAGGATGTGAAAGATCTGCTTTTGGAGATCACTGGAGCTACTTATGCCCATGTTTGACATCAAACTAATGTTGGTTCTGATCATCTAACCCGCTTTGCGCTGTTCTCAAGGAACTCCATTGTCTGGTTTGAGAAAACACCTAATTTCATTGTTGAATTTTACAATTGAGGACTATAATTCTTTTGGGATTCGTTGGTGTTTTCAACCTTGTTATTGTGATGATCTACTGTTTTCTCATTGTGTCATCAATGAAATTCTATCGCTCTTTAAAAAAAAAAACCTAGAACTTACCTACAAACTATATGTATACCCCCTTTTGTGTCTATATATATGTCTCTACTGGCTTACGCGACTTCATTCCTCGCCATATTGGACTATCACTTGAAGTTCAATTTAAACTCATTGAACACGTTCATGTGTCACGACTCCCGGGCTACCCAGTGAGGTACTTTTAATTAAGAAAGCAAGAACAATCTTGCAGAAAATATTCAAGGAATTACTTTCACAGTCCGAGGCATGTCGGCAAGAGTTTATCAACAACGTACTACTCATCCCACAGTAAATTCTAACAATCTAACCTAGCAATGTAAGTTCCTTAAGCAAAAAAAAAAAAAATAGAAATTTCGCAACACATATTCACAGAAAAATCATTTTTACACAGTCGAGGATTGTTAGCAAGAGTTCATAAAAAACTACTCATCTCACAATAAATTCTAACCTATCAAAGTAAGCATCATCCCTCTCCGTCGTCCCCGAACTTCCTCCGCTGCAGCTCGTTGTTTCGCTCTTGGCCGGAAACAACAGAGTTCTGCACAAAGGGCAGGTCACCTGGCCCTGATTGACCCAACTATCCAGACACTCCGTGTGAAATACATGATCACAGTTGCACGGTTCCCTCACCTCATGGCTCCTCTCTATGCACTCCAAGCATATACTGCAATCAGTCTCCTGACTTTCATGCTTTGTGTATTTCTCAAAAACTTGACCAAACACAACTGCCGGAAGCTTCCTCTTGATGTATTCTGTTAGCACATGGATCGGAACGGGGACTGCCGACGGGCACAGATGATCCAGCACAACAAGATGATTGTTAGTTTGTCGACGACGATATTCTTCCAACTCAGTCATCTCTTGGGAAGGTTTGAGCAGACCTAGATAGGAAAGTGCCACTATCACCAAGATCTTGAAGCAGTGGCAGACGACTAGCAGTGTCGTAAACCATTTTGGCACCTTAATACCAACACAAAATGTCATGGGATATATATAAATGGTGAGGAAATGAAGGGTTTGTGTTGTTGCAGATAGCAAAACACAGATGAAAGATATATATATATATTGCAGGACAAAAGAATGATGATGTTTTATTGCAGTGGAGAAAAGTAATAATACTTATGCACTCTGGTGCGGATTCGATCTCTATCGATCTCCTTTTCTTAATATTTAACAATTTAATCCATTAACGCTATCGTTTGTCAAACAAAAAATTTCTATATACGGTTTAAAAAAAAAAAAACTATATATGATTGATCGATGATTTGAATTTTTAAGTGTCAAATTGCAAAACGTCTTATTCTCGCCAAACTAGGGTAATTCTCACTTTATTTTACTCTGAAGTATGTATTGTGAAATTCACAGTTTGCTACCCTTAGTTTTTTTTCGTCTCTCTTTCATACTTCAAATTTGATTTTTGTGCCACTTTTGTACTTTCGTTAGTATATCCGTCAAATGCTCCGTTAATTGATGACATGGAGCAGCTTTGGCCCACCAAATTTGTCACGTGGGGGTGAAAAATGAAATACATATTAAAAAAACAATTACCTAATGAAAAAAAAAAAAATCTCTCCCTCTTCAACCTCACTCTCTCCAGGCTTGTCTCCAAAAACCTCAACTACCACCTCACCTCCTCCTATGAGCCCTTCAATCTCTTCTTTTCCTCCGCCATCAACACCCAAATCTAAAACGGATCAATCCCGGCGTTCATCCATCGCTATCAAGAACTGCACTTTTTTCTGCTCCGTCTTGTCGACGTCACAAAATCTCAAAGTCGAGTCGGTGAGGTTGCTCCATTCTATGGGTGTCCTCTCATTTTCTATCTCTCTCTCTTCCTTCATCCTCTCAGTAACTGGGTCGAAGTCATCTCGTTCCCAATTGGGTCACTTGCAATGATTGGTGCTTCATCGAGAGGAGGAAGGCAAAGGAAGGCAGAGGAAGAGAAAAAGGAGAGAAGAGATGATGGTCACCGGATTGGATAGGAGGGTGGAGGTTGTCGTAGCTAGAAAAATTGGTTGCTTTTTATTTTTTTATTTTTATTTAATGAAAACATTTTATTTTGGATTAAATACCCAGTCAACAAATAATTTTATTAAGTGCCACGTGTCTATTTTTGATTGGAAGATCCAACCCAATTCGTCCATGTGGCAAATTTAATGGGCTAAAAGTATGTCATGTCATCAGTTAATAGAGCATTTAATAGAAATGCTAACGGAAGTAAGAAAGTGGCACAAAAATAAAACTTTAGAAATGAAAGTGAGATAAAAAAGTAAGAGTAGCAAAGTGCAAATTTTACGATACTTACAGATAATAAAGTGAGAATTACCCTTTAAATTATTCTAATTTTTAGAAATAAATAAATAAACTTTTATGTACATCACCAACTGTCGGTATCCTAAATCCTCATTTAGAAAATTAGAACTGAATTATGTAGGTTAAACAAATGTTTGAGTCAAACATAGTGGTGGAACCGTGGAGGGCATACTCTAATGTTATTGGGTGGTCATACATTAGGTTTGTGTCATTTTCTAGACCCCATAAGTTACGTATTGGATGACATCATCTTTTGAGGAATCCAATATTCGATGGCAAAAATTTGAGTTTCGAGTGTTTTAACAGCTAAATTTTAATTTTATATTTTTAAATAAAAATTTAATGATTAAAATATTTGGAGTATTGGATACGCCAGCGCATTCAAAAAAGTCCCCTTCGACGGTGGTGTATTTGGGCTATGGGTTTATGTCATATACTCTCACATCATAGGCTATTAATCCGTAACTAAGTTGACATGTAACTATGTAAGTGAAATTTGTATCATAAAACCTAAAAACTTATTAATTTAATAGAGGGTTTATGTCATATACTCTCACATCATAGGCTATCAATATGTAACTATGTAAGTCAAATTTGTATTATATAATCTAAAAACTTATTAATTTAATAGATAATTAGACATTCAAATATGCAAAATGTGTAAATTGATACAATTTCAAAATCTTAGAGTGCAATGTGAGAAAATTGAAACTTTATGGCCCAATTTAAGAAAGTGACATATATAATAGGGTGATGTTATCCACACACCTCTTTTTACCTCCCACACACTCTGTTAATTTATGTCCTTTGATTTTCTTCAATTTATTCGATCCAACGGCCGAAAATTGAGAGGTGTGTGTGAAATATAAAAAGAAGTGTGTAGATAGCACTACCTATATAATATGGTGAAAGGTATGCATTGCTTCCACCTAAACCATGTGCATATTGTCTATGATTGCAATGTCCAAATTATAAAGAATGCAGTTTGCTATTGGGTGTCTGGTGGAGAAATAATATTCTTTTTCCTGCTAACACAACTCTTCACATAAACAAATGTGTAGCCGGCTTATTTTACTAACCTTAATTATGCCTAATTCGACGAGCTGGTCAGAAAAAAACAGATACGATGAATTTTGATTCACTAAATAGGCAATTCTCTAGTTTCGTAAAGTTTCATTCTGTAAAGATTCGAGAATTGTCTATTTTACTAACATAAACAAATGTGTTGCTGGCTTATTTTACTAACCTTAATGTGACATATTATTAATGGTTATGTGAATTCTATGTGTGCTACATTAACACTCTAATAGAAAATTTAACAAAATTAAATGGTAGAAACTAAATGAGTTAGGTCGAGAGACAAAATTGATCGATTTCAAATTGAATGACAAAAATAATTAATTATGTTAATTTCAAATATAATTTAATTACGATGAAAACTCTTCTCTTTTTGTTTAAAAACAATGTAAGTGATCATGTTATTGATATAAAACAAGTGATTATAAATTTCTTCGAAAAGGACAAATTTAACTTTGGACGTTGCAATCATAAAAAATGCGCGTGCTCAAGTGGACGAAGTGTCATTGCTTTCACAAAATTATATCACTTTTGAATTCTTTAAGGGAGTAGGCTACAGTGCTCGCAAGCATTGAATGCTCATACCGATCTCACCATTAAAAGGAAGGAGGAGGGAGGAGAGAGGGGGGGAAGGATGATGAGATAGGTGTGAGCATTCAATGCTTGCGAGCACTGTAGCCAGTCCATTCTTTAAGTTAATAAACCAAAACTTTGTTTCTTTATTGGGAATATTTTTATTCACCATGTGATAATGATAATGATACTTATTATTTTATTTATCATCTACATCTCGAAATTTAAACCCATCTAATAACAATAAGTAATATAAATTTAGACTTAATCCCAATCGTACCCCAACCTCCATACCAAATAAACATTCAAGTTCTAATCACATGATCCCATATAAAAAGGGTTGTGCTATCTACACATTCTTTATAATTTCTGACCTTAGATCTTCTTCAATTTATTTAATCGAATGACCGAAATTGAAAAGAGTGTAGGAAGTAAAAAAAGTTGTGTGGATAGCACAACCCTATAAAAAAAACGTATTATACATTGTACAATGATCACTTTCGCATAATTTGGTAGTAAGAATAAGTATACTCGAAAATCGTACTCATCCCACAATGAATTCTTACCTATCGAAATAAGTTACTCAAGCAAAGAAAAAGCTAGAATTTTGTAGAAAATATACAAAGAAATTCTACAGTCTGAGGCTTGTGGGCAAGAATTCATCAAAAACTACTCATCCCACAATGAATTCTAACATATGAAAGTAAGCCTCCCTCTCCGTTGTCCCTAAATTTCCTCAGCCGCAACTCGTTGTTTCGATCTTGACCGGAAACAACAGAGCTTTTCACAAAGGGCATGTCACCTGCCCTTGATTCACCCAACTGTCTTGACACTCTCTGTGAACATGATCACAGTTGCACTGTTCCCTCACTTCATGGCTTCTCTCTATGCACTCCAAGTATATACTGCATGTTGTCTCCTGATTTTCATGCTTTGTGTATTTTTCAAAAACTTGACCAAATTCTACTACCGGATGTTTACGCTAAAAATATCCACTAGGGCCAGAACTTAGTTTTGGTAATGGGTTGGGCCTCAAACAGGAAGGGCCCAACCCAGACCAGTGAACAAAAGAAGAAAGCCTATATCTCTCTCTCCACTGACAACATTAAATGCAAAGCACTTGACATTTTGGAGGGAATATGGCTATGTATAAAAAACTCTCTCGATGGGAGTAGACTGATCAGAGATATTATTCATACCTTCCTGATTAAGCCTTACTTCACAGAGTCTTCAAAGACGGTCGCAGAGGGATTTGACAACTACGGTATAGACTCCCACTGGTCTATATAAACGAAGGAAGGATTCAAAGATGAGAACACTCAAACAACCAAAAATCAGAACATACATGTTCTAAGGAAAGCCAACCTTTCAAACAACCTCTGAGGAAATCCCTCAAGCCCTCTCAGATAAAGATTTTATCTCTATCTGTTGTCATCTTATTCACACTACCTGTGTAGTTCGTGACTTTGAGAATCAAAGACTAGAATCCTAAGATCATACTATCCAACTCCTCTGAGGAGTAGTGAATTAAGCTCTGCCATCAAATCAACCCCATTTGATAGTATCGATTACCATTCTCAGGCCAAAGTGTCTTTGATTATTTCCCTTTACAAGGAAGCAGCTTACAGACCATCCCGATGGATCAATATCCATCCGATGAGTGTTTTGTCAACCTAAAATGACCATTACATGTAATATTGTTGTACTTTTATCTACATAAAGTCTTTCAATATCAGTTCTTACTTTCTGTATTTACTTTCAAGCACTTCAATTTCTGTCTTTACATTCTGTCTTTAATTACAGTCTTTACTTTTCTTATGTATGCACAAGAGTGGCGCGCTTTGTTATAACCAGTTTATAACAAACCTCATCTTAGCAATCTATGGTATAAACATCGAGAGGTATTAAAAGTCCTTAACAAGCAAGGCAATAAAAAGAACCTAACTGAGAACTTATCTAATAAAGTCACAATCCTGTGAAAGGAAGTTATATTACTTGTGGCGCAAGTATCTAACATAATTTAACCGAATCTAACAAATACATCATTCTATTGGCAGAAACCAATAGTGGCATGCCTAACGAATACACCAACACCAAATGCCTCATAAATATTCCTCCAAAGGAATAGAAGTGAAGCCTGCATAAACCAACCCAAGCAGAAAGGTGAAATCCAGCGGTTAGCCAACGCGTATGCTCCCTGCCTACATCCTACAAAAAAGCTTCGAACATATTTTTGGCACGCCCAGTGGGACCGTTTCTTTCTGATTGTTTATGCCCAGACATAAGAAAGGAAGACCAAGAAGTGCATTTTCTCAATCATTACTGCAGAGGATGATGGGAAAGGATACAAGATCCATCCCGACGGATATGGGTCAAACATCACCTGAGACCCAAGCTTCTAACCAGTCGGTTAAGATGGATAGAAGCGAAGAGTGCATTTAACTAGCCATCACTACAGAAGGTCCCAATCAATATGGTAAACTTGAATTGGCTAAAAAGTGGCCAAAGAAAGGAGATATTGGACCTAAGCAAAGGGAAAGAAGACAGAAGCAAACATCGGGATATGAGAATTGAATCTCAACCCGATAGGTTGAAAGCATACATACAAGGTGGAGTGGTGCTGTGCAGCAAGTGCAACTGCAAATGTGAGCTCCAAATACCAGCTCCAGGGGCTGTTATAGACCAAGATTTGGTCAGAAGAGAGGAGAGATTGAGACTTGAAGCAATGAAGAGTCCAGTCAGAAATTATGGTCCTCACAGTCCTAGGTAGCCACTGCCAAAGAGCAGTATATTTGATCGGATTTGGGGCATCAGAAAGAAAGCTTATGATGAAGGCCCCCAACAATTAAGAGAATCGCTGAGAAGAACTGAATCCAGACAATGGGTTCCTAAACCAGTGAAGGATAGGCTAACATACAAAGAGGAAGTCTTGAAAGTCAAGATTCTTAAGGTAGCCGTGAAGACCTTAAGCAAAGTGGAAAAGCTGGTCGAGATAAGTGGAAAATGGTATCGGGTTGGTAAAAATGGAAGGGCAGAAGAAGAGTTGTCCATAACTGCCAAAAGAAAAATCTAGACAAAATATGGAGCATTCAGGAGAGCAAAGAAAGACGTGAATGAGCCATCCACAAGCAGGATTTTTTACAACCCAAATACCAGCCAAGAGACAGGATAGGTTCAAATCTGTGTCCTTATCAAGGGACAAAGAATGAACCCGATCGAACAAGGAGGACCAAGTAATGGTCAACAGGTTGACTCTATCGCCAAAGAGGCAATGTTAATCAGGACCAGAGCAACTTCTCCATTGCTAAACTTAAAGAAGAAGGATTGCAACATCCAGTTCGACTTAGTGTACAAAATGGATGAACTCCCAACTCAAAATGAGATGTTGGTTGATTATAGCTCTGAGCCAGAGGAGATGTTGCCAGTTCAAGGCAGTGATAAGGGTTCTCTTGAGGCCATTGATGATGAAGAGGATGATTGCTGACATCGAGGTAGGCCAGGCAAATCGGGAAGGAGGACTCAAGCTCGAAACCAGTATTAAGGAGTCAAGCTATGACATCAACATGGTTTACGTGCTGTCATCATTCTTTCATGCAGAACCTGATCAGGAAGGGGTTCTAGAAGGCGACTATTTTTCAGGTGATCCTTCCATATCATTGATTACCATCTCAGAAAGCCAGCAAGAAGATGTGAGAATTGAATGTCACTCTTCTGAAGGAGCAATGACCAAGTCTTGGTGGATACATGATGATAGGATGATATTTGCAAAGCCAAACCAAAAGATGGTTGCGCACATGAGACCTATCTACATGACAGCTCATCTAAAAGGAGTCCCCTTTTCAAGGGTAATGGTTGATGGAAGAGCTTCAGTAAATGTCTTGCCAGTCAAGGTGCTGAAAAAATTAAATCTATCCCAAGCAGATTTAATGCCAACTGAAAGCTCAGTATCCAACTTCTCTGGGGGCATCACCAAAACATATGGTTTTATACCTCTGAAAGTTGACTGGGGGTCTAAAAAAAAAATAATAATGGTATTCTTCGTGGTAGAGAGTACCTCAGTATATAACGCATTACTGGGAAGGGACTGAATACATCAGTTCTTGTGCATACCATCCACTCTTCACCAAGAAATTGTTGTATACCATGAAGAACCCTTAGCTAAATCAGAAAGGTTTTGAGAGTTGGTACAAGCCTATTCACGGCTTGTCTTCTCGACGACCAACATATCGGTGGCAAACTTCTATAATCCACATATTGGGACATTCCGATGTGTAGGAACTGATAAAGACGGCAGCCCTACACAGGTGACGGCCCGAAAGCTCCTAACGGAGGGTACATCCATGACCCAAGAAGAATGGGACAGACCATTCTTGATTCCTAGCCTACAAGCCTTATGATAAGCACAACCGACAAAGGAAAGGATCGAGTGATGGCAATCCGATCACTGATTCAAAGGTTGGGGGAATATGCAAGAGAAATGAGGGCACTAAAAGAGATTTCAGCCAGAGAATGTGGATGAAATCCGACTCGGGGCCTTAAATAAAATTCTCACAAGCAAGCAAGCTGTGGCTAGAGCATACAACAAGAAAGTCAAAGGCAAAGACTTTCCAACCCGATGAGTAAGTATGCAAGGCTATCCTACCATTTGGGACTCAAGTAAAGGGATTTGGGAAGTGGAGTCCAATTTGGAAAGGACCCTTTTTAGTTGATCAAGTGATCGGAAATGGGGCATACAAGTTAAGATCAGTGGAAGGAATCCAACAACAACATTCCATAAATGGGAAGTTCTTGAAAAAGTATTTCCCAACTCTATGGGATGTTAGAGATATCTATTTAGAGTCATCGAGTTAATAAGACAATAAGTTATTTTTCGGGGTCCTTGTTTGAACAAACTTAGATAGAAAAATAAACTTGTTTTATTATAGATAGAAATTGTTCAAACAACCTAAAAATAAACTAAGGAAAAGAAAGCTCAGACTCTAACATTTGAGCCAAAAGTTTACATTGATCGAATTCAGCCCTAAGTCTAGCCTTAAGCAGCCCTGGTCTGAGAACTTCTCTTCCCTTCTCCTTCAATTGAGCATTCATCTCTTGAGTTTGAGCTTGGAGAGAAGCTGCAGCTTCGAGCTTGACCCTCACACGGTTTTCCAAATCTGACTGTTTTGCCTTCAGAAGCCTGAGTTCAGCCGTCAGAGCTTCAATCCGATCGGATACACTGGTGAGTTCCTCACCAATCAGAGTACATTCTTCCACCGAGGATCAAAGCTGGGAAGAACTCTCAGAGTGTGAACTGATAAAAGCTTGAGCTTCTTCTGCTCTAAGAGTTGCTTCCTTGAGATCTTGATGCACTTGACCAATAATGGTCAAGTAGGAAAGAAAAGCACTGTGATCGGCTTGGGAAAGCAACCCGACCTTAGCCAAAAGGCTGGTGGCATCTTGAACTTTCTGAGTTGACTCCGCCACTGCATCTGGATCAAAGCTTTGACCAGCCCAAGTCAACAGCATGTTTTTAGCGTCCTCAACATCTCTCTGATGAGTCTTGGGTTGAGGCCCACTGCTTAGCTGCTGTAGCTTCGCCAGCTGGAGAATGATTGAAGAACGGGACCCGAGAGATGGAGCTTCTTGAGGAGCAGCCATAGATGGTTCTGCCATCTCCGTCGGGTTGAGGCCTTGCAGAGGAAGTCAGCACTGAGGCTGCCACCGTTACAGTAGGAAAAGAAATTCCAACCTGATAGAAAGGTTGATATATGTTAAGACCACAAAAGAACAGAGTACATTGGAGGAAGGGAAATGTTTGGTGAAAATGAAATCTTTTTACCTCTCCAATTCGATCAAGGCTGTGGGAGACTTGGTCATCCTTACTACTAGTGGTGGAGGTGACCAAGGTTTCCTCTGCCCCGCCAGAAGCCAAGGCTTGAGCATCGGATTGCGCCAAAGCTTGAGCGTTAGATTGCTCAAAGGCTTGAGCATTGGATTGCTCCACGGGGCTGAGAGGTGGAGCAACGTATTCACCATCGGCTAAAACCCTTGGACTTGAGGGAATGGCGTGCTCCTCCTCCACAGGGACTGATGGTATCTCTGGCGGAAGAAGAGTAGAGGATGTGGTCTGGATGACAAGCTCAGTGGTCTCGGGGACTTGATCCTCCACCCTAGCGGCAGACTCAGCAGGAGCCTGAGAAACAAACAAATAAATATGTCAAGTCAAGGATTACAAAATAAGTTGGCTTTAGGAGTTTTATCACCGGAAAGATTGTTACCTCGCTAGTCTGGGCTTCCTTATGGCTTTTCCTCTTTTGCCTCTTCTTTTGAGGTCTGAAGCCAGTAGGGAGGGACTCAGCTACAGGCTCATCTCTTGTTTGGCACTTGAAGAGCAAACCCAAAACCTCAAGGCGCCTATTCGAGTCCCGGATTATCTCCTCCACGGTAGGTTCAGAACCGGGATGAAGCTTTCACACAGCCAACGAAGTAGGGACGTCTATGTCAATGTCCCTAAACTGGGCCGAGGGAAAGGACTTGGTAGGTCGGGTTGTTTCAGGAGCCACAGAAAGAGTTGAGGAAGTATCCGCCTACACCAAAGAGAAGTAATTAGTACAAGGTTAAAAAGAAAGGTTGATCGGATTCAATACCCTTCAGAAATTGTGCAAACTACCTGAGGAGTAGGGTTCCTGGGGGCAGGAGCTTCTTCTTCTGGCTCATCCTCCTCTCCAATGGTTCTTCGTCTTCTTTTCAGAGGCTTATCTGAAAGTGTGAAAGACCAATCATTATAAATAACGGTTAGTACAAAGAAAACCAAAAATAGTTTTTGAAGTAAGGAACTTACTGGAGGGAGAAGTAGTGGTAGTTGTGGGAGGATTAACTGCACTCTCTACTGGGGCAGAAGCAGGAACAGGTGAAGGTTCCTTAGGTTCCCTTCGTTGTGGAGGGATAACAGGAGCTGAAGGCCGATCTTCCCTGTGTTTGGTCCTGGCCTCATCAGCTTTTTCCTTGCCCTTCCTGGTTGGTCGAGATGGGGCAGCAGGAGCCATGCTGGGCTGTTGGACCTCCTCCGAAGAGGTCACTGGTGTTGTTGCTGTTGAAGGGCTCTACACCAACTGCAACACAAACACGACAAAGGTCAGAGAGGTTATGTGAAAATCAGTTGATAAAGAGGCATCCCGATGACAAGGAGGATGAGCTTACCAATCGGTGCCTTCTTGTTTTTGATTGTCAGCTCATGAGCAAAGGTTTTGTGAAGTTGGGCGCTCATGTTGCTCCCAAAATCAAAAAGCTTGAAAAGCCTGATGTTGGCATGGACATGATCTTCTGGAAATCTGGCCAGGAACTGAGCTTCCCACCAAGAGTCAAACTCTTGAGTGCACTGAACGTTGAAAATATCGGGCTTAGTCCAGGCCTTCTGTACCACGAACAGGCTCCTCCTTGCCTAGACCATCTCTGCATCCGAGGGCTTTCTAACCCGATAGGAGGTAGCACCGTTCAAGCTCTAATGCAGAGGCTTGAGAATGGTCTGAAGAAGACCAAATTGGCGACAGAGGAAGTTAGGGTGATATACCTCAACCCTGTGGGTGTGTCGGGATGCACGACCCACTCCCCAGGAAAGGTCCCGAGCAAAAATACAACTGAAGAAGTGTTTGGCAAATGCCAAGTCACTTCCCAGTCCTTCAGAAAATGATCTCTCTGTAAACCAAGGATATGTCATGGTCACAGAGAGTCCCCATTCTTCACTGGTTCGGGTCTTGCACCCCTGAAGTAGTATAGGTAGGCGCCAGAGGGGAGATTCATGGTGGCTGAGGACTTCAATTGGATGGCAGGAATGGTGTTACTACTAAAGCTGATGTTAGGCGCCCGGAGCCGGGGGAAATACCACTGCAGCCAGATCTGTACCATCCAGGTTGGCCCGTTGAAGTTTAGGAAAAATGGCTTGGGGAAGGTCATCTTGTGCATCATGTGATAAATATGAGCCAAGACAAACGGTCCCATAGCCAAGTCATTGAAGGAGTGCAGCGCCGACACCAACGGAAACCACTCTGCCTTAACTCACCTAGAGGCGTTGTGTTACAACCCGTCCTAAATTTTTATGTGAAAATACCAAAATACCCCTAGTGACCAATGTTGACTTTCGTTGACTTTTCGAGACGACATGTGAAAATTATTTTCTTTTCATATTCGTGATGTACTCGTCGATACGCACGCGTGGACGCAAGCGGAACTCAAGTGTAGGGACATTTTAGTAATTTTCACACACGTAAGTAAATTAGGGCTTTTGGCTGGCTGCTGTGCAACCAACCTCCTAATTCCCTCATTCACTCTGCACGATCTCTCCCTCTCTCGGCCAAAACCACCCAAAACCACCAAAACCCTAACTTTTGGATGAATCACAAAACGATCGAACCGTCGTTCAAGATCATTACCATTACGATTGTCTCGTCATTTTGGACGAGACTGTGATTTCATAATTCCTAGACTCGAACCCAATTGGCCAAACCGACGCCGGAACGAAAACGACAAACTGCCATTCAAGTTTCTGTACAATCCCGACTTAGGTAAGCCTCAAAACCATTTTCAGTGGTTTTATTACGTTGAGTAGGTTCAAATCGACATAAAGAACGTGGAATTTGGTGCAGTTTTGAAGGAGAACGGAATTAGGGTTTTCCCGCAGCTTTCCGGCCAATTTCAGGCCATCTCTGGCCATTTTTCCTGCCCCAAATTAGTATGAAAATATTCTACTCATCAATACCTTCATTTTGATATATGGCACGTTAAATTTGGCCAAGGAATGAAAGAGTTATGAATTTTTGAAGTTTGGGATTAAATCGGTGAATTTTCCAGAAATTCCGGTGAACCAGGCGGCGGAGGACGGCGGCTCTGGCGACCGGCAAGAGGTTGAGGGTGAAGGAATGTTCTGTCACGGTAACGGAATATTCCTGACGGCGTCGGAATATTCTGTCAAAAAAGGTATATTTCGTTAACATTGACTGACGCTGTTAACTTTAATGGCGCTGACGCCAGCGAGCATGTGGCTGACGTCATCTGGCGTGTGCGGGTGCGTGCCAGCGCGTGAAGGCTTCTCTTGGGGTGTGGCGGCGCGTCCAGCCGTTTCCCTGCGCGTGGTGGCGCCGATAGCAGTGGACGGCGGCAGCAAGGTTTTCGGGCCCCGGAAATTATTTTTCGAGCCCGTTTTCGCTAAAATAGTATTATTTTTGGGTTATTTTTCTATAAGGGCTATATTAATTTATATTAGGGAGGTTTTAATATTTTTCCCCTAATATTAAATAGGTAATCCTTCGACCCAACACTTCGAGGAGGGCAACGCCGAGGGGGATTTCACTCCCGATCACCTGTGAGTGGACTTTTGTTTTATTAAGTGATTTTTGAGGCATGAATATTATGGATATATATTATGAAATGGTTTATACTATGATTTCGCTTATGCATAAATACATTGGTATTTTATATATGGTTCCAAATGAATATAACTTTTTATGCAAGGTTGAAATATTTGGGAAATTATGAAGTATACGATATTCTTCACTTTTACACATGATGTATATATGTATGTTTTCAAACACACTTGATATGCTTTCACTACGTTGTAGTACCGTCCCACGGCCGTAGGACAAGTCTCACATGTTTGGGTCACACGCACTGTACTTCAGGGGTATTGTCCGGTAAATACCTTAGTACAAGCTTGTCTTACGTTTATGTTTATTTTTGGGGAAAAGGCCCCACTATGTAAGGACTTGAGTGTAACGCGCTATTGCGCAAGTGCTTACATGTGTGTGGTACTAGGAGTACAAATTGATTGATAACGTAAAGTGCTTGTACGGGGTTTGAGAGGCTGTTCCTCAACACGTACATGGGTGATTGCACATATACCCTGTGTTGGTTTTCCTATTTATACTATTGATATTTATATGATGAAATGACTTATGAAAAATATGAATTATTACATACAGATTTCACATTGAGATTTACTTTCAGCTATACGTATATTATAGTATGTTTTGACTTATACTACGGTAGTATGATTTTACAAATATACTGGATTTCAAATAGGGGGTTACTACGTTGAAAAGAGAAAAAGTATTTAGAAAACTTTTATTTTCGTCCACTCACACCTTTTGTTTTTGCACCCCCTTCAGGATCTAGTGATAGTGCATCTGGTGAAGTCGAGGCATACGAGTGACAGCTCTGATTCTATCCCCGACCATGTAGGGATTCATTATTCTTGTTCAGTTTCTTTAATAATATCCATCCCTGTTATGGATAGAGATTCTAGGAACTTGATTTATTGTTTTGTTTCCGCTGATTCAAATTAGTACACTCTGAACCTTGTGCATGTTGATATTAAATTCCGCAAACTTTATGTCAATGTAATTTACTTAAACTAAGTGTTGTCATGCATTTAATGGCTTCGTCACTTACTAGTGTCGGCCAACACGCTCGAACTTGGTATCCACGTGGGTATCGAGAGTAGGGTGTGTCACGTTAGGGATGAGAAACCGGCTCAAGAAGTACACAAGGAAGTATACATGCTCCCGAGCAGAGTCTTGGGCGAACTTCTGGCTATAGTGCCCCGGGTAATGACCGAAAGCAGTGTGTTCGCTGAAATCGCTGTCATGTTCCACCTTGAGCAGCTGCGATCGGATTGCCTCTTTGTCCTGGCCAGATTGGGTGAAGAAGTTGCTCCAATCACAAGTGATGCAACCACCCTTCCCAATGGCCTAAGCCCAAAGAGCTAGGCCATGTCCAAAATAGTAGGGGACATGGGGCCACATCTAAAGTTAAAGGTGTTGGTAGTGGTGTTCCAGAACATCGCCGCTGTGAAGACGAGGGCGAAATCGGGTTCTTGTTCAATCTTAGTCATCTCGATCAGATGAAAGATTCCGTTGGCCCTCCACTGGTCACCAAACCACGGCTGAAAGCGATTGACCTAGTCCGACCAAGTCAGACTCATATTTTTCCTGTCGGATTCAGCCCCATAAACAAAGGGTGATAGGTATCCTCTTTCCACCAAGCTCTAGCAGGTCTTCTCCAAGTGGCGCATGTACGGCGGAGGGCAGGTCCATGGACCCATATCAATCTAATCAATGGCTGAAAGAACACAAGGCTTCAGCCAACAAGGACCAATGGTGTAAGCACCATGGAGGGGATGAAAGGTTGAAATGGTATAAAGGTTGGAGCAGACCTCAAGGGTCTGTTTCCATTTTCGTTTGTGCTGATCAAGCTTCTTACCAGAGATGTACTGGGGTTCTCTCTTGGGGGCCATTGGTGAAGATGTGGAATTGGAGATAGGGCAAAGATGTGAATGGCAGATTTGGGAAAGTTAAGCTCAAAAGGAATTTCTGGAAATGAGAGAATTGGTGACATGTGAATAGTACTTGTCTGGAGGTCGCAATTATAAGGGTTGAGGGTTCGTATAATTTGATGCGGGCAATTATAAGTTCTCGATCGTGCTCCCAAAAAGTAACGATTAGTGGAACTGTTTGCACTAACATGTTTAGTGCGCCGGAAAGTGAACATTTATCGCTGATTTAAAGGTAATGATGGGAATACCGAAAAGTCTTAACTTAAATATGGCCGATCATAAACGGCTTAATTAAGTTTAAGAGGGTAGGAGGATTTTTCCCAACTCTATGGGTTGTTAGAAATGTTTATTTAGAGTCAGCGAGTTAGTACGACAATAAGTTATTTTTCAGGGTCCTTGTTTGAACAAACTTAGATAGAAAAATAAACTTGTTTTATTACAGATAGAAATTGTTCAAACAACTTAAAAATAAACTAGAAAGAGAAAAGCTCAGACTCTAACATTCAACCCTAATTCTAGCCTAGAGCAGGGGATTCTGAAGAAATTCGTGAGTAATTATCGATCAAATATGAACTTCATCTCAAACTTCCAAATAGTGCAGAAGGAGAAACCGAAGTGCCAAGGAGGTTTGGTTTGACAAAGGTTGGCTAGGATCTTCTGGGTTTTACTCCCTTGGCTATGGTGACTGTCTAGTTTTCTGATAGGGGGATTTCCAAATTCCATGTTTACCGCGGAAATTGAGTATCCGTTGCCACTGCCGGAGATGGTGGAAGCTGTTGGAGATAATGGGGAATCTGTTGAGATCCTGGAGGAATTCCCACCAAGCTCCAAGAGGTCTTCCCCAGATGACGCATGTACGGCAGAGGGGCAGGTCCAAGGCCCCATGTCAATCCTATCAATGGCAGTAAAAATATTTGGAAAATTATGAAGTATGTGATATTCTTCACTCCTACACATGATGTATATATGTATGTTTTCAAACACACTTGGTATGCTTTCACTACGTTGTAGTACCGTCTCACGGCCGTAGGACAAGTCTCACATGTTTGGGTCACACGCACTGTACTCCAGGGGTATTGTCCGGTAAATACCTTAGTGCAAGCTTGTCTTATGTTTATGTTTATTTTTGGGGAAAAGGCCCCACTACGTAAGGACTCGGGTGTGACGCGCTAATGCGCAAGTGGTTACATGTGTGTGGTACTAGGAGTACAATTTAATTGAATAACGTAAAGTGCTTGTACGGGGATTGAGAGGCTGTTCCTCAACACGTACATGGGTGATTGCTTATATACCCTGTGTTGGTTTTCCTATATTTATATTATTGGTATATATGATGAAAGGACTATTGGAAATATGATTTGTTATCTACGGATTTTATATTGATATATGTTTCCAGTTATACCTATAAACTACATTTTTACATATACTATAGTAGTATGATTTACAATTATACTGGATTTCAAATAGGGGGTTATTATGTTGAAAAGAGAAAGGTATTTCGAAAACTTTTATTTTTCGTACTCACACCTTTGTTTTTGCGCCCCCTTCAGGACCTAGTGATAGAGCATCTGGTGAAGTCGAGGCATCCGAGTGGCAGCTCTGATTCTATTTCCCGACCATGTAGGGATTTACTATTTCTTATTCAGTTTCTTAAATAATATCTATCCCGGTTATGATAGGAATTCTAGGAACTTGATTCATTATTTTGTTTCCGTTGATTCAAATTAGTACGCTCTGAACCTTGTGCATATTGACATTATTTTCTCAACTTTATGGTAATTTAATTTGCTTAAACTAAGTGTTGTCATGCATTTAATGGCTTCGTCAGTTACGAGTGTCGGCCAGCACGCCCGAACTCGGTTTCCACGTGGGTATCGAGGGTGGGGTGTGTCAGTAGTGAATTAACCTCTGCCATCAAATCAACCCCATTTGATAGTATCGATTACCAATCTCAGGCCAAAGTGGCTTTGATTATTTCCCTTTACAAGGAAGCAGCTTACAGACCATCCCGATGGATCAATATCCAATCCGATGGGTGTTTTGTCAATCTAAATGACCATTACATGTAATATTTTTGTACTTTTATCTACATAAAGTCTTTCAATATCAGTTCTTACTTTCTGTATTTACTTTCAAGCACTTCAATTCCTGTCTTTCCATTCTGTCTTTAATTACAGTCTTTACTTTTCTTATGTATGCACAAGAGTGGCGCGCTTTGTTATAACCAGTTTATAATAAACCCCATCTTAGCAATCTCTGGTATAAACATCGAGAGATATTAAAAGTCCTTAACAAGCAAGGCAATAAAAAGAACCTAACCGAGAACTTATCTAATAAAGTCACAATCCTGTGAAAGGAAGTTATATTACTTGTGGCGCAAGTATCTAACATAATTTAACCGAATCTAACAAATACATCATTCTATTGGCAGAAGCCAATAGTGGCACGCCTGACGAATACACCAACACCAAAGGCCTCATAAATATTCCTCCAAAGGAATAGAAGTGAAGCCTGCAGAAACCAACCCAAGCAGAAAGATGAAATCCAGCGGTTAGCCAACGCGTATGCTCCCTGCCTACATCCTACAAAAAGGCTTTGAACACTGGAAGACTCTTGATACATGTTGTTAGTATGCTGAGGAAAACTTGACCAAATTCTACTGGAAAACTTGACCAAATTCTACTGGAAAACTTGACCAAATTTTACTATTGGAAGACTATCGACGGGCCCAAACGGTCAAGCACAAGAATAGAATTGTTAGGATGCTGAGGATGACGATGGTGATCTTCCGTGGAGAAAGGTTCGAGAAGACCGAGATGGCTAAGTGCCACTACCACCAAGATCTTGAAGCAGTCTACTAGGACTAGTATTGTCGTTAGGGTTTTGCATGACCATTTCGGCATTTTAACACCTGCACATAACGCCATGTGATATGTAGATTGAAAAGTGTTGTGTTGCAGAAAACACATCAGAGATATATGAATGGATATATAGCTAATAGATTCCAGGACAAATGAATGACAAACTCAATAATTTAGGGTTTTGGGTTAAAAAAATGTTCGAGTCAGATATAAGCGGTGGAGATGGCATAAATTTGTGGGATCCCTCTAGAATGCTTATAAGCATTCTAAGCATTCTATGGTTAAATTCGTGTAAGCATTGTAGTCTATTCCAATTTTCAGAGTTCAAATTTTCTGCAACTAAATAGTGTGTGACCTCTCTCAGAATTTAACACATGTCCACTACTAACTTCTCTTTTAAACACTGTGAACTCCAAAAAAACAAAATAAAAAAACAAAAAGAAACAACTCACTAACTTCCCTTCAAACTAGTTTGACATTTTTTAGGAGAGAGAAAGAGAGCTGACTTGGTTGAAAAAGTATACTTTCCTTCAAGGTTTTAAATATAGAATAGGACTGAAATATCGACAGTCTAATTTATAGATATATTGGCGGATATATCGATATCGATTTCGCTAATCATTGATCAAAATTATGAAAATTAGGTTAAAATTTTGAAAATTTTAAGTAAAATTTTAGGAATATTTTAATCACCCAACAATGCATGTACAACACATATAAAGTTTCAAAAATACTATTCACATAATTATTGAAGGATATGTAAGAGAATGCAATACGCGTGTACGTAGATGACAATTAATAAAAAATTAAAGCATAAATTTATTAAAAATTTAATTAGGTTGCTACATTGGTCCTTAAATTTCCCTAAAAGCAAGTAGAGTGTTGGCTGGGCTCATAAGTGCATCCGTTTCCGTCTACCATCATGCAACTTGACCAAGTTGAAATATATGTTTAGACATGGTATTCATAAATCTCTCGAGCTCCCTAGTAAGAAGGCTGGGTTCTGCTTCTGCAGTCTGTCCGACTGTCCCTCATTTTCACTTTCAAATTCATCCACCCAACAAAACGACGTCGCCTTAACCTCCCACTTAGCCCACTTTCCCCCCCAATCATCGGCGACCTCTCCACTTCCTAAAGCCCCCAATCCACCGAACCTAAAGCCCTCATCCTCTCCCTCAGGTTTGGCTCACAAGTTCCGTTTTCAGTTTTTTTTTCCTCTCTCTCCCTCCCCCTCATCCCTTTCTGCTGCGTCTGTAAGTCTACAACTGGGTTCTGTTACAAATTTTTTTTCTGCCAGTTTCCCGATATTCAACCGATATGTCGGCAATATCGACAAAATCTGTTGAATTTCACTAACATTTATGTGTTTCCCCATGAAATTGTCTAATGAGGTTCATTTGCAGTTGTTGCGTAATTGTAGGAGGGAAGCAAGAATGATGGCAACAACTGAAAACAAAGTCATGTGGTCATGTAGTATAAAAGAGATGAACTTGTATGAAACGATTTAGTGTCATATGACGTTTCAATAATGTAATGTGGAGAAAAATTAACACATGAATATTATACTATTGAATCGAAATATTACGATGGTGGTGATCTTTTTACATTTATTTAGTTTTTTTTCATCCAAATACTAACCAAACATGCACTTGAGTTTTCTTTAGGGAGCTGATATTTGTATCTGCAACTGAAACAAGTTCTTGCTAATGGTAAAAAAGGAGCTTTGAATGTCGGGGCTGTTCTTATTTTACCCGAGGGGTTTGAATTAGCCCCTCCCGATCGTATTTCGCCCGAGATTAAACCCCCTACTGCTATTTGTACTCCCCTTTCCTTAAGCAATTCAATTCTTAAATGGGGGGTACAAATAGTAGTTTGTTAAGGAAATGGGGGTACAAATATCATTTCCCTTTCTTTATTGTTAAACTAATAGCATAAGGAAATTGTTCTCTCTTTAAACTTGCTTTCGATGAAAATCGAACTTAAAACTTTTCATTTAAATATAAAAAGAGATACTATTAGACCGTAGTTCTAAGTGATAAGGAAAATCATAATACACTCCTCTTTCTCTTTTTATTATTTTTTAATTATATAAGAGTACATAATAACTTTCTTGCATTGAAAGAAAAGTGGTTTAATGTTGAATCTTGATCGGTGTAAAGCTAAAACACCATAACCAAGTGTCGTCTTTTGCGTACCAAAATAAGTGGCTCGTTTGTTTCACTTGTAATAAATAATTTAATTGTTGGTTGGATTAGCTTAAGAAAGTGACATAATTTGGCGAAACCGATGGCATTGCTTCCAACTAAACCATGTGCATTCTATATGATTGCATCGCCCAAGTGTCGAGAATGCAGTTTGCTATTGGGTTTGGGTGTCTTTGTGATAAGAATATTCTTTTTCTTTGCAACAGAGCTTTTCACGTAAACAAATGTGGTGCCCCTTAATTCTGCCCGCTTTAGGAGAAATACATGGATACTCTTGTATTGATTACATTATTATGCGTTCTTTGGGACTCTACGAAACTAGATTGGACTTAATCCCAATCGTACCCTAACCTCCAAACCAACCAAATAAAGTTTCAAGTCCTAGTCCCATGAAATTTTGATGAGCTTTGAGTGTTTTTTTAGTAAATTTTTTGTCATTGCAAATCCAACTTCTTTTCATAAAATTTTGATGGATTTCATTTTTTTCATTTCGAATGATATACTCCACCATCCACCATAATTAATGTATGACTATACCTTGTCTCCACCACCACCATTCTTACCATCGTTGCTGCCACCACCAAGTCTAGTTTTAAGTGTTTTTGGTTTTCCTTGTCAAACTTGTAATATTCATTCACACAAGTTCTTAGATGAATTTCAATTAGATTAGACTTAGGATGGTACTGTTGAAGTCTGAACCTTCGAAGAACCAAGTATGATCTTAAGAAAGGTTGATACATGCATATACATTTCACGTCATGCCTATTATGCCTTTCTAACTAGTTATATCGTCTAATCAATAAGAGTATCTGCTTCACCTAGAAAATTGGCACACAATTTAAGAAAACCCACATGGGCTCTCTGACACTATTCAATCTCCCGAGACTGAGTTTTCACCATTGATCTCTTCAGATTGGTTTTACAAGTGACAAGTGTCCTTTGGATGTCTTTCTATTTTAAGGAGGTTTAGGTTTTCATTTCTGCTGGTTAGAAAAACTGATTTGATACAGAGTGTTTTAAAGCTTTGAGCTCCCTCTCGGTTCCTATTTTGAAAACCCAACTGCAAACATATATTTTGTGCATTAAACTCTTGTGTCAACCCACACAAATCTTTTGAAAATAGGTTTGCATTGTTCATGGTCTAAAACTTATTTTTTTCCAAATCTTCATATAGACATTTGTCTTGGATTCTCGTTAGTTTCTTCCTTCAACATTTTGAGCGGGAGAAACTGACTGGTCATCTTTTGAATCCACAACTGCATTTCATTTTTATATCTTCACATCATTTGCATGGTTCATGCTTGGTTTCGGTGCCATAAGAAGATGAGCTCATAGGTACAAGTTGCCCTCTCGTGAAGACCGAAGAGATTTCCATTTGGTGCAATATAAGGTTGCACAAAGGTACAAACTGCTCTCAGAATATGTCTAGGAATTGAGCTTGTTGTGATTGTCTTTGTATGAACCTTATTCATCACTAGTGGACTGCACTTCTTGGACTCCCCCGGTTTTTTAACCCAGTTAGGGATTTTTTCGGGCACCAAATTGATGTGTGTTATTTGATATATGTTGCTTACTTATGTCACTGATAGTATTACATGCTCCTTCAATGTTATATGATCTATGAAATATTTTGTGTGCATGTTTGTTGTTATTAAACTTAATCTGTGTAGTATCTGACTAGCTGTGTTGCCTTGTCAATTAAGTTTAATTTATATATCTGTGTTTACTATCAGTAACAGACTTGTACCTAGTTGACTAGTTATTTCAACTAGTCATATATACAAGAGTTTGTGTTTGTTGTAGATTATTCCGCCTAGTATCAATTTCACCATCATTGTCATGAGCATCATCACCACCCCATAACCACCAGCACCTCAATCACTACCACCTTGCCTTGACCATCACCATTGCCACATTACCACTCCTCCACCACCCCCAACACCATGCCGCCACCATAATCTCACCACCCCTACTGTTATCGCTGCCACCAAAGACACCACATGTACTACCATTACCTGCCAACAATCACCACATAACACTTCCACCATCATTGTTATTGCCACCACCTCAAACGTCCACTTTGTCATGGTCATATCCACCACTTCAAATAATAAAATTTTCAAATAACAATGCTTATTAATAAATTGATCATTAAAAAGTCCACGATAATTCACAAAATTCTATTAAAATTCGTAATAAAAGTCTCATAAATTCGGTTAAAATCTATGTGAAATTCAATCAAAATCCACATGAGATATATGGAAATCAACTAAACTCCCTTAAAATCTATAATTCACAAAACTCTATGAAAATCCATCAAGCTCTCTGTATACAATACGCTCCCACAGTGAATGAATTCTTACTTAAGTTACCTAAGGAAAGAAAAAGCTGAAAATATGACTTTAGCCCTTGAAATTTAATTTTCTCTATATAAAACCCGACATAAGTTTTTTACTCGAATATAACCCACTGACTAGACTCCACATAAGCAAATTCATTAATTATGTTTGACTTTACACATTTTAAATTTTTTGGATGCCTAAAATACCCATATTTGAATGTTTGATGTACACAATTAATTCCATACAGGTAGTAAGGGAGAATTAATGACTTTCCAAAACGAAAAAAAGAAAAAAAATATTAATGTTACAAATTCATTGCCTTATATATAATAACAATAAAACATGCCTAATATATGTAATAATACATGCTTAATTAATGTCACGAAAATTATATTTTACATATAAATGTAGGTAAATTATTTTACACACACACATGTATAATAAAAAAAAACATGCCTAATATATGTAAAAGTTCATGCAATATAATTTACCTACAAAATAAAGAAATGTTATTTGGTTCAAAATTAATTTAATTGTATTTTACATAAAAATATAGGTCAATTATTTGAATATAAAATAATAATAAATGCAAAATAATTTACCTACAAAAATAAATAACGTGCTAATCATAAATAAATTTATATATAGGTAAATTAATAATTAGTACATATAAATTTATATATATGTTATTTGATTAAAAATTAATTTAACTATATTTGACATAAAAAGTATAGGTAAATTATTTGCATACCATAAATTTATAATTGTGAAGTCAACTCTTGAAAGAATACAATTTTTCACTCCCACAAATAGTGCACCTACTATTTGAATTTTAAAATGTTAAACTGCTTCATTAACATAATTAGGGTATTGTGGTATAAGTTGTAAATAATTTGTAATAATAGGTTACTTATTTTCCCACATGTCAACAAGTTTGAGTTTTGGGTTTTATTTGAATGTTTAAAGATAGATGGGTTTAAGTTTGAAAAACAAGAGTTACAAGAGCCTATATCTAAAGAACCCAAGAAAAAGCTAGTAATTTTGTGAAAAATATACATACCAAGAAAAATTACTTCTACACAGTCGTCTGAGGCTTGTGGGCAAGAGTTCATAAAAAACTACTCATCCCACAATGAATTCTAACCTATGAAAGTAACCAACCCTCTCCATCGTCCCTGAATTTCCTCCGCCACAGCTCGTTGTTTCTCTCTTGACCGGAAACAACAGAGCTCTGCACAAAGGGTAGGTCACCTGCCCTTGATTTACCCAACTATCTAGACACTCCCTGTGAAACACATGATCACAGTTGCACTGTTCCCTCACCTCATGGCTTCTCTCTATGCACTCCAAGCATATGCTGCAAACTGTCTCCTGCGTTTCATGCTTTGTGACTTTTTCAGAAACTTGACCAAACTCTACTACTGGAAGCCTCTTGATACATGCTGTTAGTACATGGAGAGGCACCGGGGCTATCGATGGGCACAGACGGTCGAAATCAAGAATTGAATTGGTGGGATGATCTTCCATGGAGTCAGTAGTTGGTACAGTCATCTGTTGGAAAGGTTTGAGAAGTCCCAGATGGCTAAGTGCCACTATCACCAAGATCTTGACGCAGTGTACAAGGACTAGCACTGTCGTTAGGGTTTTGCATGACCATTTATGCATCTTAATACCAACACAGAATGCCAAGTGATATAGAGGGAGTGAGAGGGACTGAATCTGAAGGTGTTGTGTTGCAGAAAACACAGATGGGTGGCTATATAGATAATAGATCCCAGGAACAAGTTTATTAAAAAAAATAAATCCAGGACGAATGAATGACAAACTCAATAATTTGTGAGGATATGAAGGTAAAAGAGTCTTACTTCGGTGAAAGAAAAAATCATTGCAAGGGCTTATAAGAGATTGGGCTATTCCCATATTGCCAATTGGTTTTATGATAGAATCCAACTTTTTTCATGATATCAGAACATGTTGACTCGTGTGAAGCCCAACGGTCACATGTGCTTCACGTCAACTAATTCGTGTTGCCCACGTGTTTAGCTTGAAAATTCGCCACACATAAGGGGGTGTGTGAGAATGTGAAGGTAAAAGAGTCACACATCGGTGAAAGGAGAAACCTTGCAATGACTTATAAAATGTTGTGCTACTCTCATATTGCTAATTAGTTTTACGATGAAACTTCAACTTTATTTATGATTTAGAATTTTGGTTAAATAAATGTTTGAGTCAAACATAAGTGTTGGAGCTGGCATACTTTTGTTGGCATGTGAATATAATAAGATTAGCTCATTTTCTTGTCGCCATAAACTAAGTATTGATTCGAATCATCTGTGCAAACCCTACGAATCAAACTCCACTTCGCCACGACCGCCTAATTGTGCAGCCCATCTTTCACTAGTTTTGAATCTTCTGATAGGACGGAAAGGAATCCCAATACGAATCAAACTCGTCGCTTCGCCATGACCACCTAATTAAAATAAATTTCGGGCGTTTGAGGTAGTTTAATGGGTCAAAAATATATTCAATTTATTTTAGCTATTTTTGTACTCACTCATTTTATTTCCTTCTGTAATTTGGGGTTTGTGGAACTACTCACACAATTTTTAGAGTTGTATTTAGATCATCTTATCATATTATTTAATTGATTTTCATATTATTTAATTGAAAAATTGAGAATTTCTCTCAAATTTTTTATGTTCCAAAAATTTATCTAAAAGTGATCGTTTGTAATTGCTTTACTTGTAACTTCCGTTGTTAAGAGGTCTGATATTGGTTGCACATATTGTTCGGTGTAAAGCTAAATGGTTGTTTTATTAACATTCTTTTATAAAAATATGAGCGCCATTGACCGATCAAAAATTTATTGCAGGACGTAATTAATATATATCTCCAATATATGTAGTTGCTACAAGTACAAATCCATGTAAGTTGATCGATCAAGAAATTAGTGTTTGAATTGAAATTGAGAAGAACACGCGAGTTCATTTTTTTTGTACTGAAACTAAGAGTTTAATGTAGGGTTTAAGTGGAGGTAGTGTGGGGTGTGAGGGTAGTAAGATAAAGTATGTGGGGTGTATTAAGATAAATTATAATTTAAAAAATAAATATAGGGTGTATTAAATACGTGATGTATATTCAATCCAAAGCTAAATAAATACGTAAGGTGCTAATAAAACAACTCAAAGCTAAAATACCGGAACTAAGGGCCAGTTTGGGGTTGCTGTGCTTTTAAAAAAAAACTGCTTATAAAAAAAGCTTTTAAAAGCAACCTCTATGCTGCTTTTAAAAGTTGATGTTTTAATGTCATAACTTTTAAAATAAGCAGTATATTTCATTTTTACCAAACAATTTTTGTCTGCTTAATTAACTTTAAAGTGAAACAGTTTTTAGTGAAAAAAACAATACCAAACGGGGCCTAAGTGTTGTCCTTTGTGTACCAAATCGAGTGGATCTTTTGTTAATTTCACTTTTAAAAAACAAATTAATTGTGGGTAGATTAGCTTAAAAAAGTGACATAATTTGATGAAAGCGATTCCATTGCTTCCAACTAAACCATGTGCATTCTCTATGATTGCATCTCCCAAGTATTAAGAATGCAGTTTGCGGCATATTTTACTACCTTAATTCTGTCCATTTTAGGAGAAATTCATGGACACTCTTGTATTGATTACATTATTGTGCCTTGTTTGGCGAACTGGTCAGAACATGACAATTACAAATAACATGGAAACTAGATTCATTAATGTGGACTATTGCCCAACTTCTACGGAATGGGACTTAATCCCAATCTTGTCTTAGCCTGCGCATCAAATAGAGGGCTGGTTTGGTACGAAGAATTGTATTGGAACGGAAAAGATAGTAAGGTATTATTTTCATCGTATATTGAAGGAAGAAATTAAAAAATTGTGATTAACTTGGAGGGCAGAGATGGATTAGTCAAGAAGAAAGCTTTTTCATTGCAATCCCCTTCTAATTCCTTTAAAATGAAAAATCATTCTCCTCTACCTTGAATATGTCTTGAATTTAGAAGGATATCTATTCCAATCAAATTCTTTATACCAAACGAGGCTATGTTTTTCAGTCTTATACGCTTAACATTTATTATTATAAAAGATAAACAATTTTCGCACACTACTGTTTTCTTCTACACAATATATTCAAATTGTCTCTTGATTCTAATTTATTTTATCCAATTCGAATATAAAAAATAAACATAGATGTGCATGTGGAGAAAAAAAGTGTGAAGAGTATTTCTCCTAAAAAACTGTTGTATACATTTGTATGCATGCTGCTTGTGTGATCACTTTCACCTCGTTTGGTATAGGTCGAATAAGCATTAGATTTGGATTAGTGTAATTCAATTCTATGTTTGGTACTCAAAATTGATAGAGATTGGATAGATCTAATCCCACCGTAATTACTAATTTCATATCATGTGCATTTTTGTGAGATAACTAATCTTTTCAAGAAATTGGGAGAATTAACCCAACTAATTCGACCTCGTGACCCAGGACCCAAGATCTAAACCCATGGACCCAACCAATCCAACTACTTAATCATGTGTATCGCCAAACAATGCATTGGATTAGTGTTATTCTCTCCAATCTAATGCGCTTCACTACAATCCAATCCTAGTCACCAAGCATACCCTCCAGGTTTAAGCCATGAGCATACAAATTATTTGACTTCACTATTGGACTTTCAGTTGAAGTTCGATTTAGGCCCATCATAAGGTGGCCCATTTAACTCAATTTGCTCACCTCCCATGGGCTCTTAGGACCAGCAATCCTGATTTAACTGTTAACTGCTACCCGCTAAAATTAGCAAATTACTATTCTGCTTCTACGACGTCGTTTCTATCCGTTATAGAGATTGGGGTCGTCTCTTTGGAAGATAGGACTCCCACTGGGTTTTATCCAAAACTTTGCCTTCCTGCTGAGTGAACTCAAACCTCTCCCATGGCGTCCTCCGTGTCCACCTACCACCACGTCCTCTCCTCTCTCTCCTCGAAGAAGACCAACAACCGCGACAATGTGAGGAGTCAGCTCACTTCTTCTCTTTGGGGCCCGCCGATAAGCATAAGCAGCATGTTCTCTTCGAACCCCACCACCTCCCTCCAATTCCAAACCCGGCGGCGCCTCAGCGTCACCGCCATGGCTCCTCCGAAAGCCAAGCCCGGCGGAAAAGCCAAAAAGGGTATTTCAAATTCACTGTTTTGCTTCGTCTCCGACAAATTTGAGTTCATTTCGTTGATGGGTTTTCGTGTTTGCAGTGATTGGAATGATAAAGCTGGCGTTGGAGGCCGGAAAGGCGACGCCTGCTCCGCCGGTCGGGCCGGCGCTGGGTTCGAAGGGTGTAAATATCATGGCTTTTTGTAAGGATTACAATGCCAGGACGGCGGACAAGCCCGGCTATGTCATTCCAGTTGAAATCACCGTCTATGATGTTAGTCTCCGTTGCGAATTTGGTATAATTTTTCAAAATCTTCCGTTAATTTTTGCAAGATTGTGACTTTGTTATCAGATTTTTTGATGCCAGGATAAGAGTTTTACTTTCATTTTGAAAACCCCACCTGCTTCGGTTTTGCTTCTTAAAGCTGCAGGTATGGTTCTTTTTATGGTCTATCATTGTGCCCTCTAACTGTTTAATGTTGGTTCTTTAAATTTTGCTCAAGCATTGGCATTTCGTTGTTTCCGAAGATGTCGTACCATGTGAATTTGCTAATTGTTGCTGCTCAACCAGTGGATAAATGTAGATATTCTTGTGATAAGCTTTGTTTGTACTTCGTGTTCACAAGTTGTTGAGAATGTTATATCTTCTCAACAAACAAAATTTAAAAAAATGAAGGGAAATGTAGCAGATTGAAATCTTTAAATCGGTGTTGATGTCTTCATGGCTGGCTGACCCTATCTTTTGCCAAATAGGTATTGGTGTGTATAGTTCATGTATATGTTTATGTGTTAAAAATTGGGAGCATTTGGCATTACGTCAAGAAAATGAGGAAATTTTGATTAATGTGAGGAATGTGGAGTTTTCCGTCATGAATTAGCCATTGAGCTTTCATCTGACAATTAGTTCGGCATTCTATCTCGTTTGATTGAGCCATAAACTTGAGCAGCTACCATAATTTCCAGAGTGATTTGATGACCTATTGCTGGAATGCTAGGACAAATCCAAGTATAAGTGGCAAGCTTACTTTTATGCACAATATTGTGTCTTTGATTGTTATTCTCTTTGATCAGTACGATAATTGGTTTTGATTATAAGGACTTCTAGTATGCTCCGGTGTACCTTATACATGTACACCGGAGCATACTAGAATTTTCGTTGTTTATATCTGTCATATCTGCTATACATCAAGTCTTGGCCACTGTTTTGAGAAATTTCACTAGTCTGGACATGTTGAAATAGTTCGGCTTTATTATAGTATGTCATCCCGTATATGTTCATAATCGGACCAATCACATAAATATCTTTTATTGATTAAATGTGATTCCTTACCAGCATTTGAATACCAAAATTGTGCAATAGTTGTTCATCTATGCTGAATGGTATGCACTATGCAGGAGTGGAGAAAGGTTCGAAAGACCCGAAGATGGAGAAAGTGGGAAAGGTCACCATCGATCAGTTGCGTACAATTGCGCAAGAAAAGCTGCCGGACTTGAACTGCACGACAATAGAATCAGCAATGAGAATCATAGCAGGCACTGCAGCTAATATGGGGATCGATGTCGACCCTCCTGTTCTAGAACCCAAAAAGAAGGAAGCTCTGCTGTAATTCTGCTCTCAACATTTTGTATCCTCGATTAGGCTTTTGTTTCTTAAATCATATTTTGTAAGATTCTAGAAGACTGATGGAAATCAGTGTGTAAAAACTTTCACCTCCAATTTTTGTTGTTGGTTACAAAATTCTTCATCCACGTGTTCCATAGTGCTCTGGTTTCTCTTCTTTTATCATCCTTTTACTTTAGTTTTTGGTCCCTCCGGGTCCATTGTAGCGGTTGTTGGAAGATAAAGCGAAAGCTTTACTTCAAGCAATCTGTGATCAATTGGGAATAAGGGAATCGAACTTGATGGTAATTATCTGGGCATTGGGAATCGAACTTGAAACTTCTTTCAACATTGAGAAGAGAAGTGTCACTGGACTTTTTTTATTAATACAAATGATATTCTACACTAAGGAGAGGAGGAGAGTTTGAACCCAAGATGCAGTGATGTAATGTCATGCTAGGTTTATCTTCTTTTTAGTGGAATTTAGGTTTCTGTCATCCACTAGTTTGGCTTCTTTCCTCCTATATTATTGTCCTGTCCATGCTAGGTTTGCCATTGACCAAACAAAAATTGATATTTGAAAATTGGATTATTCATCCGCATGCTGTGGAGTGGAGATAACATTGTTGATAACGAACTCATTACACTGTCTTCTTTAATCTAATAAATAGCTTTGCGGAGCATTCAAATGGTTTTTGATAGAAAATTGATTTTTTTTGGGGAATGAAGTTAAGAAGTTGCAGATACTTACGCATTTTTTTTAGAATTTTTTGAAAAATCTATTGTTTCATGACAAACTCGCATAAAAAGTGTTTTGTCAGAACTAAGTTATACTAGCCTCTTGCCACACGCTAACGCGTGTGGCAATTGATTTTTTTAAATTTATTTTGTAATTTATTTAAAATACTGATTTGATAGTTATTTAAAAAATTCAATGAAACAAACAATAAAAACTGCTTACTATGTGGGTTTCTTTTATTTTTCAGAAATTTTAAATAATTTATTTTAATTCAGAATTTGTTATTTTAACATTTTAAATAGATAAGGGTATTTTTGGTATATAGAAAGTTTTACCATTTTAGGGTGCTGGCTTTATATATATAGACTAGCCTGTTCTAGGTTGCACTAGGCAACTCGAACTTGTGTGACGCACTTTATGCACAGCGCTTAGCGTTAGACTCGCGTCATTGTAGTACTCAGTGTATTACTTATATACCTAGCCTGTTCCTCGTAGCTTAACTACTTGGGCTTGTGTGTTTACATATAGGTGAGCATGTCAATTATCATTGTCAGGGAGTACCCGTATATTTTTTTATTATAGTATTTTGAGGTTCATGCCAGAGGGTATGACGTGTTTGCAATAACTATACTTGTTTTCCAGCGAGGGGTTAGTATACTCTTGAAAACAAAGGTTTTATCAAACTTTGTTTTTTGACCCACTCACCGTTTTATGTTTTGCGCCCCTCCAGGACCTAGTGACGGGTTCACTTATCGGTGACTTCGAAGGCTTTCTTTGGCGGTGGTTGACGGTTCTGACAACTTCTTCGATCTATGTAGGATTCGCTCCTACTTTTAGTTAACTCTTATTTATCCATTCTCACGAGGATGTGAATAATTTATACTCTTGCACTATTTACTATGCTCTGGCTGTTATCCTCCTGTATTAATGGGTTTTTAACCCTCACCACACTTCTACTTCTGCACTCAACTCTTTATATTCTTACTCTTTCACCTGCTCATGCATAATTGGCTTTGGTCACCTAACACATGTCGGCCAGCACTTCCCGACACCTGGCGTGTCCAGGATCGAGATGTGTCATAAATCTAAAACAAACAAAACAAAAATCCAATAGAAAACAAAATTTGGAATAAGGGACAATCGGTATGATATTACTGATCCTATCTTATGAGAGTCGGGGATATACAACCGATCCTTACCAGAGGGAGTCGGTAGAATCATACCAATCCTTCCTTTTTCAATTTTTTTGTTTTTTGGATTTTGGATTTTTGTTTTGTTTTGTTTTTCTTTCCTTTGCCATAACCTCAAATTATCTTTCCTTTGCCATAACATCAAATTATCTTTCCTTTGCCATAACATCAAATTATCTTTATATTCTACAAAATGTTTTTTCAGTGAAAAATCTCTTATAGTTCATGTTTAAACACTCGAAAAACAATGATATAAAACCTAAATCTAAAACACACAAAACAAAAATCCAATAGAAAAAAAAATTGGAATAGGGGACGATCAGTATGATATTACCGATCCTATCTGACGAGAGTTGGGGATGTACAACCGATAATTACCAGAGGGAGTCGGTATGATCATCCCGATCCTTCCTTTTTTCAATTTTTTTGTTTTTTGGATTTTTGATTTTTCTTTTGTTTTTCTTTCACTTGCCAAAACACCAAAGTATCTTTATATTCTACAAAATGTCTTTTCAGTGCAAAATCTCTTATAATTTATGTTTAAACACTCGAAAAAAAACAATATAAAACCTAAATCTAAAACAAACAAAACAATAATCCAATAGAAAAAAAAAATTGGAATAGGGGACGATTGGTATGATATTACCGATCCTACCTGATGAGAGTCGGGGATATACAACCGATCCTTACTAGAGGCAGTCGGTAGTATCATACCGATCCTTCCTTTTTCAATTTTTTGTTTTTTGGATTTTTTATTTTTGTTTTGTTTTTCTTTCCCTTGCCATAACACCAAATTATCTTTATATTCTACAAAATATTTTTTCAGTGAAAAATCTCTTATAGTTCATGTTTAAACACTCGAAAAACAACGATATAAAACCTAAATCTAAAACACACAAAACAACAATCCAATAGAAAAAAAAAATTGGAATGGGGGACGATCGGTATGATATTACCGATCCTATCTGACGAGAGTCGGGGATGTACAACCGATTCTTACCAGAGGGAGTCGGTACGATCATACCGATCCTTCCTTTTTCAATTTTTTTGTTTTTTGGATTTTTGATTTTTGCTTTTTGATTTGTTTTCCTTAGGGGTGGGCAAAAAAACCGAAGAACCGAGAAACCGCACCGAACCGAGGCCCAAAAAACCGAAGAAAACCGAGTTGACCAAAACCGAAGAAAACCGAACCGAAAACCGAAGAAAACCGGCATTTCCGGTTCGGTTTCGGTTTTCATGCCCCAGAGAACCGGACCGAACCGAACCGAACCGAATAATTATAAATATTATTTATTTATTTTAATTAATTACGTGTCACATTTTAATTGGTTAAAATGTAAGTTACAATAGAACCTGGTGCACCGAATCAGCTCCTAAGAATCAATTAGGTTAAGCAGCCTGAGCCTCCTCTATCTTCTCCGTCTCTGTTTCCCTTCCCGTTCGTTCAGTGGACTCCCTCTCCCCGTTGGTTCAGTGGACTCCCTCTCCCCGTTGAAAAGGTTCAGCAATTTAGTCGCCAACAACTTCAGCATAGAAAGTTCGAACAGCAGGTAATTTGCAGCAACTTCAGCATAGTAACAGCAGGCAATTTCGCACAGATTACTCTCTCCTTTTACTGCTCTCTCTGTGTTTGTTTGTGTCCAATTTTTCCGCCTTTGTGGTGAATTGGGTATCTTATGCTGGTGATCGATGGATCTGCGAACCATTTCATTGCCCAATTGTTTCTATTTTTGTTCGTTTATCAGTAGTACTACATTTTTTTGGGGATTTTTTGTATCGAGTTCGAGTGTTCAGTCTGAATTGTTCGAAAATTGCGAATTTCGGTCATTTGGAATAGAGGGAGTGGATTTGGGCGTAGCGGGGGTGTTTAGTAGGTAGTGAAGATGGCTTTGGTTGATCCCAATTGGGGTTGGGGTTTGTAAGTGTTTTATGCAATTGGGGTTTTCATATTATCAATTGGTTTGCAGTAAAGATGTGAGTTTGATGAAAATGTTTGGCTATCTGGTGGGTTTGTAAGGTTTTATGCAATTGGGGTACTCTATTATTAATCATAAAGCGTTTTTTAGCTTCTCGGGTTTTACTTAAAACTCCCTTAAGGTCTTTTATCCACGTGGGACTTGATTGCTAAACAGTTTTGTTTAGAAAGTTTGGATGTTTTTACAATTTGACTAGTATTCAGTCACTCTTTTTGAATTTACAGCTGTATTGGTGGTTGAAGAAATTGAAATTAAATCATGACTAAAAGGATGACAACATGTTTAGATTGCACGAATATGTGGTGTCTACGTATTTGTTAATCTTTCTTGTTGATCTTTCTTGTTGATCTTTCTTGTTATTGGTGTCTACGGCTGTTACTTATTAGTTTGTTGGTTTTCCCATTTTTCAGTAAGATTGCAGAGGTTGAAGGAACTAGATCGATTGTCAAAGTGGTTAATTTTTATTCAAGGTATTCCTCTTTCTCAATTTCTACATTAAGAATGATTGACTATCATTGTTTTAATGCGGATGTGATCGGTTTGATAGTGAATTATTCAAGGTTGATGCAAGCAGCAAAGTCAATACAATGTGATTTACTATATGATTGTGTTCGTCTATTTCTTATGCTATTTATTTGGCAACTTTCCTGCTACTTGGGTCACTAGGATTCATCAGAAGGAACCTATTTTACATTCATTGTTTTCTTTTTCTTCTTTTCTGGCGATTGGGTCCTTCAGTGTTGTTAATGCATTCCTTAAAAGGGGTCATTGCCAGAAAGTGATTAGAGAATGAAAAGACAAACAAAAAGGGCAGTTTGTAATGCCTTTTTGGCAATACATGTTTTCTGACATTTTGGCTGATGCAAATGGTTGTTTTGCTCAACGTATGCTCAAATGCTTAGGATTGAAAGTTTGTAAAGCTTTTTGAGTAATATGTGTGTTTTATGACATTTGTGTAAAAGACTGTTTTGCTCAACATACCAGACAAGACAAACGAAAGTGTGGCTAAGGGTGTCCTGATCTTTTTCACATTTAGCCCTTAATTTGTACTCAAAATTGGTTAAGGTCCGATGACATATCCTCTTTGGAAAATGCACCAACAATTCAAGAGATGGAGTTTTATGAAGACATTGAATTAGGTACATTTCTTTTTTGCCTATGCATAGCATTTGAGTTTTTTATATTTTTCATTTTATGGTTTCTTGCATTTATAATTTTGTTTAAAATTTTATTTGCAGAAATTCTAAGTGCATCGAACAAAGTTTCTCCTGCTACATTTCAATGATTTCAAACATGTAAGTAGTGCAGTTGCATCGAACTCGCTTTTCATGATTTTCCAATAGTTGTTTTATATTTTTTCCGTAATCTCTGATATATGGTTTAGGTGCTGGTGCTGTTAGTCTGTGAGTGTTAACATCGTGGTTATTGTATTTGCAGCAAGTTCATGTAACACGTACACCAAAACTTTTTCTGGTATTGATGGAGCTGGGAAACGATTAGCAGATGAAGTGAGTTTTAACGTTTATGGGCCACTGTATAAAGTTTTATGCTTTAAGTTTTGCTCGGAAATAGCAGATTATAGTTGCATAACCTTGGCATTCATGATTAACAGGTTATGCAACTTGTACAAAAGACAGAGAGCTTAAAGAAGATCTCATTTTTAGCCCATTCTCTAGGGGGCTTATTTGCAAGATATGCAATTTCTGTCCTTTTCCTTTATACACCCAATGATAGTGCAAATTCACAAACGACATACTCTTTGAGACGAGGACAGATTGCTGGGTTAGAGCCTATCAATTTTGTAACATTAGCAACTCCACATCTTGGGGTGCGAGGGAAAAAGCAGGTCTGTATATCATCTTGGGGTGTGGAATTTATCATATGGTTTGAGTGTTTTAAGATTTGCTTTCAAGTGCACTGAGCATGTTAGTTACATACTTATCGAAATGTGTTGTATTTGGATTTCTGCTTACATTGATCGAATCTGTATGTTTTAGAGTTTTGTTTGCTTGCATTTGTAATTGCTTGATTGGTTAAGTAATGGGTGGCCACAACTAAGGCCCAAAACATTGTTTTACTGGTTGACTGATAAGGCCAAAACTAAGGCCCAAAACATGATTTTTTTTTTTTTTAAATTACATTAATTGGGCCCAAAATTGCAAGGCCCAAACCGAAACCGAACCGGAACCGAACCGAAGTGCACCGAAACCGAACCGACCGGTTTCCACAAAAAAATTTTGGTTTTCAAACCGAACCGAACCGACACTGTTCATTCGGTTCGGTCCCCAATTTATGTCAAATTCGCACCGAACCGAACCGCGCCCACCCCTAGTTTTCCTTTCACTTGCCAAAACACAAAAGTATCTTTATATTCTACAAAATGTCTTTTCAGTCCAAAATCTATTATGGTTTATGTTTAAACACTCGAAAAACAACGATATAAAACCTAAATCTAAAACACACAAAACAAAATCCAACAGAGAAAAAAATTGAATAGGGACACGGGTATGATATTACCGATCCTATCTCGACAAGAGCTCTGGGATGTACAACCAATCCTTACTAGAGGCGCCGGTAGTATCATGGTCGATCCTTCAATTTTTTGTTTTTTGGATTTTGATTTCAGTTTTGTTATTCTTTCCACTATGACACCAAATTATCTTCATATTATACAAAATGTTTTTCAACGAAAAAATTTCTTATAGTTCATGTTTAAACACTAAAACAACGATATAAAACCTAAATCTAAAATACACAAAACAACAATCCAATAGAACAAAAATTAGGAATAGGGATGATCGGTATGATATTACCGATCCATTTGACGCAGAGTCGGGATGTACAAATACATCTTACTAGAGGCAGTCGGTAGTATCATACCGATCCTTCCTTTTTCAATTTTTTTCTTTTTTGGATTTTTGATTTTTGTTTTGTTTTTCTTTCACTTGCCAAAACACCAAAGTATCTTTATATTCTACAAAATGTCTTTTCAGTGCAAAATCTCTTATACTTCATGTTTAAACACTCGAAAAACAACGATATAAAACCTAAATCTAGAACACAAAACAAAAATCCAATAGAGAAAAAAATTGGAATAGGGGACGATCGGTATGATATTACCGATCCTATCTGACGAGAGTCGGGGATGTACAACCCATCCTTACTAGAGGCAGTCAGTAGAATCATACCGATCCTTCCTTTTTCAATTTTCTTTCTTTTTTGGATTTTTGGATTTTGTTTTGTTTTTCTTTCCCTTGCCATAACACCAAATTATCTTTATATTATACAAAATGTTTTTTCAGTGAAAAATCTCTTATAGTTCATGTTTAAACACTCGAAAAACAACGATATAAAACCTAAATCTAAAACACACAAAACAACAATCCAATAGAAAAAAAAATTGGAATAGGGGACGATCGGTATGATATTACCGATCCTATCTGATAAGAGTCGGTGATTTACAACCAATTCTTACTATATGCAGTCGGTATGATCATACCGATCCTTCCTTTTTCAATATTTTTGTTTTTTGGATTTTTCATTTTTGTTTTGTTTTTCTTTCACTTGCCAAAACACCAAAGTATTTCTATATTCTACAAAATGTCTTTTCAGTCTAAAATCTCTTATAGTTTATGTTTACACACTCGAAAAACAACGATATAAAACCTAAATCTAAAACAAACAAAACAAAAATCCAATAGAAAAAAAAATTTTGGAATAGGGGACGATCAGTATGATATTACCGATCCTATCTTATGAGAGTCAGGGATATACAACCCATACATACCAGAGAGAGTCGGTAGTATCATACCGATCCTTCCTTTTTCAATTTTTTTGTTTTTTCGATTTTTGGTTTTTGTTTTTTTTTTTTTCCCTTGCCATGACACAAAATTATCTTTATATTCTACAAAATGTTTTTTCAGTGAAAAATCTCTTATAGTTTATGTTTAAACACTCGAAAAACAACGATATAAAACCTAAATCTAAAACACACAAAACAACAATCCAATAGAAAAAAAAATTGGAATAGGGGAGGATCGATATGATATTACCGATCCTATATGTTGAGAGTCGGGGATGTACAAACGATTCTTATTAGAGGGAGTCGGTATGATCATACCGATCCTTCCTTTTTCAAATTTTTTGTTTTTTGGATTTTTTATTTTTGTTTTGTTTTTCTTTCACTTGCCAAAACACCAAAGTATCTTTATATTCTACAAAATGTCTTTTCAGTGCAAAATCTCTTATAGTTTATGTTTAAACACTCGAAAAACAACGATATAAAACCTAAATCTAAAACAAACAAAACAAAAATCCAATAGAAAAAAAAAATTTGGAATAGGGGACGATCAGTATGATATTACCGATCCTATCTTATGAGAGTCAGGGGTATACAACCCATCCTTACTAGAGAGAGTCGGTAGTATCATACCGATCCTTCCTTTTTCAATTTTTTTGTTTTTTGGATTGTTGGTTTTTGTTTTGTTTTGTTTTTTTTTCCCTTGCCATGACACCAAATTATCTTTATATTCTACAAAATGTTTTTTCAGTGCAAAATCTCTTATAGTTCATGCTTAAACACTCGAAAAACAACGATATAAAACCTAAATCTAAAACAAACAAAACAAAAATCGAATGGAAAAAAAAAATTGGAATAGTGGACGATCGGTATGATATTACCGATCATATCTTATGAGAGTCGGGGATGTGTAACCAATCGTTACCAGAGGGAGTCGGTAGAATCATACTGATCCTTCCGTTTTCAATTTTTTTGTTTTTTGGATTTTTTATTTTTGTTTTGTTTTTCTTTCCCTTACCATAACACCAAAGTGTCTTTATATTCTACATAATGTTTTTTCAGTGCAAAATATCTTATAATTTATGTTTAAACACTCGAAAAACAACGATATAAAACCTAAATCTAAAACAAACAAAACAAAAATCCAATAGAAAAAAAAAAATTGGAATAGGGGACGATCGGTATGATATTACCGATCCTATCTTATGAGAGTCAGGGATATACAACCGATCTTTACCAGAGGGAGTCAGCAGAACCATACTGATCCTTACTGACGGCTGAGTTTAGGTCGCGCGCTTCAGCGCCATCCATTTTCGGGTCTAGTTGATTCGGCAGGTGAGTTGTTACACACTCCTTAGCGGATTTCGACTTCCATGACCACCATCCTGCTGTCTTAATCGACCAACACCCTTTGTGGGTTCTAAGTTAGCGTGCAGTTGGGCACCGTAACCCGGCTTCCGGTTCATCCCGCATCGCCAGTTCTGCTTACCAAAAATGGCCCACTTTGAGCTCTCGATTTCGTGGCGCGGCTCAGTGAAGTAGCCGCGCCGTCTTACCTATTTAAAGTTTGAGAATAGGTCGAGGGCGTTGCTCCCCCAATGCCTCTAATCATTGGCTTTACTCAATAGAACTCGTCCACGAGCTCTAGCTATTCTGAGGGAAACTTCGAAAGGAACCAGCTACTAGACGGTTCGATTAGTCTTTCGCCCCTATACCCAAGTCAGACGAACAATTTGCACGTCAGTATCGATGCGGACCTCCACCAGAGTTTCCTTTAGCTTCGCCCAGCTCAGGCATAGTTCACCATATTTCGGGTCCCTACAGGCATGCTTTCACTCAAACCCTTATCAGAAGATCAAGGTCGGTTGGCGGTGCAACCCTCGAGGGGATCCCGCCAGTCAGCTTCCTTGCGCCTTATGGGTTTAATCGCCCATTGACTCACACACATGTCAGACTCCTTGGTCTGTGTTTCAAGACGGGCCGAATGAGGAGTTTGCAGGCCGACGCCGGGAGCGCGCAGTTGCCGAGGCACGCCCGTAGCAGCATGCGCTGCCAGCCACGATCGCGTCGGCGGCGTTTCCACGGGCATATCAACAGCCCGGGCTTTGGCTGCGGCCACAATCCGCGTCGGTCCGTGCCCTGAGCCGATCAAAGGACCGGCTTGATGTTGTTCCGGATCCGACCAGGGCGCATCGCCAGCCCTCATCCACTTCCCTCCCTACAATTTGAAGCACTATTTGACTCTCTTTTCAAAGTCCTTTTCATTTTTCCCTCGCGGTACTTGTTTGTTATAGGTCTCTCGCCCGTATTTAGCCTTGGACAGAATTTACCTCCCGATTGAGGTTGCATTCCCAAACAACCTGACTCGCCGACAACGCCTCGTGGTGCGACAGGGTTTAAGCACGACGGGGTTCGCACCTTTTTCGGCGCCACCTTCTAGTGGACTTGGGCCCGGTCCACCGCTGAGGACGCTTCTTCATACTACAATTCGGATGCTGACGGCACCCGATTCTCAAGCTGGGTTGTTCCCGGTTCTCCAGCCGTTACTAAGGGAATCCTCGTAAGTTTTTTTCCTCCGCTTATTGATATGCTTAAATTTAGCGGGTAACCTCGCCTGACCTGGGGTCACGTTGAAAGCTCCACCGGGGCAATGCGAGGCGAGGCGGGCGCCCGTGACAGGCAACCTAGGCTTTGTTTACCACCGATCGTCGCGGCGTCTGTCGCCGAGGCTCGACATTTGTGCCAACTGGAGGCCATCGTCCGCTCGCCCCGCGCTCTCGAGGGAGGCGCAGGGGGGGCAACGATGTGTGACACCCAGGCAAGCATGCCATCGGCCTAAAGGCTTCGAGCGCAACTTGCGTTCAAAGACTCGATGGTTCACGGGATTCTGCAATTTACACCAAGTATCGCATTTCGCTACGTTCTTCATCGATGCGAGAGCCGAGATATCTGTTGCCGAGAGTCATTTTGACATAACTGAAGAGAACGACGTAGCCCGTGTGCGCACCGTCGGACGGGGCTGCGGGAGCACGCTCTTACATGTTTTTGTTCCTTGGCGCAACACGCGCCAGTGTTCATTTGTACGCCCGAGAGCGAACTCCCAGGATGAGGGGGTGACTGTCCCGAAGGCCCGCCGACCCCCCGGCGTTGAAACTGGCACTTACTAGGAATTCCTCGTTGAAGACCAACAATTGCAATGATCTATCCCCATCATGATGAAATCTCAAAGATTACCTGGGCATGTCGGCCAAGGCTATAGACTCGTTGAATACATCAGTGTAGCGCGCGTGCGGCCCAGAACATCTAAGGGCATCACAGACCTGTGATTGCCTCAACTTCCTTGGCCTAAGCGGCCATAGTCCCTCTAAGAAGTTGGCCTCGGAGGATGACCTCCGCATAGCTAGTTAGCAGGCTGAGGTCTCGTTCGTTAATGGAATTAACCAGACAAATCGCTCCACCAACTAAGAACGGCCATGCACCACCACCCATAGAATCAAGAAAGAGCTCTCAGTTTATCAATCCTTACTATGTCTGGACTTGGTAAGTTTCCCCGTGTTGAGTCAAATTAAGCCGCAGGCTCTACTCCTGGTGGTGCGCTTCCGTCAATTCCTTTAAGTTTCAGCCTTGCAACCATACTCCCCTCGGAACCGAAAAACTTTGATTTCTCATAAGGTGCCGGCGGAGTCCTAAACTTACTGACACAACCAAGCAAAATTTTTCAGATACCGCACCAAATCACATCTGTAAAATCCACAAAGGGACAATGCAAAATCCATATATCTCATTTGAGTATTCTACTCAATATCGTGTCCTTTAATCCATATGTCTATAAATAATCATTTATGGTTCAAATAAGAGGGAGAGTTTTGTTACAGATAAGCGACCATTGCAAGACACAAAGAAAATGTAGGCCTCAGAGAATTGCAAGACATAAAGTATTAACAAATCGACTAGACTAATCTAAAAGCACAAATACAATCAAAACCTTGCCACTGTTCTTATTGATCAAAGGCAAAAATCATCCAAAAGCACAAATAAAATTCAATTCCAGTGATAAATGTACAACTGCAGATTAAAACATAGCCAAATTGAATATCCATTGCTCCGTCAAACGAAAAGAAAATGGCAGTCAAGTTCATACCATAAAAACCTAATTCAAATTCTGCAGCAAATTTGGGAAAGAAAGAATGAAAATCCGAAAAGTTTGAATCTAATTCCTTTTAACAAATAAAAGAAATCAACAATTCTAGAACAAATAGAACGTAGCAAATATCAACACGTTCAATGGTATGAACCTAGCCTCTTGCCACACTCGTACGCGTGTGGCAATTGGCTCTTTTAAAAAAGAAACAATTTATATTTATGTAATTTTAAAAATTAAAAAAATAAGGGTTAGTAACTACACTAACGTGGGGTGGTTTTAAATCACATGTATAATTTTATTTTTTTATAATTAATTTGATTTTTCCATTAGTTATATGTAGGGAGGGACAAATTTGGTATTACGAATGTTTTACCAAATTGGTGTGCTCCCTTTATATATATATATATATATATATAGACTAGAATATAAAAAGAAGGGTCATGCCCAAGGACGTACAAACTAAGGCAAAACGCCAGAAACAGAGACTGGAAAGCAAAAAAATGGTACAGAAAAAATAATAGTACTAGGGGAGTGCATGAAGGGAGAGTGACTTGAAGCAAAGCTTCAGTCTCGACCTCATTTCTAAAAACCAAGCCCCAGAGAAAGACCATCCTTAGGATGGGGTTAATAGTGCAAAAGGACGTATCGTCACCTTCTAATTTGAAATCAACAGACAAATATGGTATACACAAAGTTGATGTGGGGTGTATGTGGAGCGTTTGGGGTGTGTGTAGAAAGTGTGGAGCGTGAGGGTACTTGATATACAACACTTTTAATTAACCGAATTACAAAATAATTATATAATTTTTAGAACCTAGCAAACAACAATCAATGGTATGTATGAACAAATAGAACCTAGCAAACAACAATCAATGGTATCTATTGTTTCATGACAAACTCGCATAAAAAGTGTTCTGTCAGAACTAAGTTATATAACGAGAATAAATAATTAACGAATTTATCAAATTTTTTAAATAATATTCGGCTGTAGAGAAAATCAAACTTGATATACAACACTTTTAATTAACCGAACTACAAAATAATTATATAATTTTTAGTTTAATCCACTCTATTGTACTACATTATAAGCAAAAGTAGTATTTTCGTATTGGTGTGACGTGTCCGACCAAGTGAATATATAAAACTAAACCATTACGGAGACATGGACTATTAAAATGTTATTAGACTGTTGAAAGGATTAAATACCAAAAAAAAAAAACAAATCCAAGGATTGGCGGCCCAAAAGACAAACGGCCTTTTAAAGGTAAAATAATAAAATCAGTCCTTAATTGTCATTGATTGAGAACAATGAGAAGCAAACAAGGAATACAAATCATCATCAAAAGACAGGAATCTTCATCGCAGCCAATTTTTACACAACCCTAGACTCTACGGTCTATAAATTCTACACCCATCTGAAACTGCCAATTATCTTTGAATATATATATATATATATATATACACACATATAAAGTTCCAAGCATCAATAATATTCAGAGAATCTGAGGACCACCACCATTCTATTGCAGCTCCCAATTATATAACACCAAAGATCCGCCTCTATTTATCTGCTTCCACCTCCCCCTTTTGAGCAGTACTGCATTCAAGAGGTATCTCTCTCTCTCTAGATTCATTATTTCAGTGTTCAAGTTCCAATTTTTATGTGCTGAAATCCATAAATCCGATGTCTTTTCAATTACCCAGATCCTGAAATCGAGTGAGAGTTGAGTTTGAATGTTATCTCAATTGGGTTCTGTTGGATTTGATTACATGTTTTGGATTTTGCTCTGTTTTTTCTGCACTTTTTAGGTGATATTGCTTGATGGCTCTCGTGATTTTTGTTTGGTTGCATTAATGCCCACGTTGCCCATGAGTATAAAGTTTTCTTGCTTGCCAGTTGGGTTTTTGAAATATAAATTTTCATAATTTATATGATTTTATGCTCCCTGATTAAGGTGTGCATTCTCTGTTGATTGCTTGTATCTGCTTGCTTAAGAGGTGTCCTTTGCTTTACTTCTCACAGAAAGTTTAGGACTTTGTTTTTCTCTTCTTTTTTTAAGATTAAGGACTTTGCTGACAGAGGATTGCTCAATCATACTCTCTTTATTGTTTTCATGTATGTCTCGTGAATTTTTTCGCTTTATTCTTATGTATAATGTATCTCGATTGAATTTTCGGGATGTGGCGGTAGCTGTGTACTGTGTTTTTCTTCAACTAAGTAGGTACTAGTTATTGTATAAGCATTAATGTTGCGGTGATATATATTATTTATGCTTCACACCATATGTTTGTTGTCGAAGGGTCACTGTGCTTGACGTATATGAAGGAGCACTACCTAAAATTTCCAGTACTTTTCTCCCTTCGATTGCTTGTGGCTTTGATTCGGGTTGCACATTTTTGGTTGTACGCTCCTTGCTGTTTTGGTGTCTGAGCAAATTTTCGGATTTGAAGTGCAGTATTTGTAGAAGCTGTTTATAGTCTTATGTAACCTGTGATTGTGATTGTTGCTAAGACAAATGTACACTTAGTAGGTTGGAATTGGATATCTGGAGGATGGTTGGGTAAATATCGGATTGGGCAGAGTACATTACAATCTTTGTGTGTAGTTGCAATGTTCTGTTGGGCGGCTGGTATTCAAATAAACTAGTTAGGGAGGTGACATAAGAAAACACATCCTTTCATTTGCTTGTATTGAATTTTCAGGACAGCCTATGAGATGCTTGTTGAGGTGCTTGTATTCTCTATGTCGTTGTTGTTTGCTGTCTTGTATTCGTTCAGTTAGCTCCGTGTTGTCTTTTTCCTGCTGTTATTGTTCTCAAGCTTGTTTTTTATTAATTACTATGTGATTTGTATGGTTATATCTGACAAAGATTTACCAGCATTTATCTTATAAAATTGACTAAGGCCTTATCTCTTATTATTTCTTGTTGGCTTTCAGATGGAAGCTCAAAATTCGGGGCATTCACATATGATTGAAGTATGTGGTGATGTGTCAGCTACAGATACGAGCTTGGGTGGGAGCAAGATTTGTGGGGATGGACCATGCGGATTTTCAGATGCTAAAACTAGTTCCAAAGATGCACAGGAACGGTCAGCGTCCATGCGGAAGCTTTTGATAGCAGTTGTTCTCTGTGTCATTTTCATGAGTGTGGAGGTTGTTGGGGGTATCAAAGCCAACAGTCTTGCAATTCTCACTGATGCGGCTCATTTATTGTCAGATGTTGCCGCATTTGCAATTTCTTTGTTCTCACTTTGGGCATCAGGATGGGAGGCAACTCCTCGTCAGTCTTACGGCTTCTTCCGGATTGAAATACTCGGTGCTCTTGTTTCCATTCAGATGATTTGGCTGCTTGCTGGGATCCTTGTTTATGAAGCCATTGCAAGACTTATCAATGACACTGGTGAAGTTCAGGGCTTTCTCATGTTTCTTGTTTCTGCGTTTGGTTTAGTGGTTAATATCGCCATGGCACTCTTATTGGGTCATGATCATGGGCATGATCACGGACATGGACATGACCATGGTGGGCATGGTCATGGACATGGTGATCATAATCATAGTCATGAGGATCATGATGAGACACGTAACCATGGGATTACTGTGACGACACATCGCTCTCATCATCATGTTCATCATCATGAGGTGCACTCGAATCATGACGACAAGCACCATCATGCCGAGATAGTTAACATCACAGAACCTCTGCTCAATCATAGCTCTGAAGGTGAAAAGAAACCAGAAGGTAAAAAGAAGAAGCAACGAAACATCAATGTGCAGGGGGCTTATCTTCATGTACTTGGCGATTCCATTCAAAGTATCGGAGTGATGATTGGTGGAGGGCTTATCTGGTACAAGCCTGAGTGGAAGATTATTGATCTGATATGTACCCTTGTATTTTCAATAATCGTGCTGGCGACAACAATCCGGATGTTGAGGAACATTTTGGAGGTTTTGATGGAGAGCACTCCTAGAGAGATTGATGCCAGAAAGATTGAGAAAGGTCTCTGCGAGATGGATGAGGTAGTTGCCATTCACGAGCTGCACATATGGGCGATAACTGTTGGGAAGGTGTTAATGGCTTGTCATGTTATTGTTAGGCCGGATGCTAATGCTGATATGGTGCTGGAAAAGGTTATAGACTACATCAAGAGAGAATATAATATCAGTCATGTAACGATTCAGATAGAGCGTCAATAGAGCTGGAGAGAGAGCCTGACCGTTGTAATTAGGTCAGTTCGGTGTTTTAAGACTTCAATTTTTCCCCACAGTTGACAGATAATAACCTATTATCTCATTGGTTTGCTCTTATATGTTCCTTTCTTATTAAATCTACTTATCGCGTGAATGCATGACAATAACGAAACATATCCAACCGGAAACTACATATTCTTTAACAGCTCCACGACTGAAAAGGTAAAAGCTTTTACAAGCAACTCGAATGTCTGAAAATCCCACCTCTTTTGCCAAACTTTGTAATTCTCTCTCTGTTCTCTCCTTTCCTGTCACATTGGTATTCATTAGGTACACATCAAACTGAAACAAACTTTTAGCAGAAAGACTTGTTTCAGGGGCTTCTTGTATCACCATATCCACCACTATCACTTTTCCATTGTCTGGCAAGGCCTCGTAGCAATTCTTCAGTAGCATCAAGCATCGATCGTCATCCCAACCGTGTAGCATCCACTGTTAATAAAATCATTTGCATTAGTTGAAAGTTGTCGAAAGTGCAACTAGTCGAAGGATATTGGGTTGGATTGATTTGAACACGAAACTAAAGTGTAGAGTGCCCACACTTTTGAAGTATTGAAAATTTTGATAAATAGGATTGTTGCTGCCAAAGTAGATGTTTGCTTTTGAACATGCTCTGCAAGTAAGCAGTTGAATAATCCTCAGAAACCTCACCTTCATGAAAATGGCATCGCCTTTCGGAATCCTCACAAACATATCTCCTGCAATGTGCTCTATACCTGAAGCAAAACTCCTCCATAAGTTAGCAAAGCAAAGCGAACTACAAAGAGCACACTACATTGTCCGATGGTAACCGAAAAATTTATATCATACCGGGATGGGAGGGAGACTTTTCGACAACCGAAGGCAAATCATAGTTGATGCCCTTGATGGCAGGGTGCTTGGAGATTATCATGTTAAGAATAGTACCGTCGCCACCACCCACATCTACCAGCGTACTTAGACCTTCAAAACCCGTATAAATCTCCAGAATCTCCTTCATAAAAATGGGGTTGAACTCTTTCATTGAGTCCTTAAACCCTCCACCAAATCTTTCGTCCCTCTCAATATACTCCACCACATTCATTCCATAGGCCTTGCTAAACGGGAGTCCTCCCTCCAAAACTGCATCTTTCAAATGATACCTGCAGAAATGGTGACATATGAAGGTGACTGCACTGATGCAAGAGAAAAGAACATCTTTCGGTTCTTACTTGCAAATCAATCATAGTTTGACGCATATACATATATAACTCGTTAAAAACACAACAGGAAAAGTTTTTGCACACGTGTCAGATTGTAAGTTTAAACGAAAATGATCAAATTAACAGGGTTTTGTAAAAGGTTGTACTCTTAGTCTCTTACCAGCTATCTAGGATGACTTCGTCATGGCACAAATTGAGTAATGGTGCCAAAGACACACCATCCAGGTTCTTAATGAAGTATTTGGAGACAGGTGCCAGCCCATAAACCCTAACAACCTCCCCATTAGCTTGCTTTGTTGAGCAAGTGAGAACAGAGTAAGCGGAGAGAAGGTGAAGCATGCGATTAAGAATCGAAGGGGCATCCGGGTTGTGGAGAGATCGAAGCTGAGACGCTATTTGGGAAGGCGAAAGCAGGGCTCCGGGGCCAGCTCTGCGTATAATGTCAAGCACACCAAGCTCTATGGCTGCTTTAAGCACCATAGGAAATACTGATGCGCTTGCCCATTGCATTGCATATTGGGAGTGAGCTTCCTCTTCTCCATTAATGGTGAACATTTTCAGCTGTTTTTTCCTTCTTTTGGTGTTTTGATTCTTTGTTTGGAATGCTGGTTTATGTTGTGAAAATTTATATAGGCATGAGAGGTGAAAAGGGTTTTCAACTTCATCACGATTCTGAAATTTTTTTAGTTGATAAATGAAGAAATTGTGCATGAGACTAATCTGTGTTCGTGTAACTTCTGTTTTGGGGGCTTGACTGCACCATTTTATATTTAAAGTTGGTTCTCTTCTGGAAGACGAAAACATAACACATGGCAATCCGTGATTGGACGGAGTAATTAAGGAGCTCAAATAACACTATTGTTTGACAAAAAAAAATAACACTACTGTTGTAGCAAATTCGAATTGACATCAACAATATCGACACTTTATAGATAGTAATGTAAATTCGCATACTTTTTATTTTAGTAAACCTAAGAAAAATCAAGAAATAAAATTGTTCCAATATTTATTCCAAATAAGTAGAGATGTTATGAAAATAAAAGACATCTAAATTCGCAAAGAAAAAATAGACCATTTGTTTAAGGTCATTTTTGTACTTGTACAAAGTTAATGACATAAAATTGCACGCACGTGTTCATGTGGATTTGAACAAGTCTAAGCAGCACTCGGTTGCAAGTCCTCTGTTCCAGAATTTCTCAAAGTATTCAGCATATGTGAAGTTCCTGAACATGGCTGGATGGTCATGGTTGATGCTCTCCTTGGCCGGCCCAATCAGTGCATCTGGTGATGGACAGTAAAAAGTTGGGATCGATATTCTCTCTGAATTACAGTTCACCAGAGCTCTATGGAGCACACTTTTGTACCGATTGTTGCTAATTACCTGATATCAAAGGAAATGGTAAAAAAGCTCAAAATCAATTACAAATTTTACTCGTGTGTCACAAAAACTTTGTCCCTCTACTTGGACAAGTCCCCCTTGCTAGGGATAAACAAGCTTAACTATCTCGGGCGTGATGTTCCCATCTCTCTATTTCTCTCCTTACGTGACCAATCACACGAAGACAAATATAAAGAAATCGAGACTTCAAGCTTGTGACAGGGACGGTTTGTCCTTAACTAGATGGTAATAAACGGAAAATACTTGGAGAAATTTTTAGTATGCTGTGGGAAATCTTGTAAACTATAGTTTTTAGCCATATCCTTTATCAATGATCCGATAACCAATATCTAACAGCCAAAAATCTAGGTAGATAAGATACACCATAACATAATAAAATTTTCGATACTTGGGAGGATATAATAATTACCTGCATCATATCACCAATATTGACAATGAAAGTGTTGGGAATAGGGTTGACAGCAACCCACTTGCCATTTCTAAGGACCTGCAATCCAGGCACCTCATCTTGGAGAAGGATGGTGATTAGGTTAGCGTCAGTATGTCCAGGCAACCCATAAGTCAGCTCTGGCTGTGGACATGGAGGGTAGTAATTCAAAGCCATATGTTGTCCTTGCTTCCCCAATGCCTTAACAATATGGTTCTTTTCCAATCCCAAACTCTGTGATATGGCCTCAAGCAATCTCAGCACCAATCCTCTCACACTTGTGCAGTACTCACCCACTTGCTCCCTGTGAACAAACAAAGTGCCAGCTCATTCAGTTGTATGACTTAGATGTAATTAAATAGAAAAAAGATAAGCTCGAGTAGGGCGATGCTCTCTTGTCTGACTGTGAATATCGATTATTGGTCAGTTTGATTTTTGTTAAGATGTCTATATAGTTCATATTCAAAGTTTGACAAGATGAGCATTTGTTTGGCAACGCAAGTTTGACAAAAGAACGTTACTAGAGATGATGACAAAAAGGCACCCCTATTTAACTAAAATAATAAATTCAATAGGGCAATATTCTCTCGTTAGACTGTGTATGTATGTTCAAATTCACAGTTTGACAATATAATAAGTCTGGTAAGAGAACGTTACTCAGTTTGAATGTTTGAGTACTAAAATAAGATGATGAAAAAGAAGGCATCCCTATTTACCTGAACAATGGGGGATTGTTAGGCCATTCTTGGACATAGTCTTCAAGAGGGTAGCAATGGAGTCTAAGAAAGTCCCTCCAGTTGGACAATTTTTCAGTCCTGACATTGAAACTGGTGGAGAGCCTGGTGGTCTTAGAAGGGTCATCTGAGTACATCTTCAACCTCTCACTCTCTGGCAACGTGAAAAACTCTCTTGCTATGCTCAACATGTTTTTGATCATTGTCTCTAGAACTCCATGGTTTTTTACCTGATAATAAAAGAGTCGGTGCATAATTTATTTATTAGATATAATTGTACTCATATACTCTAATACTCATACCAAACATGAAATTAAGTATAATAATTAAGAACAAAGTAATGGGATATATATATATATATACATATATTACCAAGGGCACAAATCAACAGGGTGTGCAGAATTAGAAAAGAGGTGCGTCAAAATCATTTTTCCGAAATATAAACATATATATGTGTGTTAATTATTACCTGAAAGAAACCATCAGTTTGACATGCTAGACCAATCTGTTTGATAATATCAGAGTGCCTTGGGCCATGGAGGTCCTTGAGATCAATGAGAGGAATGGAGGAGGCATCTGATATCTGAACATCAGTGAGATTTGGACGGTCGGAGATGGGTCTGATGTAGTTTGAAGGGACGTGGTTCACACCAGACATGAGGTCTGTTAGCAGAAGATTTGTTGTGGTGGCCATTTTTGCTCAAGACTGAAGAGAAAGTTGCAAAACTAATGAAACTTGTAGGTTTAGTGAATGGGGATCCCTATCCCTATTTATAGAATTGGGAGGAAGCATTTTTATATATAAAATGTTCTTTCTAATATTGTCGCTAATTTCTTTCTTAAACTCCACACGTTTCAAAGCATGCATAATTCTTAATTAAATTAACTGAAATATACATAAAATTATAGAAGTCAAAGTCAGATTATTACTTGTATAATTATAAAGCTCCACAGAGCAATTGTTTAGCTTGTTAAGTTGTGTGATACATGACTTAAGTGAGCCTTAATTAATTATAAGTGGTTAGGAGATTAGCTTAAAACGATTGTTTTAGCTCAGCTCTTTAATCTTTATGGTGATGCAACCAAAAAATAAAACTTAAAATTTTTGCATCAGTCTGGCCTTCCCACGTGAACTTTGTTCACATCATTTTTTTAGGACTGGCTACAGTGCTCGCAAGCATTGGATGCTCACACCGATCTCCCCCTCCTTCTCTCTCCTCCCTCCTCCCTCCTCCCTCCTTTTAACAGTGAGATCGGTGTGAGCATCCAATGCTTGTGAGCACCGTAGCCTACTCTCACTTTCTGCCGCTGGTATAGTACTTGTAATGACAAAGTTTATGGCACGGCCCTTACGTTCAACACTACAAATTTTATAAATAATTTAATGTGTGTTATACACTAGAGTTTTTTTTTTTTTTTTATTTCTCTTCACGTGTTTTGCGTAAATTAAATTGACGAAAAAAATTTATCTTTTTATTTAGCTAGAGTATATCTTACTTTCTCTCTCTTATAACGTAAGATATCTCTATATCTACCCTTAACCATTTGCCCTTTCGCTGGAGGATATAGCAATGCAAAAAATGAAAGGTCCAATTTACGTGTCGACTGGATATTTAGTTATACAAATATACATATAATATATATATATATTATATGTATAGGGTTTAGGGTCACAGAATTATCAATTCGTTGAATGGCATTAATACATTGGTTTTGAGTATATATATATATTATATGTATATTTTGTACGTGTCTTTCTAGTGAGTAGAGTTTGGTTGTTTTATCTCAAAAAAGAAGAAATTGATGTGTTGGTCAAAAATTCTTAAATATTCCGGTGTATTCTTATATTTAAAACTTTTTAACTGTTAAATTTTAATTTTTATATTTTATAATAAAATTTTAAATTAAAATATTGAGAATACGAAATATTCATAATGTCCTGAGTTGGGTATGACTAGGTGGCCATGCAATCACCGTTGATGACGCACGTGATGAGATCCACACTCTGGAGTACAGACAGATTTCTCTGAGGTAAGCAAATGGCATCCCTCTGCTACCTCATTCTCTAATGCAATTTGTTTGCTCAAGGGAATATTCAATTTAATAAAAGAAGAAATATTGCTTCCGTAACAGTACAGTAAATATGGTATGCCGGGATGGTAACTTCTTCTCTTCTTAAATTTTTTTAATAAAAAAAAATAGAAAGACAAAATACTTTTTTAATTGAAATAGTACTAGCCTTTCAATTTTCTATTTAATAAAAGAATAAATACTTTTTTTTTTGACGAAATTAAATAAAAAACTAATAGTTATGAGATTCATAAACAACACAATTTTCACAAATGCTGATAATTTTAAAGATAAAACTGAACTAGTTATGTAAGCATCACATAGTGTTATTATGATATATATCACCAAATTTTGGCAGAAAAAATTGAATTAGATGTCATATTGGACAGTTTTGTTTTGATATGAGGAAACTTTTTTTTTTTTTAAATAAATAAGGATGATGAATGATTAGGCGAGTCGAACTACACTTAAAATTTGGTCATCACACTACAAAAGTAGTCTTATTCTCTAACACGCACTTATATGAAGAAACTTACTGCTGAAAATATTGAATTCAATTTGACATAGTTTTGTTTTGATCTCAAAAGCTTAAGAAAAAGTTGGACAACGGCAGAGTGCGCATAGTTAGAGAGATGTGTCTTTCTCGTCCGTCTTAATTTTTCTTCACATAACCTATAACATGCGTTGTGATATGTAGAACTGTAACAAGTTAACAATTTAATTACGTAATTGTTGTATTTTGAGAACGAAGAAATTCGAATTTAAAACGTCTCATTAATTTGGTCAAATAAAGATATCACTATAATCATTAGTTACACAATTCTCTATATAATGAATCCATAACCAATCCAATATAATTGAATGAATTATTCCAAAATCAATAATATTAGTCGGCTGTACAGAGTTGGCAGAACAGAAAATGAACAACAAAAATAAGAAAAATGATTATTTCTCGCAATGTGTTGGCACCACCGCCAACCATGAGGTAATCAAATGAAAAACGAATTAGGCAATTAAGTAAGAAAATAATTGGGCTGGCCCACACTTAATCATAGTCAGAAGCAAATTACTAAGCTAATCAGCTATGTCGGCGGGGTACTATGAAATGAAATCCCAGATTTTATCTGCAATGAGGTAATCAAAGTGACATCACAATATCAAACGTCATTCCCTACGTTCTCCATGATGTAACCCTAGTCTGCATCCGAGATTCCGAGCCAAAATAAAAACAAAGACAAAGAAAAGAGACTTAAAAATAGATGATGTGATGGTTTTTGTTTAAACCAAAGTTGGAAGACGTTTAGGCAAAGGAACGATATGGATAACAAAGTTCGGTTCCAAGTTTTGTCAATCTTGTCAAAAGGGATAAGGACGTGTAGAGTACAACTTACATATATTTTTATTTTTGGGAAAATTTTTGAAATTTCATATGAATTTATACATATTTTTTAATTTATTATATAAACTAAAATATTAAGCAATTTGTCATACGAATTTTTTTAAATCATTAATTTGGCATCTCACTCTAAGGCCATGTTTGGTATTGTTTTTTTTCACTAAAAACTGTTTGACTTTAAAGTTAAGCAGATAAAAAGTGTTTGGTTAAAATGAAATATACTGCTTATTTTAAAAGTTATGACATTAAAACATCAACTTTTAAGAGCAGCATGGAGATTGCTTTTAAAAGTTGATTTTAAAATCTACTTTTATAAGCAGTTTTTTTTAAAGCACATCAACTCCAAGTTTTCCATCCAAATTAAGTTTGTGTTTAGAGTTATTTCGGGTTTTTGACCTCATTTTTCACAAATTTATTCATTACACAAAGATATATATGCACTAGCGGTGGGGGAATAAATTGTTTTTGACCTTTTGACCTCATTTTCACAAGTTCTCTACTTCTTTTTAATATGAATCCATAAATTTTGGCTAGTAAAAAAAACATGTCAAGTTTGTTTCAAATATTTATGGTGAACTACCAAAAAAGTACATTTGGTTCACTAACATAGAGTTTAACTAATTACAAGGTTTTGAGAATTCAACATGATCAATCATGTTCATTAAAAAAAAAGGGGAGTTGAAATATCCGAAATAACCTTGAAATGTCCAAAATAATTTGAAGGGGATCGAGCGGAGAGTTGAAATGTTCAAAATTACCTTGAAAACAAGTCATGTGCAAGGCACATGGCTTATTTTGGATGTAAAACTTAACGGAGTTAGGGTATGATGACAAATTAATGATTTTCGAAACTTGATATGACAAATCGCTTAAAATTATAGTGTATATGACAAATTGAAAAATGTGTATAAGTTCATATAACATTTCAAAAAAAATTCCTTTATTTTATTGACACAAGACATCACTGTGACGGTGTACGTGCCATGTAAGTTCTCTTGTTTTCGGGTTTTCCTCTCATGTTGCCTTTTTGGGCTTTCTATATAGACTTCTTACCCTCCACTTAGAAGAATGTTAATGTTAGTCGCTTGTAAGCATCAAATCGCGAAGAATGGGGATCAATCGTCAAAGGCCATAATTAGGAGAAATTTTAGGGTCCAGCAATCGAATCACATGCTCTGTGCAGCCCGGCCCCAAACACAAAAAAAAAAAAAAAAAACCCACATATCCCCAACCCCCACCCCCTTAATTTTTAGGCCCCCCACTTTGGTGCCCATCCCCCTCTCACTCTCCAATTCGAGTGTCGTATGGAAGACCCTATCCAGAACCAGACCAGTCCCATGAATGTGACAGTGTCGCCATGACTAATCCTAGCATTGGTTCATTGGGGTATTGGTACATTCAATAGTTTTCAAGCCGACTTTAAAGCAAGGGTGGTGCTATCCACATCCATTTTTACTTTCCACACACTCCCTGTTAATTTTTGTCCTTTGATTTTCTTCAATTCATTCTATCTGTGGGTGTGTGTAATGTACAAAGAGGTGTGTGGATCAGAGATTATTAGGTAAAAGAATAAAGAGAAACGTTAGCTAACATTAAACCCGATGGATGCACAAAATTTTGTAGTCCGTTAATTATGTATTAGTTCTGTAGTTTTAGCATCATGATCGATCAACAGATCTTCCAACAGAGCACATAGATCTAGCATCTAAATTAATATGCAAAAAGGGAGTGGGACAGAGGAAGAGAGTCTCATTAGCTAAAATTCAAGTACAAAAATTAGCAAGTAATGTGAATCGAACATCTGTTCCGATGAAAATATTATCTTCGAGATAGAATACAAAGTGAAAGCAATTTTCTCTGGAAACTTCGACTTTCGTCAAGAAAGCAATTTACACCCCGTAATTTCATTGATGGGATGCACTAAAGAGAGCTTTACTGATGATGCCAGTGGCCTCAATGTAGCGATCCATACATCTAGAGATGCAGCTACTCTCACTCCCGCCTATGCTTGTTCCCGGTTTTGTGATGCACTTGTCAAAGCACTTTGACCTCAGGGTCTGTGGGACAAATGAAAAACAATCGGAGACACGAAAAGTCAGCAAAAGAAAAGAGGTACTACCATATACTGAAAACCAATAGACGAGTGGATTTGACAAACTAAGAACATTAAGAAGTTTCTTTGATATTCAATGAAGTAAACTTGGTACAGAAAGCATATGATGGCGTCACAATGTTTTAAGACCTTAAACAGTCCTCATCTCTAAGAAATATGCATACAAATGGAGATACCCAAAATATCAGCATATTCACCACCACATTCATCTAAGATTGCAAGTAATTACACGTTCATCTAAGATTGCAAGTAATTACAAAGTTCATACCCAACATTTGGGAACTTTTCCTAAGGCAACTCCCCAAGAATATGCAACTCATATTTAATCATAAAACGCATCAGGAACATTCGCATATGTGTACGCGGCATATGCGTGTGTGTCTCAATTAACTCATAGCCTAGACTTGAAAAACGCGAGAAAAATAAAAGGAAAAAGAAATATAGGCATGATGAGCAGTATTTGCTATTTCAAAGAAATAACCGACTTATGTTTCGATAAGGAGCTTTCAAAGTACAAGGAACTTTAGAGTCACTTGTTAAAAATGCACTACAAGAGGACTACCAATGAACTACTCAACGCACTAGAAAGCTAGGCTAGTGCTATAAACACTACAAAGACACTAAACTAAGGACTTTTAAAATGACACCTTTCAAGGAGTTTTAAAAATTTTCTCACATGTATTGACTAGTCATTTTAAAGTCCCTCTAACTAGTTTTGGTAGTGTATTCCTAACAAATTTAGCCAAAGTTCCACGGAACTTTAAAGTCCCTCACCCAAACATAGGACAATGTTCATTAACCCCTATACCACACATCAAACAGATAGCTAAGCAACCTCACCCCAAAAAAAGTTCAAGATTCTTAAGCATCAATGCTGTTGTGATTCAAACCCTTTGAACAACAACTTACATTTTACCAAAAGAGTCCCTTTTCCAAGTAAAAAGAAAATTGGAAACAATCAAACTTGCAACACATAAAAGACAGACCGGTTTTTATTTCATTCATCAAAATATTTTCCTTTCAATCACAACAAATCCACACGGCAATAACTAGGATTAAAGGAACACAATTTTATACGTTAATACCTCGACAAGTTCAAAATTAGCTTCACACATTCACAAAACAAACATGAATATATGTATTCGCATACTCAGATCATCAAACCAACAAACAAAAGAAGGGCAGCCATTCAACTAGCATCGAAAGAACAAACTTTTATACCTTGATGCCTCGATATTCGAACTAATACTATGTATTCCATACTCAAATCAATTACCCATCAAACAAAAGATAAAACAATCCCAAAGCAAGTGAACAACAAATCAATAAATTTATACGCAACTCAAAGATTAATAATTTATATATTACAAATAAACCCAATATAAATAATAATGATTTGAACAAAAAAAAAACCCCATAAATTGTAAGGGAGAGAAAAGGAAAGTACCTCAAGGAACTCCTCGGCATAAGCCTGAGCAAGCTGGTTCTTAAGCTGGTCTTTGAAGGCGTCAGGGTTGAATTGGCCTGAAGATCCACCTGACGGTGATGAAAACGAGTCCATATCTGATTGTTCTCCTCTCGCCTCCGCAACCCACAGAGACAACTCTATATAAATCTCGTCTTCTAAAACCCTACACAACCCAACCCCTAATCGCTGCTATTTCTATTTGCCTCTGTTTCGACTCGTCGCCAGATGGAGTAGACACCACCGCTTTTGGAGTTTTTGGGCCCAAAATGTGCCTTTTGCAAATCTGATTGCTTCTGCTTCAAGGCCTAATCTTTCCATCTTCGGCCTTATTGGGTTTGAATGTTTATATAGGCCCACTAAGGTCCATTATTAAGTTTTTATTTAGTGGGTCGAAACTCAAAAGTCTTTATTAAAAGCGATATTTTTATCTGGAAAGGGGAAAATTTTGAATTCTGAACACAATGAGTTGAACATGAATATCCTAACTATTAGAGCAATCATCGAAAGTCCATTTAGTTGTTGGGACAACTTAAAAAACAAGATGATATAAATGCTACATTATTATTTATTCATGTCATTTGTGACGATCAAAGTAACATCCAAGAGAAGCATTGTTGAATAATCCTAGAATTCCCTCTCCTATTATCAATTGATTTTTAGCATGGATGCTCACATTCTAATAGCCCTTATTTTTATTGGCTTCTAATCATTATAACTCCCTAAACTACATAATATGGTTCAAATAGTTTTGCAAAGAGTTCCCAATGTTGAGGAAAACTAACGTGAAACTAGGGAGCACGATTGAAATGCTTTTATAAAGACCCGTGGAAGCATCAATTTTTTTTTCTTTTCCTTTTAGCTTATGTAGTTTTTTAGATTTCTTAATTACATAGACACAATTGGGTCACTAGTACTATAGTTAATTGGTCTTCACTTGTAAGAGGGAGGGTAGGAGGTTTCAAACTCAGGTATTACTCTCCTCTTGTAAGTGGGACGTCCGTCTTAGGTTTGACTCTCATAATAACGAGTTCAATACCAAATTAAAACTAGCATATTGTATGACTTAACTCAAATCTCCACTTCCCAACAAGGTCAAAATAATTTACATGCACACAAGTGGAAGTTTGATACAAAAGAAAACTTGGGCTTTGAAACAGTTTGGGCTTTGAAATTCAATCCCAATTTTCAGCCCGCTATGATGGGTTTGAAAACCTAAACACGGTATAACACATCTCATCCGTTATTTAAGCCTACAAATTAAGCATTCAGAAAACTATTTGCAGCTAAATTAGCACTTGTATATATCGTGCTTGATTACTACTTCTGCTTAATATGTTTGTTAACAAATCACCTCAAATCTATTTTTTTGGCCCACAGAAAAAGAAAAAAAAGAAGATCCCATATCTGCAATATAAATTAGGATTGCTGCTCGATCAACCTTTCGCTCTTTCTGCTTGTTTCATCATTTCGAGCTGAATTTAGATGCAAACAAATTGATATCACATTACTTTATTACTTCCTTTAATTTTTCTCCTGACCAATACACTCAAAGAGAGAGAGAGAGAAGAGAGAGAGAGAGAGAGAGAGAGAGAGAGAGAGAGAGAGAGAGGATGAAGATGCATCATGCATGTAAGACATGATAGCCGCCAACTGGAGGGTAGAGTGTGCTTTGCCTGCTTAACTGGGTGGTCCAATATTCAAGTTTCTGAGAGGCGTGGTCCTATAATAATCTATCACTCTACAACAACATGCATCAAAAACTACTAGCTCATGATAATTACTCAGTTTTGCTATATAATTGCAAATTTATTAGTCCATGCATGCATACAGTTAATACAAATATATATATATATATATATACATACACGCACAATGAATAAGAATAAAGGGTGTTAAAATTGGCCTGTGGGAATAAAATAGGACGAGAGAGAGAGAGTTTGTATTGTACATGTAGTCCAGCAAAAAAAACTTCATATGCACGCATATGATACATACAGTCACGTCACTGTTTGAACATGAAAGGTGATTAAAGTCATGCTAATAATAATATTTATGTCATCAATGTTTCTTTCTTAGCATTAATTTATTTAACAAAAATGGGAGATCAGGAAGGAACCATATCTTAGAAATAGGGAAAGTAAGGAAGAGAATCGAATAACTATAACCTAGTTGATTTAATTTATGAATTTTAGGTATTTGATTACATGTTTTAATGAGAAACTACACTTTTTTTATTCCATATGTGTTAGTAAACACATTTTAAAGTAAGAAATGAAATGTTTTCTATACTATATTTAAGTCAACGAAAAGGAACTCAGGAATCAAAATAATTTCAATTCGTATTCCTTGGAAGTAAACATGTATTACATGTAATTTTTTTTTTCTTTTTTTTCTGTATGCTCTTAACAAAATCATGAACCGATGGATATGAATTCATAAAAGTAGAAGTACAGCCCCAACCTAATATGATCCCAAGTCCCGCAACCCTACAAACCCTAACCCTAGGTCTAGAGTGGGGTGAAGAGAAAGGGAAAAGGAGAGAAGACAAGAGAGGGAAAATTTTGATAAAGGTAATCCATAACTAAGTACAGGTAAGGCTTAACGAGAGGCATGAGATTTAACCCGATAAAAGCTTAGCTATTGATTTTTGTCAATGGGTGCTTAGGGTTAGGGGGTCCACTAATAACTCCAACGGGTGAGACATCATAGTCCAATCCCCCATCCCTCTGCACGTACAATATTGGCTCATTTGCATTGATATGCAGGCTAGCTAGCTAGCTGGGGCACTTCGATCACTTGGGGGAACACACAAATTCATTTTATGGCTGGGACTATGTGCAATGCCTAGCTATATAAAAAAATATGAGATTTTTTAGTTTAAATACCAAATTCAAAATAACTTTAAGTTAAAATATCATAGTTTTAGTTTAGGTACTAGTTGAAAAGTCAAACTAATTTGCTAGGTAAAATGACAATAATGTCCAACCCTACCATCACAAAGTTATAGCCATTAACTTTCCCAATGAATTGTAACTAACAAGCATGAGTATGAATTTTTTTAGAAGAAATTTTTTTTTATTACGTTAATCGCTTAGGGCGTAGGGTCTAGTTCCCGGATTTTGGGCTTCGCCCAAAACCCGAGACCTACACCCTAAGCCCTAAGCTCCTCCCAAGGACATTCTAAAACCCTAAACCCAAAATGATCAACCCCAAACCTTGACCGACCTTTTAAAACCCTAAACCTTCAAAGTTAACCCTGAGCTCTAAAGGCCTTATAAAATTATGAAAGAAATAAACTTGAGGACAATATGGTAATCTCTCGTATCTTTTATTTAGTCATAGGATCACTTGCAATAAAGTTTGTGGCTTATCATAAAATATTTAATTAGACTTGGTATTTTTCCTTAAATATGGTATTTTTCCTTAAAACCTATACCCAACTTGGTATCTAATAATATGAATTTACCTAAAAATATTACCTACATTTTATTTACTTCTTTGGTTTCCTTTTTGATTCATTTCTAAGATGTTTGAAAACAACCTACTTTAAGGGTTGGGAGTGTGGCTTTGATTTCTTCTTCAGATTTTAGTTAACCAAACCGATCATGTGCAGCAATTTTTATGTGTATATATTAAAATAAATTTTCCCACATATGTAATCATTAATTATGGTATGTTTTCGAACTATCCCTTTAGATTGATAAGAAATTTTGGTGTGTGACCGCAACACCACGTGGTGGTATTATTTGACAGGGTCAATTATACATATACACCCCTGAAGGTTTTGAAAGTATCACAAACACCCTCTAACATTTCAAAATCATTTCACAAAACCCCTTCTATGACTGAAAAACCCTAAAAGACGTGACAAAAATTGTAAAAATACCAAAAAACCCTTACACCCTAATTGTTTTTGTTTCTTGTTCAGTAACCAATGAAGTGAAGCCCTCCTTGTATTTTATAGATCTGCAATGCAAATAGAAAAACAAACAATTAATTCAAAAGCATGTTACTGCTTTATTTGATAGTAGCAGAATCCAAAAATGAAGCGCCATTATCTTATTAAGCTAAAAGACTTCAGGGAAAATTAGATATGCTTGCAAAAAGATTAATGCGAAGATTGCCATGCTCTTTATTTGACATCCGATTAAAATATAAACACAAACAAAATGAAAGCACATGCCTTTTGAGTTTCGAACAATTTCTCCTGCCAGCAAAAGGAGCTAACTGCAAAATACAAATAAAGACATCAAATTTCACCAAACATGATCATCCAACTACTCTCAGAGCACAGAAATTGCAGAAAATGTTGAGGCATCGAGAGAACTTCTTGATGCCAATATGGTAATGCCTTGTTAATTCATGTCGTCTCTGTAAAATCTTATAGGCTTATAAGTTTGGGTTTTATCTATTTGCAGAAACCAGAAGCTCTATGGATGAATCATTTGAAGAAGAGACCGCCGAGCCGAGGAGATGTAGTCTATTCAATGTAGGAGCAGGAGATGGGGGAATTGAGGTGTTTGGTTACAAATGGGATATCTTATTCTTAACTGGAATAACTATACAAGGTTTATTTTGTCATTTCAAAATTGTTTTATGCTGATGTCAGCATAAAATTAACGAAACCCTAACAGAAGGGGGTTTGTGAAATGATTTTGAAACATCAGGGGGTGTTTGTGATACTTTCAAAACCTGAGGGGATTTTGTAATTAAAACTCAAAAAACCTCAGGAGTTGTATGTGTAATTAATCCTTGATGTGTTATGGGATTCGTAGCCAACATATTTATCATTTGGGGTATATTTTAAATAAGGAAAAATTGCACAAACGACACTTGAACTTTGACCAATTTTGTGCAATTAGTGCATAACCTAAAATTTTGTAAAATTAACCACCCAAACTTCATATTGTGTTGCAATTCACTACCTAGATTTCACGAGGGCTCTTTAAACCAACTCCAATAGTTGGGATTAAAATCTAAATTTTTAGCCCACAAAATTTAGGCTCTAATCTAGAAACAGTTTTTCTCTTCTAATAGATTTGGCTTAAAATTTTAGCAAAGATTATTAAAGAATTTTTTTTGCCTAATTTTTTTTTCGGTAACTTTTTTGAAAATAAAATTTATGTAAATTATCCTAATTTATTTTTTTGAACATTTTCTTAAAATATTACATTCCGATAAATAATAAAAAAATCACTAAACCTACCTCATTCTTACACATATGCACCACATGAAAACTACACAACCTACCCCATTCTTAAACACAGATACATAGGCAGGTAGAAAGAAAAGATGGAAGAATTGTATGACGAAAGTGAATTTTGTGTGGATGTTTGAACAAATAAATAAGTATTTACATAGTTTTTGGGTGAATAATTTTTTTTAAAAATGTTTTTGCCATTGGATTTAATTCTGAGCCGTTAGATCTTTTTTTTTTACCATAGATTTGCTCATATTTGATCACAATCATTAGATTTAATGTAATTATAAATTCAATGGTCCAACCACATGGGTCATCCGATAAAAAAAATAGCCATTGGTCTTTCCGCAAGTGACCGACAGCGTAGAAAAATATATTTGACAATGTTACTGTCGTACTAGCTACAATTAGTCTAATACTGTAACATAACAAGTATCTATAATATTTACCCTATATGTATAGAAAAATATATACATATATACATGTCATGTATATTACCTATTCTTGGAAAGTCTTTCCCTTTAAGGACTCATATGCGCGTAAACCCTACCTAATTTTAGATTTTTTTTTAAAATTTTTTATAAACAATAGCATTAATGAGTTAGATAGTTAAATGTTAGGGGAATGAGAATCGAACCCACACCAATATGCATAGACATTATTTTTTGCCACTACAGTAAAACATCATCTACGCATCTTATTTTGAAAATATAGAAAAGGTAGAAGGGAAGAAACTAATTAACCTTTCATGACCAGGGAGCAATTAAAACGATATATATGTAGTTAGAAACACACATTGACTTTCCAGTCATATACAATTAATAGCAGCTTAACTAGTCGGCCTATGTTAATTATTCCTTACGCCTAATTAAGTTCCAATTATTCCTTACCCCACAGTTTGATTTGACACTAATCCGTCGTGCTACAGCTAGGTCACCAGCTAAGTTGGCTACATATCAAACTAGCCACTTGTTTATGGAAAATGTAAACAGATCAAGTTCCTAACTAGAAATAGTAGAGAACCCGACCATTGCAAATTGGCAATATTTTAAAAGGAAGTCCAAATCAAGCAATCGAGAATCGGTATACAGTTAATGAAGTTTTTCTTAAATATAATCACTAAGTTTTTTTTAAGACCCAAAAAAACCCCAAGGATACCAAATAACAACGTATAGCTATCACCAAATCTTCCTGATGATTTTCTCCTGTATCTACGCCATTTTATTTTTAACTCTCTCCTGCATTATATCTTTTTTCTTATACAAAAAGTATTTGAGCAGAGAAAAATCGAACACACAACCCCGAGTATATATTGAGCTACCTTAAACGTTTTCCATCCTCCATGACCATCTTCAATCCTTACCTAGCTCTAGTGTAATGTCTAGTCTTCACTCTTCAGCATATGCATTCAGTATGCTTTCAACAAAAAGCGTATATATGCAAGTAATAGTGATTCATCGCTTAATCTAGAGACTTAACCATGTGTTACAGTGCACGATACACTATATATATATATATATATATATATATACATATTTAAGTATTTGTCAATATAAAAGTTTAACTTTAGATTAGTGTTCAAGCAAATTACTCGATGATGATTTTTGAAATGTAGCGATAATATAAACCCAACAAAGATTTCACTAGAGACAAGATGTTTCTCAAAGAAAACAATGTTATCATAACTCACATAAGCGAGAACGTTCCGTACATATTATTAGGGCGCTTATGTTTTTCTATTCTGTAGTATTTTTTTTTTCTTTTCCTATATTATAATGTATGAAGGGGCAAAATATCGATAAGAGCAATCTGTTTATTATATTGGCTGCCAGATGGGTGACCAAGGGATTACTACAAAATATTTCACAATGAGAAAATGAAAAACAAATACATCAAATCCAGATATTATCATAGTTTTTTATTATCTTTCAAATAGAAATAGAATTAATAGAATTCATGATGAGCATATAATAACGTTGAATATTAATAGAATTCATGTTACTTTTAAGTTACAACATTTTGTCAAACATGCAACAGCATGAAAATTAATATCTTACGTACTCTCCGAATTTTCGGGAGCACTACAGCATTTTATAATATGTTTAATTAAGACATGGTTTTATCATTAAAAAATAAATGAAATAATTTAAAATGATATGCAGTGAGTTTGTGTTTAGTATTATTTACCTCGAGAAGAGTACGTAGGGCTCGTTTGGCACGTCAGACTGGACTGGACTGGACTATATTCTTGGACTGGATTGGATTGGCTTGGACTGGCTTAAGCCGGACTAAGTACTGACCTATGTTTGGTGCTACATCGGACTAAGAAGCTGGACTGTCAAAATAGTGATGACCTATGTTTGGTGCTGCATCGGACTAAAAAATAATTATTTTATTATTTATATTATAAAGTGTAATTATTATTACATCATTAAATTTTATTCATCAACATTGTAATTATTAGAGCATGTAATTTAAAATTTTCATAATTTTTATTAAAAATAACAGTGGAGTAAATTAAAATTACTTATGAACCATAACCAACAATTTAATAAACTCCATGCCCATTTTTGTTGTTTTGTAAATTTTATGTTGTGGATCTTGATTTCAGAAGAAATGCAAGATGGAAAGAAATTTAAATGCTACTATGGATGCAAAAGTCATAAGTTATATATATATATATATATATATATATATATATGCAATAGTCATCACAATGACTTAGTTACATGTTGAAGTCCATTCTCTACTACCCAGAATGTCACAAAGTAATAAGACTGATGAGCATCATTAGTTTACAAAAAATACATATTAATAAAGCAACCACAATGAAAGATTAAGACTTATGCAGCACCACAAGCAAACAACATGTGGCTTTCAGGCTAGCATATATGATATAACATTTGTACAAATCCACATCCTTTTTCAACTGGTATTTTAACGAAAACTATCTCGCCATACTGAGAGAAGGGCTGCTTGAGATCTTCATTAGTAACATTAGGATCAAGCCCCCTGACAAATATCTACAAATGACACACACATCAGAGAAGGGGGTAGAAAAAAGCATAGTCTTGATTGGTTAAAAAACGATGAAAGCTAGAAGACTAACTGTCGTGTTTGTAGAATCTCCATCAGATTGGAATCCTTGGGTTGGTGTACCATTTGAAATATAACCCCTGCAGAAACCACAAAATATAAGCAGATAAAAGAGAACATAACATTCAGGCATGCAGAGATTAGCCTCTTTCACAATATAAAGTCATCGTTTGGACACGGAACAATCTAATTGCTGGTGGATAGATCACAAAGGACGAGAAAATCAGCTTATAAAAAATAATCCAACTAAAGGAAGAAGATTGATGATTACAACTATTCCAGAAAGATATCATCAATGCAATGTGCAATATGTGGGAAAACCAGCTCCTACTTGCCAAAATGAACTTTAAACACCTTAACGAAGCAGTGAATATCTCTAGCAATAGATTCAAATATGCCATGACAGAGGAAAAACAACAGCATGACATTCATATAAATCCTTACTACATATATGCGAAAGATTTGAAGTACCAAAACTCAACTTCAAATAGAGAGGGCAAGTAGACGCAAATACCTTACTTACCAAAGAGAAGAACTAAACACCTCCTTATAAAAAAAAGTACAACTAAATACCTTGTGAAGAGTATTGTTGCTGATACCCAGATGATTTCCTAGGAGTTGTGGCACCGATGCGCATAGGCATGTTGGAACAAAGATACCATTCATTTCAGTCATAGCCTGTGACCTTTCATTCTCGTCTCCAAACGTCACAAAACCTATATGCACTCAAAATATATTCTTCAGTACGTGATATATATATTTAAACAGAGGAAAGAGAGAAACAGAGAGAGAGACCTCGCCGGTGGGAGCAAAAGCAGGTGTGGAGGTAATTCTCGTCCATCCAATGGTGCAAATCGCCCACCCAGACGGTCTTATTCTCGCCGCCACTAGATCCCAACTATTGCTGCTACTGCTGGAGGTGTTGTACGTGATGTTAATACTGTTGGTACTAATGGTACACCATGTAGTGCTGTGGCGGAGGCGGAGGCGTCGCATAGTGCTGCGATGTGGATCAAAGTATTAATAGCTAATCGAATGGGTCTACGTCAATTATTAATTTTGAATTGGTTATGCAAAAATCCTTTAAACCAAGCAACTTTCTCTTCCTTCTGTACATTTTCTCATCAACCAAACAAGCACACGGCTCCATTTAGTCAAACCCAGATACCAAAAACAATCAAAACCCAATTCAAATCAAACAAATCCCAAAAGGGTCCAACCATATCCCCAATTTCCCCAGTTTTGGTTATAAATAACCCATTTCTAGAATTTTCTCAGCAACCAAATAGAACCACTGCAAATGAAAAATTGAAACAAAAAAGAAGACAGCAAAGAGGGAAAGACAAATTACAGTGACAAGATCTGAGATCCCAACTCCTTGCAGAAAATTCTCAGAGGACGCACGAAGGACAATGCACGACGAAGGACGCACGAAGAAAGAGAGAAAGAAAGATCAATCGAGAGTGAGGTTTACCTATTTGCGGCGTTGAATCGTTGAATTGCACGAAGATGGAAACTTGGCTTCAGTCTGACTCGCCTCTCCAATTAGCGCTGTTCTTATTTAGCGACTCCTTTCTTCACCTCGCTATAGAAGGTGAGCGAGTGAGGGGTTTTTGATGCACGGGGACTATACAATCCCACTTAAATTAGTCCGACTTCCTACCAAACATGGGTTAGAAGTCTTACTTAGCATAGTCCAGTCCAGTGAGGCCTACCAAACATGGCTGTACTCTTCTAAATAGTGAATGTATTACATAACTGTTTTAAATAATGAATGTATTAATCAAATGAAAAAAAAACATCTTTTAAATAAGGAATGCATATTGATGGTAGGAGAGGATGTTGAAGAAATATGTATATGGAATGGTAAACAAAAATGAAAACTAAAATAAATACAATTCAAGTAATTTTCTTTTAAAGTTTTTGTTTCATAATTTTCTTGTACTTTTTTCTTTTCCGCGTTCCACACTTTAGAATTCCTCATTTTTCCTATCTATTTTCTTCTATCTCTAACTGTTGTCTAGCATAAGAAAATAAAAACTATAAGCTAATTAAAAAAGAAATATGATCCCCAAATTAATTTGAGGATGCGAAGAAAAATGTCACATTAGAAAATTATGAATTCACTATAAGGGCTTCTAAGCAATTACGCAACTTCTCATATTGTCAATTGATTTTATGATAAAACCTTAAATTCTTTTAAGGTATTCGAGTAGATTAGTCTGCATGTGAAGCGTAATGATCACTCATTCATGACACACAATTAAATTATCACACTTGAGGAGGTGTGTAAGGATGTGAAAAAATATTCCACATTATAAGTAAGAAACCTTGCAAGGACTTATAAAAAGTTTAGATACTACCACTATTATTAATTAATTTTAGAATGAAACCTCAACTCTTCCTTCAATTAAATAATTCTTAGTTGCTAGCTAGCCCTAAGATTAATGGCACATGAGGGAAACCGATCTGACGCATCGAGGTATATGACAAGGGAAAAATGAAATCCTAGCGCTAGAACCACTAGCGAGCCCTAGAGTCCGCTAAACAATAGAGAAAAAATTTATGCTTATTGAATGATAGTTAAAATATTACAATTTCAATACCCAAGAGGTGTATTTATACGTTCAAAACATAAAACCAAACCCTAAAATGATTTAAAGTTCAAATAGAAAATAGAATAAACGGTGAACAAAGTATACCAAAAGTGTCCTAAAACTTTAGACGCTATTTTGAGATAGTAAACGAAGAAATATGGTCAAGATTGCCCCTATGTCACGAGCAAAATTGGTGAGTATTGTTCCTCGCGTCATTCTCTTTGAACGATATATTATACGCCAAATTCTGACGTCGGCGCCTAGACCTACATCCCTTAAATCTTGTTGCCAATTTTGCGCCTTCTAAGATGTTCTTCAATGTTCTCAATCATTTGTTCTGCATCACAATCACTTTGTTTGAACTCTAGATTAATAAGCCAGCGCGCTGGAAGTTGCTTCCTGCGCAACATTCTGAATTATTACTAGTGTCACAATTTTTAGCAAGTAAATTAAATAATCAAGCATAGTTTAAGGGGAACAATAAGACAAGAACCCTTCTTGGGCGTCTAAAACAATTGGGGGGTTTTACATTTTGGGATGCCAAAATTGCAAGTTGGATGGAAAATGGAGGAGGGAGAGTGGCCTAAAACACTTTTTAAGTCAAATGAATTAAGTCAAATGAATCATATTATCATACGCATTAATTACTAAATTAAGTAGAGCTCCTTTCGATAAACACAAACGTCACTGTGTTCAGGGGGGATGACGATAGCAGCATCTTAACTGTAGCATCAACTTGTAAGATAAATCATGCATGCTCATCGAAACCATGATCATAAGTAATAACTTAATTACGGATTTTTATCACAAATGGTTATTTATGTTTTGACAACTCATCAGTTTGAGTTTGATATTTTATGTTCTAAATTCATCAATTTCGTTCCTCATCTCTTGCGTTACTCATCTTAACCTGAACCTAATTCAATAGTACATTAATGGAGGATGAAGGGAAATGAAGAAGAAGACGGAGCATAGCTCCAGATATTTTTTTATTGGCCTATTTATCGATTTGCCCTCTGAACTTGTATAGAGCCACCAATTTTCACCTGAACTTTAATTTTAGCCAATTACCCTCTTGAACTTTTACAAATAGCCAATTTCCCCTCTACCGTTAGATTTTGAAATTTTGTATCCAATTTTCCATCCATTTTGGTCACGTGGACAACACGTGGCAACTGTATGAGGGCAAAAATGTAATTTCAGTTTGGTAAATTGGGCGCAAAGCCAATACTTTGCAGCTACTAATTAGACTCTCTTGGCTAATTCAAACAGAAAGTGTACGGATTCAAATAGTGGAAGAGAAGAAGAAGAAGAAGAAGCAATATATTGTCCACATTAGGGATGAAATTACTTTATTGCCCTCAAACATTTGTCATGTGTTGTCCATGTGACCGAAATTGATGAAAAATTCTAAAATCTAACGTTATGAGGGAAATTGGCTAATTATAAAAGTTCAGGGAGATAATCGACTAAAATTAAAGTTCAAAGGGGAAATGGACAACTCTATACAAATTTAGAAAACAAATTAATAAATACCTCTTTTTTATTTAATTTAGTTTGATTCAAAACTATATCCGTTCCTCCCATCAAAAGGACATGAGCCCATATATAGCTCTCACTCAACAAACTGCCAGCTGGCAATAACTAAACTATAACTAATTCCCTTATTTAAACTGCTAATTCATCACTAAATGTGATTAAGCTAATTACAGGTTACTATCAACTCCCTCACTTCCAACTTCGCCCTTGCTCTCCAATTATACGCCCATTCCACCACCCGCGAACAGGTTCGGCTCAGTTCTTGAATTCGATTGATTTTTCTTATCTGGGTCGTTGATTTTTGTTGTGATTGTTATTGAATTTGGATGTTCTGATTCAAATTCGGTGGTTTTTGTATTTTGGATTGTAATTCTTGGCAGATTTCCTTAATCCAATGTAACTTCCCCTTCACCAATGAAAAAAAGTAGGCTTTGTGTGGAAATTTTCAGGTCGACGGATCGAGGGCCCACTCCAACAACACCGATATTATCCCCACTTAACCACTTGCACAATCCTCAGGTGTGGGGTTTCATCACAAAAGCCTCGGTGTTAGTTAGAGTGGGGTAAATCTATTTAAAGCACTTTCTCTTTGGCTCTCTGGCCGATGTGGGATTCCAACACTCCCCTGCACGTGAGACCCCATTTTTATGGGTCACACGTGGAGATCCACATCGGCAACCACGTGGAACCATGTAAGGACTCACCCATCATGTGGGGCCAATGGGGACCCACGCAATCACGTGGCATCTTTGGCCTACGTGGGAGCTATGTCAGAACTCACCCATCGCGCGGGGCCAAATGGGGACCCACTCAATCACGTGGCAGTACGGGCCTGCCTCCTGGCTCTGATACCATGTGGAAATTTTCAGGTCGACGGGCCGAGGACCCACTCTAACAACACTAATACTGTCCCCACTTAACCACATGCACAATCCTCAGGTGTGTGGTTTTATCACAAAAGGTCTCGGTGTTAATTAGAGTGGAGTAAATTTATTTAAAGCGCTTTCTCTTTGGCCCTCTGGCCGATGTGGGATTCCAACACTTTGTCTTTCTTAAGACAATACTTGTTGTTGGGAGTTAAGATTAAAAGGATGTTTACAATTTCAGGACTGATCACTTGTAGTGATGAAATTTATGATTAGTTTTTCCCTTTTAGTGATTACTATGAGGAATCAATCTGTTCGCGTTTGTTTTATTCAAGGGATGGTTAAATTTATTTAAGTTTGTTTTGCTGTCAAATTGACTGTGGTTTTGATATATATATATATATATATATATATATATATATATATATATATTTTTTTTTTTGGGTACAAACCTTTGTATGTCTGTACAGCCTTTTTATACGTATTAGAAATTAAAGAACAACAATTATTTCATTAAAAACTGAACCGAACAAAAAATAAATCGAAGAAAACCAAATCAAATAATAAATTTGATTTGATTTTCCATTTTGGCCAAAAATTGAACCGAATGAAACCGAACTCACCCTTACTGTTCATTTATTAGTCTCTAGTGTGGTCCATTTTTTTGGCTTCAAGTGACCGCGAGATTAACCCATCCACATGACAGACATGTATATGTTAGTAAATATTCCATATAGATGCAAAATTTTGTAAAGCATGATCTCAATGCTTCAAATATTGAGCCAAATTTCCGTTTATATTTCGTAAAAATTAAAGTTATTGGTGAGTGTGAGCTCTATTAACTAAAGATGTTATATGATCAATTGATGTGTTTAACGTTGCGCGTACGAAAAAAGTTATAACTAGGTGAGTGTGAGCTCCATTAACTAAAAATGCTATATGATCAATTGATGTGTTTAACGTTGCACGTACATGTTACACAAGACACGTAATTCGATCTATACATTACTCATTTGTTTATGTTTTTGGTCTGATATTTTATGTGAAGTGCTTGCGTGCCGGCTTAGAGGGATCCTTTGACGAGCGTCGAGAGTCGGAAATGAAGAACAAAATATCGGAATTTAGGACACGCAAAAGGAAGAAAAAGCTGGAGGATGGAGACATGGAAGGACACAGGACCTCACATTTTAATTATGTATGAAGTAAAATATCAACATCCAGGCAATTTTTGAGTAGGTGATGTTCATTCAGCCCCTTTGAGGAATTGGCTATTCAACAACCCTCTGTCCAAGTCTTAAAATTTTAGCACAATCATTGGAAGGTAGGGATCAAAATATCATGATCGACTATAATTCTTTTATATCTGAAGTACCTAATTGGAATGAAATTGCCCATTTCTGAATCTAATGCACTTTAATTCCTTTCACTCAAAAATTTTGAAAAAAGAATATATATTGGGATTAGAATGAGAAACTGAAGTACATACACCTGAAGTCCTGAGTTCGAATTTCTCCCTTTTAATAGTGTTTGTATTACAAAGAAGTATATAATCGTGTTATATTATTGGGTCCGTCTTTTAGATTGGAGTATAGGGCTGTGAAATGAAGATATTTGAAGGAGAATGGAATAGACAGAGATTATTACAAAATAATAAATTGGCATCATGCGACTGATTGCTTATGCATGAGGCAGTTAGACATTGCTGCACCTAATGCCTCCACTGTGTTGTCTGCACTAAGAAATGGTCCATACAAAATAAATGAAACCAATTTTAACATCCTACTTCCTGTGGACCGGCAAATGACATAATTAACTCATGGTATTTAGTTATTTACCACTATTGTCCGTGTTAGATTTGCCTTTATGAGCTTGTGTCTTTTGTTAATGTCTTATGGTAGAGCTAGCGGAGTGTGTATCTCGATGCAACTAGTAGCTTTGTTGGTGGTTTTGTGAACAAAGTCTCCATTAGCATTAACTATTTGCATTTTTTGCATTTCCTCTTCAAAGTGTTTTTTTTTTGTCAACATAAACTTCATTAATAGAAGAAAATGTTACAGAGATAAAAAACCTAAGAGCCCAATAATTTGGATTAATAAGAATTTGATATGTAACTTTCCAGCCAAAAGAAAGTATACAACAAAATTCTACAGATCCAATTATAAGAGCAACTCCAGTGTAGGAGCCCTTCCCCCAGGCAATTCACTATTCAATCCACTCAGTGAACATTAATTGCCCTTAATAAACAGTGCATTCCTCTGACAATTGCATTTTGCATCTCCACCCCTACACTAGAGTTGCCCTGGCAATTGGCAATAAAATATTAGTATTTTTTTTATTTATAAAATAATACATAATAATTTTTTTTATTATATATGTTTTTGCCAAATATTTTGAATTTAGCCAAAATTCTATGACCAAAAACGCTGTGCCGTTTATAATCTCGTTGGGATAAAACCAGAAGATAAACTGGGACCCGATTTTCTCCCTCAAAACGACGGCAAATGACATGTTTCAGGTACTTCCTTAGATCTCTACTCTCCATATATTTTCTCGTATTCATTTAACTCTGTGAACCTCCCCCATTGACTGCCACTTTACTGCTTCTCAAAATTCCAATCCACCCCCCACAAATTTACCACTTCTTCCATTTCCTCCCCACCAAACCAATCCAATCTTCCCACCACCAAAAATTTCTACCGATTTTCGAATTATCGTTTTTTCTTCTTCTTCTTCTTCGAGCTCCAAGCTTTTCTGGGTTCGTTGGATTCTTCCGAAAAGCAGCGTTAGCCATGGCGGTTTTCGGCGTATTGGGCTCTAGGGTTATTTGCTCCGAGCTCTGAGTTGTTCTGGTTCGTTTTGATTGTGCCCAATGTTGTTTGAATCTGGTTTTAACTACCATTTGAAGGTTTTTGGGTATTGTGGGATTTCAGGTGGATACCATTTTTGGGTTGCGGGAATTGCAAAGAGGGAATGAGAAAAAATCATACAGAGAAGGAAGAGGTGCGGAGGGAGGGAGAGGGGGTTGTCGTTAGGCTGACGCCAGGATGACGTCACATCCATTGGGCTCTCGGGCAGTCAATTCCTCACAGGCTCGCTGCTCCCGCCTCCACTATCCCTCGAGGCTGCCCACGCTGGAGCTGCTCCTCCGGGCTATCTGGCCCTGTTTGGTCCACCTCCCCTCGAGCAAAAGCCCCCGCTGGAGCTGCTTTAAAGGCTTCATAAAGATGAGAATTTCTCCTGTGCGGACCGCATTATGTGGACCATCCGTGCGGACGTTTTTAAGTCGTTGGATATGATCTGGATGGCTCACAACAAATAAGGTCAAATTGAGCTCACGGTGGAATTGAGTCATAAATGACCTGTCTTCTTTCGTCATCTCCTTCCTCATTTTTCTCGTGTTCTTCAAAACTTCAAACCCCCGTCATTCTTCATCTCATCCCATCTATCTCTCTTCTCTCTTCTCTTTTTCTTCATGCCCGCTAATCCCAATCGCGCCCCCAGAAACCTAATCTTTATCCTTAATTCAAACGTAAGGGCAATTCCAAACACAGCACCCAGACGAGCGAGCCCATTGAACCATTCGAACCCACCATTGACGACCCCGATACCAAGCTTCTCAACCCACCTTCCATCGACCCCCAAAACAGCAGCAAAACCAAAGCCTTCGAGTCGGTCAAATTGGGTTTTATTGGTGTCGTGTTATACAACTGTTTGTAGCATTAGTTCATAGTTGTTAAAGATTTCTAACAACTGTCGTGTTCTACAACTCTTGAAATCATTCAAATAGATTTCTCTTATCGTATGATTCACCAAGTTAATAAAGACGTTTGGATATAGATAAAGCAATTCTGACCATACATTATTCTTCAAGCGTAAGAAAGGTAAAATCACTGCATTGATTGTTTATGTAGATGACATGGTAGTGACAGGGCATAATCCTTAAGAAAGAGCTGCATTACAAACACACTTGTCCCAAGAGTTTGAAATGAAAGACCTTGGTCCTTTAAAGTATTTCTTGGGGATTTAAGCATCTAGATCACCAAAAGGTATTTTCTTATCTCAACGAAAATACGTGATGAAATTGCTAACAGAGATTGAAATGCTTGCTTGCAAACCCAATGATACACTTATAGAGATGAATCACAAGAGCGTGAGTAAGAAGATCAAACACCAACCAACAAGGAACAATACCAGTGCCTTGTTGGAAGGTTAATATATTTGGCACATACTAGACCACATATTGCATATGCAGTAAATGTGGTTAATCAGTTCATGCATGCTTCTAGTTTTGAGCATCGTAGCGCGGTTGATCGCATGCTGAGATATCTAAAGGTTGCTCCAGGGAAAAGGCTTATGTTCTCAAAACATAGTCACTTGGACGTTTTTGGGTATCCAGATGCAGATTGGGCAGGTTCTATAATTGGCAAACGTTTAACTTCAAGTTATTTTACATTTGTTGAAGGCAATCTCGTTACCTGGTGAAGCAAGAAACAAAATGTTGTTGCTAGATCAAGCGCTGAAGGCAGAGTTTCGTGGTATGTCTCATAGCATTTGTGAGGTGTTGTGGATTCAAAATTTACTTTCAGACTTGAGCTTTAGACCACAGAAACCAATGAAGTTGCATTGTGATAACAAGGCTGCGATTGACATTGCTCACAATCCAGTTCAACATGATCGAACTAAACATGTTGAAATGAATCAAAATTTTATCAAAAACAAATTGGAAGTTGGACTAATTTTTGTACCGTTTGTTAAGTTTGAAGATCAACTGGCAGATGCTCTTACAAAAGTCGTGTCTAGCAAAGTATATCATAGCTCACTCAACAAGTTGGGTATTAGTGGCATATATGCACCAACTTGAGGGAGGGTGTTAACGTGAGCCCAGCCCGTATGAGCTTAGTTGACTTTATAATTAGTGTTTCCTACAATCTCATATTCTCTTGTAATATAGTGGCCTCCATACAAAGAAGAATACAATATAGAAATTTCCAAATATTTTGGCATAACTAACCCTTATTAACTTTACTACTTTGAGCATATCCATAAATCAACTAAGAAATACTCTCTTCTAATGCCACCTATATTCATGAACCAATTTCTTAAGAACACATGTTAACAATTAAAATAATTTAAGCTAAATCTTGCACTATAAAATTACTTGAATCAAGCTGAGGTACCCACAGTCAGTTACTACCACTTGATCAATAGTTTTCACAAGGTAAAAGCTCATCAAACACATATCTGTGAGCTCGAAGCAAGCTCAAGAATAAAAATAAGGAATAAGAAAGTTAAAAGTTTAACTTCAAAATACATATTCACGTGGCCAAATCACAAATGAGGACATAAATAATTTGTTGCTTTCATCAATAAGATTTTACCAAAATAAAAAGTTTACATACAAATTATTTAAATTTGGATTTGTTGATTTCTTAAGTGCAACTTTATTTTTGAATACTCCTTGTCTCGTCGAAGTTTCCTTAAAAAAAGAAAAACAAAAAGACTGAATGCTTTAGCAAAGGGCAGTCAAACAAACAATTATATTACCTAACATAGAGGATGGTCCTGTTGAGAAAAAAAAAATGGAATCAAACAAGTCAAATTAATTAACCCCAAAAAACCCACTTACCAAAAATTAATCACAAGGTAAAATTCGGGTCCAACTTCAGTGGTACGTACCATTGAATGGTACGTACTGTTAAATGGCTAAGATTCATTTGGGACCCACTGCAAATTAATCTGAACCATTCAATAGTCGTACCATTGAATGGTACGTACCACTGAAGATTTTTCCGTAAAATTCACCATTTCTTTCTTTCTTTTCGCCAGCTTTGCTAAGTTGCTAGCAGCAGATCCTTAAAATAGGTACCATAGAAGCAAAATTCCAAAAATAAAGCCAAAAAAGAATAAAAATGGTCCACCGATCCTAGTTGCTGTATTGAATTTACAAGTTCGTGCTCTCCAAAACAGCTGGCCCTTTGGGCCTTATCGTAGATAACATAAAAAAAAAATTAAAAACTTGAAATAAAATGAAAATACCACCCAGGATGATGACAGGGACAAGCTCACATGAGCCCAACCAGATAATACATGAGGTCCCTACTTATATATAATTTCCCACAATTTTATTCATCAGAAACCAATTAAAATTATAACATGGAAAAAACATTTTAAAAAAAATCATGCATAACTGGAGAAGGTTCCAGGGGGGCACCTTCCTTGGAAGAAAATCACACACATGGCACATAGTCACATACACACAAATACTTAATAGCCAGCCTCCCTTCAAATAGAGAAATTTTTTAAACACAAGCAACGTAGTATATTATTTTATGTGTTATAATAAGAATAAACGACATGATTAATATGTCAAACTTTTAAGGGATAATAATAAAAAACAATCAACATGTTTTAATTAAGTTAAATAAAATAGTAACGTATGTTTGAAAAACACTAAAAAGTTGCCCTTCAAATATCTCGTTCATTTTCTTCTTTAATTTCTTTTACTCTCTCTCCCCCTCCCTCCCTTACGCTCTCTCTCTCTCTCTCAAAAGCCCAAGGTCAACAACAAGAGGAACTTGTTTTCACTCTTTGAAACGTCCATGGGGTATCTGAGTCTTGTTGGTCAAAGAAGAATGCACCGACCGTCATTGTATTGAGAGCTACCCTTCTGGCTTCTGCTTCTTTTCAGCCTGCAGCTGCCTCCTACTTTCCTCTTCTTCTTCACTAGAATTTCCATCACCAATCTCAACCCTAGAAAAAAAAAAAACCACAAAAAATTGAGAAAAAAACCCCACAATAATTAATAACAACAAAAAAGAAAGAGGAAAGTGAGAAAAGAAAAGTAAGCTTTAGAGTTTAGCCCCCAACCCACCTGCTTTTTTTCTTCTTCCCTTAGATCTTCAAGATCTAGGAATTTGAGGTAGTCAAAAACAAGAAGTGGGGTTTTTTCTAAATTCCACTTTCATTTTATTTTTTATTTATCATGAATTTTGGAGCAGCAGCCGGAGGAGCTAGAGATGGTGGATTTTCTACTGAGGATGACCAAAATATGGTGAGAGGTAAGCTTCCTTTCTCTTATGCCTCCTCTCCCTCTTCATCTTCATCTTCTCCTCACTACAACAAAACCACCGGCGTAGCCACTCTGGTCCCTTCTTCCGCTCTCAGCAGAAGCAGCAGCTGGCACGACGGCGGCGGGCCCGACACGAAGCTCGAGCTCATGGACTCGTCCCCCCGAGAAAACAACGAAGATGGTGGTTCTCACAGAGAAGAAAACCCAATCCCCATCGAGAGAGAGCACATGTTCGACAAAGTCGTGACGCCGAGCGACGTGGGGAAGCTCAACCGCCTCGTCATCCCGAAACAGCACGCCGAGAAGTACTTCCCGTTGGATTCTTCCAGCAACGAGAAGGGGCTTCTGCTGAATTTCGAGGACCGGAACGGGAAGCCGTGGCGGTTTAGGTACTCCTACTGGAACAGCAGCCAGAGCTACGTGATGACCAAAGGGTGGAGCAGGTTTGTGAAGGAGAAAAAGCTCGATGCCGGCGACATAGTTTCGTTCCAGCGAGGGCTTGGTGAGGTGGGGAAAGACCGTCTTTTTATTGATTGGCGGCGCCGGCCGGATGCGCCTGATCCAAACCATCACCACCCGCTTCATCCTCATCATCCACATTATCAGCCCAATTTTGCAATTCCTCATCAGCATCAATACTCCTGGAACCCCCACCGGTCTGTTCCATGGAGCCCGTTGCTGATGAGACCGCCCGGGGCAATAGTAACTCGGGACCACTTGCACTTGTCGCAGCAGCAGATTAATTACGGCGTCAATATGCATCACCCATGTCGAAATACTGGGACTAGTGGCGGTGGTTCGGGTTCTTATGGTTACGGAAATATGGTTAACTCTTCTGGGCCGATTTATTATTTGAGATCAGCTTCGTCCGCTGCTCCGCCACAGTTTCACGAGCAAGAGGGCAGCGGACTAATAGAATTACAACAACAGCAACAACACCAACAAGTACAGCTGGGTCGGGTTCATGAGTCGAATATGGTTTTAGAGTCGGTGCCGGTGGTCCATGGGAAGGCGGCAGCCAAGAGACTGAGACTCTTTGGAGTGAACATGGAGTGTCCCATATCGGAGTCGGATCATGAATGTGACTTATTGTCTTCAACGACATTATCATCATCCTCATCATCATCCCAGTATCATCATCATCATGCTCACCACCAACTTTCGCCGTCGTCGCAACCCCCGCCGGTCCAATTAAGGCTTTATGACGGCATGCCTCTCCACCACCAAACCATGCCCTCTACCACCACTACCAGTACCACCACCGACTTTCTCAACATGAGTGGGAAGGCCTCCCCATCTTCCATGTCCTTGGACTTTGATGTCTAATTGACTACTCCATCACACAATGCCAACATCCAACGTTGGCGAAATTAAGACGGGAAACAAGGGATGAAGAAGGAGAAAACGATGATGTGGCAAATTGGCAATTGAATAAGAAGAATTTGGGAGATGAACTGATTTTTCAGCTCGATTGGTGAAAGTCATCGGTACAGAAAAGGGTACAAGGTTTGGGGTTTTTTTTTAGAAGAGAGTGAATTGATGATGATCTAAGTGATAGAAATGCCAACAAAAATTATCCAACTGATCATGTCTTTATCTTTAATAGTTTTTTTTTTAACTTAATTTTCATGTGTATAAATATTTTAATTTTTATTTAATATAACAACAATCTATATATATAGATAGATATAGATCATAGTCAGCGCAGTGGTATATTCTATCAAGACATAGATCCATCATTTCCCCAAGATTTCATGCTCTCATTTTGTATCACTCATGATATGAATTTGTTACAATTTATATCTTTTATTTATTTATATTTTAATCTCTTTGGCCACCGACTTCTCTCTATCTATCTCTCTATCTCTCCCTCCAATGTTGTTGTTGTTGTTGTTTTCATTCAAGTAAGTAAATGGAAGAAACAACCTTTCCTGCTGACTGCTCAGGAAACAGATGATGATCAGAACACAAGTGCTGCTAGAGCTACCTGATGTAATTGCAGTTTTGTATTTTACTTTTGGTAGGTTTGTTGTTCTTGTCGCTGCTTCGTTGGGCACACCAGCCGCAGGTTTTCTCAGACAGACTTGCAGAGATTAAAAGCAATAAGGTAATTAATTGAAAGTATTTGTCTCTTTTTATATCTTTAACTTTTTTTCCTCATTAATTCTTGCCACCTTCTTTTTCTGCACTAATAATAATTTTATTGATTTAATTACTTCTTGCCACCTTCTTCATTTTTTTCATTTCATTTCACTACAAACTTCAAATTAAATTCTCCTACAACTCAACAGCTAATTTATTATGGTGCAGCTCTAGTACTACTATTATTGTTGTTATGTCTGTGTTGTACAAAGACACTACAATGTGTAGCTAATAATTAGGACAAGATACATGTAAACTGCTCCTATACTGTTGGATAAAATTACCTGCACTATACTGTTCTTATAATTTTTGTTCATTCAATTGCATGTTCCCTATTTGGCTTTTACTTACAAGAAAAATTTGAACTTTGCATTTGATCAACAAAATGTATATTTGGTAATACTAAACATAATTAATGTAAGGATAAAACAGTACTTTTTCATGGTTTGAACTTTCTATATGGACCACATTTTTAACTTGTAACAACAACATGACAATAAGAGTAGATGTAGCTGGAGTGCTGCATGCCCTATTGTAATGTGGATTTTATAAAATCATACTGTTTTAATTAAAGATGAAAACAATATATTTTGGGGGCGTCTCTATAATTTTTAATGTTTTTGATCGACCATGGTTGATATTTCGTAATGATTGAATAATGAGTTTGAAGATATGGATGATATACAAACATACATATATATATATATATATATATATAAACTAATTACCAGATTCATGATCAGGTTCTTTTTCCACCTAAAAAAAAAATCATGTTTTATCATCATTTACCATTGTAATGTGGATGAGAACTTTGCCATAGAAGCTGATCTATTCCTGTTCTATAGTGCAAATAATCTGTCAGTAGAGCATACATACACTTGGGCTAGTATGGTATATGTGTTGTATTTGAATGCATTAGTTGCATCCATGAGGTAGAATGAGTAATAAAATTAAGGATCGGTGAGCCTAACCTTAACTTATTGCTAAGGCCTGAAATTATACAAAATTTTCTTTCATCGTAGGATTTCACTACGTGCGTATTGAAATCATGAGCACTTACATTCTTATCATAGCCTAGGATTACACTAGGCATTTCGGAAATCGGTGAAGCCTCTAGGTGGCAATTAGGCGGTCCTAGGCGGTTCAATTTTTTTAGGTTAAAAGTTCGAAGATAATTTTCTTGTAAAATAACTCTGGACTTTCTTTCTTGTAAAATAACTTTGAACATATATTTCATTTTATGTATTCAATCAATTGTAGTCACTTATTTATACGTTTTTATTGCTATATAATCAATTTAATTAAAATTAAAAAACTCTCCTAGGCCCCTAGGCTAAGCCCCTGCCCGCCTCCCGACTAGCGCCTAGCACTTTTTAGAACCTTCATTAGTTGCAATATAAAACTTTTAACATTCTTATGAAACATTTCACATCCGCCACTGATCAGTTGATTTTAGAAGATACGAATTGTGCCCTCTTACAGAGAGAGAGAATTGGCAAAATCCTTTCACCAATTTTTTTTTCTTTATAGGATTAGGAATATTTGGTTTGTAGTTAGTAATTAATTGCTCATATACTAATGTTGTTCATTCTCCTGATCTTGACTCCTAAATTGTTTCACTATTAATGTTTCATATATGGTAAGATATTAGGAATTTTTGAAATCCTTATAGTACTTATAAATTATAATGTTGTCATGGCCAGTATTACTAAAACTCATTTGATGATGATATTAGTATTGTTTGCTGTTTTTCAGTGGTTTCTAGTTAATTTTTGGTACAAATTGAATTGTGTATGTATTATAAGTTTAAGCTTACGTATATATAGAGAGTACTATACAACATTAGCTTACGGATATAAAGAGAATAGTACTATACAACATTTGTTTTGCATTTTCAAGGGTTATGTACATACCTTAATGTATACAAATCCTACATCTGACATTACCGGCCGATATTTATGAGTAATCATTTTACCCTAAATCTCTATAAATGCGAATTCGAGAAGTTTATGAGTGTATTACGTACATTTATAAAAATTCAAAAATTGGTTTGACATGCATGTACAAAATCCAGAAACTAACTTGCAAAACCAGGGTATATTTGCAACAGTTAAATGTAAATGAATGGTCTGTACAGCTAAATTTTAGTTTCCAGTTTAAGTTACTTTTATTCGTTTGTCTATATTAACTAATGAAGCATTTCTAGTAAAAGTAGTAATTGAATTTCCCTCAAAAGTAATTGCATTTTACATTAATGAAGTAACACCATTTGGATAGTCTGGAACATGTATCATATATATAGTAACATATTTAGTTGTTTCCTTCCCAGGTCCTTAATTATATATCATATAGAGTTGTGTTTCGGTTTTGGATTTTCTAGCAAGTATGTATGTATATAGAAGCCGATATATTCCTTTCAGTAGGGTAATGAATGCTGTCAGGTGTTAATGGATGGCTTTCATTGTTTTGACATGAGTTGGGCCCCCCCCCCCCCCTAAGAAATTACTCCCACTAGAATTTTGAGCTTGTGGCTTGTTCACAGTGTTGTTTTATATAAGCGATAGTTTACTCTAAATTAATCTAAATTAGGGAGAGTGAGATTCGAATTTGAATGCAGAATGAAGTTCACAAGTATTGGAAAGTAATTTATCTTTATACACATCTGTTACGTAAATTTTGCGTAGGTACTATTTAACCCTAAACATACTCCAGTATTTTAAGCAAGCTCCTCCATTTTTTTGACGTCTTCTAGTTGTTGATATAGCTAGAGTCGATTGGTGACATGCTAACATAGTTTATCTCCTTTCAGACCTTATGCCCTATATATATTGTCAACCGAAAAAAAAAATTATTAGGTGGGACTGCTTGCTTGAATCAAGTTCATACAAAAAAATTTCCATCATTGATGTTGTCGTAGAGTTTTTAAAGAGATCTCCATACTTACTTACACATACATATACATTTGACTCATTAAAATCAAGTTTAGATCGAACATACTTAAACATTTGATACGTATGTATAGGATCTTTATTTCTGTAGACAAATGGAGTGAAGTCCTTAATTGCCATTATACTGTCCATAATTGTTTGTTGCTCATGTTGTAAGATAGTCCTAAAAAGTTCGTGAGAAAATAAAGTGAGGTTAGGGTTTAGGGTTAAACTATTACATGCATCCTCAGAGAATTTGAACTTCATGTTCTTTTTTGATGAGTTGCTGAATTGTTGCATGCAATAGGGATGCCTCTTGGACCAGCATTAAAAAATGGGTTGTGCTATTCACACACCTTTTTTTACTTCCCACACACCATTTTCAATTTCGGCCGTCGGATCGAATGAATTGAAGAAGATATAAGTCCAAAAATTAACAAAAGGTGTGTGAAAAATAAAAATGAGTGTGTAGATAGCACAACCCTAAAAAATTAACTAGACTTTGATTTTTCACTATTTGAATCCAAAGAGAGGCTCTATATTTATACGCCTCCAAAAGAAAAGTTTACTATTTTGCTCTCATATTTTTTCATACAAAAGTTTATGATAAATTCCAAAACAATTAAAAATAACTCATGGCCAAATCTGGTCATAGCGATCGAGGGATAGAGCTACGGGACGGCGAGGAAGAGGGAGATAGATAAGTTTATTTTTATTATTTGTTTGTTAAATTTTTCAAAGATGTAATTGTTAATTGGTTTAAAATTTAAAATAAAAAGGGAAGATGCCATCTTTGGTGTTCAACTAAAATGCCCATAAAATATAAAACAAAGGACACTGTTTAATATATAGACTAGGATAGGTGTAGGGTTTATTGTACTTATTATGGAAAATCTCTTAAAAGAAAAGAAACAAATGTGAAGATCTGAAAATGTGAATGAAGAAATGTCTAAGGTTTATCAAATTATTGTGTATGAGCGATAAAAGTTGGACTAATTCTCATATTATTAATTGATTTTATAGTGAAACCTCAACTTGTGTCAAAAAGTCAATTGATTAAAGTGTCAAAAATATTTGCTACTCTCCACAATCCACATCTTGTACGTTGTGACTTTCAAATGTTTGGTTCATAGATATATCCATCACAGAAGGAAGCTTAAAGACGGCATATATATATGACATGACAAGTATTAATGGAAATTAACTACTAACGAGTCAAGAGACAACAATGTAGATTTTCTATTACTTAAAAAAAAAAATCAAAGTAGAAAATGACCCCCAATTGATTAATATAATCTTATAAATTCTTTATATGTGATCAGTAAAATAAAACAGAAAGCAGAAAATCATTGTTAAATGTAAGATATGAGTACGTACTACTGTGTCCTTTTTAGGGTTCTTTTATTGAAGTAGTAGTGAGCATAACTACTGTTGTGTTTGGGGGGTTGTCATCCTTTATGAGGACATACCCACTGATAAGTTTCTAATTGATTTACCAAACCACTTTTTTTCTTTCAATTATATTATAGATCATATATATATATATATATATATATGTATATATGTATATATGTAATATTAATATATGCATTAAATGAGAGCCCTAGGTACTCTGCAACTAGGGAGCGTCTAGAGTCTAGATATACATGTAGATCATGTAGGCAGGCAGGGCAGCATCTAGGCTCAGATGATGGAGAAGCAAGATAATTAATTAATAAATGATCAGTAGTGTTCAGTGATATCAGAATATATAGATATAAGGCATGCAGCAGCAGCAGCATTGCTGCAGCTAGTAGACCGGACAGGCATAACGAAAATTGTTGGACAAGTCCCGATTGCATTTACAATGCATCAACTACTGCTCCCCCGGCCTCTCCCTCTCTCACTCCTGTCTAAAAAATACGCAGCAAACACAAGTTTGTCCACTTGACAACGATCACGTACATCAGGTTGGGTTTTATTCTGATAGCTAACTTGCTTTAGCTATTAGGATTTAGGAGTACCCCTGTCGAAGCTAGCTAGGTCCAACACTAGCTAAACCCTAATCCAACATGTAATTGGTGCAATTGGTCCAAAACTAAAACCAAATCACATTATGGAGAAGTAGTTATATCTAAAGCCATCGAATTAGCTCTGAGGGCACGTGTGTGTAGGGCGATGGGTAAGAGTAGGCTAGATCTGAGTTTAAACCAATAACCTGAAATAAATTTTTTTTTCTTTCTGTTCTTATAATTACAAACGTATTGGTAGCCAAAACCAACTTTGCTTCTTCCAACATGCATATAAGAAACCAAAATAAGCCGATTGAATATCAGCCTAACCAAATTTGAAATATATACATACACACACACATATATATATATTGGAAGCACGCGACATTGGTAACTAATAAGTAATAAGGCAGGCAGGAAATTAAGGATGATGAAAAAGGAGGTGGTGAGAGGCAAACAAGATTCCTGTGCATTGTTCAAAGCCTGAAGCAGAAAGAAGAGTGCAGTGCAGTGCAGTCCCCACTCTATGGAAAGAAAGGTCAATAGAATGCTAGCTAGAGTAGGTTTTAGGGTTGATAGGCGTAATCAATGACGCCAATAAAAGAAAAGTAGTAGTAGTAGAACTAGGAAGGAATTGTATTCTTCGTTTTCAGTCTCTCGTCCCTATCTCTCCCTGCTTCTCTTTTGTGACTTTTACCAAAACAACTTTCATAACGCATGCAACCGTAATGTTTTGTGTCAATCAAACAATTATATAAAATAAAATTTACACATAACATTATATAATTAACACAAAATATTATAATACCGATGTTTTATATCTTAGAAGTCTTTCTCGAAGAACAAACAACGCGTGCAATCTACTCCCTACCAGACTTCTTCTGCATGGCCCACGTTGATATTTCTTTCTTTAGTTTTAATGCACCACATTCCCGTGATATACTCTCTCTCTCTCTCTGAAAGACTCAAAAACACGTACACACTGTCCAAGTCCAACAATTAGTTTGGCTCTATTGCATATGGTAGATTTCTGTCATGGTAAATGAAAACCAAACAATTCCCAATTAAGATAAAATATAAAAGAATTTCCAAGAAACATAGGGTGACGTGGCATGCCATGGCATGTGGGAAAAATGGGCAAAATGACAATATGGGGATCGAGATGGCATGCTGGCTTTTTCTTTGTTTCCTTATTTCTCTCACTCAACATTTCATGTTTTCCAAAGGTTAATGGACCATATACACCCATCTGGTTCTGCTCACGTTCAGAGTTTTATCAAAGATGCTAAACGATGAACGGCTGTGATCAACTAGGGTTTTCACTTTTGGTCAATTCCGTTATTATCTGATCACTATCTATACTGTCATGCAGAAAGCACGAGAAGAAGGAGGGATAATAAAAACAAAAGTAACAAAAGAACAAGAGAAAAAAAAAACCCTAAAAAAAAAGAGAGAAGAAGAAACAAAAGAGCTGGTGGGGGTTGTTTGTCGAGTGTCCTGGACAGCTCTTCTTTCTTCTGCTACGGCTTTCAAAAATTGGTGGTGACAGAGCAGCAGCAGCAGCATTAACAACGACAGTGCAAAGAGAGGGCAGCCGATCCCAAAAAAACAACCGCAATTATAAGTGTAAATATTATTTAGGGTTTGATAGTAACGGGTCATGGGGTGCGCACTGCTCACCCTATATACCTATATAAGCTCCAAAGCAGCCGTAAAGATGTGCATAAAAAACTTACCATATTTGTAAAACGAGAAGAGAAAAGAGCTACAGGCCACCTTATGTGGGTATGAGAAACCACTGTGGACCTGCAAATATAAAAAAATAAAGATATATTTTGGTTAATTTTTCTGAAAATTCTGACCCACCTGGATGGGATTGGGATAGGATTATTTGTGCTGGTGATCAAGAGCTCTCCCTCTTTTAATGCTGAGTAGCCAGTTTCACGCTAAGGTATCAAAACTGCACCCATGCATGATGCCAGAGGCCCAGTTGGCCAAACCTATCTCCCACTCTAATCCTTTCCTTTTTCGTCTATTCCTTTCCTCCTTTTTTATCTTCTTACTCTGCTAGCTATTCAGTTACCAGTAACCAAGTCCTTTTGATTTCTATTTTTTAATCTCCCTATTTATTTTTTTGTTATATTTTAATGAGCTGGATCAAAAAGCTGACTGAGTTGATTTGCTTCCCACTCATGGTGGATGGGGTTTTGCCCTAGCTACTATAGGGCAAGGGTTTGGAGACAAACATTGGTGTACAAATAAGTTTAGCCTCCATTATAAAACCCTATCACTTTAATGTCTTACTTAGTTATAAGTTTGCATTAATCTACCCAAAGTAAAGAGAAATAATTAGTTAGCAAATTGTACATATAGTTTACGCGACTGATGTGAGTGTGTGGCTTTTTTTTTTAAAAAAGTTGTCAAGCAGACAGTGGTCTACAACTTTGATTATTTTAATTTTAACATTATACCAGCTGCCTACTTTTGTCTCCTTTTACAATGGTTTAATTTGTTCTCAATATATATTCATTTATTTTTGTTCTGGTCTCAATATATATTTATGTAACATCAAAATTTTGATTTCATAAAATTATAGAGATGCGGTATGGACCATATATATATAGGACCATGCGAACCATATGGGGCAGAGAGAGAGAGAGAGAAAGAGTTGGAATTAATCTTGTCTGATTTACATCCGCATAAATACAAAAGATCCAGTTCATTATAAATTGGCCTTCTGAAGTTAGTGGTTGTTCAATGATGGTCCTCAATTGTTTTTGGTTTCAAGTTAAGCCCTCAACTTTCGGAAATGTGTTAAATGAGAACAAAAATAATGTCATTTACAATTCAATTTGGTTGGTTTTGTCTATGTTTCAACATAATGCTAGACATAAGTTGTCACATGCCAAATGAGAGAGCATTTTTGGTTAAGGTTATCAAAATGTTTATAAAAAATCATATGCTATTCGGGCAACTTTTGTTATGAGAGTCACTTTGTTCTCATAAAACGTCTTCAAAAGTTTATGGGCCAATTTCAAATGAAAAAAAGTTGGAAACATATTGACTATTGAGGTTAGCTTTTCTTCTTCAAAAAATTGTACCCGAACTAATTATAATGGTAGATGTCTAGGTACAAAACGACGACGATGATGGTGATTTAATTACTTGAGGGTAAATAATGGTTACAAAATAAAAAGGTTGGGTTTTGAGGGAGGTTCGCAGTGGGGCCACTGCCATGACCTGTCACTTTTGGCTTGGTGGGTGAATGGCCTGCCTCCTAGCACGGATAAGGACTTACATAAAATAAATTTACCATCGCGTGATGTTTTTTTGTCTAATAATACATTGTTATGTGCAAGTTTTTTTTTTTTTTTTTTTCACATGGCAATGTGTTATTGAATTGAGACGGCGGGTAACTATAAACCGATTCAATGTAAGTTGCTCTCCTTCCTACCCACTTCCCACCGGGCTAAGCCTGCAGTAATGTTTCATAATGTTTTCATGTGGTACCACATGACCCAACAGTAATTCTATAATCAAATGCTTAAATGACGTCTATACCTACACCCTCCGCTCTTTTATTTAATATATGTTTTATTGGTATCGAACTGACTATTCACGATATTCGAACTTAAGATCTCTCACTTACTGTAAAAATATCACTAGATCGATGTACTAAATAGCCAGCTACTAATGAAGTTAAATCAACTAAACTAAGCTATAATCAATGTAAAACTTTCTAACTAAACAAAACTGGACAGCGCAAGCATGCATGTTTTAAATTAGTGTTGAAATCAAAATCAAGGAGAATGAATTACATAGAATAGATTCACCGTTATAGTGTCCGAGTCCATGGAAGTTGCTCTAATGTGTGAGCTTTCGCATCTGTTTTGAATTATGTTTACTTCACACATACACGACCTTCTCAGAACACTTTAATTTCCGTCAGTCGTAGCACTCATCCCATGACAAGGGGCTGGGTTTCAAGTGTAAAATCAGAATGTCAGGATATTTTGATCATGCAGGACTTGCCACGTCATTTCTTGTGCATTGTCAAGCAATTGAAATTCGAAACTGATAATATCAATATTTATAGAGCAAAATAATCTGTATTAAGATTCATAGGTTACATGACCCACATAGAATCTCTCCAATAGCAAACATAAAACATCACAAAAGACCCCTCTTTGAAAAGATTCTGCCTTCTCACCGGGTGCATACACTAGTGTTATCTCTCATCGCGTGACTTGGTTATAGGAGCACGTACTAGTGCCTCTTTGAGGTCACTCTCCCCTGTTCAAGTGATTGATTTCAAAAATCACTGCCATGTCCTAATTACACGAATCGTCTCGCTCGTTGCGAAATTGTCCCATAGGATAACACATCCCTATGGTCCTGAAGAAACAGATTTTCCAGGCAATGCTTGAACCATTAGGTACCAGAAAAAGTTGTTTCCACTCATTCTCATTCAAATACTTAGAATCACCAACCTTACGTTTTAAGGGCGTGAACGTGAAATGTAAGTCACTCTATAACAAGTAAAGTAGTACTATTCTATACTGCATCTCGACTACGATTTGTACATACATGTAGGTGAAGAGTCTCTAGCTTCCAACACCAGCAGCCCCTGCTGATAGTATCAGGATGAAACATCTAGAGCTAGTGTATGTCTCTTTCTAATAGCTTGCCTGACACCTAAAAGAGCAGAAAAATAACAAAATTAAACTAAAAACGGAAAGACAGAAGAACGGAAGGGAAGTAGTTCACCTTATATTTGTCTAATTTGAGGCCGCCCATTTCCAATTGCGTGCACAAGACACAAGTTTCATACTTCACGGAACGTAATTCTGCTTCAGCCTCGAGCCATAATTTTTTATATACTAGAGCTTCTGGGTCTAACTCTTCCCTGGTCAGATGATTGCCTCTCAATGTGTCGCCCATAACCCGCATCTTATCATTACAAGTGTGAACTTTCAGTTTCCAAGTAGAGAAACAACATTTAAGCACTGATATGATAATTCATAGCATCAGGTCACAAATTATACCTGAATGATGTCATTGCTCTTCTCAGTGTCAATGCCACTATGTGTAGAAAAGGAATCCAACATTCTCTCAGTAAAAACATAAGAATTAACCTTGCGCCCCTTGTAGCAATTCTGGTAATCAAGCTCATGTGGAGCAGCCAAAGCATTTGTCCTTGTTACTTGAAACCCCGTGTTTGAGCACTGAAAGACATCACTTAGGCTCTTAGACCAACATAACACACACATGCATGCATGCTCATGTCGATGCACAGACACACAAGAGCACAAGAGCCATTAGCAACCAAAAACCTTAGTTATAATAATATAATGATGAAATTATTTCTGTCAACCAGCTCCAGGGTGGACACAGATCAAACTATAACGATTATTATTACTGTAAGGGCATTGTTATTACGATTATTCTTATTAATCTCATCATAAGCAATAACATTAAATCAACTAAACATGATAAATACAGGCATGTAAATGAAGGTAAATGCTCTCACAGAATGAAAATCAACACATCAAAAGTATGAATTCAAATGCAAGTACATGTGTAATACATGTAGAAATTAATATGATAAGGAGAACAAAATTTATAATTTAGCACGAGTAAATTGCACAAGTATCCGCCTAGAAAATTAAAAATGTTCAGTACAAATCAGATTCTAAATTTAAAACAGGAAAACAAAGTTCAGTATTGTATTCAAACCAGATTCGCAACATTTAAGGACACGCGCACGTACCCCTACCATTTGGAGCTCTGTTGATTTATTAGGACAGAATGGAGTGCCTGTAAGAGTTATGTCAGAGATTGGAGTCTTTCCTCTAGCCCTCTGTTGGATGCATGTAGAAAGATTATTGATTATATGCTGGATCGTGTCATGCTTATGTTCATTCAGTGAATCTAAATCATTCGAAAAATTTTGTACGAGCAATTCTGACATTTCATGCATCACATCAATTATTGTTGGAACATCTATTTTTGAATGAGTAGACAGCAACTTGGATAGTCCCACGGGTGCATTGAGGACAGAGCCACTTTCTGAGTTAGGCAGGGCATAAGTTCTTTCCACTTCATGGTTGTCACTGGAAGACTGATCGGCAATTCCACAAGTCGATATAGAAGACTTTGATCCTGCTTCATCAACATGTCCATGCCCTTTAGAGAATGAAACAAAAGATTCATTCTTTTGGAAAGATGAGAAATCTTCTCCAAGGCACTCATTTGCATCATAATTTACAACTGTTTTAGCATGACGAGGAAAAAATTGAGGTGCCAGAGGATTCAAACTAGTACGCGCTTCTTGTTCATTTTCAACAAAGTCTGAACTCAAAGACCTTGAAACTCCAAATGGGGATTGCCTAGAGCCCAAGGTTCCTTTCCAACAAGGTGAGTCCAAATCTGAGTCATTCTCGTCTAACTTTCTCCCGAGAGAAACATCTTTTTTGACACCAAGATGTTCTGAGCTGAAATCATCAGGAATATTGGTTAAAGTAATTAGTGGATCAGATTTTGCCGATAGTAACGGACCTATACTCTCACTAGAAAGAGCTTTTCCAGCTTTCCCTTCCTTTCCTTTATCATTGGGACTTTCATCATGGTGAATCTCTTTGCCTTCACCAGAGAGCAGGTGATGAAGATCCACATAATTGTTCACAGAACAATTGCCTTTAAAATCCACATTCTTTGACAATACGACATTCATGGGTGAAACTGTTGTGCTGGCATTTGACGACTCAAGCACCTCAGCTGGAAAAGCATTATGTTTAGGTGAATGGAAAGCCAGAGATTTAGCTGTACAAGGATCAAATTTTGTCAAGCCACTCTTGCAAAAAGCAATTTTGTAACTACAACGACTCCAAGACACTGCCGATGCAGTATATGGTAGCTGAGTTTGAGAAAATTTTCAAGCACTGGTGTAGAGGACATACCTGAATTAACCGCTGAAAAAGAGAATAATCCAGCATCTAATTGATTTTCTCTTCCTATAGTCAAATCACTACATTTTCCACAAACAATTTCAGAATTGTCAACATAGGGCTTCGATCCCTTAACAGCAGGCTTTCCTGTGCAGAAGCATGTTATGTATGAGGCTCTTACAGTATTGATTTCACAACAAGAGTGGCCTCAAAAAGTAACTTTCATTTGTTAATACGCTATTGATCATTTTTTTTCTTCCATACAAGACGCAGAGGACTTGTCCAACTTGACAAATAAGTAGAATAACAACACAGGAGAAAAAAAAAAAGAAGGAAGAATCTATATTTTCCTACAAATTTAAATAGTTCTCAATGCAAACGATGAGAGTTCTTTTCCTGAAAGTTCAAATCATTCTTAACATCGCAATATGCAAAGCTTTTTAATAAGAATTATTGATAAACAATCTATTTGCTGTTATTGTTGTTGTGGTATTTGCATTTCATATAAGTTACACACCTTAAGTAAATCGAGTAGGAAACATACATAGTGGTAGCTATAAAGTTCTATGAGTTATTCGAGCCCAAAAAACAAAAGATGTCACCAAAATCCATCTGTTATCCTTAGTCGATCATAAACATTAAACAAGAACATAACAAATCGCAAACCTCACCCTTAAGATTATAGTTCCACAAAGTGGACAAGCGCTCTGAGAATTCTTTCGAATAAGAATTCACTCTTATCATAAAAATGATGCATAAAAAAAGGTTTTTCTCATTGTGAAATGACATGAAAATGTTGCTATTCTTGGCATCAACAATGTACGAATTGAAACTATGTCTTTTTAGTAACCTAAAGAAAGAAAGGCTTAAAAACAAAGTTATTGCAGTACAATAGCCAAGGCGGTGAAAGTTACCTAGTTCAAACAATGTTTCGTACGCCAATGCAGCACTCTTGTTGCCGGAGAGACTGGCTTGGCTGTGCCCAAATGATGAAACCTCTGTGTAATCGGGTAGGGACTCATTCGTGGCAGAGGGCATAAAACCAAAATCCGAGCCAGCATTCGCAGATGGGTACTCCGAAAAACAAGAATCCTCACCAAAATCAAAGAGATCATGGGAAAACACAGACGCCAATTGAAATGGATCATCTTCCAAGCTGATATCAGACAAGGGTTTGGGCATGGAAGCACAGGGGTCAACCGAAGTCAATGTATGCCAGGGAGGGAGGGCAGTATTCGAGCGGTTCGACGAAAAGGGCTCAGCTAAAGGGGACAAACGGGATGGTTTTGCAGAAGATGAACCTCTCCTTCCATGATCATCCCCCTCCATTTCTATGGAAATCAAGTTAAAGTCAAACCTGGTCAAAACCCTCTTCCCAAACAAAAACCCAAAACCCAATAATCAGAGCAAAGCAAGAATCCATGGCCTAAAACGGTGCTAATTGCTAAGCTAAAGAAGTAATCTTTTGTGCTTTCTTGTTCGTGGGAGGTGAAAATTTGAACATTTTTGAGCTACCCATTTGCATATTAAGAAACTTTAAGCTTGAAAAAAAAAATGCAAGTTCAGAACATACCTGCTGCAGAGGAGAAGGCAGAGACTTGCAGAGCAGAGGAGGAGGAGGAAGAGGAAGAAGAAGAAGGGTCGGTTGGTTTTCTTGTAATTGTGATTGTTTTGCTTCAAAGACTCGATTTTTTTAGTTTCATTGTACTCCTCAACTACCTCGTCAGTTCTTCGTCTTAATCGACTTTTTCTTTGGTCAAAGTGCAGTCCTACCACTGTACCACACCCAAATTCCCAATGTATGTTCACTGTAACAAAATTTGGGAAAAACCTAATAAAAACAAGGAAAATCGGATGTCTTAATAATTCTACAAAATTCAAGTGCTGAATTAATCAATTTACAATTTAATTATATGCGTAAACGGGTAATATGATAAGGACATCTGATCGGTTTGAAGATCAAATTTAGTTTTCATCATTTTAGTCAATTACTCTAAAAACAAATATTCATTCTAATAATTTTTCACACACTTGTATTTTTTTTCCCAACGTTTAAATTGAATAAATTAAACAGCATTGAAAAATAAAATCAATGCACGAGGGCACAACAAAAATACATGAATTTAAAAATAACAACCCTTTGTTTATGTGTGACTAATGAGCAATAAAAAAAAATTCTATTTAGTAAAAAAAACATACGACACTCTATACTATTTTAATAAATAAATTAAGCTTTTCAATCACATAACTAAAATATATGAATCATTGATAAACTGGTTTGTATAGATACGAATTAATGCAATTTTCTACAAGAATTAATGCTACGAAAAACATGAATTCAAAGATCCTATTAGAGTAAAAAGCTTGTAACTCACTTGATAAAAAATATTCACTTATATACTTGGAGTCTTTTGTTCGATTCCTCTATGTCAATAACTCAAAGATATTTCACGGATAGAAAACATTGGGCAATTGTTTATTGTTGTCTCCCTATACCGTGGATAAGTGGACATCTTTAATATTCTTTGCACTTTGCAGACCAAAAGAGTTTAGACCGTTTTGATTTGACTTCACCTTGCCTTCTCAACTAAGGAACAACGACCCTGTAGGGTTGTTGGACGGTGACAAGAGTTCAGTGGAAAATTTCTAGCAAGTTTATGTCTTTCTTTCCCCATGTTGGCGCAATGGTATGAAAGATCATTTTATATTCAAACCTCTTTTATGGGATAGTGTGTGAAATGATAAGAACAACTTTCATGCAACGGATATGTCATTGTGATTGTATACTGAGCTATATACACACTATTTTGACTTTCAGCATAACAATAACATACTCGTTGCATTAAAGTTCTTCTCATCATCCCACCCCATAAACCATTGTAGTTGTTCGATCGAATTGGACAAATTTACCTTAAATTCATCTAAGTCGGCAGTTCACTTCATTAAGTTTATATAGAAATTTGATTGCCGAAAAAGTTTGACGAAGTTGAAATTAAAGAATCAAGAGGACATTATTTGATATTTCTGAGCTCTGAGTGCTCACAACAATCAACTTGTTCAAGTACAATGCAAACAAGTCCTGAAAGGATTGAAGTATAAAGAGCAACCAATCAAAAAATGGAATCAAATGTGCTTGAGTTGAGGGTGACCACACCCTGGATGACAAGGCTGCAGGGAATCCCTTTCAAGTGAAAATGCCAATATAATGTGCTGTCATAATCTAATCCAAATCATGAAATATGGAAGGAAAAAAGACAGATAAATAAAAAAACATGATCATGAAACAAAAACTGCATACAATCAAGTCCTGAAATTGTTCCATTGAATATATTCCCCACTCCTACAAATATTCAGCATGAAACCAAGCCTGCATACTGTACAACACTATGATATGGAGATTGACAAATTTCTTTATTTATTTTCTTTTCTCCATCTAAACCATGCATATCTACTACATATGAATGACATATATATTTCTCATAGTCACACATATTTTTGTCACATAAGCCTTTTTTTCTTGTGTAGCAGAGTTACATAAGGCAACACGCATTGACATTATCATCATTGAACATGTTGCTAACTTTGTCATCTCCCCTTTGAGTCACTGGAATAGTCCCATGTTTGTCCCCGACATTGTAGCCATGCTTATAGTAGTTGTAGCTCTCTTTAAATTCATTGAGTGTGTCCTTAAAATAGTCACTTGAAGATGTGAAGTACAATGGAGGGTTGGGGTAGGGCCAGAACTCGGCCCTTTTCCCAGCCCTCCTCACTGCCTTGAGGACTTTGTTGCGATCAACATACCCGATTACTGTCACCTTCTCCATTGGTAGATCAACATCCACAGAATCAATCCCTGAATACACAACATATACAATTTATATGCACATTACTTCCCGTATTCCTAGATGAAAATTAATAATAATTTCAAAAGCATAAAATGATTGATTATTTTGGATAGTGTACCTCTGAGCTTGAGAATGGCATTTTTCACAACTCTTTCACAGCCAGTGCAGCACATCCTGACTTTGAGCTCCACAGTCTGTAAAGCAAACACACGGTTTCAGAATCTGTTCTCATCTTGCAAAAAAGTATGTTTTGGTTTTTCCTTCCTTTCTTTTTATTCCTTCGTTCCTTTTGTTGTTTTCAAACAGCTTTATACTTTAAGCAGTTATTAATTGGAAGCTAAAAAGGGATTAAGAAAAGCCATGTTGGGATGCAGATTGGACCTATACCTCATGAATCACGATTATTCTTATGTTACAAAAAACGTGAGTTAATTAAGAGATTAATACATGCATGATTAACAAGATTGGGACATGGTTGGAGATTCTCCATCATGGTTAGGAACTGAGTTTCCTCAAAACATGATGTTCATTACTCTTTCAGCCACTTTGAAACGAGGTATCTCAAATCGATTTCTCTCCACTTGACGAGAAAGATTTGTGTTCTTTGTTTCTCATATGAATAAAACAAATAGTACTTTAAGGGCATATATATATGTGTGTGTGTGCGCGCGTTTAAGGAGAGAACTTGAGGGAGGAAGAGAAGCCATGCATGGTAAACTTTCGTGCCACACATGAGAGATACCTCGAAAGAACGAAAACAAAACAACGGAGATCGATGAAAGCGAACCTGTAGCGAAAGCGGCCGACCCCTTGGCATGTTGTGTTTGATTTTCTTGTTGTTGATGCTTTCGTAGTGGTGGTGGTAACGATCTTGGTTGTTAAAGTAAGAGTAGTATGCAATGGAAGATATGAAAGAGCCAAATGTTCTCTTTAGTAGGGTTGCCATAACCACAAGCTAGTTATGTATATTTATACGAAAGACTGAAAGATATAGATAGGGAAACTCTAAGACAAACCCATGCCTAGAAGATATTCCTGTTTGGACTTGGCAATTGGCATCCCTTTCCCTGAGATTTGATCTCCCTTTGGTAATATATTCCAAAGCTGTCTAAAAACAATTCCAACTTAGCAGCTTTCTTGGGGTTTAATCTTGTGGTTTTAGGGAATGGGACTCCCAAATTATTAGAACTTTTAGAGAGGGAATGGTATCTAAATTCTCACATTAATGCTTGAAATGTGGGTCAAGCTAACATGGCAGCTGACACTGATGAGAAGAGAATATATCATGTCTTATAAGGATATGGATGAACTTATTAATGATATTGGAAAGATGGGTTTTGATGCAAAGGGAAAATTATATTCTAAATATCTTCTTTTTTATAACCATATTTTTAAAAAATTTACTACACAGCAAGCACCAAGAAAGTCTAATAACAAAGTTATATTCTCACATTTTTATTAAGTATATGCCTCTTATAGGCTCGTTTGTTTCACCTTCTTAACTATGATTAAATTAATTTTATAGACTAAGCTAGATTGGCTTAGTTTGAATTAAGCAATATAAGAATTGTAAAGTATTTGATGCAATGTCAGACTAAAACGGAATGACAAAAATATTTTTAGATCCAAAATATTTTTTTTATCATTTTTTAATTCACTTTAGATGCAAATGACCCATAAGACCACCTGCCCAATTCACTTTTGAATTAAAAAAATTAAACATAAAAAGTGAAAGCTGGCAGAGCGAAGAAGGCTGAGAGAAACCATGGCAGATACTCCTAACTCCGCCGTCTCGTGGTCGCGCCGGTCTCCTTCGACCCATGGCAGATTCTCCTAACTCCATAAAACTGTGAGTTGGGTCAGAGATTTATGCTTCTTCCCGTAACATACTATGTTGAGAAGTAAGCTAAGTTAATCCTGTGGATGAAGTGAAAGGGAGCAACCCAATGCATGTCAGGGAGCAACCCGATGAGAAGGAGCAATCCGATGGAAGCTAAGGGAGCAACCCGAAGGGAGTTAAGAAGTAACCCGATGGAGGCAAAGACATCCCGATTCTTTCTGAATAGAGCAGGACACTAAATATCTAAAGTTTACTATCTTTAGTATAATGAGCAACGGCTATTTGTTTGGTCGTTTGTTTTGTTTAAGGTTTCAGTCAACTACAACTGTCTGTATTTGTCCTATTCACAGCTGTTTGTCTGTTATGTCTTTTTCATGGTCTGCATGGACAGTCTGTGTACTCTGTGCAGAACCATTAATGCTCGCAGACACAATAGGATTTATATTCATTGTAATCCTTATTGTTGATTATCATAAAATACAGTCTCTTGCTCCCTCTCAAGCTCTCTCTCTAAAAAATATCTTTAGCTTTCTGGTAAACACTTCAGAAAACCTTTAAGCTTAATCAACCAAAAACAATATATGCCTGATACCATTTTCTACATACTCATCTACATAACCAAATCCAAACGCCGACGACTCCGAACCCAGAACGTTGGCGCCGCCATCTTCAAATGATTTCAAGGCTCTGCATTGAATTTTTTTTTCATTTCTCTTTGGTTGGGCTTTGATTTTTTATTGTTCGTTCTTTCAATTTCAATTTGGGAATCTAGAATTTCTGGGTTTTTCCCAACGAATTGGAAATCGGTGGCAGGAATTTTTCCAAAAAACGAGGTTGGCGACGAGTTTCTAAAGTTGCATACTACGCAAGATCAAACGGGATTAGGAGGTTCTTAGCAATCCCATGTTGACGGAAGAGATTCGTAGTACGGCGTTAGTGATGGCGCTAGTCGAAGCGAATCCGATCTACTCTTATTTTTGTTAATCCACGCCCGCACCAAACGTGGGATTGTAATTTTACTTAAGCTAGTCGCACTTAATAACACCCAACAAATGGGGCCATAGGGTTTTACATTTTCACAAGCGTATTATAAATGGAATCTTTGTGTGTATATGTGAGTTAGGTCGGTTAGACAAGATAATATCTCTTACACTCGAGTTTGAATTTTATTCTCTGAATCATAGAAGTTTAAAATATTACAAAAAATGAAACCTTTACACTCTATATACTTTTTAATTAATTTAAAATATCAGCTTGAAATTCTATCAATAAACTAAATTGCTGCAAAATTATAAACAATCACCAAAGTGCTAAACAAAATGATGGCAATTGTTTTTCCAGCAACCACATGCACACCAGATCAAACAGCACCAGAAACATGTTTCGGGCTATATACATGTGATTCGTTTACACAAAAAACAATTAATGGACATGACTAGTTGGTGTACTTTTGTAGTAGCTAGCTTGTCATTCATTTGATTTTTTTAGTATTATCCTTTAATACTTAGAATTTAGGAAATAAATGGAAGAATGCTATCCACGTAATCCTGCATATGCGTTCTTACCTCTTATTACAGAAGAATTCCGGAATAATTCTGGTTTAATGGCAAGGTTTTGATGCTTCAATATTGTTTTTCTGCCTTTCCTGCATATTGTGATAACATTTCTGCATTATTGTTTAAATCTCGGACAAACTATTGGTTATGCATGGCATATCAAACTTTAGGAGACAAATAACAGTAGAAAAATAGAATAAATAATTTACGATACCATGCATCATCAAGTTCTTTTTTTCTTTTTCTTTTTTATTATTTTCTGATATAACGATATTCTCCACTACGGAGAAGGGGGGATTGTGTTAAGCACACAATGATCAGCCATAATTAGGTACCGAGCTCAACACAAATATCATATATGTTATCGCCGCCTATGTAAGTTGCATCTCTCTAACAAGTGAAGAAGAATACTATTAAACCGTAAGAATAGTTCTTCAAACTAAACACTTCGCATGTATTCCTAGTACTGTTGGTGTTGAAAATGCTTGGAGACAGTTGGAAAGGCAGGGCGCAATACACACGTAAAATCTAAGAGGTTCTTCTATAATAATCGCAACATCCCAATAATATCTTGCAGCAGGTGAGATGAGATATTCTGTCCTAGAGAATATGGTGATGTAGTTTCAGTGATCGCTTTTTGCCATACAATGTGCTCACATATGCCTGGTTTTCTACATATAATTTTAATAAAATTTTGAATGAGATTAAAGATTAGCTGGAGACTTACAGCTGCAACCAGAATTTTTTCTGCTTCAAATCAGAAAACTCCAGAGTTGAGGCGTAGTCGACATGAAGAGCATGCTTGCGCTTCCCCAAAATTTAGAGCCCATTTGATATTCATTTTCAAATTTGGGGTGTGTTCACATGGAATCTCTACAAATCAATTAAACTCCATCACAATCTATGAATTTATAAATTCATTAAAATCTCTCAAAATTTCAATTGAATACACCTTAGTTTTCAATTTTTTGTGTTTAAGATGTGAAGAAAATATATGAGAGAAATGACGGATGAAAAATGGTAATGGGAGAGAGGGGAAGAATTACATCAGAATGAGTGAAAACAAAATTTTGAAAGTGATAATAACTCAAAATAGTTTTTATTTTTTTTGGTTTTTAATTTGTGTCTCTTTCCTAGAATGTTTCTTCCACATATCTCCCCACATCCTTCCTCCACTCTATTTTCTTCATTTCTCTCGTGTATTTTTCCTCTATCTCAAACACAAATAATGTAAACAAAATAGTTATTAAATAGGAACCTCAAACTTTAGTAAACACCTAATTTTATTTCTAACTCATTTCCTTTCCTCTTTTTAAGGAAATCTCGAAGGTAGGAGGAATATTTTATTGAAAAATAAAAAAGAAGTTACACTTGTTCATGAGAGACATAAATCTTATCCTTCATAAAAGACTGAAAAAAATAACAAGCAAAGAGTGAGGCCATAAACCTAAGCACTCTTGAAAGACAACAATAAAGATACAAGGAGGGGGACATGAAACCTAACCCCTCTCAAACAAAACCTAACTAATAGATAAGAACCTGCAAAACAAGTTGCAAAACACCAAAAACTAATTATTAGGAACAATAAAACCACATATTAAAAAGGTAAGACAAACCTGGAAGCCGGGAATCCACAAATATCTGACTGCAAAATGGGAAGAATTGGCAAGAGCGGTTTGTCATGCCAAACGACTGTGGAAGAGTAGTCATTTCCCCACTCAATCTTACCAATTGAGCTGATCCCGAAGGCCAATTCAATGATGTTGAGCCTATGCGGGAGAAAGACTTGCATACACTAAAATGCCTCAAGTGGGACAACTATGTGAATACCGTTACAGTGGCATACCGGATAAGTTTATGTTCCCCGATATCTATTAACAAACTGATTCAACTTTTTGAAGTCAATCCACCACTTACTTCTTGGTTAGCTCCACAAGAAAGATATTTTCCCTTAGATGATAATGTAACAATTTTACATCGCTAAAGAGAAAGCTCTTGAAGTTCCAATTTGTGGTCGTTTGTTGCTTAAATTTCACACAAAATCGTACAAAAACTAGAGTTGTCTCTGACAATCTAGTGGGAAATTTACACAAAATCATGTGAGATGTAGTTAAAGAAAGTTGAGAATCCCTTACGTGGCGAATTTTCAAGTCAAACAAGTGGACAACACAAATTGAGTGACGTGGAGCACATGTGGCCGTTAGGCTTCACATGTGGGTCAACCTGCGTTCTAATATCATGAAAAAAGTTGAAGTTTCACCATGAAACTAATTGTCAATATAAAAAGTAGCTCAACTCACTTATAAGCTCCTATAAAATTTGGTCCACCACCGATGTGGGACCTTTGTCCTTCACATTCTTACAATAACTTCTGTACTAAAGCTGGGCCATTTTGTACGTCCTAACACATGGGAACTCAACAAATTTACCAGGGCTTGCATGGTCCATAAAAATAAAGGTGGAACATATTCTACAGCACTTCAGCTCCTCCTGTCCACAGGAAAATTTGTTCACTCCATGTTTTCCTTCTGTGGTTTTCAACATGCTTTTCCTTCCATGCCCATATGTGGCATTAATCTGTTCCATTTTTAAGGCCATCACTCCCCCGGTCTTCTTTTTTACTATAATATTGTAGTTTATTGGCAAAATAGCATCGGATTCATCCAGAGAATAAACTTTTCCAAACCCTAGATGTAGTGGTAGTATCACCATATTTATGAAATTAATTAATATAAAGGTGATAGGACCAACTAACTACAATGTGAAAAATATCTTGAATTTTATGTAGATCTCCTGTGCTGACTCTTATATTTAGTCTACAATGTTATGTATACATAAGTCTCTTCTTCTCTTCTTCATTGGCTCCTTAATCTTTGTTGTCTATTGTTTCCTACCACATTTAGACCTTGAACTCTTGTATGCACATTGTACCTTATGAAAAAAGACTGAAGTTTTCAAAACATCTTATCTTGATGTTTTGGGGTATACTGACGTAGACTGAGCTGGATTTATTATTGACAAGCGATTTACATCCAGCTATTTTACATTTGTTGAAGAAAACTTTGTTACCTGGCAAAGTATGAGAACATGATGATGTTGTTAGATCAAATGCTGAAGTTGAGTATCGATATCTTTTATAATAAAACGTCACACTTATTGAATTGAACAGGTGATTAAGTTGGAGAAAGTATCAATGATGATTAGTAATATCCGCAATATATCAAATCTGAAAACATTGATAGCATTCCCCTGTGAAGTGAAATTGAATCATATATGTTAGTTAAAGAGGTTGGCGAACTACTATGATCTATAGATTCCCCATCTATACTCAATCCCAACGAGAATAGAAACGAGTCGCTTCCGGCTTGTCTTGTAGTTGTAGACTTTTTACTTATTTAGTGGTCGGCCTTCCTACACGCATGGGCCCCTCCAGAATGCCCCTTGGTTTTAGACGAAGCCAAGCCGACTCCATAGTGCTTGCGCTCAGAAACAAACTCTTCTTTATGATCCAACTCCCCCTTTCACTTGAAAGTCAAGAATAAAAAAAACTTTGAAATCAGGATAAGGAATAATTCAAGGAAGTTCATTATTGAGAGAGGTGGTGATCTCGTCTTGCTTGCTGAGAGAGAGGAAACTTCCAGACCACATTTTTCAACCAAATAGCGAGCGATCACTCAGCAATGAACACTAACTGAAAGCAGCCGGGAATGAGTACATGTCCCTTGCGGGAATCGAACCCGTGCTTCGACATGAAAAGACGATGTTCTGACCACTAGACGAAAGGGACCAAAAAGCCATTCGTCATATACCTCAGCTCCGAGAATCATGTTTTTGCTCTTTCATATAGAGAGGAACCCTTGATAATATACTTTATTTCACGTCTATAGAAGAAATTGATAAATAAGTCAAGAAAGAGGACAAGGCTTTTTGAAAGAAGATTGATTCTCCATCTTCCTCTGTTCAACACTGACTGTTTTCGGGATTCATTCCTTTAGCTATTTACTCAGGAACTAGCTTCACACCTCACCCCGAGGTGCATCGCTTGCTTGTTAAAATGGTGTTCGGATAGTTGTTCCCTAGTTCGGGCTGTCAGCGAAATTACATATTCTACAGATCCATGAAAATAATCAGGAGCTTCCCGAGTTCACTCTTCTCAATCTAAACATCATCTACATGGCGGTCGGTCGTCCATCATTTCGAGATAGATGAGTCAATTAGGCCTTTCTTGGATCCTAAATTATAAGGGATGTCCTTTCATCTTGAATGGCTGGCTTAGGAAAAACGGGAGCAGCATACGAGACAACGATCAGACAGCAGAAGCAATGAGGCCTTATTCATGATCTAGGGGTCAAATGTAGCATGCGCTAAGCAGAGAGAGCTCCTCTTGGGTTCCATCTGTCCACATTCTTCCCTTTCATCTAGGGGAATTGAGGCTTGATTATTTCGTGTAGTCGATTCGCTAATTACCCTCTATAAACAGTGTCCGTGAGCTCGGGAAGAGAAGTAGGACCTTCGATCAATCAAGATAGTATAGTATACCGGGGTCTCCGGCCAGAACCACAGGTGCAAGTTTCTCTGCATGTGGCTCGTCTGTGCTTCTGCTTTCCGAGGCGCTGCCTGTGACTCAGCTTGGGAGAGGGGGGATGAATTTGAAAAAAGTTGAAGTTCCACCATAAAACTAATTAACTATACGAGGAGTAACCCAATTAACTAAAATTCACTAAATGAGAAGGAAATGTTATCGTTTTAACACCAACTACTGTTTTCCAAAGCCTTATTATGGACTCTTATTTTGGTCAACAAAACTGTGAACTCCTGTCTTAGGAGAGAAACTGCTCCCTAGCAGAATTATGCATGATCTCAGGTCAACTGTTAATGCAGAAAACCTCACTACAAAAACAAAGGTTCAAACCTAACTTGCTGCCCAAGTCGTGTGGAACCGGACTAGGGTTATAACTTATTGGACTCTCTAGCGACCTTTTCTGGCCCAAGTTGGAGGGTACTTCACCTTGTTGTGGTTGCTTGGTCAAAGGACTGTGAGGACTGGAAGTTCAATATACTAGAACTCTTTTGAAAGATAACTTAATTGGCTTTATAATTTTAGCATTATTATCCATGAATTCTCTAAACAAATCAAGGACAACTTTCTTAGATTCTCTTTTTTTTTTACAAATGATATCGATAGAGAAGAATTGTTCTCGTACACTATAAATGCTCTTACCGACTTGAGCTACTACCTTCTCCTTTTGTTTCGGAGTGAAAATCGTCACCAAAATCAAAACAGTCAAAGTAGTCCCTTGGCAAGAGAAAATAGAGAAGCTTGGTGGCACCCGCTGAAATATCACATAATTGTATGACAAGCTAGCAACTAGCCATCTTTGTTTTTTGGTACCGTTGATTTACAGGTAGCGAAAACAAAATATAATAAGGATAAGGATAAGAGTAATAATAATGATGGTGATAATGACAAATTGATGGAGGAGGAACTATACCTATAAATTTGGCGGCTGGCGGCCGACGGCCGACATGAAGAATTACTAATCTAAGATTATTATAGGTGATGAAATTACAAATGAATCCTCCTAGAACAATGAAGGAGTTTGTACACTCTTCTTTTCCACACACCAGTCATCACTCGACAGTTTAGTGGGTTAACCACAATTTTCTCAAGAACCCAACAAGATTAAAGACAAAAACAAACCAATCCATTTCTAAAATTCATCCCCTTAATCTAAAGTTTGAGTCTTTCACTGAAATAAATAATCCAAAAATATGAAATTGGTCCACTTATTCACATGAAGTTATGCTATAAAATTCTACGATGCACGTTGCGGTTCATTGGACTGGATTTGCATGACTAGATTTTGACCGTTCAAATCTAACTGTTCAAATACCTTTGGTGTACCGTAAAACACAATCCGAAGTTATGAACTTTGAACTTCAAAGAATACAGAACAAAGTACAGTTGCCATTTCATCCATAAAAAAGCAATCAAATTTACGCCAACTTTGTTAAAATAACTCCAAATATTTACACAAAATCAGAAACTCGCTTCCGAATTCCGAAAAGAAAATTAAAAAAAAAAAACAATTAACAAAGGAACCCTTAAATGCAAAACAAAAAAAGAAGCCTTGTTCTTGAATGGTTAAGCAGCAGGGGCTCCAATCAGAGGAGGAGGAGGATGTCGGTAGGAAGAAGCAAATGGAAGACGACTCAGGATCAGAAACCGAACCCTCCTCGGAAAAGGCGCCGAATGAAACAAATGCTCCAAAACCCTCGCCAGCAACACCGTGTACTCCTCCATCAGCTCCGCTAACACCGCCACCATAATCATTTTTTTCAAACAATTTCTCTACCCCAATTAATAACTCCAAAAACCCAAACCAAAGACTCAAGCTTTTGACTCTACAAATTTCAAATTCCTCGCACTCTCTCTAAATCTTCACTCTCTCTCTCTAGATTCTAGGGTTTTGCACATTTATAGAAACACATAACATGTGAAAGTAGGTGGTGGGTAGTGGATTTATGTGGAAGGACATGTGATCTCATATGGTTTTGGTTTTGGGGTTTTGGTTTTGGTGTTTTGGGGTTGGGCATTACCAACGGCGCCCCCACGGCTACCCACTATATCCAAGGAACTTTCTAGTTTTTCCAGTGTGCTTTGCTGCTTGGCTGCCACGTGGACGTTGACACGAGATGACTCGTTGGGGATTCAGGGTTCAGATTTATCTGGCCTATTTTTCAACCCAATCAACGAAAAAGCAAGAAAGCAGAGAACAAAAGATGGAGGTCACTCGGTCGTTGCCTTTTCCCAATCCTTATCCTTTGTTACGCGTCCTTCTTGCCACGCTTTGCAAGTTGAAAAATAGAGAAAATATTTTTGTTGGAATAATATCAGAAAATATAAAAATAATAAAACAAATTAGGATTAAATACCAAGCACGATAATGATTTTAAGAAAAAATACCAATTTTAAGAAAAAGTACTAAAGCCCACTTATTTATTTAGATTAAGTCATATTTTATGGGCCAAAATATTTATAAGGATTGTATATTTACATATTTGCCCCCATTGCACCCAAGCCCACCTAGCTCATTCGTCGGAAAGGTCACCGGAAAATCTCCAGCGGCAACATCTCGTCGGAAAGTGCTGTCGCCAGCCACCACCGGAATTCAACATCCCAAGATTTCACCACCATCACAGGTGGGGCCCTCACATAGAAATTTGAGAATAAAAAGTGAATATAATGCCTCCATGGAGACTTGAACCCTCAACCTCATGCATGAAGTAAACACATCTTGCCAACTCAACTACACCAACTTCTTTGTGTATTGTCATATTATAAAATATTTATACCATTCTAGCAACCATATCAATTGTTTTTTGTTTTCTTTTTTCTTTTTAAAAAAAAATTTTTTGATGAGGTATTTAGTAATTTATTTCAACCATACAACTTAAACGAAACCAATTTACTAACTCAACTATTATAGATTTTTCCCCTCCTTAATTATATTTGTTAAAAATGACGGATAACTTTATGTCTCTGTTGAGTAGCGACATCAAAATAATAACATTAGATGTAATTCTTTTTTTCTTCCTCAATCATATTTGTTAAGAATGATTGATATCTTCAAGTCATTGTTGCTAAGAGTGACATGAAAATAATAGCATTAAATGTATTTTTTTTCTCAATCATATTTGTTAAGAATGATGAATAACTTCAAGCCACTATCAATCAATGACCTTAAAATAATAGTATAAAACATAAATTTCTCTCCTCCTCAATCATATTTGTTGTGAGAGTTATTGAATTTTTAGAGCTTTTGAAAAGAAGAAAATTCAGTTTACATCATTTTTCAAAAAGTCACTGTTTCATAGTGACATGAGAGTGAAAATTTTTTAAAAAATCAACTCATGCATGTAAATTTATAGGTTCTAATTGTTTGGCACAAATGTGTTTTCTTTTTATTGAGCATTTAAATTATCATTACTAATCATTGATCATTATTTTTCATATGTATATACAACTAAAATGGAGAATTTTTTACACTTGCATGATTTTTTTGAAAGTCACTATTAGATAGTGACATGAGAGTGAACTAAATAAATATTCAAAAATGTAATACTTATCACAAATGGTAGTTTGGTGTAGTGGTACAAGTAGTTGTTTTGCACATGGAGGTATTGGGTTCAAATCCAATTGAAAGCATTTTTGAAATTGTTTTTGAGAGAAAGCAATCACTTGAAAGTTATTGTTGACATGAGAGTGAACCAAATAAATATTAAAAAATGTAATAGATATCACAAATGGTGGTTTGGTGTAGTGGTTGTCACAGCCCGTTCAACGTTTTAACTTATTTTATTACCGACGTTACCCGTATTTTTAATTTTGGGACAGATTGGTGGTTGGGCTGGGGCCCAAATGTCTGCAGGCCCATGTGGCCTATCCCACAAAATCTGGGATCTTTGTCCCTGTTTTGTCTCGGCCTCCCCCTTCTCTCTTGGTCTCTGCAGACCACACAAACACAATCCTCACAATTGCTCAAGGCACCCCGAGCTCTCTTCCTTCACCCTCACTGAGCCATTCTTTGGCCAAGTGAGATCACTGACCTCACCTTCATCGACCTCTTAATACCCTGTTTGGAACCCTGCAAACCCAGCTCAAGCCTCGGGCTTGATTTCCCAAATTTTCCGACGAGGCCCGAGATTTTTCCTCGGCCTTTTCTCGTTGAAATCGAGCCCAAAACTCATCAAACTCTTCACCATTGTGTTCCTGGATGTCCATTGTACCTTGCTCGAGCCTTGGATGACAGTGGTTGGTCGAGAATCAACAAAACCAAGATCGGCCTTTTTGCACCGTGGCTTCTTCCTCAATTTCAGGCCACTTCTGGCCAGTTTTTGGCCCCCAAAATGGTAAATTATTATTCTCCTCACTTCTAGCTTCATTTTTGTACTTGAATCGTGCAATTTGGCCTTGAAACGAAGAAGTTAGGAAGCTTTGAAAATTACCCAGAAAACCGGCCAAAGTTCTCAGATTCCGGCGACGGTGGCGCTGGCGACCGGAGTTTTGGCAAGGATGACCGGCGATGACGTCAGCGATGACGTCAGCAAACAGGGTCAAACCGGCCTTGCTGACGTCAAAGAACCGGTTCAGACCGGCGCTGATCGGGTCGGCTGAGCCGCGCGTGAGACAGCGAGTGGAGCCGCGTCTTGGCGCGTTTGAGCCGCGCGTGAGGGCGTGTGGGAGGTCCTTTTTCGATTATGTTTTCACGAGGCGACTCGTGACGACGTGTACTACCTCGGGGTAGTACGCACGATAATTTTTGAGGTGTTTTGGACCTCCAATTTGCAAAAGCAAGGGATAGGTTTAATTAATTCGTTAATTAGTGACCTTTATGAGTTTAATCATTGTACCGGTGATATCTCATATAGGTAGGGCCTATCCAGAGGACTACCGGGGCTACCCAGGACGGGGTACTTCGACCCGGCTACCTACAGGTGAGTGAGTGGGTCTTTGTTTGATAAATGTATATATATACGTATGGTTTTCAATGGTTTCTTCAAACTGTTAGCATAATTCATATCATATACGATTGTTGGAGGTAGAACATTCGTATTATATTGCCATACATGTTTTATACTGTTGCTCATCAGTAGATGTATAACACCCCAGGTATTAGTACTCAGTCTTGTGGCCAGGACTAGCCTTGACGTTTGGAGTAGTCACTACCAGTACCGCTACGCAGCTTTGGATCCATTGTAGGTACTAGCCTGTTCTAGGTTGCACTAGGCAACTCGAACTTGTGTGACTGCACTTTGTGCACCAGCGCTTAGCGTTAGACTCGCGTCATTGTAGTACTCAGCGTATTACTATTATACCTAGCATGTTCCTCGTGGTTTAGCCACTTTGGACTTGTGTGTTTACATATGGGTGAGCATGTCAGTAAATCATTATCGGGGAGTACCCGAATGTTTTGATGGTAGTGTTTTGAGGTTCATGCCTACTGCATGACGTATTTTTCGAAAACTATACTTGTTTTCAAACGAGGGGTTACTAGACTTTTTGAAAACAACCCGCTTTTATCAAACTTTACTTCCTTTTGACCCACTCACCGTTTTTTTATGTTTTGCGCCCTCCAGGATTAGCTGGCTTGAGCGACGTCGAGACGCGGTGGTAAGGAAATGTAGGGGTTCTCTACACTTGTAAATTAATTTGTATCCTCTTACTCGTTCACAACTCATTAGTTTATTACTATTCTTCCGCCCGCACACCCGTGGCACTCGACTCGTACTTAATTCAATTTTCCTTATTTATTCTTTATTTCATTCTTAAAATTTCTAATTGGCTTTCGTCACCCAACACGTGCGGTCGGCGCGACCCCCTCCTCGCCACCCGGCTTGTCCGGGCCAGGGGGCGGTCGCTGGTACAAGTGGTTATTTTGCACATAGAGGTGTTGGGTTAAAATCCAATTAAAAGCATTTTTGAAATTGTTTTTTGAGGGAAAACAACTACTTGAAAGTTATTGTTAACATGAGAGTGAAATAAATAAATATTAAAATGTAGTAGATGTCGCAAATGGTGGCTTGGTGTAGTGGTACAAGTGGTTGTTTTGCACATGGAGGTCTTGGGTTCAAATCCAATTGAAGGTATTTATGAAATTATTTTTTAAAGTCGCCAGAAAAGTTTGCTTCCGGGGTTACCGCGCCGGAAACTCTCGTTGGCTCCGCCGAAGGAAAATATAAAGTAAAATAAAGGGTTTTTTAGATATAGGCCCTTGTAACTCTTGTTTTCCAAAACTTAAACCCATCTATCTTTAAACATTCAAATAAAAACTCCAAAAATTCGAACTTGTTGACATGTGTGGAAAAATAAGTAACCTATTATTACAAATTATTTACAACTATGCCACAATACCCTAATTATGTTAATGAAGCAATTTAACATTTTAAAAATTCAAATAGTAGGTGCACTTATTTGTGGGAGTGAAAAACCGGATTTTTTCAAGAGTTGACTTCACAATTATAAATTTATGGTATGCAAATAATTTACCTATACTCCTTTTATATAAAATATAGTTAAATTAATTTTTAATCAAATAACATATCTCTATTTTTGTACTAATTAATTTACCTATATATAAATTTATTTATGATTAGCACGTTATTTATTTTGTAAGTAAATTATTTTGCATTTATTATTATTTTATATGCAAATAATTGACCTATATTTTTATGTAAAATACAAGTAAATTAATTTTAAACCAAATAACATTTCTTTATTTTGTAGGTAAATTATATTGCATGAATTTTTACATATATTAGGCATGGTTTTTTTATTATATACATGTGTGTGTGTAAAATAATTTACCTACACTTATATGTAAAATTATAATTTCGTGACATTAATTAAGCATGTATTATTACATATATTAGGCATGTTACATCCCGTCCCTAATTTTATTGTATTTTATTCCCTCGACCTTGTGAAATGACGAAAATGCCCCTGGCTTATTGGAGTCCCACGTGGACAATTATTTTTTATTCACTTATTTTCGTAGCCTCGACGTATTTTTCACCACATGTACGTTTCTAATACGAACCCGTAGACGCGAACGGCACCTCGATTCGGCTTGTAACGAACAAATACCGATCGTGGGCAAATGGTAATTTGCCACGAGCAATATTTTTGAAACCGTGGATTACCCATGGTTTTGCAAGGCTCGTGGCCTCGCATCTCGTTCTGCATCGAAATCCCAGCTTTCTTCCCCGCATGCGTGCCTATTACGTATCGGGGCAAATTCTCGTTTAGCAAAACTAAGCATGACTCGACCTTTTGCTCTTAAAACCATGCACTCGCGGTGCATCACTTCATACAAATTTTTCACCCAATAACTCGCCATTTTCTTTCCCCGAGCCACACACATACATTTCGCCCTTGCATGCAACCTCGGCAATTCCTGGGCCCCAAAGTTACTCTTAGACACCCATTTCGATCCCCACCCATCTACTCCCCGTGAACAAATGAACCCGGTGTTCCTCGTCGCCATCACCCTTGAACAAATTCCCGCCGTTTGTAAACCTGTGAGAACATGGTTACCGTGAACTCGAAACACTCAAAGGCACCCACCACCTCACCGTGTGATTGCGGATCACCTTCGAGCTCCAGGAGCTCCGCATCATCACCACCACTATTCTTCATCATTTCGGGTCAATGCCGAGCCCAATAACCTCGAACGCGCGAAGAATCACTCCCGCCATCTTCCGTCGAGTCCCCGATCGACCCAACCTCCTGGCCACTCCAAACAAATGTACTCGCAACCACCATTTCTCTCTCTCGATCTCTCGGGGACCCCCGCAACTCAAACCCAGTCCCGCATGCCTGGATTCGGACGAATCAAGTGAACCCGATTTTTTGGCCGAGAAGCTCGAGCTCAACTTTCGCCACCTCAGTCAATTTCCTCGACCCGAAACTAGGTAAATTCGAACCCCGCATACCTCCAGCCTTCAATTCGACTTGTAAGACTGCGGAAATTTGGTTGAAATCGAACTTTCTCGCAAATTTCCGGTAAACTCCCAAGGAGATCTCCGTTTGGCGCCGCGAGCGGCGGACGAGTTGCAACCAGGCGTGACGTGCCACCGTAACCGGCCCGTGACGCGCAAAGCCCCTGGCCCAACCCGGTCCGGCCTGGGAATATACCCGAGGTATACACTCCGCGACTCTTTTAACGCCTCGCCGGGGAATACCCTCTGACCCGTAACGGAATATTCCGTAACGCCGTTAGAGAATAATATTCTCGGTTAACTAAACGTAATATTCTCGCAAGCACGGCACGCCGGTTAACTTTAACAAATGAGTGCACAAGCCGGCGCCCGGCGCGCTTGTGAGCGCGCGGGCACGCAGGCGAAGCGCGCGTGAGCGCGCGTGGCCGGCGCGCGAGCGCCGCGTGCGGGCGCGCGTGACGGCGCGTGACGGCGCGTGGCGCGTGACTCGCGTGCCGCGGCGCGTGAACCCATTTTTCCGACTATTTCAAGTCCCGAATCGATCAAACAAAGGCGATTTCAAGTCTTTTTCATTACTTTTTAAATTGGAATAGACTCCGTAAATGATTAGTTTAGTAAACTCTCATATAGGTGAGACCTATTCGTGAGTGAGCAACGAGCTCAAGCACGCTAGACGCGAGGCTATGATCCCACCACGCACGTTGAGTGGGCCTAGTACTTAACCTCTTTATATTACTATAATATGTTTTAAGGTGTTTTATGAATTATATGTGTGGCATGCCTATTTTATGAACTTAGAATATTTTGTGATATCCTCTATTAAAATGATTATTGATTTAAGGGGTTTTGCTTATGATGAAACGGCATGCATACACATGATTTTTAATCAGATATTTATCACGCATAATGCACCTGGCAGCTAGCACCGTCCTGTGCCAGACCTCAGCCACGTGTATGTTCACACGCACCGACACGCTCACCTTGGATCCATTGTAGGTGCGCCGTCTAGGCTCGCCTGCCGACTAGACTCAAGTAGACGCACATTTTGTGCCGCCACGTGCATGTAGTGCTAGAGCGTATTATTTTCTTAACACCACCGTCATGTAGCTACTTTCCGCATGACTTGTGTGCATGTTTTATGCGATAAGTAATGATTGATTTTCACCGGTGATAAATGTTTTATACCGTATCCTTGCGCGTTGGCCCAAGCATTCTGTGTTAGATACTTATTTTTAGTATTAAATATTTTGTTAAATCTACGGGTTTTACTCGTGGAAGGGTTATACCAAGGTTTTGGAAACGTTTTTACTTAAAAATTGTTATTGGCCCACTACCCTTGTTTTTCGCCCTGTGACTTAGACATTAATTGGTGACGATTCGGTGGTGGCCATGTAGCTTTATTTCTTTCTCGTTAAAGGTATGTTTAAGTACTCTCTTACCGTTCAGCACTATCCATCCTTCGGATGGGAATAATTTTCATCAGCACCTAGCTCCGACACACTATGTAATAATGGGTTCTACCCACATTACACTTCCGTATTTCCGCAAAACTGATTTTATTTGTTTCTTTCCCTAATTCCTTATTTTATTCTTCTTATGACTTCGTCACTCCTACGGAGTGGTCTGGGCCGAAGACGCCTCGAATTCCTGTCCACCGATATTCGGCCTGGTGTGTCAAGGCATGTTTTATTGTTATTATATATAGGGCAATGAATTTGTAACATTAATTTTTTTTTTTTCTTTTTTTTCTTTTTGGAAAGTCATTAATTCTCCCTTACTACCCGTATGGAATTAATTGTGTACATCAAACATTCAAAAATGGGTATTTTAGGCATCCAAAAATTTAAAATGTGTAAAGTCAAACATAATTAATGAATTTGCTTATGGAGTCTAGTCAATGGGTTATATTAGAGTAAAAACTTATGTCGGGTTTTATATAGGAGAAAATTAAATTTCAGAGGCTAAAGTCATATTTTCGCAAAATAAAGTGGCAATTTTGTAATTATATTGAATTGCAATGTAATTTTATTAAATGATTTTGTTGACTTTTCAACTAGTACCCAAACTAAAAATGTAGCATTCTTTTCTTAAATTTGCCCAAAATAATAAGGATTAATTATATTTTATATTTTTAAATTGATCATGAGATTTTAATTTTGCGCTCTTAAGGTTTTGAAATGTATCAATTTATACATTTTGTATATTTGAATATCTAATTATCTATTAAATTGATAAGTTTTTTAGGCTATAAGGTACAAATGTGGCCTTAAATGTCAATCAACCTAGTTACGGATTTCATCCCTATGTCATCAATTTAATGAAAATTCAAATAATTTATTAGATATAAAAAGTGTAAATTGATACAATTTTAAAATCTTAAGGGACAATGTGAGAAAATTAAAACCTCGTGGCCCATTATAAAAATCACCTCAAACCTTGAGAGTGTAGAAATTCAAGTGTACAAGAATAATGACACGCCGCAACCGACAAGCCAGGTGGCAGGAGGTGCCGGCCGACACGTGTTAGTGACGAAAGCCGCTAGAAAATTTAAGAATGAAATAAAGAATAAAGGAAATTGAATTGAATAAAGACAAAGATCAAAGTATGGGATACAAATTTAATACAACCGTAGAAAATCCCTACATTGTCATACCACCGCGCCACGACGTCTAGCAAGCTCGCAATTCACTAACCCGAAGGGCGCAAAACATAAACTAAGTGAGTGGGTCAAAAAGTAAAGTTTGATAAAACCGTTGTTTTCAAAAGTCTAGTAACCCGTTTGAAAACAAGTATAGTTTGAGAAAATACGTCATACCCGTAGAGTACATGAACCTCAAAACACTACCATCAAAACATTCGGTACCCCCGATAATAATTTACCGATCCGCTCACTCCATATGTAAACACACATGCCCAAGTGGCTAACCCAAGTGAACAAGCTAGGTATAAAGAATTATGCCGAGTACTCCAATGACGCGAGTCTAACGCTAAGCGCCGTGCACAAAGTGCGTCACACAAGTTCGAGTTGCCTAGTGCAACCTAGAACAAAGCTAGGTACCCCAATGGATCCAAAGTCACAGAATCTGCACTAGTAGTGACTACTCCAAACGTCAAGGCTAGTCCCGGCCACAAGACCGAGTACCAATATCTCAGGGTGTTATACATCTACTTTGTCCTCGCTTCTCTCGGACACCCACGCTAAGAGCCGCCGGGTTCGGGCTTGTACAAGGCTTGGGTTTGTTTTGGAGAAGCCAAAAGGCGTGAGAAGGCCACTCTGGCCAAGTTTTGCTTCTGCGTAAAAAAAAGAAAGTGGGGAGGGGAGGAAAGGCTCTGGCCACAAGGAGCCAAAACTGCATTAAAATCCCGTAAAATCTGGGATTAGCCACATGGCTCCGCAGCAAATGGGCCCCAGCCCAAACAACCCAATTCTTGCTCCCAATTTGAAATAATGAAACGCCGAAAATCAATCGCCCGTAAAATACTTTTCGGTGTCCGAATGACGCCCCGGCCAGCGTCTTCACGCGTTCCTATCGACGGCAGAGCACGTCAAGAAAATAAAAGTGGAAACGCCTTTACGTTGGTTTAATGAAAAAGTCAACCGTAAAGTCAACCCAGGTAAAAACGCCATTTCCTACTTCCGAATAAAATAAGTTAAAACTTTGAACGGGTCAGTGACAATCTACCCCTATAAAACTTTCGTCCCCGAAATTTTACAAGAAGTACAATGAGGTAGATTAGAATACAACATTGTTCACAATACAATCCTTCCCAGCCGCTCCCGAAAGGGATGCAGGAAGGAAAACAATTGTTCGAACCGAAAGTTGGCTAACAAGCCCGACGTCGCCACTCTAATTCTCGCAAGGTGACACCGGTGCCTCGTTCAATCAAAGAGGATAAACGACTAGCCGAACGAGCAATCGGCCGTCCGAAGGATCCCGACGAGGGCACCGCCTACTACGTTTGCACGACCGGGAGTGGTATTCGATTGTGCAATTGTAGTCACCGATCAGCTCCATCCATCTCATTTGATCGAGATTGAGGTTCTCAAAAGAGAAAAGATTTCTCGTAACTTGCAAGTGGTCGCGGAAAATTCTGCACGTCACACCAAAGGGAAAATGTCGCCAAAACTTCTCGTAATAAAGATATCGGCAAACTTCGCCTTCGAATCATGGGTAAGATAATTCATCTCATGCGGTTTCTAGCTGCTCCGAAGGCATGAGAGATTATCCATCCATGATGTATTAGCACGCACCCAACTCCGCCGCGACGCATCACCGTAGACTCCGTAGTACCGCCGTCGTTGGAAAGTGCTAATACAAGAACAGAGTAAGACCAAACTTGAGCAATGGAAAAAAAAAAATTTGCTCGTGGTCGTCGTTCCACACGAATGTTAACGTTCTTTCCCGGGCAAGTTTCGTGGAGAGGCGGAGCAACAAATAAGAGAAATCCTTCACGAAACGTCGGTAAAAACCGACTAAGCCAAGAAAGTTTCGACCTTGTAACACTTCGCGGCTGTTTCCGTGTCCTTCGCCACTGTAACCATCCGGGGATCGACAAGAAAGCAATCCAAGCAGGGAATCACATGCCCCAAAAAGACACATGATTAGGTCGAACCGGCACAAACCGAAACTCCGTAATTTTAACAATTAAAGCAAGTACTTTTGCATGATCGGCCCTGCACTGGAATACTGTAAGTCAATTCAAGAAGACCGGTCACGAACTCTTGTCGAGATACCTAGCGAAGTACTCGAGTCATCAAGTTCATGAAAGTTAATGGGCAATTGTCATTCCGAAAGGTATGACAAGAAAACTCGTAAGGCTCGCAATGAGTCCAAAGGTGGTCATAAACAAGTTCTTGGATCTATAGCCGACACACCGTCCATAGATCGATCTTGGAGAAAACTATGCACTTCTGTGAGCCGGTTAAAAGATCATCGATTCCTAGGCAAAGGGATAACAAGCCTTAATCGTCGCCCGATTCACCTGCCTATAATCGATGCGTAGTCTTAAAGTATAGTAACTTCAAAACGAACAAACAAGACTAGAGCTCCACAAGGTGAAGTGCAAGGCGTAAAGAATTCCTTGGCAAAGTGCTCGAAATTGAATTTTCAACTTCCACACTCACGTGAGCTCGAAAGATAAAGGTAAGAGAAAGAGATACTCTGCCAATACCTCGGAGAGACTATGGTAGAAAACCACTTCTCGATCAGCGATAATCCAGTAGATCGCTAGGAAAGATCCTTAAGAAATTTTGTTGACAACCGGTACCTTGTCAACAAAAAGAGAAATTCCAATTTCCAACACCGCACATATGGTACAACTAGAACTCAACAAGAAGTGCACTCGTAGTTGAAAGTCAACTTACGAGCTCTATTTCTCCGATACTCGCGATAAACGTCACAGCCGTTATGCCGTGTGGCAAGAAGGTGGTCAACCTCCGCCGACAATCCACACCGGCACAAAATTGAGGTAACAATCCATTCCTAGATCACGTCGAAACCACGACATCGAGAGGAATGAGATTGGCAAGCGTATTTCTGATTAGCGATGATAACTGAGTATCATCGACAACCACGTAACAAGACAAACTCTTGCCTCACTAAGATAGCACCCAAATCGCACCGGCAGAGTACAATGTGGTCGAGCAAGCTTGAGCAAACAAAGTGAAATAGATGAGTAGGTAATTACTTGGATCCGTTTGGATCTCAAGTAAAAAGTCCAAAGAAAGTTTAACGTTTCCGAAACAAGATCGTAATCGCTCGGGAGTATCACAAGGGTCGGGTCGAAAAGTACAAATCCGCCCAAGAGCCACAACAGCCCTCCACACACCGAACCTCCGGCCCAAGACCACCAGGATACGTAGAGCAACAGAACTAAGATCTTTCGTGAGAAAGGTTCCGTGAGTATTTGTACCCATTACGTCTTTGGCAATGTACGTCTCCCACCGAAAGTAGATTGTTGATAGAAAACTCGTTCTCATTCAACTTACCGGATCAATAGGCCAAAGGTTGGTTTTGCCTCTGCATCGCGAACATTGGTTACCAGATCCCAATCGTCTACGCCCATGGCACACTTGAGTTTCTTTTTTGCTTATGCTCACCCAAAATGACGAGTGTCGCAGAACGATGACGTAATCAAGGAGCAGACTCCGGTGTGAAATTACTCCGCAACGGAACGGATCCACCGCTGAATCAACCTCCACCCGCTTAAGGTAGAGCTGGGATCCACTACCGGATGATTCAGCCGAACTTCCACGTTGGAAAGACGCATTCTTTCGGGAGACCGAAAGAATGACCGCCCCCATACCCAACCATTGGGTGCAAAAATGCCGATTCGGGTTTGGTGTGTGTTTCTCGGCCAAACGCCACCGCCAAGGTCCGAGCAAGGTTCCCGGGGCTTCCAGAGTTCAAAGGTGATTGGGCTTAAGGTACTTTAGGGTTGGTTTCAACAAGAAATGGCCGAAGTTCGAACGAACCTCGCCGGAAAAATTTTCAAAAATCAAGTTTCAAGGATTACCCGGGGAACGAGTGGTCCAGGTCAAGAACTGGAGGTCGCCAAAGATGGTGGTAAGGCCGCTATGTTCTCCCTTGGCCAAAGGATGGCCCAGAGAGAAGTGGAGGAGGCCTGGGTGTCTTGAGTAGATTTTGGTTTGCGTAAACTAGAGGGACCAAGATGGCCACTTGATCGCCCAAGTGAACCAGCCACTTCCATGCAAGATCCTCACGGCGTTCGAATACGAAGATTCGATAAAAAGTCAAACCGTACTCGACGTGATACGCAGCGCAATTAGAGTCAAAACCAAAAAGTTATTGTCAATCACCGTCACCGTGGATATGCAATCCATGTACCGTCGCTAAAGCGATTAGTCAAGATAGCCGCACCTCGCACAAGTGGGAAGATGATCGATTTGAATGACAAAAGTCATGAGTGGAAAGAAAACGTCACATCTCGTAAGTACGAAAAAGTTCACCAACTTTCGAAGGAAAATGAGTCTCGACAAACCAAACAATGTAGAGACTCCACACAGCTAAACAACACCACGAAGATGACATTGTCCAAAACTACCAAAAACTAGTAGTTACGAATTGTTCGAGAAAAAGTCGACCGACGTGTTCCGGTTTACGATCATCAAAAAGGTCATTGCAAGGTCACGTGCGGAAAGTAAGGTACAAGAATTTCACGGTGATACTTTTCCCATTTCCGAAGGAAAATGGAAAGTGGTTGAAACAATAGAGAGGAAAATCCGTCCCCAAGCCTTCACCGCTAACAATTTGAACATCCGCCGACGTACTCGCCGATGGCCAAAACTACTCACAAGAAGTAGAAAACGCTGGGCCCAGCCAAGCAAAACCAAAAGTTCACGCTACCCGTAGGTTAAAGTCGCTTCGCTTAAGTGTAAACACTAGCAAAGGCAAAGGGTTTGTGAAACTAGGTCCTCACGATCTTAGTCCACCGGAACTTGTCGAACACGAAAACCAGTCAACGTGTTCCGCCAACATCAACGCCTAGCGTTGTCCCTAAGGGAAAGTCACTTGATGAAAGATCATCCGTTGTGTCAAACCGACACCACACCCCGAAAATACGACACCGAAATCCGCCGATTCGGCCATGGCATTCCATCGGGAAATCAATAAATAAACGTCACACGTAACATCCGAGTTCCTCGTCAACCAAGCTCAAGGTCGCACCGAAAGTTAAGTACGAAAATTCTACGCGGTACGAAAAGTAGTGACAAAACTATCAAAATCGGGAAAACTGCCCGAAATCCGCGCGCGTAAACCTCGACGTCAAGGTGTGGAAAGGACACTAAGAAGAACTTAGAATTAACCCAAGGAAAACAATACACCAAAAGTGTAAAGTTCGAAAATTCTCGGACATTCCGTAACAAAGACTCACGTAAACCAAGTCTCGATACTACGCATGTGTACGGGAGTACCGAAGGAAGAGCCTAGGTTACGAAAAAAAATCATGCTCGATACCTCTCACCCGACACGCCCGCAACCGATGGCCGTGGCGGAGGTGGCCGGCCGACACGTGTTAGGTGACGAAAGCCAATTAGAAAAATTTAAGAATGAAATAAAGAATAAAGGAAATTGAATTGAATAAAGACAAAGATCAAAGTATGGGATACAAATTTAATACAACCGTAGAAAATCCCTACATTGTCATACCACCGCGCCACGACGTCGCAAGCTCACGCCCACTAACCCGGAGGGGCGCAAAACATAAAACGGTGAGTGGGTCAAAAAGTAAAGTTTGATAAAACCGTTGTTTTCAAAAGTCTAGTAACCCCTCGTTTGGAAAACAAGTATAGTTTGAGAAAATACGTCATACCCGTAGGCATGAACCTCAAAACACTGCCATGAAAACATTCGGGTAATCCCCGATAATAATTTACTAATCTGCTCACCCATATGTAAACACACATGCCCAAGTGGCTAACCCACAAGGAACAAGCTAGGTATAAAGAATTACGCTAAGTACTCCAATGACGCGAGTCTAACGCTAAGCGCTGTGCACAAAGTGCGTCACACAAGTTCGCGTTGCCTAGTGCAACCTAGAACAGGCTAGTACCTACAGTGGATCCAAAGCTGCGTAACGGTACTGGTAGTGACTACTCCAAACGTCAAGCCTAGTCCTGGCCACAAGACTGAGTACTAATACCTGGGGTGTTATACATCTACTGATGAGCAACAGTATGAAAACATGCATGGCAATATAATACGAATGTTCTACCTCCAACAAACGTATATGATATGAACTATGCTAACAGTTTAAAGAAAGCGTTGAAAGCCATACGTGTATATATATATATTTATCAAACAAAGACCCACACACTCACTTGTAGGTAGCCGGGTCGAAGTACCCCGTCCTGGGTAGCCCCAGTAGTCCTCTGGATAGGCCCCACCTATATGAGATATCACCGGTACAATGATTAAACTCATAAAGGTCAGTAATTAACGAATTAATTAAACCTATCCCTTGCTTTTGCAAATTGGAGGTCCAAAACACCTCAAAAATTATCGTGCGTACTACCCCGAGGTAGTACACGTCGTCATGAGCCGCCCCGTGAAAACAGAATCGAAAAAGGACCTCCCACGCGCCCTCACGCGTGGCTCAAAGATCGGGAGTCGCGGCTCCACGCGCGAGCCAGTCAACGGTCAAGGTCAACGGTCAGTCAACGCTGACGTCAGCGTTGACCGGTCTGCTGACGTCAGCAGGTCGGTCTGAACCGGTTTGCTGACGTCAGCAAGGCCGGTCCGATGACGTCGGCGCCGGTCATCCCTGCCAGAATTTCGGTCGCCGGTCGCCGGAATCTGGAAATATGGCCGGTTTCTGGGAATTTTTCAAAGCTTCATAACTTCTTCGTTTCAACTCCAAATTGGACGATTCAAGTACCAAAATGAAGCTAGAGATGAGGAGAACAAGATTTTACCATTTTGGGGGCCAAAAACTGGCCAGAAGTGGCCTGAAAATGCCACGAAAGATCCGGCCAAAAACTAGCTCCTCCGTTCTCGGTGCCAATTCAACTTCCAGGCCTTGGGTTGGGTTCCCAAGGTCTCCAGAGGTGGTTTGGTGCTGGGTTTGAGCTTCCTTGAGCTCCAAAACGTCAGTTTCAAAGTCAGAGAAAAATTGGAGCTCCGGTGAAGAATTTCCAAAATTCTGGGTTTGAAGCTTCAGGCCATTCTGGGTTCCAATACACTCCCAGTGACCTGGGTTCGAGCAAAGATGACAAATGAGTGTGGTTTGGGAGTAGAGAACCGAGAGGAAACCCCAAACTTAAGCCACGGGGTGGCTTAAGCAATTTCACAAATTTCTGGGTTTGTCCAGTTTCTGGACACCCACGTTGGAGCTGCTGGGTTCAGTTGTACAAGGTTTGGGTTTGTTTTGGTGAAGCCAGAAGGCAGGGAGAAGGCCACGGCTTCAAGCTTTGAAGCTTGCAGAAAAAAAAGAAAGTGGGGAGGGGAGGAAAGGCTCGGCCACAAGGAGCCAAAACCAGACAAATCCCAGAAAATCTGGGATTGGCCGCATGGCCTGCAGGCAAATGGGCCCCAGCCCAAACAACCCAATTTGCCCCAATTTGAAATACGGGAAACGCCGAAAATCAATGCCCGTAAAATACTCGTTCTGTGTCCGAATGACGTCCCGCTCTCGTCTACGCGTTCGTATCGACGAGCACGTCAAGAAAATACAAGTGGAAGCGTCGTACGAGTTATGACGAACAAGTCAACCTAAAAGTCAACCCAGGGGTAAAAACGTCATTTCCTACTTCCGGGAATAAAATAAGTTAAAACTTTGAACGGCCTGTGACAAATAATATGAACAATAGTAGAAGAATGAAAGAAATACTGACAAGCTTGGATATTGAGGCTTGCATAAATACAATGTTTTAAAGACAGAATTTTGTCTATGTCCTTGCGTTTTCATTTCGGTAGGCGTCCGTCTCATGAGATACAACAATTTATAATCCGAAGTTGAAGCACTGGAATCTTCAGACTCTGATAAATTTATATATTCTGTACTTTCAAGACACGACTGAAAAAATTGATTGACATAATGGAATAAGAGTTGTGGAGAAACTCTTTTTTCACACAACTATTTGATGTCAGAATAGGCTAGGCTTATATAGAACCCAATATGCCTTTTCATGAAAAACTACCTTTTCATCTTATATAAACACCAACAGACACAACTATAAGGAGATCGCACCCCTTAATTAATTGGAATGCATCCTTTAAAAATATGCACTGACCGTTAACACATAATTTCCACCAGCATATATCGATACCGTTAAAGAGAGCAATTTGTATGAAACAAGTTCACTGGTACGAGAAATTTTGAAAAAATCTCTCCACTCCACTGCTATGTAGCATCAAGGTCTAATAATGTGGAATCATACAAAGTGAAACTTATATGTAATATTTTATTATTAAACCAAGGCACTAAAATGACGGTGAATCCATACAAGTCATTCTATATTGTTAGAGTCTAGTTTTTTTTTTTTTTTTACAAACGATAGCATTATTGGGTTAAATTATTAGTTGTTAGAGAAGAGGGGGATCAAATCCGTATCAGAATGCATATGCATCATTACTTTCCGCTACTGTTGTAAAACGTCATTTCCTTACAGTCTGGTTTTGTAATTTGGATAACTCTATTGTTTTTTTTCCTAAACAGCCTTGTTATACTCCTGCACAAAACAAAAGCCAAAATTATTAAATAATTAAATTGATTTTTGTTCTATTAATTAATTATTAAAAACCTTTTTGAAAGTAGGAGATTTTGTTTCCAGGACATTATTCTTGTGGCGTTTCATAAGCCCGCTGTTTCCGACCAAAACGGCAAAACCTACATAATAGCCGGCTGTTTTAAGAGTCTTTCTTGCATACCCCGGGGTACGGGGTACTCCGGATTTTTTAACGGTTAGATTTTTATTTTAAAATATAAAAATCAAGATTCAACGGTTAAAAAATCCGGAATACTCCGTACTCCAGAACACCCAAAAATTTTTGTTGTTTTAATGCCACAATTTCAATGGTACATTGTGACTGCTTGATTACGGCTGATCCAACTGGAGCAATTATCAGATGTTGATGTAAATATAACCCCACTACATAAATAATTGAGTGTCACGTCACTTACAAGACACATGTGAGCAACTCCTTAGGGCTCTCAGTCATATGCGAATGTGACCTCACTGCATCAATCCCTGAGAGTCTCACTCACATGCATGAAGTCTTTCTTGCATACCCTGAGGTACAGAATATTTCGAATTTTTTAATTGTTGAATTTTTATTTTAAAATATAAAAATTAAGATCCAACGATTAAAAAATTCAGAATACTCCGTACTCTGGAGCACCCAAAATTTTTTGCGCATGTAGACTTCTGTCCCAAACACCCTTTACTGTGTTCGTAAAGTAACCTACGAACAACACGGTATATCTTCTGTAACTAATAAATTAGGTCACTACTACTCACTCCACAAAAACAAAGAGCATTCAAACACATACATACTCAACTCACGAAAATCACGGAAAAATTTCAGCACGTGTCAGATATTTGGCGGGTAAGTTCAGAGGAGGAGCCTAAGTATTTTCTTGCTAAAAAAAAGGTCAAACTTCACTTGAGGTCCACCGCAAATTAATTTGAGGAGGAGCCTAAGTAATTTCAGCACGTTAAGATTCATTTGAGGTCCACCGCAAATTAATCTGGACCATTCAATGTCCGTACCATTCAATGGTACGTACCACTGAAGATTTTTCCTAAAAAAACAGACGAAATCATAATACAAACTATGTCATTATTTATCTCATCTAAGGTTACATCTGCACGCACATATGAGAATACAATTTACAAGCCTAATAATCTGTTTCAACTTAAAGTAAACACATCGTGGAACGAAGCGCCTATCGCCTAAGGCTTCTTCCGTGCAACGTCAAGATCTAAATGTTATCCAAATCCCGCTAAACGCTACGAACAGAGTTACGGCTAAAGGAATACCGACCGACATAACAAATGTAGGACTCAGGCCCTGGCGTTTAGGCAGTGCCTTCGAAGGCACTGACAACCCCATATGGCTGCTGGGTAAAGCATCGTCCCTTCCCGTCCTCAACCTCAATTCTCTTGGGGCTTCTTCAGCAGTTCCCCTGCTCTCATCAACCAGTTCTGTTGGTGAGTTATTGGTAATTTTCCTGTTCACGTCTGACTTTGAAAGATGGGACTCTGCATCCTGCTCATCGAAATTAGAAATCTTCTGTGTGGCTTCTTTGACCTGCAAGGAACAATATTGCTGCTTAGAATTTGATGGGAACACCGAACATATGTATATAGAATGCTTATGTTGGCTTCGTTAATAATCCTTACCTCATGAATAGTGGACTGTACATTATCTTCTTCACCAGGGGTTGTCTCTCCCACATTGATATCAGCAACTGATCCAGATGAAGTATTCATCTGCAAACGGATTCTTCTACGCGCAGTGGCCTGAGTTACAGAATCATCTGAACTTAATGGTTGTTGAGGCTCAGGGGCCTTCACCTTGATTCTGGTTTTGCCAACAGCATCCGAATCATCATTGACAGAATTCTTCATAGTGGCTAAGTCTTCCTTATTGTTGATTTCCGCATGCTCTTTCTCCTTTTCATCAGAGGTCAGACTCTGCTGTATTGCTTCTCTAGCCTGTATGGAACAATCAGAGTTAAGTTTGAAAAATGCATATGAAACGACAACAGAGTTATGAAGTTGGTCTCACAAGGACCCTTACCTCAGTATTAGTTGATTGCACTTCATCTTCTCCCCCGTCATCTGTATCTCTCACATTACTACCGGCAACAGACCCAGCTGAAATATTCATCTGCAAACGGATTCTTCTAGGAGCAGTGCCCTGAGTTACAGAACTGTCTGAATTTGATTGTTGTTGAGGCTGGCGGGTCCTAATCATGATTCTACTTCTACCATCAGGATCACAACCGTGGTTAATAGAATTTTTCCTACTGGACAATTCTTCTTTGTTGTTGAATATCACATGCTCTTCCTCCTGTTCATCAGAAGTAGGACTCTGCTGTATATCCTCTCCAGTCTGCATGAAACAATCGGTGTAAAATTGGATAAATTCATGTGACAAGAATTATTAAGTTAGCTTCACAAGGACACCCTTACCTCTGTAATAGTTGATTGGACTTCATCTTCTTCCCTGCTGTAGTTTTCATCGCTCTCATTGCCATTGGTAATTGACCCAAATGAATGGTCCACTAATAAACGAAGTCTTCTTGCAGCAGAACCCTGATCTACAAAGTTATCCATATTTGGTAGTAGTTGAGGATGTCGAGCCCTAATCTTGATTCCAGTTCCTCCAAGATGATCACCACCGTGGTTATCAAGATTCTTCCTCCCGGTAGATCCATCTAAACTATTGAACACATCATTGACTGAACTGACAGGAAATTGCTCAGCAAATGAGCATTGAGATAAATAACTGTCCGTCATATTTCCCATTCTAGGTTTTCGGTCATCAAGCGATGCTTGGGCTTCAGCTTGCCAATAACCAAATGAGGTGTTCTGCAGATCCTCGGAACCAAATTGCTCATTGTACAAGCCAGACGCTATCTTTTGCAGATCATGCTGGTACACAAGAACAAAGCAAAAGGTTACAGTCAGACTTCATTTTTAAATATATTACGAATTAATTTCAAAAGATTAATTTTAGAAGTACACTAAGCAGGCTAGATAGGAAAACAACCAAGAATTACCAAAATTGTGGTTACAAGAAATAAGAAATTATTTATTTTACCCATACCTGGGCGATTTTGGAGTCTGTGTTACCCCATGCACCATTGAAACACGAGTTTCCTGGCAGCGTGGTACATGCATGACCAGATAGATGGGTCTCATTTCCAACAACCAAGTTCTTCTGACTCGTCGACTCCTCACCGGAGCTCTCATAAAGGCAATTGCAGAACTCATCCAACAACTCTGTGAGGGATACATCCTGTTCACATGTGCCGTCCTGAAAATGCAATCCATTATCATAATTGCCAAAGTCACTGGTAAAAGGTGAACCCACATAATGTTCCAGCTCTGCATTAATCTGCGAATGCAATGGCGAGAAGACTTTGCAATCAATCGGGCCGCCCAAAGACTCATAGAACGCCTGATTTTCTTCCATTGTCAGATGGCCCTACAGTTGAGAAACACGAAGATCACAATATTTGGTCACTAGTTGTTAATATCTGTAAACTTTTGTATAAATTTAGGAGTAGAATAATGAACGTGACAAAAACAAAACAAATTATGGACATCTTACCTGGATTCCTGTTTCTACTGCTCCATGATCTTCCATATCAGAGGCCATAAAACTGTCAACAGGTAGCTGAGGGAGAGCATCAGGGGTCATGTTGTCAGACTTATCAGTCAACCACCTCATGATACCTTCCGACTGCTTTTCACCTTGCATCTCTGATGTAGCTGTTTCCTGAACTATATCTGAGGACTCATCAGGAGAAGACTTAGTTGTGGTAGGAGATAAACCAGTTTGTTCAGCTTCGTCATACTTTGGTACATCAGCCTTCTCTTCTGGTTTATGGAACAAGCGACAGAGAACAAAGGCACCCTGTATCAGAGAGTAGTTTAGATATTATTCAGAACAAGTACGGATTTATTTATCAATTCAAGGGCAGATCAGTTTCAAAATGTGCATCATCTCCAAGTATATATATGCAAAGAATGAATGAATAAGGCTAGCATTAAGCGGAGGGAGTACCTGGCCGGGACCAGTGCCATCAAGTTCCTTCTGAGTGGCACGATACTCGTGCATGATCCAGCTGGTGCGTTCACCCTTGGGGGCACGACCTCTGTAGAAAACCAAGGTCTTCTTCATCCCAACTTGGCCATTGCTGTTAGAGACAGACTTGCACTGACGGGACTTGATGGTCCGGTCCTTCCCTGTAGCCTTCCAGTATCCAGCATCAGTGGCCCTATTGGACCGATGACCATTTGGGTACTTCCTATCCCTGGGGCAGAAGAAGAACCACTCTTGATCATCTGACTTTATCACCGATAGTTCTGCGCAAGCACACCAAAATTTACACTCATATACTATGTACAACTACAGGCTACAAGCTGCAAGCTGCAAGCTTGACTACCATATTTGAATTGGGTAATCCAAATTTCGTATTATCTTTTAAAATTACCATTAATAGCTCAGCTCAGGCAGATAAAAAATTCACTACTTGCATCTACAAGCTTCAAGCTTACAACAATATTCGATATGAGTAATTAAAAAATTGAATTATTATTTATAATTATTACAATTAGAGTGGAATTACGCAAGGAATCTACATAGCAATAATGAGGAATTATTCATTGGTGATGTATGGAATAAAGGAAAATTCTCAACCCAGCCAATCAAATATTCTTATCCAGAAATTCCAAACCCCCAAATAAACAAACAACGACTATAAATTCGAATTCAAAACCCCCAAAAAAATGGAAAGAGAAACAGAAACAATTACTTGGCAAATCCCAGGGCTCCCATCTGCAGACATCGATTTCCGGGATGACTTGGACCTCGGAATCACGGCCGTTGATCTTCAGCCGCAGGTAGTGGTTGATGAGCTCTTCGTCTGTCGGCCTGAACCGAAACCCCAACGGCAGCGATTGCATCGACAGCACCGCCATCTCCGACCACTGATCTTCCTTAAATTTCCCAATTTTTCAAAACCCTAGCTCGCAGAAAAGTTAAATTATTTCGCAACCCTGCTGCTGAGTAAAGACGAATACTTTATGGTTCGGAAATTTGGGGAAAAAACGTGGGCAGCTTCCTGCTTTCTCACTGTCACTCACTCGCTTTTATGTGGATTTACCAAGCTGGGGATTGGTGGATTGAGTTGACCTGACGTCTGACCGGGTTCTGATTGGCTGGGGTGAAGCGATTGCGTCGCAGAGGATCCGTGTTGCTTGAGTGCAGAGAAAGGAGGCGCCAAGTGTCGGCTCGTCTCGTGCTGTCGTGAGATGCAACATGCAAATTCCCATTCCGTACTGTTTTTGACTTTTGACTTCTATTTTTTACCGTTTTGATTCTGCAGTGAAAATTGTAACTGTAATTTATGTAAGCTGATTAGTTTCGCGTTGTACTATGAACATGTTTTGCATGCAATAAACATGAGAATTTGCAAAAATGGAAAAATTTATGTGACATTTTTCATCCTTAGAAATTAGGTAAGCAAACAAGGCAAGCAAGCATGGCAAGCAAGGCAAGCAAATTCTCATGGCAAGTGAGACATATCACATGGCTTTCTTCTCCATTTTGTCTAGGGTGTGTTTGGGGAGATTTAAAAAAAAGGTTTGGACTAGAACACGGGTTTTGGAAGTTCCAGTTTTTAAATTCTTTGTTTGAGTAAAATTTTAAGAGGGTCTCGAGAAAGCACAGATTAAAAAACATATTGCAAACTCACCTCAATACGTGGGTTTGTGTCATCCCTCTTCAATCTCGCTAGTCTTGCTCTCTCTCCACAGTCTCGACGATGCTCTCCCTCAAAAGCTTGCACGTGTAAGATCCTCTCTCGTATGTCACTCATATCCCCCTCTTGTTGCTCAGTCTCTCTCTCTCCCCCCTTCTGTCGCTCTATTTTTGCATAAATTGGGGGATGGGTTAAGTAGAAATTAGATGTTATTTACTGATTCAGAACTAATTTTTGCATAAATGAGATTTGTAGAACTAAAATTGATGTTTTTGGCAAAAATTAGGGATGAGTTAAATAGAAATTAGATGTTATCCTTCGAGAAACACCACCATCTTTTTCGAAAAGACCAGCGTCGGAGTGGGTTTTTCAATCCGGACCCGAATTCCGTCTTGGTGTCGTGGACTTACTCAGATTGCACCGCCCATATGCTTTTCTATACAATCTTTTGGACGCCATTTCTTGATTTCAATTGTTGCTTCAAAAATCAAAATTGTGATTACAAAGAATCTTGATTGTAGAGACAGAAGAGATGGGACTTCTTTTTCTTAATTATGATGTATTAATAAAAAATAGTTATTTATAGCTAAGCAATGATTTCCAAAACTCAGGTTTTTCAATCCCATCATCACATGATCCTCTTGTATCCAAACAAGAAACTCCAAGCTCCCTTCACCACTAATCCCTTCATTTCCTACTCCCATCATTAACAAAACCCTTGGAGCCAATGAAATCCCTACCCAAAATGCCCCTTAGAGTTCTTAAGATTGTTCCCACAAATTGAAGTTTTACCATCTAAATTAGAAGTCATAGATTATTGTCATTAGCACTATGATCTAGTGACATTTTTTTTCATTTGTAGTTGAGAGGTCTCGGCTCACATAAATAACAAGTTTAATAACTAATTATGACTAGTCTATTGTGTAGCTTAGCAGTATTCCCATCTAAATTATATTTTTCCCAACTTACAAGAGTGTGATTTAAACGTTCTTGCCCTAACCCCTTCGCCTTGAACGGAAGAACAATCCTATGAACTCTAGTACATGTACATCATGTAACTAACATTACTAGTAAATTTGAGAGACCACTGTAAAGACTGCGGTCAATCTCCAAAAATAGAAGGAAAAATAGTTTGTTTACGAATATACAATGTGAGAGATTACATAGGAGATATTTTGTCATGTAACTACCTATTACGGTCAATTTCCATTCCATCTAGGTAGTTTGTTTGATGACTTTCTTGCATACTTCAGAGTATTTAGTATTCCAAATATTTTAATCGTTAGATTTTTATTTTAAAATATAAAAATTAAGATCTAATGATTAAAAATTTTGAAATACAGAATACTCCGAAACACCGAAAATTTTTTGAATTTTGCTTGGACCTGTAACATCGTGTAATAGTGGCATTCTTTGGATGCGAATGACCTTTTACTGCAGTCTTGGGTAAACAAAATCACGAACTCCAAGACTTGGGACATTTGCAAAAGAGCCTGACAAAAAGATCCTAGTCCCAAAATAAAATGTCGCCACTTGCTGCCGCCTTTTGTAAAATGTTTTATTCTCCGGCTCTGCGCCACGTGATTATATCGTCTCCGTGTCAGTAAGTCTTGGTCGGCCGGTACTCTTTTCACCCGGTTAAGTAAGCTCAAGTCAGCCATTGGCGATTCTGAGTCGCGGATAGAGTCATGATTCTGAGCCGTTGATGTATTGTAGAACTCACGTACATTATTAGCTTACATTTATTCAAATGCGTGCAATTAATACTAGCATAGCTCTAATGAAAACTTTAGTTGAGATGATTGGAATATATTCAGGAACGAGCTCACCCTTGGCTAGGTCGGACTACATTGAGATGTAGCCCGACCAAACATTTCCGTCCCAAGCTGCTAATTCTAATATATGTAATTCCAGCCCAACTAAAATATTCTTCCAGCCAAATATATAAATAAAAACAAAAATTAATGATAATAATTTTACTTCACTAAAGGTCCTCACGTGCTCAGCAGCTTAGGTTTTGCACGATACCCTCTCCATTAGTTTTGCAAGACACCACAGAGAGTCCTCGGACTCCTCACTCTCCATTGGTTTTGCACGGCACCATTGATATAGATTCAACAAATTGATGAATTTAATGCTTTGAAAATTCATAGGGTACAACTTAAGTAGTTTTATTTTGTATTTGCATTGCATATTTTGTTGTTATTTTCTTATTGTAGATTTCATTTATGTATAATTAATAATTATACATTTTGAGGGGTAAGACTCATTACATCCCCCTGACTAAGTATCTTTTTTGCTTATTAATGAAATTCACTCATGCCGTCAAGTTTTGTTTATAAAATATTATTTATATACATGTTATACTTGAAGTCATGGAGAGGTTTTACAAAATTTAGAGAATGTTAGAAAAAAAAGAGATTCTACCGAAATTTTATAAAATCACACTAATAAAATTTGACTTCAAAGTTCAACCTTCCAGAGTTTTTAATCCTAGATCCGTCCTTGAATATATCTTGTAAGATCCACATGCATTAGCGGCTCACAGTCATCGACCGAGTCTAGCATGTCTCCATTTTAAGATAATGTGGATGTGCAACATGTGCTCATATAATGAAATAACAACTTTACTAAAAAAAACAAGCAATAAAATAGTAAATGGTAAATTTGGTTGAGGTAAACGGCAATGGGTGCCCTAGCAAAACAAACAACGAAGCGAACGTATACGGTATACCCTCCTCCATCCACACCATCCACGCAGTAAAGTAAATTTCTACTTCTACAGTATCTTGTTATTTACAACTTTTACCTACAAAGCAGGATGGTAACCAAGAGCCACATTTGTGTGACTTGCGTCGACCCTCTGCACGACTCTCCTCAAACTCCACTCCTGGAAGAATTCCAGGGCAAGTCTCAGTGCAGTTCCGAGTCCGAGAACCGCGATAATACCTATACAAGTACAACGTCTCTTACAAATTACAGTTCAACAAGCAATACCACCAAGCTCACTAAGTTCTCGAACAAATCAGATTTTCAAATATCGATAGGCACAAACGTACCTATAATGATGTTAATTGGCAATGCAGAGACACCAAGAGTGACGGATATTAGCACGTCCAACAGCAGACCACCTATAAGAATTGAAAACGCCACATAAAGTGGGCTAACACAACCCTGCAACAAAGATCGGTGCATTTGAAATCATAGCATCAACAACGTTATTCATCAAGGTTACTAATATTCTAGTAGATTGATTAGTGTCTTCCTTACCCTGTCTCGATTTTGTGATCGGTAGGACGAGTCAACTCTCCAAACCCAGTAGCTTGCCTGCTATTGCAAATAAACTGAGAGTAAAATTTTGACATACTAAGGAGATGCTTCCATCTCAAGATGCTCAACACACAAAAAAAGGGGTAATGGCAGTCCCATAAATCTATGCTCAGATGTAAAAATTCTCAATCCAAAACAACAATCCTACTATATGCCCGAGACAATTCGGCTCGGGATCACTACTTCGAAATTCAAAGTTCAAACTTCAAATCTAAGGACAGACTAAACTACACACTAAGTTAGAAAAGAAAAATATTGAAATAACCAGTACGATTTTGGTATTGAAAGAGTCTGAAATAGTCCGGCATCAAACACAAAAGTGGATTGGCTACCTAAAGTGCTTAGTCTCTGTAGTACAATACTATTCTTTGAAGTCATAGATTATGGCTTTCGGCTGGTGGAATATCCCGTTGGGTACGCTAATTCTGTGCACACATATATTAAGTTATGACTTGATGAACATAAGGCTATCCATTACATCCAAAGGTTCAGAGTACATACAGTTGGCTGAGCCTCTGGAGGTGGCACATTTACTGCTACCCCTCTGCATAAATAGATTAAGATCTTTTTATAAAATATGACTTTCAGAAATGGTCTAAATATATAAAATCACGAAAGGAATTAGCGAGTGAATTACTGGCATATCTCGCATTTGTTCGATCCCCTGGTGCGAAACCAAGTGTCTATACATGATCTGTGGGATTTCGCAAGCCCGCCTCGACATTGACATCCGAGATCAATCAAAACTTCATCTTTCTCCTGCTGACACACTCTGAGGAACAAACACAACAAACCCAATATAATAAATTTAATTTCGAAAACCATATGATCATAAACCATTAAATTGTAACTGAAAATCTAGCGATTTTTCGATACTCGCCTGCATTGTTCATGAGAGCTGGAAGTCCTCGACAGGTGGTCCTTTTTGGGAGAAGGAACCTCCTCTGAAAATTTGACCGCGGCGGTTGCTGTCGGCGGTTCATGAACTTCAGAGGACGCCCCACCCGAGACGACGACCTGTTGTAGCGGTGGAACAGTATCAACAGCTGCGGAATCGGAAAGTGAGCTAGGATCAGCTCCGCTGCCACCGCCACCTAGCTGCTGCTTCTCCAGGTCAGGTAACTCACCATTTCCACTCTCTTTCTCACTCCCCATTACTTCTGTGCTCCTGAATCTTACTCAGAACCCTAGATAACCCCCAATTGAATCCAATTTCCAAAACAACTCAAAAAAATTTCAAAATTCCTGTAGAAAAAATTAAATAATAATAAATAAATGAAAAGCAAAGAGATAATATTGGAGGGAGAGTGGATTGTTTACCTTTTGGCTTCGAACGTCAATGAAAAAATTTACAGGGTCTGTGGCTTCGGCATAACCAGAAGAAGAAGAAGAAGAAGAAGAAGAGGAGGAGGAGGAGGAAGAAGAAGAAGTTGACGCGGTAGAGGAGAACATGAATATTTGGGGGGTTTTAGAAGTTTGGTACAACTCTGTTGGCTCAGCAGCCCAGTGTGTTTAAGGAAAGACTAGGGGACAGTGTAATTGTGTATGGGCCATTTTTTAACTTTATCCTTATGTAATTGTGTATGGGCCTTTGCTAAAATTACAAGTAAAAAGAAGAATTAGATTTTGTTGGTCGGGACAGTGTGCTCGTCTTATTACACCGGATCATAAAAAGAGTATCATGAGTATGACTGCATGTATTTGGAATAGTGATATTAAGAAATGAGAGAATCAAATACAATACTAAAAATAAACATATATCACATATTTACTTATCAGGAATGAGAATACAAGGGATAAGTATTACTTTCATTCCTTGAGTATTACTTTCATTCCTGACATATCATTCGTTTACTATCACATAAAAAATGAAAAAAAAAGTGGATCTCCTATTAAAATTCTACGTTCCATACGGAATTTCAACAAAATATCATTACCAAATGGAGCATATTCTTATCAATGGCAAGGGGTTCAATTCAATGGCTATGGTCAACAATTTCGGAAACAAGTTACATAGATTGCATAATCCATGACAGCATGGAGAAAGCATGGTCAAATCAGGTTGGAGGCACAGTTAGAGTCATGCCAGATATACTGCTCAACCAACCCCAACCACAAACATTGCTCGAGTCGACTCCTCAACTTATCTCAATCTAAGGGCATGTTTGAGATGACTTCTAAAAGGACGAAAATAACCTTTTGACAACTAAAACGCTATTATCTATGTTTGACATAAGAAATTTGAAAGCGTTTCTTCTGGGTCACAAAAGCGGTTTTTGGATGGATGTTTCTTCAAAAAAAAAAAGCTTCCAAAATGCTTTTCCCACGAAGATTTAATAAAAATTTCGACAAGTCCACTTTTAGCAAAAGTGCTTCCTTAAATAGTCAACTGCACTTATCCGAAATGCCGAAAAATCGTAGATTCCTTTTCTTTGGGTCAGTCATATTTTGGTTCAGCTTTTGAGAGCAGATTTTGGTTCACCATGATCTCTTCTTCTAACACCCTGCTATCCTCATGCGTTATTATAGCAGGGAGTTCGAGGACGAGATCATATGAAAGCACCAAGCATCGGACTTGATTAGAGTATTACACTGCACCCGAATATGGCCCCCAGAAAAAGAGAGTTCGAGAGTTTTGGGGCGCTTCGTCAGAGTGTTTTTGTAAAGTGCAAGAGCTGACTGCAAGAAGAATGGAAGCTGAAACCTAGAAATTGGTCTAAATCAGTTGGAACTTATAAATAAAAGCTAAATGTAACTTGAAAGGTTTACATATAATTGTGTGCAAAAGCGGATAAAGGGTGTATATGTGTTGTAATTTATGCATCTCATGTCGTAACAAGAAGATAAGCGAGGCCTTTCAGATATTCTACAATTTCCGATCCTCCAAGCTTTGAGATTCCGTATACCCTGTCAACAAAACTGATCGGAACCTGTGGATAGGTACATAACCAAAAACAAGCAAAAACCGGAGATCAGTCAATAATGCAGTTATTTAAAACCAAAATGAAGGAATGGACAAATTTAAGTGAAAACCAAATTTGAATTTTCTACACAAGGGCTCGCATGAGCACTCGCACCAGCATAGAGGGCAGGATTCGAGGCACAAAGGGGGCAGGATAGCAAAAGAGACTACTTATTTGAGAGTTCTAATCCCACATATTACTCTGTACACTACAAGGGAATTGACGTAGTTTGTTGCATTTCACCAGCATTTTTAAGCATTTGCATATTGACTCGATCATATTATTTCCAGTTGAACGAAAAATAACACCGAACAGCATGTGGTAACTGGTAAGCTATCAATCAATAAATGTACCAATTAACTTTGATGTTGTGTGTATACAAGCCATGGGCATCTTTTCTTGGTTCCACAATGTGTGTATTCAAACGTTTATACATCATGTGCAAGTGCAACCACAGAATTCACCATTACCAGTTGGACATAAGCACAGAGACAGTCACAAGACAAGCTCATTTAAAAACTCTGGTTCCTTCGATGGGTGGACAGTGATGGATACAAACATTTATAAGAAATTGACACTTTCAATGATGTCAACAAGCAACAGTCATGGATACAAACATTTATAAGAAATTGACACTTTCAATGATGTCAACATGCAACAGTCATGGATACAAACTTCATGATCACAGAACTATCAATTTCAGCCAGAAGCTTAAGTCAAACATGTATGATGTAATTGTATCTACCTCTTCGATATGGTATCCTTTTCTAGAAGCCCGAACAATCATCTCCATCTGAAATACATATCCCTTGCTGACACAGGAACTAATGATATCTTCAAGCACCGTTTTCCTGTAAAGCCTACAAAAGAACAAGAAAATGTCAGTCCTATAATCGTGTTAAGTGCGATACACTATATAATCATGTTAAGCATGATGTACTATATAACTCAATAATTAAATCATGTACCGGAAAGATCCCGTCAAATCTGATACACCAGGCCATAGTAGTGTGTGTGCAAGAACATTTGCTCCTCTACTTGTTAGTTTGCGCATAAGATTCCACCCATGGACCCCGCCACCTTTGACATAGCGAGTTCCAGTAACTATACTTGCACCAGTTTCCAACTGTTTCCTAAAAATAAGCATGGCGCAAGCAAACTCATAAGGATTTCCAGAAATTAAGCAAATACTATGGCATAGTAGGGAACCACAAGAAAGAACTTATTCTTACTTGATAAAGCTTGGCAAATACTTTGGCTGCATCACAAGAAGAAAAGAAAATGACAAACTGTGAAGATGATGACAAGTTGGAAATCTACCGAAATATAGAACATCCAAGAAAAGAATACAAGAAAAGAATAAAAAACAAACCCAAAAAGCATACCCAGAGGAGGGCTCCCGTGTGTTCAAGGGGAAGAGATAATTCAATTCTTATGTTTGACTTAATTGAAATAGCGACATAAAACAAGATTTGAAAGAAATTACTCAAACAATACTTTCCCCTAAATATTTCTAACTATCAATAAAATAACAAGCACTCAATGAGCTTTAAACCGATGAGGCAGTCTATAATAAAATAGAAAGGCAAGGGCTATTATCCGCTCCAATTTTTTAATTTCTCAGAGATAGCCCTCATAAACTTAATAGAGAAAATTTCCAAGCTGCTTTTGCACTCCAAATTAACAAACCACTCACCCCCTCCCATCTTTGTGTACAGTTACCAATTCAAATAAAACTGTTGGACAGCGGACGTTTATCACTTCCAATGAAAGCAAATAATCAAACACCGTAAATACTTTACATGAACATCCTAAAGACGACATGATATACTTACATGGTGTGATAAATCTGCGTCCATGATTACAACAAAGTTCCCGGACACATGCTTCAAACCATGAATGTAAGCCGTTCCTGAAATTCGGAAAAACAATACAAACTATTGTTACCTTATTTAACATTCTAAACAACATGTTTAACATTTCACTTCATTTGGTAATCCCACTTTGCTCTACTGAATACAGAAAAATTGAATTAAATTTTAACACAATCGCATACCTAACCCAAGCTTCTTAGCTCTAGCTCTCAACAGCTACAACAAAATACATAAATAAATAATTAATTAATTAATTAAACAAAAATAAATACAATTAGCACAAGTCTTGAGAAAAAAGGAAAAAATTATGCAGAAAACGAAGTGCTTACGATGCGATCGTAACCGTAGAGTTGCTGCAACTGTTCAACAATCTCCTGAGTGCCGTCGGGGCTTCCATCGTCAACGACGATTATCTCAAAGTCAACATCCCTACACACCAAAAAATACACAAAATCGAATTATTTGCCACGATTTTTTGCTGAATTTTGATTTGTCACGAATTAAATTACAGAGAGAGGAGTGAGAGAGAGACGATTACCGGAGATGCTTGAAGACGAGGTAGACGAGGAGGGCGATGTTGAGGCGCTCGTTGTAGGTCGGGACTATGATGCTGTACTTGTTCTTCGTCTCCATTTTTCCCTCAAATTCAAATTCGGATTCGCCGATTTTCAATTCGATCGCAGTCGCATCGCCGTAGGAAAAATTATTTGGAGAAAGAAAAGCCAATTTTCATGGTGGTTTCGGAAAGGAAGAGTTCGGGCCTGATTCAGCTTCGGGTTGGGTTGGAGAGGTAACCCGCCCAATTTTGGAACAATGTAGGCCCAGCATGTGTGTTGGGAATTTTTTTTTCTTTTTCAAATATTCTAAATCAGTTTAATTAATGTATTGGGAATTCAAAATTGAGTACAAACGAGCGACGATCCAACTCTAGTATGATATAGAGGTCTAGAACAATGTGTTGAAAAGAGTTTTGTTATAGTTTTTCTTTTAAGGCCGCCAAAAACTCAAGAACGGCATTGCTTTCAAAGTTCAGTAACTGCTAACTTCCATTAATAACTCGTTTTAACTCATTAGGAGATATGTTATTCTCACACAGATGTCTTATTTCTCCACACACATTATATTGTTTTGTCATCTATATTCAAAAGTGAATGAGAATAACAACATTCCTCGTTAAATGAGTATAACCTCCCCTAATGACTTGTTTAAAAGTATATATTGCTATTTTTTTTGTAGGAAACTTCAGTTGAATTGATCTTTTTACTCATCAACCTCTGTGTAGAGAGTTTCTCAATTGTGACTAGAACAATCTATGAGATCGTTTTGTGTTGTGAATCGTAATTTTTAGTTTGTAGCATTGTAGTCGCCTTTTATGTTATGTTATCATATATTATCAATAAAATTCAAGAAATTTTATTTCTTTAAATTTCATATGTTCTAGGATTTGACAAATTCAAGAAATTTTATTTCTTTAAATTTCATATGTTCTAGGATTTGCCGTTTGTCGATCATTTCATATTATTGGTAACTGTATGTTGTTTACAATTTCTTTCCCTTTTAAACTTCACAAATCTAGAGTGTGAGTAAGAATCACAAAAGCATAAAGTCTAGGAGTAGGATGAACCAAATGCCAAGTAATCCCCTCCCTTTAATTCCCTTTTGTTTTTTTTTTATCCTATGAAATTATTAATATCCTTGCATTGCAAATTAAGCCATTCCTAGATTCCAATTTTCCAACCCAAATCACAGGCACTCCTCTCTATATATCCACCTCAATCCTTTCCCTTAAACCTCACCACAAACCCAGCTCACAAACCCAGCAACAATGACAAATGAGTCAGTCAAACCCAGCACACACTCCTCAGCCGATCACGGAGGCAGCAGGCACAACAAGCATCTCGACAAAGAAATCCGAGACATGGTCTCCGCCATCACCAACCGAGTCACGGACATCCACAAATCCGGCTCCACCCACCACGAGGACGAGGACGAACACGGCGTGAGGATCATCACCCTTGCAGGATCCAACACCGGAGCTACATTGAGGTGTGAGCTGGATCATGAGAACCTTAACAAACCTGCAGGGCTTCATGGTGGCGGTCCGGCGTTCGGAGAGGCTGATGGGCTGAGCACTTATGTGAACAGCAACTTCCAGGCCGTCAACAACTCCCTCATGATGGGCGGTAGCTACTCCACGAATGACCCCGGTGTTCGCGTGGACATCACGGATGTTGTGGAGCCGCACGGCGGGCATCATGGGAAGCCGGAGAAGCGGGGGTGGAAGGGGAAGAAGAAGGAGAAGGAGAAGGAGAGGGAGAGCTTCCAGAGTGACCAGCATCATGAGCAGGATGAGGACTGATGAGCTTATTATGTTTCTTGATATTTCATGGAGTGGCTTAATTAGTTACAAATTAATAAGAAGCCTTTGTACGGCTTTCTGGTTTAATTACTTTCACTTCCGAATTATGTGTCTATGTATTGTCTGGACTTTTTCTTTTGGCTAAAGAATGCAAAAATCATGATGATGAGTATTAATTTGTCGATTGTTTATTGTATTTATTTAGTGATTCTTTTTCTAAATGTACGCTAGTTTCTTATCATTATGTAGTTTTCCAGAAAATTTTCGGTGAAAGTGTTACATCTTCACGTGCATTAGTAACACTAACCTCTTGTTCGCGTGACAATTGGTTATTTTGTAATTTAATATTATTTAAAAATAAATTTCTATTTATGTAATTTAAAAATAAAGAATAAAATAATTCAAAGAATAATAATAATAACTACTCAAATGTGGGGTGGTTTTAAATCACATATTTTACTTGTTTACTCAATATTAATTATGTTAGTTTTTTCAACCGTTATATATGTAGGCTTTACTTGAAGATTGGAAGCAATCTCCAAGACATTCTTCTGCTGAGAAGGAGGACGCCAATTCGTCTGAAAGGCATTAGCAAAAGCAGCACCAAACTGTGCGAAATCGAAGGGTGGTGCAACAGGCTCATCGGCTGATGCCTAGGTACGAGGTGCTCGACGAGGTGGCATAGTTCTGACATCACAAAATCAAGCAATATTAGCTCAAATATCACAAAGTGACAATTGCATGACTGCCTAAAACTTATGCTCTGATACCAATTTGACACATCCCGATCCTGACACGCCAAGTGTCGGGAAGTGCTGGCCGACACGTTTTACGTGACGAAAGCCAATTATGCATGTAAAAGTGAAAAAGTGAGTAGATTTAGAGTTGGAAGCGGAAGTAAGAGTGCGGTGAAGGGTAAAACCCATTATTACAAGTGCATAACAGTCAGAGCATAGTATATAGTGCATAGAGTAAAAACATTCACATTTACATCATCGTGAGGATGAATAAGTAGAAGTTAACTAAAAGTAGAAGCAAATCCTACATAATCTGGAGGTAATTGTCAGAACCGCCAACCACAACCAAAGCAAGCCCTTGTGTCTCTGATAAACGTATCCGCCTCTAAGTCCTGGAGGGGCGCAAAACATAAAAATGTGAGTGGGTCAAAAGTAAAGTTTGATAAAACCTTTGTTTTCAATAGCATATTATCCCCTCGCTGGAAAACATGTATAGTTTTTGAAAATACGTCATACTCCCCGGTATGATCCTCAAAATACTATACCAATAATACGGGTACTCCCCGAAAATCAAACTGACTGCTCATCCATATGTAAACACACAAGCCCAAGTAGATAAGCTACAAGGAACATGCGAGGTATCTAAGAAATACGCTGAGTACTACAATGACGCGAGTCTAACGCTAATCGATGTGCACAAAGTGCGTCACACAAGTTCGAGTTGCCTAGTGCAACCTAGAAGAGGCTAGTACCTACAATTGATCCAAAGTTGCGTAGCGGTACTGATAGTGACAACTCCAAACGTCAAGGCTAGTCATGGCCATAGGACTGAGTACTGATACCCGGGGTGTTATACATCTACTGATGAGCAACAGTATAGAAATATGTATGACAAATATAATACGAATGTTCTACCTCCAACAATCGTATATGATATGAGTCATGCTAACATATAATAGAAAGCAGTGAAAACCATACATAATAGTATCTTTATCAAAATAAAGACTCACTCACTCACCTGTAAGTAGCCGGGTCGTAGCCCCCCTGTCCTGGGTAGCCCTGGTAGTCATCTGGATAAGTCTCACCTATATGAGATATCACTGTATTAATGATTAAACTCATAAAGGTTACTAATTACACTAATTAATTAAACCTATCCCTTGTTTGCTCAACACGGAGGTCCGAAACACTCCGAAAAATACCATACGTACTGGCCCTAGGTAGTACGCATCGTCACGAGTCGCCTCGCGTTGACGAAATTCAAAAATATGGCCCCACGCGCCCTCACACGCGGCTCACGCGCCAGTCAACTGACGGCGTTAGATCTAACGGAATATTCCAGCATCTCCGTTAAATCTAACGGAATATTCCTAACGCCATTAAAAGGAATATTCCAAGAATATTCTCGGCTTGCTGACGTCACCGACCTGATTGGACCGATTGCTGACGTCACCCGGCCGGTCTGGACCGGTTGCTGACGTCACCCAGTCGGTCTGGATCGGTTGCTGACGTTGCCGCTGCAACTGCTTCGGTCGCCGGCGCTGTCGTCGCCGAAATTTTGGCCGGTTTCTGAAGAAATGTTCAAATCTCTATAACTTCTTCATTTCTTGGCCAAATTTCATGTTCTTTATACCAAAATGAAGCTAGAGAGGAGTATAATGACGGTGTACCTTTGGTTTGGTTGTACAAGCTCGGGAAATGGCATGTAATTGCCTCGAAATGCCGCGGCTACTGTAGCTTTGTCGAACTACGTCAAAACTCAACCAAATCAAGCAAATGACATATGAAAATTCATCTACTCAATGAGAGGAATCCATTGGTGGTAGTTAGAAACCTCACTTCGGTCTAAAATGGTGAGAAAATCGCCGGGAAGGTCCGGTTCTTCCGTGAGCTTTTTCCTTCAAACGGTCGGGAGTTTGAACGAACGGTTTGTACCGTTGAGTCCAGGGCGTCGAGACGAAGATTGTGGTGATTTTAGTTCATCTCGGTTTGACAGTTTTCGTCGACGTGAACAAACGGTGCGAGAGAAAGAGAGAGAGAGAGAGAGAGAGAGAGAGAGAGAGAGAGAGAGAGAGAAAAATGATGAAAAAAAAAGGAGAAGGTTCAGGAAGAAGAGAAAGGTAATAAAAATATTTTAGGTTTTGGGGGTATTGTGCACCCACCAAAACAATAAAATTACACGGTCCCGTGTATAAAATAATCACGAACGTGTCCAAAATATCCCCCGGAAATTATTTTATAACAAACTTTTTACGGGATGTTACAACAAATGTTTTACCAAATTAGCCATCTCCCTTTATATATAGAGACGAGAAGAGATTACATGAAAGATTGGCCATCCATTCACTCCTAAATTTTGTTCATAATTGTCACCTCAATTGGATATTTTGGAGGTGGATATTTACTTGACTTCTTACATGTAAGAAGTCATTCCTACTTACATAAAGATTTGTAATCATTTCACCGTATAAACGTCATAATTGAAACCGTTAAATTTTCTTATCATTATCTAAAAATCATCTCTAGAAAAAATTCATTTAATTTTGATATCGTTTAGCCATCCATATGTGTCGAACAAATCAATGGTTATAGTAACAAGTAATATCCTAACTGTCAACTTGTTTGATTTATATGGATGACTAAATAGTCTCTAAATCAAATGAAATTTTCTAGAGATGATATGTGTTACATCCCGTCCCTACGTTTATTGTATTTTATTCCCCGACAGTGTAAAATGACCAAAATGCCCTTAGTGGCATAATGTATCATTCGGGATTACGTCCCTTCTATCGAGGTATTTTCAGAAATCTTGGTGTACTTTTAGTGTCTACATTAAATTACGAATCCGTTGACGCGAACGACACTCGAATCGGACTTGTTTTGGACAAGTTACGTATAGGGGTAAAACTGTAATTTTTTCCCGAGCAGTATTTTGAAACAGTGGGTTTAGCCCATGGTTTCTGCAAGGCACGAGGCCTGCATTTGGGTTCAGACTGAATCATTCAGTCTCTTTCTCTGCATGCAATTGACATGCATTGGGCAATTTCAATTTGAGATTCCTTTGTTTGTTTGATTTTTGGCTTTAAAACCAGCAACACCACTGTGCATTGCTGCACTACACTCAACCACCCTCACCTTCACTCTCTGCCATTCCCTCACTCTCCCCGAGTCCCCCACTCAACCTGCATGCAAATGCAGATCCACCAAAAGCCCAGAAATTCATCTAGGCACCCAACCTTTCAAACCTGCCACTGGTGAACCCCTGCATTCAGCCTCGTACTGGTGGAAGTCACCACCCTCAACTCGAATCAAGGCCACTGCCTTGAACCCAGATTACAGAAAACCCAAACTTGCAGAAAATTTCTCAAGACACCCGTGAGGGCACCATCTTCGAATTCTCGACCTCACACTAGCCCAACCTCACCCCAGAAAGTCACCATCGTCATCCTCTTCATTCTGGGTTACTCTCGAACCCAGAAAACCGACGAACGACGAAGAAACCAGATTCGCCATTTTTCCCGGCGAAGCTCTCCTCGGTCGAACTCGGCCACCCAGACCTCGAATCCACTTCAAATCACCATCATCGACCTCTTTGGACCTCTGGAACTCAAACCCAGGTCCTGCATGTGAGGATCGAGTTGAGTTCATCGAAGTTCGAACTTTGGCCGAGGAGCTCGAGCTCAACTCCGGCCATTTCAAGTCGATTTCAGGCCAAATTTTGGGTAAATCCTTCTTCTCCTTGACTCTAGGTTCATTTTGAGCTTTAAATCGTGAAATTTGGTGAAGAAATCTAACTTCTGCAATTCTCTGGTTTTTCCGGCGACGAAACCCAGAAACCGGCGAGGTAGACGGCGGCCGACGGCTGATCTCGGCGACCGGAGTTCATACGACCTGACGTCACCGACCCCGATCTGAACCGGTTCGTGACGTCAGCCAACCACCGGTTCAACCCGGTCCAACCCGGTTCAAACCGGGAATATACCGAAGGTATATACCGTCAAACCCTAACGGCGTCAGGCATATTCTCTAACGGCGACGGAATATTCCGTAACGCCGTTAGGGAATATTCCGTCAGCCAAAACGAATATACCGTTAAAGTTAACGGCACGCCGTTAACTTTAACGGCGCGTGACTGTTGGGCGCGTGAGGCGCGTGTCCGCGCGTGAGCGCGCGTGCGTGCGCGTGTGAGCGCGTGCGTGCGCGTGTGAGCGCGTGGGGGCGCGTCCGAGCGCCTGTGGGCGCGTGACGGCGCGTGACGGCGCGTAGGCGCGCGTGGGCGCGCGTGACGGCGCGTGCTGCCTTGTGGCGGCGCGTGGCGGCGCGTGGAGCCCCGCGGCGGCGCACGGCGGCGCGTGAACACTTTTTCCGACCAATTCTAGTTCCGTTTCGAGCAAACAAAGGCGATTTCAAGTCTTTTTCATTACTTTAAATTGAATTAGACTTGTTAAATAATTAGTTTAGTAAACTCTCATATAGGTGAGACCTATCCGGAGGAGCAACGAGCTCAAGCACACTACGGGGGCTACGATCCGACTACGTATCAGTGAGTGGGCCTAGTACTTAACCTTTTATATTAGTTATTAGTGTTTTTAATGTGTTTTGAATTATGTGTGTGTAAAGCATGCCCACTTTTATAAATGTTATTTTGTGGTATCAATTATTTATAGTTACTTGGTATATGACTTGAGATTATGTTGATTTATGTGATAAACTTGGCATGCATACACACTATTTGAACTGTATTACTTATTTCACATTATGCACGGTGTTAGCACTGTCCGGGCCAGGACCAGCTTCACGTGATCGTTCACACCCGCACCATTACGCTCGACATGGATCCATGATTAGGTGCCAGCCTGTTCTAGATTGCCTTTGGCGTCTAGACTTGTTGTGACGCACACTTTGTGCCAGCCTTCACGTGCATGTAGTGCTAGAGCGTAGTTATATCAAACACCCAGCCTGTCATGTAGCTACTTTCTATATGACTTGTGTGCATATTTCCATGTGATAAGTAATGTTGATTTTCACTGTGATAAATGATTTATACCCGTATCCTTGTGGGCGTTGGCCCGTTACTTATGCTCGGTACTTATTTCATTAGTAAATATTTTGGTAAATCTAAGGGTTTTACAGTGAGGGGTTATAACTAAAGTTTTGGAAACGTTTTACTTAGAAAATCGATATTGGCCCACTCACCCTTGTTTTTCGCCCCTCCAGGACTTAGACTTTAGTGGCGACGATTCGGTGGTGGCAGCTGCTGGTAGCCTGATTTTCTTTCTGCAGTGTATGTTAATTTCCTTTTGTTGTGTGCTATATCCATCCTACGGATGGGAATAATTTCCTCTACTGCACCTAGCTCTGACACTATATAATAATGGGTTCTACCCACATTACACTTCCGTATTTTTGTTAAACTCTGATTTAATTTTTATCTATCATTGCTAATCCCTTAATTAATTTTCCTATGACTTCGTCACTCCTACGGAGTGGTCGGTCAGCACGCCTTGAGATCCGGGGTCCACGTGGCTATCCGGGTCGGGGTGTGTCAATATGTCAATGATGATAAAGAAAATGAACGGTTTGGATTATGACGTTTATACGGTCATATAATGCCATGTCATCTAGTAAAGATAAATAACTCCTTACATGGAAGGAGCCGAACAATGTTCTACCGATTGAAATGCCTCTGATGATCATGCATGATACTCTTTATTATCATCAAGCAATGTCAAAGTTAGTAGCTGTATATTCCTGCAAAGCAGACTTTTAAATGGTGTGTTAAAAGTTTCATATACATAGGGTAAATTTGTTAGGAGTGTACCACAAAAATTAGAAAGTGAGATTTGAAAATGACTAAATGCAATACATTGTATAGTGTTTCATGTAATGCATTATTTTAGTACCTTTGTAGTTTTGAGTAGTTCGATGATACTTTTCCTGTAGTGCATTTTACCAATTAAGTCTAAAATTTCTCAATAGTTTAAAGTCTCTCATTCAAACTTAACACTAAACTAATATGTTATATATCTAAGTTCAAAGATACAGAGATTTTGAAAGTTTACCTTAAACCAAACACTATGTTTCTAGAAAGTTGTGTTCTCCATTAACTTTGATGGTATAATGTTTAGTAGCAGTGGCGCATCTAGAAAATATTATTGGGGGGTCAGTAAGAATAGCGCACAAATTTTTTTTGGACAGAATAGTATGCAAATTGGCATTTCATCGAGCCTTGGTAGGACTGAGTTTATATTTTTTAAAGTGACCTAGCCCAAAACAATGTCGTTTTGGCTAGATCTTATAAATAAAAAAAATAAAAAAAAGGGAGGGGTGGGTGGAAGGTTGCGCACAAAGTATGATTGAGCCCTGCCTTGCTGCCAAACTCTTTCAAGCATTTTATCAAACACTTGGAGGGCATATATGTAGGACAACTCCAACCTTCAAAGAGGTAGCACCCAAGTCATCCATAGGGTTTCACCGAAGTTCGGGGGTCAGCTGACCCCTGTTGCCCCTTAGTGCGTCCTCCCCTGAATTAGCAATAGTCTCATATATATTTGATATTGGATTAAGTTCTTCAAATATATATCGAATATTCTAACATAGTATCAAGGTTAGTGTATTCCTCACTTTAACAAGAACTATGCATAATTTTGACCATTTTAAGTACGCGATAATCTTCACCAGAAAGAACAAACATCTAGAAAATGGTAAAGATCTCAATTACAAAATCCAAATTTGTAACAGATTTCATTACCATAAGTCTCACAAAGAACCATGGGGGAAATTTTGCAACCATCACCATCAGATAAAGAGGTGAAAGGTTTAATCTACTTTTATTCTGGTTATGCCAGTTGACTTCTTTATAATCCTGGCTAGAAAACCATGACAATCGATTGTGAACTTGAAAGCATATGCAACTCGGCTTCAAGGACACCGCGAATCAACGGAGACTGTGATGGCGGGTAAATGCGGCTCCTGCTCTTTGATTGCTTCAGATTCTTGGACTATTTTTGTCGCACATTTCTGCATCTCTTTTCTCTTGCCCCATAGAAGAATGTACAAGCCGACGATTACAATGACAGATCCCAACAAGCTGCATGCTCAGTGTCAATGCAGCACCAATGAGGAAGCACCATAGATAATAATCATAAGCAGGTATTGACAACTGTACAATAGTTAGGGAAATTCACCTTCCGAGGTGGAACTGTTCGTGTAAGATGGGGATACCGATTAGTGCCGCCATTATCTGCACAAGCGGGCTAAATGCTGCAGTAAACACTGGTCCCCGTTTCTTCACACACCATGACATTCCCACAAATCCTAAGCCTGATGCAATCATTCCCTGTTAATTTATATAAACAGTTGTAAGGCATGTACTTGTAAGTTGGATAACTTCTGTCTTTGACAAGCCGATATTGTGGAAGGATAATCGAACTCAGGTGCAAAGAGAGAGCACAGTGCCCTGACAAACTGACCTAATTCAAATTTGCGAAGTTGTATAACTATCGGAACAAAGATACCAAAACCTCTTGATTATTTTTCTGTGTTGTATCAGAAAAAGAGTAATACTAATACTTACAGCAAACAGGACAGTTATGACTTGTGTCTTTCCCCTTAGAGCCCACATGGAAAGGTTCCTTCCTGTGCACACACCTAAGATTGCAGACTGAATGGCACCAAAGAAATTCATTATTGTGGTGCTAGAATACTGGCAAGGATACATCTTGCTAATTTTTGTTTGAATAAGAAACCATGAAGACCACAATAGGGTTCCGACAACCAAAGCTATCGAACCAATTGTCCAATGCTCATGGTTTCGTGTTGAGCTCAGCTGGATACCGTGATCTATAGCTTGAGTACTAGTTGTGGATTTTGAGTAATCAAACAAAGGAACTCCTTTGTAAAGAGTTAGTATAAAAGCACCACCAATGCACACCAGTGTACCAAGTACTTTTGCTCTCCCGCTGTTGCATTTTAAGTTCACTGTCTCTAACCTGCAAGATTAAACCCTCGATTTCATACAGCAGCGAATAAGATTCGTGAAGCACATAGATGGGGTTTTTATGATTGTTCGTACCCAAAGGGTAACGCCATTATGAATGTGATAACAGGCACCATGTTGACAAAGGCACAGGCAAAAGTTGCAGATGTGTATTGGATTCCAAGGAGAAAGAAGTATTGTGTTATGGATGTCCTGCAAGAAAAAAGCATTGCATGAAAAAATGTAACAAAGATTCTGGTAGTTAATCAGCAACTTGATGCCAGTCGAACTCAAGACCTGTTGGACTTTAGATGTAACGCAAAGCCAACAAGTTACTAGATGACCGACAAAATGTAACAAAATTTGGACACATGAAAAAGTGGAAATTTCATATACAAGTCTGTGTTGAGTTTACTAACCCAAGAATTCCACTTAAGAAGAGAAAACATGCGATGCGAAGTGTGAGTTTTGGTCTAGTATTCCTGCAAACAAATCAGAAAAATCTTCAGCAAGGCAAGGCAGAGAAATAGAGAAATCAATTTCTGAAAAAGCGAGAAACGGATGCTTGCTTACCTTTCCCAAAAGTAGCTAATTGGAGCTAAGAAAATGGTAGAAATTGTTAACCGATACGTGATAAGAACCAAGTGGTTCATTTCCTCATCAAGCACTTTCTTGAGCAGAATATTCACTATAGCAAACGAGAAATCGATTGCAACCATGGCAATAAAAGGCTTCCATTCGTCATAGCCCTTCGCGTCCGCCATTTCCAAGAGTCACACTAGGAGGCAGAGCTGAGCTAGCGCCTCTCAACAACTCTGCATATTTTAGCAAATGATTTTCTTGTGCATAAAAACACACCAGAGGGCAGACCAATCTGTTGGGATAAATAGACAGGCTCCAGAATAAGTGGGTACAAAGCAAGATTAAAATTCTCTAAATCCCATCACTGCTTTAAGCAACCAACTTTGACATAATTTAATCTTTGATTCCCTTTCTTTTTTGCTTCTTTTTCATTGACTGATACTTTCCAATGAACACAGATTAACCGGGGAATCGTTTCGTACAGTTCTTCGGGCATCGAATTCACGATCTCTCTCTCTCTCTCGCTCTCATACATCCCTACCCTAGAAGTTGTAGAGCCTTGACATATAGGCCATGAGTTTCCCATTTGCAACTTTTTTTACTCGATTAAGTTATGTTCTTTGCATCAGTGAATCTTCTTTAAGTCAACAATTATACTATATATAGCTCAACATAGGCATCTCTTTTGAGTGGTGGTGTAGGAAATAAATACTCTTATACTTCCTTCTGAGCATGGCATTGGCATCTAATACTTCATCGTCGAGCCAGAACGAACAGCATGCAGCCGTCTATCATCTACACATGGTCTAGAACAACATGTCAAATCTTCCCATCAAGAAATTAAAAAACAAAAAGAAACGTAATGTTTAAAACATGGGATTGTGATCAATTAAACTATGTTGATAACTAACCCGGGTGAGACGAGCGAGGCGAGGTAGGGTTAGATTAGACGGAGGGGATAAATGATGTCCATCTCATGAAGTGCCACTAATAATTTTTTCTGAAAATATGACTTTAGCCCCTCAAACTCAATTTTCTCCACATAAAACCCAACATAATTTTTTTACTCGAAGAAAACCCAGTGACTAGGATCCACATAAGCAAATTCATTAATTATGTTTTACTTTACAAATTTTACATTTTTTAGATGCCTAAACTAACCCTATTGCATGTTTGGTGTACATACAATTAATTCTATGCGGATTGTAAGGGGGGATTAATGATTTTGCAAAAAGGAAAGGAGAAGAAAAAAGGCATTAATGTTATAAATTCATTGCATATTAATATCAAATATGGAAAATTTTATTTTTATTTTTTGAAATTGAACAATATCATTAATTTGATCAACGATTACAATAAATCTTGAATATTAATACTTATTTTCTCAATTTAAATAATAATAAAAAAATTAAAAGATCAGATATATCATGGACGCAATTCAATGCATTATCATGTTTTGATTACTCTTTTCAAAAACTTCTTATTTGTTTTTCAAATTTGCATAAAATTGCATTTTAATTTAATTTTTTTATTTTCTTACCAAATTGGAAATATAAAAAGGCACTAATTTTGGGTTTTTTGGTGTTTTTTCCAAAATTATTAGTATACTCTACAAATATAGGAATGTTATTTTATTCAAAATTAATTTACCTATATTTTACATATAAATATAAGTAAATTCATCTAAAAAAATATAGGTAAATTAATTTACACAAAATATATATATAATATCAATAACAGTTCCTAATAAATATAATAATACATGCAAAATAATTTACCTACAAAAACAAAATAAAGGAATGTAGTTTGATTCTATATTTTACATAAAAAATATAGGTAAATTATTTGCACACGTATATATAAGAATAAAAAAATGTGTTTAATATATGTAATATGTAATAATACATGCAAAATAATTTACCTACAAAAAAAATATATTGTTTGATTCAAAATTAATTTACCTATACTTTACATAAAGTATAGGTAAATTATTTTACCACATATATATAGGTAAATTATTTTACCACATATATATAATAACAATAAAATGTGCCTAATATTGTATGTAATGATATATGCAAAATAATTTACCTACAACATAAAGGATGTAAGTTGGTTCAAGATTTAATTTACCTATAATCTAATATAGATATGGGTAAATTATTTTATGTAGATTAAAGTATCTACTTGAAGATAAAGGATGTCATTTGGTTCAAGAGAAAGGATGTCATATGTCATTTGTTCAAAAAAAACATAGGTAAATTATTTTTACAAATTGTGTAACTACTTGAAATATATTTATTTTTTTATAAGGAAATATATTTATACATTAATATATTTGTTATAAGGAGAATATATATGTATATTGTTTTAATTGTAGCCTATAAAACTGAAATTTTGGACAAGTGTTAACTAAAACAATTATAAAGTATAATGCACCTATGAGTTGAATTTTAAATGCTTGCCAAAAAAAAAAAGGAAAGAAACTAGATGAAATTTAGGATTTCATCATTATTGTAGGTATTAAAGTTTATTGACATAATTAGGGTGTTATGGCATAGGTTGTAAATAGTTTGCAGTAATAGGTTATTTCTTTGTCTACATGTCAATGGATTTGAATTTTGGGTTTTAATTGGATGTTTAAATATAGATGGGTTTTTGTCTAGGAAATAAAAATTGTAAGGGTCTATCTCTAAAGAACCCTAATTTTTTTTCTAGAAGCCCGTTCTTTGTGGCAGACTATCAATAAATCGTCAATAATATTGCCAGATAACATGACAATAGCAAAATATATTACTTATTATTCATACATTACAACCATTATTAAATCTTCCCACCCTAAAACTTAAAAAACAAAAAGAAACATATTGTTTAAAACATGGGATTATGCTCAATTAACTTAGTTTGATAATTGAACATGACCTGCATTCTTTATTAAAAGGCAAACTGTCAATAATATTAGCAGATAACATATCAATGTATTATCGATACAAATATCAACATTATTGATACATAACCTAACTTTTAACAAAGTACGAACATCATGCACACAAAATTTCTAACTAAAATCACTACATCAATTGAGCACTTAAAAAATATTGCGAGGGCTCTGTAGCTGATAGCTGAAAAGACCAAAGAATATGGAAATAAAGTGCAATACTTTCATAGATGGGGATAAGAATGATCAAAACTCAAGCTTGCTGTTCATTTTTCACAATTATAGGCATGAATGAATAATAATGTCATCAATGTGATTAGGCTAACATTATTGAATCACTTAATCAACATGTGTAGTCATCACCTTTAAGCCAGTTTAGCTTTTTGATTTGAGGTTTTTCTCCTTTTTCCTCCAATTTTGTAGTGAGAAGTGATTTTCACACATTTTTTTCCTCTTGCATGCACACTCCTAATTATTTTTTGTCATCAAATTGAATGTAATAAAAAACAAACAAACATAAATAAACAAAAGTGTGCATAAAGGGAAAATAAACGTGTGAAAATCATCTCCCCTTTTACAAGAGCAACTTTTATATAACATGTTCACTGCCATGTGGTGTTTCAATCTAATAATACATTGTCATGTGGAGAAAAACTTGCGCTTAACAATGTATTATTTATTTAATATGAGACGCCACGTAACGATAAATCTGTTCTATATAAGTTTTTCTCTCCTTTTAGGGCACCAAATCAAGAATCTATATGTCAAATTAGTTATTTTCTGGCAGTGGCCTGGACCATCAAACAGTTACTTTTGTCAGATGACCATGACCACTCTTTATTGGGGACCCAAATTTGCATGTCCACACATACTACCTTTTTTCTTCAGTTGCAGCCAATCTTTAGTACTTGCCATCATTTCATGCTTTGCATATATAAAGGTTTGAACTTTGAGTAGTGATCTGTACTATTATTAGTAAAAATATTAGTAAGTTGTTTTTGTGAGCTTAGTCATGCCTCTATTTCCCATCATCTCAACTTTCTCAATCAATTAGTGGAAATCTATCCAAGGAAGAAAATATCTACGATATAGTGCGGTGAAAGCAACAAGGATGAAAGATATTATTAAACGATAAAACATAAAATTAGAATATGAGAAAATCTTAAAGTTTAAGATAATAAAGAAAGATATCCAATATAATAGCATGACTTGTACTTAAATAGATACCAAGTCCTAAACACAAACCCTCACTTCTTGTTCACCAAGAAAACAATCATAACCCAAAAAGAAACAAATATGAAACAATTTTTAACATTTCAAATATTCCTAAACTCTAAGAACCTGATTATGTTAAAGGGGATTATTCTGCCAAAAAAAAAATTATTCCAACCAAGGAACAATAATATGTTAACCATATAGATATACAAGTGCAAAATTGATGCTATTGATAAAAATTAAAATCCACTCATTCCCATACACCAAATTTTATGTGTACCGCCTTATTTTTCAGACACCGGGACAGATAAAAAATTGTATTGAACACGAGCGTGACACTACTAGACATTGGTAATAAATAGAACTCTGAATAATTTGCGGCTTGATAAATCTGATTTCTAATCAAACAATTAGGGATGAAGTGCGGAACTGGCTCGATTTGATTATTTTCTAGGCCTTGTGAAAATGAGCGCCAGATCAAATATGCGAAAAGCATGTAGATTGCTTCGGAATTAATTGTCACATAAACCTAGCTTAGTTTGAGCAAGAATCCGTCTTAATGTGCGGTTATGATTGCTTGATCACCAGATCAAACACTTATTTCCCAATCGCATTATATCTCCTGGTTTTCAAAGGTAAAATAAAGAAAACAAATTAAAATATTTTCTTTATGTCATGGTCACGGCTTGGCCTTATCTCACTTGACAATGGTCCAAAATAAAAGATAATACTTGCATTACTCCTTGGAGATGAGCTAATTCCCCTCTTGCGAATAAAGTATCTTTACCGTACAAATTTCATAATCGAAACGTTCGGTTTCTTAATCTTCATATGAAGATCACTCCTACAAAAAATCATTTCAATCAAAGATCATTTAGTAATTCAAATGTATAGAAGAAATCGACGGTGTAGGTACAAAGTAATATAATCATGATGAACTGTCCATTTATTTGATACGTTTGAATGATTAAACGATCTCCAATTCGAATGCTTTTTTGTAGAATTGATCTTCAAATGAAGATTACAAATTAAACGGTTTGAATCGTTGATTTTGTTCAGTAAAGATTTATTATTAGCAAATAGGAGAATATCATAGAAGGGCTCTGAGGCAAAATGTAGAAAATAAAAAAAAAACCTACGCAGAGGGCAAAATGTTTATGGAATTTTACGTCGTTAGCTTTGGAACAAGGGAGCTTTAATGAAAATGACATTAAAAAAAAAAATTTAACCAAAAGCACCATAATATTTTTTTTAATAAAAAAAACTTAAAATTTAATTAAAAAGACAAAATTTAATATAATAAAACAAAATAAAATAAACCAAACAATTTTGTCTCGCCCAATACTTCAGCGCGTCCAGTCCACTACCCATCCCCTACATCTCTCCCTCACTCTCTCACCCGTATGGGTTTCTTTTAACTCTTTTTTGTCCCATCCAAATATCCAATCTCTCTCTCTCTCTCACACATTCTCTCTCTCACCCACCCAACCCCACCTTTGTTCTTTGTCCAATTTTTGTTTTTGTTTTTGTTGTCTCATCCACTTTCTCACACACACACATCCTCACTTATCTCTCCATTTAATATTTTTTGTCCAATAAAAAAATGTCAAAAGTTTACATAATCAAGATAATATCTTCACAATTTATGTCATAAAATCATGTCAGATAAAAGAAAAATTTATACCAAAAAACGTAATTTAAGAAAAACAAATAATTCAACAAGATTGTTATCAACAAATTTTTAATGAAAGTTACTTTATGAAATTTTATTCATGAAAAACACTTAAATTTTTTTATTAAAAAGAAATAGTACAATTTATTAAATTATTTTTCTCGAAACAATATCACAGTTTTTATAAACAGTGTTACAGTTTTTAGAAATAGTGCCACAGTTTTTAGAAATAGTGCCACCATTTCTCGAAATAGTGTCACCGTTTTTAGAAATAGTGTCGCTATTTCTAGAAATAGTGACGCTATTTCTAGAAATAGTGTCACGATTTCTAGAAATAATGTCTCTGTTTTTCAAAATAGTGTTACCGTTTCTCGAAATAGTGTTTAGTTTCTAGAAATAGTGTTATTGTTTCTAGAAACGGTGATACTTAAAACCCTAAACACAAAAAAAAAATGCAATGCTTTTCTTGGATTTAGTTTGGTAGAATTACAACTGAAAGTTGCCAAAAAACACTTGAAAAGAAAAATAAATAAATAAATACAATATATTATATATGAGGTGAGAAGAGAAAGGAGAGAGAAAGAAAGTTGATGAGAGTAGGGAGGAAATATGAGAGAGAGAGAAAGAAAGTTGATGGCAGTAGGGAAGAAAGATGAGAGAGAGAGATTGACAAAAAAAACTAAAAAAAGGACAAAAAAACGTGTGAGACAGAGAAAGAGAGGGAGAGATGTGGAGTAGATGGATGGTGGTTGGGACGCGCCAAGGGTGGGAGAGGAGACAAAAAGTTTTAGGTTTTATTTTTTTTAATTATATTTAAACTTTTGTCATTTTTATTAAATTTTAAATCATTTTTATTAAAGAAAGTTATTAGGGTGCTTTTGGTTAAAATTCACAGTTTTTATGTCCTTTCTATTAGTTTTTCTTCGGAAGAAACCCTATACATGTTCCAAGAATCATGAGGACAAGGATTCGCTTATGCCCCCAATCGCATTTTTCGAGCCAATTCTCTGCTTCATTTGGGAACAAATGCTATCCTTCATGACACATAATCATTCCAAGTTCTATTCATTGCAACAATTTCACTTGGAGTGCTTTCTCGGGACAATGATCGATGCGCACAAATGATCTTTTAGAAAGGGGAAGTTAGAGAACTCGTAGGATACATGATTTAGGCTTATGAGTTATGTTGATTATTCAAAACGACTATTTTAACCACGATTATAACATAATATTAACATAAATATTGATTCCGATTTTAATTGCTAATGGAGTTCATGACAAATGTTTAATTAACAACTTTTTCACTATATGGGTCACATTGAAAATAAGGTGTCACCACAAGGACCATGAAAAAAAACTTTGGCCTAAAGTTATCATTTTTTGTTTTAAATCTTATAAAAAAATTATGATTAATTCATGTGGAGCTATGAGTAGATTTGTGGGACCTATACGATGCCACATCAACACACTAATCGAAAACTTAACAGATTTCTAACATAATGACTATATTGATGTGTGGTGGACAAACTCAAGGACCAATTCTATCGATTTTGATTGTTAGGGACCAAATTGATGAGTTATGTCAATTTTAGGGACTATTTTGGCTAAAAAAGCAAAAATTAATAATAGTACGATGTACACATTTTGATGAGACAAAAATAAATAAAAAGGAAACAATTTTAAAAAACAGACAAAAGAAACAACTTAAACGCAATTTTTTGTTTGTCATTTGAAGCTACGGACTTTGAACGTTACAACTCCGCTCTTTCTTTCAACCCACGCTTACTAACCCGCGCGCTATTTATTCATTGATATACAAGTACTCGCTCTTAAATAAAACCCTACCTCTGCGACTCTCTTCAAAAAAAAAAAAAAACCTAACTCTTTCACTTTTGCATCCTCTCGTCTGATCTATCGAAATTTCACTTCATTTCAGGTTCTTCCCAAAACCCTAACCTTTACTGTTCTTCTCTGTTTCTCAGATTATAATGCGAATGATTCAACTTGTATTTGAGCGATTTCTCCCTATATTGATTTACGTAAAGAGAAAGTTGGAGCTTTGGTTCTATGAATTAATTGTAATTTTCGTTCATGAGGGCATGAATTAAAAACTCATTAAAATTGGTGTTGGAATTTGACAAAATGCGACCTTCATGCCAATTGCGAGCCGCCGAGCCCCTTTCAAGGAGTAAATCAGGGAGCATAGATACCCCTTGTGTTACGGTGCTAAATGTTGACGAAAATTCTCGCATAATTCACATCAAGGACCAATGCACCACATTTGGATACCAATTTTGATGCATTTTTAATTCGGATCCAAAGCTACAATTTGGTCGTAGTTTAAGAACCAATGCTTCAATTTACGATCTTATTTAAATTATTGCGATTGTATTGGAAGCTATCAACCGATTGTCTCCTGGTTCCATCGGATTGCTTGGTGATTGTTGTGTTCCCATCGGATTGATCTAGTGGACCATCGGATTGATCCAGTGGATATTTAGGACTTTTGGTTACTAGGATGGTTAAGGGATTGCTCATATAGTTTTATGTTGGGTTTTAATGGTTCCCTAGGTGATTAATAATCTAGCTCTTATGTGTTTAGCATCTCTATGTTTAGGAGTCTAAGTTGTCAACTCCTTAATTAATGTTGACAACCTCTTGCTTCTGTTGGGAGTCTTCCTAGCCGCCTATTGTGGCGTGAACCAAAGAGAGTCAATCTCCTTATAATGCGCTGCACTCCTTGTAATAAACTTATGAATGAAAGAGAGAATCAACTCTTTAAAATCAACATGGTATTAGAGCAGGAAAAATAACCTGCTTCTGCATTTCTACCATCTGATCGTATTTCATCTTTGATATGGCGGAAGAAAATTCTTTCTCGTCTGAAGCTGAAAACTCACAAACACTTTCCTCCTCAAACTTGTATGAAATGGATGTCATTCCAAATCAAAGATTAAGCTCAGTCTTGTTAAACGAGTTAATTACTTACCTTGGTCGAGAGCTATGAGTCTTGCCCTAGGTGGAAGGTCCAAGTTAGGGTTCATAAATGGAAGCATCGAAGTTCCTGATGTCTCCTCACCAACGTATGAAACCTGGCTTTGCAAAGATCAGCTAGTTATGTCATGGCTTCTAAATTCCTTGGAATGTAAACTAGCTGAAATATTCAGTTATTCAGAATCATCATTCAAGCTATGGGAGACAGTCAAGGAGATGTATGGCAGTCAGAACAACGCAGCACGCGTGTTTCAATTAAAGAAGGATATTTCCAACCTGCAACAAGAAGGAAAGCCCTTTGTCCAACTTCTAGGCAGCTTGAAGAGCATGTGGAATGAGTTGGAAATGTATCGGCCTCATACAACTGATGCATCCGTGCTATTGAAAAGGTTAGAAGAAGACAAGATATTCCAACTCTTGTAAAGCCTCAATTCAGATTACGAAGACCTGCAAAGCCACATACTCATGAACTCCGAACTACCTTCCTTCACCAATGTAACTGAAGCAAGGGCCTATCTAACCAACGAAAGAAAATACAAGGGGAAGAATCCACACTTGAAGTGCCAACACTGCAACTACACTGGTCATGTTAAGGAAACATGCTGGTTTTTACATCCAGAATTAAAGCTGGATTTCATGAAGGATAACAAGGGCTCACAAAGACTGAACCGTGCCACACACAGGGCCAACAATGCATCGGCCTCATCCTCTCATGGGTCTGACACACTTAAAGGCTTCACAACAAATCCAGCTGCACTCATAAACGAGTTTGCAGCGTATCTTCAAAGCAAGAAAGAAGGGATAAAAAATGATCAGATGGGCGTCGTTAAAGATGAAAATCCAACAGCCTTGCTAGGAAAGTTCACTGGTTTTCTGACAGACACACAACACATGTCACGAGATGACATGCAAGGTATCATGACTGCTTTCAAAACTGCTCTTAATGTAAATATGATGCATGATTTTTGGATTGTTGATTCGGGTGCCATAGATCATATGACCAATCATGTTTCTATGTTTCACAAGTTTGAAAAATTTTCAAAACCTTCTCAAGTTTCAACTGCCAATGGTGAGAATTCCAAGGTTTTAGGCAAGGGAAATATCAACTTAATGTCGGACAAAATTGAGTCAGTGGCCTTATATGTTCCTTCTTTCCCATTTCAACTTCTATTTGTGGGAAAAATCACCAATACCTTAAATTGTTTAGCCATCTTCTCTCCTCACAATGTCATTTTTCAGGATTGTCTCACCAAGAAGACGATTGGTGAAGGATTTTATCTAGATGGTCTCTATTACATATCAAAAAGCAGTCCCAGAGTATTCCATGCCAAGTCCAATCCATCCCAAGAGAGTCAATTGTGGCATCAACGTTTAGCTCATCCTTCTCAACCAATTTTGTCGTCTTTGTTTCCAAACTTAGGGAAGGATTTACTTTCGTGTGAAACCTGTCAGTTATCTAAGGCCACTAGATTACCTTTTAACTCATCCTTATCTAAGACTAGCAAAGTTTTCGAACTAGTTCACTCAGATGTATGGGTACCAACTTTTGAATCGTTTGATGGTTATAAGTATTATGTAACATTTGTTGATGACTTCTCTAGAGCCACATGGTTGTATCTTTTAAAGTCTAAAAGTGAAGTGATAGAAGTATTTAAGGATTTTCACAACCTTGTTAAGAACCATTTCTCCTCAAAAATTCAAACTTTAAGATCTAACAATGGCACCGAATACATGTCCCATGTTATGTCACAATATTTGAGCAATCATGGTATAATGCATCAAACAAATTGTGTTGGCACACCCCAACAAAATGGTGTAGCCGAAAGAAAAAATCGTGACATACTAGAAAAAATGAGGGCTTTAATGTTACAAATGAATGTACCAAAGAGATTTTGGTCCCAAGGAATCATGGCTACTATGTACATCATCAATAGACTTCCTAGCCGAGTCTTGGAGTTTAAGTCTCCATTGGAAGTCATGAAGGGAAGAAAAATTGATCTGTCACACCTAAGAGTCTTTGGTTGTGTCTGTTTTGTTCATGTTCAGTCACACCATCGAGATAAATTGGATCCTAGAGCTCTCAAATGCATCTTTCTTGGTTATTCATCAACGCAAAAAAGATATAAGTGCTATAATCCCCAACTGAGAAAAATAATTGTGTCCAAAGATGTTCAGTTCCATGAAGCTAATCCTTTTTTTCAGCAAGTCACTTGAAACCACAAGTCAGGGGAAGTGTAGTTTTGATTTGCTTCCTTTACCAAGAATCAGGACTCCAGATGTTTTAAACGAAGAAGTTCCTGACCACGGCAACAATGATGAAGCTCCTACACCATTCACTAAAGTCAACCTTGAAGGCATTCATTCTGTTGGTCCCATGCACGATGCTGATAGAAGCAAACAAGAGAATCTTCAAAGTGTGGCTAATAATTTGAACGAGAGTGAGCCAACTCTCCCAGTACCTTGACGCAATCCTCGGCGTGATAGACAACCCCCCACAAGGTTTCAAGATTTTGTCACATATAAACCAAGGCATCCAATCTCCAATTGCGTATCATATCAAAAGGTGACTTCATCGCATGCTGCCTTTCTTAACACCATTTCACGTCACACTGAGGCTAATAACCAACTTGTGGAGAAAGAAGCAATGCGAGATGAACTCAAAGCATTAGACCAACACAACACCTGGAGCATCACCAAACTTCCAAAAGGAAAAAGGGCAGTAAGCTGCAAATAGATCTATAAGATCAAGTTCAATTCAGATAGTTCAGTTGAGAGGCATAAAGCCAGGCTGGTTGCTCGGGGATTCACTCAAACATTTGATGTGGATCACAAAGAAACATTTGCTCTTGTTGCCAAAATGAACTCGGTTAGGGTTCTATTGTCTGTTGCTGTCAATAAGGGTTGGTCCATGTACCAAATGAACGTGAAGAACGCCTTTCTACATGGTGATCTTGAAGAAGAGGTCTATATGAGATTGCCACTAGGACACCCTCAAAGCCAAGAGCCAGATTTGGTATGTAAGTTGCATAAGTCGATCTATGGACTGAAGCAATCGCTTCGAGCGTGGTATGCAAAACTAAGTTCAGTGCTTCATAGTGTTAGGTTCAAAAGGAGTAATGCAGACTCATCATTATTTGTTCGCACAGGAGATGTGAGCAAATTAGTTGTGTTGATATATGTGGATGATTTAATAATTACAGGTGATAATGCAACAAAGATTTCCACACTCAAACAGTCACTTCAACAACGATTTGCGATTAAAGATCTTGGGGTGTTGAAGTATTTTCTTGGATTCAAAATGGCATCGTCTCATAAGGGACTATTTCTTAATCAACGAAAATACGTCCTGGACCTCCTCAAGGATGCTAATATGAGTGATGTTAAGCCTGCAATTACCCTTCTAGACAGCAAGCTCAAACTTGACTTGGGAGGCACACCACTCTCGAATATCAGCTCCTATCAGAGGCTTGTTGGTAAGTTAATCTACCTAACGATCACCAGGCCAGGCATCTCTTATTCTGTAAGTATAGCCAACCAATTCATGCACTCCCCCACCACAGAGCATTTGAGCCTTGTAAAAAGGATCCTAAGGTACTTAAAAGGGTCTGTTAGTCGCAGCATCCTCATGACGAAGAATGACAACACTCAAATCATGGGGTACTGCAATGCAGATTGGACAGGGAATGCCATCGATCGCAAGTCCACCACTGGTTACTATACCTTTGTTGGTGGCAACTTGGTCACGTGGAAGAGCAAAAAACAAACTGTCATATCACGCTCAAGTGCCGAAGCTGAATATCGTGCAATGGCCTCCACCGCATGTGAGCTGATATGGCTAAAGGGACTTCTATGTGACTTAGGTGTGTTCACGACTCAATCAATTACCTTATTTTGTGACAACCAAGCTGCCATGCACATAGCATCAAATCCCGTCTTTCACAAGAGGACGAAGCACATTAAAGTCGACTGTCACTATGTCCGGAAGCAAGTACAGTCGCAGGTGATTCAGACACATTATGTAAAAAGCTCATATCAGTTGGTTAATATCTTCACCAAACCTTTGGCCTCCCATCAGTTTCAAAAGCTTCTCTCTAAGCTTGGATCCATCAATCTTTTGGATCCAGCTTGAGATGGAGTATTGGAAGCTATCAACAGATTGCCTCCTGGTTCCATCGGATTGCTTGGTGATTGCTGTGTTCCCATCGGATTGATCCAGTGGATATTTAAGGCTTCTGGTTACTAGGATGGTTAAAGGATTGCTCATACAGTTTTCTGTTGGGTATTAATGGTTCCCTAGGTGGTTAATAATCTAGCTCTTATGTGTTTAGCATCTCTATGTTTAGGAGTCTAAGTTGTCAACTCCTTAATTAATGTTGACAACCTCTTGCTTCTGTTGGGAGTCTTCCTAGCCGCCTGTTGTGGCGTGAACCAAGGAGAGTCAATCTCCTTATAATGTGCTGCACTCCTTGTAATAAACTTATGAATGAAAGAGAGGGGACTGGCTACAGTGCTCGCAAGCATTGGATGCTCACACAGATCTCACCCTCTTTCCCCCCTCTCTCCTCCCTCCTCCCTCCTTTTAACGATGAGATCGGTGTGAGCATCCAATGCTTGTGAGCACCGTAGCCTACTCCGAAAGAGAGAATCAACTCTTTAAAATCAACAGATTGCAAAATTAGGATTATGGGTAATTGCACCGATTGGATAGAGGATTTATGGACTAGAGTGGTTTTTAAGGATTTATACAAAATTTTGGATTTTTTGATAATTTATTTGTATTTGCATTGAGGGCTATTAAACATCTTCTAGATGACTCTATTTTTCGTTAAATTTTATTTTGAAAGTGTTTTTAATTTTGTGTTCTATTGTTGTTTCAGCTTGATTTCCACAAGCACTGAAGATGGGTGGTGATTCCTTTCGGTTTCCCAGGTGGGGTTCAACTAACTGTAAGTTTTCTCAACTCTATCTTTTCATATGATCAAGGAGTCAAGATTTCCGTTGTCCTGTGTTAACTGCATTTAGTAATTTTCAGTTCATTCCATATTTGAATGTTTTTTTTCTGTAATTTTCATCTGGTATATATGCATTTATTCCCAGCTGGGAATATTTGTGCTGCGTAATCCCTTGTTTGTTTTCCGCGGAGAATAATTTAATTCAATGATGAATATTGTTTAACAGCTTGTGGGAATTCATCTGGAAGCCCTTTTTTTTTCGCAATCGATCTTTGAGCATGAGTGGCGCAACAACAATGCTTCTGCTCCCAATCTCTGCAGGTGCAGTCAAAATGGTGGAGTAGCACAATCTTCTTGGCTCTTTCCTCCTTTTGGAGTACCTTATACTCCTGGTTTCAGTAACTCATCGTCATCAATTGCTGGTAAGCCGCCTGGCGCATGTACTTCATTCTTCAACTGTTTTAGTGCTATATCATTATGGTGAAAGATGGTTATTAGAAGTTATGTACAACGTCACTTTCATAAGTTTGCGGTTATTTACCTCCACTTGCATATCTAGTTTTGTCCCCTACATTAAACTCCAATTTTGAGTTCCTTCATTTTCTATTTCCCAGAAAGTTTATGCCTATATATAAGTGGATTATGATTTCTATATGACATTAATATGTTGTTGAAAACATTCTGTTCGTTATACATTTGTTTCTGATTTAGTACTGGATCTATGAGCTGATTTGTGAAACAAATTTTGTATATTATGGGAACTTCACTTGTGTACTTAATCGGCATGTGTCCTAGAATTCTTTCCTTGAAAAATATATTTTGATCATGATTTATGAAGTACATAAGTTACTGTGCAGGTTTCTGGATGTTTGTTCCCTTTAGTTCGACATGCATCCCATTCCCAGCCTTCGCCTCTGCTAGCACACCAGCTTTTGGTGCAACAGGCTTCGCGCCCTTTGCTACCACGACAAGTCCTATGTTTGGAAGCAGAGGAGCTGGGTTTTCTGGTGGACCATTTGGAGCTTCAAGCACCCCGATTTTTGGTTCATCTAGCTCCATCGTAGGTACTTCAAGCAACCAAGCTTTTGGTGCTTCAAGTACTACTGGTTTTGGTTCATTTAGTAGTCCACTACCTTTCAGCTCTTCATCAACTTCTGCGTTTGCCCAATCAAGTTCCACATTCGGTAGCAGCCAATTTGGTGCTTCATCTCCTTTTGGATCACAGTGTTTTCCATTTGGTGAGTATTTTAGATTTTTATGGTTGTTAATTCTGAATTGTTTTGTTACAGTGAATAAATGCCTCATTCTGTTCTGTTTTATTTTGTGGTACAGTAAGTCAATCAACAACATTTGGGAACGCCGGGCAATCAGATTTTGGTGGCCAACAACACGAGGGTAGTTGCATGGTTGCATACGCCACAACTTCTGCAGTTGATGATACTAGGAAAGTGGTGTCAATATTTGCAATGCCAGTATATAAAGACAAAAGTCACGAAGAACTTCGCTTGGAAGATTATAAATTGGGGAAAGGCACACTTTCTAGTTCAAAATTTTCAATAGTCGAAAATTTTTCCGCATTTGTCCACATTTACTAAGTAATGTACGTTTGAACTTTTTCTTCTAGGTGTTCTATTTCCTGCCGGTGGGAGTAGCATTGGCATTTCTACCTCATAGTCGAATCCTTTGAATCCTGCACCATCACTTCCTCAACCATCTTCAAGTCCTTTTAGTACCCCTACTTCGTCTAATTTATTTGCTCCAGAAGCCCCATCATTCACTTCTCAAGGCATTGTAACATCGTCTTCACCATTCAATATTTTTACGCCACCATCATCTCCTTCAGTTTTTTGACAAACATCATCTCCGTCTCCATTAAGTTCATCAACCTCATCTGGATTTTCATGTCTTGCTCCGGCTCAAACATCAAATTCCACACCTCCAGCTATGCAGATATGTATTGGACGAAGTGCCACTCCCTTTGGGCAGAAGAATACTCCATTTAGGAGCTCCTCTGTGGCTAGTGCTACAAGCAACCCATTTGGTTTTGGTCAAGCTACTGTAAGTTTCTTTTTTCTCCCTTATCTTTTTAATTTGAATAGATTTGAATTTATGATTTTGGCTAATTTTTTGCCCTATTTCTCTTTGATGTGCAGCCTTTGTTCGTGTCATCTCAGCCTCTTAAGAGTAGTGGTTCTGTCTTCAACATTGTTAATCAAACTCAGCAAGGTAACATAGGTTTTATGCATATTTATGCATTTTGAATCGTTATAGCCATTGGTGCTGACTCCATCAATTGTTGTCTTTGGCTTTGCAGGCAACACAGGTGATTTGGGTGGTTCGACGGGAATTCTTGGTCAGAATGGGTTTGAAAGCTTTTCATCAACTCTTTCGTTTGGCCAATTAAGTTCTATGTCCGGTTGCTGCCAGTTATGTGCTTTATTTCGTGAGTATTATGTTTTATTTGTGAAGGTCATTGTGTTTTGTTTCATTCTATCTGTATCATATTCTTATACGCTATGACGCAGGAGCTCAATTAAAAGCTGGAAACACTGCTCTTGAGAAGCCAGTTTCTGAGGATCGGCATTGGAGAAGTGGAGCGCCTACAACTGTACCAAAAACTTCCTATGGTGCACCAGATGAAAAATTCCACTCAATATCGACAATGCCAATTTATGGAGACAGATCTCACGAGGAACTGCGATGGCAGAATTATCAATTGGGGGATTAAGGTAAATTTTGTTTTATAAAGTTCGGAAAACGCTGAAGAATTTCTTGTGAGGAATGATGGCCTTTACTATGTTCTATGTATGATAAAATTCTCATCTTAAATTTCAGGTGGACCGGCTCTTGGTGGTGGGAGTTACTTTCCCTCGTATACCAAGAATCATATACCGACATTTGCTCAAACAGCTTCGAGTCTGTCCAATACCGCTACTGTATCTAATATATCTGCTCCACAAAATCCATCCATTGTTGAGGAAAAATTAGAGTACACAACTCTAACACAAGTGTTGGAAAGACAACACAAGTAAACAAATTATTTGTATTACACACACAAAATATTACAACACACAAACTCTCAAGGACACACTTTTGAAGCAATGACACTCACTCACTTTCTAGAGACAAACTCTAGACCACTCACACTTCTACAAGACTACTCTTACTTAGCTCTCTCATTATTCTTACTTCTTTGTTACTTGATTGGTTACGTCACTACAGCATCACATCCATATTTATAGGTGAGGAAATGGCATTCTACTAGTTTCTAGTTCCTTCTACAAATTAGAACTAGTTATAGTTTTTAGTATATTCTACAAACCTCTAGTTTAGATAATTCTAGACTAGCCACAAAATTGTAGCTTCTAGATCTTTCCATTTGCAACCAAGGAAGCTAGTATTTTCTAGCTTCTTCCACCAACTTAATAACTTGCTAGAATTGTCTAGCACGCTCCAGCCACCTCACTTACTTACTAGAATAATCTAGAACATTTATCATGGGCTGGACTTTTGGGCTGACATTGATTCTTAACATCCATTACTGCTACAGGCTTTGGAGCCTCATCTACACCCAATCTTTTTGCATCTTCATCATCAACTGCTTCATTATTTGGACCAATTTCATCTCCGTCCTTTTCTAGTTCATCAGCTGCGCCCGCATCTACATTTGCATTTCCTTCTCCAGCTCCAACAACAACTTCGACATGTAATCATGGCCTATTCGGTTGCATGCCTTCTGTTGCACAAACGGGTACTACTACCGCCGAACAAACTACGACTTCCTCTAGTGGGTCTACAACTCCATTTCCACTAGAGGTTAGTGCTACATACAAACAGCTGTACCAATCGAACTTAGTTTTTGTGTTAATTTCTATTGAGCGATAGTTTAGTGTGTTAAACCTCACATTAAGGAAAATGGAATGTTTCTCAATGTGTCATTCACTTTGTTGTTGTTCTGCCAGAAAAAAAGGAGGTTGCAGATGACCATTGCAAGAATGCATAATCGTGAGAAAAATGATCGAAAGGTGAGGACGATGATGATGCATCTAATGAACAACTAATGTTATATCGTTTTTTCAGCACGATCTAATGCGAATTTTGTGCTCACACATCTTATTGCAATATTTTTTCTTTTGCAGGGCTCTTCTTCTTCCTTTTCGTGGTGATAGGTGCACGGGCAAAACAAGCAGACGAGGATTGAATTCGAAGACAAGTTAGGTGTTTTTTGTTTAATGTAATTGATGCAACTAGTTTGGAATTGTGATCAAATGGCAAATCTGCTACAATTTCTTTTCATGTTGGTAATTGAGTTTGACAAATTCAAAAATCATGGAAAAAAAAAAAGGTTCTTGCAACCAAGGATTAATTCGTGTTAACAATGATTATTGATTAACTAGACCAATATATAAATGTACAAATCTTGATTACATCTTCTTTAAGATTGTCACTCACTATTGCAACAATACATGAACAAAGAGAAAAACTTCAGACATGTTATCTTATTAGAGTAGTTTTCACATTGAATTAGTGTACCAAAAATTCAAAAGGTCTCATGCTCAAACAGCTTCAGATAGCACACAAGCACGACTAGTTTTTCTCCACAAACAAGAGGGTACACAAATTTACTGGAGGCACACACATTAAAGAATTGATTAGCCTGCAAAAGACTACCCTGTAAGGTTAAAATGGAAGAACACACACACCAAAAAAAATTTGCATAGATGTATGATTATGGGAATATATACTTTTGCTCACTCCCTCTTTGGTTGCTGTTAAATTAGTTTAAATTTCAAATTTCGTGTTTTAGAATAATTAATGAGAAGTTGAGGGGGCATATGCGAGAAAGAGAGAAGTTGAGGGGCAATACGTTTATATTTTGATCAAATAAACTATAGTCAAAGCCCTATTTTGGCTTATGATAACATTCAGATAAAATCTGCAAGTTTTGATACAAAACAGATTACTTCAAGATCGAACCCTAAATCATTTTTCAATTATATAGGGTTATCTGCCATTTTGGGACATGAACTTTTGCACAAGTATAAAATTGGGAATTGAACTTTGTTTTAGCCAATTTAGGCTTTATATTATTCAGGGCATGTTTAAAGGTTTACTTATTTGGTATATGAGATTGAATATGAATTTGTGTGAAAAGAAATGTGGACTAGAAATAAATAATTTCTTTTTATTTTTCAGGTATGATATATCCAAAATCAATGAGATCCCACTACTTTATCATTCATGTTGTTGTTAGAAAACACGTAAATAGGCATGATACACATTCTTTATAAGTAAACATGCCCTCAAAACAAAGATCTTCTCGGGCTGCTTTAACGACCTATTGGAACTAGAAGTGGACATTTTGTATATAAAACTATATATTTTTCATACCTCTTTTATTTTTATTTGCAATTTTTCATACATTAAAAATATTTTTGTTTATACATCTATAATAATTAAAAGTAAGGAAAATTTTATTCGAACCCATATAACCTCTCTCTACACCCAACTTAAACTTTATATGTGAATTGTTTTTATTACCCTATTGCATAATTACTATCAAGTACAAGATAAAATGAACAATAAAATTAAGATTTATCAATAAACCGACACCCAATAATCAAACATTAACCATCACGTAATCTTTCTCGTACGTTTCATTCTAACAAAAACCCTAAAACACTCATGGTTGAAATGTCATTGGAGAGGAGAGAGAGGGAGAACTAGCAAATTAATGGCATGTGTGTATGGAAGTTGATTAAGAAGTTAATAAAGACAAAAGGAGAAGAGTTGGATGGCAGTTGGCAAACCTGACGTTGTGTGGTAGCAGCTTGTAGAGTGGGAAAAAGAACATATATGGATATATAGATATTTAAACAGAGAGACTACAATATGTAAGTGATGAATGATCATCCTTTTTGAATGATCACTTACACATTGTGGTAAATATCATTTATTTGATTGTTCTCTTTACACCTTGAATGAGTTGCAAAACATTGATTTTGGATTTTTATTTTCTAAATGGGTGTAAAGATAAATTTACATATTGAATTGGATTTTTAAGGGTAGTTTAAGTAATAAATTTGGGTTTAAAGAGATATTGATACTTTAATTAAAAATAATATAGGTGTAGAGAGTAAGTTAAATGTAGAAAATGTTATATGAATTCAAATAAAATTTCCCTAAACGTAATTAAGTAAACGTAAACTATGCCTTTGTATTTTCCAAAAAAAAAAAAATTATATATATATATATATATATATGGGGGCGGATCCGTGACACCATATTTTGGACACAAGATTTGACACAAATTTTAAACCATTAGATTAGCCTACTTTTAATGGTTGAGATGTCATGGCAATTAATTTGATTATTAATTTTTCAATTAAATACATATTAAAAATAAAAATTTGAACTTTCCAATTATAATTTCTTATTTATATATATATATATATTAAAAAAAACATAAGAGCAGGAATTAATTATAGAAGTGCTTATGGTTTTAACTCTTGATTGCAAGAAAACATTAAAAAATGACAGGGGATATGACTTGTTCATCAAAACCCTAATTCCAAAGTCATGACAAACAAGATTTCAACGCATTCACTACACGTTGCTTTGATTCGATTCATACAAAATTTTGAAGCACATAAAGAATATCAAGCTATCACTCGATCTTTTGAATTTTTTGTTAAGTAAACAAAATTAAACCCTAAATCTTAAGTCTTCATTCTTGGTGTCTTTGGTGATGAATTAGGTTATGGTAAAACTTTGATATCTTAAATTTTACAAAGTTCTTAAAATTTAATGATCACTTTTTAATTGCATTTGATCAAATTGTTATGAAAACTTAAACCAAATTTGGTTGTTCTGGGCAATCACGAAAGCAATGGAGGTCTTCCTCCCTCCCTCCCACGTTTTGTAGATTTTACAGTTTTTTTTCTCCCAGTTTTCATCTTTGTTTATTTATTTATTTATTTATGATTATTTATAATTCATGTCATTTATTGATTGAAATCTTCCACATTATTTTTAATTAGGACTATTGGATGTTATGAGATCTAAAAGAGAATCGGATATGACGAACAGACAAAAACAAAGAGAGAATTGCAAACGAAAGAGAAAGAAATCGAGCATATGATATTAAAGGGAAAAAAGAGAGAATAAAACATAATTATAAATAATTAATGTTATAGGACAGAGAAATTATAATTGGAAAGTTCAAATTTTTATTTTTAATATGTATTTAATTAAAAAATTAATAATCAAATTAATTGCCATGACATCTCAACCATTAAAAGTAGACTAATCTAATGATCTAAAATTTGGGAAAATTCTTCAGTGGTACGTACCATTCAATGGTACGGTCATTGAATGGTCCAGATTAATTTGCAGCGGGTCCCAAATAAATCTTAAACCATTCAACAGTCAATGGTACGTACCACTGAAGTTAAACCCCTAAAATTTGTGTCAAATCTTGTGTCCAAAATATGGTGTCACGGATCCGCCCCCTATATAAATATATTTCTTTACGGACTTAGTTTGAACGCTACTATTGGAAAAACTGACGTAAGCCTCCCGCGCTCCACCCTTCCTTTCGTTCAACCCACGCAAACTTCAAACCTCCCGCGCTCTCTGCTTACTTTTAACGCTAACTATTCAGCCTACACATATATACATACACACTCTCCAATTCTGCCACTCTCTTCAAATCTAAACCCAAAACCCTAATTCTCTCGCTCTCGTCCGATCTATCTCGATTTCACTCACTCATTCCGATCAGGTACTTACTTTGCAAAACCCTAACTCTTATGGTTCTTCTCTGTTTAATTATCAGATTATAATGTGTTGATTAATTGTTTATAGAATGAGATTATTGAAGCATTAGGACCGAATCGTAGCTTTGGTTCTTGAATTAAAAAATCAATAAAATTGGTCTCGGAATTTGACAAAACGTGGAGCTTCAGTCCTGCATGCCAACTTTGTGAGAATTTTTCATTCGTCGCGTCAATGTGCTTAATTTTGACACAAATTGACATCAAGGATCAATGCACCACATCAGATACCAGTTTTGATGAATTTTTTTTAATTAGGATCCAAATCTTTAAGAATCAATGCTCCAATTTACTCTTACTGAAATTGTTGCGACTGCAAAATTACCATAATATGTAATTGGATTTTCTGATATTTAATTTTGTATTTGAGAGCTATTAATCATCACCAAGATGACTCGATTTTCGTTAAATTGTAATTTTGTATTATTGCAAGTGTTGTTAATTTTGTGTTTTATTCTTATTTCAGCTTGATCTCCACAAGCACTGAAGATGTTCATGAATCCGTTTCTCGGGTCTTGTACTTGTACTTGTACACACCACCCTTCACCCTTTGAGTACTGGAGTCCGACTAACTGTAATTTTTCTCATCTCAATCTTTTAATACGAGCCAGGAGTCAAGATTTTCGTTGTCCTTGTTAACTGCATTCAGTAATTTTCGATTCATTCCATAACTGAACAATGATTGTTTTCTGTAATTTTCATCTCGTATCAGCAACTCCTTTATCGCATTGGAATAATGAAGCAGAGAAACTGGATTCAATATCAGCAATGCCAGAATATGAAGACAAAAGTCAATGTCATGAAGAACTCCATCTAGAGGATAAAGGTATGAATTCTAGTTAAAACTTTTCAGTAACTCAAGAATTTTTCATGTTCTCTGTAATTTTCATCTGGTATGCAAATACGCGGCTGGGAATATTTGTGCTGGGTAATTGTTCACCTGTTCTCTGTGGATAATAATTTAATTCATTGAATATTGTTTAACAGCTAATGGACAGTCATCTAGAAGGCCAAGTCTGTTCCCGTTGCCCTTTGAGCGTGAGAGGAGCAACAACAATGCTTCTGTTCCCAATCGCTGCAGGTGCGGTCAGAATCGTGTATTTGGCTCAGAACCTCTCACCACAACAACTGGTGCTTCATCATCATCAAGTGTTGGTAAGCCACCAGTGCCTCATTCTTTAACTGTTTCAGTGTTGACCTTTGCTTGATATTTAGTTTTCTCCACTGTATTGAACTGCAATTTTGAGTTCCTGGAGTCTCCATCCCAACACCGAAAGTTTATGCCTACATTTAAGTGGATTGTGGTTTTTGTATGACATTAATGTTGTTGAAAACATTCTGTTGGTTATACATTTGTTCTGATTTAGTACTGGATCTATCAGTTGACTTGTTGACTTGTGAAACAAGTTTTGTATAGTGTGGAAACTTCACATGTGTACTTAATCGGCACGTGACCTAGGTAGAGTTCTTTCCTTGCAAAATGTATTTTTTATCTTGATTTTTGAAGTACATAAATTACTGTGCAGGTTACTGGTTGTTTGTTCCCTTTGGTTCGACATGTACTCCGGCCCTTGACGCTGCTGCGAGCACACCAGCTTTCGGTGGCGTTTCAAGCACCCCGCCTTTGGGTTCATCTAGCTCTATCTTTGGTACTTCAATTGGTACTCGTTTTGGTCAACCTTTCATCCCTTCATCAACTCATGCGTCATCAATTGCTGGACCTGGTAAGCCGGTGGACTAATTTGAATTTCTCCACTTTCTGTCCCTTGTACCTTAACTGTTTCAGATTGAGGTGAAAGGTGGCTATTCGAAACCGTTTACAATTTCAATTTCTTACATATGAGATTATTGAACCTCGCTTGCATGTTTAGTTTCATCTGCTATATTAAACTGCAATTATGAGTGCATTGAATTTTGTCCTTGAAAAATGAATTTGGATCATGATTATGAAGTACTTAACTTTTTGTGTAGGTTTCTGGTTGTTTGTTCCCTCTGGTTCAACATGCATCCCGGCCTTTGGTGCTGCCTGCACATCGGCCTCTGGACCCGGGGTAGGATTTCCCTCATCAAGCTCCATTTTTGTCACTTCAAGCAGTCCTGCTTCTGGCGCTTCAAGTACTCCTGGAATTTGTTCATGTACTTCGCAGAGTACTCCATTTGGTAAGTGTTCAAATGGATATGACTGGTTGTACAATTTGAAAAAAGTAAAAATTGGACCGCTGTATTATATTCTTATAATTTGTGATGCAGGAGCTCAATCAAAAACATGTGGGAACACTGGTGCCGTTGGGCAGTCTGCTTTTGGGGGCCAACAACGCGGGGGCAGTAGAGTGGCTGCATATGCTGCAATAGCTGAACCCGATGGTGACAGAGTTGCTGTATTGCATTCAATATCAGCAATGCCAGGATATAAAGAAAAAATTCATGAAGAACTCCGCTGGGAGGATTATCAATTGGGGGATAAAGGTACAATTTCTAGTTATAACTTTTCAGTAACTCGGAAGTTTCACCGCGTCTGACATTTGCTAATTTCAAAATGTTATAATTTTGACTTCCAGGGGATCGAGCTCCTGCTCGTGGGAGTGGCTTTTGCGTGACTACCTCACAGCCAAACCCTTTGAATCCTGCACCGACATTTCTCCAAGCAGCAAATCCTTTTAATGCCACAACTTCATCTAATTTGTTTGCTCCAAAAACTCCATCTTTCACTAACACAGGCTTTACAACAACGTCTACACCATTCAGTTCATCAAGTTTTGCAATTTCTACTTCAACCGGTCCTTTTACACCATCACAACCTTCTACAGTTTTCCCACAAACCTCATCTCCGTCTCTCTTTAGTTCGTCAAGCTCTGCATATTCATTTTCTGCTCCGGCTGCGACAACTTTCACATTTAATTCAAACCCGTTCAATCCCACACCTCCAGCTGCCTATACAGGTGGTGCTTTTACCACTCCATTTGGGCAGAATACAACTCCATTTTCTCAGCCATTCAGTAACCCTTCTGGGATCTCCTCTGCTGCTGGTGCTACAAGCAGCCAAATGGTTTTTAGTCAAGCAGCTGTAAGTTTTTATTTTTAGTTTTTACTTTTATTCGTAAAAGGTTTTAATTGATGATTGGTTAACTTTTGTCTCTATTTTCTTGCCCGTGCAGCCGACTTCTTTCGCTGCGCCTTTCCCCTCTCAGCCACTTTTCGGGATGAAACAGAACTCCTGTGTTGCACAAACAGGTGCTGCTATTACTGAACAAACTACGACTTCCGCTGGCGGGACTACAACTCCCTTTCCCCAAGAGGTTAGTGCTTTGATAGGGTTTTTATGTTACTTTCTTTAAGATTCATGGAGGCATTATACTTTTGAGTACTTAAAGTCGTGCCCTAAGCTTGCTTTGATAGGGTTTTGATCCCGCCCTTCTCATTATCTTGCCATCGAGCAAACTTAGTTTCGTGTGTTAACTTTTGTTGAGTGACAGTTTAGTGTGTTAAAAGTTAAACCTCACATTACGGAAAATGGGATGTTTCTGTATCGAACCTTCACTTTGTTCTTTTTTCTGCCAGATAAAACGGGTGTGGCTGTTCTAATACGAAAATGATCGAACGGTGAGGATGATGTTTCTAATGAACAGTTAATCTGTATTCGTTTTTCCAGCACGATCTGAAGCGAATTTTGTGCTCACACCTTACTGCAATCTTTTTCTTTTGCAGGGCTCTTCTTCTTCCATTTCGTGATCACAGGCGTGCAGGCAAGACAAGCAGACGAGGATTGAATTCAACCTCCTACGAGTAGCATTGTTTTTTCGTTGAATGGAATTGATGTGGAAATATGACTAAATGGCAAATTTGCTGTTCTTTTTCTTTCAGTCCAATTTCTGTTCAGGTTTTGGTCATTGAGTTTGACAAATTCAAAAATCATGGAAAAGAAAAGAAAGTCCTGGCAACCAAGGATTTAATTCATGTTAACAATAACTAGACCAACATATATATAAATGTACAAAAATTGAGTACATCTTTAAGATTGTCACTCAACAACACACGAACAAGGAGAGAAACTTCAGTCGGTTGTCTGATTAGAGTAGTTATCACACTAAGTGAGCATACCAAAAATACAAAAGGTCTCATGCTCAAACAACTTCGAATAACAGATGGGCACACTTAGTTTTTCTCCACAAACAACAAGAGGGTACACAAATAGAAGAACACAAAAAAAGAATATGTAATTATTAAAAACCCCTGTACGAGCATTTTTTCTTCATTCACTCTCCAAAAAATTTCCATTTAATTTTCATTCCCTAAATTGAAATTTGGGCGCTCAATGATTGATGAAATCTCAAATAAAATACATAGATACATAGAACCTTGTGGATAGTAATTGTTGTAACTGGGCCAACCAAAAAATTGAGAATAAATGCCGAAAAGTTAGCGACCATTGAGGACGTATATATAGTAGAAAGTATAATAATAGGGGTAAACAATAAAAAATAGTTTTTGCAGAGGCTAGGCTACTTAAGCAGAAGCTCCTGTTTAAGGGAAGGGTTCCAAACCGGCCTTAGAACCAACCTTAGACCGGACCCCGAAGCAAGTCTGAAGCAGTGTAGCGAGACCTTCTATTCCTCCATTTACCCATTGTTTGTCGGAGCGTAGACAAGTGTCTGTCTACCATTTCACAAAGGCTCTCGTACGTCATGCTTGCCGACAACCAGCCAGTATTGCTTGACGTAAAACATAAAGTGGATTTGTTTGTCTTTTGCTGAATCCCTTTTTTTTCTAGTTTAATTTAGAGAATAAATAGATAGAGAACAGTAATGAACACTAGCTGTCTTTCACATCCAACCGAAAAACCTATTATAATTTTAGAAGGGGTAAATAGATTGTGCCTTGTATCATAATATGCGAGAGAGAAAGAAAGAATTTAAAGTGACGAGTTGCAAGAGGGGGGCATGAACTTTTGCACTTGTATCAAATTGGGACTTGGACTTTGTTTTAGCCAATTTAGGCTTTATACTATTTAGGGCAGGGTATATGAGGTTGTATATGAATGGGCGTAAGAAGGAATGTGGTTGAGAATGAATGAGTACGGGGGTTAAATAAATCCTTCTTCAGTGGCGGACGCACTTTATGGCAAATGTGGGCAACTGCCCACTCAGAGCACAAAATTTTAGCCTACTAAATCCATTTTTGCCCACCCAGAAGCCGGAAATAGCCTTGAAGATTTGGGGATGCCCATGGTAGCGCTTGTGCAGTGCAGTGCAGCTGTGCTTGTTGCTGGGTGGGCAAAAATGTAGCAGCTGTGCATACTTTGTCATATACATTCTGTCGGTTATACATTTATTCTAATTTAGTACTGGATCTATCAGCTGACTTGTGAAACAAGTTTTGTATAGTATGGATCTTCACCTGTGTACTTAATCGGCACGTGTCCTAGCTAGAATTCTTTCCTTGCAAAATGATTTTTATCTTGATTTTTTAAGTACATAAATTACTGTGCAGGTTTTTGGATGTTTGTTCCCTTTGGTTCGACATGCATCCCGGCCTTTGGTCCTGCTAGCACACCAGCTTTTGGTGCTACAAGCATCCCGGCCTTTGCTTCCACGACAAGTCCTATGTTTGGAAGCACAGGAGCTGCATTTGGGGTATCTGGTGGACCATTTGGGGCTTCAAGCACCCCAAATTTTGGTTCATCTAGCTATATATTTGGTACTTCAAGCAACCTAGCTTTTGGTGCTTCAAGTTGTACTGGTTTTGGTCAACCTTTCATCCCTTCATCAACTCACGCGTCATCAATTGCTGGTAAGCCGGTGGACTATTTTTGAATTTCTCCACTTTCTGTCCATTATACCTTAACTTTTTCAGATTGAGGTGAAAGATGGCTATTCGAAATTATTTACAATTTCAATTTTTCACATATGAGATTTTTGACCTTCGCTTGCATATTTAGTTTCATTTGCTGTATTTAACTGCAATTTGAGTGCCTTGAATTCTGTCCTTTCAAATGAACTTGGCTAATGATTATGGAATACTAAACTTATTGTGTAGGTTTCTGGTTGTTTGTTCCCTCTGGTTCAACATGCATCCCAGCCTTTGGTGCTGCCAGCACACCGGCTTTTGGTGCTCCAAGCATTCCAACCTTTGTTGTTACCAGCCCATCAGCTTTTGGTACTGCAAGCATTCCGGCCTCTGGCGATGTGTGCAAAGTTTGTTCAACAAAGAGTCCTACATTTGGAAGCACAGAAGCTGTGATTGGGGTTTCAAGTGCCCCCTCTGTTGGACCTGGGGTATCATTTTGTCCTTCAAGCTCCACTTTTGTCACTTCAAGCAGTCCCGCTTCTGGCACTTCAAGTACTCTTGGAATTTGCTCTTCATGTACTCCGTTGATGACTACCTCTGGTAAGTGTTTAAATTGATGTAGCAATCGTTACACAAACAAAAAATTGGACCACTGTTTCTGCCGGCCAAGGAAATACCTCGTCGTATTTTTTTACATTGTAGCAATTGTTATATATTCTCATAAGTTGTGATGCAGAAGCTCAATCAACATCTGCTAATGCAAAACAATTCGAGTCAATATCAGCAATGCCGATTAATGGAGACAGGACTCAAGATGAAGGTAAATTTTATTCAATCAGTTTGGATAACGCAAAAAAATATCTTGTGAGGAATGATGGCCTTTTCTTAATTCTATGTATGATAAAATTCTAATCATAAATTTCAGGTGGATCGGCTCTTCCTGTACTCTCTTTCAGGAATCATGGCAAATTCTTCTCCTCCTTTTCTAGTTCATCAGCCGCCCCCACGTCTTCATTTGTGTTTCCTCAATCAGCTTCAAGTCTTTCGACTGCCTCAACTCTATCTAATATTTCTACTCAACAAATTCCATGTGCTACTGCTACCTCATCTACACACAATATTTCTGCACCTTCATCATCATCTGCTTCATTAGTTGGAAAAATTTCATCTCCGCCTCCGTTTGTGTTTCCACCTTCAACAACTTCGACATGTAAGCCTGCCCTATTCGGTTGCATGCCTTCTATCGCACAAACAGGTACTACTACAGCTGAACAAACTACGACTTCCTCTGGTGGGTCTACAAATCTCTTTTCACAAGAGGTTAGTGCTACATACAAACAGCTATATCTATCTTTTCTTTAAATTGTTGAGGGTATTTATTTCACTTCCCTTAAGATTCATAGAGGCCTTATACTTTTGAGTACTTAAAGTCGTGCCCTAACCTTGCCTTGATAGGGTTTTGATCCCGCCCTTGTCATTATCTGGCCGTTGATCAAACCTAGTTTCGTGTGTTAATTCTGTTGAGTGATAGTTTAGTGTGTTAAACCTCACATCAAGGACAATGGGATGTTTCTGTATCTGGCATTCACTTTGTTCTTTTTCTGCCAGGTAAAAGGGGGGTGGCTGATCTAATGCGAAGATGATCGAAAGGTGAGGAAGATGCTTCTAATGAACAGTTAATCTCTATTCGTTTTTCCAGCACGATCTAAAGCGAATGTTGTGCTCACACCTTACTGCAATCTTTCTCTTTTGCAGGGCTCTTCTTCTTCCTTTTCGTGGTCACAGGCGCGCAGGCAAAACAAACAGACGCAGACGAGGATTGAATTCGAAGAAGAAAGAAGCATTGCGTTATCGTACCTCCTGCAAGTAGCATTACTTAGGTGTTTTTTGTTTGATGGAATTGATGTGACCAAATGGCAAATTTGCAGTACTTTTTCTTTCAGTACAATTTCTTTTCATGTTGGTAATTGAGTTTGACAAATTCGAAAATCATGGGAATGAAAATAAATTGCTACAATTCGAAGATTAATACATGTTAAAAATGATTAACTAGACCATATATAAATGTACAAATATCGATTACATTTTCTTTAAGATAGTCACTCACTACTACAAAAACACACGAACAAGAAGAGAAATTTCGGTAGAGCTGTCTGATAAGGGTAACTCTCACACTAAATAAACATACTAAACTATAAAAGGTTTCATACTTTTGTGAGAGTTATCCATGAATGACGAGAAGACCTACCCTAGGGTACATAATTTATTGGGGGCACATACATGAAAGAATTGATTAGCATGCAAAGACTAGCTTGTAAGGTTAAAATGGTAAAACACAAAGAATTGCATAGATTATGCAAAGACTAGCTTGTAAGGTTAAAATGGTAAAACAAAAAGAATTGCATAGATTATATGATATGATCTCATCACCCCAGCGCATGGGCATAAAAAAGAGGATCCCAATTGGCATTAGCTCCTCCCCAGTTGCTACTGTCACTGTCACAGTGCAAAAACTGCTGCTGATCTGTACACCAAGCACCACCACCACCACTACCATCAATCTGTGACAGATGCTGCGTGCCAGCAGCCGTCACTTTAACATCCCCAATGCTTGCAATTGGCAAGGGAAGCTCCATAGAGCACTGTTCTGGTACATACGGCATATTGTTATTCGACCACGTCGACCAATTAGGCACTTGCTCGTATGCTACTTGACTCTCATTGGTCCACACCATGTTTTGGTTTGATGGTGTTGGACAAGGGTGAACCTGATGTTGCCACTGATTATCTAGTACAACTGGGTTCTCCTTGTGCGGCGGTGACGGGTTGACGAATCCCGCCACAGCAGCACGTGGACTAATCGGAGATGACTGCGCTTTGGTCCCATTACTTCCTTGTGGTGGTTGTGGGAGCACACAATTAATCCCCTTACCATCCAGCAACTTAGCTCTAAGTGCACCCAGCAACCCATCAGCTTCCACCCCATTCCCACACACTGCCTCAAACGAGAAAGGCTCCACATTCTCCTCCACGCCACCATTTCCGGCCCCATTACTCTGTGGCAGCTCAAAATTGGTTCGGGCGTTGGCACCACGGAGCGCTCGGGCGGCATCATCATACGCCCGCGCTGCATCCTCCGCCGTGTCAAAAGTCCCGAGCCATAACCTCACTTTCTGCAGAGAGTCCTTGATCTCCGCGACCCATCTCCCTGACGGCCTCTGCCGCACCCCCACGAACCGGTGGTGCCCCCTCGTCGACGACTTTTTCCTCCCCCGCACGCCGTCGTTGTGTGCGTGAAAACCCATTTATAAAACCGTCGTCGTTTTGCTTCGGTCTCTGATTGAAACCGTCCGAGAACGGATTGCTCGTCGCTTTATAATCATGGGTTAGCTGAAGAATCGGGGAATCGAAGAAGCCGACAGATAACAAGGTGACAAAAACGTCGCCGTTGTAGCCCTGCAGGCTTCAATTGTTTTTAACGACGGAGGATTAACATAATTGGAGAAATGGTTTTTTTGCTTCCATTTTCTTTCTTATTGTAATTTACGTTGCGTCATTGCATACGATATGTCGTTACCTTGTCGATGCGAAGAGAGGATAAACGGGCGGGAAATACCCAAAATACCAGATGGTAGAATACTTCCGGCGCTGTAATTTTCGGTAATTGTTTGGATTAACCGCCGTTGATAAATGGAATCATGGTTGAAATCATTGAATTTACGGTTATGACAAATAAAATGGAATCGTTTGATTTATCCTAAATTTTATCGTTTATCTTGTTTATATTAATCAGAATTTGAAAATAAATACAAAGAGATTAGCACATGGGTGGTTTGAACCCGACAATGAATTGAAGAAATATTCTCACGACAAAAACGATCTACTATTTGCACAACTGGTTTGATTGTCTTGATCATGATTAGGGTGGAATTTGTGAAGTTATCAAAGGTTAATGGAAGCACTCTGAGAGGGCTATTTGGGAAACTTCGACCTCGTATTTTTTACGATTGAATACGACGTTAATGATATCTGTTCTTATTAATGAACCAATTAGTAATCGACAATTCACACCCTGCTTTTTTTTTTTTGTTCACTCCAATTTCAATAACACTAGAAATTCATTATATTTGCTTACTTATACAAATGTCATGATATTGATGTCATTGTCTTGTTATAAGTTTTGTTTTGTTGGCTATGGCCACCTCTAATATCAAAAAATGGAATTATCGTACCAAAGATAAATGAGTTTCATCCTAAATTCGAATTTCGATAAATGAAAGTTTGTCACGATAGGGATTTTATTTTATATTTTTTTCAATATGATGGTAGAATCATGTGGCATTTCTAGATTCTTAACATAGGGTTATTAGTTCATTAAATTAAATACATTATGTTTGCGACTAGCATGATCGTATACATATGTATTACCCTCTGTTTGGATGAAGAAAATAAATTTGAAAAATGTACAAAAGTAAGAATTTATAAAAAAAACATGCACCAATTCCCTTGTTTGGATTCATAAACATAGAAATTTACACTATGTTTGGATGAGGAAAATAAACTTGAAATTTGGACAAAAGTCATAATTTATAAATTGATATGTTTCAATTCCCTTGTTTGGATTCATAAACACAAAAATGTAGAATTTCTGCGTGGAAAAAAAACTTGGAATTTGGGACCTCCATTTCCCAAGTTTAATAAATTACATGTAAATAGGTGTCATTTTCCAAATTTCTATGAGTGAGAGTTTAAAATAAAAATACAAAAAAACTCAACCATGAGTGGCCACTACACCACCACATGCCGTTGTGGCCCCTGTCGCTGCCACCACCCACCATCATCACCGTCATCGCCACCACCATTACTAGCACATTTCATAACTACTATCTTTCATTTATATATTAATGATTCTATAGAGAAAAGTGAAGGTACAGCCCGTCTCAATCCCTTCTCAAGGCACATTAAATTATGTATTTAAATTTCATTGTTCTTTTAGGTTGACCAAACAAGAAAATTCACAAACCACTATCATCATCGACGCCGCCACAGCTATCGCACACCATTATCATCATCGTTGCCGACACCACTTACCATTATCATCGTCATTGCCACCACTCACCAACATCACCTTTGCTGCCACTTACCATCACCATCGCCACTGCCGCCGCCACCTTCACCCACCATCATCACCGCCACTACCACCACCACCACCACCAACCACCATCATCACTGCCATCATCATCGTCACCGCCATCACCACCCACCATCATTACCATTATCGCCACCATCGCCTATTGTCACCATCAGCACCGCTGCAGCCGCCACCTCCAACCACCATCGTTGTCGCTACCTCCACCTACTATCATCACCATCGTTGTCGCTAACTCCACCTACTATCATCACCGTTATAGCCACCACCACTTTCCATCATCACCGTTGCCACTACCACAACCCACCACTCACCATCATCATTGCTGTTGTTGCCACCACCACCACCACATATTATCATCATCGCCGTTGCTGCCACCACCACCATCGTCATCACCGTGACCGCCAACACCACCACCCACATCATCATCGTGACCGCCGCCACCACCATCCACCATTATCATCGCCGCCGCCACCACTCGACTAGTACATTTCCTAACTATTATCTCTCATATATATATTAATGACTCTAGAAAATAATTTTGAATAAATTGATCTATCTTGTTGCTAAAATTTATGTTAAAATTAAATTACGATTCAACATATAATTTGAATACTAAACCTGAAACCCTAACCTTAAATCTCAATATGTTAATGTCGTCTTCCTCGCAAACACAATAGTAACATAGAAAAGGATCTAACTTTTAAGATTTTGCCGCAACATACACATATTTACTCAGTTGAACACAAAAAGGAGTATGAAAAAGAAAACAACACCGAAAATTTTTGTTACTTTTGTTTTACAATGCAACATTTTAATTTGCTCTACATTAGAAAAAAGATATCAAACTTAATTGCAAGGAGGTGGATACACAACCCGACTAGCTACTAATTTTACAAGCGATATACTACAACGAGGAACTACAATTTATAATTTATTTATTTTTGGATGCGAAACCGAAATGTAATTGTCCTGGGCCCAAAAAAGTCCAATTTGATTCAACTAAATCTAGGAGCCCAGCCCAGCAATTTCAAACCATACCATTACTCTTTCAAATTATCGCCAAAATTATAATTTAGAAAACTTTTGGGCTTCTCCGAATACTGACATTCCCAGGACTCGCGTGAGCTACAAACTCTCTCTTCCCCTTCCCTCAACATTTTACCGCCAAATCCACATTTCAGAAAGCTCAGCGTTCCCTAATCCCACACCAACGGCGACGAAGGAAACCAGAGATCGGCCTTGAACAATGCGACTCGTCGGATTTATCGGCGGTCAAACAATCCTTGTGTCGGTGGCTTCCGAATCCGCCCTGAACCTTATAAGCACATCGATAGTAGGGGAACTCGGCCTCGAAGTCGATCGGAATCTCTCCGTTTTTTTCCCTCTCGCAAACGGAGCGGCGGCGAGACCTGACTGCATCGTGTCGAACCTGCGGGTGGAGATTGAAGATTACGAGTACGTTTCGGACTTTCACGTTTCTCCGCTGCCGGATTGCGACGTGGTGTTCGGGACCGAATGGCTCGAGTCTCTAGGCGCTGTTGTTTGGGATTTTAGGGAGAAGTGGATGAGATTTACGGTGGATGGAATTAAGCACACGTTGGTTGGTAAGCTCCGATGATTCTTTTGAATTGCATTTCAACTGTTTTATAATATTGAGATTTTTACTGAAAATTGAAAATGTATGAGATTGTTTAGGGTTTTCTTGCTATTCTTTTTTCTCTGCAGGATTAAAGTGCAATTTTCGGTTTATTCAATTTTCTGTTTGATCGGATATGGTTATACGATACGACATGATACAATGATACGTAAAATTTCTAAAAATTAAAATTAGGATATGATACGCTATAGATACAACAATAAAAATATATAATCTAAAACATATTTTAACATGTAAATATCCAAATTCAAGTTCATTTAAATGTGCAGTTATATTCCTTAATTATATTCCTTGTTTCAATTACAAACAAGCTCTTTGTATTTATCAACTTTTAACTAAATCTTTGTTTTTTTTTAATTTTCTCCTCTTAATTTCTTATTTGAAAATGTAACGGTATACTAAAAGCTGAATACTTGTATCTAGTGAGTATCCGATGAAGTATCAGATACGGAATATGCGACCAGACTGAAGTATTTGTGCTTCATAGTTTGATACTGAGATTTTTTACTGAAAATGTACGAGATTATTGGGGGCTTGCTTGTGATTCTGTCTTTTCTGGAGGATTAAATTGCAATTTTCAGTTTATTTAATTTCCCTTCAACCGTTTGATATTGTGATTTCTCTACGAGATTAGATATGTTGTTTAAAAAGTTAGGATTTTGAAATGGGAATAGGTAAATGTTGATTGCTTGTTTAGTTGTTTGGGTGAGGAATTCAATTCTTTTATATTTAAGGAGACTATTGTTCACTCAAATTATACCGTTTTTACTTTGTAGTCTATACTTGCTTGCATATGTGATTGTCTAGGGATACTGCCACCGTGGCACCTCAGGTGCATCGTGCGTGTAAGTTCTTCTCGTAGAAGAAGTAAAAAGGAAATTAGAGTCCTAGAGACTTGGAAATTAGGAACAAGGACCTGTGAGACTTTGACGTCACAATCCAAATTAACCTCCACTGTGAATAATACAAGATGAGCTGCAACGGTCATCAATAGCAGCGGTTAAACACTTAACTGAATTATGTGTTTTCTGTTGCTTGTTGAGGTAGCCATTTGTAGAAAGTAGAATTATTTCCACTTTAGAAAATTGTCATTTATCAAATTGTATGTGTTTGTTATCCGGCGATGTTGCTTTGTTGTTTGGTTAACGTGTGATCGACTTTAATTGATAGTGAGGTCATATCTCTGTGCTCAATTAGTTCATCATTTGGAAAACCTGTAAACACTGATGATTCTCTCTATCTCCCTCTCTACATTTGGAAGCGCAGGAGTTGGAGCCGTAGAAAAAATTTGTTCAATATCAAGGATGCCTGTCTGTGAAGATAAAAGTCACGAGGAATTTAGATGGGAAGATTATCAGTTGGGGAATAGAGGTATTATATTTTTTTACTTAGTCTATACTTGATTTCTTATGTATAGTTGTTGTTTCCGCTTAAGTTTACATGTATTTGTTTTCTGCGCTATTTCTTTGTTATTCAGTTTACATGTTCTTGACTTCAATTGCTAGAGAGTCATCTTTCTGTGCTCAATTACTCCATTATTTCGGATATCTGTAAAGACTGACGACTCTCTCTCTCTTTGGGAGCACAGGAGCTGAAGGTACATTGCAGTCAATATCGAGCATGCTGGTTTACGAAGATAAAAGTCACGAGGAACTTAGATGGGAATATTACCAGTTGAGCAATATAGGTATGTTTGATTCTTCATTTTTCTGTCTTGCACTAGTGTTTATTTTTTTAAGCTCGTAGATGTCCGTCACGTGTAGAACTATATCCTCTTTAGAAGCTTGTCAATAATCTCCATCTAAATATATGGATGTGTTATCAGCCCTCGTTCAGTTGATGGTGCTGACTTTCATGAATTGGTTGCCTTTGCCTCTGTATGCAACGCAGGTCGCTTTGCTGGTTCAGCAAGCATTATTGGTCAGAATCACTTCGGACAGTTGTAAGTTATCTCTTGTACTTTGGTCACTATGCCCCATGCGTGTTTACATTTTATATTGACTGTCTATGTTCTTGATCCAAATTTGACGAAACGAAAAGTGGTATATCCTCCGTTTTATCTTACAAGGCATTCACTGTCATTGGAAATACATTTGAGAAGAACCAAATCTCATTAGCTGTGGAATGTCTTACTATTTCGCCATTCATTCCCGTCCCTCTAACATATAGTTTTGATTTTACTTGTTTGTTACGGAGAGAATAAGTCTTATCTTGCTGCTATTATTATTGGTTACTTAATGATAAACAGTCTTTAATTTAGATTTCTCGTTAATCGGGTTGGTAATTAAAGGTTTCAAATGTTAGACATTCTTTCTAAGACAAAAGTTCTTATCTCTAATCCTTGTCAAACCTATTTGATTCGTCGAGGATCCTTTACTAGATTGCTTATGCTGCATAGGACGTAACTTTACTCATTTCTACAGAAAGAGTTGTCTGCTGTATATCTTGTCATTTGGAACTTTTTAATAAACATTTCGAGTTGGACCGGAAAGCAAATGATGTCCTGTTGTTTACTCAAAGCTCTGCAGGGCCTCCAATGTCAGTCGATCGTGGTGGAGCAGCACCGTGGATTCAATATGGACTTCCGATCATGCCTCTTATGTGAAAATTTTTATGTTGTTGTGTTTAATCTGAGATGTAGTTGTACTTGACTGTGTTAGAAGCTGTTCGGGAGGAGAGATTTCGTATCCAAAGATTTAGATTAGTTAGTTTTAGAGTTAAAGTTTCTTGATCGACTACGAAAATCGGAATTAGATTTGAATTAGAAGAAAAGAAACACATGAATTTTCAGATGATTATGTAGTTGTTTCAGATATATTGTATCTAGTTGATGTCAATGACAACAATGCGTATTTGAGGGTGAAATTATGGCGTGCATACTTACTTGGAATAGTTATTAAAATTATACATCTTCATAAACACCCTTGTTTGAAGATGTTCTTATTTATTTTTTCATTTCCTTGACTCGCGACTTCACCCATTTCAAATAAGTTAACATGTCGTTAAGAATAATACAATATGTCCATTCTAATTCATTTTCTTTTTCAACATTACTTTCTTTCTTGACTCACGATTTCACCCATTCCAAATAAATAAATATGTCATTAACAACAATGCGTATTGTCATTCCACTCATGTGGATTTTTTTAGCTTTAGTAACTTTCTTCCCTAATTCACAATTTCACCCATTTCAATTAAGTAAATATGTCGGTAAAGACAATATGTTACTTCATTCAACTCATTTTCATTTTAACTTTGTTTTCTTCTCTGACTTCCGAATAAGTAAACATGTCATTAACAACAGTGCGGTACTTTCATTCAACTCATTTGCCTTTTCAGCTTCACTTACTTTCTTCCCTAACTTACAATTTCACATGTTCCAAATAAGTAAGTGTGTCGGGTAAGGATGATACGTTGCTTTCATTCTAACTTGCTTTCCTTTTTAGTTTTATTTATCCGCGATTCACGACCTCACCAATTTCGTATAAGTAAACATGTCATTAAGAACAATACGTTACTTTATTATCTTTCTTGTGTTTGCATAACATCTTATTGTCTGTTGCAATTTATTGGTACTTTTATGATTTGGAGGCCCCACCTAAATAATACTCAACACGCAGACGTAATTAGAATCATATTGACTAAAACAAATATGCTCCTCTTTGTACATTTAAGTTCAAATTTCCCTCTTCTAATTTAGATTTAGGGAGTAGGCTACAATGCTCGCAAGCATTGAATGCTTACACTGATCTCACCATTAAAATGAGGGAGGAGAGAGGGGGGAAAGGAGGGTGAGATTGGTGTGAGCATTCAATGCTTGCGAGCACTGTAGCCAGTCCCTAGATTTAGATTACAGTTAATTATGGCTGGGTTAAAAAAAAAAAACTCAATCTCAAATGCAACAAAAAAAATGTTCCAACAAAAAAAAATCAAAATAATCCAAAGAAGGAGGGGGAGGACAAATAATTGGAAAAATTTTGAGTGGTTAAATGGTACGGCCATTGAATAATTTAGATTAACTTACAATAAGCTTCAAATAAATGTTAAATCATGGTAGTATTATTAAATTATTGACCTCGAATAATTTTATGACTTACTTTTTACGCTACAAAACCGACTTGTCCGAAGTGACCTTCTCCCCTTTATATAATTTTACGGACTTACTTTTCACGCTAACATTACGTGCTTACTATTAACGCGACGCGCCCGTCACTCACCTCCCCACCCACACCCACTCGTGTAAATACCTTTCGCCTTCTCCCAATTCTGACAATTGTTGAGACTTCGGGAGGTTGCAACAACACGCCCTCTCTCTCTCTCTTCCCTTCTGCGACTCCAAACCCTCCTCCCTCGCCCTCTCTCCGTCGCCTTCCGCCGCCTCCGATCTCAAAGCTCACAACCTCCGCCGAGTTCAGATCGACGACCGACGCCTCCGCCTTCCAAATCCCTACTTTCGTGCTCGCTCACTTTCAGGTACTTCGAAAACCCTAATCCTCGGTTTTCTTCTGGTAATTAGGTTTGCGATTGCGTTTAATGCCTGATTTAATGCGTTAATGCTATCGTTTGCGTTTAATTCGAGTCGCGTTTTAGGGATTTCTTGTGCAATTGAATCGTCGATGCTTTGTTAAATACATGTTTTGTGCTGCAATTTGTGTTAACTTTGTGTTCTGTATGTTTAACAGCTCGAGATCGAGAAAATAGCACTGGTTTTGATTGCCGAATCGTAAGAGAAGATGTTCGGTTCTTCTAATCGTAAGCTCTCTTTGTCTCTATATCTTTTACTTGATCCTTGGAGTCAGATTTTGTTGCATCCTCTTAACTGCATTCAATATATTTTAATTCATTCCGATACGAATAATTGGTTTCTGTGTTTTTTCTCAATCCTATGTCGATTTTTCGGAAGATGTTGATACACTTTTTATTTGTTTCGTTGTAAGATGAATATGACATGCATTTCTTAGCAGTTTGTTTTTACGGGCAATGATTGTGTTTATCTGGTCTTCTGTTAGACTGCTTGATTGTCTGATAAATATTTGGGCTTGGTAATTTCTTTGGTTGCGAAAATAATCGAATTTGTGGAATATTGTTTAACAGCTTTTGGGCAGTCATCTAGCAGCCCATTTGGGTCCCAATCGGTATTTGGGCAGACCAGCAGCACAAATAATAATCCTTTTGCCCCTAAGCCTTTTGGTAGCACAACCCCATTTGGTGGGCAAACAGGGAGTAATATGTTTGGAGGAACTTCAACTGGTGTATTTGGCGCAACTCAAGCTTCTTCACCTTTTCCTTCCACTACAACCTTCGGTGCTGCGTCCTCACCAGCTTTTGGAAATACAACGCCTGCTTTTGGAGCAACTTCTAGTCCTTCACCATCACCTTTTGGTGGTAAGCCAATGGATTAAATTTGAACTTTTTTTTTTTTTCGTTTTGTGTTCGCTCACCACTCTTCAACTGATTCTTTTGATATAACTATTACGATATATGGTTATTGGACATCATTTACAATGTCTACTATCATTCTTAATGGCCTTCAAGTTTGCATTGAGTTTTTTTTTCTGGAAATATATGAGTGGATTATGCTTTCAGTACATGATATTAGTGGATTATGCATTCTGTACAAGATGGATATATTGTTGGTGAAACTTTCTATTTGGTATACATCTATTGGTGCAGTTGGCTTGTGAAACGACAAATATCATGAGGGGCAATTAAGACTTTGAGAGTGGAATAGGGATGATTACTATGCCTTAACTACTCTGGCTGTAATTTTTGTCTGAGGGATTGGTTTCATCTTGTATTTCACGGGGACATGTGTTCACTTTGCTTTGTAATTCATCTGCGGAATTATTTCCACTTTAGAAGTTCATCCGCAAGATTGATCTTGTTATAATCAGGATGTTTAATCCATACAATTCCTGTGTTATTTGATTCCATGTTATTCATCTCTCTGTTCTCAATTGTTTCGCTATTTTGATAACTTCTTGTCACTGATGGTTTTTTCTCTGTTTCTCTCCCCCATATGTACACACCTCTTTCAACAGGTTCATCTGGTTTTGGTCAGAAGCCTGTGTTTGGAGCATTTGGGTCCAATCCTGCTCAAACAAGTCCTTTTGGAAGTACAACCCAACCATCACAGCCAGCATTTGGGAGCAGTATATTTGGTTCCTCCACGCCATTTGGTGCTACCACCACCCCAGCTTTTGGTGCTACAAGCAGCCCAGCTTTTGGTGCTACAAGCAGCCCAGCCTTTGGTGCTACAAGCAGTCCAGCCTTTGGTGCTACCACCACCCCAGCTTTTGGTGCTACAAGCACCCCAGCCTTTGGAGCTACAAGTAGCCCGGCCTTTGGTTCCACAACAAGTCCTACATTTGGAAGCACAGGAGCTGCATTTGGGGTGTCGAGTTCTCCCTTGTTTGGATCTGGGGGAGCATTTGGGGCTTCAAGCACCCCGGCTTTTGGTTCATCTAGCTCGACCTTTGGTACTTCAAGCAATCCAGCTTTTGGTGCTTCAAGTGCTCCCGGTTTTGGTTCATCCAGTACTCCATCTTTCAGCTTTCCATCAACTCCTACCTTTGGCCAATCAAGTTCTACATTTGGTAGCAGCCAATTTGGCACTTCATCTCCTTTTGGAGCACAGAGTTCTCCTTTTGGTGAGTGTTCCAGACGCATATGAGTGGTGGTACATTTTGAAAAAAAATAAATGGACCAGCCAGATGCCCCATTCTGTTTTGTTTCGTTGTAGTTGTATTATATTCTTATAATTTGTGATGCAGGAGCTCAATCAACAACATTTGGGAACACTGGTGCCTTTGGGCAGTCAGCTTTTGGGGGCCAACAACGCGGGGGCAGTAGAGTGGCTGCATATGCCGCAACTCCTGAACCTGATAGTGCCACTGGGACTAGTGCTGCTGGGAAATTGGAGTCAATATCAGCAATGCCAGCATATAAAGAAAAAAGTCATGAAGAACTCCGCTGGGAGGATTATCAATTGGGGGATAAAGGTACGGTTTCTAATTATAACGTTTCAGTATCTTGGAAATTTTGCCGCGTTTTTCAGCAATAATGACATTTGCTAAGTTCAAAATGTTATAATTTTGACTTCCAGGTGGTCCAGCTCCTGCTGGTGGGAGTGGCTTTGGCATTACCACTTCACTGCCAAACCCTTTGAATCCTGCACAGGCATTTCCTCAAGCATCAAGTCCTTTTAATGCCACAACTTCATCTAATTTGTTTGCTTCAAAAACTCCATCCTTCCCTAATACAGGCTTTACAACAACGTCTACACCATTCAGTTCATCAAGTTTTGGGATCTCTACTTCAACCAGTCCTTTTACACCATCACAACCTTCTCCAGTTTTCCCACAAACCTCATCTCCGTCTCTCTTTAGTTCGTCAAGCTCTGCATATTCATTTTCTGCTCCGGCTGCGACAACAACTTCCACATTTAATTCAAACCCGTTCAATCCCACACCTCCAGCACAGACGGGTGGTGCTTTTACCACTCCATTTGCGCAGAATACAACTCCATTTTCTCAGCCATTCAGTAACCCTTCTACTGGCTTTGGTTTGTCAATCTCCTCTGCTGCTGGTGCTACAAGCAGTCAAATGGGTTTTAGTCAAGCAGCTGTAAGTTTTTATTTTTTGTTTTTACTTTTAATCGTAAAAGGTTTTAATTGATGATTGGTTAACTGTTGTCCCTATTTTCTTTCCCATGCAGCCGACTTCTTTTTCTTTGCCTTTCTCATCTCAGCCAACTCAGAATAATGGTTTTAACTTCAACAGTTTTAATCAAACTCAGTCGGGTAACATTTGTTTTGAGGATCTTTATGTTTTCTCAGTTCATATAACCATTGAGGTTTTATTTGTCAGTTGTTGGTTCTGATTTAATCAATTGGTGTTTGCTTTTGTAGGCAACACAGGTGGCCTGGGAGGTTCAGCAGGAATTCTTGGTCAGAATAACTATGGACAGTTGTATGTCATATGACTCATATCTCTTGTAGTTCTTTACTTTAGTGTGCATGTGTACGTGGTGTATTTACTGTTATTGTATTTATATTCACTTTTTCAGAATCTAAAGTGGTATACCCTTCTGGTTTTGCTTACATGGATAAAAAATTGCAGAAACTTTTCGGATGAAACAAATCTAAAAAAGGGTTCCTATTTTATTTGTTTGGTAGTGGAAGAGGTTTTTTTTGTTTTTGTTGATTTTATTGCTTGTTAAATGATAAGAAAATTCTAACTTTAGAGTATTAATTAGGTTGATACATGTTCCAAATGTTGTCATCTTTTTTCTAAGACAATGTTCTTATCCAAATATGTACCTGCTCTTTGGGCTTACTATGTAGGGCCCTTTTTTAGCTACTTGGGGGTTTTCTTTTCTTTCTCTATGTCCATGGATTACAGCATTTAGAGTTTTCTTCTGTTAATTTTTTTTTCATTTTGAATTTTAAAATTGAGTTTTGAATTGGAAAATATTGATCTATGCTGTCTTTCGTAGGCCTGCCACTCAAAGCTCTGCAGCTGTACAACCTATACCTGCTACAAGTCCATTTGGAACGCTCCCTGCAATGCCACAGATGTCCATTGGTCGTGGTGGAACTGCACCGTCAATTCAATATGGAATTTCGAGCATGCCTGTAATATGAATTTCTTATGTGGTTTTGTTTTTGTTTAATCTGTCGAGAATCACTTCTATGTGGTTGCGATTTTACGTTGATGACTATTTTCTTTAAATCTCCTGTGAAGGAAAATGGAATATGACAGTGACTTTTTTTTTTTTAATGCCAGGTTGTAGACAAACCTGTGCCTGTTAAAGTATCCTATTTGTTGACCTCTCGACACCTGTCACAAAGGCGGGTCAGGTTACCTGCGAGAAAATATAATCCTAAGAATGATGATCCAAGGGTGAGGGTGATGCTTCATGTAAACAGTTCATCTGTATTAGGTTTTCTGTTCTTCGCTACATTTGAATTTTGTGCTTACACCTTGTTACCTTTATTGTTTTGCAGTTCCCTTTCTTTATTGACGATGAAGAAACAGACAACACGCCCAAGGCGGATGCTCTTTTCCTCCCCAGAGAAAACCCAAGAGCACTTGTCATTCGTCCAAAAGAACAGTGGCCTCAAAGGGTTGGTGCTGAGAAAGCATCCCCATTAAAGGATTCTACTCCGGTGCATGAGAATGGTAAGTTCTGTTGTGCCATTATCATTTGCTTTCCTTTTGCCCTTTCACTTGTACCACCTCTTCATATTTGGCTTTAGAAATAGTTCAGCTTTGGAATGGGCATACATGTGTAATGTGTATAAGGGATTTTTTGGTTTTTTCACATCCATTAGTGTATTTTTGTCGATGGGTTCTGGGCTTTCTGGCCTAATCAAGAGTCTTTTGTTGTTCATGGAATATCAGTACCACACACTAGATTATTATGCACTAATGCAGAGAGTTTTGAGTCAATTTTCAAATTTATTTTGTGACTGAGCATATTTTGGCTTGCTGCACATTGCTCACTCATCTAAACAAAATGTTGATTCAGGAAAAATTCCGGGAGAAGCTGATGCTGAGGATAAAGATAGTGAGTGTATGCTTTTAGTTTTTAGATATTGAGCCATAATGTGTTTGGTTGAATAGTCTGTATCTGTGGTGTTGACAAACTTGCTTTATGTTGTTCCAGAAACTCCAGAAGAAAATGGCATTGTGAAAGAGCGGGCGAATCATGTCAAAGTCAATCAGAAACCAAATGGAGTTCATGATGATCATTCTGTTCAGAAAGGGGACTCATATATGACACTAAGTGGGCATAGAGCCGGTGAGGCTGCTATTGCATATGAGCATGGCGCTGACATTGAGGCACTAATGCCAAAGCTCCGGCGTACTGACTACTATACAGAGCCTCGGATTCAAGAATTGGCAGCTAAGGAAAGGGCAGAACCAGGGTTCTGCTGTCGTGTCAAGGACTTTGTGGTTGGACGAGTTGGGTATGGTAGCATCAAGTTCTTTGGGGAGACAGATGTGCGATGCCTTGATCTCGAGGCTCTGGTGCAGTTCAACAATCGGGAGGTGATAGTGTACATGGATGACAATAAGAAACCTCCTGTGGGGCAAGGCCTTAACAAACCTGCTGAGGTTACACTTCTCAACATTACATGCACTGACAAAAAAACAGGGCGTCAGTTCACAGAAGGGCCAAAGACAGAGAAATACAAGCAGATGCTGAAGAAGAAGGCAGAGGATCAAGGAGCCGAGTTTGTTTCTTATGACGCCTTGAAGGGCGAGTGGAAGTTCAGGGTAAAGCACTTCAGCAAGTACGAGTTGGGAGAGGAAGACGACTGGGATACCGATGCTGCTGCCCAAGACTGCTGACAGAATATGAGGTTGGATCCGATGTGTTAAATATGTGGTGCGGGGGAATGTGTGTGGGTTTTTCTTTCGGCCAAGGGTTTTTATCTTTTTGTGGTGAATGCGGATTAATTTTGGAATTGTATAGAAGAATTTAGGGGATGTGGTATATAGCTGTTGAAGCCTTTTCTGGCGCTCTGACTATATGATGATCTACTCGTGTGTTGTGTTTTCATTGGGTTTTTACATTTCCATTCTTTTCAGCTTCCACTGTCGTTGGTCTTTTCGCTGAATTTGCAACCAAGGGGACATGAATAACTATCTACTGGTGTGTCGTATTTTGCACGCGTATAAACGCTTTTCTTTTCGTTGTTTTTATTTTCTCTGTGTTTGCAACCAATTGGCTTCTGCCCTTTTTTGTATCAGTTTAAGTTAAACACGAATTTTACCATGGGTAAAGTACAATTAAGAAAAAAAATGAAGCTGTATTGGTCAAGTAATTGTGTGTACAAATGAAATCAAGTTCCAATTCATACCTAATATAATAACAATAAACATTACTTTAGTAATAATGTTCTTTCAAAATGCAATATCAAGTCAGAGGATTGATAATATTCAACCTAATATCGAGCAGAAATTAACTTGGCTTCTTAATGGATGACGAAGAGTTTCTCCTCAATCCACTACGTGGCCGATTACGAAACTTCATGCTTCTGATTGGAACCGTTCATATTTTAAAGCACTTTGTAAAGATCATCTCTGCAAAAAAAATAAAAATAAAAATAAATATGAGATTGTTTAGTCATTGAACTGTATAAAAACATATAGACGAAATCAGTAAAAGCATTATGAACTATCTATCTATTTGCTATTGTTGATTGACTAAACAACCTTAGTTTTAATTGATTTTTTTTTTGTAGAGATAATATTTATGAAGTGATTTATAACAGAAATTAACTTGGTTCCTTAAGATTAAGGAGGACTTACTCCTCAAGATACTTAATGACCGATTCACGGAATTTCGTACTCATGATCAAAACCGTTCATATTATTAATCGCTATGTAAAGATCATCTATCCAAAAAAGTATCTAGGCACTCTCCTAGTGAGACGGCGTCGTCTTACTACTTCTATTACTGCCAGGTAATTCTTTAGTCGGTATTTAAACACTCGACTAAACATCTCTCCTGCCATAAACTCATTCACCGCAAAAACACAAATATTTCGGACAAAAACAAAACAAGAAACTCTCTCCTCTCTCTCTTTGATCATCTTTCTCTAATGGATAGGCTAAGAAGGGCTAGGGTTTCACACCCATTTTTGTCGAAAAAAACACGACACCACAAATCGAACGATGATATTTAAAAGGGACGAGTTTGTCGTGGCCAAGGGACAAGTTTGATTCGTCTCGTCATTCCCTTTTCAGAAAAGTATTTTAGAGTGAAAACTCAGAAAATACTATTCACGCTGAAATTTACCAATCTAAAATGCTCTTCTAGTCCTACGTCACTACTCACTAGCTCATAAAACTGAATTGTTATTCAAATATAATTGTGTTAATCTCCATTTTGTTGGAAGAGAGATAACGAGTTCAATTATCATTAACAACTTTTGATAAATAAAAAGAAATGCATATTATAAGTTGTTTATGTGTGAAGCCATCTTGGTTTACAAGCGGGACACACGAGAATATTAAAACATTTTATGTTTTGATGGTTTGAGAAGAAATTCGCGCGCAAGATAAAGAAGAAAAATAATGAATCTTCATTATTTATATCCTAGTTATCCATACAATAGTTTGAGTGGTGACACTTTTCTTAAAGTGGTGACATTTTTCTTAGAGTAGTGACTTTTTTTAATGTTTATGTCTCTTTATTATTCTTTAATTTATTAAAATTATGAGCTAAAAAAAAAGAAATGAGTATACAAAAGACGAAAAAAGATTGATTTTTTCTTTACAGTAATTTTCACATTTCCGTTTTCTTCTTATAACATTTTTATTTGTATTTATGGGAAAAATCTTGAGTGGTACGTACCATTCAATGGTACGACTATTGAATGGTTCAGATTAATTTGCAGTGGGCCCCAAATGAATCTTAACCATTTAACAGTACGTACCATTTAATGGTACGTACCACTGAAGTTGGACCCGTATTTATGTCTCTCTTTTGTTCTTAGATTTAGTAAAAGTAAAAAATGAGCTCAAAAAAGAGAGAGAAGTGTATGATAAAAACGACAGCAGTCCAAAACGACATCAAAAATCGAACTACAAATGCACGTGTTTCTCACGTGCTCCGTTCCTGATGAAAGAGGGTTTTTGCAGCTTCCGCTAAACCCCTGATCTAATTTCATTTTCCAATCGGAGAAGACGAACTGAAGAAAAAGGAGCGATTGAGTTGTGAATTCGTCGAATCGGAAGATGTGGTTCGCCGGCGGCGCGTTTAGGGCTTCCAACTCAACGGGAAGCGGTCTGATTACAACCGCCGCGGCGTTTGTGAGGCATTTCTCCCGGAGCCGCGCGGAGAATCTGAGGAAAATCAACCCAAAAGTGAGCTTCCCGGAGGCTAATTCCATCGCTCGTGATCTATACGACGTCGTCAAGCAGAATGGCCCTCTCACCATCCCCAACACTTGGGTTCAGGCGAAGGTTTATCACCCTTTCTGTGAAGTATTTTTTATTTCTTTCATTTTTTCATATATATGAATCTGATAAAGCTGAAAAATTTACTCCTCCCATTTGGGCATTTTCATTTCTAATCACTGTGCCTAGTTGTGCATGATATTTTATCAATTGGGTATGTTGAAAAACCGGATTTAAGTTTGTGTATTTGGTCTTTGGAGTCGTGTAATCTAGCTTCAAATGCTTCATACAACTATGTATATGCAGCAAATAGTAGTCTTACTTGCCAGTGATGAGAGTAGGATAACTTGAATTGCAATAATGAGGAAGTACTGCTCACACTTTCCGTTACTTAATCGTATCGTTGACTGGCTAATAGCTATAATTTCTAGCTAGTGTGACTGTTGTGGGGTTTGAAGTTTGCCATACATCTTCTTGCCTGTGGTAGCATAGGAGGATGAGTATCTGTATGTTCACCATAACACAAACTTTTTAAAGTTCAATTTGACAAGTTTTTAGGGGGCAGGAGATCGAGAGCTTTTTCCTTCCTCTTTTGGTTTTAACAAGTGAAGTTTCTAATTAAAAACGGCTAAAATTTTCAGTTTGTAAGGTGAAGATGCCATTTTAGAAGGAACTTGAATGGTATATGTTCATACTAACATTTAAGATTATAAAAATAACTGCGAAAACCACAAGGTGTTTAAGTTTCAGAGAATAAAGCACAGGCATCTCTGTGTTTTTAGCCCGTTAATGAGGGTTTATAGAATTGGTCCCTGTTTATTGAGCTATACCAAATATTACTTCACCACTTAAATACTTTTACAGTTGAGCTATTCTATAGAATACAAATGATAAAACCTGTGTTGACATTTATCACACTTGTATATTTTATGTTAACATTTTAGTATTTGTAATACAGCAATGAACGTATTACAGTGTGGTGACTTTTGTTCTTGCAGTAGTTCACAAAACTATTCTGGTGCACCTCTTGCATTAAAGTCGGAGTTATATTGTGAGAACTCTGATGCATAACTGGTCCCTTTGTCTGTATAAAACTATAAATCCTTGAAGATGTTTTAGATACTACTGTTCCGGTGATAAGTTTTCCTTACCAGACTAAGGTGGTTATACTGTAAGAAGTACCTGGTTTACTGATATCTAGTATAGAGTGCTTACATTAATCTTCTTTAACTACGAGTTCCAATAACGACGAGTTCCAGGCAACATGTTTCATGCATTCCTTAATTCAATAGAAAAGAGCATATATTTCTTTCCTTATTCAAGAGAAAAGAATAAATGTGGAATAAAAAGTTAATTGTCTGAATTTTTATAAGTTTGTGTTTCTGAAAAAGGGTTTTAATTGCAAAATTCAGGAATCTGGTGTCAGTGGATTGATGAGCAAAACACACATGAAGATAATGCTCAAATGGATGAGGGGAAGGAAGATGCTGAAGCTGTTCCCCAACCAAGTTGGTTCGACCAAGAAATTCTTGTTATGCACACTGCCTGAAGATGCTGAAGTTACTCAATTTAGAGAATCGTCAGCAGTAAAGCTGCAACATAGGAAGCCGTCCATTAAGCGGAAGAAGCAAAAGAAATAGGCCTGTGACTCTGAGTCGGAGTCTCCACTTTTTTTGGCTTGGAACCGTCCCTTAGTATGCTCCATTGCGATGTCAGTGCTCCCTTTGGCTGTATGAGTGAACTTTTCCTTTCCTTCCTACTGGTGTTGCTATCAATGGCTATTTCACTAATCTTTGGTCGTTTTGAAAAGACTGTTCGCTCAATTTCGTCCTCTTTTCCGTTGGACTTAGGTGCGGTAGTGATTACATTTTGCTTGTATAATTTAGGTTGACAGATTGGATCGTTGAAATAATATTGATGGCGATGTTGTTTTGATTCAGTATCTGTGTTACCATCAATCTTATAGATTATAGAATACAGAGCTAAACCTGTTGGTGACGTGTATGAGTAGATGATTTTGTGTGCAAATACAGAGCTAAACCAACACATCAAGCGACTGACAAACCCCTATTTAGTATTTGTATCAATTTTAATGAACAAATTGAAAGTGACCTACAAGTTCATGGGCTAATTTGATAGTTTAGCGTTTATCTCGTAACTGCACCTCCATGTAAGGGTTTGTAACTTAAGTAGTTAATAGTGCATTCTCTCTTGCGCTTGAGGTTCCGTATTTGAATCCCCCCTCTAATATCGCTTTTATAAAAAAGAAATATAAAAAAATTAACTGCATCCATGAAGGTATAACGAGACGAAACGGTCGTTGAATTATCGACTTAAAAAACTGGATTACAGATAGACTGGGTTGTATCTGGCCCCCTGTCTTACAAAGCCCATTAAAAACTGGGTTGTATCTGTAATCTTGTATATAAATAAAAGATGAGGACGATGCAAAAACAAAAACAAAAACAAAAACAAAAACAAAACTGGGCTCAGTCTCTCTCTCTCATCGGTCTCTCTCCCTCCATCTTCCTTGGTCGTCGTATCTTTTTGGGTAAACGCACCTTCCTCTTTCACTTGTTTTGATAATTTTAAGATTTCTTTCATTTCCAATTCTCGTATGTTTATGTTTGCAAGAACAACATGATATTTATGACCGAGAACAAAGACAGAGATAATTAACTGGGTTTGATTAATTCTCAATCATATTTGAATCTGAAAGCTTACGGTTTTTAGAAATTCTAGACCCCAAATCAAAACACCATCTCAGTTGATATCTATACAAATTGGAGTTTTTTTGGTGTGGTGATTGGAGTACTATGTTTCATTGTTTCAACATGTTTTTGGGTTATGTGTCTTTGCCTGGTTCGGGAAATGATTTTCACACTCCCTTATGTTCTTTTACCAAATTCCAGATTTATCTTACAAGCAAGAAAACCGTGTGTTTGATTGCTATATGCTTATGGTGGTTTCATAGTTCACAATGAGCTCCGACGGCGCAAATGAGAACTGCGTTGGATATGCTGCAAGGGATCCTTCTGGAGTTCTATCCCCTTACAAATTCAACCGCAGGTCTGTTTTCAATCGTCCTTCCTGTCTCAAAATTGCATTGATTGGCTTCTCAATGAAATATAATCAGAAGACGATGTCTTTTTCGTGTTGCATCACTCGTTGTGTTCCAAGTTCTGTTACTGAGTGACAGTAATGCAATTGAGCATGATCTATTGATGAAGACTTTCAGATTGTTAGTTGCAAAATTGCATCTTCGATGGCGTTTTAAGTTCCTTGACATTGTATTATAGTCATTCAATCACTTAATATTTGGGTGGGAATGGGATGCTTTCTTCAGGGCTCTTGGGGCTGACGACGTTTCCATAAAAATTACTCACTGCGGAGTTTGTTATGCTGATGTAATTTGGGCAAGAAATAAACATGGAGACTCGAAGTATCCTTTGGTGCCCGGGTATGTGTTCTGACTGTATGACGATGAATATGTAACTCTTGTGTTCTCCTTCTAAAACTATCTGTTCTGTTTGTGATTATTTGCAACCAGACATGAGATTGCAGGTGTAGTAAAAGAGGTAGGTTCGAATGTTCATCGCTTCAAAGTTGGCGACCATGTTGGAGTGGGAACTTATGTCAACTCATGCCGAGATTGTGAGTATTGTAATGAGGGATTTGAAGTCCTCTGCGTAAAGGGTTCAGTTTTCACTTTCAATGGTGTTGATGCGGATGGTACAATTACAAAAGGAGGATACTCCAGTCACATAGTTGTCCATGAAAGGTATGAAACTTATGATGTTAAATGCTTTTGCGTCTATTAATTCTCGTAGCAATATAATTCATACTAGAGAAGTAGAACTCTTCTTCTTTCCAAAAGAATAAAATTCCAACTTCACAACATGCCTCTGCCAATTCATTACAGGTATTGCTTCACGATACCTGACAACTATCCCTTGGCTTCAGCAGCACCTTTGCTTTGTGCTGGAATTACTGTTTTTGCTCCTATGAAGCGCCATAAGATGAACCAACCCGGTAAATCTCTAGGAGTGATTGGTCTTGGTGGTCTCGGTCACATGGCGGTGAAGTTTGGCAAGGCATTTGGTTTAAATGTAACAGTTTTTAGCACAAGCATATCCAAGAAAGAGGAAGCTCTAAGCCAACTTGGTGCTGATAATTTTGTGGTTTCATCCGACCAAGAGCAGATGGCGGTAAAAATACAAAGATTTTCTTATAAAGCAAACTTCTTTTCTTAGCTAATCACATGAACACAATGTTTATTGGTTATTGTTTGCTGTGCAGTCACTGGTGAAGTCATTTGACTTCCTAATTGATGCAGCATCTGGTGATCACCCATTTGATCCATATATGGCACTGTTGAAGACGGGCGGAACTCTGGCCTTGGTGGGATTCCCCAGTGAAGTCAAATTCAGTCCTGCAAGCCTTAATCTGGGTACTTTGGCATTTCTCCAGTGATTGAAATTATGGTTTCATTTCATGTATCCAACTCTCTTAGTAGCGGTAAAACTTGCAAGTATAATGAACTCCATGCATTTACCCTTTTGGCAGGGATGAAAACCATTTCTGGCAGTATAACAGGCGGAACAAAGGACACGCAAGAAATGATCGATTTCTGTGCTGCTCATGGAATTCACCCAATGATTGAAATAATTCCGATTCAATATGCAACTGAAGCTCTCGAGAGGCTGGTGAAGAAAGATGTGAAGTACCGGTTTGTGATCGATATTGAAAGCTCCCTGAAATGAGACCATAAAAGAAAAGAAGTACCCTTCTCGATACATTCAAATGGAGTGGTGAAACTTGGAACTCAAACCATCTACTGGCATGCATCAATAGTTGGGTGAGTGGTGGGCATTTACCTCTGTTGAATTGCATCTTGGATTAATCCTCTGGATAATGTGTAAAGCAACTAGAATTGCATGAATAAAGAGGGTTTGTGTATAAACTGTATTTTCCTTTTTTCACTTGCGAGCGTCCGGACCAAAGAACTTCTTATGACCATGTCCTTTCCCAGTTCAAGATATTGAAGATATGGGAGTGCTTCGAAACACTAATATCCTTTTATTCAACTTTTTCTACTAAACGTTGTCAGAAGTTCTTTTGGTTATCTAAATGCAGTTTAGATGCCATAAATTTGTGTCCGAGGACATAATTATAAAGTATATACACAGACATAGGGTGTTTTGTTCCTCAGTCCTCACTGTTTATGTTTTAGATCACCACATGCGTCAGAAATGAAAATTCAGTCATGTTTGAGATAAATAAAGACGGATCATTATTGAGATTGCTGTAGTACGCTAATCAGGTTTATCTGTTTAAGAACTCAACTAACCCGATATTAAATATTTCCACGAATAAACGTGCTGACTTTAATTAAACTATTTAGCAATGGCTAATTAACAAATTCTCAATTCTAATGAGCAACAAGATCCAGGGAACTCTCTGTGATTTGCTATAAATACAATATAAATAAGAGGGTTTAATGCTACTAAACTCTCTCTCTCTCTCTCTCTCCCGATTGTTTTGTGGTAACGCAACATTCCTCTAACCTTGCACTAGTACTTATTAGACTGTTTTCTCTTATTTCAATCTCTCAAAATCTGCTACCTTGGTTTCGCGAGGATATGATAATCACTCACTAGAGAAGGTCAAACACCAAATGCTTCTCAAAAAAATTTCAGCCGCGAATGAAACACTATCACATCAGTTGATATCCTATGTTAATTTTGAGATTTACTTTGGTGGTCGAAGTAGTTCTATGAACTTGTGTTATGCGTCTTTCATCTTACGTTAAGGAAACTGCTGATTGTGATTGCTATATGTTTATGGTAGATTAATAGTCAACAATGAGTTTTGAGATTGCAAATGACTTCACCCCAGTCGAAGACCCCACCGTGGTATGCGCCAATAAGACCACCAAAAGCCTTTGTGGCACTAGTGGTACACAGAAGTCATGGGTGATCATTGGTCCGATGCTTCGGGCGAAACCAATTCCCAGGGTGTGACGGGCGGTGTGTACAGGTCTTGGTTAGGCCAATAAAATGAAGTATCCAGGCTCCGTTTAGAAAAAAACCGGTAATAAATATATTTATGATTACTATTTCTATCATATTCTATTTCTTTATATATTTATAAATAGAAGTGATCTCAAACTGTTAATCAATCGTGGCTGGATTGAATCCTTCGCGATGGAAATGCCCTCTTCCCCCAACCCAAACTCAACAAAGGGCAAGCACCTACTCCTAACAAAATGAAAAGCAGCGAGCTCCGCAACAAAAGCGAAGCGAGCCGCGCTAGCCCCTAACCTAGGTTGGTTGGGAAAAGCCCTTTATATGTTATAAGACTAAAAAAAGTGCTTTGACAGATTGCGGAAATACGGTCTTCGTCTTCATCCGAAAAAGAAAGCCGGGAGGGGGTTTGGTGCTTTGTCAGGTAAGCTACTCGGGTTCATTGTCAGCAGAAGATAAATCGAAGTCGCGGCCCGTGAGGGCTGGCTTTTCAAAGAGATACTTCAGCGGGCCCATCCTTGCAGCATGGTCGTATAGTTCAACATGTAGTGGCGTAGGCGTTGCGAGGCCCGTGTAAGAGCACAACAGGTCTTTTCTAGAACCGTATACCTTGTCTCATAATCAGTGAACTTCTTGCTGAGATAGTATATGGCTCTTTCCTTCCTACCCGTTTCATCGCGCTGCCTTGGATATGCTGCAAGGGATCCATCTGGAGTTGTATCCCGGTACAAATTTAGCCCAAGGTATGTTCTGAATCATTTTAAATATTTTTCCTATCTAAAAACCAAACAAATATTTGATAACTATTTAACCTTAACTTGGGTACTTTGGAAATTTTCGATTTATTGAAATCACGGTTTTATTTTACGTATCCAACTCTATTTGGTAGTGGTAAAGTTAAGAGTATTATGAACTCCATGCATTGACCTTATGGCAGGAACGAAACCGTTTCTGGTAGCGCAACAGGCGGAACGAAGGATACGCAAGAACGATAGATTTCTGTGCTGCTCATGGAATCCAACCGATGATTGAAATAATTCCGATTCAGTATGCAAATGAAGCCATTGAGAGGCTGCTGAAAAGCGAGATGTGAAGTACCGGTTTGTGATTGATATATAAACTCCCTGAATTATGTCCGGCATGCTCGTAGCAGGATAATGTATTTTTTGTACATGTTATGTTGTGAGATTGTCAAACCACACACTCAAACAAGAATTTCGCTTGATAAATGGTTCAAAATTGAACATATGAACATAACTTACTATTGGAATAAAACATTAAAGTCCAACTCTAATTGGTTTACATAGTTGTAACCGGATTGAACTAGGGTCGGAGTTTTAATTAGTTAGCTATTCCTTGTGCCACAAGGAAGAGTGAAACCCATAATATTTCCTGTTGGTTAAAAGGTTCATGCATGGAAGACAATTCCATGGGCTTTAGTATTCTAGTTGTAGGCTCATTAGGATTTCTAGAATCAGTTAGTGGGTAGTGAAGGAAAACATTTGTAATATGTTAAGTCTATTTAAGCAACATACATACATGCTATTAACAAATTAAAGGCTCTAGCATGCGCACCCAAATACAAAAATTTGCCCATGATTTTCAAAGCCTAGTAGTTGTGAACCAAGACTCAATTTAAAGCTTCACAAACACATTTGAGATTTCATAAACATTTGTTGATTCCTCTTTGCATAAGCAAAGGATAAACACCCAAGTGAGGGCCTTCAAGATCACTCCTTGGATCTACACCTTTGCTTGAGGATTTTGGTTGCACCTTGCCATCAAACGAGAAGGTTGCCTACGTACTTCGACTTCTTCGAAGATCAAACCATCCGTAGTTCATCTTCATGAAGAATTTGAGTAACCATGAATGAAGAAAATTGAAATTCTCCATTAATGGAGTTTCGGCCAAAGGGAGTGGAAGAGAGAGTTTTTGCTTCTTTCCTCAACATTTTGACTTAATGTGAATAGTGACCCTAACTTACACTTTATAGCCAAATTGCAAAGAGTGCCAAAGTTGTAAATAAGGGCACAACTCCTTATGGCCGGCCTTGAGGTTTCATTGGGCCTTTGAGCCTTTTGATTTTATGTTGTCTCATAACTTAAGTTATTGGGCTTGAACTATTCAAAGCCCATTGTGCCTTGAGGCCCAAAACTAACCCGAGGTTGAAAAATGAACTTTTTTCATATTGATTAATTAACATTTAATTAATCCAAGCCATAAACAATTAACCCATTTAGTTGTTCATTCTCTACTCCATTGTATTCTTAATCATTTTCTTATTAGGTGTACAATCATTTAGGTTCTAGTTAGCAAGGTTGTGGGCGATTAGAACTCTTACTAATCAATTGTTAATCCTTTTCAATTCTCCTTTTAGTGAAGATTGGTGTTTGTTAATCTTCAGGGCTTCCACAAGCCATGAGTGACACTTAATACAGTCATTCTCTATATCAATACTCTTGATCACGTTGTTTGGTTGATAGTTGAATGTTTATTCATGTCTACTATCCAATGTGACTCTCTTGTTTATATGATTTATCTGGATATAATTTGAAACGTACTTCCTAAATCTTATTCACGTGCTCTCGCCAGAGACTGCTAATCACATCATAGAGTATTCTCCCTCAACAATTTGAAGGTTAAAGATCATTTGTTGTACATTCACTTGTTTCCATGATTAAATAGCATAACCCTAACGATTCCATGGACACCCTCTTACCCCGGAGTGCCTTTAACATAATCTAAGATTAAGGACCTAACCACAAGACAACTGTGATGTCTCATGTCAAATGACTACTTTGCATTATCGCAGCTTTTGAGTTCTTGTATGACATGTGTATGAGAACATCTGGTTGATCGTGTTCAGTGAACTCACTCTTATTGAGCACCTACATACTTGTCTTGATATCTTTCACACCAATAACTCGAGACTAGTCACTCTCTCAAGAGAAAACAATATGTATTGACCTATCCAGTTTGTCAACGCCCAATTGGTAATTCTATGATCAGGAACTTTTAGGATATGTCCATGAAAGAGAAAGGTCTCATGAATCTAACTTCTTTAGGTTACATTCTCTTAATTACATATTCCTTGCACTTATTGTTTAGCCGTATAACATTTAATGAGACGGCTTTAAACAATAATCTTCGCCCTTATATTAAACTACATTAGTTTAATATATGAAATGTTCGTAAAGTATCATGTCATGATTGGATTCAGGGCACATTTCTAACAAGTAGGATTCTAGGGACATGAAGTCTATATAAGTGTGAGGTTCTTATGCATACTGCTACACGCCACAATCGTAAGAACTCTCCATCAGTTCGTTGTATAAGGAGCAGTAGTGCATAGAAGTACTTCATTCTATTTCGTCCTCGAGTTTGATCATCCAGAAATTCACCATGTCATCTACTCCAGATATGTGAAGCTTATGTGTTTTGATTGCATGAACTGATTAAAGTCTACATACAAGATAAAAGATATATGAAAGAAAACAATCACACAATAAATGATGGTTAAGAGCTGCATGTTCAGTCTCCATGAACTGGGACTTCTTGCAAAAAACAGGGCAAGGAAAGAACCATGATATGATTATGAATGGAACAGGGCTTAACTTACTTGGATGGTGCAACTATACAAATAAATTAGGGTTTAGTTCAATATTTGGGGCATAATTTAATTTATTAGTGGAAATTACTTTAAGTGAAGTGTTCTTCAGATTTGAGAAGATTCTAACATATAATTGGACTCATTAATTGAAGATATATATACATAATTAATATCTCTCTCATCACGTGACACACTCACACATAATAATAAATTTTCATATTTTGCCAATTAATGGAATGAATAGTTCGAAACAAAAAAAAAGGATTTTGAATAAATATACATATTTGTATTCAATCATGAATAATTTTAAAAAAAATGATGGATTTTAGTGGATTTGATGAGATTTTATAGTACATGGAGTCAATGAAAGTTTATGAAAACTCTATCAAACCCCATAATTTTTTTTTACCACGAAAACCCCACAAATTTATAACTCTATTAAAATCCTTTAAAATTGGCACGCCGGAAAAGTACAGGTGCAATTAGGATTTGAGAAGTTTACAGTTTTTTTTCTTTGGACAAAAAAAAAACGGTTGGAGATCGATGTGGAAGTTTACCGTTGGAGATGAGGTTCCATTTGATTTCCCAATTCCCACAATTCCTTTCCAGTTTTCCCTTGTAGTAGTTTCCTCAAATGGCATATGGAAAAGGAAAAGGAAAAGAAAAAGGTGAATCAAAAAAGAAAAAAAAGGAAAAGGAAAGAAATTCCTCTTGTTTGTATAGCACGTCATTGATGTACACAGATTTAGTATCCTGATTTGGTTCTATTGTATCACTATATATTTAAACACCAGATCTTTGGAATAATATCAAGGAAACACATTCTCTACAACCTTCTCTCTCTCTCCACCACGACTGAATCTGAAAATTGGAAGCAGGCAGCAGCACATACCCGAGTAAAATCCCTATCTTGAGGGATCGGGACCAATCAAATTATTTAAGGTATGTTTCGTGTTGTTTGTTGCTTATTGAATAGTAATAGGGATTGGTCTTACTAATATCGAGTCTAGTATTCGCTTTTGATGCTAATGTTAGAGTGTCTATTTCTCATTCTGCAAGGAGCAGTTGAGGGGATGGCGAAAAGGAAGCATAATTTGGTATGACAATTACCCTCTTCTCTCGTGCAAAGCCAAGATTTTTACAATAAACTTGGATGCTGTTTAGGATTTAGGGTTTAGCTATGAGAAATAATGCACCAAATATTTCTTTGTGTTTTGGATTTCTTGCTTGTTAGGCCGCCTTTGGCGTTGCGCTGTTGGCCTTTGTGTTTTGATGATGATTAAGGTTTATTGTTGCAAATAATTTCTCTTGGCCTTGTTTCTTTCACAATTGATTTATGCCTTTTTTTCTTTCTAAGATGTTGCTATTTTTCTAGGTTATGGCTTTATTTCAGGAAGGAAATCATTCGACGATGACCAGCGAGGAATATCTTATTCCGACAGAGCCCAAGGTTAGATTTGAACCCACCGACCAAGAACTTGTTATTCATTTGAAGAGGAAAATCTCTGGCGATCCTCTGCCAATGAACTTAATCATTGACGAATTCTTGTTTTATAACTATGATCCTGAACGACTCTCAAGTAAGTTTAATTCTCCACTTCCTATCCTCTCTTCAACTTCTATACATCTTCTTTCATTGAACTTTTTTCTAAAACAGAAACGTTAAATTATGAGATTTCTTTTCGTTATTCGCAGAGGTGTATGGGTTTGCAAACCAGAACGAAATGTATTTCTTTGTCCGACCAAATGAGGAAAAACAAAACGCCATTGGCCATTGGAGATCGCATAGTTTACATGAACTCATCAAAGAGGGGAATGAGATAATTGGATATAAGAAAGCATTACGGTTTTATTATTTTCCGAATGGAGTAAAAGATTCAATAAAATTACCCATCTGGGAAATTGTCGAATATATAACAACCGATTGTGCAATCGGAAGTAGCACTGTAAGTAAACTTTTAATCCAGTTCTCCTACACCATTTTCATATTGATTGGACAGATACACCTTGCTTCACTTTAATAAGGATTCATGCAAATTTATGAATACACGTCTTTAATTCTTCGGCGCAGTTGGTTTTGTGCAAGCTGTATGAAAAACAACCTACTGTTAAGAATGTACCAGATTTGAGCAATCCAGGCAAAGCTCTCACTGGCTCACACGTAAGTTTCGCTTAGTACCCTTTCACTCGCAATACTTTATATAAATGCATTCTATGTAGTTTGCAAACTTACATAGAATTCCGGGGCGAAACACAACTTGGGTAGGCCAAGCCTGTTGAGATTGGAAAAATCTATTGATTATGGTTCTATCCTCCAGCAGATAGCCGAGCTTCAAAGATATGTGAGTAGGCGAAATTTCACTTCTGAAGAGATTGAGGAAGCCAGGAGAAAATTAAAAGAGTGGTCGTCTTGCAATTTTGACTATCGGACGCATTTGGATGACATTACAGCGGCGTGTCAGGCCTTTGAATTGCTTTACAAGAAAGGTAGAATAGGCGAGATTCATAGGAATGCATTGCTGAATCATCTGAAGGATATCGTAAGCATTGAGAGATCTTATCAGGAAATTCAATCTAAACTAAGCAATGCCAAAATATTTAAAGAGAATCATTCAGCAATGATTACTATCATGGAATCGAAGATGACCAAGTGTCTTTCGACACTTGAGGAGTTGAAAAATGTTTGGGCTACCATCATCAATCGGATGGTCAGCTTGAGCTTGCCAAGAAGAGAGAAACTATTTTGTCCAAAAGTCTCAGTGAGGAAGCGGAGGAAACAGTTTCTCTCTTCCTTGGCAAGCTCAAGTTGACCATCCACTTCGTTTTTGGTGACTTGAACATCATGCGCTTCCTCACAGGGACTTGTGGACAAAACAGTTTCTCTCTTCTTGGCAAGCTCAAGCTGACCATCCAAATTGATGATTGTAGCCCGAACATTTTTCAACTCCTCAAGTGTCGAAAGACTCTTGGCCATCTTCGATTCCATGATAGTAATCATTGCTGAATGATTCTCTTTAAATATCTTGGCATTGCTTAGTTTAGATTGAATTTCCTGATAAAATCTCTCAATGCTTACGATATCCTTCAGATGATTCAGCAATGCATTCCTATGAATCTTGCATATTCTGCCTTTCTTGTAAAGCAATTCAAGGGCCTGACAAACCGCTGCAAGGTCATCCAAATGCTTGTGATGATCAAAATTGCAGGATGACCACTCTTTCAATTTTCTCAAGGCGTCCTCAATCTCTTTAGAAGTCTTGGTTCTTTGATACTCAACCACCATCTCCATGATTGAAGAAGTATTGGACTCATCAACAGCATGTATAATCTGATTGTGACGATTTGCTTGCGTTTCTGTCACCTGAAAAAACAAAAGCAAATCTATTTACTTCCACAGTGATAAGCAACCTATTTCTATTTATCCTCTCCAATTATCCTTGTGTGCTTAGTTGAAATTTGTGAAGTGTTTAATACTTGTACAACTCTTCAAATGTAACTCTATGTAATCAAATGATAAATTGAAAATACATTGAAACCTATTAATTGGACGCCCTACACATCATGAGTAGCACTATTAATCGTCACTGCAGCAAGGAAAACATCACTAACAGTTTCTATTTCTAATTTATATGTGTTTCTAAACGTACCTAAACAGAATGAAAACAGAGTTTAGAATTTTGACATTTTCTTAATTAATCTAATTAAAGAAATGTCCTGACCGACAAAATCTAAAGAAAATGCCTCCTTTCACCGATGATGGCGTCCAAAGCTCAATCCAACATCCAACAGTTTGAAGTATCACCTGATCACCGATGCTGGCGTCCAAAAGATCTTCATTCCCTTGATTCTGCGGATCTTCATGCCCTTGATTCTGCGGATCTTCAAGCCCTTGATTCTGGGGATCTTGATTCTGAAGATCTTCATTGACCTCTGCGCCCTATACACATCATGAGCAGCAGTGCAGGAAAACATCACTAACAGTAGTATTGATCAATTTCTCTAAAACATGCTATTTCTAATTTATAGATGTTTCTAAACCTACCTAAACATAATGAAAACAGATGCAAAAGCCAGTTTAGAACTTTGACGTTTTCTCAATTCATCTAAAGAAATGTCCCGACCAACAAAGTCTAAAGAAAATGCATCCTTTCTTTTGTAATACAGCTTATTCTGGAAAAACGTATCAGACGATACCTCCAAATCCTGGCTCTCTGAACGCATTAATTGTTGCTGAAGCTGCGCGAGTTCATGCGGGGGATCCACTTGTTGTCCTTGATGCAGAGGGAGATCCACTTGTTGTCCTTGATGTTGGGGATCTTCATTCTCTTGATGCTGGGGATCCACTAGCTGTCCTTCATTCCCTTCAGGTTGAGGATCTTCATTCCCTTCAGGTTGAAGATCTTCATTCCCTTCAGGTTGAGGATCTTCATTCCCTGCAGGTTGAGGATCTTCATTCCCTTCAGGTTGAGGATCTTCATTCCCTTCAGGTTGGGGATGATGTTTTCGATACAGCTTGCATAAAACCCAATTGTAAATCTGTACAAGAAAAGGAAAACATGTCATCCAGTTTTATATTAATAAATCACAATCTATCATAATACTTACAAGTTCATGTTCTGCGGAATTTTTCTCTCCAGTGGAGTGCTCCACTACATGGATAAATTCTTTCAGTGGGACGGGGGTTGGGTAAATATGGTTTAGGGTTTAGGATTGGGTACTACTCGGGTTGCAGGGGAGTTCTTTGATTAAACTTGAGGGTTGCAAATGGCAATAAAATTAAATTACCCTAAAATAAAACAGAAATTAAATTTTAATATATACCTTGAATTTGCTCGCGAGATATTTGATAGAAATTATCCATATCCGTGGCTTCAGGAAACGGTTGAGCTTCCCCATCCAACTTCCGTCGCAGGTATGCAATTAATCGATTTGCTGAATATGCGCCCATTTTAATCTCTCTAGAGATATATGAGTTAATTAGGGAAAGAAAATAAACAATAAAGATAATTAAGAAAAGAAAACAACAAGTTGATTAAGGAAAGAACAGACAGCAAAAAATAAGGAAAGAAAATAATAACAATAAATTATCGATAAAAAATACCCTAACCCTGGCAAAACCTCCGATCTTGTTGAAAATAAAAGGAGGAGGAGGAGGAGGAGGAGATCGATTTGGTTCAGATCTCTATTGTAACGTCGGAGGAACCAGAAGCTTCGTTAGGGTTTTTCATAGGGCTCTCTTTGGCTGCTTCAGACAGGGAGTGAAGGGGAAGAACATTTACTTATATGTGGACGAGGGCTTTTTATCTTTGATATTTATATTTTCTTTCTTTTGGCGATGTGTAATTCTTGTTGTTGTGGCCTTATTTTATTTTATTTTATTTTTGCGGTAGATGCATTCAATTCACCAGTTGTCCACTCAGTGCAATACAACTCGTAGGTACGACCATCCAGGAAAATTTCAAACTTTTCTTTTCATGCAGAATGGATCATAGTTTTTTTGCCATCTCTGCCGGATTTTTCCCTTGTAATTCCAGCATGAGGTTTGGCCTTATGGGTGGAGAAATTCTTGAGTCAGTCCCAGTGGCGAAGCCAAAAATGTATGAAATATAAAAAAAAAAATAGGGCTATGAAGAAAACGCCTCTACCCAACAGGAGTAGACTACATTTCCGTCTAGGACCCGGCCCAACCCTGGTCCCTTGATGCCTCCGCGATTCAGTTCCGACACGGTCGCCCAGCCAAAAAAATATACTAAATTGAGTCGGATCGGTCGGGTCGACCGAAATACAGAAATGCAGCATGGAGATGGAGCATGCAAAGAAAAGAAGAATAGTTGAACACAAAACACAAAACAAGTTCCAGTTCTTCTCAAAAACCAATAATAAAATTTATATTTTTTTTCAACCAACAGAATTTTAGGAGAAAAAGGGAATGTACCTCTTTGCCCTTTCTACGGAGCTTTCTCCGCAACAGACAAACATAAGAAACTATTTGGTTGAGTTGACTAGACCTCTTGGTTTTTTTGGTCAAACTACAAAACAACTGGTTGACCAGCCAATCGGGTTTGCACTTTGCACTGGGTTTTCCCAGTCTTCGTGTTAGAAATGAAGATATAATTGGACCTAGATCCGACTTTTAATCTTTAAGCTTAAAAGAAGAATCATTACAAAAATTGCAATTGCAGATGAAGCTTTTCAAAAAGTTATAAAAAATTTAAGAAAATAAAACCTAAAGATATTGCATTGTGAGAGAGTTTTTTTTTTGGAAGATAATTTTTTAGCGAAAAAGTATCTTTTTGCTAGATAATTTGCGAGAAAAAGTTGCTACGCATATATCTTACATGGAATATTAATGCATTAATTGGATAAGTACTATAAGTATAAGTATGGAAGAAAATTGAATTTCTCTCTAATGGTGATATATCATAATAAATAAATTAAATATAGTTAATCGTGGTTGATTTACATGAAACTTGGTAGACCTTAATATGGTGGTAACGATCACTACCTAGTTAAAGATGGTGAGCCAATTCGGACTTTTAATTATCACACTAGAGTTTGGATTGTTTTTTGTTCCTTTAGTTAAAAACTTATCAGTGCTCATGCTAATCTTCTAATTATACATTCACGATGACAAGAGTTGTTGCTGATTTTTCATATGAATCTTCTTGCAAGAGGATGAAGATGATGTTCATGCAGTCTGACGAGCGAGGGAAAGGGAGTAGAAAGTCGTGTTAAAGCGTTTCCGTGCACAACTTGATGCCATTGCTTCCAATGCAGGAGAAGAATTGAAGTTGATTCCTTGATTTTGGGAAGTTAATGAAACTATATATACTTCACTTTGAGGTGAAAGGGCACAACAAGTTTGAGATTCACGAGGAGAAGGTACGTACATGAATCATCAAATGGCCGCCTCGATCGATCGAAAACAAAAATAAGAATGCTGAGCTACCGGTTCAAATCTGACGCTTAATTATAAGGATTCTGTCGGGTTCTGTTCCCTGATACATGATGTTTTCAAATGTTGGAATGTTGGTGTTGTTAACTCTTGCTTCCTATTAGGGTTCGGGAATGACATTATTAGCGACGAGTGTTGCGCAAAGAACATCGACCTCTTAGAGCACGTGTGTGCGCGTTGTTATCATGCATGGTGGATTTGTATTCAACCTTCCAACTGAGTGAATTGTGAGAGGCCTTAGATATATCATGCTCCCTCTCCGTCAATCTCTTGTAATCCTTGACCATCTCGATAGCATATCGTTTCATCCTCTTCAGGTTCACAACTATATATTTCAAGGTTTGTGTGACCAGGTTTTGCCTTCGTTGCTCTCTTCTCTAGTGGACACCAACTTTAGGGTTGCTCGAAGATGAGAGGATTTATATATCATCGGTATCAAAGAAAAAAAGTAAGGGAGAGAGGGAGAAAGAAAAACTTGTGCCATAACTGTTTTTGGGATATATAAATAGTTGGTTCCTTCCTTGAATGATTCCAAGATCTCGTAAAAGTCGTCTACTGATCTAATACTTAAAAACAACCTTGACGACCTCACAAACACATCCAATTTTTTATCAAATGAATGCAACTCAAGCGAATAAACACAAGCAACAAAACACATCCAAATAATATATACCTATATATATGTTATTTGTAACGAAGCAATTCAAAGAAAATCAAAGTTCAAATTATCATGTATATACGATTACTCTCATCTCTCTTCTTTTTTTTGTCCTTCAGTCTCATTCCTTTAAAGTCCCACCATGCTTGGCTTATGGCAAATTTGTGGGGCCCATTCTTGCCATATGATCTAAGAGCACCTCCACCCGTTGGTGGAGGGTAAGGGCAAGGGCAAGGGCAAGGAAAAATATTTTTTTTTAATTTTTTTTGTTGGCCTTATCGGGGGCTTGTGATTATCTCCATATATTTTGCACCGACATTTTCAACCACTCTCGTCACGACACGTGTCATTATTTTTTAAAAAATAATTTTTTTTTGTTTTTGTAAAACAATGATTTGGAAGGTGAAAAACAAATATAGTTGATGTAGGAAAAAAAATATTGAGTTGTAATGTGAGGAATGAAAAAGATGATTGGGGGTATTTATAAAAATAAAAAATATGTTGTGGACAGTTTTTAGTGAAGGGTGCGGCAAGAGAAGAATAGAGAGAATTTGGTGAAACTGTAGTGTATGTGGAATATGTAATTCATATATTCCACATACCAGGTGCCTTTATTTATAGTAATAGAAGTACAAGTACAATAGGATACTAATCCCTTACAGAACGGAATAGCCTAATCCATATCTACCTAGGATTTACACAATCACTCATTTAACACATGTTATATTTTATCTACAACACTCCCCCTTGGGTGTGCAAATACTCAAGTAGATATCGCATGAGATCTTGGGTTGTTAGTTGATGAAGTCGTCTTGTAGGCACGATGCAGAGGACAGCACGAGTCTCGTATAGGGAACTTGCATATAAAAAGAATAAAAACTCTCACAAAACCTGGCTATGGTAAAACCAAGGCAGGACAAAACCCATAGTCTGGGAAAAGTGAAGTTAATGCAATGTCGATACTTAACATCTTTAAGACGTAAGTAGTAAGAAAACACACAAAGGTATGACCGGCCCAGATGGGTGCCTCGTTAAAACTCCTAGTCGATGACAAAAACCCAATGGGAAAATGATCTGATCGTAGGGAAAAAGAGTACATTAAGGTCAAGTGGTATACTTGGGGATACTCCCCACAGGTTGACGAAACTCCCACGAGAACTACAAAGTGTAGCAAATGAGAAAATTTGCACATACACGAATCTTAGGCAAACCCCAACGTGATGACTTTGTGAAGAGGTCGCGAGTTGTCTTCGGATCAGATATGCTTGACTTCAATCTTGATGCTCATGCGTATGATGTAGGCCATATTATGCTTAGTGTTGACTTCTTGGATGTATCGTGGTACGAGTCGATACATGCGGCGCGTTGTCTTCCATGGATCGTTGTTGGAGACCTTCAGCGAGATGAAGAATTACAAGTGCCCGAATATGCTCCCACGCTGTACACGGGTGGCTTCGTGTATGGCGGTAAGCTCGAAGACATACGCAACTAAAGTCTGTTGGTTTGACCTCCAAGATATTGCGGTGTTCTAGCAGTACAGGAGCCTGTCCGTTTGGAAACGTGCCTGTAGGATCGGATGGATAGTACGTATCGGCGTATCAGCAAGGTAGGCATCATTCCAGATAACCAAAAGGGGTTGTGGATTCCAGTGCAGAATGCACAGGGATAGAATAGGCCCAAATCCGTAGTAACGGAAAAACGTCTTTAACACCTATTTTGGTGGTAGCGTGTAGGCGCGGTGTTGTATCTTACCAAAAGATCAGCTTACTTGAATGAGATGTCATGCGTAATGCAATGAGCTAAGTACAATAAGCGCTAATTGAACTTAGATATAGAACTTCAAGTTCCACGACCTTTTCAAGGATCTCATTTGCATCTAGTATGAATGTTCATGGGTGTACTCAAAAAGCGACACCTTACACGGGTGTACGATTGGTGGACGAGAATACCATCGAACTTTGCTTGAAACTTGGTCGAGACATAAGCGAGTTTCCCAAGATCTTTCATCCCAAATTCCGACTTCGGGTGCGAGAAGGCAGTTTTCTCAAGCTCTTCCGAGTCTAAGTGAGATTTATGTCATCGACATAGGCTATGACTCTAACAAATTCGGTTTTGTACCTTGAGGGCATAATTTATTCACATATCCTAATGATCAAATATTCCTACATGGCAGTTATACCACATCAGTGGGATTGTTTCCAATCCATAAAGTGAAATGCCTCAATTCAATAGAGAGGGTGTTACATGGTCTAGAACTATTTGAATCGATCCAATAAGTTCTAACCGGGAACTTTCACAAATATTTTCGTGCTCCAGATCACATAGATACGTTACAACCACGTATATAAGCATATTCGGTTTTGGAAACTACAAGCGTAAGGTAGTGGAACGTTATGACGTCCATTACGGAAATAAGTCACCTCGTAATCAATCTCGGAGTGTTTGAGAAAACCTTGCTTCCCACAAGGCGTGCTTAAATGCACTATTTCATTCTTCTCATTTCGCTTCCCTTACGAGCCAACGCAGCCAGCGGGCTTCACATGTGGAAGTGGCCAGGAACTACGAGGCCCAAACACTACGTTTAGCAGTGGTCCAAGTTCGACCTGGATTGCTAGTTTCCAATTTGACCAATCGGTTCTGTCGACATTCATCAACGGAACACGATTCGATATGTCATTTTCAACGCCCCAAGTTAGCTACCATATACGTGAATATCATCGATGATAATCTCATTCCAATTCCATTAACTCATCCATGCATGCATAATGGGCCAAGGACTACGGAATGCAGGATAATCCCAGTTAATTTCATGGTGGAATGGTTGAGATTAGCCGAGAACGAGGAAGGGATTCATTTTGTGCCATCTTCTCCCTTCTAGGTGAATCCCTTGACGAGTGATGCAGCCAGCGCTTCGGGCAGGAACGAGATTGTTAGCTAGCCCGTCGGCGTACGGCCCCGTCAGCAGGCGACGAATCGTCTGGGGGCGCACACCATGAGGATGTTGACTCGACGTAAGATTGAGTACGTCCCCATCCCTTGCCGAGCATGTTTGCGGTGGTATATGTGATCTCGTCACTTAATCTAGATGGAGAAGCGTGGAGCAATGCACAAATCAGAATATGGGGATCGAGATGAGACATAGTGGGGACGTGCGATAATTCGCCGTTCTTCGGGGAACGTTGGCGTTCTTATCTCCCCAGCAGCGGGAAGGCGTCTCATCGAAGCAATCCACAAATGGCGGTAAAGAGATCGCGTGCAAGAGGCTCTAAAGAGCTAATTCAGAAGGAGAATCACAATCAGCAAAGATTCACATCCTTGCTTTGAGGACCATATTGGTACATTGACGGCGCAATATGGCGAAGAGTGCATACCCGAAAAATGCGTAAATGTCTGAGCATCGGGTTCGTACCCGGTAACCAATTGTAACGCTATAAAGTATGTCGGGTAGCAATGGGCCTCGGGCGGACAAACATGGGCGCTACAGATTGCATAGCCACCAGGCGGCAAGAAAGCTTGGTGCGTTCACGAGAGTCACAGGGCGATCAATTGATAATGGCTTTATGATCGCTTACTGCCCAGTACATTTCAGGGTTGAACATGCAAATTCAATGTTCAATTTCAAACCCAAAGAACATGCAATACTTATAGAATATTTGTTCGATATAAACTACTCGGCATTATCCGGTCTTACGGGCTTTGTATGGGATAATTGGGGTGGTGAGAGCCACCCAAGTAAGAAATTGGCCGGGAGTTTATGACAATGTGTATGTGGACGAGACATGTGACCATTGTGTCGATATATCAGCAAAAACCATATTTACATGGTCCGCATTTTTTGGTTGGAAGAGTCACATTATTCCTTGATCCTTTGTGAAGAGGTTGCCATGAAGTAACTTTGCTAGGGATGATGTAAATCCAATTTCCCCAGCGAGGCTTGGCAAGGAGTGGTAACTGTAGGCACAAATCACTTACTTCAGGTGGGTGATGCATTGTGTAACATGTGCATCGTGTTTGACCTGAATGTTCAAACGGGTAGGTGCCCAGAAACAGTAGGCTGCTCAGAGTCCGGCTTGACCGGCCTATAGTGGCATGTCTCGGTTGGGAGGTAGCCCATTGGCCCCAAAACAGCTTCGGGCTTCATATTTTGGAGGTGATGCAAAGATACGTCAGCTACATTTTCTACGGTGGTTTATGATCATTGTTAAACCGGTATCCTTAACTCAAACGTTCTTCAGGAGCGGAGAATATAAGGCCGCAATAGTAATTGAGTACCATTAATGTGAGGAGTCTTGAGTGCCATTGCCCTTAATCAGTTAGGTAGACTGAATTAGTTATAGAGGAGTGATTAGGTATGAAGTTAGTGTGCATAGTCGCAGATTCATCCAGATGACTACTTCCCCACATTTATACCTTATCACATGTTAATTGAATTCGGTCCACATGTATAAGAAACATGATTCAATTAACTCATATTAAGAGGACAATATCCATAATAATATCCAACAAATTTAAAGCAAATATGAAACAATCATCCAAACAAAAAGGAAAAAATTGTTCAAAACTTAAACCAAAAGATAGGGGGAGTTTGAAATGACGGACCTTCCATGTCAAAATTTTGCTTTTCCATATGTGTTAGGTGAAACAAGGTAGTCACACAAATTGATTACGGGGAATGGTACTCCTCGACAACATTTGGTAGGGGCTGGAAATAAGTGCATAGCCAATGATCTATTCCATCAAAATGGAGGTAGATTTTCCGCAGTTGAGGTTAGGAGTCACATCACACTTATTCTTGAAGTTTTGGGTCTTAGTTTCCAAGGATCACGTGTTTTGTCGTGATGCCACCCTTAGTTGACCACAGTTCACCACTATTAGTGCTAAACTGGCCAGAAGAAGGAAGGTAATTCGGTGAGCCTCTGTTGAGCGAGCCTTGGTCCGAGTACACCTCTGTCGAAGCGAGAGCGAAGACCTTCGGTACATCCCTACCGAAGTAGGGCATGCCGTTGTTGGGCTTCGGCTTGGCTGTCTGTACCGTTCGTGAACTACCAAGCTGGAGTCATGCCATTTGGTAGGCTCAGGCGGCTGGATCCTGCCCAGATTCGGTACGCTTCAAGTAGATCTTTGAGGTGCCGCTTTCTTGTTCTGTCTTTTCGGTAAGGCAAAGTGGTAATGTCGAGATCAAAGGTAGTGAACCTCCAACTCTCTAAGGTGCTTCTTCGGGAGCATTTTAGAGGTATGGAAGGACGAGAAGAAAAATATTCTCCGGTCAAATTCAATCGGATGTATAAACTTCAGAATTTGCTTGCCTATTCACGGATGGAGTTCAATCATGCCTTGTGTCGGGCAAGATATGTCTTGCTTCGGGCAAGGTGTGTGTCTTGCTTTTGACAAAGTGTGTCTTGCCGGAGCAGGAGTGTGTGTCTTGCTTCGGGCAAGATCATCTTTGCATGATTAGAGCAGTCATTAGAGTAGTCAGAAACCATGGAGATCCTCGTCATTGAGGTGCTTCCATTTACAATGCTTCGAGGCATAGTCTTCGGATAGAAGATGCGGATGTGGAGAGCTTATTTGGCTCATCCACGTCATTGTTAGCTTCAATGTTTCCTACAAACTTCTCGGTAGTGATGCGGCTTCACAATGTGCCCACGTAAAGTAGTTTACTAGAAACTTCCATGTTGTGAAATTGAACTTGTTACGGTTGAGAATCAACGGATGGAGGGAACAAGATTGTGGTTGGTGGTTATGGGAAATAAAATCTACAATCATAAGAAGTTAGAACATTGGTTACAGACATGGTTTTAGTTTAAATTTTCATGAAACTACGGGTTTAATGGGTATTTAATTTTTAAGGAAACTTAGGAGTTTCATGGCACTTGTCGAAGCTTCGGGGTTGGTGCCAGACTTCAAGTTCATATATACGCAACAAACTATTATATAGAACAAAAGAAATAATACAAAGAATAAATTTTTAACATATATTGTGAATGGGTAGTGAAGATAGATACTACGGGACCTTTAGGGTTTGCAAATATGACCCAAATAATTTTGATGGGTCGTAGTTGGAGCTACGAGCCCGACTTTTATTTGCAGGCTCTTTGGCAATAAGAAAATAAAATTTTGGGCCCAGAAAGCAGAAGCCGGCGAGGGGCTGCTGCAGTCCCGAGCCCGTGAGTGAAGGAAGGAAGAAGGAAGGAAGGAAGAGGTACAAGGTTGTGGCATGGGGCTGGCTGCGGGGCGGAGGAAGCGACAAGGGCTGTGGCAGCTTCTTCAGGCGCCAAGCCCCAGGCGCGGGTAGGAGGAAGTGGGCGGGAAAGGAGGGCCGGCGGGTGCAGGGCGCGTGGTGTCGGCTCGGGTGGCGCTCGGCTCGGTAGGGTTTTTTTTTTCTTTATTTTTCAAAAAAACGAAAAGTTTTCGGTAAAGAATTTCAGTTTTTCGAAACGAAATTTGATATTTTTATGAAAAAAATTAAGAAAAAACCCTTGATTTTCCTTCGTTCACACGATCATCAATTCATAATATATTTGAGATATATTAAATGTGATGCTAACACAATATTTGCGGAAGATCAATAATTCGTTAAACGCGAGAAAGAGTTTGAGTTATGCATCATGGTGAAAGTTCATGCAATCGGAGTCGACAAAATATAGAGCAATCGAGACTAGTGTTTAGAAGAACTGGATTCTTGATGATGGTTGAACAATTTGTTTACGGGATTGCCTTGACTCAGAATTTCCATCGTCAATCGTTGAATCTCGTTCAAAATAACGGGGAAAAAATTGAATCAATAGCAATATATTAATTCAATAAAAATAAATAATCAGTAAAAACTATTGAAATTAATACTCCCAGTGATTGAAGATGGCGAACTCCGTATAATTCTCTTGAGCACGCATTGGAAGAACGTGTGATAACGTGTTGTGAATGAGTTTTAGTGAGGTCGACAAGAGAAGAATAGAGAGGAATTTGAATTATTTGTAGTGTATGTGAATATGTAATTCATATATTCCACATACCCAGTCTCTTATTATAGTAATAGGTAGAGTACAATGGGATGTAATCCCTTATAGAACGAATAGCCTAATCCACATATCTACCTGGATTTACACAATCACATTTAACACATGTTATATTTTATCTACAACAAAATAAAAAAAAAATTTAATTTTTTTTTAAAAAGAAAAAAAAGGCGGCTGACGTCAGCATCCGGATGGCAGCTGCCCTTGCAATTTTTGCTCGGGCTTGAGGTAGGGCTGGGTTGGGCCCACCTCTTGCCCTTGCAATTGGACATGGGTGGAGCAAGTTTTTTGGGTTGATAGGGCAATTCCCCCCAATTGCCCTAGCAATTGGACAATGGGTGGAAGTGGCCTAACAAATTTTTGGACAAACTAACACGATGTAACAAAGTGAGACATGTTTGCCAAGCGCGTTGTCTCAATACCCACGAGTCATTTTGAATTGGGAGCTTTAGAGGTCTGCATTGGTCATCCTTTCCAATTGTCACAACTTTAAAACCTACTTCACGAGCGCTAGAGGTCTGCATTGGTCATCCTTTCCCATTTTTTCACGAGCCATTTGTACGCAACGCGCCCGATCCATATGTTTTACATCGAACTTGTAATCTTGAATCAAGAAACACCATCTCTTGTACACGTACGTGAACCTTGCCAAGGACTCTACTGCAACCAGCTCAAAGTCTCAACAATGGTATCAAAGGGGAGCCCCCGTAAGCAAGGCTTTAGAGATGAGCTTGTACATGAAATTGCAAAGTGGAATGGACTTGAGTTCCTAGACAAGCAGCGTTTTTTTCTCTTTGATATGATTCTTGCAAAGGGCATGTTATCTTCTGTGTGTACAAGAACAAAAATGCTACCCTTACCACCTTTTTCATACCACATTTGTACCACCTCTCTAATAAAGATGGGACCTACATGTGTTGGTGGGTCCTACCTCGATCTACTAGAGAGGTGGTATAAATGTGGTATGAAAAATGTGATAAGTGTAGCATTACTCGTGCAAGAATGTTTGTTGAAGTTGATAAACAATTTGGTGCCCCTAGCATTATAGTAGAGATTGTGCTTATTAGAATTCAATGTTTATTGTTCGTATATACATTGTTCATAGTTTGAAAGTTAACTAACTTAATTTTTAGTATTCCGCTAATTTGGTTTCCTACATAGTTACAATACCATAATTAATGTTTATAAGAATTCTTTTGACCAAAAAAAAAAAATGTTTCTAAGAATTCAATGTTTATTGTAAAAGTCTTGGGTTTGCACAAGAGAGGAGAGTAATTGTCGTACCAAATTAGGCTTCCTTTTCGGCATCCCCTTATTAACTGCTCCTTGCAGAATGAGAAATAGACACTCTTTAACATTAGCATCGAGGCGAAAACTAGACTAGATAGTAGATATTAATAAGACCAATCCGTATTATTATTCAATAATTAAAAAATAAACAACACGATACATACCTTAATTTAAAAGGTTATTTAATAAAAAAGTCGTTGAAAACCTTGCTAATTAGCCATATATCAACGGCCAACTTTTGTTTTGGACCTAATCAGTAATCAATGAAATATTTTTGTTACTTAGGTTTAGATCAATAAGGAATGCCACATGGGTTTCAGGCCCATATAAATAGTTATAAATTAAGTTACTTTTTCACCCCAAAATTAAATTAAAAAAAATGCTCATGATCATCTCTCCCTTGGTTGTTGATGAATCAATCCAAGTCATGAAAGCCCATCAATGAAAATCTCTTGGGTCACAGCAGTGGGCATGAAAATCTCATCACCGCCACTAAATCTAGTCGGTCGACTGTTAAATCTCATCGGCGCCCCACTAAATCTCATCGATTCTTGATTGGACAAGTGGTTGTCAATCGATACATAATAGGAATTAGAGATCAAGAGGGAAGGGCGTTGTTGATTGAGTTCACAAAAGGAGGGAAGCGACACAGGAAGGAGAAAGATTGACAAAATTCAAATTATTTTTAATATATTTTCAATTTAGGTATTGTTCTTGGAACGTGCAAGTTGATTTTCTGATTTTTTTTTTGGTTAAATTGAATACCCTAGATTTTTAATTAACACTTTTAAAATCTTAATTGAATGCACCCCTAAAAAGAATAAAAACGAATGTAAGAGACGCACAAAATGAAATAAATAAAAAAGTAAAAATTATTATGTTTCTTAATTGCAGATTATACCACATTCTCCATTAGGAAAAGAAAATTGAACTACTTGTGATGTGTTCCTTCAAAATCCAAATTTTTTGTGATGACAATATTGAACCATTAATTTCATTGGCACAATATGATAGTTTATTGTTGTGTGTGTGTCACGTAATGAGAGAAATATTATTAGGTATATCTTCAACCTATAGGTATATCTCCCAGTTACATGTTAGAACCTCTTCAAATATGGAGAGCACAAAAAAGATCGGTTCGGTTCGTGTGAAATGACACCACGAAAACAAAGAAGATTAATTTCTCATCTTGATATGTATCAACAAGTTCATATGGATTTTGAGTGATTGATTTTCCGCGTCATACTAAAACTCAATGTTTCTTACATCAATTGTTGTTTATGATCCGACCCCGGAAATAACAAACTTGTCTTCATGATCTTGTCCTTTTTCCACTGACAGGATTAGTTACTGAAATTTCATTCATGAAAATCTCCAGCACTTTATTCTCGTCGAACGTCACATTTTCCTTCTCTGCGTGTTCAGCAACAAGACAGTCTTTCCTCTTTCCCCACAGCACACAGTAAAGCCCCACAATAATGAGAAGTGCTCCAATCATGCTGCGCACAAAACTTGCTTTAGATTTTGAGGACGAACTGCTCTGGTAGAACGCACGAAGGGAAAGGGAGGAAGGTGTTTGTGTTCTTCGGTTTACCTGCCAAAATGTAGCCGCTCTGCGAAAGCAATGGCCGAAAACACTCCCACTCAAATATATCTTATCCCAACAAGAAGGAAGAGCAAAAATTAAATTAAGAATTAAGATAAGTGAGCTATATGGAAGAAAATGCTCACTCAGTAGAAGATGGTTAAAAGCATCAGATTCCATTCCAGTCTCCACGAAGCTGAATTTCTTGCGAAAAATAGGGCGAGGAAAGAAGATTGCGATGACGCAAAAAAGCATATCATGGTATTGAAGAAATCAACCTATCGGATTGATACCATCCCATCGGATTGGTTCTGAGTCCATCGGGTTGGGTCTCATCGGGATGGTCTGTATCCGTCGGGTTGGCACGACTGGTGCTATTATTCATCGGATAATGATCTGGTCTATAAGTTGTCAGCTAAAGCTCAGTGTTTGGGTTAACCATCAACTTACTTATAAATTAGGCGGCTGTCAGCCTGAATTCAGTGCTTAGATTAAGGATACAGATCCATGGCTTATTACCATTGGATCTTAGAGTGTCATGTAAATCTCTATATATTTCTCCTTTGATGTAATTACAAATTATGATTAATACAACATTCAAACATTGAAATTCTTCATGGTATTAGAGCAGGAATCATAACTGATCCTGCATCTGCATTTTTCGTTAGTTTTCGCTGTTACTATAATGGCGGACCCTCTCAATGTAGAGGTGGAAAGCTCTCAAGCTGCTAGCACATCATTCTCATCAGAAGTTGATGGAAACCCGAATCCAAACTAGCGGTTATGTTCAATATTACTGAACGAGTTCAATTACCTCCTATGGTCAAGAGTTATATCACTAGCTCTTAGTGGAAGATCCAAGCTGAGCTTCATCGATGGAAGAAGTGAATGTCCTAACGTCGCTTCCCAAAACTATGAATCTTGGGTGTCCCAAGATCAACTTGTCATGTCTTGGCTCTTTAACTCCATGGAACCCAGAATTGCTAAAATTTTTAGTGATTCCGAGTCAACTCGGGTTCTCTAAAGTGATGTCAAAGACATGTATGGAAACTAGAACAATGATGCTCGTGTCTTTCAACTGAAAAGAGACCTGGCAAGCATGCAACAAGGAGAAACCTCCTTCATTTAACACCTGGGGAGACTAAAGACCATGTGGAATGAACTCAGCATGTACCAACCTTACACAGCGGATGCCAAGATCCTGTTGAAGAGAGCTGATGAAGACAAGGTGTTCCAACTGCTTGCGAGTTTGGAGTCTGAGTACGAGGATCTCAGAAGTCATCTACTGATGAACCCAGAACTGCCAACATTTGCCGCTGCATGCAATGCCATCCAACGTGAAGAAACTCGACGCAAAGTTATGAGTTTGGAGGTAACCCCAAGTGGGTCGGAAGTTAGGGCCTTTGTTGCAAATCGAAAGGCTTTCAATGACAAGTCCTACAAAGGGAAGAGACCAATCTTGAGGTGCTCTCATTGTGAAAGCATTAGCCGAGAAGGAATTGGCCATACCAGAGAGAAGTGCTGGATTTTGCACCCAGAGCTGAAGCCGAAGTTTGATAGAAAGCTAAGAAATTCAAGGGACCAACGGAGCAGCAAGGGGAACTATCAGTTCAGCCCCAGAGCCAACCTCACAACCAACCAAGTCTCTGAACAGGTGACTGAAGGAATAAAAAACTTCATGTCAAATCCTGCTGTTCTACTCAATGACTTTGCAGAGTACCTGGAGAAGAAAGGAAATGAAAGGACTGCTGGGAACTCCGCTGGAAACACAGCTGCCCTACTTGGGAAATTTGCTGGTTTTCTAGCAGACTCTACATCAATGACCCGAGAGGACACATCAGGTATCATGAATGATTTCTCAACTGCTTTAAATATAAGTCATACCAGTGATTGTTGGATCGTAGATTCAGGTGCCTCTGATCACATGACATATAAATTATCTGATTTGATTGAATTTGAAAGATTTACACAACCATCTCATGTATCCGTTGCAAATGGAAATGGGGTACCTGTTCTTGGTCAAGGAAAAATACATCTTTTGTCAAAAACTAAAGTGTCAACTGCGTTATTTTTTCCCTCATTTCCTGTAAAACTTTTGTCAGTTGGACAAATAACAAACTCTTTGAATTGTCAAGTTATTTTTTCATCTCATGGCGTTGTGTTTCAGGATCGGGTTACCAAGGAGACGATTGGTGAAGGGTTCTTCTTGAACAGTCTTTATTACTTGTCAAAGGAGTCAATACCTTCAAAATGTTTTCAAGCTAAGACCACAGTGGTTCAAGAACAGCTCAACGTCTCGATCATCCGTCTTCTCAAGTTTTATCTTGTCTATTTCCAAATTTTTGTAAATCCTCACTTGAATGTGAGGTATGTCATGTATCTAAGTCCACTAGACTTCCTTTTCCTAAATCACAGTCTAAAACTACTAAATGTTTTGAGATGATACACTCTGATGTTTGAGGACCAGCTTCCTTGGAATCGTTTGATGGGTATCGATACTATGTGACTTTTGTGGATGATTTTTCAAGAACTACGTGGTTGTATCTTATGAAATTCAAAAGTGATGTCTTTAATGCCTTCAAAAACTTTCATCAATTAGTCGTAAATCATTTTTGCTCAAAAATTTGCATTCTCAGATCAGACAATGGTACTAAATATACATCTAACATTATGACTAATTATTTGAGCAATCATGGTATTATGCATCAAACCAGTTGTGTAGGAACTCCACAACAAAATGGAGTTGCTGAAAGGAAAAATAGGGATCTTTTGGAAAACGCTAGAGCCTTGATGTTACAAATCAATGTTCCCAAGAAATTCTGGTCTCAAGGTATTCTCACAGCTGCCTATATCATCAACAGACTGCCAAGCAGCGTTCTCAACTCCAAATCACCTTATGAAGTCTTGACAGGCAGGGAAGTTGACATCTCTCATATTCGGTTATTTGGATGCACTTGCTATGTGCACATTCAGTCATCTCAGAAAGACAAGTTAGACCTTAGAGCCTCTAAGTGTCTATTTTTGGAATTTTCATCCACTCAGAAGGGATATAAGTGCTACAATCCACTAACCAGGAAAGTGCTAGTGTCGCGGGACGTCAAGTTTGACGAATCTCAAAGTTTTTTTTCATAGCCCACTAAGAAATGTCAACTTGGGGAGGATGCATTCCAATCCTCTCCAATACCTATACCCACAGACTTCAGTGAAGACTCTCTTAATAAGGAACTTGAAATTGATGAGAATGCACACCATGTACCAGCTGTGAATCTGGGAACCAAAGAAGATGCCCTAGAAAGATCGAGTGTCCAAGAGATTCCTTCAAGTCCTCCTGCAGTTCCTCAGGAACCCAGAAGAAATCTTCCTCGTGACAGACATCCTCCTACTCGACTACAAGAATATGTTACCAAATATGCTTCCAAGTATCCACTCTCTTAGCATGTCAACTACAACAATCTGTCATCGGCATATTGTTTCTTTCTGAGCAGTATATCGACTGTTGCCGAACCACGAAATTTTCAAGAAGCCTGTATGACACCAGCTTGGAAAGAGGCAATGCAAGAGGAACTTCAAGCTCTAGATGACAATAATACTTGGAGTATTGTCAAGCTTCCCGACGAAAAGAAAGCAGTAGGAAGCAAGTGGATTTTCAAAACCAAGTTTAACTCTGATGGAACCATTGAACGGTATAAAGCTAGGTTAGTGGCACAAGGGTTCACTTAGACATTTGGAGTGGATTATAAAGAGACGTTTGCTCCAGTGGCAAAGATGAACACTGTCCGAGTACTCTTGCCAGTTGCTGTGAATTTGAAATGGTCCCTGTATCAAATGGATGTTAAAAATGCCTTCTTGCATGGAGATCTTGAAGAAGAGGTATACATGAAGTTACCACTTGGTCATTCCTAAGAAAAAAGGCCAGGTATGGTTTGTAAACTTCACAAAGCCATCTATGGCCTGAAGCAATCTCCTCGAGCTTGGTACTCAAAATTGAGCTCTGTACTCTTGGCATTAGGTTTTAAAAGAAGTGATGCTAACTCTTCGTTATTTGTTCGTCATGGCCAAGTGGGCACTCTGGCTATACTTGTATATGTGGATGATCTCATCATCACAGGGGACAATACTGAAGAGATTGCAACTCTCAAGACAGCCTTGCATACTAAGTTTGCCATCAAGGACCTTGGAGTTCTGAAATACTTTCTAGGGATAGAAATGGCCACCTCCTCCAAAGGTCTATTTCTAAATCAAAGAAAGTACTTGATCTTCTCAATGAAGCAAGCCTTCAAGATTGTAAACCAGCACGTACTCCACTTGATTGCAAACTCAAGTTAGAAACCAAAGGGTCTCCACTTGCAGATATCAGTGCCTATCAGCATCTTGTTGGTAAGTTGATTTATCTCACCATTACACGACCCGATATTTCCTATGCAGTGAGCTTGGTGAGCCAATTCATGCATGCACCAACTGACCAGCACCTTCACATAGTCAAGAGGATTCTCCGGTACTTGAAGGGTTCTATTGGTCAAGGCATCCTCATAACCAACAATGGTCACTCAGACATTATGGGATACACTGACGCAGACTGGGCTAGAAACTCCCTTGATTGGAAATCAACAACAGGCTTCTGCACCTTTGTTGGAGGAAACTTGGTGACTTGGAAAAGCAAAAAACAAACGGTCGTAGCTAGATCTAGTGCAGAAGCAGAATATCGAGCAATGGCATCACTAGCATGTGAACTGGTATGGCTAAAAGGTCTACTCAGTGACTTGGGAGTTGCCAGCAAACAACCAATGTATATGCACTACGACAATCAGGCAGCCATACATATAGCTTCCAACCCAGTATTTCATGAGAGAACTAAGCACATTGAAGTGGATTGTCACTTTGTGCGTAATCAAGTTCAGTCCAAGGTCATTGAAACTGTGTACACTTCAAGTCACGACCAACTTACTGACATCTTCACTAAGCCTCTGGCTTCTACTCAGTTTCAACGTTTATTGTTCAAGCTTGGATCTGTGAACCTTCTCGATCCAACTTAAGGGGGAGTATTGAATAAATCAACCTATCGGATTGATACCATCCCATCGGATTGATACCATCCCATCGAATTGGTTCTGAGTCCATTGGGTTGGGTCTCATCGGGATGGTCTGTATCCGTCGGGTTGGCACGATTGGTGCTATTATTCATCGGATAATGATCTGGTCTATAAGTTGTTAGCTAAGGTCTATAAGTTGTCAGCTAAAGCTTAGTGTTTGGGTTAACCATCAACTTACTCATAAATTAGGCAACTGTCAGCCTGAATTCAGGGCATAGATTAAGGATACAGATCCATGGCTTATTACCATTGGATCTTAGAGTGTCATGTAAATATCTACATATTTCTCCTTCGATGTAACTACAAATTATGATTAATACAACATTCAAACATTGAAATTCTTCACAAGGTGGCAGAGAATATATCCGAGACCATCAGAAACGTCAAAGCGGGGATAACATTACTCAAGGCACATGCAACTGTTGGAGAAGTGTATGCTGAACCAACAGAGTATACATTCAGATAGATTGTAGGCCCAAAAAATGAGAGCACGAAAACCTTTGCAGCTACTGAAAACGATAGCGAAGGCCTCTGCTTCCTGCTCAGCGCATCGACTACTAAATTAGTTTTCCCTGTTTGTTGTACAAGAAGAAAGCCTGAAAAATGGCAAGAATGCTTACCTTTCAAGCACATAAGCAAATGGTCCTACCAAAACCATGGCAAGAACATGCATGTAAACCATGAAGACAATTGGATTGAATCCTTCCTGCAGGGACAATTTTATGAGGACATTTGATCCGCCGTATACCAGCTGAATCAGTACCATTGCAAAGTAATGAGTGCATCCTTCCATGGATATCAAACTTTAATTTCTTGTGCTTCAAGTTTAAATGGGGTTTTTGTAACTGTGAAGGATCAACCCCAGCCACTTCTTTTGAGTTCAAGCATGACAACACATCTTATAGTTTAGCTAGTGGAATTCACAATCAGTTGACCTATACACTAAAGAACCATGACATCTTCCTGTTTGGGGCATTTTAAATTTATTAGTGGAAAATACTTTCGGTGGTGTTCTCTATTTGAGGGTATTCTAACACGTAATCGAGAGATGTACCTACAGATTAAGATATACCGTTGTTAGTATCTCTCTCATTAAGTGTCACAGTGACAAGAATTTATTTTAACATAAAACCAATTGGCAATATGAGAAGTATCACAACCTCTTATAAGCTCTAGCAAAATGGGCCTAAAACCGTGGACCAAACCGAAATAATGCCCTTTGCAAGAATTGTAAGAATATGAGCATAATAGTAAGTTGATTTCGACAGTTATTATGATTCAAGCTGGTATAGAAAGTCTTATGATAAGAGAATTATATGAATTGCTAAGGAATAGGATTGAAACTGCAGACGGATCCTATCGTGTCAATTAGCATTCAGCAAGGAAATGACTATTGTGAAGAAAAATGGATTCTGATAAGTCATTCATTGTGTTGGAATGACTATTTGTTAATAGAATTTCTATTAACTGAGACTCAATCTTTTGAGTGTTAGTTTGGCTTAGATGACTGGGAGCATTTAATTTTTGGATTTTATCTGCAATAGTTTGAAAGTTATGCAAATAACATAGGTCATACTCAAGTGGGAGAATTTTAGAATATGAGTATGAGAATGTATGTTATAGTTGATTATTGGGATTCAAATTGGTGCAGAAAAGTCTAATAGGAAAAGGTTTTGAATTGTTCCAAACGTTGTAGGATTGAAATACGGTTTCCATCCTTGCTTACCGGAGCTTCCCTTTGATACCATTGTTGAGATTTTGAGCTGGTTGCCTGTAGAGTCTTTGTTAACGTTCATGTGCGTGTGCAAGAGATGGTGTTCCTTGATTCAAGATTACAAGTTCAATGTAAAACATATGGATCGGGTGCCCTGCAGACTAATGGCTCATGAAGAAAAATGAGAAAGCATTGTTTCCGATGAAAACTTCAAGCAAGTTTCCAATTATTGTGGCCTGATTTTGGAAAGGAGTCTTCATTCTCAAGTTTTCCGTATCAGAAATGTGGCAACGCACCATGTACTCTACTTGCCTTATGCGCATGAGGATACCAGCTCCATGGACTTTGCTCTTAATGACTTGACCGGGGAGTGTAAATTGGCATGCTTTTATTGCAAAACTGAGGGATACGGTAACTCTAGCGCTCATGAAGTAGGAATTTAAGTTATGACAATTGGAAAGGACGACCATCGGAGACCTCTAAAGCTCCCAATCCAAAATGACAAGTGGGTGCTGAGACAAGGCGGCAAACACGTGCTGAAACGACATTCTTTAAAGCCAGATAAGGTAAACGGGTTTGCTCATTTGGCGGAAGTTATTAGAGATGGACAAGACATGTACTTGGAAATTCGTTCTTTTGATGTGTGAAGTGAATGTTGTACCACCACTAATCTGCCTCGCGGAATTTTCTTAGACTTGGAAAAGGTTTTGGTTATTGATTGGGATCACTATCTAGTTGTTGCTGATATAGCAGACCAAGCCCTTAACGTCGTGGTGTTAGAAGACCCGAGGGAGCACAGATAGAGTGAAAAAAAGGCCATCTTTCCCTTGAAATTTCTGAAGAACAATCCACATTTAGAAGATAAAATTCGTCCTACGCGAGTTGTAAACAGTGCAGATCGTTTGCATGCATGTTGAAGTGCCATATATATCTTTCCGCGAGTGGCACAATGGCAGGCTGAAAAATATTTATCAATATTACCAATATTACCCCAATGTGGATAAATTTTTCAAGATCATACCACGGCCTGCCGCGAAACACAATTTGTATAGGCCAAGCCTGTTGAGACTTGAGGGAATGAGACTGGAAAAATCTATTGATTACGGTTTTATCCTCCAGCAGATAGCCGACCTTCAAAGATATGTGAGTAGGTGAAATTCCACTTCTGAAGAGATTGAGGAAGCCAGGAGAAAATTGAAAGAGTGGTCGTCTTGTTATTTTGACCATCAGACGCATTTGGATGACATTACCGCGGCTTGTCAGGCCTTTTAATTGCTTTACAAGAAAGGTGTAACAGCCGAGATTCATAGGAATGTTTTTCTGAAATATCTGAAGGATATCATAAGCATTGAGAAGTCTTATCGAGCAACTCAATCTAAAGCACACAATGCCAAGTTATATAATGAGAAACGTTTGGCAAAGAAAGGAATGCTTGTGGATGCGACTTGCCTTTTATGCGGTTCCTGTTCAGTGTTGGTACTGCATGTATTTTATGCAGCTCTTAATTAACCATTATTTAACAATAAATGATAGTTAAGAGCTGTATGTTCCATTCCAGTCTCCATGAACTAGGACTTCTTGCAAAAAACAGGGCAAGGAAAGAACCATGATATGATTATGAATGAAACAGGGCTTAACTTACTTGGATGGTGCAACTATACAAATCAATTAGGGTTTAGTTCAATATTTGGGGCATAATTTAATTTATTAGTGGAAATTACTTTAAGTGCAGTGTTCTTCAGATTTGAGGAGATTCTAACATATAATCGGACTCAGTAATTGAAGATATATATACATAATTAGTATCTTTCTCATCACGCAACACACTCACACATAAGAATAAATTTTCATATTCTGCCAATGGAATGAATAGTTTGATATTGTCATCACAATTCTCACTTTAAAGTTTAAACAAGGGACTGAAACAAAAAAAAAAAAAAGGATTTTGAATAAACATATATATTTGTATTCAATCATGATTAATTTTAAATAATTCTAAAAAATGATGGATTTTAGTGGATTTGATGAGATTTTATAGTGCATGGAGTCAATGAAAGTTTATGAAAACTCTATCAAACCCCATAATTTTTTTTCTTTTACCACGAAAACCCCACAAACTTATAATTCTATTAAAATCCTTTAAAATTGGCACGCCGGAAAAGTACAAGTGCAATTAGGGTTTGAGAAGTTTACAGTTTTTTTTATTTGGACAAAAAAGAAAAATCGGTTGGAGATCGATGCGGAAGCTAAGTTTACCGTTAGAGATGAGGTTCCATTTGATTTCCCAATTCCCACAATTCCTTTCCAGTTTTCCCTTCTTGTAGTTTCTTCAAATGGCAAATGGAAAAGGAAAAGGAAAAGAAAAAGGTGAATCAAAAAAGAAAAAAAAAGGAAAAGGAAAAGGAAAGAAACTCCTCTTGTTTGTATAGCACGTCATTGATGTACAAAGATTTAGTATCCTGATTTGGTTCTATTGTATCACTATATATTTAAACACCAGATCTTTGGAATAATATCAAGGAAACACATTCTCTACAACCTTCTCTCTCTCTCTCCACCACGACTGAATCTGAAAATTTGGAAGCAGGCAGCAGCAGATACCTGAGTAAAATCCCTAGCTTGAGGGATCGGGACCAATCAAATTATTTAAGGTATGTTTCGTGTTGTTTGTTGCTTATTGAATAATATAATAGGGATTGGTCTTACTAATATCTAGTCTAGTATTCGCTTTTGATGCTAATGTTAGAGTGTCTATTTCTCATTCTGCAAGGAGCCGTTGAGGGGATGGCTAAAAGGAAGCATAATTTGGTATGACAATTACCCTCTTCTCATGTGCAAAGCCAAGATTTTTACAATAAACTTGGATGATGTTTAGGATTTAGGGTTTAGCTATGATAAATAATGCACCAAATATTTCTTTGTGTTTTGGATTTCTTGCTTGTTAGGTGGCCTTTGGCGTTGCACTGTTGGCCTTTGTGTTTTGATGATGATTAGGGTTTATTGTTGCAAATAATTTCTCTTGGCCTCGTTTCTTTCACATTTGATTTATGCCTTTTTTTTTTCCTGAGATGTTGCTATTATTCTAGGTTATGGCTTCATTTCAGGAAGGAAATCATTCGACGATAACCAGCGAGGAATATCTTATTCCGACAGTGCCCAAGGTTAGATTTGAACCCACTGACCAAGAACTTGTTATTCATTTGAAGAGGAAAATCTCTGGCGATCCTCTGCCAATGAACTTAATCATTGACGAATTCTTGTTTTATAACTATGATCCTGAACGACTCTCAAGTAAGTTTAATTCTCCACTTCCTATCCTCTCTTCAACTTCTATATATCTTCTTTCATTGAACTTTTTTGTAAAACAGAAACCTTAAATTATGAGATTTCTTTTCGTTATTTGCAGAGATGTATGGGTTTGCAAACCAGAACGAAATGTATTTCTTTGTCCGACCAAATGAGGAAAAACAAAACGCCATTGGCCATTGGAGATCGCATAGTTTACATGAACCCATCAAAGAGGGGAATGAGATAATTGGATATAAGAAAGCATTACGGTTTTATTATTTTCTGAATGGAGTAAAAGATTCAATAAAATTACCCATCTGGGAAATTGTTGAATATATAACAACCGATTGTGCAATCGGGAGTACCACTGTAAGTAAACTTTTTCTCCAGTTCTCCTACACCATTTTCATATTGATTGGACAGATACTCCTTGCTTCACTTTAATAAGGATTCATGCAAATTTATGAATACACGTCTTTAAATCTTCGGCGCAGTTGGTTTTGTGCAAGCTGTATGAAAAACAACCTACTGTTAAGAATGTACCACCAGATTTGAATAATCCAGGCAAAGCTCTCACTGGCTCACACGTAAGTTTCGCTGAGTATCCTTTCACTTGCATTCTATGTAGTTTGCAAATTGAATTATTGAAGAATCTATTCCCATTTGGTAGTTTGCAAATTGAATTATTGAAGAATCTACTTTATATAAATGCATTCTATGTAGTTTGCAAATTGAATTATTGAAGAATCTATTCCCATTTGGTCAGTTCATCACAATGAGATATGGTCAAAGGCTTTACTGATTCCGTGTTTGATAAATTTTTGTATTCGCATGAGGATATTCTATTGTGTGATACATATACAACCATAAAAACATAGTTCTTTTACTGATTCCGTTGCTTTTATTCTAAAAAAAAAAAGAAGATTTCATTTAGATTTACCTAATGTGCGTTAGAGATTGAAAAGAACTTGAAAACGAAACAAAAAGTTAATTAGTCATTAAATTTCTTACTCCTAAAGTCAGCATAATCTCTACTACAATACTATGGACTTCAACTAACATACTTGTACACACAGCAGATAACATGCCCTTTGCAAGAATCGTATGAAAGAAAAAAGCGCTGCTTGTCTTGGAATTCAAGTCCATCCTCCCTTGCAATTTCATGTCTAAAGCCTTGCTTACCGGAGCTTCCCTTTGATACCATTATTGAGATTTTGAGCTGGTTGCCTGTACAGTCTTTGTTAACGTTCATGCGCGTGTGCAAGAGATGGTGTTCCTTGATTCAAGATTACAAGTTCAATGTAAAACATATGGATCGGGCGCCCTGCATACTAATGACTCATGAAGAAATATGGCAAAGCATTGTTTCCGATGAAAACTTCAAGCAAGTTTCCAATTATTGTGGCCTGATTTTGGAAAGGAGTCTTCATTCTCAAGTTTTCCGTATCAGAAATGTGGCAACGCACCATGTACTCTACTTGCCTTATGCGCATGAGGATACCAGCTCCATGGACTTTGCTCTTAATGACTTGACTGGGGAGTGTAAAGTGGCATGCTTTTATTGCAAAACTGAGGGATACGGTAACTCTAGCGCTCATGAAGTCGGAATTAAAGTTATGACAATTGGAAAGGACGACCAATGGAGACCTCTAAAGCTCCCAATCCAAAATGACAAGTGGGTGCTGAGACAAGGCGGCAAACACGTGCTGAAACGACATTCTTTAAAGCCAGATAAGGTAAACGGGTTTGCTCATTTGGCGGAAGTTATTAGAGATGGACAAGACATGTACCTGGAAATTCATTCTTTTGATGTGTGGAGTGAATGTTGCACCACCACTAGTCTGCCCCGCGAAATTTTCTTAGATTTGGAAAAGGTTTTGGTTATTCATTGGGATCACTATCTAGCTGTTGCTGATATAGCAGACCAAGCCCTTAACGTCTTGGTGTTAGAAGACCCGAGGGAGCACAGATGGAGTGAAAAAAAGACCATCTTTCCCTTGAAATTTCTGATGAACAACCCACATTTAGAAGATAAAATTCATCCTATCCAAGTTGTTAACAGTGCAGATCGTTTGCATGTTGAAGTGCCATATATATCTTTCCACGAGTTGCACAATGATAGGCTGGAAAATATTTATCAATATTACCCCAATGTGGATAAATTTTGCAAGATCATACCACAGCCTGGGGCGAAATACAATTTGAATAGGCCAAGCCTGTTGAGACTTAAGAGAATGAGACTGGAAAAATCTACATATTATGGTTCTATCCTCCAGCAGATAGCCGAGGTTCAAAGATATAGCCGAAATTCCACTTCTGAAGAGATTAAGGAAGCCAGGAGAAAATTGAAAGAGTGGTCCTCTTGCAATTTTGATCATCGGAAGCATTTGGATGACATTGCAACGGTGTGTCAGGCCCTTGAATTGCTTTACGAGAAAGGTGTAATAGCTGAGATTCGTAGGAATACTTTGCTGAATTATCTAAAGGATATCATAAGCATTGAGAAGTCTTATCAGGCAACTCAATCTAAAGCAAACAATGCCAAGTTATATATTGAGAAACGTTTGGCAAAGATTACTATCATGGAATCAAAGATGGCCAAGTGTCTTTCCACATTTGAAGAATTGAAAAATGTTCGGGCTACAATTAGCGATCTGGAACATCAGCTTCAGCATTCTAAAGACAGAGAATATGTTTTGTCCAAAAGTCTCAGTGAGGAAGCGAAGGATGTTCAAGTCGCCAAGAACAAAGTCGATGCAATGGAGGAATCACTGGCTCGGAACATCACAACTTTAGAAGAAGTTGAACAAAGAAAAATGGAAATGGAGCTAAGTTTCAAACAATTTGGATGGCTACTCAATTATCTAGTCTAGATACCTATCTGTTCTGTGTTCAACAACAAGACCATATTAATTATATCATAGGCCTTTATTGTATTTGATGCTTTTCAAATAATGCTTTTGTGGGAAGTACTTTATATGTCCCCACTAAATGGATATCATATGGCTGGAAAAGTATTTGGTCAAACAGTATGTATCCTGGGCAACAACTATTTTTGTAGAAGTTGACATTCTTCATTCTCATTTTTTTTTTAAATATCTATCCTCCTTTATCTTCTCAAGCTCTACATGTTTGTTTCCAATAAAAAAATAACCCCTTGCTGATGGCACTACCGTAGTGGCAAAGAGTAATCATACATATGCATCCTATTGCGGATTCGATCCCCACTGATCCATTTCTCCTTTATCAACTAACAATTTAACTCACTACCGAAATACACTGCTTTGGGATGGAAGTTGCGATGATCCACTGTTTTAAGTCAGCGTGCTGTATTCCAGTTGCAGCCTTGCAGGAGTTTCTAGTGCACCAGCCCACCTCCTGTTTAAAGCCTTTGATGTCCCCATCTCGATGGTCGCCCGGCAGACTAACATTAATTAACCGCTGTTATGGAGAAATTCTAGAGTCCCCGCTCGGCAGACTAACTCATCCCTACGACCTATTCCCAAAAATTCACCCCCAGGCTCACCCTTTTGCATTTAGAACCCCCACCTAATGAGTCTTGGCTAGACAACCCACGTGTTGCGAGATATTGAAGATATGGGAGTGCTTAGAAACACTAATATCCTTTTATTCAACTTTTTCTACTAAGCGTACGTTTGTCAGAAGTTCTTTTGGTTATTTAAATGCAATTTAGATACCAGAAATTTGTGTCCAAGGACATAATGATAAAGTATATACAGAACCATGCATAGGGTGTTTTCCTCACTATTTATGTTTTCAATCACCACATGCTTCAGAAATGAAAATTGAGTCATGTTTTATATAAAATAAAGACCGATCATTATTGAGATTACTACAATAAGCTAATCAGGATTATCTGTTTAAGAACTCAACTAACCCGATATTAAATATTTCTACGAATAAACATGTTGACTTTAATTAAATATTAAATTCTCAATTCTAATGATCGAGCAACAAGATCCAGGGTCTGTGTGATTTGCTATAAATACAATATAAACAAGAGGGTTTAATGCTACTAAACTCTCTCTCTCGATTGTCTTTTGGTAAAGCAACATTCCTCTAACCTTGCACTAGTACTTATTAGACTGTTTTCTCTTATTTCAATCTCTCAAAATCTGCTAACTTGGTTTTGCGAGGATATGACAATCACTCACTAGAGAAGGTCAAACACCAAATGCTTCTAAAAAAGATTTCGACTGCGAATGAAACACTGTCACATCAGTTGTATTCTTATATTAATCTTGGGATTTACTTTGGTGGTTGAAGTAGTTCTATGAATTTGTGTTATGTGTCTTTCATCTTACGTTAAGGAAAGGAAACTGGTTGTGATTGTTGTATGGTTATGGTAGATTAATAGTCAACAATGAGTTTTGAGCAGTGCAAATGAGAGCTGCTTTGGAATTTTATCTGGGATTGATCTTCTGCATAATGTGTAAAGGACTAGAGGTTGTATTTGTATGAATTAGAATGAATTTTGTGTAATTGATTTTCTGCATCATGATCGAAAACAATTTTTCTTATTGAAAGATTCGAACTTGCTACAAATTTAAAATTGCACTAGTTTGAAATTACTTTTTGTAAGTACTTCTACTCATGCGCTTCTATTAGAAATATTTCATTAAAGAATATATATTTTTATCTCCCCAAGAAACACTATCTCACAATGCAATTTCTTAACTTTTTTTTTTTTCTATTAGATAAGGGACGCCACGTGACGGTGAATCCATTTTATGTAAGTCATTTTTCCTATGAAGACTAAGTCATGACTTATGTCATGATCCATTATTTATCTTTAAATATCTATCCATTTTGACGGAGATAAGATTTCACTTTACTACAACCGTTGGATTAGATTATCTAATCTCAATCTTATCCATCAGATTGTTATCTTTTTTTTTTTTATCTTTTTCCTATAAATGTAAAGTCTTTATCTCTTTCACATTCACCCTATTTCCTGAATACAACATCTTCTAAACCATCAGGATGCCCTTCCCACATAGAGCCTCCATTGGAGTTGCTCTAACAAAGCTTTTGGAGCTTCTGCCATTGCAATAATAGAGATATGAACCAAATCGATCTGCTCCACACTACCTCCTCCTCCTCCTTTGGGGTAATTTTCTCTCCAGTGGAGTACTCTACTATGAGGAGGTAGTGCGGAACATATCGATTTATTTTAACGAGAATCTAATTGAATTTAGCTGATAAGGTACATTATACATTTGATGTGAAATCTAGTGGCTTATTGCATTCCTTATATGTTTTTCCTTCACCAGCAAATGTTGCTGATGTTTTCATTTTCATGAAATTAGCCTGGAAGGGAATCTTGTTAAATCTTGAGGAACAAGAACATAACTTCAAACGGGAAAAATCTTAAGTGGTACGGACCATTTAATGGTACGGCCATTGAATGGTCTCAAATTAATTTGCAGTGGGCCCCAAATGAATCTTAAACCATTCAATAGTCAGACTATTGAATGATTCGTACCACCCAAGTTTGACCCCTTAAAACCCCCATATGCCATTTATCAATCTAGTGGAGTACTCAACTGGAGAGAAAATTGACGCACAAGAGACACTCGTAAATACTGCGATAGAGATGTAGTTGTGATTTATTAAAATAAAACTCAATGGCAAGTATTCATTTTCTTTTTAGATTTACAAATGGGTTTTATGTAAACTCTTTCGAAAACATCAAGGGAATGATGGGATTATTATCGCGCAGCTTCAGCAGCATTTATTGGGTGATGACAATCAGAATATGGAGGTTCCGGAGTTGCAAGATGACCGTGATACGCGAGAGATTTTGAACGACCTCATCGGTGATCAGGTGATCACGAACCTTACTTCAAATTGTTGTCTGATTATCCAACAACTGAAACAGTTTTAATTATGGAAGTTTGTTATTTATTCTATGTCATATTTCATGAGCATGTATGTATAGCATACAAATAGAGATGGTACCGAGTAAGAAAAAAACACTTACAAGTCCTAATAACTTTTCTCGTATTATATTTGTCGGATTTCTGATGTAAAAAATTATATAACTATCATTTCTTTGTGCGAAGCTAGTCCATTACCTCTTTCAAAGTAAACGTATGAGCTACTTTCATCAAGGGCAGCAGCACATTGAAAACCTCTCATTCTGCTTACTTTGCATTTGCTTTTGATCATAGTACCTTAACTTACTTTTAATATCAAGTCTTTGCTACTCAAGCTAATCCTATCTCTGTTGGTGCTTCTGAAACCCAACATTGAGACACTCATGTTGCACGATGCTCAGACCGCTCATGACGCTGCTGAGGTATAAATTCTTACTTTTGTTCCATCAAACAACTTAGCAGCAAATCTTCAGTTAATGTGTTTGCATTCCGCTCATGATAGCATTGTTTTAATCCTCGCGCCTAAAAATTGCAATCGAAATGACTTCAGATAAATCTCAACTACATACTTACAAGTGTCTGTTGTGCGTCAATTTTCTCTCCAGTTGAGTACTCCACTAGATTGATAAATGGCATCTGAGGGTTTTAAGTTATGTTCTTGTTCCCAACTGCACATTACTGACTTTAATTTTATTTGTAGAGTTTTGCTCCCAAAAGTCACGTTCCCCAAGATTTAACAAGATTCCGTTCCGAGCTAATTTCATGAAAATGAAAACATCATCAACAAGTTCATATGGATTTTGAGTGATGGATTTTCCACGTCATACTAAAACTCAATGGTTCTTACATCAACTGTTGTTTATGATCTGACCGCGAAAATTAACAGACTTGTCTTCATGATCATGTCTTTTCCTGCACTTTATTATCGCCGAGTGTAACTTTGCCAATCTCTGCGTGTTTAGCAACAAGACTGTCTTTCCTTTTTCCCCACAGCACACAATCAAGTCCCACCAGGGCCGGCCTTGGCTATAGGCCGGATAGGCCATCGCCTAGAGCCCTCAAATTTAGGGACCCCAAAATTCTGTACTTGTTTACATATAATAATATAATATGTATGTTAAAAAAAATTAAGTTATATATTATATCAGTATAATAGTATATGTGTGTAGGGACAAACGTTAGAATATTTTGGTTTTGTCCAATTGTCTTCTTGATTTTATTTCCAGTTATTGATATTGTGTCGTATGTGCTCTGTCTCGTCTTGGTTTTCAGTTTTCTTCATTTTTATTTGTTCAGATTCAATCTGTTTTGGACTTTTTAGAGTGTGCTATTATGGTTTATTGTTACTATTAGCCGATTATTGGCCAGGAGCCCCATTTTTTTTGTTTGCCTATAGCCCCCAAAAAGTCAGGGACGGCCCTGAGTCCCACAATAATGAGAAGTGCTCCAATCAAGCTGCACAAAATTGTACTTTAGATTTTGTGGACGAACTGCTCTGGTAGAAGGCCTTTGCAGCTACTAAAAACGAGAGCGAAGGCCTCTGCTTCCTGCTCAGCACATCGACTACTAAATTAGTTTTCGCTGTTTCTTCAAGAAGAAAGTCCGAAAAGAGGCAAGAATGCTTACCTTTCAAGCACATAAGCAAATGGTCCAACCAAAACCATGGGAAGAACATGCCTGTAAACCACGAAGACAATCGGATTGAGTCCTTCCTGAAGGGATAACTTTATGTGGACATTTGATCCGCTGTATACCAGCTGAACCAGTACCATTGCCAATTAATGAGTGCATCCTTCCATGGATATTAAACTTTCTTGTGCTTCAAGTTTTAATGGGGTTTTTGTAACTGTGAAGGATAAACCCCAGCCACTTCTTCTGAGTTCATGCATGACAACACATCTTATCGTTTAGCTAGTGGAATTCACAATCAGTTTACCAATATACTAAAGAACCATGACATCTTCCTCTTTGGGGCATTTTAAATTTATTAGTGGAAAATACTTTCAGTGGTGTTCTCTGTTAATTTGAGGAGATTCTAACACGTAATCGAGAGATACAACTGCAGATTAAAGATATACCGTTGTTAATATCTCTCTCATTAAGTTTCACGGTGACAAGAAACTTTTTTATTGTGCCACTGAAATGAATAATTGCCATCACATTAACTTTTCACTTTGTTAAGTGGACGTAGCTACGTTAGCTACAGGGGATGTGCTCCACTGAGAATCTAAGCGGACGTGTTCATTTGAGTATTCTGAGTCCTTGCAATTTAGATTAGTTTTAAGTAGAACATCGCTGGTATCAAATAATCCAACTGCTTGGATTATATGTTGGGGAAACATGAAAGCCAAATTCTTGGGTAATGACACCGTGCATCAACCTTTTTAGCAGGTATGAAAACCATTTCCGGCAGTGCAATAGGCGGAGCAAAGGATACACAAAGGAATTATCGATTTCTGTGCTGCTCATGGAATCCATTTGATGATCGAAATAATTCAAACTCGGTATGCAAATGAAGCTGTTGAGAGGCTACTGAAAAACAATGCGAAATATTGGCTTATGATTGACATCAAAAACTCCCTGAAAGCAAAGAAGGATTCTTCTTAATGTGTATCAATAAGTTCATATGGATTGTTGGAACTAAAGATTATACGAATAAGAAAGAATTTTCTCTGACTTTCTGTACAGTGATAAAACACAACTGTTCTTACATCAGCAGCTCTTTAAGATCCGACCGCAAAGAAGACAAATTTGTCTTCATGATCTTGTCCTTTCTCCATTGTGAGGATTGATTACTGAAATTTCATTCAAGGAAATCTCCACCACTTTATTATCGTCGAGCGTCACTTTTTCAATCTCTGCGTGTTCAGCAACAAGACTGTCTTTCTTCTTTCCCCACAGCACGCAGTAAAGTCCCACAATAATGAGAAGTGCTCCAAGCAAGCTGCACACAAAACCAACTTTAGATTTGCTACGAACTACTCAGGTAGCACCGAATCACTGATGAAGGAAATTGTCGTCTGTGAAAGTAGTAAGACGAAAAAGGGAAAGAAAGTGTTTGTGTTCTTCGGTTTACCTGCCAAATTGAAGTCGCTCAGCAAAAGCAATTGCAGAAAACACTCCCACTATAATGACTTGAAGTGGACTAAACATAGCTGCAAAAACCGGTCCCTTGTGACTGATGCTCCATGTTTGCAAGTAATAGACTACAGCTGTGGTCAGAACTCCCTATTGCAAAAGGATCGGATGAAGACTCAAAATTTTTACAGATTTAAGGATATCTTATCCCAACAACATGGAAGAACTAAATTAAATTAAGGAATTATTTTTTAAATGGCTCACAACAACAATACAGCATCATGTTCTTTTTCACAGTTTATGTTGTTGAACAGATCTTATAAGATGATTAAGATATATGGAAGAGAACGCTCACGAAGTAGACGATGGTTAAAAGCTGCAGGTTCCACTCCAGTCTCCATGAACTTGGATTTCTTGCGAAAAACAGGGCGAGGAAAGAAGATTGCAGCGATGCGAAAAAGCACATTATGGTAGTTAGTGACAATGGAGCAGGGTAGACTTTGGAAACCACAGCCTGTGTAGCCAGAAAGCCAGAGTTGGGTAAGTATAACCTAATTTTTACATTATATTTGTATATACACGGTGTCATCTTAAATCCGAGTACATATATAATCACCTGGAGGATTAGCCATGCACTCCACGCAACGTGGCTCACTAGTATAAGAGCAGAACCCTTTATCCAGTTTTCCTTATCATGCTTGATCTCGCCAACAGACTCCTCGGCAACATTTACCAGTGGCTTCTCGACACCTTTAAACAGGTATCCTCCTTTCCAGAATGTGAAAATAAGAGAACCGCCGATGCAGAAAACTGTACCAGCCACCTTTGCTTGGCCTCCAGCGCTTCTAATCTTCAATTTCTCCATCCTGAATAAAAGTAAGCAAATTACAGAACAGGAAACCCCTAGAAGAAATCAAAGGAAAGGCATAGAATATACCCGAAAAGAACTGCCATCAGAAACGTCAAAGAGGGGATAACATTACTCAAGGCACTTGCAACTGTTGCAGAAGTGTATGCTAAACCAGCACAGTATACATTCAGATAGATGGTAGGCCCTAACAACGCGAGCAGGAAAATATTTGCAGCTACCGAAAATGAGAGCGAAGGCCTCTGCTTCCTGCTTAGCACGTCCACTACCGAATTAGTTTTCACTGTTTCTTGTACAAGAAGAAAGTCTGAAAAACGGTAAGAATGCTTACCTTTCAAGCACATACGCAAATGGTCCAATCAAAACCATGGCAAGAACATGTCTGTAAACCACGAAGACTATCTGATTGAGTCCGTCCTGAAGGGATAATTTTATGAGGACATTTGATCCGCCGTATATCAGCTCTACCAGTACCATTGCCAAGTAATGAGTGCATCCTTCCATGGATATGAAATTTTTCTTGTGCTAAATTTGAAATGGTGATAATACGCTTCAAGTTTTAATGGGGTTTTTATAACTGTGAAGGATCAACCTCCGCCACTTCTTTTGAGTTCATGCATTATCTAGTGGAATACACAATCAGTTTACCAAAGAACTATGACATCTTCCTTGGATGGTGGAAATATAAATGTCAACTTTTGAGGTGTTTTAAATTTATTAGTGGAAATTACTTTTGGTGGAATATAAAGATCAACTTTTGGGGTGTTCTCCAGATTTGAGGAGATTCTAACATGTAACCGGGAGATATATCCTAGTTAGAATCTCTCTAATTAAGTGACATAGTGACACGTGACACGTGACGAGAAACTTTCATATTGTGTCAATGAAATGAATAGTTCAATATTGTCATCACAATTCTCACTTTAAATATAGGATCTAAACTAAAAAAATTGGATTTCACTGAGAATCTGAGCAGACATACTACGTACTCCTTTGAGTATTTTGAGTCCTTGCAATTTAGATTAGTTTTAAGTAGAATATCGTCGGTATTATAAAAACTGCGCTTGATTGTGAAGGCATCAGGTGCAGCTCATAGATCGATGGTGTTCACTGATTCAAGACTACAAGTTCATTACAAAACATATGTGGATCGGGTGAAGTCGCATACAAATTGGCTATGAAATCAAATGGGATGCTGAAACTATAACCATGCATCGACCTTTCTGTGCTGCTCATCATGGAATCCACCCGATGATCAAAATAATTCCAATTCAGTATACAAATGAAGCTAGAGATTGTATGAATAAGTTCATATGGATTGTTGGAACTCAAACCATCAATTGGAAATCGTTTATAGTTAGGCGGTGAGCGTTTACTGCTGTGAAATTTTATCTGGGACTGATAATCTGAAATGTGTAAAGGACTAGAGATTGTATGAATAAGAGTCAATAATTGATTTTCTGTATCACGATGAAACTCAATTTTTCTTACATCATCTGTTGTTGTTTATGATCCGATCGCGAAAATAACAAACTTGTCTTCATGATCATGTCCTTTCTCTAGTGACAGGATTGATTACTGAAATTTCCTTCATGGAAATCTCCAGCACTTTATTATTGTCGAGCGTCACTTTTTCGATCTCTGCATGTTCAGCAACAAGGCTGTCTTTCCCCTTTCCCCACAGCACACAGTAAAGTCCCACAATAATAAGAAGGGCTCCAATCAAGCTGCACACAAAACCTACTTTAGATTTTTGAGGAAGAACTACTCTGGTAGCCCCGACGAAGAAATTGTTGTATGTGAAAGCAGTAAGATGGAAAGGGAAGAAAGGTGTTTGTGTTCTTCGGTTTACCTGCCAAAGTGAAGTCGCTCTGCGAAAGCAATTGCCGAAAACAGTCCCACTATAATGGCTTGAAGTGGACTAAACATAGCTGCAAAAACTGGTCCCTTGTGACTGATGCACCATGTTTGCAGGTAGTAGGCTAATGCCGAGATTACAATACCCTATTGCAAAAGAATTGGGAACACGTGAAATTGCTACAGATTCAAATATATAGTAAACGCAGTAGAGGCAAATAAGAGGGAGAAAGATGCAGAGAATTATGTCTTGCATGCTCACAGGAGAATGCGTTTTTCATACGTGTTATGTTGTGAGATTGTCAATTTGAACTCCGTACTCAGATAAGAACTTTGAATGATGAATGGTTCAATTATATGAAAGAAAACACTCACACAGTAGATGATGGTTAAGAGCTGCAGGTTCCACTCCAGTCTCCATGAGTTCGGATCTCTTGCCAAAAACAGGGCAAGGATGGAAGATTGCAACGACGCGAAAAAGCATATCATGGTGGTTAGTGACAATGGAGCAGGGTAGACTTTGGAGACCACAGCCTGTGAAGCAAGAAAGCCAAAGTTGGACAAATAATTTACATTATATTTATATAACCGTCATCTTGAATCGAGTATATCATCACCTGGAGGATTAGCCATGCACTCCATGCAATGTGACTCGTTAGAATAAGAACAGAACCCTTGATCCAGTTTTCCCTAACATGCTTGATCTCGCCAGCAGACTCTTCGGCGTTGAAAACATTTATTAGTGGCTTCTCAGCGAAACCTTTAAGTAGGTGTCCTCCTTTCCAGAAGGTGAAAATAACAGAACCGCCAATGCAGAAAAGTGTACCAACCACCTTAGCTTGGCCTCGAGCACTTCTAATTTTCAATTTCTCCATCCTGAATGAGAGTAAGAATATTACAGAACAGGAAAATGAAATTTTATGTTCCCCTTTATGATTAAGCAGAGATAGAGCAGCGAATATACCCGAGAAGAACTGCCATTAAAAACGTCAAAGCAGGGATAACATTACTCAAGGCACATGCAACTGTTGGAGATGCGTATGCTAAACCAGCATAGTACACATTCAGATGGATGGTAGTTCCGAATGATGCAAGCGCGAAGATCTTTGCAGTTACCAAAAATGAGAGTGAAGGCCTCTGCTTCCTGCTCAGCACATCCATTACCAAACTAGTTTTCGCTGTTCCTTGTACAAGAAGAAAGTCTGAAAAGAGGCAAGAATGCTTACCTTTCAAGCACATAAGCGAATAGTGCAACCAAAACCATGGCAAGAACATGTCTGTAAACCACGAAGACAATCGGATTGAGTCCTTCCTGAAGGGAAAGTTTTATGAGAACGTTTGATCCGCCGTAGATCAGCTGAACCAGTACCATTGCCAAGTAATGAGTGCATCCTTCCATGGATACCAAACTTTCTTGTGCTTAAAGTTTTAGTGGGGTTTCCATAACTGTGAAGGATCAACCTCAGCCACTTCTTCTGAGTTCATGCATGACAGCAACCCATCTAATAATTTTAGCTAGTGGAATCCACAATCACTTACCAATACGCTAAAAGAACCATGACGCACCTTATTAGTGGAAATTACTTTTACTGAAGTGGTTTTCTGCAAATTTTGAGGAGATTCTAACATGTAACCGGGGATTATATTTGAGGAGATTCTACCATGCAATATACTCCCGAATTGGAAATGTCGTGTAATTGGGATAAATAACCACAGATTGAAGATACGTCTTAGTATCTCTCTCATTACGTGACACACTGACACGTGACGAGAAACTTTCATATTGTGCTAATGAAATGGATAATTCAATATTGTCCTCACAATTCTCACGTTAAACAAGGGATTGAAACAAAAATTTGGGACTCTGAAGGAAGAGATCCTAAAGGTAGTCTTCTTTTCGTAATGGAGAAATGGAAATCTACAATTAAGAAATATAATAACGTATCACTTTGTTAAGTGACCGTAGACGCGTTAGCTAGAGGGGACGTGCTCTTTGAGTATTCTGAATCCTTGCAGTTTGGATTAGTTTGAAGTAAAATATCGTTGGTACTTGATCACCGACTCAAAACTATGAGTTCGTTGCAAAACACATGCTCATGGAATCCACCCGATGGTCGAAATAATTCCAATTCAGTATGCAAATGAAGCTGTTGAGAGGATACTGAAAAGTGATGTGAAATACTAGTTTGTGATTGACATCGAAAACTCCCTGAAATGACAGTATGAAACAAAAGAAGGAATTTTCTTCTTGATGTGTATCAATAAGTTCATATGGATTTTTGGAACTAAAGATTATACGAATAAGAAAGAACTTTGTGTGATTGATTTTCTGGATCATGATAAAACTCAATTTTTCTTACATCAAGCGTTCTTTGTGATCCGACAGGCGAAAAAAAACAAACGCGTCTTCATGATCTTGTCCTTTCTCCACTGACAGGATTGATTACCGAAATTTCATTCATGGAAATCTCCAGCACTTTGTTATCGTCAAGCGTCACTTTTTCAATCTCCGTGTGTTCAGCAACAAAACTGTCTTTCTTCTTTCCCCACAGCACGCAGTACAGGCCCGAAATAATGAGAAATGCTCCAATCAAGCTGCACACAAAACCTACTTCAGATTTTTGAGGACAAACTACTCTCATAACACCGACGAAGGAAATTGTCATATGTGAAAGCAGTCAGATGGAAAAGGGAAGAAAGTGTTTGTGTTCTTCGGTTTACCTGCCAAAGTGAAGTCGCTCCGCGAAAGCAATTGCTGAAAACACTGCCACTATAATGGCTTGAAGTGGACTAAACATAGCTGCAAAAACTGGTCCCTTGTGACTGATGCACCATGTTTGCAGGCAATAGACCAATGCTGTGGTCAGAACTCCCTATTGCAAAAGGATCGGATGAAGACTCGAAGTTTGTACAGATTCAAATATTTCATATCCCAACAAGAAGGAAGGACAAAAGTAAACTAAGGAATTATGTTTTAAAGATATGTTGGTAAAGATTATAGAAAAATATGTCTCACAACAGCAAATACATCGTCATGTTCTATTTCGCAATTTCTGTCGTTGAACAGATCTTATAAGATACTTAAGATGTATGGAAGAAAACGCTCACAAAGTAGACGATGGTTAACAGCTGCAGGTTGCACTCCAGTCTCCATGAGCTTGGATTCCTAGCGAAAAACAGGGCGAGGAAAGAAGATTGCAGCGATGCGAAAAAGCATACCATGGTGGTTAGTGACAATGGAGCAGGGTAGACGTTGGAGACCACAGCCTGTGTAGCCAGAAAGCCAGAGTTGGGCAGATATAACTTAATTTTTACATTATATTTGTATGGAGGGCGTCATCTTGAATCGAGTATATAATTACCTGGAGGATTAGCCATGCACTCCACGCAATGTAACTCGTCAGAATCAGAACAGAACCCTTGATCCAGTTTTCCTTAACATGCTTAATCTCGCCAACAGACTCGGCGTTGAAACCATTTATCAGTGGCTTCTCGAAAAAACATTTATATAGGTATCCTCCTTTCCAGAAGGTAAAAATAAGAGAACCGCCAAGGCAAAGAAGGGTTCCGACCACCTTAGCTTGACCTCGAGTGCTTCTAATCTTCAATTTCTCCATCCTGAATAAAAGTAAGAAAATTGCAGAACAGAAAAAATAACATTACTCAAGAACTACCATGGATGTGAGTAGAGAGAATATACCCGAGAAGAACTGCCACTAGAAACGTCAAAGCGGGGATAACATTACTCAAGGCACATCCAACCGTTGCAGAAGTGTATGCTAAACCAGCATAGTACACATTAAGATGGATGGTAGTCCCGACTGATGCAAGCACGAAAATCTTTGCAGCTACCAAAAATGAGATCGAAGGCCTCTGCTTCCTGTTCAGCCACATCCATTACCAAATTAGTTTTCGCTGTTTCTTGTACAAGAAGAAAGTCAGAAAACAGGCAAGAGTGCTTACCTTTCGAGCACATAAGCAAATGGTCCTACCAAAACCATGGCAAGAACGTGCCTGTAAACGACGAAGACAATCTGATTGAGTCCTTCCTGAAGGGATAATTTCATGAGGACGTTCGATCCGCCGTATATCAGCTGAACCAGTACCATTGCCAAGTAATGATGAGTGCTTCCTTCCATGGATAACAAACCTTCTTGCGCTAAATTTTTCACTTGCTTCAAACTTTAATGGATTTTTCTTTTCTAATTTGTGAAGGATTCTTCTAAGTTCATGACAACCCTATCTAATATTTAGCTAGTGGAAAACATACTCAGTTTCACAATATGGCAATAATCAAACCTTACTTTTATGGTGCAACCTAACAAAATCAGTTTTTGGGGATAAGCTAGAATATTTACACGAATATAACCATTAACCATTAACGATTAGCTTCGTGTAGCATGGAATGCTTGTAAGCATTCTAGCCGGATCCCAATTTTTTGGACATTTTTTCGGCAGTGGAAATTTCTTTTTATGAGACTTTTATACGGAATAGAAAAACAAGAATTCGATTGATTACGGGAGTAGTTCATCCCCTTCCGATTCCTTCTCGCCCTTATTCCTAACTTCGCCCATTCATGAATTTGAAAATTCCGAGTAAGTAAACATGTCATCGGTGTAAGTGAGGTGGTGTTAGATTTGGCTCAAAGAAAAAGATCAAAAAAGAACATTGTACCAATGGAATATTTCGAACTTTGTCATCACAATTCTCACTTTTCCGTTTCTATTGTAATGAAGGAAGTGTTCAATCTACAATTCAAAAGTCACTACCTAATTTTACTGACACTTTTGCTATCTTGATAACCAAGCACCAATCTTCTTCCTCCTTTACCCATGCCATAGCAGTTCGGACATAGCTGCTCCGTCGATCCCACCCTCGTCCCCCTCCAACCTCTCTCTCCTCCCTCCCTCATATCCCTTCCTCTGCAAATCCGACCAAACCATCGTCCTTCCTCCGCAAATTCGACCAAACCATCTCCCATCCTCGGCAGATTCAACCAAACTGTCGCCCTTCCTCCGCAAACTCAACCAAACCATCGTGCAAATTCGACCAAACCATGTCCACGAGATTCAGTTTTCCTATGAGACTTTACAGGTGTCATGAATTCTATTAATCATCAATCAAACCATGTATTTTCACGAGATTCAATTTTGCCATGAATTCGGTTGGGAAGGGGATGAACGACGGTGGCTGGTGGTGGAAGAGGACGGTGACCGTCTGTGATGTGGGAGAAGAGGTGTGTTTGGTTTATGGGTGACAGGAGGATATTGGTGTTTGGTTAGCAAGATAATTGGTTTAAGTATTCTCCTAATTCAAATAAATAATAATTTTTCACTAAATTGACAAACTGTAAGCAAAATAGAAGCTCATATTACTTCATAAACTAAATTACTTGTTGGCATTCTTGGGTAACATTTTCTCATCAAAATTTCCATACAAAAAATTAAACATGAAAAATAAACCTGCTAAAATCACAAGAAAAAAAAAAGTATTACTGCGAAAATCGAATCACTCTTCATCCGCAATCGTCTTCTTCTCGCTCACATAAATCCCATCCAGAAACTTCCTAATATCCTTGTTCTTCACATGGCATTTCTGGTTTATCAGCGCCGCCGACCGCGACACCAGCTCGATATCATTCCCGTCCAGAACCAGCTCATCCTTCACCTTCTCCGACCGCGAAATGCTCACGCCGTTAAGCATCTCCACCTTCCTCACCCTCTTCTCCCCCAAAAAGTTTCGGATCTCGATCGCGTTGTTGGAGCCCGGGATCGAGGCGTTGATCGGAAAGTGAGCGTACACGAACCGCATCTTGTACCGGTACCCCTTGGTGACGCCGGTGATCAGATTCTGCACGTGCGAGATCGCCGTCCTGATGGCGGCGCTGGTCTTCCGGGAGCCGAACCAGGCCTCGATCTTCAGCTTCTTCTTGCCGGCGTCGTCGGTGATCAGATCGAAGTCGAGGTTGAGGTGCTTGAAGTTTCGGGTCAGCTTTCCTCTCGGGCCTTCCACCTCGATCACCTTCGCCTTCACCTTTATAGTGACGCCGTCGGGGATCTCCATAGAATCGGAAGATTGAATCGTCTTCATCTTCTTCCTCAGCTGATTTCAGTGACTTGCGCGCCACCCACAAACCCTAAAACCCTAGGAAATGGCGGATATATATGGAAATGAATTTGCAGTTCAAATTTGATGTCGTTTTTGGAGTGGGAGTCGTTTTTCTCATACGGACGACGGTATATGGTGCTTCTAGGTGTTGTCGTTGGATTATAGTATTGGGTCTATCGATACTGGCCAACACAAAAGCAATTGGACTTGAATTTGTTTAGCCGAGGCTGGCCCGGCCGCATAACTAAAATTAACATCCTATTTTATGTGTATTAGATGAGTGACCTGTAATTCAGTTGGTTAAGAGTGTTCACTTATGTATCCGAGATCTTGTGTTCTAATTCCCCTCCCTATAATTGAACTTAGTGTATATTATCCTACCATTTTTCAAAATGAAAATTTTTTATATGATTACAACCACATTTATCTCTATCTATATATATAAAAAGAAACATTTGTAATACCAAATTTGTCCTTCCCTACGTATTAATTATGCTAAATTAATTATAAGGGAATAAGAAAAATTAGTACTAGAGTTGATACAATCTAAGCCCTAGTAGAGTTAGATCCTTCAATTATATGTGAGACCTATCTACATTGAAGAGTGTCTTTCAATTTTGTGCATTCAATAACATTACTCATCTATCAAATCTATCTTTCAAAGCATTTACTTGTAATTTTGTAGGTTTTCTTTTTTTAGGTAAATAATATATCTATGTAACATCCCGTCAAACTTGATTGTAATTTAATTCTTCAGGGATATTTTGGACACGTGCGTGTTATTTTGTACATGGAACCGTGTAATTTTTACTGTTTTGGTGGGTGCACAGTGCCCCCAAAACCAAAATATATCTTTCTCTCATTTTTTTCTTCATTATCTCCTCGTCAGCCTCCATCTCTCTCTCCCTCTCCGATTGTGCACAGTGTATATCGTCAGAAAACCGACAAACCGAGGCGATTCAAAGTCACTATCTTGTTCTTCTCGACGCCCTGAACTCAATGGTGCTAACCGTTTGTCCAAACTTTCAGCCGTTCGACAGAAATCGCACACCGAAAAACTGAACATTCCCGGAGATATTCTCGCCAATCCAGACCGAGGTGAGGTTTCTAACTACTACCATTGGATTCCTCTCGTTGAGTAGATGAATTTTCATATGTCATTTGCTTGATTTGGTGGAGTTTTGATGTAGATCGATGAGCTACAGTAGCCATGGTCTTTCAAGGGAAATACAGGCCATTTCCGAGCTTTTTCAGCCAAAACAATGGTATACCATCATTCTACTCATCTCTAGCTTCATTTTGACATAAAGAATGTGAAATTTGGCTGAGAAATGAAAAAGATATGAAGGTTTGAAAATTTTCCAGAAATCAGCCACTTTTCTGGCGATTGCAGACGATGGTGGACTGCCGGTGAACGGCGGCCGGCGACGAAGCTTAGGCAAACCCTAGGTAAGGGGAGGGGAATTTCTCATAATATTCTGTTAGATTTAACGGAAATATCTAATGGCGTTAGTTAACCATCAGTTTGACCGAGCGCATGTGGCGCGCGTGAGCCAAGAGTGGGCCGCACATGAGCTAGGCGCGTGGGACCACCTTTTAAACTTCCGTCGATATGAGGCGACTCGTGACAACGCATACCACCTAAGAGCAGTACATGTGGTATTTTTCAGAGTGTTTCAAACCTCCAAATTGAGCAGACAAAGGATAAGTGTCGTTAATTGGTTTAATTAGTAATTTTTATAAGTTTAATCATTATTATAGTGATATATCATATAAGTGAGACTTATCCAGAAGACTATCAGGGCTATCCAGGACAGGGAAGCTACGACCTGACTACTTACAGGTGAGTGAATGGGTCTTTGTTTTAATAAAAATATATTTTTGTATGGTTTTCACTGCTTTCTTTAAATTGTTAGCATGTCTTATATAATATGTGATTGTTGGAGGTATATTATATTTGCCATACATTTCTTTTATTGTTGCTCATCGGTAAATGTAGAACACCTAAGTATCAGTACTCAGCCTCAAGGCCATGACTAGCCTTGACATTTGGAGGTTCACACCCAATATTGCTATGCAACTTTGAATTCATTGTAGGTACTAGCCTGTTCTAGGTTGCACTAGACAATTAGAACTTCTGTGTGAGGCACTTTGCACACAACGATTAGCGTTATGACTCGCATCGTTGTAGTACTCAGCGTATTCTTATATACCTAGCTTGTCCTCGTAGCTTATCTACTTAAGCTTGTGTGTTCACATATGGGTGAGCATTCAGTTTTGTTTTCAAGCAGTCCAGTATGGTTTTGCCACTGATTTTTGGGGAGTACCCGTATTACTATTTTAAAGTATTTTGAGGATTATACCGGGGAGTATGACGTATTTTCAAAAACTATACATGTTTTCCAGTGAAGGGATAGTTTGCTCTTGAAAACAAAGGTTTTATCAAACTTTACTTTTTAACCTACTCACCTTTTATGTTTTGCGCCCCTCCAGAACTTAGTGGCGAGCTTGAGTACCAGTGGGACGAGGCACTCTTTGGCTAGTTAGTGGTTCTGACAGCTTCTCCGGGCTAAGTAGGATTCATTCATACCTTTAGTTTAATTTATGTATATCCATCCTCAAGAGGGTGCGAATATTTATATTCTCTGCACTATTTACTATGTTCTGACTATTATGCACCTGTAATAATGGCTTTCGTCACTTTACTTCTACTTCCAACTCTAAATTTATTTATTTTTCTCAATCATTTGCATAATTGGCTTTCGTCACTTAACACGTGTCGGTTAGCACTTCCCGACACCTGGCGTGTCAGGATCGGGATGTGTCAATCTATATATATAAAGGGAGCACCCAACAATGGTAAAATATTTAAAATACCATAACTTGCCCCTCATGAACTCCAAAATTTACAATTAGATTAAAATTTTAAAACTTCAAAAAAATATAACAAAAACAAAACACCCCCCTCCCATGTTAGCGTGGGTGGTCTATGATTCACTTCCATTTTCTTTTAGAATAATTTTTGAAAAACAAATATAAATAAAAAAAAACTTAATTCCTAAATCATTTTTATGGTAAAAAAAAAGCTTAATTTAACATACAAAGACCAATTGCCGCACACGTAATGTTACATCCCGTCCCTAATCATAATGTATTTTATTCCCCGACGTTGTGAAATTACGAAAATGCCCTTGGTGGGCCTAGTGAGTCCTACGTGGACATTTCTTGTTATTTTAATAATCTCGTACCTTACTCGTACTTTTTTTTTAATAGTACATTACGAACCTGTAGGCGCAAACGGGACACTAATCGGACTTGTAACTGACAAGTTACGATTAGGGGCAAATTGGTAATTTCCAATTTGCGGTATTTTGAATCTGTGGATTCCTTCCCGTGGTTTCAAGTTGAACCAAGGTGCTCTGCACCTCTGATACTATTTTTGCAGGTTGTGTAATTGCACGCTTTGACTACCTGTTGCCTTTTTTAATTTTAAGATCTTTAAATGGACGAAGTTTTGTGTGGAATTCACCACACCCTTACTACCTAATTTGTCTCTGTCTGTCTCCCCGTCTTCCTCGTGTTGTGCCGTGATTTCTCCAAGCAGAAATCTTGCAAAATCACACACACACACACACAATCACTCTAGGCACCCCGTGGCCATTTCAGTCCTCAATTCTCGGTTTCTCCTTCGATCAAACACCACCCATGTAATCTTGTCACCATCCTCACCAAAAACCCAGGCCACTGTGCCCAGAAACCGAGCCCTGAAATCACAGCTCCAAACCCAGAAATTTTACCGGCGACTTTCAAGTTTTTCCCGGCCAAACCCCGTTGATCTTAGCCTCGATCAAACCCCAAACCTTCACAAATCAACTACTGGGAACCCTGGGATCACAACCCAGGGCTTGCTGGTGAAGAAATCACCGAGATCGGCGACGTTGAACTTTGGCCGAATCTTTCGAGGCTAATTCCAGCCATCTCCGGCCACCTTTTGAGGTGGTTGTAGGTAAAATCAAACTCTCCTCTTTCCTAGCTTCAATTTTGTACCTTTTGTGTGAAAATCAGAGTTGAAATGAAGAAGTTGCATTTTTCCAAAAATTTCGGTGAAAAACCCAGTTTCCGCCCGGCGGTGGCGAGCGGTGACCGGCGAGCTGACGTCAACATGTCCGGTTCAACCGGTCGGACCGGAGGAATATTCCGAGGTATATTCCGTTTCAAACTTAACGCTGTCAAGGAATATTCCCTAATGGCGACGGAATATTCCGTAACGCCATTAGAGAATATTCCATCCAATTAACAGAATATTCCGTTAAAGGTCGTTAACTTTAACGGCGCGTGACCCAATCTGAGTGTGGCGCGCGTGCGGGCGCTTGTGAGCTCATGTGAGCGTGCGGGCGCGTGCGGGCGCGTGCGGGCGCGTCCCGCACGCGCCCATGCGAGCGCGTGCGGGAGCGTTCGGGCTCGTGGGCGCGCGTGGCGGGGCATGGCTACTCGTGGCAGCCCGTGAACCACTTTTCCGACAGTTTTAAGTCCCGTACCGAGCAAACAAAAGGGATTTCGAGTCTTTTCCTTACTTTAATTTGTAATAGACTTGTTTAATGATTAGTATAGTGATTTCGCATATAGGTGAGACCTATCTCGAGGAGCTTCGTGGTCAAGCTAGGTACGGCGGCTACAATCCGAAGACATACCAGTGAGTGGGCCCTTTTCTTTATAAAAATACTATTATAGTATGTGTTTAAATGCTTATTTATGATTAGTGTAGCATGCCATGTTTTGCTAAATTTATTTAAATGTTTTGTTTAGTTTATTTATGATTTATTAATCGTCTTTGTTGGATTTAAATATCTAATTATTGGCATGGCTATACATATGTGAACTTATTACTTATCATGCATACTGGACGGTGTTAGTATTGCATGATGTTGTTTTTATTGTTGTTAATGGTTTTTACCTGTATCCTTTTGGGCTCAGTTCCCATCACGTGACTTTTATTACTATTTGTTAGTAAACTTATATTTTGAGAAATTACAAGTTTTACAGTGAGGGGTTACTTCCCAAACTTTTGGAAAGTTTTTACTAAACGATTACTTGGCCCACTCACCTTTGTTTTTCGCCCCTCCAGAACATAGAAATTAGTTAGGCTGACGAGAACCTGTGGCACCGGCTGACGCTATTGTACCAGCTTTCTATTAAAGTATGGTTTAATTCCTTCTATGTGGGTTTATATTCATCCTACGGGATGGGAATATTATTTCCTTTACTGCATTCCTAGCTCTGATAAATTTGTATTAATGGGTTAAACCCCACACTACGCATATTCCGCTCTAAATTCTTTTATCTATCTCAAAAACCTTGTTTTAATTCATTCTTATTTATATTCCCACACGTCATGACTTCGTCACTCCAGAGGAGTGACGGTCAGCACGCCTCGATATTCGGCATCCACTTGGATATTCGGGTCGGGGTGTGTCACGTAAGCCAATGGCAAGACACTAATAATCTGTATATATATATATATATATATATATATAGGGAGTACATCAATTTGGTAAAATATTTATAATACTAAATTTGTCCATTTCTACGTATAGTTATTAAAAAAACTAAATTAATTATAAAAAAATAAAATTATTCATGTGATTTAAAACAACTCCACGTTGGAGTAGTTACTAGCATTTTTTTTTCTAATTTTTAAATTACATAAATATAAATTATTTATTTTTTAAAAGAGTCAATTGTCACACGCATGTGGCAAGAGGCTAGTGTATCTTAAATTAAGCAGAAATTAAACACTATGTTTTACAAAAGAAATGATAAAAAAAAAATAGAATGATTCTTTGTCCGAAGGCCCAACTGCTTAAGACCGCCCAAACACGTTTCCTACCCTAACTAGGAGACCGTTACCTCCAGCCAAAATTTGAATCAGCGCAACACCGACATAGCTATTCCCCAAATCAAATAGGAGAAGTATGATCTATATAACAAAGAACAGCCTCTCCACTGGCTCAGTATTCACAAATATAGCATCCATATTATTCTCCAAGCTTCTCGATTTCTTCGGTTTCAATCACAATGTCCGCCGAGAAACCGCACGTCGACGATCAGTATCATCTGAAACTGAGGCTTTTCACAGAAAACGACATCGTATGGGCAGACGATGATCCCCACTCTCCAGTCGAAGTCACTCGCGAGCACCGCGCTTCACATCCGAGCTCGACATCACGCTCTCACGCGCCGACCTCTTGTCCGAAGAAAGCCAAAACTCGAGGCGCTTGATCGCCGAAGCTCTTTCGACCATGGACATCTCCGAGAAAAAACACTTGCTAATCGTCGGATCTATTTTGACGGATTTTAAGGAGACTCAATCAGCGACGGCGGGGGCCTCGGGTCGTACGGTGGACCTGGCGATGAACAAGACGAGGAAACGACGCCGTGCCAAGACGGAAAGGCCGCCTTATGTGTGCTTTACGACTAAGCGCTATAAATCGGAACTTGCGACGGCGAGGCGGCACGGTTTGGAAATTAATGGAACGACGTCGTGCGCGATTTGTAGGGAGGAATTTGAGAGTGGCGGGATTGACGGTCGGGATGATCGGATTGTTCACTTGCCATGCACGCATCTTTTTCATGTCAAATGCATTGATAAGTGGCTGGCTGCAGACCAGTACGACTCGTCGTGTCCGCTGTGCCGATTCCCGCTGCGGCGTCGTTTTCATCAATTGCTTTTTAAGTAATTATTTTTTAATTTTATTCGTATGGAGATGGGGTCATGTGGTATTTGTATTTTGTTGGTGGTTTTAATCAAGGTAAAGGTAAAGAAGCCTTCAATATTAGGAATGAATTAGAATGGTTGTTCTTTTGTTACCAACTGATGTAATTCGATTTCATTTTCTTACAACATTTGTACCATTCCAATAATTTCTTCAATGTAATTTCTTGGGCACGCAATAAACTTTCTTCATGTCTAATTCATTTCCTACATTTAAGTTGGCCACAAAATTTTTATTTCTTCTTTCAAAATACTTTTAAAATAGTTGTTTATTTATTCCAATCTAATCTTTCATACCGAACGAGGCCTAAAAGTCCAATGACTTGCAAGAATGGAATGAATTTTAGGGATGTTCGGTAGGCTTCTTTAAAAAATCTTATGCTCATAAGCGCTATTAGTAAATGTATTTTTAATATAAATATATTGAAATATTTGTTAAAACTCTAAGTGCTTCGTGAAAAAACATATGGCATGTGATTCTTCATATATGAGTTAAAAACACTTTTATGTTTATTTGTTTATCAAACGTAAGCAAAAACGTAATTTTAGTTGTTAAAAAACATTTTTAACCCTTCCTAAAATACAAAACTATGTTAGACATAATTGCCTCAAAAAAATTGTTTTCTCAAAATCTTTATCTCTCTAAAGAAATTCATAATATTTTTAAAAAGATAAACTTGATAAAGCACCTTTCTTTATCATACTTTAGCTCTGTAAAAGCAACTTCACCCATTTTTCCTAGGCAAGAGGTTGGGGGGGCTAGGCAGTTACTATTTAGTGCTCAAATAGTAAATGCCTTTGTGCAACTCCGCTCGTTTATGAGTTGCCTAGGTAGTTACTATTTACAATTTTTTTTTATTAAAATTCACAATTAAAATAATACAACCATTCATGGTTGAATATGCTTTGTGTGTTGAACTTTGATTTGTTTGTAAGTGTGTTGAACTTTGCTTTGTTTGTTAGTGTGATTGAAAATAAAATGATTCATTAAATCCAACAATTTTATTTCTAAAATAAAAGGCCAAGCCTAGCTGTTACATCCCGTTCCGGAAATAATGCTATTTTATTCCCGGATGTGCAAAATGACGATTTTGCCCTTGGTTGACTTTTCGGTTGACTTTTACGTCGTAACTCGTATGACGTTTCCAATTGTATTTTCTTGACGTGCTCGTCGCTACGAACGCGTAGACGCTAGCCGGGCGTCGTTCGGACAACGAACGAATATTTTACGGGGCGTTGGTTTCCGACGTTTCCCGTATTTCTGTTTTGGGTTGTTGGGCTGGGGCCCAAATACCTGCAGGCCCATGTGGGCTTATCCCTGGATTCCTGGGATTTTGTCTGGGATTGGACCCGTGTCATCCCCTTCCTCTATTCTTCTCTGCAGGCAAAACAAGCAAAGCTCCAAAATTTCCTCAAGGCACCCCGTGCCTCTCCTCCCTCTCACTGAGCCAATCTTTGGCCAGGTGAGTTCACAGACCTCACCATCATCTTCTTTAGCCTCAAAATACCCAGCCTAGACCTCTGCAAACCTAGAAATCAGAGAACCCAATTCGTGGGATTTTTCCGGCGAGACACTCGTCCACCAACCACCTCGTTTCAGGCCTCGAATCACCTCCAAAACTACACCAATGGACTTCTGGGAACCCTGGGATCACAACCCAGGGCTTGCGTGTGATGGAGACCTCGAGATCGAAAGTTTCAATTTTGGCCGAAACTTTCGAGTCAAATTCCGGCCACCTCCGGCCAGTGACCGGCCCCCAAAATGGTAAAGTTTGAATCTCCTCACTTCTAGCTTCATTTTGGTACTTGAATCGTCCAATTTGGACTTAAAACGAGGAAGTTATGAAGCTTTGAAAAATCCCCAGAAATCCAGCCAAATTTCCCAGATTCCGGCGCCGGCGACGGCGGCCGGCGGCCGGCGACCGGAATTCTGGCAGGGATGACCGGCGCTGACGTCATCGGACCGGGTTGGACCGGCCTTGCTAACGTCAGCAGACCGGTTCAGACCGGACTTGCTGACGTCAGCATTGACCGAACCGGCTTGAGCCGAGCCGCGTTGACGGCTTGAGCCGAGCCGTGTTGACCGGCTTGAGCCGAGCCGAGTTGACCGGCTGACCGGCTCAGCTGACTAGCTCGCGCGTGAGCCGCGCGTGGAGCCATAGGCTCCGACCTTCAAGCCGCACGTGAGGGCGCGTGGAAGGTCCAAATTGAGTTCTGTTTTCACGGGTCGACTCGTGACGACGTGTACTACCTCGGGGTAGTATGCATGTTAAATTTTGAGGTGTTTTGGACCTCCAAATTGAGAAAAGCAAGGGATAGGTTTAATTAATTAGTTAATCCGTTACCTTTATGAGTTAATCATTGTACCGGTGATATCTCATATAGGTGAGACCAAATGGCAGCGTGTGGCGGCGCGTGCGATGGCGCACGGCGGCCCACGGCGGCGGTTTTGGGGTTTCCGACCCCGAAACTCCGTTTTCGGGTTTCCGAACGCCGTTTTCTTCGTATTTTCAATTACCTTATTAATCTTGGGTGTTCCAAAATAGGTTTGGCGACCCTTGGCGCTCGGAGGACGTACGTTTGGACTTCCCGGCTTCGGTATTTGTGAGTGGGCCCTTTCCCTATATTATTTAAATGTGTTTTATATTTGGGAAATCATTTTTGGTTTATGCCTACATATTATTGTGGTTCTAAGTGGATATTTATATCGTATTTTTGGTAGACCTTGTTAAATTATGTCGTTACTCGGTTTACTAGTTTCGGCTCGGTATTTCGGTAGGCCATGGAAATTAGTGGGCTTGGGCCTACATTTCCATTTGGGAATTATACCATTAAATTGGTAATTTCCGTATTATTTTGTACGCGTATTACTAGTATCGAATCGGCCCTATTTTAGGGAATTTAGGGAATTAAGTATTTTAATTCCCTACTTGTACCTATTTGTGATTATGGGTTTTATACCTATCTGACGGCCTTGAGCCGTATTTGGGTGAACCTTGGATATGGTAATTTTCTATCGTATTTTGGGTTCACCTAGTTTGCCATTAAGTTGGTATTTCTATACCTTGGTACCCATGTGGCGTATTCTCGGTATTTCACGTATTTTAGTCCTATGCTTGATATTTCGGGTACGGCCCCGAGAATACCATATATATTGGTTAGTTCGAGGGCATCCCTTATAGGGAAATTACCCCACCTTGTTCTATGTAGAATTCTCTGTAGTATGTTTTCATATGCTCAACTAGGTTGCTTACACGGTGTTTGGTGTACCGTCCGGGGCCAGGACCAGCTTCACGTGATTGTTCACACGCACCTATACGCTCGCTATGGACCCATAGCAGGTGCCAGCCTGTTCTAGGTCGCCTGGGCGACTCGAACTCGTTGTGATGCGCATATGCGCCAGCTTCACGTGATTGTGTACACGAGCGTACTGTTACTTATACACCCAGCCTGTTCATGACAGAATATATCTGTATGAACTTGTGTGTTTGCTATACCTAAACGAGCGTCTATCTTGTAGTCTTAGATTGTGGGGCCAGGACCACTTTCACGTGATTGTTCACACGCACCGATACGCTCACTATGAATCCATAGTAGGTGCCAGCCTGTTCTAGGTCGTATGGGCGACTCGAACTCATTGTGATGCGCATATGCGCCAGCTTCACGTGATTGTGTATATGAGCGTTTATCTTATAGTTTTATATTGTGATGTTATCACCGAATTTCACTAATGCCATGGGGGCATTTATTTGATTTACGGGTTCCCGTAGATCCTTATTTTACGAACCTTCGGGTAAAGTATTTTATGCCGAACGGTGGCTTTCTGCCCGCTTCGGATGGTAAGTATATTTCCGTACTTACCTCGTTTTTCTACCTACTATTATAGTACGTTTTCTGAAACGTTTTTCCAACCAATTACTTGATTTTGACGGCGAGGGGTTACTACTTTCAGAAAACAAAGGTTTTTACAAAAATGACTATTATTGGCCCACTCACCCTTTTGTTTTGCGCCCCTCCAGGTTTAGTGGCTGGAGCTGTCTACGTTCGAGGCGGTGGTATGACGAAGGTTTAAATTCCTTGGTATTGTATATACTCTGTATCCCGTACTTTGTACGATTGCTGTTGTATAAATTCTTCCGCCCGTACATTTGTGTACACTTGAATCTTAATTTATTCAAATATTCCTTTATTTCTTCAAATTGGCTTTCGTCACCCTACGTGGTGTCGGCCAGCACATCCGACTTTTGTGTGTCCACGTGTACATCCGGGTCGGGATGTGTCACTAGCATTACAACAACACACATTTTTTCTTGAAAATAAAGCCTAGCATACTAGAACAATATTATTTTTTAAAGCATTAAACTAATGACCCTCATACATCCTAACCAAGCCAATCTGTGGTGCTAGGTCCATCTTCCATATTAAGCCTTCTTCTCATAACACCCGCTTTTTCTTGAGTCCAAAATATTTTTGATGAAGGGGACATTTTTTCGGTCTTCTTGGACATAATTTCTCGATCTTAGGCTTCCCTTCTTTCTTGCCTAAGTAACGCATCTTGATTTCGTGCATACTCATCTTGTTGGCGAGCATACTCCCTTTCTCTAGCAAATGCCTCATCTCTTGCCTTGTCAGCCTCATCTCTTAACCTCTCCCGCTCGAGATTTTCTGCACCTTGTCGAGCAAGTTCTTCCAAGAATTTTCTATACTCATTATTGGAAGAACCACCTCTTTTAAGTTTTTCCTTCGCCGCCTTATTACCAATAGGTCGCGGCCTTTTTTCGGTGGGTGACTCCTCTTCAATTGGGGACTCCAATGGCAAGTCTTCACTAGGTGACTCGTGTAACATAACCTCATTTAAGACAACGGTTGGACCATTGGGAACAATTTTGTATCTCGGGCATCCTTTAACAATATTCCAACACTCATGACGTGTGAAGGACTTCTTTTTGTTCGCATTGAACCATGCTTGTGCTTGAAGTATCTACAAAAATATTGTGAGAAAAATTTAATTATGCCCAAAAATATTGTGAGAAATCCAATTTATTGAACTACAAAATGCATTACAATTAATAAAATTTTACTACCTCACTTGCTAGATTTTGGCCACTTCGTAAATTATCTTGAGCTTGCTTTTGGGTACTTCTCCAACTATTGAACTCACTGTTTAGAAGTTTCCACCTACTACCAAGCCCTTGATCCGTACGAGTCGAATTCGGTATCTTCTCCAAAAATTCACCTTGAACTTTCTTCCACAAATGTGTAACCTTCATCTCAGTACCCGTAATTGGATTATGACAAACACAAACCCAACACTCACACAAGCAAACATCTTCTATAACCGACCACTGAGAGCCGAAATCAGATGCCATTATTTTTTTGTTAAACAAAGGGATTGGGTAAGTAGGAAAAACAAAGAAAGGAAGATGAGAAATGGAGAAATTTGTATTGAGTTTTGGTGTGGGAGTGAGGAAGAGGGTTGGATATTTATAGAAAATTTTTTTTTTAATTTTTTGATTAATTTTTCTGATTTTTTTTATTTTTGTTTAAATTTTTTTTCTTTTTTTTTTTTAAATTTTTTAGTCGAAAATTAATTATATCCGTTGGATTTATAACAGTTGGATATCCAATGGCCTAGCTTGTGCCACGTGTACTAGCCGTTAGCCTCCACCTGCAAATCTGCTTGTTGGGCAGCAGCAATCAGGCTTTCAAAATGGCTGACGTCAGCATTAGGTCAGCAACCTCCTGGGTAGAGGCCTGGGTTAGATTTGTCTGGGGGGCTTCCTAGGCCCGTGGGCTCCACCCACTTACCTGGGCTGTGAGGTACCGCTGGAGGTCCTTCTTTTTGAAAATGGCCCATCTGTCTGAGAGAAGTTGGACGGCTGGAGCTGCTATAAACGTCATAGCCAAGGCAAAAGTTTGTTTGTCTTTTTTCCTTTTTGGTGCAAATTTTTTAATAATTTGCTTAATGCCTTTTTTATATAAAAATATGATAATTTACACTAAATTCATTTAAATTGCATGGAGGGGATTGAACACAGGACCTCGGGGTGATTAATGTTAACCAACTGAGTTACAAGTTAATTAGAAATTGGGTAGGAGCTTCTAATCTATTACAAATTGGGTAGGAGTGGAGAAAATTTCGGTGCCAATAATATTAAGATTCGTTTGAAAGTGCTTTTAAAATGGTTGAAAAAGCTTTTGGTTAAAATATTTTTGGGACCAATATTTAATAAAATACAAGTGAATCCTAAAAAGCACACACTTGAAGTGTTTTTTTTTGCAAGAAACACATAACCGATGCTTCTTTTAGAAAATACTTCAATTGTTTTTAGAACTCAAAAACATTTTCAATTATTATAAAAACACTTTCAAACGAGTCCAATTGTTTGTTTTTGTTTTTTCGTCAATTTGTGCGTAGCACACCGCTTGGCGCTTTCCGTTGCAGTCATCCCGCCCTTTACCAATTAGAGAAATTAGTCAAAAATTCCAGCTGTCCTCTATTTTCTTTTCCTTTTCTTCTTTTTAACTTTATAAATTTCTGTAAAAATACATTCTGGAAAGTTCCACAGTCGAACACTTTCCACAGAGGTTGGCAGAAATTCCTGCCTTTTATTATTTTTACCAGCTTTCAATTGTCTAATCGTAAAGCAGAATCCAAACCGACCTTCATTTCGTTTTCAATCATTTCGTCTGGCCGGCCGGCCGCCCACTCCTTTTTGCTGCCTGCTCAAATTCTCACCGAGTCCTCGAAGGTATGCGTCCTTCTTAAGCTCTCTTCCCCTCTCTGCTGCTACCACCTACCAACAAACCATTTTTTCATTTCTCTTCAATTTATCTCCTATTTTTCCCTTCTGTGAATTGATTCCGAAGTTTTTGTAAGTTGAAGTGATTATTTCTTTGTTTTCGAATTTTAATCTGTTTAATCTTGTTTTTGCTGATCTGTCCGAGTTCACTCTGAGTTTTTATGGTGCTTGGTGAATTTGTTGATTTGATTTTTTGCTGTTAATTTTAATTAGTGAGTCAATGGTTGAGAGTGTGACTGAATTCTGATATATTTATGAGTGATTTAATCCGATACGCGGCTTATCGGTTTTATTGAATAATTTCTCCCATCAGAACAATTGGAGATCCAAAATCCCTATATTTTTATCTTATCAGGTTACTGATTTAGTGCATGTAATTTATACTGTGAATTCTCACAGTAGCATTAAGTGAATGTAATTTATTTCTGTGTATGAATAAGAATCGGCCATGTTTTTTGTGTATATGATCGCCGACCGGTGCCTAGCAAAGCCTTTAGGGAGTGTTTAGGTTGGCTTCGTGCTGGATGCGATCTTTTGGCGCCTAACCCGATTCCTGGGAAGAATTAGGAATTATGTTTCATTTCATTTTGCTTGTTTTTGTTGGTCTTACAGTCAAATCGAGCGTTCCATTTTCTAATCTACGGGCTGCCCAATGCCTAACACTTAATCCAAGTTTGTAAATTGTAATGGCTCACTGATATGACCGTTATTTTCTTCGTAGTTGTGGAATTTTGCTACTTTTCAATGTCTTACTGTTTCAAGTATCATAATAATCCTTGTTTGTTAGATTATGGTTGCGCAGTCCAACTTACGGGAACAAAACAGAGTTTTCTGGTGTGAAAACCTAGAACTGATTACTTCATTCATTCAATGAAGAGGTCACTTTAAGTACATGTAATTATAGATGAACCCTCCCATCAGAGTTACTGATTTATGAGCCAACTTCCTCAATTACTACTACCTATCTAACTTTATCTGTCATCGGAAGCTGATGCGGTTAATGTAGCTAGTAAAGATTCATCTGTGACTGTTGAGTTCTAGTATGCTTCTCAGGTTACTAACGGATTACTGTGATTCATTTGCAGCGCCACCATAAAGAATGGCAGATACAGAAGACATTCAGCCTCTCGTCTGCGATAATGGTACTGGAATGGTTAAGGTGAGGGCTTTGTTTCATTTTGCCTGGTAATGTATGAGAAGCCGTCTTGACATACACGCATTCCCTTGGTATATAACTATCGTTGTGACTTACTTCAACAGGCTGGATTTGCCGGAGATGATGCTCCGAGGGCTGTTTTCCCCAGTATTGTTGGTCGTCCTAGACACACAGGTGTTATGGTGGGGATGGGACAGAAAGATGCCTATGTCGGGGATGAGGCCCAGTCGAAAAGAGGTATTCTCACATTAAAATACCCCATTGAACACGGGATTGTTAGCAACTGGGATGACATGGAAAAGATCTGGCATCATACTTTCTACAATGAGCTTCGTGTGGCTCCTGAGGAACATCCTGTGCTCCTTACTGAAGCTCCCCTGAATCCTAAGGCCAACAGGGAAAAGATGACTCAGATCATGTTTGAGACCTTCAATGTCCCTGCTATGTATGTTGCCATTCAAGCGGTTCTCTCCCTCTATGCTAGTGGGCGTACTACAGGTTTGTACCAATACGAAAAATCGGGAGTGATCTATCTATTTATTTTGTTAAAATTAGTTTCCATGTGCAAACAACCAAATAAATTTGGAAGCAAAGTTTGAAATCTTGAAAGCTCATTACCTTTTTGACAACAAAACATTCTCCAGGTATTGTGCTGGACTCTGGTGATGGAGTTAGTCACACAGTTCCCATCTATGAGGGTTATGCACTTCCACATGCCATCCTCCGGCTTGACCTTGCTGGACGAGACTTAACAGATTCCTTAATGAAGATCCTGACTGAGAGAGGGTACACTTTTACTACAACCGCTGAACGGGAAATTGTGCGTGACATTAAGGAGAAGCTTGCCTATGTGGCACTTGATTATGAACAGGAACTTGAAACTGCTAAAAGCAGTTCATCAATTGAGAAGAGTTATGAGCTCCCTGATGGCCAGGTAATTACCATTGGGGCAGAGCGTTTCCGTTGCCCTGAGGTCCTATTTCAACCATCATTCATTGGAATGGAATCGCCTGGAATTCACGAGACCACCTATAACTCTATTATGAAGTGTGATGTTGACATCAGAAAAGACTTGTATGGCAACATTGTCCTCAGTGGAGGGTCCACTATGTTCCCGGGAATTGCGGACCGAATGAGTAAGGAGATCACAGCCCTTGCACCAAGCAGCATGAAGATTAAGGTGGTAGCACCTCCAGAGAGAAAGTACAGTGTTTGGATTGGAGGATCCATATTAGCTTCTCTGAGCACGTTCCAGCAGGTACGGTTTATACTGCTTGTCCTACGACAGTAGCTTATATTTGATTCACTTCGTATTTACTGATCGCAGAAGAGATATGCATATTGAATTCTTATTTACTATGGAAAATTTTAAGAGTTTATGCTCAAAAAACTAAAAACGGGTGAAATCCGTCGTGATATTCTTGAGGAACAAACATGTAACTAATTTGAAGGAATTAAAAATTGGTTGTGATTTTATCAAGTATGATTTCAGCTTATGAGTTGCACAAGTCACTAATAAATTTCTAACTAAAAGTTTGGTACTTTCAGATTTTATATATATGTTTACTATTGAAAGTCGTTTTTCGACTTTGATGTGTTGGAACTTGGAGAATCATATGATGAACGATTCTACATTTCCCACGAATTCGTTTTGTATACTAACTTATTTGTTTAGGAAGTATGGTTTTGTGATTATAATCTCGTGGTCGTTTTGCGTAAATGCAGATGTGGATTTCTAAGTCTGAGTACGACGAATCAGGTCCGTCCATCGTCCACAGGAAGTGCTTCTAGACATGTGATCATATCGTCTTCTTTCCCCCTTCGGATTGTGTGGTTTCGGATTGTCAGATAGCGTTTATGGTGTGAGCTTGGTCTGTTTGTCATCTCTCTTTGTTTGCGTCACATATGATATAGTAAAACAATAGTTCTCAATTCAGATCAGTATATGCAGTTGTGCTGTTTTTGTACACATTGTTTATGTGGTTTTCAAGTTTGTTCAACTAGAATGTTAGATATTAAATAAATTGTGAATGATGTTGTTTTGGCTTATTAATTTACGATATTATCTTCCCTTTGTTTGTTGGGAAATGAGGAAATTGGTCGGGAAGGGCAACAAAACTGTAAGATTTTGCTGCATAAATTGCGTTTTGATCTCCCCTAACATCTGCATTGTTACGCCATAGCCGCCGTGGCTTGCCTACCCTAGCACTTGTATTGTGCTCGCCAAGGTGGTCCAATGTTCGGGTTTAGGAAACTACGTTGCAAGTCCGTTGTGTGTGTACATTTTTCCCTTCTATCGACGGAGGAGGGGGAATACGAGCTTGGGACCTTCCTTGGGAACGAAGTACTTTCCGGAAAGCGACATTTGCAGTTCGAAACGGCTGGAAGGAAGGAGAAACGTTATCTATCGATCAGATAAGTTATACAGTCACATACTCTGGACTTTCCATCTGTTGTCATATTTTGCATCAGCATTCAGCAGTCGCCCGGTATACTAAAGGCCAGATACATTTTCGGTAAAGTCGTAAGAATTTGGACGGTTATTTTTACAGCTGCAGGCCAAAAGGTTAAAAAAACGCAAGGGTTTCCTTTCCATATATGCCGGTTTTAATTTCCGTGCTCTCATTTCTTTCTCGCGTTTCGTTTACCCTTGATTAAATAAATCGAAAGAGAATCGAGCGACAAAAACCAATGAGCGGGGTGCAGAGGTTGAAAACGAGAGTGATTTCCTATCTAGCTAGGATGGTAAATATGGAATCAGGCTTGGTAACTCTTGCGTAATACCAGATTAAATTAACTAATTAAGTCTGGCACCATTTTAATTTTTTAAAGAACTGGAAAAAAAAAAAAATCAACTCTTGAACTAGTTGCATTTTACATACATGTGTACATTGGCCAAACTCAGTAAGAACAAAGCCGCTATGGACGACCGCTTTCCGGCAAAGGATTTTGCTCGGAATTATGGTCCGCTGCGGGTTGCGGAGGTGGTGATGACTGAGACGGAGACTGAGGAAGGCACGTGCGGCGGCACGTGGGACAAGACGAGTGAGAACACAACCATTCCTGAATACACTGAGCATGAAAACCATGTTTACACCTCCCCAGCACTCTAATCCCTTCCCCCTCCACAAACTCCGACAAGCAAATGGCGCACTCCGCCTCAACCCCGGCCAGCTTCGCCTTCATCTCCGCCGTGTAAATGACCGCGGGAGCCGCCTCTAAGCACGAAGCTGCTGCCACATTGCTCTTCTGCTGAACATGGACCAACTCCTGTTGACTCTGAGGAAGACTGTTGTTGTTCTCACGATCAGAAGGGTTGCCGCTGCTGCCGCGGAGGAAGCAGCGGATGGCGGTGTTAAGACCCAACGCGCAAATGAGAGCGGAGAGGAGGACGATGATGATCATGGCAGCGTTGGCCTCGAATTCTTTTGAGCCGGAGTAAGGCCACCAGCGGCAGGTGTGGGAGACGCATGTCGTTGGCCTTGCTGGAGGTGAAGGCAGCGGGGGAGAGAGGTGGATGAGGCCAAACTCAGCTACTGCCGCCGCTGACAGCCTCACTGTTGGCGGTGGTCTCATTTATATATGCCCTTTTAATTAGTAATTCCTCTGCTGCTGCTGCTGATGATGTCTCAGCTTTTTGTGAAGTTTGCAGAAAAAGGTGGAATGTTTTATATTCTGGCTTTTTATTTTTCTAGAGAGAGAGAGGAGGAGGAGAGATAGGGATTGCGTGAGAGTGGAGATTAGGAGGATTTATAGGTGTTAAGGAAGGGTAGGGAAGCAAGAAATGCATACGTGTAGTTTGGGTTTTACATTATTATTTTTGGCCTGGGTGGTATTTTATGAGAGAAATATTTGTCATTATTTAGAATATTTCACATGTGTGGGGCATACGATTCTCACTACCTACCTTCTTCTGGGAGCTTCAGTCAGAGACTCCACACACTATTAACCTACACAAATTAGTTAAGAAACAAAGAAAAGGTGAAAACGGAATAAGCTGTAAATTTGTATTCTCGATGAGAGAATTTAAACTCAGATGCAAGGAAGCGGACACACTAATTTAGCCAACAGGCTTCATTCAGAAGCTGTAAACTCTTATGTTTTAGCTCCGAACTTTCACGAACACAAAAATAAGTCGTTATTTAAGAGGTTTAAGTGATTGTGTATATTCAGATTTTATTTTTAAGCCTTACTATACCCGATGAAAAACAAATGTCCGAACTTTTTTTTTGGTGTGATTTCTAAATTACTATTTAAGGAATGTGACTGTGGTTAGTACGTAGCTTCTGATATACTTGATGTGTTTATCTTTCAGGGTCTTTTGATTTAGGCACAGTCAACACACTTATTTTTTAGTTTAACCCAACATTTATGCGGTTTCAATTTAAATCCTAATTTTACATTTATTTTTTATTTGTATTACTATTTTACCCTTGATAGTTTACATGGAATTAAATTAAAAATTTCTAGTCATATTGTCTTCCTTTTTCGAATTTGAAATTTGAATCATATGATTTACACCTACAAAACATTCAACCAAATTAATCAGCAATTATAATGTCTACAAAATTATTTACCTATGATAATGATATCTATTTACAATTTTTTTTTGGTTGAAATAATACATAATACATTTCTCTATTTATAAAAAATAATTAACATCTTCATCTACATGTAAAAGAGATATGAAATCATTGTACATATGAAACTATCATTAGCCACCTTTAGTAAAGATATATAAAATAATCACCTATACATTCGCTATCAACCCCTCCCAAACTATTATTTACCTATAAAAAAGGTTTGTGTCATTTGAGATTTGACACCATTATATATAGCTAAGAAGAATAATTAGCATCGTTATCTACTTATATCAAAAATTCAAAAGATTGAACATCATTATTTATTTGTAGCAAGACATGAAAGTAGTTATATATACCTACAACAAAGATGAAATCATGTGTACATTTGCAAATTAGGAACTACTATGTAACATCCCGTTCAGAATTTAAATTATTTTATTCTCGGAAGTGGGAAATGACGTTTTTGCCCTTGGTTGACTTTTCGGTTGACTTTTGTGTCGTAACTCGTACGACGCATCCACTTGTATTTTCTTGACGTGCTCGTCGATACGAATTCATAGACGCGAGCCGTACGTCGTTCGGACTCCGAACGAATATTTTACGGGCGTTGATTTTCGGCGTTTCCCGTATTTCAAATTGGGCAGTTTTGTCTTGTTTGGGCGGGGGCCCAATTGCCTGCAGGCCCATGTGGCCAATCCAGATTTTCTGGATTCTGTCTGGGACTCTTGTCTCTGTTTTGTCCCGACCTCCCTTCCTCTTTGTTTCTTCTGCAACCATCCAAGGCCAAGCCGTGGCCTTTCCCTTTGATTTTGGCATCACCATTCTCCACCAAAACAAACCCAAACCTTGTGCATCTTCTTCATGGCTGAAACCTGGAACTCAGCAGTTTCGTGGGTGTCCAGAAACTAGACAAACCCAGAAAATGGTAAGTTTGATCAAGCCACCCCGTGGCTTTCTCTTTGCTTTCTTCTTGGGTTTTCTTTGTACAAACTTCACTAACTTGCTTCCTTGTACTCAAACCCAGTCACTGGAGGTGACTTTGAACCTTGAATGCCCTGCACTTCATTTCCCAGAAAACTGGAAAATTGTTCGACGGAGTTCGAAGTTTCCCCGACTTCGAAACCCACGATCTGGAGCTCGAGGAAGCTCAAAACCTTCACCATTCCACCTCTGGAGACCTTGGGAACCCAACCCAAGGCCTGGAACTCGAAATGGCACCGTGGACGGAGGAGTTGCATTTTGGCCGAATCTTCTTCCCCATTTTCAGGCCACTTCTGGCCAGTTTTTGGTCCCCAAAATGGTAAAATCTTGTTCTCCTCATCTCTAGCTTCATTTTGGTACTTGAATCGTCCAATTTGGACTTAAAACGAAGAAGTTATGAAGCTTTGAAAAATCCCCAGAAACCGGCCAAATTTCCAGATTCCGGCGACCCGCGACGGCGGCGCTGGCGGCGGCGGTGACCGGAATTCTGGCAGGGATGACCGGCGCTGACGTCATCGGACCGGATTGGACCGGCCTTGCTGACGTCAGCAGACCGGTTCAGACCGGCCTTGCTGACGTCAGCATTGACCGAACCGGTTGACCGGCTGACCGGCTTGCGTTGACCGGCTCGCGCGCGCATGGAGCCGAGCTCCCGACCTTCAAGCCGCGCGTGAGGGCGCGTCGGAGGTCCAAATTTGATTCTGTTTTCACGGGGCGACTCGTGACGACGTGTACTACCTCGGGGTAGTACGCATGATCATTTTTGAGGTGTTTTGGACCTCCAAATTGAGAAAGCAAGGGATAGGTTTAATTAATTCGTTAATTCGTTACCTTTATGAGTTTAATCATTGTACCGGTGATATCTCATATAGGTGGGGCCTATCCAGTGGACTACCGGGGCTACCCAGGACGGGGTACTTCGACCCGGCTACCTACAGGTGAGTGAGTGGGTCTTTGTTTGATAAATGTATATTTATACGTATGGTTTTCAACGCTTTCTTTAAACTGTTAGCGTAGTTGCATATCATTACGTTTGTTGGAGGTAGAACATTCGTATTATATTGCCATGCATGTTTTCTTACTGTTGCTCATCAGTAGATGTATACACCCCAGGTATTAGTACTCAGTCTTGTGGCCAGGACTAGCCTTGACGTTTGGAGTAGTCACTACCAGTACCGCTACGCAGCTTTGGATCCATTGTAGGTACTAGCTTGTTCTAGGTTGCATTAGGCAACTCGAGCTTGTGTGACTGCACTATGTGCACAGCGCTTAGCGTTAGACTCGCGTCATTGTAGTACTTAGCGTATTACCTTATACCTAGCTTGTTCCTTGTGGGATTTAGCCCCTTGGGCATGTGTGTTTACATATGGGTGAGCAAATCAGTAAATGATTTATCGGGGAGTACCCGAATGTTTTAAATGGTAGTATTTTGAGGTTCATGCCTACGAGTATGACGTATTTTCTCAACTATACTTGTTTTCAAACGAGGGGTTACTAGACTTTTGAAAACAACGGTTTTATCAAACTTTGCTTTTTGACCCACTCACCGTTTTATGTTTTGCGCCCCTCCAGGTTAGTTGGCTGGGAGCTTGCGACGTCGATGGCGCGGTGGTATGACAATGTAGGGATTTTCTACGTTTGTAGTAACTTTGTATCCCTTACTCTACTCGCAGTGTATTCTAACAATTCTTCCGCCCGCACTTTCCGTGCACTCTGACTACTGTTTAATATAATTTTCCTTATTTATTCTTAAATATTTCTAAATGGCTTTCGTCACCTAACGCGTGTCGCCCAGCACTTCCCGACACCTGGCGTGTTCGGGATCGGGATGTGTCATACTACGTAAAATATATATATATATATACACACACATATATATACATGTATATAATGTAACAAACAAAGTGAAATTTGCCCTTATAAAAGAACCTTTGTTGCATGAATTGTATAAGGAGCAAACAAATTTAAATACCATCATCATTAATTTTAACCAATCTCCAGATGATGAACTCCTTCCCTTGCCCTATCTTCATCGTGTTCCTCAATATTACCTCTTTCGGCATCCCTAAGCAAACAAGTAATGGCGTGCAGATTGCATATGGGGATAATTATAGGAGGGGTGTGATATAATGACCATTTTAATCGCCTTATTTTAAAAGATTAATTAGGTCAACACTTTAGCCTACTAATAATTCTGAAATTAAGAAAATTAATTTACCACCTTGACGAGCTTAGGGCAAAATGGGCATTTAGAAAAAATGTACCATCAACCTATTTAGGGTAAGTTTGCTTAGGTAGCATAAAAGTCAATGAGTCCAAATTGAAATCAGGGCTTTTCCTAAAATAAGTTACCACAATTGGGTTCATATCAAATTTTCTATTATCTTTACTTGGTCGTTGACATTTTACTTGTGAGAATATTACACAAATTAAGCTAACAATATGCTTCGTGTTACATAATTCTTTGATTTAATTACAATTTGCAAGTACGTTAGAAGGAAAGGAATGATTCTTGTTCCAAATACATGGAATTGGTCAATTCTTTAGTTCCTTAGTTCCTGCACGCATTTTGGTTTACAACTTGCAGATGGTTGAAGTTGAATGATAAATTCCATCATGAAATTATAAAACCAACAGAAATTAAGAAAAATGACAAACTCGTGGAAGGAGAATCAATTATTGGATAATGCTTGCATTCCTTCCTAGGGAGATGAGCTCATTCCTCCACTTACTTATAATGTATTTTCACCGTCAAACTTTCATAGTTGGAACCGTTTAATCTCGTAATCTTCATTTGAAGATCATCCATACAAAAAATCATTCGAATCGGATATTGTTTAGTTATCTAAATGTAAATAAATCAGTGGTTGATCATGAACATGCTACTTGGTACTGACATTGTTGATTTATTTAATACATTTGGATGACTAAACGATATATGATTCTAATGATTTTTTGTAAGGATGATTTTCAATTAAAAATTTGAACGGTTCCGATTATAAAATTTTTACGTTGAAGATACGTTATTTACAAGTGAGGGAATGAGTTCATCCCTCTAAAAGGGAATGCAAGTAAGTATGGTTGAAGTCTTGAGGAATATTAATAGTTGTTCATTGAAGGGAATGAAATATATTCTTGAATGAAAGAAGGAAAGCGTTTGGAATTAGAATTTTATTATTGCTTCAAGTGGTACTCTAAATTTCTAATCTAATTTACACTACCAAAGAGAATTCAAACTTGGGTGTGAAGAGGGAGAACAATTTTTTAGCCAATTTGACTACACTCGTATATGCTTAGAATTCAACCCCTTATTGTAGAAAGGGAGAATTAGAACTTTGATTGTATAAAATGTCTGAATTTTATAAAAACACAATTTTGCTTGTATATGAAGAAAAGGGCTCGAATCCTACACTACACACATTAATTTTTTATGTTTGGACATCAAAGAATAATTAAAGAGTGCATTTTTGCTCACCACTTTATTAATTACCGTTAAATTACTTTAAATTTTGAGATTTGTGTAGTAAATAAATTAAATCAAATTCATCCAATAGTGGTGAGCATCACCATCACTTTAAAGTTAAAAAAAATCACTTTCATCTTTTAATATTTAGCTATATGACTACAAAAATCACAAAATGGAGGTGATCCTTTTGCAAACTATTCCTATTTCTGTGTTATATTGGGTGAACTTAAACAATGGTTTTAAATTTATAATAAAGCATGAGAGTTATTGGTCATGCCCTTATACTTACAAAGAGACGATATTGCCAAAAAGTGGAAAAAGATTTTTTTGGAATTAGTTTTTTGAAACACCATTGCAAATAATGGGTTTAGGGGATTCTTAAAATGTATTTTGAAAAACAAAAAAAGTTAACTTCAAAGTGGATATACTTGAGAGAAATATGTGGAGTTGGGGTGGTGAATTAAACAATATCATTAAAATAATGAGTCTCTTGACCTCACATGTATTCAAATGAAAAAGGTTAAACATTAATTTTCTCAGTTTCATATTGCATTCTCTTATGATTAGCAAGACCATTATGCCACATACTGGATGCAAAATATCCAATTTTATCGCACACACTTCCTTCTCCTTCACATACCTTTTTTATTATTATTATAATAAAGCTAACCTTTTCTATATATTTATATAAACTAAACAAAAGTAAAATTAATCAAATGATTCAGATTACATAGAACTTTGGAAGTTATCCACAAATGAATAGTTAAGGGCTTGTTTGGAAAAGCTTTTAAAATGACTGAAAGCGTTTTTGGTGAAATTGTTTTTGGGTTTCAATAGAACTTTAAGTGTTTCCTGTCAGAAGCACGAATTGTGTGCTTCTTGCAGGAAGCATTTTAAGTGTTTTTTCAGTATTCGCTTGCATTTTTATTAAAAATTGGTTCCAAAAGCACTTTCAGTTATTTTAAAAACACTTCCAAACGAGCCCTAAATTAATTCGCAATTGACCTCATTCAGCTTCATGCATATCTGAACTCCTTTTCCTTCTAACTCAAGCCATCAATTTTAGGTTTGCCTTGTGTATGATGATATGACCATGGCGACGATGGAAGTTCCACATGGTCTCTCCCTCAACAGAGAAAATCTTGCGTTTCATCAGACTTATAATTGTGTGTGTGCATATTTTATCATATACATCATGTGAAGTCATGTGATGAAAGATATAAATGCACACTCGATAACAAACATAATCTCAACTCTATAAGCCAGCCTTGATCTACCAATGAGAATAGAGGATTAGAAAAATAATTAAGAGTATTGATTATGATAAAGTGGAGCTGGTGGGTGTATTATGCATAGACAATCATATATGAAAAAATCACAGTAAATTAAGAATTACTGTGTGCTTCTCTAAACTAATCTGTGTGCTTTTTCTGTTGCAGTGTGCAGTAGTCGACTACTACCGGACCCCATGTGGCTTTTCCTTCTGAAAAATGAAAAGCAAAAGCAGTGGATAAGGGCAGCAGCTTCAGCGTGTCTCCAAACAAAAACAACTGACTAACTGAGAGATGGCTCCATATAATTTCAAGAGACGTCGACATTTCTAGAGCCCCATCTCCATCTTTGATTCCTTGGTTGCTAGGTATTCAAAAGATTAAATGTCACTTAATTTGTGAAGGCAACATCTATCATATTATAATATTATCTCCATGACTCCTTAATGAGCTATATAACACCATGACAGCCAAATAATAGTGTGTATGCATGATTTTTGACTGTTGATGCATATGAGTTATTAGCTTAGTTATGATGTCTAAGGCATGGGTGAATTAGCTATCATCAGTCATTCACATACGTAGATAATTTTTGGATGTTGATGCATGTTGATAGTTTGTCTAGTTGCGTTGATGCATGTTGATAGTTTGTCTAGTTGCGTTGATGCATGTTGATAGTTTGTCTAGTTGCGTTGATGCATGTTGATAGTTTGTCTAGTTGCTACAGCCAAGTCATGTATGGATTTAATTAGCTTACACGAGTCGTCTAGGGAGTAGTAGAAGAAATCTGATTATTGATACATTCATTTTAGATTCCACATGTATCAACAATCAATAATCTACAACACGTGTGCATGTGCGACTAATCGTAATATACCTCGTCATGCATTAACAAGTCGGCATTGGTATGCATCGGGCATTATAACCAAGATCCGGCAAAATTAAAAAAAAAAGTAAGAGAGAGAGAAAAAAAATCGTTCTCAATGTTAGAAATTGATAACAACAACTCCAGGATAATTTCTCAGACAAAAAAAAAAAACCTCCAGGATAATTTCTAAAAACTTGGAATTTAAAAAAATAATAATAATAATGGAGAGAGTGATGTGAGAAGAAGAAGCTCAAAAGGTGCTAGGCTCACGAGAGTAATGAGCTTATGCATGGGCTCGGAAGGACGCCGGCTTATTTGGACCCACACAGTCGGCTAATACAGTTTACATCGTGTGGCTGTGGGCTTTTCAACTAGACCTCGAGAAGGACTCGTATGACATGAGTTCATCGTCACGTGACGTTTCGTGTCAATAATATGAAAACATATATTAGTTTCTTTACATATATTTTTATGTTATTGGCACAGAACGTCAGCATAACAGTAAACTGGTATCATACAAGTTGTTCTCTTCCCTCACACACACTTTAAACTTTCACCATCAGCCAAGTGAGAAGTGACTCCAAGTGAGGTTGCCCTGCATCACAGGCAACTTCAGAACAGAAATTAATAGGGGGGATTGGGACAATATAATATTCAATGTGTTTGGTTGAGGCCGCTTTCAGTTTCACCTTAACCCATTTCTGTACATGCTAGGGCATCAGTTTTTCGTTTTTTATGCCATGGAAGGAAATAGACATGTAGATATATTATTGTACATGTGTGACTCAACCTTTCTAACATGGAGAGAAACGTTTGCCCGCACACACTAAAAACCCTCTCACTTCTTATATCATGTCTGCTTTACCCATTGACCAGTGATCTCTATCATTTTATTGTAGTATGACAATCACATTGAATACTTGCTCCAAAGCTAATTCATATAATACAAAACAAATGTCATACGTGAAAAATACATAAATACATTATTCAACGTATTTCTTTATAAAAAATATTCGGCCATGAATTAAATTTATTTCTTTAAAAATATTTAACGTATTATATTTTTTTTATTAATATGTTAACAATACATATATTTGTGAATTTTATATGTTTTGGGGAACAATATTTTCGGTTATAATATTTGAAATATACGTGTGTTAAACAGGGACAGGTCGAGGATGTTAAAATGGGGCGGGCAAAAGTTTAGGTTCACGACATAGGCAATTCCTCGAACAGTGGTAGTCGCGGCAACCAGGCTTTCGAGGGATCAATCTTTAAGCAGTGGAGGCTTTTGGGGGAGCCAACAGTGCAATGGCACAGAGCCCCCCAAACTCAAGAGGGCCCTTAAGTATGTTTCTGAAACTTTCTCTCCCACTGCAATATTGGACAAATGTTATCAGTTTTCTTTGCAAAATGTTTTTATTCTGTTAATTTTTGAAGATTTATCGATCGTACAATAACTAAGTTACTAACCAATATATAGGAAAAATCTTAGGTAGTACGTACCATTTAATGGTTCGGCCATTATTAATTTGCGGTGAATTTCAAATGAATATTAAATCATTTAACAATACGTATTATTGAATGGTTCGCACCATTGAAGTTTGACCCCAATATATAGTCATTTTTTACTCTCTGTAGCCTGAGCTAGGGCTGGGATCGGTTCGGTAACCGAACCGAAACCCTCCCCCCGAATACCGAAACCGAAAAAATTGGGATCCAACTTCGAATACCGAAACCGAACCGAAAATTTCGGTATACCGAATTTTCGGGATACCGAAATTTTCGGTTTGATTTCGGTATTGGGGCTCCCCGAAATTCATTCAATCTAATCCAATTCCAATGAATCCATACATTACATTCAGTCCATTCAATCCAATACATTCAATCTATTCAATCGAATCAATCCATCCATTCAAATCCATTCAGATTCAATTCAATGATCAATCCATTCAAATTCAATAATCAATTGAATCCATTCAAATTTCAATCCATTCAATTCAATGATTTCAATAAACACAAAGGGACCAAAGTTCCGCTGCAATTTATGCAGCAACCAATACACACCCAGTAACAATAAGTTTTCCATTCAACTTTCAAGGCAATGTCTGCTGCAAGTTATGCAGCAACCAACAAGTACGACAGCAACAGAACACACACTCTTATCAATTCAGCAAGTAATACCAACAGCAAGTAATACTTCTAACAGCAACCAAACTAACCAGCAACTCACAGCAACACACAGCAACTCACAGCACCCAGCAACCAGCAACTAACAGCAACACACAGCAACTCACACACACACACACCCACACCCTGCATACTGCACACACACACACACACACACCCACACACCCCGTACAATGCACACACACACACCCTGCATACTGCACACACACACTCGCTACATACACACACACCCTGCATACTGCATACACACGCACACTCGCTGCATACACACACGCACACTCACTGCATACAACGCACAATGCACACACACACACACACGAACAGAAAACCCAAATCCCAAATTGGAAACCCAAATCCCAAATCCCAAATTGAATTTTGAAAACCCAAATCGCAAATTGAAAATCCAAATCCTGGAGTTACTTACCAGAAGCAAGCAGAACCCACAACCCAGCGAGGAGAACTGGAGAAGAGAAGTGGATGGGGATCGAATCGAATCGAATTTAGGGCTCGGTCTGGTTCGTTTGAGGAGGTCGAGTTGAGGTTGGTTGAGGAGGTTGAGTCGAGAGAGCTGGGAGGAGAGGAGAGGATCGAAGAGGATTGAAGTTATGCACTTCAGTGGGTCTGGTTCGTTTGGAGGTCGAGTTGAGGTTGAGGAGGTCGAGTCGAGAGAGAGCTGGCAGCTGGGAAGAGAGGAGAGGAGAAGAGAGACAGACTTAATTGAAGTTCAATGAATCAATTGAATGATTCAATTCGATCAAAATCACCGAATGGCCCGACTTCGGTTCGGTTCGGTATTACCGAATAAGTACCATTTTCCTCCCGAACCCCGTACCGAAAATTCGGTATTTTTTCGGTATCGAGGACCGAACTAATCGGGGTATTTCGGTATTCGATTCGGTTTTTTTAGGTACGGTTTCGGTATTTCGGTACAAAATTCCCACCCCTAGCCTGAGCTGGTCCTTCAAATTTTCTCACTTTTTTTCATGCATGCCTAGTTTTAGTTATAGAATTTTTTATGATTTCATTATTTGATAAATTTATACATTTTTTGTAAAATAATGTTAATAAAAGCCTCATTTGTCGTACTACAAAAATGTAATGGTCTCATTTAATTATTATGTTCGCACAAGACTTGTGAAATCTCAAAAACAGCCCTGTATACGTGCATATACATATACATATTTTGATCTCACTCCGCCTCTCTCATCTCACCCTTGCGAGAGAGCAGCTCTATGCGATTGAGCGGCAATTCCACCCAAAACTTCCTCCGAATTAATTCGATCGCCAAATATGACTCATCTGCCTTCTTATTGCATGTATTTTGTGTCTTTTCTCTATTTTTGACTGTTGGGAAATGGCTTTTGAACTAAGACGAACACAATGCTCAAATTCTGAGACGAAAGGGACTCATCACCCATGCAAATACAATCATGGATCGATGCCATGGCGACCAGGGTAGTTAGATGGTTATGACCTAGGATAGTGATGGGTGGTATTATTTTACCGTTAGATACTCTAGCACGTCATATTGTTAGACCGTGAATAAGAGCCATTAATCGAGATAATCCTCATAACACTATATAGTAAGTCTGACAAGATAATGTTATTAGAATATAAGTAATCATTTTAAAGTTTTTAAAAAAGGAAGAAAATTGGTTAATGTGTTGTGAAATTGAGGGCTCTTAGAGTATTTCCAATCATGATTTCTAGTTTTTAATTAAATTTTAGCTAAAAATATTAGAAACTTAATTTATTAGCTCCCTATAAAATTTTTATTCCAATGATACTCTGTAATTTAGAGTTATATTAATTGTGGACCAATAGGAATAGAGTTTTAATAATATCATTAAAATTTTAGTAATTAATGCTGATGAATACCCAAAATACTGACTTGCATATGCGGCCCTCTAATTTTAAAACATCTGGAGTTTTAAAAATTCTTCGAACGTGTAACCAAACACCTTTTAAGCCACAACCAAATTGGGCAAGAATCCCTACAACTCTTTCGGAGTAGGCTACGGTGCTCGCAAGCATTGGATGCTCACACCGATCTCACCGTTAAAAGGAGGAAGGAGGGAGGAGAGAGGGGGTGAAGGAGGGTGAGATCGGTTTGAGCATCTAATGCTTGCGAGCACTGTAGCCAGTCCCAACTCTTTCAACCTTTTCTTGCATCTTTCTTCCTCTACACCAATCACCATGGCAGATTTGCCATTCATGTTTGTAAGAAAAAAAAATTGATTTTTAACAAGATGAAACAAATGAATCAGACCCACTGAAGGAAAAACTTTTTTTAACATGATTCAGGTTTTCATGAATCATGGGTCAAGTTTTGATGAGTCGGTTCGAGAGAATGAACGGGATAGAAAGGGTGAGACGTGAGAGAGATGAGGGACTTGGACGAAGAGAGAGGAAGATTCCGATGGTGGAGGCAGAGGAATAGGTAAGGTCGAGGAGAGTTTTGTTGGAATGCATTGGCGGACGAGGTTTCCGGCCCTGAAACCATGGCGGAAGCAAGGAGGAAGGTGGAGAGAGAAGACGAAGTTTGGAGAGGAAGATGAAGTGGTCTGTTTGGTCACGGGTTTAATAAGATAAATGGGTGTTTGGTTACTAAATTATAAAACTTAAACATCAACACGTCAAATGTGAACATTAAGCCTCTATCACCTGTTTACACCAAAAAATACCCACTGGGCTAAAATTAAGTTATGGGCAAATGGGCTGAACCTAAGAAGAAAGGCCCATCCCAGTCCAATAAGTGATGAAGGATAAAAGGCTGCATATACTCCCACTAGAGCATTAAATGCAAAGATCTCGACAATATGGGGAGAAAACAAACCAAATCTTCAGAGAACGACTAAAGTCTCCAAATGACGGTTTTTTAGCGAGGTGACAACGATCACGTGAAGCACCCAATGGTCTATATAAATTGAAGAAAGACTCAGAAACAAGGACACTCAACTAAATCAAATACATGACTCACACGTTCAGAAAGAAACCTTTGAGGAAATCCCTCGAAGCCCTTTCACAGATAAAGATTTTCATCTCTATCTGCTGCTCTCATTCGCACTACCTGTGTAGTCAGCGACTTTGAGAAGCCAAAAACCAGCAACCTATGATCATATATCCTAACTCCCCCGAGGAGTAGTGAATTTAGCTCTGCTATCCAACCGATCCAGTGATAGTATCGATTAAGAATCTTAAGCCAGAGAGTCTTTGATTGTTTCCCTTAGGAACCAGCTTTAAAACCATCCCGATAGAACAGAAAACCATCTCGATGGAACAAAACCCAATCCGATGGATGTTTGTTCAGTCTGTGACGAACTTTAAATGTAATAACATTGATCTTTTTACTGAAAGTCTTTCAATATCAGCTCTTACTTATTGTTTTACTTACAAGTCTTCACCTTCAAGTATTTCAATTCCAGTCTTTACATTCCGTCTTTAATTATCGTCTTTACCTTTTGTGTATGCGCGAGCGTGAGACATTTTGGCTATAACCAGTTTATAACAAAATCCCATCTCAAGCAATCTCTGGTATAAACATGAGAATAAAAGTCCTTAATAAGCAAGGCAATAAAAAAGAACCCAACTGTACTTATATAAATAAGTCGCCAATCCGATGAACGGAGGTTACATTACTTGTGGCGCAAGTACCTAATACATATTACATCTTTTTATTGGCAGAAGCCAATAGTGGCACGCCTGACAACAACTATACAACGAAAGGCCTCACAAGCATCCTTTCGAAGGGATAAAAGTGAAGCTTGTTGGAGCAAACGTCAATAAAAAGACTCGAACCAGCGGTCGGGCCGACTCATATATTCCTGGCCTGCACTCTGCAAAAGGTCTGCGAACATATTTTTGGCACGCCCAGAGGGACCATTCTTTCTTACTGTTTATGCCCAAGCATAAAAGAGAGAGAAAAAGAAGCGAATTTTTCCAAACACAGCTTCATACAATGGCGGGGAAAGATTCTACATCTACCCCTACTGATATGGGTCGAACTTCACCTGAGATCCAGGCCTCCAGCCAAACACCTAAGGACAGAAGTGAGGAACTGCAGTCCACCATGATTCAGATGATGAAATCTATGGAGAGGATAGCTTTGGACAACAGGACAGACATCAGAAACCTGTCACATCTTCCAATAATGTCCAGAACAAGATCGATCAAGGGTTCTCCTTCCTTTCCAACCAATTATCTGGTTTTAAAGGATCATCTAAGAAACCTGTGCTGAACTTAGGCGGAATGGAATCATTCAAACCATTCGTCATTCCGATGGAGAATCCTCCTCTCAAAGGCAAGATGGAGGAAGGAAGCAAGAGATTCGTCACCCTTAATCCGATGATACATGATCTCTCATCGGAAGAGAGGCTGGAGGTACCAGACACTTCCCTGGTGGCGGGAGATAGCTTATTTCTCAACCCCGCGGACGGAGCAACCACCAGTGTTCCAAAGGAAAAGCTAGGGAAGTATATTCCTAAAAAGACAGAACCTGAGAGATTTCCTAAAGGATTTACTCAGAGAGGAAGACCTGCATTCAATTCAAGAGCAGGATGGGGGAGAACACAGCCCCAAAAGCCATATATAGCTGGAAGGGGAGATTCAATCCCAATATTTAAAGAAGCCCCGACTTAGAACAAAGCTCAGACGGAGGTCAGAGGGCCCTCCATTATTCTCCAGAGGATCCCGATCTGACACTATTACCAGAAGATGGCGATAATGTCGGGTTGAGGAATGAGATAGCCGAGCTGAGACGGCTAATTCTCCTAGGGGCAAGGCCAGAAGTGGCTGTCAATCAAAAGCCGGTATATCAAAAGCCTTATCCTGCCTACATTGACGAGCAAAATCCCTTCCCGATAAACTTCAAAATTCCTAACTTCCCCACTTTTAATGAGGAAGATTCATCGGTTTCATCATTGGAGCACATTAGGAAGTACTCCAACTAGTGCGTGGTGTTCGAGGATAACCCCAACTATAAGCTTAGGTTGTTCGGCAACTCTCTGTTGGGGATGGCATCACACTGGTACTCTCATCTGGCTCCCAACTCCATAAGAAACTGGGAGCAGATGGAGGCAGCCTTTCACGACCAGTTCTACAGAATGGAACCGGAGGTGACCATCAACGATTTGGTGGAGGTCAAACAATGGGAGCACGAAACGACCGAGGACTTCATGATGAGGTTTAAGCGAACGAAGATGAAGTGCAAGTTCCCAATGAGCAATGACCAGTCAGTGGTCATAGCTCAGAGGGCCCTGAAAATCTCCTTACGGAAAAAGTTTGGAGATGCCAAGTTCAATGACCTTCAGGAGATAGTGATGGCAGCCACCAAATATGAAAGGCTGTTGGCAGAAGAATCTCAGCACCAACATTCCTCTAAGGTGTCGTTCTACAAGGCCAAACCGGCCGTCAATCATTTGGATTTCGAGTTCATTGAGCAATCCGATGGTAGCGGTGACGTGTTTGAAGATCTAGAGATTTTAGTGGTCGAGATGCTGCCACCAACCTCCCCGACGGTTATTAAAGGGTTGGTGAAGCCAGTGAAGGACCAAAGAGCCGCCATGGAAGCAGGAGGCTATATTCCCAACAAGCCCCCTAAATTCCAAAGTTACACTTTCGACCTTACTAAAACATCTGAAATCTTTTATGAGTTAGTGAAGAACAGATGTATCAGGTTAGACCCTTCAAAGAGAATGCCAAAGCCTGAGGAACTTAAGGGGAAGAAGTTTTGCAAGCCCCATGGCTCTTGGAACCACAACACCGTGAACTGCGTGGCATTCCGGGATTGGATCCAGGAGATGATAAATAAGGGGAAGTTGGTCTTGGAGAAGCCCCAAGTCAACATGATGGTGGACACGGAGCCGTTCCCAGAGATCCCTGTTAACATGGTAAACATGAATTGGCCAAAGGAAGGAAACCTTGGACCTTAACAAGGGAAAGGATACTGCAAACGCTTATTGGGATGTGAGAATCGAATCTCAACCCGATAGACCAAAGGCGTATATCCAGAGAGGAGTCGTACTGTGCAGCAAGTGCAAGTGCAAGTGCGAGCTCCAGATCCCAACTCCAGGGGCTGTCATTGACCAGGACTTGGTCAGAAAGAAAGAAGGACTGGGACTCAAGGCTATGAAAAGTCCAGCCAAGAATTATGGTCCTCACAACCCTAGGGAGCCACCACCACGGAGCAGCATATTCGATCGGATTGGGGGCATCAGGAGGAGAGCGCAGAATGAAACTCCCCAACCATCGAGAAGACCGCTGCCAACTTCAGAAACCAGGCAATGGGTTTCTAAGCCGATGAAGGAAAGACTGATGTTCACAAAGGAGGCGTTGAAAGTCAGGATTCCCAAGGAAGCCGTGAAGGCACCAACCCCGACCCCGGTGGAAAACTGGTTGAGGTGGACGAGAAGTGGTACCGAGCTGGAAAGAATGGACGAGCCAAAGAGGAGTTGTCCAGAATGGACGGGAAGTGACATGGTTCAGGTGTCCGAATCTAAGAATTTCTCCTCTTCTTGAATTGAAACAAAAGCGAGAGGACTAACCTTCGTCATAAGACGAGGCATATTTTAAGCCCATATATAAAATATTCCAAATGGGCCTATAATCCAATCTTTTGGGCCCTATGGATCGGGTCTCTCTTGTCCAGCCGAATCAGTTTGGTCAGTGTCCGATACAACCACCTGAAGTGGGTTGAAAACTTGGAATTGGAGGGACCGAGAAGCCGAACCTCGGAAATGGCGGCAGCGGCATCATCACCGTCGTCATCGCCAGTACGGTGGTGGAGGACGGCGTTTCTAACGGTGAGGGACGAAACCCTAACAACTCCTCTACGCACCCCAATCCCCGAGCTCCTCCACCATTCCATCTTCTCCCACTCCCACACTCTCCTCTCCGCCGCTCCCGACCTCCCTCCTCAGGAAGTCACCTCCGATTTGCTCTTCGTCATGGAGCTCGTCACCGCGAAGCCTCACTGCGGCGAAGACATGACGTCTACCTTCACTCACATAACTCACTTGGTATGTAAACGGCTGAGAATTTGCCTTTGTTCCTCTGCTTCTTCGTTTTCTCTGAAAATTTTGAAAATTGTTGTCGTTTGATTCAGATCCATGATATCTCCCATCGCGTTCCTCTCGAGATCAATTCAGCTTCGTGGACTCTCATCCTCGACGCTTTTAGCAAAATGCTTCGCTCTTTCATCGGCTCTTCGTCGTTCACGCCGGTTATGGAAGCTCTACAGACTCTAAGGTAAGCTCAAGCTCCTCTGGTTTTCGATTCAATTTTCGGAAAGTTTGCATTCTTCTTGTGAATTCGATTGTAATTTGGAAAATTCGTTATCTTTAGACGTGTTATGAGCACGTATCAGAGGAAGTGCTCGACGGCGGAGGAGGTTCAGCTGGTGAAGTTCCTTCTGCGAATCATTGAGAGCTCTCATGCAGAGTTGAGCAGCTCGTCGCTCTCAATTCGCAGCCAAAGCTCGGTTCTTGAAGCTGGGAAGAGAATGCTGGTGCCTCGATATGGAAGCTTATGGGAGGTTCAGACACTTGCATTTACTATGCTTGGAGAGACAATCTCCAGAGTTGGTTCAACCTTGCCATTGGACATCTGGAGATCAATGATTGAGGTTGCGATACTTTATTTTACGCTTGTAATTCTGTGTATGTGGGTGTATTTATATGTGATGCTGATGCGGTTTTTCTGTGAACTAGGTATTTAGGAAAGTGATGGATGGCATGGCAGCTAAAAGCCAGCTTGTGGAAGATGCTTTTATGTCCAGGTATTCCAACAACCTGTACTAGTGCTTGATTCGACATATTATGAATGAATTTGTCATCCTTATATATTATTGGCAATGGTACGCTACTTGTGCTTTTGCAGGTTTTATTTATCTCTTCTGCATTGTCTGCATTTGACTCTCGCAGATCGTAAGTGTTCCCTTTCTGACCATGTAAGTTGATGCTTTTGTATATTGTGATTATAATCAACTGATAGACGGTTCTGATAGAGTTGTATCTTCAACCATCATATTTCACACCTTCTGGATTTGATTATCCTTTCAGGTGTCAAGTTTTGTGGCTGCTTTGCGAATGTTCTTTTCCTATGGCATTAATAGTAGAACCCAACATACCTGTTCAGTAATTGGTCAAAAGGAAAAGGAACCTAGTTTAGCAAGCCTTAAGTCGGGTTTGGAAGATTCTAAAAAGACTGATCGTACACCATATAGGCCTCCACACCTGCGCCAACGGGACAATTCAAATATGAAGCAGAGTGGAGCTCGGAGTTCTCAAAGTTTATCAGATCATGAATCTTCCGCAAATGAGTTTGCATTGTCAGATTCAGATTACAGTGACAGTGATGGATCAATTAAAGACACTGACAACATTCAGAAATCAAAAGTCCGAGTAGCTGCCATTGCTTGTATACAGGTAAGATTTGCAATTGCAATTGTTTGGTTCTTATCCTTTTTCCTAATGTCAGAGTTATTGAACCTTTTTTAAGTTTTTTTGTCTTTTTTGTATTCACTTAGTTTATCTCAATGTCAATAATAGGCTACAGAATAGGATTTGCCCTGTCCTAGGATCTCACCTCCTAAAGATCTTAGATCTCTTATTGTTCTTAAAGGGGGAAGCTACTATTTAACATCACAGTATCCAATTAAATCTCTGGGTGGATTTAGCTAGCTAGAAGAAAAATTTGGTATTGAGTAATTGATGTTGCTTAAAAAGGTTAAGAGATCACCAATGCACTACTATGTAAGACTTAGAAACGTCAAAGGAATTAAGAATTGTTGTTTGGAAAAAGGTTCATTTGGACCCGTTGACTTCCTTGAACCTTTCATCTCTCCACATCACTCTTAGGGATTCAATTGAAGCAGTGGACAATACGACTGAGCAAAAAGTAGCTGCTTTTGTTTTTTAATATTTATTGTCTGCTTGAAGCTACGGCATCCCACCAATCCTTTTGGAAAAGCAATCTAGCATATTTCTTGTTAAAAGTTCAGGCAAAAGGAAAATGTGCTCTGCGATCTGGGTCTCTTGCTGGAGAAAGTCACTGTATATTGATTACCTCGCTCTCTGAGTTGATTTTGTTAGCTGGAGTACCGGTTAATATTATGAAATTTAACAAGATGGTGACACCATTTTAACACAATGACATTATCCATTATGCAAGGAGAAATTGGGATGCTGTATTTTGACAATGAAATCTCTTAGTGCTTGCACACTTACCTTCTTTTCTTTGTTAATTTGGTGAAGGATCTTTGTCAAGCTGATTCCAAATCATTTACTAGCCAATGGACGCTGCTTTTGCCAACCAGTGATGTACTACAACCTAGGTAAAGCATCCCACTTCCTCCTATTCCCATAAACTTAATCCTCTATCACCAAATTCACTTCTTCCTGTTATGTTCTGAATTACAGGAAGTATGAAGCAACACTAATGACATGCTTGCTATTTGATCCTTATCTAAAGGTATCATTAACTGTTGTTACTTATTAGATTTAGTCACCGCACTTGCTTTTGGTGAATTATTTGACACCTAGGTCTTGTGGTTTATGTAAAATATCTTTGTACTTGTGCTATGATTCATGGAAATTCATTTTCTCAGTTTCACAACTTTCAAACATACTCTCATGGTTATATAATAATTTATGTCAAGTGGTGCTTCTAGCTGACATGTGGTTCTCTATGGTGGCTAGGCACGGGTTGCTTCTGCATCAACCCTGGAAGCAATGTTGGATGGCCCATCTTCTGTTTTTCTGCAGGTAGCAGAGTTCAAGGAATCTTCTAAACGTGGATCTTTCACAGCGCTTTCAAGTTCTCTTGGACATATACTAATGCAGCTTCATACAGGTATGTGAAAGCCACTATGCTGCACAAATTCATACTTGTGCTGCAATAGTATTACTTTTAAAATGTTCGAGTAACTTTTTATTTTCTTGACGTCACAATTTTTATGATGTATCTGGTGTAGGTATTTTATACTTAATTCAACGTGAAACTCATAGTAGATTGATGGCATCCTTGTTCAAGATTCTCATGCTTTTGATATCATCTACACCGTATGAGTTCTGCCCCCAAAATTTTTGTTGTTAATGATTTGCTTCGTTTTTTTTTTGTTTTGTTTAAATGTGATTTAGTATTTATACCACTTGTATCTTCTTATGCTTCTCTTAAGCTGTATTCAGATTCCAAAACCTCAAGTTACATCTATTCAGTGTGTACTTTTCATAATTCAATTCTGAAATTGGGCACAAGTTATCTGGCTTACAGATTTAAGTACATTTTTGGGTTTGAATCTTTCCTTTACCAACTTCACTTACTTTTGGGTGAGAAAGTCACCTCCTTTACATTAGGATCTGATTCGGAAACCCAGACAGCATTTTCTTCCTCTATCCTTTGGGGCTTTTTGACATTTTTGATGAGGACAGATCCAACCCCTCTGTTGCCCTTTTGTCTTTCTTATAAACAACCAACAATCACATATCTGATTTCCGTAGGGCCTGGGACCCATGGTCTGGCCATATAAGTGTCCTTTTCCAACCAAATTAATTGGTACACGAGCATTGGCCTTCTATGGATACTCATCTGTATAAGATCTTCGCCAGTTTTAGTCTTGACAACCTGTGTTATTCTTTCTATTTTTATGGAAATCCTGAGTATTTACTATTTAGGTTGAGCTCTTTAATCATTGGCAAAGAATATTCTTATTTATTGCAAAGAGGATAGGAAAAGTGGCGTGCTTTGAATGCTGATTCCTTATAATAGCATTTTATTTATTTATTTATTATAGCATTTTATAATAGTATTTTATTCATTTTACAGATATTCAAGAATGCCTGGAGAGTTGTTGCCAACAGTTTTTACATCTCTACACGGAAGGATGAAAAATGGGTTTACATTCAAAAGTGATCAGACTGGTCTGCTGGTTAGTTGTCATTTTCTCTTTTTTATTTTGCAGGTAAAGAGTAATATCTGCATTGCCTGCCCTTCTTCACTGTTATATTCTATACTATTTTTTATCTCGTTCAATAGGCTTCTTCTATTAGTTGCTTGACAACCGCTCTGAATATCTCACCTTCTTCGCTGCAAGTTAAAAAAATGCTTCTGGTGGAGATATCTAATGGTGAGCTTAATTTTGGTATCATAAACTGATAAACTTTACTGGTGTTCATGTTTGCTAATTCTTAAGCTACACCATCCTATTGAAATTTGTCCCACTTTTTCTCATTTTTCTGTGCCTTTCTTCAGATTTTGTCGAGACTAAAAAGAAGTCAGGTGTTCTCTGTACACTATTTCAATTTTCAGAACAAGTTAGCAACCCAACGATATGCTTTGAGGCTCTTCAGGTAATTGATTTCTGATAATCAGGTTTTACAGCAGTGCTGATTCTTTTCTGCACAAGCATGTAGCATGCCATCTACTGTCATGAAATGCTTGTGGTTTTTCTATTAGTGTCTTTTCTTCTACGAACTTTTTTCTTAAAGGCATGTGGCTATTTTGACGCATGTGGTGATTATATCTAAGGCTTATATTGTTTCTTATAGGCACTTAGGGCTGTGTCCCACAATTACCCAAGCATAATGTCTTCCTGTTGGGAACAAATTTCCACCATTGTTTATGGTGTTTTGAGGGCAGCTACCCCTGAAGTTTCTACAGGATCTTGGAAGGGCAATACTGGAAATTTTGTTGGATTTATTGGGGAAAAAGTCATTACAGCTGCTATTAAAGTAAGAGTCCTTTGATATAGGATATTTTTCCTCTCTGAAAAAGTACTTGGACATTAAAAATGAGCGAGACCTTTACAAAGTGGTATTTTTAGGCCATTTCATGTAATTGATTTTTTTTCCCCTTGCTGACATATACATATATTGATCGCTGATGTCAATGATCAGGTTTTGGACGAATGTCTACGTGCAATATCTGGATTTAAAGGAACTGAAGACCCTTTAGATGATAAATTACTTGATGCCCCATTTATTTCTGACTGTGTAAGGATGAAGAAAGTTTCATCAGCGCCTTTGTATGAGCCAGAGAACTCAGAAAATACTAGAGATGAACCCACATCATGTCAATCTGGAACAGAGCAGTGGTGTGAGGCAATTGAGAAGCATATGCCTCTGATTCTACACCATACTTCTGCAGTGGTTAGTGGATATAAACATTTGACATTTTCTCACATAAACTGTTTTGAATAATTAAGAAAAGGTTGTAAACATTTGTGAAAGCCAAAGCTCTGGCAGATTATAAAAACCTTGTCAAAGCATACAAATAGTTGTCAAGGAATTTGAGGGAAAAAGAACCTTATATGAAGAACTGTAAAATAGTAAATAGAGATTATTAAAAGCTGAAATGGTAACAAGGAACAAATTCACTTCATTTGGAGTCTGTCACCATCTGGCCCACAGGAGAATATGGCCATTTGATCATATGATTGAACAGCTGAAACGTCCATTTTTCTTCCCAAGTTGGGTAAATATACCAAATGTAGAGATTTATCTTTTTGTGTTTTTTATCTACTGTTGTGAACCTTTTATTTTTCCTTGAAGGTGAGAGCAGCCTCAGTTACATGTTTTGCGGGTATAACTTCTTCTGTATTCTTCTCATTCTCGAAGGAAAAACAAGACTTCATTCTTTCTGCTTCCGTAAGTTTTCCTGCAACTAATCACTGTTGCTATACTTTAACCTCTCTGTTTTTGTAAATGGAACAGAAAGCTTTTTTCTTATTGGTTATACCTACAAAATCTTTTTAGGTTCGTGCTGCCGTAAATGATGATGTGCCTTCGGTTAGGTCAGCTGCTTGTCGAGCCATTGGAGTCATATCAATGTTTCCTCAAATTTCTCAAAGGTGATTTTGACATGTTGTTGAATGGTGTTGAATGGTTTCTCAGAGTTCTTATCTGTTATATACTTGATCCTCTTCGATTTTATGCTTTGTTCAAGAACCTTGGACAGAAATTCATTAAGAACTTAAATTATATAGTGCAGAGATCCTTGATAAGTTTGTTCATGCTGTGGAGATTAACACTCGTGATCCCCTGGTCTCGGTATTTTTCTATTTATCTAATTTATTTTCTAATTAATAAGGTTGGTTTCATTTTATTTCTTAATCAGTTAAAACCTTTCATATAATTCTTGTTTCAGGTGCGAATAACTGCTTCATGGGCTGTGGCAAACATATGTGATTCTATCCGTCATTGTATTGATGATTTTGCCTTGAAACAATCTGGAGGTCAGCTTAATTTAGAAAAGTGATATGTCAATTGTATTTCCACTGTATCATTGTCTTTTCAAACTACTAATCTTCTTTCTTTTGTTCTTTTTTTCACTTTCTGTATAGGCTATCCCGAAATCTCTAAACTATTCACATTATTAACCGAGTGTGCTTTGCGTCTGACTAAGGATGGAGACAAGGTAGATTTGTTAATAAGCCAAGTCATTGAATTTTTTTTTTCCTCCCTTCTATAAGTTGGTTGAATAGTATGCTAATAAGAAACAATATAAGTATATCATTGACTGTCTGCTCATTTCTAGTCATTGATAATATATGTATATCTCACAGTTCTGAGTGTTTTCTTCTTTCTACGATCAGATTAAATCAAATGCTGTAAGGGCTCTAGGGAATCTTTCAAGATCTATAAAATATAGAAGCGATAGTGACGGGACAGTAGACAATAATGGCTTGACAATAAAGAGCACTAAACCTGATAAAATACCATCAAGCAATTACAGGGAAAGTCAAAGAGATGTATCAATATCATACCATCCAGCTTCTTTGGGAGATTCACGTTGGCTTGAGAGGGTCGTTCAGGCATTTATTTCTTGTGTTACAACTGGTAATGTTAAGGTATCATGCAGACAGTCCTAACTTGCTGAAATTTTCTTTTCTAATTTGAATGGAATAGATGAGACTGTATCCTCAATTGATGAGACTGTATCCTCATTGTTATCTTCTGTTATCAACTCAAATTTTACTGTGCATCGAACAGGTCCAATGGAATGTTTGTCATGCTTTGAGCAATCTATTTCTGAATGAGACATTAAGACTGCAAGACATGGATTGGTATAGTTTTGAATCTTGTGCTGGCATGGTTACGATGTTTTTTCGTCCTGTTTGAAATCAATTTATTGATGTATGAGGGTGAAATTTCCTTTATTTTACTAGTGTTTACATAATACCATGTTTTCTCGGCATGTTCCTAAAGTATGAAAGTAAGCTCATAAATCATAACTAAAAAAAAGCTAACTATGCATAGTTTTCTGACAGGGCTTCGTCTGTGTTTAGTATTCTTTTACTTCTATTACGCGATTCTTCCAACTTTAAGATCAGGATTCAAGCTGCTTCTGCTTTGGCCGTGCCAGCATCAGTACTTGGTATGTAGTTGAATTTACTCTTGTTTCTATGTCTTGGTTGCCTTGGTAACTCCACAATGCTATATCAGCTATCACTATCAATCTCCACCAAAGTTCATTTTTTGACTATTATCGGTTTTATTGGTTTTTTTTTTGTCAAACGGTTTTATTGGTTGAGTGGCATCTTCTGGATGCTTTCTTGATCAAGATTCAAGAATGTCATGCTCGTTATGTTTGGTATGAGAATTTTTTTAATCACTCCATATAATATGGAAACTAAAAGCGAAGCCTATTGGTTTGTTGTAGATTATGGAGAATCCTTCTCAGATGTCATCCAGGGTCTGGTGCATATATTAGAGAATCAAGGTTCAGACCGGATTGCATCACCGTCAAATTTCAAATATAGGGTTGCACTTGAAAACCAGGTACGTAATGCACCTGAGCAGTTATGTATTAATATTGACTGAAAGCGTGCATTTTGGTTTAGTGTGCATGTGTTTGATGTATATGATGTATTTAATAGTTTTTTCTCTGCCTGGTTCAGTTGACCTCAACCGTGTTGCATGTTCTTATCCTTACTTCAAGTTCCGATCATGAACCCGTCAAAGATTTCCTTGTAAAAGTAAGTAGTTCTTACACGTACATTGAATTAACTTGGCTCATATAGTGTTCATGGTTACTTAGGCACGACTTATTGTTGTAGAAAAATATTTTATCTTGTCATGCATGTTTGTTACCTTAGATCATTTTCACGAATTGACCAAGTCAACCATTATAACAATTTTCATCTTGGAGATAAAGAAAATGGTCGCGTGTGCGTATGTTCATGTTTGCTGGATATGTGTCCATACTCTTTTAACAAATTCGCCAACTACCTGCATCGAATTGGAGGTTTTTATCCGGTGCCTGTGTTTGTGCAAACATTGATAATTTTAAACATTGTTTTTGAGTTACTCATACCTTTTATTTATTAATAATGCATAATATATTCATTTTTTCTTTCTGTTGCATACAGAAAGCCTCATTCCTTGAAGACTGGTTCAAGGCGCTATGCTCGTCACTAGGAGAGACAAGTAATCAAGCTGAACTTGAAAATAATAAATCCATCGGGAATCCGAAGAAAGAGATGGTGTGCAACGCAACTGGGTCGCTAATCCAATTGTACAATAGCAGGAAGCATCATGCAATTGCGCAGAGATTCGAGAAGTTAGTGAATAGCATCCAGTGAGTTCTCGGTTGACTTTCATATTCCTGCTGTACATACCAACCTTGTGATCAAGTTCCTTGCATAGCCACGTAATGTACTGGAAAAATACGAGATCTCGGAGATACCAGGACTCTTGAGGATCATATGAGATTGATTTTTGGTGCTTTTGTTCTTGGATGGAGGGGGTTGGATAGGATCCTAATTCCTAAATAGGTTGTTGTACTGCTGTGCATATATATATATATATATATATATATATATATATATATATATATATATATATTATACGAGTCCTTTATTTAATTTATGACATTGTTTGTAGGGAAATATAAACGCACACGCCATTTTTAACCTCTCACACCACGCTTAATCATGAATGTTATTTTTGTTTGATTTATTTAATTTGATGGCCAAAAATTAATAAGGGTGTGAAAAGCATCTCCCACGCTTAATCATGAATGTTATTTTTGTTTGATTTATTTAATCTGATGGCCAAAAATTAATAAGGGTGTGAAAAGCATCTCCCACATGGTGTATCTGGCTTAAAATATAGAAACCTACTCAAGCAAAAAATATATATATAGAAAGCTCCTTTCGGCCCTATATTATGAAAGTTTATACAGAGTAAGCCATTTTAAAATGTTTTATAGTGTCGACAAATCTACACTGTTGGGTGACCCTTGGATAGTGATTTATGAGATTATTGAAGCAACACTGCCAAAAATAAAATTTAAAAATTATTAAACAATGGTTTGTTTTTCTTTTGTATATAAAGAAAGATGTGTTGCAAACGAATTTTTGACCTAATTGAATTCTAATTTATTCTCTGCCTCCTTTCACTACTTGGACTGACCTCAAGGGCTTTTGGTTGATAATTTATTGTGAATCTCTGACCAATCCACAATGGACAGTAGATATCTATTGATACTTTATGATAGCAATGTTCTCAAATATCCCTGTTACTGTAGCAAAGCTAACAATTCACGATATATATACCGTCTATTAAGAGTCTTTCTTGCATACCCCGGGATACGGAGTACTCTGGATTTTTTAATCGTTGAATTTTTGTTTTAAAATATAAAAATCAAGATCCAACGGTTAAAAAATCCGGAGTACCCCGTACTCCGGAGCACCCAAGAATTTTTGGTCTATTAATTTATATCATGTCCAGACTATCGAGACTATTTGCTATCAGTATAATAGAACGATATGGACATCATTGACAACATATTAAGATAATGGGAAGATGATACAAATGATATGATTTAGAGAATAGTTGTCATTTAAGAACATTTTCCGAATTTGTTTGGTTTAGAGAATAGTTGTGTGCGGATTGAGAGGATAAGTATCTTACAAATCAAGCATTTAGTTGCTGTTGTTGTGAGGATAAGTATATTCTGTGCATTTTAAGCTCCAGTCCAAAAGGATTGAAATATAATTATATTACTATTTAGGATAATGTTTGCATTCCCTATGTTAAGGATGTACATATCCTCTTATTTGTGAATACCGTATCTTACCGAATCATTGGAGAATGCACGTATTATCCTTTTAGTTGTGCATACTGTATCTTGCTGAATAAACTTAACAATCGAACCCGTTCAATTTAATAATCTTCACTTGAAGATCACTCATACAAAAAATCATTATAATTGAAAATCGTTTAATCATCCAAATGCATTAAATAAATGAACGGTTCATCATAAATATGTTACTTAGTATCTACACCGTCAATTTTTTCTATACATTTGAATGACTAAATGATCTCCGATTGAAATGATTTTTTGTAGGGGTGATCTTCAAATGAAGAGTAAGAAATTGAACGATTCTAATTATGAAATTTGTATGGTCAAAATATGTTATTCGCAAGAGAGGAACGAGCTCATTCCTCCAATAGAGAATGCAAGTATTATCCAATTATTTATATGAGGTTTGACAAAAAAAATATTTATATGAGGCAGATTTTCACGACAACTACTTTTCTTTATCCTGAAATTATTTGAGGAAAAAGTAACCAAAATTCAAAAGGAGCAATTTGCTTTTTGACCCAAAAAAAAAAGAAACAAAGAAAGAAATTAGAAGGAACGTGACGTGGCCAAACCTTTAATAACAATAATAATATAATACTCGTGCATGCGATGCGAGTGCGACAGAAAATTACATGCAAGTGAAAATTACATTTCTTTGCTTATTACGGATCTTACCCAACTCAACTCTACACTCTTGTGCATATGTCCCACTCTCTAATAGGTCGGTCGATGCAACACGTAAACCTCCAGCCAATCGCGAACGAACAAGTGTCCTCTAATGGACAAGGAGAGGACTTTCAAAAGTGGAAAAAGAGCAAATCTAGTCCCTTTCTTTCCCTACTCAAAAGTGTCATCTCAGCTCTATGATCATGCAAGTAAAATGCATGCCTACTCTCTCTCTCTCTCTCTCTCTCTAAACACTCACAATTTTGAATTGGGTTTTTCTAATTATTATATTTCAAGTGCATAATTAGTTGAATATGTGCATGATCACGAAGGTGTGTTCAGCCCTTTTATCCAAACTCAAATGTACATGTCTACAAATCAGAAGCCCTACTTCAAAATATCTCGTTGATATAGAAATGCATAATATTGAGGTCAAATTATGATGTCCTTTGTAGTTTTGGCGAACTTCAATGCTTCTTGTTTCGATTTCACCATTGTAGTTTACTAAATATTACAATTTAATAATAAAGACCTTTTTTTTAATTTACTATTATTAAGGGAAGGGGAAAGAGTTCGAAATTATTACAATAATTTAGGAGATTGGCGAGTTTCAAACCCGAGATGCATGGGTAGAAACTCAATACCCTATCCACTAGGACATTAGACCACATATAAATTTACACCTTTAATATTGTCACGTAGTAGGAACAATTTCGCATAATTTTTTTTGATGATGACATACTAAAGGCTCATTTGAAAGTGCTTTTAAAATGACTGAAAAGGGTTTTTGGTGAATTTTTTTTTAAGTTCCAAAAGCACTAGTTATGTGTTTTTCTAGTATTCACTTGCATTTTTACTAAAAATTAGTTTCAAAAGCACTTTCATCAAAAAAACTTTCAGTCATTTTAGAAGCATTTCCAAACAAGTCCTAAGTCCTTAATGGCGTGGATGATCAAACTAATCATCCTCAAAGTGCCCCTTATCTTAATTAACTTTAAGGTCATATCAACGCCTTCTTTTGACTTCCAAACAAATGCATGCTTGCTCACCTCCTACGACACTCATGCAGATATAAGCTAAGTTAGGCTAATCACTAATCACTTGAGACAATATAAATATATTACTAATCAATTGAAATAGTCATAAACGTTGCATAATTAAATTGGGCTTCAATATACACTAGTGCATAATATAGAAACATACATAGGTGACATCATCTATTTTGTTGTATAAAATCTTCAATAGAGTAGTCTGATAACATTATTCGTCGGATATTTCTTCTAAAAATATAAGATTTTTTTTATATTTAGTTATTAATTTCATCTGACTCCTTACTGATCTCATCTAATTTGAGAGCTGCGCTAATCACAGCATCCTTACTTACCGACCACCGCCTTGCATGCATGTATTTCTATTCCTACTTTTGATAATAATGCAACCAAAATCATGGGATGGTGAAAGTGGACCTCCAAATATTGAATATATGTAATTATGTACTACGTAGTGCTGTCCAACTCTAAAATTAATATTACAAGTCATAAATTAGCACAAACGTAAATATGTGCGCCACCTGAGCGTCACGTGATCTCTTTTTGCAAATTTAGCTCACTCTTTGTCGCTCTCAACCTCATCAATCTGTCCATTCTTTTCAATTTGCACGTTACTTATTTATTGTGTTATGTTTTTTGCACGTACGTTTTTTTTGTATTATGCGACAATTTTTAGTGCAAATCTCTAACAATAGAGAAAACATTATAGAAAATGCTAACAATTTTTTCACTTCTTTTCTCATTTAAACATTTTCACTTCTATTTATGCCAGGTGTATTTCACTATAAGCAAAACTAAAAACTTAATTACTTTGGTTGACAAATTAAAATTTTAATTATACTAACAAAGGAAGAAAAAAAGATAAATTTAACATAGTTGAAATTTTATTTTTGAGTGTTAGTGGAGTACACATAGCATGAAGAGAAGTGAGAAGGTTGCTATCATTTCTCAAACATTATTACCTTTGCAAGTGTCATGGCTCGCTAGTCCCTACTCTACAGGCAATCATGGGAGAGGCGGAAACATACTTCTTATGATGCAAATACATTTTTTTAACTACTTGAGTTGTAAATTATTTACTTATTTGGAATTCATTAGATGCTTCGAGATTGGATAATTTTTTTTTCTTCTTTAAGGCCTTCCAAAGTAGTTTAGGTGAATGTGATATATATATATATATATATATATATATAAATCAGACATCGTGAGTTTGATTTGTATTACACTATTAACACAGTGATATGAGTTTAATAAGTGTGAGTTTTATATATTAAATGTGAGACTCATCTACTTTTTATTATTCTCTATTTTATAATTGGCTACCTATTTTTTTTCTCTTGTCATTTATTGTATAGGTTATGAGTTTAATATATTGAATTCAAAAATAAGAATCACTCTTATGACATTTATTGGTATCACACTCAATTTTTTGGTCTACTGTGGAAGGCCTAAGAAAATGAAAAATATAAGACCATCTTGGGATGCCAAATTAATCTCTTCTTCATAACACAAATGGGAATGTGGGATGTGAAATGGCTGGAGTGTTTAGCAATTTAATGTCACCCCGGATTAAATAAAACTCTGTTCATATTGCACTGAAGGATAAAAATGATTTATATGAAACGACTTAATTGTCACGTGATTTTCTGTATCTAATAATATATTGTCAAATGTAAAAATTTGTTCACATAATAATATATTATTTAATTAAAACGTCAAATAAAGGTGAACACTTCCATGTAAGTTGCTCTCAAGAAGATAGAAGGATGTGAAAATAAATCATAAACTACGTACTCCAAAAAATAAATAATAAAATAACACACAAAATGTTTCTACTTTGCAGAGGACCACAAACAATAATTTGAACAAGCAACAACTATGTCAGTCTGTCAGTGGGTTTTAGACATTGTTTGGATTATTATAAATAGTAACCTAGAAAGCTGGTAAATAAATTAAACAAAAAAGGAAAAATATAAACAATTTACTCTTTTTTTCTTCAAAAAAAAATTTGAAAAAAAATGCAAGTTTAGTGAGATGGTGAGGAGCAATTTGAGGCTGGTCAGTCTCCTCTCATCTGAGAAGGCCGCACAAGTCTCAGTCTCGTTAACTCCTTCTCTCTATTTTTAGATCAAAAAACAAAAATTACTCAAAGACTAAACCAAACACCCAATCACAACTCCTCCATCTCTCTCTCTCTCTAAATCTCTCTCCTTCCTTTCTCTCTCTAAATCTCTCAGTTGCACTCACTGCTTCCTTGTTCTTTCACCTTCCCCATTTCATTAAAAATAAACAAAACATGATTAAGAAACAAAGATTATTGCCTGCAGTCCCCAATCACCACTTACCCTCTTCCTGTAATCGCGGAGGACCCTTTTAAAGTTGCCCTACTCTTATTATATAACCTTTTCTGCCTCCTCTTTCCAATTTTTAATCTTTCTGATTAAACAAATATGGAAACAAATACCACTTGAAATTATCCTTTTGGATTCTGCGGTTGTGAGGTTCTGTTTGAGGTAATATTGTACTGGGGGAGGTCAGAAAGGTCTGTACACAGAGCCTCGGCTGAGATTTTTCACATCAGGTAAAAAAAAAGCACTTTCTATTTTAGAAGCTTTTTCTTCAGAGATATACAAGTTACCCAATTTGCAGCTGCTGCTTCTCAGTACAAATCTTTGCTTGTTTCCAGTGGATTTTGGTGGGTTTGTGGCGTTTTTTTGCCAATAAAATTTGGGCCCCCCGGGGGCCGGCAGAAACAAGCAAAGAATAAAAAATAAAAAAAAAGGGAAAAAAGAAAGATTCAGACTTCAGTGGAGTTTCTTTTAAGAGTTTGAGAGAACTTTAGGGTACTGAGTAACTTGTTTAGTTTCTAGCTTCAAACTTCTGTTGCTGGAAACAGGTACATTTCCAGGTACATTTCTGATTGCATTTCTTTTCTTTGTCCTGACATTTCCTTAATTTTTATGTTTTTGTTTAATGGGATCTCTTAGCTTTGCCGTCCAAGTGTTTGGATCTTGTTCTTGCTTTGTGAAATTTGCATTTTTTACTTTATTTGTGTTTCCTAGTTAAATATGGAAGTTTTATTGATGTGGGATTTATGATTTATAAATAAAGATTGAATCTTTACGTTTTCGATTGATTGTTACTGTTAGAGTGTGATCGTGGTAAATTATGAATGGTTATTAAGTGGGGACTTATGATTTGTGAAAAAGGCTTGAAGTTCTTGAGGTATTGATTGATGGGTAGAGTGTGATTTCTTGATGTTTTCGTTCGAATTGAAACTTTTTGCAGAAAGAATAAAATGGCCAGGGATTATAGTGGTGGATCGCCAAAGCACCACCACCTAGAATCCAAGAAGAAGAGGCTCACTTGGATCTTCGGGGTCAGTGCGCTCTGCATAGTATGTTACATGTTAGGAGCTTGGCAAACCACTTCTGCCCCTGTCAATCGATCTGAGCTCTACCAAAGGGTTGGTTGTGATGAAACGTCATCTCAATCCGGGAACAAAACTTCCTCATTGGTGTCATCATCATCGCTTCACTTGGACTTCGAAAGCCATCATCAAGTGGACATCAACAAAACTGAGGCTGTCCAAAAGTTCCCACCGTGTGACATGTCCTACAGCGAGTACACTCCATGCCAAGATCCAAGAAGGGGGAGGAAATTCGACAGGAACATGTTGAAATACAGAGAGAGGCATTGCCCTACCAAAGAAGAACAACTTCTTTGCCTTATTCCTGCTCCACCGAAGTATAAGACCCCTTTCAAGTGGCCTCAGAGTCGTGATTTTGCTTGGTATGACAACATTCCCCATAGAGAACTCAGCATTGAGAAAGCTGTCCAGAATTGGATTCAAGTCGAGGGTGACAGGTTTAGATTCCCCGGGGGAGGTACTATGTTCCCAAAGGGAGCTGATGCGTACATAGATGACATTAACTTGCTCATTCCTCTCACTAAGGGCAACATCAGAACTGCAATTGATACCGGCTGTGGTGTAAGTAGTACATATATGTGTATAGATGTATATATATATATGTATAATTGATTCGCACTCCTATATTGCTAGTAAATTCTGATGCACTTCCCTGTTTGGGTATTTAGGTAGCCAGTTGGGGTGCTTACCTGTTGAGGAGGGACATCGTGACAATGTCTTTTGCGCCGAGAGATACGCATGCAGCGCAGGTCCAGTTTGCATTGGAGCGCGGGGTTCCTGCTATGATTGGTGTCATGGCTTCGAAGAGGCTTCCCTACCCTGCAAGGGCTTTCGATATGGCTCACTGTTCCCGCTGCTTGATCCCTTGGATGAACTATGGTAAAGTGTCTCTGTCTCTCTTTCTAGTTTGCTTCAACATATTAGACTATCTCACATTACTTGTGTTGAAGTTTTTGGAGCTGTATACTTCAAAATAGGCATGTGTGTGTGTGTATATATATGTATGTATCTATTCAAACCTCTTCACCTAACAAATTGAACTAAATTTTGGATTAGATACAAATTAGTGAGGATCTACTACGCTTAGGCTTTAAATGCTGAAGTAAAATTCACCACTAATTTCATATGATGTGGTTTTGAAAGTATGTGGATTTTCTTTTGGACTATTTTTGCAGATGGCATGTATCTAATTGAAGTGGACAGAGTTCTAAGGCCTGGTGGTTATTGGATTCTTTCTGGGCCGCCTATTAACTGGAAAAAACACTGGAGGGGATGGGAGAGAACTCAAGAGGATTTGAAACAAGAGCAAGATTCTATTGAGTCTGTTGCAAAGCGCCTGTGCTGGAAGAAGGTGATCGAGAAGAATGATCTTGCAATCTGGCAAAAACCTATCAATCACGTCGAATGCATTAAGAGCAGGAAGGTGTATAAAACACCACATATATGCAAATCAGACAACCCAGATATGGCTTGGTACTACTCCCTGAGCTTCATTCGTGATTTCATTTATTTGATTTGTAATGGGAATTCTCCTGTACTTAACTCTGCTTAATGTGGCATGTTTTGTGCTTAAAAGGGAAAGAGACATGGAGAGTTGCATTACTCCTCTACCGGAGACGAGCAATCCCAATGACGTTGCTGGTGGGGCGTTGGAGAAGTGGCCTGAGCGTGCATTTGCTGTCCCTCCTAGAATCAGCAGTGGTTCAATACCAGGAATCACTGCTGAGAAACTCCGCGAGGATAATCAACTGTGGAAGGAAAGGGTGGAACATTACAAGCGGATCATACCAATTTCCAAAGGAAGGTATAGGAATGTGATGGACATGAATGCTTACCTCGGTGGATTTGCTGCAGCGTTGTCAAAATATCCGGTGTGGGTTATGAACACAGTCCCTGCCAACTCAAACCAGGACACTCTTGGAGTGATTTACGAACGGGGTTTCATTGGAACATACCAAGATTGGTGCGAGGCATTGTCAACGTATCCCAGAACATACGATCTCATCCACGCTGGGGGAGTCTTCAGCATATATCAGGACAGGTAAAGCTCATTCCGCGACAATTTGCCTTTGGTTTTCGAGTTTTGTTACTTTGAGGCCTAATGTGGTTTGTACATTGCAGGTGTGACATAACACTCATTTTGCTGGAGATGGATAGGATTCTGAGGCCGGAAGGAACAGTTGTGTTTAGGGATACAGTAGAGATCCTAGTGAAAATAAAAGCGATTACTGACGGAATGAGGTGGAAGAGCCAGATTATGGATCATGAGAGTGGACCTTTTAATCCAGAGAAAATTCTTCTTGCAGTGAAAACTTACTGGACTGGTGAAGAAAAAAAAGAGAGCTAGTCGAGATGTAGTAGTGTATTTTTTTTTTTTCCCTTTTGCTTGCAATTCGACTTTTTCTTCTTTTTTTTAACTTATATTTTTTAACCTGGCTTCTCTTGGTGCATCATCAATGTTATGCTCTGGGATTTTGTAAAAGAATATAATCTGCTTCTAAGTGGGAAATTGGATAGTTTTGCTCAGTGATAATATTGATTCATTGAGATAGTGAAATGGCAAATCCTTTTTTGCTGTCTAATTTTGTTTGATGGAGCTCTCAAGTTTAAAGTCATTGTCGAAATGATCACCTTTGAACGATACGTAAATTCTTTGGATCAATCGTAGGAGGAGGATTCGAACTTGAGTTCTCTTTCAATGTTAAGAAGTACCGCTAAACTAATAGCTAGTCTGTTTTCAGTTGTGAAAAAAATTAGCAACACCTACAAGTGTTATTGTTAGTGATTAGCCTTACTGGCTGAAGAGTTAGGTAATCCATCCTCTTGAAGCTTCATATATTAAATTAATTTGAATAAATGGAAGGCAGTCCTAAGTTCCTAACTCCTAGTATCTATTTGTGCAGATTGACATAAGGTTCTGGGTTTATTAGTAAATAATACTATTATAGTAGGTAGGTAGAATCAGGCGAATTGGGCAGGGAAATTAGGCCACTGAACTCTTGGGTAGCTGCTAAAGCTACAATGTTTTAGGGACAAAAAGGCTCCAAGTGGTAACTAATAGTGATTGCCTGCAAGTGACTTATAGGTCAAGTAGTTAATAATATTAACTCATTACGTTCGAAATGATATTCAATTTTTATGTATCCAAGATCTATTAATAAGTAGATTACAATCATAGAGTTGTTACGAGAGACTAGGAGCCATCAACCTTGTAGCTAGTAATAGGCTAATAGTGGTCGTACGACTCTAAATCTGTATCTACGAGCAACTTATAACTCAAGACTCAAGTAATTAAGAATATTTATTCAGTTATTTAAGATTATGTGTCAACTTTCCCAAATTCATCCCAGAAGTGTTGTTTAGGGCTTGGAAGATAGGAGAGACTCTATGAAAAAACTTCAGTATTACGTATTGTTTAACAATACGAGTTCTAAATGGCTGAGATTGCAAGTTGAGACAAGTAGGAATCTCAACTTGCAATCTCAGTAGCCCAAAACTCGTAATGTTAACCACTACGTAGTACTAAGGCAATACACGAGACTCTAGGCTCCAAACAAACACATCTATAGTCAAATTGGAGAAATTTTTCAAAGTGCCTGGTTTTCACCGGGTACTCCACATGTCATAATACAAGTGGAAAAAATAATATATTTTTTTGTGTTCATCCACTTACATTATGGGATGTGAAGTATTCGGTAAAAACCTGATACTTAAAAAAAATCTATCGTAAAATTGAACATAAAATGTTGGGTGGTGGAGGCCCACAGTGTGAAAGGGCTTTGGTTAGCCTGGACCTGATTGTATTGGAACGTCACCCCCCACTTGGGTGTGAGAGTGACACTTCACTTGATGTCACTAGGATCAAAATTCAAGCAAACATATAGACCTAATAAATATCACAATTTATACAGGAGGAAGAATGTACAATCACAAAATAATGTGAATGCGATGCTAACCTAAAGTTCTCTATTAAAGTACAAAAACACATCGGAAATTCAAAATTCAAGCACCAAACAATGTATGTGACGCATCAGTTTTTCAATAATTTTTTTTAATCATTAGATGAGACAAGTTTATTTAATCTCTTTTAAAGTATATAATGACATTTTATTATTCAATTCGCAACACTAGAATTGCTCAAAACACACGAGTCATCTGATACGTGTGACTTATGATCAATAACTCATTGTATGTTTAAAATAAAAACAGTGAAGAATGTTTCATCTCATAAATTATATCAAATAACATATATGAGTTAACTCATAAGATATGACTAGTCGATCAACCAAATAGTCAAACATAGTCTATTGGTCTGGTGTGGAGATCGATCAAACCAGTTCGCACTCCACACCATAAAATGCTTTCAATTTTTTTGTCTTAAAGCCTTTGGTATCCAAGAAAGGAGTAGGTTTTTGACTTTTTATTTAGTTGATGATATAATATAATAAGAGAGTAAGAGAGCGGAAAAAAAGAATAAAAGCAATATGGTTAAAATAAGGGAGTTTTAATGAAAATGACAATTTTAAACTTTTTTTTAACTAAAAGCACCCTAATAACTTTCTTTAATAAAAATGATAAAAATTTTAATCAAAAGGACAAACTTTACCACAACATGACAAAAAACAAAAAGGCTCACATGTTGGAAGCAAAACCCAATATGAAAGCTATAATTTTTTTTTTCCAATTTGCCCATGACAGAATCCAAACTTTTTTAGCCCAAATCTGTCACTTTTTAATTACGAAAATGCCATTGAAACTTTCATTATTTACAAATATGTCATTAAATCATTAAAATCCAAATACCACAAGGAAAAAAAAATGAAAATTTATTTTATTTTATTTTTATAATCAGCCCAATACTCCTGTTTATAACATATTTGGTTGGGCGCTTCAAAAATTAAAAGGAATTCAACAAATACACATAACTATTTATATATTATGCCAACTATTTCTAAAAGTATGTACCGACTGTTTCTAAAACCTTCATGTCCAAATTATTTCTAAAAGTATGTACTGATTGTTTGGACATTATTTCTAGAAATAGTCACAGTTTCTATAAATAGTGACACTATTTCTAGAAATAGTGCTCACCATTTCTAGAAATAGTGTCACTATTTCTAAAAACTGTAACTATTTCTAGAAATGGTGACCACTATTTCTAGAAATAGTGACATAGTGTCACTATAGTCACTATCCTCTTGCCCAATTTCCTCATCCTCTGCTGCCCAAACTTGTCGCTCACCGACCACAACACCAGTTCGTCGTCTAATCCATACCCATCATTCTCCTCCTCCTCCTCACCATGACCCTCATTGGTCGTTCGTCTCTACCATCCCCTCTTCTGTTTTCTATTTTTCTGCGAGAACCCACCCGGAACGCTCACACTTCCTCTTCAGCGATATATCTCCGATCACCTCGTCGACACCATCCAATTTATCTCCATCAATCACCTCCGTTTAAATCTTCGTCATCGGCTGTTTTGCGATCACCTCATCGGCACCATCTGGAAGATTTTGTCATTTATAGAGATCCAAATCAGGCGACCTTCTGGAAGATTTTGTGGCTTGTTAAATGTGGTCGCGATGGTGATTGACGACACGATCCTAACTCCAACTGTGGAAGAGAGAGATTTGAATCGTGGGAGAGAAGAGGTGAGGAGAGAGAAAGGGATTGTGTAAGCAGATTTCAAAACCCAGGTTTTTCAATCCCTTTATTACTGAATCCTTTCATATCCAAACAAGAAACTTCAAAACCCTTCATCTTTAATCCATTCACTTCTGAGTCCCATCATTAGCAACATCCTTGGAACCACCAAAACCTCCATCCAAACAGACCTTTGGAGATTTTGATGGGGTACCCATCGACAAAGACCTCGATGGCATCTTCGGGATTCAAGAAGTGGACACGAGCCCCACCGACAGAGGTCAGAAAGGGGAAATCTGCGCGGAGGAAGGGGTCAGGCTAGGTTGCCTCTATTTGATCGGAGTTGTGGAGCTCCGACATGGTTGAGACTGCTCTGTGGAAGGAGAATAAGGGTCTAGGTTTCTAGAAGCTAAGGAGCCTTGACATTGTGGGCCTCATGGCCCTTAAAGCAAGCGATCCCAACCCCATTGATGTGGTCGATGATAGCTCGCACCTGCAATGTGTTCAATTTTGTTGCTTTCAAAAGCTCTCTGTGAGCTACGAAGAAGAGTGACAGAGGAAATTAGAAATGGAAGGTGTGGTTGTTTGAAACAAAAACGATAACAGAGGAAGAAAGGTTGTCGCCATGGGCAAAATAGGAAACTAGACCTATTATTTTGGTTGGGCCAACTTTATTTGGCCTGATTTGATGTTGAGTTTGCCTTAATCATTAAATAAAAATTATTAAGGTGCTTTTGGTAAAAATTCAAAGTTTTTGTCATTTTTATTAATTTTCCTTTAAAATAAAGAACAAAAAAAAAAAAAAACACACACACACACAAAAAAAATGAAAAATAGAAAAATAGGCTTTGCATTTACAATCTCTCCTGGGCTACGAGTTTGTTGGCTGCCACCAGAGTGTGTGTGTGTTCGCGCGTGCGTGTGTATTTGTGAGGGTTATGTTCCCCGAACCATAAAATTATATAAACATTTTGGGTGGACCGCGGAAGCTGAAGAGGGGATTGAAGAATATTGATTCGATTGAAGAGAATCAAATCACATCGAACGGAATCGATTGAAGCAAAAAAGGAAGGAAGATTTTGGCGATGGGGGATGCGAAGAGGAACTCTTCTTCTTCTTCCGGCAGTGACGAGGAGATACGAGCACAAGTGGCCAAGGCGGTGGAGGGCGTGAAGGAGCTGCAGGACTCAGCTGCCTCCTTCGTCTCCAGAGCCTCCGCCGACGAGCAGTCCCTCCGCCAGCGCGCCCAATCTCTCGATTCCTCCATCCGCCGCCTCCGCTCCCAGCTTTATTCTCTGCTCTCCAGCAAGGCCTTGGATCCCAAGTTAGCAGAAAAGGCTAGTTCTTTCGTCCTCTTTTGTGCCTTTTCTGTTCTTCTGCTTCTTCTGCATGTCTGTGCATGCAAACCCAACTGCTGAAATTGCTGATTTAGCTTATTTCTGGATCCATTGATTGCCCATTTTGTTATTTTTGTTTCTGGGATTGAAAATTTGCATGAATTGAAAGTTTATTTGAATTGAAAATTTGGAATTGATTGGTGGTTTGGTTGGATATGTTAATGGCAGCTGGAAGAAGATTTGCAGAGGGCCACATGTGTGTTGGTGGATGGCGATGCTGCTTCGTTTCTTCCTGGCAAATCTCAGGGTATCCTTTTCATTAATTACCTCATTGATCATTAAATTTGAGATTTTTGCTTTAGTTTTGTGTTGATTGATTGGATTGAGCTCGCCGTGTGTACGTTAAAGGGTTAAAATTTATGCAGGAGGGGGGTTTCTGAGGATGTTTCTCGGTCCTATCAACGTGCGTTCCACTAGCAAAGATATCCAACTCAAGGTTAAAGAGGAATACAACGCTTACAGAGTACGTAATACGTCTTATTGCTTTATGCTTTTGTCCCAATTTGCTTTTGATTTTGGAACATATACGGTCAGCTTCATATGCACTGAAAGTTTGAAAACTGGAGGAATATGTTCATCTTACATTGGAGGTATCAATATTCTTAGGATCATGCCTTTAGTTCATAGTTACCAACTGAACCAACTAATTATAATCAATCGAGCCTAGGAAGAAACTTCGACTTATTCATGCTTTAGGTGGTTTCACATACAAAAAAAACCCTTGCTCAGACCACTTTGTCTCTTGCTTGGATTATTTTTCAAAGAATGTTTTTTTATGTCCCTTTTTTTTATAGCCCTTTGCATGACACAAGTGCCATAAACGATCTCTATGATTTCAGGGTAACCAGGGTTTATTCCTTCATTCTTTGACCTTTTAGTCTTCTTTTTATTTTCTCTCGCTACCAAGCTATCTTGAATTACGGTAGGTGTAGGGTTCCGATACAAATAGAAGGCCCTTGAGGTTAAATTGACTACTAATTCTTCCATCAGAGATAAATAAGTGTGCTTGGAAATTCTTATCATTCTTCCTAGTGATTTATATTAATATTTGGGTAGAGGCATGACAACACAACATAACCTCAACAGGAAGCATCTGTCATAAATATTTTACTTGCCCCCTTTTTGTAATTATGCCTTCTTATTTTCGTTTAAATCTGATCCTTTAGAGTAGAATTGACTCATATAGTATGCTTTCCCTCATGCTGCTTCGTTACTCTTATGCTTTCCCTCATGCTGCGTCGTTACTCTTTATCTCATGTAGCTACTTTTTCCATCTTCTGTTACTACAAAGAATGTCAAGCAAAAATAGTTTGAGCAGCTTTACTTACAATGATATTACTTTGGAGCAGGATAGAACTGCCCTGCTATTCCTTCTTTTTCCAGCAACACTACTTATACTAAGATCTTGGATTTGGGATGGATGTTTGCCAACGTTTCCAGTTCAGGCTTACCAGGTACATTGAGATCAATTGTTTCATGTGATTTGAATGTGCTGATATTTTTGTCTAAATGCATGATTTCATAAAGGATTTGACTTTGAGTTTATGCTTATTAGGCATGGCTGTTATTCCTATACACTGGTTTGGCACTGCGAGAAAACATACTGAGAGTAAATGGAAGTGATATTCGTCCATGGTAAGTGCACAGCATCTTTCCTCCGACATCTTTTTTCCTTTTCCCTGGCTGTTATTCCTCTACACTGGTTTACAAGACATAAGAACCAAGTTTGTCACGTCTTATGCTCAACTTGGGTTGATAACATCCATAGTTTCTTTACAATAATAAAGCTGAATTAAGTCAATCTCTGTGCGCGTGCAGGCGTGTGTCTTTTGTTTATATATATTGGTTTCAAATTGTGTTGGTTCAACTAGCACTTGTAATCAAGTAGGGACTTGCGGGAAACTTTCTGAAGGCCTGTTTAGGATCCATATATAATTTCAGAGTAATTATAATCTGTTTTCTCTTTTCCTGAGTATTGTAAAAGTCACATTTTCTTGAGGTACCATTTACTGAGGTGTGATATCAGATAACTGGGTGGGGTGAAGGTGGATAAAACCAAGGAAACATTGTCTATAATTGTTATTCATAGTCAATCTAATGACTCGGTACTATTATTTTTCACAACTTATCGCAGAAATTTCTTATGCCCACTTTTGTGATTTGGGTTGAAGGTATATAAACCAAGGAAACGTTGGTTACGATTGTAATTCATAGTCAAGCTTATGACTTGGTACTATAATTTTTCACAACTTACCACAGTAACTCTGATATGAATCCTTTGTCATCCATGCATTGATTCTTCTCGTGGAGCGTAATTCACAACAACCCCATATGTTGTCAAAATGATCATTCATGCATTTATTTTGGTTAGTAAATTAGCATTGTAACTGAACATACAAATTTCTTCAGAAAGATACTGATATGCTTGTGCAGGTGGATATACCATCACTATTGTGCTATGTTTATGGCCCTTGTTAGTCTCACATGGGAGATTAAAGGACAACCAAATTGTTCCCAAAAGCAGGTAACGTTTTGTTTTATTGTGTTTTAGTGTTAATAGCTTTGGCGCCATTAATGATTTTGTTAAATCTTGTGCAGAGAGGTGTGCAACTTTTCCTACAATGGGCTATGATGCAAGGAATTGCTATGCTTTTACAAAATAGATATCAACGCCAGAGACTCTATACTCGAATTGCATTGGGAAAGGTGCCATTAAAAAGATTAATTGTTTAATTACAAAATTTAAGCCTGATTCTGTCATTTTATATATTTGTTTTGCAATTTCAGGCCAACAGAATGGATGTGGTCTGGGGAGAAACAGCAGGCGTAGATGGTCAATTGTGGATTCTATGTCCAATACTATTTATTTTACAGGTGATTAGACAACATGATTAGTTTTTACATACGGCAGAATTTGAACCAAGGATCTACCACTACCCCACCGTATCCCAATCCCACTTGAGCTAGAGCTCATGGGCAGTTAGTAGTTATATGATTTAACCACTCGCTAAATGCAACCTTATTAACTGACTGCATCGACTTGATCATGCGTCTTAGGAGTTTGCATGAAATGCAGCAGAATGAATTGGTGAAGAAAAATCAGTCTGTAGGGTTTCATTTGAGTAGTTTTCTTTTAAGTTGCTGCACAAAATGATAGGTTGCATGACTTACTCATACTTTCGTGCAAAGTAGAGATTGGACTGTTACACCGCAGATAAACTGAAATAGGCTGACCTTGCTAATGCATCTATGTATGTTGTGCAAGTGGGTGGGTGGGAAAAGTTGCGTAAGCAGTGATTCGTTCTTTCAATGAAATGCAATGCAGACCAAGTCTGCTCCATCTTTTGGTTCTATATCAACCCAGTGACTTGAATGCAATAATAGCTGAATAATTGTTTGTGCTTGTTTTAGGGTTTTGAGGCATATGTCGGAATACAGTTGCTTACGACTGCTTTTATTGGCGTTGTTTCGGAATGGCAGGTAATTTTTACTGAAATCTTTCTCTGATTTACGTGAACAAGAATAAAAATGAAAGAGCATCGTGTTGTCTTCAGAAATTAGATGAGTGATGAGCTCCCTGTAATTTTCAAAAAACAGAAGGGCTATCATTACATTTTCACTAAACATCAAGAGAACTTGGTGCAGTTCACTCAAAAGTGGAACCATATCTATCATTTGCATAAGTGACGGGAAAATTTTTTTTGGCAGGTGAGTTTTTGCGGTGTACTGTTAGTTTTAATGGCAGTTGGGAACTTTGTAAATACGGTACAGACGCTTATGGTGAAGTCAAGGTTTAAGGCGAAGATGAAAAGAAGTAAGAGCAAGCAGGATTTGTAGTAGGGAAGGGCCGACCCCAATCGGTAGGATTAATCTCCCTGGAGCTTCATAGGAACTCATTTTTGTAATTTTTTTTTTATCTGTTTACCAAAAGTTGTTTTGACACTGGTAGTGAAAATTGCCTTTCGTTTCGAGCTTTTTATGAATGTAGAATTGGTCAATTTATCATTTTATGAGCCTGGCCTTGAGTTATTTTTTTATAGGAACTTAACTTTGATGGAGAAACACAAAAATGTTCTGTATGAGATTTTATATGCATCTACGGTTGAAGGTCAGTCACTCGCATGCATCTTCGGTTGGTCACATGCACGTGAACGATTGTCGTTAGCATTGGCATATGGTACCTAGAGTTGCCGTGTCGTTAGCATTGGCATATGGTACCTAGAGTTGCCGTGAAGGGCATCCGGGAACATGCCAAAGGATCATAGTGGTGGACTCATAGGGGGGTAAAAAGGGAAAGTAAGTGACTATAATTAGAGAAACAGAAGAAAAGTGAAAACTAGATGGAAAAAAAGGGTTTGGTTTTGAGCCACGTACGAGGCAGTACACGTGATGCAAAAGGAAGGAATCTCATCACACAGCTTTTCATCTTGAAATGGAACTTCGAAAAGACGCCATCACTACAATGCTTTGATTACAAAATACACGGAATCAAAGTATAAACAATGTGAAATGATTTTCGTACACGCTGAAATAAAAATAAATAAGTGTGCAGATGAAAAAAATGGGTGTACAGAAATTACCTTTTTAAATATATCTCAAATTGTATAAACAAAGGGAAATGATTCATGTACACGCCTAAATACAAAACAAACAAAGGTATGCGTGAAGTGAAAAGAAGTGTGTAGAAATTACTTTCTTAAATAAATCTCAGATTGTCGCATCATTTTCAACAAGCAACATCTTGGGTAAAAGAGAACGCTTTCAACAACTTGAGCTACAGTTCTCTATAATATTAGATCATTGATCAAACAGTGCAAATTACATCCATATATATATATATATATATGAATACTTTGAGAAATTTACTATTCATGTGTACATGTCTTATTATCTATCCACACTTCTTTTTACCTCCTGCACATTCTCTGTTAATTTCTGTCATTTGATTCTCTTCAATTCATTTGATCCGACTGCTGAAAATTGAGAGGTGTGTGTGCAAGATAAAAAGGTGTGTGGATAGCATCACCCTAAATAAATAAATAGTCCCATGTAATTAACTTGAAAAACAAGAAAGAATCAAAAGAATCAATTCAACGGATATATATATATATATATATATATATATATATATATTCTATAGTGATTTTTCTGTACATTTTTTGGCAACTGGTTTTTCTGTTTACAGTTTTGAGTTGTACAGTTTTTTCTTTCATCTCCCCTATTGTTTAAATATTAATTTATATTAATTTCGACAGTACATACACAAGAATTATGATGCATGTATTTTTTCTGTAAAATTATTGTTACAAATTCTTCCCTGGTTTGTTCAACCTTTAATACTTGATGCAGAAAGAGAAAGAGTACAGCCTGGGACCTTCATTAAATTAGGTGTTTAATTAATCCTTCCACCAACACCAACCAACTACATTCCTCTGTGTGCCATGTGCTCGTTGTGCTGTATATGTATTTAAGGAACTTAATTATTTGTAATTAAATACTTAATTTGAGATCATTAATTATTAGCCTAGACATGTATTATATGTATTTTCCAACTCATAATCAAACAAACACTTAAAGTGAAAAGATTGGAAGGCTTGTAAGCAAAACTATGTGGCATTGTGAGATAGAAAATACAGTAACATGCAGATGAACATGAATATTGGGCAAGATTGAGATTAAAATTTGAAATATAAAAAAAAAAACTAATCATTAATGGTGAGATTAATTTGAAAAGTGCATATAATCGGAGTCTTTTCACTATACATCAATGTGTATAGTGTACATTGTCTATTAAGTGAGTCAAATTGACCAGTTAAATTTTCTGGAATTCTTCAGTACACATCCAACCGTTAAATTCAGCAATGTATAAGCTTATTACAGTCTTTATAAAACTACCATAGAAAAGAAAAACCTAATCACGAGATACAATTAAGAACTTTTTTGCTTGAGAAAAGAGAAGGTAAATTAGAGGTTGATATTAAGATAGAAACTGCAACTGATGCTGCAGGTTGTTTGCTTCTTATAGAATTAACTACTGAAGGTAAAGGGTTTTAAGACAAATTTGTGCAGTTTTGGATTTTAAAGATATATATTAGGCACAAAAATAAAATGTTCTAAATAAGTTTAAATTTTTTGGTGAAAACATGGTATTGACTACAGTTAAAAAGAAGCAAATTAATCAAAGATTTATAAGTTCTAACCAACCCAAAATAATTATATAAGATAAATAAACAAGTCAACCCTTTTGGAATATATTATATATATACAGCACACAAATAACTGGGCTAATAATAAGAGATGGCAGACAACGCTATATGCATATATCCGAGACTTGGATGTATTTACCGACCAATCAATCATGCATTGTCTTACGTCTTATGAGTTATTATCACAATTATGTGTATATATATAATATATTTGATATTTGACTGTATTTATAAAATTAATCATGTATTATTATGTGATTAAATCGAAATGTACAATAGTGTACATAATTAATTTGAAACACTGTCACAAAAACGTCTCCGTTCTCTTGTATATATCTTGTTATGAGCTGACGTGGTGAGCAGCAGCCAAATGCCTAACTCCTAGCACCACCACATGTTTGGCCAAAAGCTCTGAAAGCCCCATGTTTCTCAAGAAAGTCTCTAAATAAAAGTGAAAGCCACTCTCTCTCTTTCTGTCTGTCTCTCTCTCTCAATAGCAAGCTGGCATCAGTGACGCGCACAGACAGAGCTGTAGCTCCTCATAAATCACCCCATTTGTCACTGCAGACTACTACTATAAATGATTTATTTGCTTTCATCACTATGCTGGTATTTATCTATAACTTTTTCATTTGTGGATCGGATTATACATTTATGGAAAATTAAAAAGTTGACAAAAATTCAAATGAAACATAAATAAATGAGGACTTCTATTATTATACATATACACCGCAACCCACAACTGTAGCATTTTATATCAATAATACAAAATATATGTACAATCTTTGTTCACACAATATTGTATTATTCGCACAAAATTTAACTGTGATTCTGAATTTGTATAATGCAAGTTGCTCCTTAAATAAAGAGAAAAAAAGAAAAGGAAAATGATTTATTGCACATTTTGAATAGAGAATAAGAATTCTAGAGAGAGCCCAGCTTGTTCATTCACTCAAACTAAGCAAAGTTTACAAAAGAAACTCAGAAGCTTAATTAATTAATTAACATGAACAAAAATAAATAAAATAAAATAAAAGTGAAAAAAAAAGAAAGAATAATGCTGAATCATCTCTGCTGATCTGCCTTGTGAAACTGTCCACTTTTTCCCTCCCTCTCTATATTTCCAGGGCTTGTTTTTGTTTTTCTCTGTACTGCTGCTACGTAAATTTAGAGCAAGCTTATTTCTTGTGTCTTAATCCAATCCCCCTCGCCGTTTTTGAAACGGTTTTTTTTTATTCACCAATAAATCAATAAATTGGAAAAAACTGATACAAGTGATGATGATGAAGACGACGACAACGACTACCGGAGAAGTAGTAGAAGAAGAAGAAGAGGATCAAGAGGACAACAAAAATCAGAAGATGAAATGGGGTGGTGATGATCAAAGGAGAATGAAAGAAATTAATTTATGAAAACAAGAAGAAAAAAAAAGGGAAGAACTAATTTTTCGAGGGTTTCAACTTTTGCTCATGTGAGGTATAATCTTACTTGAGCTAGATTGAGATACGTACATATTGTACAGTGATTTGGCCATGCACATTTCTCATTCGCATGCAAATGCAAATGCATGCGAAAATCGATTCGACGTTGATGTGGATTCAATTGATCGAGTGATCTCATTGAACCATGGCGAGGAAAGAGGGCGTGCCATTGCCTCCGCCGTTAGACGAAGGGCCTGTATTCTGCTTCTGAAACTCTATCTTGTAAGCCATCTTCCTCTCTTCTTCCATTTCTTCATCGTCTTCCTCGTCAATGTCCTCGTCTTCCATGTCCTCCTCCTCTTGATCCATAAGATTATCGCTATCCGCTTCCTCCATCCTATTGTAGTCATCTACTACTAAATGCTGTGGCTGCCCTTGTTGGAGAACTTGTTGGTGATGATCATGCACTTCCATCAACTCCTTCACAATGTCTTCTGGCTTCAAATGCAAAACCAATAATCAGCATATATCTATGTATACACTACTAATTTATTCACCAAAAATTTGTTCGCCAAATAACGCGGAGATGTAGTTCTAAATCTCGTTTATTTTTAACAAGTAAGATACTGATAGACGCGTAACAAATTTTGCCAACAAATTTGATGACTCTAGTATCTCTAGACCCTACCATTAGCAAATATTATTGACTAGAAATATATGGAAAAACTTTACCTTCTTGGCAGCCTCTTCTTTTCCCTCTCCAAAGAGATTAGCTCTCAAATTTGTGCTATGATCTGCATTCTTGTTTTCCGATCCGGCCGCTACTACTTGCCCTTGTGTATGTGATACTATAGGCGCACTTGGTTGTGGATGTGTAGATGAACCCGATTTCGGGTTCTCCTGTTGAGGTTGTTGCGGTTGTTGTTCTAGCCTATTTCCCAGTGAGCTGCTGCTGCCGCCGCTAGACCCGCCGCCAAGTACCCTTTTCCGGTAAAGGGCATCGAGTTCGTGAAAATACGGACATGTTTTTGCATCCTCGGGTCGCTTCTTGTTGCTCTCCTTCACCTTCTTGAAGTACTTGTTGATGTTCTCCCATTTCTCCTTGCACCTCTTGGAACTCCTCTTGTACCCCATCCGCCCCATACCGGCGGAGATTTCCTCCCAAAGTGGGCCCTTCGGCCCTGCCTCTTGGTACCTCGACTCAAGCCCACTCCTCAACTTTATCAATGCCAGCACTTCTGCCTTTGGCCATCTAGAAGACGATGCGGGCTCGGAGCTCCCTCCTCCTCCACCGCTAGCAATATTCTCATGCGGTGTCGGAGGTACCTGTTGTTCCGGTACAGCCATCACCGCTTGTACATTTTGAGTCTGCTGAACATGACGACCTTGTTGCACTTGTTGCGGATGAGGTTGTTGCTGTTGCGGTGTTTGATATGTCTGTGTCGTCGGCTGTGGCTGTGGCTGTGGCGGTGGCGTTGTCTGTGGTAATGTTGAAACAACCGACACAGACGGAGGCACAGGTGGTGGGGGAGCGGCATGGACGTTGACCGGCGGAGGCAACTGAATAGTCTGGCCAGTAATTTTCTGCAGGAAGGCGATAATGGCGGCGTCTCTGGAAGCGGAGATGGCTCGCTCTTGACTCATGAGCTCGTGCTCGCGAGTTAACCGGGCCATCTCCTGACGCTTCCAAGCCTCCTCCCTGATAGTCCTGTCCTGCTCTCTCTTCTCTATGACTTCTAGAAACCTCTGCTGCATGCTCTCTTGCTTTTGCATCACTTGCTTCATTAGAGCCTCGAAAAACTCCATCATTTTTCGGGTACTTCCGCCGCCACTAGTTCCGGTACTAGTACTAGCACTCCCCCTTTTTCGCTTCCGACTCGAGGGCTCTCCTTCCATGTCATCATCGTCGTCCTCGTCGTCAGTTCCCGGGGAAGTCGACGAGCTGTTGGAGGAGAAGTTAATGTCCATTGGAGTGGCTGTAGGTTGGGACGAGGGTATTATTGGAATTGCAGTGGCGGGAGGTTGTTGTTGTTGTTGCTGTTGGGAGGGCATTACTGGAATTGTGGGTGATATTCTGAACGATGAGATGGGCATGGGATTGCTAACAGACCCGAACCCAACCGAAACCGGATTCGGGGACGCGTGTGCGACGTGCACTCCTGGAGAGGCGGACACGTTGGCTATCGTTGCGGCTGCGGTGGCGGCGGTGCCATGTAAAGCCTCCAGCTCGCTAAAAAACTTGTAGCTTTTGCCGTCTTGGCGTCCCGCGCGGCCTTCTTTTGTTCGCTTGTAATATTTGTGAACGTTTTCGAATTTTTCCTTGCATTTCTTGGCATTTCTTTTGTACCCCAATTCCGCTAGTTTCCTGCACAATGTGTAACAAATCCATATTTTTGTTATATAATTAACCAGTTTTTTTTTTAAAATTGAATTAAACCCAATAAAATAGAATAAATCATCATCTTCCCAACTAGGACCTGAGAGATGGGAAAAAGACATAAATTAAAGAAAAAAATTGAGGGAAGAGAGTGGAAGGAGAACCTCCCAGGCTCCCATGGTCCCTCACTTGGTCTCTATCTCCTATAGAATAAATATATAATATTAGCTGTCTAAGTGGAAATTTAAATTAGAAGCATTAATTTTTTATTAGAAAAGGAAAAATTAAGAGAAAAAGAGGAAAATGTTGCTATTTTTTTAATATTTTGGTGGGGAAATAAAGGAAATCTTATCGGGATTTTCAAAATTGGGTGTAATAAAAATTTAATTTAAAGGGGGGACAAAAAAAAGAGGGAGGAAGGAGGGAGGGAGGGAGGGAGGGAGGGAGGGATTGGGTACAAGTGATGCAGTGGATCTGAGCCGCTCTAAATTCCAAGAAGGAAAAGAAACGAAAGAGAGAAAGGAAAGATGCCCGGCTCGTGAATCGTGATGGAAAGAGATAGAAGCCCCATGTCCCATGTGCGGCTGGCTGGCTCTGTATTTATATATAATATGTATTCAGAAAAATATTTAATTCACTTCTTTTTAGCTTTTTCTTTCGTTTTTTCAAGGAAAAAAAAAAGAATTTTGTTGAAAATACCCATCAATAATCAATATTGGGAATGCCAAAATGCTGAATAAGATGAATTGGGAAAAATCGAAAAATGGATGAATTTCATAACCCAAATTTCTAAATATTGAAAACAAAAACTAGCACGAATTTTGATTTGATTTTTGTGATTTTTTTTTTTTTGGTTTAATTACCTGGAGACATCTTCCCACAAGGGGCCTTTGAGGGTGGCGTCACGGAAGGCCACATCCATATCGGACCTGATTTTGAGAAGCGCCAAGGTCTCCTGACGCGGCCATCTGTTCCCGCTGGACCCCCCACCGCCACCTCGATCCGCCAGAGCATCTTCAGCTGCAGCCGCCGCTCCGGACAGAGTCATGAGCTCGTCCAAATTCACCGCTGCGGAAGCTGGCGGCCTGCTGCTGATTGGGGACGCCGCTTCCACCACCAGCTGGCCTTGCTCCGCCGCCGCAGCTTCAGCAGCACTCATCTCTCCAGCTCCTCCTCCTCCTCCGTAATGGGTTTGGGACCCTCCAACTCCTCCAGCTGCTGGTTGCTGCTGCATACTCTCGTGAATTGAGAAAATGGGTTCTTCTCAATTCCTCGACGCAGCTGAAAGATGTCGTCGTTCTTTCAATCTTCACCGCCGATTCATGTACCCAGTGAAATTCATTGGATACATTAAGCGGCGGGGGAGCCGGATCTTCTTCCTCTTGGGTGTGAAAAGGATAGAGAGAGAAAGAGAGAGAGAAGAGGTTGGTGAAAGATGAAAGAGAGGAGGGGAGGGGGAGTTAAGGGGGAGGGATTATATTAGACAACTGGAAAGATGAAAGGCAGAAAGTGAATTTTCCTACGAGTTAGTGCTGGACTTCACACACACACTTGAGATTTGATTTTTATTCCTTAGTTTACTAAAAAACCCAAAAACAGAAAAGAATATTAAAAAAAATGGAATAATAATTGAGGAAAAAAGGAAGAGGAGGAGGAGGAGGAGGAGGAGCAGGGTATAATCATCATCATCCTCATCCCAACTGCAATAGTGCGGCTGCTGCTGCTGCTGCCTGCAAGAAATGACAGACAGAGAGAAAAGAAAAGACAGAAAGAGTGGATGGGTTGTGGGGGTGCGAGAGATAAATGAAGAAAGAGAAATTGGAGAGAGAGAGAGAGAGAAGTGAATGAATGGAGAGACGACGATTATGAGGGTGGTGATGATGATTAAGAGAGAGAGAGAGAGAGAGAGAGAGAGTGTGTGTGTGTGAGAGAGAAGAGAGATAAAATTATAAGAGATGCTGTGTTGTCAGCGGCTCTCACTTTGCTGCTAATAATTGTCAAAACCATTTACCCTTATATCTTACTCTCTATTTTCTTAAATTTTAGAATAAAAAGTTAGGCTACTATTAAAGTCTAATGGTATTCTTTTTTATATTTGTAAGTTTTAAATTTTACGTTTGACTTTCATTTGATACATAATTTTGGTCGAGTCATTGGGATATTCATCGTTGTTTTTAAGTTGAAAATCTCAAGTTCGACTTCTATGATTAGTAAGTTTGATACATAATTATGGTTCACAAGTTATATGATTTAGTTCAAATCTCTCTTTCTATTATCGAGTATACAAAAAGTATTTAAGACGCACAACATTGACAACGTTGTTGACGCTAAAAACTACATGATACACATCAATGTAAGATATGTATTGTTGAAGTGGAATGTGCACAAAAAAATTTTATCAGAATTTACAAATGAATTGGAGTCATTTAAAGGCAATGTACACTAAATATTTATCTATACTAGAAGGATTCTGTTGATACATTCCCTAATAGAGGTGAACCTTACTATATATTGCTTGCAAGATTCATTTGTATTATGACATCTCCAATGCTCTACAAAATCTAGACTGAAATGTTAAATATGAGTCCAAATATAACTTTTTTTGTACTCAAATGCACTGGAAAGTTAAAATCCATATATGAATTTTGAGTTGTATTGAAACTTATATTTGGGTTTCAATATAAGTTTTGAGTCTAAGACGGAGTTCATGTCAATAAAGAAAGATAGTATTCCAACTAGTAAAATAGCATTTGAGTTTTGACTCAAACCATCTCCAATGCATATAATTAAATGTTAAAATTCAAATTTCACTTCTTATTCCAATATTTTATGACAAATGATAAACACATCTTTTTAAGTCTCTCACACACTCATGTTAATCTCGTTCGTTCTTTTCGTTGAATTTATTCAATACGATGACCAAAAATAAAAAAGAGTTTGTGAGAGGCCAAAAATGGTGTTTGAAAATTATCTCCCCATTTTATCGTCTGATGTACATAATCAAATGTTAAAACTTAAATTTAAGTTTAACATTTGGGTATGTATATTAGGGAAGAAAACAAAGAAAATAAAACGCATCACCACTCTTGGATCCAAACATAAAAATATAAGTATAAGATTATAAGTTTGAAGATGACCTTAAAGAACGAATCAACAATGGAATCAATTTTGTGTGTATAAATAACATTTAGTTTTATATATAGTAAGAAGTACTATATTTATGCACTATAAAAGAATAATTTTGTACTCTTTTATAATGATTAGATTAAAAATACATGATGATTATTTTGAAATACTAATAATACATAAATATATAAATAAAATAGAAGAGAAATAAAAGATAAAAGAAAATTCAAACTGAATGGACCAAGAAGCATAAGCTAGGCAACTCTCACATCCATCTTTAGGAATAAAAATCAAGGCCATCTTTTCTTTGCCATTACAATAATGTCCTACTGAATTGACCCAACAATCCCCCTCTGTGGGTGTGGCCTTGCGCAATTGGACTTTGCTTTAACTTTACTATGTAACTTGGCAGCACCAAAACTTTGCTCTCCTTCCCCTCAACTTGTACTCTCACTCTCTCTAATCTCTACGGTTTCAACTGTCGCACTCCGTCGTCCGTAAGACATGAAACACTTAAACTCGGACGTGAACGACTAATAGTAGCATTCTTTTATGCAACCGCATGTGTAAGATAGCTTTAGCATATTCTTTTTTGTATTTATTTCAAAATTGACACCCTAATTTCGAGCTGGAACAAACTAAAATTGTTGAAGCACACCAATTAGCACAGGAATCAGAATATGATCTGCACTCACTCTTCACACTTAACCATGGTTTAAACTTTAAACTCAACCTAACTTTCCACACTCTGAGATCGATCTGTGGCTTTTTTAATATTTATTTTTAGCTACCAATTTAAATTATACTCCACGCTCCTCCTCTCCTTGCTCAAAGCTCATATTATAATTATATAGATAGATAATTAATTATCTAATTATTAATTAATTAAAGTGACTATTTGGTAATGATATAATTAAAGAGGGAAAAGTTGGATATTTTTAATCCCGCATCGAAACTTTGAATTAACCTGGAGGGAGGACGACCTGTGATGTTGTCAGATGAAGACTTTAGTTTAAACAAAGTTGTTGCCGGTCCCACCTCCCATCTGACATGCTTAATAAGTCCCATGTGATTGGAGCCCTATGGAGGCTGATGGAATTTATCATATAAATCTGCATATACATATTTAAAGATCGAAAGAGATAGAGAGAAAGATCTATTTTACACCAACAATGCCAGCAGCTATTTATTATTTGCTTAAAATTAACACTAATTGACAGCGCACAACTCCCCTTGTAAGCTTATTCTTTCCTTTTTTATACTCTTTTCCTTTCACACAAACAATGCCCTCACCTCAAAAAAAAAAAAAAATTATCCTGCAATGATACTGAAACAACGTCGCGTGATATAATCAGTATGTGTGCTTTTTTTTTTTATGCGGGCAATGGTGGAAAGACAGAAATCAAACTTAGGATTCCAGGTGCATTCGTAAAAACTATTAATCACTTGAGCTACAAGTCATTGTTAATCAGTATGTGTATTATAATACGAGTGAATGACTCATTCACAATTGTATAGTTTAGGACATAAATATTAATAAGTATATATAAATGTTATAACATATGAATTTGTTATACCAACGTAACGATGTTTCAGTACCATGCAATAATTTTTTATTGGACTAGTAACCATTGCATTTGTATATCCAACTTTTGATCGCATTAACACATTGTGGGGCACATTACCCGCGCTCAAACTCTCATGATGCTCCTCAAGCCTAATGTATATCAATGTGGCAATCATGTTTTTCTAAGTCACCATAATATGATTATATATATAGGTACATATATATGCATGCATGCATTATGTATTTGCTATAATTATATGTTAATTACAACAAATCACAGATACTATTAGGTTTAAGGAGCCAGCTAGGAAATAATTAAGACTGCCTAACTTACACATATGCATAGTCACTAATTAAGGGATCTTATTCTGTGATATTATTTGTCCAACAAGTATTTGCTTCGTTGTATGCGATTCTTTTTAGTAAATAATTTGCAAGTTTAGAAGGGAACCTTTTTTCCTTATCTTTCTTTGTGTTTTTGCCCTAATGAATAGGTAAGGAATTAACTTGGTTGCTATCACATGGTAACCATCATGTTGCTAACATAAAAATGTTGTTAGACGGCCGGATTCGAACATGGATGCCCATGCAAGAAAAGGGAAGCTGCACTTATTAAAATGTAGTAGTAGCATTCTTTGTTCCACACTATACAATCACCAATTAAATTGTGCAATAGAAAAACACAATGTGGGTGCATGAAAGAAACCCATGTGGATAAAGGAGTGAGTTAGGGTTTTAGAGCCGACAACGAGAGAGAGGTCGTAACTTCTCATCTAGTTTAATATGTTATGTTTTCAAATTGTCAATAGAAAAAGAAAATATGGTACATAAAAGAAACCATGCAAATAAAATAGTAGGTTAAGGTTCTAACACCGACAATGTCGAGAGAGGTTTTAAATTACCATTAAATATAATATGTTATGTGATCAAACTGTTAATAAAAAAGTATGATGTAGGGTGGATGAAAGAAACCTATGTGGATAAATGAGTAGGTTATGATTTTAAAGCCAACAAATTAGAGAGGTCATAAGTCACCATCCATACTCGTACGTTAGTTATGTGATCAAATTGTTAATAGAAAAAGATAATGTGGGAGAATGAAAAAGAAAAATCATGTAGGATTTTAGAGCTGACAATGAGAAAAGTCGAGTCGTAAATTATTGACTTACTATACAGTCTAATATGTTATATTATCAAAATATCAATTAACATTACTGATTGATCACTCAAATAATATAATATATATAAAAAAAAGTGAAATTTATAAAATTGGAAAAGTAGAAATGGGGTGGCCAAGTGAGTGAAAGAATGATGATGAGAAAGGAAGGAGTTTGGGAGAGAGAGAGAGAGGCATTTAGCATTTAGGTTATGAGAGGGAGGGGAGACAGTAACAGATTGGCACAGCTGTAGAAAGGGGCCCATTACATGAGGGAGGGGGGGATGAGATGAGGAGAGAGAGGGGAAGGGGAAGGAACGTGCGTGGCGTTTCTCCCGGATTTCAGAAACCCCTAACTGCCTGGCATCTAATCTACCCCATCGCCATGCCCCCCGATCACTGCACATGCCACTTGCTTCTCCTCCTCCTCCTCCTCCTTTCCTTTCCTTTCCTTTCCTTTCCTTTCTTTCTTTTTTCTCCCCCACTTTTATTTTTATTTTTATTTTTTAACCACTTATGGTTTTCTCTTTTTTTAATAAACCCCCCACTCTCTCTCTCCCACTCTCTCTAGGGTTTTTTTTTTCCATATTGATCGATCATACTTCTCACCTCTGAGCTGGACCCTAACATGCTCTCCTCCTCCTCCTCCTCCTATCCCATCTTCTTCTTGTTTTTACACTGACCTACCTTCAGACAAACAATAGTGCCTTGTGTTTTTCTTTATTCTTGGATAAAAAAGAAAATTATATGATATTGATAAAAAAAAAATGTGTGACAACAAGTGTTTGTCATCTTTACGTATTTAGAATGAACAAGTTATGAATCGGAAAAAGGAAAGAATGGACGAGAATGAGATTAATTTGACGCTTCTACTTGATAAGATCTTTGATTTTTTAGGTATTGAATTACGAAGTTTAAAATGGAACCGATACTTATTTTGGTTAGTAAACTCGAGGGAGTCAAAATTGAAATAACTCAAATGCCCATGTTTTAGTAAAGGAAACTCTAGTAAATGCTGGAAAGTCAAGAATCGGAATAAGCTCTATGCTTATTAACCAATAAAAACAACACATTCATTTCTTTCCGTTCCCCCACCTCCCACCAAAATAGGTATTTAGAAAAGGAAAATAGATATGGAAATCACAAACATCCGTACCGTAGGGAACTTTTTCTTTCGGGAACTCACAGATTTCTCGTTTAACCCGTTTGTGAGTGTGTTGGCGCATAGAACAGCTTAACCGAAGATTTTTCCCCTTTAAGACGATCATCTTTTTTTTTTTGTTTCCGGCTTACAAAGGAAACCAACCTAGGGTTGGCGGCCCTAAGCGGGAGGGGCTATCGTCGAAAGTGATACATGAGAGGTACCCAAAAAAGCTAAGCACCCGATTATGTGCCATAGCGAATGGCTAATGCATCGTTATGTTGGTACGACACCAACTTTTCAAATTTAATCTCAAGGACCAAAATTTATTAGTATTTGGTTTCCACCTCTGCAGCTGTGAAGGTCTGGACTCTCGGCGCAACGTTTAGGCCGCTTCAAAAGCCAATTTTGGGCCTACTATCCCAACTTACCTCAACCTGGGCCCACTATTCTAACTCACCTCAATTTGGGCCCTACAATCCCAACCCACCACAATCAATTTGGGATAAAAGTCAACCTCAAATTCATTACATCATTTTGTAAACGGCGGGATATCGATTGGGAAGTGATTTTTACGTACCCATTTCTCCCCTGCACACCCTAATCTATTTGTAGACTTTTAATTTATTCAATTAAAGGAAATCAATGAACATAAATAAACAAATGTGTGCAGAAGGGATGTACGGAACGAAACCAAGAAAGATTAACAGAAGCTCGCAGCACTGTTTCAATAAACTTGTACTAGTTTTGAACAACAAACTACCGCTAAAATCTCACCTAATCAGCTACTAGCTGGTTGAATCTTAAATTATGATTAGATTTATACCTTCTGAACAAAATCGAAGGCAAAGAATGTAATCCCCGAGCCGACGGTTTGCATGCTTGTCTTCAACTGTTATTTTACAGTGAAGCACTCTCATATCTGCAAGCACATGGTTTCAATTTGCTAGAGGTCAGCCGAACTGATAACAGCAAGTGATGCTCATATCCGAAATCCAGATCCATTCAGATTCTGCCCCGCTACCGCCATCCAAGAAACAGTTATTTAGTATCAGTAATAGAGCCGAAAGGTCCTTTACCACACTGTCCCACTGTTAAACTGACAGCTTCCTCACTTGTTTGGTTCAGTTTGCAACATAACCGCCGCGGTACCTGTGGAAAGAGAGATTCGGTGCATCACAAAAACTAGAACAGCCAAGTCAAGAAATCAGTTTCATTGCATATGGGAAAAACAGCTGAGTGAAGAAACTCACCAAATGCCATTTCTTGGTGGGTGGATAGCCCAAAACTTGAATTTTTCGCAGATTGTACAAAAGTCTAAATCGGGCAAAGCAGAAAACCTTTCTCTTGAAATCATCTTTTGCTTTACTCCCCATATATGATCCCAATGTAGCATTCCCCTGTTTCCTAACATCTTTCAAGAAGAATAAAATAGGCTTCTTACAAACAGACCTATAAGGGTCTTTGGTATCGAAATCGAATTCATTCCTGTGACTTATCCCATTCCAAGCAGAATAAGTCTGCTCTGAGCGCTCGAGGTCACGGGGAAGCACAATGTTTGGGAATACTTGGACCACATACCCAAGTGAGACTGAAAATGTGAGATGGCGTCGATGATCATAGCAAATGGACCGCTGCAAAAAGCTGGTAGGTTGGAGTCTCATTGCCTGTGTGAAAAGCTTCAAACTTTGCAGAGAGGTGAAGCCGGGATAAAAAGGGTCAACAGCTTCAACATGGTGGATTGACACAAAAGGTGCTATCGGATGCGAAGATAAAAGACCGTGCGCATTACCCCTAATGTCACACTGCCACAACAAACAAAACCCATTTCAGACATTCGGCAATGCTCTACAAAACAGAAAGATATAAACACTCATGTATATATCTGAAACAAACAATGCTAGAACAAAAACCCATTTCACCAATTAAGCAATGCTCACCGAAACAGAATGATCCAAACATTCATACATACAAGTGTGTTTTGTTTGTAGAACTAGTAGCTAATATCACACTGCCACAACAAACCCATCTCACCAATTAAGCAATGATAGATAAAGCGATAGTATAAACTACTCTAATCTACGGCGAGAGGGATTCAAACTAAGGTGCAACATGGCGGGCACACTGCCCCCGAACCAACTGGCCTAACACACGTGCAATTAAACAATGCTCTTTAAAATAGAAAGATATATGTGTTTATATCTGAAATTACCTGATGGAAGCCAGGTTCTCTGGTTAATGGAATCCCAAGCTCAGTAATGCAAGCATGGAGACGATCGTCACTCCCGTAGAGCTTCGGGTACCTCTCGAGACACTCGTCCTGCATTTCGGATAGGGCATCAGCCAGAGGGTGGCTAATGGCGATTCCCCCTCCGCCAAACGCCATGGAGTGGCTGAAATAAGTGTTAGCAGAGTGACTCTCTGACGGGCTTCCCACATAAACCATCTCCGACGAGTCGTATTTGCCCAGCACGGCGACGAGGTTATCGACGTTGATAATGGTGTCGTCGTCGGCGAGGACGAACCACCGGACGTTGGGGAGGCCGAGGCGGAAGCACTCGGAGACTATTCGGGAGATTCGGAGCCCCGACGGGTGACCCGTCGGGTTGGTGTACCGAAACCGCGAGATGTCCTCGGAGACCATGATCGGCGGCAAGGACCGATCGACGTCGTTTTCCGGTAGCTTCTCTTCCAGCCAGACGTAGCCGCGCATGTCGTCCGGGCGCCACCAGAGCCGAACGTACTCTTTCCGCTGCTTCCAGAGTTGGGCCGACCCGGCAATGCCGAAAACGACGTCGTTTATAGTGAGCTCTTCGGAGTGTCCGCCCTGTCCCGAAACGGTGTGGTTTCGGGAACGAGTGAAGGACTGGGGGGCGGGGAGGGAGTGCGGAGTGGCGGAGAAGACGAGGGAGAGCCAGGCGGTGGTGGAGATCAAGAGGGCCGCGACGGCGATGGCGGCGGTGGCCACGTGGCTCTGACAGTGACGGCGGTTTTTGGGCGATCTGGGATTGGCGTTGTTGGGGTTTGTTGTTGACGTCGTAGTCATCTCCCCCAATGTTCATTTCTGTGCGCCGATCGCCACCGAATCAAAACCCCTAAATAACAATCCGGGTGTTCGAATTCGAATTCCGATTGGAATTTCGGATTTGGGACATTTTTGGATTTCGGAGTGCGAAGAGTGAGAGTGTGGGGTTTTAGGATTTATTGGTTTTAATTTCTGTGCTTTATTTATTTATTTATTAAATAAATTTTGAAGGTTTTTGAATTCTGTAACGGCCAATGGAAATGCAGCAAAATGAGTAGTTGTCTGTTGGTGTGAAAGGCGGAAAATCATGGGGGTACGTGTTGCCGTGGGTTGGGAATCAAGACACGTGTGCGGCGTGCGGCGCCGGGCAAAAAGACCTGCTAAAACCTTAATACGCCACGTGGCGGGGCTGTCAGGCGTGGTTCGGACCGGGAAAAGCTGCCGTACGGGATGTTCTTTTTCGTTTAAGGTGGTCGCGCAGCCGCGCGGAATATAAACGTCCATGTCAACCGTTATTTGAAATTTGAGTTGAGCACGATCGATTTCGGATTTTTCTCCCCCCATTATTTTAGGGTCCAACTTCAGTGGTACTGTTAAATGTTGGGGCCCACTGCAAATTAATCTGAACCATTCAATAGTCGTACCATTGAATGGTACGTACCACTCAAAATTTTTACATTGTTTTATTTTAAAAGAAATAATTGCTTCACATTCTTTTTTCCTCTTTTATCAAAGAATGCTATTTATATCTGCCCAAGTTGGATTCAAATTCTCCCACCTCACCCAATCGTTTCCTTCTGTTCCTGTATTTTGGTTCGTGGAGTCTTATACATGATACATCTATGTGTGATATATGCTGTGTTTGGAGTGGTTTAGATTCACTCACTAAATTTCTTTGGAATTTTTGAGCATGTGTTGCCGAAAGCAACTTACATGAAACAGATTTACCGTCACGTGATGTCTCAATTTAATAGTACATTGCTATGTGGAAAAAAAAACTTGCACTTGTCAATGTATTATTGGATAAGGGACGCCAAATGACGGTAAATCCGTTCCATATAAATCTTTCTCTGTGTTGCCCCAATAAATTCAGCAATGTATTATTTACATCCTCGTGCTCTAACATTTTCAAATTTGGAGTTTGTACAATTGAGAAATTCGCTAGCCTTAATGGGGTGTGCAAGCATGGCAATACGTTGACGATTTGATTTTTATGAACACAAAATGAAATTCATACTCTTTCAAATATTAATATTGCATTAACGGTGATATGTAATTGATCCTTGAATGCCATTTAACGCAAAACATTAGTCATTCTGCCCTGTGAGATCTTCCATCAATCTACTTATGTAGTAGGACACAGATGACGGAACTCATAATTGCGATAATGTAAGTGCCACGTGGAATAAAAAAAAAGAGAAATAATAATCACAAGTCAACCTTGTTTGTTTTACCTTCTTAGTTAGGATTAGATTAGTTTCAGAGACTAAGTTAGATTAGTTTCAAGGACTAAGTTGAATTGGCTTGACTTGGACTAAGTAGTATAAGAATTGTGAAGCGTTTGGTGCAGCGCCAGACTAATAAACAAGACAATGAGACATTAATTTTTATGATTTTTATTGTAATTAGTCTCTGAAATTGACCTTATTAATCAAGGATATATGGGCATGGGTATTTTAGTCATTTTGTGTATAAGTTAGCTAGGCAGTTAAGATGTTTAGCTGTCTTAGTTATTAAGTTTTGACAGCTGTAAGTTTGTTTTGTTAGCTTCTTTAAATAGGTATATATATCACTGTAAATGTAAGCAATTGATTCATTCAGTAAAATACAACAACATTTGCAAGATATTATTCTCTCTACTCTGATATTCATTGTTCTTCGTTCTTGCTCTTTAATGGAGATTTTATGGCTTAATCTGCCATAATTATCATGGTATCAAGAGCTGAGGTTCAGTAAACCGGTGATGAGGATCCTGGTTTGCTCATCAGGCTTAAGGTTTTTCTACGACGTCTCTCAGCTGTTTGTGCCCTGAATCTTGATCTGCTCAGATTGGGATCTTCGATCGTTGTTGCGACATCAGGTTTTTTTTTTTGTGTTTTGATTTTCAAAATTGAGCCGTTTCTTAGTATAATTGTGGAATTCCTGCTTCGTTGTCATGAAGAGTTATGGATGTGTGGCTTGATGCGATGATTTTTGGGGCACGAAGCTGAGTTCTAGGGCACGAAGCCTATAATTGTTTGATTTTATCAATTTGCAAAGAATTGATTGTTTCTTGAGCACGAAGCTCCTTGATTACTGGTGATTGATTTGAGCACGAAGCTCCTTGTTGTTTCTTGATTGTTGCGGTTGATTATGTAGTTGAAATTACTGTGTTTTTTTCAAATTTTGGAGTTATGGCGATGAATATGGTGAAGGTTGAAAGTCTACTTGGAATGTTAACCATTAGACTTCAGAAGGATAATTTTGTGAAGTGGTCATTTCAGTTTAGATCTGTTCTTGAAGGAAATGATATGTTTGATCATTTTGATGGTACCTCTGTTTGTCCACCAAAGTTTGTCTTTACTGAAGACGGTGGTATCACTACTGAAGTTACAGCAGCTTATAAAGAGTGGATTAAAAGAGATAGGGCTCTTGTGAGTCTATTGCTTGCTACTTTGGGAGATGAAGCAGTTGAATATGTTGTCGGTTGTAGAACTGCACATGAAGCTTGGATGAATTTGCAAGATCGGTATGCTACTGTTTCGAGAGCAAGAGTGAATCATCTCAAGACTGAGTTACTGACAATTAAGAAAGGTTCGGATAGTGTTGAGAAATACATGTTGCGAATCAAGGTTCTTAAGGATCAACTTCTTGCAGCTGGAGAAGTTGTATCTGAAAATGATCTTATTGTTGCTGCTTTGGCTGGATTGCCAGCAGAATTTAACATGGTCCGTACTGTGATTGTGGCTCGTGAAACTCCTATTTCTCTTAAAGAGTTTCGAGCTCAATTATTGGCCGCAGAGAGAACTGCTGAAGATTCACAATCTACAATGAATTTTTCTATGTCAGGCATGTATTGCCATGGTGAATCTTCAAATGCTAATTCATCACAGAGTCAAAGATCGTCTCAACAATTATCTGGTGGTTATGGTTTTGTCAGTGGTGCTAATGCTAATTCTCATAATAATACTCAAAGGTCAACTGAGGGAATTGTGTCTCAGGCTTATCTTCCTCAGTTTCATCAACAAAATAATGCAAACTCTCAGAATAACAAGCGTTATCAGAATTATGGAGGTAACAATCGAAGGTTTAACAACAGGCCTAGGTATAATGGGAACAATAATGGCAGGTTCTTAGGGAATTCAAATTTCTTTGCTGAAAGCACAAGTAATAATGGAAGCTCTAATTTTAGATCTAAAGGTGGTTCAACTTGGCAAAATTGGAATGGCAATACTGGTTCCAAAACAACATTGATTCCTGAATGTCAGATCTGTAATAAACGAGGCCATACTGCTCATAATTGTTACTCAAGGTATGATGCAAGTTCCAGTTCAGCTCCTCCAGTTATGGAATGTCAAATTTGTGGAAAGAAAGGCCATACAGCTCTCAACTGCTATCACAGGGCAATTATGCATACCAAGGTGCTTAGCCATCTCCTTCTTTGACTGCACTTACTGCATAAGCTCAGCAAAATTTCGTGTCTTCTTCACAGCCAAATTAGGTGTTAGATATAGGAGCTACTCACCATATGACTGCTGACCTTGATAATTTGACACTTGTGACACCTTTTGAGGGCAATGAAAAGATTACAGTTGGCAATGGAGAGGGACTTCCCGTTGCTAACACTGGTTTGGGTTCTCTTTCAACCTCTTCTAAATCTTTAACTCTTCAAATGGTTTTACATGTTCCACAGTTAGTAGCTAGTTTATTATCAGTTTATAGACTATGCAAGGATAATCATTGCTATGTTATACTTGATGAATTTGGTTTTTGGGTGCAGGACAAGGCAACCAAGAAAATCCTCATGAAAGGAAGGAGTAGTAGTAGTGGCTTGTATTACATTCCTCAGTAGCACTTCTACAAATATTCTCAGCTAATGAATAATACACCTCAAGCTTTGTTGGGGCAACTTGTCAAGACATCTATCTGGCATCATAGACTTGGGCATCCCACCAAAGAAGTTCAACTCAAAATGCTTAAAGACTCTCAGATTTCTGTTTCTTTAGATAAATGTCCACAGATTGAGGGGAAGTATTAATCAAGGATATATGGGCATGGGTATTTTAGTCATTTTGTGTATAAGTTAGCTAGGCAGTTAAGATGTTTAGCTGTCTTAGTTATTAAGTTTTGACAGCTGTAAGTTTGTTTTGTTAGCTTCTTTAAATAGGTATATATATCACTGTAAATGTAAGCAATTGATTCATTCAGTAAAATACAACAACATTTGCAAGATATTATTCTCTCTACTCTGATATTCATTGTTCTTCGTTCTTACTCTTCAATGGAGATTTTATGGCTTAATCTGCTATAATTATTAGACCTAACTCATTATTTTGGTCTCTGAAATTGAAAATCGATCAATTTCATCCCTGAAATTGACCTAACACATCAATTTAGTCTGTCGTATAATTTCGTTAAATTTTCTGTTAGTTGATTGATGTGGCATAATATGGGGCCACAATACCACTTATGTATCGCCACGTAGATTAAACAAAAAAAAAATCAGTTTAAACAATTTTAAAATTTCAATACCATAATTACTAAACGAAAAAGAAGAAAAGTAAGAAGGGATGCGAAGCTATGGGCAGGAAGAGTCATCAGAGCTCAATGTAAGGGTGCAGGTTCAATCTTCGATTGCCACACCCACCACTGCAATGGTCCGGCCCGGTTTCAGAGCCTTGACTTCGGCGAGCGCAATGGCTACCTTAAAGGCGTCGTCACCGAGATCATCCGCGATCCCGATCGCGGTGCCCCGTTGGCCCTCGTCAGCTTATGCCACCAATTCAGGTACAAGAAGCAGAATGGGCTCTTCGTTGCCTCCGACGAAATCTACAACGGTTAGTTCATCTACTGCAGGAAGAAGACCAATTTGGTTGTCAGAAATGTGTTGCCTTTCAGATCGATCCCGGAAGGAGTCATCGTATGCGACGTCGAGCACCATGTATGTGACCGCGAAATCCTACCTAGGGCTGGGATGGGTTGGAGGGTATGACAGATGAAGAGGTGTAGTTGGGTTGGGGTACTAAATGGGAGAGTGTGGCAGACGGCAGATGGGGCGACGAGAGAGAGAGAGAGATAACGGTGAGTGAGGGAGGAAATGAGGGAGAGGAAAGGACGTCGTGACGAAAGGGGATAGGCCTAAACGAATGGCAGAGAGGATGAGGAAGGTGGCTGATAGTTAAATTTTTTTTTTTTTTATGTATCTCAGAGTTAAATTCTTATTCGATTAAATGACATGGCATGTTTACATGGATTGCCACATACATTTAAAAGAAAAATTATTTACTCCCCACATAGTGTCATATCATTGGTCATGTGGCCCCCATATCATGTTACATCAATTAACTAACATAAAATTTAACAGAATTAGACGGCATGGACCAAATTGATGTGTTAGGTCAATTTTAGGAACGAAATTTATTGATTTTCAATTTTAGAGACCAAAATGATGAGTTATGTTAATTTCAAGAATCAGTTGTGATAAAAACTCTTATTTTTATATTATGAAGATAATATTTTGTAGTTATTTTTTTAAACCTAATTAATTTTCTCCTTCAACCTTATCGCAACCAAATGCTTTTATTTTCTCTGTCACTCTCCCAGGAATTGAGTTAGCAACTTCAAAGCACATGCCTGATTTGACCCGCAATTGAAAGACACCAGCCCTCAACTTTGAAACCTAGCAACTCACCAGTCTGCGACAACAGATCTGCGAAGACCCAATTGACCCTAAAATAAGCAGACTGAAAGACCCAGATCTCTTGACAACTTTCAGATCGAGTTTTCTCTTCAGCTCCAGCTGCGCACGCCAACAAGATTTCACTTGGGGAAGAGAGAGAGATGGAGAGAAAGAGGAAGACAAATGCGGGAGAAGGGTGGGGTGAGGTTGTTAGCCTCATTTCCTTTGAATCCTTTCTAGCGCCGCTTAATCCTAAGTGAAAGCTCGGGATTAGATATCGGAGTTTGGTCGAGGCGAGTCTCATTTATTCTAGTCCATGTCCATACCAAACAGAAGGTTATAATTCTAGTTAAGCCAATCCCTCTTAAAAAAGTGTAAAACGAGGCCAAAATGTAGCAATTTGAAATTTCATGGGTTTTTTATTGAATAATATAATAACAAGATAACAACCCAAGCACACCAAAATAATGTTTTTATAATGCAATTAACAAAATAACAATACCCAGAAACCTAATAAGAAACAAAATGCAGAAATTAACAAAATACAAAAAATATCCTCAAATTTTAGAATGTTGTTAGAGATTTCGCAGCAAATTCATGTATTTGACTCGTGATGTCGTTCTCTTTGAAACAAGAAGTCATGGACCCAAATTAAACACTGCAAACAAAATCTACAAGTCATAAGCTTCGCTGCCGATCGATTTACTCTTATCGAGTTATACATTCCTCAATCAGTGCAGCCATATGTTCTCCATCACACAAAATGGCAAAGAGTTGGTCACAACTCAATTATTACAGCAAATCACACAAAATAAAAAAATCCAGTAACAGCCACATCCCCATTAAATACATGAAAGGAAAGCTTTGTGACAAAACGGATTATAAAAAAAAGATCAAACCCCGAAAACAATATCACCAAGAAGACAAAAAAACCAGACCCCATGAACCCTAAACGAAGAGACACAACAAACCCTAAAATCAGACCACCCCACAGTCGGGAGCGCCAACTACTTCCCACAATAAAAGAACACCTCGCTATAATTGAAATGAACGATCTCTGCACGTTGAAATTAGTAATAAAGTCATAATATATAAAAGCAGGAAACGAAGAACCAACAAAATCTTGACTGAAAATAAAAAATGAAGTAAAATGGACGTAAAAATGTTTAAAAGATATACCTAATTCAAGGGTTCCCCAAGTACAAGGGAAGGTACATGTTGGATTTTGTACAAGTCCACTCCTCTTTCCTTAAGCTTACTGCAGAATTTCGTAGCCATCCAATTGATGGTTAGTTCTCTAAGGGTGTTTGGACCCGTATTTTGCACCGCATGATTTTCATCTTTAATTGAGTCATAATCACTAAGTCAACCATGACATTCAAGGAGGAAAATGAATAAGAATTTTCAAATTGAAGACAAATGCATCATTATTGTTATTGAGAGGAATATATTTTGAAATTTATAACGGAAAAGAAATCAAGGCTCAAGAGGCAATTAAGGGGAACATATCAAGAATGGATGCTCTATACTGCTATAAATAATCCTCTAGCTCATTCTTAGAGGTCCCCGACCAAACACAAAAACTCATCTTTTAAGTTTCTTTGCACCCCGCGTGCTTTGATCTTATTTTTGTATTCAAAATGTAGCCCTACATAGTTTTATTTTTCAACTGAATTTTCAATTCCTACAAATTATTTTCTTGCATCTAGCGTAATCTTATTTTCTTGCACTTAGAGTAATATTTATTTTATCGCAATTTCCTTTCTTGCATTTTATTTTATCGCAATAGAAGTGTTGTAACATAATTACTTATCAATTCGATCCATTCGACAAGTTCTTTTGTGTTGATGCGATTCTCCTCCTCATACATTCCACTCACCATATCAATCACCAAATTCGCTTCCACCCATTCTTTCACTCATCATGTTTGCACGGACAACACTTATCTCAACGCTCCATCAACCACTAAAATCCATTTCACTTCACTTTCACAAAACCACGCCCATTTCATGCTTAATCAAAGTCCTTGCACCAAGGCACAAAGAACCTACGACCGAGACAGGTTCCTTCCTTGGTACACAATTGCATTGAAAGAATAAGTCAAAACAAAGCGCAATTAAATCAACTTCTCTTTACTCGCTTAGCCTTAGGCCGCGAGTTGGCACGCCCGCAACACAATCAAGAAGGACCAAGAGATCCTGAAATCCTTGGCTTGTTGGCCGAGACCGATTTTGAGACTAACATAGGGTAGTGATATATCTCAGTCTATCGGGAACTGTGTTCAATCGAATGCAAGACTCAATGCGCAATCGACAAAGACGAGGCATGGCTTCTTCCTCCACCCTCCACTCATCTAGTTCCATCAACTACTGAAGGAAAAGAGATTCAAGACGATGAAAGCCTCCTTTGGAGCACACCATTGTCAATTTCGGTGCATCAAAAGCTAAGCTAAGGCGATGAGGTTTTAGGTTCGGCAGCTTCTCAAGTATTGCCATTTGGTTGGCCCCAGGCACGGATCCAGGACTCAAATCTTGGGTGGGCTAAACTTTGAAGCCAAATTTCATTAGTGGAATGTTTTTTTTCAAAATTTCGGCAGGGTCTCATTTATTTTTTTGACATTCCTCAAATGTTATAAAACTTGTTTATGACTTAAAGTATAACATGTATAAATTACATTTTATAAACAAAACTCGACGATACGAGTGAATTTCATAGATAAGAAAAAAAAGATACACTTAGTTAGGGGGGCGTAATGAGCCTTACCCCTCAAAATGCATAATTGTACACAAACAATACCTACAATAAGCAACAAGAAAATATGCAAAGGAAATACATTATAAAACTATTTAAGTTGTACCCTACGAGTTTTCATAGCATCAAATTCATCAATTACCGAATCTAAATCGATAGTATCAACAAGTTCCCTTTCTATGTGGACAATCATACAATCTCCAAGAAAGTCATCCTCTATTTTGTTTCGAAGACGAGTTTTAATAATTTTCATAGCTGAAAATGCCCGCTCAGTTGTTGCCATAGAAACCAGAAGAGTCAACACTAGACGAATTAACCTCTCAATCAAATAAAATGTCTTCCTTGATTTCACAAGTTCTTGACATAATTCAGAAAGAGAAGACATATTCGAAAATTGTGAAAGAGAGAAGATTTCATACTCATAATGTTGCAATTGTTCTCTTAAAAATCGAATTTCTTCACCTTTGATATCTTCAGGGTAGAATTTCATAGCCAAAGTACATATCTTGTCAGTGTCAAATGATTTGAAACCATCACGAGGATCCAATGCTAAGCTAAGAGTAAGGAGTTCCATTGCTCATTCCCCAAATCGGCTATCTAACTCCATCATTTGAAAATTTATCACAACATTAAATATATCAAAACGATAATAATGCAATTCTGTAATAGAATCATGTTGTTGACAAGAACGACCTGTACCCTCCATGTGTTGAGAACTAAACTCTAGAATATCAATGTCTTCTTTCGTACAAAATGAGACCACAACATCAATGAACTCATCCCAACCGTTTTGTTTCAACCTTTCAAGAAGAGTTTTTGTGGATGCTACCAAGTTCATAGCATTAATGATATCTTGAGTTTGCAATTGCAATTGTTTACAAAGAAGATTAGTGATCCCCATAACTTTGTCCAACAAATGCAAGTTAAACACAAATTCGAAAGACCTCAAAGCTCTATAAGCACCCTTAGCACCCTTAGCTTCCTTACGAATTTGTTGTTTAGTCCATTTAAGAACATGTTGTGGAGAACTGTACTAGTTGCCTTATATAAGACAATTAACCTCGTTATAGAACCAAAACGAGAGCTCCAACGAGTAGGTCCAGCTCGTTGCATAGTATACATTTGATTAGCCCCAGAACTAGTTTGAAGTTCCCCAGCTGCAAGTTGTTCTAAAATGTCAGCTTCTTGAGCACACTTTAGCTCAAAAACTCGCTTGGAAGAAGAGAGAACAAGATTTACAATACTAGTCAACATTGAAAAAAATAGGTAGATATCAGGGACATCTTTAGCTGCAGCATTTAAACAAAGTTGTAGACGATGAGCAAAGCAATGTACATAATATGCATATGGACAATCGTTGAGATACAATGCTTGTAACCCACTCTATTGACCTTGCATATTACTAGCACCGTCATATCCTTGACCACGCATATTGCTCACTAGAAGTTTATAGTGAGAAAGCACGTCATCTATCTTTGTCTTTAGAGTTGAAGCACAAGTGTCATCAACACTCATTACATCGAAGTACCGCTCTCTAACAACCCATGACAATCAACAAATCTTAAAATAATTGCCATTTGTTCCCTAGTAGACTCATCAAGGGCTTCATCAACAAGAATGCAATACTTTGAAGTCCCAAGTTCCTCAACAATAATTTTTCGGCTCTATTAGCAAGAATATTCAAGATTTCTTTTTGAATAGACGGTGCAATGTACTTTGCATTTCCGGGAGCTTCTTCCAAAGTAACTTTTGCAACATCATCACTAATTTCTCCATAAGACTTTACTACCTCAACAAAATTTCCACGATTGGTAGAGCTAATAGATTCATCATCATCTCTAAAGGCTAATGCTTGCTTTGCTAGCAACTTCACAGCCACTATTGTAGCCTTAAGCCTCAATCGATTTTTCTTCACTTCTAGTGGAGATTGTGGATTCATTGCTCTCACAATATGCCTACTTGGCTTCTTCAAACTATACCAATTTTGCATATTAATGTTATGAGGAGAAGTAGAGAGCCCTACATGCTTGTGAAAAAAACATTCATTTTCACCACCAACCCTTTTCCAATTATTAAAGCCTTTAGAAGTAAATAGAGAATGACTTGATGCATTGTTATAAAAAAGGAAACATGGAAAACAATATGCTTTGTCTTTTTCAATGGAATACTCAAGCCAAGGAAACTTATCAAACCAACCTTTTTGAAATTTACGAAATTGTGTCCCATCTAATGTGCTTGGGTACGGTGTTAATTCGGGCTGATATGGTTCCTCTAGGATGTATTTTCTTCTAATATTATCCCTTTCATTAAATGGGTAAGTCGAGATTGCACGACGTTTACCTGGATCACGTTCAAGATAATTGCTATCAGCTATTGGTGTTGGAGATTCCGGTACTATTGGTGGTTGTTGTTGATCATTTGAATTATCCATGGATGGAGGAGAGTGTTGACTTGATGATTGACCTTCATTTCTTTTTGTTGTGAAATATGAAAACAGATTTCTTGGCTTAGACATCATAAATTACAAGTCTACAACCTATAAGGTCCAAAAAAAAACATGCCCAACAGAAAATAAGTTTAGAATTTATTAGTAAATAGTTCTAATTTCCAATTGTTGCACATGAGCACATCATAAAATATAAAAAAAAAAATTTGAATTGCACATGCGCAAATGAGTTAAAACGTGGAGGAAAGCAATAAATCCAATAAAACAACAAATTGCCAATAGAATAAAACAACAAATATAGATATCTTACAAAAATGCAAGCAACAAATCCATGGAGAATAAGAATCAAAGAATTTCTAATTGCCTCAATTCTTCTAATTTTAGCAAAAATGCAATTAATAAGCAACAAATTCCTAATTGCCTCAATCCCTAATTTTATCAATCCATAATTTCTTCTAAAGATTCATCAAAATCAAAAGGAAATAAGAATGAAAGAATTAAAACACAAACTTAGGGATTGGAGACTGAAGAGCATTAATCAATGAAGAAGTATGGAAGCAGTCGGTTGGAAGGAGTCTCTTCCCACTTCGCATCGGCATCATTGGTTTTTTTTCCTTGACAAGCTCTCTAGTCTCTCGATAGAGAGAGACCATCTGATGTTTGAGATATTTTTTTTTCTCTGGGCTGAAGGGATGTGGTATTGGGCTATAAAATTATTAGGACTAATATAGGTACTTAGTAGCTAAGAAGTTCAAAATTGGGATGGGCTGAAGCCCACTCGAGCCAGGCCCAGGCCCGTGTCTGGTTGGCCCTGAGATTAGTTAGAGTCAACCATAACTTGGAAAGGTTTGGAAAGTGCAGGAGCTCAATTGGCAACTCGTTGAGTGTTCCCCACAACATCAGCTTGTATACATGACGACAACTTAATGCAATTTGTTTCAAATCCTCAGGCTGGCTCTTGGCGCTCTACACTCTCAAAGACTGGATATGTGGAAGTGTGGTGCTTGTGGACCTCAAAGTTAAGGATCCATCATCTCTTGTTTCCATATCCAGTTTTCTATGGTTAATTTCGTAAGATCGGGAAAATCGAAGTTGTAACCTAAAACGCCAGATAACGTTTGCAAATTCTGAAGGGTGGAAATGTTTAGCCTACTCCTTGAGCTGTAATCCCAGGGCAAATACAAATATCTTAATTGTTCCATTTTCCATAGCACATTAGGAATGATCTCTTCCACCGAGTCCGACCAATAAAAATTCAAATCCAGAGTCTGTAGACATATCAAATTACCCAAAGATGATGGCAACCCTGTTATGTTATTGCTCTTCCTTAGACTTAAAAACTTGAAGTGTGCCATACTTCCAATTTCAGTAGGCAAGCCCATTTCTCCATCCAAATTTTCAAGCATCAACACTCTAACCCTGTTATGGTGCAAATGTTGCGTAGACGTTCGCCTTTATAATGATGGATCAAGCAATTAATCCCACCAAAGACATAAATTGATACAATTTCAATACCTCAGGGTACAAAATGTGAAAATTTAAACTTTATGGTCAATATTAGAACTTACCTAAAACCTGATGGATGTAAAATATAATTAGCCCTCTTTTTTAATACTTGGCACAATTCTATGGGAGGTGAGGTTACACCTGAGGTAGTTAGAGTATGTTCGAAAAACCAATCACATTGTCACGTCAATATTGTTTTTTTATGTCTAATCATCGACCACAAAAACAAGTGAGAACATTCGTTGATTGAACACGTTACCTAATAGATTAACGAGTTCATTGTCGATTAGGGTGAGTCCTAAAAGTATCTTAAGATGTAGAAACAAGTTATTGTAAAGAAGTTACAATCTTGAAAGTTACCTAACAACCCTTGCATCTTAAACTAGTTCCTAACCACATGATAATCGACTTGGGCAATAACTTGTTTGTTGTTTTACTGAGTTTGTAGGGTCAAATTTCAATAGTACATATCATTCAATGGTATGCACTATTGAATGGTTTAAGATTCATTTGGGGCCTACAACAAATTAATCTAGGACCATTGAATGATATGTACCACCCAAATTTTTTTCGAGTTTGTGTTATATAAGTTTTCTTTATGGAAATCAAATCTGGTGGAGGTGTTGTGAGAGAAATCCAAAGATAACTGGCGTAACTCTTCGGTAAGCGGTGGTGGCCCATAATAGAACACCCATGCACGAGACATGTACAAACCACATTAGAAAATTTTCTTTTTTGATATGGTTATTGTCATATTGATATATGATTATGATTAAAGCATGGATATATAAGTGTTAGCAAAAGTACCATTACTAAAAACGAGGGGAATTAAGTTTTTTGTCTAATGAGGTTTAGTTGCAGGAGTGCAGATCTGCTGTGCCCATAAGCCATTTGTCCATCTTCTGCTTGCGTTCTGGTTTGCGTTCTGGTTTCGACACCTGTCCTCTCATTTAACCCACAAGTTAACAGAGTTAACTTGGTATATTAACAAAAAAAAAAAGTTGAAGACCAAAAACCCTAATCCATTGAAATTTCGGGGAGTGTATTGTATATGGAGTTTGATGAATTTTTATTAACTTTCAAATTCGGGTGTATTGAATAAAGACTTTTAAAGAGTCAATAAAAGTAACCATATATTCAACTAAGACATTTCAAGACTTTTAAAAAGTCTATCAAAGTAATGGGTTAAGACTTTTTATAACAGCTTCTAAAAAGTCTACAAAAATCTTGTACAATAATGACTTTTTAAGAGTCTACGAAAGTCTTGTGGTATTCAAAATGTCGGAGTAGGCTACGGTGCTCACAAGCATTGGATGCTTACACCGATCTCACCGTTAAAAGGAGGGAGGAGGGAGGAGAGAGGAGAGAGGGGGAGAAAGAGTGTGAGATCGGTGTGAGCATCCAATGCTTGTGACCACTGTAGCCAGTCCCCAAAATGTCAATGATTTTTGTAGAATTCATAAAATCGTGGACTTTTGTAAACTTTAGGGTTTGAGATATAAATACCAAAGTCCATTCGTTCTCCAGCCTAGACCCTTAAGATTTCTATAGACTTTCAGACGTGAAATATTTTCCTTTCTCTCCAGTCTGCACACTCATCTCATTCCCCATCTACAGGTTTGAACTCCTGTTAACCTTACATGTTATAATATATTTTGTGATTATTACTACTATATGTTTTACTTTTTTTTGAGATCGTATGTGGCTTCTTTCCCTTCCTAAGGCTTCTTGTTTGCATAATATTTTTAGGGTTTAGGGTTCTTGTTTAGGGTTTTACAAAACTGGCCTATTATATTATCCCTCCTCTAGAAGAAGACTGATCTTAACCTCCAAAACGTTTGAACCAATAAGAAAATAATATGATAGCACTAGGTTTTATGTACAATTTTTTTTAGGGTTTAGGTTTAAAGACTTTCTCTTGAAAATAACACCCTTATATGATTTTTCTTTTGTATACTCATTCTTTATTTGTTTGCCTATTTTACGAAGTATACTTGGTATCTCTATTATGCATGATTGATTTATGATTGTATTTTTACTCATGATGTGACTTTGATCTATATAGTAAAAGTATAATGGGAGATTCACAATCTGAAAAAAGAAAAAGAAATCGAAAAGGAGATGGAAATGGAAATGGGAATGGAAATGGAAAAGGAAAAGGTACTGGAGAATGTTATAAAACTTGGAGTTTGGAAGAAAGCAATGAGTTGCTACATCTCATGGTTGATGCCGCCAATCGTGGGTGGCGTGATAGTAGTGGTGTGATCGGAAAACAAATAGTAGAACAAAAGATACTTCCTGCACTTCAAGGAAAGTTTGGGTGTCAAATAAATTGGACCTAGTACCAAAGTCGATTGAAATGGTTTAAGCAGCGATATAGCAGTTATGCTGCTCTTATGCAACATAATTCTGGGTATGGATGGGACCCTTATACGAAAAAGTTCACAACTAGTGATGAAGTTTGGAGAGCTACCTTAAGGTGAGTTTGTTGTATTTTTTTTTTTTCAATTACTTTATATAGTTGCCTATTACTATACTTATTAATACTAACACATATATAATTGTTTTTTTTTCTCTAGTCTCATCCAACCCACGAAAAATTTCGCAATGACACTTTTGTGGACTATGATGACTTGAGAATTGTTGTGGTAATGGAACTGCAACTGGGAGGAATGCAATTGGTTTAGGTGATAACGATACTAATGCAAGGACATATGGGGCTGAAGAAGGTGAACATATCAACACAGATGATTGGGCTGAAGAAGTTAGTAACACATTCATGCAATGGTAACAGGACGAGATGTAAGCAGCTACTGTAATCATAAAGGAATAATATCACAAAATGTCTTAGCAGCTTGCAACTTTAATTTGGAATTTATATATGTTCTTAGTGGATGGGAAGGTTCAGCTCATGATTCAAAGGTGCTAAATAATGCTTTATTAAGGACGGACGGACTTAAAGTGCCACAAGGTACATATTAATTCTTAAACTATGCATTTGTTGTATAACGCATACTAATAATTATATGTGTATTGTATAATAGGTAAATATTTTTTAGTAGACTGTGGATTTCCAAATCGGCGCCAATTTTTAGCTCCATATCGAGGTGTCCGATATCATCTACAAGATTTTGCTGGTGAAGGTCGTGACCCTGAAAAGGCAGAAGAATTGTTCAATTTTCGCCATTCTTCCTTAAGAAATGTGATCGAGAGAATATTTGGTATCTTTAAATCACGTTTCACAATCTTTAAGTCTGCACCTCCATTTCCATATAATACACAAGTAGAGCTAGTGTTGGCTTGTGCAGGATTGCCCAACTTTCTTCACAAAGAGTATCGCTTTGATGAATTTCCTATTGAATTAGAGGACGAATCTGATTCATTACTTATTGATAAAGAAAATGATGTTGAATCAAATTTTCAAACTCAAGAGCAACAAAGTGAGAATGCTAATCAGTGGCAAGCTGGTATATGTACTGATATGTGGAGAGATGTTGGACATAATGATAATGCGGGCAATTGAGAATGTTACAAAATGACAATGTCAATTATAATTTTGTTATGTCATATGCTTTTGGTTATTGTACGAATACTTTGATTTTGTTTGATACTTCCTTTTTAATAAATGAATTTGTCATCAATATGATGTTATGATGTTCTTCAGTTAAAAGTTTGTGTATCTTTGCTACATCAATTACCTTTCATCCAATCCAAAAATAAAAAAAATCATAGAAGTGTAGTGTTATATTGCCTACTTCTAATTGGTTTCTGGGCAAAAAAAAAAAAGATACAATAGTCAACAAAAAGTCGGTGTAACTCTAGAAAAGTCTAGCACTAGACTCTTTAGAACTCTACAAAAGTCTATCATTTAACTCTTTTATGTTCTACAAAAGTATATCATTAAAAGTCTATGAAATTTTATGGAGTTTATATAAGTCTATAAAACTCTCCTAAATCCATGAAAGTCTACTTTAAAAACTCAATAAAAGTCGGTATAAATCTTAATAGAATACACTCCCTTCATTTAATGGATTAAGGTGTTCCTCGGTGATAAAGATGTTCTTCAAATCAAACCAGGTTTCCTTCTTCACCAACTCGCCAAAATCCGACCAGAACCGTTTCGAACCGCACCGTATGGACTGAGTCAGACTCAGCCATGAAAACCCATCAGACCCATTTGTGTTTGCAGAAGCCATAACTCGAAATGTGGGTTTTTGCTGGGAAATTTTGTGTACGTGCTTGATGGGTAGGTTGAAAAGAAGGAGTCTTGGAGATGTGTGGCTGATTGGGGTCGAAGTGGGTTCGATTTGTATGTGATTTTAAGGTCCATTTTTTGGTGGAGAATTGGGAATTACATAGATTGCATAGTTGAATGGGGGCCAAGTTAACAGAGCTAACTTGTGGGTTAAATGAGAGTACATGTGTCGAAACTAGAACGCAGGCAGAGGGTGGGCAGAGGATTTATGGGCACAGCAGATATGCACTCTACTTGCAGAGGGAAGGAGAACTCACCAACTCTGGCATTGGTGTGACGAAGCGGAATGCGGCTGTAGACCTCGCACTAGTTAGGCTAGGCAAAGTGGGACTTGACACGTGTTACGGAGACAATATCGACACCATTCATTGCTTGACTCAAAGCCTGAAGCATAGCAATGAGGGCAGATTGTTCTTCATACACATTGACAGTGGTGCAATAATCGTGAAACTCAATCACCCTATGGAGTATGGAGGTCGGATTCCGCCACCACATTCATCACCCCTTTGAACCAATCAAGGAACCCTGCCCTTTTGTCACCCGATAAAAATACGCTTTCTTGGTCTTAAAGGTATGGAGCCTACGTGAGCGTGATCCTGCATTGGCTAAAGCATTGTCCTCCTCCTCCTCTTCCTTCATGGCCTCGACATTGTTTACTATATCCTTGAGGATACTAATCATTGGGGTTGCCTCAATCCCCGCCCTACCATCAACACCACTTCATATTTGTTGTACTCTTGAACTGGTGCTCCAAGTGGTCCTTTTATCAATACTCTTGGTAATCTCTTTTGGGTTGAAAAATATAAAATAGAAAATCAACTAATGCAAGAGATAAGAGAGATCGATCCAAAAAGATAGACAATGCAGAATAGCTAACAGTCTTTCTAGGATTTGGCACTTTTACACTCATGATCTTCATAGATTTAAACATTAAATTTATCATGAAGCGATGTTACTAGAGTCTCTCGTTCTCTTAGTCACCAAGTGATTAAAGATTATTATGGCATTTGCCTTTAGATTTTTATTTTTTTAAAATAAAAGAATGATAATGGATTAGGCGAGTCGAGCTACACATAATGCTTGGATTAGGATGATAATGGATTAAACGTGCATTTGCCTTTAGATTTAATATTAGGGGTGGAGAATAAAAAATATGTGTTTTTATTGTTTTAAACTCAATTCTTGATATCAAATTCAAGGGTGAGTTACTAAAAGAACATTTTTAGATGTTACTAAGTTGATAGGGTCAGTTTGGAATTGCTTATGAATGAAGCATGTCTGCTCAATTAAATTGTTAGAAGTACAATTAAATTGTATTAAAAACCTACGGTCTTCTAAGAAAAGAAAAACACTTGAAAATGCTTCCTAAGGAAGCACCTAGCAACATAATGCATGTTTATGACTTAAATGTCTGTTTGTTACAACGGACTAGCTCGGACTGAACTAGCTTCAGGGACTAAGCTGGATTGACTTAGCATGGACAAACCAGTATATGAATTGTAAAGCGTTTGGTGCAGCGTCAGACTAAGAAGCACGACAATAAAAACATTCATTTTATTTTATTATTAAATTGTTATTTTGTAGTTATTTCAATTTATTAAAAACCTAATTAATTATCAAAAACATTTATTAATGTACTTTTGCCTTTAAAAAAAACTAAAAAGTAAGAAAAAAATAAATTAACATCAGTCATCAGCCTTCTTCCTCGCAGAGAGATACGAAATCATTTCCATCAAGCAAGCAAGACCATTGTTTCTTTCTTAAAGCCGTTCTTCTTCTTTGGGAAGCAAAACCCATGAAAATATTTGATTACTGTGGAACAAATGGGAGAGAACCTACAAATTAATCAAACCCAAAGTCATAAATTCAATTGAACAACATAAAGAACCCAGCCAAACCCATAAAATTTCTTGCCATAGAACACATGAGAGAACGTTTTCGTCATTCTGCAACATTTGATCGCTGGAGAGTCAGTAACGAGAGAGAAAAAGTAAAGATGGCTGATGGGTTTCAGATATCTGGGGTGTCGGCGGCTCTCAGTCTGACCTGGTTCTTCAAGAGATCATAAAGGAGATCGACGAAGCGGCGTTGTAGGAGTCGGCGGCAGGGGGCTACAACGAATGCTGAGCATGAAGTTGTAAGCGAGGATAGTCCTAGCTAATACCAAGCGTTCACTCGGGATTAGATAACGCAACTTAGCGAGGCGTTTAGTCGACACGAGTCCGACTGAGTGTTATATTTGCTAGTCCTTGCTCGCGCCAAACATGGGATTGCTATCCTAGCTAAGCCAGTCACCCCTAAGGAGGCCTAACAAACGGAGCCAAAGCACTTTGCCATAAGCACCTAGCAAGTGCTTATCCATATTGCACGTTTTTTTACCCTAAAAGCGCTTTTTAAGCTTTTCTGTCATAAGTGCTTTTAGTCATTCTAGAAATAGTCTAAATTGGTCCTTAATGGAGCATTATTAGTTAATACTTTGTTAACCTTACTCAGCTCATGTTGTCAGCTCCTTGTCCAGGAAGAGGTGATTGGCATACCTAAACAAATCAATACAAGAAAATTAGCTCCACATACTGATTGAATCTGTGTAACACCTTGTGAATATATATATCAGTCCCCTTCTGTTGAGGGATTCTCAAATAAGCTTATTTGAGAGACATCTTGTGAGGTCCAATTTACAATGAATTTCGACGATCCGACCGTTGAATATTCATATCTTAATTCATAGATCATCCTTGCAAAAAAATTTCAAAATTTGAAATCATTTGACCACTTAATTAGAAGGTAGCCATTTTAGTCTTTCTTTGAAGAACTGTATTCGTCTATTTTCTTAATTGGATGTCTTAATGGTTTTGGATTTGTCTAATTTTTTGTAAAGATGATCTATGAATGATGTACTAAAATATAGACGGTTTGGATCGTTGAAAAGTTACGAAATGAGCATCACAAGGTGTCCCTCAAATTTACATATAGTGAGAGTGCATGTATAATATAAACAAATCCAATATTATCTGTCTGTTGTTTCCCTATAAGAAAACTTCTGATATGCATAAGACTGTTCTGTTTCCCAGCAGAAGCAAATCTAGGTACAATCACAATGTGTGCAGTTAGTTTTGCAATCGGAAACACACCTGTGAAAACACCGTTTAAGTTGTGGGCACAATCGCCGACGATTCGAATTGGAACCGAAAGGTAGTCATCTCCAGGAGCTGAGGTGATGTACAATGGGTGCCTTTTGTGTCAAACAACCAAATACTTAATTGGTAACATGAGAAATTAGTAAATATGCAATCAAAAGAACTCGGATGTTATGTTATGATACTGTCAATCAAACATTTTGATTAAAAAAAAATTAATGGAATGCTTAATTACCATTCAGATGGAGACACGTCAACACAATTAACAAACATGTACTGCCCGCTATAGTAGTATCTGAAGCCTCGAGGCTTGGACACATGAAGTGCCATTACGTTCGCAGGATAAAGAGCCACCTTCACATGAAGTGCCATTTCAATAAACATTCAAGTTGCTCACCTTAGAAATCCTAACAGGCTTGATGCTGAATCTGAGTGGATTAGCAAGGTGTATCCGAGTCTGTCAATGCCATGGAAAGCGTTACAAAAAAAGTCGATATGTTAATCTAACAGAAATTCTTTGTGCATGATGTACGTCTGTTCCATAGCCCGACTAATTAATCCAGCACTAAACCAGAGAATCATTACCCAAACTCTCTTCCAATTGTCCTGCAAGAAGTATTTGGTGCTGATAGACCACCTCCTCAATGGACGCTCTCTTCTAGGCTTGAGCTTCTGGCTCAGCATTTTAGTTAGATGTGGCCTATCTCTTCTTCTTGCTGCAGCTGCAGCCTCCACCAGTCCTTCCGACAAGAGCTTTTCGAGGCTGTCTATCTGTTCTCACATTTTTCACCATCACCAAATGAACCAAGAACTTAAGAATCTTAAAAGTTAAGAACTCGAACCAGGGAAACAAAGTTTTGAGTTTCGAGTTTAGGAGTTTAATGATGATGTTTTAATTTATTTTGGCGAGCAGTGCGCTTCCTCTTTGCAACCAAGTTTGAATCTCTCTTGTAATTTATATTATATTAACTAGAATATCGCTCGAATAAAAAAAAGTATATACCATGATGTATCCGAGATTGTCTGGATCTAACTCCTCCATGATCAATGCTGCATACTCGTCTACTTGTTTTTGGATGTTTCAGAGCTTGTCTGCAGAAGTACTATTGCTGATAATCTGCATTTCCGATTTAAAATTTTGATTTGGAAGACTCCCTTCTCAGACACCAACACAAATTCACATGAAGTTTACGTAAAATTTTGGTGATTAATTCTGTTCTATCGTACCTCCTTGATCTCCTCTATGGTGATTCTTCCATCTGCATCTTTGTCAAGCCTGAAATTTTACATGTTTACACTCAAAGACTGAGAATAACACAGAAACTAAAGGTTCTCTGATAACCCTTTGGTTTTGAGCTTACAGAACTTCTTCTCAATCTCAGGCCACACAGCATTCCCATCAGTCTTGCTGATGAACTTGAGGCCCTTTAAGGCAGGAGATGCGGCAGACTGCGTTCGATCAAACCGCGCGCGCCTTAGCAGAACCTCATGTTTCAAAAGCGAGGCCAGGTGATTCAGTTCCGGAGAAGCCTGTTTGATTCGAGCTGATGTACTTCCAACTGATGAACTAAGTGAAGACCGGCTCTTCTCCAACCCCTTTCCCATCAGCTCCACATGATCTTGATGATCTTCGTGATGAGGATGATCAGTGAGATTTACACTGTGAACCGCCGCAGAATCATCACAGACGTCCAGAGTGGCCTCGACATAAGGCTCGTCACTTGAGCTAATGCCGGGCTTCGTAGCAGAGCCTGGCTATGCTATATTGAACTTGGCATTCTTCTTTATGCCCGATTTTTTGTTCGGCGGTCCGCTCGCTGTGATTCTCCATTCTTTCGCTGCCAATGATCTCTGAATTTGAATGGTAATGAACTCCTCCAACCTTATTTGTTCCCATTTTCTCAATGGCCAAACAAGTCTCTCTTTCAGGCTCACTATTCTGTGTTTTCTTTCCTTCCCCGAAAAAAAAGAAGGAAAGGCTGGCAATGTAGACGAGAAAATAGTGTGTTCAAATCACTCCCTTTCTTATTTATCCTTAAGAATTTTTAACTTTTTTCGGCCAACATGGTTGAAAGAATTTTTTATGGTTTGAAAATGTTTTTATTTATTTTAAAATTGTGACATATCAACTATGTCGTTTATTCATATTATAGCGTCTAAAATAATTATCACGTGATCTTGTTCTTAGTACACGCAAAAACTTCTCAATTTAAAAGACATTTATAGAATTTAGTTTTTATACGGGTGTTAGAAATAATACAACAATCAATAACAATTTTATTTATGCTAATGAATAAATACAACGAACAAGCAATACAATATATAAACAATACGAAATAAACTTAATAAAACGAAGATCGAGGCTTGCGAACCGCAATGTCCTTGAAACAGGATTTCGTCCCTACTATGTGCTTGTAGTTCGTTGGACGTCTGCTTCACCAGGATTCAACGATCTAAGTCAAAATTCCAGCACCGAAAAATTGACTTCTGGCAAATATAGAATGTGGTTCTCTCAGTTGGATGGTTTTGGTTTACAGGAGATTTTAATGCGAATTGCTGGATTCCTAAATGGCATGCAAATGGATGAATATATAGAGTATGGATACTTGTTTGCAACAGGTATGAGAATGGGATGTGACTGTTGGGAGGCATCTGTTTGAAAGGGTGCTTTGCTCTCTGGTGCTCCTTCTTCAACCCAGACTTCATCTGAAAAGATGAGTCTGTTGGAAGAACAAAATTTAAATCCGAAATTAAAAAATTAATTAACGGATTTAATTATTAGAGCCCCAAGGCCCATCTTTTGAAACCCCTAAAGCCCAAATCCAAGGTTGAGCTCAATTTTCCTCTCCATAGTTTCATTACTCCAATCACTTTGTAAGAGGTACAAAGCCTTATAAAGGGTAGGAACTTTTTGGTGGTGACCAATGTGGGACAAAGGTTGAAATGATATTACTACTCAAACATCTCCAACAACAGGATGTCTTGGAACCGAGCAACTGCGGTAGGCATCGTTCAAAGAATCAGTGACCTGCCTCTGCCCTGTTAATTTCTTTTGGACTAAAAGAGAAAAGAAAAAAGGAATGGCATTTTCTTCAAATGTTATGAAGATCGGATATATTAGCATCAATCATGCATTTCTACGGGGCATCCATGCTTATCACAAATGCCACCTGAGAAATATTTTTGCTGTATCGTCTTCTTATCCGTGTAAAAGTGACAGTTTTTCTCTCTTTCGCATGATCTATATGCGCAAAGGTTGCACATCAGCTGACTTAAGTAAATCTCGGCCCTCAGTCGTCCCTGGAGATGGAGACGACACCAATTCTCGCGCCAGCAGCCGTGATTTCACTGTGTCAGAGAAACTATTCGATTTATCACCGGAATCTGGAAACTCAGCGAGCCCACACCACCCCCCCCTCCCCCCCACCCGGGGTGCTTGTCACACTCACCGCCCTCTATTAACGCCTGGCAAGACTCCAAATGCCTTACTGCCAAAGGCCCCTGTTTCCACTAAATAAATTCACATACGGCTTAGTTGTAGGCCTATACATTTATATGAACACGAATTGGGAGCTTGTGAGCGTGCCACTACTAGGTATCGCTAGTAGACGGTGTGTGTGTATGTGATTTGAGATTGCGCTATTTAACTTCTAACCAAAAGATTGCTCCTTTAAGTGTGAGAGGCTCAACTTAGGTTCTTTATTTGCCTTGCTTGTTAAGAACTTTAATTGTTATGTAGATATATATAACAAGGTCAATATGGTTGGAATATGGATTGAATATAAACTGGTTATATTCAATCGGAATGTTTCAATAGTAAAGACAATAAGCAGTAAATAAAAAAAATACAGCTTGCACCAAAATAAACATATATAAATTGAATTGAAAGTTTACAAGTAAGTAAATACAGTAAGTAAATACAGTAAGTAAATAAAGCTGTAAACATCAACCAAAGTATGGTCGGATTGCATATAAGGCCATCGGATTGGCTTCTCTACAAGTTTGTCTCTTTGAGAAAAAGAGAGTAGCCTAAAGGAGATTCTTTCTCAGGCTTAAATCGATACCACAGAGAGAAGTGGCAGAGCTAATTCTAAGATCGGGGGTTTCCTGATCTAAAAGCTTTAACACAAGTTGTTGAAGCTTTATGAATGGTTGCTAAAGCCTTGTGTAGGCTTATGAAAGCTTGTTGTTGGGTTGTATAAATTGATGAATGTCAATTCTTGGCTTTCAAGAGAGAGGTTTTTCTCTTTGGTGTTTGAAAGGTTGGCTTTCCTTAGAACATGTATGTTCTGATTTTTGTTTGTTTGAGTGTCTCTTGCTTCATGCCTTTGCTTCTAATATATAGAGAACAAAACTAATGTGAAAGCAAACCAACTCGATGCACACACACCATCCTAATTCCACTTCCACAAAGAGAGATAACATTAATTAACTATTCACTAGCAAATACACCTCCAGCCTACAAGAAAAAGTGTCATCCTTGCTGCCCAAAATATGTCAACTTGTAGACACCCAAAATATCTTGGTGTAAGTTTGGCCTAATTTCACAATAACCCCCACACAATGCCATAATTTGAGTTTAGACCCAAATAAGTGGAAACATGACAAATTTGAGTGTAAACAGCCCCAAAACCCAACATTTGACCATGATACCCCAAATCGAAGATCTCTTATTCGTTTCCTTTTGGCTGCTTCATTCTTTGTTGCAGCTATTTTTCTAAAACTTCATCACATCCACTCGTTTTCATCTAAAAACATTGAAAGGCCAATATTTATAAGTCAGTTGAAGCGCAACCCATGTGCATGCGGGTCATGTGCATCAGAGAAAAACTGATAAAAGTGATACCCGGAAGGTAGAAGAATATGCCTTACCTAAAATAGCACTCACTAAGAAATACTCGGCTTTTTAAGGATAAATAAGTTACTTGCACTCAAAATATAGTTTTACACATGTATATGTTGGGAATAAATCACACCTTGATGGAAGAATGGACCTATGGCTTATAATTAAGTTGGACTACTCTCCATATTACTAATTAATTTTATGGTGGAACCTCAACTTCTTCATGATATCAAAACAGGTTATCCCACGTGTGAAGCTCAACGACCACACGTGCTCCACGTCACCCAATTTATGTTGTCCATGTGTTTGGCTTAAAATTTTGCCACATGTGAGGGGACTTGTTGAGAATAAATCCTACATTAATGAGATATGGACCTTGCATGGGCTTATAAGTAAATTGGACTACTCCTCATATTGTCAATTGATTTTATAATAGAACCTTAACTTCTTCTGTATAGAAAGAAAAAAAAAAGTGTTCTCATAAACCACTCATGGAAGAGCCAAGCATTGTTCCTCGCGAAATTATCCAAGCATAAGCAATAAAGGAAAATACTCGGATCCTTACCACCTGTAAGGGTAAGGAGGCTCCTTACAGTCAAATTACAATTAAACATGTATGGAAAAATAAATAATAAAAAATTGTTGTTCTTCGCAGTGTTGATCCTCACGAAACGATCCGAGCACAAGCAATAAAGGGTCTAAGATACTATACAAAATGCAGAAATACACCAATATTTTTTTTATGATAATGATGACATTACTAGAAAAATATGTACCCAACGACACTCCTTGGGCAAGCAGTTTATCAGCCTCTTTTGCTTACTTGCATGCTAATTCTTCAGTATCAAGTCAAAGCAAGTGTTTTTAGATCCCACTCTATTACCTTTTCAATATTTTGAGAAAAAAATTTCGTAAGCTCCTAATTTGCTTTTGTCCTAACGAGCTCTCCCAATTCAAGAACATGAAGAACACTCCCCAGTTATAAATGTGTTTGGGGGGACTGGCTACAGTGCTCACAAGCATTGAATGCTCACACCAATCTCACCATTAAATGGAGGGAGGAGGGAGGAGAGAGGGGGGAAGGAGGGAGATTCCAGTGATAGCATTCAATACTTGCGAGTACCGTAGCCTACTCCGTGTTTCTTAAAATGATTAAAAAATAAAGTACTAAACATTAAAATTAACGGTCAACGAATGCTTAAAATGTGAGTCAAGTCTATGACACATCACCACTTAACGTCTAATTAGACAGTAAAATTGACGGAGACGTTAAATTAGTGCAATTCAAAAACCACATAGTATAAAATGCAAAAATTGAAATCATGTGACTCATTTTGTAAATCACCCTCAAACTTTGTGGTGTAAAATGCAGTTAATTCTATAAAGTATATAGAAAAAAGTTATTTGAAAGTGTTTTTAAATGATTGAAAGCACTTTTAAAAAAAATGTTTTTGGGTTCTAAAAACAGTTGAAGTGCTTTTCTAAGATTCACTTCACCTTTTACTAAGAACCGGTTCTTTTCACCACTTTTAGCCATTTTAAAAGCACTTCAAAACAAGTCATAAAACTTCATGATTAACTTAGTTGGTTAATCTAAATTATTCCACTAATCCATAAAATGCACCATAAGTGATCACTTTGTCTTATTATAGAAGTTAGCTGAACAAATCAACTCAAATGCACGATCTCTACTACTAACACCACCGCAATCCAGGGGCGGAGCCAGTAGATGCCCAGGAGAACGTACCCCTCTCTTGAGACACATATATTTTATTAGTATGAATGAGTATTAGATTATTTCATTCAACAAGTGAAGAAAAAAAGGCCGAATTAGGGAATTCATAAACTTTATTTTGTCCATTGTCTCTAAAAAGTTAATTAAGTTGATTTAGACCTAAAAAGGAGCTTGAATTTTGGAGATGTCCCCTCTTTACTCGAATCCTAACTTCACTACTGCTGCCGCCACAACCTTGTCATGACCATCCGCTCTAACCACTATTGTCGCTGCCACCACACCCATCATCATGCCATTACCACCACCACTAGCACATTACTTTGTCAAGTATTACCCCCCTTAATTTATTAAGATTAACCAAGAAACTTCTTTACATTTATGATTTTGCCACTGTTTTCTCCGTGTTTCAAATTATACAAGCTTTATAAAGGAACAAAAAAATTATAAAAGATATTGGGCCGGGATAGCCCAAGAATTTGGAAATGAATTAGGGCTTAGTTGGGTCAAGTTACAAAGGCTCCTTAAGCTACATTCCAGCTATCAAATCCAAGAGCTCAACTACTGGAAGGTCTACAAGACGCAGAAGCTTTTCGTCAAAATATACTGGACCAAAATACACTATGGCTTTGTTTGATACACTGTATAGCTCATTGAATATGACTAATAATACAGAACTGGGTATTTGGTGCATTTCGTATTAAAATAGTCGCCCTACTAATTGAATCAGGCCCATCATTTAATACCTCTCACACCCGACCTATTATACGTCCAAAAACTTCTGTATAATTAGTCGGGTCACGCTAACGCAAAAATCACGCTCGCTTTCTCCTCCTACGCATCGCGAAATCCTCATCCAAAGTATTCCTTTTTTTTTGGTCCTGTTTTTCTTTGGTTTTCTCCTTTTTTTCATTTTAACATCAATTATTCTGTGAATTTTTTTTAGAAAATTATTATAGTCTGACGTACTATCCGATACACAGATTAATCCGACACACTACCAAACGCTTGACTAATTTAATCAATATTATCCAATGCACAAATTATCCTATCCGACTAAAATAGTCAATATGGTCCGAGCTGCCAAACGAGGCCTATAAATTATAATTAGCCAATTCATCATGCACAAAGTTTATTTCACGATCTCTTCTTTGTTTTGAAAAAGAACTTCGGCAACTTAAAAATTAATAAATTGAGGCCGTTTGATAATTATTTAGTTTTGAGTTTTCAATTTTTATTTTTGGTTTTCATTTTTTTTAAATGAAAATAAAAACGAAAAACGAAATAGTTATCAAACGACTCATTGGTTTTTAATTTTTAATTTTTAGTTTTCAATTTTTTAAAAACTAAAAATTGAAAATAGTTACCAAACGAGTTTTTAATTTTTATTATACATTTGCAATTCATTTTATCTAAGTACGCATTGCTAATCCTATCCTATCGTATCATCTTAATAAAAAAAACCTAATTTATTTATCTAGGTATTCATGTCCCCTCCTATGATAAACAAGGAATGGGGTAGGAAGTTGCTTTAGTTTGTGGTTACATGATCACCATCAAACCCTAAAATTATTTAGTATAACATATTTAAAAGGATTAGGAAACATAAACACCATATAAATATTTGCACAACCTCTAACTATCACAATACAAAATGTCTACATACATTCATAAATATATTGGTGTCGGGATGTAATCGATAGCTACAGATTTATGAAAACGACGCCGTGCCGGCATCATCATGTAATTTAAACCCTAAATAATTAAAGTCAGACTAATTGTGATTTTGTGTACCAGGTTCGTCTAATTAGCAAATCGGAATGGACGTGAAGGAAAAATTAATAATGCAGTTGGTACGTATTTAGTTTCTGCACGGGCAATGATATGATAATATAATTAATAAAAGCAATGTTTTGAAAAAACTTTCCAAGAAGAGCCAAGTCACCAATGAGATACTCATTGGTTGCAGGCCACATTAATTAAAAATAAAAGGGTTTTTATCACAAATAGTCTTTTATGTTTTGATAACTCATCAGTTTGGTTTTTTAAATTTCAAACTTATCGGTTTGGTTCTTTACCTATTGCATTGGTCATTAAAATCGGCATTTCATCTAGTTTCATTAAAAAATCCATTAGTGTGCTGATGTGGCATACGTGTGATGCTCACAAACCAGTTAATAATATTGAATAAAATAAATAAATTTCTTTAAATAGTGTAAAATTTTAAAAACCATAAAGTTTTTTTTTTTTTTTTTAAAGAAAGCCACCCCACTCTTCCTTTCTACCCCCACTCCTACACCCATCCTCCCTCCCCCCTCACACCACGAAAATGATTTATATGGAATGAGTTTACAGTCACGTAGCTTCCTGTATCCAATAATATATTGCCAAGCGCAAGTTTTTCTCTACATAACAATGTATTATTGAATTGGGACGTCACGCGATGGTGAACTCGTTTTATATAAGTTGTTCTCCCACACCATCCCATTCCCCATGTATTGGAATTGTCCAGATTGACCGTCTCCTTATACTCGTAAGGAAATTAGTCAGATCCAAATGGTATTCAAGGATTTCTTCTACCGTCTCTCAGTTGCGTCCTCCAATGGTAGCTCTCTCACTCTCCAGCTCTCCTGCCGTCGCCCTTCCCCCACCCACCCCAGATTTCCCCGTTCCCCAATCTACCTCACCCATTTCATTTAATTCTTTTTGTGTTTTCAAAATTTTAAGGTATTTTTTTAAATTCTAAAATATTTTAGAAATTGATTTTTTTTATTAAATACACGTGGCACCACATGATTAATTTTGTAGGCCCCACACGAAGGCCATATCCTCAAATTAAAGGATTTTCTAATGAAAGTAGACGACAAGGACGATTTTGATGACCAAAGCAATAGATGAAGAACCAAACTGATGAGTTTGAAACATAAAAGGCCAAACTGATGAGTTGTTAAAACACAAAGTACAATTTGTGATAAAAATCTAAAATAAAATAAAAAATGAAGTAGAAATAGGCTTACAAGGATTAGGTTAGACTACATGAGCAATTGAACGTGTGAATCATACCGAAAGTTGTCATGCACGTGTGAATGACTGTCTGTCATTAATGAAAAGTAAATTAGGTTAGACCGCATGAGCAACTAACCGACTGTAACACAACTCATAAGTCATAAGCATATTCTTTTTTTTTTTCTTTAAAAAGAAGACTAGCTGGTGGCCAAGCCACGACAGTCCACCATTCCGGGGGTTGGGAAGACTCACACAAGCATTTCAGCCTCCCATTGGCCACCGTCGTATGATTCACCAGCGCCAAGAATTGAACTCAAGACGAGCCGTGCAGAATACGGACCTGAAATTCGCCCCAACCATTGGGGCACCCCGTGATGGTTATAAGTCATAAGAATATTTCGCGCGTGGTTGGATGTTTACACCATTAGATCAAACAAACATGAGCAACTGTCTCTAAAATTTATACACGCCTGTTTAGTTGTCAATCGTTGATAAATTATATTGGGTTAAACATGCATGGTCGGCTGTGTCTAGCACAAAAGATTCTCTCATACACTTAAATTTTAGTTTTAGTGGTGTCACTGTTCAACAAAATTTATCATTATTCCAAAAAATTCGATCCATCCAATAAACGATTGTTACATATAAATAAGTGGGGACTGACTACAGTGCCCGCAAGCATTGGATGCTCACACCGATCTCACTCTCCTTCCCCCCCCTCCCCCCCTCCCCTCTCTCTCTTCCCTTCTCCCTCCTCCCTCCTTTTAACGGTGAGATCGGTGTGAGCATCCAATGCTTACGAGCATCGTAGCCTACTCCGAATAAGTGACATAAGAGAATCTCTCCTAGTACATACACAAACAATTTTACATCTATTTACCGTTCCTTTGCTTACGGAATGCAGTGGATGATATTTTATTGGTTCATGTTATTTTTCTTATTAAAATGAAGTCCCCACTTGTTATTGTTGATTATATTGAACCAATTATTCAAACTTTTCTGCAATCATCATTCAATAAGCTTTTACTCAGACTGCAAGCCACGTGGAATTGAAAAGGAAAAAAAAACACGTGATATTATTAATTCTCATGGCTGTATTTTCAATGTGATAATTAATTTAAATGATACCCTAACAATTTTGTGTGGAATATGTCCTTTGCAGGAAGATTTGAAGATAATCCATGATCGAAGCTACTTTTTACCTAATGTGAAATGATTGATTGTAAATTTTTATCTTATTTTCCTAGACCTTAATAATTAGCAAAATCAAAGTTGCATATAGAGACAATTTTGTTCTTTAAGCAAATTTGTATGGTGGAAGTAATAATCCAAACTTGATGTACCCTTTTTTTTGGTGAACAATCTTGATTCAAATCTCCCTCTCCGTAGTTTAAATGAATTTAGTGTAGATTATACTATCTTTTGTCAACAAAAAAAAATCTTGATATTTTGAGGAAACTCCAAGGAAAAAAAATTTTCCCTTACTGAGAGAGACAAAAATCATTTCTTTAAGCTACAATAATTATTATGCAATTTTCAAGTTGTGATTTCATTATTTACCAAAATAAAATGTGTTATTTTATTTTTTAATTTTTGGATCAATTGTCAATATATGATTTCACATGGATGCAATAAGGTGGAAAATGATGCATTTTGATGTTTCTCTAGGAAAAATCATTAGTGCAAAGTTTGGAAACAAAATTAGTTATATTTGTGTTATAAGAGAAATTTAGAGCAATGAAATTGTCACTTCTGAATTTGTCACAATATAGAACAATGGTTGTTTTCGGCAACTCCGTTAAATTTGTAGTCTCTTATTTTTCTCTTTAAATCCTTTTATTTTAGTTTAGAAACTAAAACTCTAGTTGTGTCAAATGTGTCCAAATCCAAAGACTAATGTTTCAATTTTCCTTTTTTAGTGACCCAAACCAACATCATTTACATTTTACAACAATTTGGAGACGAGCTGTGAAAAGAAAAACTTTAAATTTATTGATATAGTTTTACACGCAAGCATTTTTCCTCGGAAAAAAGAAGAAAGAAGATGCATGCAAGTAATAAATTGGAAGGCATCTGCAATTTAAAACCACAAGAATTAAACGATGATTTTTTTTTTACAGAGAATTAAATGATAGCTTTGAAATGTGCAAAATGACTAGGATGACATAAAGTCGTCGCAAAACAATACCTTGTGCACACTGCAAAACTTGAAAAACATTTATAAACTGGCACTGGCAAGCAGCAATCATATTGACTGGACCACATTATTAAATTCTGATAAGAAAATATAAGACCATAGAATTAAACAATCAATCTTTGACAATAATATAATTTTCTAAAGAAAAAAAACAAACACTTTGTGCGTACACAAATTCCACATTTGTTTTACAACTTACAATACTCTATTTTTTGTGTTGATGTAACAATTTTATTTATAAACTCCTCTGAATGACATGGTGCGCATGTGGGTTTTTTTTTTTAATTTTATAGGCATTCTCATTATTTTGTGGCATATAAAGCTCGTGAACACACACAAATTGAATAAATTCAACAAAATTCATATCCTAAGTCCATAGTTGTCACACAGTGTTGCAAATGCCTTTAGAAAAGGGGTTGACATGTGATGCTTTTTCACGAAATTTCCTGATAAAAAGTAAAAACTAACAGAGGTAATAGATCATTTCTTTCAGTGATATTTGCGCATACACCTGATAATTCAATTAAGTTTTATTTTACCGATAATTTTGATGATATTTTGGCAAAAATTCGTATTTTTCATTGTATAAATATTGTTTCAACAAAAAAAAATTGTGTGAAGATTAATTGTTAGTAAGGAAACGGGAACAAAGAACTCTCTTTTTCGCCAACGGGGGTTGATTGAGTTGATAATGATCGTTCTCTTCGTTAAACTAAGACTTAGATTCGAGTCTCACTGCCTGTAATCTTTCTTGGTGGGCCATCTGCAAAAAATAAATAAATAAGTAAAACCTCCTCTTCTGCAAAGTTTAGGAGATAGGGAGGGCCGGCAACCTCTCTTTTTCTTTTCACTTTTTTTGTTGGTCTTTTGCTTTTCAATTTATGAAATCAATAAATAAAAAAAAAGACTAAGATCTTGATTTTGATTGGGTGAGAGATCTAAATACACTCTCTTTTTCCTTTTCCTTTTTCAAATCCATATGTAGGAAAGTAGGAAGGAAGCTTGCCCATTTGTTTTTTTTATGTCTAGATCGAGATCACCCCTGTCAGATTGTGCCTCCGTCCATGGCCAAATCTAACCTCGAAGAAGAAGACGAAGTTGTTACAGAAAGCCCACACGCTTACAATTTTGTCTGTTGTTACTCCTACTTCTTCACCTCCATCCTTTTGTTTTCCTCACTCTCTACTTTCTCCGAGGCTTCTCGCTCCATCCCAACAACCACCGCCACCACCCTTTCTGTCTCCTTCTCTTCCTCTCTCTCCTCCACCAACCCACCGTCAACCTCCCCTTTAAAACCATCTTCCCACGTTGACACTTCCAAAACCCTCATCACATCTCTCACAATCTCCGCCGCCGCCGCCGTCTTCCTCATCGTTTCAGTCATGGTGGTAATGAGATGCTTCGGATTCAGATCAAAACGCAAACAAAATCGAATCGATGTGGAGAAGGAGGATCATGTTGAAGAAAGTGGGGAGTTTAGCGTGAAGAAATTGAGGTGGGATTGGATAGAGAGGTCTACTGATGGCTTCTGCAAGGTGATTGGAACTGGAGGGTTCAGCAATGTGTACTTGGCGCGAAACCCGGGGCCTAATTCCGGTGATGGGTTCTGTGCGATTAAGATCCACAACGGCAGCGAGCGGCTGAGCAGGGTTTTTAAGCAAGAACTCGATATTCTCCTCCGCCTTGAGCACCACCACATCGTCAAGCTTCTTGGCTACTCCGAAAACCAAGGTCAGTCCATAAACTAAGGACATGTTTAGGATTGTGCTTACCATGTTTTTTGACGGCCAAAATTGTTGACTGTATTTTTCACAAAAAAACACTCTGTGTTTCTTGCTCGTAAAAGCATTTTCTAGAGAAGCACTTGTCTTACACTTCTCCAGAACTTCAAAGTATTTTTTCAGCGTGTATTTGGTTTTTAATAAAATTTAAACGTGTTTATAATAAAAATATTTATAGCCAATTTGTTTATGAGCAGTACTTTCAAAAGAAGCAATTTCAAACAAAACCTAAAATTTCATCGAGGATGTACGCTTTTGTTCATAATCGCTTTTGCTAAAGATGTACTTTTATTAAAAATCTTAGTGATTACTTCTTGTGTACAGTTGCTTGTTAAAGAAGCATCTAGTGTTTCTACCACTCAGCAGCACTTTAACTTTTTTGTATCAGATGTAGTTGGGTTGTAGTAGTGTACAATTTTCTTGATATTAATTTGTGATTTGTTCTCATTTTCTTTGTGGATTCACTCCAATTTATTCAAATAATAATGTTTTGTATTTTTTTATGTGAAACAGAGGAGGGTGCTCTGATTTTCGAGTACGTCGCCAACGGAAATCTCCAAGAGAAGCTCCACGGCGGAGACGCCACCCTAGCGCTGCCGTGGAAGAACCGAATGGCAATCGCCTTCCAAATCGCACAGGCATTAGAATACCTCCACGAGAAATGCGCCCTCCAAATCGTCCACATGGACATCAAAGCCTCAAATATCTTACTCGACGAAAATCTAAACTGCAAGCTCTGCGATTTCGGGTCGGCGAAGATGGGGTTTTCCTCGACAGTCCAACCGCCGTCGTCGATGAGAAATCACGTCTTGACGATGATGGGGTCACCAGGTTACACCGACCCGCACTACCTCCGAACAGGAATCGCTTCGAAGAAAAACGACGTATACAGCTTCGGCGTTTTGATCTTGGAGCTCGTGACGGGAATGGAGGCGTTTTGCTCCGAAAAAGGGCAGTTCTTGACGACGTTGGTGGGGCCCAGGTTGAGGGACGGCGGTTGTGACGCGGCGGAGTTGCGCGAGTTGGTGGATCCGCGGCTGGGCGCGGCGGGGTTTGACCTCGAAGAGGCCAAGACCATGCTTTGTGTTTCGGCAATGTGCTTGCGTCAGTCACCGACACTGAGGCCTTCGGCTACTCAAATATTGGAAACCATTCGGGAGAAAGAGAAAGTATCGTCTGTTTTCGTTTCTACAGTCACTGTCAAATGACAGAGAAATCGTATACTAGTTGATTGCTTGATTGATTGATTGATCCCAGCCGTTGATTTGGACGACCTTGGTGAATTGATTGTATAGAAGAAATGTAAAAGAAAGTTGGTTTAATAATGCGTCTGGTGTAAATTTGTACTGTGTCCAAAAGTTTTAGCTACAAAGAGAAGATTATACACAAAATTATGAGTAATCCTATTCAACAGCATCTTCATCAAATTCCACAAATCATCATGACTCGTTTACTAATACGTAAGTAAGTAGAATGAGAGAAGGAATTGAAATGAAGAAGAGTTCAACGAGCTGAAGGAATTGTCATATTCTGATTTCATATAAGCTATTACTTTGGGAGTGCAAAATTGTGAAGTACCAAGTTTTAGTGTTCAAACTGCCAAAGTAACAAACTTTTATTTGGAGAACATCTATAAAGTCTCGTATAAATACTCTTAGACACACTTGCTGACATATTCTTTAGGGATTGGTTACAGTAGTTGTATGTATGTAATACATTCCCCATCCAACGATCATATATGATTTTCTCTTCACATCTGATTGTTGAAGAGTGAATGTATGACATACATGCACCTACCATAAAAAGTTCCCACTCTCTAATATACGTAACTCTAACATACAATTGTTAAATTCACTTCTATTCGAGTCTCAATTTTGTATGTCTAAATAAAATAATATAAGCAGCATTCATGTGACGTCCAATACGAGCAACAATTCATAAAAAAATAAGTAGAATTATTGCAAAATTATATGGGCATCATTCATGTGACGTCCAATATGAGCAACATTCAGCCTCCACAATCACACACAGTCTCATTTTCTTTAAAGTTCACGTGTTTGTATTCTCGAAAATCACTTTGTTTTTGCATTTTCATTTGCCATTAAATTAAAATTATTGTTGATTAAATTTGTTCTATGACATAGAAGGGATTGAGATGTATGAAGACAAAAAAGATACAACTAACTAAATAACAAATTCAATGACGGAAAAATCGACCATATTGGTGATTTATAAGTAAACAAAAAACAGATATAAGTTTGATCGTGGATTCCGATTAAAAAAAAATCTACTTATTTTTAGCTAAATTGAACGATAATTGTTTCCTCCACATGCAATTGATAATGAAGTCGTGTTTAAATTTATTTATTTTTGGTTAAATTTTTACATTATTAATTTATTACGGCGCATTTTGACATACAATAAACTAAACATATAAATGATCGTGGATGGAGTTCTCTATTTGATTTCATTGTGTCTCAGATTTAAATACTGGGATCATTTCTAATAAAAAAAATTATAAAGTTTCACGACAAATGATATCAATTTCTTTTCCAGCATTATATCCGTCAATTACTATGTTAATTAGACTACTAATATTTATGTAAATAAAAATAATAATTTACATGAAACAAATTTATCGTCACACAGCTTCTGAATATAATAATATTACACGTGACGTTATATTATTGAATCGAAATACTACGATGATTGTAAACCCATTATATATTAGTTATTCTTGTGAATAAGACCGTCACCCAAAATTGGGCTTCTGTCAAACCGTCAAAGCCCAAGTAAAATTGGCGCCCTCGTTCTGCGCTCCCTCTGTCCCTCATTCCCCAGTCTCCCTGTCCGCTCAGCTACCTTATCATTTTCACATGCACATGGTGTGCACACCTGCAACTCCACAACCCAACTCGGAAACTCACTGAAATCCCCGGACCATGTCGTCGTATACTCTGCATTTGGCTTCGCCGGCAACCAGAAATTGCTTGTACGAACACCGTCGCAGAGTTCCCGCATTCAAATCTCCCGCATTTTCCAACCCCCATCCTTTCCGCTGCGATTACGCTGCGGGAAATGGAAAATTGGCAGCGATCAACACAAGCTTCAAATCCATACCCAAAACGCACCGTCGTCTGTTCTTGTGCACTTCTCAGCTGGCGGAGATGGCTCCGGCTAGCTCTGCAGTCTACGGCTTCCTCCTCCTCAGCGGCGGCTTCTTTGCCTGTAAGCTCTTCATTTTATCTGCAAAATTACAGAGAAATGCTCCAAAAATACATGCTTTTGTTTTTTTTTCTTTACGTTTTTAAGCAATGGTGGATTTTTTGTTGCAGTTTCGAGAACGGGAAGCAAAGCGTCGCTTCTCGGTGGTGTTTCAGGAGCAGCTCTAATGGCCACTGTAAGACTCCTTCCGTAGTAAAATTTAAATTGTTTTTTTCTTCTTTTTTTTGGCAGAATAACCCTAAATTATATTTACTTTCAAGTTTCAACAAGTTGGGAAATTTTTGTTTGTCAATTATTTTTTTTTTGGGTTAATTCAATTGTCTGATTTACAACACGTTAATTTTCATGTCTTAACATTTTGGGAAGCTGAAAATCAATTTACAACTTCCAATTGCTGAAAAGATTTCAGTATTTGATGGATGTGTTGGTAAGTTCAGCAATTGGGATTTGTAAATCGATCATTGCAGTCGATTTCCCTAATGGTTTCTTGATGAAAGGTAATATTTGAGCACTTAGAGCATAATCAAACACTAACAGTATTCAGAGCTAACCCACCTGACCTTCCCTTGTCATTGTTCAACAACCCAAGATGGATCAATTAGAAATTTTCAGAAAGAGATGTGGGGCGACCTCCATGTTTCAATGCTGGATCGAGCTCTTACTTATGCAAGCCAAGTCTTTAGCACATTGGCCTTCGTAGAGTACCAAGTACAAATCTTTCGGAACCCTGCACAAATGCATGTGATTTCTTTGCCACTAAGGAAGAGTGAATACCACTCTACACTTTTCCAGCTGCATCATTTTAAATAATGCTAGAAATGATCGTCTTGTATAATGTATAATGCATTTCAAAACACTCCACGTCCTGCTTCCAACCCATGATCCCTCTGCTGGTGTTTCACATGACAACCACAGAATTCTAGATTTCGTAAAAAGCGTTAGTTGCTTGAAAGAAGGGACATGCATGTTCAGCATTGACAAATAATGCAGTTTGTCTATCTGTTATGTTGTTTGTATGCCCCTCAAATTAGTACGAGATAAAGCTTTGTTTATGCAGATAAGCTTTCTTGCTCTTAATAAACTATACTAGGGAACCACTCTCAAGTTTGTCACTAAAAATTTGTACAAGCGCTTTAAATTGTTAACAGTTGACAATGAGACAATGACATTCCCCGTGGGTTTATGTGACATGATATTAATGTTTTACTATGTTCAAATGATTGCAAAATGCACTGCAAGGTTTCTTCAATATATTGCATCCGCCAGGCATGGAACCCTGATACTTCCAAAGCTAGATATACTTGGAGCTTATGCTTCCTGACATTATCTTTATTCATTTCAAGACTTTGTAACAAGAGTCTATAAACATGTTGAAGAATGTCTATCAAAATTCGAATAAAAAGTCTTTCGTTTTAGTGCTACTTTCTGTTTTTGTTCATGTAAATGAGCTTCTTGTTCCTTTCTGCCTTCTTACCTTTTTAAGATAGCGATAATTTTGTCGTTCCGTGGCATGTAAAAAACATCCAAAATAATGAATCTGAATAGTCCTAAGAGCCTTATCCCTGATTGAACATAGATACACAAAAAGGTTTTTGTCAGCGTTTTAATGGGTAATACTTGCTATGCTTGTAGGCTTACTATCTGCTACAAACACCGGAGACAAAAGCTATTGGTGATGCCCTTGGGTTTGGATCAGCATTTCTTTTCGCTTCGGTATTCGGTATGCATGTACCATGCTTTTGTTATGAACCATGATCTTATATTTGGAATCATTCTAGAACTCCAACTCCCTCTCTACTTTTTCTTTAAGTTTTACTTTTATTTCTCTAAATGGTTTCAGGTATACGGTTAGCAGCTACCCGGAAATTGGCTCCTGCAGGCCCTCTGTTAGCTCTTTCTCTTAGTGCACTGGCTGTGTTTATATCAGCTTACTTAAAAGATAGTGTCGCTATATCTTAGTCGTCCTTCAGATATAATTTAATGTTGCTTAGAAATCGTGTTCCTAATGTTAATGCGATCAAGACTCGAGTTGTAAGGTCTTCTTTTAATTCAGTTCTTGTGTTCTAACTCTTTTCTCTTTTTCGGGTTCAAATTCTGACTTAGTGCTGGTTTTTTTTTTAAGTATGAGTGCTTTTATTCTCAGTTCCCACCTCCATTGTACTCTCTCTACCCACCTTCTTTTTCTACTTACCACAAAGTTGCTCTAGAGGACACCACCTTACTTAACACTATCCTCAATATTTTTTTTTAAAAAACTTAACCATGAATGGCAACCTTGTGCTGCCCTGGCCTAGTTAGCTGTGATTGCCGGAGTTTATTTACTCTTCCTGATGCGAAGGAGTGACAGCAAGATGGACTGTGGATGACATTTCGTTCATTGAATTTCGTACGATGTTGCACATTTCGTTCACGAACTCTCTCTCTCTCTCTCTCTCTTATCGATCTCGAACTCTGTACCTTTGCTTCCTCTGTATTACTAGTTCCTGGCATTGTCAATGATACAAGCATTGTGTATGTTTTTTTTTGCCCTTTTTACAGTCGAGATTGTATGGTCTTTTTATATGAATTTAGCAGAAACAAACGCATTATGTATTGCTAAGTGCTTCTCCTCTTGTCCCGAAAAGAAAGTGCTTCGCACGGCAGAAGTTGAACACACGTCTATTATTTAACTCCCCCTTTTCCAACAATCATCTTCTCCCTTTAAGGCCTTTTAGCTATATATTTGTGTTAACTGTACCGACTACGAGAAGAGGGTGGTTGTTAGCGTCCATTCGGACTAGCCCGGCCTCCTTAATTAACAAAGGAACAAGAGTAATTAAGTTAGAGCATCTTCAATCACGCTCTCTATTTAATTGTAAAGTTTTAGCTAAAACTATCAAAAAGTTATTTTAGGAGCTGTCTAAAAAAAGATGTACTCCAACCATACTTCATACTTTACAGAGTCATAATAACTATGAGTCAATAATTATTCAATAATCTATTTAAATAATATTAAAATACTTAACCTTAATTATAGAGAGCCATTAGGAGCTCCTTTGTCCCTCCCTACATTTAGGAGCTTATGATTGCAGTTGATTTTTTTTTTAAATCTTCCCTAAATCTAGTTAGGAGCTCATTTAAGGAGCTCATTGGATATACTTAAGAATCTAAAATAACATGAGCTCCTCAAGGCGAGGGAAACTTCGGTCCTCCTTAATGGCAAAAGAACAAGAATCATTAAGTGAATAATTTAATAACATGAGTCCCTAAAGTTGAGAGAAACTTCGGTATGACTGTCTTTTTAGGGAAGCCATCACACTTGCGAGAAAATGCTAATACCGAAGATCATGAATTCAATCTTATATCCAATGTAAGATGAGGTACTTATAACTAAAAAGTAATCTCATGCACGTATTATGTTTTTTTTTAATGGTACCTTCAAGCAATTTTGAAGTTGGTGTACATCAAAGCGTATAGCAGACAAACTCTAGTTGTATGTGTTGATTTTTGTATGTTCCTGTAATCGTGGGATTCTTAGTTTAGTATAATTTCCTGTAAATTAATTTTTTTTTTATTAGATATGATTGTAACATCTTATAAATACTTTTTGAGAGATGAACAGAGACGAAACATTATTTCAAAATATCATTCTCTTATGTATGAACCGACCCCACAACTCATGAGCAGCTAAATCAAGACTCGTAAAGGCTAATGTTTGGGTTTACAATTCATCATAGTTTTCCTACCAACAAAACTCCACTAACGCAAAGAAAAAAGAGAGATGAATAACCTAATAATGTGATTTAAAGGTATTTTAATCGAAATTAAAGGGTTAATGACTACAAACATAATGTGACTAATTATGGTTCAATGAAAAAAAGGTACCCCATTTCTCCATTTGATTTTAAGTTTTAACTGAAAAAAAAGAGGAATAAATGAGATTCGTTTGTCCCATCAAATAGAGAAGAACTTACATGAAATGAGTTCACCGTCACGTGTCGTCCCTTGTCTAATAACGTATTGTCATGTGTACGTTTTCCTCTACATGACAATGTTTTATTGAATCGGAACGTCATGTGACTGTGAACCCGTTCCATATAAATTGCTCTTCATCAAATATAATACTTTTCACAAACTTCAAACATCCACCGACGAGAATACCCCATAACACAATGTCTTCTGGTATTTAAGCCTATCCATATATAGTGACTGAGACTGACTGGCTACAGGTAAGGAAAAGAGAGTCGATTGACTGTGCGAGCACAATGCAGAAACTTCTGGTGAGAGAGAAGCTAGTGACCTACTGTTGGTGTTGCTTTGCTTCATCATATATTTGATTAGGTCCACTTTCGTTGAAAAGAAGGCAGATAAAATATGGAAAAAGGCCAAAAAATAAAGAGAAGGATGGATGGACCTTCCTTCCCAAAACGTTGAGAATCATTTTTTGAGCATCTTCTACTCAACACAACATGAATTATTAAAACTTTACCTTCTTTTTCTGTTCATGTTTTGAAGTTTCTTTTTTGCTTTTATTTTTCCATTAATGGATCAGTATAAAATAGTCAAACCTTCCAACTACAACTTCCTCACAGGCTATAATTTTTTTTAATAAATGCTAGCCACACTAAATGATTTGGCACTAATCAAATTTGTACTTTAATTTAATTTAAAATTTAATTAATAATTGTAATACAAATTTATATAGCATAGAATATGCTACATCATTTGGTACACAAATTTGATACATGAATTTAATGTATGTAGCACCACTCATTTTTTTTTATAAATGTGTTGTGATGTTATGCTTATGCTTAGCGGGTTTGTGATGTCTCGCTTCTGCATATTGATGCAGCCTTGGTCTTTTAGTGTGTACCTGTGCTAAGTCTGCCGCGTCTATCGTCTTTGTGGTGGCCGTGTAGAAGTTTTGCTTCATTTGCTGATTGTGCAAATTCCTCTCCTTATTAAAAAATTGGTAACTAAAAAAGGTGTATCCATTTAGCACCCTTTTATACATATATACATATATGTGTGTGTGTGTGTTTAGTTCTTATTAAGGAAAATAATCTATTTGTGAAACAAAGGAAACTCTATATATATGAACTTCACCATTCATGGGAATGTGGGGGCATAGAACTATAATTTCATGAAATTACGAATGTCTTTTTTTTACTAAATTCTCCAGCAATATGAACCACCATATAGGTCACTATATTGACCAATAGGGTCATTTAACTTTTGGTTTGGGAGAAGTGGGAGTTGGATTTTGGACGAAACTATGAAAGTGGGACTCGAACGAAATCTCTACCTGCAGCTCCAAGTATGGTTTTCTGGGTTACATTTGGGAACATGAAAGGAAGAGTTGGATTTTGTGACACTTTGGTATCTAAAGGTTCTCCACTATGTTTTGTCTTGTCTAAGTGCTGCTTCATCACGTAATGGAACATTCGTGAATCTTCAAGACCTTGCTAAAAACAATATTCCATAAGAAAAGACCATGTAACTGAATCTAAGAGATGAAAAATTAGAAAGATCCCACCACTATCCAACTGGAAGTTTAGTCATTGCAATGCAACAAATACACACACATATACATCACAGTGATTCTCTGTTTTTAAATACTAACTTACACGATTAACATCGTTATGCTAAATCTCTCTTCGACGGCCATCCCACCCCAGTCTTCTTCGACGATGACCCCACTCAAGTCCTTCTCTTCGACGACAAATTAGAGGAGGTCATGGGTTGGGTCGGCGGGGTCGCCAGCTAGAATCTGCCATGGATTTGGAAGTGGAGGAAGAATGATGGTGTTTAGCAAGATAAGATGACGTTTGGTGATAGTCTTATATTACAGGTGTTAAAATTTTAGTGGACCACATAGGATGGTCGGCAAATCAAGTACTCTTGAGTGAGTACCCAAATATTGTACATTGAGATATACTGGTTTGATGCTACCAACTTAGCAAATGCGGTAATCAAGAGAAGATACTATATTTCGGAAGGTGATTAGGAACTTACTAATCAAGTATTCTCTGATCTGATTATTCTCTGGTTATGTTTCCTAAATATGAGCAGATAATTAAATTAAAGTAGAATATACAGCCTGGTACGGGAATCTTCACATGAAATAGTACTATTCCGTGAGCAAAAAGTGCCATTGAGGGATACCACATCATGTTAATCATTTAATTAAGAAGTGGCAAGTACTTATTAATCCACACGATAATTCTTAATGATTATAGTAATTTTTTTTGTCCCATATAATGCATTATGCACTTTCAATATATAATTGTGCTCTGACCATGTTTTTGTGTAATATATGTAATAAGATATAATAATTAATGTATGTATTGTTTAAATCATTTACCCTATCAACGAATGAATACCGTACTCTTCAAAAAACAAATGTATGTATTGTTAATTAGAAATTGGACTTGAAATTAGTCATGATTATTTAAGAGTTGATTAATCTGTCTGAAACATCGTGCACTGGTTTGGAATGTATGATAGATATGAGTCACTCATCACCACGTCTGGTGGCCAGATTATTTTTAAAATTAGGAGACAACCACATGGCTTATGATATAGAGCTGTCCTAACTTTTAAGCATTGGTAAATATTTGTAATGTGAACTGAATTTAAATTTTGACTATTTAGCACATGATGAAAGGTTTTACAGGATTGATTTCACGATGAAAAATGATTTTCACACACTATTTTTTTTTTCTAGGCACTCTTGATTATTTTTGTGACTTCTCAATTGTTTGGTTCGTTGACTTCCATGATCCCACTATTTTGTAGCTAGGAACTTTGAGATTTGGCAAACTTTTTTATTGGCCCAAACTATGGCATCGATTGGACTTTGCAACCTATATACATAGGATGTTGAATGTTAGACAATAAGTAGGCTTTGAAAATTTTAAGTAGTCAGAAAATGAGTCAATAATGTATATCATACAAATACAAACGCCATATTTCTTCACATTTGCAGTCCTATTTAGAACATGTGCAGTACTATACCGATAAAAAATAATTGAAAATATGTGAAATTTAGGTGTTTGATCGAGACTTCTTCTAATAGCAGGCTAACAATGTATAATAAAAATTACGCTAAAGACAATCATTCATGCACATGCGTGAACATAACTTTGAACCATTTTTGGTAAAAAATTGTGAGCCTAACGATTACCAATATTGGTCTGCATGATTACATCCCTATGTAGGTGCCATGATTTGCCATTACATTTCAGTTCCACTTGCTATCAAACACAAATTCAGTCCAAAAACACAGCCTAATTGCATTGACAATTTGATACCTTACTCCTCTCCTCCTGTTGAAACCAACTAAAGAAGGAAGGTAGGCTGCAGATTCAAACATAGAACGTAGAGTCATAACTCATTAAACAAACTCCGCGACTTTTTTTGGTAACTGATATTGAATAATAAGTTTACACAAAAAGAATACAAAAAATAAGGGGGAAGAGAGAAAATAATATATACATGACAATAGCGGTGGGCATCAGGTGGATTGGTCAGGTTGGACTTAATTCATTAGCTAACCCAATAAGCTCCGGTTGACATTGTTGAAATCCATTTCCACCAAAAAAATGAGTAAACCAACTCACCCAAACCATTATTAGGTGAGTTGGGTGGGGTGGGGTCCGCGGGTTAGATTTGAAGAAAGTTGAGGTTTCACTATAAAACCAATTAGCAATATAGGGAGCAACCCAACAAGCATGTGTGACCGTTGGGCTTCACACGTGGGACAAACTGCCCTAATACCATGAAGAAAGTATAAATAAACAAGGACTCGTTTGACCAATGATTTTAAATGACTGAAAACATTTTTAGAAAAAATATTTTTGGAACCAATCCTTAGTAAAAATGCAAGTTAATCCTGGAAAAGCACTGGAAGTGCTTCCTGCAAGAAGCACCAGTCATGTGCTTCTTGCAAAAAGCACTTCAAGTTCTTTTGGAACCCAAAAATATTTTCTCTAAAAGCGCTTTCAGTTAGTTAAAAACACTTACCAAACGAGTCTCAGCGTGCATTAAATTTTATGTATATGTCTATCTAATATACATGTATGTTTAAGATTGCTTATTTCTAGGTGGATCACTTTCAATAGTGTTAATAATATTTCAACCCAACACAACTCAATCCACCTATTGACGAGTAGTTGGGTTGTTATCCAAAACTAAAATTTTAAAATTTACAACCCAACACAACTCAACTCAACTAATATTAGTTATGTTAGTCGGGTTGGTAGATAAACTCACTAAAATGTCCACCCTTACATAACATGATAAGGTAAGAATGACATATCTGTTGAATATTGAGAAAAATATGGCCAGATACATTAATAATTCAATAAAGTACAGTGATTAATTGGTTTTCTGTTGAATAACGCAATTTTTTTTTGTTGAATAATGCATTGGAAATTGAAAGAAGGGTATTTTTTAATACATGATTGGGTGGGTGGTGGGATTATTATACTGCACCAAAAATAAAAGGCTTCACAGTTCTCAGCTTCTTCTACCACATGTAGGTTCTGCTCGAGTCGTGAAAGATGCCTCCTGTCCAATTGCAAAATTGCAATCGACATCAGAGTCAATGAATTAAAGCGCGCATGAAATGTGGCTCATACGTTATATGGCCATCTTTACTGTGATCATACGGCAGCAGATTTTATTTTAGTTTTGAAAAATAATGACATATAAATTCGAATTTAAAACCTTTTATTATTGACTTTCAAGTTTATATTGTGCTTAACATTTGAACTAAGGTAAAGCGAGTTGAAGTTTTTAACATTTGTTAGAGCTTAACCCTTTATAGGCACATAAAAGTTTAATATGAGAAGTTTATTCACATCTTGACACATTCTCCTTTTCACTCATTGTGTGACGAATTTTCAAATTTAAAACGTGGACAACACTAATTGAGTGACGTAAAGCTTCACACATTGACCAATCTGTTTTATCACCCAAAAACTATTATAGCAACCAATTTTAGCATGAGCATCTCCAAGAATGCAAGTTATTTTAACAAAATATTGAATGTTTTGTTATTTATCAATCCATCTCTAATAATATTTCGTTGTTTCAACAATCTACTATTTTCCACCCTCCCCACTTTTTTTTTTCTAGAAGCACCGACTGCCCTTTTTTATTGTTAAATTAGTTACTTTGATATCTTTTTGGCATTTTGGTGCACTTTTGATATTTCTTTCACAAAATTGTTGTTCTAATTAAATTTGGATATAAAAAGATATAACTGCTATTTTTTAGTTTTAACCATATCAATATCTGAAATGTATTCACCATATCGATACCATATAGATAACGTATTAACAATATATACGCTATATCAATACCATATGAACATTGTATTCACAATATATGCAACATATCAATACCATATCGATACAATGTAAGTGGCGGAGCTAGTTGTAGAGAGAAAAAACAATTATGTCTTTTCATATCCAAATTTGATTAGAATAACAATTTTATGAAAAATGGATCAAAAGTGTGCAACAAAAACCCAAATTGGATAGCTAATTTCCTTTTCTTTTTTTTTTTGGTCAAACTCTCTCTCACCCATCTCTTTTCCTTTCCTTTCTCCCACCTGAAATCAATCCAAAAGCTGTGGACTCCAAATTGCCACCACCAAAAATCTCATCTCTCTTCCTTTCCTTTATCCCACCTGGAATCAATCTTAAATCCCAGTAGCATCTCTCTCTTCATCCTATCATAAACGAATTCTTTCACGGCAACTCTAATTTTGTTGAGGAGGGAATCGATCCGAAAGGAACAGAGAGGGAAGCGATGAAGGAAGGATAGAGGGGGCAAAATTTTAATATTATTTGAAGTTTTAACTTCTGCTAAATTCTCTTTCCATTTGGGTTAGATTTAACCAGCAACTGTTCATTTTGCTAGTTTAACATATAAGATAGCTAGTCTGTTGGAAGCAGATTTTTGTGGTTAATTTTTATGCTAAAGTAGTTAAACAGCCTAGTTTAACGTATATGATAACTAGCCTGTTGGAGATGCTCTAAACTTTTAATGTGAGACATTTCTTACATATCCTGACGCAAGAATAATATGTTGCAATGACAAACAAGTACTCTCTTACAATTCTCAATTTTATCTTTTAACGTATGGAGAATTGTCATGGTAAATTGAAATTCTAGCTTTTTAGTCCAATTGTTGATACTGAGGTTACTTGGGGAGTAGCACAGTAAGGTTTATTCGTCCGCGCACTTATCACATCCAAAAAACGTGAAGATTCGTTTATTGAAATCTTAAGTAAACTAGAGAACTTCAAATTCCAAATTAAAACTACAATTAGTCTTGAAAAGAGAGAAGTATCATTATCAAACGAAAAATAATTTTCATACATTATTTTTTTTATGCACCCTCATATTTATTTACGACATTTTGAATGAATTTAAGCAAACAAGAATCAAGGAATAGAAATTGACACAACTAAAGTTATAAACACAATCACTTTTCACCGCAGAAATTACAATTCATACCAAAATTTGTCAATTGATCAAGTTGCTATTCCACCACATCAGAAATAAATAAAAATGTGCATAAGAAGCTAGGCGATACACGGTACACCGCGGTGGATTGGCAGTGGACTTTGCGAGCATTACGGAGGGCCAGTGGGAGTGACTCATTGCATAGTGCAACAGAGTGTATGAAAACTGTTAAATGCAATGGCCCAATGGAAGCCATTGACTTTCTCCTTCATAAAATAATGCAGAGAGAGAGAGAGAGAGAGAGAGAAACGTTGGAGTTTGTACTGTCTCGATTTTCTCTATATATAAACAAGCACACACACGTCTATGCATTTAAGACCGACTGCCTCTGAGTTATATGTTATAACCTCCTCCTCTTCAATCCCCACGTCATATATCTATCTCTTGTTACTGTGCAATCCAATCCTTCTTCTTCTTCTGACCCGAAAAAAAACTTCGATTACAATTTCGGTTTCAGTCCTTTTCAAATCCTCTGCACTTTTCAGCTGTTTTGTTGCTCTGGTTTTGAACCTGGATCCTTCCTTTTTCACCATTCTTCCTTAAAAAAAAACCTCAAAAAAATCATTCCCAGCATGTAATTCAGACTTTTCAATCCAATCCCACAAAACCCATTTCTCAAAAAACCCAAAAAAATTTAAATTTGATTGCTTTTTGTATGAAAAACTAGAGCTATCCTTGTAGTGGGTACTCTGGATTTCTTCATTTCTTCTATTCCTTAGCAAAAAAATTATAAAAAACCTTCAAATTATGTAACTTTTTATCCTTCCAAAACCCAAATTCCCAACCAAAAAATCCCCAAAAAAAAAAATTAGGTAAATTTTATTTTCAGTATGTACTATCCATAGACATATTGTCGTCCCCCACTCTGGCCGCTATCAAAATTCCCGTGTAGAAAAAAAATTATAAAAATCATCAAATTATGTAACTCCGAACTCTCATTCCTAGAACCCAATTCTCAAAAAAAAAAAAAATCTATTGTATTTTATCCTTTTTCTTTTGTATCGTGGTTTTGGATGCTAGAAATGGCGGAATCTGAGCCAGTGACGCCGTCGGCGTCGGCGCCGCCAACGCCGGGGACGCCGCTGCCCCTGTTTTCAGGGCCGAGAGTGGATTCGCTGTCTTACGAGCGTAAGTCAATGCCGCGAAGCAAGTGCTTGCCTGTGAATGCTCCCACGTGGGGTCAATCTCCCACGTGCTTCAACGAGTTCCCTACTCCAACTGTCTCCCTCACCCGCAAGGTATGCATTACATAAGCAACCCAATCTATTTACTATGCACACATTTGAGGCTGTCATATATGATTGAGTGTTTATTCATGCTGGTTTGGTGTCTAGGACAGAACAAGAGTAATCAATTGGACATTGATGTCTATGTCCTGTTTTTTGTTCGATACACTTATAAATACGGAAATTGTACTTATTAAATTGAATAATAGTCTTACATATGATGACTTACAACTCTCGTTTAGAGAACTGAATTGAACTCAATCTCAATCATGTCGAGTCCTAGCTATTATCCGGAGGTATGATTTTTATGGTTTAATGATCTTTTTAAGTTAATGACATGTGCATAGCAACATAGCTAATGCTAGTTAAGCTTTTTAGATTTTAGCTTAGCTTAGAGTGACTAGGACAACCAATAAAGGAGATTCGGTTTCAGCTGATCGACTCTTAGTGAGTTTGACAGTTGTTCAATGTGTTGTTAGACGACCAACAAAGACCATAAATCATCTTTGTACATATTCTTATTCAAATGTATACAGATTAACAGTTTAATAAAGTAACATTCTATAACTAGGAAATGTTTTTGATCGTTAGGTGTTTTCGTGTATACATTTTTTGCCTACCAAATATTTGCTCTCGCTTCAATCTTCCTTTTTTTTTTTTTTTTTTTCAAATTATTATTATTAAGGGGAGGGAGAGAGTTTGAAACTTAAATCAATTTCTTCCTTCTACTTCTTTCTTTCACATATAAATTGTGGAATTAGAATTCAGCACCAACATCAGTAATACATTTTTAATGATTGTCTAGTCAGTGGTATTTATTTTCACTTGTAAATAAGAGGTCTTACGTTTGAATCTCAGAAATAGCGAGTTCGTAACCAATTTATTCTCCACCCCCGAATATATAAAAAAAAAATGATTGAATCATTCTTGATATTTGTATATACAAAAATGTGAAATTGTCAATAGACACCAATCACCACATCCGTATAAATAAAAGGAAAATATTAGAGAGAGTCTCCCTAGCATTATTCTGAATAAAAAAAATATAATTTATATGCCTCCAAGGTTTTTTCTTGTCTTAAGAGCAACTCCACCCCTGCTGACTTTCCCCCAGGCAATCACTATTTAATCCACCCCAATGAACAGTAATTACCCTAATGAATAGTGTATTCCTCTGGCAATTGCTTTTTTCATCTCCACCCCTACAATTAAATTGCCCTGGCAATTGACAATTAAATATTAGTATTATTTATACTCATTAAATAATACATAATAATTTTTATTTCTAATTTTGGATTAGATTTTTAATCGTTCTCGTTGCACCACGTGTCATTATCCGAAAAATCAATAACAATAAAATATTTGAAGCTTTTATTTATTTATAAAATAATTCAAAATAATGTTATTTGTTATATCGTCCAGTTCGTACCTGCACCAGTTGTCATTTTTTTTGAAAAAAAATGGATTGAAACTTTCAGAGAAAGATAGGAGAAAACTTGAAAGATGTTGAGAAAATATGGAATTGTGGTGTAAGGTAGATGAAATTGGTGTTGTATTTATAGAAAAGTAAAAAAAAAAATTTACAAATTTTTTAAAATTTTTTTCCCGATTTTTACAGATTTTTTACAATTTTTTATTCCCTTAATTAATCTCTGCCGTTGGATTTAAAAAAATTTGAATTTCAACGCTCCAAATTGTGCCACGTGTCACAACGGTAACTTTTCAGAATTTTAAAACATTTTTTTTAAATTTTTAAAGGAATTAATGTCAACCGTTGATCTGAGATCCAACGGTTGATATTAAATCCTTTTTTTAATTACCGTTGCAGATCCAACGGCTCAAATTAAAGAGCCGTTGAGATCGCACGGTCCAGGGGAAGCCACATGGCTTTCCCCAAAGCTTGGATTCAAAGTGGCCGACAGCGGGCCCCACCGCCTGCAGCTATGACGTCAGCCACCTCGGTGGCTTGGGCTGTCAATTTTTCACTAGGCTCTCCCCCGAGCAGCCCCCTTCCCCCGAGCTCCTTCCTTCTCCAGCCCAACTTCTCCAATCCCCCCAACAATCCAATCCACTCCCCCCCCCCCCCCCAGCAATATGCTGGGCTGGAACTGCTCTAACAATACAGAAGAGAGCTATCAGCGCTAATAATAATAAGTATTTCATATCATCAATATATGTATATATCTGGGTTTTTTTCTGCTCATGATGGCTGCATTTTACATTAAAATTAACTACACGAAACCGAATTACGTACATATAATTAAAAGTTAAACCCCCAGTTGAACAGGATAAATCATCTTATTAAGTTTCTGTCAACCTTTGCTTGGTTGCTAAGTTATACTTGAATGAATAATAGTATCAAAATAAAATTATTAATTTCTCAATTCTAATAACAAATGATATGACTATCTTATATGTCACTCACCTCCATTGGTATTTAACACTTGACAAAATTAATTCCATATCGAAAGAATTTTTTTATATATTATTTTTGTGCATTATTGTTGGTGCTTCAACAATGACGTATTTACAGTTTGAATTGGGAAAGTTGAAAATATACAAAAAGCTGAAATATATTGTTATTTTGTTAGAAAGAGATAATCTATTGTTCTCTTCACATAAATAAATAAATAAACACATCGATACGAGAACATGTATTAAAAATGAAATCTTTTCACCTACTCTATAAGTATTTTAGCAAACCGTCCTTACGCGATTTATATATATATATATATTTTTTTGTCCGTGGTCCTTAAGCGACTTGGTCAGTTCTTAACAAACCTCTATAATTTGAATAAAGTATTGGGAATATACTCGTGCATGTAACGTCTACATATGCAAGTGTGAAGGAAGTGTCTGTATTATCATAAAAATACAGCATGACAGCCCAAGTCTATCAATCTCCAACTGCCTCATCCGAAAGGTTCTATTTTTGAAGAAATTAATTTCTCCAACAAAAAAAAAAGTGAATTTAATTTCATATTCGACATATTATCAGTCTGCCATATCTAGGTTTGGTCTACCTTCTACCTGTATTTTTTTTTTTTAAATAATAGCAAAAGAACAAAAAAATAAACTGATGTCGTTCTCAATTGTCATCATCAAAATGTCAACTAATTTCCTTTCCCGAAAACATGCATATGAATGCTAATAGAACCATGCCTTAAGAATTCATGTCTAGGCTTTTCAACACGATCGATAATGCTACTCAAACACTTTCAATTGCTTTATGTTTTATTGTATATCTATTAGCTAGGATCCATTCATTGTGCTTTGAGCACCTTTTAAGGTTTCAACATTTGAAAAAGCCTTTTTGATGGTGGGCATTACCAAAGAAAGTTAAAAAGTAATCCCAACTAGAACATGCTCATTGGTCAAAAGCTTTGTTTGTTACACATTTAAAATTGTATGCACTTTAGCCACTAGGGTTAGCTGTGTGGTGAGGGTGGACCGGGTGATAACACTAATAAGTAATTTTTTAAGATTTCAGAGTCGGGTTAACTGTTTACAACTAATCACACTAATTTTGTGTTAACTTAACTACATGTACAACTCAACATGTGTTGTGTTTTATCACAAAATATCTCAGTTCAATTAGAAGTGAAACTTATTAAATATAAGTTGTAATTTATCTTGTGAAGTTTCCGAAGTAGGACTCCATTCTCCAACATAGGAAATCTTCCAATGTAGCAAATAAAATGTATGCTAAGAGAGGCACGTTAATTAAACCCTTTACACTTTAGCAAACGATTTAAAAAAAAACTCGAACAACTGATAAAATTAGAGAAATCAGCCTAAACCCAATTAACACTGAGTGGATAAGTTCGTAGCGTTACTTTCCTGATGTGGGATAATAACTGGTTTTGATCACATTATGTATTATATGTAGCTTGGAGCTGAGTTCGTAGGAACCTTCATCTTGATGTTTGCAGCAAGTGCTGGACCAATCGTGAACGAAAAGTACCACGGAGCGGAGACCTTGATCGGAAACGCAGCATGTGCAGGGCTTGGTGTGATGATTGTGATTCTCTCCACAGGCCACATCTCTGGTGCACATCTAAACCCATCTCTCACCATTGCGTTTGCCGCCCTGCGACACTTCCCATGGGTTCAAGTCCCTGCCTACATCGCAGCTCAGGTGTCGGCCTCCATTTGCGCCTCGTTTGCTCTCAAAGGGATTTTCCATCCGTACATGTCCGGCGGAGTCACGGTGCCTACTGTGAGCACTGGCCAGGCTTTTGGACTTGAGTTCATCATCACTTTTAATCTCTTGTTTGTTGTCACTGCTGTTGCAACTGACACTCGAGCGGTATGTAAATATACCAACCTCATACAAATAATGCAATTTGATTGTTCATATCACATATTCTTATTAACTAATTTCAAATATAATGTGTCTTTCTAATGCGCTTGGGATTTGGTGACATGCAGTTGGGAGAGATGGCTGGTCTAGCAGTTGGGGCTACTGTCATGCTAAACATTCTTATTGCAGGGTTAGTACTTAATCTCTCTCTTTCTCTCTCTCAGTTTATCCTTCTTAATGCTATTTATCTACTATTGGACTGCTTTGTGATTTAGTTGTATTTATGGCTCGTTTGATAACTATTTAAGTTTTAATTTTATGTTCTCATTTAAAAAAAGGAAAAAATTGAGAATTGAAAAATTGAAAGCTTATTTAATAAATGTTTTCAGTTTTTGTCGAGCCAAAATTTGAAAACTCTCAAAAGCAGTTTTTAAATTTTGGTTTTCCATTTTTAATTTTGTGAAAACTGAAAACAATTATTAATAACAAGTTTTTAATTTTTTTTTTTAAATGAAAACAAAAAACGAAATAGTTATCAAATGTTCATTTAAGCTTATCTATTTATACTTTCGCATGTGATTCACTGCCGGCAAAATACGACGTGTGATATCGAAGTTCCTTCGCTGTGCAAAAGTGGGTTTTTTTTTTAATTTCTTCTTTAATTTTTTCTACAAATTCAATATAATTGTGGGTAGGTGACTTTCTTTTTCTTATTTTATCAAATTGTAATAATAGTCTACAAAATTTTAAAACAAAATATGATGCTATCGATCCACACAATTACTTATTTTTCGTGATAAAAATTAAATGTATACATGAGTTAGATCAATTTGTTATTGCACTCGCCCAAATGCATCAAATTACATCTTCTTCTTCTTTGCAAATTAGCATGGTTTAAAATAGGAAAATTTTATTTGAACTCGTATAACCTCTTTTTACACCCAACTTACTCTCTACATCCATAATATTTTTAATTAAACTATCAATATCTCTTTAAACCCAAATTTACTACCTAAACTACCCTTATAAATCCAATTCAATACGCAAATTTATCTTTACACTCATTTAGTAAATAAAAACCCAAAATCAATATTCTGCAACTCATTCAAGGCGTCTCTTGTGAATGTTTAGCAATATCATCTTCTATGCAATATGGTAAAATAATGTCATTTCACCCAATAGACTATAATTGCTATAAACTATCATAGGGCTTCACAATGTGTAATATTTCATTTAGAAAATAAAAACCTAACGATGGGACATTGACTGAAGCAAGTGTAATAAGCTTCTTGGATCGATTGGATTTTTGCTTTGGCTTCATAAAATAATTGAAATCAAGCAAAAAAAAAACTTGCATAAATCGATTCATAGCTTAGTTGGAGGATCTAAAACTACAAAATCACCATCCATCCGTTAAAAAGAGTTTGTTTTTTTTAGAGCGTCTTAGGGTTTTTACCAAAATAGAACGTAGGAGAAAGATTACATATTGGTTAGGGTTTGATTATTGGGTGTGGGTTTATTGATAAATCTTATTTTTATTATTAATTTCACCATGTATTTGATGGTAATTATGCAATAGGGTAATAAAGACAATTCACATTTAAAGTTTTAGTTGGGTCATTGGGTGTATAAAGATGTTATATAGGTCCAAATAAAGTTTCCCTTTAAAATATTGTATTGTTTACAAAAGATATTTTAAGTAATGACAATTATGCTTGAGAATATCGTTAAATTAGCACCGTATAAGACAACAAAGTTTTCCCATCACTAGCCAAAAGAGAAAAAGAAAAAACAAACAAAAGAAACCCTTGTTTATACTTAATTTTTTTGTCCTAATTTGATCATTATCTTTTCCAATCACATTGGGTATTATTCAAAAAAATAAAAGGTAGACAAATATATAGACTTATCACAATGTACTTCAAAAAGGGACTCATCTTACATAATAATGGAAGCCACAACCGACCTATACTCATTCCTGATACAAACAAACAAAGTTAAGCTTGTCATTTGTTTGTTTTGTTGGGTTGGAGGGTGGGCAAGATGGTCGTTCCCACATCAATCAAAAGGGTTTCATGACTCATTCATCATCCCCATGTTGGCCTAGCGTCGCATAATTGAAAGGGAAAAAAACGAGGGTGGTGTAAAATGTGACTTTACCCCTTCAAATTAAGTTTTCTTTAACTAAAACTCACCATAGTATATTTTCCTAACAAAAACCCAATGACTAGGCTCCAACTCAGCAATTTTCTTAATTAAGTTTGACTTTACACAATTTTGTATTTTTAGATACCTAAAATACCCCTAATAATAACTTCTTTCGGATTAATTATTAAAAACAAAATTTAATGTCATGGTTTCATTGCATATTAATAACAAAATGATATGGTATTAGGGTTTTAATTCGTTTTCTTTTTTTCTTTTTTGAATTACTTAGTTGCTTTTCAAATTTGCATAAATTAGGAGTTTTTCGGTTTAGTTTTTCCATTTTCAAAATATGTGAGCATTACCAAAATGTTATTTTTTTTTTCAAAATTAATTTACCTATATGTTATATATAAATAAAGGTAAATTATATTTTTGTAAACAATATAGGTAAATTATTTTTGTAAACAACAAAATGTGCCTAATGTATGTAATAATATATGCAAAATAATTTACCTACCACACATATATAATAACAATAAAATGTGCCTAATGTATGTAATAATATATGCAAAATAATTTACCTACAACGTAAAGGATGTAATTTGGTTCAAGATTTAATTTACCTATATTCTAATATAGATATGGGTAAATTATTTTATGTAGATTAAAGTATCTACTTGAAAATAAAGGATGTCATTTGGTTCAAGAGAAAGGATGTCATATGTCATTTGTTCAAAAAAAACATAGGTAAATTATTTTTACAAAGATTAAAGTGTAACTACTTGAAATATATTTATATTTTTTATAAGGAAATATATTTATACATTAATATATTTGTTATAAGGAGAATATATATGTACATTGTTTCAATTGTAGCCTATAAAAATGAAATTTTGAACAAGTGTTAACTAAAACAATTATAAAGTATAATGCACCTATGAGTTGAATTTTAAATGCTTGCCAAAAAAAAAGGAAAGAAACTAGATGAAATTTAGGATTTCATCATTATTGTAGGTATTAAAGTTTATTGACATGATTAGGGTGTTGTGGCATAGGTTGTAAATAGTTTGCAATAATAGGTTATTTCTTTGTCTACATGTCAATGAATTTGAATTTTGGGTTTTAATTGGATGTTTAAATATAGGTGGGTTTTTGTCTAGGAAATAAAAATTGTAAGGGTCTATCTCTAAAGAACCCTTTTCGTTATCATCTTAGCATTTCACTCCTACACTCAAGGTTTCAAAAGACAAAAATTCTAAGCGGAATGTAGTACTGAAAACTATGGTTGTGTTTTGGCGTTGGCAGGCCATCTAGCGGTGGTTCAATGAACCCAGTGCGTACTCTCGGCCCTGCTGTCGCTGCCGGAAACTACACCAAGTTGTGGATATACCTGGTGGCTCCTACCCTTGGAGCTCTCGCCGGGGCGGGTACCTACACGGCTGTGAAGCTCCGGGAAAATGAGGTGGATGCACCCGTGCGCGAGGCCAGGAGCTTTCGTCGCTAGAGTGATACAAAGGCATGCATACTTAGGACCATAATCTCTTGTCAGACAATTTTTCGTGTTATGTTACTCAGCTGTCAATCTAGATTATTGATGAGATGAAAATCTTGTTAATTTTCTATAATATAAAATAACAGTATGATAATATAACATGTGAAAGGGATGGCAAAAGAATATACCCTAATATGCTAATTAGTCCTTTGCATGGTTTGTATGATATGATGTGATGTGATAGCAAGTTTTATAAAGAATAAAGGGAAGGGCGGGAGATATTCATATGTAAAGATGTGACGCAAAGTCTTCCTCCCTGGCCCATTGGCTTTTCACTGTAAAGTAGTGTGTGCTTGGTTGTTTGGTCTCGATTGGGCATCATCTCTCACAAGGTCATTGTCTGATCGGACGGTCCTGCGAGAAGAAAGCTCTGTTCGTTTTGTTTGTATGATGCGTTTCTTTTCTGGTTTGGGAAAGTGACTTTATGTAAAAACTGCACTATGATGCATGGTTTGATGAATAAATAACTTAATTTGTGTGATAAAATGCACCTGATGCATTGTTTAATTTGGTACATGCATGGTTTGATCTGCCGATCCACCATATCAATTATACTAAATCAGGGTATGTGCACGTTTGGCGGATATATACCAGAGTATGAAGGAGGAAAACAGCTAACGTCATTCCAGTTACCGGTTGAGAAATTTTAATATTGTGAGTGTAGTAAAGAATTCCAAAATTAGTTTTTACTTTTTAGAAGAGAATTCCAAAATGATTCGATTTAATATTATTCTAATTAAAGTTCGTGAGGTTTTTTGTTGTTTGTCTAAGGGTGATGGTGGTTGACTGATTGGTGAATGTGTTTAGGGTAATGGTGTTGGTACGGTGGAGTTGCTAGTGATAAAGTGATGGGGGATGGGGGTGATGGTGGTCTTATGACACTGCAGTGGCGGGGGACGCGGCCAATTGTATGATTGCTTTTTATTTTTCTTTAAACTTAAAAAAAAAATTGTAGTGATACATACCATTTAATGATACGGCCATTGAATTGTCTTAGATTAATTTGCAGTGAGTTCCAAATGAATTTTAAACCATTCAAAGTATGTACCATTGAATGATATGTATCATTAAATGGTACGCGTACCATTGAAGTTTGACCCTAAACTTTTATCGTATTTAAAATTTAAAAATACAATTATTTATTAAATAAATTTTAAAGTTGGAACTTACGACTTTCTTTCGAATTCCTAGTGTTTTTCATTTCGAATTTCTAATTTTTTTCAGTTCACAAATCCAACTAAAGGAATACCAATTGGACAGTTGTACTAGAAGGATAATACTTGGGTACTCACTGGTGAGTACCCTATATACTCACTTTCTGATTTGGCCCAATCAAAAGATGACATGTGTTCCTTATTTTTAAAAGCCCAAGAAAAATTAAATAGCATATGTTTTATTTTTTAAAACAATTAAATATGTGTTAAAATATCATTGGGCCAAATTATTAAAGTGAGTATATAGGGTACTCACTAGTGAGTACCCAAGTATTATCCGTACTAGAAAGTAGAATGTGTCAAATCAAACACAAGGTTAACGATAGATTTAGATGGTGCATTGTCAGCCCCCCGATTTAGCTAAAATCAAATCATGTGACACTTCAATTCACTATTCATACAAATCATATTTATGAAGTAGGTTACAGTGCTCGCAAGCATTGAATACTCACACCGATCTCACCATTAAAAGGAGGGAGGAGGGAGGAGAGAGGGGGAGAAAGAGGATGAGATGGGTGTGAGCATTCAATGCTTGCGAGCACTGTAGCCAGTCCCCATATTTATTATTCTACTCAAACAAAATTCTAACTCCTCAACAAATTCAAATTGAGAAATTCGACATACGCACTTGCATAATACACTGCTAAGATTTAAATCAAAAGCAACTACGGTTATTTTGAAATACTCTAAATAATGAAACGAAGGCAATCACATATGGATCAAGGATCAATCAATGCTCAAATAACAAAGAAAACAATAGAATACTGAATAAAGATTCGATGCCTAAGCAGCTCAAAGATTTAAAATGATGAAAGGAACGTAAAACAAACAACACAATAAGAAACTTACCAAATTATAAATTTACTTGTCAATTATAAATTTCTTTCCTAGATACATGACTATTTGGGAGTTTGTTGGTGCAGAAAATTTCAGGTTCAATTCTCCACCAGCAAGTAAATCTTGTAATCCGTGTTGAGAAGCTATAGACATCATTTTCGCTTGCCGTCAATGAGAGAACGAAGAGACCTGCAAGAAAACACTCCGACACGCAAGTTAGTGAGTGCTTGACATGATTATAGAAGAATTTTAGAGTGATTTCATACCTTTCTCCTCCTTCTCCACTGATGGAATTACTAGTCTTTTATAGACATTCAAGCCTTGGGCTCCAAGTCCCACTCCCCTTGATTTTCTCCATGACTCGCACCAGTTACCCATTATGGGCATGATGTGATGATGACAAATTGTTTGCTTAATTGTAGTCCACTTCCCCATGTTTAGGCGTTAGTGGCCTGATTACTTGGGTGAAAAATTATGCTCCCACATTGCCCCTTTTTTTCTCTATAAACATATATCATTCCATGTTTGTAGAGGAAAAATATTTGAGATGTTAATTTGATCAAAGATTTTCGTAAAATATCAAGTAAGAAAACAAGAATATTTGCTAGGCAATTAATATGAAAGCAATAGACTTGTGTAAATTGATAAGCAAACCGATTCTTGTGCTTGTGTAAATTAAAAGGCACCGAGTTGGTTTTTCAACAAGTTGTATATGTTGGCATCTAAAACATCATCTTGGATAGACTAGCTCTGTACTCGGAAACTTTAGACTAAGCTCCCTCTAGTTCTGCTTGCACACCAGGTTAACTTTCAAAGCACATATATATGTAGTCTTGTCCATTGAAGAACACTTAAATGATTGAAACATCGTGCGTGCAGTGTAGAGAAAAATCTGCAGCATTGTGATACATTGAATCAAGAATACGCATGGTGAACATTGTCAAAGATTAGCAAGAATCCGACTAAAGGAATTGGGATTGCAAAGAATCCTCCTCAATGCCTTCAGATTAGCGAGAATCCGACTTAAAGGGTTGGGATTGCAGAAAATCCTCCTCAACGCCTTCAGATTAGCAAGAATCCGACTTAGCGAATTGGGATTGCAAAGAATCTGATTGAATGACATGGGTTTGTGAACATAGAATTGTCTTGATGAGTTCACCTTTTAGAAAATCAGTGCCATGAGTAGAAGAAAGCATCACGCGTCACAGTAGGAGTTTTGAATACATACATATTTGCAAGTCCAAACGTATGGAATCAAGGAAAGTGATGATAAGCAAAAATTATTTAGAATATAAGTTCCGTGGTGGATATGCAGCAAAGGCAGATATTAATTGCGTTGAAAAGTATTCATCATGGTAAAATCATCGGATAGATTGATAAATAAAGAGGTAGAGTAAAGAATTATTCCTTTCGATGAGTCACAATGTCTCAAGAACTGTCACAAAACAATTTGGGCTTCCCTAATGGGCCGAGTGTAACCTTAGATCCAGTTCCGTAATCCATGTCCAGTTTGGGTAAGAGCGTTACCGCGCTACAATAAGAAAATAAATTTTGGAGGGAAATGAAAAGCCAAAAAGGAAGAAGATAAACGAGGGCTCCCATTCCGATTCTTCAATCCTCTTCGTCCTCTCCTCTCCAATCCACTCCACCAACTGTAATTTTTTTTTCTTTCCATTTTCCAAATTTATTTCCATTGATCTTCTTACCATGGCAGATTTGTCATCCGATCACAGCCATGATTGTACCACCAATAACAACAGCGACGGAGTAGAAACGAAACGGCGTCGTATTCGTCGCAAGAGACCGAGAAGCGTAGCGAGCACCACGGTTTCAGTCGACGTGAACCATCTCGACGTCCCTCTCACGTATCCGGCAACCGGTTCTCCGGTCGATTCATTTCGTCTCCACCCGGATCGCCCTTACACGATCGGGCGGAGCAATCGCGGCTGCCATTTCGTGTTCGCCGATCGCCGTGTGGGTAAGCAACATTGCCAGATTATTTATAATTCTTTTGATCGGAAACTGTGTGTTATCGACGGCGCATTGCTTTCGGTTCCTCAGTTTAGGAATCGATTGGAATTGGAAGAGTGTTGTAGTAATGTTAGGGTTTCTTTGAATGGGGTTTTTGTGAATGGGATTAGGGTTAGGAAAGGCGCGGCGGTGGAGTTGTCCGATGGAGACCGGGTCTCACTCGGTTGCCCAACTGAGAATTGTTGTAATCCGATTCGGATTGGATTTGTTGTTAATAAGATTGTTTGTGAGGACCAAATTGTACAGAGTTTTGATAGCCCCCAAGGACCTGTTAAACCTTTATGTGTATCATGTCCAAGGGGATGTAAGAGGGTTTTTGCTTCTCGGGTTGAGGGTTCTCCGTCTTCACTCGTTGGAAGAGCAAACTTTCTCTTAAGTGAGTGCAGGCACATTTTGCTTAGCGATGACCCTATATCTTACATTCAAAAATGTTGTAGATATTCTTTTGGGAATGGATTCATACAAAATAATGTTATAGGAGGATCTCCTGGTTTCGATACTGATAGGATCCCGCTTAATGGGGGAAAATTATTGTTGTGTCAAACCTCACACATAGATTGCAATGTGAAAAATAAAATGCAGTTGACTTCAGTCATGCCTCGGTGTGAAAGTGTAGTGGCTTCAGAACCAAATGATGACATCTTACATAGACAAGACAATTCTCAAGTTCCTTCTGAGACTGCGGTTGCTGACGGGAATTTTGAGACATCATCTATCAAGTTTACGGGTAGGGACGACCCTCCAAATTGTGATGGTATTGTCAAGAACAAAACCTGGTGCAGAAATGTTGGTTCACAACCTGGCAAGAACTTTTACTTGAATCGCCTTTCGTTTATGGGCCACAACTCTTCAAGTCAAGATTCCATTATTTCCTTGCCAGAGATTCTTTATCCTGTGCAAAGTATTTCACAGATGTTTATTGCAACATTTACAAGTGACATTTTATGGTACGTTAACCATACATTTTTCCATACTTTATTGTTGGCATGCCTATCTATGAATTGTTTATGCATCGTCCTTGTAGTTTCTCATTCCATTTCGGGTTTTCCATCTTATTATATTAATTTTAGATCATATATTTCACGTCAAGTTCATTTTTCAATTCTAACTGTCTAAGGGTGGTGTATTGGTAGGTTTTTGTCGTCCTGTGAGATTCCTAGCCATCTGCCAGTTACAGTTGCTTGTCATAATACTGAAAGATGTTGGAGTTCAAGCCTTGATAAAAGAACATCTTCACCTTATCCAGATTTTCCAAACTTAGTTTTAGTGTGAGTAATTTGTCATGTATCTCATTCTTTACTGGGCAATTGTATTGTGCACAAGACCTTTCTTTTTATTTATCAATATTCATTTTTATGTTTTTCATTGTAATAGGTATCCCCCGTTTCCCGAGGCCATAGCTTTTGGTAATGACCGCAAAAGACATGGCATTGCTTGCCATCATCCAAAATTGTTGGTCCTAAAAAGAGATGATAGTATTCGTGTCATCATCACCTCTGCAAATTTAGTGTCAACGCAGGTGCTTGTGTAGTTTGAAGTCCTGTTATTCATATTCTATTCTTTTGATGTTAATTACATTTCGTATTTGCAAAATGTCACTTCTAATTTATTTAAGAACAACTTTGGGAATAATGTAATTGCAACTTGGAATGCATGTATGCTTTGATTTGTATTAACAAAGAAATGTCTTGAAAATTCTATGGAATGCGCAAATTTTTGTATCTTAATTATAAGAAAGCCTATTGATGCTGGATAAGTGCAAACTCTTCTGTTTATTAATTGAACATTTTGTTACAATTTCTGCCATGTCATTTTTTGCACAGATTACTAATTGCTTCTTATAACGTAGCAGTGGAATGCAGTGACCAATACTGTCTGGTGGCAAGATTTCCCTCGTAGAAGTGCACCTGATTATACGTCCCTTTTTACTCAATTCCACGACGGGGAAACGAATCAAGACTCAAAAACAGATTTTGCTTCTCAGCTGGCTGGATTTATGGCAACGCTACTGACTGATGTATCTAGTCAGGCCCAGTGGATTGTTGAGTTGGCAAAATATGATTTTGGAGGTGCAACTGGACATTTGGTTGCTTCTGTTCCTGGAGTTCATTCTTATAAAACTCCCTTTATGTTGGATTCCAGGCACTTCGGGCGTGTAAGTGCTTTCATTTGTGATGTGTGCAGTCCAACATATATATATATATTGAATAGGAAGCTGATCTGCAAATGTCAACACCACCTTAACATTTTCTTATCCAGAACTATAGACATTTGTCCTTTTATTGGATTATTCTCTTCGAAGGCTACCCAGAAACTCAGTTGATCCATGGACTAATTGATAGTAATATGTTTCAGTGTTTTTCTTGGAAGTCAAACTTCCACCTCTCCCCCCTAAAGTGAGTGCAAGCTTGTTTCTGTGTTTTTCATTTTGTCCATGTCCAAATAATGAGTTTTTCATAATTTATTTTACCCTATGGGTAGGGAATTCATGAATTTAGCTCGATTTTGGTGGTTGCATTTCATCAGTTTCAATAGGGACTTCATATGTTTCTTTCAGTGGCTGCTTGGCCAAACTAGGCTTCTAATTCTGTCTCTAATTTTCGTGTCAGGCTGATCATGGGGCATCAGGGTCATCTGGTGCGAAATTCCTTGGATCTGTTGAAGCATCTGTAGTTGGTCTAAGCTACCTCTTTCGCAATGCAAAAGACTCAAATGGTGCAAAGCTTAAGAAACTGGCTTCATTCCTGAGGAAATCATGTGACAGTGCAACAGCTTTATCAATTGTTTTAACAAGAAACACAAATGTTCCTGCAGATGCAAATGCAGTGAATATTCTTGTTCCTGACTCCAATGAGTTCTATGAGGGAGGTAAATTCACTTTGCTTCCAAAAACAGTCACTTATAAGAATATTTTTAGGGAACTGTTATTGGCACTCCAAAAATCTCATTTTGCACTCCTCACAAGTGTATTTTTCTTTCTAAATATAGAAAATTTGGAGTGCAAAATGAGAATTTTGGAGTGCCAATAACAATTTCCTATTTTTATTCTATTATTTTGGTATCAGGTGTTGTTTGCATAATATAATTATAAAATTGTGTGAATGGGGGTCGTTTTTCTCTTATTGCATGCAGGACGATTATTCTATTTGTCTATTGTGAATCCTCTAAATGTGTGAATGTGAATAAGTTGTGAACCTTCATGCTGTCAGTTACCTAAGTACAATAACTGCTTTGTTTCTTGTAGCAGACTGTGTTCAACTTGGCTTCTTGCCTAGAAGTGTTGCAAAATGGGTCTCTCCACTGTGGGATATCGGACTCTTCAGCTTCTTTGGCTATATCTGTCCTAAAGAAGCTCTTGCTGCAGCTTTAGGAGGAGGAAACAACAAGAAAGTACAACTGATACTGCATGTGTCACAGGTATGATATTTTGCACTTTCACATGGTAGCATGAAGTTTTGGTTTTTGGAGTGTACATTTATTATAGACACGATGCTGCTTTTTGCAGGGACCTAAGTTTGAGGATATATCAAAGATCATGGAACCTCAACATATTTTTGCATTATGCTCTCTGATTGCTGCTGTTCAAAGGTGTACAGGCCTCTGGCGACTGCAGGAGGTAATGGCTTCGATATTCTTAGTTGTCAAATTTCTGAACAGTTTATACTTCATTGATTATCAATATATTGTATACTTTCTCTCTAGATCTCTTTTGGACAAACAGTCAGAAGTGACCCCAGCATTTCACCTGATTAAGTATTTATATGGACCTAATGCTGTTCAGTGACTTTCGAGTTCATGTTGTTATTGCCGTATCTTATGCAATATTTTCTTTTTATCAGGTTTTAGCTCAGTATAAATGGCCTGAATCACTTGACTCTGATTTTGTTTATGGTGAGTGTATCTTATCTTATCTTGCACAATCTTAATCTAACTAAGAAATTGGAAGATATATAACATTTACGAAAAGAGGAACTCCAAAGACATGTTCTGATTATTTTCAGTTGGATGTTTTTCTTAAGGTGCATCCTCAATCGGGTCAATCAATGCCAAATTTTTAGCTGCATTTTCAGTAGCTGCAGGAAAGAAATCATTGGAATTCGAGTCTGAAGAGTCCGATCCAGAGGTAATTAGAGACTCTGTCCTTTTGTAGAAATTCTTGAAAAATTTGTCGTGTTTATTCATGTAACTCTGGAGTTATCAATACTTTTAACAGTGGGGCTGTTGGAGTGCTAGTCAAGAATCAAAAAGTCCATCCATTAAAATTGTTTTTCCAACCATAAAAAGAGTGAAGAATGCATGCAATGGAATCTTTCCTTCAAAACGCATTCTTTGCTTCTCTGAGGTATGGTGATCTTTTCCGCTTCTTGCTATATTCGTTTTTATCTCATATTTCTGGATTATTATCTGCATTGGTTTAGCACTACATTTGTCTTCAAGTTTTAAAAGTTATTGTGAATCCTTAACCATAGGTTAGGAATTTCTCTTTTTTCAGTGATTTATTCCATCTGAACAATTTAGTCCTTACATTTTATTTTTTGTTGACGATGTACAATTCTTTGATTTACGAAGAAAACATGTCAAAGCCTGAGGTCTATAGACATACTTCATGATGCAATTCCTCACCCCTACGATAGAGTAGGACATCCAATGCACAGCAAGGTATGAAATTATTGCAAGAGGCATCTGGCATCTAGTGATACACTGCCATATGGATAAAATTGTAGCATCTTATCTGCATTACATTTCTAATATATGCAGGTGGCACGGAGACGCTTCCACTCTAAGGCAGACGGATCTTCGTTTGGTTGGGTTTATTGCGGTTCTCATAATTTCAGTGCAGCTGCCTGGGGACGACCAATCAATAGTCCATTTGGTTTAAACATGAATGGACTAGGGCAAGCCAACTCTGCTTTGGGTCAGATGCTTCATATATGCAACTATGAACTTGGGATCATTTTCACCTTTCCCCAAACAGACACAGATGGTAGCGCCAACAAAAATAACACAAAATTGGATGATATTGTTTTGCCATTTGTTGTGCCTGCTCCAAAATACAGGCGAGGAGATAGGCCGGCAACAGGGAAGGCTATGAGGGAGGCATTAGCCGAACTTACTGAACAAGAGAGACGAAGACTTTTAGAAGAAGCTACAACCGAGGAAATTATGGAAGAGAATCCAGATGAAGATGAAGTAGTTGAGGCGGATGATTACATTGCAGAAGAGAAGGACGAGGAGAAGGCTTATGCTGAGATACTTTGGAGTCAAGTAGACTCATCCGAGAGCAGTTGAATCTCTATCTGGAGTGAAATGCTTGATCACTCGGAGCAGAAAGCACCACAGCTGCTTATTTATCCTAGATAGCAATCTCGCTTTGCATCTCTCATCAAGATATTTATTCACATCTTCCAGCTTAAACCGTTGATCTCACTGACGAGTGACAAGGCGCGAAGTAGGTTCTGTGCGTCAAGTCTTCAGAGGAAATAAAAACAGAAACTCGCCAACTCGGTAATGACATCTATCCTCTAGCATTTTTTACCTTGACGAATTTGCTGCTGGCCTGCTAGTAACTTTGGTTTCATGTATTTTTTGTTTCAGGTCCTGGAAGGTCCAGCTGACAATGGTGCTGCTTCAGAGGAAATAAATGCAGTAGGGTTGCATTTTTTAGGGCTCAGAAATTGATATTTAACAGAATTATATGTATATAAACCAAACTTTTATATGATGGGAGGAAAGTTTGGCAAACTGAATCCCATGACATTTCCAATTCTACCCTTACCCAACTCAACAAATCTGCATTCTTCTAGGGCTGAAATTGGTATTTAGCAGGTCATAGTGTATGAACTAACCTTCATAATATATGCTGGGAAGGAGAGTTGGGCAAGTGTTTCTCCTTAATTCAGACTGGCCTCAACACATGCCCAATTGAAAAGAGAAATTTTTGGTTGTGATCGTAATACCGTCACGTACGTGGTGTTATATCCACTTGTATTCAAATGCATTTTTTGTTAACTAAATACTATACCCTAAAATATAAAGCTTATCATCCACCCATACATTGATATGTGAATTGGTACCATCACATGATGGTTTTAGTGCTAAGTTCAAAAGCATCGGTTAAATCCAACCAACTTGACAAGCTCAATATATGAGAAGAGCTTCCCTAAACCCTACCACAAGAGAAATTTTGGAGTACAGTTGGCCATGTCACTCTTTCAACTATAACGCAAAAATATCTTACTCTCAGATTCACTCTTGATGTAGGCGTTTGATTTGAAGAATTCATACTACATAAACACTTCTTTGGTGGTATCTCAACAATCACATATTGCATGTGAGAAAACTACATTCTCTTAACAATTTGAGAAAACTAGAATCTCGTAACAATTTGTGATTGATTTAAAATACTGTTACGTTGGTCCGCAAAAGTTTCTCCATCCGTACGTATCTGCCAAGTCAGCCGCCCCAATCTGTTGGAAAGAAAAAGGATGTTTTTATCTTATCCGGACAAAAGAACAGTTGTAGGAGGAAAAGCAACAATTGCAACGTGTACAAAGAGCAAAGGTTAAACTTGGTGTTGACGTGTCGTCCTATTCTACTCCATACCTTTCGTCTTTCTTTCTTCTTCCTTTCCTTTCCTTTCCTTTCCTTTCCTTGCAGTCTCTCATCAAGGTTTAAACTTGGAACCTAATTACTTTTTGTACGTTTTTGCAAAAAAATGGAAACAAAAGCGAAAAAATCGAATTTTGGGGACTTGTCAAACGTTGTCCTTACCCCATTTCCTTAACGTATTTGGCAATTTAACGGTGGAAGGTTCCGATCGACTTCAAACTAAAATGTGACTTTGCTCTTCCAATCATGGGCTACTCTTTTGTTTTGGCAGGCAGGCAGGCAGACATTCATATGCTTACTTTCTTGTCTGACATATCTGTTCACATGTTCAAGTTTGGTACAAATTGAGTCCTAAATTGGGAGGATTCTTAAGTATCACTGGCTGCATTCCTACTATGCGTGGGATAATTAGAAAAATAACATATATGAAACAAGTTCATTATTACGTGCCGTTTCTTGTGTAATAATACATATATGAAAAGTAAAATATCGCTAAACTTTAGAGCTAGATGGTAAGAAAACTTTACAGCTTGACTCAAGATGTTTACTTGGGGGCGGTGGGGAATCTTGAGCTCATTTAGAAGCATTGATTAATGATTGGGAGAGATTGGACAAAAAAAAAAAAAAGAAAAAAGGAAGAAGTCTTTGCTTTTGCTTGCAAATGTAGAGATGTCTTGGACGTGGCTAAACAATAGCATCAAAACACCTTTCTTTCGTCTTCGGCTTAACAGATTGATCGTTTACAGATATTTTTGGATGCAATAATCCTCCATTTATTCGTTGTAACACAATTTTTGAAAGCAAGCCCAAACCTTCCCACCTCCCTCTCTCTCTCTCTCTTTCTAAAAGTCAGAGCTCAGGAGAATGCAAGTGTCATCGTCGTCATCCTCCTCCGTGCTGATTCCCTCACTTCCATGGCGGACTCCATCTGTAAATTCTTCTACTTCTAATTGTTGCTGCACTCAATTCCTCCGCCATGATCGCAGCCGAAGGAGCAGTAGCAGCGGCGGCGGCAGCAGCCAAGTCTTCTCTTTCTACCCAATTCGCCTCACCAACCCGTCACCCCCTTTTGCTTCTTCTTTCCTCTCCCCATTCAAAGCTCGCACCTTTCCCACCGGCCCCACCGCCCGGCGGAAAACCAAGCTCCGGATCGTCGCCGCCGTGTTCGAGCGGTTCACGGAGCGAGCAATCAAAGCCGTCATCTTTTCCCAAAGAGAAGCCAGAGCTCTCGGTAGAAATATGGTGTTTACCCAGCACCTGCTTCTGGGTCTGATCGCCGAGGAGGAGCAGCACCGCCATCTTCATCCGAATTCCCACGGCTTTCTCGGGTCGGGCATCACCATGGACCAGGCCCGCCAGGCTGTTCGCGCCATTTGGCACCACCATAGTCAAAGCCAAACTGCTGCTGCTTCTGCAGAAGTTGATCCCAGCCGAGCTGCTTCTGCTTCTGCCACCGATGTCCCCTTTTCGATTAGCACAAAGCGGGTGCTGGAGGCGGCGCTGGAGTATTCGAGGGCTAGAGCTCACAACTTCATTGCGCCGGAGCACATTGCCATTGGTTTATTCACCGCAGATGATGGAAGTGCTGGTCAGGTCCTCAAAAGGTACTTTCTTGTCTTCAATTTCGTTTTACTAGTTTTGGTAATTCGGTTGATTAGCCATGAATTTATTTTGCTTCTGTGTCGAAATGGCGGTGAGGAACATATGATTTCGAAACTTGATAGAATGTATTCTTCAATTGTTTCTCTTTACAAAAGTCATGAGAATGGTGGGATTCGGTTGTTTTCTGCTCTGTAACTACCTTACGCATTTTTCATGTTTCGACAAGTTTGCAATTGCATGCTATATAACCAAAAAGTTGTACCTTGTAATGGAATTGTGTGACCTGAGAGGGAGGGATAGAGAGCGTATGCCATCTGTAGGAGCTGCATTTACATGATTTCATATATGGAGCGAGGTTTAAGGTGCGAAAGGGGATATGAGTTACCATTCTAAAGCTAATAAATGAATGTGATTTCAGACTGGGGGTAGATGTAAACCAGTTGTTAGCTGAGGCAGCGTCCAGGCTTCAAGTAGAGCTTGTGAAAGATGGTAGAGAACCATCTGGAGGATTTCAAAAAAGCTTTTCCAAAAAATCAACTGCTTCTGAGAAAACGAAAGGTAAGCAGTAAGTTTACTGCTTAGTTTTTTTGTTACAAAATCAGAGGGAATGCTCTGTAATTCCACTGTCCTCTCAGAGAAAAATGCATTGGACCAATTCTGCGTGGATCTTACTGCTCGTGCTAGCGAGGGACTCATTGATCCTGTTATTGGCCGAGACACTGAAGTTCAGAGAATTATTCAGATACTTTGTCGCAGAAGTAAAAATAACCCCATTCTTCTTGGTGAAAGTGGGGTTGGAAAGACAGCCATTGTCGAAGGACTGGCGATTAGCATTGCACAGGCAGATGTCCCTGTTTTTCTCCTGGTGTGTTCTCACAAATGATTTATATTCCTCTAGCTCATCTAGCTCATTCTCTTCCAAATGCAGTTACTTGTCCTTAATTTAATGAAGCTGCATATTAATAATTTGATTAGCTTTATTTTTCCACAGGACAAACGTGTTATGTCCTTGGATATAGCACTATTAATGGCGGGTTCAAAGGAGAGGGGAGAATTGGAGGCGCGTGTCACCACATTATTAAGTGACATACAAAAATCAGGTGAATACGCTTTTTCAGTTGTTTGTATACTAAAAGAATCGCTTCCCTTATGCTTATTAATGATGTGCTTGCATTGCAGGAAACATTATTCTTTTTATTGATGAAGTACATACCCTTATTGAGTCTGGAACAGTTGGACAAAGAAATAAGGGGTCTAGTCTTGACATTGCCAATATAATAAAACCGCCCCTTGGAAGGGGTCAATTACAGGTTATTTGTTTATTTCCCCTTCATTCAATCTTGTTCTATATGTAAATTTTAGTGACCATCCTCATATATTGGCATGGCCTCTCGTCATAAATATTAAATCTAATTAGTCAAACTCTTCGCAATATAGGGCATTGACCTATGGCGTTATGCTTAGTGCTTGACTTATGGGTTTGTTTTAGTGCTTGACCCAGAGATCCTTTGAAGAAAGGTCTTCATATGCACTGAAGAGAAAGTCAAATTGTAAGATAGAAGGGATTTAAGCATGAGATTGCTAAGACTTAGTAGTGAGAGCTAACTTGTTGATAAAGATGCTTGCACCCAAAGTCAAGTACAGGGATTTAAGCATTTGATTGGCGCTAGTTCTTCTTGTTACCAGATAAAACTAGTAATGTGGAACTCAAGCCAACTTCCTTTTCTCTTGGGATTACGATGTAACTATCTTAACCTTCCCCAGTAGATATAATAACTCTCAGGGACATTTCCGTTTCTTGTCCTTATTTTCAGTCAGTGATGTTGGAAAGTGACGTAGTACACTTTAGAAGTTTCTAGGGCTATTATCTCATTCATTCATGCATTATTGTCTGAGTAGCTGAAGTTATTTTACTGCATGAGTCATGGCATACAAAGAGATAGGAAGTCCAGATTTTTTTTGATCCCGCCATAGTTTTCTTTATTGTTGCGTGGTAATGGATTCCAAATCAGTTATGTTGGAGCAATGCCCTGATTTTGTGTTTAAGATCTCTGCTTTTTTTCCAAGTTCTCTTAGTATAAGTTGCACCAACATTCTGTTGTTTGCAGTGTATTGCAGCGACAACTGCAGACGAATACAGGCTGCATCTTGAAAAGGATAAAGCATTTGCACGAAGATTACAACCTGTTTGGATTAATGAACCAAGCCAGGTATTTTTTTCAAAATGCATTTTCATCTTACTGTATGTCAAGTGATTGGTCATTATACAACTCGTAATTGAAAATGATATGAAATTTTTTAGGACGATGCAGTTAGGATTCTATTAGGTCTACGTGAGAAATACGAGGCCCATCACAACTGCAGATATGAACCAGAAGCCATTAACGCAGCTGTCTATCTATCAGCAAGATATATATCTGATAGATATCTACCTGATAAAGCTATTGATCTCATTGATGAGGCGGGAAGTAGAGCTCGTATGGATGCCTTTAAGAGGAAAAGAGAACAGCAAATTTGTATACTTTCAAAGTCACCTGATGACTATTGGCAAGAAATTCGGACTGTTCAGGCGATGCATGAAGTGGTAATGACATTGCTCCTATGTTCTATTATATACTTACCGTGTTTAGTGATCCTCGTATAATGCTAGTGTTATGACTTCAATATAAGCAGGTCCTAGCGACTGAAATAAAAAATGGCGATGCTTCTAGTGTGGATGATACCAGAGAGCCCTCCTTTTCATCTTCCACATCTGATGAGTATGATTTTTGGCCCTGAAAAACATATGTGGAGGATAATGCAGTTGGCCTTTCCCGAGGTCTCAGAATGACGTTTAATGGATTTCTTGCTAATATATTTTTCAGACCTACAGTGGTGGGACCAGAGGATATAGCAGCAGTTGCCTCACTATGGTCAGGAGTCCCTCTTCAGCAGCTCACTGCTGATGACAGAATGCTTCTGGTCGGTCTTGATGAGAAGCTTAGGAAACGGGTTGTTGGTCAAGAAGAGGCTGTTGCTGCCATTTCGCGAGCTGTTAAGAGATCCCGGGTTGGACTGAAGGATCCTGACAGACCCATGGCAACACTGCTCTTTTGTGGTCCTACCGGGGTTGGCAAAACTGAATTGACAAAAGCTTTGGCTGGATCTTATTTTGGATCGGTAAGTCTTCTTTGGAATGTACAATGGAACCTTGATGCATTAGGAGCTCGATGAGGCATAGGCATTCATTCAATCTAAATCAATATTTGTGTGATCCTTGATGTATTGTTACAGGAGGAAGCCATGCTACGGCTTGACATGAGTGAATATATGGAGCGCCATTCTGTGAGCAAATTAATAGGGTCACCCCCAGGTTATGTTGGCTATGGAGCTGGGGGCACTCTAACTGAAGCTATTAGAAGACGACCTTTTACAGTGGTTGTGCTTGATGAAATAGAGAAAGCCCATCCAGATATCTTCAACATCCTTCTCCAAATTTTTGAAGATGGCCACCTGACTGATGCTCAGGTTTGTTACCTTTGGCATTAAGTTAGTTGGGTACTTAGCTCGATGCAAGGAAAATGTCGCTTGGTTCCATAAGTTTTTATTTTGTTGCTCTATAACTTTCTAAGTTTTGTGATCACTTTCTTCCTTACTACAGTCTTTGATTATTGTCTCATTTTGTCTACAATTTGGGTTTGATAGGGACGGAGAGTATCATTTAAGAATGCGTTGGTAGTGATGACGTCTAATGTTGGATCCACTATCATTGCGAAGGGTAGACAAAGCTCCATTGGTTTCTTGCTTGCAGATGATGAGGTAACTTCATATGCCGGCCTAAAAGCAACAGTGATGGAAGAACTCAAGACATATTTTCGTCCAGAGTTGCTGAACCGGGTAGATGAAGTAGTTGTATTCCATCCCCTTCAAAAGGCTCAGGTATGTCATCTTCCATTGATTTGAGAATTCCAGTGCCATAAGTAGAAATTCATCACCTTAAGCTACTATTTATGTCTCTAGGGTTAGGTTTTTCCATAACGCGGTTTGTCTCCAAAAATAAAACTTTGAGTTGGTTATAAAAAGAATATCAAAGGGGATACCGTGCAACTTTGAATTAATACGGCTTGATATCAGATTTACATGTTGATTTTTGTATCTTTTTTTTTACGCTAGATGCTCGAGATTGTAAATTTAATGCTACAAGAGCTGAAGAAGAGGCTAATATCTCTGGGAATGGGATTGGAGGTATCTGAATCAGTCAAGGACCTCATATGTGAGCAAGGCTACGACCGGTTTTATGGCGCCCGCCCTCTTAGGAGGGCAATTACGTCAATAATTGAAGATCCGTTGAGCGAAGCGCTTCTTGCCGGAGGTTACAAGCCCGGGGACACTGTCATTATCGACTTAGATGCTAACGGAAACCCGTTTATAAGAAATGGATCAGATCAGAGTGTCCAGTTGTCTAATACCAGCATACAGCATCCATCTTGTAGTTAATCCATAATCTTATGATCTTTTCTTACAGGGTATAGGCTGTGCACACAAGTTTTGTTAAAGTGCACAGGTGCTTAATTAATTGTATATAGTAAATCATTAATTCTTGAAGCATTGGGCTCAGATTATTATTATTTATAAATACAAATTGGCACGCTACCACCTTTAACTTTCTCACTTTAGTACAATTATTGCTTAATCTTATTATAGTATTAATTGTAATTAAGCAAAACAATTCAGGACGATTCTTAAATGAGGTATGCTAGTGTCAGTCGCGTTTATACAAGTGACCCTAGTTCAAGAGTGAACCTCATATAAAAATAATGAAATCTGCCTTTTTCCTTCATCTCCATTCAATTTTCACGAACGTCCTTCCAATCAATCGAGATGTCAACTTTTTTTAATCCATCTGTTAATATATGATTTACAAGTATGCAAATTTGTTTGGTTTGATCTTACAGAATCCTCTTCTTTTGGATTGATTTACAGATAGGGAAATTTTACGGAGTAGGCTACGGTGCTCGCAAGCATTGAATGCTCACACCGATTTCACCGTTAAAAGGAGGGAGGAGGGAGGAGAGAGGGAAAAAAAGAGGGTGAGATCGGTGGGAGCATTCAATGCTTGCGAGCACTATAGCCAGTCCCAAATTTTACACCTACCTAAACATTTTTCAAATCCTTATCTTCTTATATATATCTCTGAGATCAGGCAAATAAAATATCAGTGTCAAGAAATCAGAATTAAAAATAAAATAAAACCCATGTGGGTTTGAATTATGTTACTTGTTCTGTTCTTATTTATGCACCTACTTTAATGTTGACTCTCCATTAATTAATTAGTATTAATCATAGTTTTTTGGTATATTTTTCTCAGCTATCTGCACAACGTTACTCCCTTTGTTTTTATATGATGAGCTGCCCTGGAGTAGTTGGCCGTTGTCTCTCTGATTTTATTTTTTTGGTCATGGGGAAGAGTAAGGATTCTACAGTGCACCTACACATTGAATAATCATCAATGAGAGGAAAACAAATACATCATGTCACTTAGCACTGCGGTTTGGTGGTGTTTCTTTTACGCTTGTAAGTGGGTAGTTTTAGATTCAACTCTCGTAGATGACGAATTTAATATTAAATTATTATGATTGATAGCTTACCTCAACTCCTCATCCTTCAGTGTATTATCATTTCAGTATCAAATGTTTATTAGCTATCTATCTACTGTGTGTAGGGTGTGCCATGTGGGTCTAGTACCAAATTCAACGGCCTCATACAACTAATTACTTTAATGTCTCGCTTGGTTACAAGCCATCTGAAATATATATTTTAAGAAATAGTTGGAGCAATGGTCCTTGAACTTTAGCTCAATTGGAACTTTGGTATCTGAACTAAAAATTCGTGAGTATTGGTCCTTGAACTTGTTATAATGTGGAGTACTGATCCTTTTGGCTAACTTCGTTAGAACTTTCATATATTTTTTGCCCCTTTAAACTCTTTATTTTGGATGAAAGTTCTAACGGAGTTAGCTAAAAAAACCATTGGTCCACATTATAACAAGTTCAGGAACAAATACTCACAGATTTCTAATTTAGGAACTATTGCTCTAATTTTCTCATATTTCAATTAGGTACTTTTTGATAAACATGAAGCTCCACAATTCCATAACATCACCATATCAAAAATCAGAGGGATAGATTATGCTTTTCATGACTTGGCTGCAACTCAAGTTGTGTGTTTTAATATTGCCACTGCAATATCTTTCTTTAACTTTTGCAATTTTTATTTGTCTTGTGTAGGAAAACAAAATTGGGATAACAGATGTCATTTGCTTTCACATGTTCACCGTTTGATGTGATGAGGGTGAGTGGTATATATCCCTGGTTTGTTGTTGATTTTCTTAAATACAACATTTTATATTACTAAACTGGATCAGCCATACATAATTGGAGGGAGGTCAATGCGTAATGCTCCAACAATGACTAACTATCATCATTATCGTGTGGAGCGCTTTGTTTATGTCATCGATGAGCAACTTGCAGAATTACATAATCTCTTTGATGAGGTAAATTCTAAGTTGCTTATTTGCTTGACTTGTTTGAATCCGGATGATAATTTTGTAGCTTTTGACAAAGACAAGCTACTTCGTCTTTGCTCAATTTTATCCTCAAGATTTTCGGCGTTGGATCTAATGGCACTTGAAGATCAACTTGGGCCTTATATTAAGCATATGCATACGTGGAATGATTTTTCACAATTGCATGGGATTAGTAGTCTTGGAAAGAAAATGGTGGAGACAAAAGTTCATCTACAATTTAAATACGTATATTTGCTTATGAACAAGGCTTGGCTGCTGACAATTCAGCAGCCACTCCTGCTTATACACACTCCCGTGTGAACACGTGTCCACACGGGATTGGGTATTCAGCAGGAGTGGCTGCTGAATTGTCAGCATCCAAGTTATTTTCTTTGCTTATTACATTGGCTTTGGTTTTACCAGTTGCAACTGTTTCAGTGGAGAGGGCATTTTCTGCCATGAATATTATTAAGGGTCCATTCCGTAAAAAAATGGGAGATCAATGGTTAAGTGATACTTTAGTTGTTTACATTGAGAAATATGTTTTTCTTGTATTGACAACGAAGTTATAATGCAACGTTTTCAGAATATAAAAAATCGTCGCGAACAATTGTAACTTGTAATTTTTTTTATCTCGAATTATGAATAGATATATTATCATTTAATTTTTTATTGTTATTTTTTTAAAAATATTTTTTATTATGTTTAAATTTTGACCGCTTGGGGTAAAATTCCTAGATCCGCCACTACAAATTACATGCATACACTCCAACCACTAAGCCACAGAAAGAAATGAAGGAAACAGAAAATAATTAACAACCCTTTTGGACTAATTTCTACATTGCCAGCCTTTCCTTCTTTGTTATAAGGAAAGAAACACACCAAAATTGTGAACTTTAAAATTTCTTCCTCACAGAAACTTGTTTGGTTACTGAGAAAATGGGAACAAATGAGGCTGGAGGAGTTCATTACCACTCGGATACAGAGATCATCGGTGGTAGCGAAGGAATGGCGAATTACAGCGGTCCGCTGAGTGGACCTCTCAGCGGGCCGCTGAACAAAAGATCAGGCACTAAGAAGAATGCCAAGTTCAACATAGCAGAGCCAGGCTCCGCTACCAAGCCTGGCATTATTTCAAATGATGAAGAGCCCTATGTAGAGGTCACTCTGGACGTCCGAGATGATTGTGTGGCGGTTCACAGCGTAAAACCTGCCGATCATCCACATCATGAAGATCACCAAGATCATGTGGAGCTGCTGGGAAAAGGGTTGGAGAAGAGCCGGTCTTCGGTTATTCGAACTGCTTCATCTCGTATCAAACAGGTTTCTCAGGAGTTCAAGCGCCTGGCCTCGTTCTCAAAACAAGCAGTAGTAGCAGCAGTGCCTCATCATCATCCGCGGAGGCGGTTTGATCGAACGCAGTCAGCGGCTGCCCCTGCATTGAAGGGCCTCAAGTTCATCAGCAAGACTGATGGGAATGAGTGGCCTGAAGTTGAGAAGAGGTTCTGCAAGCTCACTGCCTCAACCGATGGCCTGCTTGCCCGTGCGCTTTTCGGCGAATGCATAGGTACTAATTGCAGCTTTTCCTAATGCTACTTCAATTTCTGTTTACATTTCCCATGTTTGATGTTTTGAAAGTCTCTATGTAGGAATGAACAAGGAATCAAAAGAGTTTGCAGGGAAGCTTTTCGATGCGCTTGCTCGAAAGCTCGACATTAAAGGTGATTCTATCAATAAGGGCCAGCTGAAAGAGTTTTGGGATCAAATCTCTGAGCAGGGCTTTGACTCCAGGCTTCAAACTTTCTTTGACATGTAATTTTCTTCTCACCCCAGCTTTTGTTTTTCTGAGAGTTTTTGAAGCAATCGATGAAACTAAAAACTTACAACGAAATAGTTATCAGACGGGCTCTTAATTTCTCTGTTCTCATCTTTGAGTGGTACACATGTAAAATTTCAGGGTTGATAAAGATGCAGATGGAAGAATCACCATAGAGGAGGTCAAAGAGGTAATGGCAGAATGGATCACCAAAAGTTTAATTAATTTCATGTGATTTTTATGTCAGTCTCTCAGTCAGAAGGACATTTTCGAAATCAATTTTTTTTAATCCGAAATGCAGATCATCAGCTTCAGTGCTTCTGCCAACAAGCTCTCAAACATCCAAAAACAAGCAGATGAGTATGCAGCATTGATCATGGAAGAGTTAGATCCGGACAGTCTCGGATACATCATGGTAAATAATTTTTTCATTTTATTCGAGCGACATTCTAATTAATCTAATCTAAACTGAGGGAGGGCGATTCAAACTTAGGCACATAGGGGGAGCACACTACTCTAGCCAGAGTTCTTAATTTTAAAATTCTTAAGTCCTTGGTTCATTTGATGATGGTGATGAATGTGTGAACAGATAGACAGCCTCGAAACGCTCTTGTTGCAAGGACCGGAGGAGACTGCAGCTGCGACAAGAGGAAGAGACAGCCGAAACCTAAGCAAAATGCTGAGCCAGAAGCTCAAGCCTACAAGAGAACATCCACTAACAGGGTGTTATAACGATACAAAATACTTCTTGCAGGACAATTGGAAGAGAGTTTGGGTAATTATCCTGTGGGTCGTGATCATGTCAGGCCTATTCGCGTACAAATACATTCAGTATCGAAACAAGGCAGCGTACGAAGTGATGGGACACTGCGTCTGCATGGCGAAAGGTGCAGCGGAGACACTCAAATTCAACATGGCGCTCATTCTGCTCCCCGTCTGCAGGAACACCATAACCTTGCTCCGAAACAAGACCAAACTAGGAGGCGTTGTCCCCTTCGACGACAACCTCAATTTCCACAAGGTGATAGCCGTGGGGATTGGAATTGGAGTTGGGATACATGCAATCTACCATCTAGCCTGCGACTTCCCGAGGCTCATTCGCGCGAACAGCGATGACTACGAGCTGATGAAGCCATTTTTTGGGGAGGTGCAGCCTTCGAGTTACTGGCATTTCGTGAAATCTTTGGAGGGAGTGAGTGGGATTGTTATGGTGGTTTTGATGGCGGTTGCATTCACATTGGCTGCTCCTTGTTTCAGAAGAGGTAAAATTAACCTGCCTAAGCCTCTGAATAAGCTCACTGGGTTCAATGCCTTTTGGTATTCCCACCACCTTTTCATCATAGTCTACGTCCTGCTGATTATCCATGGAGTTCACTTGTATATGACCAAGAAATGGTACCAGAAAACAGTAAGAAACCTTCTTAATTACCTCATATTTCCAATAAGAACAACCCTGCAATGGGATGCCCCACTGTGTGACAGTATCTCAAGCTAATCATAAACTGTCATGTGAGAATATTAAACGTGATTAGTTTGGAATACCGCTATAGTGACATCATCCATACTTCACCTTTTTACTATTGTATATCAATTTATTCGACTATATAACATACATTTATATTTTAATAATGGACGTCATGCACAGAAAATTTTTGTCCGATTAATATATGAATTTATTGTTCTAACACTTTTTCGTGGTTTTGACAGACATGGATGTACCTAGCTGTTCCACTCACACTCTATGCTGGTGAAAGATTAGTTAGGGCACTCAGATCCAGCATCAAGCCTGTTAAGATTCTAAAGGTGGGCAACTTGGAATAAGCTATTATATATATCGGAGAAAAATACCACCAAATGATTAACATAAAAAATTAACAAAAATACGATCTTTAAATCTAATTATTGTTTGTTTAATTATGGTGAAGGTGGCTCTTTATCCTGGGAATGTCTTGGCACTTCATTTGTCCAAACCTCAAGGCTTCAGATACCACAGTGGGCAATACATGTTTGTTAATTGTGCTGCTGTGTCTCCATTTGAATGGTAATTAACCTTAATCATTGTTTTAACATATGAATAAATTAAATTTATGACTTTGATTGACAGTCTGACAATATAACATTATGATCTTTACGTCTTTTTTCTGAAATTTTTTCTTATATTGTTAATATACAATAGGCATCCGTTTTCCATCACCTCCGCCCCCGGAGATGACCACCTTAGTGTTCATATCCGAATCGTCGGGGATTGGACCCGACAACTCAAAACAGTGTTCTCACAGGTGTGTCTCCGATCACAAACCTAGCTACATAGATTGTAATTGTAGCTATATTATGCTTGTATAGGGAACAACGGGCAGATAATTTGGTACAAAAAGCACACAACTTTTCATAAAAGAACAAATATTGACATGTATAACACAATTATATATGGATATAATTGAGTCCCACAATCTAATTAGTCTCATGGGCTGCTAATCTTGTAATTTGTTGTACTGATTTGTTTAGGTATGCCAACCACCTCCTAGTGGGAAAAGTGGACTCCTCAGAGCTGATCACATGCAAGGAGCTGACAACTTGATGTGAGTAAAATTAACTAAGGATTAATTAGCTGGAAATGCTCCACCAAATCATGAATTTAGTAACATTTCTTAATGGGTAAAAAGAAGGAAAAAAAAAAACCCTAATGTTTAAATCTAGGATAATGAGCGGAAAGTAAAAGTGACTACCTACAAGAGAATTTTTTTATTTATTCCTGTACATTTTATTCTGTCTATTTCTCTCATCACATAATTAACTCACGTAATTAACTTAGATGATCAGAGAACTTGACACAATGAGATAAACAGGGGCTATCAATTTGGTCATTTGCATATACATGTGGTACTTGTAGGATAAAAGAAGAAAAAGTAGGTTAATCTTGATTGATTGTACTTAAAGATAATTAGATAGGAACGCCCTTAAACAAACATGGAAATGGTCTGGCATTTTCTCTAAAGTAGAATATTCGGTGGGCTTAGATCTTTCCTTGTTTGCTTTTTCCTTTCCTCATGATAAAGTTGCTTTGTGTCTATTAATGATAACGACCTAATTAATAATGGGGAGAAATTTATCTGCATTTTGGGCAGTATCTCAAGCCAATTAGCATTGTTACTCGTTTTAACTTTTTTATATTATAATGTATGAGCTTTGGAATACCGCTACAATAACTACATCACTGTTGTAGGAAAGTTCTCCTAATAATGAGGTCTTTCTTTTGTCTTTCATGTTAATGGGAAATGATTAATGAATTTATTTATCGAAAACAGATTTCCAAGAGTGTTGATAGATGGACCCTATGGAGCACCAGCTCAAGAATACAAGACTTATGAAGTGGTGTTGTTGGTAGGGCTGGGAATTGGGGCAACCCCTATGATTAGCATTTTGAAGGACATAGTGAACAACATCAAGGCCATGGAGGAAGAGGAGGAGGACAATGCTTTAGAAAAAGGTGGCGGTGGCACCAAATCACCACATAAATCATCAAAAGCACCCGCTGTATCGGCCTCGATGGGGCACCATAACTTTAGGACCAAGCGGGCATATTTTTATTGGGTGACGCGGGAACAGGGCTCCTTTGATTGGTTCAAAGGAGCGATGAATGAGGTGGCGGAATTGGACCACAATAGGGTGATTGAGTTTCACAATTATTGCACTAGTGTGTATGAAGAAGGTGATGCACGTTCTGCCCTCATTGCCATGCTTCAGTCTTTGAGTCATGCAAAGAATGGTGTTGACATTGTCTCCGGCACACGTGTGAAATCTCACTTTGCCAAGCCCAACTGGCGTGAGGTATACAAGCGGATTGCACTTGATCACACCAATGCTAGAGTTGGTGAGTTCCCCTTTCCCTCTACCACTAAATCTCACTCATTACACAACAAATCTTAATGCCCCTAACACAGGATGAATTTATGACACGGATATACAATTACGCGGTGTTTCGTGTCATGAAAATTGTTTTTATAATACAAGAGAGAGCATATTATACTTAGGAATGTTGTGGTGGTGGTATCTCAAGCCAATAACGCACTATCATATGTTTTATACTTTACCACTTAACAGTGCATGATTAACTTCAAATGTTGTTACTGTGACATGTAGTCACATGGAAGTTCTCCTTCTAATACACCAAATACTCCTAGGAAAATAATTTATCACATTTACAAACTACATTAGTAACCACATCTATTTATAGAATAAAATTTATCCATGATATCTTTATAAGAATGAGTGAATTTTTTAAAGTGTGAATAATAGTTCTCTTTGTTTTATACTTAAAACATGTTACACATATTAGCTTTTTTAGTACTCTCTTGTTTTCATATTTATGTTGTCGTTAAAAGTGATTGCTTGGAAAATATTAAAGGTAGGTCAAAAGTGGAGCTTTTGCTGTTGAGGATGATAGATCATGGATTAACACCAAAAAAACATGAAAATATCAATGTCTTAATCATGCTCAATTTTTATCAAATAACCGTACTTTTTCAGAGTGATTAAATTAATCTAAAGCCTAAGGGGGTTGGGTTGTTTTTGTGTCGTGCAGGGGTGTTCTACTGTGGGCCACCGGCGCTTACCGAAGAGCTACGCCAGCTGTCCCTCGACTTCTCCCACAAAACCTCCACCCGATTTGATTTCCACAAAGAAAATTTCTGATCTCCAATCTCCATCCCCACCACCTTCTCTATCCATATGCAAAGAGATTATAGCTGTTTTGTGTAAATTATTGCAGTCCTCTTTTTTTTTGTTTAATCTTATTCACTTTACATTAATTAATACAAAATTAACACCTAGTACGCACATTATATATAATTATACAAGTTAATTACAGGCTGGATTGGAGAGGTGTGCAAAGCATGTTGTACAATGATTGACTTATCACCTATTACTACTAGGCAGACTTTTTTAAGGGTAAAATTTTGAGTGTAACCGTTATAATTTCTCGTTCCCTCTATCTCTCTTATTGTGTGAAATGAAAGACTGAAAGAGAGAGACATTATGTGTAATGGTAGAATCTCTTATGTTTTAAGAGAAATTCTTGAGTACGGCTGACGCAGCAGCACACTCATTAGGATGTGAGACCCGCATGTAGAATCACACAATGTTATGAGTGTGTTGCCGCATGCAGCAGCCGCACCTTAGAATCTCCCATGTTTTAGCATAAAGTTTGTATACAAGCTATTTTCCATTTTCTTTCAAACTTATACATAGAAGATAATGTGGATGCATTTTTACGTCATATGTGATATCCATATAAGATTGTGTATGGTCAACAAGAAGATTTCCCAAGGGAATTTCTCAGTTTAATGACTACCTTGTAATTTCACAAGCTTCTGGCACTTATACGACTCAAAAGTTTAACGGCTAGTTTAGTAAATTCAGTTCATGGTTCATACAGGACACCCTTGTTTTATTTATGTTTCCTTTTTAACCTCTGGAAATTTGGCTTCATTAATTGGCTAGTAGTTAAGGGTTGGTTTGGAGCAGAAATTGGCTGGGATGGGATCAAAGGCTTCTTTACCTCAACGCTCGGATTCTTCGTGCCACCGGCATTGCTTGTGAGAATTGGAGACACTGACTCTCTTTTGAACTGTCTCGGCACCTCGAGCCTTTCTAGAATCCTTGAGGTTTTCGCGTCAAGCTGCCGGTTACCATCTGGTGGCGATAGGACTGATTGATCCAGCTTCGGTTTGGAAGTGCAAACTGGAGAATGTAGCTCGGAGACTTCATTGACAATCAGCTTCTCCCATTCTTCTGCAATGCAAGCAGATGCTTTGTCTTCTTCGGCTGTCGGATCAAATTGTGAGGTTTCGTTTCTGATGATTGGAATATCTATTGTTGAATTTGACTGCACAATCACTTGTGGAAGTTTTGGTTCGGTTGCGTCTGGCTCATAGGTTTCCTCTTCAAATCCAGGGGCAATAGATCTGAAACATTCACATCAAAAAGCAATTAACAGAGGAAACTTTCGCCATTAGTTCAGGTGTAGCTGCTAAACACCCTGAGTAACAGTAATGAATCGAAAATCAGTCCTAGACATGTGCCTAGATAATAATATCGATGAAAAATTAGACCGTGCCTAGATATCTCAAATGATAACAAAAGAAAAAACAAAACATTCATGCTGAGAGTAACAAAGGGCATATTTTCAAAGGAGCGATGGTGCCTGTATAAAACATGAAACATGAAACGGCAAGAGCCGATTGGTGCCTGTATATCCGTATGATTATTTGTATATGTTATGCAGGCTCAAGGTGGATGAAGAGAACTATTACCCCAACTGTAAGCTCTCCTTTACAAGCAAGTTTAATTTCTGATGGAAGCCCCTCTCGTGCAGCATGGGATTATAGTCTCTTACATCAATCTGCACGAATATTTGAGAAGGAAAGGCCAAATCATCACATCATGCAACAATCCACGAATATTTGGGATTATAGACGTTCTGTGATAAAAAGTCACTAATCTAACTCATGAATCTGGTCAAATATATTGATCTCTTTACCAACACTCTGCACTAACATATTTAAGATATTGAGCAACAACAATAATTCCTGGAAAAATGTGGTTTAAATCGTAGCTTATAGCATGCAGCTCTGTGTGGCCTAGACCAATTGGAAAACTCGATAACCTTGTCAAATAGTTTTTTGAAGACATTAATTCACATCGTTCTCTCATGCAGAAGAAGAATACAAGCAGATATATGGTTCATACCTTTGACAAAGAGTCTTTAATTGAGTTCTCAATCTCCTTACGTACTGAAGTAACAGTTGTTAATTGATTAAGATTGGGAACGTGCAAAACTTCCTCTGATCCTGCAATGCGCTGCAAATAAAATAATAATGGTTAACACAGATACAAGATATAGCAGAGTAGAGAAATAAATGCAAAAATGATAAGCCAATGCATATAATCCATGCTATGTGGAACTAAAACTAGACCAAGCTGGACGTACAGAAACAATGATATACACAGCACAAAGATAATTGTTGTCATCAAACATTTAAGTAGTAATTCAGCCACTAAAAGAAAAGTAGAATATTCACCCTGAGCAGCATCGGCCCGTTGTCTGAAGGTTGAAGAATATAATAGCAGTGCAATGTGGCCTCCCTCATAGTTTCTACATTACAATTTGAAGAGCATAACAAACACTGGTCCAGTGAATGTAGAGTACTGCAAATCCCGCGAAAAACTGCAAATTTGTAGCCTGGTTAGGAGAAAAGAAGAAATGTGAACATAGTAAAGAGTTACTGACACATTCAGAGACTTCCTGCAAGGCCTCTTATTAGACATCCACAAAGTCTCTGAATTAAGTTGTCCTGGATTAACGTACCAGCAACTCTTACTGGTATACAAGAGACAAACCAGAAAATCAAAGGAAGGCCTTCAACGCACGTTGAGAATTCAATTCTGACTGATCAATTTCATCCGGAGTAGTTTCTATCTCATGAAAAGTTGATGGAGTCACAACACAGGAAGCTCCCATTATAACACCTGTGATAAAAAGACTAAGAAAGGGGTAGTTAATCAATGCTGACACCAAAAACTGAAAGGACCGATCAAGGCTTTAGTAACTTCCAAGTAAGCTCAGAAGGAACTAATAAATGTCAGCTTCAAGCTTAACATTTACCTTCGCTTAGAGACCTCATGTTAGTCCTTTCAATGACATTGAAGTCAATTGGCGAAGAAGCACGCTTGAGCTTCATAGAGCTTGGGAATGTGGGCAGTAAAAGGATTGCTTTTACTCCAACTTTCACAGAATTTTCAATCACATCATATCTTCCAAGATTACAGCCTGTGACCGGACAAGTAAGTTCCTCGCTTCTATTTCTAACAGCATCTTCCAGCGAAATGCCATGACATCTGCATGTCTATAAGCAGTAAACCTATAATCAAGATCTAATTGTAGACTTAAATTGTGAAGTTGAAATAAATGAAAATGGAGGAATGGAGGAGTATATCATGTAACAAGAAAAACTGATGTCTTCCATATTGCTTCTATGCAGGGAGGATAGAGCAACTGTAAAATTACTCAGATTTTAACTAAGCAGCTCTGTGATAGCAGTTGCTTGAAATAACAATTAACAAACCATACAGCACAGATATCACTCTACCATGCTCGTGGTTTTAACATTATTGACACAATCTTCTTGAAGCAATGACGACCCACACATTATCAACCTAACATGATCCAGGACAGAAATTATAAATCTGAACCAAATTATTTTGGATAAATCTTGATGGATATTTCAGTTAGCTTTTAGATCTCGAGGCAATGAAAACCAGTTATTACACTAGTTGTGAGAAATATCAGAGTCTCAGGCCAGATGATGATGCTCAGTACACAAGTTATGATGGCAAATATGATCATAAAAATCCACCATCCATGAAGGTTTTTTTAGCCAACTTGGATGATTCACAAGTTGAAGAACTATAAAACTAACACAGTAATATTTACATTTAGTACCTGACAGGGATAGAAACCATCAATAATTGGATTCACAGAAATGAACAAGTTGCAGGATATCTGGTTCACAGATCCCACAAGATTGTTCTTGAAGTTAAAACGAGCTTGCAGTGGTTCTTCAACGTCATCCTTTAAGTCCTGTAACCATCGATTTACCAGGGCATGCAATACTTTGACATCTGCAAATTTTGTTAATAGTAAGCACAAACTAACCCCCATCTTTGACCTCGAATGGCTACAATGATTTTAGTCTCCTAGACTGTAACAACGATAACTATTAAGCATTACACAGAATGAGAAGGAAGCATATGACCATCCGTTTATGCTCTCACGCACGTGAAAGATTTTTTTGGTTAATCAAAGTGGGCTGTCCTAGTCTCCAACATATAGAGAATAAGGATAGGAGTGGAAAACCTGGGAGATACGCTTGAAACGAGCAATTATCAAGATCAGAGATACATGTTCGAAAATTGTTGATATTCTCTTTTGTATTGCTGAGATGGGATGATTTTTGCTCAAACAGCACAAAATCGACAGAAACACATTTTTCAGCCGCAGTCTGTAGAAAAAGAAGCCAACACCAAAAGAAAACCATGCCATGAGCAGCAAGCTGCAGAAGTAAGCACGGAGGAAAATAGAAACTACTGAAAATAAATAAGCAATGAAAGGCTAACCGTGAGAGTTTTCTGCATGACAAAGTCGACATCTCGAGGCAAGCAGGAAGTTATGACAATCACTTTTCGCATGATATCTTTACCTCCCCAGTGGTACAAAACTTGATCAGTCAGGACACTGGAAAGTTTCACATCTGCAATGAATTAAACAGAAATTAACAAAATGAGCATGCCGGAGAAAACAATTGAGGCCAGAGATTACCGGAATCATCTATCTGAGGCCGAAAGCCATACGCAGGCAAGTTGTTAACGGCATGGTGGAAGTCACGCAGATTGAAGTTTCCGCTCGGACTCGGTGTATATACGATCTTCAGCTGCAAAAACGATTATACATTCAATCACTCTCAGCCTCTCGGGCTCTCAGGGACAATAACACAAACAGGTTGCGTGCATTACGAATTCAAATACCTCATCGGACAAGGAAATCGGATTTTGAAAAACGTAGCACAGGCCTATCCGATCTCTGAGCGACTCCGATCTGCGCCACGGCGGCGGCGACGAAATGGCGTACAAATTCGCGAGCTGCAACAGAGACTTGCAAAATTGACCAGAAAAACGCATGCGATTCGTGAGCCTATCGATTCGAAGCAGCAATTTGTATGAAAATTTTTACGAATCATTGCAATTTACAGAGAAATTAAACAGTGTTAATTGAATTGATTGCTTCTTACCTGCTTCAGGTCTCTGAGAAATGGAGGCGGTAAGCTTCGCAGGTCCAGAACAAAGCATAATTCCACCATTGCGCTTCTTCTTCTTCTTCAATTGCTCTTCGGAAAGCTTTGACTGGTTTGGCGCGAAATAACTGTCAAATGACTGTTTGGATTCTGGGAGTAGAGAATTGGCCCCCAAAATACAATGTGCTGTGGACTTAGGTAAACGACATGCCGTGGAATGAGAAAGGTACAAAATTGGCACCCAAAGGGCCAAAGCTAAGAAGAAAAATAGGTCAAAGATATTACCAAAAAAAAAAGGTCAAAGTTCATTTAGGCGTTCAATTTAAACAGAATTTAAACAAACAAAAGCATATATACCCTAACCCCCTACAGTCTATTTAGAAAGGAAAATGTTTGTATAGACCACAATAGGAGAAATTTTTATGTGTATTTGATACACAGTTAAGGTGGTGTATCATATTACATTCGTTATTTGTCACCTGTTGTGATGCATTGGAAAATTATTAATTTCGCATATAGGGATCTAATGAATTTTTACAACAGTTAGATCTTTCATAAAATTCGTACCAAGTGGTACGTACCATTGTAGACAATAGCATTATGCATAGTTAGCTATATTTTGCCGAGAATGGGAAATTTAAAAAGGAAAATAATAAATACACATTTTTTTGTCGTCTTACACACAATTGTTTAATTATGTTTGTTGTATTTGTTCGATTTATTCAATTCGACGACAATGGATATAAAGGAACGTATAAAAGTCTAGAAGGAGTGTGTGAGAAAGTTTATTACTAAAATACTACCAAGCGGATGGGGGAAGAAGGAAAGGTGGGTCTTCCGGTGGGTCACATCAATGTAGAAAATTCATTGAGACTGATTGGATTGTGAGGTTCATGAAGCAACTTATATGGAACGGGTTTACTGCCATGTGGCGTTCTAATTCAATAATACATTGCTATGTCGAGAAAAATTTGCACTTTGCAATGTACTATTGGATACGGCATACCACGTGGCGGTGAACCCGTTTCATGTAAGTCCTTCTCTTAGGTCTGCCCTTCCATTTCTCCTATCTTCTTCTCAAGTTACCTATTGGGTATTGCCCTAGTACTTCGTACTATTGAATACAACAATCTTTATTATTTTTTTAATTAATATCAACCGTTAAATTAAACATGAATCAATTATAACCGTTCGTAGTACTTGATGATATATAGCACTAAGAATTTTCGTGCTTACTTATCTTTCGTCCCTGATGAGGAGCTTGGGGGTCACGATGGCACTCGCTGAGTCTGATGAAGGTGAGCTAATCAAAGTTTCTACTTCCTACTTGTGCTCACTGTTAGTGTTAATTACTAATTTACTAGTGCTTAGTTTCTAAGTAGTTATTGCTTGTTTGCTAATTGCTAGTTCTTAGTGGTGAGTTGTTTTTTTACTCTTAATTTCAAGTTTTTCTTTTAATTTTTTTTATAATTTTCAAATGTTTAAACTTTATAATATACAACAATGTTCTCTTGGTCACCTGTGAGTAAGAAATGCGTGATCATCCCCCTTTAAATTTGATATCAACTCTTAATATCAAATTCAAAGTGAATGACCATGAATTATTAGTCATCATGTAACGAAAAGAATGAGATTCTTATAATATACATATTAGCAAGAAATTGTATAATTGTAATTCTCCACTTGGGGACTTTTGTTGGTGGGTGTTGTTAATGTTTACAGCAAATAATTTGGGAAGCTTTGGTTAACTTTTGTTTCTTTGTTTTTGTCAGGATGAATCGGTTGACTGGACTTAATCAATCGGTTGCCAAGAAGCTTTATATTGTCCAACAAGAAAAGAGATGCATTTCCATACCATCGAGGAAGCAAAGAGCAAACTGTTGATCACAACACGCGGAAAAGTGGTAGCTTTGCATGCAAACGGTTTTCTCCACCAGCATCTACCTCTAAACGAGATAAACGAGAACGAAAGTTTGCCGTTGTTTGAAAAAATTGCAATTCCTGGAAAGCATGATATAGGTATTTCCATTTTACGCTATTTATCTGGTGTTTTAAGTCATTATATTCCTCTTCCAAATGTTAGAGATGTCAATATATCCCCAAGTACACTTCACTTTCTATGTAACTTGTATGATCCAAATGTTGGATAATACATATTACCGTTATGTAATAGTTCTATATATTTAAATTTGGATTTTTATCACAAATGGTCCCTAAACAGTTTTGTCTAAGGAGTTGGAGTTTTGGAGAAAAAATTAGAGTAGAGGGTGGTTTTGAGTAGTGGATTGCACATGGCATAAGGATATTGGAGAATGTTAAAAGGAAAACGAGACTCGCGAGCTAAATATAATTTTTTTTCTCTATTTTTTCCTTTAATGATCCATTGTTATATTTGTTGGCACAAGCAACATTTAGTAATGAGTTTCATGACAATCTTAATCTGCTTTTTATGCTATTCATAACATGTGATTTTTTATTTTTTTTTAAAATTATTTGTCAGACTATGAAATGTATGAAACGATGAAAGAGCTAGGAAAGAAAATGCTTCAATATTGTGCAGGTTAATTTGCCACTAGCCATCACTGTGCTCGCGGGACTTTTAGCGAAAAAGGAAAGAGTTGATGAGTGGGATGCGGTGCATAATAATGCATATGCAAAAGGCAATGGTCAAGAACAATTTGTCGGTACATCATGGCTACTAGCATTTAGTTACGATGACTTACCGTATCACTTGAAGCCATGCTTTCAACATTTAGTTAACTTTCCGGAGGATTTTGAAATTCCAATGAAAAGATTGACTCAAATATGGATAGCAGAAGGCTTTATATCTTTGGGGCAGCACAAAAAAGGTTCAGTGGAGACGATGGAGGATGTAGGATATACGTACTTAACTGAGTTGGTGGAAAGGTGTGTGGTTCAAGTTGGAACACAAGGTTGATCGGTTAGAAATATTAAAACTTGCCGCATCCATGATCTTATGCGAGATTTGTGTTTGTTAAAGGCAGAAGAGGAGAACTTCCTCCAAGTTATCAATTTTTCGGATAAAAACCAAGTAATTGGTAAAGTTTGGAGACTTTGGATTTTAGTTTCCTTTGGTCAGTAACGGCGAAGCAAATCATTCCGAATGTGCTATGGAAAATGGAACAGTTGAGACATTTATATTTACTCTACGCCAATGATTACAGCAGGTCAAGAGATACGCGAAAACTGTCCTGCAAACGTTATCTGGCATTCCATGTTACAGAGCCGATTTCAGCGATCTTACGAAATTAATCACTCTTAGAAAGCTTGATATGCAATTTGGGGGCTGTGGCACTTCCCCTCCCCCCGATGCTTGCACATATTTGGTTTTTGTAGAAAATGGTACCAGGCATATATTGTTTGGTTGATAAAGCTTTAAGCTTTCAAATGTAATTGCAAAAACTTGAAAAATGTATTTTTAGAGAGAGAGCTTGAGAGGAAGCAAGAGTCTGTATATTTCTTGATTGATGTTCAACAATGAGAATTACAATGCATATATCCTATCACATCTGCAAACATTGGTGGTCCTGAACACAGGATGCAGACACAGTTCTGTCCATGCAGACTGTGAAAGTGACAAGACTAACTAACAACTGTAACATGACAAAACAAACAGCTGTAGCTGTCAGAAATGGAAAAGAAACAAACGACTAAACAAACTAGCCGTTGCACGCTATACTAAAAGTAGCAAACGTCAAATCTCAACTTCTTGCTTCATTTGTACGTCATCGGATTGCTCTGGCTCCATCGGATTGCTCATTGGCTTCATCGGATTGCTCATTGGCTTCCATCGGGTTGCTCCCAGTCCTTCATCGGGTTGCTCCCTTTCAACTCCATTTGCAGGATTATCATCTGCAGGTTTGGAACTAAGCTAGTAGGTAGCTTAATTCTCAACAGTTTTAAGTGTGCAGTACCGCCATGGTAAGCCCGGGGATCTGATACAAATAGTATTAAGTTGTCGTCATGTGTACAAGCTGAGGTTGTGGGGAATTGTTAGACCTGCTGTGCTTTCCAAACTTCTCCAAGTTATGGTTGATTAAAACTGATCTCAGGGCCAACCAGATGGCAATACTTGAGAAGCTACCAAACCTAAAAACTCTTCTTAGCTCGACGTTTGATGAGCCAAGAATGACAGTGGCGTGCTCCAAATGGGGCTTTCATCGACTTGAAACTCTTGTCCTAGAGTCGTTGATGGAACTAGAAGAGTGGAGGGTGGAGGAAGGAGCCATGCCTCGTCTTTGTCGATTGCACATTGATACCTGCATGCACTTGAAGACAGTTCCAGATGGTCTTACGTCTCAGATATATGACTACCCTCAGAGAACTAACCATCAATTCGATGCCTAGAAGATCCTGCAGTAGGCTTAGGGAAGGAGGAGAAGATTTCTACAAAATCCAACATTTACCTTCCTAGAAGATTTTGTGTGTGATTTGTTGGGGGCTTTCGACTTGTTAATACAACTCTTTGCCGTTTTGTGCTATTTATCGCAACTGTCTCTTTTTATCTATTCTTGATCAGCAATTCTCGTCAATGAAATTGTATGCCGCTAAACTAAGTGATCGTGTGTTGTCAAAGTGTTTCTTTTTTACCAACAAAATAAAAGTACCATATATTTACCAACATTTGACATGTTAGATAATACTTATTAAATTGATCAAAATAAACATGACAATTTCACAGCATAGCACAGAAAACTGTCTAACAAGAGAACATTTCTCATGCTTTCGATTAATATGTGGAAGATAGAAAACACCAAAACCATATATTCTGCCATAATTAAACTACATAGCTTTACAATGATATAGGGCAAGGCAGTCTCTCTTTAATTTATCATAACGTTTGCATATGTTAGATTGAATTGGAAAGTTTTCTAATTTTATTTGTTTATTAAACAAAATTATATTAAGGTAATCTCGTTACATTTACGTTTTAGACCTCAATTTGCATTGTGACGACTAGGGATGCAACTTGGATAAGAATATTCGATTCCGAGCCATAAAGTTTCAAAATATTTTGTCAAATTCAAATCCGAAACTGAAATTCTGAAATCTGAAAAGAGTTGGATAGGAATTTGAATGTATTTCAATATTTCGAATCCAATCCGAAAATTTTCAAAACTTGCATAAATTTATTACATACACCTAATTATATATGTATTAATTTTAGATATTTTCATTTGTTATTTGTTATATAATATACTCAAATAGGATTTTTATTTCTCAATAACAACTCCCTTAAATATATTACATACAAAAAATGAGAACTATAAAAGTATGTATAGTTGAAAATCAAAGTACGCGCAGAATTGACGAACAAGCGGATTGTAAAACTATGAATATTAGGGCTCGTTTGGCACACCGTATAAGGGATCGGATTGGATAAATAATCCGATCCCGGGTGTTTGGTACACTCTGTATAAAAATAGTCGCCCGACTAATTATCCTATGGCCCACCATTTAATACAGCTGAAGCTTGACTAATTATACCCCAAAAAACCTCGGTATAATTAGTCTGTCTCCGCTTCCTCCCTCTCTCCCGTTCTTTCTCGCTTTCTCCGTCTCGGTCTCCCCTTCCTCCCTCTATCTCGTTCTCTCGCTCACTCCATGCCGCACACAAAAGAAGAAGCGAGACCACCGCCGTCGAGGGTTCAGCAATCGAAGCTTGCAGGTATCAAATCCAAGTTGCAGTTCTCAAAAATTGTGGATTTGAAACCCTAGGTCTGCTCTAAAATCGAGTCTTTGCTGCCAAAACAATCGTTCGCGATACTCCCGCACGCAGAAAGGGGGATGGTAGCTGACATCATGGAGAAAAACCAATGAACTGGTTTTGATGCATTCTTCTCTTTTGCAGGAGAATCACTGTTGAGAATCTATCAAAGAAGTAGTCTATGGACATTCGTCTTCTCCATGACGTTGCTTACAGACACCCTTGGTTTGGTAGATGGGGGTATAGTTTCTGCCAATGAAGCTTTGGCGCCACAAAACACAATTGAGCCACCATTGGTGGTTGGGAGGTTAACTAGAAATCATAAACTGGGATGTGGGGGTTTATTGTTGGATCTGGTTTTTTGATGGGTTTATATAAAATTTCACTTATTGTTTTCTCTCTAATTTTGCAATTGATTATATAATTTTGTCTCTTTAATTAAAATTTTAAAGTTTGTCAAATTTTCAAATATGAACAAAATTGATTTGTATTGTTTTTTGTTTCTGCTTGTTATTGTGTTATGTCTTGCTGTTTGTTATGTAATTCTCTTAAAAATAACAGCAGTCTGAAGTCATCTTATCCGGTATATTAACAAACACAGTATAAATAATACGGTCATTATCTGATACTGCACCAAACGCCCGACTAATTTAGTCAGTACTATTCGATGACAGATTATCTTATCGGACTGAAATAGTCAGTACAGTCCGAGCTGCCAAACGAGGCCTTACTTTATTAACCGAAAACAAAGAGATACTAAAAAGATTGCCAATAAAACTACAAAAATCCTAGAGACTACATGTTGAGTGACTTGTATCTAATTGAGCTACAAATCAATCTATTTATAAACAACTAATTCTAAGAATACTAATCCTTGGCCCATAAGAAAAACAAATAAAATAACAATAATAATAAAACTAATTTTCCAACATGTATTATGTACGTAGATAGTGCTGCAGAGATGGGATACTTTTGATCTTGTTATAGATGAAGCTATGCAACTCCTATAATTTTAAAATTTCATTGTTAATCCGATTTTAAAAATTCTGAATTCGGCATGAATTAATGAAATTTCAAAATTGGAATTGATATTCATTTTCGAAATATTTTAGATTGGAATTGAAAACATGTACATGCAATTCGATCCACGTGAAAATTAGTCTAAATGTTGTTCTAAATGCGGTCATAAGGCTACATGAAATTATATTAAAAGTTACTGATGGAAGATGAAAACATTTTGAGGTATATTTATACGTTAATATTTAACGTATTAATTGCTAACTAGTTTTTGAAATGTCTTGTTATTTAAGCAATGTTTTGTTTCGTAGAATTGCTTGGGAGCTTTAGATGGGACATATGTAGATGTGCATGTGCCTGATATCGACAAGCCAAGATATCAAACCAAAAACGGGTCGAATTGCCACTAATGTCTTAGGAGTTGTTTCCCAAGATATGAAGTTCATATTTGTTTTACCAGGTTGGGAGGGTTTAACATTTGACTGTAGAGTACTTCGAGATGTGATATTTAGAACTCATGGGCTAAAGGTTCCAACCGCTAAGGTTAATATATTTACCACCTAGACTATGTGTAAGGCCTAATTTAGAATCATTTATAAAAAAAATTCCTTTATATTTTTTATGTCATTATTAGCTCGTGGATGGTGGATACACAAATAGTGAGGGATTTCTTGATCCATATAGAGAAGTAATTTACCATTTACTTGACTTCAAAAATGGGCGTCAACCTGTGAACCATAAATAATACTTTAGTATGAAGCATGCAATGGCGAGAAACATGGTGGAGCGTTATTTTGGAATTATGAAGTTGCGTTGGGCAATCTTAAGGAGCCATTCATTCTATTTACTACCAACACAATGTCGAATAATTACAACATGTTGTCTTTTACACAACTTGATTATGATAGAAATGACTATGGATCCATTTGATCAAGAAGTCTTTTTTAATCCCCTCAATGATGATAATGATGATCGTGACACTATTGATACGATTGCCTCATTCGATCAATGGAATGCTTGGATTGAGAATATGGCTATACAGATGTGGGCAAATAGAGTAACATAAGAATAGTTGATAGTTTGAGTTGTGTATTGAATTCTAATATAATTTTAAGTTGTGGTCTTGTGTATTTGAATTGGAGTTCTAATTTGGTTCTCAATGTATTACACTCCTATCTAATTTAATTTTAAATTGCACATGGTTTCAAGTTTCAACCGATGCATGCAGCTTTTTCATGATATGAAATATTTGATAGTACGACCTAGCATGTAGCTATATCATGTTAGAACTTTTTTCTCCTCTTCGCTTGATAAATCACACATAAAATTTATTTTGAGGAATTTGCAGATTGAACATATATAGCAAGTAAGGTAAGAGTAAGGCTAAGATTAAGGCTCCCAAGTATATTTGGGAAAGTTATGAGGATGATGCATTGTTGAATGTCCTTAAAGACATGGTTGCAACTGGAAATCGCTGTGACACCGGCACATTCAAAGCGGGTACTTTGAGCTTGGTAGAAAAAAAACTAAAGGAATTAATACCATTATGAGAGTTAATCCGCACATACAATCTAAAATGAAGAAATGGAAAAAGGAGTATAGTATTATTGTGGACTTGATTAACCATAATGGCTTTGATTGGAATGAAGAGAAGAAGTGTGCCGAGGTTAAGAGCGATGATGCATGGACAGCTTATGTGGAGTTTTCTAATATTGTCATTTTCTTTTCATTTAGAACAAGTAATTTTACTTTTATGCAATATGTTGAATTACATAAGGACTTGAGTTGCGATTTGATAAAATCGAGTAGCGTTATAATTTTGAATTGCTCTATAAATTGGTGACTTTTTTTGGATATGTGGTATGCTGAAGTTGGGTATAATGATAGGTCTATTAGTACAGCCTCTCATTGCTACTCCTTCACTTACATAACTTTCTGTTGGTTGTTCTGAATTGCAATTTTTGGTTATCGATGTCTTAGTGGTGTCCAGTAATTGCAATATGAACATCCAATGATCATTGAAAAAAAATGGTCAAATAAGTTGTTTTTACTGTCAATATATATGTGACAATGTTACAATGTTGGATATATAATTATATATTTTTTATTGTAGGTACATAAAGATGCTAATGGATACATAGATAGATTTTTTTCAAGGTTTGAAAGGTTTCAGTATATATTTGGCCATGATCACGCAACTGGAAAAGAATCTTTACCTCCTTCGGATATGATTATGGATGATGATGAGGTGGAGGCATCGGAAACTAACAATGGGTTAGAAGGAAGTCATCAAACTAAAGTAGCAACTCAAGCTCATTCAGATTCATCATCCGCATCTGGAAGTAGGAAAAGGGAAAGACGAAACAAAGTTTTTGATGATTTGGGAAAAATTGCTAGTGTACTAGAGAATATGGTGGAGGGCCATGATTCCAAAGTGCTAAAGCTAGTTAATGGGTTGAAGGAGCAAAACGACGATGATGACCATAAGTTCGTGGAAAAAGAGCTCAAAAAGATGGGGTTTTCTATTGGGGATTGGATTACCTTACTTACCTTGTTTACGGATTCAGCAAAAGTGCCTGTGTTCAAGACACTAGATGAAAGTGAAGATAGGTTCGAGTATGTGAGGACACTCCTTAGAAATGGATCATAGAGCTCATGATTTAAATGTAGTTTCTTGTTATATTTTCTAGTTAGATTTTAAGAATTTTAATTTTGTTGAAGTTGTGTTTTAATTGGAACTTTGTTATATTTTACAGTTGAATTTTTAAGAATTTTAAGGTTGATATTTTAATTTGAACTTTGTTTGGGTACTTTCCTGAATGACTTTATTAAATTTGTAGTTCTTTTATTTGTTTCAAAATTATATGTGGTATTGATTAAGAAAAATAAAAAAAAACAAAATGAAAATTTTTAAGTACAATCAGTGTTGTACTTTAAATCAGATCCAGTCTCATCCAGTTTAGTGTTCTACGACTGAAATTCAAAGCCTTAACCAACCCTCGGCAATCCAATCCTATCCTAAGGTCCAATTCCATCCAGGCCACCAAACGGGCTGATTAGGGTTCACGAATAAAAAGGGAAAACTAACAACGGACCGAGGCGGAAGGGGTCGAGGGAGAGAGGAGCAAGAGGCGGGTCTTTCGGCGGGTCATGCAATGAGACAGTTTAGGGGTCTCGAATCACGATGGTGCTGAGAAGCTCGCTGAGTCTGATGGCTTGAACATCGGAGTTGTGCTGCTTGATGAGGTGAGCTATTCAGAGCTTCTACTTCTACTTCTACTTGCACTCACTGTTAGTGTTAATTACTATAATTAGTATATGTATTTGTTACTTCTTTGCTAATTGCTAGTGATTGCATCGCCTTCGTTTTTCGGGGTGGTGGGGATCGGCTGGGGAGGTGAGGGAGAGGGTGACGGTGGGGAATGGGTGTGTGTGTGTGTGGGGGGGGGGGGGGGGGGGGGGGGGGGGTGTGTTGAGTTGTTTTTTTCATTTCCTTTCCATTTTTTTTAACAGTTCATTTTTGCTCACCACCACTTGCTTAAGTTGAGGTTCCACCGTAAAATCAGTTGACAATATAGGGAGTAGCCTAATTACTTATAATTACATGCAGTGTCACTCATCAAACGGTAGTAATCAATAGCGTGGTGAACATCACGACCACTTAGTGGCAAGAAAAACATTTTTGTTGTCAATTGTTAAAAAAACACTTGTATTGCTAAACCTAGGGCTTTAGATTGGTCCGGTTTGAGGTTCAAACCACGATCCAAACTGCACACTGCAGTTTGTCTAAATTCCAAACTACAACCAAATTATATGGCTTAAAACCGATATAGTCGGTTCACTAATGTTGCAGTGCGGTTTAGTTCGGTATGCACATGCACATATATTCATTCTAAGATTTTATTTATTAAACCTTTTACACAAAAAGCAAAAGCATGCATGATAAAGAAACATATATTATAGACTATAGAGCATAAGCAAGCAAAATAATTCTACAAACAATTAGACATCTCAAATTAAACCAAAATCTATCAAGTATCATCTATCAGCCCACTAAAACAGTTTTGCATGGTCTCGAATCTGACATAAAAATTAATAGGAGATATGATATCACTATTTTGCGTGAAGATTTATATATACTTGTACTAATATGGTGGTGAGAGAAAAAAACTAGTGGTGGTGCGATGATGAGACAGAGAGAAGATGATTTGAGAAGAATGGTTGTCGTCGAACTAGAATGATCGGGTGAGAGAGTTTGAGAGAGAGAGAGAGAGTTTTGTGATGCTAGGGTAAAAGAGTTTTATATGCTAGTGTAAAAGAGTTTTATTATAATCGGTTTGGTTCGATTAACCTGCGGTTTGTAAAAATCAAAACCGCATACTAAACCATTTCTTTCGGTTTGGTTTGGTTTTATAAACTGATTGGACAAAAAAGCCAAACCAACCCAAACGGTTTGGTTTGGTTGGTTCTTCGGTTTGTTTGCCCACCCCTCGCTAAAACAAATAATGTGTCATTTGAAAATTCTATAACATCTCGTCATTTTCAAAGTTCCTCCATCTAATTTTGTAATGCATTCCTCCATATAGGTCCCTTTATGATGAATCATTAACCATTGCTATCCAAAGATATAAACTAACAAGTTGTATCCCACCATATAGAATTCAAAATAATTAAAATGAGAAGGAAAAACATAAACTTAAAGGAAAAGCATTAAAAAAAATTAGCAGAGTTGAAAAGAGGAAGAAGATAATGATTAAGAAATACTAATCAAAGTTAGAAGATTAGTTGGTGAAGATGGAATCATGAAGTAGAAGTCGTCTGCCTGCCATGTGATCTGTGATTGGTATATTCCTACGATGTAAGGATACTTCAATTCAGTGCCGTATCCCGTATCCCATATCCCGTACAGTATCGGATACGATACTTGATGGATACGGTCAAATATGCTTCGGATACGTATCCCAATCAAGAGATATGGTCAACACTGATGAATACGCGTATCTAAACTTTGGGATACGGGTATCCCATTTTCCGGATACGTCTGAACTTCGAAATGGAAAATTAAACAAAAAATTAAGAGGAAATGCCCTAAATTATCTGGATATCATAGAGACGTCCCCTACACTTCTTCTTCTGTTGTGTAGAAAGAGGGACACAATTCTCTCAATCCCATATCTTCAAACTTTAGAGTTTTCAGTTCTTCAAAAAACTCATATTTCTGCTTCTGCTGCGCGGTGCTGCTGCTTTCTGTTTGCTTCTTCTCGTGGGTGAGTTCTGGTCCTTCACTCATCTTTCTGCTTCTGCTGGTTCTAGATCTGTTTCCCGTGTTTCTCACTCTATCTTTACTTTTTGTACTGTAAGTCTGTAACTTAACCTTCTCGGTCTAAAGTCTAAAAGCTAACAAATATATGCTTTTACTTTTCTTTTCATCCACATATATAATATTAAAATATTTGTACTGTTTATATTTTTTCTTTTTACTTATATATATAATTATTATTAATATTAATTAACGTATCCATGCCGTACTGTATCTTAGTTTTTGGAAATTTGCCATATCACCGTATTGTATCGCCGTATCCGTATTCGTGCTACATAGGTATATTCATATAATTGCCCTTGATTATTGATTAATGGCAATTGATACGCACATTATGAGAATATAAAATTGTATAAGTTGCAAATTATGAGATCTGATAATTATGTATTGAAAATGTATAGCTGCTGACAGTACTACTAGTTCTAACAAATAGTTTGGGAAGGTGTGGTTGACCTTTTATTTTCTGTCAGGATGAATTGGTGGAGGACTTAATAAATATATAGGAGGAAGAAGACTGCATTGCGTTACTTTACTGGTGAGGAGAGGAGATCTAATTAATCTGAAATACCAAAGAAAATCAGGTCTAGTTGTTTTCCTCTTTCCGATCGAAGAGAACATGGCTGAGGCTGTTGTTTCCTTTGTGACTGAAAAGCTCGGAGAGTTTATCATTCAGGAAGCCAAGTTCTTGTATGGAATTAGCGATCAAGTTGAGCGTGCACAACGAGAGCTACGACTGATGCTAGGCTTCCTGAAAGATGCAGATGCAAGACAACAAGACGAGGAGAGGGTACGCATTTGGGTGGCCGAGATTAGAGATGCTGCTTACGATCTGGAGGATGTCATTGAAATTTTTGCGTTGAAAGTGGCTTCCAAGAGGAAAGGAGGTATTAAGAATGTTTTGAGACGGTTTTCTTGCATTGTGATCAAAGGAGTTCATCTTCACAAGATTGGGTCTAAAATTGGGAAGGTTACAACCACAATTTCTGATTTGAGCTCGAGTTTGCAGACTTATAACATAAAGATAGTAACGGAGAGAGAAGGTGCCACTTCCTTGCATGAGAGGAAACAACAACTGAGGCGAACTTATTCTCACGTTGTTGATCGTGACGTTGTTGGGCTTGAGGACAGCGTCAAGGAATTGGTTATGCATTTGGTGAAAGATGAAAATTGCCACCGAATTGTTTCTATATGGGGAATGGGTGGCTTGGGGAAGTCTACTCTTGCAAAATAGATTTATCATCACACCGAAGTTAAGCGTCATTTTAGCGCTTTTGCTTGGGTGTGCATATCTCAACAATTTCAAGTGAGAAATGTTTTGCAAGAAATTTTAGTAAAACTCATTTCTGCTACAGAGGGGCAAAGAAATGAAATTGCTCAAATGAGCAATGCTGAAATAGCCAAGAAGCTTTATCTTGTCCAACAAGAAAAGAGATGTCTGGTGGTCCTTGATGACGTATGGAGTACTGAAGCGTTGGACTCTTTAAAAGCTTCATTTCCATACGAGGAAGGAAAGAGCAAACTGTTGATCACAACACGCGGAAAAGCGGTAGCTTTGCATGCAAACGGTTTCCTCCACCAGCATCTACCTCTAAATGAAAACGAAAGTTGGGCATTGTTTGAAAAGATAGCAATTCCTGGAAAGCATGATATAGGTATTTCCTTTTGGCTCAACTCTTTTATCTTCTCTTTTCTTATTCATCAACTAATCAGCCTAATGGATTATCGCATACCGTTTTACACTATTTATGTAGTGTTTTTAAGTCATTCTTTATTTTTATTTTTATTTTTATTTTTACGGTCTTTAGTTACAAGTTATTTGAGCAATGTTACGCATCGTACATACCTTAAAAATAGTACATTCCTTCACTTTCTATATAACTCGTATGATCCAAATGTTGGATTTTAAATATAACCGTTATGTAACAGTTCAATACCAAAATGTGGGTTTTTTGCACAATCTGTCCACAATTTACGCTTAGCGTTTAGGAGAATGGACAATTTTGAAAGGAAAAGAACGTGGAGAAGGTTGCAAGCTGAATATATATTGTTCTTGTTTCCTTTTTTTTATTTTTATATTTCTTCAATGATCTAGCGTGAAATCTTTTGGAAAAAAGCAACATTGGTAATGAGTCTCATGACTCGTCTTACTCTGCCTTTTATGGTAGATTATTCCGAACAAGTGATTTGAATTGTTTTTTTTCTTTATTATTTTTCAGACTCCAAAATGTATGGAAAGTTGAAAGAGCTAGGAAAGAAAATGCTTCAACATTGTGCGGGTTTGCCACTAGCTATCACTGTGCTCGCGGGACTTCTAGCGAAAAAGGATAGAGTTGATGAGTGGGATGCAGTGCATAATAATGCATATGCAAACATAAGAAGAGGCAATGGCCAAGAACAATTTGTTGGTACATCATGGCTGCTAGCATTGAGTTACGATGACTTACCGTATCGCTTGAAGCCATGCTTTCTATATTTAGGTAACTTTCCAGAGGATTTTGAAATTCCAGTGAAAAGATTGACTCAATTATGGATAGCAGAAGGCTTTATATCTTCGGGCCAACACAAAAAAGGTTCACAGAAGACGATAGAGGATGTGGCATATACATACTTAACTGAGTTGGTGGAAAGGTGTGTGGTTCAAGTAGGAACACAAGGTTCAGTTAGACAGATCAAAACTTGTCGCATCCATGATCTCATGCGAGATTTGTGTTTGTTAAAGGCAGAAGAGGAGAACTTCCTCCAAGTTGTCAATTTTTCGGATAAAAACCAAGTAATTGGTAAAGTTAGGAGACTTTCCCTCTATTTGGACGAGGAGGTTGATAAATTGTCTCCCTCAAAAGATGAAAGAGATGGCCGCCTTAGATCTCTATTATACTTTGGCATAACAGGACGGATGCCGGAAAGTGTATTAGGATCTATGTTCAAGGATTTCAAATTGCTTAGAGTGTTGAAGCTTGAAGATTTGCGTGGAGAAATAAGCTTGCCTACTGAAATTGGGAGTATGGTCCACTTGAGGTTTTTAAGTTTAAGGAACAGCTACACTATAACAGGATTGCCATCATCCTTGGGTAATTTGATATGCTTGCAGACTCTGGATTTTAGATTCTATTGGACAGATGGGGCGAAAAGAATCGTTCCAAATGTGCTATGGAAAATGGAACAATTGAGACATTTATGTTTACCCCCAGATTACTCAAGAAGTATGGTAAAACTGTCTACCCTTCACAGTTTGCAAACTTTATCTGGCGTTCAAGGTCACAGCTTCGATTCTAGCGATCTTATGAACCTAACTGGTCTTAGAAAACTGGATATAGAAACAACAGATGCTGGATCCTTTACTTTGAGATCTACAAGCACCACTCTTCCACATATACGGTCTTTAAGTGTGCAGTGCTACAGTGGTGATCAGCCTGAGGATATGAAACAAATAGTATTAAGTTGCCCTAATGTATACGAGCTGATGTTAATGGGCACGATTAATGAGTTACCGATGGAGCTCCTATACTTTCCAACCCTGGCCAAGTTAAGGTTGGATTTCACTAGTCTCAACGGCGACCAAATGGCAATACTTGGGAAGCTGCCAAACCTAAAAACTCTTCACCTTAAGTCGGTTTTTGATTACAATTCCGGGCCATCGACAGTCGTCTTCTCCAAAGGAGCCTTTCTTCGTCTTGAATCTCTTTACCTTCAACAGTTGGGAGAAGTAGAAGTGTGGAGGGTGGAAGAAGGAGCCATGCCTCGTCTTTGCCAATTACACATTGATTACTGCCGTCAGTTGAAGGAAGTTCCAGATGGTCTGATATATATCACTACCCTCAGAGAATTAACTATCATTTCAATGCCTAGCAGATTCTGCAGTAGGCTTAGGGAAGGAGGAGAGGATTTCCATAAAGTCCAACATGTACCTTCCCTTGTACTTGGGGAACCGGACTATTGAGGAATAGGTATTAATTTCTTCATTTGAAAATGTCATGGTTCTGTTTGTTTGGTTTTCTTTGGTGATACCTTCTCGGCATTTGAAATCTTTTGTTCCTGTTGGGGGCTTTCGGTTTGTTGATGCAACTCTTTGCCTTTTTGTGCTATTTGTCGAAGTGTTACTTTTTTCTTTTCCTGATCAACAACTGTCCTCTATAAAATTGTGTTCTGCTAAACTATATGATCATGTGCTATCCAAATGTTTCTTAAGACCAACAAAACAGAAGCACCATATATTTCTTTGCTTGATATTTGATAGATGTGTTCTGGTCATGATTTGCTTGTTATTAATTTGCATTACTCCTTTCTGAGACAGAGAAATAGGTGATGCTTATTAGATTGACGATTTGACAACATAACATAGAAACCATCTAACAACATAACATTTCTTAGGCGTACACTACTACAACACTACGTGGAAGATATAAAACACCAAAACATTATATTCCGCCACAAAATAGGCTATGAAGCTTTACATTATAGATGGCTAGGGCTTACTTTACGATCACTTTTGTAGACGTGGATTATGACAGTTGGTCAAGACAGTGTGTTCGTTCCCTTACACTCAAGTCCGAACCCGTCTCAATATTAGAAATAGTTTAGGATATGCCACACTTCAAACACTCCTATGCATTTACACACCCAGAGAGAACTATTTATCTTCAAATAGTAGGATTTAATTTTCTGAATTGCTGCCTGTTAAGAGTGAGATTTCCAATGTGATGAGTGAGAAAGCCCTTTGTCATCTTGTCAATCATATGCAGATCAGATTCAAACATGGGATCAGAAATTCCCACAACCCCTGGATTCTGGCTGTTGAACACCGAAAAAACAGTGGCGAAATCGTACCCAGCATTCAGAGAAAAATGAAGCAAACCCGTTGGGAAAACAAACACGTCTCCTTCCTTGAGAACCTTTTGAAACGGCTGGTTTTGGGTGTCGATAAACCCAGCAAGCACAATGCCTTTGCTCACAAAGAACAGTTCGGATGCCCGGGGATGGGAGTGGAGGCTCACCAGGCCATCGATTCTCAAGTCCGTTCGCGCAATCGAGAGGCCAAGCGTGTTGAGGCCTGGAAAGTCTGCAGCAGTGACTAGAGTCACTGAGGAACCAAAGAAGTTGTCTGTATTGCCGGGTTGGGTTAGCTTGGAGGTTTTGAAGTCTGGGGCAGTGATGTTGTTTGGATTCTTGCACGGGAAGCCATTGATGAAGATGGCTTGCTTTCCGGGGGGGGATGTAGGGCAAGTGTCCTGGAGGTTATCAAAATCCGCAGAGCAGATTTCGGTGCAGAAACATGTGACAGACAGAAAAACAATGCAGCAAGAAAAATATGAACTCATCTTTAGTAATTTTTTCGCTGTAATCTATGTTTGATTTAAATGTGTGTGTTTGATTTTCATGTGTGTATATATAGGTAATGTTTTTTGAGGTTGCAAGAAATGGAAGTAAAATACTTTTGCAAGCTTGGAGTTCACTGCTGGGTTTGAAATGGATTATGTTGTAAGAAGTGCTTTTGCTTAAAGGACAATTGTTTTTGGCTTTCACTGAGTGGTCTGAGATTTTTGCTTTTTAGCTCCTAGGTCGGCAGAGAACATTCCGTCATGGATCCCACTCGGATCTGCAGGTCTTCCTTGCTATTACAGGAAAGGGAAATGGCTGCACTGGCGTTTAGACAAAAGACAGTGACGTTGAGAAAATTCTAAAGAAAAGATATGCTGTCAATTATTAGCAGCTCTGTTCCCATTTGATGGGACCCCAACAATGATTTGCAGAACAATTTTTGTGTGAATATTTGGATAAGTTATTCAGTCCAGACGCCCAGAACGCATGGTTGTCCGGCCAAAGACTCATCGGGTGGGACACACGGTTCAGACGTGTGTCCTGTGATGAAGATATACTAATAAGGTGACATACACCGAGTTACATACATGTTAAAATCTGTCCTTGCCTCGCATTTCTGATTGCAGACCGTCACCGCTCTCCTAGAAGAGATTCTAAACATATAACCAATTGTATATCCCCTATCAGTATCTCTCTCGTTATTAGAAATGTGCAACGTGAAAAGAGGAATACTAATATTGGCATATACCCCCGATTACACCCCAAAATTGTCCCTCCTAAAGGGAGAATCTGTTCAGTAACCGACTGTGTATCCCCTTGTATATAATCTCTGGCCACGTTACATAAGGGCGTATACAACCGAGGATAGCAGATAATCTATGTCTATGATATTGGTATAAGTACTCTAGGGAAACAATTAAATAAAAAACAATTGAAATCATGAGCGGGATCAATTACTTGAGTAACAAGAAAATGGAGGAGTAAATGTAAATAGATTGAATCCAAAAATCCCCAAAGGAAGAAAGAGAGCTGCCCAAAGCCACAGGGTACTTCATTTCTCCTAGCTGTTATTAGCAAACATGCTGCTGCTTTTTTTCACAGAGTTGTCGCACGCGTTGGTTCAAGTACTAGGACTGGTGACAACATCTGAGATCATCTTTATCAAGGAGCAGAGCCCGCCCAAAAAATTATGGTCGATTACACCTTTCCCGTCGATCACGTGAGCAAAATCAACAAGTTTAATTTGAGCACCTTGTTTCTTCCCTTGCAGTATCGATTCCTTGTCGTAAACCATCAGAACTGAACACGAATAGAAATGGTAAATGGTCTGCTCCTCAAACCATGACTTCAGTTCCAACAACTGTGCCAATATCCCAGCAGGACCACCATAGACAGTCGATGCAAACGAACAATCCGGTTTGATATCTGAATCGGTAAATGGGTTAGAAGATACAAATTTCCTAAGAGCTACCTTAGAATCGTCAACGCTACCGCTCTGAATAACCTTCCTGTCCGGCTTCCAAAATCCAGTTTCTTTGTTTCCATACACTTGAAGTCCAGATATCCTGTACCCCAGTTCCAGGCTCGCGGTTTCTCTATCTTTCTTAAGACACTTTTGGAGATAATCTTCAGCAGCTTGTGGGTACCATGTTCTGGCGCCAATCTTGGCGTCCAATATACATGGATTGATTCGGCTTGAGACAACATCTTCCAAGGCCAGGTGAGGATACATGCCAGAACCATCAGACGCCTCTAAAAGCTTAGTGCCATGAAATACAGGGAAGAACTTGCGGATGTGGTCTGGAATCCTAGTGTCAGTAGAGAATGCTGTATAGAATGCTAACTCTTGGGATCCACGCTGGTCACTTTGAAGAGGCTTGTAAAAGTGCCCTGAATCATCTACAAGAGGGCCGAGCTTTCCACCACCGGCTTGGTGGCCAGCAACTTGATGATCTGGGACCTTAAGCATAGTCTAGAAAATAAAGAGAATTATCAGATACATTCAAACGTTTTTCTGCAGGCAATATTCAATTAACATTTAAAAATTTGCTGACGCTGCAACGTGAGGAATCAATATCGTGCCCTTACGAATCCAAGAATTAAAACTTAATTGGCAATTAAAAACAACTAGAGTATATCAATCGCAAACTTCTCATCATCAAGAAGCGAGATGGCAAACTTCCGCACTCTCTAATACAGTATAATCAAAACAAGCAAAGTTGTCGAAGCAGATGCCTATCTTCAACACTAAAAGCACCAAGATAATAACACAGCCAACTTAGCACACTAAAACTTTCTTCGTTCGTATAGAAAAGTAAATTCCGAATGATAGCAAGATGTATACTAGAGCCAATCCAAATGCAAAACTAAGCTAATGTCGAAAAATTCAACCGACGAGTCACCTCACATCGCATCAACTCTTCAAAGAACGCCCCAAAAATCTCCTTGTAAGAAAAATGGAGTCATGGACAGCGTCTCCCTTACGTTTTGATTTAGAGTCCACTATCATGCTTAAATTTCAAAAGCTGTATCTACTGACCGTTATGCATCCTCCCAGGTTTAGCCATATACCAACCGTTACTTAAACTTTATGCATCCTACGGTAACTGGCCCCATTAGAACCTTTAGGATTATAATCCAGTAATGCAAGTTTCTAGCAGATGGAACCTAAGCTTCTGACGCCAAACACAAAAATAGCAACACCAAAGGATTCCAAAAGTAAATATATACAAAATACATCCATTTTTTAGGAAAATTGCAGATGGGTTTATATACAGAACCAAGAAAAATACAGTCTTGATGCAAAGGAAGAAAATTCAGAATACCAAGAGCCAGATTATGCTAAGAAATCAGAAAAAACTGAGATGCATTGGAATATCTACAAATCTAATCCAAGGATGCAAACAAAACCCTAACTTTCTCAGGGAAATTGGGGCAGAAAAATCGTAGAGAGAAACAAAGAGGAGAGATATACCTGGTTCTGGCTGCAATTGCTGGCGACGAATGCTTGGGAGAGAAAAAGCCTTTACCTTTCACTCGCTTTTGATTCCTGCAGCCACAAAAGAGAGAATCCTTCCCCTTTTAAACAACGGAATAAAATATTATTAGACTTCAAAACAAAGCTAAAGTTAAAATGTTATTGGACATTGGATTGGCTTCTCTTTGGAACAGATTCCTACATTCTTCCGAATCACAATTTAATATGTGCAAAAAACTCATCAAAAAATGCACACAAAAAGAATTTACACACATGTCAAGGGACAATTTTATTGTTTTGACAAAAAAAATAGATACTTTTATGAATATCGGAACACAAGTCACGTGTTGTATCATTTGTAATAATAATAGTGTATGATATGATTGATATGTCTCACTATTAAGGTATATCAATAAAAAAACAAATAGATTGTAATGTCACTTGATGTGTTCCAGTTACATCAAAAAATTGTTACGTAAGAAATATAGAAATTTATCTCCCAAAGAAAGAAGCTTATTATTATCCATGTTTATTTAGCCATGCACCCATGGATGATTTACCCACCTTATTTTCCCAATTCACTATATTGTCTCTCTTAGTGTGAAAGTTGTCGTAGCCAAACAACTTTACACAAATTTTATCCCGTGACACATAAAATTGTATATAAAACTGGACGTCGCTATAGTAAATAACGATATCTCAAGTCAAACTCTTATTGGGTGAAAAAATTGAAAATTGAAACACATAGTAATACGCAATTGGTTTAAATTATGGCTTGTAGTACAATATGGAATGTCACTCTAGCGAACTACTATATCTCAAGCAAAACTCTTATTAAAATATTCTTTCTTTGTTTTAATTTTTGGGAAGGGGAAGTGGTTCAGCATCTTCAGAGTCGTATACAAAGTCAGCACGGCATGTGCGCAGGCACAGCATCGGACGTGACAGACCCGCCGTCGCCGTCAGCTCCACCTGCAAATTGGGCAGAGAAAAACAGAGATCGCGGCAACAAATCTAGGAAAGAAAGACAGACACTAAACCATGATGCTCAAGAACAAGTGTCTTCCATCAGTTAGGGGATGGTGGGCCCACAGTAGCATCATCACTCTCTTCAGGTTTCTAGCTCTCATCTGTTGCTGCCGCCCTGTTACTGCTTCAGATTTTAAAAATGTGGTAACTTTCTCTCTTAAACCCTAAATATTCATAGGAAAATACTTGGCGGTGAGCATTACCATCACATTCATTCACATTTATTTTCGTTGAATATTCGAATGGGCCTACTCGAATTTAAACTCATATAGCTAAAATTAATGTGGGATGGTGAGCGAAAATGCTCTCTTTTCATAGAAGTAGACATGTGTGCTTAAATTCTTTTTGCGTTTTCGTTGCGTTATTTTTTGTACGTGTGTCAAACTGTGATTTGCACGAGGAATCCTCGAATGAATTCTCAACATCCATATTCATATGCATGTTTAATTGGGATATTTTTTGGGTTTAATTTGATTAGGAGAGTGATCACAAGGATGGTGTGTGTTGGACGAGAGTTGGTCACCCTTACCCCCTCGAATGTGCATTTGAGTTGTTTGACACCAAATTCTTCAATAACACAAAGGTAATCACGTCTGGTGCATTTTATGGATTAGTAGAATTTTAGATTAGTTATCTTAATTTATGAAGTTTAAACCTTTTTTTCTTTGCAATTTTAGATGCTGGAGATTGTGAAGGGTCAAAAGGAGTTTAATCTCCCCATAATCACAGCTAATCGAAAATTAGTTGCTTCTGAGGATGGAGGTTTACGTGACCCCTCTTATTTGGTGTTCAATTCTGGATGGGGCAGTGAGCAAGCTAAGCATGTAACTGAAAATTTCAATTATCCTTCTCTTTCCGGCATCAAAATCCCAAGAAGCGAAGAAGATATCGCCTTTATGACTGTAAGTCCGTTACTGCAATCCCACCGAGATGTCACAATGGTCGTATCCCAACCTAATCACACACTGCTGCGTGTTTTAGCTTTCGTCACATATGGCAGTGAATGATTGACTTGGGACGCCGCTACTTTTACAGAGACACTGAAACACATCCGTAACTTTGTGAGTGTTGTTCAGGTTCTGGAATTAGGAGAGCTCATTAGAACAAAGAAAATTACGTCGAAGGACCTTACAAGAATTTTTCTGAAAAGACTGAAAAGGTAACAGATCACTGATCAGCTATAAAAACACTTGCTAATTTGCCTTGTTATAGTATTCAGGACCTGTCGTTTTAATGATTCGTTGTGGGGAAATTAGGTACAATCATGCTCTTGAAGCTGTGGTGACTTATACAGAAGAATTAGCATACAAGCAAGCAAAAGAGGCCGATAAATTGCTTGCAAAGGGAGTGTATTTGGGTAAGGGACGCTACTCGGCTCCTTATATTTGCTGATGTAACTTATGAAAACAACAAAAAGAAAAGTTTCTATACATTGTATTAAACTGTGATATTTTAGATAAGGCGCGTTCCCACCTTCCGGGCATTGCCTTTATTAGGATGAGTAGATGATGTAGCAAAGGCATTGCCTTTATTAGGATGAGTAGATGATGTAGCAAAAATATTTATTGGTACTTCATGAAAAATTGTTAGAGTTTACAAATTGCTTTCTTTGCAGGTCCTCTGCATGGGATTCCTTATGGTTTGAAGGATATAATTGCAGTACCCCACTACAGAACAACCTGGGGTTCCAGAAGTTTCAAAAATCAAGTTCTCGACATCGAAGCTTGGGTTTACAAGAGGTTGTGAAGAAGTTTGAGCATTGTAGATTGCAGTAACTTAATTTTCGTGTTGCTTATTGGTTGGTCTCTGCTGAATATAGGCTGAAGTCTGCAGGGGCAGTTCTCGTTGCGAAGCTTGTTACTGGATCACTTGCATATGATGACATCTGGTTTGGTGGTCGAACAAGGAACCCGTGGAATATCGAAGAGTTCTCCACAGGTTCATCAGCCGGGCCTGCTGCCTGCACTTCAGCTGGTAAAGTTTAATTCAAACTTTTAGCCCTCAGCATTCTAATGGAAAGGATAGCTATTTTCGCAATCATTTTTCAGTCATTTGCGCTCCATATTGAATATATTGCGATTTTGAAGGATAAAAGAAAAGTGTTGAAATCACTAGCCTTTGAAAATATGAGACAATATCTATAGCTATTTATAAACAAGAGTTCCTTCACAGGTATGGTTCCATTCGCAATCGGATCAGAAACAGCTGGCTCTGTGACCTTCCCTGCTGCACGCTGCGGCGTGACAGCATTGCGCCCAACATTCGGCACTACTGGCCGAACTGGTGTAATGAGCATATCGGAAAGCTTGGTACTTCCCCAATCTTCTTTCCTCATGTCCTTCTGTTGTGAAGTAAAAATAAATAGTGGAAATTATAGCTCTATGTATTTAACAGGACAAGCTTGGCCCTTTCTGTCGAAGCGCCGCAGATTGTGCCATTGTTCTGGATGCCATTAGAGGAAAGGACCCAGATGATCTTTCATCAAGAGACATTCCCCTTGGTGATCCGTTTTTGGTTGACATTAAAAAACTTACAGTTGGATATTTAGAAGATGCTGAGATGGAGGTCAGTAAACTTAGTTGGATTTTAACATTAGACTCTCCTAACCCTCAATTATTAACATTAGGCCAACGATTTTAACACTCCTTGTTTAAGTTCCTGCATTCCACATGTGCGTGCGAAAAATTTTAAAACATTCAGAACGGAGTGCAGGTGGAGAAAATAGGAGTGCCAAAATTACTAGCCTTAACATAATGTATCTGTTATCGAGTCCTTTTTTTTCAACTATTTTACATGGAGCTTAAAACGGAGAGTGTTTTACAGGTTGTTCATGTTCTTGCATCAAAAGGTGTAAAAATGATCCCCTTCAAGCTAGACTACACAGTTGATTCTGTTCAAGGCATCCTCAATTTTACCATGGACGTCGACATGTTGGCTCACTTTGACGAATGGCAGCGCTCCCGCCAGGATGATGTTTACGAAGCTCAAGAACAGTGGCCTACTGAACTCCTCCGTGCACGTGTAATTCCAGCAGTAGATTATGTACAAGCACAAAGAGCAAGGGGGAAGTTAATCCGGGAAGTAAAAGAAAGTTTTACCGTGGATGCGTTAATTGGCAATGCAACTGATTGGGAGAGAGTTTGTTTGGGAAATCTTGTTGGTATGCCTGTAATTGTTGTTCCAACAGGGTTTAAAAGCATATCAAATCCACCTCCTGGCAACCATACTCGAAGAAGAACCACGATCACCACCGGCATTTATGCTCCTCCTGAGCGTGACCATATTGTAAGCTCAAATCAACTAAAATCGAAAATCGAAAAACGAAATGGTTCAAACGTGTCCTTAACTATTTGATAACATTTTTTGTGATATGCAGGCTCTAGCACTAGCTATGGCTTTCCAATCCGTCACCAATCACCACAGGCAGCGGCCTCCGATCGATGATCTTGGACCAAGTGATCCAATCCCAAGTCCTCCCAAATGATTGCATCCTTAGGACAACTTTTCTGCAATGGATGCCATTGTGGCGATATACCAAGAAACTCACGCACTGTCATGCTTTTATAACTTATCAACATAACTGTATGTGATTGGATTGGATTGAAATAACGTTACAATGACTCCCGTTGTAGGTAAGTTTCTCCCCGTCCTTAGGGAACTGTAAATTTTTACGTCTATGTAATATGAGTAGACATTCGATGTATACGTGGACAGTGACATTGAGATTGAGATGTACACAAAAAGAAACCCGTATAGTTCATGATATGCACAAAAAGCAAGTTCGAGATTACATAAGGTTGATATACATTGTTGACCATTTTTTATAAATTAAAGCTCGATCCGTGGTCTTCAGGGTGTAGGGTAGAGCTACACGTGATGTTGCTCATTCCCTGACTGTTTAAGCTCGTCTGCCCTCCATTCCCTAACAGCTTAAGCTTTGTCGCCGAGCATGACAGCCTGCACGAGAAGATCCCGTTGTTCTTCGAGCAGGGAGCTCTTCTTGTTTTCGAGAGAGCGTATTTGATTCCGGTGAAAAAGCATACGATCTCGTATGAGAAATGGATCAATAGCAGGCATATGTTCCCAGAACGCACCTAGATTTTGCTCGTGTTGGAACTTCTCCTCTTCCACCTGCCCTATTTCTTGCTCAATTCTTCCAAGCCTGCTGGTGACCTCCATGGCTACTCAAAGCACTTTCTTGCTTTCTTTTGCCGACTCAAATCGGTCCTACAACTTTCTTGTTGCCTTTTATGACTTGGTACCATCTGTATGCTGACGTATTTCAGCCGTTTATAAGCTTTGTTGCACTACATCAGCAAGTGCAACTATTATTTTTCTTTTTTGTTGAAAGGAACATTTTGAACATGAATTTGAAGGCATGGATGATGTGCATGCATGCATCTTTAATAGTGACGTGACCTATCTGGTAGAAGGTCGCTAGCGCCCCATCAATTGGATCATCTTGTTTCGATTCCTTATTTTAGTATATGTTTAGCTTTTAGTATTAAAGTTGTTACGATTCTTGATTTTTTTGTGTTTTCTACGAATTAAATCGATCATGATCCGATTCACATGTCTTTTTTTCCTGCTTCCAATGTTCCTAATTTATGTAGAATTCGAACTCGGATACACAATGTACACCCCAAATATGCTCAATGATTAATCAGTTGGGTTTTTTAATTAATCAGTTTGGGGCGTTCTTACACAAAAATAGAGAAGAAAAGAAACAAAAGAGAAATATAGGCGTGGGAACCACACAAAGAGGAAGTCATACATGCAGAAGTACAAGTGTCCAACTCATGCTTTAGAGAGATGGACACGTAGTACGTAGTACGTGGCACGGGCAGTTATTTTAGTACACAGTTTCTTAAGTTCAGTTAATTGTTCTTTCCCGGTCGGAAAAACCCTCCCTATGTAAACTCCACATCTCATGCTCCCTTTCTCTCTCCTCGAAGCTTTCAAATATGGTAACTCTCTCTCTCTCTCTCTCTCACTCTGCTTGTACTATTGTTTCTGCTGCTTGTGGAGTGAAAAGTGAAAACTACATTGTCTACTTTTACTTAAAAGTAATTATATGGACATTATGCAAGTGAAGTAATGAAGTTGTTTATAATCGTACCCTAATAATGCATGGAAAAACAGGTGAGAACTTATAAAAAATTTATGGAAAATGGTCTGCCAGAAAGTTAAAGATCACTTTGTTCTTTGTTCAGGTAATGATGTTTTGTCCGTTAATTTTTTAATTGTGTTAAAATTTCTTAAGTGCACAAATATTCTTTTATTTGATCAGGACAGTGAGAAGAACAAGAATGAATCCCTTGAAAAAATCAGTGACATTTTGGCGGGTTACAAACTTAAACCGAGTAATAAAATCTGATTTTAAATTTGTTTATCAGGATAAGCTTGGTCCTGTCTGTAGAAGTGCTGCAGATTGTGCTATTGTTTTGGATGCTATTAGAGGGAAGGACCCGGATGACCTCTCATCAAGAGACATCCCCCTTGAGGATCATTTCTCGGTGGACCTAACAAAGCTTACTGTCGGCCGGATATGTAGACGATGCTGAGATGGACGTTCGTGGTCCGATTGTATTCCCTTGTTGTGCTTGAGGTCATTCTAGTGTAATTCCAACCGTTAAACTAATTACAACGTTAGATTAATTAATCGGTTTATACTCTTATTTTGTCGATTTCGGATAATTAACTGCTACATAATGATTGTTTCTAGGCACAGAGGGCACGGGGAAGACTGATTCGGGAAGTGAGAGACAGTTTTTCTGTTGATGCCTTCATTGGCAATGCAACCGATTGGGAGAGAGTCTGTATGGGGAACCTAGTAGGGATGCCTGTAATTGTTGTTCCGGCAGGATTTACCAATACATCGGATCCCCCTTGCAGCGACTGCCGTAGAAGAACGGCAATAACCACCGGAATTTACGCTCCCCCTCATTGCGATCACATTGCGAGTGTTTTCCGTTATCTTGAATTTTGGAGTCCCAACTTCAAATGCATCATTGGCGATACAATGTTAATTATTGTGTAGGCTCTAGCATTGGCAATGGCATACCAATCTGTGATCAACCACCATAAAAAACGACCTCCGATCTAAGATCTTGGACCAAATGACTCGATTCCGAATCCACCCAAAGTTGCATGATCTCCCACGTTGTTGCATCTTTTGGTCACGTTTATCTTCATACCTACTTTATAACTCATATGTGGTGGGGAAAAAAAAGGTCCATAAAGTATGGGTTGATGTGTCTAATCCTATATCTGATGAAACAGTCCCTGGTTTAAGCTGAATTGTTACTAAATTACTAATGCAATTTCTTTCAAATTATTATATCATTAACTCATGTTCACTATATAAAATTGGTGTTAATTGTCATTAAGCTAAAGATAAGAAGCGTGTAATTTTTTTATATTAATGTGCTCCGATATTTGAGGGGAAAGACTTACATACATGTATGGTGCACCTCTTTGGAATGTTACCGTGGTGTTGCGGTTGGTTATTGACACAATGTCAAGTGTAAGATGTATTTACACGATAATGTATCTATGGTATGAGATGTAACAGTTATAGTGTACCTAATAGATGCAAGCTTTTTTTTTAGAGCGTTTTTGGACTAAAAATGTGATTCCTTAAATAAATTAAAAAGAAAACCTTTGTTTTTTATATAGCTAATTGTCGGCGTTTCTTCAGCTCTATTTTTAACTAAATCCGTAATCAATTTAATTTGTGCATACTTCCCAAAAACAAATAACAAAAAGCTGAAAATTGTCCATTTGCTTTTCTTACATATAATAATGATAATAATAATAATAATAATAATAATAATAATAATAATAATGGAAAGTTTTACATTGCTTTTTGTTCAGCCAAAAACAGAAGTGTATCTTTTCTGAATTCATGGAAATTTTAACAACTTCCTAATTTTAGAATTGGACCCCTAATCAAAATTAATGCAAAAAAATGAAATCAAAAGAGTCGGAAAAAGAAGTACCAGATTTGCATGTGTTGCAGAAGGCCACCTCCCACCACTGCAAAAGTAGTAAAGTACCAGTGTCGATGTCATCAATTGTCTTTTACCGCCGCAGTCAAAACTTTCTTTCTTCTCCCGTATCCAGTTCGTTAGATTTTAACCCAGAGGGGTAAAAAGGTTGTACTGTGAGTCTATGTCAGCGTGCCCCATTGTCAAAGCCTGTGATTAGGCAGATTTCTTTTAAAAGAAAACCCAAATCTTACTTTATTTATTAAACAATTTGGGATCTCCCGGAATTAAATGGCTACGGAATTCTGTTAGGCCTGCAGCATTCAAGATTGATAAAAAGGGATTCATTATTTTCACAGTACAAAATTATAATTATAACAGCGTAAGAAAACAAAAAGTTTTTTTTTTTTTTACCATTTTATGCATAATTCAAAGTTAAACTTTCATTTGCAAAGATTTGTAAATCTACCCCTTTTTTTTTCTTGGATTTGTCGAAAGAAAGATTTGTACTTATTAGGACAACGACAATTTTTAATGTAATACAAAAAAAATGTTTAGAACTCAGTCTTCATTCTCTTTTTGGTATTTGAATCAAATAAATCAAAAGATAATCAAAGAAGATAAATTAACATGAGTGTGGAAATTATTCCTCTTTAGAGAAGTTTAGGTCTTCTATCTACGTTTTGTACGGTTAATTACGACAATGATCGTATCTTATACATGTGGTTTTATTTGGTCCTCCAAGCGTCGTGTCTCATTTTAATGATTTTGTCAATTTTTTCCATTAAATTAACTACTATTCGGATTTGACGTAAAAGATTGAAGTGGGAAACATAACGTACTTAAGAGCAATCCGTTATAGGATAAAAAAATCTTAAGTAATGTGAATTTAATGTAGATGCGATCATTATCTTTTAAAAAGAAAAAGAATCCTCAAATCTTTGGGATTCGCATGGCTAGCGACAAAAAACGCAATACTGTGTCAGAATTTATTACTTAAACGAATTAGGATTATGATGGGTAAAAAGTTTCAAGTGTGGCAGATGACATTGTTGATCATATAAATTGAGAGGGAAATAATTATCAAAACCAAGCTCGGTTGAATTAACTCTTCTCAGAGTGTGACAGAGAGGATTGAAGTGGAACAAATGAAGTTGTTGATCATATAAATTGGAAGGCAAATTATTATCAAAACCCAGCTCAATTGAAGTAATTGTTCTCAGAGTGTGTCAGAGAGAATTAGAGTGTGATAAATGTTAAGTCATGCAAAGTTAATATATAAACGATCCTTATTTTTTAAAAATAAAAAGAATCCTCTAATTTTTAGAAAACACCTAGTGAACGACAACATGCGGAATAATGTGTCAGAATTTATTTCTTAGACATTTTAGGATTACGATAAAAAGTTTGTTTCTATATGATGTAAACCAAAAGAAAATTCTTCTAATTGCTGATTAGTGCTTTGCTTTTTGCCTTTTTGTATTTTTAGCTTTATATTCATGTTTTTATTACTTGATAGTGTTTGTTGAGGATAGATATGAGGGTTGGTGACATCTTTTATTGAGTAATCAGTTAAAATTAAACTCCGTGGCGGAGAGGAAATTAAGGCGTGGCAAAAATATGACATCGTAAAAGTGAGCCGGAAATTTGTCCTAATCCGTGTCAATATCTTTTGGGATTGGAATTTACATACAGATAAATTTTGGGTCACTGGACAGACTGGTAATTTCACAATTCCCCCTCTAAAAATAACTAATTTTCTAATTAATAATAATCCCGAAATGGAAAGGTTATTCAAGCTAAGAATTTAAGACCACATGGTATGTTGGGTAATTTCGAGCCAAAACGCGGGGTATAAATATAAACGTATTGCTGGATGCAGAGCTCGCCATCGTCTATATATGCAACGCTTCCGAAAGCCATTGCGAAATCTCTCTCTCTCTCTCCGTCCGTTTCGCTTTCGCTTTTGATCCCGCCGCTCGGCGACGCCGTTTCGACGAACCCGGGGATCCGATAAACCTCGTCAGTCCGGATAGATCCGAATAGCCTGATCCGATCCAGCTTGGTAATCTCTCTCTCGCTCTATCGCATTCGCAGATCTCTCTGGCTTGAAATTTTTGTTTCGGATCATGTAATCAGATTGTTATTGTTTGCATTACGCGTAATTAAGAAGATTTTGACTGAAAACTGTTTCGTTTTCGCAATCTGCTATTGATTGATAGATCTTGTGATTCGAATGGTTAATTCTGCTGTTTTTGGTCATGTCGTATTGGATATGTCGTTGTCGTATTGATGCATGTCGTTGTTGGTGTGGAATTTGGATCTGAATGTTGTCGTTCTGATACGGATTTGATTGGTGGTGTTTGTAAAGATTGTGGCTTTGCATGTTGGGTTGGAGAGATATATAGTGTTAATGGTGATTTGCTGATTGAATCTCAATTGGGTTGTGGCTTTTTTGAAATTTAATTGGGTTGTGTTGGTTGAAATTTAATTTTGTTGTATTGTTTGGAATTTAATTGGTTTTTTTTTTGGATTTTGGCGGTGTAGATCTCGATCAAACTATAGAAGGCTGTTGAGATGGCATCATCAACAGCTTCCACAGGATGGTACAGAGGGAGAGTGAAGGCTGTGCCTTCAGGGGACTCCTTGGTCGTCATGGCCCTCACAGCCAACAAGGCCGGACCCCCACCCGAAAGAACCATCACTCTCTCATCGCTTATGGCTCCAAGACTGGTAAAACGGATAGCATCCCTTTTGTTCCATCCACTCGTGTTGTTTGCATAGAATTGTTGTAAATTCTTGGTCTTTTTTGTCATTTGAGGATTATACATAATTTCTGTTTTAGCTAAATTTTCCATCATTGATCATGGAGTAGATTGATTACTGGCCTTTTTTTTTATGGTTTGTTGCTATTGTTATGTTTGTTATTGATAGGCTCGTAGAGATGGCCAGGATGAGCCATTTGCATGGGGCAGCAGAGAGTTTCTGAGAAAACTCTGCATTGGAAAGGTGCTTTATTTTGAATACTTTCTTTTGCTTTATAATCTCAATACTAGTCATCTTGAAAATAATGTGCATGATGCATCTTCCTTACTATATTTACCCAACAGGAGGTGGCTTTCAGAGTGGACTATGTTGTACAACAGATAGGGAGGGAATTCGGCTCTGTTTTCCTTGGTGACAAGAATCTTGCGATGCTGGTTGTTGCTGAAGGCTGGGCAAAGGTAGTTATCTTTTCATTTCTATTGGTTTCTGATTTTTTATTTAATGTTTATTTCTAATGGCTGTAAGCTGAATCTTGTCTGTGCAGGTCAAGGAGGGTAAGCAAGGTCCACAGAAAGCAGAAGCGAGTCCTTATATTGCAGAGCTGCTACGTCTCCAAGAGCAAGCTAGGACTGAGGGCCTTGGTCTTCATAGCAAGGTTTGCACTTTAATTCCTTCCTTCCTTTTTTCTTATATTGGACATCTAACATGTTGCAGCATGTTGAAAGTTGACTTCAAACTTGTTCTGTATTTGACGACTTGAAGCATGATTATTTTGTTCATAATTACAGGTTCCTGGTGCTGGTGAAGCATCCAAAAGGAATCTACCTCCCTCTGCTATTGGGAATGATAGCAACTTAGATGTCATGAGTTTGTTGGCTGAAGATAAGGGCAGGCCAATGGAATGTATTGTCGAGCAGGTTCGTGATGGAAGCACAGTTAGGGCCTACTTGCTTCCGGATTTTCAGTTTGTCCAAGTACTTGTTGCAGGAATTCAGGTATGCATTCTTTCTTCAATCTGGACATGTATGCATAAGATTTGGTTCATATCTGATTTGTTCTCAAAGTAAAAACATGTATATATAACACATTTTCTCTGTTCCAATTAGGCCCCATCGGTGGGAAGGAGACCTATAACATCAGACATTGTTGCTGAACCAGAAACAACTTCCGATAAAACAAATGGAGATGTTTCTTCTGAACCTCGAGCCCCGCTAACTTCTGCTCAAAGGATACTAGCTTCAACAGCATCGTCTGTTGAAGTTGCTGCTGATCCATTTGCATTGGAAGCTAAACATTTTACAGAAATTCGTGTGTTGCATAGAGATGTAAGCAACTTTCTGTTGCAGGTTATCTTGAACATTGTTATTACAATTTTATCAATATTGTGGTCGATTTTTAGGTCCGCATCATTCTGGAAGGCCACGACAAGTTCAAAAATTTGATTGGGTCAGTATATTACTCCGATGGGGACTCGGCGAAAGATTTGGCCCTAGAGCTTGTTGAAAATGTAAGAGCTTGAACTGTGCAGTGATTTCAAATTTAACATTATTGATGAGTAATGTTTTCCTATCCCTGACTTGAAATATTTATGGCATGCTTTCAATCTTTCCGTGTAGCTTCGTGCATGCTCTATTGTCAGATTGTAAATCTCTTATACCCTCTCTCAGACCCATATTTAGGGCATACTGACAATCTTCAAACCTTTTGTTTAGGGTTATGCAAAATACGTTGAATGGAGTGCAAAGTCGTTGGAAGATGACGTGAAGCGGAGGCTGAAGACTGCAGAGCTTCAAGCGAAGAAAAGCAAGTTGAGGATTTGGACAAACTACACACCCCCACCTACAAATTCAAAAGCAATTCATAACCAGAATTTCACAGGAAAGGTAGTATGATGAAAGTTACGGTTATGTATGTTTTTCACAACATTATGCTTCGTCCTATAATATGTACTCATGCGTAATTGATTTTTCTTTCTTCCAGGTTGTGGAGGTTGTAAGCGGGGACTGTGTGATTGTCGCTGATGATTCTGTTCCATTTGGCAGTCCACTAGCAGAGAGGCGAGTTAATCTTTCAAGTATTAGGTGTCCGAAAATGGGCAATCCTCGTAGAGAAGAAAAGCCGGCTTCATATGCACGTGAAGCCAAAGAGTTCCTGAGAACACGCCTTATTGGACGTCAAGTATGAGATCTAGTTTTGATTCACTGTTTTCTTCGTGATAGAAATCTCTCTTAGTTCCAAATAAATTTTAATATTTCCATTTGGCTTGTTTTGTAGGTAAATGTTCAAATGGAGTATTCAAGGAAGATCGTCCCTGGAGAGGGAGCTGCAGCTACTTCTGGACCTGCCGATTCTAGGGTAATGGATTTTGGAACTGTTTTCCTTGCATCTCCTACTAAGGCTGAGGGTGATGACTCCCCAGCACCTGCTTCATCTGCGCCTGCCAGCCAGCAGGCTGGGGTGAATGTTGCTGAGTTGGTGCTTTCACGTGGCTTTGGCACTATTATTAAACATCGAGATTTTGAGGAGAGATCAAACTATTATGATGCCCTTATGTCAGCAGAAGAACGTGCTTCAGCTGGCAAGAAAGGAGTACATTCTGATAAGGATCCTCCAGTCATGCACATTACAGACTTGACAGTGGTGAGTAATAAAATAAAATTTCACTGATTCCTTCCTTAATTGATGTGTTGGTATATTATTTTACTCATTCATTAATTGATGTTTTCTTTAACAGGCATCAGCAAAGAAAGCCAGGGACTTCTTTCCATTCTTACAGAAAAGGAGGAAAATTCCTGCCGTTGTGGAATATGTCCTCAGTGGGCATCGTTTTAAATTATTTATTCCCAAGGAAACATGCAGCATTGCCTTCGCATTCTCTGGTGTCAGATGTCCCGGTCGTGAGGAGCCATATTCAGACGAAGCGATTGCACTCATGAGACGAAGAATTATGCAGAGAGATGTTGAGGTAATCTCATTTAACATTAAATTCTCGTTGCCACTTGGTTATGTTCTTGCTTTGATAAAATTATGTCTTTTATAGATTGAAGTTGAGACTGTTGATAGAACTGGAACCTTCTTGGGATCTTTATGGGAGTCAAAGACCAATGTGGCCGTTGCCCTCGTTGAAGCTGGCCTTGCAAAATTTCAAAATTCCTTTGGCGGTGAAATCCCTGATGGGCACCTTCTTGAAAAAGCTGAGGAATCTGCAAAAAGGCAGAAACTGAAAGTATGTGAAGCAACATACCTACATTATTACAGCTGTCTTCCTGTTAACTATGCTAATTTACATACTTACATTATTACAGCTGTCTTCCTGTTAACTATGCTAATTTACATTCTTTTTTTTGCAGATTTGGGAGAACTATGTTGAAGGAGAGGAGGTTCCCAATGGTTCAGCTATCGACAACACCAAACAGAAAGAAGTGCTAAAGGTACTTGGAATGCAATTGAATTTTATTATTGCCCATTCTACGTGTTGTAAAATGTAAGTAACATCTATCCTGTTCCTTACTTTCAGGTAGCGGTGACAGAGGTTTTAGGAAGCGGTAAATTTTATGTTCAGACAGTTGGGGATCAGAAAATTGCCTCTATTCAGCAACAGCTTGCATCTTTGAATCTTCAAGAAGCTCCCGTAATTGGTGCTTATAATCCTAAGAAGGGTGACATTGTCCTAGCTCAGTTTAGTGCAGATAATTCTTGGAACCGAGCAATGGTGAGTTACAACCCGAAACATCAGTTTTATTTTTCAATTGTAATTTTTTTTTAATCTTCTTAAGTTATTTCAGTGCATTAGCATACATTTTGTTCCCTTCCATCCCTTCCCCATTTGAAAATAATAAAAATTGTTAATGTGTTATAAATTTATTTACTTTTGCTAGCAATTTTTCCAAGAAAAAGAATGGCTGGATGATAAAAACATAGCCAGATAACATATTTCCTTGATGAACTTTTTAGATTTATCACAAGTCTTTTGTTTCCAGGAAAATTGATTGTCTTATCTTACCCGGCATTAAAGTATAGGTTTCTCTATATTCATAGAAGGCAAAAGTCTGTTGACTGTTGCAAACACAGTTGACGGGAAGTGAACTATATGATGCAAATGAAATGAAGTTGTTTATCTGTGAACTCTTTCTTCTTGTTTTACAATTGCTAGTTTTGATATAGTAAGTTTCACTATCGTTCATAAGTAGCATGATAGTTTACATTTTCCTTGCACTACAATTGCATCTGATTATGTGATATGTGCACTGAATGTTCTTCTATTGAGTCATCGAAATTTTCAAATTATTTAATTTGTGTATTTCTTCGTGCAAAGATTGTCAATGCACCTCGAGGAGCTGTGGAATCCCCCAAAGACAAGTTTGAAGTGTTCTACATAGATTATGGTAATCAAGAGGTTGTCCCTTACAGTCAGATACGGCCTCTTGACCCTTCGGTTTCGTCTGCACCCGGTCTTGCTCAATTATGCAGCCTTGCATATGTTAAAGTCCCGGGCTTGGAGGAGGACTTTGGTCAAGAAGCAGCAGAGTATTTAAGTGAGCACACATTAAACAGTGCCAAAGAATTTAGGGCCATGATTGAGGAAAGGGATCTTTCAGGGGGGAAAGTTAAGGGCCAGGGAACCGGGCCAGTGCTTGTTGTGACTCTTGTTGCTGTGGATGCTGAGATCAGCGTGAACGCCTCCATGCTTCAGGTTTGAGTTATAGCCCTTTTTTCTAGTTATGGTAGTTTTAAATCTCATCTTTTAAATTCTTTTTTGCTTACAATCCTACCCGTGATATACGCATACCAAATATGCGTATATAATAAAACATTGACATATCCATGCTTCAATCAAACAGAACCCTTTGTCCGAATCTTTTTAAACTTCTTTTATCGTAATGACTTTCTGAATCTAATCTGTTCAAATTTGTCGAATTTTCAGGAAGGACTTGCAAGGCTAGAGAAAATGAAGAAACATGAAACCAAGGAGAGGAAGACGGCAATCGAGAACTTGGAAAAGTTCCAGGAAGAAGCGAGGACTGATAGGCGGGGGATGTGGCGCTACGGAGACATCCAGTCCGATGATGAGGACATTCCTCCCGTCAGGAAGGCTGCTGCCGGCAAGCGATGAATATACAGTAATACTTAACGGAAGCTAAGTTACAAAAACAAGTCTGGCGTAAGATGAGTTTTAAGTTATAGGCATATATCATATGCTTTTTAGAGTAAGAGAGGGAAAGAAAGAAGAAGAAAAGGAACGTTATGTTGCAGTTAAGTTTTGTTTTCGTTTCGGTCTGCGGATTGTCTGTTTTTTTAGATGAGAGGGAACAATTTTTTTTCACAAAATTCGAATAAGGTAAAACTCTACCCCAATGTGCTGTTCGGTCTCTCTCGTTCGAGGCCAGCATATAGACAATTTTGTCTGTCGGCCAAAAGCTTAAACATTTAATTAGTGTTTTTCATTTATTTATTTATTTATATATATCGGGCATAAATTTCCAAATTTTTTGGTATAGCGATACTGTAATTTTGAAAAAGCTAATTAATCATGGTAGATTTTATGAAGGGGAACTGAATGCTGTAACTTCGAAGTTTAGTTACAGATGATGAAGTTTGCACATAAATTCCAACATATTATAAAAGCCAAAGGGTGGGTTCTATAATTATTGCCACCGAAATTTTAGATAAACACAAAAGATCTTTTGAAAATTTAACTATTTTATTTTATTTTATTTATAAAATCTGTTACTTGCGAGTTTTCAATTGGTTTTGCAAAATTGTACATACACTCTCACGGAATCTATTTGTGTGGAACTTGCTCCGCACCACAAGAAATTCACGCATGATATTTCGACGAAGTTTGAGAACATGTCTACTTACAATAAATGAATTTCCTTTTCCCCTCTGCAAACTTTCAGTGCAGAGGGTCTTTCTGTTACGTTTTTCAGATTCAAAAAGGAAAGCAAAAGTAATATCACTGAATTTGTTTAGGTTCGTAGTCTCATTGAATTCGTTTAAGTTTTAAATTCTTCAGTTTGGGGTTAGCAGCATATCAACAAAAGATGCTCCTCCTCTGCATTAAAAATTTGAGTTTGAATTTCAGCAGAAGGTTTTGAAAACCTTTCAATTCAACTTGAGTGTAGTTCGGCACTGGATTACCGAATCACTGCTTCAAAATCGGTTGATGGTGTTCGAATATAACGATTATTTTCGGTTCTACTTCAGGCTGCTAGATTGGACAAAGAATTCGTTGAGGAGAAACGAATTTGGGAATCCCTTACTCGCTGGTACGAGGATTCTTGGTTGTACCACTATCCTGGTGGCGAAGACTGGCTCTTCGTGATGCTTTAAAATTTGCTACTCATAAAAAATAATAAAAGCACCTAATGATTGAAGGTGATTCTAAATTGGTCATTAACGCTATCTTGGATTGTTGTGCTTAGTAGCGAAGCTAGGCTAGGGTCATTGAGTGCTGTTGACCCCAACAATGTCACGTTTCTCTCGCTAGATATCACTCGACTCTAAAAAAATTCAAAAATAGAAAATACCATATATGGTTGATATTCTTGCAAGTAATTAACAATAGCATGATTAATAGAGTAAAAATAACAAGTGGGTTAAAGTTGGGTGCATATATGGCTAAGAGAAGAGAGTGCACCATCAAACAACTTTTGCTTAGGTCTTCCACAATATTAGACCTGAAATTTTGAGTTTAGTTCTTATAAATTAGAATCAAACTGGAAAATTTTGAGTCTAATATGAGAGTTGAATTGTTTAATGTATTATAAGAGTCTCATGAATTTGATCCTATGCAATGACACATTTATAAAACTCGGCCATTCTGATCATTCCTATTGTATATCTGAAAATCAAACTCACGTGAACTGTTGTGAGAGGCCTTAGTATAAGTTGGCCATGGATTATTTGTAGAAAACTAGATATATGGACATTTTTTGAAGATAAAATCCTAACTCCGCCGACTGGTTGTGCTACCCCTCGGAGACTGAAATCAATCATAGAGGACATTTGACAGTTTTCTCGCAATGCAACTCAAATCTTGGAGGTAATGCCGCTCCAGACCCAAGGTGAGCAAGGCCCAAGTTTTGGGCCACATCTTAGAGCAAGACCTCAAATTTTAGTAAGTGTTTATTATACAACATATAAAACAAAAAAATCAATGTAAAAGTTTCATGTGAGACCTCTATTTTTGTAGCAAGGCTGCAAAAACAATGTTTGTCCTACATATAAAAAAAAATAATGATAGTAGTAATAGTAGTAATAATAAGAACGCCTCATTTTAACTTTTGACTTAAGTCTTCATCTGTATCGGGCCTCATTTTAACTTTTGACTTAAGTCTTCATCTATATCAGGACGTCTCAGGTTGGAGGTATTTCTGTTGCAGATAGGATTACGAATTATGGACATTCAGTTGATGGTTTATACATTTGAGGACCAAACTATTCATGTTTTCGCTAAGAATAGCTTCTATTTTTTTCATTTAGTAGCATACATTCGCTCGACAGAGAAATCATAGATAGACTTGCAACCATCAAGCTGTCAAAGTAAATTTTTGTTTTGGTCATAGAAAACTGGAAAGGAACTATCACAGCTTAATAGATGCGTCATTTACACTCCTGAGATGCATTTAACTGTTTCAACACAAAAAGGCTAAAAAAACCAAAACAAAAAAAAAAGGGAAAAATATTGCCAACATTCAAGAATAACCTACAAAAACCAACTAAGGCTCAAAATTTGAAGATAATGGAAGTGAACATTGTCATCAGTAGCTTCCTCTCTCTTCTCCGCCTCAGTTTTCACGCCTGGTCGTTGGCCTTCTGCGAGGAGCACCGGCCGCTTCCTTCTCGTTCTCAGATGAAGTACCTTCCTTCTCCTTCTCGTCTTCCGTCGCTGCCGCACTGCTTGAAGCAGCGGTGGCTCCAGTGGTCTTCTTCTCAACTATTGCCTGCAAAAAGAGAAATCAACATTTAGCAACAAGCAACATCAGTAGCTACAACTAGTTCTTCTTTCGGTCTTTTTGAGGGTCTTCAACACTTACAGCTTTCTTTCCGCCGAAGAGTAGCTTGACAAAGACAGTGAAGATGATCACCACAATGGCGACAAGGATGCCAACGGTGAGATTTGGTTGCTGCTCTGCCTTCTCGATGAGATCCTGCACAAAACAAGCTTGGATTTTAGGTTGCGTTCCTGAAAATCACCCTCGAAATGGATAATAAACGAAAGACTGATGACTTACAATGATCTTAGGCTTGTGGGAACTTAAGAAGGGAAGATCCGCAACTGTGTATAGGAGGTCAAATATTTTCTTCTGCAGGAAATAAAAATACGATTCTCAGTAACTGTACGAAGTAACCATCATATAAATTCCATCAGACACCCGTAAGAACTGATAAGTTAAGTTGCAAAATATTTACCTGGACGGTGGCAAGGAACCCATCTGCGCCCTGAACATCTTCCTCTTCCTTTGCCTTCTCTTTCTCAACTTCAAATTTTGGTTTCCAAGCAGTCTCTCTGATTGTTTGAGCAACTTTCTCGTCTTTCGCAATCAAAATGTTGTCAAACAATATACCATCTTGCATTGTCCAGATCTCAATGCCAACAGCAGCAATAGGCTCAAAGTTGGGTTTGTCGGCCTCAAAGTAGCTGGGGTTTGGAATCTCCTGAGGCTTCCAGATACCCTTGTAACTGGGGTTATCGATAAGTGGGGCATGCCATTTTCCCTTGTAAGCTGGGTTCCTCTTCATTGGCTTCTTCCACTGACCACAACCAGGGGCTGTCACGCACTTCGGGTTATCGATCCTTGGGGCTTCCCATTCACCATCCTCCTCATCATCCCAATCTTCTGGTTTTGAGGCATCAGGATCATCTATCTCATCAGGCTCATCATCCAACCATCCTTCGGGTTTCTCTGCTTCTTCATCTACAATTTCCATCGGGGCATCCTCGTCCCAGTCCTCTGGCTTAACGGCATTTGGGTCTGGAATTTTAGCTCTCTCATCCCAATCCTCAGGCTTCTTATCCTCTGGATCAGGGATTGTCTTGGTAGGAATAAGAGATGGCATAAAATCATCAGCAGATAGGAAATTTGCCTTCTTCTTCTCTTCCCCATCAACCAGAATTACCAACTCGTTATTGGGTTTCAGAATGGCAGTGTACACATGAGTAAGTTTGTCAGCTGGGACAGAGGGTGGAGTTGTCAGATGGTGTTCAACGTACTCTCCGCTCTTGGGGTTCTTGTGCTTGAAAATGAAATGAACCTTGTTTGTGAGCCCACATTTGTCAGGTCCAAACATGATCGAATAAGGAGACTCATTGTCGAATATCTTAGGTTCCCATCCAGCCTCCTGGGGTCGAAGGTATTTCAGATAGGCACCACCACATTCAAGCCCGTTCTGGAGACGAGTCTCAAATTGGAGGACAATAGTTCCATCATTCAGACTCTCAGGCTTCTCAAGCTCCTTCACTATTGCGTACTTCTTGGCCTTCTCACTCACAAGAAGCCCGTAATCCTCATGTCCCTCACTCTTTGAATGAGTCCACACACCTAAACACAAATTAGACATCACCATAAGTTTGCAACTAAAAACACGGCAAGGAATACGCCAAAATAATGATCGATGAGCTAAAACTTATAAATTGGATAAGCAGGGGACATAAAATTTCGTTAGTTCTGTTATGATTCCAGTCCACTATGATTCACAAAAACCATGCGATTCCCCAAGAACAAAATCTAAGCACACAATGAATAATTCCATTAAAAACATACAGACCCATCACTCATAACTATCTCATTATACATCTAGGTATCAAAAGGTGCAATTTTCGCATCGAAACATTAGTATCGTTGTTTAACTCCACTTAAATTTATTAGCTTAATTCCAACAAAAACAAAAATCTATTAGCTTAATAGTCTACAAAACAACATTCTAAACTACTATAATCTACGAGGTGAGGAGGATTCGAGCTCGGGTGCAAGGGGAATTCGAACACGAGTGCAAAGTGGCCACGGCACACTGCCCTGGCCAACTGGCATAACCCACACCTACGTTCACGCAATTATTCAAGTTCAACATACATGGAAACCATTAATATCATTCAGATCGATCGATCATACACCGATCCAATAACTACAAACACATACAAACATTCACACACATAAAAGATATCATCTTTTTTCTCTTAAATTAGAAAGAAACAACGGACCTTGGTACTCCTCTTTGCTAGAAACGATCCATCGGGCTTCGAATGTGTCATCAAACGAATCGTAAAATACCTAAATTAAAAAATTAATCGAAATTCGTAAGAAAATGGGATTCGAATCTGAGATTCAAAGCATGAAATTGCAATTACAGATTGAGACGATTCAAATTACCGTATCGTCGGAAGCAGATAGCTGCTGAAATGCAAAGCAAGCTGCGAGCACCAGCAGCACCGGAAGAGCACCAGCGCGAACCCTAACCATCTTTCTCTCTCTAAAACTCTCTCTCTCCTCTGTATCTCTCTCTCGCTCGTCGAGGTTCTTTGACAACTCCTCTCTCTGGGAAACAGAGTTCTGAGACTTGTACATATAGATCTGTACAACACTTGCCTTCGACTTGCTTCGGCCAATCAAATCACGTGCCACGTTCAATGGACCAATGAGATCCGGCCACGTCAAAAACTTGACGCATCGTTGCGTCCCTTGCGAGTTTCGACGAACTTTTTTTCTCGTGACTGGGCCGGGTCAAAGCCCAAAAGATTATTCACCCGGTTCAATTGAAATTTCTCTATTCTTATTTGGTTTTATTGTATGAAAATTCTTCTGTTTTTTTTTTTAATATTTATTTCTATTATGTCTGTTTTTTTTCATAGGAGGAGGGGAATTTAGAGCTTTGGCCGTCTTTCAACTTTGAGAAGAGATAAAAATTACGTAGTATATTCATATTTTTGTTTGAAGTGATACTATGGTAACCGACTGGAGTAATAATTACTAGTAATGTTTTCTTTATTAAAACAATAAAAATCATACGAGTAATGGTAGAGAGACTCGAGATTAGTCACTTTCTCTTTATCAATAAAAAAATGTCAAATAGATTGCATTTTCCAACTACTTTAACTAATCACATGATTTGATGATTGACGTGCTAAGTGACAATTCATCGTAATAATTGATGTAATAAGTAGCATCAAGCCACGTTATGTGACCGGTTAATAATTGTAGGTTCACATCGATAAAATCTCTTAATAATTAGACATTACAAAAATAACGAACATCAAATATGAACATAAAGTCTTCTCTAAAAAGCACTTATTTTTATCATAAGCACGTCAAAGTTTTGATAAAAGTTCAAGTGTTATATGAAAAATTACTTGAAATTGCTTCGTGAAAAATACTTTTGAGGGCTTTTATAACTCATAGTCCTTTTCAATTTTTATGCCAAACTTTATAGTACTCATAACTCTGTAGTATTACAAGTTCATGGACGGATTAGCAACATCGCGTGAGGGTAAAAAATGTCTTTTATTTCCCTAACATTTGGGTGCTATGGCTAGTTGTTAATTACACACACTTGGTGGCTTCATTCACTCAGTTCCATTCGTTTGTTTTGTTTGGGTAGTGGCAGGCAATGAGCCTGCAATGCCGCAATGTCACTTCGAATCCTCTCACCAAAACCCAAACGGCCGTCTCTGTTAGAAATATGCAACGGAGATCTCAACCCCAATCAGTTCTACCAACTCGTCTCCCACGCCGTTACTTCCGGCGTCTTCTCCACCGATTCCTTCGTCTCCAGCAGGCTCCTCCTCCGCTCTCTCTCCCACCGCCGCCTCGAATTTTCCCGCGCCATCTTCTCCCAGATTCAAAACCCAAATCTCTTCGCCTGCAACTTCATCTTCAAAGCCTTCTCCCACAGCTCCTCCCCGCAAGAAGCGCTCTTTCACTACAATCTCGTGCGGCGTCGTTTTCCCCATTTGCTGCCGGATAACTACTCCTTCCCTTTCCTCTTCAAAGCATGCGGTCGTCTCAGTCTTCCCCAGAAAGGCCAAGAGCTTCACGCTTTTACAATCGCGCTCGGGCTCGAAACAGACGTGTTCGTTCAAAACGGCCTCGTTTCGATGTACTCCGCGTGCGGATTGATTCACTCTGCTCGTAAAGTTTTCGACTTTCTTCCTGTTTCGGTTGGCGACGTGGTGTCTTGGAACAGCATTGTCTCTGGGTATGTGCAGAGCAGTCGGAACCGGGATGCACTCCAGGTGTTTGAGGAAATGCTTGCATTTACGAGGCCCGATAATGTGACGTTGGTCAGCGCTCTCACTGCTTGTGGAAAGATGGGGTGTCTTCATTTGGGGAGGCAAATTCATGGGTTAGTGTTGGCAAGTGGGTTTGCTTTGGATGTCTTCTTGGGTTCGTCTCTGATTGACATGTATGCGAAATGCGGGCGAATGGATGATGCTCGAAAGGTTTTCGATAGAATTGTGCAGAAAAATGTGGTGTGTTGGACTTCTATGATCGCCGGTTATGCTCAGTCACGTTCGTTCAAGGATGCGATTGAATTGTTTAGGGAAATGCAATTAGATGGAGTTGAAGCAGACGCAGCAATGATTGCTTGTGTTATATCAGCCTGCGGGCATTCGGGGGCATTAGACCATGGAAGATGGGTGCATACATACTGCGAAAGAAGCAGATTTTACACGAACATTTCCGTGAAGAATGCCTTGATTGACATGTATTCGAAGTGCGGAGACATTAAAAGGGCTCTTGAAATTTTCCATGACATGGGCACAAGAGATGTTTTTACATGGACTGCCATGATAACTGGTCTTGCTATGAACGGGGACTCTGTCAGAGCACTGGAAATGTTCTCACAAATGGAAGCGTCAAGCGAAGTCAGGCCAAACGAGGTCACATTCCTCGGCGTCTTGTCAGCATGTAGTCATGGCGGGTTTGTGGATAAAGGTTTTCACTATTTCAGAGCCATTACTGAAATTTATAAGCTCACTCCACGCATTGAACACTACGGATGCATAGTGGATCTTCTCGGTCGAGCTAATCTGTTAAATGAGGCTGAGAAGTTCATCGGAGCTATGCCAATCCAACCTGATGTGGTTATATGGCGATCTATGCTTTTTGCATGTAGGACTTATGGGAACATAGATTTGGCAGAGTTTGTTGCGAAAAGGATTGAGGAATTGGAACCGAGAAAGTTCGCGTCGCGCGTTTTGTTATCGAATGTCTATGCTTCGGCATCAAGGTGGCATGATGTGAGCAGGACGAGGAAGGGTACGCCTCTTCCGAGTGCCCGGAAGCAGCCGGGTTGCTCTCTCATAGAAGTAGACGGTCTTGTTCATGAATTCGTTGTTGCCGATTGTTCACATTGTCAAATTGATTCTATATACGAGATGGTTCGAGGAATGAACAAAGTCATACGATCAGAAAGATTTGATTAGAAAGTTTGGATGGTACGCAATTCTTACTTGGAAAGTTGGCAACCGAACTGAAGGCTACCCCTGATATGATATATCAGCCTAGCTCAGCCAGCTATTTGGAAAGGGTTGCCTGCTTGGTAGTTGCTCGAATGCGGATTGTACTGTATAAGCTGGGATCATAAGGGGGATCATAAGGGGAAGAAGAAGGGTTGCCTGCTAAGAATTTGATAGCTGAGGCGCGCCGCCGGAAGAAGCTCAACGAACATGAAGGGATTAAAACCCTGGGATAAGGTTCTTGGGTGTTCAACTTCAGCACTTGAGCTAGACTCGAGGGAACTTACCAGTAAGTTACAGTTGAATTTACCAGTAAGTAGCAGTTGAAATATTGAATTATTGCACAGTAAATACTGTTTACACTCAAAATTGTCATGTTTTCACTTATTTGGATCTAAAGCCAAATTATGGCATTACGTGGGGTTATTGCGAAATTAGGCCAAACTTACACCAAGATATTTTGGGTATCTACAAGTTGACATATTTTGGGCAGCAAGGATGACACTTTTTCTTGTAGGTTGGAGGTGTGTTTGTAAGTGGATAGTTAATTAATGTTATCTCTCTTCATGCAAGTGGAGCCTTGGCGGTGGAATGCATCAAGTGGCTTTGCTTTCACAATTGCCTATATAAGAGCTGCGAGGGCAAAGAGCTAGAGACACTCAAACAACAAAAAATCAGAACATACATGTTCTAAGGAAAGCCAACATTTCAAACACCAAAGAGAAAAACCTCTTTCTTGAAAGCCAAGAATTGGCATTTATCAATTTATACAACCCATCAACAAGCTTTCATAAGCCTACACAAGGCTTTAGCAACCATTCATAAAGCTTCAACAACTTGTGTTAAAGCTTTTAGATCAGGAAACCCCCGATCTTAGAATTAGCTCTGCCACTTCTTTCTGTGGTATCGATTTAAGCCTGAGAAAGAATCTCTTTTAGGCTACTCTCTTTTTCTCAAAGAGACAAACTTGTAGAGAAGCCAATCTGATGGCCTTGTCTCCAATCCAGCATAAAAACCAATCCGATGACCTTATATGCAATCCGACTATACTTTGGTTGATGTTTACAGCTTTATTTACTTATTGTATTTACTTACTTGTAAACTTTCAATTCAGTTTATATATGTTTATTTTGGTGCAAGCTGTGTTTTCTTTATTTACTGCTTATTGTCTTTACTATTGAAGCATTCCGATTGAATATAACCAGTTTATATTCAATCCATATTCCAACCATATTGGTCTTGTTATATTTATCTACATAACAATTAAAGTCCTTAACAGACAAGGCAAATAAAGAACCTAAGTTGAGCATCTCACACTTAAAGGCACAATTTTTTTGTTAGAAATTAAATAGCGCAATCTCAAATCACATACACACACCGTCTACTAGCGGTACCTACTAGTGGCACGCTCGCAAGCTCTCAATTCGTGTTCATATAAATTTACAGGCTTACAACTAAGCGCCATGTGAATTTATTTAGACGAACAAATACAGTTGTAAGATCGCGTGTAACAAAAGAGTATGTACATTGAGTATCCAACATTACAACTCAAATGGCAGTCACTAGAAAGCCATAGAAGCAAAAAAAGTTAAATACAAGAAATTCGGCCAAGTGAAAAACCCGAGAGTTAAAAAAAAAAAAGAAAACAAGAAAACAAGAACTAAGCTTTGGGTTGGGCAAGGATAGGGTCTACTCCGACGTCCTTGAGAGTCACAGTTCGTGAACTGGGCGGGTCGGGTTTGTGAGCGGAAACATCTTTCCGGATTGGATCTTTAACGGCATGGTTGTATTCGTCAAACTCCTGAACATGCGCCACCTTTCTAAAAAACGAATTTTTAACTAACTTTTCGGACTCCTCCACCACGCGCTCCGGCTCCACCACCTCCGGCAGCGTCTCCCTCCGGTTCTTCTTCACGTAGACGTGGGGGTTGTGCCTCAGGTGGTGCTTGGCGGTGTGGAGCCCCAGCGCCACCGACAGCGTTATCATCCCGAGAGCAACGTAGACCGGCACGAAGTCGCCCCTCATGAACCTTTTGAAGTTGCTCTGTTGCGGTTTTTCGGTGGCACCGGCGACCGGGGCGTAGGGTTTCATCTTCGGGGAAGTCGAGGTGGCGTAACGCCGTAAGCCGTTCGACATTTGTTTCCAGTGATTCTGCAGCATTTGATGCACTTGTTAAATCATAAGTAAATCCTCAGAAAACAAAAACAAGAACAAAAGTTGAACAAAAAGAACAAGATTTTACCATTGATCTGAGAGCCATGATCTTATGCAGAAATCAGACGAGTGAAGTTTCTATTTGCAGAAAGCGATTTTTTTACCTGAACTAAACTAACCGCTGCTGGACATTTACTTATAAGATGGATACCGAGAAGGGTAGAGAGTTCTGGAGCCACGTATCGCAATATAGAAGCGAATGGGACACGTGTCGAATTATAATAGTGCAGACTGTCAGAAGAACCCTCCTGAAGCTGGCACGTCAATCTTTCTTATACTTTACGGGTTCTTGAGTGCTCAGGAATATTCGGTACTCCGGATATTTCAACTGTTAAATTTTTATATAAAAATACAAAAATCAAGATTCAACGGTTAAAACATTCAGAGCATTGTGTACTCTGGAGCACCTAAGAATTTTTTATACTTCATTAAAACAAAACTTACTAAATATCATTTACTTTTACTTGACAGTAAAAACTTATCTACCAATGATATTAGTGCGGGTATTCTTAAGTCAATGAGGTACATTTATTTCAAACTAATCACATACCTTTATTAACTTCAGATTGCTACAGTAATATTGACGCGATATGAAAGGTAGTATCTTACATGAAACAGGCACTGTTAGTGGTGCACCACAAATCAATTACACATTGCCGTTAACTTGAGATAGCTACGATGTTGTATGAAAGTTAGTATCTTACGTCAATCAAACATTGTCAATAGTGCATCTCTAATCATTACCTAGTGTCATTAGTTTGAGATATGCTACAATAACATTTTGTTGCATAAAAGTTAGTATCTAAGTCAATTAGGCAAACTGCCAGCGGCGAATCCATAACCAATCACACAATGTCATTAGCTAGATATATGCTAGACATCCTACTGCATGGAAGTTCTTCTTACGGACCCAAAATTTCAACTTCTGTTTAAGATTTGTAAAAATATGATTAAGGAACAAAAAATGTTTAGCTTAACATGCTTCGAACTGATGTTTCTGAAGACCATTCAAAACCAGATATATAGCCTCTGTCTTAGGATGCAAGCAATCCCCTGCAATGAACTCATGAGTGACTCCATCCAATCGAATCAAACTACAACCGCTGATCTTCTTCACCTTCTTTGCATCTTTGATGGACTTCCTAACATTCACAACATCGTCCCATTTCTCTGCAGTCGCATAAACATTCGCCATGATCGAATACACTCCTCCATCTTCAGGGTCCAACTCCATCACTTGCTCCGCCGCTTTCTTTGCCGTTTCAACATCGCCATGGATTCTGCAGCCTCCAAGCAACCCACCCCACACGAACACATCACCACCCATTGGCATCTTCGCGATCATCTCCATGGCTTCCTTGATCAGACCTGCTCTCCCAAGCAGATCAGCCATGCACCCATAATGCTTGAGCTCTCGAGGGACGCCGTAGACTGATTCCATTTCGTTGAAGAGCTTTCGAGCTTCGCTTACAAATCCCACGTGGCTGCATCCTACTAAAACTCCTAAGAAGCTCACCCCATCTGGTTTGACTCCAGCCTCTGTCATTCTGGAGAAGAAAATGAGTGACAGCTTGCCGTGGCCGTGCATTGCAAGCCCGACAAGCATGGCGTTCCACGTGAACACATTCTTATCTGCATTCGATTCGAATATCTCCATGGCAGTCTCAACGCACCCGCATTTTGCATAAAAGTCCACTAATGCTGTTAAGAAGTAGGAACTCAGTCGAATCCTGTTCCGTTTTATGTAATTGTGGATCGCTTTCCCTCGTTCCAAATCACCGAGCTGCGCACAAGCAGAAAGAGCAGAAACCAAAGAGATATCATCGGGCCTAATTCGTAAACCAACCATCTGATCAAATAGTGCAATCGCTTCCTCGCACCGATTCATCTGGGCACACCCGGCCAAAATGGTACCCCACGAAACCGAGTCTCGAACAGGCATTTCGTCGAACAGTTGGCGCGCTCTCGAAATCTCACCGGCCTTAACAAAGGCGTCAAGCAAGGCATTGTAGGAGACCACATCCCTGTGAGAACTTTCGTCGAACACCTTGCGCGCGTCGCTCAAATCATGGCAGATCGAGTAGACGTGAATGAGGGTATTGGAAACAAACAAATGGAAAGCGAGTCCGAACTTGAGGGCTTGCGAATGCAGGGCCCGGGAGATAGAAAATGCAGAAAACCCGAGATGGGAACAGGCCTTGAGGGCGAAAGGGAAGGTGTGGAAGTCCGGGGGGAGAGAGAGGCGGCGCATGCGGGAGAAGAAGCGGAGAGCGGGGAGAGGGGAGGTAAGGGCGGTGTGGGCTCTGATGATGTTGTTGAAGGAGAAGGTTGATGGGTTTTGGATGCGGTTGAAGAGAGCCACGGCATAGCTGAGGGAAGCGGATGCAGAGGCGGAGGAGGAGGAGGAGGAGGGTGGGAGGAGAGAGATGAATGCGTGGAGGAGGGTGGTGGTTAAAAAATCGGGATGAGTGAGAGAGGGGTTAGTGATGGTGTGGGCATGGAGTTGGAGGAGCTGTTTTGGGGTTTTGCAGTGTTTGATTGCGGCGGCGATGGTGGTGGCATTGGCGGCGTTCATTCACTTCGATTTGCTCTGACTGTCATTATGTTTTCAGAAATCAAAAGGATCGAAGTAAAAAAAAAGAAGGAAATGGCGGTAAAATAAGGAGGAGCTATTGAAAGAAGGAGAATACTTAGGTACTCACTAGTGAGTACCCCATATACTCACTTTAATAATTTGGCCCAATAATATTTTAACACATATTTTATTGTTTTAAAAAATAAAATATATGCTATTTATTTTTTCTTGGGCTTTTAAACATAAAGAACACATGTCATCTTTTGATTGGACCAAATTAAAAAGTGAGTATATAAGGTACTCACTAGTGAGTACCCAAGTATTGTCCTTGAAAGAAAAATAAAATATTGATTTTATATAAAAACGTGGACGGCAGGATTCGAACCTGCGCGGGCAAAGCCCACATGATTTCTAGTCATGCCCGATAACCACTCCGGCACGTCCACCTTATTTGTAAGTTGAAATGGGAATAAGGTTAATAAACATTTTGGTTATACGACATCAATTCTTTTTTTTTTTGGGGAAGATTATACGACAACAAAATGATTCTCCAGTATGACTGAGAAGAAGAAGGGCCACATGTTAAAAATGGAGTTCATAATCTTGGGCCTAGGTCCAGTCCAATCTATCTCAAACCAACTAAATTGACATTTGGAAAAAGGGGTTTAGGGTTAAACAATTTGTTTTTTCCTTTCCAAAATGATTACTTTACGTATATTGAGTGCGAACAGAACAAAATGCTACCGAGGGGAGAGAAAATTACATTAATTGGGATTTCTATTTTGCGATATTCCAAGTTAATTATCACACATTTTAACTTTTTTATGTGTGAAATTGATACCAGGCGGAATAACCTATAACAAACGCAAACTCTTGTGTTTGTATGACTAGATCGGCTCTTAGTCAAGCTAGATACAAAGCAGTTGCGACGGTAAACCCGAGATAAGAGTAAACTTAATTGAATTAGAGAACACACCTGACTAGTCAAAAACAACACGATTCGGTTTAACACAATAAACATGCATTTAACATATCTCACAAATCAAATAACACACGTCAATTTGGTGCCGGGAAAAACCCTAGCTTGGGTTAAAAAAACCAGAGGACTCTGAGGAGTCCTATCCACTAGTGATGAATAAGGTTCATACAAGTTTCACCTGACAACTCGAATCCCTGGAGCATGTTGAAGCTGACTTGTACCTTTGTGCGGCCTTATTGCTGAATGGATCTTGCTTCGGTCTTCACGAGAGAGCGGCTTGTCCTACGAGCTCATGTTCTTGTGGCACCAAGTCGAGTCATGAACCAAGCAAATGGAATGAAGATGTAAAGATGAAATGCAAATGTGGATTCAAATACGACCGGTCGGTTTCTCAAGCTCGAAATAATTGAAGAGAAAAACTAACGTGAATCCAAAAACAATACAGAAGATTTGGAGAAATTCGGGTTTTAGACAATAAATAAACACTTGATTTTGAAAGATTTGTGTAAAGCACAATTTTAAAGCTTATGTGCTTGTTTTATCTTTGGGTTTGTAAAAACTCAACGAGAGAGGAAGCTTGAAAGCTAAAAAACACTCTGCAATTTGGATATTTTTGTGTACCATGACGGATTTTCGACCACTGAGCAACCTTAAAGGATGAGAAAAACAAAAAGGAGGAAGCGAGTGTCACAACCAAACGAGATCTCTAAAGATCAACGGTGGGGGGAGGCACGTGGGGAGGCTTGGTGATGTCGGTGACATGTGGGTTTCTTAATTGGTGTGCCGGCTTTACGGAAAGAAACCGATTTCTGTTGTTAGACAAAAAGACTAGTCGAGAAAGACAAAAACTTTGACGTAAAATGCATTAAACGGTAATGAAATTTGAATGCACATGCATGACCATACCTCTTTTGATTTCATCAGGGTTCTTGAAATGATGTAACGCTGCTTACTGGTCTAATTGGGGTTCATCTAAGAGCTTGTGTGAAGTTAATAACAATTTTGACAAGGAAAGCCAAAAAACGCTTAAACTCTGGACTTTACAATCTCCCTTTGGCTTTTCTTGACAAAACAAACCCCAGGCTTAACAATTCACACACACACTTTCCAGTAGATTAACGAAGTCCAACACGCACAAAAAACCCTTTTGACAAGAACAAGTGTGAAATATCATGGGTTATGAAAATAGAAACATTATTAGATCATAATTTCTCCCCACGTTTTGTCACCCCGAGGAAGGCAAGAAAGGGACGCGAGGCGGAATATTACATGCTAACAAGTATAAAACAAGCAAATCAAGCAGCTGACATGGCTAAGAAAAAGATCGGGAATCGGCATGGTAATGACAACAAGTAACAAACACTTGAAAAACAAACATTAAACTCATGACAAAAAATCCATAATAAGCAAAATGATAAGCAATATTCAAGTCAAGTACATAAAATTAAACCAACCATGAAAATAGAGAGTTTGGTAGTCCTTAGACACACTTGGGCTCTGCAATAGAGAAGACAAAAAAATAGCTGCTCCCCGGACGAGCTCTTACCCAGTAAGTGGTGCTTTCAAAGGAAACTAACTCCCCGAATTTAAACCAAAGAAACACCCGACTAATTTCAAGCGGGTGGCGCAAAAATCTTTCAAAACTCGACCAAGGAAGTGACTCGTCGCCAAAGCCAAGGGTGAGTTCATCCTTATCGAAAGGGAAGAGCCAAATGCAACCTCAGCCGAGAATCGAAGAGCGGAGAACGAGGGGGACATGGGAGACGAGAAAAGGAAATGGCAAAGTAACCTATACCCTTGTACGACTAGTTAATGTACTAGGCGAAAAGAGGTGTCCATTTAAAATAGTGTTTGTGAATGAACACAAACGGTGTACAGACAAATCATTGAAGACTTGACACAACCTGAAAACAAATAGTTGTGAACGGGAAAGTGCACGATAATCTTTGCACCGATAAACAACAACTAGGCGGGTGCAAAGGAAAGAAGAATAAATTAGTTTCAACATCTATGCTTCCAAAATAAAGAACATGAAGAAGAAGATAAAGGTACCATGAATGCAATATTTTCTCAAAAGCAATTCTTGAGGACATATACGGACAATAATATTAGAATTAGACTTGTTCATTATGCAACCATGATGTGTCAAAGGTAAAGGGAAGGGGATGGTTGATGGCCATCATGAAATCATATTTCCTTGCTAACAAGGCCAAAAACGAATGTGAGGAAGTTAACAAAACTTTTAATAATCCATTGAGCTTAAGAACTAACACTTGCTACATAATATGAACGGGAAAGCGAGCGAGATGGAATTTATATGAGATGTGTGACTCATAAGGCATAGTGTAGAGCCAAGTCCTTTCATAGTGAGTGCAAGTTTGAGTTGGGCCTTCACAAAATTCATTTTTGAATTTGATTAGGACAAGATATTAGCTAAACACCATGACATTGCATGGAATAGTATGTGGCCCGAGATGAGTAATGAAAGAATTCCATATTGTTGAATGAGGTAAGGTCTTTTTCGAAATTCTAAGGGATGTTTTCTTTTTTTTTTTTTTTTTTTGTTGTTGTTGTTTTTGTAAAGCAAGCACACACCCAAATACGAAATAAATACTCTTGGGAGATGTTCATATACCCACGAGGAATTTCAAATTATATAGAAACCATTAGAAACTATGTCTCAATTAAGACCAAAGTAGACTTAACAAACAAATTCACCTAAGCTTTTGTGAGTTAGGAAAAATGATTTTTCGGAGGCCATCATATTTTGGAAGGGAGAACCTTTGACATCATAGTCGATATTTACAAAGTAGAATCCACGCATTATAGTACCATGTATGACCTTGAAGAGAAACAAACGAGAGAGAACGGTAGGACATTTGATGAGTGAGATGACTAGTGAAATATGCACGAGAAAGAGCGGTGGAAGCATAGCTATTCAAACTATTCTAGACTAGCGCACAAATACCCGATAGGCCCAGGCCCGAAGATTCATCCGGCCCGATTATCGAATGCTTTTGTGAAAATATCATTTAGTTGTTTTCGGTTGGCACAAGGTTAAGGTGAAATTTTACCTTCAACAAGATGAAGGTGTCGTATGTCGATGTGTTTGGTTCTTTAATGTTGGACAAGGTTCTTGAATATGTGATAAGTATATTCACTCATTGAGGCAACATGATGAGGTAGTCCGGGGATATTGATAGTCTTTTTCCTAACAACGTGAGGAGTGTATGTCCTTCACCAAATGCAACTTTTCGTACACCAAAAGGTGCATGAGAAGCAATATTCTTTGTCTCCGATCATGTACTTGGAACATCCATTTATCTGAGTACTTAACATTTTTCTTGGTAGGCGAAGGAGCATTTACGACAACCATGAATTCGGGAGTCTTCTTGATCCATTTAAGTCATACTCGTAGTATTTGAGCTTCTTTGGACTAATCGAGTTGAGCGGTGCGTTGGCTTCAGTGACTAGTCGATTGACGATTAGCTGATGAGTCATTCTTTTTGAGTGAAGCTTCCTACACTTTGGCACGATGTGACCAACTTCACCACGGTGATGACACAAGGAACAAATCTTTTCCACGAGTTGCAGGTGAGTTTGGAATTAGAAGGCATAGATTCCTCCCTGAACTTTGTCTTAACACATTCCTGCCTTTGATTACTCTCGACAAAGCCAAGGCCAACTTTTTGTCACCATATGGCTTTTTGAGTCGACATTTTATCAGCACCCATTTGTGGTCGGTTGGATGACTTTATTGTTTGCCCTCGTTCAATTCTTGAAATTTCTTGAGTTGGAATTTGGTACATGACATTGCTAGCCTTAGTGCAACGAAGCTTGATTTGACAAACTATCACGAACGCTGGATAGGCGTTTGACTTGAGCATACAGAGCATCAATTCGCAATTTGAATCACTTTTGAGAAGGCAAGGAGACTTGCTTTAACATGTCTTTGATTGTCTTCCAAGAGGAGGCAATTTTCTTCTTCACAATTTCTTTCTGACTAGTCTAGAGACTCGTTTTCTGCGAAGTGCGAATGCCCTTTTGTTGAGTTGATATTGTTACTCTTGGCGTTGCATGTCTGCGTCAGGTTTGGAGTCGTACTTGAGACACGATTACCTCATGGGTAAATCTTACGGATCTTCATGTAAGAGTTCATCGTCAGGTGACTCTTTCCCTTGATTCTTACAAAGTTTGTGCTTCGCCATAAATCATCGATGGGCGAGGTCGGAATGAAGAGAATTCTCACTCTCGCTTTCACTCGGAAGTGGCTACCACGGCTTTGTCTCTTCTACGCCTTTGCTTCTTGGTGTTTGCACATTCAAAAGCACGATGACTTGACACCACCACTGCAAAGCAAGGTCGAGAATCATTCGAGATGATGTATCTTTACGATGACAAATTTTTTCTTACCTTAACTTTGCCAAAGAGTTCATTCCTTGTGATTGAAACTTGAATCTTTGGGCGGTCACCAGCTCCTTTTCACATCTCTTCCACTTGTTTTGAGAATTCTTCTAAATTGTTTGACCAATGGCAGCCATATCTCTTGGGGCTCGGAACCCCAGTTCCTTGGGCATTTGTCTTACTACACACCTTGGAGAGCAACATTCTTCCCCCTTTTTGAGTCACCCTCTTAATTCAAGTTCCATCTCATATGTGATTAACTGGCGACCAGGTTTCCCAAGCTTGATTTCATTGAAATCTTGTACCTCTTGAATGGGCAGGTCTTAACTCTTGAATTTCTTTGGTAAGACCATAATATCTTCCACGATGGTTGTCTCATCATCTGTTTTCCCAAGCTCGTAGCTTCATTTGTCAAACCTTCCAACCTTTCATAGAACACGGAAAAAGGCTCGGAGTCATCCATTTTCAACTGTTGAATCTTGTACGAGTCATTTGAAGCTTGAGATCCTTTACTTGAGTGTCACCTTCATGCATAGTCGAGTTTATCCCATGCTTGTTTGGCGGTAGCACGGTGTACAATGTGTCCAAGGCGCGAGCACGAGATATGGCGAGAAGCCAGATTGCATTCCTAGCCTTTTGTTTGCCATTGCGGCCGGTCACTTCACACACGTGGTCGATCACACTTAGGTTTCAACACTTTCTCACCATGTTGTCTTTGAAGAGCCTTCCATTCCAAGAGTAAGGTAGTCAATAGCATTCGGATCACGAGCATCTAAGAAAATGCGGAATTTTTCACTCCGTCTTTGCGTAATCGAACCATCAGCAGACTGCGTTGAAGACAAAGATGTCTATCTGATCCATGGTGAGATTCCACAATGTCAGTAAATCCCGAGAGATCACTCATGTAAGTTTAGAGCGACGCTTTGATACCAATTGAAATTGATACCGGGCGAGATAACCTATAACAACGCAAACTGTTGTTTGTATGACTAGTCGAAACACTAATTGACTAGATACAAAACGATTCTTGACGGTAAACGGATATAAGAATCGAACTTAATTGATTAGAACACACTGACTAGTCCAAAAACAACGATTAGTTTAACACAATAAACATACATTTAACATATCTCACAAATCAAATATACCACATTCCGATTTGGTGCCGGAAAAACCCTGGCGGGTTAAAAAAAGCGGGGGACTCTGAGTCTATCCACTAGTGATGAATAAGGTTCATACAAAGTTTCACCACTGACAAGCTCAAATCCTAGACATGTTCAAGGCGCTTGTACCTTTGTGCAACCTTATTTAGCACCAAATGGATCTTGCTTCGGTCTTCCACGAGAGGGCTGACTTGTCTACGAGCTCGTGTTCTTGTGGCACCAAGTCGAGTTATGAACCAAGCAAATGGAATGAAGATGTAAAGATGAAATGCAAATGTGGATTCAAATACGGCCAGTCAGTTTCTCAGGCTGAAAATAATTGAAGAAAAACTAACGTGAATCCAAAAAACAATTGTCTAAGAAGATTTGGAGAAATTCGGGTTTAGACAATAAATAAACACAACGGTTTTGAGAAAGATTTGTGTAAAGAAACACAAGATTTTAAAGCTTATACCAAAAGCGTTTTATCTTGGGTTTGTAAACTCGACGAGAGAGAGAGCTTGAAAGCTAAAAAAACACTCTCTGCAATTTTGGATATTTTGTGTGGCTATGACCTTGATTTTAAGACCACTGCAAAACAACCTTAAAGGATCGAAAAACAAAAAGGAGAGCGGAGTGTCACAACCAAAGCAGAATCTCCTAAAGATCGACGGTGAGGAAGCTGCATTGGGAGCGAGCGATTAATGGGTGACCCATGTGGAATTTTCTTAATTGGTGTGCCGGCTTTTGGAAAAGACAGACTACTTATTTGACTAGACAAAAAGACTAGTCGAGAAAGACAAAAAAAACTTTGACGTAAAATGCATTAAACGGTAATGAAATTTGAATGCACATGCGTGACCATGTTTGCTCTTTTGATTTCATGCGGGTTCTTGAAAATGATGTAACGGCTTCTTACTCTAGTCTAATTGGGATTCATCTAAGGCTTGTGTGAAGTTAATAATTTTGACAAGGAAAGCCAAAAACGCTTAAATCTGGACTTTACAATGTGTCAGTGAGTGATTTGTTCGAGATACTATTACAGTGACATTCTCGTTGCATGAAAATTTTCCTCGTATGATAGTAATCTCAGTAATAAACACAAGTAAAATAAGTGAACTAATTCATACATGAGCTCATGCATCTTCTTCTCAATTTGTATTTGCTAAGTGACTTCAAATTGAAGGCAATTGGTGGGATTCCAATATGCATATGCAAAATGATGCACAACATGAGCTCATGCATCTTCTTCTCAATTTGTATTTTGCTATGAGAATTTTTTTAGGTTGATTTTTATTAGTTAAAGACAAGGCCTACACAATTACACAATCTTGCATAAAAATTAGAAAAAGTATCTAATGACACTTTGGAATTAAGAATAAGTCCAATGTCCTCAATTATTGCACATAGCACAAATGTAGAGTAGAATGTATCAAATACTAGGAGTATGCTACAGTGCTCGCAAGCATTGAATGCTCACACCGATCTCACCATTAAAAGGAGGGAGGAGGGAGGAGGGAGGAGAGAGGGGGGAAAGGAGGGTGAGATCGGTGTGAGCATTCAATGCTTGCGAGCACTGTAGCCAGTCCCCAAATACTAATCTATAAAGGGATCTAATGAGTGACTAAAGTAAACCCAAAGTCTAGTTGTTCCCTATTGCTTAGCACTAGGTCTTCCTTATCTATAAGAGAGATTAACTTTGGTTTAGTGTTAAGTTAGTGACACAAATCAACAGTTTTTTTCCACATTTTGGGTCTCCCACTAAGTGGATTAGTGGCTTTGGACACATAGATTCTCACAGATGGACGGTGCAAATCCACTCCCATAAAGAGGAAGACCGATTCTATTTCCAAATTCTCCTCTTGGACTCCATTTCTGCTGCCAATTAATAACTGCTTTAACTACTTTTTCTTCCATTAGTTTATCATTTCAATCCAAAGATCCCTCTACGTGTTATCTCATATTTCCACCCATTAGTTTGAATAATTAATAACTACAATAATAATAATAATAATAATAATAATAATAATAATAATAATAATAATAATAGTGGAACCAACCTTTTTCACCAAATAGAGAAATTTAGTAGGACAGCTAGGTGGGATCTGATAATATCAAAATATAGTGGGGTCGTTTTTGTAAGAGTGAGTGATTGATAATTCAACTGATCAGACTGCCTTATTTAAGTTTTTCTCCACAAAATGCTAAAAATAAACAAAATTTGAAGTGGGTTTAAATTTTATTAAAAGGGATAATTCGATCACAAGAATCTCTCTCTCTAGTCTTGAAAGACTAATGCTGTGATTGATGGAAAGCAGAGGAAGAATGATAATATTCTAAGCAAAAGATAAGCACACTTACCCAATTAGAGAATAATTGGGGACCATTAGAGAATAATTGTCTTCTTTACTTTTTTCTCACTATTATTTTAAAAAAAAAATAATCAGGATGCCAACGCCAAAGTCACCTTGTTTGAGAGGTTCGTACAATTATATATACACTTGTAGATACATATAACAACATCCTCACTTCCATTGTAAACCCTCTAAGAAGCTCTCTCTCTCTCTCTGGCAAAAATACACAAAAATGTGGAGGAAAAAGAGGAAGAAGATGATGAAGAATGTGAGTAGAAGAAGTTCTTCTACATGCTTGGTCAATCCCACCCTCTTCCTCCCTTGATGGGATGCGAAGGGACAAAAGGCAAGTCAAAGAGGCAAAGGGGAGGCAAAGCCTTTCTTCCGGGTTTGTTTTCGGCTAGCGATTTTCACTCTTTCTGTAGCCTCTTGCACTCCTCCAGTCAATAAAAGGAAAAATAATAACATTTTCGATCTGGAGTGTAGATGGCTAAAAGAGGAGCGTCAAAATCGCAATTTATTTTTCTTTTTTCACGTGTCAACTCTTTATGTAATAGTATAGTAAACAAGCATTGCTCAAAATGTTTGGCAGCTTCTTCACTTCAGTTGTGGTCTTTGTTATTTCCATGCTCAAATTCTTTCCAATAGCTACCTAAAAGAAGCAATACTAATTTCTATAGCTTTTCAGCATTGCAGTATTGCAGTTCAAAAAATCAATTTGGAAAGAATTACTACACTTTAAGCTTGTTCAAGTTAAGGATTAAATAAAACTCCTGTGTGCATTTTGTTCTTTTATCTTTGATCTGTTCAACGGTGGAGAAACTTCTCTGCGTCTGGGATGCCATGTAGGTGGTGTCCCAAATATTCAATCACGCAAACAACGCCATGTAAGATTGTTAAAATATTAAGTAATAAATGTGACACATAACAACGCATGAATGGCTTGGGATACCACCCTGGTGGCATCTCAGGTGCAAAGCCGCAGAGGAGCTTTTCGCATTCCTATGAGTTGCTTCTGCACAAAATCTTACAACCGCCCACAGCTAATTATGTACTGCTGCTGCTGCTGGTAATTAGCAATGCCAGTTTGCACTTATAGACATGCTTGAGTTTGTACGACTCCCTGGGCGCAATAAACGACCAGTTGGAACTGGAAATGCAAGCAACCGTATATATCGATCACTGGCGATAGAGGCATTGACAGTTCACAGGTCACAGCACAAACTCGAAATGTAGCATAACAGCATGAAACACCCTCCACTTGACACCATACATATTGCAATGTCGATCGCCAAACATATGTGTTTACGCGCTAAAATGCAACTACATAAAGAACTTACAAGGCCAAAGCAAGCAACCAAGAAATTTAGTTACACACTACAGCACATCCAGCTCAGGCAGGATATGATAGCAGCAAGAGAACAAGATGAAGTTACGAAATGACGGGACAATACTCATTGTAATGCACGAGGTGTTATATATCGTATGTTACACCATCTAGCTATGATATTATATCCACCATTAAGTACATTACAACTTTACAGTGCAACAGTTAAACAGCTAAGGAAAAGAACAAACCTACATGTACAAATTCGTAGACACTCGTGAACACATTTCAAATCATGATGTTGGGATCACAAAATCCAAATTTCAAACCATGATAAAAATATGTTTTCAAGGCAAGTATCCCAAGGGGTTGATAACTGAAACAGATATTACACATTAAAATGAACGCAAGCAAGCACAACACGAGAACGGCCTTGGCACAGACCACGCACAGTCAGAAATTAGACAGCTTGTATTAGAAAATTAAACACCAGTATGCTTATCCTACAAATGCATCATGCAGAGGCACAGTACAAAGACAACTAGATATTACAGCCGTCTATTGGTCACATATGAAACTCATGTAATTTTCACCACACATGGATTAGTAGAGAGAATAGCATCAAGTTCCACCCAAATCTTGCTGTGTATCGCACAAAAATATCCTAATATAAACAAAGGGGGTAAATAGAAACTTAAAAACTTCCTGTGTTCATTAATGATATAGTCTAACAAGCACACGTGTCCAAAGAAAGAGAGAGACAGTCTTAAGAAACTCAGGGAAAGGAACAAGATAATACCTATCACGTTTGCCATCAAATTCCAAATGGCCCTGCAACCTTGTTTCTCAATAGCAAGTTATGATAAATCCGGGAAAAAAACTTTCCGACTACAAAATTGAAAATCCTGTGCCCCGTATCCTGAAGGGGAATACCATCAATATAACAATCATATCCTCTACTTAACTAGTAATCTCATTTTCTTTTTCTTCATCATCAACTCCGTTACAATTTCTAACTACAAAGATCAATGTAGTTACCAACTCGCTACAGATCTAGTTTCTTTTTCATGGCTTCATATACCATATATGTAATGCTTGCAGCTGGAACAACTTTGAGAAGATTTGGAAACAATCCCTTGTAGAAACCTCTAAAGCCTTCGTGCTGAAGGGTTCTCCAGAATACATCAGACATTCCTTTATATGCATTCGCTGTATTAGAACGTTGAGCTTGCAATCTGGAAAGAAATAATATATTAAAACCAAAAGCAAATTCACCGGGTATAGAAAACCTAAGATGAAGTGAAGAAAATCAAGTAGTTTGGATGTGCCCTCTTCACTAAAAATAAATAACCTCAGCAGTGGAAGACTTCAGCCATGAAATTGTACCTGGTTCGGATAACCTGCAATGGATAAACACATGTTGCTCCTAGAGCTCCAGATATAGTCCCACATCCCAGCTGAATAAGAGGACCAGGTTCTGGAAAAAAGTTAAGATTTAAAAGGCAATTCTCTAAACGGTTCAAAAGAATGTTATTGAGATGAAAAAGATAAAGAAAGGAGAATCAAAAAACAGAAAACCACAGAACTGTACCGCTATTATCATGAAGAAAATATGTCTTTGACATATCTTTAAAGGTCTCATAGGCAGCGAGGTCGATACCAGCATAGGGGACAATCCCAAGAAGTGATGGAAACAGACCTTTATAGAAGGCCCGAGGTCCCTCATGAATCCATATTTCCCTAGTTAATGTCCTCAACAGAGGACTTTTTCCAGATTCTGAAGTGCATGTTTGTAACCGAGTTTTCACAAGATCCAAAGGATAGATAGAAGTTTGTGCCACTGCACCTGCCATACCACCAGCCAAAAGTCTACCAGCAGTACCAATATCTCCCTCGTCTGCCCCCATGTTATCTCCAATGACCTTCTTTAACATTTCATAAGTATAGAACTTGATGGCACTTTCAGGTGCTACCTTCACAACATTTATTCCGTTACCTCGGAAAAACCCCAGAATACCGTCATCCTTCAATATCTTCTTGATAGCTGGTACTACAGAAGCACGAGATGTCTGAACTTGCAAAACCACTTTCAAGCGATCAAGAGGAGCAGTGGCAGTACGAGAAGCGGCTCCAGCTATAGCCCCTGCAATAAAGTATCTGCTCCTATGAACATGCCTACCAATTCCTTCTGGAATAACAGCCTGCTCTCCAATATCCACTAGGCACACCCTTTCCCAGTGATGATATATGTTCTCAATCGTTGCTTCATGCGGATAAAGTAGAAGAAAATCTCTCCATTCTTCAAAAGTTATAATTCCATTGTTATCCTTATCAACATGCTCGACAAAACGGGCGAGTTCCTCATCATCCATTTCAATCCCTACAAATTAAAAACTGCCAGGGCTTATAAGATGGAAAATAAAAAATCTTCCCAATTAAAGTCTACGGAAATGGAAACCCTCCCGCTTTCGTTTTCTCCTAAACAGTTTCGGAAATTATATTACAGTCATAGCTATGCATTCCCATCAAGCTCAATGTAGAACATAAAGGGCAAAAATGCTCCCTAGTGGAAACCATATTACAATCAGAGCAATACTATAAACAATGCCTCAAAGAATGAAACCAATGCTCTACAATCTACAAAAGAAAGTATAAACTAGCATGTAAAAGTTAGCGAATTTTCACAATTTCGAAACAAAAGAAAGTATAGTTGGGGGCATACCAGCCTTGACAAGGGCATCCCAGAGCTCCTCAGGCAGAATGCAGCCATTGTGCTCAACATCAATGGCCTGAAAAATGCGGTACAGCTCGAGCTCCTTGTCATCCATGTACCGCCGGAACTCGAGATAATCGACCCTTCCATCCCTGTTGGCATCACAGACCTTCAGAAGATCCTTGGCGTACTTGTACTCCGGCGGAATCTGAAGGGCCGACAATCCGGCCTCGATCTGAGAATAATCCAAATACCCAAGATTCTCAGCATCGAAGAAATTGAAAAGGCTTCGAATTCGGACCTCCCTGTCCTCCTTGGTCTCCCGTAACGCTAGAAGAACGTGATCCATCGAAATGGGTCCGCTTTTCTTGACCGGATTGCAACATCCGTCGGCTTTGGCGGTGGCGGTGGACTTGTTCGTATCCACGTTGGGGAAGCCGACATGTCCTGCCGCGGCCGGCTTTGCCCCTGACATAAAAACCCAATTCTTCTTTCCCCTTCTTCCTCTCCTTCAATGTTCGTCGAGCTTCTTCAATGGCGGATCAAATCGATCACAACCCACAATAAAGGAAGGAGATTTGGTGAATTTGGGCAAATGGGTTGGTGGGTTTTGGGGCGTTCGATCATAAATCCATGATAAATTCTTCAGCCATCGCCATTCAGCAAAGATAGAAACAGGACAAAGGAAATGAGGGTTGGGAGAGATGGGACCTCATCTTCTTCTTCAATGTGAGAAATTGGGTGGATTGAAGATTGGATTTTTGGATTGGATGTAATGGTCGTTAAGGAGCGGACCGGTAACACAGATTATAACAGCCGAGTGGGTATATATATAAAAATTATTATCTGCAGTATATAAATACGAGGGAGGAGGTGAAGATTGTATGATTCAACTGACGGAGAAGGATCGCTCTGGAATGGAAGTGGATATTCTTCCTCGTGTTTGGTCGCCTTTCACTCCTCCACTTTCTTTTTTAGTTTTTCCATTTTTTTGTTTAATTTTCTTTTTTCCTTTTTATATTTTTCGTGAAATGATTTTTTTTTTTTCCAATTTTTTCGTGAAATGTTGAGAGGTGCAAATTTGGGTTTGATCAATTCGAAACTAACCCGACTTTTAACTTGGCCGGGTGAGTTAAATTGTGTGAAACTCATCCAAATTAAAATTGACTTCAATTTGATTCTTAGGATTAAGTTAGATTGAAGTATTGTCTGTCCGAATTCAATCTGAGTTCTAGCCTAAATTAAATTTACATGAATAAGAAACAATGTACATATTTTGAATTTGGACTACTAGTTGTTTATGTTTTAATTGATTTAAACTTTAGAACTGGATCAATTGTGTTTTAATGTTTTTGAATTGGATTTTAAGCTTGTATTTGAGAACCTAATTTTATTTGTCATTGGAGTGTATTATTTTTTCTATGAAAAAATATCTGTAAACCAAGTTACAGTGAATATTGGGCAAACCCGAATTCACTCGGGATCCGGTTGATTTCATATTTCTTCTAACACGATGAAACCTGAGTCCAACCCAAACTTGAATCGTAAATGATGGATTTGAATTAGGTTGATAATTAATTTTCCAACCGGATATAAATTAATTTGGTGATTCGTTTATTATTAGAAATTGATATGGTGAATGTATCAAATTGAGCAATTATTGTTTATAAAATTTGAATCTACGGATTTTTTCAGTAAAGATTGAGGATCGCTAGACCAAATAGGCGTGTACACTAATAAAATTTTGTTATATCCTATCAAAGATAGGGAGTCTCTACATAAGTAAGATGCCATGCTTACTCCTATCATCCATCTTACCACAATACACACACAAAAGGTGGGAAAGCTCTAATATTGAAGAGACTGAATTGGGGGCTTCAAAGTTCACCACATTTAACAAAACACTTGAAGATGAAGCTCAAATTATTGCCATACCAAAAGGACACTGGCTTTGTTATGTCTACATATCACAGCGCTGAGTGAGAAGTAGAATCTAGACGCTTTACATAACTCGTACACAAAAGTTCACAACGAAATCGATCTACGGCCATCGCCAACGCCTTTCCCATTGTCGTTGATGAAGAACAAATATCTGCAAGAACAAATGCATGTTCAACGATATATCGCTCAAAGTGCAGTGTCCAAGCTAAGCACAGAGGACTTTGGAAGGTAGTCTGCAACCAAAATGTAGAAGAGACCCATAACTCCGGTGTGCGTCTGAGTGCTGCTGTAGTTAGATACTAGAGTCAGAGTCTCCCCATCGTTTATTCCGATTGAGCCGGCTCGAGGATAACAAGTGGACATTCCTACAATATAACCAGCCTCATCTCCAGCGTCCTTCCCTTTTCCATAAATTGGTATTGACGAACACAGAACCCGCCCGTCCTAAAATAATCACAAACAAGCACATTACTTAAAGACACATACTTTCAATACATGTGTGAGCTCAACAAGAAAGAGAGACAAGTAAGAAGTGCAATTTAGCCTGACACGCGACGGAAACTCTTGACTTAAAGAAAGGGTGCAGGAAGAGATCATAATGCAAGGTGGGGGAAGATGCAAATCGTTGCAGTCTGGTTGTAAATAATTTAAACGGTAATGTATGCAAGCCAGTAAATACTACTTACAGGAATTATCAAAGGTTTTTGAGTTCTACCATATGCCGAAAGAAATTATTTTAAGGTTAGAAGAAACCAAAGTGCTAAGAGTGGAAGAAAAGATCACCTCTCCATATAGAGTTGAACCGATCCCCCCTGTGTGCTGATGAGCTACACCATAGACGACATAACCACCAGTCGGCATAGTAGCCATTGACGACTGGCTGTCAAAGCACCCGTCACTAGTCGCACTGCAAGACTTTTCGACATTATATTCAACCTGCACAAAAGAATGATATAGCCTCAATCATAAAAAGGAACTAAGTTCATAAAAAACTGACTGCAAACGCCAGAATATTGATGCATTATCATCATTCGAGCGAATACTATTACAACATATCATACGATGAGGTGAAACTCACTAACCCGGCAATCATGTTCAATAGCAGGTCCAGTTGAATGATTCATTTTATCAGTAACATCGAAGATATAAATCTTGACAGGAATGATAGAATCAGACCAATCGACCCACTTCACGGTATATCTCAAGTAGAGGTTTCTCTTGACACCATTAAATCCTTGTTTTACTCTGCACTGAACACCATCATAACAACAATACAAACCGCCTTTGTACCCCGGCCTCAAAGGCTGGCCTCGAGAATCCGTTGACACATTATACAGATCACACCTACACTCGGTGCATCCCAATCCATTCTCCGCACCCCGTGTATCAATGGCGTGCACATTGAGCATCCATCTCTCCTCATAGCCAGCAGGAATCACTGCCTGATTCCCAACTTCAATTCCAAAAGGATCGGGAACATGTGTATCTGTTCTCCGTGTTTCGGACCCAAGTCCAAAGTACTGTCCAAGAGAATTCCTCTGGCACACTCCACTGTTTCTCGCAAAAGTAAAATCCGGTCTTTGAAGATCCTCAAAACGAGTCTCCTCCGGCTCCACAGAACCTGTCCGGCCATAATACCTCTCGACAACCCAATGATGGAGATAAGTTTCGTGAAGGGGAATGGGATTCCCTTCCTCATCAATTACTTCAGCATTGAAGCTCTTGATTGCAATATGACCTTTCGGGAAGTTGATATCGTAGTAATACTTGTCTGCAACAGATCCTGGTGCCAACACAAACTTAGGGGAGACGAAAACACTAGTCCTTGTCTTAGTTTTGACAATCCGAAGAGCAAGTGAGCATGGTGTGCTTAATGCAAACACTACCATGGCCAACAAAAGCACCCAACCTTGGAAACTTGCCATTTTTTCTGCCAACATTGAGATAATCTCTAGTTAAACAATCAAAATACTCACACACAAGCTCAACACTCAAATTTTATTCTCTGAATCATAACAAAGAGATGTTATTGGCACTCCAAGAACGTCATCGCACACGCATCCCTTATAAACATAGGGGAAAAGCTATACTTCGAGAAGTGAAAAAGATGATTTTTTTGGAATGCCAATAACAGCTCCTCAAAATTAGTTTCTTTTATACTTTGTTGTTAGAATTATGAATACAAGTAATCAAACGAGTAATGTTTTTCCCGCTCCAATTTTCTCCTTTCGCATTCTTCCAAATGTTTCTATCATTTATCTTTCGATTTATTCAATCCAAATTAGTAGACAAAAGTAAGAACTGCATGAGAGAAAAGAGAGTACATAAAGTAAATGATTCTGCAGTCTTTTTCTTTTCCTCCGTCTATCTATTGATTTTTATTTAATTTATTCAATTTAAAGATTAGAAATAAAAATAAAAAAGTGTACGGAAATCATTTTTCATATCGAATTTGCGCATTCCAGAACAAATTATGGACTTTCCATGCGAACTTTTCATATGGGTAAATCTACAAACCAACAAACATATATAAAACATAAAGAGGAAAGGCTGAAGAGCGTACCAGAATAAAAAGAGGAGTCCGAGATAAAAAGTTGGAGACTTTCAATCTGTTTGATACAAATCAGACGTTAAATAATATCATGGATTATGCGTGTATGGGCGAGCGTGCACCCGGCCGTTCAAACTCTACAGATTTGAGAGAGAGACTGGGAAATGCGAGTTGTAAATAATTGGACACGTGTCGTTTTGCGCAGGGCATATTACGGAAGTGATGACGTCTTGTGATATCTACGGCGTGTCGTATTACTCGTGTGGTCGCTATTCGATAAAATATGGCACCTTTGCCATTGCCATATTTTCACTTTCACACCAGAGATGGGCAGAGCAGAAACAATACTTAAAAATAAGGTTGGTGATTGCCTCAGCCATGACGCACATAAGAATTAACTACGAAAAATTGACCACCTTTTTAATTATTTTTTTTAAGTAAGCTATTGGAGAATATATAAAATAAATTTACCGTTACGTGACGTTCTCGTTCAATAATGCATTGTTATGTAAAAAAAAACATCACGTGACAATGAACCAGTTCCATACGTATCATTCTCCAGCATTTGGTTAGTTTTGGATCAAGCTCCAAATTCCAACACGGCTAGATGCTAGATAAATAGATCCTATTCTTATTTGGGCATATGATGTTATACCCCACATATAAAGGTTAGATTTTAGTTAATGAATATTTTGGGACATCTCAAAAAACACCGTAGAATGATTTTACCGTCATCGTGACATAATATAACATTTTTGAATGAAATAATGTTATGTGTAAGTTTTTTATAACATGATATTACATTATTAAATCGGAACGTCACGTGACGATGAACTCGTAACACGCTACAACCCAAACACAAGTTTCTCTCCTCTTATATTCATTCAAAATACAAGAAAGAGAACTAGGAGCCACTCTCCAAAATATGTAAGCCGAAATCAAAAGAATAAGTCATATTTGTCAAATAATCTGCAGCTTAGTACAATTCTATGTAACAAATGACATCTTTCGGTCGTCAATTCACAAGTCTTTTGTTTAATCAACGTCATTGTAGTGCATTTGTAGTATTCTAATAGTAATTTTGTAGTAGTTGATTAGCTGTGTTTTTTTGTAGTATTTTAACAATTAAGTCTATTTATCAATAAATAAAAACAATTGAATTCCTTAGTACTTTAAAAAGTCCACATAGGAAACATTGATTAAGTAGGAGAAATACAAAACAAGCCGAACCTACTAGCAAAAGAAGATCCCTCCGCCTCCATCAACAACAAAATAATTACACATTACAAAATTTGGACTGTAGTAAATGAACACTTTCGGACCTTGTTCGTAAGGGCTAATGTACTTTTGTGTGGATTTGTTTTTTTTTCTTGGGCATCGACCTTAGTTTCTATTTTAATTTTTATATAAGCAATATGATGGGAAGCAGTAATCGAACTTCAGAACTAAGTACAGGAGTGTGACGAAGCATTCTTAATCTTATTGTATTTTATTTTCCAAACGTGTGAATTGACCAAAATTCCCCTGAACGGGCTAAGTGGAAGTCTTATGTGGACGTTTGAACTCTTTTTGAATTTTAACTACTTGTCGTATCATTGTAGTACTCTTTCCTACGAACGCGTGAGCGCGAACGGAACGAAAATCCGACATGTGACAGAAACGTTACGTACGTTTAAATATTTTTTCCTGTTATGGGAATATGGTAGTGCGTGTACCATGTGGGACCCAGTTGCCCAACTTAATTTGGAAAAAATCTCTCTTCTTTCTTTTTCCCTTAGACCTCTGTCTTCCTCCCTCACTCTTTTTCTGCTTCTTTTTTTCTCCTCGTGAAAACGTGCACAGTGCACACAGTGGCCACACCATTTCTTTCGAACCGAGCCAAACCACTGCCACCATCTTGTTCGTCGTAACTCACTGAGTTCAACGGTGCAAACCAATTGCTCAAACTCCTCACCGTTTGACGGAAATCGCACACGGAAGCACCGAGCTTTTTCGGTGAGTTTCTCAAAAATACCGACCAATGTGAGACTTCTAACCACCACCATTAGCTTCCTTGTGTTGAGTAGATGAGTTTTCATACTAAAATCGTGTGATTTGGTCGTGATTTGGGATAGATTAGACCTCGAGTGTAAACCGAGATTTTCCGGCTATTTCCGACCACTTTTCGAACTCCAAATAGGTATAAACTTGTTCTACTTCTTTCTAGCTTCATTTTGACATGTGGATCATATAAAATGGTTGTGAAATGAAGAAGTTACGAAATTTTGAAATTTTTCTAGAAATCGGCGAGTTTTGGCCAGCAGCGACAGGCATGAGTTGCAACAGCGACCGGTTCAGACAGGCCTTAACTCGGTCCAAATCGAACAGTGACGTCAGCAAATAGGTTCAAACCCGGTCCAGACAGGGAATATTTACAGGTATATTCCTTTAACGTCGTTAGGAATATTCCGTTAGATTTAACGGAGATACCAAAATCTTCCGTTAAATCTAACCGCGTTAACTGACGTCGTTAGTTTGATCGGCTTGGTTTGACCACGTGTGCGGCGCACATTAGCCTCACGTAAGGGCACATGGGACCAGTTTTTTGACTTCCGTCAATTCGAGGCGACTCATGACGACGCGTATTACCTAGGGGTAGTGCGTATGGTATTTTTCAGAGTGTTTCAAACCTCCGTGTTGAGCCAATAAGGGTTAATTGACGTTAATTAGTTTAATTAGTAACATTTATGAGTTTAATCATTATTATAGTGATATCTCATATAGGTGAGACTTACCACAAGAACTACAGGGGTAAGGCAAGGCAAGGTGACTACGACCCAACTACATATCAGTGAGTGAGCTTTGTTTTATGAAACTTATATTATTTATATTAGTTTCCATGATAGTTTTATGAATTATTTTCTATCATATCATGCTTTTACTTACGAGTTAAGTATAAAGAATTTATATATATTATGTTGAGATTTGTGAAACTAGTATGGCATGATCATGTGTATTTTTATTGCTCATCATACATGCATTCACCTCGTGTCTAGTACTCGTCCGGGCCAGGACCAGCCTTCACGTGTATGTTCACATCCGCACCGTTATGCTCACTTTGGATCCATTTTAGGTGCCAGCTTGTACTAGTTTGCATTAGGCAGCTAGGACTCGTATGTGGCGCAATTAGCGCCAGCTTCACGTGATCGTAGTACTAAACATATATTTATTACACCCAGCATGTCACATGTAGCTACTTTCTGCATGGGCTTGTGTGTCTTCATATGTTGATGAGCATCCTATATATTTTTTGAGATATCAGTGTTTATTCGTACCTTTGGCCATGATGCCTTTATACTGGTTTGGCGATGAGTATTATATATTATGTTGAGATAAATGTGTTTAGCCATATCTTTGACAACTTTTATACAATATGTAGTATGATTTTGAGAAACTATACAGGTTTTTCACAGAGGGGTTACGTATGTTACGAAAAATAAAGGTTTTAGAAATATTTATTTTTGCCTACTCACACTTTTTGTTTTGCTCTCCTCCAGGACTGAGTAGCTAGACTTGTTGCGAGCGAGATTGTAAATTGGTACCAAGTGGAATATCCTGCAACTAAAAAAATTAATCTTGCACAGTAGACTAGTCAAAGGAACTAGTCAACTAGTTACAAGTTTGTTACTGACAGAAAACACACCAGTATGAAATAAGCTTAACTGACTAGAGAACACAACTAGTCAGACTCTACCCAGATATATAAAACAACATGGACAACACAATTTGTACTCTGACATATATCACACTCAGGCATGCACATCAAACGCAACTTACACCAGCAATATTAACATATGAATGCAAATCAAGAGAGCATGCACACAACAAGTTTTGAGCCCAGAAAAACCCCTAACTGAGTTAAAAAACCGGGGGACTCCAGGGAGTCCGGTCCACTAGTGTGAAATAAAGATTCATACAAAGTATATCACACAAGCTCAATTCCTAGACCTATTCAATGGAGCAGCTTGTACCTTTGTACAACCTTCAATCACGCCTAGCAGCATCAAGCTCAGTCTTCACAAATATGGCAGCTCTATCTTCTGGGCTCATCATCTTGTGGCACCGGGACGAGACACAAAACCGAGAAAATGATATAGAAAGATGTGATGCAACTTTGGATTCTTAACAACAAAGTCAGTTTCTTCATACAAGATTTGGAATGAAGAAACTAATTGAGAATCCAACAACTAAGGTCTATATGAAGATTTCAAAATGAACTTTAGACCAAGAACTATGCAAATAATTTCTTGAAGGATTTTGGAGAGTTAACATCCAATTTTTGAGCTAGAGAAAAATATTTGCAGATTAGGGTTTTTGCAATCAAAATGATATGCAAATGTGGATTAAAAAAAACAAATCAATTTCTTCAACCAAATATTAAGGATTGAAGAAACTAATTGAGAATCTTCCCTATAAAGATCTATTCAAAAGGATTTTGAAGTAAGATTGAGATCAAAGATTGAAGCAAGCATTTTCATGGATAATTTTAAGAATATTCAATGAAAAACTTTTATCCAGAAAATGCTTGCTTCTTCTAAGGTTTCTGAGCTGGAGAGGAAAAACAAAGACACTCTCTTTGAAGATGAAGTTCGAACCCCGTCCAAGCCAATTACCACAACTCAAAGCTTTTATTAAGAAAATGTTTTCTTTTGATCAGCTAAAGTACAACCCCATGGACACTTGTCAAATACCCATTCAATTTGAAGAAATCAAGGGTGACAATCTCACTCTCGAGTGTAAGGAATCAGACAAGCCCACATGGATTTTCTTAAAAAGTGTGTCAGACCCACGTGCATAACAGAAGCAGTGTCTGAAGACAGATGAACTCATCAGAATGCATAAGAAATTCAATTGTGAAATGCAGATGCATGAATCAAACCTGCCAATGAAGAAAACTCTTGATAACTTCACTTTCACAGTCTTCAACCTTCCTAATAACTAAGTCAACTACTACCTTGAGCTTGTATGATTAAGAAATACAAGGGAAATACAATTTTTGACAAGGAAAGCCAAATAAGCACTAAGCTTGGACTTAACATAGACAGTGCTGGTGTTTACGACTTCCGCACCAGATAAATGTAGGATATTCCTTCTCAGCTAATATGTTTCATCCATCCTACTCATGATGGGAATAATTCGTATTTTTTTTATTGCACTTTAACTATGCTATGAACATCGCATGTTGTGTATAAAGGGTTCTACCCGTACTTCGACGCACTCATACATTTGGTATCAATAACTTTAGACGTTGGTTTTATTTCATTTGAAATTTCCACTTCATCTTCATGACATAGCTTTCGTCACCCTCTGGAGTGTCGGTCAGCATGTCACGATTTCGGTACCCTTCGAAATATTCAGGTAGGGGTGTGTCAAGGAGTCAATGTTTTTAACCACCTAATAATTTACAAGCTGTCAAGCTTCTTTACAGGCACCAGCCCCGTCGACTACCCAAAAAAAAAATTTACTTGCCGAGGTTATCAGATAATTACAAAAAATATATGAACAGAATTGAAAAGTTTTGCTTCACTACAATATAAAAACTGAGTGAAAACAGGATGAATATTTAGGTAACGGACTACTTGTAGGGACATCAAGTTTTTATTCAAGCGAGATGACAGTGCTCAACTGATATCTTGCTTTCAACTTTACATATAGTGACGATCATTTCGTGAACAAACACATGAATATTTATGCAAATCTTCCAATTTATTAATGTTGATTAGAGCTTTAGTACTTCATCACGCATTCACCAAACACATGAATATGATGTTACAAATGTTTATTTAATTTGATAATCAATAGTAGCTTATAGTACTCAAAGTGTTTCTGCAACCAAAATGTAGAAGAGGCCCATAACTCCGATGTGCATCTGAGTGCTGTTGTAATTAGAAACTAGAGACAGAGTCTCCCCATCTGTTATCTTGACTGAGCCCGGCCAAGGGTAACAAGTGGTCATTCCTACGATATAGCCAGCCTCATTTCCGGCTTCATTTCCCGTTCCATAATTTGGCGTTGACGAACACAAAACCCTTCCATCCTAAATTAATCACCATTACAAATAATTAACAAGAACATTAGTTAACTAATAGTTAATGACAGTGCATAATCATTATATATCTACGAGTGGAAGAAAAATCACCTGTCCATAGAGTGTTGAACCAATCCCCCCCCTGTGCTGATGGGCTACACCATAGATGACATAACCACCGGTTGGCATTGTAATGCTTGCCCATTTGTTGTCTAAGCACCCACCAGTGGCATTGCAAGACTTTGCAACATCATATTCGACCTGCACAAAACATATATATATATATATATATATATATATATATATATATATATATATATGAAGTAATATATTCATGAAAAACCCAACAGACTAATATTTTTTTACCAAACTTACGTTGCTAGACTGAAAACATGAACCACACATGCTAACAACAAATATTAATAATCAACATAACAAAGTTCAAATTCACAATACGTATGATAATGTATCTTACAGTATTAATTTCCAGCTAAATTTGGCAACATAGGCATTATAAAAACAGATTGTCTAATAAGAGGACGTTATCATATTTTACAATATATCATAGGATGATGTACATAATAAAGTTAGTTAATTAATTAATTACCAGGCAATTGTGTTTAGCTCCAGAAGGTGCTGAACGATTCATGATATCAGTGACATCAAGGATATAAATCTTGACAGGCACAACAGACTCAGACCAGTCAACCCACTTCACAGTGTATCTCAAGTAGTGGTTTTTCTTTTCACCATCAAACCCTAGTTTCAGTCTGCACTTTGCACCATCAGTGCAACATGCCAAACCCCCGGTGTACCCAGCCGGCAGAGGCTGGCCACTTGAATCCCTGGACACGTTATACATATCACACCTGCACTCCGTGCACCCCAAATCATCTTCCACTCCTCTTGTATCAATTGCATGCACGTTGAGCACCCATCTCTCTTCAAACCCATCAGGAACCCCTTTACCATCCCCAACTTCGATTCCATAACGACCTGGAACATGTGTGGCTGTTTTCCGTGTTTCGGACCCGAGCCCGAAATATTGTCTAAGAGCACCAGTCTGGCACATGCCACTGTTCTCCACCCAAATAACATCCGATTCCGAGAGCTGCCCGGGAAACTGCTGCTTTGGCTCCACGTAACCTTTCCGAGCATAATATCTTTCGATAACCCAGTGATGGAGGTAGGTTTCATGAAGAGGAGTGGAATTCCCTTCTTCATCAATTATTTCAGCATTGAAACTCTTTAGGGCAATGTGACCTTTTGGGAATTGAATGTTGTAGAAGAATTTGTTGGAACTTAATCCTGGTTCCAATACAAACTTAGGGGAGAGGTAAACGCCAGTCTTGGTCTTAAACTTCTTGTGTTTCAGATGTGCGTGTGAACATGGAGTGATTAATGCCAATACTAGCACGGCTAACAAAAATACCCAACCTTGGGAACAACGTGCCATTTTCCTGCTAGTATAATGAGATAGTAACCTCTAGTTAAACAAAATACTCACACAACAAAGCTCAATAGATCTCTAATGGATAATATATACTTTCCTCATTTCGGTAAGTAGGAAAGTCTTCATTCCCCGCTAACGTGACACCCTTTTATCTTATAAATATCATAATCGAACCGTTTATTCTTTTTATCATCATTTAAAGATCATGTTTAGAAAAATTCATTCGATTTGGATACCATCTAGTCATCCATATACATGTGTCGAACAAATCAACGGTTATGATAACAAGTAGCATTCTCATGATAAACTATCAATTTCTTTGATTTATATGGATAACTAAACGATCTTCAACTCAAATGAATTTTTCTAAAGGTGATCTTTAGATGATGATAAATGGTTCCAATTATGACCTTTGGTTGGTAAAATAATACCACATTAGTAAGGAATGAGGACTTTTCTCTTTGTTAAGAATAAAGAAAGTATTATCCATCTCTTATTTCTTATGTTCATCACAAATTCAAAACATACAAGAAACAATAAAGTATAGCTAAACCACAAATTTAAAGGGCTTTCTGATATGTGGAAAAAAAAACTTCCAAATAGATTCAGGGACTATAAACACACAAAACTGATCTCATCATTTACATACTTTCTAATAGAGGCAGATTTCAGATATAATGACAGACCTTACTTCTACTAGGTCAGTTTTGTTCGTCTGAAGTAACATTGTGGATATAAAAACCCCATAAAAATTGAAAGGAGGAGGAAATAAAAAGGTTAAAAGTAGAGAGCGTACTCCGAAATGGAAGTCTGGAAGAGGAAGCTCTCAGCCACCGCAAGAGTACGAGTTGAAGATAAGCACTGTGTTAGAACTTAGATATACCTATCCATCCTATCCTATATATATACATATATATGTAAGTGTGTCAGACATAAATAAAGAAAAAAAATAGACTCGAGAAATTGCCTGGAAATCTGAAATTGTATATTAGTCAATGTGTATACTTTTACGGGTCATCGCATCAAGCCTTGAACCTAAGGGGAATTGCAATCTTAGACGACCATTCCATAGAAACTGAGGCTCATCGCCGTTTTTGCTGTCACTTCTGAAAAGCTACATATTGATTAGTCGTAAATGGTGTAAAGTCACATACAGTTAGATGGGTTTCTTTCTGCCCAAGCCAAAGAATGGACAAAGGGTTGGATTAGTAGTTACCCTCAGCCACGACGATACTAATTAATTAAGAAATTAAGAACTAACTAAGAAAAGATGACTACATTTAGTCTCATCTTAAGATTATTCAATTTGGATCAAACATTCAAACCTTTCAGATAAAAGATTGCATGTCAAACTCGAAGCCGCTGTAATGAAGAGTGAATGGTTGCCGGAGTTATGTACGGAGGGATCGATTTCGTACTATTCCATATTCAATTGATTTCGATGGTTTTGAGGTTATGGACAAGAAAGATTTGTCCAAGTCAATTTCTTTCTTTTTGTCCAAGTTTCTTCCCTTTTTGCTAGTAAGACTTCCAATGTCAACAAGAGCTGCCGTCAAAGATTCAAACAATAGCTGATGTCAACAACAGTTGCTATACTACTCAAAGTAAATGTTGCCTGGGGCCGGTGGCAAACCTCCTTACCTCCCCTCTGTCTCCTTCCTATCTCTTCTCCCTCCTACCTCGCATTTTCTCTGTTTTTACCTCGTCTCTCCCTCCGTCCCTCTGCCCTGTCTTTTCACACTTGTTTTCCTCTGTTTCCTTTCCCCCTCGCCGCCCCCTCCACCTCCTTCCCCGACCTCTTTCCCTTTCAATTTTAGTTTTTTCTCCTTTTTTTCAGTTTCTTAAAAGTGCATATCTAATGCGCTTTCATTATACTAAGTGTTTTTCTCTAGTAATTTATTGGGTAAATTATATTTTGCACCCTCAAGTTTGGGTGCAATTGCAATTTTATACATCATCTTTAAAACATTACAGTGTCATACACCAACTTGTGTTTTGGTTGCAATTTCATACATCCGTTAGTCAAACCGTTAATTTGACCGTTAAAGGATGACGTGGTAAATGTGGGGCCCACATTTTTACTGATGTGGATGTCAATTTTGAGCCCTGTGGATAAAAAAAAAATAAATTACATTTTACCCCCTCAACTTTTCGTCCAATTTCAACTTCATACAACATCTTGCAATTTTTTTTCAGTTTCATACAATGACTCTTTATTTCATACCAAGTTCATACAACGGTCTTTTTTTTGTCAATTCCTCTGTTAACTGCATGCGTGGTCGTATCGGGCACCAAAAATTTTGTGCCATGTGGATCAAAAATAATTTCAAAAATGAATATTCATTATAAAAGAAAATAAATTTGAAAAATAAAGTTACAATACTAAAATGGAGAACAGATTGATTGGCTAGCCGCCGGTGTACCGAGGCGGCCAACCGTCATTCAGGGGCGGCACACCCTTAGGGGATGTTGACTCGACGTCCGTTATGTACGTCTATCCTTGCAGGCATGTTTGCAGTTGGTATATGTGATCTCGTCACTTTTGCTAGATCAGAGAAAGCGTCTGGAGCAACACTCTGGAATCTAGAATACAGGGATCGAGATGAGACATAGTGGGGACGTCCACGATAATTCGTGCCATTCTTCAAGAGCGTTGACGTTCTTATCTCCCCCTAACAGAGGGAAAACTGTCTCATAAAAGTGACAATCCGCAAAATGGCAGTAATGAGATCGCGTGCAAAGGCTCTAAAGAGCTAATTCGAAGGAGAATCACAATCGACAAAGATTCACATCCTTCTTTGAGGACCCATATTGGTACATTGTGGCGGTGCAATATGGCATAAGGTGCATACCCAAAACGCGCAAATACGAAACATCATGTTCGTACCCAATAACCAACTGTAACGTTAAAAAGTATCGGGTAGCAATGGGCCTCAGGCGGACCAACATGGCTGCATACAAGATTGCATAGCCTTAGGCAGAAACCGAAAGCTTGGTGCGTTCACCAAGGTCCGGGCGATCAATTGATAATGCGCTTTATGACCGTTTCTGCGAGGCTGTTTAGGGGTTGAACATGGGGAATTCAATGCTCATTTTCAAACCCAAAAGTCATGCAATACTTATCGAATACTCTTCAATATAAACTCTCCGGCATTATCCAGTCTTCTAGACTTAATGGGATAATTAGGGTGGTGAGCTCTTAAGTAAGAAATGGCCAGAAGTTTAGCAGCAATGTGTATGTGGACAAACATGTGACCATTGAGTCGATATATCAACCAAAAATCATATTTATATGGTCCGCATTTTTGGTTGGATAAGTCCACATTATTCCCTTAAATTCACTATGAAAAGAGGGTTATGTAGTAGATTTGCTAGGGATGGTATAAAAATCCAATTTCCTTAACGAGCAGGTTTGGCAAAGTGTGTTTGTAGGCACAAAATCCTTACTTCAGGTAAGGTGATGCGTTGTGTAACATGTTGCATCGTGTTTCGACCTGAATGTCCCAAACGGTTGTGCCAAAGCAAGTAAACTGCTCAGCCTATATGTGGCATGTCCCAGTTAGGAGGTAGCTCATTGGCCCCAAAACATAGCTTCAGGCTTCATATTTTGGATGTGATGCAAAGATACTTCACTCTATTTTCTACAATGGTTTTCATCATCATTGTTTTCTCGAATATCCTTATGACTCAATGACGTTCTTCTAGAACGGAGAATATAAGGCCTCTTAATGGTAATTCAGTACCATTAATACAACGAGGAGCAGTGCCAATGCCCTTAACCAGGTTAGGTAGACCTGAATTCGTTGCTAGAGGGGTGATTTAGGTATGAAGTTAGTGTGCATAGTAGCACGTTCATCCAGACAACTAACTTCCCCACATTTATACCTTATCACATGTTAATTGAATTCGGTCATATGCATAAGAAACATGATTCAATTAACTCATATTTGAGGACAATATCCATAATAATATCCAAAAAATTTAAAACAAATACCAAAACAAATCATCCAAACAAAAAAGAAAAATTGCTCAAAACTTAAACCAAAAGATAGGGGGTTCGCCCAACATGGCCTTCCATGTCAAAGTTATGCTTTCCATATGTGGTAGGTGAAGCAAAATTAGTCTCACAGATTGACTACGGGAATGGTATGTCTCAACAACATGGGTAGGGGCACAAATAAGTGCATAACCAATGATCTATTCCATCAAAACAGAAGTAGATTTTGCACAGTTGAGGTTCGGGAATATTGTCCCTTATTCTTAAAGTTTTGGGTCTTAGTTGCCAAGGGATCACGTGTTTGGTCGTGATGCCACCCCCTTGGTTGACCTTGATTCTACCACTATTCAGTACTCTCTAGTTGAAGAATGATGAGTAGATTCGGTAGGCGTATGCTAAAACAGAGCCTTAAGTTCGGTACACCTCTGCTGAAGCAGAACGTGGCCTTCGGTACATCCCTGCCGAAGCAATACAGAGCATGCCATTCGGTAGACTTCAGCCGAAATTGTCTATACCGTTAGGTAGACTCTGCTGAAGTTGGGTCTATACCATTCGGTACCTCCCAGCCGAATCACTAAGGTGCCGCTTTCACTATTGTGCTTTTCAGTGAGCAATGTGGTAGTAATCAGATCCGAGAACTTAGTGAACCTCCGCTCTCTACGGTGCTTCTTCAGGAGCATTTTAGAGGCATGGAAGGACGAGAAAATTTTCTCCAGTCAAAATTCAAACGGATTCTATAAACTTCATAATTGTACCTATTCACGAATGGGGTTCAATCATGTCTTGTGTCAGGCAAGATATGTCTTGCTTCGGGCAAGGTATGTCTTACTTCGAGCAAGATCATCTTTTCATGATTGGAATGGTCCGTAGAGCGAGTCAAAGAGCCATGGAATTCTCGTCATTGAGGTATTTCCATTTACAATGCTTCAGGCATAAGTCTTCGGATGAAGATCATGACAGAGGCTTATTGAGCTCTATTCATGTCATTGTTGGCTTCAATATTTCTCAGCTTCTCGATAGTCAAGTGGAGCTTCACAATTTGTGCCCACATAAAGTAGTTTCTGCCAGAAACTTCCATGTTAGTAAAGTCGAACTTGTTATGGTTCAAAAATCCACTGGATGGAGGGAACAAGATTGTGGTTGGTGCTTATGGGAAATAAATTCTCCATAATCATAAAGTTAGAACATTCAGGTTCTAAGACATGGTTTGGTTAAAATTTTCATGAAAACTACGGGTTTCATGGGTATTTAATTTTTTTTTTAAAGGAAACTTCGGGTTTCATGGCACTTATTCGAAACTTCGAGTTCGAATTTATGAACTTCAAGTTCATGGATACTTGCAAGCAAACACAATATATATAGAACAAAAATAAAAATTTAACATATATATCATGAATGGGTAGTTGAACGTAGGTCTACAGGGCCTACGGGGTGTGAAAATATGACCCAATTAATTTTTAGTTGGTCGAGGTTGGAGCTGCAGACCCAACCAGCAAGTAGCTGGACTGCAGGCCAGCAAAGAAAGGTGGGTTGCATGCCCTAAGCCCAGTAGGGGCTGGTGTGGGAAGGAACGGGCTGCAGGCCCTAGCCCAGCAGGGCTGGGAGAAGGGAAGGAGCGGGCTGGCCCATCAGAGGGGTTAGTTTTGAAGCGGGCCTAGACAAGCAGCGAGGGAAAGGCCCAACGGCCTGGGCTGGCTCGGCTGGAGCCAGTTGGGTCGGCTTAGCTCCAGCTAGGGTTTTTTTTTCTTTATTTTTCAAAAAAGCGAAAAAAAAAATTTAGTAAAATAAAAAAAAAAATTTAAAGAAAAAACTATTTTTTGTGTTTTTTTTGCAGAAAAGCAAAAAAAAAACCCTAATTTTTCCTTCGTTCACACGATTATCAATTCACTTAATATATGACAGATATATTAAATGTAGATGTGAACACAATATTTGCAGAAGATCAATAATTCGTTAAACGCAGAAAATTGGGTTCATGTATCATGGTGAAGGTTCATGCAATCAGGTCTGAAAAAATATCGACAATCAAGACCGTGTTTTAGAAAAACCTGAATTGCTAATGATGATGGTTGAACAATTTGTTTGCAGAATTGCCTTCAACTCCGGATTTCCATCTTCAATGCGTTGAATCTCGTTCAATATAAAATAACAGGGAGAGAATTGAATCAATAACAAGTATATTAATTCAATAAAATAAAGGGTAAATCAAAGTAATGTGTTGTGGCCTATTTTCTAGGAGAAGGGTGCGGTAAGAAGAGAGAGAAAATAGAGAAAGACTTGAGGAATTATGTTGTATTGTAGTACATTATTCCTCATGCCAAGTGCCTTTATTTATAGTGAAAGAAGTACAATTACAATAGGAATGTAATCTTTAGGATTTCAGAATATCACAATTCATATCTACCTAGGATTTACACAATCACATTTAACACATGTTTATATTATCTACAACAGTTTTTGAAATATTCTGCATTCTCTCTTCGTAAATTCAACACCCGTACCTCCGAGTTATATTATTGCGCAACACTTGCACTTGGGTTAATCAAACAGTTGTTTAGCCGCCTTCCTTCCTCATTTCCGTTCCTTCACCCCACCATTTTGTGAGCGGCTTCAGTAGCTATAGGTGGGTCGGATCCATCAGGTAGCTCTACACTAGCTGCACCGTGCAGACAAATCGGAAGGCACACAAATGAAATTTGACAGCCGTATCGTCCCAGACAAAGGATCTGCTACTTGCGACGCCCTGAGTGGTGAGGTCGTTTGATTTCGTGCGGACAGATTAGAAGGCGCATCTTTTGAAAACAAATTATGACGGTCGTACTGATCTACTGCTTGAGGTGCATTGGGTGGTGATGTCACTTAATTTTCGTCATTTTAGTGGTCATCAAAGGCTGCTCCAACGCTTTCCTCGACATGCTCAGTGGTTATGCTGCCTCATACCCTCAGATTCGATGATCAAGCAGCCTTGGTGTCCAGATTTGATGACCGCACCGCCTATGGCTTTAGGATCTGGCTGTGACGCCATTTGGGAGACGAGTTTGGTTAATTCCACCGCCTCCATATAACCCAAGATCTGGCGATCGATCGCCTTAGGTGCCTGGTCCTGACGGATGCGCCACCCGCATTGGGATCCGGTATTTTGTATTGCTTGGGGAACCTAGATTCGTCATTTCAGCCGCCTTGGGATTTCGGACGTGGCGGCTCCACCGCCCAGGGTTTCAGTAACGATGAGGGTGCAAGTAACAGTGGGCAAGCTGACTGATGGGTTCCTTTTCGAAGTAGCTTAGTTTGTTGTCTCGCTTAACGAGCAACAATGGATTGGTTTGGTTTGGTTTGGTTCGGTTTGATTTTAATAGTGATATTGGTCAAAATCGAACTAAACCGAACCGTTGAATACTAGTTGATTCAGTTATATTTTTTTGTGAAACCGATCCGCGCCCATCCATAATTATATTGTCTTAAAATCAAGTCAGCCCAACCCAACCCGGCTGCAAGCCTTAGGGTCGGGCCAACACATTGCAAGTTCGAGAAGTCCATTGCAGAGGAAGCAATGGTTAGGAGGAGAGAAAGGATCCGAAATTAGGGCGGAGTTTTGACGAAGAAACATCGGGTCAGGCACTTGACCAAAACCAACAACGTGGCAAGTGACGGAACCCTCTCGCTCCTAGGGCCACGGCGGCTGTGATAAAACTGTTCCAACGACGCCAAACTAACCAAAACACACACACTCTCTCTCTCTCTCAAGACGCAGAGCAGACATGGGAAAATCTGAAAAATCTGAAAGAGCCAAAGAAAGAAGAGAAAAGAGACTCCAAGAAATCTCCCTCCTCAGAACCATTCCTTATTCCGATCACCAGAGGTTGGTTTGCTCTCACTTTGCTTGTTTAATTTTGCTCACATTTCCATTTCCGAGATGATGACTCTTGCTTTTGTTAATCAATCTTTGTTAGTTTTGCAATTTCTTCGTGTTCGTGAATTGAAAGCAGAATAAAATAGAAAACTCAGTTGTGATTTGTGCATTGGATGTTATGATCTTTGCAAGTTTTGCAATTTCTTCATGTTTGTGAATTAAAACACAAGAAAAGGGAAAGAAAAAAAACCCAGTTGGGATTTGTGCATTTGGAATACATGATCTTACTATAGCTATTATAATCTTTGTTAGTTTTGCAGTTTTTCGTGTTCGTGGAAGAACCCGAAAAAAACCCAGTTGTGATTTCTGCATTTGGGAGTACATGATTTTAACATAGACTCCAGCTGTTATAATCTTTGTTAGTTTTGCAGTGTTTTCATGTTCGTGAATTAAAACCCAAGAAACCAGAAAAAAAAAAAAAAAAACATTTGTGCATTTGGGAATGCATGATCATATCATGGACTGTTATGATCTTTGTTAGTTTTGCAATTTCTTCATGTTCATGAATTAAACACAGTAAAGCGATCGAGAAGAAGAAAAAAAACAATGGTGATTTGTGTACTTGGGAATGCATGATCTTATCATGGACTCTAGCTGTTACGGGTTATCTGTTATGATCGTTGGTCGTTTTGCAATCTCTTCCTGTTAAAGAATTAAAGCCACAACAAAATGAAAAAACACAGTTGTGATTTTGTGCATTTTGGAATGCATGATCTTGTCATAGACTCTAGCTGTTATCATCTTTGTTTTCACGTTCATGAATTAAACACAACAAAACAAAAACCCAATTGTGATTTGTGCATTTGGGAATGCATGTATGCGTGTATAGGTGGTGGTCAGCAGAGACCGTTGCGGTGGTGACTGGGGGTAACAGGGGGATTGGGTTTGAGATTTCGAAGCAGCTTGCGGCACATGGGGTTACTGTTATACTCACATCCAGAGACCACAGTGTGGGGCTTGAAGCGGCTAAGGTCTTCCAAGAAGGTGGTCTCAATGTGTTTTGTCATCAGCTCGATGTGCTAGACACGGCGTCTATCACCAAGTTTTGTGACTGGTTGAAAGAAAACTACGGTGGGTTGGATATTCTGGTGAGTTGATCAGATTTTGGGTTTGGTTATAAACTGTTTTATTCAATGCCCCAGCGGTACTTTGCCATTTTCTGTATGGGTTCTAATTTTATGCAATTTGTTTTGTTCCCCTTTCTACTTTGCAGATAAACAATGCAGCTGTTAATTTCAATCAGGGTTCTGAGAATACTGTCGAGTATGCCTCTCAGGTTATTACAACAAATTATTATGGCACCAAAAATATGATTCAAGCTATGATCCCCTTGATGAAACCTTCAGCTGCTGGAGCTCGTATTGTTAATGTGAGCTCAAGATTGGGTAGAATAAATGGCAAGCGGAATGTAAGTGAATTTGTTTCTTTCTTCTTTTCTTTTGTATTCATAAAATTTCATACTTTCATGTATGTCCGTGAATGTCTTGGGTGGGGGGTTGGAAAACATTGTTGTGCTCAGGGATGACTAGATCACTACTCTTTGTTGGTCAGTGAAATATTTGGCTGCATACTTGAGAAAAAATAACTGATCAGTTGTGTTTCCTTAAAGGCTGAAACTTGATGGAGTTCAAAATAACCCATTTAGGTTATAAAATTTAGGAAGAGGGTTTATGCTCGTCTGAGTGCTAGCAGTGTTAGGAGACCCTTGGACCAAAAGTTTGAGAACCTGCCTATTGTTTGTCCAGATGGCATCGAATTCCTAGGAGACCTTATAGTTCCCCCAGGTGATGAGGCAGCTTGCTGCTGAGTAGGGGGAACACTGTTGAGAAACCATTGGTGCATGATAAGAGGTGAAATTGGTGACGGAACAGGTCAGGAAAGTAACTGACTAGCTGCTAGATGAAGCATCTCTAAGAGGCTTGCTAGCCTTCCAGCTGTCGTTGGGAAATCATTAGTTTGATGTGAACCCTCCATTGCATGATATCATTTGATGCTATCTATTGAGAATGTATCAGAAGCATAACAAACTTGTCCATCTTTCCCCGACCATATGCACTTGCACAGCTGACAGCTTATCTTTATGTCGATCTAATTATTTTTACTTGACAGAAAATTGAAGATGCGACTTTGAGAGAGAAATTTAGCAATCTGGACACAGTCACTGAGGAACTGATTGATCAAACAGTTTCCAGTTTTCTACAACAAGTACAAGATGGCACTTGGGAATCAGGTGGGTGGCCTAAAACGTTCACTGACTACTCGGTATCAAAACTTGCAGTCAACACTTACACCAGGCTGACGGCAAAGATGCTTTCCGATAGACCAGAAGGCCAGAAGATATATATCAACTGTTATTGCCCAGGTTGGGTGAAGACTGCTATGACAGGTTATGCTGGGAATATTTCAGCTGAAGAAGGGGCTGACACTGCAGTTTGGCTTGCCTTGCTTCCAGACCTGGCAGTAACGGGGAAGTTTTTCGCTGAAAGACGTGAGATAAGCTTCTAAGGTAGTCTGTCCAAAGACTAACAAAGTTTGTGTAACAGTTAAATTGCTTCATTACGGACTTCATATCCGCTACAGCTGTAATGACAGTGAAAATTCTAATGTAATCAACATCTTCCAAACTGCAACTGCAATATGCCGTGAGGGGAATACCTTATTTGAAGAAGAGAGCCAGCAACTCACTGGCAGATGTAGTCGGATAGGATGGATGCTACGATGTATTTGATGTCAACACACGTGCTTCTGTATCATCGCAAGGCTGGGATTTTTTAAGCACCATTTTGTTCCCAATCTTTCTTAGTGCATTTGAAGAACTGTTGGTATCCTGCTCTACTATTTTTCTTACTTCAATTCTACCATACTAGTATAATTGTCTAAATCCTTGCTTCCAAGGGCACTTTAATTTGATGGTGCGTGAGTGAAGCTTAACACAATATAATCTTTTTCGATACAAGCAATATTGAAAAGTGAAAATCGAACAAATAACCTTGAGTGATAGGGTAATGCTTGTAATCAACTGAGTTACAGATGTTACTTTTAGGTTTACTTGATTTATTGGAGTGCAATTTTGCTCGCCATTCTCATCATGCTCTAGGATATCACGGGACATGTATGACATTACCTAGATTCTCTGCCTGTTTGAGTCGATATACTCTATACTAGATTGTGCACATGTGGGTTAAGCCATTTGGTGAACCCATTCTTTTGCATCAAAGTTCAAACCTCCTCCTCGTAAATTACAGTAGTTTGAGTATCATATACCGCATTGTACCTCACTTCTAATCTTTCACCGTTGGTCATTCTTTACCGGTTTAGATCGCGCCACATTATCAATTTATTTTCCAAGGAGCTAAAACGCGGTTTTACCCATGTAAGAGCTGCATGAGAGATTTTTCACAGTTAAAAATTTTCCCTTCTTGCTTAATTCTTTCTGGGTTGATGGGTTTTTTTTTTCTTCTCCTTTTTGTTTACTTTTTGGCCGGTAAAATTTGCAGCACGTGAAAGTCCTGGCAAAAATAATAATAACAAAAAAAAAAAGAGATAATTGATAATTAATGATAATAATCAATAAGAATAAGAGATAATCGTTGATTATCCAAAAGAATTATCAAAATCGACTCAATTTAAAATTAACGATATTATCACCGGTTCCAGAAAAATAGTGAACAAATCCAACTCAAACTCTACTTTGAGCTTGTTTTAATTTAATTTAATTTTATACATACTATAAGTTTGATTACAATTTCTATAAGTTTCAACTACGTTTCTCATCAGTCCCAGGAGCATCAAAAGCGGAGCAGCCCTCTAACAAACAATGGAGAATCATCATAGTATAAGAAGTGGCAGAGCTGTTATTGTGACCAACAACGGCAGTGGTCTCCACGGCGGACACAGCGGCAGTTATGATTCTTTCTTCGACTCAATTCCGCCGGGGTATCATTTCAAACCCTTGGATGAAGAACTTGTGGCTTACTACTTGAGGAGGAAAATCGCGAATCTACCGCTGCCTCCGAATATTATTAATGAAGTTGAACTGTACAAATTCAGCCCTAACGTACTAACAGGTCAGTTTTAATCATTGATAACTGTTTCATTTTCAGTTTATATTAATTTGTTCGTGTTTGTTTATGATACATAGTATGTATCGTATACTGCATGCGTGTGGATGCAGTCAAGATTTTTGGATTAACCTATATTATATGCAACAATTTGTATCTGCAAGTGTTTTTTTTTTTTTTTGGGTGTATTTTGCTTCTTGGAGTATGTATATATTTGTTGAGAAACATATCAGAGTGCTTGAGAAGAATGTTATCACGGCCGGTTCTAGGGTTTAGGAGACTCTCTTGAAAACAAAATACATACTCATCATATCTTCAACCTAAACCCTGAATTCAAATAAAGAAAATGCAATAAAAACCTGTAGAAACCTAATTACTTTCGACATATTTGCTTTGATAAATAGAAGATTGACTAAACAAAACAGTATATAGAAGAAATTGAGTCATAAAGGACTTGTAGCTCAAGTGGTTACGAACATTTACTCGTGCACCGAAATTTTAGGTTTGTTTTCCTCCTCCCCACCGTCTCTTGTATCAAAAAGAAAAAGAGAGAAAGAAGAGTGATCTAGTGGGGAGGGAAACACAACAAAAGGCTGGCCTTGTAAAATGCACAGAAACTAAAGAACAAAGAGAAGAGATACAATAGAGAGCAGGGCTTGTTCAAATCAAAATAACCATTCTTTATTCAAAAGTAGGAACAAAACCCTAAAGCATCACTTATACTCGATATAGAAGGCCATTTTCCTTCATAGCCACTGGGTGTGTTTATTGAATTGATACAATATCTTGAGTGTAGGGTTCAATATATATAGAGTTTGTTTAATTTTTTTATAATGAAATATTTACTTGGTGAGCAAATAAATTGGTATCGAAATTATACTCGATTTGTTTTTGTAGTTAATATTATTGATTCTGCACATGTTGAATAACTTGCATTTGATATGCACAATAGTTTCTCTCTATCTTTTTTTTCTTGTATGACATTAGATTTTCGTTATATCTTTCTGTTTTTTAACAAATTGTAACAAAGCTTGTACAATTTTGTTGATCATCCGCAGCAAAATACAAGCGTGATGGGGAAGATGGTCAGATGTGGTACTTTTTCACACCAAGGGATAAAAAGTATCCAAAAGGGACACGTCCAGATCGAGCAGCAGGGAATGGATACTGGAAAGCTACTGGGGTTAAAAAAGATGTGATGTCTAAAAATGTTAAAATTGGTTTTAAGACATCACTAGTTTTCTACGAGGGGAAGTCTCCCAAGGGTAAGAAGTCTGACTGGCTGATGCATGAATTTAACGTCAAAGCTCCTCCCAAGAAGGCAGACAGAAATAACATGAGGGTGTGAATATATATATATAGATATTTTTACTACTATTCCTTTAACAAAAATAAAAAAAGTTGTTATTGTCACTCTAAAATTGTCATGCACTCGAAAAACAAGAGAAAATTTATATAGAAAGAAGTGCATCGTGACATTTTTGAAGTGCCAAGAACACTTTTTCTTTTTCTTTTTTTAAGTTTTAACTTTTTCTAAGAATTTTGTGTTCCTCCCAACACTTAATTTTGACTTAATATTTTCTCTCTTGCAGCTTGATGACTGGGTTTTGTGTAGGGTATATATGAAGCCTAACAAGGCTAAGAAATTGAAAGCTTCAAACCAATCAAGTGATGATGTTAATCAAGCTCAGGAACAACCAAATGATGAAGGCACAGCACAAGACAATGGACATGATTATGATGGAGTAGATCTTTCTCCTCAAAACCCCGACGAGTATCCTCTTCCTCAAAACTCTATTAATCAATATCATCCTCTAATAAACCCTAATCATCAATCTTACTTAGTTTTTAACCAGAATGGATATTACAGCAGTGAAGGATACGGCCTTTTTTCCAACTCAAATGCCATGGGTAAGTAGACACACATCTGCATTTATATTTTTTTAATCTTGAATCTTATATGATCACTCATTTTTTTAGTTACCTAACTATATTTTAACTTGATATTTGGTACAGGTTATGATGGTTTTTCTGAAGCAGAACCATCAACAATCCTTCCACCACAGAATGATCAACACTTCTATCTTCCGTACCATAATTCTCAGCAATATAATGGGTATCAACCTCACCAACAATTATGGGGTTGATGACCTTAGGACAATGCTATGAGCAATGCTCATTGTCGAAGCCAATAACTTATAACTTGCCCTATATATAACTCATCATAGGTATTATATAATTTTTGGGAATTTTATAGTCTCAGTTAGGACCTTTATTTTTCTTGTATTGGAAATTTGGAATTGGTGTTTTTTAGTTCTCTTTTTTTATACTGGAAAACTTTCTATTGGTGTTTTTAGTTCTCTTTTTTATACTGGATCGGTTTTTTCTGGCAACAATTTTCTTAATGATCTTGATGTTTTTGCCTGTTGACTTTTTGGTTTGATATTAAGTCTTTGGTAAACATGTGGTATATAGATGTGGTTCAAATAATTTTTTGAATTTTCAGTATTTTTACATGAATTTTTTTTAATAAAAATTGTTACATATAATTGACTTATATATAGTAGGAGTGCAACTCGGTGGGTTGGATGGTCAACCTAACCTTCATAATTCGGGTTTTAATTTGGGTTCGGATTAATGCGGATTTAGTAGGGTTCAGGTTTATTTGGGTTGGATTCGGGGTTCGGGTTCGCGCAATTTTATCGAGTTTAATCTTATAACAACTTATTTTGCATAATTTTTCAAATTTTGAACCAAACAACGTCAATATCCACACAAAAATTAAAGCAGACAACTTTGAGACTATTTATAATGTTTCAACCATGGAAAATTAAAATTAAATTACAAGACGTATACCAAAGCTTTAACCAAAAGAAATGTAAAAGTAACACTAAGGGTGAGCACGGGTCAGGTCGGGCCAAAATTGGAGGGATCAAACTGGACCTGTTTGGAAATAAAACGGGACAGGGCGGGCTAATCGTAAAATTTTAAAAATAGAACCGTACCTAACCTGAACCATTTGAAAAGAGACGGTTCCAGCGGATCCACGAGTCCTTTTTTTTTTTTTTTTTTTTAAAAGGTCAGAGCCAATCTCTGCAATTTGGGGACCTCCTCGAGCAATCGAGCCTTGGTCCTACGAATCTCGGCACTCAATGCAACAACAGTTGGCAGATGCCTTATTTTTCTCTTTCGAAGCAATCTCGGCTTTCTGCAGGTCAAAAAAATACTCCAATTCAGTCCTTTTGAAATTATCGGGAATTTCGTCCTGATCAGCTATTAACTTCTCTAAGTTTTCCGAGTTTTCTCGGGAACCAAACATAGATCGAATCGAGTGAAATTCTAGTGTGTGTGTGTGTGAGGGAGGGACCTGGAGAGCGGCTTCAATGTCGGATTCGATGAAGGCGTAGAGGTGAACGAATAGGGTGGTGGTGGTGAGGAGTGATGGTGAGACAGAGAGACTGAGAGTGAGAGTGAGAGAGAGAGAGAGAGGGTGGTGGTGGTGGTGGTGGTGGAAGCATATCATCCATGATCCACACCCACCAATTGTGTTCTTCATTGTCAACTTTGATTAGAACTTCAGCTTTCTCCAAATCACTTCCTATAATGCAAACATAAATTATAAACAAACCCAATGATTATTATATAGAATTAAAATAGTTTATACACATTGTTACCCCAATTTCTCTGTCTCTTTAACTGATCCCGGTATCCTAAAAGCCCTTTCTTTAAGTATACATACGCAAGGTTATGATATGGACCAAGGGTCACAAAATCTTGCTATAGTCTATCGTATTTGCTGTAAAGCAATGAATACGGTGGCCCCTCGATTCCTCGGAAAAAAGGTACAAGATGGCTATTCCTCCCCCTGCAAAAAGTAGTGAAAGAGATAAAACAATAGTTTTTGCAGTAAAAATGGTAAAAATAGAAAGTGAAACTAGAAGGTCGCTTCCGAAAATAGAAACTGCAAATATTAACGAAAGTAACTCTTTCTATATATATATATATATATATTTATGCACCTGTCGCTGGTTTGAAAGGAAAGTGATATTCATCAATGGATTCCTTTTGAAGAGCTTTGATTCGAGTCAAGAAGCTGTTCGAATCCACCGTCACCACTAAACGAACATACAGCTGAATTTTTCAATAAAAACCCAAATACCAATTTCAGATTTTGAATCAAAATTCGAAATCTTTACACAAATTCATCAAAAGGGCATCAAATCGAATTGAAAACAATTGACCCCAAATTGCATACATCATGAGGGCAATCGTCCAACACCGTAGGCAACTCGGATAGGTTCTCGAGTAGCTTCAGATTTGGAAATGATGGTGGTGTGGTGGTCGAGAAAGGAGATCTGGAGATGATGGAGATATGGAGATGATGAAGCAAGAGTCGAGAAACGGTTAGGGTCGGGGCCTCGTTAGTTTATATTTTTGGACCCGCCCCGACCCGCCAACTTTGTCGACCCGCCCCGTCCCGTTGTATCTTGAAAATATTTGGACCCACCCCAACCCCGCAAGTTCAAGGCCCGTTTTTCCACCCCTAAGTAACATTGTCATCATTATCCATATAAAAACTGATAATAAACTTTAAGTATAGTCATTTCACAATTTATACATAACTTATATAATATGAAGTGGAATCAGAGCAAAATCGGGTTGGGTTTGGGATAACATGGGCGAGCAAGACATCAACCCAACCCAATAAATGATCGGATTTAAGTCATGCTAAGTTTGAGCAGATTCGGGTAGGGGTGGTTTCGGTTCGGTAACCGAACCGAACTACCGATCCCGATTACCGAAACCGAAAGTTCGGGGAGGGGATTTTTAATACCGAAACCGAACCGAAATGTTCGGGATACCGAAAATTTCGGTTCGGTTTCGGTATTAGAAATCTCCGAAACCACCAAAAAATTTCAAATTCCAATCACAAATTCAAGTGTTTTGCATCATGGGTACCAACCAAAATCAAGATTGGACATAACAAACCGACCAAGATCAATTTCAAAGCTAATTGAAACCTGAAAAACTCACCGTTTCCCTGAGATCCTCTCCATGTAAATCCTAGAGAATATCCAGAAACCGATCCAAAAGCAGAGCATCGTATTCAACCAGCTTGTCATCCTCGCTCACTTTGGCCGGAACCAGAAGCCGAAGCTGCGCGTCAATGGACGCCAACTTCTCCAGATTCCTGTTAGCCATTGCTCCCCACTGAGCCTCACTTTGTAGACAACCAACCCACCACAAAAAAAACATAAAATTTCATAACTTGAAAAATAATAAAACCCAAAAAAAAAAAAAAATTTTTTTGAACAAATGAGCCTGAAATCTCGGATTGAATCAAAACACAATGGCACAAAACTTTGATCAGGATCCAGAGGAATAGAGCCTGAAAAATGGAGGAATCGACGGGCAAAAGCCACGTGTAGTGTGGAGATTGTGCATACAAAAACAGAGCATTTATGGAGAAAAAAGCTGATTTTTTTATGACCCAGATAAGAATGATCGAGTATTTTGTTGTGGATAATAATAAAATGGGGTATCTGATTCTGGGGAAGTTTGGATTTTCAGCAAGAAGATGAAGACGAAAAGTGGAGTCAGTGAACGAGAGAGAGAGAAAGAGACTGGGAGGTGTGAGATCCAAAAGAAGGGCAGGAGATTGAATCCAAAAGTCGGTTCGGTTCGGTATTACCGAATACACGGTAATATGGTCCCGAACCTCGTACCGAAATTTCGGTATTTTTTCGGTATCGGGGACCGAACCATTCGGGATATTTCGGTTTTGGGATTTTCGGTATTGCGTTCGGTATTTTTCGGTTCGGTTTCGGTATTTCGGTACAAAATTCCCAGCCCTAGATTCGGGTGTACTCAATCCAAATTGCACCCCTAATGTATAGTCAGCTCAATGGGCAAGAAAATTTTTCAATCTTACTATTTTATTTCTACTTTGAGTTTAACACTAATGATTGAAAAGTCTTCGGTGACGATTCTGAAGCCTTGTGTTACTAAGGCCGGCTCTCTTTTCTTTTTATAAAACTTTGTTGTCCATTTTTTCCATATGCATGTCTTTCCCCTAAATCTTTAATGATGTGTCGCATTTTCAACAGGTGAATGTTTTTGAAATGGTATGAAAATAAACATGCCATTACCATGGTTATCATTAATAGTTAAATTTGTGAAGCATTAAATGATTGTAAGCATTGTAGTTTATTTCTAATAAAATTTCCTAAAAATTGGCACACTTCAATTAATGCAATGTTATTAGAATAGTGCTTTACAGTTGAGAATCACTTTTAATCGTTTCAGAAGCAGTCTCAAAATATGCAGCTAATCTAAATACGAGAAATTTAGCCGAAGTTATATAACAAATTGATAATAATAATTTGATACCGAAATTGATAAAAGAACAAAAGCCGAACTTCTCCTCCTTGTTAAAGGAGTTTTGGGTACGTTTGCTCTTTCGAGTTGATGCCACAACCATATGGACGAAGAAAGGCCACGATGCCATTGGGGCAGGCAGAGGCCCTTTTCATTGTTGCTCTAATTTAAGCCCACAAATTGTATCATTTCTCTCTCTCTCTCTCTTCCATTGTTGAACAACTCAGAAGAAAAGAAAACATGGGAAGCTTGAGAAGAAGCTTGATCAGCCTCCACCGAGCCCTCAAATCCACCGCTTCCATCTCTTCCGCCGAAACCCATCTCAGGTTTTCCCTTCTTTCATCGATTCTCTCCCTCATTTGCAATAACAATTCGTAAAGGCGGTGGCTTTATGTAGTCTGAATTTTCTCTGATTTTGTTGGGGGTGTGTTTTCATTGTCCAGGCCTCAATTCGGATACGGTTTGGTTCAGCGTTCTTATTCCACCAACAGTGGCAGCAATCCGGACATCGACCTCTCCAGCCAAGAGACCAAAAGGCGCTTATTCAACAGGTCACGAATTATTCGATAACCATTTTGTTTTTAGTTTCCTGTCGCGTATTTCACCTCTATATATAACCCAAAAATTAAAATTAAAAAGTAAAAACGAAATGGTTATCAAATGGGCGCGTAATATTTGATTTGTTGCTTCTGAGACAAGAATTGGTTTGGGCTGTGGGACAGACTGATATACAGGAGCAAGCAGAGAGGGTTTTTGGAGTTGGATTTGGTTTTGGGTAAGTGGGTGGAGGAGCATATCCATTCCATGGATGAACAAGGAATTAAATCTCTTGTGGATGTCCTTGACCTGGTAAATTTCTTATCACTACTTTGATCATTAAAGTTTTCTGCTTTCGGTGCCCTTTTGAATGCTTCTAGTTTATGCTGTGATTAGTAAAGAAAACACTGCCGCATTCATTATTTGATGGAATTTCACTAACAAGTTTCTGATATATGTGAAATAGTTTAAACAAGCTTTCCGCTAAGACTCAAATCTAGTATAGTAACAGCCCTAATGTGAGTTGATGTTTATTGTCGTCGTAGACTAACTGAAAGTGTTACATAGGCAACACCAGCTCAGATGTGTTTGGTCATGGTGATTCCCAGCATAAATTAGCACTGCATTTAAGGTCTTCCGTACTTAAATGTCGGAATTATATTTGTGGTTCATCTGAGCATTTAACTGATATATAGGGATTCGGTGCTTTCGAGAGTAGGTTGACCAGGACACAATTTGTCTTGGCTCTAGCTTCTTCAGTTATTGAATTATAAGTTTTCTTGTTCACCGTTTCTCTGTCAGTCTCGTGATATATGTTGGCAAATAGTTGTTCCACTTGTGAATAAAAGAGGCTTTGCATTCTGGGTTGGAGTTTTCAAGCACCCGAAATCAAATAGTAAGAAACATAAGATGTTTTAAATCCCTGGATTTTCATCATCCAATGGTTGAAATAACAAAGATTAGAGTATGCAAGTAAATACTGTCATCCTGTTAACCTTTGGAATCTTGTATAGCACTTAGAGCACGGTATGTTCCCTATTCTTGCACTCGATATAAGCATAGCCAGAGGCAAGATGTAAGGTTTTTCTAGTACTGATACTATGCAAATTGCAAAGTCGAATGGCAAGGGAGAGACTTTTGCCCGATTTTTCATTTTCCATTCTGATATCATTTTCCCTTCTACAGGAAAATCCGGATCTGTGGAAGTGGTTAAGTGGCCAGGAGCAACCCCCCGAGGCACTCCAGACCAATCCCGTGAGATAGATCTAAAAGTTCAAATTCCATTCCTTGCTATATTATTCTTCATGGATTCTGTTTTCATTCAAATAATCTGTTTTTGTAGGTTTTTACTGCAGTGCGCAACAAGATCACAAACAACCTGAACAGCTATGCTGCTCCTGAGACACGAGCAACACCCGGGCAGCCATGGGTTAGAGGGTGGGATGATATAAAGCAAGGCCAGGGCGGCCCTATAACCGGGAATCAGTAGTTCTGCCATCACCTTTTCAACTTATTTCACAACGGTGGGTTGATTTGTAACGAGTTAGCGATGAAAAATGTCGATTAGAACTTTTTAAGTTAAATACGGAGGGATTCAATAAAACCAAGAGGTGTACTTTGGAAATCTTCTCGCCCGCTCTCTCCCTTGGTTCTCATTTTATCTTGTAATATAATATATAGTCCATTCACTCTGGCATGCTTTGTCGAATGAAAGAAAATAAATTATGTAATCAAGTGGTGCATTTATTAGAAAACAAAGGATGAGAAATTATTCTTTTGGTTCTTTGTTAACGGATTTAAGTTGTAATCTGTGAGCTACACATGGGTGTAGCTACATTGGTTAGGGCGGATTGGTCAAACAAAATCCAAGTTAGTTGATAACTTGTCATTATGCCATTGATATTGTATCTATATTACTTTAGCCAATAAAATGTAATGTACAGTAAATCCGTTTCATGTAAGTTGTTATCTAGCAAATGAATTTCATGAACAGAGAATTTCTTATGGAAGTGATCCATTGGCTTGTGGTATAACCCTAAATACATGAAAAATTTGTGGGTAAGAAGTGTAAATCCGCAATCTAACTTGCTAGAAATGAGAACATTGAGAAGTATCGTACGTATATAGTAGGGACAACTTTTTGCAGGGATTAGAAGTAAAATCCAACCTCACATCCTCATTGTTCATCAACAATGGCCTCTGCAACCATGCCCATGTCCTTGTCCTTCCTCCTCCTCCTCCTGATCATTTTCCCACTGATGACGATGACGGCGGTAGAATCAGCTTCCGACGACCCGACACCGGCGGCGTGGCCCCACCAATTCCACTCTATCCTCTTCATGAACAACAGCAAGGGAGCCTTGCAAGTGGTGGACCTCTGGTACGACTGGCCCAACGGACGCAACTTCAACATAATCCAGAGCCAGCTGGGGAAGCTAACCTACGACCTCGAATGGGACAATGGAACCTCGTACATCTACACCTTGGACTCCGACAGAGAATGCAACACCCTGCATTTTCCAGTTGGCATTCTCCGACCTGATTGGCTCGACGGCGCTGATTATCTGGGTCAGCGACACGTGGACGGTTTTCTGTGCAATGTGTGGGAGAAGGTTGACTTTATCTGGTACTATGAGGATGTTGAGACCAAGAGACCTGTCCACTGGGTTTTCTACACAGGTATAAACTTTGGGATTTTTCTACAGATTAATCATAATTCAATATATTATGTTCTCACTTTTCATTAAATGAGAATAGGAACACCCGTAAATTGATGCATTCACCATTCTCTCATAAAGTATAGGTTAATCCTAATATATTAGATTGTGTTCTCATTAAATAAGAATTTGCACGCAATAGCTGTTAGATTGATGGGTTCACTCTTCTCTACAAAAGTTTAGATTAATCACAATATTGACATGTTCACTCGTCTTTGCTAGAATCACAAATTCAATAGATTGACAGGTTCACTCGTCTCTACTAGAATCACAAATTCAGTAGGTTGTGTTCCCATTAAATGAGAATTTACAAGGATAGTGCACTTCCTCATGGCATCTTCAACCATACTCTAAAACACCAATATAATGGAAAAGTGTCACATTTGAGACAGTTTAGCACATGGTAAATTTTTATTTTAATGTTGAGTAATGTCAAGTTAGAAGAAATCTTTTGGTACTGTAGCTCTCTCGTAGGAGTGGAACTAGCGCGAAGCCAAATGAGACTAAACTATAGAGGCCCTTTTTGTTTTGTGAGGTTTGTCAGACTATCGACGTGGTCAGACAACCTGACTAAAGATTTTCAGGTCAAATTGATAGTTTGACAACATAATATATCTACAAGACCCTCTTTGTGTTTGCTTTTCTTGTTTCTTTATAAATGAGAAATGAATTTGTGGAATAATGCAGGATTTAATGCTCATGTGATGACATTTGAGGTGGGAGCTGTGCTTGAGGATGCCGAGTGGGATGCTCCTGCTTACTGTTTTGAGGCTGAGTCAGCACAAAGGAGGATGAGCTCTCCTCCTCTGCTTCAATCTGTGACAAGTGATCATTCGCATGGCAGGCTGATGAGATTTTAAAATCTGATTGCAATTAGAGGTTTTGGAAATTGGAATGGCTTTTGAGTTGTAGCAACATGCTTCTCAGTAATTTTTGTAATCAACAACTAAACTAAACAAGCAAACAACCCCACAAGAAACAATCATCATAGAATGCTAGGTTGTTTTAGAAATTACACTATTACTCTATCAAATTGTCAATCTAAATAACATGCACCAAGTTTAGTTAATTACTTATTAAGACTTTGAGATTGAGAGACCAATAACATAACAAGTCGAGCTATTTAATTATAAAAATATGACCAATGGTGAATTCAGAAATTTTTTCTTTCACAAGGCAAGATGAAGTCCCTACACAACGTTGCCTAGTTGTCTTTGACTTCTTACTGTCTTTGTCCTTTTGAAATATTTTGTCAAATGTCTTTGCCCCACTACAAGCATGCTCAAAGATAATGACAATCGAACATGAAACAATTTCATGTGTGGAAATTTTGATGATAAAATTCAATCTATACTAAAGTTGAAATACAATTTCTAAATATAGTCTATTTTCGAATTTGCCCCCGCTTATTTTCTCTTATTTCATTTCTGCCATGACTCTTAGTGTGCTTTCAAATTTGCCCCATTTATTCTCTCTTATTTCATTTCTGCCCTGGCTCATATTCCATTTCTACTATGACTCTGTTGACACGCGTGGGGTAGCTGGAGTAGAAGGCTCTAGCATGTGTGTGTCATCGATCCTCGACAAACTCTTCATTCTGCTCCTTCTCCTCCATCGCTCCATAATTCAACTTAGGGATGGGTGAAACCTCCCTCCTCTCTCAGAAAGCTAAACCGCCGCCGCCATTCTTCTTGCCCAAAAATCACTATCCTTTCCAGCAACATTGGAGCTTTGCTTGCAAGAAAATTTTAAAGCCAACCTTTTTCCTGGTGAGTTCTTCTCTAATTAGCGTTTGAATTTTCCATTTGTTCATCTCATTATCTCCCGACTCTCTCTCTTCGCGACTTACTCCGGCTTTTCCGACAAATTTCCAGTCGAATCTGGGCACGACAGGGGTCGAGATCACCCGGTCTTGAGAAAATTTGAATTTTTTTGGGTATTTGGAGTGATTTTTTTTGTAGTTTTGATTGTTGTTGCGAGCATTTGATGGGTTTTTCATTAATTTCAGTGATTACCCAATGGTTGTAAATAAATAAAAACTAAAGATTCGATTTTTTTTTTGTTGGGATTTTATGAGCTTTTTGTTTATTTGGTTGTTTGAAGTAGATATTGAAGTGGTGTTTGTGGTTTTTTTTTGGCTCATTTAGGTTTCTGGGTTTTATTTGTTTGTTGGGTTTAATTCGATTTGATGCTAAAACCCACACACATTCAACTCTCTGGCATTTGCAAACTCCTTTCAAAGTTGTCTAATTTTTGTTTACTTTTTTAATATTATTTTACTTTTTCTTGGTATTCTATTTTATTCCCTTTTTGTTATTGGCTGATGGTCTTTTCTGTCTAAGAATAGATTCAGGTATTGTATGTTCAATTTCTGTTCATTTTAAAGTGAATCAAAGGAAACCTTAACCACTGGAATATTCCGGCAAGTTTTCAATAATCCGGACAAGTTTTCAAATTTTAAGCTAAAATTCTATCTTTTAGTTCTAATTTTCACTGTAAACCTAATTATTTATAGTATATCTATTTACAATAAGATTTTTCCATACAAAAATAGTTTTATTTTCTCATCAGGAACTCCATATCATTACATTTATACGAGGGCTTTATATGCAAGTAAGAATGTGATGACTATTAGCACACATTTTGCATGAAAAGTAACAACAAAATAATCATTAGCTAGCACACCTGTAGGATGAAAATAAAGATAAAGTATATAGAGATATGAGTGACTTCGTAAAGAAAAAAAAAATTTAATCATATATCATTCAATAACTTTTGTAATTACATAAAATGAGACATTGAAATAAACCAATATAATATATAATGAGATGAGTTAAATTTGAAAGATCATCAGATCTAGTGTTGGCTGTAACGTGGCAATCATTGGTAAGCTCTTAAAGCAAAGCCGACGCCCGATAACAGCTTACTTCTCTCTCAAAATCCAGATAAGTAATCCGACCCGACCCGACCCAATTGATCAATTTCACATTTCAATTTTCAACCCAGAGAAAAATAAAAATATAAAAGTAAATTTTTTTAAAGGATTTTTTAGCTGCTCGAGTTCAATCGAAATGGTACTACTGAATCATTGAGATTGTAATAAAATCAAAGAAATGGTTATCGGGCCGGAGCCGGGCGGCGGGAGCTCCGATTCCGCCGGAGGATGGAGCGTGGCTCGCGGGTTAGTGGTGAAGACGCTGGTGCTGATAGGCGGAGCTCTGCTGCTGAAGCGGCTCACCAAGTCCACCACCCGGTGGGACCACGCCCGCCTTGTTTCCCGTTCTCTCTCCGGCGAGAAGTTCTCCAAAGACCAAGCGGCCAGAGATCCTGACAACTACTTCAACATCAGGTGGGTCCCCAAAACCCAATTGGGCCCCAATTCTTCCTTCCTTTCTTGTTCAATTCAATTGAGTTTTTTGTTTGAAGGGTTTTGCAGTTGAATTTTACATGATTTCTTGGTTTTCTTGCAGAATGGTAACTTGCCCAGCAGCTGAGATGGTGGATGGTTCTAAAGTTTTGTACTTTGAACAAGTAAGCTTGTTATTTATTTCTATGCAAATCCAGTTACTTTTTTGCTGTAACGTTCGAATTTTTTGTGTTGAATTTAAGCTTGAATTTGTGGGTTTTTGGTAGGCTTTTTGGAGGACTCCTCAGAAGCCGTTTCGACAAGTATGTTCGTGCCTTCAAATTTCAATTCTTGCAAACTTACTTGCCCATGATTTAGTTCTTTTGAATAATTGTTAGTGCTACCTGGTTGCAGAGATTTTATATGGTGAAGCCTTGCCCGAAAGAGTTGAAATGCGATGTTGAGGTGGGTGTATAATCCGTTTCGCAGTTGTTAATGTTATTGTAATCTGTATGTGAACCTCTCTTTTTTCGTTGAAAGACAACATTACCACCCCTCCCGACCCTTTTCAGAGAGTTTTTATTAAGTAAATCCTTACTGGCTGTCTTGGACCTTATACTCTAGCACGAGACTAGAGCGTGTGAGATGTATCTTGGGATTCTGTGAGGTTCTAATATGTTTAATTTCTGGTTAATGAGCAGCTAAGCTCATATGCAATCAGAGATGCGGAGGAATACAAGAATTTCTGTGATCGTTCAAAAGACCAGCGACCACTTCCTGAAGAAGTTATCGGGGTTAGTCTATTCACATTGAAATCACAATCTTAGCTTCTCCATGCATGCTTTTAGATTCTTTTCAAATGCCTTATTTTCGTAACAGTCATTACCAGGGACCGTTGATGTTATAGCCTTGCCTGTGAGGGTTCAGGCCCAAGCTTGTGAGTAAGAACTTAAAATGCTGGAGTTGCTACTTTTTCCTAGAATCAGATTGTCTTCGAAAACATTTATAGATATGCTTTCAAAGTTTTTATTCATACTTATCTCTGTCTGCAGGACATTGCAGAGCATTTGACAACAATACATCTGAAACGTTGTGAGCGTGGGAAACGCTGCTTATATGAAGGTTCAACTCCGCCTGACAGCTTTCCTAATTTATGGGTAATTCTTTTGATCTTGATCCTTTTTTCCTTTTGTTAAAACCTTGTTCTGGGGCCATGGATAACAGTTGGTTGCTTGATAGTTGAAACTGCAATGAATCAAATGACTGTTATTCACTGATATATCGTTTTTCGCCGTTGTTACAGAATGGAGCAGCGTACTGTACTTCGGAACTTGCAATTCATAAAAATAATGAGATACATGCCTGGGATAGAGGATTTGATGGTGGTGGAAATCAGGTCAGTTTCCATTCTCTTAGTCAGTAACTCTACAATCCCCGTACTTGGATGATGTGATGTGGTAGTTTTCCCGGGAATAAATCAAAGAGCTCTGTATTGTTACAGGTTTGGGGTCCAAAGGAAGGTCCGTACGAATTCAAGCCTGCGCCAGCCTCTAGTACCAACGACATGTTTTCTTCTTTAAGTTTTCCTATTCAGCAGTCTATGGAGAAAAGAATAAAGGGTTCATTTGTCTTGCAAGAATAATCACTTCATACCTGTAACCATCATATGTAAATGCTCACATTTTTTGTAGCTCAACTCTCTTAAATTATTAATCGGCATTTCGTATCAGCTATCATCTTTCTCTCGCTTGTCTTGCTTACTTGAATACCGTAGATTAGGTTACAAGCGAAATTTTGGTATCTGCCACCGTGCCAATGTATGAAAACCCGTCTAGTACCTGCGTACGTTGCTAACATGTTGAGGAATACATCCGTAAGTGTTGGTGGTGAGATTGCATGTTTATTTGATGTAGTTCTTACTGCATTCGATATTTGAAGGAATTCACGGCTGTGCTACTATCGATTCCCGTAAGTTCACCTTGCTTTCCGGAAACACCAAATATTTGCGTAGATGCGATGAAAGTAAAATTGAACAGAAAGATTTGTTCTACGAATCGAATGAAATTATACAAATGTTGTCTTCAATACATTTGAGGTTACGGAATCTGCTACTCCGATAGTTTCTATCCCTGAAAGCCGACGTTGATGTAGAAGTATAATCCAACAAGTGCCACAGCTCCGACTACGATAGCAATAGGCAGTGCCTTCCCGATTGCTTCTTCTCTCTGCAACTGCGCTTTTCGTACCTTCCGGACGTCTTTGCTGTTGGCGTCTTTGGTCACTGGAGGCTGGTATGCCCTAAACCTCCGTTTCGGAGCACCACAAACTGCAAACCACAGATTACTTGCACGGGTTAAATTGAATAAACCACATTTGTACACATAAAAAGCTTTGTAATTTGATAGTGAAAATGTCTGTCATGTGTAAAAGATGAAGTGATTAATTTTTACCAGGGCAGAAATACTTGTCGGGTAACTTCTCAAAGGGAGTTCTGTCATTGTATATATACCTGCATCATCATCATCATGAGTCATGACCATCAAGATTAAAGAACATAAAAAAAAAACCCCCAAATTCGAATCTCGCTCCCCACATATTAGGATAGTTAGAATATCGCCATGTCAAGAACTAAAAGTGTAATAATACGGTACCCGCAATCGCGACAAATATATGCGCCTTTGGAGGCCACGCGCATGGAGAACTTGGGTGCAGCGGAAGGAGCAAGAGGCTTTTGCTTGGGAGAAAGCAATAACAGGTTGTGTGATGAAGAGAAGAAGGAGGATTTGAGAGCAAAACGATCCGACGGTTGTCGGAGGCCGGCATTGCCCTTTGGAGCTGCCAACGGAGACGGTGGCGCTAGATGGCTTCTTGTGGAGGGTGCCTGCAGTTGCAGGGCCATGGTGTAGGATAGTAGGGAAGTGAGTGAAACAGTAGAGTTGAAGAAATGAGAGGAAGATATGAAGAGATAACAAAGTGTGGTGGGAACAGAACAGGTGAACTGGAATTGTGCGAGTGTCAATGGGTGTCGCGTGGCCTTCGCAGTCCCCACACACCAACGACTTACAAGTTACAAACCAGCCCTCTCGACTCTTCTTTTTTATCTTTTCTTAGGGCTAGTTTGGGATTGCTGTGCTTTTTTTCAAAACTGCTTATGCTGTGCTGTGAGAAAAAACAGCTGTGAAAAAAAGCAGGTAAGTGTTTGGTAAATTGTAGTTGTAAAAGTGCTTTTAGCAAAAAAAAGCAGTTTCAGAGTGTTTGGTAAACTTGTATATAAAACTGCTGTGACTGTGTAAAATGACTAAAAAGGGCATGTTGCTAGATGTATTATTAATTTAATTGTTTGCCAAAAATATTGATCAATTTATTACATTTTTTTTTTTATATTTTTCGTCTTACTTTACGTAGCCCAAATTGTAAGTAATTATTATGACAAATTTTTTTTTAAAAATATTGAAATAATATATGATCATATAAGGTAGTTAAAATACTATCAACTATATAATACATACATCAAACATATTAAAATATCTACAAATTGTTCAATATAAAAATAGTCTAATTAGATGCATTCATCAAACTTGTTGCTATGCTATTTCTGAATGCTTTCATCTCTTGTAATCCTTACTACCAAAAATTACCCCTATAGGCATCAGCTAAAAACCAATGCCTTTCACTTATAATAACCGAGGCTTTGGCCAGTGATACCTATGACACATGTAATAGGCATCGGTTTTTAGACGATGCCTATTCTACAATTAGCATCGTTTTTTTTGGGGCAACCAATGCTAATGAGGGATCGTATACCCATTTTGTGTAATACTCCGATGCCTAATGTTGCTATAGCTTCAATAATTGTAATGAAACCGATGCCTATAAGGCATCATTTTTTTCTTTTATCAATTAATGTTTTCATGACATATTGTTCAACAAAATGCTCTTAATAGATATGGAAATCAAATTTCATTGATAATAGTAACATGTTACAAAGTTTTCTAATAAACTACATATTTCAAAACACCTATATATACAACTTACTAATCAGAAACGATTACAGTATCTTAAAAACCATTTTCCTGCAATCAATTTTCCTGCAATCCAAAGAACAAAAAGAGAGAATTAGACTATGCATATGTTAATATCATCAATGGAACTAGCAAGTGAAAAACTTGTATAGAAAATCCAAATTCTAAACATAACACCAATAATTCAATAAATTGAAAACTCAAACAACAATCATCCCAAAATCATCTAAGCTCTATAAATTCACTTGGTACAAGACCGATGCACAAAACAGAGGTAAGGCATATAAAGGATTAATCAACAGCAGAGAGGAGCTGGGCAAGCGAATCTACAACTGCAAAACAAATTGAAAGCTTAACATCTACAACTGCAAAACAAATTTTTGCAAAACCCTTAAAGTAAACATGGTTTCAGAATCGTGGCCAATAATTTAGGTTAAAGCATTAGCCAAATAACTGATTTTTGACATGAGAAAAAATACCTCAATATCAGGCCAATAATTTAGTAAAAAAAAGGTAAGCAGAATTATATCACTAAACAAGCCAAATGAAAAGTTTTATCTAGAAAGAGATAACAAGTATAAGATAAGTGAAACATTTAATGTTGTGTTTGGATGAGAGATTTCCAAGTACCAAGGGATTTAGCCTAAATTAGTTAGAAATGCACGAAAGGAAACATTAGATAGAAGGACTGAAAATGCACTACTTGAGCATTACAAAGTCACTAAACAGCAAATGACTCCTTTCAAGTAGTGATTTACAAGTCCCGCTAAGTACATTGCATCTAGTCATTTACAAATCCCTCTAAGTTTATTGCATCAAGTCATTTCTTACTAACGTAGCCTAAATCTCTTGGTACTCGGTAATCCCTGTCCAAACATAACATAAATATTGTTGTCTACTCCTAAAAAGCAAGAATGCAGAAGAGTATTTCTAAAACCAAAAACGAACCAAAGCAGAGTGCACGTTAATGAAGGGTAAGGAAGGAATGCAGTCAAAAATCATCTCATGATATGGTTCAAAATTCTCACCTTGTCATCAACATCAGTGAAATTCCGGACGTACATAACCTCGTAACCCAAATGCTTTAAGTATCTGTAGAATTCCAATTCAATTTCACCCATGATTAGTTGCTACAAACTAATCTTCACTTATGTATTATGCCAAACAGATTTTGCAGCGTTTGACAGTGATCAACCAACTAATTCTAACAGAAAACAGAAAACACAAAAGTACATGCATAAAATCAAACATATCAAATTCTGCACTAATCAAAGCACAATTAATTGCATAATTATTGAATTAAACATGCAAATAATGAGATTGAATGTGCGAACCTGAAGAGGACATCGAAATTGACGGCGGCGCGAGCGTGGCCAAGATGGCTGAGGTCGTGGGCGGTGATTCCACAGATGTACATGCTGACCTTGCCGGGTTCTATCGGCCTGAAGATCTCCTTCTGCCGGGTCATCGAGTTGTAAACCATGAACTCCTTGCCGGCGGCCATTCTCGGAATTCTCAACCCTTTGCCGGGCGCTCAATTCTCTCTAAAGTCTGCAATCGAATTGGGAAAAAATCCTAACCCCTATTTGAAGTTCCTTTTATGTTCCAAATTCGATTCGCAGTGCGTAAATAAAATCCACTTTTCTCGAGTATGGGTTCAGATCTAAGATTAAAAACAATAACCCAACCTAGATAATCAGAATTTTGATAAAAAAAAAAACTGACAATCAAAAATTGTTGCAGAGAAGAACCCCACTCTTGTTGCCGCTGGGGGAGACTCATGTACTGGCTTCGTCGAGGTTCCAATTTCTTCGAATTTTTGCTGAACATTCAATCCCAACAACAAAATGTTCAAATAAGCAGAATTAGAGGTTGAGAGAGAAGGAAACCTACCCTTTTGCTGGTGAAGAGTGCTTCAACTTGATGAGAGCGACACATCGAGCTCGAGGGAGACTTCTCAAACGGCAAGAGGGGAGCGGTGAGACAGATAAGGAGAGAATGAACGAGCCTGGGTTTTCAGAGAAAAATATGGGGGTAGGATTGCCATTATGAAAGTTTCATTAATTGCTACTGTTCACCCGCCTCCCTTCAAAACAAGCGCTTTTTTGAGAAGCAACCTTCAAGTTGCTTCTGATTTCTGCTCTTTTGGATCCATAATTTTGAAAAAAAGCACTTTTTTTTTATTTACCAAACACATTTATGGTCCCAACTTTTTTAAAAAGCTGCTTTTAAAAAAATTTAAGCAATGCCAAACTAGGCCTTAGTTAGCTTTATTCGATTTTGTTTTTTTAGAAAGCGCTTTTAAATTTTAGAAGCACTTCTATTAAAAACAAAAAAAACAAAGTGTTTTTTGGGATAGATTCACGTAAGGGAGCAACTTGTTAAAATTTTTACTAAAAAATAAAAGTGCTTCTTGGAAATGCTTACTTGATAGAGAAAGCGCACTTTTATGACCTAAAAATATTTTTAAGTTTTTCTATCAAATGTAGTCACAAACATTTTTGGTTATCAAAAACCAATTTTATCTTTTTCAAAAGCGGGTATCAAATAAGGCTTTAGACAACTCCCTTTACTTATTTGGAATGCAAGAAGCGAAGTCGTGAATCGGAGAAGTTTAGAATTTAATTTCTGGGTTTTTAGTTATTGCCTCACAGATTATAGGGTGAGAGCCACATATTTATTTATTCCATCACTATTAGCAAACACATGTGAAGTCAAGAATCGAAACAATTCAAATATTCATGTAAACACAGTAGAAGTTGTGAATCCGAGTAATTCCAATTTGGGTGATGCTAGAGGGACCATCTACTTGAACCATATTTTGTAAACCACATGATGTGGCAGTTGATGGCTGGATTCATTGTTTAAATCATTAAAGAAGGTATCAAATCATCAACCTCTACGTCATGTAGTCTACAAAATATAATCGAAAAACATAGTCTCCCTAGCATTTTTCATTCCAATTCACATTCCAAGTGCAAATGACATAATTTTCATGCCGACAAGAATGAAATTACCGTCTTGCCCAATCTAGAAAATGATATGAGACAACTCTGGTGCGGGATTCACAAGTTACTACAAACGAAACGATGGAACAATCACCATCATGCCTTTCACTGAAATTATAACAATACAAGTCAAACTACAAAAAGAAAAATGTATAATCTGATACATTTTCACGAAATCCAAATTTTTACAGTGTCGTGAAAATCGGCATCTCAACTACAACAAAAGCGGCTACCAAGGTTTCAGGTCGCCCACTGGCCCTGCGGTCCAGTTCAGGATCTTCTCACCTGGCTTCAAGAAAACATCAGGGCCATGCGGCAACTTGCGCGCGAGTCCATTCAGAACTTGATGGAAAGCATCTCCTGCTTCGGCAGGTTGTGGGAATAACATTGCTTGCTTCATTGAAGGGTTGGCGAGTAATCTCTGCTTCCTCAATATCAGTTCAGGTGGGATTGAAGTGAGTATGGTGTCCAAGTTGGGGACATCTTTCTCATCTACAAACACGCCAATCTCTTCCCAAGGGATGGCATCGGCAAAGGGTAAAACAATGTCGTCTGCTATGATAACAGGAATGCAGCCAAAAATCACTGCTTCGACCAATCTTGGACTCCAAGGAGCCCAGCCGAGAGGGCACAAACAAAAGACTGCTCGTTGCATGTCCTCATAGTATGTGGTGGGGTGCTCAGTAGAGATGTCAAAAAGCGGATTGTCTTTGAAGTTCTCCCACACTGCTGCTCGTGCACCTCTGTAAAGTACAAAAAGTTAGACCATCTCCTGCCCTGACCTATTTTCATATTAGTGTTATCTAGCAAACCAAAGAACCCCAAACTTTCATTTCTTATTTTCCGTCACGTTTCTTAACGTCATAAAAGCATAACTTCTCTCATCAACCAATGGAAGGATGCATTTTGTACGTTCAAACACTATGGAACACTTAGACACCATTTTTGTTAACATTTACATATAGGTTATGGAAGAATTACCTTGCATAATAACCACCTTCTGGGTCATTTCCCACGTCATAAAATAATCCTCGGAAGTAAACAAAGATGGACCTAGGAGTTTTCTCAGGAATTAGGTGGGTTTGCATCTTCTGTGGAGGAGCATAAGGAGGAACTGTAATCGAGCCCTCTTTCAAGCAAACATGATTCTTTTGCCCAAACGTCTGAACCAAAGTTGCACGTTGGAGCATGGGAAGAATTGCTCTTTCAATCGCCTTCTCTTCCTGCAATAGTTATACATGGAACAAACTCAGATAATTGACATGCTCGAATACAACACATAAACATAAATGTACATCATGAAAGAAATAGAGGCATATCGGAACAAGCTAACATAATTATTCCAGTTGGTTCAAATATGTATTTGGACCGTCGGAAAGCTGTGAGAGAATTAAGAAGTAAACCAAGCTTCTAACCTGATAATGAAAACATGCTCCAAAGTCATGAGGCACTACGAAAAAGTGATCAGCCCCTTCTGTCCGGTTCCAATAAGGCCAATTCGAAGAAATAAGTTGTATTGCACTTCTCATCATCCGTGGTGACTTGAAAGGCAAAGGAAGGCCATTGGGTGTCAGGTCACAAGTGGTGTATACAGGAGTATAAAACCAATCTGCTTCTTCAGGATTAAGGGTTCGGACAGGGCTAGACAGGAGAAACCGATGGATATAGATCTCAGCTGCAAACATGTGGTTGAGGCATCTGGGATCCTTCTGCAGAATCTTCTTGTTGTATTTGCTTGGAAGCTCATACACGAAAACTTTCAATCTTCCCACTGGGTCATCGTCCAAGACATCACCTGCACTACCTACATTCGGTGCAAACAAACCATACTCAAGTTCTCATATACTTGTATTTCTCAGCAGATTCTGAATCTACATACAATCGACAGACTTCTAAATAACAAATCCAAAAGGATCAAAACCGCATAATTCTTGGTCCTTACAGTTCATAAACATCGTCACCACGGCATTATTATGTCTTTACCGCCCTTCTGGGAGCTATAACTCCAGCTACAAACCAGCATTTACTACATATATAACTTCGATTATCGGCGGATCAAATCCGTAACTAAATTCGAACACTAAACTCGTTTCCGAGACTAACCTAATTATTGTCAAATCAAAATTAAGAACAATGTGTAAATTAACAATGGTAAGAGTTAATTCAACATCCACCATTGCATATGTCCAATTGAACATCAAATTTAGATCCAAAAGATATACATAACCCACGAACACCCCATCAATCAAAACCGAAACTTCAAGTGATCAAAACCCAGGTAGCAGTTAAAGGCAGCAAAATGAAATTCGAAATCGAAAAATGGCAAAATCCCAAGAACAATCAAATCATGTAAATCGAAAAAAACGAAGTCTTTCTTTTTCCTACCTGAAATTCTCTCAGTGCGTGCCTGCTCCCCTGAAACAAACCCCACCACAAAGGCAGCAACAAGAAACCCAGCAAAACCCAGCTTCCAAATTCTCATATTTCTCCTCCAATCCTTCTCTTTCTTCAGGTACAAAATCAGCAACAATAAACCCAGCAAAAGTAGAAGGGTTCTGAAGAATACGAGCCAAAAGAGGCAGATGGGTTCTCTAGCAATCTGGTGAAGGTGATAGTTAGGACGTCGAAAGCAGAATTGGTTGGATGATTCCTTCAAATTTGTTAGGCTTTTTTTTTATTAGTCCAAAGTCTCAGGCTTTTGGCTTCAGCAGCTGAGAGGAAATTGACAGATAAATGAAGGAAAAAAAGGTAAAAATTTGGGGTTGAAGAAACAAGGAAAATAAGATCTCTTCTGGGTTATTTGATTTGTATTTTATTCAGCGTCCATGGAGGTTCGATGGCAAGTCCATCTCAGTCCTCGACATCCGAAGACCAACCCTCCCCAACCTGCTCTTTTCTGATTAGGAATTTACCAAATAATTCCTTTTTGGTCATAACATTAGAAAAATAAGTCCAGCTATTTTACCCGGGAAAAAAAAAGGGATATTGGGCTTAGTAGCCCTTTTACAAACCCACCAACCAAAATAGCATTGCTCTCAAAATTCAATCTTTACCAGTATTCTTTGACAAAAATATCATTTTACTGACACAATATTGATATTGTCGATAACAACGTATCAATATTGTGTCAATAACATATTAATACTGTGTCAATAATGTATTAATATTTTGTCGAGAATGTATTAACAATCCGTCGATACAATCGATATTTTCAGTACATCAGAAACTTCATCTTCTTTTCAATATAATCTACTCATTGTTGTCTATTTTGAGTTTATCCCTTTCACCCTAATTAACTAAGTGACAAAGAATACAATTTATGCCAACAGTTTATGTTGAATGACTAATTTCAAAGATAGTTGAACTTATAAATAGGGAAATAGACTAGTTGACAAACAATGTTTTATTAATTAATGTACAAAGAACTCATATGTTACATGATTAATTCAGTGATAACTGAACTAATAGAAAAGAAAAACGAATTAACGTCATCTCTCAAAAGATCTTTATCTGCTTTTAACATCATATGTGATCATTTTTGTCCTTGCACCCCTGCCACTTTAACTTCCATCCGTCAAAATGCTACATGCTCTTCTCCCATCATAACAAGTCTGCAAAACTTGGAGTATTGAACTAAAAGAGAAAAGGAGGAAACAAACTTGAGCTAACGATGCATTACAGGAAATTACTTTGATATTGGCATATAATGGCATAAATCATATCATCGCCATAGCCCACGACTAACCAGAAAAGAAACAACCAATTAAAGTTTAGCAAGCACTACATGAACTCCAGTTTCCTTCATAGCTAAGAGCAAAAATACTTTGTTGGTATTAAATCCTAGTAACTGAGACAAAGAAACAAAACCATTAGAATATCAAATTGCAAATGCTCCCCACTTCAAAAAGAAATATATACAAATACATAACTTAAGAAATCCAAACTGAATGTTTAGGCACCATTAGAATATCAAATTGCAACTATTTAACTATGTCTAAATATATAGGACAAATGATGCAAACGAAATGGTTTATCTTCTTCCTCTTGAGGTTCAGCACCATCCACAGTATGACATTTACATAAAAGAAATAGCTCTCTTAGGCGTTTCATCAAATACATTGCAGATACAATTTAGATTACCAACCAAAAGCAAAACACTCACAATCTTTGAAAATTGACCAACAGCTCCAGGAACTAATCAAGGATATTGGCATAAGGATATTAGTAATGAGCAGTAGTGAGATTTTGACTTGGGCAAACCAAAAACTTGTAACAATCAATTTATCAAAACCAATGTTAACCATTTAAAGAACGGTAAATAACAAGCTGAAAACAAAATAATATGAAAATTACCCTGAAATTGGACCTAATTATGTATATGTCCCACTGCTAAGAGCATTTCCACCGGTGTGGACTTGCCTAGGCAGCAGGCCCTTTTTTCCCAAGCACCTGCTCCAGCGGTGCTGAACAGCCCAGCGAGATTGTGGAGCCCACGGAGACCAGGAACCATCCCAGACAACTCATGCCCGAGGGCCTTCCTAGGTAGCTGATGGGGCCCAGTGCAAATTTAATTTTTTGGGGGCAAATTTGCAAGTGGGGTAGTACACGTGGCACAATTTGGGCCATTGGATCTCCAATTATCATAAATCCAACGGATATAATTAATTTTCGACTAAATTTTTTTTTTTAAATCAGGAAAATTTTTAAAAAAAGTTTTTCTGTAAAATTGTGGAAATAAAATTATTGAATTAGTGAATCCTTTATTTTCAATCACACCAACAAACAAAGCAAAGTTCAACACAATTACAAAAAAAACAAAGCTCAACATACAAATAAACAACTAGAAACAAAGCAAAGTTCAACACACAAGTAGCTTTGCTATTTATTGCTAGCACCACAAGTTAGCTTCATTCATCGCGAGCACCTTTCAATTCCCACAAGTGCTCGATCAGGTCACTTTGATGCCTATTGTGGACATAAGAAGATTGCATTGCAGTATAACGTTGAATGATCCTATCGTTGTAACGGCCATCCCTTTGCAACGGGTCATGATGCGCAGGTTCTTCATTGTTATCACATGCAAGATAAATTCTAGTTCTTTCATTGTTCATCATATCTGATTCAAAGTTTTCTAGTTCATCATAATCATACTCATCATGCACAATCATGTTGTGAAGGATGATGCATGCCATCATGATGCTCTGAAGCTCCTCATCATCAAACAAACGAGCAGTTCCCCTAATGATGGCCCAACGAGCTTGAAGGATCCCAAAACACCTTTCCACATCTTTCCTATATCCATCTTGCCTCGTGGCAAAATTTCTTTCCTTCTCTGTTTGGGGATGTGGAATTGTTTTGACAAAAGTTGTCCACGTTGGGTAAATTCCGTCTGCTAGATAGTACCCACCCGAGTACACAGTCTCGTTGATTTCATACGTGACTTGAGGAGAAATCGCTCGCAAGACGTGGCTAAACACTGGAGATTGTCCAAGGACATTGAAGTCATTTTGAGATCCCGGGACCCTGAAAAATGCGTGCCAAATCCAAGTATCATATGACGCCACCGCCTCTAGAATGATACTTCTTGTTCCTTTTCTATTTTGGTAATCTCCATGCCAAGCACTTGGACAACTTTTCCACTGCCAATGCATACAGTCGATGCTTCCAATCATGCCTAGAAACCCTCGATGCTCAGCTTTCTGTAAAAGTCTAACGAGGTCGGCTGGCGTGGGTTGACAAAGGTACTCAGCTGAGTACATTGCTTCGACTGCATGACAGAATCTCTTCAAGGACTCTAGGACAGTGGATTTTCCCATCCTTGTAATTTCATCGACCTGGTCTGCAGATGCTCCATAGGCAAGCATCCTCAAGGCAACAGTAAGTTTCTGCTCCGGAAAAAGCCCCAAAACATTCGCAGCATCTCTTCTTTGCACAAAGTATGGATCATAATTGCACATATCATGCATGATTTTCTGGAACAAGTTGGGCTGCATTCTATATCGGCGTCGAAAGTCCACATCTGAGTACAGAAGATTTGGGATGAAATAATCATCCAACAAATTATGGCATCTGCGATGCCTATCTCTATCTCTGTTTGGTTGCCTTCAGGGTCGTGAGCCACCTGCTTGTTGGTTTTGTTGCTTGAGCATCACCACCGTTTGAGCGACTAGACTCGTTTGTGCCTCTCTCGCCTTTCGTTGTTGGGCACGTTTCCTTCTTCGCTCCTCATCTTCTCACTCATGGATCTCTAGTAACCTCCTCGTGTTAGACATTGAAATCACAATTAAATTTCTAAAAACTGAGAATTGGGGAGCAGAAAGGATAGAGATGATTGGTGTGAGCATTTCATGTGGTTTGAAGGCTTTTTATGGACAATCTAGATTCAACTTAAAGATTAGATAAGGACACATGGTGCGACGAGAGTGGTTGAAAATTTAATCAAAAATCTGAGCTTAGATTTTTAACAGATAATGACACGTGTCGCAATCATGGTGGTTCAAATCTTATTGAAAATCTGAGCTTAGATTTTTAATGGATAATGACACATGTCACGTCGAGAGTGGTTGAAATTATTATCAAAAATCTAAGATCAACAAAGCATATTCAACCATGAATAGTGGTTATTTAGATTATTTTAACTCAATTTAGGGTTGTATTATTTTAATTGTGAATTTTAATTTAAAAATAATAATAATATTGTGAATAGTAGCTACCTAGACAACTCATAAACGGGTGGAGTTGCACAAAGGCAGTTACTATTTGAGCAGTGAATAGTAACTGCCTAGGCCGCCCAACCCTTTGCCTAGGGAAAATGGGTGGAGTTGCTCTAATACTGAAGAAGACATAGGAATCTCTTACCCCAAAAAAAGAAAGAAAGAAGACATAGGAATCTTGAAGCATCTGTTAATTGTGTGCTCTTCTAACTTCAAGGAGGTATTAAAATTGGTTTTCTAAGAAGACATAGAAAACCCATATAAATTCGAAAACAATTGAGGAAATTGGTTTGATACCGAGAAAATTACATACAGAAGAAGCATAATACATAATTCATCGATAATCAAATTTACGAAGTGGGTAACCTGCCTTGGTTGCATCAAAGTTTGAAGCTTCTTAGTACTAGTTTGGGATTGCTTAACTTTTTTTTATAAGCAGGGGTGAAAAAAAGTTGGGCTCCAATTTGTGTTTGGTAACTCAAGCAAACCCAGTTTTTTTCCAAAATCACGGTCATATAAAGCAGAAAAGCAGAAGTAGTTGAGAGCTGCTTTAAAAAACCAGCTTTTTTTTGCCGAAACACGGGTGAACAATAGCCATTAATGAAATTTTCAATATGGCAATCCTACCATCCCTCCCCATCGCCCTTTTTTGCATATCAAACATATTTCCTCATCTCCCAGGCTCCCAACTCGATCTCTCCCTCTCTCGTCTCCCACTCGAAAAATCAATGGACGATACCAATAAGCTATAATTCATTCGAAAGATGAACACACAGAGATGAATTTTTTTATAGAAGGGAAGAACCATGTTTTACCGGATTCGCTCTCCCCCTACGAATTCTGATTTGGGTGGCGCGACGAAGTGTGTTCGCGTCCCAGTACACCGGCGTTCGTTTCTTGAGTCGGCAAATTGAACGAACCAGATGACCAAATCTTGTTGCATGTTCGGTGTTCATGATGGCGGTGAGGGGGTGGGAGTTCTGCCAGCAAAGTGAGGTTGATCAAAGTCTGATTGACGCTTTAGGATGAGTGAGCGAGAGAGAGAGAGACTGGGTGGCTGGCTTCATGGCCATGGGCAAGGGCGGTCCTGCAACCTAGAGCCATCTTCTCCATCTTCTATCATTTATCTCACTATTTTCTCTTATTTTTCTCAAATGTTTTCTTTTCTTCTCTTTTACTATCAACTTTTATTAAATTAGTTGATGGTCTTATTTTTTAGGTGAGTCCGAAGATGGATATACGATAAAAAAGAATTTTAAAAAGAAGATAGAGAAGATAAAGTTTATGAAAAAAATTAAAATAAAAGTTATAATATCACATCCACCACCATACCCATTTTGGTCATTTTACACTGTCACAGCAATTTTACATAAAAGTTTATCAAACACTCAGATACTGTTTTTTTTTTTTTTTTCTAAAAGCACTTTTACAACTAAAGTTTACCAAACACTCAACTGCTTTATTTTACAGCTATTTATTATCACAGCACAGCAGAAGCAATTTTTTTGAAAAGCATAGCAATACCAAACTAGCCCTTAGAAATCAGTCGCAATGTTGAACGAGTCGGCGGACAAGAAAGAGAGAAATGGTCGAAAGAGAGGTCACCAATCGTGAAGATGAAATTATGAATGTCGATGTCCTCAATCCTTCGATAAAGTGGTATTTATATTGAGGGTATTTTCGTCAATTAGAGTTACAAAACATTACATTGTGCTAGCAAGGCTATTTCCGGTTTGTAGATTTGTAAAAGGACTAATTAACCCAATTTTCCAAAAGAGAAAGACCATTTTAATTTTCTTACTCCCTTTTTCTTTTCCTTCCCCCGTATAATTTTGTAATTGAAAAAAAAAACGGTTGACTTATTAAGAGTCATTAGCTAAATGCTGCTAGAACAATGTGCTTTATTTCTGCACTAAAATTTGAAATTTCCTATTTATAATTTAGATGAACTAATGTAAAATATCGTTTGTGTAAAAAAAAAGATATGCAGGTAGATTCAATAAATTTCCTCACTTACAAACTTTTCTTGTTATCACAAATGGTGGATTGCCTTGATGGTTATAATATTCAACCTACTGTTTCTCTGATTCAAACTTTTATTTTTTATTTTAGTGTAGATTAGTGTACAATATCACTTGTAATAAAAAAAGTCATGTTATCAAAAGAATAAAGGACAATTTGAGTATATTATCCAATAATAACAATCATTATTGACACACCCTAACCTGGATATCTACGTGTCAATATCGGGTCTAGATATGTTGGCCGACATCCCAGAAGGGATGACGAAAGCCATAGTGTAAGTGTTGTGTAAAAGTGCAAATAAATTAAAACTAAAGGCTACTTTGAAATTAATTTCAAAATAGTGTGTGAAGTGCAGGGCCCATAATACAAAAAAAATCAGTCTAAGAGCATAGCTAAAGCGTAGTAACGTAAGAGTAAACTCATCCTGGTAAGGAAAGACATAATACAACTAGTAGGGACATAATTTCATACAGTAGATGTAGAAGGTGTCAGAACCACCATCGATAACTTCACTTGCCGACAGATCAGCCCTCTAAAACCTGGAGGGGCGAAAAACAGAAAATGTGAGTGGGCAAAAATAAACATTTCTAAAACCTTTGTTTTTCATAACATAATAACCCTTCTTTGAAAAATTCCTGCAGAGTTTCTCAAAATCATACTACATATAGTATGCAAATTTTCAAAGATATGGATAAATACCTTTATTTCAACATAATATATAATATTCATCGTCAAAACGTTAATAAGACACCGCTGCCAAAAAATATGAGTAATACCAACACCTCAACAACTATATCATATACTCATCGACAAAACCGTATAAAGGCATACATGCCAAAGGTATGAGTAAATACCAATATCTCAACAACATAAAGTATGCTCAACGACATATATAATATGCTCATCAACATATGCAGACACACAAGCCCATGTAGAAAGTAGCTACATAGAACAGGTTGGGTATAATAGATATATGCTTAGTATTATGATCACATGAAGATAGCGCTAAGCGCGTCACATACAAGTCCTAGCTGCCTAATGCAAACTAGTACAGGCTAGCACTTACAATGGATCCAAAGTAAGCATAACGGTGCAGATGTAAACATACACGTGAAGGCTGGTCTTGGCCCGAACGAGTACTAGATCATGCCATCACAATTTCTCAAATCTCAACTCATAAGTAAAAGTATGGCATGATAGAAAATAATTCATAAAATCATAGTGGGAAATCATATAAATAATATTAGTTTTTTCAAAACAAAGCCCACTCACGGATACGTAGTTGAGTCGTAGCCGTCTCGCCTTGTCTGACCTATGTACTCCTCGTGGTTAGTCTCACCTATATGAGATATCATTATAGTAATGATTAAACTCATAAAGGTTACTAAATAAATTAATAAATAGCACTTATTCTTGGTTCGCTCAAATCGGAGATTCGAAACACTCCGAAAAATACCACACGTACTGCCCCGAGGTAGTACGCGTCGTCACAAGTCGCCTCGCGACGACGGATATTGGTGTGTGTTGGAATGACTTTCAACTACTTCTTAAATAGAGTAAATGAATTGGTTGTCGTTGGTATGCCGAGGCAGGCCCATGCCACACAGCATACCAACGACAACCAATTCATTTACTCTATTTAAGAAGTAGTTGAAAGTCATTCCAACACAGACCAATTTCTTCAAAATCATCCATCAACACACACCATTATCTTTCATACTTTATTCGCTCAATGGGTTCAAGAAGGCGAAGTTTGACGATGTAGATGCTACAACTTCAATCAAATTATGATCGTGATGAAGAAATAATCAATGAGGCAACTGCATTAACCATGTCAATGATGGGTGATGTTGACAATGCTGAATCTAGTCATCACAGTTCAGTCCCCGGACGTAAGTTCCATTTCCGGGACAGAGTAAACAGGCATGAAGACCTCATGAAGGATTACTTTTACATAACTTGTTCATTCCTGCTGAAAAATTTCGGAAGCATTATCGGATGAGAAGAGAGTTGTTCCTATCCATCTTGAATGAACTTGTTGCTCACGACGACTACTTCACAAGGAAGAGAGATGCTACAGGCCAACTTGGTTTATCACTAGAGCAGAAGCTGACATCCGCATTCCAAATGTTGGCCAATGGATGCTCTGCAGACAAAACCGACGAATATTGTCGACTAGCTGAATCCACGGCACTTGAAAACCTGAAGCGGTTATGCGTGGCTATTCAAGCCATATATGGGCGTGAATACCTTCGAAGGCCAAATCACAATGATCTGAAGAGGCTTCTGCATAAGGGTGAGAAGCGAGGCTTCCGCGGCATGATAGGAAGTCTAGATTGTATGCATTAGGAGTGGAAAAATTGTCCTACCTCTTGGGCTGGTCAATTTAAGGGTCGTCACAATAAGCCAACTATCATTCTTGAGGCTGTGGCGTCATATGACACTTGAATTTGGCATGCATTCTTCGGTACTCCTAGATCGAACAATGATATCAACGTTCTTTGGTCTTCTTCTCTGTTTGACGATGTTGTCAATGGATGGGCACCCGAATACAAGTACAATATCAATGGTCATCAGTACGAACTAGGTTATTATTTGACAGATGGTATCTACCCTAGGTGGTCTACATTTGTGAAATCTTATGCTCACCCCAACAGTGAGAAGAAGAAATTGTTTTCCAAGAAACAAGAGGCGTATAGGAAAGATGTGGAGAGAGCTTTCGGGATACTTCAGGCTCGATAGACAATCATTAGGGGCCTTGCACGAATGTGGTGCAGGGAAGACTTACACTCAATCATGATGACGTGCATTATTTTGCACAACATCATCAAGATCAACACTTGCCCCGCCTTCAAAAGGTTGTCTTGGAACTTTAGTAGATATATTTTCATTCCACCTAGGAGAATCTTTGAGGATGTTCCAAGCATGAAATAACTTGAATTCATGCCCTTTAGGGGTATCAAGTGTCATGAATATAGCCATCGCTTTATTAATGTATGTATGAAATAAATAACGATTGATTAGTTAAAAAATGTAATTATGCACATTAAAAATATAATTATGCACATGAAAAAAATAATATATGAAGAGACACTCACCGTATCTTCTTGACTCTTTCCACTTTCAAGAACATCTTTGGCTTTATTGTAGGCCGACTTCCAACAAGTGCATTTTTTGTTGATTCTCTTAAACAGATCGTACATACCACCAAGGGTTCGTGGCTTGTCGGGCAACGGTGGGGGAGAGGTGCTAAGGAACAATTCATAGACGCGAGACCAAAATTCTTGAATATTTTGGTTTGTCCCGGTAGCACCATCTTTGCTAATATTGATCCATGCCTTGCACAAATCTATATCTTCATCTTTAGACCAATTAGGTAATTTTGTACTAATTTTTGGCATCTTGAAAATTTTTGGAAGTGGGTAGAAGAAGAATGAAAATTTGGAAGTGGGTAGAAGAAGAATGCCAATTTAGAAGTGGGTACAAGAAAAAATGAAATTTGGATGAGGAAAGGGAAGGAAATTGATTTTGTGTGGATGTATGACCAAATGAATGGGTATTTATAGAGTTTTAGGGTGAAATTTCAGTTAAATATTTTTTTTAAATTATTTTAGCCGTTGGATTTTAATTTGGGCCATTGGATGATTTTTTTTACTGTTAGATTTGATACCATTTAATCACAGCCGTTGGATTAGAAGTAAAAGTTTTTTTTTTTTTTTAAGTTTGAAATATGACTGTTGGATCAACCAACAATCACTTTTTTTGGACTGTTGATCTCCAACGACTACATTTGGGCGGCCAACAAAGGTGACGTCAACGTGCCCCACACTCCCAACGCCAGGCGCGTGCGGCGTGTGTGGCAAGTCCCTTCCTCCTTCATGCCTTCCACTCGCGCAGGCCCACTCGCACCGTGGGACCCGCATCAATTGGCCGGGCCAATTCTCTGGCCTATTTGTAGCTTCTTTTTTTTTTTTTGGTTCCCTTGGGCCTAAATGTTGCCCATTGTTGGAGCACCAAAGCCAAAGGCCAATGGCCTAAATTTGTTGGCCATAGGCCACCATTGGAGTAGGCCCGAGAGATAAAAGAGTTTACTTGCAGAAAAAAGTGCATGTGAGTGTTAGTACCTAAATTTTTTATTCAACTTATTAAACTTATGAAGGGAATAAGAGTAATTTAACTCTTTTTGGTTCTCTCAGTAATAGTGTAAAATAAGTTGGCAAATGGGTTTTATTTTGAGAAGTTCTTTTGTGTGACCACCTCATCAAGGGATCGTTAAAAGTGTTTTCGAATGTGAAATGATTTCTGCGCATTATTTTTTTTTTACACACTCTAATTTATTTACATCCCTATTTTATTTAAATTAAAAGTCATAAATAAACGAGGATAAGAGAAAATCAATTCCCTTTAGAATAACTACATAATAAGTTTTTAACATAATCAAAAACGTTTTTTACTTGAGCATGTATACTTTTTGAAAAAACATTTTGAACCGGCTTGTGTTACCAATCACTCATGTAATACTATAATATATATGCATCTCTATTTACTAATATTATATCTTAAATTTAATTATGACAGATATATCTTCATATTAAAACACCAGGCGACGGTGCACCCACACCGAACGAAATTTCGTTTCAATAGCTTCTACTTCTTAGAAAATCTTTAGTCGTTTCACGAATTAATGATATACGTCATGCAAGCTCTTCAAAGATATATATATATATATATATATATATATGCCATGTGTTTCCCATGAAATTAATATTAGGCAGCTGATAGACTGATTCCAGTGCATGCAAACACAAATTATTGTGACCATGTTCTGCATAAATGCGTATTGTTGGATTGTCAAAGTTACGTAATAAAGTGGACACATGTATAAAACTGTGAAGGTCATACCATATTCCACCAAAAAAATATCATATGGCCTCATATTCGGCACTCACGGGTCACCACTCACCGCCTAATATACTGCACCATGGATAATTAACTCTGCAATTAGACTTATGTAGTTGTTTAATTGGTGTGAGAACCGACTATTTTGAGTTCAAATCTAATGAATGATATTTTTTATTGATAAGTGAAAAAGGACGACTCCTAAGTAGTGAATTAAAGTTGCTACATGATATATCATTAGTTCAAATCTCCTTAAGAGAAAGGCTGATAATGCATATACGTTTGAGTTCTGAAAATTTCCATTACTAAGGTTTTTATCGAAATGTTTTAGAATATTGTGAATAACAAGCAAAAGAGACCACTTAAACATAGCCAAATTAGTTAAAGGAAGTGCTCTCGGTAGTTTAAATTTGATCAAATTAACAGATTATATATTGCTCGAATAAAAAAAAATCATCTTAGTAATTAGATTTTTTAAAAGACTTGAGAAACTAGATTCTTTTGTAAATAAAACAAATAATACTTGAGTATAAAAAGCATAATTAGCACTAGAACTTTTTTGGGACCTTCAAACAAAGTGTTATTCAAGCAGTTAACTATTTGGAAATGTTAGCTACCTTCCATGTTATTCCTTATCTCTCTACTTTTTGTATTTTACTCCCAATCTCCGTATGATAATCTCGAAACTATTCACTTTCTTATCATCCTTTAAAGATTATTTATGCAAAAAAAATAACTAATTTGAAAATCGTTTTGCGCATTTTATTATCAATGTGATAATGCATTGTCTAATAAAAAGCATTTGGCTAATCTATTTAAAGATTTCTAATCTGGTGATTTTACGCATATGTATAATCTTTCAAAAATTAGTCTAGGTTTTAAAAGATATATAGGCGGTTCAGATTGTCACATCCCGGATCGGCTCCGCCATAGTACAATATTGTTCGCTTTGGGCCACGCCCTCACGGTTTTGTTTTTGGGAACTCACGAGCAACTTCCCGGTGGGTCACCCATCATGGGATTGACCTAGCCCAAACTCGCTTAACTTCGGAGTTCCGATGAAATCCGAAGCCAATGAGCTCCCAAAAGGCCTCGTGCTAAATGGAGGTGGGCATGTACATATAAGGCACATCACCCCCTCTCCGTTGGTCGATGTGGGATGTCACACAGATCATTAAACCAAAAAAAAAAGTAATTGCTACCGTCCATTATAGCGATTGAACAGCAAGTTCGTTCAAAAGAAAGTTGAGTTTGCTGGTGATTTATTTAATATGATGATGAAGGCCATTAAATGTAGCTCCACCTGTCCCTCTCTAATCACAATCAAAGTGAAGTGTCAATTCTTTTTTGGGTTCTTTAGATATAAGTCATTGTAACTCTTATTTTTCAAACTTAAACTCATCTATCTTTAAACATTCAAATAAAACTCAAAATTCAAACTTGTTGACATGTGAGAAAATAAGTAACATATTATTACAAATTATTTACAACTTATGCCACAATACCCTAATTATGTTAATGAAGCAATTTAACATTTTAAAATTCAAATAGTAGGTGCACTATTTGTGGGAGTGAAAAATTGTATTCTTTCAAGAGTTGACTTCACAATTATAAATTTATAGTATGCAAATAATTTACCTATACTTTTTTATGTGAAATATAGTTAAATTAATTTTTAATCAAATAACATATATATAAATTTATATATATAACAATGTTTAACTCATCACTTTCCACCTTTCTGTATGGCAAAAATCTATTTGCAATTGCTATAAATTTATATACTACTTTAGCTATATATATATATACCTCTCTCCATCCTGCAGATCGAACTCGAACTGAGAGAGAGAGAGAGAGAGAGAGAGATACGAGTGCTGATGTGGTTATGATGAACTCTGTTGATGATGTAAAGGAGTTGGAAACCCTAAAAGTAGAAGAAGATGAACAAGTAAACGCTGCAGCAGTAGAAGTAGTAGTAGCATCGCATGCAGACGACACTGAGTTGGAGGAGCTGAGAAAAACTCGTCTCATGAGAGTATTTGTCGAAGCCCAGGATCCTTCCACCAAGGTGAGAGAGACTGATCATAATCTTGTTATATTTCTTCCTAAGCCTAACCCTAATCTTAATCATTTCGTTAATTAATTTCCAAGATTATTATATATTCTTGTTTAGTCTTAATTGTCTTTGTTTCTTTTGGATAAAGAAATTGTGGTGTACAGTCTTCTTAATGTTTGAGTTTCTTCTTTTATCTTTGAGGCCTACGGGATTTCAAGAAATACTCTAATTTTTTCTGAAAATGTGACTTTATCCCTTGAAATTCAGTTTTCTTTAACTAAAACCCACCATAGTATATTTTCCTAACAAAAACCCAATGACTAGGCTCCAACTCAGCAATTTTCTTAATTAAGTTTGACTTTACACAATTTTATATTTTTAGATACCTAAAATACCCCTAATAACTTCTTTCGGATTCATTATTAAAAACAAAATTTAATGTCATGGTTTCATTGCATATTAATAACAAAATGATATGGTATTAGGGTTTTAATTCGTTTTATTTTTTTCCTTTTTGAATTACTTAGTTGCTTTTAAAATTTGCATAAATTAAGAATTTTTCGGTTTAGTTTTTCCATTTTCAAAATATGTTAGCATTAACAAAATGTTATTTTTTTTCCAAAATTAATTTACCTATATGTTATATATAAATAAAGGTAAATTATATTTTTGTAAACAATATAGGTAAATTATTTTACCACACATATATAATAACAATAAAATGTGCCTAATGTATGTAATAATATATGCAAAATAATTTACCTACAACATAAAGGATGTAATTTGGTTCAAGATTTAATTTACCTATATTCTAATATAGATATGGGTAAATTATTTTATGTAGTTTAAAGTATCTACTTGAAGATAAAGGATGTCATTTGGTTCAAGAGAAATGATGTCATATGTCATTTGTTCAAAAAAAACATAGGTAAATTATTTTTACAAAGATTAAAGTGTAACTACTTGAAATATATTTATATTTTTATAAGAAAATATATTTATACATTAATATATTTGTTATAAGGAGAATATATATGTTTATTGTTTCAATTGTAGCCTATAAAACTGAAATTTTGAACAAGTGTTAACTAAAACAATTATAAAGTATAATGCACCTATGAGTTGAATTTTAAATGCTTGCCAAAAATAAAAGGAAAGAAACTAGATGAAATTTAGGATTTCATCATTATTGTAGGTATTAAAGTTTATTGACATGATTAGGGTGTTGTGGCATAGGTTGTAAATAGTTTGCAATAATAGGTTATTTCTGTGTCTACATGTCAATGGATTTGAATTTTGGGTTTTAATTGGATGTTTAAATATAGGTGAGTTTTTGTCTAGGAAATAAAAATTGTAAGGGTCTATCTCTCAAGAACCCTAATTTTTTTCACACTAATATTTACCCTAAAGGGTGGGAATCTAAACTTAGCCACACAATAGATCCGCCAAGATGATGTGGTATCGAACTCATCACTTATAAGTGAGAAATACCATTAAATCGTAGTACTCATAGCATCTAGTGTTGTGTCAAATTTTTCTCTAGTTTCCCATTATTTATGTTTGCCCCCAAAAAAAAGTTTGGTCCAAAATACCAATTCATAACCCTAACGGTATATTGAAGAATCGAGAGAGAAAACAATCTCATAGAGAAATTAGAATGAATGAATATGTTGTGTTTTCTCATTAACTGAAATGAATAGTACAACTTAGTATTCATAGTAAGTAAGAAAGCTTAAAGATTAAGCAAACACTCTACACATTACAATAGCTGATATGACACTTTAACAAATCATAATTTGACATCTGTCTGGCTAATACCCTCCCTCAATCTTAGCTAGGATATCCTAGTCTGAGATTGGTACAATGCTTAACAAAAACAAGGTTGTGAAGACCTTTTGTTAATACATCTGCAATCTGATCAATAGTGGGAGTGTAATGAACAATGAGATCTCCTTTTTGAACTCTCTCTCGAACAAAATGGTAGTCTGTATCCAAGTGTTTAATCCGTGAGTGAAATACTGGGTTGGAACTTAAAGCAATGGCCGAGAGATTATCACAATGGAGAAGTGGTGGTTTAGGAACAAACTCATGAAGATCTTTCAAAATCAATCTTATCCAAGCTACATCCGCTGCACAATAGGCCAAAGCTTTATATTCTACTTCAGTAGAACTGCAAGAGACAAAACTTTACTTTTTGGACTGCCAAGAAATAGGATTGTTGCCTAAATACACAACATAACCTGTAATAGAACGTCAGGTATTGATGTATGATGCCCAATCGGAATCAGAGAATGCAAAAATCAGGTTGCCAGAACCAGTGGTATAAGTCAAACCACAACTCAGTGTACCTTACAAATATTGCAAAATTCTTTTGACCAAAGAAAAATGCAAATCTGTTGGAGTAGTCATGAACTGGCAGACTGTGTTGAAGGCAAAAGCAATATCTAGACGAGTAAAAGTCAGATATTGCAATGCACCAACTATACTTCTATAAAGAGTTGCAGCAGCTAAAGGTTCTCCTTCACTAGCAAGCAATTGAGTATGAGGCTTACAAGGTGTAGGAGCAGACTTACATGTCTCTATTCCTGCCCTTTTTATCAACTATTTAGCATACTTAGACTGCTTAATGAAAATATCCCCATTGAATTTGTAATGAACTTGTAAACCCAGGAAATATGTCAATTGTCCTATATCTTTCAGATCAAAAACAATACCAAGTTCATCAATAACTGACTGAACTTTCTCTTTGTTTGAACCTGTTAGGATAATGTCATCCACATAGAGCAACAAGATTATAACATCAGACCCATCAGTTTTGACAAAAAGACTGGTATCGGATTGAGAAACTTGAAAACCTAAGGCTGGAAGAAAACCTGTAAACTTAGAATTCCGGGATATGTAAACTTAGAAAACCTGTAAACTTAGAATTCCGGGATATGAGTGGGATGAGTAGAGGAAATAAAACCGGGAGGTTGTCTCATATAAACTTCTTCCTGCAAATCCCAATGGATATGTAAAATACAGGATGTCCAATCCTAGCAGAAAAATGAAGGAAACGGACACTCAATTTAAAGTGAGTAAACAAAATTTCATACTCGATCTCATAGATACAAATAGAATTCTATTGTTTGGTAATGAATACCAGTCTAGAGTGCATGATACTTGTCTATATTTATAGTCGAGACTTGATCTATAATTTAAGTCGGTAGGCTGATATTTGATCTAAATACTCACAATTAACTATGCACAAAAATCTTTCTTGATAGTAACTAACGAGAGATGCTTTCATGTAAATGGTGGCTTCATGTCAAACATCTATGGGATAGTTGATGTAATTTTTTGAATACATGGCAAGCATCCAATAGACCAATGACGCAATTAAAACTATGTATTGATTTCAAGAGAAAATCTCTAATAACTAACCGTCTAGAAACCAAACGCCTTTATTAGGCCATCTCCAATGGTGGCCAAAGGCCAACAATTTTAGGCCATAGGCCTTTGCATTTGCTTCTCCAACAATGACCAAGAAATAGGCCCAAGGCAACCCAACAAAAAAAAAGACACAAATTGGCCAAGATATTGGCCCGGCCAAAACAGGTGGGACCCGCCCTGCGAGTGGGCAAGAGGCGCGTGCAACGCACGCAGAGAGATTGGGACGCGCCAACGCGCCTCACGCGCCAGGCACAGGAGACAGAAATTGATGACGCCACACTGGCGCAAGGCTTGCTCCAGCTTTGTCGGCCACTATAAAGTTACAGTTGGAGATCAACGGCTGTGATTATCTAACCGTTGGATGATCCAACGGTCAGATTTCAAACTTTTTTTTTTACTTTTACTTGTAATCCAACGGCTGTGATCAAATGAGATCAAATCTAATGGTAAAAAAAATCATCCAACGGCCCAAATTAAAATTCAACGGCTAAAATAATTAATAAAAAATATTTGTTCAGAAATTTCACCATAAAACCCTATAAATACCCATTCATTTGGTTATACATCCACACAAAATCAATTTCCTTCCCTTTCCTCATCCAAATTTCATTTTTTCTTCTACCCACTTCTAAATCATTTTATACCCACTTCTAAATTAGCAATCTTCTTCTACCCACTTCCAAATTTTCATTCTTCTTCTACCCACTTCCAAAAAATTTCAAGATGCCAAAAATTAGTACAAAATTACCAAATTGGTCTAAAGATGAAGATATAGCTTTGTGCAAGGCATGGATCAATATTAGCGAAGATGGTGCTACCGGGACAAACCAAAATATTCAAGAATTTTGGTCTCGGGTCTATGAAGTGTTCAGAGTGTTGTTGGTAGGATGTGTGGTGTGGAAGTGTTCAGAGTGTTGTTGGTAGGATGTGTGGTGTGGAAGTGTTGAGAGTGTTGTTGGTGGGATGTGTGCATGGTTTGGGAGTGTGGTTTGGGGAGTTGTCAAATTGCATTTTTTTGTACTTTATCGGAACTTAAATATTTTTAGGTCAAAATGTTCAGAAAATTAAGCTAAGTTAATCTAAACAAAGAATTTTTTTTTTAAAACTTAACGGAAAAAAAAATATTAGGCTAAAACAATATTTAACAACTTTTCAACCTAAAATCTAGGCCACACCATTGGAGAGAAAATGCAGTTTCTGGCCAAAAGCCAAAGGTCAATATTTGTTATTGGTCATAGCCCATCATTGGAGTTGGTCTTAGTGGGTGAAATAACAGTTTTTGTGCATGCTTAATTTTTTTTTTTTTCCAATGTTATATTCTTAAGTGGAAAGTGAACTCGGGTGTAAGGGGAATGGCCCACTACTTCGGTCAACTGACCTAACTCTCATTTGTTATATGTGCGTGCTTAATTAATTGAAGTTGTTATGATATAAGCATTCATAACAAACCCTACTTTTTGACCGAACCCTACAGCATAATAGCATTGACACTCATGGCATTTGAACCTCTCTACCAACCCGAATTCGGTGTGTGAGAGATTCATCATGCACTGCATCATTGACAATTTTGAAGAAGCTAACTCCAGCGTAATCAATCGTTATAGATTCGAAATCAAACTCCAAAAAAATGGGGCTATAAGATTGGAGCTCGTGAGTATTTCTCAGTAGAACAGCTAGCTATTTAGAAATTAGCTCGAGGGCAAATAGTGTCTGAGATGGAGTGCAAGGAAACCATGAAAGATGAAGCAGAAGAAGCAGTGACACTGACGAAATTTCATCGTGTGAGAGAATTTGTTGAAGGCAAAGATCCATCCTCCAAGGTTTTGTCTTACCAGTGAAAACAATACTTGCACATTTGTAATTAGTACAAATCACTAAATCTTGCGAAAATTAGTGAAAACAGTTGTTCTAATTTCAAAAATCTAATTAATATATATAGATCATTTTCAGGTTATTAAGTAATCCATTCGTGAGATAATCACTTCTCACATTAAGCTTAGGTACAAAACCAAGAATCGAAAGCAACGGTAAATTATAGAAATAATGCTTTTACTTGGAAGGATGGCTTGATTTTACTTGAACCATGCCATGCTTTCTTTGCCTGCGCTGATCTTCGGGCGCATTGATCTTGTATTCTATACGTTGTAGAGAAGAATCTATGCTTGCACCAAATTCTTAACTATTAAATCTGATATTTTGGGAATTTGGTGTGTAATTAATTTGCGTGCAGGAAGTGGATGATCTGACGATAAGAAGGTTCTTGCGTGCTCGCGATTTAGATATAGAGCAGGCATCTGCAATGTTCCTCAAGTACTTGAAATGGAGACGCGATTTTGTTCCTAAAGGTTCTATTTCTGCTTCGGAGATTCCAAACCAAATTGCACAGAACAAGATGTTTTTACAGGGATCAGACAAGAAAGGATGCCCCATAGCAGTTATCCTTGGTTATAGACACTTTCAAGACAGCCTCAAGGAATTCAAGCGTACGTTAATTATTTTTCGAAATCTTCACACGATAAGTAACATTTCCTATGGTTCAAAAGAAATCTGATAAGTCTTTCAAATCTAAAAGTCATATATTTTTGTTTGACAGGTTTTGTAGTCTATGGTCTCGACAAGGTATGCGCAAAGTAAGTTTTTCTGTCACTCAACCGTGTTCCTAAGCGATTTATTTTGTTTTTGCCAATGCAAAGCTATGTAATGTAAGAGCACAAGGATAGATAACGTACCAAACCCGTATTGTACACAGCTGATATGTTTTATGTGCTGAATTGAACTTCATGTGTCAGAATTCCGCCAGGACAGGAGAAGTTCACTGCCATAGGAGATCTCGAAGGCTGGGGATATTCAAACAGTGACGTCCGAGGTTACCTTGGAGCTCTTTCAATTTTGCAGGTATCTGTTCTGCTGCTTAGCATTACATTTCTATGTACATATAAGATGAAACAAACTTGCTAGTCAGATAATATATAAATAACTTCTACAGAAAAAGTAAAACCAAAAAAAATACCAGAATGGTACAAATTGTCCAATAACATGCATAACTGTTTACTAATCGTTGCAGGACTACTATCCCGAAAGGCTAGGGAAGTTGTACATCGTCCATGCGCCGCTCATATTCATGACGGTTTGGAAAATCGTTTACCCTTTTATCGACAACAAAACTAAGAAGAAGGTAAAATTATCAATCTGTACAAGATGTTACGTAGCATGAGTGTATACAGGCATTTCATACTTCAGAATTCAGATCATCTTGCTTCTCTGTGCAGATAGTATTCGTCGAAAACAAAATGCTGAAATCAACTCTGCGCGAAGAGATTGATGAGAGCCAGCTTCCCGAGATATACGGAGGCAAACTGCCGTTGGTTCCCATCTAGGACGGCAGATTGATCAACCATGCCAAGAGGAAAAGTGTGCAAATTAAAGCTCAAGTTTCTGCACAAATCTCCTTAAGTTTGCAAATATATATATGGATAACATGTAGATATAAACTATGCTGTACCACGTATATATATATGATTATGTTTAAAACTTTCATATTTGCATCATGGTGTGCTTATAGTTGCATAAACTTGAAATTTAAAAAATGTTCACCTACACTCAAATTGTTGGCAGCTTATTGGACATGTAAAGACAGTAAACGCGTGACTTTTACGTGCTAATTTAGTTGAGAAGGCAGCATTGTTAAGTCATTGTCTTTGAATTGCAACAATTAGTAATTAAACTACGTAGACTAAATCGCGATAGATGAAGTTACTAGAAACGAAGCAGAATTTCGCGCTTAATTTCTATTCAATCCCACCACATTCATAATAAAAGAAGTGGAGAAGCAAAAACAAGATAAAACAATAGTGATTTCCACACTTGCCTTCTACTCATGCACTCCTCTCAATTTCTTAGCCATTTAGAAAAACAGCAATGTAGCGGGAGAAAACAAGAGTGTGAAAATCAATTAGTTACTCACAAAATTTTGTAAAACACAATAGTGGGTTACTGGGTCTACCTATACCTCTCTATCTCCAGCTAAGACCATCTCCAATGGTGAGGATAAAGTCTAAAATTTAGAACTTAAACCCCCCCAAACCTCTTCCAATAGCTGGGCTAAAATTTGGATAGGGGATAAATTCTAAAATTGGGTCAAATTTAGACCAGAATTCCCACCCGGGGACAAAATTCCCACCCCATTTGCGCGTGAACGCGCCTGATTTCTTCCACACCAGACTGATTTGACGCACCTTGGAGCTTTGGGCAGCTAACCCAAGCGGGTCTGCATGCCGTGGGCCCAGGCTTGTGCAGCTTGTCGGCCATGCTTTGCCACTTGCAAAGTAATGGCTCCTTTAATAAACGGCCTAGATTGCTGGACCGTTGGATATCCAACGGTCCAGATGCAATCTTAAAAAAAAAATTATAATTTATAAATTCATTAAATCTAACGGCTGAGATCGAATGTGATCAAATCTAATGGTAAAAAAAAAGATCTAACGGCCCAAAATTAAATCCAACGGCTAAAACATTATTTAAAAATTATTTAAATCAAAATTCACCAAAAAAAGTTTATAAATACCTATGTATTTGTTCAATCATCCACACAAAATTCACTTTCCTCATATAATTCTTCAAATTTTTCTTTCTACCCATCTAATTTTGTGTCCTCATACAATTGTTCAATCATCCACATAAATACCTATGTGATCAAACCTAATTGTCACCTAATTTAGTGATTTTCATTATTTATCGGAATTAATTTTTTTTTAGGTTAAAATGTTCACAAAAATAAATTAGGATAATCTACATAAATTTTATTTTAAAATAGTTACCGAAAAGAAAAAAATTAGGCTAAAATCATTCTTTAGTAATCTCGGGCTAAATTTTTAACCCAAAATCATTGGAGGAGAAAAACTGTTTCTGAGTTAAGTTCTAAATTTTCTGGGCTAAAAATTTAGACTTTAACCTCCACCATTGGAGATGGTCTAAAGATGAACTGATGCAATGGCTCAGTGGACTGGTTCAGAACCTTCTTCCTCATAGGTACGGTCTATTTTATAGCCTTCGCCTACAGTTCTGGTGGACATACATGATCCATACCCGGCCCATATCTGCTTAGAATCTGACTATTTGAGCCCACTAGAGTTTGGCCTCATCCATGACGATTTGGGTTTGGTTCTATTGGGAACTCCAAAAAGAAATAAAAATAAACTTTAAAAAGCAAAATTTAAAATAAATAAATAAAATTCCTTTCACTCCTACCACCTCCATCGCGACAAAATTATAATTACAATTGTATATCACTTTGTACCTATCTCTCAATTTACGTGAGAGGATCAATAAACAAAAAATGCATACATTGAGTTCCACATAATCTTCCTTCCTTTGAAAGCAGGACAATCCACAGTGCCTCTAATCTAATTTTAGTTTAAGTGTTTACACCTTCTATACCACAAAGATGTGAAGCCAAAGTCAAGGTGAAGTGGCAACACTATGTTGGAAATAGAACAACAATCAATGATAATTTTAGTTATGCTAACAATTAAATACAAAGAACAATGGCAGTATATAAACAATACGAAATAAATTTAAGAAAATTGAAGATTGAGGCTTGCGTACCGCAATGTCCTTGAAACAGAATTTCGTCCCTACTCTGTGCTTGTAGTTCGTTGGACGTCTGCTTCACCAGGATTCAACGATCTAAGTCAAAATTCCAGCACCGGAAAATTGACTTCTGGCGAATATAGAATGTGGTTCTCTCAGTAGGATGGTTTTGGTTTACAGGGATTTGAATGCGAATTTCTGAATGCAAAATGCCATGCAAATGGATGAATATATAGAGTATGGATACCTGTTCGCAACAGGTATGAGAATGGGATGTGACTATTGAGAGGTGTCTGTTGGAAAGGATGCTTTGCTCTCTGGTGCTTCTTCTTCAACCCAGACTTCATCTGAAAAGATGAGTCTGTTGGAAGAATAAAATATTAAATCCGAAATTTAAAAAATAATAATTAATTAACGGATTTAATTATTAGAGCCCGAGCCCAAGAGCCCATCTTTTGACAATTAATTAATATTAATTATTAATTTTTCACATCCCCAAAGCCCAAACCCAAGGTTGAGCCCAATTTTCCTCTCTATAGTTCCATTACTCCAATCACTTTGTAAGAGGTACAAAGCCTTATAAAGTGTAGGAACGTTTTGGTGGTGATCAATGTGGGACAAAGTTTGGAATGGTATTACTACTCAAACATCTCCAACACACTCCACAATTTAAATTAAATTAAACTGTCGCTTGAATAAAAAGGCATTAATCTCAGGTTTAAAACTAGAGTCATAAGGAATAATTAAATGGATTAATTTGAATCTATCTAAAACCAATCTCCAAATTTTAAATATATCGTCGCATCATGCATCATATTTCAGATTTTCATGCAAATCTTTCATGTGTAAAGATAACCGTGTTAACATCAATTTTTATAACTTCTAAATTTTGAATCATGTAACGTTTCGTGTTTTAAATTACGACTTAAGCAAGGTATACTTGAAAAAACTGAAAGGAAAAAATAAAACATAAATAAATTAAAAAGAAAAACAGATAGGTAAGGTGAAGTAAAAGGAAGAGTACTGTTAATGACTCAATGGAAAAGCGAGCGCTCCTCCAGAGCCTGACTGCATGCCTGAGCCACTGATCTCCTTCGGGAGCATCCAAAACCACCGTACACTACGTGTCATCCCTCCATTGGTCTATCCCGTCCAAGTCTATTGACCCAATATTTATTATTATTATTCTGAAAAGAAGATAAAGTCAGTAACTTGTTAATGCCGATCGTAAAATTCAATTTTCCGATTTCTCTCCTCCATCACATCACACTTCATCATTCATCGACTCACCAGTAGTAGCCCAGCTGGCAGTGTTCTCAGGGCCCCACAACCTCCCCTCTTCTCCATGCGACACGCGTCCGGGAGGGAACAACATCGTATCCGTAGGTCAGGCCACGTGTCGAGATGGGGAAGGGAACAGGTAGGCGGGGATGCACGTGATCGTGACCCTCTTTGATGGGCTTTGAAAGTACAAAAACAGCCTTTCAGTTCTGAAACACCTGCCCGACTCTTGTACTTGCCCAGTGGCACTGCCAAGGGAACAGTAAACATAGTAATGACTTTGTGTACGTGTTGGTGAAAATACGGTTATGCCCTCCATGCATGCTTGGCCTGTTGGATGGATCATGGAGCAATGAAAGACTCAAGAATCTCTACAGAGATATAGGGGTTGCGTCTGTCACGTTGCCCTAGACCGACTGATGGAGTGTGATCGATCGTGATGAATCTGATGATGATATGATGGTGGAAATTACCATGTATTACACAAACACCAATCTTAATCTTAACATTCCGTTATACCAAAATTAGGGTTTTGATTTTTTTTGTTATGACTAATTTCTCACACTCAATCTATAACTGTCAAGATTTTTTATTACCAAGTTTTGCAAAAAAATTACTGTTTGTGTGTTTGTGCGTTTGAATCATGTCACAGATTTTGGACATTTAGATGTTGGTTTTGTCATAAGTAGGAGACCAAAGGAGACAAGTAGCTAGACAACAACAAGCAACAAAGAAAGTTGGGACAAGTTACTTCATATTAGCACTTTGAGGAGATTTGGCTCTCCTTTCACCAAAGGGTCCATTCCTCCATATAAGTCAGTTATTTTTTTTTTAAATTATATTATGTTCTGGTGTATACTATATATCAGAATTTTTATTTTTTAGATATTAGTCAGTGGTTTGTTGACCAAAATCAACATTGGTGTACATGCTTCTCTAGAGTATATTAAAAAATCCCTTAACTTTTACACGCCCATACTAACACAAGAAACCTATCTTAGCAAAGTCAAAGTTTATGTTAATGTTAGCGAAGTTCTATTGTGTTACCATTGTGTAAAAAAAGCTTTGATTTGTGTGCAAAAAAAGTTACTTATGTTTTAATACGTAATTATGCGTATGCATTAGACTGTGATTTGTAAGAATAAAGAAAACTTCACTAGGAAAAATAAGATCATTTTTTAGTATTTTTCCCTACATGCCCCATTCTCTCTTACAAACTCTCATACGTTTAGCCTCACTTGTAAAGACGTGACAACTTATTAGTAATTTGTTTTACATACTCGACCACCAAAATTTATCGTGCAAGAATGACTCCGTAGAAGCTGTACAAGTTCAAAGATAAAAGAATTTAGAAAGAAACAAAAAGGTCAACTCAAATCTATCACAGCCATGCATAGATCTTCGTAGGCTGGAGGTAACAAACACAAGTTAAAAACGTTCGTTGGGTAGTGGGACCAATTGGATGGACCCCCAACAAGTTAAACGACACCGTCATTCTGATTATTATAATTTGGTTGGGTTTGGAGGTGTCAAGTTTGAATACAAGTATACGAACCCCAGTTTGTTAGATCCTCGTTACTCATACAAAACACAAGGGTAGTTTCGGAAGTATAACAAAAATAGTCTTGCTTTTATAGGAACAGAACACTACAAGCTCCCCCAGAAAATAGTCTCTGTTCACATTGTGCTCTGTGAGTTGTGGAAAATATGGATCCAGATGCCTTCTCTGCGAGCTTGTTCAAGTGGGACCTACGAGGCATGGTTGTGCCGACAAGCCGGGTTCAGCTAGAAGCAGCCGTGCCACCAGCAGCGGCAGCAGCTGCCGCGGCGGCTGGTTATACTTTGCGGCCGCCAAGAGAGCTCGGGCTTGGAGGGCTTGAAGACTTGTTCCAGGCTTATGGGGTCAGATACTACACGGCGGCGAAGATAGCGGAGCTTGGATTTACTGTGAACACCCTCTTGGACATGAAGGATGATGAGCTTGACGACATGATGAGCAGCCTCTCTCAGATATTCCGCTGGGAGTTGCTTGTTGGGGAGAGGTATGGTATTAAAGCCGCCGTCAGAGCCGAGCGTCGCCGCCTTGATGAGGAGGACTCTCGGCGGCGCAACCCTGTCTCTGGTGATACCACCACCAATGCCCTTGATGCTCTCTCCCAAGAAGGTACTATACACTATTTACATGAATATTCTTTACACTATTTACATGAATATTCTTTACCTTTGTGTCTTAGATTAACTGTAGTAGGTATATAAGTAGGGTTTGATTACACTTTGATATAACATTATTTTACATGTAAATTAATAGTGTAACAATATAACACATTCGAATGCGTTATAAAAAGAAAAATATGATTCGTGATCAAGGAGATATAGGTCACAAAACACTACTTTTGGTGTAATATAACATGCTTGATCGAGTGTGTGAACAAATCGGAAATATTCATCTGTGAGATCATATAATATTTGAGATTGCGTGATAAAACTAAAGACATGTTTTATATTTCGTAACATACCATGTCACATTATCTGATAATAACTTAATTATCATAGTTTTTGATACTAACATTAAGTTGTTATACTTGGATTGGGATATATACTAACATTAAGTTGTTATACTTGGATTGGGATATATGATACGTGGTGCATGGGGATGTGTAGGGCTATCGGAGGAGCCAGTGCAACAGGAGAAGGAGATGGTGGGGAGCGGAGGAGGGGCGGCGTGGGAGGTTGTGACAGCGGAGGAGAGGCGGAAGAAGCAGCGGAGGATGAAGAAGGGGCAATATAGGAATTGTAATGGTGGAGGGGGTCGTAATAATGATCATAACGAGGGTGTGGACGACGAGGACGACAACGACATGGACGACATGAAGAGGCATGGGAACGGTGGAGGAGGGGGAATGTTGAGCGAGAGACAGAGGGAGCACCCGTTCATTGTGACGGAGCCTGGGGAGGTGGCACGTGGCAAAAAGAACGGTCTTGATTACCTCTTCCATCTCTACGAGCAGTGCCGTGATTTCTTGATCCAGGTCCAGAACATTGCCAAGGAACGCGGTGAAAAATGTCCGACCAAGGTACGGAGTTTACCCATGATTACATACGCTGATTTTCAATTACATCGAATTTAATACATGTGGTCAATTTAAGAATATCTGTCAACTTCCATAAATTTCTTGTCCCAAATCGTACGAGAAATTTACATTATATTCTCAAATTGGAACAACTTTCAAAAGTAGATGCAGCTAGTGGTTTTTTTTTTGCTGGTCAACTAATTTAATTTTACATTTCTTTACTGCACACGTTATATATGCAGGTGACAAACCAGGTGTTTAGGTATGCCAAAAAGTCGGGGGCAAGCTACATCAACAAGCCGAAGATGCGGCACTACGTGCACTGCTACGCCCTCCATTGCCTTGACGTGGAGGCGTCCAATGTGCTGAGGAGAGCGTTCAAGGAGAGGGGCGAAAATGTCGGGGCCTGGCGGCAGGCATGTTACAAGCCTCTTGTGGCCATTGCAGCAGGCCAAGGCTGGGACATCGATGCCATTTTCAATTCTCATCCCCGTCTCTCCATTTGGTACGTTCCCACGAAGCTCCGTCAGCTTTGTCACGCCGAGCGCAATAATGCCACCGCCTCTAGCTCTGCCTCCGGTGGCGGTGGCGAGCACCTGCCCTATTGATGTATTAGTAGCCTAGAACAGACTATGAAACAATATTTTAGGATCTAATTATGTTCTACTATTTCAAAAGTTAACTATTATAACTGTTTGCTAATTAATCTGCCATAATTAAAATCTTGATGTTTGTAAAAGGGTACGTGTAATTTGAAAGATATTAAACATAAGAACACAACCTTGTAAATTCACTCAATGATTAGAGAAGAACACCAAACAAACCAGGACTGCTCATCGTAATTGAATTGAACAGCAGCAGCAGCAAGCGTAAGGCAGCAGCGGTATGAGCAAGTTGACGATATTCTGCTTTAGTACTAAAGCGAGACACACCGCGTTGCTTGTTGAAAATCCAAGAGATTAAATTGTCCCCAAGAAATGGATCGACAATCATCAAAATCACCAGCATAATCCTCATCAGCATAGGCAGTGAGTGTAACGGAACCAGGACAATAAACAATGCCATGTTCAGGAGCGGCTTTAAGATGACGGAGAATACACTTGACAGCAATCAAATGGGATGTTCTAGCTAGGCCGATGCATTAATTGACACACTTGGTTAACGGCGAACAGTAAAGCCCTAACCACACTATAAGAGCTGGTGACATCAGACAACGGTTCACCATCTATGAAACTTAGCCAGAGACCACCGATAGCCGGTGCGAAAATAGGCATGCTTTCCAACATTTTGGTGCGTTTGAGAAGATCCAAAATATACTTGGTTTGAATTCTCCAAGGTTAAAGCTCAAGATGTTGGTTTCTATTGTTTCCCCCACATTTTCATAGTAACCGCAATTTTTTCTTTTCGTTTCTTATACTTTCCATGAATTCTTTACCACCTGGTTCCCTTTGAGATAAATGTTTCTGGGTGTTTGTGTGGGTTTGGGTTGCTTGTCAATATTCTACAGCTCCTTGATTGATTTATCATAGGATTTGGAGATCCAGTAGTATTTCAAAAAAAATTCGTCTTGTAATGATGAATGCTTCCAGGATTAATTAGTGACACTTGAAAGTAATTAGCCTTGAAAATCTTGTGTTCGGTCTGGTGTTGCATTTGTTTCTTGGTTTCCTGTTATCCTACTAGTCTTTTCATGTTAATGCGATTGGATAGGTTTCCCGATCTCTTGATTTGGATTTATCATGACTCGTTGTAATGGATATGATCAATTTCTAAAAATTGTTCTACGTATGTGCATCTTAATTAAAGATGTTATACCATGAGTGTTTTTAGCCTGCTGATCAAGTTATTGCCATGGTGTTACGATATCGATCATACCATACCACTGTGGTCTTGCCTCTTCAAACCTTTTTCTATGACAAACTTATCGATATACTTGTAGCTAGTCTTCGAAAAAGAAACTCAAAGCAATAAAAAATGAGAAACAAAATCGCAGAAAAGACCTTGTTTAGTTTCTTTTTCGTACACGAAGAACAATTTGTACCGATGCATCCGTGTTGGTATCAAGACTCAATATTATTGGAAGACTATCTGTGTTGAAAAACCAAACCCAACAGTACTGTAACTCTCAATCTCTGGTGGGTGAATGATTCTTATTCAAAATGAAACAAGTCTTGGCTTATAAATAAGCCATTACACAGAAGCAAAATAAAATAAGCTGCAACCACGTTTTACAAGCCTAATAACGTGGTAGAGGAAACTAGGAAAGGAGTCAATACCCAATCACGAAAAGTAAATACTTGAGACTCTAAGAAATAGAGTTATTGACTCGACAAAGAAACCTAACAACTTGAGCGAAATAAATCAAACACTACTTGACACAAAGTCCAAACACTAACATTTTAAGTCACTTTCTCAACAATTCCTCCCTATTTGAGCAATTTGTGTGTGATTCTCTGTAATTGAGCGAACTCCAGCGGCTTACAAATTTTTCAAAAATCTCGACAGGTGGTTTGGTCATAATGATACGCAACTTTGTTCATTAGTATACAATATTCGACTACGACACCATCTCTTGTGAGATCAGCAGAAAGTGAAACCTCACATCGATGTGCTTGCTTCTCTAGTGCATACTTGAGGATTTCTTGATAACTTAATTGTAGAATTATTATCATGATCTTTGGAATGCACTTACAATGAAACCAACGACCAAAATTTGGTTAAGAATCCTTTTCATCAAACACCTTGGCATGCGAGCGTGGTACGCAGCGAACTGAAGCCGGTTGTGGACAATACTACAACAGGCTGCTTCTTTGAACTCCATAATCTGACTCCTTCACTCATGAGAAAAACATATCCGGACATACTCTTTCCCTGTCACTCGTCAAGCATAATCGTTGTCGGTGAAGGCAAAGTAGAACATCTTGCTCCTCTATTGTAAAACACCCCAAATCCAAAGTTCCTTTTAAATACTGACACCCTTTTGCAGCCAACATGTGCCTCCTTGGGATTTAGCCATGTACCTACTTATCAAAGCATGTATACATCATGTAAGTGCAGTGGTGTCAAATACATGAAGACTCTGAGCCATTTGCTTAAACAAAGTCACATCTACATCGACATCTCGAGTTTCTTTTGATAGCTTAGTCTAGGAACCATAGGATTCTTCACGGTGCGGCTTCCCGTTTCCAAATCTATCAAGTACTTCCCTAGCATACTTCCTTTGACACAAATGAATACCTTTAGAACTTTGTTGTACCTCGGCACCTAGAAAGTATTTCATCTTTCCCAGTGCATCGCGTGTCAAACTCCGACTTCATAGAATTTTTGAATTTCTCACACATATGACATCATTCCTGCATATCGGATCGTCAACATAGAGACTTACCACTAAGATTTTACCTCCTTCGATCTTGACAAAGCGAGTGGGCTCATAACTCGTCTTACCCGGAATCCTTCCTTGATAAAATATCCCTCTACTCCAGAAGTGTACCAGGCCACAGGTGCTGCTTTAACCACATATAAAGGCTTTTAAGTACGTAAACCTTTATCTTCCTCACCTTCTTGCACATATCCACCACATGGTTGCTGCATAAATACAGTTTCCCACTTTGAGTTCACCATGCAAGAATGCACTCTTCACATCCAGAAGTTTGAAACATTGTCCGGCCCTTTTGTGCAGTTGCCATGGAACCGTACGTATAGTGTCCCATCGTGCCAGGAGCAAACACTTCATTATAGTCTATTCCATGCTTTGGGCGTAGCCTTTTACTAACAAACGAGCTTTGCATTTGTCAGTCTCACATTTTCATTAAGCTTAGTCTTATACACCCATTTGACACCAATTCTTTTTGCTCAGTAGGCGAGACTTACTTAATTCCCAAGTTTCATTTTTTACTATGGGCGCAATCTCAAGTCCATTGCATTCCTCCACTTCTCCTCTTTATTGACCTCTTCATAACTTGTTGGATCCTCATAAGAGATGAACATAGCCAAATTATGCACCTCTTCTTCTTCTTGGATAAGCCATCTCCACTTATGTAATCCTGCATCAAGTGAAGTCTTGATTTCTTTCCTCGAGAGTGAACTTGGTATGTCAACAACGCCCAATTGGGTGGCATACTTGTGATAGACTCTCACGAATGAGATCACATTACGTGCTCCTCCTCGATATCGAGATCCCACATTCGATGCTTCTCCTCGATATCAACCTCACTATCCTCAGTATTGCTAAACTGCCATCCTTTGTCTCCCACATCTAGTGTATCATGTCTTGCTTCTTCTTCCTCTTCCCCCAATTCCAACTCTCCTTTTCATCAAATTGCACATCTCTGCTAATCACAGCAGCACTTTTTGTCACGAGGATCAAAAGAAGCTTGTATACTTTTGACTCATCACTCATGCCAAGCAATACACATCTATGACTCTTATCATCTAGCTTCAATCTCTTAGCATACGGAATATGCACATGCCTATGCAACCAAAGACCCTGAAATGCTCCACACTAGGTTTTACTCCACTCCGGCTTTCTTGGTGTCTTACCTTCCACGGCTGGGTAGGGCTTGATTAAGAACATAAACGGTCATCACTTGACTTCGACCAAGGTTTAGAGCATCTCCTTCTCGAGAAAGCAAACCTTGAACCATATTCATGATGTCACGATTTTTTGCGATCACGCAACTTATTTGTTAGGGTGTATGGTACTAGTAAGTTGGCGTTTGATACCATGTTGTACAAAAATTAAACTCCTTGATAAATTCCCCACCTCAGTCTGTTCTTAAACAACATGAGATAATCTGACTCCTTTCAACACGATTTTTGTAGTTCTTGAAAAACATAAATGCTTCACATTTTTCGTGAGAAAATGAGCCCAAATCTTCCCCTCTGAAATCATCGATGAGAAAGTCAAGAGAGATACCTTTTGTTCTTTGTTTGAAGTAGGGTTATGGGTCCACGTATATCGGCATGTGATTGGAGTTGTTGTGATGCGCCTCATTGACTCTTCCTTGGCATAGCTTCTAAGTGTAGCTACACCATACAACTTGTACAAATCTTGTTTGAAGCTTTGAGTTGTAGAAGGCCTTTTACTAGGTTCTGTCTTTGTAGGATTCTCAGTTATTGTGACTCGAAGTGACCAAATCGTCGATGCCACAAATCTGAGATGTCATGTGAATGCTACATTGAAAGACGATTTGAATGTTGTGATGTCATTGTTGCTAGTAGTACAAACAATCTATTGCGGGACAATAAATGCGCATGGCCAGACCTGTAGGTGGTAGATCATGCATTCTCCGTTTTTGAATCAATCTTGCCAATCCACTTCTCTTGCGGTGACCAATACTCGAAAGATTATTTTTAACTCGGAATATGAAGACATCGAGGATACTACGCAGGTTACACCTCCCACTTGAGGTTTAATCACCTCTTCCCATCAACTTTGCCATTCTGAGCCATTTTCCCGACTTCACCAGATATGCGAATTGATCATCCAAATCACGAACCATTGCTTATTCCACTGTCATGTGGTTAGAACAACTTTGAATCGAGAAACCAGTGCCTACTCTCTTTGAGTTGTTGAGCTCAACATGGGACATCGAGAAAAGCTCCTCGTCTTCACCTAATTCGGCATAATTTGCGGCTTTCTCCCAACTAGGGCATTCATCGAAAATGCCTGCTTTGTGACACTTATGGCATTCAATCATGGCTTTGTTGAAGCCACTGTCTACCTCTGCCTCGGCCTCTTGCTCTAAATGCTCCACGTCCTCTTCCCTCTGCCTCCAGACACGTCTCGAGATGAGACCTTGAGTACTTGCTCTACTTCTATGCTCCTTCATTCTGTATTTCGTGTACGACAACTACTTTGTAACTCGTCAATTGTCAGTGTCCAAGTCATTGGACTCTTCCTTTGAACAAACAACATAATCAAGCGAGAGTCATAGATCGTAGGGTCCTTCTCCAATTATGACTTAACTTGCTCCATCTTCTCACCATGAATTTTCATCTTGTTGGCGATTGACCAGAAATACGAGCGAAATACTCATCCCTCCCTTCTCCCTCTTTCATACGCAAGATCTCAAACTCCTTCTTAGGGCTTGCGGTTGAGCCCTTTTTTACTACTGGTTGACCCTTGATATTTCGGCTTCATGAGTCGGTTGTTTAGTGTCCTTGACAGAAATTGTCTCCATAATTGCACGATCTATGGGTGGAACGAGTGGTTCTTGACTTTGAGATCTTTTGGCTTTTGATCCTCAAAGTGCTTGCGTGAACCTACGGTAGCTGCGGGAGGCTGGTTGAGTGCGGCAATGCTGTTTCCACTAATCCCCAATATTCGTGACGAAGAAGTTCTCCATTAACGCATTGACCAATGGTCATAATGACCATCAAACTTTGGAATTGCGCGGTTGCAGAATTCCCTTATAACACGCCATCAATACACTTCTCTCTTCTATTCTCTATCTCTTTTATGATAAATCCTCACTTTTGTTCTCCCAATCGAGGCCCGGTTAGGGGCGATGCAGTTGAAAAACCAAACCCATGATCTTGTAACTCTCAATCTCACGGTGAATGATTCTTATTCAAGTAAACAAGTCTTGGCTTATAAATAGCCATTACGGAAGCAAAATAAAATAAGCTGCAACCCCGTTTACAAGCCTAATAGCATTGGTAGAGAAACTAGGAAAGGGTCAATACCCAATCTGAAAAGTAAATAACAGACTCCTAAGAAATAGGAGTTATTGACTAAACAAACCTAACAACTTGAACGGAAATAAATCAAACACTAGCACAAAGTCCAAACACTAACAGCACAAAGTCCACTTTCTCAACAATCTGCTGGTGCAGTAGTCAAAGCTTTTCTTTTGTGATGTCGAATTTGAAGCCGAAGGTATTGACACCAGTGTACAGACCTTCGTCCCTGTAGCTGGAAATTATTTCCCCGAAAATAAGAGTGTCGCGCAGGGTGTAGGAGAAGGGAACTTCGTACGAAGCCTCGGTCGCTAAAAGCCTCACCTTCACCCTAGTCATTGCCGGCACAGCAACATTATACACAGCATCTTTTTCGCTCCTTGTGAGTGTCTCAATCCCTCCAAACTGGACTGCTTCTGTAAGCCCAATCTCGACCTTTCCGTGGTCTGCAATTACTGGAACGCCGACGTGGATGCTGCTTTTGATACCACCCAACTTGGAATTCGATGGGACGCAGGAGTAGTTCCAATTGCTTATCCTAATTTTTGTATATGAGAGCTGCACGTGTGCATCGTAGGATGCTTTGGTAAGGTTGGCTGCTTCTCCGAAGGCCATTTCGACCGTGTTTTGGTTGTAGATTCTCGCACCTATGAGACGAAAATTGACATTACTGATCGCCCTTGAAAGAACAAGCTCTTCCACCTCCAGCCTTCCGTAATCGTCGATAGTGGATATGTAGGCGCTGAGACCGCCTGTAATGTTACTATCAAATCTCTTGCAGAAATAGTTGTTGTTTACGTTGCGGAGAGCAATGACATTGAGGCCAAGTTTGATCGGCCAAAACATCGTGCGGGAGTCGTTGCTTGTGGAGTCGTCTGAGTCAGCACAGATCCAGTTATCCTGGGCAAGCCTCCAGAACTTGCCCGTGGAAATGTTCTTTATGCGGAGGCTACCATCGGGGTTGGTGAAGACCTCGTTTCCCACCGTTGGGGATCCAATATTGTCGGCTTGGCAGCCATCCAACAGCAGCTGTCCGTCTGTCGAGCGGGTGCGGATGTAGTTACCATTATCTCCCTTGAACGCCACATACTTTGGAAGTCTCAAAGCCAGCAAGTCCCAATCCATGACTGTACACGAATCGGGGAGATAAGTAGGGTATGAGGATGGGTATGAGGATGGCTCAACTGTTCCCAGTATACCACCGTCCCTACTGCCTATGTAGTTTCCACTTTTGACATGCCGGAATTGGACTGTAGTACAGTTAATACTTTTAGCACCACCAACAGGGACATCACTATCAACATAAACAGGCTCGAACAAGGTAGACTCTCTGGATTTGTCTTCCTCTGGTTCGTCAGCTCCAGCAAACACATTCCCGCGAGTACTCGAAATCGTTACACAATATTTATTGTTGTAACAACTTCTAATGTGGACTAGTCCCTTGTTCGCGGGGCTCTTTGCCATCTCCAATTCAAACTTTGTGTATCTGCTCCCTGCGTACTCTTCAGAGAATTGGAGAAACCCTTCTGGCAACAAACCGTTAGCATCTTTATGCACGTTAGCATCTTTATGCATGTAACGCATGTATCTGTAGCAGCGGATTGATTTCACCACAACAAACCTTGGCAGTGCAGGCATTTTCTCTCCTCTCTATGTATCTCTCAATCTCAAACAAATCACTTTAATTTCTCTCACTTCTCACTTCCGCCAAATGTGTGCAAGATGCATTCCATGAGTTGCGTTATTTATAATAAAGGAAAACGAATGGCATCATCAAGATGACATCATCAGAACCCTTCATTTTAGAGTTTATAGAATAATTTAAGCCTTTATCAACCATTTCATTTTTAAAATTGAATTAAATATTGTAGGTCTAAGATGAGATTCATATTGACAGCCCATGGTAAGTTTGGAATGCCAAAAAATACTCTATACCTACCATGCCATTCTTAAGTATAACTAAACGCTGTAGGTAACATATAAGAATCATATTTATTTATTATTTTTTGAAATAATTTAAAATAATTTACACTAAATTTATTTAAATTACAAAAAAGAAGATTCAAACTTAAGAAAGAGGAAGTAATACAGTGCCTCTTATCATTAGCCAACTTAACTAAATCAAAATCTGCAAGCATTATATTTTATTGAAAATTGTATAGCGCCACTATGTCACATGGCCAAGGAATAATAATAGTCAACTTGTAAACCTTGAAACATGGAGGACAAATAATGATGCGTGTGAGAAAGGAATAACAGGATTTTCACGCTTTCTTTAAGCTTCTTTTTTGGGTAGTTCTATTGAGGAAACAAATCCTATTGAGAAAACAGATCCCGTTAGATGAGGAGTTCTAGTTGTAATGTTATACTGATTCTAGTTGTTATTAGGAGATACGCTTTATCATAGCTAGTCCTACAAGTTAGGAGAATGGCTGTATATAATCTTGTAATCACGGTCGACTACATTCAAGTAAAAAAAGAGATTCTCACACTATCATTTTCTTCATGGTATCAAGAGCGCGTTTATCTTGAGACCTAAAAAATTTCACACCAAAAATAATACCTCATGGCTGGAGACGAAGAACAGAAGTCCGGCGGACCACCGCCTTCGAAAGGCTCCGACTCTTCGAAAAATTCTGCACCATGGGAGAATGCAAATCATCCACTCTACATTCATCATTCCGATCAACCAGGAACTTCTTTGGTTGCGCACACGCTGATGGAAGACTCTGTATTTATTATTGCTTTCATTGCTGCACCTCCGGTAGATATTGATGGTATTCGTGAACTGTTTCTGGATCTTTACTTTATGGAAACAATATTATTTCTGGTGCCATTATTCCTACTTCTGCAGCTATAGGTTTACACTTTTACCCTATATGGGAAGCGGCTTCCGTTGATGAATGGTTATACAATGGTGGTCCTTATGAGCTAATTGTTCTACACTTCTTACTAATCAAGCCCAAAAAACGATCCTTTTGAAAGGTCCTACTTTTCTTGACCCATTCAAGCCATGAAAGTGACCTTTTGGATTAGAAAACATGGCCTCTGGTACTCTTTCCTGGGTTGATCGAAGAGCTGCTAACAAAAAGGCGAAGGCAGGATTCACAATAAAATAACCGTGGACGGATAGCGAGACCAAGCCGAGCCACTAGGAGAGCTAGCCCTTCCCACGTGTCAAAATGAATGCAGCCTCAACCAGAGTTATATCAATTGGGTGCAAGCAATCACAATGGCACTCACAATCAAGAACAAGAAAGGGTTCATAGATGGGACTCTCACAAGGCCAACTCATAATCTTGATGAACTAGAACTCCTCATCTAACGGGATCTGTTTTCTCAATAGGATTTGTTTCCTCAATAAGTTCAGTTTTGCTGAACTGGTCCTTTTTGAATAATATTTGAATTTTCAGGAAGAAAAAAAAAACCTCAACTAACACAATATTGAAGTGCAAAGCTATCACGTCTGGGAATCCAATGCTAGCATGTTACCTCATGCATGTAGAGATATTGCGAATTAGTCTTTTTTTTCTTTTGTTTTTTATAGGTCAACTGAAGATTGATTAATGAAAGATCGGTGTCACACCATTAATTCTTACGAAAGGACTTTGAAGATTCAATCTTTCTGGGGAAGAGAGAGACCCGCCATTAATTCAAGCTCTCAAGGTCGCGGCCCTACCGGGAGGAATCAAGTCGACAAATTCTGAATTGCGTAATATTAGGGACACCAAATTTACAAACTAAATGATGTGTCAGTTAACGATTGATTTTCTTTTTTAAAATCATGAAATTAACCGTTAATTGTCATATCATAAGTTACAAATTTAATTTAAAAAATTTGATTCCCCTAACATTACCTTATGAATTAGTTGATTTTGATGAGAGAATAAGACCAAATGAGGTCTGATGTTTTTGGCCGAAGATTATTGATCTTCCATGTTTTGATAGTTTTCTTCTTACATAGTGGAGAGAAGAAACAACGCACCAATCGAGAGGGGTGATGCAGCCATCCCAAACGTCGCCCGAGCCGCAAGCCCTTATCCGCCGTCGTTCAGTACAGTGATGGCATTTGCACTTTCTACTTTTCTCGCTTTCTCTCTCAGATTGTTTTTCTTATTTCCTTATTTTATTTTATTTTTATTGTATTTTGTAATGTTTTTTACATTTTCAAAATATTAAATATATTTTTAAGCTAATGCGGTGACATGTTGTGTAAATGGGCTCCACTAATGCCACGCATGAGGACTTAAAAGATTTGACGGAATGTGACAAAGTGGGACGAAAATGGGGTTTCAGGGGATAAAGTGGTGAAAATTGCGTTTCAGGGGCAAAGTGGGATTAAAGTGAAGTTCCAGGGGCATAGTAAAAAATAAGTGTTCTAAATATAAAAAGTTTAGAGTGCACAATTAGATTTTTGGAGTGCCAATAACAATTCTCTAATTAAAACACATTTTTTCCAGTTACGAAAAACATATTTTCAATCCATTTAGATTTTGCAAACTTTCACTTTCGTCACTGCATTGTCAATTACATTGAATTTAATACATGTGGTATGCAAATTTTTTCAATTTAAGAATATCTGTCAACTTTTGTAAATTTTTTGTACGAAATTTGTTAAATTTAACCTCCCAAATCGTACAAGAAATTTATATTGTTGATGGGATATTCTCGAATTGGAACTTCTTTCAAACTTCATGAGCCAAATTTGATGCAATTGAAAATACATGAATTAAAGTAGATACAGCCAGTGATTTTTTTTTTTTTTTTGGGGTCAACTAATTTCATTTTACATTTTATTTGCTACACATATTATATATGCAGGTGACAAACCAGGTGTTTAGGTATGCCAAAAAGCCAGGGGCGAGATACATCAACAAGCCGAAGATGCGGCACTACGTGGAGGCGTCGAATGCACTGAGAAGAGCGTTCAAGGAGAGGGGCGGAAATGTCGGGGTCTGGCGGCAGGCGTGTTAATAGGTCTCTTGTGGCCATTGCAGCAGGCCAAGGCTGGGACATCGATGCCATTTTCAATTCTCATCCCCGTCTCTCCATTTGGTACGTTCCCATGAAGCTCCGTCAGCTTTGTCACGCCGAGCGCAACAATGCCACCGCCTCTAGCTCTGCCTCTGGTGGCGGTGGCGAGCACCTGCCCTATTGATCAAAGTTTGTGTCTAACTGAATAACTCACAAACTACTTCCGAGGAGAGAGAGTTTGAGTAAACCAAGGAGTGGCTTATATGTAGGGGTGCAACTCGAGCGGGTTGGACGGGTTGGATGGTCAACCCAACCCTAACCCAATCTTCACAATTCGGGTTTAGGTTGGGTTCGGGTTCGTATGGGTTTAGTCGGGTTCGGATTTTAATTGGGTTCGGGCTCATTTGGGTTGGGTTTGGGTTCGCCCAACTTTATCGAATTCAATCTTATAACACCTTATTTTGCATGATTTTTTAAATTTTGAACCAAACAACGTCAATGTTAGTTAAAATTTCATTTACACACAAAAGTTAAAGCAAACAACTTGAAGACTATTTCTAATGTTTCAACCATGCAAAGTTGGAACTAGATTACAAGACGTATACCAAAGCTTCAACAAAAAGAAATGTGAAAGTAACACTATCATTTATTATCAATATGAAAGCAAACAATAAACTTCAAGTATAGTCATTCCAAAACCTATACATAACTTATATAATATGAAGTGAGATGAGTAACATATGCATAGGCGAATTCGGACTTCAAATAGGGTTAGGTTTGGGTTGACATGGGCAGGCAAGGCTGATACCTAACCCAACCCAACCCAACCCAACCCAATAAATGATCGGGTTGAGGTCGGGTTGGGTTTGGGCGAGTTTTTTTTTATTCTAACCCGCCAAATTGGATTTGAAATCGGGTTGAGCATGGGCGAATTTGGGTTGACCCAACCCAAGTTGCACCCCTACTTATATGTACTACATTACAAGTAGACTATACCAAACTGAATGAAGATTTTAGGATCTAATTATGATCTACTGTTTAAAAAGTTTTCTATTTTAACTGTTTATGTTTACTAATCTGGGAGTAGGCTACAATGCTCGCAAGCATTGAATGCTTACACCAATTTCACCATTAAAATGAGGGAGGAGAGAGGAGAGAGGGGGGAAAGGAGGGTGAGATTGGTGTGAGCATTCAATGCTTGCGAGCACTGTAGCCAGTCCCTACTAATCTGTGATAAATGACAATCTTGATGTTTTGAATAGTGTAATTGGAAGTTTTTCAATTTTATCCCTTCACATAAACGCGTGATGTTACCAATTTATTTATATTATAACATGTGAACCGTCACACTAAAATTTCTAACAAATACCAATAAAAAATAAAATAGTGAATATGAGCACGTGCATTAGTAACTGCACGTGAACCCTCACACTAAAAATTTCTTATAATAAAAATAAAATAATGACTATGAATCACACTTTTTTTGTTGAGAGAAAAAACGTGGACGGCAGGATTCGAACCTGCGCGGGCAGAGCCCACATGATTTCTAGTCATGCCCGATAACCACTCCGGCACGTCCACCTTATTTGACAGTTAATGACCATCAACTCTTTGGTGAAATACCAAGTTACCAGCCTTGATTGGAAAAATGTTTTTGGGCATGGAGAAAGAAACATTTACACATAAATATAAAGATCATATAAAGACCTATATACCACATCAACCATCAATCAAGAAACAAAATACACCACGCTCCTTTGTAATTGCCGAAATCAGCCGTGAGCCGTTGATAAATGCAGAAATCAATTACCGACTATTGAAACGTATATGTGAATCAAGAGAGATTCTACCCTGTCATCGGAGGTGTATATCATTGAATTAGGATAGGCTGACCCTTCATGTTCAAGGGGTAGAGGTTGGGCTGCAAAATCCATTCAACAAATGAAGCCCATGAAATAGTAGCCCGGCCTCGTGCATTCAAATTGTAACAGACGACATTGTTTACTGAAAAACGACAGCAAATGTGGGAACCAAAACCAAAACCCGTTGCTTTTAAAATTCAAAAGCGTTTTAAAGCAATTCATTTAGTGGCGACGAGATTCGCGCCAAAACATGGTTAGTCATCGGCGATCATCTGAGACGGCGGCGCCGCAGCTGCTATCCAAATTCAGAAGAGTCGCGTGCGATCACGAACAGATGAAGATCGCATTTCACCAACTCAAATCTCAGATCCGAATCGGTCTCCTCCAAGTATCCATCTACCTCATTTCCCCCAAAATTTTCAATTTTCTAGCACCTATTTCTGAATTTAATGGAAATTAAATTGCTTTGTGTAATCATGGAGGCCGAAGAAGTCTTTGCATCTCTCGCAATTCCATTAATGAAGCTTGTAGGTCTCAAGACGGCGGAGATGGCGACAGAGGGCCGATTCTCCACCATCATCATCCAAACGGACACCGATTCTCTTCGCCAGGTTTCAATTCCCAAACAATTCAATCGCAATTTCTAAAAATTTCTGAACAATAAATTTAAACTTGAAATTATTTTCAGAATTTTGGATCCGACTCGGCCAGATTCGGATCGTCGGATCGGAACCGCCGTTCCGCGAAGGAAGAAATCTACGCCGCTCAAGCAGCCATGGCAGGGAGGCTCGTGATGGAGAAGCAGAAAGATCAGCTGGTTCAACTTGTCGGAATCCTGAAGCAAATCGAGACTCAAGTCAACGCTCGCCAGAGCCAAATGGTCAAAACCCTCACTCACCGCCGACTCTATCTCCAGAAGTTCTTCCGCAGAGCCGTCGATTACCTATCCTCCGTTGACCGCGTTGACCTCCGGACCTTCCAGATTGCAGTTCTGAAGCTCCTCCGGGCGGCGTTCGACGAAGTGGGGGCGATGCTAGGGTCGGTGGAGGCCGATGTGGAGGATCTTCTGGTGGATTTGGGTAAGCAGATGTGCGATCCGATGGTGGAGTATGTGGAGGGGGTTAAGGCTGATTTGAGTGAGGGGAGTTGCGTGAGGCTGGTGGGGTTGGTGAAGGAGATGGCTATGGCGGCGAGAGAGGCGAGGGATGAGATGGAGGCGGCGAGGAATAGGGCCGCGGTTGCGGAGGCTAGCAGAGTCGAGGCTTTGAGTAGGCTCCGGGAAGCAGAGAACAATGTGTGCAAGTTGAAGGAGTGTCTCAAGTTTTTGCCTGTGCCCCATAAGGCATCTACCAAAGTAAAGCCTTTTGCTCAACAGAAGGTAATCACCCTTCTCTAATTTCTTTCATTTGACTGATTGTTTGTAGCTTCAATGCCACATTAGAAAATGTTAGCTAATCCGGTTAATTGCTAAACGAAATTAGGCACTTTCGTCGTCTAGATTGAATAACCTAGGAAGAATGCTAGAAGGATTGATCATATTCGTTAGCCATATGTTTTTTATTACATAATGATGGAATTAACGCGTCATTTGGTCATAATAATTGATGCAACTGCAGCATCATATATTTAGCAATTTGAATACCCTTATCCCCAATTTTCAAGATCAAGCAAAACACTGTGACATTGCCCCTCTGTTTATCTTGATGTGAAGGTTTTGAGCATGGAGAAAGAACAAGCAAACGATGAGGTGCTGCTGTGGGAGCTATTGGAAAAGAAGAGAAAGTACCACACACCACGGAGCCCATTTGGACCCAAGGAGCTTCTTTCCTTTGAGCCAATTAATAAGCGCCAAAAATCAACCAAGGTAAAACCAGCAGCAGCAACTTTTACGTATTCACTGCGGTCAAACACACCGCGTTCGGATGCTCGGATTCCGTTAGGCACGTCCCCCTCGGTGACAATTCAGCAAGCTGCTTCTCTCAAGCTCAAGCAAATCAGCTCTCCCAAAATGCATCATGCTTTATAGGTACGAATTTTACTGTTGATTTCAGCATCAAATCAAAGGCCAGGATTGTTTACCAAAAAAAAAATCAATGGCTAGGATTTGCACTTGGCCGATGAGCATGCATAAAATAAAGCCATTTTCTTGTTTTATGTTTGTATGCTGCTTTTGTCTCTTTAGAGCTTTTAGTAGGTCAGGCCAGTAGATTAGGAGACATGATGATAGAAAACTAGACAAACTTTGGTGCTGCTGTGGTGGTTTAAAGAGCTTTTGGATTAAGAAATTGGGATGTTGGGGATTGAAATTTTTTTGTTCTGACATGAATATTTTTATATAATCCCCACCATTTGATGATGGCGAAGTGCCAGAGTGGGGGTGTGTGGATCAAACCCCACCAATACCCTAGGTTTTATAGAGCAAAATTTATAGAGAGTAGGACTATTAGTTTATTAATCTTGAGAATTGTCATGTGGAAATATCTTCTATGCTGTTCTAGGATTTTGGTATGTCTTTTAACGAGAGATTCTATCATACAATTGGTGGCATATTTTCATTTTTCATACTTTTTTCATCACGTAATTTGGATATACACGAGAAACTAGTATTGGATTTAGAAAGTTTGATTCCAACATGTATACTTTTGTATAGATTCTATCATACAGTCGGTGGCATATTTTCATTCTTCATACTTTTTTCATCACGTAATTTGGATATACACGAGAAACTAGTATTGAATTTAGAAAGTTTGATTCCAACATGTATACTTTTGTATAGTACCGACCATTGATGATGGAGAAGAAATTTTATCATATTCCTAGAGAATTGTGGTATGCCATTTTTATTGAATATTTTATCATATAACTGGTGGTATATATTTTTTTTATACATTTCTAATCACGTGACATTGATATATCCGATACAGAGAGCTTGGATTAAGAAACTTTAGATGTTAGAGTTTATATAATCCCCAGCATTGATGATGGACTGTTTCTTTATTAATTATGAGAATTTGTCATGTGATTATACATACTGCTGCAGGATTTTGGCATTGGCCTTATTAACTCGTTTGCTTTTGTTCCGTTTGTTTCCGTTAATCTCTGTTTGCAGATCTGATGCAGAGGAAAACTTCACAATTCACTCTCCCATGAATACAATGTGAGGTTTAATCCGTGTAAAAAAAAAAATTCAACTTACATGTATCTAGTATATTTTAAATCCGTAAACACTTTTAACTTTTTTAAGATGTGATCATAAGCGCTTTAGACTTGTGTAGCACTCCATCAAAAGCTGTTTTTTTTTTTTCTCACTTGTTTATGCATCTACTCCATATGGTTAGCGTCACAATTGAGATTGGAAGCATTATTCCCTCGACACTTGGACATCAATTTTAATGATCTTTATGTATTTTAGATTTGATAATCATCACCTTGTATAATCTCACTATTTCACAAGCTGTTATATAAGAATCGGCAAAAATTTAGCATTGTTCTCAACTTACGAGCTTATTTGGATGCGTCTTCGACTTTCAATTTGGTTATGAACTCTATAATCTTTTGAGAGATGCTCATTTGTCCCTCATCATTAGAATTATCCCATAACCCCTCATAATGAACGAAAAATGAAAACAACCCTCAAATTAGACGACAAATTGGACAATGTAATGTCCGAAGGCCAAATTGAAAGAATATACTAAATTTATGGGGCATTTGTAAAGTTTTCTTATAAGAAATCATGTACGTAAGTAATTTTTTTAGAACAACTAAAAGCGTTTTATGGCAACATTTGACATAAAAAATTAAACAATAGAATAAAATTTATAAAGTGTTGCGACCTAAAATTTAGAGTGAGAAGAAGAGAGGGTGCGGCATGAGGAATTGTACTGTATTCTTTATGACTAGTGTCTTTATTTATAATAAATAATAGGGAGAGAGAAACTTGATCCCCAAGAATACAAAGTACAATAGGAAAGAATCTCCTTGATTACATAGGATTCTAAACCAATTCTACTACGGATTTACACAATCATATATAGCAGTCGCATCAGATCTTCATGCAAATGTATAAGAAGTTGATGAAGTCATCTCGTCTAGTGGGCACAAATAGCAAATGCGAGTCTCTAATAGGGATTGCATGTAAGGGTAAGTTTCATAAAAACCTTGTTATGGTAAAACCCAACGGGACAAAACCATAGTCTAAGGAGAAAAAAAGTGAGTTAATGCAACTTGCCGATACTTAACATCTACAGGAGGTAAGTAGTAGGAAACGCACACAAGGGTATGACCATCCCGATCTATGTTTGAGATTTTCATGCGGGCCAAAAGAAAAAAAGGACCGTGCCCAATTTAAAATTTTGAAAAGGGTTGGTCTAGTGCAAGCCCAGGTGGTCTGAGATCAAGCCCAGCAAAGCTCACCACAATTATATTCACACAATTATAGTATATTAGTATAATAATATAATTGCGAAGAATAATTTAAGTAGTAATCTATAATTCGAAAAGCATAAAATTAGGGTTCATGCATCATGGTGAATGTTTCATGCAATCAAGGCCGACAAAAAATATCGAAATTGAGACCGTGTTTTTTAAGGTACTTGGATTGCTTGATGAATATTGTAAACAGGTTTGTAGGAGTTCCGCCTCCAATGTCGGATTTCCATCTTCAATGCTTTGTATCACGTTCAACATAAAATAACAAGGAGAAATTGTGTATGGGTGCGTATGGCGGTACACTGAGAGCACCTTTCAAGTCGGCTGACAAAGAAAGAAAAAAGGGTTTCGTACAAGTAGATGAATTCAATAAAATAAAAGTTAATCATAATAAGGATGATTGAAACGTAATACTCCTCTTATTGAAGATGGATAAACTCTTTTTAGCGCAGCGTCAAGAACATGTTGTGACCTAAAATTTAGAGTGAGAATAATAGAGGGTTAGGCAAGAGGAAAGAGAAGAGCATGAGGAATTGTATTGTATTCCTCATAGAGGTGCAACTCGGGAGGATTGGATGGTGAACCCAACCCTAACCCAACCTTCACAATTCGAATTGGGTTCGAATTCATGTGGGTTTAGTCGGGTTCGAATTTTAATTGGGTACGAGCTTTTTCGGGTTGGGTTTGGGTTCGCCTAACTTTATCGAGTTCAATCTTATAACACCTTATTTTGCATGATTTTTCAAATTTTGAACCAGAACGCCAATCTTAGTTAAAATTCCATTTACACATCATCATCCACAAAAAAGTTAAAGCAAATAACTTGGAGACCATTTCTAATGTTACAACCATGCAAACTTAAAATTAAAATACAAGATGTATACCAAAGCTGCAACCAAAAGAAATGTAAAAATAACTCTATCATTCATTATCCAAATGAAAACCGACAATAAACTTCAAGTATATTCATTCCAAAACTTATACATAAGTTATATAATATGAAATGGGATGGGTAATATGTGGATGAGCGAATTACGGCTCAAAATCGGGTTGTGTTTAGGTTGACATGGGTGGAAAAGGCAACAAATCAAATGCTAGAATTTTATTGTCAGATTAGTAAAAGTTTTGTGGAGAAATCACACAGTTAAGGAAGCCACTTGGGAGACGGAGGATCGTATGAGAGATCTTTATCCGTATTTGTTCTTTGACTCTACTTCTGTGTAATGTAGAAATTTAGGGGACGAAATTTTCTTAAGGGGGGTAGGTTGTAACGACCCGTCCCTAATTTTATTGTATTTTATTTTCTAGACGTGTAAAGTTACCAAAATGCCCTTAAACGGGTTAAGAGGAAGTCCTACGCGGACGTTTGAACTCTTTTTGAATTTTGAATTCTTACTTGTTGTATTCTTGTAGTACTATTTCCTACAAGCGCGTGAGCGCAAACGAGACGAAAATCCTACGTGTAACGAAAACGTTACGTACGTTTGAATATTATTTCCTGTTATGGAAATATGGTGGTGCGGGTATCCAGTTGCCCAGCTATTTTGGGAAAAATCTCTTCTTCCTTCTTTGTTTTTCCCCCTGGTTTATTTTTCCCTCACTCTTCTTTTCTGCCATCTTTCTTCTGACACACCCCACCCTCGATACCCACGTGGATACCGAGTTCGGGCGTGCTGGCCGACACTCGTAAGTGACAAAGCCATTATATGCATGACAACACTTAGTTTATGCAATTTAAACCGTCAAATAATTTGCGGAAAATAATACAAATATGCACAAAGTTCAGAGCGTACTAAACTGAAGCAACAGAAACAAAATATAAAGTCAAGTTCCTAGAATTTCTATCCATAACAGAGATGGATATTACTAAAGAAACTGAATGACAATAAATCCTACCTTGTCGGGAAGAGAATCAAAGCTGCCAATCGTATGCCTCGACTTCACCAGATGCTCTATCACTAAGTCCTGAAGGGGGCGCAAAAACAAAAGGTGCGAGTGGACGAAAAATAAAAGTTTTCTAAACACTTTTCTCTTTTCAACGTAGTAACCCTCTGTTTGAAATCCAGTATAGGTGTAAAATTATACTACCGTAGTATAAGTCAAAACATACTTTATATGTATAACTGAAAATAAATCTCAAAGTGTAGTCTGTATAGAACCATTTATAAGTCTCCAAAAGTTATGCCGCAATATAGGTCAATAGATACAATAGAGAAAACCAACACAGGGTATATGTGCAATCACCCATGTACGTGTTGAGGAACATCATCTCAATCCCCGTACAAGCACTTTACGTTATCAATCAATTTGTACTCCTAGTATCACACACATGTAAGCACTTGCACAATAGCGCGTCACACCCGAGTCCTTACGTCGTGGGGCCTTTCCCCAAAAATAAACATAAACGTAAGACAAGCTTGCACTAAGGTATTTACCGGACAATACCCCCGGAGTACAATGCGTGTGACCCAAACATGTGAGACTTGTCCTACGGCTGTGAGACGGTACTGCAACGTAGTGAAAGCATACCAAGTGTGTTTCAAAACATACGTATATACATCATGGATACGTATATACATCGCATACCAAGAATATCATATACTTCATAATTTCCCAAATATTCAAACCTTGTATAATCGAATATATTCATGCATAGAAGTCATATATTAAATACCAATATACTTATGCAATATTGAAAAACATAGCATAAACCATTTCATAATACATATCCATTTATATTCATGCCTTAAAAATCATTTAAAACCATAATTATATCAAAACAATAATTCTTTCAAAACATAGAAATCATTTCATAAAACTAAAGTCCACTCAGAAGTACTTGGGAGTGTAATCCCCCTCAGTGTCGCCCTCCTCAAAGCGTCGAGTCGTAGAATTCCTTATTTAATATTAGGGAAAAATGTTAAAAACATCCATAATATAAATTAATAAAACCCTTGAATAAAAAGAACCCAAAAAATAATATTATTTTGGTGAAAATGGGCTCGAAAAACGATTCATGTGGCTCGAAAACCTACCCGCTGCCGTGCGCCGCCACGCACCGGGAAACGGCTGGACGCGCCGCCACGCGCCTGATGACGTAACCACGCGCATGCTGACGTAGCCACGTGCCTGCTGACGTCAGCGCCGTTAAAGTCAATGGCGTCAGTCAAACTTAACGGAATATACCTTTTCTGACAAAATATTCTGACGCCGTCAGGAATATTCCGTTACCGTGACGGAATATTCCGTCACCTTCAACCTCTCGCCGGCCGCCATCGGAATCTGGAAAATTTTCCCGATTTAATTTCAACACTTTAAAAATTCTTATCTCCTTCATTCCTTGGCCAAATTCAACGTACCGTATATCAAATTCCGTTCTCCTTCAAATGGCCTGAAATTGGTCGGAAAGTTTCGGACAAACCCTAATTCCATTCATCTTCAAAACTGCACCAAAAATTATGTTCCTTATATCGATTTGAACCTACTCAACATGATCAAACCAATGGGAATGGTTTCGAGGCTTACCTAAGCTGGGATTGTACGAAAGCTTGAATGACAGTTTGCCGTTTCCGTTCTGATATCGGTTTGGCCGATTGGGTTCGAGTTTGAGGATTGTGAAATCACAGTCTTGTCAAGAATGACAAAACGATCACAATGGCTATGGTCTTCAGTGATGGTTTGACGGTTTTGTGATTCGTCCAAAATATAGGGTTTGTGTACGGGTTGTGAGTTTGGCCGAGAGAATGGGAAATAGAGAGAGAGAGATAGGTCGTGGGGAGAGAGTGAGGGGATTAGCTGCACAGAAGCCAGCCAAAAACCCTAATTAACATACGGGTGTGAAAATTACTAAAATGCCCCTACACTTTCAAGTTTCGTAAAACGTTCGTTTTAACTACAAATTGAGTTCCGTTTGCGTCCACGTGTTCGTATTGACGAGTACTACTGGAATGTGCAAAGAAAATAATTTTCACACGTCGTCTCGAAAGAGTCAATGAAAGTCAACATTTGACCACTAAGGGTATTTTGGTAATTTTAGATAAAGTTTTGGGACGGGTTGTAACATCTTCTCCTCGTAAGAATAGTGCATAGTGCACAGTGGCCACACAAAATCCGTCGAACCGAGCCAAACCACCACCACCATCTTGTTCGTTGTAACTCATTGAGTTCAACGGTGCAAACCGTTTACCCAAATTCTTTACCGTTTGGCGGGAATCGCACGTGGAAGAACCGGACTTTTTCGGCGAGTTTCGCAAAAATACTGACCTAGGTGAGGTTCCTAACCACCACCTTTAGTTTCCTCGTGTTGAGTAGATAGATTTTCATACTAAGATCGTGTTATTTGGTTGTGTTTTGAGGTAGATAGGACTTTGTTCATAAACCGAGGTTTTCGGTCAATTTCTGGCCATTTTCGACCAATTTTTGGACTCCAAATAGATAAAATTGTGTTCTCCTTCTCTCTAGCTTCATTTTGACATGTGGAACGTGTAAAATGGTTGAGAAATGAAGAAGTTAGAAATTTTAGAAATTTTCCCAGATTTTCTGCGACTTGGCCAACGACGGCGGCGCCAGCGGCCGAAAAAAGTTGCAGCGGCGACCGGTCGGACGGGCGGGTGACGTCATCAGTGACTTCATTGCTGACGTCAGCAACCGGTCCAGACCAGTTAGATCCATTGCTGACGTTAGGAATATTTCGTTAGATCTAACGGAGATGCTGGAATATTCCGTTAGATCTAAGTGCGTCAGTTGACGTCGTTAGTTTGACTGGCTCAGTTTGACCACGCGTGAGCCGAGGTAGGCCAATGCGTGTGGGCGCGTGGGAGCAGTTTTTCGACTTCCGTCGACGCGAGGCGACTCGTACTACCTCGGGGCAGTACGTATGATATTTTTTGGAGTGTTTTGGACCTCCGTGTTGAGCAAACCAAGGATTAATGTCGTTTATTAATTTAATTAGTAACCTTTATGAGTTTAATCATTACTATAGTGATATCTCATATAGGTGAGACTTACCACGAGGAGTACATGGGTCAGGCAAGGCAAGGCGGCTACGACCCAACTACATATCAGTGAGTGGGTTTTGTTTTGAGAAACTAATATTATTTATATTATTTCTCATTATGATTTTTATAATTGATTTTCTTTATCATGCCATGCTTTTACTTATTATTTAAGTATAAAGAAATTATAATATGTTGAGACTTGTGAAACTGCAATGGCATGATCATGTGTTTATTATTTGCTCATCATACATGCATTCACCGGTGTCTAATACTCGTCCGGGCCAGGACCAGTCTTCACGTGTATGTTCATATCCGCACCATTATGCTCACTTTGGATCCATTGTAGGTGCCAACATGTACTAGTCTGCACTAGGCAGTTAGGACTCGTATGTGATGTGCTTAGTGCCAGCTTCACATGATCGTAGTACCGAGCATATATTTATTACACCCAGCCTGTTCCATGTAGCTACTTTCTACATAGGTTTGTGTGTCTGCATACATTGATGAGCATATTATATATGTTGTTGAGCATACTTTGTGTTGTTGAGGAGATTTGATATTTACTCATACATTTGGCATGAATGCCTTTATACAGATATGTTAATGAGCATATTCTATATGTTGTTGAGCATACTTTATGTTGTTGAGGAGATTTGGTATTTACTTATACCTTTGGCCTTGTTGCCTTTATACTGTTTTGACGACGAATATTATATTATTATTTTGGGGTAAAAGTGTTTAACCTTATCTTAGACGGTTTTCATACTATACATAGTATGACTTTGGGAAAGTATACCTGAATTTTAAAAGAGGGGTTATTATGTTATGAAAAACAAAGGTTTTAGAAATGTTTATTTTTGCCCACTCACACCTTCTGTTTTGCAGCCCTCCAGGACGTAGTAGCTGGATTAGTGGTGAGCGCGACCATTCTGGTGTTTACGACTTCCGCACCAGATAACTGTAGGACTTTTTCCTCCTACTAGTCTGTTTTATCCATCATGTTCAGGATGGAAATAATTCGTACTTTCCTTACTGTATGTTATCTATGCTTTGAACATCTCATGTTATGTATCAAGGGTTCTACCCGTACTTCTGCGTACTCTGCTGCATGATTTTAATAATTCCAGACTTTGGTTTTATTTTATTCAGAAATTTCACTTAGTCTGCATGACATGGCTTTCGTCACCCTCCGGGGTGTCGCCCAGCATGCCTCGATTTCGGTACCCTTTGAGATATCTGGGTCGGAGTGTGTCAACATTCCATTGTGGTGTTTAGAAATATAGTAGGTCCAAAGACCAGTAACTCGCTAAAACATTTGAAATTCTAAAATAAAGCAAAATAACAATGTTTAACGTAAAACCCATTTCACAATCATACGTAAAGATATAGATTTAGAAAGAAAAGTTCACTCACAGTAACCGTAGTCATAATCCCTTGCTTGTACGCTTTCTGTAGTCCTTGGGTTGTCACTCCTAAGTAAAACAACCACACTTAGTAAAATAATTAAAAACTATGAAGAATACGAAAAATTGAACTCAAATTAAGAGTTTCGATGTCCGAAAACCCAAATATACTGATGCGCGCCATCATGCAGCCTCACTCGCCGTTAAAGTTAACGGTGTGTCGTTAACTTTAATGAAATATTCTAAGGATCTAACGGAATATTCTAACGGCATTAGAGAATATTTCGTTAACGCTGTTAGTTAGGGGAAGGAATATACCTTGGAATATTCTCGGTCTAACCGAATTTGGACCGGGGTTGATGATGTTAGGATCGGGTCTGGATCTGGTTCAGACCGGTCTGGACCGGCTTACCGCTGCAACTGGCAGTCCGCCAGCCGGAATCTCGTCGAATTCTGAGTTTTTTGCCATAAATTTTCACAAGGGCATAACAGGATCAAAACTCAACCATTTTCAACGTATAATATGTCAAAATGAAGCTTAGGAAGAAAGAGATTCAATTTTACCTAAAAGGAGTTCGATTTGAAGGCATATTCGAGCATGAAGTTCTCGAATCTGGGTCCAAAGACGATGGCATAGATACCTAGGATTGATTAGCAACACACTCGAGCTTGATCAACAACAATTTCATTGAGTTTGGCTGTGAAACACACTCGGTGACTGTGCTCACGAGTTCATCCCTTTCCAGACACTAAAACAAGCATGCAATACTATCACAGTGATCCCCAAATCATTCAGAGTTTGATGACGATGATTTGGAGTTGAGATTTACAAAGGTTTGGTGGTGGTTTGAGTGGTGGCTCACGATGGAGAAGAGAGAAGGGAGTGAAAGTGAAAGGGAATATTGATGCACGGGAAGAAGGAATGTCACATCCCTGACCGGCTCTGCCATAGCACGATATTGTCCGCTTTGGGCCACGCCCTCACGGTTTTGTTTCTGGGAACTCACGAGCAACTTCCAATGGGTCACCCATCATGGGATTGCTCTAGCCCAAACTTGCTTAACTTCGGAGTTTCGATGGAATCCGAAACCAGTGAGCTTCCAAAATGCCTCGTGGTAAATGGAGGTGGGCATGAACATATAAGGTACATCACCCCCTCTCCATTGGTCGATGTGGGATATCACAATCCACCCCACTTAAGGGGAACCCAACGTCCTCGCTGGCACATCCGTACCGAACGGCATAGTGGCTCTAATACCATTCTGTCACATCCCGGACCGGCTCCGCCGTAGCACGATATTGTCCGCTTTGGGCCACGCCCTCACAGTTTGTTTCTAGGAACTCACGAGCAACTTCCCAGTGGGTCACCCATCATGAGATTGCTCTAGCCCAAACTCGCTTAACTTCGGAGTTCCGATGGAATCTGAAGCCAGTGAGCTCCCAAAAGGCCTCGTGGGCATGTACATATAAGGCACATCACCCTCTCTCTGTTGATCGATGTGGGATATCACAAGGAAGAAGAAGAAAGAAGTGGGTCCCAGTGGACCCAAGACCCAAACATAAATCCAATTCTCATGAAAATATGAGAATGCCGTCAAGCTTTAACGTTTAGTAAAATCTTCATTTCAACTCTGAATTCCGTTCCGTTTGCATCCACATGTTTGTAATGACGAGCACAACAAGAAAAAGCTAAGAGAAAAGGTTGTACGTGTCATGACATGAAGGTCAACAAAAGTCAATCATTGCCTTCTAAGGGCATTTTGGTCAATCCACACATTCAGAAAATAAAATACTACAAATCCCGAGACTGGCTGTAACACAAAGTGTATTGAAATATATTATTAAAAATAAAATTATTGTACCTAAATATATGTACCAAAAATATATTATGATATGAAAATATGATTAAAATGCATTACTATATGTGAACACATGGGTATTACTATTATAGGAAGAAAAAGAGTATAAAACCTCAAAATATAAATAACATACGAGGTGATTAAATGTATGTTGACTTGGATATTGAGTCGAGAGACTATTTTTAGATTATAATCTTACCCAATATATTATTCTAGTATCTATTGCCACGAGTGCCTTGATTTGCAGTTTTACAATAGAAAAACTATATTTAAAAATAAAATAAATGATCAGCTGGTGGTTAAGCCACGATAGTCCATCATTTTTTAAGGTCCGAAAAGACTCACAGAGACATTCAACCTACCCCTAGCCATCATCGAGTGATTCACCAGTGAGAAACTATATTTTTTTAATAAAACACAATAGTTACACTAAGAAGTAGGGGGTTTGGTAATCTACACAATGAGTCAGCCATAATAATTTTGTAAACTTGGTATCTATGTGAGTCGAACCTAAGACCTCGCAATTACAAGTGTAACATCAACCGCAATGCAAAGTTGCAAATAAAAAAAAGTATTTGCAAATGAAAAATTTTGGTCAAAAAACAAGTTAGAAATGAATGAAAATAAAAACATAAAAAGAAGAAGGGACGTAGATTTCAAACAGAAAAATGGTGACAAATGTCATTTGTCCATGCATTAAGAAACAAATTAGATGGTGGATTGGGAGCAGACATGACATCACATGTATAAAAAGAAAATGCCATCTAAATTTGAAAAGAAATTATTCTAGTGTCTATTGCCATGGGTCCCTCAGTTTGCAGTTATTTACAACAGAAAAATAGAAGCAAGTGCTGTTCCCATGCATTAAGAAACAAATTAGATTAGATGAAGTGGGAGCCATGCATGACAAAATATATCTGATATGGATGCAAAAGTTTTTTTTTTTTCTAGATGAGAATTCCAAATGAACCCGAATGAGAAGAAACTATATATTTCTTTTTTCTAATACCACAAAATATTTGCCAAATATTTAAACTAAAGAATGAGGTGTTTGTGTAAGGAGTGCAACTTTGCTCAACCCCTAAGTGATGGTGATGATCACTCGCCATTAATTGTCGTTAGATTAGCTTAGTTTAAATTAATTTAAGACACGAATTTTGAAATTTAAACTAATCTAATGATAATCAATAAGGGTGGGCAAAAATAATACGACTTAAATCAATGCTAAATTGGAAAAAAAAAATTACGAATGAAAATTTTGGTTAAAATATAAATTAGAGATGAAAAAGAAAAGCATAAAAGGAATAAGGTACCTAGATTTGATAATTAAACCATTCTATGCATTGTATGAGTCCTTCGATTTGCAGTTAAATTAGATAGTCATGCATTAGGAAACAAATTAAATTAGATGGTGGAGTGGCAGTCATAAATAACAATGGATATAGATGTGGATGCAAAAGGTAGTTTTTTCAAAATATTATTAAATTTAAACTTTTTCTATTTTCTATCAATTAAAAATGGTAAAATATCTTTTTGGTAATTAGAAAATGGTAAAATATATATTTTTTGGTAATTAAAAAACGGTAATATATTGGTCATCAACCAGCTGACCACCATTAATTGCTTTCATAGATTCAGGGATTTCGATGACTTTAAAGTGCCACTTTTTGGATATAAAAATCTAGACCTTTTTGGTAAGGCATTAAGTTTTCCATTTAACAAAATTTAAAAAAAGAAGAAGTAATTTACTAGCAGATAATGAAAAATAATATGCAAATTTGATTTCCAATAATGCCCATGTGTAAACTTCCTAACTACTACCGTGCCCTTTCAAAAATAATTCCCTTTCTTTTCGTTCGAATGCTCAAGAACTTTGTAACCATACCTAAAGATTAAATCTGATCATGTAAAGGTTATTTTATAATATATGTTGCAAAATTCATCATGTGTTTTCTATTACTTTTTAATTGAAAAGACCATAATTTGTTTTTACGTAATATGAAATCAGATAGCAAATATACATTTTGAATTGGAAGATAACATCACATATCATTAAAACTAAGTATTCAGTTAATTCAAAAAGAGTTCTTAAGCAACCACTAATCATAAGCGATAATTACAAACTTGTCGTTCTTTAGGAGATGACGGCATATGCCATAACAAACAAGTATTCAATTAGTTTGACAAGCGTTTGCAAGCAACCACTAATCATTAACGATAATTACAAACTTGCCGTATTTTGGTAGATAACGACATGTACCATAAAAACAAGTAATTCAAATAGTTCAACTATAGTTCCCTTTTCGGCTTCAAAGAAGAATGAACAACGGCAAGAAAGCTTTCCTTGCTTCTTTTACTTTTTTAATCAAAAGTACAAGGTTTTTGACACCCGGGAAAAAAAGAAGGAACGAGAAATCTCTGGGAGAAGGGGTGAAGGGATACTTTATAACGGAGTGACGTGGACGAGGCCCGGGCCGAAAACCAAAGGGCAAGGACCAAAAGCAAACTATAGCAATCATGACAACTCACTCTATGTCCTCGTTGCTAGAACGGAGCGAACATTACAATCACTTGACGAGAAATGGGGGACCGTGTAACAATCGTGTTCGACCGCATAAAGGGGAAAGCAGTCATCTACTTGCTCAACCAACACAGTTTGACAGACAAAAGGCAGTTTACTTGCTCTATCGAGGATTGGCGGATGGACCAACCCGGCAACCATTAATCATTGGCGATAACTGCAAACTTGTCAGTTTTTGAGAGATAACGACAAACATATAAGTGTTTAGTTAATTCGATTAGAGTTCGTAAGCAACTCTAATCATTGGCAGTAACTACAAAATTGTCGTTTTTGGAAGATATTGATATATACCATAACAGATAGGTATTCCGTTAGTTTGACTAGAGTTCGTAAATAACCCTAATCATTGACAATAACTGCAAACTTGTCGTTTCTCAGGAGATAATGACATATACCATAACTAACATGTATTCAATTAGTTCGACTAAAGTTTATAAGCAACCTTAATCATTGGCAATAACTGCAAACTTGTTGTGCTTTGTTAAATATAAGAATTCGGAATCGACCAATATCATCCTTAGCTGTCTCTGCTACCTACTAAAAGTTGTTCTTATTTTAATTGAACTAAAAATATATATCATATTTGACCTACTTACGTTACTAGGATATCTAACACGCGTCACTGTCATGTGACATATTCTCAATCAGGCACCTTCGTCGTTCATTAAAGTCATTAATTATTTTCATAGTCAAAAGTAAATAAATGTCGTTATTCAGTCCTGATTTAGTATGTATTTTATTTTTGAAGCACGACGGTAACAATATTTACGCTACATCAACTCACTTAATAATACCAAACAAAAATCCATATATGTAAATTTGAACTTGTGTATTTTTTGTCATAGTTATTAGCTAAGGAACTAAAATGCTGTAAAAAAAAAGTTAAGGACCTAGTTTTTGTTAAATAAAATCCTAAGAAATCATGATGGGTAGAGTTGTCATTCCAACACTAAAATATCATTATACTAATCTAATTGTAATTCTTTATTTTATTTTTGTAAAAGGTAATTTATCTTTTTTGGATAATTGTAAAAGGAAAATTGTATTTTATCATTTGCATACTGCCAGAAACGGAAAAATAGATACGGCCACGATCAGACAAACGAGGTGCACGCAACGTTCGAAAAACGAGTCGAAAGCGGGATCGGCATTTGGCACCAAAATTTCAAAACCCGTCAACCAAAACACTTTCAGTTGACTCCTCCTTACGTGGACCACTCAAATTTCGCCAGCGCACTGGCTTTAGATACACTGCACCTCACCAGATCTCCTCCGAAATTTCAAAACCTTTCCAAAAAATTTCAATAACCCGCCGTCCCCCAAAAATCTCCCCCCTATAAAATCCGAGTCGTTTCCGATTCCACCACTCACTCAACGCCTTTCACTCCACATTGTCCTTACTCTCTCTCTCCGCTCTGTTATCGTACGCACCCCCCCAATGGCGCAAGTTAGCCAGCTTCCCTGCGATGGAGACGGAGTCTGCATGCTCTGCAAGGCGACTCCGCCCGACGCCGAGAAGCTCACCTGCAAGACCTGCGTGACCCCCTGGCACGCCGCCTGCCTCTCGGCCAAGCCCGAGTCCCTGGCCGCCACTCTCCAGTGGGAGTGCCCCGACTGCACCTCGATCTCCGGCCACGCTCCGGTGCTCGTCCCCGCCGTGAACGCCGGCGTGGACGGCGGTCTGGTGGCGGCGATCCGGGCTATCGAGAACGACGCGACCCTGACGGTGCAGGAGAAGGCGAGGAGGAGGCAGGAGCTGATGAGCGGGAAGGCGACGGTGGAGGAGGAGAAGAAGGGAGCGGGAAGGAAGGGGGCGAAGAAGGACGTGTTGGATGTGCTCAGTGGGATTTTCAACTGTGTCTTCTGTTTGCAGTTACCGGAGAGGCCTGTTACGGTCCGTCTCCTTCCTCTTTTTGATTAATTTAATTATAATTAAATTTTTTTTTTGTGAATTATTTCATTTTTTAGTGATTTTGTTTTTGTCTAATTTTTTAAATGTTGGTGTGTTTGGATGGTGATAGTGCGGGTTTGGTTCTTCTGTACTGTAATTATTTGGTAAGACACGTCGTTTTGTGTTCATTCGTTCGAAATTTGTTGTCGTTTTGCCCTCTCATTTTCCCCTTTTTGTTGAATGCATTTTCTGTTTGTTTTCCATGGAAATTCTGTTTTCAAAGTTCATTAATCAATAATTTTTCTGGGTATTTGAGTAGTTGTAATGGGTATTAATTTAATTTTTAAATTTATTTATATAATTATATTTTTGCTTCTGATTACCTTTTTCTCAAACAAAGTTGGATTTTTTGCTTCGAAAATAAGATTTTTATCTATTTATGCTGGTGGGTGAAAGTCCTGATTCTTTAATTGTAATGATATAATCTCTTCAACTTCTTCAACAGATTTAGTTGGGTTCTTTAAATAAACCCAGATATAGAATTGATTAGTGGATTTTAATACAATGTCCTTTGATATTTTTCAGCTTTTGATGTTCCCGATTTAAAATTTATTTTTTGTTTCACCCAAAAAACATAAAATAAAATTAATGGTTGGTTTTGTAACGCACTTGTGTTGTTTTCTTTGCCTTTTGTTCCTCTGATCCTGAAATTCGGGTTTTGTGGTCCCATCATCTTCCTTTGATGACGCTCTACCCTTTTTGACTTTGGATGTGTGTGCGTGTAAATTGGTTAATTGCTTTCTTTGTTTGCATTTGAGTTTTCAATCCTACTACCACATCTGCATTTTCATCTGTCTTTACAGGGTTTTGATTATCTACATCATGTAGTTTACTAATATCCTGAATTAATTTATCATTTGTAATTAATCTTTTAATTGGATGCATTGATAGTATTGTTGGTCCACATAGTTTAGTCATGTTCATATATGAGCCTATGTTTAAGTTGATCAGTCTAACAGTTATGAGTAAACTAGGAAGCTCCTTGAATAGGTGAATTGATTGGAAAATTTTGGCGTTCGAGATAATTCGTGTTTCAGGCTTTGAATTTGGCCTGTTTTCATAAAGTTGGTGTCTTTGCCTCTGAGATGTTGGAGGACTGTTAGTAGATTGCTGTACTGATATAGATAGATTATGTTATTAATGACATGTTGTGTACTCTTAAATCCAGTCACCATGTGGACACAATTTCTGCTTGAAATGCTTCCAGAAATGGGTTGGACAAGGGAAGCGTATTTGTGGAAAATGCCGTGGTCACATTCCTCACAAGATGGCAAGTAACCCCCGAATCAACTCTTCACTTGTCTCTTGCATACGTACGGCTAAGTTGTCAAAAGAAAATGTAACTGGGGGGCCTGCTCGGGTTTATCATTATGTACAAAATCAAGACAGGCCAGACAAGGCGTTCACGACAGAACGTGCACAGAAGACTGGAAAAGCTAATGCTTCAAGTGGCAAGATATTTGTCACAATTGCAGGAGATCACTTTGGACCCATTCCTGCTGAAAATGATCCAGAGAGAAATCAAGGTGTTCTGGTTGGTGAATGCTGGGAAGATAGGCTTGAATGTAGACAATGGGGTGCACATTTTCCTCATGTTTCTGGTATAGCTGGGCAGTCTAATCATGGTGCACAGTCAGTTGTGCTTTCAGGAGGGTACCTTGATGATGAGGATCATGGAGAGTGGTTCTTATACACCGGAAGGTTTGTCATTGGATCCCCCACTTAAACTGCGTGTTCTATTCCATTCCTCTTGAAACTTTTTTGGTCTATCTTTTATTTGTTTTGCTTTATTTATATTTGCTGCCTTGTTTACGTGGATGTATATTGCAGTGGTGGAAGGGATTTGAGCGGTAATAAGCGAACAAACAAGAAACAGTCTTTTGACCAGACATTTGACAAATATAACAAGGCTCTCCAACTTAGTTGCCTGAAAGGTTATCCTGTGCGGGTGGTAAGGTAATTGCAATGTTCTAAACTCCCTCTCTAATATCCACAACTTATTGTATACTCTGTCTTTTGTATGTTTGCAGTTAAGATATACTGTATTAAGACTTGGTATCAGTTTGAATTTTGTTACAATAATTTCCCTTGAGCATAATGTGTTTGACAATTCTATTATTTGTGGTGTTCTGCATCCTGGTTAATGTTTTGTATCTGTTGCCTTCCAATTGACAATTAGGTCTCACAAGGAGAAGCGTTCCTCATATGCCCCTGCTGAGAAAGGTGTTCGGTATGATGGATGCTACAGAATAGAAAAATGCTGGCTTAAGGTTGGAGTCCAGGTAAATATGTGCTATCCCAGATGATGGGATCGCTTCATGGGTTTCTATATATTTTCCTGAACAGATTTACTGAAAATGGTTTTGTTCACCTAGGGGTTCAAAGTCTGCCGGTATCTTTTTGTCAGATGTGACAATGAGCCTGCACCATGGACGAGGTTTGATTTAGTTTCTTTTATTCACAGCCTCTTCCATAGAACTTTTCACTAGATCTTTCCAACTTGAACTGCAGTGATGAACATGGTGATCGACCTAGACCTTTACCTGATATTCCTGAGCTGAATGCGGCAAGAGATATAACAGTGAGGAAAGGAAGCCCAGCTTGGGACTTTGATGTAAGTTATTTTATTTAACTGGATTTGGAATATTTTGTTAGACTGCTTTTCATAGTCTTTTGGGGAACATGTTGCCCCTGAACAGTGTGTAGTCACTGAATGTTTATAGTTGGTCATTGTGCTCTGATGTTGTTATTGGAGATATTCTAAACTATACTGTACAATGTTATCAGGAAAAAGAGGGTCGCTGGACATGGATGAAGCCAGCACCTGCCTGCAAAAAGCCTATTCTAGCATTCTGTCCTGAAGCTCAAAAGAGGACAAGGAAAGCAATCAGGAAAGCACAAAAAATGACTGTTCGACAGAGGCTCTTGAAAGGTCTCTCTTTCTCTCTCTCTGTCTCCCCCCACTCTCCGCCCTTTTACTACATGACTACACTCATTAAATCAGTATTATTTTTTCCTTCCTTTGGTCTGACACATGTGTAATAAAAATTGGAAACTAGTTAGACTGCTGTTATAGGATTTGGTAAGGGGGTTTGGTATAGGAGATTGGAGCTATTTAGAAAACAAAATATTGGTTGGTTGGCTGATGGTTTTTTCCAGACTTAAAATTAATTTAGACTGCCAACAGATTATATCATTGTATTTGTTTATAATGTAAGATCATTCAGTTCATGCTAACGTATATTTATCTTGGTCTGCAGAATTCAGCTGCAAAATTTGCCGGGAGGTGATGACCTCACCAGTAACCACACCTTGTGTTCATCACTTTTGCAAGTCATGCTTAGAAGGTGCTTTTGTTGGCAAGAGTTTTGTGACAGAAAGAAGCAGAGGTGGACGGTCTCTCCGAGCCCAAAAGAATGTGATGAAATGCCCTGCCTGTCCGAACGATATCTCTGATTTTCTCAAGAATCCTCAGGTTTGTGGTTAGTCGTGCATTTTTCTTTTTCTTTCATGGGAAGATAAGATTATTCTTCCTTTAATTTTATTCCCTGTCTGATTGATGAGAAGATGGAAGTGACAGTAAGATGTGCTCTTGATTAATCCTGAAATAATAGACTGCTTGTAGGTCGAATGTTCTTTTGATTTTCCTCTTTTATCTTCTTAGCAACCAATGAAACATTACCTTATTGAAGTATTACTCCTTGGCAAATTTTTTTACTGTATCTTGTGGGATTAAACCTGACAGGTGAATACAGAGATAAAGGATATGATCGAGTCACTAAAAGCTCAGAATGAAGAGGAAGAGAAGGAGGATCCAATTGAGGAGTCAAGTGATGAAGAGGATGAGGATCCAACCGAGGTGTCAAGTGAAGAAGATGATTCTGACAATGAAGCTACCGATCCTATGTCTGACGAAACAGGAGTGAATGGCAACGGGCAGACTTCAGGAACAAAGTCGCCCACAAGGAGTCCCAAACGTCTGAAGGTTGATGCTGGTAATTCCTCATCAAAGACTGATGATGGGGAGGCAAAGGAAATTTTTGGTGTCCAGACTGATGGTTCGAAGGGAGATCCTAAAGAGAGCAAATCTGATGCTCCTGTTTCCAAGCGTGGGAGGAAACCTGCCGGCCAGGGCGGTGCTGGAGCGAAGACCCGAGGAAGAAAGAGGACCAAGGGGGAAGTATCGGGTGATGAAGAAGGACATGGTTCACCATCAAGTCCTCTGCAGGTGCAATCTGATGAGGATCCAAAAGAGAGCAAGAAGCCAGCTGCAAAGCGTGGGAGGAAACCTGCCACTCAGGGCGGTGCTGGAGCGAAGACCCGAGGAAGAAAGAAGGCTCCGGAGAAAGAAGCATCGGGCAATGATGAAGGAAATGGCTCACCATCAAGTCCTCTGCAAGTGCAATCTGTTGAGGATCCAAAAGAGAACAAAAAGCCAGCTGCAAAGCGTGGGAGGAAGCCTGCTGGTCAGGGCGGTGCTGCAGCGAAGACCCGAGGCAGGAAGAAGGCTCAGGAGGTAGACGCAATGGATGTTGATGATGGAAATGTTTCGCCATCAAGCCCTCTGCATGTGAAAGCCGATGATTTGGAGTGATCGGTTGACTTGTGCTGCAAGAAATGTTGAACTTCTAAGTGGTCTTGTGGGTGGGTATTTTGGTGATGGTTCTTCTTGAAAGAACCTGTTTAGTTACAGCGGCAGATAAACTTTTCATTTGGCAGTGCTTAAGTGTGTATACACAGGCTGCTTTGCTTTTGCTTTTAGTTTTATGAACTTCTTATATATGTATTTAAAATAACTATTGGGTAATGCTTATTGCTTGCCCATGGTTGGTTCTGTCCTATGCGGTAAACTTTGGTGGTTTAATTATCAAGTTGCTTTGCTTCATTACAATTTTTTCTTTTTTCTGATGAATGAAAGTTGGGTTATTTAAAATGGGAAGTGAGTTTTACACTCTTTTTAGCTTAAATTGAATTATTGCTCGGTATTAAACAGAGGTGTTTAAGAGGTTAAAAAGAGTGAGAATCACTTCCTTTTGAAATTACTATGAAAATGACTTGTTTTAAATTAATTATTTTTTCCAAAAAGGTTTTAATGAAATTTTTGTATACTTTTACGGCTGTATTTAAAAAAAAAATTTAATATTTACTTTGAACATTCATTCTAGGCTTCTAGCTAATGTAGCTAAGCTAATGTTTTATTTTATGTGTTGTGTTGAGTAAAGATTCTTTTTGTTCATTCATATCAGAAAAACATTGTTCTCAAGAAAATAAAAGCTTTTATGAAATCAAACTTAAACATTTTTTTTTCAATAGACTACAAAATAAAATTAATCTAATTTTTTTTCAATACAAATGATATTATTATTTTAATATGAAATTGTCTCATTTTCCAACTGAAAGCCCAACCCACTTTTAGGCCCAATCCAGTTTTCTTAAGGCTTTTTCTTAATTTTCTATTTTTTTTTTGGGAGAACTTCTAAGCTTTTTTGTAGTTGGCTTCTTTCCCAAGGCGTACGACCTCTCTCTCTCTCGCTCTCTCCTCTCTCCCCCTTTTTCTGTAAAACCTCTACGTCTCTAAAACCCTGATTCCCCTTTTCCTTCAATCGCACACCCAACCCTGCCATCATCAAATTTTATCTGTAAGTCGCTCTCTCTCTCTCTTATTGATTTATGTGCATCGATCAATTGCTTCTTTTTTCTCCCTAATTTTTCTGTTTCCGTTTAGGGTTTATCTAAAAAAGAATTTTTCTTTGCGCCCTTTAAGAATTTCTATTCAGATTGCACTTGATGTATGATGCCTGAATTTTTTTGCCGCACAAAAAAAATAATACTGCATGAAAATTTTTGATCCAGAATTCTCACACCGATGAGCAATGTGGAATGACGGTTTTCGATTTGTGGGTGTTTGGGTCTGTCAATTGGGTTGTTTGTTAATGTACCCGATACGAACGGATTTATTTCGTAGAGGATTGGGATTTTTCATCTAAGGATAGTAGCGTACCCCTAATGTTAGGATTGTGTTTAGTATTTTGTGTCTGTTATCTAATTGTTTAGTATCCTGCAGGGTCTTGACGGGTTGCCCTGTTGCGAAATTTCTTGGTTTTATTCGCTTCTTCTTCGGTGATGGTATGCTTGTCTTATACATTTATTAGTTTCTTCTTCAGCTTCGGGCTATCATGCAAAGTTTTATCCACTAAAATTTTCAGTCTGTTAATGGTAAATACATTTCTGTTGTTGACCCTTCATGAGAGAGTTGCTAGTTTTGTTTCGATTTTTTCCGCCGAACAAGGTATCCATTGAATATACGTATAATAACACCTGTAACATCCAGCTGCCAAAAACATCTAATAATGTATCTAATTAACATTCCAAAACTTCTAAATTAAAGAATATCGTAAGGAACAATAGCCTGCCAGTCCACACGAATGAAGGAGAAAGGTTTATACAGCATTTAGAGGAAACCGAAACCCACAATGATGCCCAGAATGTTATCCCATAAACACACTTCCTACCTGCTATATTCTTAATTATCTTTGTATTTTGTTCCATCCGCACCACCCAGAAGACAACTGAGACTCTAAAATTCGACAAGACTTTCATTTTCTTCCTGCACCCAAACTGCAATCCTTCTCATGTAGTTAAGTTGTTCTTTGTGCGTGCAGGCTGCAAAAATTTTTGCCAACGTGCTCGTAATGGGGTCGGCAATAGCGGGCAGGGCTGTGCTCCGTGCATACCGTCAGGCAATCTCAAGTATGCTCTCTTGCAATCCCAAATCTAGAGCTAAAATCTTTTGGATATTTTCTCATTAACTATAATAAGGCACTAGCGCGCTTCATGTTCAAGTTTCTTGCATCTCTGTAATCACGAGTGTACGTTCTATCTGTATTTTAAGATAAATTTCTTTAATGTTATCACTGAATGCAGATGCCTCAAAGAACGGTGTTGCTAACGAAGCAGTAAACAATATTAGGAGAGCTAGCAAAATAATGGCTGAACCAGAGGCGAGGCAGGTTTTAGGTGTAACGGAGCATGCATCATGGGAGGAGATATCGCAGGTTTGCTCTATTGTTTATTTATTTATTATCTCTGTTGTTTTCCTTGCATGTAAATGTCAGCGTCGAATCTTCTGAGAACTGTTAATCATTGCATTATTGAAACAATTTCTTTATGAAGAGGTATGACAACTTGTTCGAGCGGAATGCCAAAAACGGAAGCTTTTATCTTCAGTCAAAGGTCCATAGAGCTAAAGAAGTCTTAGAAGGCGCTTATGCAAAGAAGGCTCAGGGGACTCCTGGTGCATAACTTATAGGCTCAAAATATTTTTCGCTCCGGTCACATTATTTCCGTCATTCAATGTTAGGGCTGCTGCGGCATTCTTTTGATCTCCACACGGTATGAAAAATTGGTGGTTACCGAATGTTCCTCCGCTTATTTCGGTCTTATTCTAATGCTACTGTATTCCTTTTGTATATGCTAGTAAACCTCTGTGGTTACGCCACCTTAATATATCGTTTCAATGTTATCGGGATCCTTTGTTTCATGATTTTTATGTGTTTTAGTTGGAATATATTAAGTTTATCAATTCCTAACTCTACCAATTAGTGTATTACGTTATGAGAAACTCCACTGAAGAAATAACATTTTGTATGTTCTAAACTGTTTATGCGCGACAATTAGCATAGTGGAACAGAAAATAAGAGTAAACAAGTTGTTATTATGGGCCCAAAATCCGGTCCGGCCCGACACCAACTTGAAGTCGGACTTAATCTGACCCAGCTTAATATCAAGTCCAATAATTTAGTGCCGGCCCAGCCCATTAGTGACCCAACCTTATTTTTTGTTAAAATATGAGAATTATAAACATGTGTAGCTGAGCTGGTCACAACATTCCTAAACTGCTTAGATTTGATTAGAGTAAGAAGTGATTTTCGTACCCTATTTTTATTTTTCTTCACATATTTTTTTCTTTAACTTTGATTCTTGTGTGATTTAAGAGGGTGATTTCTGCACATTTATTTTTATCTTATGCATGCTCCTTCTTAATTACGGCCCTTAATTTTCTTATTTGTTCAATCACTCAATTGAAAGGGTGTGTAGAAATTTTTTCTCTTAATTTATTAAATATAAAACTAAAAATAAATAAAAATGTGCAAGAAGAGAAACGAAAATGTGGGGAAATCACTTCATTTACATTACTCAAATGAAAGAAAAAGTGGTATAAAATTGAATTCTAGTTTCTACTTTCTTGCACCTATAGGACAAGGATCAATTTTAGTTGGCTTATTTACGGCAATGCCCCATAAGACTGAAAATCGAATACTTTGTAGCAGAAGTGGATGTGATAGCGCCGAAAGTTTTGAAAATTTGGAGCCGACAAAACAAGAGTCGGCTATGAAAATGAAGCACAGACAGAAGCAGTGGACCAAAACGTGAAAACAGTTGATCCATATTTGGCGTGGAGACTGGAACTCAAGTCAACGCCAGCCGATTTCCTTTTCCTTTTTATTCAAGAATTAAAAATTTACTATACTGGTACCATAAATTTGATAAAATGTCGAGTATCGACCCTTGAAGCCATTCTATAAGAATTTTTGTCAAAATTAAGAACATAATACGCACATATTTATAAAATAGCACCAGTGCAATTCCTCAATTTATTTCTTAGAAGAAGTTTACGTGCATAATTTTGATAAAAATTCTTATAAAAATTGATAGAAATTCTTACAAAGGTGGATCGTATCTAATGAGACTTCGCTCCAAGTTTGAAACCAATGTGCAAGGAATATTAATGCATACCCAATATCCAATCATGAATTTTTGATGGTGATGTTTTGGACATTAGGTAGTGTCGGTTCTTGCCTAAGACTATATGGATCCATGTGTTGAAGTTGAACACTGACCTAAAAAGAAAATTAACAAAAATATTTGTGAAACAGCGTGCATCTATTAGTAGATCGATGTTAGTACTTACAAAGATGGTAAGAAAATATACTTTTGACTTTAGATTTGGTCCATTAATTTCGGCATGGAACCTTGGACGACTTTGAATCATATATTTGAGATAGGGTGTTGCTATCCACACACATCTTTTTACCTTCACACACTCAAAGTTAATTTTCATTCTTTGATCCTCTTCAATTCTTTTGATCTGACGGCCGAAAATTGAGAGGAGTGTGTGGATAACACTGAGATATGATATAGAAAGGTCTTTACAATGATGATTAACGCTAATTTCATAGTTTATTACCGTGCACCTTAAATCACATATTCAATACCTAGCATTATTGTTTCTAATAATTGGCCACTTCTATGTTTCCATCTCCATTTCATGGGTTTGTTGACTCAATAATAAATTGATCACTTAGGTGTATAAAATTGACACATTTATTGATAACTAACTGTTTAATGTATTTGAAATCATGCAATGTTACTATTTCACTCACATGTATTTTTTAATACACTATAAATGTAAAACTTATCAACTCTATCATTTGTCCATAACACGTGAAATGGTGACACTTTTTGAGGGTGTTTTTGGTACAAATTTTTTTTTCCTTGCTAACACTCTTTAATAAAAAAAGAACTGTAACCTTTTATATGAGATCTACTTATATTAAAGCGTGTTAATCTTATGTGTCTAAATAACAATACTTTTGAATCGATAAACCCAACGTGTAATTTGTAAAGTAACTAGCCCTGTCAGATATTGTGTATGAGTGCAAGGCTAACAAACGCGTGAGACCCTTGTTATCAGTAACCACACATATATCAAATCGATGGCAAAACAACCACAATTTTCAGACTTTGTTGTCGTGTTTAAACTCCAAGCTTTTGTCACTCACTGCCGATTTCGATGACCATCCTCATTGAGTCCACACTCCACACGAGTTCAGTCTCTTGCATATACTGATCAAGATCTATGTCTAGCTAAGTTTTAAGTAATCAATAAGCTATATATATATATACATATTATATATGGTTATAAAACCATAAACAGATCTGTACAAGGTACATTTTTAGCTCTCTAAATTTTGCGCTTATTAGACCATCTCCAATGGTGGAGGTTAAAGTCTAAATTTTTAGCCCAGAAAATTTAGAACTTAACCCAGAAACAGTTTTTCTCCTCCAATGGTTTTGGGTTAAAAATTTAGCCCGAGATTACTAAAAAATAACTTAGCCTAATTTTTTCTTTACGGTAACTATTTTAAAAATAAAATTTATGTAGATTATTCTAATTTATTTTTGTGAACATTTTAACCTAAAAATTAATTAATTCCGATAAATAATAAAAATCATTAAATTATGTGACAATTAGGTCCTCTAACATGAGGAGTTGCCATCATATAATTAGGAAATAGGAAGAAATTATTTTGGAAGTGAGTAGAAAGAAAAATTTGAAGAATTGTATGAGGAAAGTGAATTTTGTGTGGATGATTGAACAAATACATAGGTATTTATAGAATTTTTTTGGTGAATTTTGATTTAAATAAAATTTTAAAATTGTTTTAGCCGTTGGATTTAATTTTGGGCCGTTAGATCTATTTTTTTACCGTTAGATTTGATCATATTCGATCTCAGCCGTTAGATTTAATGAATTTATAAATTACAATTTTTTTTTTTAAGATTGCATCTGGACCGTTGGATATCCAACGGCCCAGTAATCCAAGCCGTCCATTAATTAGTAATTAGTTTGCAAGTGGAATAGATGGCAGACAAGGGTGCAGGCCAGGGGGCCCACTGCTTGCAGACCCTGCGTGGCTGCACTGCATTCCGGGTGGGAAATTTATCCCCGGGTGGGAATTCTGGTCTAAATTTGACCCAATTTTAGAATTTATCCCCTATCCAAATTTTAGCCCAGCCATTGGAAGAGGTTTGGGGGGGTTTAAGTTCTAAATTTTAGACTTTATCCTCACCATTGGAGATGGTCTTAGGGTTTGTATACTTTCCTTTGGGCTATATGTAATGTATATCATATTATGTTCTACGCCAGGTATATATATATATATATATATATATATATATATATATATATATCACGGAATTTTTTCTTACACCAAAATTTGCATGCATCATATATGAGTTTATTCATACTCGCTCAAATTAACTTCATTATTCCGTCTTGATAACATCTAAGAAAAAAGTGGAAAGCTCCCAATGATGCTCTAAATATACTCTCTTTTTTTTCTCATTCTGCACACTATATGTACAGAGGTGTGCATGTAAAAAAGGGATATACGAAAATTACTTCTCAGTATATACCATACGTAAGGTTGTGGCACACATGCACGAGAAATTTTTATAGCTTCTTGTCAAATTAGTTGTCATCAAATACAAACTGAAGTGAACTTTGATAAAAGAAAGGAAGTTGTTTTAGACCAGAAGAAATTAAACAAAAACAAAAAAAAAGGAAAGAAAAACACACATGCATCAAAAGTATATATGAGCCTTTTACTCTCCTTAATCGTTCAAACTCTCCTAGCGTTCACATAGCGATTAATTCACTCTCATCATCTTGAGTGACTGTTGTCAAAGTCTTTCCTATACTTATGAGGAGGACCCGAACTCGAACTCGAAGAAGAACCAAACTGCATCGAAAAGCTTCGGAGCTCTGCAACTTGTTGAGATGGCATGGACAACGACAAGGATGTGGAAGATGTGACATTATTATATTGTGTACTATCGAAAACATTGGAATATGTTGGTCGAAAAATATTAGGCTGAGGATGATTAATGTTCAAGCTGTCTTGTTGATTAGTAGTTATTAATGTGAGGCAACCTGACTCAGAGCTCCCTCGAACTCTCTCGGGGAAGTTGAGCTTAGCTTTGCTTCCTTTGAAGCTGAGAGCTGCTTTATCATAAGCTAGTGCTGCAGCCTCGGCTGTTTCGAAAGTGCCGAGCCACACTCGGGCTGCCTTCTTCGGATTACGAATCTCCGCCGCCCACTTTCCCCATGGTCTCCGCCTCACTCCTCTGTAGTGTTGACTCCTCAAATTTCCTTCACACAAACATATATATTAATTTCTCAAAAAAATAAAAAACAAAAAAGAATCATTTCATATATAAGCGGAGACGGTAGCTAAGTTTGAGTAATGCTAGAGGGATCGCGTTAGCTGAACATAGTCAATACACGCTGCTGGTTAGGTTCACTTATTATATGTGTGGTGCTCAACTGTTCTTTGATACATCAACTATAACATAATTTGCTATTTTGTTTGAAAATATGGTCCCTCTAACATTAGCTAGGAAATTTTACTTCACTAATTAAGACAACTTTGGGAAAAACATTTTACGATGAAGATGATTATCACAAAATTAATGTTGGGTGAGGAGAAATCGAAATCCTAATATGCATATCTTTTGTATTCATCTCTTCTAATATATGTATAAAGTTCAAATCAGAAAAAAAAAATAATAAATAAGTTGAAGCAATATACTAGAGATCAAAGGAATGCTAGAGTGATAACCTATAACTATAGATAACGATTTCTGCACAACTTCTTTATCCAATCTAAATATGCTAGAAATAAAGAGTGACCCGTACGTTGGTGAAAATAGGGATGCGGAAATTACTCCACAATCCACATAACTAAAAAGTGGAAGAAAACCATATATGATTGGTTACAGAAGCCCTAAATCCCTTATGAGGGAGATCAGGTAGTACTGCTGGAAATATATCAAAAAATTATTTTTGTCACAAAGAGAAAAGAGAAGATTAATTCATTCTTGATAATATATAGAATATATAATACCTTGATCTTGAAGTAGTACTGGTTGAGATTGAGTCTCTGTAGGGCTGGACTGTGAGGTGATTAATGGATTTATTCCTTGCACTTGATCTTGTGGCCGGTTATTAATTTGGTCACTATTATTTCCGATCACCTGAGCTAGAGCTGAAACCATGGCAGAAGTGTCTTGCTGAGATCGAGCCGAGTAAACAGGAAAGATTTGATCCTCCTCTTTCTCCTCCGATTCAACCGAAGCCAGTGGCCTCTTCCCATGTTTATGATCCACTTTATGAATCTAGCTATTAATATTTGATGTTATATATGGGTCAGAAGACACAACTGATTCAAATTTGTTCTTGCTTTACTACTTACATTAAGAAGAAGACAGAAAATTAAGGAAAGAAAAAAAAGAGATGAGAGGAGGAGGGAAGAGAGGTGGGAGATAGGGTTTGCTACAGGAATCTCTATGCTTATATATATTTCGTCATCGTGGTGTGAACGTTTGAAGAATCCATTAGTCCTCCAACATTATTTATTCCAAATATATGTATATTTTAATTTAATTGAGTTCAATATTTATTGTTCTTTATTCCTTTACACTTGGATGTACACCTATACAAATATATGCAAATTGGGCAAGTCCTCAAACCCTAACTCAATGTGATGCTAGTCATTCAACTGTAATTACCCTAATGCAACCAACATATATGGGATGGAAGTACACTTTATCATGAGTTTAAAGTGCTAAGCTCTAGTTTGCTTAATGTGGAGCTAAAAATAATTCAGAATATTGTGGAGAGGACACGTAGATTTTCATCCACTATTGATGAGAATGTATTCATTAATTGACAAAGTCCATATTCATTGAAACTCTAGTCCAAGGAGCATTAAGGACTGGTGGGCTCATTTAATGTGATCTACTAACAAAAGGCTCGCATTTATTACCTGACAGTTCAACTCAACTAGAAGCCTTAGTTGCTGACTACAACTACTACAAGTTCCGTTGCACATGACAAGGAAGCAAGACAAGCGAATTAAAAGTATAATTAATAATTAATTCTTATCTTTAAGCTTTCCTAATTAAAGACGGATTCCTTTAATTAAGGAAACACAATCAAATCCAATCAAGGATTCTCCAAAGATAATTCTTAGGATATTATTAATTAACTTAATAATATATTTAAGAATCATTCTCAAGCATCTTTAAGATATTTCAACATTTAAAAGATATTTTCCAATTGCATTGATGCCACACATTGACCAATAGATCTTCTACACATGTGGCCAACCCTAGCTCTTATAAAGATCTCTTCACCAGTCCATTATTTGGTAAGTTGATTCTATGCAATTCAACACTAAATCACTCACTCTTTTTTAGAGAAACTGACTTAAGCATCGGAGGTTCATCACCACCCGGAGCTTTGGGGTAATGACTTTGGTCATTAACCTAATATGTCTCTTTGTTAGGTACAATTTCGTCAAATCTGAAGACGGCAAAATTTTGCTACCACACTTAACATCTTGAGTTCGGATTACAATCAAACAAGAGTTAAAACTACTATGTCTTTTCCAATATGTTTATTTGTTTGGAATGAAAACTTAAATTATAGTAATTAGAAAAAGAAAAAAAAAAACTTCAAGAGCTCAATTGAAAAAAAGAAAAACGCTCATCTGGACACTTTAATTGATTCTTAGGTTTAAAATCTTTGTCCAAGCCAGTTGGTTTTTTTCTTTCTAAAGTATTAGGTTTTGAAATGTTTTTCTTTGAAATATAATATTATTAAGGGATTACATGTGAAAAGTCTTTAAAATTATTTTGCTTTCTGACTTCTCTGTGTTTACTAATTCTAGCTTTTGATGCGATTGCTAAGATCATCTCCAATCATGCTCTTTATTTTTTAGTTAAATTTTAACTAAAAAGACTATAAAGTTACTTTAGGAGCTTCATAAAAAAATTATACTCTAATCACACTCTCTAATTTTAGGAGTCATAAAGATAGTAGACCAATATGAATATATTTTTTATTTAAAATAATATTAAAATAGGTCCCTAAAAATATTAGTAATTAATATTAGGAGCTCATTTCTCACTCTATAGATTTAGTAGCTCTTAGGGGAATTCATATCTTAGGAGGTGGATAGGGAGTATATCTCTGCAGTGCTATTCCAGGTGGTCATAATTTAGTTGTCCATTTGTACCTAGATCTTGGGATCTCCAGTCAACTAGGTTGGGCTTCCACTATGACGACTCTTAATTACGGGCTTTTAACTCATTCTCCTCAATGATACAACTTACCCTCTAGTCAAACCTTTAAAAAATTTAAATAAAATAATTTAATTCATTTTTTTTTTCAAAAAGTATCTTGGTTCTTTCATTTATGTAAAATTATATATAACAATAAATATTACTGTGTCCGTTTATTTATCTTTTTGGGTTTGGCTTTGTTGGCGTCCATGCACAAGGATTTGTAAACTCTTTTAAAATTATTCAAATTCTTTTCAAGCTATGTTAAGTTTTTCTAACTATAATATTTAGGGTTCTTACCGATTGAACTCCGTGGTTTCACAAAGTAAGTCTCCATAAACTAAAAAATATACGTAATTTGAAATAATTATCTCCATGATCGTGTAGATATATACAACAATAAACATAAAATTTCCGAAGCATACCTGAATCCATCGCTATACAACTGCGAGGAAGCCTTTTGCTCTATCTCATATATAAAAAACCCTAACAGGAAGTCTACAGTACGGCTAGGTCAAAGTGAGGAGAAGGCTTTGGGTGCGGCGTATGTAACATTTTTGTGTCTGGGAGCGCCCGGACATGTGACATTTATATAGTAATTCGTCTAGGGCTTTATGTAAATGTTAAAACCCTAGCCCGTAAAAGATTTACGTTATTGGCTTGCACATATTAAAGTCTATATTATTGAGTCTATATATATATATAACTAAGTACTATAAATCAGGTGCACTAATTAAACCTCCCAATGAATTTTTTTAAATACTTTCCCAGAATAGATTCCAGTGCACTTCAAAATATTCTCCTTAGAATTAAGAAGTTAGAAAGCAAAAAAAATGAAAAAAAGAAGGAAAAATAAACAAACAGCTGAGCTCGAAAACGACTTGAGCCGAAAAGGTTGACAATGGAGCCGACAGAGAGCATCGTAAAAGAGAAGCCGTCCAAAGGAGCCACACGAAGCAGCAGCTTAAGTCATAAATACAAAAAATATTTAATGGATTTGATCAAATCGTGAGTGCTTTTTATGTTTTGGTCAATTTATCCGTCAGTGGGACGGAGTCAATTCAGCCGATTTTCGATGGTTCTATTTTGTATTTTGTTTTTGAGCAAGGGAAACTATATATTAAAGTCACTGCATGCAGAATTACAGATATAGAGTTCATTTAGAAGTACTTTTAGAATGATTGAAAGCGTTTTTTATGAAAATATTTGTGAAACCAATACTTAGGGCCAATTTCGGGTTGTTGTGCTTTTAAAAAAAACTGCTTATAAAAGCAGCTTTTAAAAGCAACTTCCATGTTGCTTTTAAAAGTTGTTGTTTTAATGCCATAACTAAGCAATATATTTCATTTTTACCAAACACTTTTTATCTGTTTAACTTTAAAGTTAAGTAGTTTTTAGTGAAAAAAAGTAATATCAAACGGGGCCTTAGTAAAAATGCAAGTGAATTTTGTAAAAGCACTTCAAGTGCTTTTGAAATCCAAAAACGTTTTTTCTAAAAGTGCTTTCATTCATTTTAAAAGAACTTCCAAATGAACATATATATATATATATATATATATGTGGTGACTGAGTTAAAAGAGTACTACTTTTGTGTTTTTTCTTCGCCAATGAATTATGCATGTGTAGTACTAATTAACTACAAGTTATACTTTTCTGCATGAACGATTAATTCTATATATCAACATAGTCAAATTATCTATTAAAATTGAATATATACTCGCCCGAAGGAACCCACAGAAAGAAGAAACTGGTCAAGGAAAAAAAAAAGAAGAAAGTATTAATTCAAAGAAATTTGAGATGTAATACATATATATCACTTCAATTCTATGAGATTTTATTACTACATATATATAATTTTTATTCATTAGAAGAAGATGATGTTTCGACCTTGTGATAGTGGTGGATCTAGAAAAAAAAAATTGGATGGAAACAACACATAAACTTTCAATTTGGCATTTCACTGAACAGTTGGTGGGATATAGTTATCTAGCGATCCATGTTGCATGGTTTTTGACAGATGCTGACAACTTCCAAGCGAGTCTTTCAACAGATGTTAGCATACGTCAAGAAAATTTGTCGATAGATGCAGACATCAATGACAAAGGACCGAGTCTCACTCATGCATTTTGTCTAACACCTTATATGCACGAAGTGGTTACCACCCAAACAACCAAGGGGTCATCGGAAGCACTCCCCAGTAACCTTTTCGACTGACCACGTTAACCTATGGTGAATTCGCCACTGCCTTGTGACATCTTTCAACATTAAAAAAAAAAGTACCTCAAAGATTAACATCTAGGTATATAGATATTATTTTTATACATGTTTAATCATTTTATGAAAATATTGTAAGGAAAAATATTTTACCAAGTTGTAGAATCACGATTATATCCCAAAAAACCAATTAAGAAGCAAATAGATAAATGAGTCTTTTCATATACCAGTGTGATGTGAGTCAAAAGTGACTTAGAGGATGAAGAGAATTGAAAATTAGAGCTTAGAAACTATTACCTCTCAAATGTTGAAAGTGAATATTTTTTATATAGGGTTAATATCACGAAAGGTCCCTGAGATTGACATAATTCATCAAAACGGTCCCTCACATTCAAAATCGATCAATGTCGTCCCTGACATTTGGTGCCGCACATCAATGTGGTCCTTCCGTCAAAAATCCGTCAGTTTGCTCGTTAAAAACAGGGTTTATATCACAAAAGGTCCCTGAGATTGACATAAGTCATCAAAATGGTCCCTAACATTCAAAATCGATCAATGTCGTCCATAACATTTGTTGCCGCACATCAATGTGGTCCTTCCGTCAAAAATCCGTCAGTTTGCCCGTTAAAAATGCATGTGACACTCACATGTCCACTTTTTAAAGGATATTTTGGTCATTTTGGCCCCACACCCTTACCCCCTCCAAACCCACACCCCCACCCCCACCCCCACCCTTACTCACGAGAACTCAGTCGCGCGTTTCGCGGTGAGTTGAATGGCGCGTTGTCGTTTGACTCTGGGGATGATGATGAAGAAGAAGAAGAGGTCATAAGCGACAGTGAGGAGCACCAGATCCCTACAGCTCAGCCGATCGGCGACTACGACATCATGATCGATGCGCTTCCTTCTGAAACCATCAACACCTCCACGAGATCGGGAAGCGGATGGCGGCGGCGCGGTTCAGGAAGGAGTGCTCGCACGTCTACAACAGCTGCCGGAGGGAGTTTCTGGAGGAGAGCTTATCAAAGCTAGGGTTGCAGAAGCTGATCATCGAAGAGGTTCAGAAAATGTCATGGCAGGACCTCGAGGACAAAATCGAGCGGTGGATTAAATCCGCAAACGTCGCGCTTCGGATTCTGTTCCCGAGCGAGCGTCGACTATGCGATCGCGTCTTCTACGGCCTCTCCTCTGCCGCGGACCTCTCTTTCATGGAGGTTTGTCGAGGGTCGACTATTCAGATACTTAGTTTCGCCGACGTGGTGGCGATAGAGAGAAACTGGGGGGGAGGGGGGTGGGTTTGGAGAGGGTAAGGGTGTGGGGCCAAAATGACCAAAATACCCTTTGATGTGCGGCACCAAATGTCAGGGACGACATTGATTGATTTTGAATGTTAGGGACCATTTTGATGACTTATGTCAATCTCAGGGACCTTTCGTGATATAAACCCTGTTTTTAACAGGCAAACTGACGGATTTTTGACGGAAGGACCACATTGATGTGCGGCACCAAATGCCAGGGACGACATTGATCGATTTTGAATGTTAGGGACCGTTTTGATGAATTATGTCAATCTCAGGGACCTTTCGTAATATAAACCCTTTTATATACGTGTTACGCATATATACACTTATAACACCTCTCTAATAATAATAGGACTTAAGTCTATTAAAAAAGCGATACAAATGTTTATAAAAAATTATAATAAATGTCATTACTCATTTTGATTAGCGGGTCAGACGTCAAACTTAGGTAACCTATATAAAACTATATGAAGACCAAAAAAATAATAAAAGACATATATAACTATATTGATTTCTTTGAATGCTCTATTTTATTGTTAGCAAACATCGCACGTATTGTTCTTTCCGTGGACATATGTAGCAGTATGGTCAAGTCTTTGACTCCTTCTAGGCGAATCGGTGAAAAGCATAATCAACTTCGCCCCTCTCACTTGATTTACAAGTGGCTTCGATGGTTCCATATATAGCATAAGGAATTATAAACAAATACACATTAGAGTTGATCATTGACAAAAGAGATAGGTAGAGACTCTTTAATTGGTAAATATGTTAGGTTATTTTTTTTCGAAAAACTCTTAGGTGATACGTACCATTGAATGGTCCGGCTATTGAATGATTCCGGATTAATTTGCGGTGGGTTCCAAATGAATCTTAAACCATTCAACAATACGTAACATTGAAGTTTGACCCATTTTTTTGACAAAAAAAAATGTTAGGTTACTTTCCCCTCTACTCTAGGAGTTCTTTTTTTTTAAACCTTTTTTTTGGAGGCTGGGGTTTCTTTCTTACCACATTTAAATTGCATGCAACGTGTGCGGTTCACATAAAATTAACAATCCTTTTCGTTATTAATTCCTTCCCCTTTAAACAAAAACAACGTTTAGTTTATTTACATTTTGTGTGCAAATTAGTGTAAAAAGAATAACGAGCCTTGGAGGATGTTTGAGGGATGACCCTTTCGTCCTATATGGAGTCTTATGGTCAAATTTGACAATGGTTATGGCTATCTGCTATCTTGGTCTTTTTATGGTACTGATACTTCATGTTTATGACAGACCTTTGTGTGTTCGACGTCTAGCGAGTGAGATTTCTTTCCAAATCTTTGTATTGCTCACTGATTCCGTGTAATTTGGTGGTGCTTTATTATTTGATGTTATGATGTGGATGAAACCCTCCTCGAATAGGGTGTGGTGTTCAATCCAAATATTGTAATTAGGATCCTATTTATCAATGAAATTTTCCCTGATATATATATATATATATATAAACTTTTTTTTTAAGTAATAATAATGGCCATTGACAAAGAAAAAAGGTTCATAATTCATGAGCCTTGACTTTTCTGTTCTTAACCACTAATTAGTTGTGTACCTGCTAAATTCAAGAAGAAATATTATGTCGTTCTGAAAATATAATTAGCATGCATTTGGAACGTGTCAAATGTAAAGGCCGGTGGAGGCAATTGTTTGTGAGAAATATGTCATATAGATATGAGAGCAAATATATAGTAGGCTGACTCATGTGTGTCACACATATAGCCGAATCCGATAAAAATATATATATATATATATATATATATATATATATATATTTGAGATTTCTTCTGTACTTATCAAAGTAAATAATATTTTAGACTAATATTCCCTTGCCATAGTTACAAAAACGAGTTCTAGGCACTTATTTTTGTGTGTGTATCTATATATAACAGAAGTTAACTAAATCTTAGAAGCAACATTATTTGACGATTCCACAACTTGTCTACTATATATATATATTTTTTCTTCTTTCCCTGTTGGGAGTTGGGAAGGCTGGTTATGTCTTCAAAAGAGTACATGCGATCTCACTATGATGAATATATCAGTCTCAAAACTTGAAGGGTAAGTGCTGCTCTTTTCTAATAAACAACGATAGTCTACACTAAATAAATTCAAACTACGGAAAATGAAGATTCAAACTTGAATGCAGGTATGTGTTGTTTTAGATAATTCATTTTCAATAGACTATTATACATATGACATACGTAAGCTAGTAAAAACCTCGTCAAAAAAACTAAAACCAGTCATCAAATTAACAAAACACTTTTGATTACCTTCTTAAAACTTTGTTGACAAAAGAGAGTCTAATTCAAGAAAGAAAGAAAAATACATCACAAAACTTGAAGGAAATAATCTCTTTATTCTCCCACGATCGATCTCCCAGGGAACTTGGAACTTGGATGTGTACGTACTGTCCTCTTGAATGAAGTACTGCTGTCAAGGTGGACGGTTCCTATTCCGAGGAGGAGGATTTGAACTCCCAGAAGAAGAAGAACCGAACGCCGGCATAGAATAGCTTAAGGGATGTTGTTGATGATCTTCTTGTTGATGAGATGGTAAGAAAGGTAATAAAGATGATGAAGATATACCAGTTTCTGAAGTCTGGGATGCAAACCTTTCCCTTTCATAAAGAGTAGTTGGTAAATCATCATAATTTACGCACTCGTTACCACTCCGAAAATATTGTGCATATTGATCATGAGGAGTAACAACATTATTAGGGAATGCCTGCAGTTGATATTGATGATCAGAAAGAGGCTGATGGTGGTCAGCAACTCCTCTTTGAGATGTCCCGGCTGGCAAGTTTTGTTGAGTACTAGTTGTAGTGAGGTAGCCTAATTCAGTAATTCTTCCTACTCTTTCGGGAAAGTTGAGCTTAGCTTTGCTTCCTTTGAACCTGAGAGCTGCTTCATCATAAGCAAGTGCCGCTGCCTCGGCAGTTTCAAAGGTGCCGAGCCAAACTCGAGCTGCCTTGTTTGGGTCACGAATCTCAGCTGCCCACTTCCCCCATGGTCTCTGCCTCACTCCTCTATAGTGCCTCCTCCTCACATTCCCTTCACAAATTAATAATGTTATGTAGTTTTTCAAGTTGATTAAAACAGTACCTTATGTGTATTCGAACACAATAAATGGTATATTAATATGATATTCAACACTCAATTCATCTAATTAACTACGGGGATGGAGATTCAAAAATGGGTCCATAAGAGTAACACACTGCTCAACATATTGATATGTATTGTTAATTGTATATCAAATATACACACTTTAATTAATCATCTTTATTTGGTAGAATAGCTACATGGAAAACAATTGTAGCTAGGAAACAAAGTAGCATATTAGTTATTATTATGATCTACGTACACATATATACAATCTACGTACACAAATGGGCTATAGCTAGCAGACATAAAAAAAAATTAGGGCCAAAATACAAAGGGCAAACTTCAGTTATTTAAACTGTTATTAGGGCACCCGTGCTGCTTTTGCAGATAAAAACATTAACCTAACTAAAAACATGCATCAACAATATGAAGATGGAAACGGAACAATATAGAGGATTTGATACTAAATCTGCACAGCAAACACTAAATCCATATCATAAGCCGAATCATGCATGATTAATTAGGGCACCTGTTGAGAGAGAAAACTGATATAAGACTACACAACTTCATGTTCATGGTTACTTTTGCAGGTAAAAAACTATCAGAACGTATAAACTGGAACTAGATCGATCGATCCCATATGGATAATTAAGTCTACACAGGGGAACTAAACCAATTAAAAGTGGAAATTAATAATGAAAATGCTCTCAAGTACTAGCAATAATACTCATGGTCAATAATACTATTGATCAATATTAAACCTTGATCTTGAGCCTGTTGAGGAGATTGATCATCATGCAATTCCATGGCGCTGGACTGGGGGGTGATCAGTGGCGGCTCCGTCGGCACTTCAACAGCTGGGGTCTGGTTGTCAGTGCTTCCAAGAACTTGAGCTAGAGCTGAGACCATGGTAGACATCTCATGTTGAGATCGAACTGATGAGCAAAACGGCTCGAAGATCATTTGATGATCTTCCTCTTTTTTCTCTGATTCATCACCAGGAAAGGGCCTCTTCCCATGCTTTCGATCCACTTTATGGCCTTGTTACAACCCTTTGAAAATTTATATATAGATATTCTTGTGCTAAATCATCAAACAAACACACACCGCAATACTCTTCTTACTAGCTAGCAATTAATTAACTATCTTGTTTTGTTTCACTATATAAATATGAATCAAGATCCGCAGTTAGAGCAATGTGCTTCTCCTTCTGCACCCAAATTCAAATCCTTCTTTTCGTGAATTAGATGAATTTAGTATACAATATCAACTTGTTAAGAAAAAGTACGAATCAAAATCAAGAGAGGAAGAGATGAGAGAGGACAATAGCAAAGAGGAGGACGAGGAAGAGAAGAGGGAGAAATGCTAGGGTTTGATACAGTCATGTAATATATATGTTTCCTGGCCTAGCTCCTAGGTGGTGTGAAATTTTGGGAGCTGAATTGAAAAAGCAAATGGTCCAACTTTAAGGCCTTCTATTCTATCTTCCTTTATTTCTTTTTGAACTAAGCGCGTTTACTTTTGAGACCAATGACTGCGGATAGTTTATCTCATTACTTTTCTATTTTAAAATTTGTCCTTGTTTTACCAAATTTATTAATTAATTGTTATTTTTATTTTTCTTTGACATATACTCGATATTCATAGTTCATGGATGTCAGTCTCATGGTGGAGTCATCACAAAGGGAAATGAATAGATTTATGGACTTATCCAAAGAAGAAAAACAGGATTGAATTTGCATATGTCAAAGCATGCATCATGCATGAATGGTAAAATGCTTAATTGATGGGATGTTTTCTTAAAATGGGATAAATCATGAATCGGAGATGTCACAAAATACGAAAAAGCTAAACTAGATATGAAATCAACTACTGAATGATTGTACTGTGAGACTTACATGCATTTTGATTCTATATAGGTCAGGGAACGAAATAATTTTATATTTATTTTAGATAAGTAAACATGTCAATTAATTATTAATGTCGACTTACATCTAGAAACATGACAAAAAAAACAATTGAATTGGGCCTTATAATTATTAGACAAAAGAGTTACGGGGATACAATTTAATATAAATAAATAAAAACATTCCTAAAAATAAATATATTATTTAAATACCGGTTTAATTAGGTTTGGACCAATTTTAGTGTCATGAAACTGTGAACTAAACCGGATTAAACCAGTCCGATTCAATTTCAGTTCGGTTTTTGACTTTTTTAATCAACTCCGTTTTTATGGGTTTTTTTTCCCCGATTCGGTCCGATTCTTCGGTTTGACAGTTTTATGCCCACCCTTATTTATATGTATATATTCATAGTTCGGTATCATCGAATGTAGTTAATTAAATTGACCTGCGGCAGTTGCCTAAGCAGGTATCACGCAACCTAGCTAAGCACCGAGTATACTTTGTAGCATCTTTAATTACCAACCTTGATTATAATTTTTGTGCCGAACTAACTGTTGTACTCAAGTCTTTAATACTCAAGTGGAGAAGTGAGAGGTGGGTGGGTTTAAGGAGAGTAACATTTATGAAACGGGTTTACCGCCACGTGGCGTTTTAATTCAATAATACATTGCTATGTGGAAGAAAACTTGCACATGACAATACATATTGGATAAGGGACACTGCGTGACGACAAACTCATTTCATGTAAGTTATTCTCGAGTTTAAGAGTCTATTTGAGACTGCTTTTGTCAGAAAGCGCTTGTAATAGAACACGTTGAATTTTGGTGAACATCCAAGTGCTAGCACTTGCAAATGTTTCTTAGCAGAATACCTTGGAGATGCTTTTCCTGAAAGCGCTTTTATGACCCAAAACACTTAAATTTTTCTATGAGACTTAGTAGAAACATTTTTAATCATTTCAAAAACAGTCCCAAACAAGCGTTAAAGGCCAGCCACTTTATGAACATCAATTTGTCCCGAATGAAGAGCCTAGCAAATTAAAGACCAATGCAAGTTTTCACAGGAAATGAAAAAAAGAAACAAATAAATCGTTTATGTAAACAGGCCCATCCATGAAGCCATCCATGGACTTTTTACTGGCCCAAGAATCCGACGTCTCACCGGAGAAAAAACTTCAAAAGGGTTCCGTTGGTTTCAAAATAATCATATCCAAGAGAGAACCCGATGTGCTTTCATCCTGTACTTTCATTCATCATTCATGTTAAGTGCTTCATAAAAAAATATAATTCTGCAACAGGGCAAACGAAATTCAGAAACGAAAAAGCAGGGTGGAGCTAAAAAGAAAGAAGAAAAAGCAAAAGATCAACCATTTCCATTTCCAAAAGATGAAAATACTTGTATGACTATTCTGAAACTGTTCTTCGCATCTTTCTCCCAATTGTTGATTTCGAAAGATAACCTGTTGCCTTCTCCATGCTTAGCGCATCCGATTGTAGAACGCAAGCCCGGTAAAGAGAGCTGCGGGAACTTAAGTTGGCAGTCTCACAAAGGCGGCCACGAGGACTGTGCAGCTGCAGCCATCCCAAATCTCGAATGTGATAATGCAACATAAAATTGTTCTTCAGGACAAAATTGCATTAGGGTTTCCATGCAGCCAAGGAGAGGAAAGAAAACAAAAAACATTCAGGCTCATATTGCACGAGGATCAAGAGGAGAATATCAATCTTCATATGTACAGTTCTTTACATGATCACAAAATTGGTTTGACATCTCTCGATCGCATGTAAGTCAGAAACTGAGCCGGTAGTTCTGCTAAGAGTGCCTGAACAACAGAAATTTCTCCACCTGGAAGTGAAAGGAAAGTTACTGCCTACTAATTAAAGTTGGTAAGCGCATATGGTAAAAGCATATGAAAAGGCTTACTTTGTACATCTCGGAATGGAACAAACTGTACTATATCACGTGAAGCCACACGTCCAGTTGAACTTTCGAGTCTCTCGCTCTTGTCAGCATCCAAAATCTTCACAACGAAAAAGCAGAGATAATTAGTTTCGCAGCATTCGGGCTTTTAAAAAAAGTATGACTTCCAAGAACGATATCCAGCATTACAAACAAAAGGGAATGAGATACCTCCATTTCTTTGAAGTCAGCTCCTCCTACTCCAACAATTAGGATTGACAATGGCAGGTCAGAAGCTTTCACAAGGGCATCTTTGGTTTCTTGGAGATCTGTCACCACTCCGTCCTACGGCAGTAAAATTTTAGAACAAAGTTCCGATCGAAACTAAAGAAACTGGAAAAAGTTAAGAGTAAACTAAAACAACTTGAGAGATATTGCATACAAGTACTAAAAGAACTTCAGAGATGCATTGGATTGCACATCCAACCCCATTATGCTTACCGTGATTATTAACAAAACAAAGTATTTTCGTCCACCATTTGCAAGAGACTGGCTGGCATTAAATGCAGCATTGGTAATTACGGGTCCAAAAAGAGTTGGTCCTGCAAGAGAAACATTTTGGAGGGCACTTGCATATGCCATCATAATTCCTTGGATTCCTTCAACCTGAAAGAAGTAGATTTACATAATCCTAATGACAGAGGAAGCAGCTACAAAGTTTAACAGAAGTAAGTTCTGGTCATAAAGTATTTCACCTCACAGTGATGACTACTCCCGTTCAAGTTGAAACAATGGGAAACCGGACCGTCAATTGGTCGGGCTCCAAATCCCCAGGCAGGAAAGCGCTTGTCTGAATCATAAAACTGCAACACTTCCACAACATCGATGATTGCCTGGAAAACAATGTCACAATCATATGGGTCCAAAGACAGGAAAATAATTGTAAGGATTAAATTACAAGGGACGTAATTCTTACTCTCTGGTATGCATTTGGCCGTCCTGTAGGATCTATATAATGCAAAGAATCAGGCAAGCGAGGATTTCCATTTGAAGCTGATAAGCAAGGAATATGAGTGAATTTGATAAGACAATTTAACATGTGTTAAAAGAGTCAATTGTGAGCAAATTTTCATTTATAAGAGGGCAACAGTAAGAAAAGTTTAAAGCAATAAGCTAGAAATAACAATGATCACAGTGCAAGTATGGTGCCGCAACACTTTACTATAGCAGACAACTGAAGCCATGCAACTGCACTTCTAGCTTCGCAAGGCTCAACTTCTAGTGACAATCACTTCTATTATGATATTTGCATTTGCAGCGAAGGAATTATGATGTACAGTAACGTTTATGTGTAGATAAGCACCTGTAAAATCAACAGCAACCATGAAGTTCAACTCACAGCCCCCAGCCAAGTAATCAAGGAAGGTGTGCTGGACGGTCTCAGTAAACTTGTCCACAAATAGTTGGCTCTTCAGTACCTGCAATGAAGTCAGAGAACTTCTAAATTAAGCGAAATTGGGATGGAAATCCACTTAACAATATATTACCATACTATAATATTACCTTGTTGTGGAAATCATGCCCAACAGCAGTTGGTAAAAATAAATTCTCTCCTTGTCTGCTACCATGAAGCTTTTCCAAGTCTGCCAGTGATTTCTGAACTTTTCTGTATATTCAACGTAAGTATAGTACTGTAAGGAGGAGAAAAGGAAAACAAAGCCGACAAAAACAGCCGCTCATCCACTCCATAGGAATTAGGGAACTAGATGGAAGAAATAGATATCTATTTACCCAATCAAATCATGCTTGCCATTGTTATTGAAATTAAAACACTCCATTATCAATGGGCTGTCCTGCAGATTAACAAAAAATATTAAAATGAGAAAACAATTAGAAACAATAGGGGAAGCACAACATGATCAAGCTATCAATAAACAGATGAAGAAGCATTGATTCTTATCTGCAAAGGCCCACATAAATCTTTAACAAACGAACCTGCATGCTTGACTACATGGTTATTAATGTGCACAATTTTTTAGTGGCAGCAGCCAGATGGACAAGTTGAGTTAACTTTCTGAGTTGAGCAAGAAACAGGAAATACAGCCATGGACCAAAAACTTGGACTTTCCATGGAAACTAAAGAAACAAAGCAGATTCAAGCAAACCCGACCTCCACTAATTCACACATATTCTAGCAGCAAAAAATAAATGTTAATAACTTAATACCTTGCTTCCAACTTGTTGAATATTTAAATATACTGGTTTCCACGCAGGTTTGAGCTCATTCTTTATGACTTCTGTTTTGCAAACTGGAATTGTGATCCCACTCTCCGCAACTTTTGATATTACCAAAAAGGGGTCCTGAAAAGACAAATCTGAACATGCATCAAAATTCAAACCGTTTTCCATTTGGCCAAGCACACATAACTAGTAATGCTCATCAAAGTAGATAACCAATTCAGAAGCCCCTACACTTTTTGAGAATAGATCCTTGTATTCCAAATCTGAACACCTTAAACTCATCTCTATCGCTGTCTTTGAGCTAAAAGATTCCTCAGCGTGCACAATGAGTTTTCCACGGTCTCGATGAGGATTTGGTCTGCTCAACTCTTCTCTATATTCAAGATTGAGGGTTAATAACCTGTCTGATTTAGTAATTATCTGCACAAGTAGAAAGGCGAATTAACAGGTAAACAAATCAGATGCCAGAGCTTAAGGTAGTCCTTCCATAAATAATTCCACTAGTGTATCTTGGTAACCAGATACACTAGAAAGGTGAACTACATTAATTCTCAGATTAGAGATATTGAACGTTCATCGAATGTATGTATGTATGTATGCATATCTTGTGATGTGTATGACGTGTCTGAGAGGTGAGGATTAGGTCAAGCAAGCCAAAGTATAAGACTCTTGTCTTTGGCTTGTTAGGTCCAATGGGTCGAGCCGGATTTAACCTTTACTTTTATGGTTCATGTTAGGCTTGCCCTTTTTCATAGACCACAAAACCACCCGCTTAGTAGCTAGGCGGTGGTTGGGTTCAAGCAGCTACGTTTTGTGCATATTGGTCAACTTTGACAAGTTTAGATAGACTATCATAGAGATTCAGTAGTTCAATGATTCCACAAAGAATGGTCACTATGTCACACCTCAGACAATGTGCAGGTTGCCTCGCCAAGAAATTGTTGCTCCTCTAGCTTAAGCATCTGCATAAGTAAAATCGTCCATTATGAACAAGTTATGCTTGCACGCACTTGAATGAGAGTGAGATGAATCAAATCTTTGTATTAATAAATAAATATGAAGCTAACCCTACCAATGTGTCCACCTAGAAATATGAGCAAAGCAAAACAATGTGGATCCAGAAGTATGAGGAGAAATTTTTTTCCATAATATGGCCTTTAGCCGAATGAGAAAATAACCATATTTTCTTGCCTCTTGCATAAAGAATTTTTAAGAGGATAAATGGATTGTCAAGTAGCTTAAGAAAAGGAATAACTTTACATGTAGGCACAGCATCGTAAATTTTGTACCTTCACTTCCACATTATGAAATTGAGTGTCAACGTCATACACACGAAACCTGTTATGGAAATATAGTTAGCCACCATGGAATCATTGCACATAAATGTGGGACCAAAAACATGTTTTTTTTTATAATTAAAGCGGAGATAAAAGCTTTAAACTTACAACAGAGTCTGCACAACCTCAAAATGATAAGTGATATTTTGTTTTGTGATCCATTTTGGATTTAATGAATTGAGAATTACTTCAGTGCGACCAAGCTCTGAAAGTCCTCCGTCTCTTCCTTTTGTATAGATAACCACCATCGGATCACTCTATAGAAAATAAAATTCATGAATAACAGACTGACATTCCTGAAACAAAGGAAAGATTTACACAACTAAAATATCTAGCATGAGAGAAAAATATAGATAAAGAAATAACTAGCTACGAGGAGTGTCACATTTAAAAAGAGCCACCATCACCATCGTGCAAGACAAGAAAACGGAGCTTTGAAAAATATATCCGTAACTTAATGCTGAAAGTAGCTACAGCGCCAAAAGAAGTACTCATTTCTAAGGCATAAAAGTGTCAAGAGTAACGATTTTACCATCAGGTTTTGACTTCATAAACAATATGATCAAGTCAATAGAAAATACAGAAGTAAATTTAAGCACAATGCAGTGATGTAATAACACGAGTAAATCGACACTGTGATACAAACATCAATGATCAAGACTCCTATGAATTTAACAGTACAAATGCAAGTAATGGCTACTCATATTCATTAGAGCCACAAACCTTGGAGAGAACATCCCGATCACGCAAGTCTATAGCAGCAAGTGATATCTGCACGCGAATTGTCGAGAAAATTCAGGATATCAGATGCAAACACTGACAGACCTTAAAATGGGAGCAAATTCATTAGTTAACCAAAAAAAAAACCACAAAATTCCATAAAATTCATAAAATCGTAGCTTTGGCTGCAGTAGAATTCACTAAACGGACATTACATTTCGAATGATTTCGATTGTGAATCCAAGTGAACAATCCAGATTTTTCACGAACATCCAATTCTTGCGCACCAATTTTGCAAAAATTCTCACTAATTCAAGCTCTTTCTTAATTTTCTTGACAACATTGGCGTGTAAAACAACAGTCTTCAGCTCTAGCGCCATCAGATTTAACAGAACTCAAAAATCCAATATCCAAACAGCTACCTGCTAATTGCTAATTACTAGTTACTAATTACCTAACAGTTACAAATTTGGCTCAAAAGATTCAAGAGAAGTACAAGAGAAGCAGAGAGAAGTAACCTCGATCTGAGAGAAGAGGCCGTGGTAGCCGCGCGACCTGAGGAAGAGATCGACGGCGTCGTTCGGTGCGTCGTAGGGATTGGCGTGAGAAGCGGCGGTGCCGCCCACCGCCGACATGCCGCCGGCGTCGTTAGAAAAGCAGTTGCCCATTCCAAAAGCTCAGCCTCCACCTCCGCCAGCAACTTCTTCGCCCTCCCTCAGCTTGCTACTGACTTCCTTTGTATTTTTTCTCCTTTTATATTTCCAGAAAAACTGAAATCGAAATTAAAATTTGAACTCTCGAAAAATCTTTGCTACCAACTTATTTAATACTCTCTAAAACCAAATCCAGTTTTTAAATATTATTCTATTCATGCATTGGATTGGCCCCACATTTTGTTCGGTTGATAATTTAGAGAAGGAAGAAAAGAATAAACGCGTTTTTGCTTTAGAAATTAGAATAAATCAGAATTAGTTGAATAAACCGCGTTTTTCTGTTAACGAAAAAACCGAAAAATAGCAATAATCAAAGACTATGAATTCCTAAAAACAGTCTCACCTGTGTGTTTGGTTTTTGGACAAAGAAAAGAAAATGTTGCGACTGCTGTCCTTTTTCTTCTTCATGGGAGTGGAGTGGTCTTTGCTCTTGAACCCACTAGGAAGTTGGATGTAAAAACTTTCTCAAATCAAAAAATTAGCGTGTGACTGTAACACCACGTGATATGTTGATATAATATTATAAATTTAATAAAATTAAAATACGTTGCATTTGGAGTTTACAATTTTGTCTTTAATTTTTACGTGGTACAATTGGATTAGAATCATGAATGTGCATGAATGCAACGTAGTTTTACTATGACTGAAGAAATTCAAAATTTTGAGTTGAATGGTGTGTAATGAAATGTTTTTTTTTTAAACTTCTCTTCAAATTGGAGTAATGGGGTACATATTTTAATTTTGAGATTACATATTTTAAGTGAATCTTATTCATGTACGACTTATTACATAATCAAACTAGTACTATTGTCACAAATTATTAACGGTTCATTTATGATTTGAGAATGAGGGATTCAAACTTGGGACTCATTCGAGTATTGAGAAGATCATATCACTCCTGAACTAAAACTTATTTGGCAATTATTCACTTAGTAGTGATATTCACACATTCGTTTTCTCATTTTCTATTCCTTATCTTATTTTTGTCATCTTATTCACCATTATTCTAAGCAAAGAAAAACAGGGTGCGAAAATTACTTTCCGACAACTCTGAAAGAGAGGAAACACAAACTGAAAAAAGTTAGAAATCACGGAGAAGTCACATAAGTGACAGGCTCGCAATTCTGGCTGGGAAACAGCTACGACCCTTGAGAATCCACCCAATTATCCAACTTTTCATAATTTTTCTTTTCTGTTTTTCTTGTTGGGAGTTTGCTTCTCTTTTACTTGGAAAATACCGAGTCAATATATATATTTATCAATAATAAAACTATGTTATTTCCATTTGAACCAAATAATTAAATAAAAACCTTCTCCGTTGAGATTTTTGAAAAATGTCTGAGCATGCAACTGGATATCCGAATTCATCACATGTGATGTTTGCCACTTGTAGGATAGAGTAATATAAACTAATTATATTGATACTAGCTAACACGAACAATTATAGTTTATACGGGACTACCAGATTACAACGTTATTTGCAAATGAATGTATGTGTATTTCTTTTTATCTATTTCTCCTCACACGATACGTTGCATGTAAGTCTATTCTTTCTCGTTTAGCAGAACGGGTTATATTACATATGCAGTTTCTGCACAATGAATACACAATGTAGGTATTTGGTCCCGACAGTTAAAAAGTTCTAAAACTTTAGATTATTACTTTGTTTTCCACTTATGAATTGAACTGGGAAAGCTAGCATTTCGAAAGGGTTTTCAATACACATAAAAGTCGCTGTAATCATGAAGTTTAAAGATTATATATAATGGCGGCTTTGTTTCTTTAAGGACACACTACATATAATGATATATATTGACCAGGAATAATATGTCAATAAAAAAAAACTAATTAAAGTGAGTAAATTAAAGAAAAAGAAAACAACAAAGAGCAGACATGGCCAGCAAAAGTTAAAAGGCGATGCTGGCATGCATGGTTGTCTGAGGGGCATAGAATTGATCGATCGGCTATAGTTTGAGGCCTGCTGGCTACTAAGTTAGTAGCTTAGTACGTACAAAATGCACAACATAATAACACTAATAAACCTCCCAATGCCCATTACAGGGATTAAATCTTAGTTGCATAAAAGAATTTATACTCATGTGCTCTCCGTTAATAGAAGAAGACGGCTATATAATGTTTAAAGTAGGGCATCAAAGGTTGAGATCTTTTATGCAACATGAATGTCATTGTGATGATATTCTAACTAATCACGTATTGTTATGTGAAAAAGTTAAAACAGGTGACCGTACGTGATTTGCTTGAAATACCGACATAATATCATTTCGGTGCAGATAAACTTCTCTTCAAAACTTGAAACTATGCAAAACAACAAACAAAAATAAAAAAAATGGCATTGACGTTGCAAGTCTTTTTGGCCTAAGAGCTATTAGCTACTATAAATACATTAGCATTTAGTTGCAAAAATTATCAGGATTTAGTATGTCATCATTATATCATTGATGTGTGGTCATTATATAATCGTTGCGTCGTCGATATATGATCAATATATCGTCATTACTAAAAACTGATCATTTCTGCAACCAAATATCAAAAACTAATCATTTTAGCTAATTACTTTTTCTTTAATTCCCAAGCGAAGATCAACGCAAAGAGCTCGTTTGGTAAGTGTTTTTAACTGATTGAAAGCGTTTTTAGAGAAAATGTTTTTGGGTTCCAAAAGCACTTGAAGTGCTTCTCCGAAATTAACTTGTATTTTTACTAAGAACACTTTCAGTCATTTAAAAGTATTTGTCAAACAAGCTCAAAATGTGTGGGCATATAAGTAGTAAAACTACAATGTCAGGGGTAAAATTACAATGCATTTATCTCTCTCATTATATTATCACGTGATCAAGCCATAAAATGCGATTTAGCGTGTATATGAATCTCATCTATGGCGTGCTAAATCAAGTGACCAGAGCGATATAGAACCCAATCAGCGTCATGGTAAGCGTGGCGACATGACATTCCTAATCCTGCTGGCTAGAAAGAATGTCTAACGAGCATTGAGGGTAACCACTAGACCACGGATGGTGGATGATCTACTTCTCTGTCTGACTCTGACCCCATTTCCCATGCCGCGTGTGAACCCACTTCCTCTCGCTTAACCACGGTTCCTCATTGGTTCAATCTTCCTGAGGACCCCATGACCTCAAGACTTGTTTGTCAAGAAGACATTCCACTGCACAGTGCCCGTCTAGGACAGCTCTCGTATTAGATGAGATCGCATGAGGTCGGGTTAGACCAAAGGTTGTCTCATCCAAGTATCTCTCACAACGAATAAAATCGGGTGAGACCCAAATATATGAAATTTACAAAAAATGTCGTACAGATAACATGATCGAAGCACTCCCACACAAATTCAAATTTTTCTCCGTGACAAGATAAATTTGGAATACAAAGGATAAGTCTTGGCCAAGGTCAAGGTCAATTTCCCACAATTCCAAATCATCGATGCATGCAACTTTATTGATCTATCATTCTACCAGTTGGTGAAATAAAAAGGATTGTGATAGTAGTGCGCAATACATTATTAGGCATAATAATCGGGTCAAACTTTCACAACATTGGATGGTTTGGATTCACGGGACCACATCATCCAAACCAATCAACGTCATCCAATGCTCATAATATTTCATAATACGTAGTATATGGAAGAATTTTCCATAAAATCATATAAATGAAAACAATAAAAAGTGATTGATGCTAATCGAAATTGCTAATATCGAAAATATTTTCGACCTCAAACGAAATACCTGATTTTGTTTTCATCGACGATAGAACAGATTCTGATCCAGAATTCATCCTGCACTAATGCACTCACCAGAAGAAGAACGAATCATCTACTAATTGTATTTTCCATCTTAAACACGAAGCATTCGTTTAAATGTATTTTTTTGCATCTTAAATATTCAAGATCAACCATTCCGCAAGGGCACAGCTGCCTACCCTTTTTACATTGGCAGCCTTTACCACCTGAGCTCCACAATACTAATGCATCATTCCTAGTAACTATTTATAACTAACTAACTGAAATATCGTTCTAAACCGCGAACCTGAACTAAATAGGTGAAGTCATAACAACCAGGCAAAGTTACGCTCAATTTACCAGCATGTTTGAGATCTCCAATTTACCAGTCGACACTTACTTAGTACGTTGGGGCAGAATTCAATGATGAAGAGTCCCTGCTGGAAGCCCAGGTGCTTCCAAATTCCAATGTTGTTGAGGTGTGTTGTTGTATGGGTGATGGAACATACTGGACTGTAGGCACTTGGTATGGATTGTAGTATTCGGCAGCATTCCCCTGCTGTAAATTAGTTCCAGTCTGCGTCTGCGAAGGTAACTGATTGTACCCGTACCCCAAGCTTGTGTGTTGATCAGTAGGTACTGCATCCTGTGTGCCCTCATGCCTGTGATAGCTGCAACACAGGGACCATGATAATTTCAGTTTAATGATAAAGACAAATCAAAACGAAGAGACGTAGACATCACATTTGCAGGATAGCATCTAAGAACTAACAACAAAGTTAAGAAATATAAAGGAGAATGTGGCGCAATTATCCGGGATGCTGTTTTTAAGCATGATCATTTGCAATGAAACTCTCCACTTAACAAATCAAATATTAACATTTCCCGAATTGCATAATATGTTTTCTTTCTATCACGGAAAGTCATCCAAATCTTTCCCGCGTTAGTTAATATTTGTATCTCTAAGAACATGCATTGTAACTTCCCAAAGAATACTCTTTGGCTAGCATTTCCATTTAGCGACGCAATTTGCTTGGTGGAGCAGGGAAACTCCAAGTTTCCAAAAAATGAATCTAAAATATTCAAACTTTTGGCATACATTAACCAACAAAAAATAAAGAGCATCCTTCGGGTTGCAACAGGGGAATTAAACTACCTAAGGATAAGTACCTTTCATATGATGTGGGTGCTTGTGAGGCAGGTAGTTCAGCCGAGTAACTGTGCGCAACTTGTGCAGAATAATATGTCTGATTTGGAGCTGGCACAGCTTGCGGTTGCACAGCAGGATAAATGTAGCCCATGTATGATATGTATCCCTGGCTAACAGGCTGTTGGTGTACGACACTCGGTTGAATATACTGAGGCTCCAACATTGGTGAAGGAAGACCGCCATATACCGAGGCTGCATTTGGATCCTTCATGGAAGACAGGCTTGCTGGGGATTGAAACTGTTCCTCCGTAGATTGAGCTGGCATTGCTGATTGTGAACCTGCATTTAGCACTGCAGGGTGCTCTGCATGATGGGAAAGACCCGAGTTTCCTGTGGATCCACGGCTATCCCGCTGCTGAACTAGGACTACCTGTGGAACATATTGAGGCACTAACACTTGGGGGGATTGACTGAGACGCGTTGAGTTATAGTATGTAGTGCCTGAAGGAGGCAGCCTTGGGTAGGGATGAGATTGGTCCTTTATATAGGAACTGTCATATTTGACGGGTGCTTGTGCGGTAAGAGGATGAAACAGTGATAATAAATGGCTTACCTGCACCATAAAATCAACAGGAAAATAAGTACAGTTGATCAAGTGACAGCAATCCAATCGATAAGGAGAAATGGAACTGATTCCGTTACCAAAGAAACTTACCTGTTGGCTATTGAGAATGGGGTTAAATTTCTTGGAGCCTTTCTGGTAGTTATCTTGAATAGCATGTTTAAAATCACTCTCTGGCAAGGGGAGACATTCCTTGGAAATTCTGAATCTTACCTGTACACAAAATTCAACTGAATACTAATTCACAGGAAAGTCTAAAAGATGACTCATTAAGCATACTGTGACGCCATGGCGGCTGCTTGGTCCAATGTGCATTGTGTTTAAACAATACTCTATAGAATTTCATGGTACAAAACAAAAGCTTACTTTCTTTTCCCATTGAAATTAAACAAAGACCCTTTCGCAGTAGGATATGATACGAAAAGGAAAACTAAACTCACCTGTGCAGGAAAGCATCCACCAAATGCCGATCTTTCCAAGTTCATCTTTCCAGCAGTGGTTGCTTCATACACCCCATATAGAAACTTGACATCATAATCAAATAGAAACAGCTTTGTGCCTGGCCTGATGCTCTCTATAACTTCCCTTCTTCCAGAAGGAAGTCCAAAAACGCGGTATAGGTAGCATTCCGGTTTTGTTCTTCCATTACACATAAATATATAACCGGAAAAGTCTTCCAGACCCAGATGGTCCTTACACACCCCATGATCCTCAGTAGCATGAGCAGAAGCAGAAAGATGGTTGTACGCATAATTTAAAGGGGCACGAGCAGGGTAATAATTGGCATTCATGTAGTTTACAGCCGGCCCCTTGTTTTCAAACCCGTCATATCTTCCCTTCATCATGTTGAAGACTAATAGGCAAGTAGCAATCCACCATTTCAGCAATGCCAGACAAAACAATATTCCATTAAGGATTTCATAACTAGGACAAGAAACAGATGTAAAAAATCTGAAACTAAATTAGAGAAATTCATTGCAAACTCCGACTACTCTCCTTGAATCAATGTTCGACGGACAAACTAAAGTGGCATAACTCATTGCAAAATCCTACAATGCTAGCAATATTTTACAGCTTTATAAAATGTTTCCAACCCTTCACTGCATCACTTTGTATAAATCAGCTCGGTTATCGGCGGGCAATACCATCTCAGATGTAAACCCTGCCTATTGGGGTCTCAGATTTCTACATCTAGAGTACTAAAAAGTGTCACATTTCACCCTAAATTGCACTCCAAGAAAAATCTTGTTATGGTTTTATGAAAATTTTGCTTGCATCTTCCCTTCAACCAGTCACCTAACTTCAACAAAATCATGATGTGAAATATCTCCAACCCAATTTCTTGACCTACATTTTCTGTTTTCTACAAAAAAAATAAATAATAAATAAAACTTACAAGGTAAAGTTGGTAAACTCAAAAACCCATTTCAACAAATGCATCAATGTTGATCACTGTTCAGAACAACATCAACCCAAAACTTTTCTTTCCAATTAACGCAATTCGACAGAGGAATTCACCAATTCAGCTCAAAAGTCACTCAAAAAAGGCCAAAATTTAAAGGAACAAAAAAAAAAGAAGAACAAAGAAAACCCAGTTGGACGAGCATCTAAATACTGAAAAGAAATCAGAGCAATGCAAAAATCGTACCAAAAAAAAAGCCTCAGAAAAATGAAAAAATTGGGACTTACCAAATGCAAAGGAGAGGAAACTTGAAGCGTTTTTAGGAGTCGGAAAATTTGCGTGTGAGAGGAGAAGGTGATGCCCCTACGTTACGTGTCATTATGGGCTTCCCACCAAAACTAATGTCAGTAGAAATGAAATTACATAAAACAGATTCACTGTTACCGTAACGTTTTGTTTCAACAAACTAATGACAGGAGTATTAACACATTGCATGCTCCACTAGAAATACTTGCTTGCAATTTATTATGTTTTTTTCTCTTGGAATTATTTAAGAGAAGGCTTATTCATATTAAAACTTTTTGTAATACAACGATATATTTATATTAAAGAATAATGAGTTATGCAAGCCGCACAATAGGCCTGTAATAATTTGGTATCGAACTCATTATCCACATGAGTCGAACTAAGACCTCTTACTTACGAATGAAGAAAAAAAATATCACTAAACCGTATTATTAACTGACTTATTCATGGTTAAAAGAAAGTACAACAATAATAATAAATAAAATTTAATGATGATATTTCCCTAGGTTTCTCTCCAACTACTTTCTTTTCCTCTTTTAGCTCTTATTTCTTTATCAATAATTGCATTCACATGTATAACACGTATAAGATTGCTAGTTATAACTGAATATTCTGACTTTAAATAATGAAGCAATATTTCATCATTTGGAAAAGAAAAAATTTTTGTTCACTTTATCTATCGAATTTTCAATTTGGCTTGAGGCTCCTGAATTTTTTTAATTTGAGCCAATCTCCCAACAACTATCAATTTGTCACAACTTTCCGTTTCATCACGTCTAATGCACATGCGTCACCAAAAATGGTATATTCACAAATAAAATTAGTAATTTGGAAAAAAAAAACCAAATAAAATTAGTAAATACTTAAAACTTTGATGATTGAGTTATGAGAAAATTTTACAAAAAATTGAAACGTACACGTGTAGCAATAATTGTTTTCACACAAACATAAGTTTAGCCAAATTGGTTAGAGTAGCGTCCGATCTATTCCACTCAAGTGTAAATTGTCCTCCCGTATGCTATGTTTTTTTAATACAAGCGATAAGAAGTGACAAATTGCTCGAATAAAAGAAAAGTGTTTGTAAAATCTTAACTGAGGGCCCATTTCAAATTAAGCAAACTTTGGACTGCCGAATATCTATCATCCGGTCCATGGGCCCAATTTTGTAAAATGAACGACATGTCGTGTATGAGATGAAGGTTACGGATTTCAACAGAAGCACATCAAAAGTGAAGGCGGCCACTGCTTAGTATCATATCTTGCATTTCCTCAAAGAAATTTGCATCGAATACACTCTAATCCACTTAGCAGCGTCGTCCCGTCAAAAAAACTACATACAATTCTCCAACATCTCGACAGCATGTCTACGCTCGATTCTTACAAAAACGCCCTACGTAAAGTTGTTACTCTTGAAAACAAGTAACAGATCTTTGAACACCGACATAACATGAGAACTGGATACACAATTTTCTTCTCCGGGCTAGTGGTATCTGTTAGATGGAATGTTGGTACTGTCTACGTGGTTTTGTGTAAACCAATGTTCAAATCCGAAGATATGGAAATGAGAAGGGGGCAAGAGTGGAGCCATACAGCTTTGAAAACCCGTTTCTGATGAGCGCTAATAGATTGAGAGGGCTTGTTTGCGTTGTATCTAATATCGAATATGTGGATCATCGGATCTGCAGTACCAGATGAGATGTATAAGCCATCAGGAGACCAGGCCTGATTGATCAGAGCTGACTGAGATTCACTGCTCTCTTGCTTCCACCCAAAAGCATGTATCTCTGTTTGCCTCAGTCTGATATCAAATAGCCGGAGCTGCTTCTCATGGGTCCTGTGTGTTATAAAACAGGCTCACGTTAATAACTTCAAGCTCGTAAAAGAATACATAGAAATCGTAACTGAAGAAAAGCCCTTCGTCCAAATGTATTCTCGTATCAAGTTAATCTAATATATGATTATTAATCAAGTCTAGCAGGCCAAGGGTTCTTCCAAAAGGCTTCTGATGGTTAATAATACAAATACACGTCAAAAACCGTGAGGCATCTTAACAAATAATATGATGCAGCATGCAAATGCATAAGGTGAACAAAACGGGATTCAGTTATAGGAGCACCGAAAAGGGAATATCAAGACAGCACACGTGTTGATGATATGAATATTCTAGATGAAAAAAATCAGTGTTTCTCACCCTGATTGAACCATGAAAATATTAAAGTCGCAAGGATTTGGCAAGACACTCATGCATTTACTTTCTATCTGATGCTTAAACTCTGCTCTTCCCGTGTTAGCGTCAAACCCAACAACTCTCTTGTCTGCACCGGCTGATAGTATTATCTGCTTTTGGTACATCCCGGCAACTCCCATGACAGCAGATGAATGCATATTCCTATGCAATGTCTTTGGTTTCCATACATTCTCCGCATCAGTCTCTTTCCAGATTATAACAGCATGATCACTACCACCAGTGACAAAACAGGTATCCTCCCAAGGTGGGAAAACTATGTTGTTAATGATCCCTCTCACATGAGGCTTATCTTCTAAGAAAGTAACACGACCTTTCTGTCAATGCACAAAAAGCCAAGAATCAGCGTGTCAATTCTCTTAAATTTGGGAAACTCATGGTCAGAGAGCATGCTGCTCAGGCCTCATGTACCCCACACAATTGCAACAATTAACTTTAAATGAAGCCCTTACCCCTTGTGTTCTATTTAGATCTAGAACTGATACTTGCGAGTCGCCACCATCAGCACTATACACAGAAAACAGTCTGTTTCCATCAGGGTGCCAGGCTATATCTTCTGGCCATCTCCTGTTTGGGGATACACAATCAGTAGAACTAAGTCGAGAAGCACTAGACCTGCAATTAAAAGAAACAAAAGGAACGTCCGATCAGTTGTGAAAAGTAGAAGTGCATGCATGCAAATTTAAGACCTGAGATAAAAAAATTGAAACTGAAAGAATTTATAAATCCTGAGGTCATGGCAGGAAGATATAATCACGCTTTTGCCTTTCTAAACAGACCAAGGAATAGCAGCCACATAGATACCAACACCGGTTTTTTTAAACAAAGAGATACTTCACCTCCTCAGTCAATTTAGGACATACAGTACACCAGTCAGAATACATCTCTAACAACAGCACGTAATCATATAGCTATAAGCTCGAAGACATGCTTTTCCTAAATATATACAAAAAGGAGAAAGCTCGACTATATGACCTTATGCTCATTTTGATCCACTTTACATTGCTACCAAGAACACAATTGTGAAGTTAAGAAATAATAATGTAAACATGATGAGATTTGGACTTTACCCCTTGGACTGAACTTGCCAGAAGTTGACTACTCCATCCAAAGCACTGCAAACATTCCAAAGCACTTGTTAAAATTAATCACATTTGCTAGCGTTTGATGCATCTTGTAGTTACTAGTTGTTGGACAAAGTAGGCAATGTACTTCAAGATTTCTTTTACACTTCAATTTCAAGTGTAAATTTATGCCATTGCCTCTTGTTGGGCTGCTTACACATTATTTTACCTTTATTTCTCTTAATAACTTCAAATTTCAGGATGAGGATTCAATTTCGTTTAACAGAGTACAAGAGAATACTACCAACTTATGAAAAAGAAACACAGATACATAGATCCGAAGCAGGGCCATAATCTATAATTAATACTTTAATATGCGTAACTACCTGAAAGGGAGAAAGATATCTGATATTTTGAGAATTTGATATGTATGTTACAGATTTGAAGTTGGAGGCCAATTCTCACCCGAAGACAACTATTAACCAAAAGACGTGGACACAAAAAAACACAGCTTAATCTTATAACCGGAGGATATAAATTATAAATATACGCCCACTTTTACTTTCCCCACATATTCAGAGGTGAAAGCCTGAAAGAGTGAAATAAACACAACAGATATCATGGATATTGATGACAAGTAAAAAATGTTACTATTTTAATTAGGGACATATCCTTCTTCTTCGTACAGCAAACGTGTTAATTACCTGGTCACAAAAAGCTGATCATTCACTGGACACAAAGAAAGACTTCTCAACTTTCTCTTGTGCTGACTTGAGATGTGACTGCTCGCATAGCAGTTGATTTTACATGGTTGAGAACTAGTGCAAACCAATGGGACTAATTCTTTGTGTTCTTTCTGTTCTGAAATACATACATTTTTCACATCATACACACACACAAAAAATTGAAATATGTGACCTAGAGACAGACAGTCAAGAAACAGAATATGGACAATGAGGCCAGTCAACATGCTAGAGTCTTACCAAATTTACGTTTTGTCCCTTTATCTTGAACTTCAACATCCTGCTTTGAAGAATTTCTATACGATTTATCCCCTTTCGTTCTGTTAGCACTAATAGACTGACTAGAAACCGATGGACTTGCTTGAGCACTAGAATTAACTGGAGCTTTCCCACTAGACCCTGCCACCATTGTAGGATGGGAAACTTTTGGGCTGACAGCAGGAATGAAAAGTTCTGTTTTCGATTGATGCTGGTGTCTAGAAGAACCTTCATTTAAATGGGTAGGACTTGTTGATCTGCGCTCCACCTTTGCACTTTTCATTCCACTACTCGGAGAACTCCTGGTTGACCCTACTTTGTCTTGGCGTCGAAGTCGAGCCAACTTAATTTCGGTATCAGTTAACCTCTTCTCTGCTTCCCCAAGCTGCATGCCTTTTCCAAATAAACAATTAGCGGATAATTCCCTTCGGAAGGCATCTCATACGTTAAAACACATAAAGTTTAAACAAGGCCATTCGGGCATCTCTAAGAAAAAGGTATAATTGTCTTCGCTTGGTGATCTTAATTTGCACAAATTATGATTCATAACTTCATATACAATGAGTTTAAACAAAGCCATTCAGCTAATAAACGAACACCGAGGAGCAACTCAGCACAGCAAAGCAAGTCATAAATGGCAGTGTTTATGATCAAACTCAAAACCAACAACTTTTTATGAGTTTTTGATTTTTAACTTCATCTCAAGAACCCTAATTTTTTTTTTTTTGGAGTGTGATCAAACCCAGGTGCCCATTGCCATGAATTAGTTTAGGGCATATGTAATTAATCAATGAGTCAATCCTAATCAAACTTTGTTAAACTATTCAACTTGGGCAAGGAAGAATTAGCAAAAAGATTCAAACTTTAAAGCCTAACAAGCCTTGCAGCAACAGGTTAATTAAAACCCATAATTGAAAGTTCATAACTTCATAGCAACCGCCGCATACGAAATGAAAACAAACAAACAAGCAAGCAAGCAAACCAACATTTCCAAAAACCCCAAAATGTCACCATCGAAAAATGACCAAAAACAAGAGAGGGAGAGAGAGAGAGGGTGGTGGGGACGCAACCTGAGTTTTGTAATAGGAGACGCGCTGACGGAGGTGGTAAACTTCGCGGGTGCGATGCTCGATCAGAGCGACGAGGGCTTCTTCTTGCTCTTGTCTGCTATCTGGGTAGCCGTTCTCCTCCTCCGCCATCTTCGTCTTGTTTGTTGCTTGTTCGGCGCCGCCGCCGCCGCCCTCGTCGTCTGTGTTTTCTACCTCCTCTGTCTTGGGCTTCTTCAGAGCACTCATTCGAATTCTTTTTGGGCAGTCTGCAGTTTTGTGGACCGACAGTCGGAAACCTTTGATTCGGATTTTAGGCGGCCTGGATACAACAGTTTGTTTTGGCAATGAAAACCCAATTAAATTTTAAAGGTAGCCAATTTCAAATCACCAACTCTCCATTCACAAACTATCTTCATTTTTTTTTCACCCTAAAAATAAATTTTAAATAACATATTTACATTCTTTATGTGCATTAGATCAAATATATAAATTAAAACTACAAAGTAAATTTAATACTTAAAACAATGTAAATTTATTTTTATTTTTAATGACCTTCGATTAAAACTACAAAGTAAAATAGTTGATTATTCTATTTTACGGAGACAAAAAGAAAATGATTTATATATTACTAATGAACTTTATTGGGATTTTCTTAATGACCTTGATTAGTATTTTTATTTATGTTGATTGGTAATTTGATGAAATAATATATGTATGTCAAATGTTTAAAGAGTAGATGATGACTTTTTAGAATATCAATAACATATTGCACCGTTAATTTGATTGGTATTTTTACATATAGCATTACACTTCAAAAACTCATTATCCACTTACAGAACACTTTAAAGAGTCCGTGATGATATATTCGGAGTAGGCTACAATGCTCGCAAGCATTGAATGCTTACACCGATCTCACCATTAAAATGAGGGAGGAGAGAGGAGAGAGGGGGGAAATGAGGGTGAGATTGGTGTGAGCATTCAATGCTTGCGAGCACTGTAGCCAATCCCGATATATTCATAGTGCAAATAACAGCTTCCAAACGATTAATGACATATTTTTCTCGTTCTGCACACTTCCATTTATTTTTTCATTTGTTCCCATTTGATTTATTCAATCAAAAAATAAACAAGAATGTGCATAAAAAAAAAATGTGAAAATCATTTTACTTCCTTTAAAAGAGGATGATCCAAGGAATTTGATCCCTCTGGGGTTCCAAAAAGGAACTACAAGAGAACATTCAACAAAAATATGGCAAGAGAACACAATAACATAGCATCAAAGCAAGATTAGAATTTCAAAAATTTCAGCAACTGGAGTACTCAAAAGTAAAGGTGGGTCTCCATCATTGGCCAACCAGAAAAGGGCCCACATGGGTAAAAGGTAAAAGTTAAACCAAGGTAAAAAAAAAACTTGGCACAAGGTTCTGTGAGTGCCTGCCTGCCTGTACACTGAGACATTGTTCAACAAAACAAGACTCCAAAATTTTAAGGTTGTCAAGACATTCTCTGTGCCCATAAGTTGGCTTAAGTATGAAACATCAGAGAAAAAAACCAAACTGTTGTGAAGTAACCCTCTCGGTTTAGGTAAATCCGAAACCTAGTAGAAGCACTCCTCTATAGTCAAAACTGAAGTCAATAGACCACCCCTGATGTAGAGAATTGGAGTGGTTATACTCCTTGTACGCCGGTATTAGGTTGAATGGTTAGAAATCTGGGTAGAACAAGTCTCGCTCGGATTCCTTGGAATTTTCCTCTCCGTTTGCAGTTGCCGAAGGACTCCCGTGATGATGGTTATCATCGTAGCCAGCTGTTCGAGGTTTTCCTGGTCTTGATCGGATGTTGGTACCCATGGGGAAGGGTTCCTATTGAGAGAGACAAAAAATAAAAAAGGGTCAGTCTTGGTAATGGGGACATAATCAACCTGATGTAAGATTCTCTCAACCAAAAATCCTATTTACGATAATCTTAATCGTACTTAAGTTGGAAAAGAAACGAATGTTGCAAAACAATGGCCGCATAGATTCATGAAGGACTATACAGAAAGAAGGGGGAATTGCGGATATCTTACCGGATCACCAGCATTTGGACCCTCTGTGTGGAACAGAATGGGACGGCAGCGTTTGTCCTCGTTCATTAAGCTTGAGTTCTGAAAATGGGCAATGAGAGCAGCTTTTCCCTGAATACGAGCATATGCAAGTGATGCCACCTTTTCACTGTTGAACTTCTCCCATTTTTTTCCATTGAATGCCTGCAACACATACACACGAAAAATGTCACAGATATAAAAGAATTTGTTCCTTTAAGCAGATAGCCTTTTTTTCTTTTCGGCAAACAAATGTCAGATCTCAGTCAGTCAAACCTTATAGAATGGAACAATCTGATGAGGATCGGTCATGTTGATGAATGCATATCCCACATTGCATTTGTTCTGTGAAAGATAAACAGGCAAAATCTGAATTAGAAAAACAAATGTTTTTTACCCAATAAGATGATAATCTAAACAGTTTCCTTGCCTTGAAGTCGATTGGCAAATAAAGAAAGTCATAAATTCCTCGACACTGCTCATCAATTGCAGCAAGAAGCATCTTTGAAGTATACCTGTAACAACCGTTGATTAGTTTAGCAAAGCGGGAAAACCACAAAGTACAACTGGATAGCAATTTATACAAAAAAAATTGCAGTTTTCAAGAATCTATGGTTATCAGAGCACTCTAGCCCATGAGTATAAAGTGAAAAATAAATGATGCAATAAATCAGAACAGTTGGGGGACAATTTACGTACTTGTTGGGAATGTTCTTTATCATCAATGTGGTGCGTCTGTCTTCCCCACGGAGTATACGTTCAATATCAAGCTCATATTGTCTCTTATCAGCATTGTTAGAGTTTGCTTCATTTCTTCGGTGAGACAGGTTTCTAACACCACGTTCGTTTTGAGAATCAAAAGAGGTAGGCATTGAATTCATCGAATTCCTACCAGGAAACATGTGGCCCATCTCCTGTGAAGAGCGCTGCCGGGTACTGGTGGTCATGTCCAAGAAATTTCCACCAGTAAGAGAAAAGAGGTTGTGTGAAGAAATCTCCACAGGATGCATCTGGGGACTACCAGCAAAACGTGCAAAGCCAAGAGAACCCAAGTGAAGGCTAGAAGTGTCAGGAGACTCCCCTGAAAAGGCATGCCTTTCCCAAAGGGAAGGGTTAACAGCCGGAGCTGATCCTACATGGTGGCGCACAGGCGATGTACCGCTCAGCATATGAGATGGTGTCCTGTGGAATCCTGGCATTTGGGGAAAGCGATGTGCAGTAGGACCACTGATAAATGATGGTGAATTCTGCCACATCATGGGACTTGAAGGATGCTGCTGGTACGAGTTGGAGTTATTCCAAACATAGGGATGGGCATGAACTGGGCAGCTCCCATTTCCAGGAGATCCAAAAGCTGTGTAAGAAAAGAACTTGTAAACAACAAATTCACCAGAATAATGACGACGTTTAAAATCCACATTACAAGTAATAATTCAGTTAAACAGTACCTCCTCCATTCAGTTCCACTAGGTGACCATTTGCACTGACAGTGGACCTTCTGTCTGTTCCTTCTCTCATTCTAAGTCCCAGATTGCCATTCATGATTCCGATAGCACCAGAAGTGTTGCATGGAATACCATGGGCTAAACTGTCATTATACTCAGGAAGCGAATGAGGATGTATGCCGGGAACACTCTGATTACCAAAATTCATGTCATCCAGAGACTGATCGGGGTCACGAAGGCTAAATTTTTTCCCTATAGATGCTACTGTCACTGGAGCGGGCAAGGCATCTGGAAAACTTGAACTCTGATGAGATAAAGTGTTTTCAATAAATGCGCTCACAGGTGAACGGACTGCAGAATGTAAGCCCAGGCTAGATCCATTAACAATGCAGCTTGATGCGACCACTCCAGGATGAAGCGTCGCTGTATTAAAAGGTAAACATTTTATAACAAGATAAACACAAATTGAAGCAACAGTTCTTAACAAACAGATTCATACCTTTGGTGCCTGTTGATAAACTGTCAGACAAGCTTTGACAAAATTTGAATTCATCTTGGTCCTGCTCGGAAACTTGAGCCAAACTGCAAAACGAATGTTCTTTCTTACAAAGGAGAAAATTAAGAATTTCAAACTTAAATGAGAATAAGAGATATTGGTAATCAATAGTAAGAGTAAATTATCAATACCCCCTCCTTGCGCCCCCTGGACGGCTTGGTTCAAGCTTGATCTGCTTCCCTCCAATCTCACTCCTATTCAACGCATGGAGAGCAGCTTCTGCGGCTCTAACATCATAAAACTCTATGAACTTGTTATGAGGCTTGTGTGGAGTCTCACGGATCTGGAAACAAAAATAACCACATAAGATACAAAGTTCTCTCTTCCTCTTAGAAAAAAAGCAAGATAATAGAGAGGAAAATCGGATGACTTACTTCTTTAATTTCTCCATAAGATCCAAAAATTTTAGAAAGCTCGTCATTAGAAACAGAAGAATCAAGGTTGAATAACACTAGCGTTCCTTGGTTAATATCTTTATCAGAAGGATTGTCCTGACATATTGGCAAGTATAAAAGCATGATGGAACAAAGCAACACAAGAATGTATAAACAAGACGGGAAGAACAAGGTCGCAAATCTAGCGCATACAACAAAAGTGAATAGCAAGTGATCATCATACCTTGGGTATTGAATAATGTATGTCAAGCTTCCTACGCCTCAGTGGCTTACTTTGAAGTGCTCTTAGTGCATTTTGGGCAGCCCTTATATCATAATAAGAAATCATAACAAACCCACGATGCTTGCAGGCTGTGTAAAGTGCCCGGATATCTCCATATCGCTAACAGAACAGAGTACAATTTTCAATTTAACTGGCTTGCATGGACTCTCAAACTAAAATAAAATATATGAATAAATAAATAAAAAATTAAAAACTTGAAAAGGAGGTATAAGCACCTCAAAAAGAGCCTTCAATTCCAAATCTTCAATGTTGCTATTAATATTGCGGACAAAAAGTGTTCGGGAAGGGTGTTCGCCATAAGGGTGTTCACCCACAATTGAGCTATTATAAACCCCTTGATCATCTCCTTCCAATTCCATGCCACCGCCACTGCTAAAGAGATCAAAATCTTCAAATCCATCACCAATATTAGCATGAGCCTTATAACCCGGCTCATCTGTCACGCCAGAAAACAAGTCATTTTCATCTGGAAGGAGATTTCCAATCGTTTGTGCCTCAATTTCTTCAAGAGATTCAAAGGGTTCTTCCTCATGTTGGGAAGCACCGTTATTAGTAGATTGATGAGATACAAAATCATTCTTCAGTAATCGCACTGCATGTGGAAATAGTCAGCTTAAGTCAACTCAATCAAGACTTATTCCAACAAATGCAAATGTGACGACAAAACATTAGTACATACATAGAAGTAGAGAACAAATTAGAATGTGTTATGCATGGACAAGAAGTTTAAGAAAGATTTTGGACCCAGATAATTGAAATGCAGAATCTATATGCAAGATAATATTTGAGATCGAAACTTGTTAGACATAGAATTGAAGTAAATTATCTTGTGAGAAAAGTAAATTTTGCAGCTTCTTGTGCATGCTTGTTATGGATGATAGAACTGCAGATTGATATTATCTACTGATGAAACTAAAGAGTGTATGGTCAACATAAGTATCTGATTTGAGAATACAGAAAGTAACATTAACCGCATGCAACAAATAGACAAACATTTGATAGACTTTAAAACGAAAACTTACACTTTCTGCTAAAAATTTCAGACAAAGAGCTTGAGAACAGACTACTTTCATGATGGGCGCCATGAATAACAGTTTTGCCGCCAACTGAGCTATAAGGTGTTGGCTTTGCGGACAAGTCTGACCACAATTTTGGTTGGTGATCCATAGGTTTCCACGAGGCCTTGGAGAAGTTGGGAACCCCTCCGCCGATGCTTAGCCTTTCTGTTTGCTCCCCAGACAGATTGGATTGTGGCAGATCCAAGTAATCCACCGACTGTGCCCCGTTTGGTAAATACTTTTTTGATGGCATTGAAGAACCCAACATGCTGCCAGGTGTCGGTACCATTCCACCGACTCCCGCTGAAGGACAAAATTTACACAAGAGATTAGTAGAAGTTATGGTTTCTTATCATAGAATATATTAATTCAAATTTAGAGTATGAGCATGGGTCAAGGGTATAGTATGAGTATGGGTCAAGTTAGGGGTTGTTTGGTATCCTTCTTGAATCCAATTTTTTGTTTTTGAAACTAATGAATATTAAGTAATTTAGCTACATTCATCATTTTTAAACAAAAAATTGGATCCAAGAAGGATACCAAACAGGCTCTTAGCATTCAAAACTTCTGGCAGACAAGGTACCATAAAAGAACCAACTCGTGATCCATGGCACATTTATTTGCTTTCAATCAATAGACTTCCAAGTTTAGAGCGTTAAACCATTTACTTTATAGAGCAATAAGAACTTCTGTTGTGAAGTTGGGACTTCAGACAGCCATATGTCATCCCTTTGACCAAAATGAAGACAAAACACTTTTAAATCTTCGGATTAATTTATCACAACTACTATTTATGTTCATTCCCTCTTTACGAGGCATGATCTAACTATGTAGACACGTGAGGCGACTCAAACCTAAGCATTGAGTGAGAGAGACTGGTGAACTTAGCACCACACACCACGTCACGGCAGTTGTTAATAAGTTAGGGGAATCTGTTTGGTTAGGAAATTATTTCAACAGATAATGTGGTATAACTAAACCCAGAGAACCACCAAAAACAGAAGATAACCGGACACGACAAATTAGCTAATAGACTTTCTCAGGCAAGTTTCCCAACAGGATGCTCACCTTGGTAATCAGGCATGGTTTTCCGCTTCTGAAATCCGACTTGTCTCTGGCAAATCAAAGTTGGCAAAGTGATATATATTAAGAACAACGGCAAAAAGGTATGATGCGCTAAAAAGGGACTAAAAATTTATAATACAGTTAAACAGGGTAAGATGCCTAATAAACACCAGTGCAATATGTTGAACGAAACGTCACAAAAACTTCACGAAATACTAAAAATGGAACAACTTTCATGGTAACAAGACAAAGAATTACCTCAGAAGGAAAAGGGATTTCATCAAAGAAGTGGGAAGAGACAGATACACCCCTTTGATCCATTATTTCAAATGGCATCGTGCAGCACTCCCAAACCAGAAAGTATTACCAAACAAAACCGAAAAATATAGTAAATTTTCGAGCTTTCTCAATTGCCGAATTTGTCTATGTTACATGACTCCTTACCTGAAAATTAACAACAGCAATAATTAAAAAAACTAAGATGAACCACTTCAGATTATTGCATAACCGTAAATTCCTAAAGCAAAATTGAGAATGGCATTTAGAAATTCAAAGAAAACCGTGATCAAATTACACAAAGCATGAAAATTTACTCATTAGGCTCTAAAATTTGGAAGAATTTAAGCTGTTTTTTTGTTCTTACAACCTCAGAGAGATGAAGGAAGTGGGGAAAATAGTAAGAAAGTGAAAATGTTTGCTTACCTACCAACAACCAAACACAATTACCCCATTTGGTTGCAGAGAAAAGGTAGGAAAACATAATCAAAGGTTAATAATTTTGTTTTCCTAAGTTCCTCAGCAACCTAAAATGCATCAAAATTGAGGTTTAAACCTTTGAAAAAAAATAGTGAAAAGGCTAAGAGCAAAAGATCAGGAAGAACATGAAAGCAGTTGGAGTTTAACCCTTGAAATTTTTAAGAAAATTGATAAAAATGAACTCAAAGTTTCAAAATTTAGACAGATTAAACAACAACTTATCATCCCAAAAAATGATAAAATTCACAACAAAAATTGAAAAAATGAAGAACAAGGTCTGACCTAGTAAAACAGAAGGCTCACCAGCACAATTGATCACCATGTCCGAAATTCAGCTCCAAAATTCAGACAAAGATCAAAACTTTATTACAAAAAAATCGAAACTTGTGAAACAACAATGGATCTCAGCATCTCTGCATCTGAACCCTCTTCTTCTTTTGCAGCATTGCAAGTTGTCACACTCACCACAAGAATTGGAGAGAAAGAGAGAGAGAGAGAATATGAGAACAAAAATCCAAAATTCTCTTCCTTTTTCTTATGTGCTTGCTTCTACCTAATCATTTTTCCAACCCCCCCAAAAAAAGTAGAGCTTGTAGCCGGAAAAGGAGGTGAATTCCGGCGAGGGAGAGGGGTCCCGCCGGTGAGCCAGTTACTGTAGAGGAAGAGAATATGTAGAGGAAGCTGTTTTTTGGATTTGATTAATCCGAGAGCGTGAGAGAGAGGAGAGAGGAGAGAGTTGGTTGGCTATGTGGGTTTGAAACAAAAAAGAAGAAAAAAGGAAGAGGAAGGAGGAGGAGGAAGAAGACAAAGACAAGAGAGAGAGATAAAGAAATGGGCGCGGGTTTCTTTGTGTGTTGAGGAGAGAGAGAGAGAGAGAGAGAGAGAGAGTGTGTGTGTATAAAATGTGTGTTGAGGAGGTTTTGTGGATAAAATCAAAAGAAACATGAAATGGAAACTGAACTGAAGACACAAAACTCAAAAGAGAGGAAACCACGAGGGGCTTTAAAATCGGTGGCGAGTGCCAGAGTGGGGTTGAGTTGTGTTGGATTGGGTTGGATTGGACAAACAAAAATAACCAGTCTCTCAGAGTCTTTCTTCTTTCTTTCTCTTCCGAACAAGTTTTGAGTTTTTACCTTTCAGTCAGTTTTTGTTTTCACCTTGTGATCCGACCCATTTTGCACATTCACTTTTTACTCGGGTTACTTGGCTTTGCTACTTGCAAGCTCGGCTTCTATTTTCTACCCTCTTTTTTTATTTTAGAAAAATGGAAATTTACAATTTGGACTCCATCTAGATTATGTTCCACCGAAGCTACAACATCTGTCACAAAGTTGGTTTGCCGAAGAACATGATAGAAGGAAATATGCTCAAAAGAACAAGCTACGCGATGAATGTCTTTCACTAAAGTATTGAGACGCCAAGGAGCTTTAAACCTTTACTCTCAACGAGAAAAGGAGTAGCTATAATCTTGTTAACATCATGCAAACGAAGTAATTATTTGAGCTTATAAAATTCTACCAGGAGTTGGAATTAAGTTTGTTTCCAAGTAACTAAGTAACGAATTCACTACATGACTTACACAAGTTCAGTTCAAATTATGATCACATGATATAGTTGTCACATTATCCAAAAGTGTCATCACCTCTTTACTACAAAGAAACAATCATTCAGGGTTCCGAATTAGATATGAGAGTCTGACTTATCATGCATGCCGCGCATTTCGTACAATTCGGTAGGTCTAATAGATCAAGGTCATAAAATATTTTCAATACTAGAATTAGGTTAATCAACATTTTTTGCTTTTAAGGAGACAAAAAATATTTGTATTGACTTTATTAAGAGAAGAAAATTATTTCTATCGGGTTATCCTATAAAATGAAATGTCTATCAACATATGCCAAAATATGAAATTATATATTGACCTAAACCGTAATTTTTTCAACTTCATTTTTTGATGCACAAACACTATCACAAAATTACTTTTAACTACCAATTAATATGACAATATCCTATTTCCCAATATATTGCCACACTTTGAAACTCATTACAATTATAAAGTAAATTATTAACATATCATTTAATCATTTACCATATTAAAAGATTCTTAAAAATATATATTTACCCTAAAAACATGCAATTGGAAATTGGAATACTCCAACAATTAAGAAAAGGTTGTCCACTAGCTAGGTAGTTAAACTAAATATGCAAAGTATATGGATTAATTGGTTTATTAATATTAGTTAGGGAAATTAAATTTAATTAGCTTCAAGAATCAAACATGCATGTATAATGTATTCATAAGAAATGGTATATTTTGTTATGTTCCGTCTTCTCTAATCGGATAGCTCGAGGTGAGGTGTCGTGTACGAAATGTTTTGGTTTCAAGAACAATTACAAACTTCACCTAATAACATGTCCTACGTATTCAATGCCTGAAAATATATGAAAAATTAGGCTGTTTTGATTAAATTAATTAATGTATGTCAGTGTCTGCTTATCTTAAGGAAAAATAAAGTACAGATTAGCAACCAATCAGGATTTACTTTCTTGGCATTATACAAACCAATCACATGGCCAAATAGCCAATCATTTATTTTCTGCGTCTTTTGTCTTTTGCTTTTGGTCTTTCCCATTACTTTAGAAAAATATATAGCCTTAGAGCACTTCCACCCGTTGGTGGAAGGCAAGGGCAAGGGCAAGGGCAACAATTGCCTTCCGTGAACAGTGCTTGCCCTTGTGCAACTCCACCCGTTCGTGGAGGGCAAGGGCAAGGGCAAGGAAAAATATTATTATTTTTTTTTTTTTTTGTTGGCTTTATCGGGGCTTGTGATTATCCCCATATATTTTGCACCGACATTTTCAACCACTCTCGTCACGACACGTGTCATTATTATTTTAAAAATAATTTTTTTTTTTTTTTGTAAAACAAGGATTTGGAAGGTGAAAAACCAATATAGTTGATGTAGGAAAAAAAATATTGAGTTGTAATGTGAGGAATGAAAAAGATGATTGGGGGTATTTATAAAAAAAATTTTAAAAAAATTTAAAATTTAAAAAAAAAAAAAAAAAACCGCTGACGTCAGCAACCGAGAGGCAACTGGTAGGGCAATTTTTGCTCGGGCTGCTGGTTGGGCATTTTGTGGCCCACCAATTGCCTTTTGAAAAAAGGCTCGCTGGAGGAAGCAAAAGGGCTTGGCAGGGCAATTGCCCCCAATTGCCCTAGCAATTGGACAATGGGTGGAAATGCCCTTATACTAAGAGCACTTCCACCCGTTGGTGGAGAGCAAGGGCAAGGGCAAGGGCAACAATTGCCTTCCGTGAACAGTGCTTGCCCTTGTGCAACTCCACCCGTTCGTGGAGGGCAAGGGCAAGGGCAATTTTTTTTTTTTTTAATAATTTTTTTTTTGGTTGGCCTTAAATATCCCACCGACAATTTTGATCGACACACTCCACCGACACCCTCCACCGACACTTTCCACTTAAAAAAAATTTTTTTTTTTTTTTGGTTGGCCTTAAATATCCCACCGACAGTTTCTCTCCACCGACACTTTTCACCTCAAATTTTTCAATAAATACCCTTCAAACCCCCACAATTTCTCACACCAATCTGTTGCATACTTTATACTCAGCTCAAATCTTACTTCTTTCAAACATGTCTAACTGGAGGAGGTTCGAAGACAGTGATGAAGAAGAACAGGAGCGAGAAGAACAAGAGCGAGAAGATGCAGAACGAAGAATGCAACAAGACCGCTTCCCGTTGAGAGAAAGCAAAAATAATTGATGTAGGAAAAAAAAAATAATTGAGTTGTAGTGAAGAATGAAGAAGAGAATTGAGGGTATATATAAAATAAAAAAAAAATTTAAAATAAATAAATTTTTTTTTTTGAACTCGGATTAATCCTGGCCGTAGGATCAAAAACAAATTTTGATCCAACGCACCCCGTTGTGGCACGTGGCCAACGGTCAGATTTTTTTTTTTTTTTTTTTTTTTACCGTTGGAAATCCAACGGTCCAGATTAAATAGCCGTTGGAGATCCAACGGCCAGAATCGCGCCACGTCATAGAGCCGTTGGCTCTGGCTGGCGTCAGCGACAGCAGGTGGGGCCCACCGACTGTAATATGTCGGCCACTCTCCCCCACGCGCGCGTGACGTGCACGCGCCTGATTAAAAAAAAATAAAACAGCTAGCTGACGTCACGCTGACGTCAGCAAGCCTTCGGGCTCCTGCTCGGGCGAAAATCGCTCGGGCTCTTGGTTGGGCGTGGTTGGGCCCACCAATTGCCCTTGCAATTCAGGCCCGCTGGACACCATTTTTTTCCTTGGTAGGCCAATTGGCCCCAATTGCAAGGGCAATTGGGTAACCAATGGACATGCTATAATCTACACTATTGAGGAGGGTATAGTTTAAACTTGAGATGTAGTGGGTTAAAAATAAAGGTACTAACTATCAGAACAGCTCATCATTTACAGTTTAAGCTACAGTTGAGATTGTAAATTATGCTTAATTGTGGAGATTTTACAACCAATGTATTTTCATTTAAAAAATTATTCAGTGTGACATTTCATTTTACATTTACGCTTCACATAGTGCATATATTCCACTGTATTTGCAAAATGAATGTGTTTTATCAAATAATATTGTATTTAAAGACATAAAAACATTGTATTTTTATATTATAATACGTGAATTAATAACTAAAATTTAATAAAATAAGTATGATGACCACCAAATTGACTAAAATCAGTAAAAGACATGATTTGTTTAGATAAGTAATAGACATGTCGTGTTATTGTTAAACAAAACACAAAGGTTTTATGAAGAAAATGACTATTAAAACTCAAATCAAGAGTCACAATTTGATTCATGATAAGAAATCTCATGCATGCGCAAATTAAAGTGTTTATAAATCATATTTAGTTTGTATTATACTCACTTATGACTAATAATTAAGTTATATAATTTCATTATGCACATACACAAATCATAATTAGCTGACCATTTTAACACAGATTATGAACACTAAAATGTTGCCATGATAATTTGGATGTTCACATGCAATTTTTTGTTCAATAGTATGAGATTAGTAAGTAGTTCAAAAAATGAACAGTAAATCTTGATTTTAACAAATAAAATTGTGAAGATTGTTTAAAATGCCGAACTACTTGATAGGTTGGCCTACCAAAGACAACCCGTTCACATGTATCCTAGTTGCGGAAACTATTAAAAATTGAACCCTATATTTATAAGATCTTAATGTGATTTTTACACTCCAAATATCCAAATGAACTTTTGATTTTTTAATCAAATGGTCATCAACCTTTTAATCATAATTATGCCAGCTAGTTCCATTCTCATCCAACCAACAAATAAAATAAATTATCTGCTTCTATTATTGTTTAAAAATTATACGAAATGTCAAATGTTAATAATGGTGATTGATAATTTTAATACTTAAATATTGTATCTAGCCCTATGTGGTTGTTTTTGGTGGGCTTCATGCTTGAAGCTGTTAAAGCCGAGCCGAGTGAAAGAGCAAGTGACTTGATTGTCGACGTGGGAGGAACCGCCGTGATCATTTGAATGTGCGAGGTTTTGAGGAAGTGTGGTGTCCACCACCCATTTTTTCTTTCTACATATTTTCTTCAATTTCCGTATTGCAGATTAAATGAATTAAAGATGATTAATGAAAAAAAATTAACAAAGAGTATAAAAGGTAAAAAGGAGAGTATAAATAGCACCACTCTTAAAGAAGTATTACACAAAAATAAAGTTACGTCATCACAAAAATATTAGTCGCAGTTAGATATCAAACTTATTACAAATATATAGTTTTCTTTACATGAGTCAAACTCGATATTATTTATTAGAAATTTGTTTATTTTACCTACAAACTCGATATCTTCTTTCAACTGAAGTGAGGCAAATACAGTTAAACAAAAGACTAATTGATTCTTCAAATGTTTAATTAACTGGTTCAAAACTTGCTTATGAAACTAAGAGATATGAGTCAACATTCTACAACTTGTTTAATTGTTCTCTACAACTTCTTATTTTTGGTGTTTCATTCTTCGTTTTTTCAAAACTTTCAACTTAAATAGTTACTAAATACGATATTCTATGTTCGATTTTCTCTGTCTCTTATATTGATTTTATCAAAATCGAAATAAAAAAGCTAAAAAGTTCAAATTTCTTTCTTACTTTTTTTTTCATGTGTAAACTACATCAAGTTATTTCAAGGACACAAAAATTAAAAATTAAAAACGGCTTGTAAGTTTTCAATTTCATATAGAAGTTTCTTAATGCATCATCATCATCCATTTTCTATTAATATATTTTAAACATTATTAATACAAACCTCCTCATTTAATTAAAATTAAGCATCTCCCGTCCAATTCCAATCTAATTATTCATCTTTGTTCTTACTTTTAAATCTATGTACAACTAGATTGAAATACTATTAGTAAGCTTTGCATAAAGTATACAAAAACTATATAAACTTGATGAAAAGGTTAATGGTACAATATAAAAGAAAGAATCAAAGTCACCATCATTGACGAATTTGGTACTCAAAAGTTCATATTCCCAAGATTTTGAGAATATCAAGGTGTCACGTCCTTAGACCAGCGTTGGCAAGTAAACATCACAATTCACAGATAATTGGCCAACCTATGTGACTTGTGTGCCACATGATGATGATCGGATGATGCAATAATCACTAAAAAAAACTATTTGTAATTGCCAAAAAAAGTAGAATTTTATTTTTCAATTATCCTACTAATGAACTTCAAATTCTTTTAAACTTTTATTGTGCTGCAAGAAAATTATAGTTTAAATTAAATTAACCTAAAGTATGAGAAAAAAGATTCAAATTTAAATGCAACATACTATTCAAACTAACTTAACTAAAACTTAATTCTATGTTGTAGAAGAAAATATTGTATAATAAAAAACCGAGGTATGAAGGAAAACAGTAAAAAAAAACTAAAATATAGTAACATAATGGAGCAAAAATGATTTTTGTAATGTTTTAATTAATTAACATCTTCTCATTAAAAAAATCAACATTTATTTTTAAAATCTTTTTAAAATACCATTATTCTTAATTTCTTCTCCGAATAGCCAATAGGCAATAGCTCTAACCACCAAAATTAATTAATTAACCAGACAAACCCCACATTGGGCCAAATAAAAAAATGGATTGGTGTATAAAACATTAGCCATGTACCTGCGGATGACACGTGGATAACATCTTAACGAGTAGCCACAAGAGCTGGGTGGGTCCCGCAGGGGGGGGAGTGGCACATGCTTACATGAGTTTGGCTTAATGGTACAAATCGACAATAAAAGGACGACTGCACTTTTTTTTCCCCTCTTTTATTTTCTATATTTTTTCTTTCTATTTTGTTGGCTTATTTTCCATGAATGTAGAAAAAAATTGAAACATTGGTTTTATTTTTTTAGGCTATGTTTGGTATGCGAAAAGTGAGTAGAAAATATCATTTTATTTATATAATGTGCATTTTTAATTGACAATGAAGACATCTTCGTTATAAAAAGATATCAATTGATGTTTTTCTTTTTTGTTTCTCTTGGGGAAGGAAAGTGAATACCAAGATGGGGTGGAGCGATTCATCCCCCCCTCCCCCCTCCCCCCTCCCCTATTTTTTCTTAGGTCAGGAATTCATTTCCCAAGTTTAGACTTACCAAACATGGGAAATGCAACTTTCTCATTCCCCAGCTCTCTTTCCCACATACTAAATGACACACCCCGACCCGGATGTACAGGTGGACACCCAATAGTCGAGTGTGCTGGGCGACACCACGTGGGGTGACAAAAGCCATTTTGGAGAAATAAGGAATAATTTAAGCAAATTGAATTTAATAAGGTCAGAGTGCACGAAAGTGTGCGGGCGGAAATAAATAATAAAGTAATAATTGTAGAGTAGAGTAGGAGAATACAAAATGATTACAAAATAATACAGATTCCTACATTGTCATACCACCGCGTCTCGACATCGACGACTCCAAGCCACTAATCCTGGAGGGGCGCAAAACAGAATGGTGAGTGGGCCATAAGTAATTATTTTAAATAAAACCTTTCATTTCTGAAAATAGTAACCCCTCGCCGTCAAAACAAGTAATAGTTCAGTTAAAAGTCTTTCTGAAAACATACTATAGTAGTAGACCGAAAACAGTGTAAGTACGGAAATGCACTTGGTTTCCAAAACGGGTAGAAAGCCACAACTTAAGTATAAAATACTTTACCAAAATCCGCATAAATAAATAATACGGGAACACCCGTAAAACCAAAAGAAGTCTCCGTGGCATCAGTGAAATCTGATAATAAAATCACAATGTAAAACAGTAGGGGATACGCTCGCTAGGTATGACAGACACACGAGTTCATACAGAGATATTCTGTCATGAACAGGCTAGGTGTACAAATAATAGTACGCTCATGTACTACAATCACGTGAAGCTGGCGCTAAGCGCATCACAACGAGTTCGAGTCGCCAAGGCGACCTAGAACAGGCTGGCACCTACGATGGATCCAAAGTGAGCGTGTCGGTGCGTGTGAACATACACGTGAAGCTGGTCCTGGCCCCGGACAGTACTACTCACACCTTGTAAGCATTCCTAGTTGAGCGTGTATAAAACATACCACGGAATATTTCCTAATAAAATAAAGTGGGGGTAATTTCTTCTCTAAAATAATCTCAATAGGCTCTACTTAGGTATTCACGGATGCCGTATCCGGAATACCAAGAATATACCAAAGTTACTCAAAATACTTAAACCGAGTCATATACTAGTGAACCAAGTACGATATAAATGTAAAACTCAAGGTTCACCGAATATAAATGCAAAACAAGTTCACTAAGTATAGGTAAAAATCACCTTTAAAAGCATAGGCATAATAATACTAAGTTCACTAACATAATAAGATAAAATACCACTTAAAAGCATGGGCAAAGCCTAATATAAATTTCCAAAACACAAGAAATATTTAATTTATATAAAGAAGGGACCCACTCACATATACCGATGCCGAAGTAGTCCAAAAGTACGCTCTTCGTACTCCACGGGTCGCCAAACCTATTTTAGAATACCCACAATTAATAAAGTATTCGAAAATATGAAGAAAACGGCGTTCGAAAACCCGAAAACGGAGTTACGGGGTCGGAAAACCCAATACCACCGCCGTGGGCCGCCGCACGCGCTGCCACGCGCTGCCAAATGGCCTCACGCGCCGCCACACGCCGGTGGAAGTCCACCACCCGCAGCCACGCGCCGGTCACGCGCTGGTGAATGACGCCGTTAACGCGCCGTCAGAGTTAACAGAATATTCTAACGGTGTTAGAATATTCCGTTAACGCCGTTAAAACTAACAGACAGTATATACCTTTGGAATATTTCGGTCCAACCGGGTTTGGACCGGGTTGATGACGTCATCACCAGTTCGCTGACGTCAAGGCTGGGCCAGCTGAAGTCAGCTTGCCGGTGACCTCTGCATTTTCCGGCCGCCGTCTGCCGGCCAGAGCTTTGCCGGAATCTGGGTTTTTGGCCGGGAATCTTCAAATGTCAATAACTCAATCAATTCACAACCAAACTTCATGAAATAGGTACCAAAATGAAGCTGAGAAAACAGGGAACATTAATATACCTATTTGGGGGCCCAAATATGGCCGGAGATGGCCGAAAATTCGAAGAGAAATCTCGGCCTGTAAATGGCCGATTCCCAAACATCGATCCTAGGTCTAAATCCAAGCATGCAAGGCTCGATCCAGGTTCTAGAGACCTCAAGGAGATGAATGGTGATGAAAACAGGGTCGATTGAGGTCAATTTCACTAGGAAACTCGCCAGGATAATCTTCGAGTTTCACTAGAGTTTCTGGGAAATAGGTCCGAGATATTTTGACGAGTTTGCAGGTTTGAAGTTTGGTGAGTTAGGGATGGCTTGGGGCTTGGCTCACTAGAGGGTGGTGATTCGAGGTGAAAATCACCGAGTTTGGTTCTCGGGGAAGAAGGACGGGAGAAGAAGAGGGAGAGTGAGACACAGTGAGACGGAGTGAGAGAGACTGAGGGAGAAGACAGAAAAGGTGATTGGGTTCACTGGGCCCAAGGCCCAAATATAAAACACATAACCAAATAGGAATTACGGGAACGTCACCAAGATTAACGTCCCGTAGAATCTTCGTTCGGACTCCGAATTTTGTCCCACTCGCGTCCACACGTTTGTATCGACGAGCCCAACAAGAAAATACTAAGGAAAGGGTCGTACGAATTACGACACAAAAGTCAACCCGAAAGGTCAACCAGGGGCATTTTGGTCATTTCCCACTTCCGAGAATAAAATAATGATATTTCCGGGACGGGTTGTAACACTAAACGCAACCTTAGAGTGTAAAAGAAACACAATGGAATGCTTACTTATTTGGTACGAAGATGAGGAGGAAGGTGTATGGGTACATCCCATATGAGATTTACAACTCTCTTATTTTTATTTTTCAGGTGTGCCATACTCGAAATCAAAGGTTTTGACATACTTTTTCATTCATTTTATTGACATATTTTTTGTTAAGTTTATAATAAGGGCCACGCCCGGACCGACTCTGCCGTAGCACGATATTGTCTGTTTTGGGCCACGCCCTCACGGTTTTGTTTCTGGGAACTCATAAGCAACTTCCCAGTGGGTCACCCATCCTGGGATTGCTCTAGCCCAAATTCGCTTAACTTCGGAGTTCCAATGGAATCCGAAGCCAGTGAGCTCCCAAAAGGCCTTGTGCTAAATGGAGGTGGACATGTACATATAAGGCACATTACCCTCTCTCCGTTGGTCGATATGAGATGTCACAGTGACAAGTAGGGATATACAATTACAATATTGTTCTAAGAATAAATTCACTACTATATTATATATCTTCGATGGATTTAATTTAAACAAGTTCGTTATGTCAACATCGAATGTTTGACATTGACTTGATTATAAACTAATGATACACCCCGACCTGGATATCCTAAAGGGTACCGAAATCGAAGCATGTTGCCCGACACCCAAGAGGGTGATGAAAGTCATGTCATGCAGATGATGTGAAAATTTCCGATTAAAATAAAACCAGAGTCTAAAATTATTGATACCAAGCATAAAAGTGCGCAGAAGTATGGGTAGAACCCTTAATACACAACATGAAATGTTCAGAGCATAGTTAAAGTGCAGTAAAGAAAATACGAATTATTTTCATCGTGACTAGGATGGATGAAACATACTAGCGGAAGAAGGAGATCCTACGTTTATCTGGTATTGAAGTTGTAAATACCAGTGTCGTCTCACTCGCCACAAGTCCAGCTACTAAGTCTTGGAGATGCGTAAAACAGAAAGTAAGCATGGGCAAAAATAATCATTTGTAAAATCTTTGTTTTTCGTAACATAAGTAACCCTTCTTTGAAAAACTTGTATAGTTTCCCAAAACATACTACGCGTAGTATGAAAACTGTCAAAATAGTATAAAGGCACAACTGCCAAAGATACGGGTAAACACAATTATCTCAACATAATATAGTATACTTATCAACATATGAAAACACACAAACCCATGCAGAAAAGTAGCTATATGGAACAGGCTGGGTGTAATAGATATATGCTCAGTACTACGATCACGTGAAGTTCACATTAATCGCGTCACATACGATTCCTAGTTGCCTAATGCAAACTAGTACAGGTTGGCATCTACAATGGATAACAGTGCTCATGTGAACATAGACGTGAAGGCTGGTCCTGGCCCGGACGAATACTAGACACGGGGTGAATGCATGTATGATGAGCAAATAAAAATACACATGATCATGCCATCACAATTTCACAAATCTCAACATAATATTTTCTTTATACTTAACTCGTAAGTAAAAGCATGACATGATAGAAAATAGTTCATAAAACCATAGAGGAAACTAATATAAATAATATAAGTTTCATAAATCAAAGCTCACTCACTGATATGTAGTTGCGTCGTAGCCACCTTGCCTTGCCTGACTCATGTACTCCTCGTGATAAGTCTCACCTATATGAGATATCACTATAGTAATAATTAAACTCATAAATGTTACTAATTAAACTAATAAACGACACTTATTCCTTGTTTGCTCAATTCGGAGGTCCGAAACACTCCGAAAAATACCATACGCATCGTCACGAGTCGCCTTGCGTTGATGGAAGTCAAACGAGCTGGTTTCTTCCTTGGCTTTGAGTCTAGGGACATTGGGGAAGACAATAGAGGTGGTTTCGAGGCTCAAAATAGTAAGATCGCGCCAGAAAAAGTCTTGACTCTCGACGGTCGGTTTGTCTTCGTTCGAGTGGTCTCGGACCGAGTTTCACACAACCAAGGGCGTGGTTGTGTTCGCCTCGTCGAGTAGAGCAAGGTGGTGATCTCTGATTGCCTTGGTTTGTTGCGACGAAGTGTACTGTGCACTCACGGTTTGGGTGAGAGAGAGAGTGAGAGGAAAAGTGAAGAAAAAAAGAGAGAGGGTGAGGGAAAAGTGATGGGAAAAATAAAAGAGAAGGGAGATATTTGTTTTGGGGTAATGTGTACCCACCAAAACAGTAAAAATTACACTGCACACTCAGTGAAAGTCTAGTGTATACGTGTCCAAAATATCCCTCGAAGATTAAATTACAAAAAAATCTGATGGGATGTTACACTAATCTTGTGTCAAGTAATGTAAAATTTTAATTCGTTAATTTCGTGTTCATTGTGTCATGTCGAAAACTACCGCTCTGTTTAATAGAAGCTACTAGCGACAAAAGAGAAGAGTAATTCTTTATTAATTATCCTTTAGGGTCAAAAGTTTGTGCTTGATTATTAACTTAAGATCTAATTTGAACTTATACAAATTGTTAGTCAGAATTTGGACAATTTGGGTTCGGTTTTTAAACGCAAAAATCAAAGAGTTGGCTTGAAAATCTAATAGAATTTGTTAATTTATTAATTTACTGCTCATTACTTTCTAAAGTAAAACAAAAATAAATAAAAATAATTATTTCTATATAGTATATAGTACTATGAAATTAATTTTCATAGCAAATGCATGAGAGTACAAATTGGGCCACCACATAGCAGGCAAATGAGGCAGGACAACAGGAACTACGGGTTTTGCAGCTTCTAACAAGTTTCCGGCAAATCGGACGGTTGCTGTGAAAGCGAAAGACAGGGAAACGCATATGGAAAACGGTTACAGATAAAAGGTTCACGTGGTATGGGTGGCCTCGTGGCCATTAGATCTACAGCCTGTTGTTGTTTTTGCATGAAAGTGACACCCTAATCGGCATTATTTATGGCAACCAAAGCAAAACTGAAAAACATCGAATGTATTTAGAAATGATCCTTAGAGATAATTAATAAAAAGAAAAAAATTATTTTGATTAGAACGTTTGTACGGTGAAATAATATCACGTTGCTCATGAGAATGAGACTAGCCCATAAAAAGTTAAGAAATAAAAACAAAATAAAGAACGATGTAGATGGACACGTGGCAGGCCAAAGCTGTTCCTTGTACGTACCTACAAAGTTATATGATAATTAAGCATGGGCTTCCATACTCGAAGAAGCTGCGTATTTCTTCATTTTTGTTTTAGGGCCACGCAACTGCCTGTGGCTTTTTTTTTGTGTGGCTGTGGTTCATAAATTTTTAAAAGCAGAAGTGCTTTTCAATTTAGGGTGCTTTTTTGCAAAGCACTTACAGTTTTTGGAGTGAACATTTGATTACGTGATATAGATAGAGAAGTCTTTGGAGAAACACAATTTGAGGAAGTTTTGACTATTTTGCACATTCATGACTCTAATGCATTTGCTTTCATTTTTCTTACTTAAATGGATGAATGGTGGTCATTCTTGTGACATTGGCAAGGACATTTGAGTTTGCCCAATTTGAATGAAATAATTGATGCGTCCATGTTTTTTGTGAAGAAAAACGAAAAAAAACAACTTGTTAAACAAAATCTCATTAATGCAATGATCGATGTAAGAGGATGGCCGGTCTTGATTAGGGTTTCTAGTTGATTGGTCTCTCCCACATATTGTACGACGATCGATATATTATCTTTTTTTAATGAGATATTCTAACGAGAAGATGATCCAAATTAGCAAGCAAGATAGAAGACGTGTGCCATTGCCAACTGATGTAATCCGCAATGCATTTTCAGACCACATGTAAGTTGTAACATGTTAAACATCGGTCACTTGACTAGTTATTGCTAGAGATATATAGTACATAACAAGAAAACTTTCTTGAAATAGTTAGGAAGGAGAGGTTAGAGAAAAAGTGGAACCATATAAATATATTTTGATGAAGAGATAGGGTTAGCATTATTCAATGCGACCAGAGAAATTCATTACCTTGGGTCACCCAACCCAACCGAACCTAGGTATATAAATGAAGGAACCTGGACTTAAAACAAACGGGGTCCAGAGACCAGAGACTAGAGAGAGAGGAGAAGATATGGTTCGTATGATATGTGTTGCGTAACTAATTAAAAGCTAATGAGACACTGAGCAATTTTCGTAATATATGTAATGTGACGGTATATTCGTGTCAATAATTTTTTTTTTTTTGTAACAAATGCGACTAACATCTTTTATACATTTGTATGAAGCAGAAGATTTGTCCATACCATGTTTGTAAGACCATAACTGATCATGAAAAATGTTCGTGAGACCATAACTAATGGTGAAAAAAAGAATAATTTTTATAAAATAGATTCACCACAACTTGCTGTTTCAATTTAGTAATACATTGATATATGTTTATTTCCTATATAATCAAATATTTAAATGAAACGTTACAATAACGATGAATCCGTTTGCGCACCTACAACCAAAGAGAGAGTCTTGAGATGCAAAGAGGAGCGGACAAGTAAATCCCACACGCATGCATTTATATTACTGTTCATTTCTGGGTTTCTGTGGCACCAGTTATTATTACTGATTCCTGAAGGAATCCTGAGCCTGAGATTGTGATTAACGATTGTTATTGCATTGCAGCACAGAATACGTCCACCAATCAGCCCACCAAAATTAAAGAAAAATTAAATAAATACAGTTACTATTTATTCTTCTTCTGCAAAAGTTAATATTTAAGATAATGATGTATATTTTTTTGCAGGTTTCCAGAATCCAGACGAAGAAACTATACATTAAAAAGGCGCGTACCTTCTGCTGCAAGAGACACAGATGGGACAACTGGAAGCACAAAAGGACCTTTTTTATTTTATTTTTATTTTTTTAATTTTGATTTTGATTTTATTTAAGTTTTTACTTGTGCACCAAGGACAAAGGTTTCAAGATACTGAATTTTCACTATTCCTGACTGAAAACTGACTACTTTTTTGGCTTTGAAAATATCTTTGGTCCTTTGTACCCAAAAATTTGTCTGTGACCCTGACAAAAAGTAACTCAGTTTCGTCACCCTTCTTCAACCACGACAAAAACTTGAATCATATCACATGGAATAACGTTACCGTTCGCAGTAACGTATTGATTTAATAATACATGCAAATGCAATGTTTATGTTTTTCTCCGTGTTATATTGCATTATTAGATTGAAACACCATGTAACGGTGAATTCGTTTCATATAAATTGGACTCTAAAAACTAAAACAAATCCAAAATCTAAAATCTAAAAACAAGGTTGAAAATCTTGCCCCTTTCTTACTATTTATTCGATTAACCAACTCTTATGATTTTGATCCAAGAGGCTTATATTTGCGTACGACGAATGTATATAACGTTTGTTGGGATAATTGTTAGTGTGAGTGGTGAGGGTGAATTAGAACAATTATTGTAAATTTGCAAGTAGACCGTTTTGTAAGCAACAAGCTTTCCTAAGTGTGCCTAACAAGGCAATGTCCGTGCCGGCAACAGATAGAAAATTGGTTTAAGTGGGGACAGTCTGTATGATTAATACTCAAATACTGGATAAAAATCCCTTCAGTGGGTGCAATGAGGTTTTCCATTGGGCCAGTGGAAAAGTACCCAAATTCAGACTGGGCTGTCCCACTATTAGCCGAAATTGGACCAAATACGGGTCATACCATAGTCAACAAAGGACATGTTTGCTTGTGTCTATAGAAATGAATGGTTTTACCTAATTGGGAGTAGAAGTGCTTTTATACGATAAGTGTTAAATTTTTTTATTAAAAATCAAAATGTTTCCCGAAAATTACTTGAAAGTGCTTCTTAAATAAACACCAGCTAGGTGCTTCTCTAGAAAGTTCTTCTATGACATAAGTACTTTTAAATTTTTCTGCCAAATGCAGTCTAAAACACTTTTTGCTCTTCCATAAGCCATCTCAAACAAGCCCTCGATTATTATTTAAAGCGTTTTTTTTTTTATTTTTCATATTGGAAACATGTTAAAAATTTTACTAAAAACTCAAGTGTTTCTTAAAAATCACTTTAAAGTGCTTCATGAATAAGCACCAACTAAGTGCTTATGTAGAAAATTCTTCCATGACGTAAGCACTTTTAAGTTTTTCTACCAAACGTAGTTAAAACTCTTTTTGCCCTTCCATAAACCATCTCAAACAAGCCCTCGATTATCATTTAAAGCGTTTTTAATTTTTTCGCTAAGGACTCCATATTCCATAAGCGATTTTCGTTCGTGCATAAATCACTCCTGAATCAGCCCTAAACTGAACATGGATAATGTGATCCCAATTCTAACCCACCGATGGAAAGGCTCCTCAGTCTACCCCCTGAGATTACAAAATAGGGCATGGAGGCTCATGTGTCTATCATTTTAATTTTCCAACCATTTTCGTCACCACAAAGTTGAAGAATAGAGAGAGATCTGACGATACATTAAACAGCAATGCACACAAGATAATCTGAAATGGCTTTTGCTTTTCATATGTATTTATTCAGGCTTCTTCAGAAAGTGGCATGATGCAGAAGTTGGGAGGCTACTAAAAGGTCAAACAAGTTGCAGCTTTTCTTACATAGACATAAATTTGGCAAACTTGGACAACAAGTATTCGTCTCTCTATCCGATTTTCGGGCGTGCATTAGTAAATCATGTTAAGGTAGAGACATACCCAAGCTAAGAATCTGGAATATGTACTACACTGGTAGTTGCTTGGTCTTCCTTCTTTGATGCTTTCTTTCTTTTCCTCTCGGATTGTGGTTCTTTGGCTTTCAGATCATTGCAGAATGACCTCAACAAGGCGGCCAGATGTTCGTTCCTATGCGCTGAAACCGCGTTTTCCAAGAAGAATCAGTACATCCAGAGTCCAAAGAAAAATGTTCAAACAAAAAAATATAGAAGACAGAACAGAATGACTAGGTTCATAAGAATTTGGGACACATTGTTATATCATTCAATCTCGGTGGAGCTGAAATCAACGAAATCTCTAAGGTTTGAAGACTCACCAGAAAGTATGACATCTTCCATGTTAGCAGTTTTACGACCACCGTGTTGAGAAAATAGCTCGAGGTCCTTTGCCAGCTGTTCTGCTTTGCACAATTGCAAATCTTCCATTAGTAACCCATGATTGAAATTTAACATACAGGACATTGCAGCAATCTAAACTTTCTTTCACAAGAATTGTTAAGCTCAGGAAATTTATGGCATACAAATTCTTAGGGTGAATTGTGTGATACATCAAAAGCAATGTCACAATTTTCAAATCATCACATAATAATAATCTCTCTCACAATCCCTCCTACCAACAAATCTAATCGGAAGTTCTTCGGTCCATTCAAACGAAATGCATTCATTACAGAAATTTCTCCTCCCAGTAATCCCACTTCCAAATCAGACCTATCAATTTTCAATCGAACTCTGAAAACCCAATTCAGAAACTAATATTCCCACCAAAAGAGGCAGTCCATTTTGGAGTTTCAATCACCTCCTACCAACAAATCTAACCGGAATTGCTTCGGTCCACGCAAACGACATTCATTTCATCAAAATTCATTTCTACTCCCAGTAACCCAATTCCTAATCCGACATTTCATGTCCCTATCAAACTCCAAAAATTAAAACCCAATTAAGAAGCTAAAATTCCTACCAAAATAGGCATACCGATTCGATTTTCAATCACACAAGCACAAGAATCTCACCAGCCAGTTGTATCATCGATTAAAAAAACTGTACGGTCATCGCAATTTTCCCAAAATTCTTAATTGCATAGCAAGAAGCAAAAATATCAAAGCTACAGACAAAATACCTGTATACTTGAAGGCCAAATCGGCAACGCAAGCCATCACGGGGCCCGAAATTTCCATGTCGTTTCGCTTCGCTGCGGAGCGAGTGAGAATTTTGAGAAGTGAAAACCGGAAACAAAATCATGGCCGTCCAAATTAATGAAAAAATTGGAGAGCGCGCGTACCTTCGGCTTCGGCGATATAGATGGTGGAGAGTCTGAATCGATCTCTGAGAAGCTCGCTCACTGAGTCGTCTTCTTCCCTCTCCATTTGCTCTTCTTGCTCTGCCAAATTCTAGGGTTCCGGTAAGAATTGTAAGTACCAATTTCGCGCGGGAAAGCGAATATAAACGCAGCGTTTGGTAAATTGAAATGGTTTTAATAAATGGAATTCCGCGGGTTTTATAAGCACCACTTTGCACAACTAGCGTACTCTTCGGTCTCGTTTGACATTTCGGACTGAACTAGCTATTTCAGTCGGATAAGATAATTTGTCATCGGACAGTATTGACTAAATTAGTCAGGCGTTAGGTGCAGTATCAGACTAATATCAACTATTTATACCGTGTTAGCCGACCCTAGGATGTGTGTGAAGAATACAATTTGTTCTTCATACAAACTCACTCAAATCCTCATCAAATGTAAGAACTACGAAATATTTGATCTTTGTAGGAGACGAAGTACGTAGGTAACCTTCAATTTGATTGAGGGTGCAACCACAACTCCTCCAAGCAAAGGTGTTCATCCAAGATGAGGTTGAAGGCCCTCTTGGATATTTAGCCTTTGCTCATGCAAAGAAGATTTTACAAAGGTATAAGATGGTACAACTTACTAATGTGATTTTGAGTTGTGTCTTGGTTCACAACATCTAGGCTTTAAAAGTCATGAGCAAAGTTTTATTTTTGAGTATTAACATGCTAGCTAAGAGCCTTTAATTTGTTAATAGCATGCCTAAGTATTGCTCAAATGAACTTGTAATTCAAATATTTTCCTTCAAGCGAGACCAAGAGAGCAAGAGGGACGGACCCGACTAATTATAAGGAGATTTTTGGGGGTATAATTAGTCGGGTGTGAGAGGTACTAAATGGTTGGGCCCAATTTAAATAGTCGGGCGGCTATTTTAGTACGAAGCGCACCAAACACCCGAGACCAGATTATTAGTACTATTCGATGCACTATACGGCGTACCAAACAAGACCTTCTTCTTAGGCTTTTAATGCTAGGTTGAAAAAAGTGATTGCGATACTAATATATTGAATTTAGTGCGATACTAAAAATACTAATTTATATAAAAATTATTTTTACAGTGTGTCAAAAAAATTTGAGTATGATACTAATATATATAACTTACTTGAGTATATTAGTAGTGTTATAGTCTAGTGTATCATTAGTATTATAGGTATCATACTTATGTTGTCTGATTCCTTAGATATCACGCTCACTTAAATTATTGTAAAATACCTTACTTTTAGATGTAGTTGGATTGTTGAAGATTGAGTCCAAGTTCACAGATCTGTCAATTGTTCTACATGTGCTTTATGGGTAGTAGCGATGAGTTTGATAACAGCGTGGTTTCGATTCGCAGTGGCAATTGAGGTTTAGGATTCTAGGTTAATTAAGAATTTTGGTTGTTTTGCGTTGCATGAGTTTGACTATGGGTTATGATGTAACGGTGATGAAGGCTTTGTAGTTGTTAGTGTGGGATATTGTCCGTTTTAGTTGTGCGGCGTTGATCCACTTTAATGTTTTTGTTTTGGGATTATTATTTTTATATTTAGAAAAAATTAGAGCATTGATCTCTAAATTTTAGTCGAATTGGAGCTTTAGTCTTTGAACTAAAAACCGGTGAGTATTGGTTCCTAAACTTATCATAATGTAAAGAAATAGTCCTTTTGGATATTCCGTTATAATTTTAGTTAATTATTTGTTCCTTGAAACCCTTCAATTTGGACTTAAGTTTAACAGTTACTCAAAAAACTATTGCTCCACATTATGACAAAATTAAGGACTAATACTCATAGAATCTTAGTTCCGAGACCAAAGTTCTAATTGGGCAAAGTTCAAGGATCGATGCTCCAATTTTCTCAAAACAATTAATGTAATATCTTATGAACATCTTTGAGGTACGGTTTATGTGGTAAGAAGTTCCTACAACGTTTGTTTTCAACAAGGTCTGTAATTTTTTTTGCAAATTAAATTGATGATTTAAGGACAGCTGCTAATAATTTCGTCATTAAGTTTATCCTTCTATTATGGTCATGTAATGATGGTTGGAAGATAATGAAATCATTTTTGCATCTTCCGTTGTCTTCAAACCCAGATTTGTGCTTATCACAAAATTAATAATATACCAAATAAGTAATCACCAAAATCTTTGATTTCCTTAACTGATGATTCATACCACATCTGGGTTATTAAGGCATTTCCTTAACACTAGGGAAACTGATTAGGTTACCCAAAAAGCAAATAAGATACACAATAACCGTAAAATCGTCACACGATGATATTAATCCACGCGCCTTAACATTATTGGACGGCAAACTTTTACACTCATAGTGTCTAGTGTATAGTTTTAATAAATATGTACGTGTTATAAAACGACTGGATTGGTAATCCGAAGTAGCAGAGTTACAGTCGCACTGAATAATTTCTTCGTCAAGAATGCCTATACAAGTGATGCACCTGTGACCTGTGTAAGGGGGGATGCTGCCCTTTATGGTAGATAATTAATTCGCCATTAACCAAAATAGGAAACAACAATTGAAGATTAAGGCTGTAAATTTTACTTAATTTGTAGGAATTACTTCCAATATATGGGCAAGGGACATTGAAATACTTATAGGAAGAGAAGCCATTGTCCCAAAAGCACAATCCTTCCTCTGATCTAACCAAAACTTTGTGTGATAAGAGTGACCCTTTTGGCTCCTGATGGCATTGGAGTCTATGAAACATGAAGCTGCCAGTCCTAGGCCTGACCAAGCTGACAAACAGCAAACGCCGAACGGGAGCAGCGAAGACAAAACCAAAATCATGAGGCACCCTCGATGGACCCGACATGAGACCTTTGTCCTCATAGAGGGCAAGAGGGTCGTGGAGAATGCGGTCCAGAGGGGTCGGCGATCTACTTCAGCCTTGGGGGCAGACCAGTTTGAACCCAAGTGGGATTTGGTCTCGTCTTACTGCAGGCAGCGCGGCGTGAGCAGATGGCCGGTTCAGTGCAGGAAAAGATGGAGCAATCTGCTTGTGGATTTTAAGAAAATCAGGAACTGGGAGGCACAGATAAAGCGAGAGGCCGAGTCTTTTTGGGTGATGAGGAATGATGTGAGGAGGGAGAGGAGGCTGCCTGGTTTCTTTGATCGGGAGGTTTACAATGTGTTGGATGGAAAGGAGGTGACTGCAACGGAAGCCTGTCCGCTGGCATTGTTTATGCCGGGACAAACAGATGCCAAGGATGGTGACGGGACAGAGGAGGCGGCTGCAGAGGAAGAGGATGAGGAGGAGGGACCTGAGAAAGATTTAAATGGCGGTCGAGATGATATGGCAGAAGATGGATTATGTTCAGATTTTGAGGAGTCTGGGCAAGACGAGACAGCCAAGAAATCGAAGAACGAAAACATTATGCAAGACAGTCCAACAAAAACAGTCACAACTCCAATGCCTAATTCAGGTGATTCATTTTCTTCGCATTGAAATCATTTCATTACAATCGTGAATCGTCATCATATAAGCTTTCGGGTTTATGATTCTTCATCTGAATGCGAAAGATCTATCTCAATAGCTAGTCAAAACACAACACATTGGACTTGAAGCAAACTCACAACTTGTATTTTGTTTATTTGTTGTGATTCTATCATACAGGTGCGATAAAGGAGAAACGAAGTCTAGGCTCAAAGACTTTCGGAGAAAATATTTATCAGGAGAAATGGAAGCAGAGGCGGGTGTCGACAGATGAAAGTCAACACAGCAACATCGACCAGCTGATCAAAGTTCTGGAAAGGAACAGCAACATGCTGAGTGCGCAACTTGAAGCTCAGAACATAAATTGCCATTTGGAAAGGGAACAAAGGAAGGAGCAAAACAACAGCATACTCACCGCTCTCGGCAAGGTCACAGATGCACTAGCAAGAATTGCTGACAAATTATGATCAAACTTCGTGGTAAAGCGGAAAACCCTAGGAAGCTGCATACACATCTTTATCTAGGCTCATTTTTACTTTCTTCCTGTACCAGGCTATCGAATTTTTTTCTTCTAGTCTTAGTAGTTAATTAGAGACGACATCAGACTCCATGAGAGAGACACAGATCATTTCACTGTTAGCTTCGGAAACTCAATCGTTTCATCTGCTTACTGTTATGGTTCTCAAATTTTTGCCATCTAGCTATGCAAATCGAAACCAGGATAATAAAATTTCAGAATAGTTTCTTGGGATCGAAGGCAACGAATTTAAATTTTATATAAAGAACACAAAATTGTCATCATACATAAAAGCATCTAGTATAAAGGGTACAAAGCCATACACACACGAAGAGGATGAGATTCGTGAGAACATACATGTAAATGAGCTTTACAACCAGTTAGAGGAAGATCCTAAGAATTTTCGGTATCAGAGCAAAAGGCAGAACTCAAATACGGCCTTTTCTTCCTCACTTAGCAGGAACAGCCTCGACCAGCCTCGAAAAATAAAATTGTGTAGTGGTTAGTCCTCTCTTCCTTATCCTCCACCCAACCTTCTTCAAAGCTCTCTCCACATCTGCCTCCGCGTGTAGATATGCCCTCGTTGCCTTCGAAGGCCCCGGGAACAACTCTCCTATCCTCTTTAGCACATCATAATACAATGTCTTTGGCGCAAAACTTATAAGCAAGCGATTCTCCGCCAACGAAGCAAGATGGGCAATCATCCCATCAGCCTTGCTTTGCGGGTAATGAATCAAAACATCTAGACAGACCACTGTGTCGTACTTCCCATCCAAGCTCTCCAAATCCTTCACTTCGAATTTCGGCAGTACTGGTCCTGCCGAGAAGCCATTGCTTAACTGAAGCTGCTCTTTTGCCTGCATAAAAATCAAAAGTTTGAGATTAAACCACAGCCACCAGCAATTCACGTTCAAGCAAAACAATCAACCAACACAACCCAGATTATAAAACTCCAATTCCAAAACCCACATCCACAAAAGCAGCTTTTCCCAAAATCACTTATTTAAAACTCACATTTCAAGCAAAACAATCACCAACACTGACCCAGATTAGCAAATTCCAATTCCACTAAAACCCACATTGCCAATCGGCATAATTCCATCGAATTCAACATTTCCCTCCAAAACCCACATCCAAAAAAGCAGTCTTTTTTCAAAAATTACTTATTTAGAGCTCACATTCAAGCAAAACCATCACCAACCCAGATTAGCAAATTCCAATTCCACCAAAACCCACATTGCCAATTTCCCCAATTCCATCAAACCCAATACCTCCTTCCAAAACCCACTACTAAAAAAAGAAGCTTTTTTCAAAATCACCACTAATTCAAAACTCACCTGCTTCTCAGCCTCTGCAACCATGGCAGCTGAAATATCAGCAGCCGTGACAACCGCCCCTTCTTTCGCCAACGGAATCGCCAAGCACCCGGTCCCACACCCAGCATCGCACACAGAAACCCCCTGAAGTGGGCCCTCATCGGTCAACATCTTCATTACATTCTCAACGGTCTTGGAGTGGCCGAGCCTGATGTCCCTCTGAACCCTGTTGACGTCATCCGTCTCTCCGTATATCTTCTTCCACCGCTCGAACCCGGACTTGTTGAAGTAGTCCTTCACCACCTCCTTGTCGCCGCCGCCGACCTCCTCGGCCTGGAGGCGGCGCCGCTTTTCTGGGTCGGTTAAGGAAAGCGCGGCGGCGAGAGCGGCCACCGATCCTCCTCCAATGGCGGCGATTGTGGCGCTGTCGACGTCGGCTGGTGGTGGGAGGGCGAAGAGGGGCTTGACGGTGGTGGTTGTGGAGGGGGGTCTTAAGGTGGAGGGTTTTGTGGGCTTTGGGGAGAATATGGGCCTGGGGTTTGGGTTGTGGAAGTGGAGGGGGGAAGATAGTGAGGCGGAGGATGCCATTTTTTGTTTTGTTTTTTTGGTTTTCTTCTCTCTCCGACCGGCGAGAGAGAGAGAGAGTGGGAGTGTAACTGTACTGTGTACGTTGGGTAGTTGATGAGCTTATCCTCGATTGGATAAGAGAGTTCTTCTTCGATTCCCGCGGGTCCCACTTTTTGTTAGGCTGTGTTTGGTTCGAGAATATTTTTGGGGCTCAGCCGTGCCCCCACATCACTCGTCCGCTCAAAAGTTCAAAATACACACAAAAGACTCCTTGCATTCGCTCTATTGAAAGAGAAATTTTTCAAAGTCTTATATTTTTAATCGGGTACTTTATATAAATTATTTTTTTCACATGACATGTGAAATATTATTTGAAAACCGACTACTTCAAAAAAATTTCTCCTATCAAAGTTGTGTGTGTTTTGATAGATAAGTGATGTGGCACTATCTACACCCAAGACTTTCATGTTTAACTAACTAACTCTATCAACATTTGCCTAACTTGAGATGCTAAAACAATCACATATATATCTTATGTAAGTAAGGCCATATTTAACAACGGAGGGCTAAAAAGTGTTGCGAGCTATGTTTTAGTCTCAACTAGATTTTTTTCATCTTCAACAATATAAGGTCATACACTAATAGTTTATAGTATTTAGAGATAAAAAAGTGAAAAAAAAAAGAGGATAGAAAACTGATGTGGGCTCCACAAAGAGCTTGTTGGAAGGTTAAGTGTTGCTCGCTTGAGAGCTACAAGTAACCAATTCCACCACTACTTGTATCTAACCCTGTTTGTTGACTAAGATATAATACCTTTGATGGAAACAAAATTTGCACATTTTTGAACTAAAAGTGACTTATAATCCTTAGCTCAAAGCCTGAAAATAAGTTTGATAAAAGATGTCGGGACTGGCTACAGTGCTCGCAAGCATTGAATGCTCACACCGATTTCACCCTCCTTTCCCCCCTCTCTCCTCTCTCCTCCCTCATTTTAATGGTGAGATCGGTGTAAGCATTCAATGCTTGCAAGCATTGTAACCTATTCCAAAGATGTCACTCTCATAATCTCAATGATCCTCATTCTAGTATTTGATGCTTAGGATATAATAATCAAGATTTCAGGATACCAAATATATTCTTTTGATTTATGAAAATGGCCTCTCTCATAAAATCAGATGTTGTAATCCCTCAGTAATGACAAAATTCAATATTGTCACACAAACAAGCCCTAGAAATGGCGCGCACTCATAGGGCCAAAAATTTGTTTTCCGAATTTACAAAGTCTCATGGCAGTGAAGAAATTTTTTGTTTTTTATATTTCAGTTTAAATTACTCTGGATTACGACTTCATCCCCACGTGTCGTTTTAATCAATAATGTAGTGACATATGAAGAGAAATTTAAACATGACATTGTATTATCGTATCAGGATACAACGATGGTGCTGAACTTTGTTGCAAATAAGTCATTCTCCTAAATTACAAAGTACATATTTAAACTTCAATAAAACAAAAAACATACTGATATAACCAACTTGAGCTCACAATGATCGTTCGCAGTAGTGTACTTTACTGCTACTTCACATGCAAGCACCAAACCAAAGAGCCAACTGCCAGCAGCCAAAGACCAAAACTTGGTATATATTTTTAGCAACCACCAAACTACACGACAAAAAAGCAATCGGATTTCGTCGGATTTGCGACATCTCTTGTTCCTCAAAGTTGTCGCCTCATCGCATTATATGAATAAACACGTTTCTGAGCACTCACTGCATTCATTCCGTCACCACCGACAACATTTTCCGACGACATGGCGACTGTTAAAGCTTGCTGCCGTGTAACACGGCTTCTGTTGTTTCTACTAGTGGTACTACTTGCCGGGTTCGCGGAGTCCAAGTACATGCAGTACAATACGACGTCGGGGCTTGTCGCCGGAAAGATCAACGTGCATTTGGTCCCTCACACCCACGACGACGTCGGATGGTTGAAGACCGTCGATCAGTACTACGTTGGCTCCAATAATTCCATTCAGGTGTGATTAATTATATCATGTTTTATATAATCCATGTTTTTATAATTAATTTTATGCTTAGTTAACTAAATGTGATTTATGATAGTAATGGTATTTATAAAATCGCAGGGAGCTTGTGTTCAAAACGTGCTGGATTCTCTGGTTCCGGCATTGTTGGCAGATAAGAACCGCAAGTTCATATATGTTGAGCAGGCAAGCCAAATCAATAATATTTGTTCCCACATTCTAATTTACGTTAATTTTAAAGGGAATTCAAACTCGTCCGAAAGCACATCTGCTCTGGCCAATGTGACTACGCTTATGAAAATCAAAATGAAATTAGAATATTTTATTAAAATGGGTTTTTTTAATTTAATGCAGGCTTTCTTCCAACGTTGGTGGAGAGAGCAGAACCAGGCAACCCAGAACATAGTGAAACAGCTGGTCAACGACGGTCAACTTGAACTCCTGTACAAGATCTCGCAATGCCTTTCACATTATTTAGCTATATATAGGCTTCTATTTCACCCAAAGTTTCAATCTTTATGTTTATTTCCAAATTTTCATACTAGTGCTTCTTTTTTTTTCCGTAAAAGTTGACCCAAATCATTTCGTTAGTGTTTCGCTCAAATTTTAAGTTGTCATAGTTACAGTTGTGCTTTCTCGGTGCTGTTTTTGATTTGGATTGTGAATTTGTTTTGCAGAAATGGGGGGATGTGCATGCACGACGAGGCTGCTCCTCATTACATTGATATGATTGATCAGACGACTCTCGGGCATCGGTTTATCAAACAAGAATTCAACGTGACTCCGAGAATTGGATGGCAGATCGACCCATTTGGACATTCTGCAGTGCAGGCTTACCTGTTGGGAGCTGAGGTCTGCTTTTCTTGAAAACTTTAGAGCCCGTTTGATGACCATTTCGTTACTGTATTTATATCATGCATTGAGTGAGTGGTATTTGTGAAACCATTGATTGAACATCAGCCCTCTTTTTTGGCATAGGTTGGATTCGACTCTCTTTTCTTTGGACGAATCGACTATCAAGACAGAGCTAAACGGAAGGATGACAAAAGCCTCGAGGTTGTCTGGCGGGGTTCTAAGAGTCTCGGTTCATCTGCACAGGTGTGTGCGACACAAAGTTTATGTTTTTCTGGTGTTCTAGTTGAACTTATCAAAATTATCAGTGTTGAATGAATTGATCTTTCAGCTTTGAAATTGCTTGAATTTGAAGATTGGAATTGTGTTATTAATCAAGTTCTTTGTGTGTGTAGATTTTCGCAGGCGCATTCCCTAAGAATTATGAACCTCCTTCTGATAATTTCTACTTTGAAGTTGATGACCCTTCCCCTATTGTACAAGTGAGTCCACAGTCAAATGAAGCTGACACGATGTTCTATATATGTGCGCGCGTGTGTGTACGTGCCCTGTAGTTCTAGAAAAATTAAATCAATTCTGCTTTCGTTTGTTTGCAGGATGATACTTTTCTGTTTGACTACAATGTGCCGGATCGCGTTAATGACTTTGTATCAGCTGCAATGTCACAAGTAAGATAATCAAATTTTCATCTGTTTAGGCTGTCAACCAGTGGTTCATCTGTTTAGGCTGATTACTTTAAGAAAGTGTTTGAATCTCTCAGCGCTTACATGAATTACTTGCTTCTCTTTTTTCAGGCAAACATCACGCGTACGAATCATATCATGTGGACAATGGGAACGGACTTCAAGTATCAATACGCTAATTCATGGTTCCGACAGATGGATAAGTTCATTCATTATGTGAATCAAGTTAGTCCATAGCTGAAAATGTTGTTGTCATTTTGCATCTTCTGCCCCTTTTATGATTTCTGCGTTAATTGAAGTACTCATATGAATGCACGTAGGATGGGCGTGTCAATGCACTATACTCAACCCCGTCAATATACACTGATGCCAAGTATGCAGCAAATGAATCCTGGCCAATCAAGAGCGATGACTTCTTTCCGTGAGTTCAAATTTAAGAAATTCAAATTCGCTTGCAGGTACCGATTCCTTCTCCTGTCTATTAACCTCTAAAGCTCTAACTGTGCTTATTTATCAGATATGCTGACATTGTGAATGCGTACTGGACTGGATATTTCACGAGCAGGCCAGCCATCAAAGGATATGTTAGAACATTGAGCGGCTACTATATGGTAAACTTGTGAACATTTTAATTCTTGGTAAAGTATTACGTTTTACGCTTTTAGAAAATGTGAAGCCTGTTGAGGTAACTGTGCTTTAATTTACAAACAGGCAGCAAGACAATTGGAGTTTTTCAAGGGGTTGAGTAAGTCGGGGCCTAACACAGACTCGTTGGCTGATGCTTTAGCGATTGCTCAACATCACGACGCAGTTAGTGGAACAGAGAAGCAGCACGTGGCGAATGATTATGCAAAACGGCTCTCAATAGGTTACAAGGAGGTAAACTTGATCTCTCCTGATATTCTCAGTAGTTAATTTCTGTAGTTTCGCTTAATGAAATGCTTTCGGTTCAATTGTCTCTTGCAGGCCGAGCAGGTTGTTGCAGAATCACTTGCATGCTTGACAGAGTCAAAATCGGAAGCTGGTTGCAAGAGTTCATCAACTAAGTTTCAACAGGCAAATTAAAATTACCCTTTATCGTACATTTTTGCACCATTTCGCGTAAAAACTAGACTAAGAAGCTGACATTATGTCTATGTTTGCATGTCATCTTTTCGATTGTATTCTTATTTCAGTGTCCACTTCTAAATATTAGCTATTGCCCCCCATCAGAAACCGATCTATCAAATGGGAACATCCTGGTGAGGATAGTTTGACGATGACATTTACCCTCCGCCATGTTTATGTTTCGATTAAGAAGCAAGAAATTTTTTTGTGACGCATTCTCTTTCGTAGGTCATTGTTGTCTACAACCCTCTCGGATGGAAGAAAGAGGATATTGTAAAGATTCCTGTAAGTAATTATTTCCGGTTCTCTGTTCTAATCCTCACCTTTGTTTTTGAATGGAAATCATTAGTTCAATTCCTGAATTGTTTTCGCTTATGGATGTACTTCCGAATTCAACAATTAGCAACCTGTTTGTCTCTTTGGATAAAAGATGAGCAATATGTTTTCACTTTGCATACAATCTGTTTAATGTGCTATTTGTTTTGAATACTTGTGTTTATTTGATTGCACGATCTCATCTCCCCGACCTCAGGTTGTCGGTGCAAATGTCACTGTAAAGGACTTTACAGGAAAAGAAATCGAATCACAAATCCTACCTCTGCTTAATGCGTCAGCGGGTCTAAGAAACGATTATGTTAAGGCATATCTGGGGGTATCACCAAGTGTTACACCAAATTACTGGCTTGCATTTTCAGCAACTGTACCACCTCTTGGTTTTAGCACTTACACCGTGTCAAGTGCCACACGAACAGGTTAGGGATGCGAATTTCTACGCATACAATACTCATTCGACATAGTATAACCGTATTACTTCTTATGTATAATGGCTCAAATTTTGTTTCTCATGCTTCCTTACTATTGTTGCAGCTACAACTTCAGAGAGACACACTGTTTACAAGTCAGAAACGAGTCAGAATGACACCATAGAAGTCGGGCCAGGAAAATTGAAACTTGTTTATTCCGGAAAGGATGGAAATCTTACTCAATACATCAATACCGGAAGCTTGGTATGCAATTTTGCCAACTTGCATCTGTGTTTCGATTCTTGAGACCATTTCTCAGTGCGTCTGGTTTAACATTTAGTTTACAACTGAAGGTCAACAAATCGATACAACAAGCTTTTAGCTATTACCCTGGAGATGATGGAAATCATGGACGTGCGGATACACAGGTAAAACAAAGATATATCGAAGTCTTCTGTTGTTGCTGTTGTTGGTTATTCCCTAACCTCGATCAGCCTTAAAGAATTGTGTGGTTCATACACATTTTAATTTTTGAAGGCCTCGGGAGCATATATATTCCGCCCTAATGGTACATTCCCCATTAACTCCGACGGGCAGGTACATACATAATATGTCTTCAATGCAGTGCTTCAACTTTTATCATATGCAATCGCAATAAGAAATAGCGGATTTACTGTTAGAAAATTGCAGGTTTCTTTGACTGTGCTGAGGGGACCATTGTTAGATGAAGTACATCAGAGGATCAACTCTTGGATATATCAGGTGGGCGGAAATGATGTATAAGTTTCTTTTACATGGTGTGAAGATTTCGTTAACAATATTAACAACTGTTTATTTGCTGCATGCATACTTAAACAGGTCACTAGAGTGTACAAGGAAAAAGAGCATGCTGAGATTGAATTTACCGTGAGTTAACTGTGTTATGTTGCGTATTTTCATTGCACGTTTCATGTGGATATCAAAGAATTACCATTTGGAGAACTTTTTTTCGACAATAGATTCTCATTTTCAGGTTGGGCCTATACCAATCGATGATGGAATTGGCAAAGAAATCGTGACTAAGATTACAACCGGCATGGAAACCAACAAAAAGTTCTACACAGATTCTAACGGGCGCGATTTTATTGAAAGAGTATGTCGTGTACTTGTTTCATTTGTTGTACAAAATTATCCTCTATAAAACTTGTACGTCTGCAAGTTGAAAGAAACAAGTGAATGTAAGCTGCAGCTATACATTGTCTTAGCGAAATTACTATTTTGCAGATACGAGACTATAGAAAGGATTGGAACTTGGAAGTGAATCAACCCGTTGCAGGAAATTATTATCCGGTATGTATGTATAGGATAAAACAGGACAAAGAAAAAGTGGCCAAGAATTTTCCAAATTAATCATTCAAACTGCTGTGTAGATTAGGAAGTGATTAGGTTCTTTAATCGCGTGACAAAGTCTGGTTTTCTGTCATTTCAGATTAATCTCGGAATCTACACGAAAGATAACAACACGGAGCTGTCAGTATTAGTAGATAGATCTGTGGGTGGATCCAGCATTGTGGATGGGCAATTGGAACTCATGGTTCATAGGTTTGTTCTCTAATTTACTTTGAATTTGCTTTTTCACTACGCCTAATTATATCGATTATTGTTGAGTGAATTACATGGTTGTTGATGTTGCAATCATCCATCTCTTAGGAGGTTGGTCCATGATGACGGCAGAGGTGTTGGGGAAGCGCTAAACGAAACTGTGTGCATTCAAGACGATTGCAAAGGATTAACAGTAAGATCATAAAAACCAGCCTCATGGTTCTTAGTCTTCACAAATACAAGAATTTTGGCATCTAATGTGCTTGATTTGAATACTGACAGATCATTGGAAAGTACTATATCAGACTTGATCCTTTGGGAGAGGGTGCTAAATGGCGTCGAACATTTGGTCAGGAGATATATTCTCCATTTCTTTTAGCCTTCACAGAACAAGACGGAGATAACTGGACAGGCTCTCATGTCACAACCTTTTCCGGAATGGATCCTTCCTACACTTTACCTGATAATGTCGCGATAATAACCCTCCAGGTTCGTATTTCTCCTCTAGAAGATGGGAGCAGCATCCTATGAAAGATAAAAAATTCCTCTATCAGATTAGCATTGTTAATCCTGTTTTTCAAACTCTGTAGGAGCTGGAAGATGGAAAACTTCTGTTCCGCCTAGCACATTTATACGAGGTTTTAGTTTCTTCCTTACTCATACTTTACGTTTTCAGCAATGGATTCTAATAAGACTGATATTTATATGGTTTAATCAAATGCAAGATTGACGAGGACAAAAATCTTTCGGTTATGGCAAGTGTAGAGCTTAAAAAAGTGTTTGCAGATAAGAAGGTACGTGACATAAACATCGGTGCATGAAGATAAAAACTGATCAGAAAAACTAACCATCTAAATACTTCTGGTAACACATTTTGCGTTTGATGAAATTCAGATAAACAAAGTAACGGAAATGAGTTTATCTGCGAACCAAGAAAGAGCGGAAATGGAGAAGAAGAGACTAGTGTGGAAAGTAGAAGGTTCCTCCTCCTCCGAAGGAGAAGCCAAAGTGTTGAGGGGAGGAGCTGTTGATCCAACAAAGCTGGTGGTTGCTCTTGCTCCAATGGAAATTCGAACGCTTATCATCGACTTCGAGTCCAAATATTCAACTGCCAGAAGGTAAAGAGACATTGCTTTCGCTCGATACTAAATGTTGAGGAGTTGGTACGTCAAGGGTGCTCGGATTACTTCGATTCAGAAGGCACTGAATCGACACGAGGAAGCAATGTAGGATGAAATTGAAGTCCTTTATGATTTTGTTATACAGTATTGCTTGTGTTATAAGATAATGTCATGTGGATCACTAGTCTGGCTATAAACTCTATCGTCTTATGTTGTAACATCATGTGTTTTTAGCACGAAATACTGAAATTAATTTGCTAATTTTCATCAATTGGCCCAAATTCCAACAATCTTATTAGAAACTAAATTTCAGAAGTTTTTGAGAGGATTGATTCATAATTTAAAAGCATTTTCGGATAGCCAAAAACACTTATAACAAACGAAAACTCATAAGTGTGCTAGCCTATAATTAATTATAGAGCATTTCTTGGTGTAGGATCACATGTATGTGCTTTTTTCAGAAAGCAATTAGAAAGCCCTAAATGTTTTGATTAAAACACAATTATTTCAAATACATTGAGTGTGATTATGCTTTGGCAGTCTATTTTAGGGCTGAAAAAAACCCTGAAAAAACCGAACCGTTTGGTAACCGAAACCGAAACTTCCCGAAAGTTTTGGTATGGTATTCAGTTTTCATGAAGGGTTTGTTCGGTATACACGAACCGAACTGAAAATATTTTTTTTTATTAAATGAATTAATATTAACCGTTGGATTTCATTGAGATTGAATTTCAACCGTTTATTTAAACTTAACACGCCATAGCATCTATAAATCTCCACAATCGCCATCGATTTACCGAACCAACCCGAAATTATTTTAATTTTACCAAATTTAGGGAAACCAAAAATTACGGTTCGATTTTCGATTTGGAGTTTTCGGTTCGGTTACCAAACCGAAACCAACCTTAATCTAATAGATCTACTCAGGTCTCTTGGAGTTTATCGATTGACTGGTCTAACTGTTGCATCATTCTCTCTTCCATGCGGATTCGAGTTTCTCATATATATCGTGAAGGTAATCAGGTGGTTGATTGTTTAGCTAGCTTTAATGTAGATAATGTTGGGATTCATTGGTGGGATTCTTGTCCTCGGTGCGCAGCTGCAGCTTTTGTTCATAGTCTTTCGGGGCTTCTGAACTTTCGCTTCTCTTAGGAGGTTATTTAAATGGCTTTTGCATGCTCTAGTTTTGAGTTTCATTGATGGTTTGAGCCTAAATCATTCTTTCTTGCTCTACCTTTTGAATTTTTAGTTGTTTATTTTGACACTGTGTTAGGATTAGATTTTTTATTCCCCTAACTTATTGTACCTTTAGTTTATGTTATATATATATATATATATATATATATATATATATAAAAGAGAGTATATAACTGGTTGTTAAGACTCATCAAACGACATGTCTTGAAGTAAAAAATTTAAAATCAAAACTTATGTGCAAAGGAAAGCATGTCTGCTCTAGTCAAAGTGATGTAATTTACAGATTTTACCCCAAAAGAAGAAACAAATGAGTAGTACCAGCTGCCTCCATAATATATCCTTAATCGCAGGCAGGTCCACAGCACTAAGAGCCAGCCAATGCCAACAACCAAAGACCAAGACTTCTTAATTTTTTTTATTTTTTTCTTCAACGACCAAGACTTAGTATTACGACGTCCTTAAATAAGTTTCTGGGCTTTCTCATCAGCTAAATACTTTTTATTTTTATCCAAGACTTGAATTTTAAGTTCAAGTGCGAATGCTATTAAACAACTGAACTACGACAATGGCGGTTGAAGCTAATTGGTTGCGGCTTCTTTTGGCTATGGTACTACAAGTTCAAGTGTTTCTACGTGCGGAGTCCAAGTACATGGTATACAATACGACGTCGCGCCTTGTTCCCGGAAAGATCAACGTTCATTTAGTCCCTCACACCCACGACGACGTCGGATGGTTGAAGACCGTTGATCAGTACTATACTGGCTCCAACAATTCCATTCGGGTGGGGTCCCCATCACTTTCTTTAATTTAATCATTTTACTTTTAAATATTAATTTACTTGTGCTTTTCAGTTAATTATCTTAATTAAATATTATAGGAAATTATTAAAAAACAAAATCCCGTATGAACATTTTTTCTTCATTCACTTTCTAAAATTTTAATTTATTTTCCAGTTCTTAATTTGAAATTTAGACACTCAAATTTTAATAATAATAATTAAAACTACTGTTTTTCAGGTAGCTTGTGTTCAAATGGTGTTGGATTCGTTGGTTCCCGCTTTGTTGGCCGATAAGAACCGCAAATTCATATATGTTGAACAGGCAATCAATATCGCTAATATTAGTTGATACCATATGCCCACACCCAGAATATATTTTTTGCTTTTGTTTATAAAATGGGTCCGCACAATAGTAGAGCACACCTCTTATCGGTTCATGTGCTAATTTTATATGTCTAAATATCATTATTGTTTTTTTTTGTTTTTTATAACAAGCGGTATGAGTTCGAACTCAAGTGCGCAGAGAGAGATATTACTTCAAACCAATATCTATTCTAATTTTTGGGAGGGGGTTTTAAACTCAAGTGTATATGGAGAACACATCTGCTCTAGCTAATTTGACTACGTTCATGTCTGCTTGTCTGTGTTTTATTTAAGAAAAACGGAAATGGAATTACAAATTTAAATGGATTAATTAATGCAGGTTTTTTTCCAACGTTGGTGGAGAGAGCAGACGGAGGCGACCCAAAACACGGTCAAGCAACTAGTCAGCTCCGGTCAACTGGAACTCATGTACAAAAATCTTGCAATGCCTTGCAGTCAAAGTTTCAATTTTTATTATTTTATTCATAAGAAAATAAAACCTCTTGCTGTTGTTTTTTACTAGGGTTTGTTTTGCAGAAATGGGGGGATGTGCATGCATGATGAGGCTGTTACACATTACATTGATATGATTGATCAGACGACTCTCGGGCATCGGTTTATCAAACAAGAGTTCAATGTGACTCCCAGGATTGGCTGGCAGATCGATCCATTCGGACATTCTGCAGTGCAGGCTTACCTGTTGGGAGCTGAGGTCTGCGTTTCTTGAAACTTTTAGGGCCCGTTTGATGACTATTTCGTTACTCTATTTGTAGCATGCATTTAGTGAGTGATATTTGTGAAACCATTTATTTGACATCAGCTATACTGTTGGCATAGGTTGGATTTGACTCTCTTTTCTTTGGACGAATCGACTACCAAGACAGAGCTAAACGGAAGAATGAGAAAAGCCTCGAGGTTGTCTGGCGGGGTTCTAAGAGTCTCGGATCATCTGCGCAGGTGCGTGCGTGTGTCTGTGCCGCAAAGTTGTGTTGTTAGTTCTGGATGGATTGGTATTTCAACTTTGAAACCACGTTTTTTCTTTCTTTCAGTTGCGTTCTTTTTCGAAGATTGGAAATGTACTATTAATCAACTTGTTTTCTTTGTGTTTGTAGATTTTCGCGGGTGCATTCCCTGAGAATTATGGACCTCCGACACATGATTTTTACTTTGAAGTTGATGACTTATCCCCTATTGTTCAGGTGAGTCCACAGTCTAATGTCTATGTAGTCCGTAGTAACGTAGTGACAGATTTATTTATTTCTTTTTGGCTTTCCTTGTTTGAAGGATGATATGGATCTGTCTGACTACAATGTGCTCGAGCGTGTAAATGATTTCGTATCTGCTGCAATCTCACAAGTAATAAGATGCATCCTATTAGATTGTCTGCCAGTGATTCATTTCTGCCTAATTAAGTTTTACTTTCTGAAAAGAGTTTAGATCTGTCGGGGCTTATGCAAACCACTCGCTTCTGGTTTTCAGGCAAACATTACTCGTACGAATCATATCATGTGGACAATGGGATCGGATTTCAAGTATCAGTACGCGCATTCATGGTTTCTGCAGATGGATAAGTTCATTCATTACGTGAATCAAGTTAGTCCATGGCTGTAAAGTGTAAACATTGTTGTCATTTCGCATTTTCTGCCCTGTTAATGGAAGTCTTCGTATTAATGCTCGTAGGATGGGCGTGTCAATGCTCTATACTCAACTCCGTCAATATACACTGATGCCAAACATGCAACAAAGGAGCCCTGGCCAATCAAGACCGGTGACTTCTTTCCGTGAGTTCAAATTAATTAAATTCAACGTCACTTACAGGTACCCTGGTCCTTTTCCTGCTTGTTAACCTATAACTATGCGTATTCATCAGATACGCTGACAAAGTAAATATTTACTGGACCGGATACTTTACAAGCAGGCCATCCATCAAAGGCTATGTTAGAATGATGAGCAGCTACTATTTGGTATACTCTTCTGAACACTTCAGCCCGCGTTGGTAATAATAATGTTTTAGGCTTTTGAGGAAGATTTCAAAGAGTATTAAGGTAGTTGTGTTCTTCAATCTATGATCAGGCAGCGAGGCAACTCGAATTTTTGAAGGGAATGAGTAAATCAGGGTCTAAGACAGATTCTCTGGCTGATGCCTTAGCAATCGCTCAACATCACGATGCAGTTACTGGCACGGAGAGGCAGCATGTGGCGGATGACTATGTAAAACGACTTTCAATAGGCTACAATGAGGTAAATAAAACTTACACCTTTCCTGATATTCTTAGTAGTTTCTTTACTTTTGCATAACGAAATGGCTTCAATTCAATTGCCCCTCGCAGGCTGAGAAGGTTGTTGCAGAAGCGCTTGCTTGCATGACCGAGTCCAAATCAAAAGCTGGTTGCAAGAATCTGTTAACGAAGTTTCAACAGGCAACTTAAAATTACCCTTTGTCCTACATTTTTCGGCTGTTTCACTCTAGACTAACAACAAGCTAACGTTACGTTAACAGATTCTTATTTCATGTCACTCTACATTTTTTGTTCTTTTTTTTTCCAATTTATTCTTATTTCAGTGTCCACTTTTGAACGTTAGCTATTGCCCCCCGTCAGAAGCTGATCTGTCAAATGGGAAATCCCTGGTGAGGATAGACATTTACCGTCTGCCATGCTTATGTTTCAATCAAGAAGTACGAATTATTTCGTGATTACGCATTTCTATTTTGTAGGTTATTGTTGTCTATAATTCTCTGGGGTGGAAAAGAAAGGATGTCATAAAGATTCCTGTGAGTAGTTATTTCCTTTTCCATATTGAAATCCTTACCGTGTTTTAAGATTTCTTATATTTCTCACGCGTACGTGTGCATATCTCTACGTAAGTAAGTATATGTTCTTCCTATTTTTTTCTTTCTGGATACTTGTTTCTACAGGTTATCAGTGCAAACGTCACTGTGAGCGATTCTACAGGAAAAAAAATTGAGTCACAGCTCATACCTCTGCTTAATGCGTCCGCGACCATAAGAAATTACCATGTCAAGGCATATCTTGGTAAATCCCTGCTCGAGACTCCAAGTTATTGGCTTGCATTTCCGGCAACTGTACCCCCTCTTGGTTTTAGCACTTACGTCATCTCAAGTGCCACACGAGCAGGTTAACTATGTGAATTCTTTTCTGTATGATACTGAAGAAACATATCAGAACCAGATTGACTTTTTATGATGGCTCGGATGTTGTGTGTCCGCCTTACAATTGCAGCTACTACTTCAGAAAGACAGACAGTGTACAGGTCAAAAGCAGCTCGAAATGATACAATAGAAGTCGGGCGAGGCAACTTGAAACTTATTTATTCTGGAAATGATGGAAAACTTACTAAATATATGAACAGCAGAAGCTTGGTATGTAACTTCTGCACTCGTATAATACTTGTTTCTGCGAAAATATTTGCTAAATTTTCTTTTCTTTCCGCGGTATGATTTGACATGTACTATAAATATAGGTCAAAAAGCGGATAAAACAATCGTTTAGCTACTATGCTGGAGATAATGGATTTGTGGATTTACAGGTAATGAAGTAATACACATTTTAAATGTAATTAAAATGTGATTATATGTGACGAAGATTGAAAAGGGAATGTTTCAATTTTCTGAAGGCCGAAGGAGCGTATGTCTTCCGCCCTGACGGTACATATCCCATTAAATCCGAAGGGCAGGTACGTACATAATATCTTCCATGTGCTGGTTCAACTTTTATCATATGCAATCACAATAAGAAATAGCAAATTTACAATTAGGAATTGCAGGTTGATCATTTTACTGTTTTGAGGGGACCATTGCTAGATGAAGTACATCAGAGGATAAACTCTTGGATTTACCAGGTGGTTAAAGAATCATAGTAAAAATATGGGAGCGTATGTGTATATATATATAGGGTTTTCTTTCGTGGTGTGAAGATTTCGGGATCGAGACTAACAACAGTTTATTTGTTGTATATGCTTAAATAGGTCACTAGGGTGTACAAGGAAAAAGAGCATGCTGAGATTGAATTTACGGTGAGTTAACTGCATTGTATTTGTGTTTCCACTGAATACGAAAATTGAAGATCCAAGAACCAAAAATTTCGATAATTTTCCTCAGATTGGCCCTATACCAATCGATGATGGTGTTGGCAAAGACATTGTAAGCAAGATTACAACCGGCATGAAAACGAACAAACAATTCTACACAGATTCTAACGGGCGCGATTTTATCGAAAGAGTATGTTGTGTGTTTGATCTCATTTTGTTGTACAAAATAACATGTTGTCTTTCCTGTTTTTGAACAACCTTGTTCAATGTCTGCAGCTTGCTAGAAACTTTTACAGAAATTATTGTTTCGCAGATTCGAGACTATAGAAAAGACTGGGATCTTGAAGTGAATCAACCTGTTGCAGGAAATTATTATCCAGTATGTGTAATTACTAGTTACTACATCAATCAACGCGTCTTGTTGTCTCATATTCGAACTTTCTGGGAAATTACTTTTTTCGACAAGTATGTATCTTTAGCCATGACATGACAAAGTTCTATGCCATTACAGATTAATCTCGGAATCTACACGAAAGATAACAACACAGAGCTGTCAGTATTAGTAGATAGATCTGTGGGTGGATCCAGCATTGTGGATGGACAATTGGAACTTATGCTCCACAGGTTTTCTTCCCTTTACCCTGGATCTGCATTTTTTTTTCGATCTGTCTGTGTTGTTTAGTGAGTAACGCAGTTAGTAAGAACGCTATAATCTATCTTGAATTTATATGCCTCGGCATTAGCCTCCCGCTATTTGTTTTGGAAACAAATTTCTTAACTCTTTTATTTTGAAATATGCCGGAATACTACGAATTCGTTAATATCTTCTTGATTACACTCCACTTTTATTAGGAGGTTGCTCGCTGACGATGACAAAGGTATTACGGAAGCCCTAAACGAAACTGTGTGCATTCAAGATGATTGCGAAGGACTCATTGTATGGTCCTATAAACTCACCCTGGCTTGCTAGGGTTCTTAGTGTTCACAAGGACTATAACTCCCCCATGTGATGTGATATGCTTTCTTTTAAATACTTTGACAGATCATCGGAAAGTACTATCTCAGACTTGATCCGTTAGGAGAGGGCGCTAAGTGGCGCCGATCATTTGGTCAAGAGATATACTCTCCATTTCTTTTAGCCTTCACAGAACAGGATGAAGATAACTGGACAAGCTCTCATGTCACAACCTTTTCCGGAATGGATCCTTCCTACACTTTACCCGATAATGTTGCAATAATAACGGTCCAGGTTCGTGTTTCTCCTTGAGAAGTAGGAAGCATCATTCTATGGAAGATAAAGAGAAAAAAATATCACAGCAACATTATTAATCCTGTTTTTTGAACTCTGTAGGAGCTGGAAGATGGGAAACTTCTGTTCCGCCTTGCACATTTATACGAGGTTTTAGTTTCTTCCTTCCTCAAACTTTACGTTTTCAGCAACGGATTCTAATAAGACTCTGATATTTGTATGGTGTATCGAATGCTAGATTGGCGAGGACAAGGATCTTTCGGTTATGGCAAGTGTAGAGCTCAAAAAAGTTTTTGCAAATAAGAAGGTACGTAAGATAAACATCGATGCATGGAGATAAAAACTGATCCAAAAAACTAACCATCTAAATATTTGTGGTAACATTTTTTGCGTTTCAATGAAACTCAGATTAAAAAAGTAACGGAAATGAGTTTATCTGCGAACCAAGAAAGAGCGGAAATGGAGAAGAAGAGACTAGTGTGGAAAGTAGAAGGTTCCTCCTCCTCCGAAGGAGAAGCCAAAGTGTTGAGGGGAGGAGCTGTTGATCCAACAAAGCTGGTGGTTGCTCTTGCTCCAATGGAAATTCGAACGCTTATCATCGACTTCTAGTCCAAACATTCAACTGCCAAAAGGTTAAATGCGCGATCTAGATACATTGCGATGCTGAGGAGTTCGTTTGTCAAGGGCGCTTGAGTACTTCGATTTAGATGGCACTCAACTGTCGTGTCTCGTCGGACATGGAGAAGATGAAATTGGAAGTCCTGATGTTATGTATTACTTGTGTTAACTTATAAGACAATGATCATGTGGATCAGTTAGCCTAGCTAGCTTGTGAGTTGTCACAATAAAATCAATTTTCGTCTCTCTTGTTTGTTTAATGAATCTCAACTGAACGACCTCTGGGCGAGTTGGTGCAAAGGCAAGTGCTACAACATACAACAAAAAAAGAACGAAAACCAAACGAATTCAAATAAAGCAACGTAGCAAGAAGAAAAAAACAAAACAAAAAACAAAAGGAAAAAGGAAAAAAAATAATAAACCAAAAATAAAATAAAAAATTGAAATAGGAGAGGCTCAATACTTTATTACCGATTCTGTTATGTACTGTCGGTGTACTACTAGCGATATTTACTTGGATAAGTCGGTAACATCATACCAATCCTCCCCTTCTCAAATTATTTATTTATTTATTTTTGGGTTTTTGTTTTGGAGTTTTTTTTTTCTATAACACCGAATTATCGTCTTTATATTTTACAAAATATATTTTTCGGTGCAAAACCTCTTATAATTTAGATTTAAACTCTCTAAAAACAATGATAATGTTGTGACCTATATTTAGAGAGAGGGTGCGGCAAAGAGACAAGGCTTGAGGAATTGTAATACATATTCCTCATGCCTAGTGCCTTTATTTATAGTAAACCACAATGAGAGATAAACTTGATCTCCAAGTAAATACATAACTAATAGGATAGAATCACTAGCTTTACAATAGTATCCTAATCCATATCTACCTAGAATTTACACAATCACATTATGCCAATATTAATTGTAATAGCTACAAAACCTAAAACTAAAGAATTTTGAGTCTAAATAAATGAGTTCAAATATTTGTATATTATACTCACATCCGAATTTAAAGCCATCTTCATATAATTGAAAATTGAGTGAAGAATTATGAGTGAAAATGAGTGTAGAAACCCATAAAACAAAATATAAAATGAACAATTTAAAGCATCTATATGCCCCAGGAACTACATCTTCTTATGATTTGTGAAGAAACAAACTATCAAACTAAATTAGATAATTAAGAGGGAGAAAATTCATTGTGCGAAAGTATGTGCTACAACATATAGCAAGAAAAAAACGAAAACCAACAAACGAATTCAAATAAAGTAACGTAGAAGGAAGAAAACAACAAAACAAAAAAGGAAAAAAAAAGTTGAAATAGGGAAGGATCAGTACGATGCAACCAATCTTTAAATTGGTCAGTCGGTGCCTCACCAACGATCCTCACACTAGGATAGTCGGTAGTGTCATACCGATCCTTCCCTTCTTCAATTTTTTTTTTTGGGTTTTTGTTTTGGTTCTTTTTTATTCTTGTCATAATACCAAATTATAATCGTCTTTATATTCTACAAAATATACTCTTCGGTGCAAAATCTCTTATAACTAAGGCTTAAACGCTTTAAAAACAACAATATAAAATCTAAAAACTAAAGAATTTTGAGTCTAAGCAAATGAGTTCAAATATTTATACGTTAGACTCACCTCCAACCGTAGTTTCAATGGTGCCGAAGCCTGTCTCCGCATAGTTAGTGGCTAGTGGCAGGAGTTGGATGCGCTCTAAATCATTGCATGCATACTCCTCAGTCCTCCCAGAGTCTTCCAACAATAGCGTTCGGTTGTCTTGTGACTCTTGTCTGAACCCCTTGAATCATGTTTTTTTTTTCCTTCATTTTATTCATGGATCGGAGAGGAAGTATGAAGTGTAATTTTTTTTCATTAAAAGCGTTATTGCTACTCTAGTTAGATTGGGAAAAATAAAAAATTTGAATTTGGAACGCAGTAAGCTGAAGAGTTAGGTGTCTATAAAGGCTCCCTAGAATTAGAAAATTTTGACTCTTATTTAAAGAATGACTTGTACGAAACATGTGTATTGTCACCGTAACGTTCATATCCAATACATTATATTATTGAATCGAGACACCACACACTGATAAATCATGTCCACGGCTAATCACACAATTTGACACATAAGCATAAATTACTCATTCAAACACAAAATAAAAAACATGTGCACACATATCAAACTCATTGACAAAAATATTTGGTACGATAATTGCATTTACCTAATACATTTACCATTTAACCACCAAACAGTCCCAAAATTTTGTAGCAGAAATCCAATTCTTGTCCATTCACGTGAGAGCACACGCTGTAACAGCGCCAAAGGCAAGAGACCATCCACAAAGTAGTACGAGCCAGAGAGAGAGAGAGATACCCAGAGCACTACGACTGCGAAGCCGCCGCCGCCGGAGCAATCCATCCAATTACATTACCCGAGACATCACCTTATCCCAGGTAGGTATTTTCCCGGCAACCAAACGCCGTCGTTTCTCTGTGAAATGCTTCTACTTATCAATTGCTTTATTTGTGTTTTTCTCAATGAAAGGGTTTTTGAGATGGGGAAAGAGAGCCAGGCGTCGGCCATGGAAATCGACGATCCAAAGCACAACGGTTCCGATCAGATCGCCCCTAAATTCTCCATTAACGGTTCGCTCTCTGATCCCTTCGTTTCTGAAATCGTTATCTCCGTCGTTTTTTTCTTTAAATTTTGATTAATTTCGATTTTCAGTGTTGCAGCTCTTGAAATCTGCTCAGATGCAGCACGGTTTGCGCCACGGAGATTACACTCGTTATCGGTGCGTAATCATTGTCATTTGGTTTAATTTTTGTTTCATTGTTGTTCATGGTGTGTGTTTTTGTGCATTGTGAACTAGAAATTTATATGTTTTGTTGCTGGAATTGAATTTTTTCGCAGGAGGTATTGCACTGCAAGGTTGAGGAGGTTGTATAAGTCGTTGAAGTTCACTCATGGCCGCGGTAAATACAACCGCCGGGCCATTACTGAATCTACCGTCACTGAAGTGAGGTGGGTACTATTTTCTCATGCATTTTGTTTGTGGAATTGAATTATATGCTGGTCTTCTAGTTTTATTGCTGAACTAGCGAAAATGTACGAAGTTTGATGTATGTAGGAACAATATTTTTTAGTTCATGATTTAACAGTTCAATTATCTGGAATTGTGATAGGTATCTTCATGTGGTTCTTTATACCGCAGAGAGAGCGTGGAGCCATGCCATGGAAAAGAGACAGGTTTTGGATGGTCCGAATGCTCGTCAGCGAATCTATCTAATTGGTAGGCTGAGGAAGGCAGTAAAATGGGCTACTCTTTTTGCACAGTTGTGTGCAATCAAGGGAGATTCAAGAACTTCTTTAGAAGCTGAGGTGCGTAACGTTGTCTTCTTTTCAGTTGCATGTGTATGTTCTGTCCTAAATGTTTAATAGTTTTGGGTCATAATATGATGTGTTCTAGATGTTAAATTGCCATCAGTACTGATGATAATCTTATGGTATGATTAACATGTGATTTTCATTGATTTAGGAGAACTTTTGTTTCAAGTGGCATGGTTTATTTTCTTCTCACCTTGCTAACTTTTAATTTTAATATGTAGGCTTATGCCTCCTTTATGAAAGGGAGCTTGTTGTTTGAGCAAGATCAAAACTGGGACACCGCATTGATGAATTTCAAAAGTGCCAGGTTCAACCTTGTCTCAAATTATATACATTGATTAATGCTACTTTTATGTTAAAAATGCATGGGTAATTTGATGCCTTTAGTTTGTGTTTGACCCAAAAGTCTACATCACCAATGTTCAAAAGCACTAACCGATTAAAATACATGCTGCAAAATGAAATATAATTTCTCTAATTGCTTTTTGCTACAAGTTAAGCTTTCCATTAATACAATTCTAATTGAACAGATACAGCATTTGAATTAGATAGATATGCATGTAGGAGTCAAGTATTTTTGGTTCAATGAATAGTGTACGTTTAACTTTGTTATTATGTTTAGGGCTGTTTATGAGGAACTTGCGAAATATGGAGACCTGGAGAATCAAGTTTTGTGCCGTGAGCGTGTTGAGGAATTAGAACCCAGTATTCGATACTGCCTACACAAGGTTGGAGAGTCAAATCTTCAAGCCTCCGAACTTCTACAGATTGGTGAGATGGAAGGACCTGCGCTGGACCTCTTCAAGGCTAAATTGGAGGTAGGGTTGATTTTATTTAAAGTAAACCATACATGTGATGTTTTTTTTCCTTTATCTCAGAGGCTTCTTTTTATTTTACTGATGACTTGAAGAAATTTGGAAATATAGGCTGTTATGGCTGAGGCAAGATCTCAACAGGCTGCTTCCATGACAGAGTTTCATTGGCTTGGTCATAGATTTCCAATATCAAATCCAAAAACTCGAGTTTCCATTTTAAAAGGTCAGTAATTTGTTTAGTTTGTTTTCTATTTTAAATCATGACACCAATAAAAAGAATTTTGTTTTTTCTTGTTCTGATCAACAACTTTTTTCCCTACTGATTTTATGTTTGTGTTAATTGGTAGAGGACATTGCAGAGCACATCATATTTCTTGTTGTTCATGCTCTGTATGTGTGTGAGTGAGTGTAAATGTGTGTGCCAGTAAGGTCTCATTTAGAGTGATTTGTTTGTATGATGAGAACCTTTAGCTGAAGATGGGATATTTGTTTTTTACTGGAAAAATGATGGTATATCTTGAAGGATCTGAGAACCACAAAACTGAACTACTCTTCTTTGAAAAAGTGCACCATTCATTAGGACTGTGTGGGGTGGGGTCTTTGTAATCTTCAGAATTGGAAAAAAAAACCCATACAAGGTTTTGATGCATATTTCAAGGGAACTGCAATGAGGAAGATATCCTTTTAATTTTGACTTAAAAAAGTTGTAGGTAGGGCCATTTCCTAGCTAGAACTGGATACTTGTCATACGTCATTGCACTTGAGAAATATGCACCCTTTATCTTCCTTAGATAACACAAATTACAGGTTCTATGACATTTTTGTGCAAATTTGTGTGTGATTCATCATGTCATGTTTCTTTCTTTCTTTCTTTTTGCACATTTATAATTCCAATAAAGTGCTATGTTTTGTTTGATTTTTTCGTTCTTTTTGCATTCTTATAATTCCACTGAGTGCTATGCTTTGTTTTGATGTGACAAAATTGTTCAGTTCAAGAATTGGAGAAAGATTTGCTTGGTTCATCGACTAATTCCCTCCCACCAGAAAAAAAACTAGGCATTTTTGACAAAATTTTTACTGCATACCATGAGGCAAGGGGTTGCATTCGCAATGACTTGGTATGGAAGTTTCTCAATATAAGATATTTTATTTTCCTTTTCTGATGCTCCCAGGGATTTGTCTTTTTTTCATGTGCTTCATCATTATTTTGTATGTTTTCCGTGCTGCTGTTCCTGATGCACTGTATATAGGCCAGTGCAGGTAATTCTGAAAATGTGAAGGATGACCTGAATGGCCTCGATAAAGCTGTTAGTGCTGTATTGGGACAGCGAACCATTGAACGCAACCAAATGTTGGTTACCATTGCGAAGAGTAAACTTACCAAAAGACGTGATGAAAAAAATGAGAAAGCTACTAAGCCTGAAGAGCTTGTTCGGTTGTATGATCTACTATTACAGGTTAGTTGCCTCTGTTTTGCATTGTTTCATACTTGCCTTTCATCATGTGTAAATGCTTTGCTTTTACTAGATGCTGATATCTCAGGTTATCAATAGAATACCTTGTGTAATGTTATTATATTTGCAGAATACATCTGATCTATCAGATTTAGTCAGCTCGGGAAGAGACAGAAAACCAGAAGAAGTGGCTTTTGCTGACGAATGTGCACTAAAAAGTTTGGCTTTCCGGGCAGAAAGGTTTTTTTTGGCATACTTCTCTTTTTATTTTATTATATATATATATATAATTTTATTGTTTTATGAACTTTGGCATACTTCTCTTCAATGCTATCTTCTGGGGATTGCTTCTGTGTTTGTTTATCAGATGACACCTGTCTCATTAAACCTTGAAATCAGGTCATCCCTATCTTCTACAAATTCATTGGGCCTAAAACACTAATTTTTCATGTATCATGATTACTTCTCTTGCCATTGTAGGAACTCTTATACAAACGCTAATATCACTAAGTGGTTTTCTTGTACTTAGATTGACTTTTGCAGTTACCAAATTACGTGTCTTTTATTCACTATATCTATTCTATGGTTTCATGCTTGTTATATTTTCTCTGCTTAAACAAACAGCCAAGGTTCTGCTCTTATCAATTGAATTGGTATTTGGGTGTCAAGGGATATTGTCTATTCTATAAATTTATAGGCATTCCAACTTTTTGCAGGTGTTTCTTTCTGGGAAAATCATACAGCTTAGCCGGTAAGAGGGTAGAAGCTTATGTGTTGTACTGCCATGCTCGCATCCTTGCAGAGAGTGCCCTACAGAAATTCCAGTCTCTGAATAACGGTGATGAGGTGCGTATTAGTGTAGGCTTTTTATTTTTAGCAATACGTTTGCATAAACATTGAGTTAACATTATTGACCTCTGTACTTCAAATTAATACTCTTTTGTCAGATGTATCTTGGGTATAGCTAGGCTGCATTAGGTTTCTGTTTAGTCTATGGCCTTCAGTTCCCCATGCAACCGGGGAGACAGAGATCTTTTTTAGTTAAAACTTTCAATTAGTTGACATCTTATTATACCAAATACCAATTTTCATGAATGAGCTCTTAGATGAATATAAGTTTGATCAGTTCTATCTTTATAGCAGGCGATCATCAAAGAGTTGAAGACATTGTGTGATGAGTGCAGATCCAACAGCTGCATCGAACATGCCACGGGGATCATGGAAGAGCTTCAGGCTCCTGAAAACCTTTCCAAAAAGATATCTAATATCAACTTAACTGGTGTTGACAAGAAGGTACCACTTGATCATTTTCCTTTAAAAATAAACCACAGTTGGGCAGAATCTCCATAATTTTACACAAAAAAATTCTGTTAATCATATCAGTGTTTATCTGGTTAGTGTATAAATGTGTCGGGCATGATAGTGAGGCTCTTTTGCATACTCGATCAGGATCCTCTCCATTTGGGTCCAAAAGTGAAGAGGTCTACTTGATTCTTGGACCAATTAAGGCCGTGTCATACTCGTCTAGGCTTGCCCTGACATTGGTCCGTCCAGAACTGGCCTTTTCCTTGTGTACTACCTAGGCTTTTATAGATGTTCAAGCTGTTATGTTTTATCTAGGTTGTGAGAAACCGGGACTCCTAACCCGTGATACTTTGCTAAGTAACCTTCTTTTGGATGAGTTTTTCTGAAATTTTTTCTGTATAAGCATCTCTGTGATTCTGCACTTAATATTCTTACATTTTTGTGATTTGCTGATTTGAATATTTTTCAGGTGGAGTTCCTCCTCGAGAAACTCAACGTGTATGAATCTGCAGTTGGTGATGCAAACGTGAAAAGTGCTCCGCGAATTGAAGCTTTCCCTCCTCCCTTTCAATCAATTCCTCGCAACCCCATTGTGCTTGACCTTGCGTACAATCATATTGACTTCCCGTCACTTCAACATAGGATGAGGAAAGACAAAAGTGGCGGCTTCCTTAAAAGGTTTTGGGGATGAGTTCCCAGAGTTTTTCAATACAATACACACTCTGAAGAATTTGAGGATTTCTGTTAATTGTACTTTGTCCTCGGCGGCCTTAGAGAAACAGTTTTTGAAATTAGCAAACAGGGAATATGGGAGAGCAACTTACATGAAACATGTTCATTGCTACGTGGCGTCCCAATCCAATAATACATTGTCATGTGGAGAAAAACTTGAACTTGGCAATGCATTATTGGAAAAGGGACGTCACTTGGCGGTGAACTTGTTCCAGTAAGCCCTTCTCGGTATATGGAGAGATGCAACTTTCACTTTTGCTTTCAAATGATGGAAAAGTATAAACGGAACTTGAAATTTTACAGAGGAAAATGGTGGTTATTATTCTGATGAGTTTTTGGGTTTTGGATTATTTTTCTCATTGAAGATGCATGCGACTGTGGCCTTCTCTGTGGGTCTGCCCAAACCCGCCTTGTTCGGGGCGGGGGTCGGGTTTGTCGGGGGAAATATCCATCTGTAGAGAAACTTGGTCATCAGATCTCACGGCATGAGTACTTAATACTGGCAACAAGTGGCAACAAACACTCGTGCCACAGACAATGAAGTTTCTATCAATGTCATCAATTTCCCGAAAAAGTTGTTGGGGCCCAAGGCCAAATGTAATATTACCGTCATTATATAAACCTCCTTGGATTTAAGTACGGTTATGGATAATTGATTATCTATGTTAGTGAGAAGTTGCAAATCTTTCGAGATGTGAGAGGCTAGTCCACCGGCTGTATTATGTTGATCGATCAGCTACTTAAAACCCGAAACTATCCTGCAAGATTTATGTTGGAGAAATTTCATAAACCCTATCAGTTATAAATTTATTATTTTTTAATCATTTGGGGAGGGAGGGGAATTGTAACTTAGGAGGACCTCTTAAACATTGGGAAACCTAGAGCTAGTTGGTAATTATGAACTCCGCAAGAGCCTTATAACTCGAGTAGTTGGAGCGTTCACTCATGCACCCGACGCTCTGGTTGAACTTTCCAATATCTTCCAATATCCTCCAATATCGTTTGTATAATAGCAAATTCAGACATTTACCGACAATCATAAAAACTTTTGTAGTGAGGACTATGGTTGTATTAGTGTAAATTATTTGGTGGACAAGAATAAAGATTTTGCGGAACCTAAAGCGTTACGTTGTGGTGGGAACTGGTCCAAAATAAACACAAAATGAAATGAAGAGAGAGAGAGAGAGAGAGAGAGAGAGTAAAAAGGCAAAAAGGCGGGGTGAGATTTAGTGACATGTAATTTAATTTTTAGTGACAGCCATGAAAAATCGCAGACACCTTCGTCCTCCAATCCAACTGCACAAACCTCCTCCATTTCGATCCGTCCTTTTCAAAGAAAAAAACAAAAAAGGAAAAACAGAAGTATTTTTTCGACCAAAAAAACAAGAGAAGCTATTGGTGACCACATTGCCACCATAACTCTCTCTCTCTCTCTGCAGAAATTCAAGACGAAGGTGATCTCTGTATCCTTCCAAACATGCATTTCGCAAAGCTCGATGATTCGCCTATGTTCCGCCAACAGGTTTTTTTTTTTTTTTTTTTTTGTGTTATCATTATTGTCATTATATTATCTCTCTGACTGATCAGTTGTAAATGCAATATAGAAGAAGAAGAAGCTCAAATTGTTTGGTTTCGTAGCTGGTTTTCTCGTCACGGTTTATGAATATTGAATCTTTTTCTGAGTTCATGGATTATGGTTAACAATCGTATGACATTTCTGCTTCTATTAGAATTTTCCAGTTTGTTTGATGTTGTTTCTAAATAAACGCGTATAGATCAATGGCGTCTGCGCATAATTCACGATTTAGAGAGCTAATTAGTAGCCAAGGCAGCCTTGATGTTCTAATTATGTTGTAACCAATGTAGTTAAATTTACTTGGAAGAAGAAAGTTAGTACTTTTCTCTGCATTTGTTGTTTATTCGTTTATTATTCGATATTCGTTACTCTGCACGATCTGGACACTTGAAGTTTTGATGTTTGCTTATTGATGTATGCTATTTTGGAAACAGATGCAAGGGTTGGAAGAAAGTGCAGAGTCACTGAGGGGAAGATGTTACAAGTTTTACAAAGGATGTCGGAAGTACACGTATGATCTCTCCCTGCGTTCAAACCACGGAGTTTTTTACTTCTTAAGAAAAGTAGATGGAATTGTGGAGGTTGTTTTTGTGGTTGTAGAATTATTAGCAACTGTTGTATGTATCTTATAATTTTTTATCCAATTTAATTTTTCAGAGAAGGGCTCGGAGAAGCGTATGATGGCGACATCGCGTTTATAACTGCCCTAGAAACTTTTGAGGGAGGCCATAATGACCCTATTTTTTCAGCTTTAGGAGGTATGTCTTCGTGTGATTGTGTTTGTCTGCTTATTTTCTGTCAGTACTTATAAATTCCACATTAATTTTCTCAGGCCATGTTATGACCAGATTCACGATTGCATTAAGAGAAATCGCGACGTACAAGGAAGTTTTGCGTTCGCAGGTAGTAATTTGTTCCGGTGTCCTCAACAACATCATAATCTGAACAATATTCGTTGATACAATCATATTTTTTCAAGCTTAACCTTTTCTTCATCTCACGATGCTTATATATGATTTCGGTGCTGAAATCTCCTGTTGTTCTCAGATAGAGCACATGTTAAATGATAGGCTGATGCACATTGTCCATGTTGACCTCCACGATGTCAAGGTACAATGTCCGGCGAAAGGTTAAGTAGGCTTGTTTACGTATGCACTTTACTTACAGCAGTTGCTTCGTAGTCGCTACATGGCATCGGTTTCAATATTATGAACTGTGTTGTGTTGTATTGCCCTTCATCCCTCTCAGTGTCTAACAAATTCCTTTTTTCGCTAAAGTATCTTATTGATGCAGGAAGCCCGAAAGCGTTTTGAAAAGACTTCACTTGTATATGATCAGGTGGATTTCAATTCTGAAATTTTCATACATACGTGTTGAATTTTGCAGAAAACAATATTTTTCTTCATTGGCAGAGAATTTCATGGACAATTTCGTTTTTCTTGTTCTTCAATCAAACTATGGTTTCTTGTGCAGCAAGCATAATTATTTTTGTTAAGACTTATAAGGTTAATGCCTATTCTGTGCACAGGCACGCGAGAAGTTTCTGTCGTTGAGGAAGAGCACGAGGATGGATATAGCTGCTAGTATAGAGGAGGTATATCCAAAATGGTTTACCTCCGAATTCACGTACTGTTCTGTCTGTTGTATAGGTTGAATTAAGATAGCTTTCCATGGGTGACCATTTAAATCTAATTTGGTAGAGAGACATTCCAGGAACTGCAGAATGCAAGATCCTCGTTTGAGCAAGCCCGCTTCAACCTGGTAAGATAAGTTTCACAACGACATTTTGTTTTGAAGAAAGATGCAATGCAGAAGCAGTTAGGCTTTCAACATATAGTCCACCATTGTATCCAGGTTACTGTTCTATCTGATATCGAGGCCAAAAAAAGGTTTGAGTTTCTGGAAGCTGTTAGCGGGGTGATGGACGCTCATCTTCGTTACTTCAAACAGGTACATTACACAACCCTACGTTAATTTGTGCAACGCAACGTATACACTGCTTATGATATTGTCCCCTCCATTTGCAGAGTTATGAGTTACTGCATGCAATGGAACCGTATATTCATCAGGTTTGTGATTATAAACAGCATCAAAGTTCTCTTCGGAAACTTTATGGTTTCATTGTCAAGTTAATATCTGTTAATTGTTAACTGTAAGAGTTTTTGCTGTTTTTTCGGTATAGGTTTTGGCTTATGCACAACAGACAAGAGAAAGTTGCAACCAGGAACAGATATCTCTCAATGAAAGGATACGAGAGTACAAAAGGCAGATTGATCGGGAAAGTACGCAGTCCTTGAGCGGTATCCATAGTTCTCCCAACGGAGATGGTCCGCAACCTTTCTCTCGGAAATCACATAAAGTGATCGAGGAAGTCATGCAGTCTGCTGCAAAGGGGAAGGTACTTGCAGTTGCAGATATATTTCAGATATCTTTTAGTTTCGATATAGTTTCAAGTTGCATCCCTGTAGACATGAATATCTTCTTCAGGTACAAACCATTCGGCAAGGATATCTATCAAAACGTTCCTCCAATTTGAGAGGTGACTGGAAGCGAAGGTATTTCATCCTTGATAGTCGAGGGATGCTGTACTACTATCGCAAACCATTGAGTCGGCCATCTGTAAGTCATTTGCCGGTATAAACCTTGTTTTGTGTCTCTCCCACTGCTTACTCAATATTAATCGTACTGTTTCAGTATGGGAGTCAATCTTCTCCACAGAAGAATTACTCCTCAGAAAATGGCTCCGGGATTTTGAGTCGATGGCTTTCATCTCACTACCATGGCGGTGTACATGATGAAAAATCCGTTGCACGTCACACTGTGAACTTGCTGACATCGACGATAAAGGTTGATGCAGACCAGACAGACTTAAGGTTCTGCTTCAGAATCATATCACCTACTAAAATCTACACTTTACAGGTATTTCTTTTCGGAACGATGCTTAGTGAATTTAACACGTTAAACATATGGCGGTAGATTCTCAAATTTTTTCGGTTATGCAGGCGGAGAATGCACTTGACCAAATGGATTGGATTGAGAAAATCACTGGAGTAATAGCTTCACTTTTGAGTTTCCAGACACCTGAGAGGGTAATAGTTCAGAATGTGCGTTCTATAAAACATGCAACCTTTGAATCTATAGCTGTTGAAATGGTTATATCGATTTTTTGGCAGCGTCTCTCGACTAGCCCTACAGGAAGCGACGATCAATTCTCTGGAAACGAGGGTAATCTATTAGAAAGCGCTCCTGATGCTGAGCAGACAGCTATTCCGGAACTCTCACCTAAGATCACAGCTTATAATTATCTCCGAACCTCTAAAAGTTTGCAGCCGCACAAGTTCAAAGCGAAAAGTGAGAAGCCGATTGACTTATTGAGAAAAGTGTGCGGCAATGACAAATGTGCTGATTGTGGTGCACCCGAACCAGATTGGGCATCTTTGAACCTCGGAATTCTTATTTGCATCGAATGTTCTGGTGTTCATCGCAATCTCGGTGTACATGTATCAAAGGCAAGTTGTCTAGGTTAAGATTTATTCTGTGAAATGGTTATGGATGTCTCGGTTTGTTTAATACCGCTTTGATGCAGGTTAGATCACTGACACTCGATGTGAAAGTATGGGAGCCTTCTGTGTTAACCTTGTTTCAATCACTGGGAAATACTTTCGTAAACTCGATTTGGGAGGAGTTGTTGTATTCAAGAAGTACTTTGCAGGCTGATAACATGCCTACAGGGTAATTAAGTATTCTGTAAATCTATATAACGGAAACTAATATTCTTATCGTGCTAATAACTCGTCAGTTTGCGTGATGTAGTTTTTCAAGGGCTGATAGAAACGAGCCGTTTCTTATGATAAAACCGTGTTATGATGATCTTATTTCGACAAAGGAGAGGTATATTCATGCAAAGGTATTCTTCTAAACAGTCTGCTCGCTCCTTTTTGTTTCAACTGTATAATTTCGATACGATTTGTTGTTCGGAACCTCTGAGATTTCTCTCTACTTGCAGTATGCAGAAAAACTTTTTGTTCGTCGTACAAAAAACAATCAGAAGCTCCATGTAATGAGTCAACAGTTGTGCAAAAGCGTCCGTGCTAACGACAAGAAAGCAGTTTACCGCTATATTGTTGGTTATGAAGCAGATGTTAATGCAAGATCTGTGCAAGCATTAGATGGTATGCTCTTATAATCTGCAAAATAAAATGTAATTGGTTGAACAGAAAATACCTGATACCGATTTGGTTGCTTTGCAGATAATTCCGGAGACAAGCCTTCCTCGAGTAACTTAAATTCCGTCACTAGAAGTGAAATTCAGCCCGCAGAAGACACCGCTGAGGGCTGTTCCCTGCTTCACCTAGCCTGCCAAAGTGCCGATATTGGCATGGTAGAGCTACTTTTACAGTATGGCGCGCAAGTAAACGCTACTGATTTAAAAGGTCAAACACCACTGCATTATTGCGTTATCAGAGGGAATATTGCTATTGCAAAGTTGCTTCTTACAAGGTAAGCCTTTGTTCAATTGGGACTGCTTATGTATGAAGCACTTGTGCTCACAACTGCTTCTTCTAGAAGTGCTTTTATTAAACGCTCGGCTTGTTTAATTCAATCGCAGGGGAGCAGATCCTCAAGCCACTGACAGAGAAGGTAAAACATCAAGTGAGATTGTATCCAAATCAGCCTCCAAAGACAACGGGATGCTGGCTCTTTTAACAAACTCCGGCAGATGATGTTCTGAAACCGGAACTTCTTCGCGTACATAACACCAGAACTGATCGAAAATGTGAGAGCGTTGTACCTCTTCGGAATGTAGGATCAGTGTAGTTTTGTGGGTTGAGGTAAATAGAGGCAGTTTGATTTGGTTTGTATCTAATTTTATGAACTATTTTGTTCTCTATGATTTGGTTTTGTGTATAGAAGAATGTTAGGAGGTTGTAGCAAAGTTATTGTGTTGTTGTATGCAGATGATCAGTTTAGTTTAAGGCAATTTCATTTGCTTTTGTATCAATTTATGTAATTTAACTTCTATTTGTTTTACTTGTGTAATTAATGGAGCATAAACCATATTTTGAAGACCTAAGGTTGTTTTTGGATTTGTATATTTACAATGAGGTAACTACTTTTTTCTTGTTTTGTCAAGAAATGTCGATTGGAAGTGATTTATACACGACCTTTTTTTTCTATATGTATTATTGTTTATTTTTGACATTTAAATTAAATAAATTAAAGAAGAATCAAGGAACATAAATAAATATGGGTGTGCAAATGGAGAAAAATGAGTGCGCGAAAATCAATTTTTTTTCATTTAATATTGGAAGGAATTAAGCGTTTTAGCTATCTTTTTTTTGTTGCAAAAACAATTTACCTATCTTGATTCTAACTCATTACCGCCGATGATCCCCCAATGTTCAAAGTTAACTGCTTAATTTAAATTGTCCGTATCAAATGTTGGGAAATAAACATCGTTTATGAATAAAATGATCTGCGCAGAAAATGCAATCTATGATAAACATCATTAAAAACATCGCACAAAACCTCGTTATTGAGAAGAGTTTTAGTAAAAAAAAACATAAAAGCAATTTAGAAACGCTTTGTTGAATTCAATCTGTCCAGAAACAGCAGCAGCTTCGGGCTGCTGTATCATTTGAGAATTTGCATAAACGGTAACTAAAATTTAATACATAAACAGCTGAGATGCATCATGATTCTTGAGTAAGACGTATTCTCGTCGTTTATCTAATCTGACGGTAGAGATGCAAGATAGTAGAATGTCCTCTTTACATTGGCTCGAAATGATTTTCTTTCGTATCTAATCTGCATTCATTCTGTACAATACGAGGGCGCTTGCTACGTAATATCAGCCATTCTAAGAGGAGAACTAAGAAGTTCTAAACAAATGAGCACGAAGAAGCAGAAATCTTCCAGCATGAAAATATCAGCAAACCAAGTTGCTTCTGTCACAAGCAAAATTGCTAGTGACTCGGCTTCATTAGTTTAGGTCTGTTACCTGTACCACCACCTTTCACGGCATTGCTACCTGGTCTTGCTTTTATCACCCGTCTTCATACCATCTGGATTAATTCACTACACCGACCTTTGAGTGTACTAACTACTTCGTATCCTGCCACTGTTGTCCCTTCCCCGTCCTCTTTACATCAATATCTGTTTCAAACCAAAAGAGAAAGTTCCACCAAATTTTCGTGAGGTTAAAATTAAATCAATAGAAACTTTTCCAAACAATTCTGCAGTAAACTATTAAGCTGCACAGGTAAAACGTTACCTTTCTAAGCATTGAATCCACCACTTTGCTTTAAGGAGAACACAATCACTGGTTCAGAATGCAGAAGCTGCGCATTGGCGAAAGCAGACCTTTTCCACCACCACAACTTGCTAAGCCTAAGTCCACCCTTGAGCCAGCATTTGAATTTGGTTCATGAAGCAATGAATAGGAAGAGAACCAGAAATTCTGTCTCAATCAACTAGACTTGTGCCTGATTGCCACCTTTCCTTGCTTCAACATATTCCGGAGCTAGCCTCACTTCGGTCCTCATGAATTAAGTCATCTAAACTGGTGGACTGTGAAACCCATTCAAACCTAAGCATGCTCTCAAAAATCCTTGTTGCTTTCTCCACATTCCCTAATTTGTAAAATCCGCGAACTAATGTGCTGCATGTAGCAAGACTCAGCACAAATCCTTGTTCTCCCATTTCATCAAGTGACTTCATTATCTCCGAAAAGCCTTCCTTTTGGAATAGGGTGCCTGTCAGTGCATCAACCACTACACTGTTCGAGATTGCACCATTGACCAAAGTTTCATCCACCAGCTTTAAACATTTTACCAAATCACCTTCTTTGCAATAAGCATCAACCATCATACGGTATGTAACTTCATCAGGCTTGAGTCCCCTTGCCACCATCTCCTCAAAAAGAGCAAACATCTTAAATCTGCTTCCCGTGCTATTGTATCCATGTAAAAGTGAAGTATACGTTAAAATATTTGGCATCAGATTCCTTTTCTGCATTTCCAGAAAGAGCTGTTCTGATTCTGTCATCAATCCCTCTTTGCAGAGGGAAACAATCAGAATCGTGTAAGTGACATGATTTGGTGTCACATGCTTATCCACCATATCTTCCAACAACTGGTTAGCTTCCATCATCTTCCCCAATTTGCAGAAGCCATCAATCAATGCATTGAAAGAAGAAGTGGCAGCAATGCCCTTCCCCACCATATCCCGAAATAAAGACAGGGCCTTCTCCATGTCACCTGCCTTGCAGCACCCATCAATGAGGATGCAGTAGATGAAAGTATCTGTAGGGATCCCACGTAGAAGCATCTCATCAAATAACCGAAATGCCTCTGTTAATTTTCTGGATTTGCTATATCCGTCCATCATTGTAGCATAAGTCACAGCATTAGGAGACAAACCCTTTCTGGAGATTCCATCAAACAGTTCTCTGGCTCTATCAGTGTCACCTGACTTACACAATCCATTAATCAAGGCGTTATAAGTAACAATGTTTGGATCAACACCTCTCTGGCACATCTGTTCAAGAAGTTCGAAAGCCTTATCCACATTTCCCTGCTTACAAAAGCCAGATATGAGAGAGCTGTAAGTAAAAACATCTGGAACCAGATCCTTGCCAAGGAGCTCGGAGAAAATCCCCATTGCTTCTTGAATTTTTCCATTCTTTGAGAGCCCATGAATAATGACACTATAAGTTTTGATATCTGGGAGCACTCCTCGTCCAAGCATACACCTAAACGTAGAATATGCTTCTGTTAAGTTACCGTCTTTGCAGTGCCCTTCAATCAGGGCTGTATAGATAACATCATTAGGAGCTATACCGCAACCCAACATCTCCTGGAAATACGTATTCGCAAGTTGCATTTCCCCCTCCTTACAGTACCCATGAAGAAAAGCCCCATAAGTATACGCATTAGGCTTTAATCCTCTCTCAACCATTTCCACAAAGTAAGTCCTGGCTTCATCCATTTTCCTGGCTTTACAGAGGCCAATTATAAGAGAATTGTAGCAAAAGGCATCAGGCATGACTCCCTTTTCAGTCATTCCTTTCAATACTTTTATTGCCTCTTCAAATTTTCCTTCCTGGACGTGACCTCTAATTACAGTAGTGTAGATAATGGCACCTGGTTTCAAACCTCTGGTAATCATTTCCTTCAAAAGTTGATTAGCCCCTTCCATATCTCCACGCCGGCTTAGGCCATTGATTATCGCTCCATAAGTGAACACATTGGGTGCGAAGTTCCTCTTCTTCATCTCATTAAGTAACTCACAAGCCTTGACCATATTTTGCTCTCGACAATACCCGTCAATTAAAAACTTAAACGTCTGGGCATTAGGTCTAGTGCCCATAACATTCATCTCATTCAGGAGAGCTTCTGCCTTCTCCATCTTACCAATTTTACACATCCCAGCAAAAATTGCATTACATGTGGCATCGGACAACTTAAAGCCTCGAGCAATTGTCTCGTCTTTGATCCTCAGAGCCTCTTCCAAGTAACCTTCTTTCATCAACCCATCAATCAAAGCAGTGTAGCAAGTATTGTCAGGAGTCAAACCTTTATCATACATGTATTTCAACATCAATTTTGCTTCTTCTGATCTCTTCTGTTTGCACAACCCATCAATAAGTGCCGAATAAGTATACCTATCCGGGACCAATCCCTTCTCAACCATAGACTTCTTTACCGCTAAGGCTTCATCGACATTCCCAACTCTACACAAACCACCAATCACCACATTATAGGTACTTAAATCTGGATTACCACCCTTCTCCTCCATCTCAAACAGAAACCTCTTTCCCTGCCCAGCATTCCCTGCCCTACAATGCGCATGGATCACATTGTAATAAGTGTAAAAATTGGGTTCAATTTTCGCCTCTAACATCCCATCATACACCTTCCAAAACAACTCCATTCTATTACACTTCAACAAATCATTCAACAGAAAATTGCAGCAATCCAATCTTGGCAAAATCCCAACTTTCCTAAGTCCCAGAAAAACATCAGCAGCCTCATTCAACCGCCCCGCCGCCTTAAAAGCTCTAATCAGAATCTCAAAAACAATCTTATCAGACCCATCACACTCACAATCTCTATAACAACTAACAACAGAATCCAAAACTTCGAAAACCGGTTTTCGGGTCTTAACCATTCTATCTAACACAGCATGAGCCTGCTCAAACATCTTGGAATTGCACAGAACAACAGCAAGAATCGAAAAGGAATGCAAATTTTGGGGAAATCCCAGGTGGGTATCGGTCCATAGGAAGAAACTGAGGAGGCGTTTTGGGTCACCAACCTGGTGGTTCTGCTGCAGAACGGCTCGGACCACCTGAGGGTTCAGCTTCCTGGGGAGGTCCGATGAGTTGAGAACCAAGTGCCAGTCACTGTGGTTTCTGAGGACGGTGGAGATTTCTCTCACTGTTTCGTCATCGTCCTGTTTGAACGTCTCTGATTGCTGCGAGGCGGTGGTGCAGTATTTGATGTGAATCACAAGTCTTGCTTTTGCAATACCAATTCGATTGCTCATATGAAATGCAAAGAGATTTCCATGAGAAAATAACCCCATTTTTTTTTCTGATGCCCCAAATGGTGAGCTGCTAAGCTATGGCAATGGAGGCATGAGAGCAACACAGAGACATCTGACCAAGGTGAAATGTGTAGAGAGAGAAAGAAGAGAGAGAGAGAGAGGGGGATGGGCTGGACTATTTTGTAAAGTTATGAACTTTGAAGCCCAATTCAAAAACCCAAATGAACCCAAAAGGCCATGCCATGTACTTTTTCAGCTCCAAATTCTCGTCTGTGTTGGCTGCTGCTGGGTTTCCTTCTTCTTCTTCTTCTTCCTTGAAGCTTCTTGAACTCGTAACCTCCATTACTGCACTGCAAACAACAAACCCTCCTTTCAATTCTGCAGAAAAAGCCATGGATACTCTGTAATTTTCCTATCTCATCAGCATCAGGTACATGCTTGTTTAATCTATTTTTTCAAATTGTTTGATGGGTTATGCAATTTCGGATCATATCTTTAATGGGTAGTTTTCTTTTATTAATTTTCTTCAATGGCATTGTTTTGGGTCGTTTTTCAATGGATTTGGTTGTCCTTTTTGTTCAATGAGAAATGTGAAATTGCTTTGAAGCTTTGTTCTTTGAACAGTTTGCTGAGGAAAGTGATAGAAGCCAGCAGGTATGAATTGGGTGAGGCAGAGAGTGCTGGTTTCAATTCGGAAGCAGGGGCAGAGGCAGATGCTGCATACTTACGATGCAACGAGTGAAAGCTTGAAGACGAAGATTGCAGAGTTGGGGAAAATGAGGAAGAGTAGAAGCTCAAAGAAAGATAAGCAGTCGGTTTTTGTCGAGGTTCCGGAGTCAATGACTTACCTCGACACAGCCACTATGCCTCAGATTCTCACCGCCGTTGGCATTGCCCTATTCGCCAAGCTCCTCATGATGGTAAAAAATTTAACTTTTTTTCTATCATTGTTTCTACAACCCCATTTGTTTATTTTCATTCTGTTTGCTAAATTTTGTTGCTTCGTCGTAATCTCTGAATAGAAAATTAATGAATTCTATAGCTGAGGTTTCCACACTGAGATGTTCGGCCTATTGATCCTGCTTGTGTTTTGCTAGAAAAATTTCGTCACGCTTTATAATTTTTTGGGGTTTTTGAGAATGTCGATTCATTCAGTTGAATGGAAATGTAAGTTTCTAGGACCGGTAAAAGAGATTAGATTTAGGAAGTTCAACATTGTTGTCTTCTTGAAGTAAGTTTTTCGTGTTTGATTTTCGAGAGGAAGATGAAATAAGTAAATGGATTAGGCCTTGTTGAAAGTATAGAGCTTTTTTGTAAAGGTTTTATTTTATGTTTTCCTGGCAATAAAGGGAATAGCTTACCTCGTTTGATGTAGATAACGTTTTGGATTTCGTTGGTTAAGTATATTGAGTGATTAATGTAACTGGTCTTTCATGCTGGCAGTACGACGACTCGAGGTCACAAGAATTGATTGAACGCAAAATAAAGAATGCTCCTGCTGAGCAAGGTACTGTTAGGATGCTCTCCCGAGAGGAATGGGAAGAAATTCGTGAAGTAAGACCGAGGACTCCGTTTGAATCCAAGCTTGCTCGTCCAAATGCACGCTTAAGAACTGGAGAACCATTACGCATGGTGAGGCACAAATTACTTTTTACTCTTAAACAGTGCTACATATTAATGAATTTGTTTTTGCAGTCTTGCTGATCATTGGATAATAGGCTAGGATCAGTCTTGTTTTCCTACATTAAATTGCAGTGTCATTTTGGTAATATGCAATGAAAAATGGTATAGCATCTCAAGTTCTAAACCTAATGGCACCAGCTGAACACCAAATTTTCCCCCAAGCTGCCATTTACAGAATTTGAGTCATAGTTTTAGCGGTTCTGCTTATGTACATGAATGTTAGGTTACTGCTGGTTTTTCTCATGCACATTAATGTTAGGTTGCCGCTGGTTTTTCTAATGCACATTAATGTTAGGTTACCGCTGGTTTTTCTAATGTACATGAATGTTAGGTTACTGCTGGTTTTTCTAAAGAACGTGAATGCTTAAGCAACCATGTCTTTGATTTTTATTTTTGGCTTTCAATTGGCCATTTGACTCTTGGATATTTACATATCTAGACTTGGACTGGTGACTAATTTGCTGAATGTTTAGGTTACTGCTGATAAAAAATAGCATGCTGACTTTCCCACAAGTTCTGAGCTATATCTTTGCCTCTTGATCTAAGGAGTTTAAGTTATATCATGTTTCTCGGGTATTGCCTTAGTACTACGTAGTGTTTAACACTACAAGTTCAGGGCAGCTGAGATTGCAAGTTGAGATTCCCACTTGTCTCAACTTGCAATCTCAACCGTCCAGAACTCGTAGTATTAAACACTATGTAGGACTGAAGTTTTTTCGATGTTTCTCACCCATAGCTTCCAACCCGCTTAAAGTTTTCTGTTGCGACCTTGCTATGCTTAACTGCTTTAGAAAGTATCATGCACGGGCAATCTCGGTGATATTTTACTTCGGTGCTTTTTGTTTCATAATCTGGTTCATTGCCCACAGGGGAAGGGTCTTACACTGCGCTAGAATGTAGAAAATCATAGATCTTAAACGTTTTTATTTTAATGGATTTCTCTCAAAGAACATAAGTAAGAAAATTATATTCCATTGTCCCGAATGAAAACAGTTTGATGTTTTGTACATATACTCGTGCTTCTCTTTGTGTTTTGCTTCTGAGCAGTAAAAAAATGTTTGTTCACATGTTTCTTGCAGGAGGATGTGAAGGATTGGACGATAGATGTGCTCACAGATGCATTTGCTCGGGTTGAAGAAAGCGTTAGACACACTTCCAAGTGACTTGTTCCCCATGTTTTGAGCATGTTATACAATATCAACAATCATACAGAGCGTATTTAGGATAAATTCTACGTACTTACGAGCCTTCAGAAGATAGCATCCATGAGTAGCTTCCGAAAGAATACTTCAAAAAAAAAAAAAAACCATGTGGATTTGATTTTTTGTATAATTTTGTGCTGCTTTAATGTAGAAAATATACTTCAAAAAAAGGATCACAAAGCAATGGTTGCAAAACCAGCTGGTAAAGCATGCAGGCAGCTTGCACATTGCATGTGATGGTAGCCAGAGCTTGCAGAGCCAAGTGTGTACGATTTTGTTCAATTTGTTGGGCCTACATGCTCCATGATGTTTGCTTTCCATAGGCAAACAAACTCTCTCTGGTGTCTTGAGCTGCTGCTGATAAAGTATTATCTTATTTTCTATCTTCATGGTTAAAAAGTAAAACCTTAGTAAATGTTATTGTGGTAGTACTTCCAGTCAATCACGCGATGTTATGGATTTTAATTTTTTCACATAGCAGTGCATGATTGACTTGACATACATGGCATTCTCATTGTGGGGAAGTTCTTTGATCGCAAGGGTTTATGGGTCAAACGGTTAAGAGCTGTGACCCTGCACACGAAGTCTTATATTTGATTCCCCCCAACCCCTCCTCCTCCTCCTCCTCCTCCTCCTCCTCCTCTTCTTCCAATATCAAGCGATTAAGAACACTTATGCATGAAATTTTGTGTTCGACTCTCCCTTCTTCAGTATTGTTTTATCAAAAAGTAAGAAGTTCAATCCTCCCTTCTTCAGTATCGTTTTCTCATAAAGTAAGAAGTTCAATCCTTGGGTGCCAATTATGCCAATTTTTTTTTATTACAAGTGATATTAGTACTCAAAACTATACGAAGCGGAGGTAGAAAAATTTGAATCCAAAACACAATAAGTCTAAAAAGATGACCTTTTCACCAGGACAATCCACGATGTGTTCATTGAGTAGCAATTACGCCAATTGAGTCATCAAGAATCGGAAGGACAACAATGTCTGTTTGCAACATCTTTCACTGAGTTGTGTGTTTGCCACTAACCTTTAAAATGGAATTCAATTTTTGGCCTTTCATAAAGTCAAAAGATCTCTTCAAACCACAAACTGTAAATCGATATATGTTGAGATTTATGGGCTCCAACTCGTTACAGGAAAAGAGATTTTATTCAGTTTTTAGCATTTTTAGCACATATTTTCCACCCTCACCAGAAACTTTACTAGTCTATGAAACTATGGCCCATGCTAGAGCTGCCTCTAATTTCAAAATTTAGTTTCGAGTACAATAATGTTAGAGTCACTCAATTTGTTAACCGAGTAACGTATACATGTCAGTGTCTTATGGCTTGTGGCCTATTTTCTGGATAAATCAAATTGGAATAAAGGAGATCCAAATCCAATATCAAAAAAAATTCGAATGAGAATTGTCTTCCAATTATTATTTTTTTTTTTTATAAATTGGAATTTCAACATCCATTCTAATTTCAGAAAATTCAGAATTTTTTGGAAATTTTCGAAACTACATATTTCAAAATTCTTTAATCAATAACTTAAAATTTTGAGTATGTCCTACAATTTGAAAGATCAAAATTGAAAACCGATAGTGATAGTGAAAACCCGAAGAAACTATCATATGGTAACACAGTAGGCAATAAAGTCGTTTTTTTGCGAGAAAGAAAAAGACTTAGTGGAGTGTTATTTTTGAAAAAAATATTTCAAATTTGGAATTTCAACATCCATAATAACATGTGTACAGACTACTAGTTTGTCATTATAGATAGTTATACTTTGAAACTTTCAAGATTTTAAGATATATTCCTCCTTTTCCTCCTATTCCAATTTCAATTCCAATTCCAATTTTAAGATACAACTAGAGGTGTCCAAACTGCAAAGTTATTTTTGTTTTCAAGGACGGTAACGTTATAGTGACTAAATTTTCTAAGGGCAGTGCTATCCACATACCATTTTTACTTCTCACACACCTTATATTAATTTTTAGCATTTGATCTTCTTCAATTCATTTGATCTAACTGACGGAAATTGAGAGAGATATATGGAAGGCAAGAAAATGTGTATGAATAGCATCACCAATTTTCTAATCAAAAGATGTACTAGTCATCAGGACACATGTTAGTATCTTATATGTTGGAAATGTATAACTTGGAATCCGCCCAAATTTGAACCAATGAAATGTTTTCGCATCATATTGCCAACCAAATTTGGTAAATAAATTGGTGAATGTGACAGTATTAATGTGATTTCACCTGCCAATGGTGGTGGTGGGAAGAAGGGGTGAAGGGGGAGGTGAAGCCGGCACCAACTCCATTTTTAATTTTCGTTTATATTATGACACGTAATGTATCGACTAGTATTTTGAGTACACTAAAAAATCTTTCGTGCTTGTAATGTGACTAGTACTTTGAAGAGACCCACAACATGATAATTAATTGATAATTTTCAGTGGCAAATTAATTCAATGTCGGCCCCAACTTCTTCGAATGAGCTTTACCAGTGGGTGGAAAATAAGCAAATTAAAATTAATCACAAAATTTCAGACACCTGGATGAAGAATTTTTTTATTGTTAAATAAAAAGAAAAAAGCATGACATATATAGGTTGTCCCCTTCCAAAAATATTGATATCTTGCCCATGATTCCCTTCCCTGGATGGAAATCTGATTTTTTTGGTTTTTTGTGTATACGACAAGGAAGCATGACCAAGTTTTATTTTGTTTTCTTATTATTATATGCACTTTATTTTCCTCTTCATTACTCATAAATCAATATTATTCAGTCAAATGTTCAGCCAAGAAATTAACATTCGAGTGCAAAAATATATACAAAAAGATAAACACGTGAAAAATATGATTCAATTGTGTCGAGTTGGATCACGAAGACAAGTTGATATTTTAAACTGCTCTATTTTACTGAATTCAAGTGTTAAAAGACGAACATAGTGCAAATGAGATTGGATTTAACATGGGGAAGCACTATTTAATATATGCTTCCATGTAGAAAGGGTCAGGCATGCACGTTTTATCACTGCAAATATGAACAACAAAAAGCCTGCCAATTTTATGCTTTCTTTGACCAGGCCCTCCCTCCATTTTAAAAACCATGAAGATCGTAAATGTGAAGAATAAATATCCATGTTTAATTTCAACCCAAAAAAAATATGTATATATATATACACACACACTATTATATATTCTATGTTTGAAAATAAGAAACAAAATTTACTTTTGCTTTTTAGGGTTTTCATTTTACTTTTCTTACTAAGATTTTCCAAGCATATATACATGTCAAATTAATTTTGATATTCATTTTTTAATAGGTCCAAGTCTAATGTTTATGTGTGTACGTAACAAATCCTTGTTAAAAATAAGTTGATTAATTATTCTTCAAACCTGACTTCAAAATTTTTTTGAGCTATACTCTCTACAAGGAAACAACTATATAGAGTTAGAGTAAAATGGTTGTACATGACTATATGTTTTCCTTTTTTTATTATTTATGATGTGTTGTTTGTATGCTAGAGTGATCTGAAAAGAAAGCTTACGTATATAGGATTAAAAAGTCTAATAGATTATACCCCAAAATATAAATAAATTAAGTATTTGAAGAACTTAAGTTTGAATTGTTTCAGCCGTACGTGCAAGCAAGAAATATGAGAATATTGATGCTTAATTAACAACTATTAGCATCAAAAACGTGCCACTTCAAGGATTATTGGACCTCTTGCACCTTTTTTATATTAATTAATTTCTAATTAATCTAATAATCTCAATTGTTGGCGGTTCAAATCTCTATCTGCATATTATTTTATGAGCAAAAATTAATAAACAAGTTGCATGAAAGACAGCAATTTATAAACAAACCGCCCTCGCTTAAACATTGAAATTTGAGAGAGATTGTAACTTGTAAGATAAAAAAAACAAATCACACATCTGATGAATATTTTAAATAATTACTTGCTTCAAATTTAGTACTCAACAATGATGGTATCTTACCAGCACATCTTGTAGCTGTCGAGTTCTAATTTATGATTTTTTTTTTCTTACTGTTAATGTTTATTTAATTAGTTGGAGTCTTGTGTCACTGATTATATATAATTAATCACAGACCATTCATATAAATAATGGGATTAAAAGGTTAGTGATAACAAAAAATTATGCCTACAAAACCATCACAGACCATTCATATAAATAATGGATGCCTCCCTAGCTGCCTGCTTTCATGGCCGGTGATTTTTATATTGGCTTTTGTCAAAAGTTTGCCTTTTTCTTTTTCTTTTTCTTTTATTTATAAATCTCCAAATTTCCACATATGTAAAATTTTATCACTTTATATATGTTCAGACAACCAGAAGGGCAGTTCATGAATGACTTAATTTATATTTGCAATATTTCGGCCATTGACTTAGACCCTGCGCAATGGGGTATTGGGTGACCAAGACAAAAATGTTACGATTACTGTAACATAGTATCAAAGGTGGAATATGAACAACATAAGATTTGGTGTACATGATTGAGTTATGGGCGCTAGCAGTAGTGTGTGTCGATCGTTGTATATTGTAAAACTCATATACATTAACGGCTGACAGTCACTCACGAGTGCATTGCACAAATCAAGAAACACAAGAAGTTAATAACTTTGTATCTATTTGATCATTGGTGAAACCTACACACAGCTTAATAGTACTTACTAATACTCTCAACTCTTACATAAACAAATCAGAAGCACATAGTTAAATATTTCTTAAAACTCGAATTATTTTCTATGTATTAACACTTCCAAACACACATTTCATGGTTTCACATGAAAATATGGATTCTTTGCTAAATCACCACAATATGGCCAAAAATAATTAAATCGCATCCCACAAGAACAAGGTAGGACATGCATGTAGGGTCCATGACATAGAATTATCTCAAATCTATATACGTGACATAGTCCTTTCTCCACTAGGCTACCCACCAAGAAGGGAAAGGATATGCATCATGTTTTCATTTTATTATTCCTACAAACATAAATCATGCAACATTTCCTTTTTAATTATTTGTTGTTAATGTTTATCTCCTTCTAATCACACTTTAAAAATTAATTAATTAACTAAAGATTAGTGCCTTGTCCTCTATCCTCTACGTATCATCCCTTTTCCCAAACACATCAAGGCCATCACTCACAATAGTCGTCTTTCTTTCTTTCAATTTGTTGGTTTTCCTCACACCAATTAGGAAGGATTGAATGGATTGTCTAGTATTTTTCGACTATCTCCATTATTCACACTATTATATCACTAATTCTGAACTTACTCCTATCAATTTTGTTGAATTAAGCTACTGATCATTAATTTATACTAGGTGTTGTTGGATGTTCTACTCCCACATATTATTTTGTTTCTTTTTTGAGCTAAGTATGAATAATTACCCAACCTTTAAAAGTGTTACAGCCCGTTTCGAAAAATAGAAATATTATATTCTCGGAAGTGAGAAATGACGGAAATGCCCTTAGTTGACTTTTTGTTGACTTTTTAGTTGACTTTTTGGTTGACTTTTGTGTCGTAATTAGTACGACTCTTCCCTTTTGTATTTTCTTGTCGTGCTCGTCGTTACGAACACGTAGACGCGAGCGGGACGTCGTTTGGAGTTCAAACGAATATTTTACGGGCGTTGGATAACCGACGTTTCCCGTATTTTTACTTTGGACTGTTTAAGTTGTTGGGCTGGGGCCCAACTTTACTGTTGGCCCATGTGGCCTTCTCTCCATGTCCCTCATCTCTGTCCCGTGCTCTCTCTCTCTTTCCTCTGCAACCACAAACAAACAAAGCCTCACCGATCTCTCTTCCTCACCGTGGCTCTTCCACGAGCCAAACCTTGGCCAACCAGCTCTTGCAGACCAACATCATCACAGTCAACCTCATTTCAACCCAAACCAGTAACCCAGAAACTGTCCAAAACCTAGCTAGCCCCGAGTTCCATGAACTCCGGCGAACCTAAGTTTTTCCCTAGGCGAGTTCTTGGTGAAACCGAGCTCGAACCTCCTCGAAACCATCACCATTCACTCCCTAGTGATCCCTAGGACCCTGCTCGAGCCTTGGATGGCCTGTTTTGGACGTGAAACGACGATCGGGAAATCGGCCGGTTTTGCACCGTGGCTTCTTCCTCATTTTCAGGCCAGCTCCGACCAGTTTTTGGCCCCCAAAATGGTACAATCTTATTCTCCTTGTTCCCAGCTTCATTTTAGTACTTGAATCGTGTGTTTTGGCCTTGAAATAAGTGAGATATAGCAATTTGAAGTTTCCGGCATTAAAAACCCAGTTTCCGGCAACGGCGGTCGGCGGCACGCGACCGGAAAAGGTTGCAACGGCGACCGGCGCTGACGTCAGCAACCGGTTCACACCGGCGCTGACGTCAGCGTTGACTGGCTCGGCTGACTCGCGCGTGGAGCCGCAGCTTCCCACGTTTGAGCCGCTCGTGGGGACGCGTGGAGCATCCTTTTTCGATTCCGTCTTCGCGAGGCGACTCGTGACGACGTGTACTACCTAGGGGCAGTACGCACGATATTTTTCGGAGTGTTTTGGAACTCCGTGTAGAGGAAACAAGGGATAGGTACAATTAATTAGTTAATTAGTAACCTTTATGAGTTTAATCATTATTACAGTAATATCTCATATAGGTGAGACTTATCCAGTGGACTACCGGAGCTACCCAGGAAAGGGGGGCTACGACCCGACTACCTACAGGTGAGTGAGTGGGTCTTTGCTTTGATAAATGTATATGTACGTATGGTTTTCAATGTTTTCTTTAAACTGTTAGCATAACTCATATCATATATGATTGTTGGAGGTAGAACATTCGTGTTATATTGCCATACATGTTTTATACTGTTGCTCATCAGTAGATGTATAACACCCCAGATATTAGTACTCAGTCTTGTGGCCAGGACTAGCCTTGACGTTTGGAGTAGTCACTACCAGTACCGTTACGCAGCTTTGGATCCATTGTAGGTACTAGCCTGTTCTAGGTTGCACTAGGCAACTCGAACTTGTGTGACTGCACTTTGTGCACAGCGCTTAGCGTTAGACTCGCGTCATTGTAGTACTCAGCGTATTACTTTTATACCTAGCATGTTCCTAATAGTTTAGCTACTTGGACTTGTGTGTTTACATATGGGTGAGCATGTCAGTAATCATTGTCGGGGAGTACCCGTATATTGTTATTATAGTATTTTGAGGTTCATGCCAGAGGGTATGACGTGTTTTCAAAAACTATTTTTGTTTTCCAGCGAGGGGTTAGTATACTATTGAAAACAAATGTTTTATCAAACTTTTCTTTTTGACCCACTCACCGTTTTATGTTTTGTGCCCCTCCAAGATTAGTTGGTTTGGAGCTATCGACGTCGAGACGCGGTGGTATGACAATGTAGGGAACCTCTACACTTGTAATTATTTTGTATCCGCTACTCTGTTCACAACTCATTATTTTATTAATTCTTTCCGCCCGCACACTTTCGTGCACTCTGAGCTTATTTTACTTCGGTTTGTTTATTTATTCTTCAATTCTTCTAAATGGCTTTCGTCACCTCACGAGGTGTCGCCCAGCACACCCGGCTTTTGGGTGTCCACCTGTACATTCGGGTCGGGATGTGTCAAAAAGTGATTTTAAATTGGTCCCAATATTTTAAATAACTACCTAACTTTTAGAAAATGAACGCTCGTTAGGTCACTAGCATTAAGTGATGATGTCATTATCGTTAATTGATAATGTCCTTAATGTTAAGTGATGACATGGACAATATTGAAGTTTATTTTCACTAACACATCATTTTTGGAGTGGACCCCTCTTAGCCAATATAAATGCTAAATTTTTCTAGTTAAAAGAGATTGGTTTAGAGATCTAAAGCTCTATAAATGACGTGAGAGTGATGGATATTTAATTTTAAAATTGTTAGATAGTTATTTGAAATGTTTTAAAAGGTTGAGACCAATTTGAAATTACCTCTTAAAGTTGAAAGTTATTTGTACTTAACCTTTCTTTTTTTATTTTTTTTATACAACGATACATTTACACTAAGAGATATAAATTGATATCGAAATGATCATTCACAATATTTATTTATTTGTTTTTTACCTTGATATCATATTTGTGAGTGACACGGTTAAAATTGGTCATTACGCTTATAATCGTAGCAACTCCTATCCTAATTTACAGCTAAGAGAAGAGATTAAAGATGAGTCTCACAATTAATAGATAGACATCTATCAAATTCACACTATTGTAACAATAGTGTCCTCTAAATCAAATTTAATGTACCTGATTCTTTATCAATGTGGAAGACTTAAGATTGGAATAAAATCAAACGGAATATACGGTCAAGATTTAACATGAGTGTATAAGAAATTAAAAAATCACTTCTTAAAGTTTATTAGAACGATAACTATGACGCTTGTCATGCGGGTGACCCGGGTTCGATCCCCGGCAACGGCGCCAATTTCTTGATCCGATTTTTAATACCTTAACGAATAGGGTAAAAATCACATGAAATACTTGCAAGAATACAAGGATATTGTAGTATAGATGCTCATGCAAGGTCATTCTCCTCAAAAACTATTTGGATAATTTATGTAGAAACAATTCCTAACTAACTGCTTAAAATTGAAAATTGAGAAAAGAGATTTTGATTTTAGGTAATATTAAAGAAACGAATTTTAATTAAAAACAAATATAATAAAAGAAAAGAGTTTTAAACACCAATTTATAAAAGCACTAGGGTTCCACCATCACCTAGCAATCTTCTGAATTTCTACCAATTACTTATGATCTACACATGTCACTTTGAAGGTTAGGTTTTTCTAATATATATTCTCCTCGTGATATTCAAGCAAGAACGTATATCTAATATGCAATCCGTCTGTGATATTCAGATCAAATATAAACATGCAAGACTCATTAAGTTCTATGAAAACCTTTTGAAAAACCATGCAACCCCTAAGAGCGTGATATTTGCCTTAGGTGAAATTACAATTATCAATCACAAGAAGCAATACTCAATCCTCCGGTGATACTCCGACCGAATTGCATCCAATTACTTGTCTAAACATCCTAATGGTGCCCAATCATCAAGACAATTAGATAGTTTAAAACAGTGATCAATAATTCAAAACATGCATGCAATCAATTATAAGCAATTAAATAAAAATTACATATTCATGCTAAGGCTTAAGGTTTTGCCCTAGCCAATGGAAATTAGTTACGCATATTCATAATTGAAATCATAGAAAATATTATAAGAAGAAAAAGAATGAAAACACCTCAAGGTAGAAAATCTCCAAGAAACATAGCAAAGTTCTCTCTGTCTCCAAAGTTGAATAAAAAAAATAAGCGTCCCTAAAAATTATGAATAGCAAAGCAATATATGCTGCTATGCCATCGCACAAACCCTAAATAATAGTCTTTTGATCCAACTAGAAAACTAAATAATAATAAAATAACTTAGAAAATAGAGTCCTAATTAATCTAGAAGAATCTGCAAAAAAATTGTCCAGCCACGTTTTAGCCTCAAATCTTCTCCAAATCCGCCCCAAGATAGCTTGTTTTAAAGATAAGAACGTTCTAAACACAACTCCAGAAGGCCACGAATCCATCTAAGGTCATCTTGGGCTCCAAAAACGCAATTTAAACCAAAAAACGTAATTTTCTAACATCGCGCACTGCTCCTTTATTTTATTGCCAGCAAATAACTACTTGGCGGAAAAATATGATATTTTGATACGATCAAGCTCAGCGACTCACGACCGTCCTCCAACTGGAATTACTCCAAAATTCTTCTATTTAATTTTGTTTTAGAGAAAATTGAAAGGCCTATATTGAAAATACAGTTCAAAGTATCAAAATTCTTTCAAAATATGAACCAAAATATACTAAAAATAAAGATAAATATATAATATAAAATATACTCATCACTCTACAATTGATTTATGGCGTAGGCCGTAACGTTCCATCCCCACCTAACCAGTCACGCAAACCCCGTGCGGGGATTAGGACGCAACCAAATTTTCCGAAACCGTAAAAACGCTTGCGCATGCTGGCATTTACCTAGAGACCCACGTGTTCCCTAACTGACTTCATTTCCACGTGGCCGTACCTTATTTGTCGATTAAAAGTAGTTTCCCCATAAAGTTCCTTAACTGGATTGAATACCCATTTGAATTCCGCAAACCGTAATTTAATTCCGTTTCAGGTCCGTAACCGCCATTGGGCCTGTGCTCCGTAAGATGACGTGGGGCTGTGATAAAGGTAATTGAGATTTCCTCCGGTGACTTTAGCAAGTTAAGCGAAAAGAAAAGAAAGTAAGAGAAAAGAAAAAGGTTAGGGGTAAATTTGGAATGTGAGAGAAAGACATGACGAGGTTTGGTCTGTGGGTTAGGGGTCAGGAGGGAGGGATTAGGGGAGTGCCCAAACTGCCAAGGGGAGAGGAGGCAGATGAAGGGTGGGCCCACAACTTGGATTAATTGTAAGCTAATTAGGAGACACCTTGTGGGGGAGGGACCCACATTTAGTTACTTTACTGTGAGAAAAAGAGAAGCCGGATTTCCTCCGGCTTCACCCGTTAGTCAAACATTTTTTTCTACCCCCAACCCTTCACCACTCTCATGTTAGGACTACCGTGTAAACCGGTTTTTTCGGTTTGGTCATATTCATATACCATTGCACTCTAAAATTATGAAACGTTTATTGGCACATCAAATATGTCATTTTGTATCGTGCAATTTAAATTAAGGTCAAATTCTACATACGGTTTGGATGTTACAATGACCTACTTCGCATCCTTGACCAACGTTTTGCGTTTTACTTTGCCTAATGTTGTCATATGATCGTAGTCATATGATCGTAAGCATCTGATTGTAGTAGTAATTTGATTAACTGATGATGTCTCTCGTAAAATTATTTAATTCAAATATTATCTTCATATATTGGACTAACCCTAGATGCTAGCTTACATTACAATGACTTTGGTAAACAACTATAACAAAGAGATATACAAAAACGTACATGTAACATGTCACACATGAAACTCTAAAACTTTGATTGTATTAGCTAATATGTCTACATATTCCCTCTCAATGTGGCACAAAGGACTGTTAGAACACATATATATAGTAACAATACTTTTTTTCAAAATACACGTCGCTTCAATTAAGCCACCGTCTTTCATAATTTTTTAGACGATGCAATCGAAGTTGAATTTCTCCTAATGGTGGTGACACTGCACGAAAAACGGTACATCGAATTGGCAAATAGAACACCACTTCACTTTAGTGTGTTGGCCCGTAAATAGCCTCGCTCCAAGTTAGGTGAGGGAGGCATACTTGGTTTATAGTGTGACTCAAAATACGCACGTTTTCTTCACTTTTATTGCTTTGTAATTTGCACGGTGACTTGTCACACTTCTCACCACACAATTTATACAAGTTTGGCTCCAACATATGCACGTTTGGGTTCCATTTATCACTTGTACATCACATGCAATTTATACGGCAATTTTAAAGAACAATATCATTTAAAAAAAAGTTTTTTTTTTCATATATATTGGAGGAAATTAAATTCAGGACTATTACATTTTCTCCCACCAATAAAGCTTTCTTTTTCGTTACAAGGACAATCAAACTTGTAATATACGTGTCATTTCTTTCATCTCATCGTACCATTTGAGTTGAGCTTGCTAAATTCATGTACATATGGGTGCATGGAGTGTTTGAGAATGTTTTTGGAGTGGCTAAAAACATTCTATCATGTAGAAACCGATTCTGGTTACGCTTAGCATGCAACTTTTAAGTGCTCATATGTCGTAGAAAGCTTTATGGAGAAGAGCGCATGTTACTCTCAATTTATTTTTAATGTGTTTCGAATCATAGCACCTCTATAAAAAACGTTTATGAGCATACATGTTTCATACATAAGCAGTTTCCAATGAATCATTTATTTCACTAACATTGCTATTTTTTAAAAAAGATATATATGTATTCCTCAACGTATCTTCAATTTTAATGTCATTTAGCAAATAAATTGACAAGAAATTATTGTATGTCACCATATCACCACACGGCATGCAACATGTAGATAATGTGTTAATTAATCTACTTCAATTATAATATGTTTGTGTTCATTATATTGTGTAAATCCGTTATTTACCATTACGCTTACAACGCCTAATTATTTTTTTCAAAACCATAACTACAAGTCCTTGTAAATTGAGAGATGCCTAAATAACCCAAATTTTCGATCCAGAAAAAAGGGTGAAGGGAAAGGGGGAGCCTTTGCTTTGTGGGTTTGTGTCCTTGTAAATTGAGACTGAAATTGTTTGTGAGTAAAATAAAGAGAAATGTTTTGGTTTTTTTATTATTAAACGGGATTAGGATATTACCGTTTTCCGGGCAGAGAGTGAGATTCCTCCTCCGTTTGTTGCTTTAGACCACACACAGCTGCTATTGGACAATGCACGTGGGCCCACACTCACTTTCTCCTCCAGTTTCTACTCCTCTGCTACGCCCTCCCTCCTTCAACCTTTCCCCAGCACGTGACTTGCCCTCCTCCCTAAACCCTTCCGAACTATTATTACGGAACATGGCTGCCGAATAAATTAGTATCGAATCGTTATTTACAGCATTAGCATTCGAATTTAAAACATATGCTTACAAATAATATTAAATAAGACAAAAAATTCATTGTAAAACTATATTAGATGAATGATTAAAGTATCCGATATGTGTTGAATGCTACTTTTTTTAATTATAAAAATAAAACTTAAGACGCCTTATTAATAAAACGAAGACTAAATATTACTACACTAAATGATCATGTCCATATTTACTTAAATCAATAAACCATGTAATACATACCTAACACATTTAAAATGAGATTTTCATATTGGTCCAATTGCTTGCCTTCTAGGGTACACAGTATGAGGAGGATTCGAGGAGGATTCTTTTTAATTTCACTCTTTTTTTTTTTGTTGGTAATTCATTTTACACCTCATTTATAAGGGCTCACAACAACTTTTTATTTTTATTTTTATTTTTATTTTATAACAGAGAAACCTTAACTTTTGTTGGAAATAACTCTAATTTTATCACTATAATACTACTTTTTTATACTACGATATATTTAGACTAACGGGTGAGGGAATGAATTAGTATCGAACTTGTTAGTCACGATATTCGAACCTACGATCTCTTACTAACAAGTGAAAATGAATATTACTATCATACTACTTAAGCAACCAACTTATTCATTTAAATAGAAAACAATAATGATATTCCATTCACTTTGAACAATAGTAGTGAAAAAGTAGAGCATTTTGTTAATTTTATTTATGTGTTTGTTTAGAAAACAAATTTATGAATAAACCAAGTTCTCGATAGCTTTGACACGTGTACAAGATCGTATCACTTAAAAACCATTTAAATGAATGGAAAAGTGAGACCCTAAAATTTAAGAGGACCTTCTGTTGAAAACAACATAGGTTGCAGGAATTTATGGCAACAAAGCAAAAGGAATGAATATGTAGAAAGGCTCATGTTCTAGATGGTCTATACATATATGGGAATGTTAGCACATGATGTGACAACAATTAGGCTTTACCTTTAAATCAAGGCAAATTGTGTTATCCAACCTAAATCTAATTGTAAACATTTCATATTCTAAAACAAAATTGTAAAGATTTCATTTTTTTGTTTTTTTTTTCATTTTACTTCTCAAATGTAAGGAGATTCAAGCAATGCCACAAATTGATAAAATTGAAAATCTTAAGATGAGTCACATTTGTGTTTTTAGAAAATTGGAGCATTGATTCATGAATTTTCGTTGAATTAGAGTTTTTGTACCCAAAACCAAAAAATGAATTAGTATTAGTTCATGAATTTATTACAATGTGAAACAATAGTAATTTTGGGTAACCTCATCATAACTTTCATCCCTTATTTGTCCCTTTAAACACTTTATTTCAGATGGATTTTCAAACAGTATTATCTAAAAGAATCATTGTTCTACATTGTAACAAATTTAGGGATTAATGCTCATAAAATTTTAGTATAGAGATCGAAACTCCAATTGAGCCAAAATTCAATGACCAATATTCTAAATTTCTCTTGTTCGGGCACCTAAATTATCAATACATAATATTCCAACCAAAAAAAAAAATCTATGAATGACTGAAATATAAATATACAAAATTAAGTTCTAAAATGTCACTATCAATACCTAACTATATTCAAAAGTTACTCTCATCCAAGAAGAAAAATGCCAATACAAGTACAACCTTTGGGTACTTTACTCCATAGAGTGGGGATTCCATAATAAGCATGTGTTATTCCTAATCCAAATTTAGTGTCTTCCTAATCTAACGTACCAAGTTCATAACTTAAGTGATTTAACATTTATTTTTAAGTCATTGAGATTAGCTTAGTGGTGAGGGTAGTTGATGGTAGGAGTAAACTAAGTCAAGGATTCGAAACCCTCCAGTGTAATAAAAAAAATGTTTATTTCTCAATTTCACATCCTCTAACATCGCTTGAATAATCATTTTATTTTAGGTATTAAATTCTTCTTTTGTTACTGTTACTATTATTATTGAAATCACAAATAGTGACTTTTGGAATAGCCTTGCAATACATTTACTCACTTAAAAAAAGTAATATTCTCAAAAGTAGAAATATTTAGGCCCCGTTTGGTATTGTTTTTTTTTACTAAAAACTGTTTCACTTTAAAGTTAAGTAGATAAAAAGTGTTTGGTAAAAATAAAATATTCTGCTTATTTTAAAAGTTATAGCATTAAAACATCAACTTTTAAAAGCAGCATAGATGTTGCTTTTAAAAACTGTTTTATAAGCAGTTTTTTTTAAAGCACAACAACCCCAAATTGACCCTTAGACTCAAATTATTGGTGTCTAAATAACTTCAAATGTAACTTGAAATGTAAAAAAAAAAAAAAAAACTAATGAAATTATTATTTTTTTCTCAATTAAATGGAGTTCTAAAGTCAGTTACTATGCGACTTTAAACGGTAACCTCACTCATTACGGATATCAATCTTTGCCGATAAGAGATGCACCCTAATTTAACAAGTACTGCCACATGTATGAATTAGTTCAAGTAGTAAAATGTCCTAATATAAATAATCGGTAATAATATAAAGGGAGAACAAATAAAAAGTCTCTCACAAATTTTTTTTATTGAAAAACACTTCTACAACTTTTCTTAATATTAAGGACTTTTCTTAATTTTCATGAGGATTTTGAATTATAAAAAATGTCCTTAATAATAAAAAAGTATGCTTAAAAATAAAAAAGTGTCTTTAGTAATAAAGAAAGTTATCTAAGATTTTTGAATAAAAAAATTTTGTGAGGGGCTTTTATTAATACTATGCGTGTAGTAATTGACTATTTAAAAAAATAAATAATTTATATTTATGTAATTTAAAAATAAAAATAATTTTTTTTAAAAAAAGTAGTAATTATCCCAACGTGAAGTGATTTTAAATTATATGTATAATTTTATTTTTTTAATAATTATATATAAAAAAGAATAAATTTAATATTGTGAATATTTTATCAATTTAGTGTGCTCCTAGATAAATAAGTTAATAGTATACCAACTCTTCATTACACAAATGGATATTGCTGTTGTTTTTCTGTAAGAATCACCAATGATATTCCACATTTGGCTATACACGTCAATTTCTACATTTTTACCGTAGTAAAAAATATAATTTAGGAGTAAAAAAATAAAAAAGAAAAGAAAAAGAAAAAGTAACCGTGGTTTATGACACGACCCCTCCTCCAACCCTCCTACATCCATCCAAGCCTGCCCGTTAATAGCACGACAACGCCACTTCCCAATAAAAACACGACAACTTTTCCCACTCCCTAACGCCGTTACCTGCTCCTCACTCCACCCCCGAATCGTCCCCCGATACCTGGAAACCGTACCCGACGCCGTTACTCCCCGGGGCACTCGAGCGCGCGAATCAGGAAACGACACCTTTGAATGGAGGAACTCGAGCGTCGTTTTGTACTGTCCCCCGAGCCGCCTTTATTAATGAAACACGTAAGCGAGCGGTCGCTGGTATGGGGCTTGCGTCGACCGGGTGTAGCCGGTTGGAAAGGGGAAGGTCACCGGAGACTACGGGTCATCACCCGGACTTGGTTAGAAATTGACTGCGGTTGAAAATCATTGCACGCTGTTTTGACCACTCAGGGTTAGACCCTTTCATTTTTCAGACACTCAGCGACTCAGAGGAGAGAGAAAGTAGAGAGAGAGAGGAGAGGAGAGAGAAAGCTCGGAGCTGCTTCCTGCATGCAGAGAGAGAGACAGAGAGAGGGAGTGAGTTGCAGAGAGAGAGGAGAGAGACGGACATTGACGGCCGAATCGAGAGGATTGGTTGAGAATTGACGGAGCTCTGGGTCGACGGCTGAAACGAAAGGGGTTTTCGTCGAGCCTTGGACGGACGGAGAGAGAGAGAGAGAGGGGGTTGGAGTGGTGGAAATTTGAGCTGTTTGCTTCTGGTTCGAGCTTCTGGGTTAGGGTCTTGATTGAGGTCTGAGAGATAGAAAGAGAGAGCGGAGAGCGGCGGAGACGTGGATGTTTGTGGCGGATTAAGGAGTTAGGGTTTTGGGTGTTTAGATCTCAGGGTGGGTGTGAAAGTTGAGAAATTGCAGAGGCGGAGAGTTTCAGATGAGAGATCTGTGCTGAGCTCTTTGAAGAAATGACGTCATCGGAGGTTTCGATAAAGGACAATTGCGGCAACCAGAGGGGAGAGAGCTTCTCGTCCGGCTTCAGCGACCACAACGACGCCAGGACCACCGGCGAGGCCCAGAACGGTCATTCTACTGTTTCTGCCGCCGGTAGAGGTAATTACTGGTCACTTTTTGTTTCATTTCCGCCGACAGATTGTGGGTTTCCTCGAGTTTTCCATGTGCTGTGGTTGCTGATTGTTTTCTATTGTTTTGATGAGCGTGTGTAGATGCCGAGACGGCGCTTTACACGGAGCTTTGGCACGCCTGCGCAGGGCCGCTCGTGACTGTGCCGCGTGAACGGGAACGTGTCTTTTACTTCCCTCAGGGACACATCGAGCAGGTCGGCTTTCAATTTCTCTATTCCACCAACCATATTTCGACTCAAATACTTTCATTTTCTTCCATTATTCGTTTTGGGTCAAAGTATGTTCATTTTTTCATGGAAATTTGAGTGCTTTATTTATTTATTTTATATGGGTTTTTTTTAGCTGATACATTTGAGGTTTTGTGTTTCTGGGTTTTTGTTGGTTCTCACTAATTATCAATTGGGTTTCCTGGGTTCGAAAATAGGTTGAGGCGTCGACTAATCAGGTGGCTGATCAGCAGATGCCAGTGTATAATCTTCCATCGAAGATTCTTTGCCGGGTTATAAATGTATCATTGAAGGTAGTGTGGTGGCTGATCTTATAAATAAAACTAAGAATTCTGGATTTAATTGTTTAGCTGCTTCTTTTGCTCTCAAGTTCTTTTGCCTGGCGAGTGAATAATAAGTTTCTTTCTACTGAATTGTAGGCTGAACCAGACACTGATGAAGTATTTGCGCAAGTCACTCTACTTCCCGAACCAAATGTATGTTGTCGGCTTGAGGATTCTGTTTTATTGTGCTCGGGTAAAACTGATTATGGGTTGAGATTCTGATGGTTTGATGTTCTTTTAAATTTTAGCAAGATGAGAATGCAGTGGAGAAGGAGCCTCCCCCTCCTCTGCCACCACGGTTTCAAGTACATTCATTTTGCAAGACCTTAACTGCTTCCGATACAAGCACCCATGGTGGATTTTCAGTGTTAAGACGGCACGCAGATGAATGCCTTCCACCACTGGTTAGTTTTTATAGCTTTTAGACTTTTAGTTTGTTGTATTCATTTTTTCTTCATTTCTGAATTTGATTCATTGTGGCTGTTTTTGGCTTGTGCTTTGGCAGGACATGTCTCGCCAACCTCCAACACAGGAGTTGGTTGCCAAAGACTTGCATGGAAATGAATGGCGCTTTCGCCATATCTTTCGAGGTAACTTCTATTTATTTGATACTTATCTTCCTTGCAATCCTGTGTATTTTTGGTGTTACCCAACCACACTGTCTTAGGACCATTGTTTCTGATACTAGTGAAAGAAAGATTTACAAGACACTTTTGGCAGTATAATTGTTTACATAATAAACATACTGTTGGGAATGGCAGGTCAACCACGGAGGCATTTGCTGCAAAGTGGTTGGAGTGTTTTCGTTAGCTCCAAGAGGCTTGTTGCAGGAGATGCATTTATATTTTTAAGGTTAGTGGGTTTCTCACAAATTGAGATTCCATATACTTGCTGTTTACTTGTTATTTATTTATTTTTGTTCTGATATGGGACCACCATGAAACTTCCTAGGGGTGAGAATGGGGAGCTCCGTGTTGGTGTTAGACGTGCTATGAGACAGCAAGGCAGTGTTCCATCTTCTGTGATATCCAGTCACAGTATGCATCTTGGTGTCCTCGCAACTGCATGGCATGCTATCTTAACAGGAACAATGTTCACTGTATACTACAAGCCAAGGTGTGGTTTATTTTGTTTATTTGTATTTCTCAGCAATTAGTTTAGAGGTTTCAAATTTACTGTGATAGTTGTGTTTTATTTTGTTCATAGTATTTGATCTTGATGATTTGTTCGATTTTGTTTTTGAAGTACTGTTTCAAATGTTTGTTTACAGGACAAGCCCTGCGGAGTTCATTGTTCCATTTGATCAATACATGGAGTCTGTTAAAAACAACTATTCTATAGGCATGCGGTTTAAGATGAGGTTTGAAGGTGAAGAAGCTCCAGAGCAGAGGTATGTTTAATGGATGCTGAATGCTTCGTCTCTGTTTAAATTAATTACCTGAAAATGTGTAATGAGTTTATCTTGTCGTAGGTTTACTGGCACCATAATTGGAACGGAAGACGCTGACACCAAAAGGTGGCGAGATTCCAAATGGAGATGCCTTAAGGTAGACAAAATTTTTTAGGGCAGCACTTCAGGTTTTTTTTTAGTAAGCTAAAACGAACATTCTTATGTTTCTTAAAGGTGAGATGGGATGAGACTTCTACTATTCCCCGTCCTGAGAGAGTTTCTCCTTGGAAAATAGAGGCTGCTCTTGCTCCTCCTGTACTGAATCCACTTCCAATGCCCAGGCCGAAAAGACCTCGAACAAACATGGTGCCGTCGTCTCCAGATTCCTCTGTCCTTACTAGGGAAGGTACGGTCTTATTGACCTTGTAATTTTTTGAGATACCTTAAATTCTTTTATGCAGAACATTTTTACTTTTCTTGCTCTACGAAAAAGAAATAATATTTTCCTCTTTTGTTACTTTAGTAGGTTCATCAAAAGTAAATGTAGACCCTGCGATGCCTGGTGGGTTTTCAAGGGTCTTGCAAGGTCAAGAATTCCCGACCTTGAGAGGCAATTTTGCGGAGAGCGAGTCTGATACTGCTGAGAAATCCGGTGCATGGCCACCGTCGATAGATGAAGAGAAGATTGATGTGGTATCTGCTTCAAGAAGATATGGTTCAGAGAACTGGATGTCCTCAGGGAGGCATGAACCAACTTACACAGATTTGCTGTCAGGCTTTGGGAATAATGTTGATTCCTCACATGGTATCTGTCCACCTTTTGTCGATCAAGGTGTAGTATCTGCTAATTCAATGAGGAAGCATTCACTGGATCAGGAAGGGAAATATAACTTGCATTCATGGTCCATGTTACCATCATCTCTGTCTCTTAGCTTGGACTCTAATCAGAAAGGTCCTCCTCTTGGAAATATGTCATACCAAGCACAAGGGAATTCTAGATATGGTGGGTTTGGTGACTATTCTGTTCTGAATGGGCATAGAGTTGAGCACCCACATGGAAATTGGATGATGCCTCCACCACCTCCATCACTTTTTGAGAATCCGGCAAATGCAAGGGACATCATGCCGAGACCACAGATGTTAATAGACAAACGTGAAGCTGTGAAGCCTAAAGATGGAAACTACAAGCTCTTTGGTATTCCCCTTATAACACCAGAGCCTGCATTGTCACACAGAAATGAGATGAATGAGTCACCTCATAATAACCAAGCTCATACTTTTGAGTCTGACCTGAAGTCTGATAAATCAAGGGGCTCAAAATCAACAGATAATCCAGTGGCTGTTAGTGAGCCAGCTTTGCAAACTTCTCAGCATCATATAAGAGATGTTCAGGGTAAATCACAGGGTGGTTCAACTAGGAGTTGTACTAAGGTATATATCATTTTCCTGACTATTTTCTTAGGCTTTATTTGGAACTCTTGACAATACGAAGGCCTATCAAAAGCTGAACTTAATAAATTGCTGTTGGTTCCAGGTTCACAAGCAGGGTATTGCACTAGGTAGGTCTGTAGATCTTACCAAGTTCAACAACTACGAGGAGCTGATAGCTGAATTGGATATGTTGTTTGAGTTTGGTGGTGAGCTGATGTCTCCAAAAAAGAATTGGATGATCGTATATACTGATGATGAAGGTGATATGATGCTTGTTGGAGATGATCCCTGGCAGTAAGTATTTATCTTTCATCAATCTGCAAGATTAGTCATTTGTTGCCTTTAAGTTGAGTAAAGTTATATGTTTTATATAGTTCTTTGTGACCGAGAGGTTTACTAAGTAGCGGTTTTATATGCTTGGTTCAGGGAATTTTGTGGCATAGTCCGGAAGATTTTCATCTACACCAGAGAGGAAGTCCAAAAGATGAACCCTGGGACTTTGAATGCACATGGGGAGGATAATCTATCATCGGGTGCGGAGGGTGTGGATGCAAGAGAGGGGAAGTCTCAACCACTTCCATCTGCATCTACTCCTGAGAAGTGTTAAGCCTGGTTCTCGAGATTTGTAGGTATATGACTAGGTATATAATTATCCTTAGATCATATTATCTTTTTGTTGTCCATTTTACGCCCCTTTTGGCCATTTCCATCATGCATCTTACTGAAAACGTGTAGAGTTTTGGGGGCGAGATGATAGTCATGGTGCTCTTGTGAGGTTCCTACTAAGCTATTCAGATATATGAAGTAACGGAGTTGGATGTGAGCCATTTCTCTAATGGACTTTGAAATTCAGCTGACAAGTCCCAGATAGATGGCGAATGTGATTGATCCAGTTTTGGACATGTTTCTGGAGTTGTTGATTTGGAAGCGATCTGGTTATAATATAGATATAGATAAATATGTATACCCTTTTGGTTCGAGCAATGGTGACGTGGGCCTTGCTTTTTGTCAAACAATTCCACCTTGTACATAGGCTGGTTCGACCTCTTTTTTCCGACCTTGTAATGTAAGTAAGCGCACAGATTATCAAATGTTATGATGCTTTTGGTTAAGAAGGAAATTACCTATTGCTTTCTGTTTTGTTGGTTTTTGTCGCAAAATATCGAGCATGTCTGGCCGGCATTGTAACGAGTTGAAATCCTGTGGAATGTGTTCTGTTTTGTACAGATTTGGCTATTTTTACAAGCCGCACAATTTTGTAGTTTTCAAGCAACCAGTGGATTCCGTTGCTGAATGAGTTGCGCACTCGTTTTCTTCCCCTGGCCGCGCTTTTCTTTTTCCTAGCCTTTGCTTGACTAAATCAAAGGAGAATAGAGGGATAAAACAAGGAGAGGAGCGCCGAAAGGCATGACTAAATCAAAGGAGAATCGAGGGATAAAACAAGGAGAAATGGGAGTGAAAACCACTACCCTTTCACTTGCCTGTGGACCACAGCTTTGTCTCCGTGTATGGTCCTTGACTAGTCGTTTGACAATTGGTAATGTTAGCGATAACAACTTCATAATCATGTTTAGTCCTTGACTAGTTCTTCGACAACTTATAATGTTAGCGATAACGACTTCATAATCAAGTCAGATTCACATATAGTGCAATAAGATTGAGTTCCGGGGTGTGTTTTCTTCTTCAAAACAGGGATTTTTTAAGTGTTTTCAACTGTAGTAGAGAGTTTTGAGACGCTTATTTGTAACGATATGTAGTGTAAGGTTTCGTGAGGTTTCATTTTACCAAAACTAACGAATTTCATGCTGTAACGCAACCTCTCTATGACACTGCCATTCAAAACCAAGCACGCTTCATTGAATCTGTCAATTTTATGTAATTCCCTAATTAATTTTAAGTGTTTATTTGACCCTTTTGATGTTAATTTTGGAATATTTCCTAAATTACAGAGTACCAACATTATGGTTTTCTTTTCTTCCTTGTCCCTCCTGGATTAGGGTTTATCTTTCTTTTTCCCCAAAATTTAACTTTTCTTTTTCCCCAAAATTTAACTTTTGATAGTGCTGTTTAGACAGATGGACTTTCTTTCTTTCTTTCTTTCGACTCACCCAACTTTTCTCTTTTGGCCAATTTTTACACCTCATACTTGAAGAAAAACTCTTGTCACCCACAACATTGCCTTAATTTTCCCAATTCTCCCTATTTAGCGCCACGTCATATACCATCGGATGAATTTGATTTTTGAGATTCATAAAAAAGATAGATTATATCAAACTCATCTTATGACATGATGATGAAGTTGGTGGTGAGCAAAAATGAACTCGTGTTGTGTACAAAACCTTTAATAAAAAGAGGTATTGGGCAATTTCCCCCATGAACTTTAACTTTAGCCAATTACCCCTTGAACTCTTATAATTAGTCAATTTTGTCACGTTGTTAAGTATATGAAATTTCCATCCTACATTCCGTTAATCTCTGTCACCCTTTGCTGCTTTCAAAGGGTAAAAAAAGTAAATTTGGTTGAGTGTTGGAGGAGGAGCGTTCATGTTTGGAAATGATGGAGGTCTCCTCCATGGCTTGGCCGTGTAGGAGAGTTTTAGAGAGAGAATAAAATTTTAAATTTTAGAAAAAAAAATGAATTAAGGAAAATGACTTTTCTACTCTTTGAAGTTACAAACGTGGCAGAAGTTAATGGAATGTTGGATGAAAACTTTAAAACTTAACAGCAGAGGGGGAAATTGATTAATTATAAGAGTTCATGGAGAAAATTGGCTAAAATTAAAATTCAGAGGGACATTAGCTAAATTCTACAAGTTCACGAGGAAAATCGATAAATATATGTAACAAAAATGAGGTAAGAAAAGGATAAGGGGCAAAGACACACGGATACGGATACGACGGGGAAATACTAGTCGTATACACTATACTTGGAATATTCACAATGACACATGACCAAGGAAAAAGCATATGCCAAACAGAAACATCTCCCACCTCACAACCTCTTTGGTTTATTTGCTGGGTTGATGATCTCATAGGCTCACGTCACCACAAAGCAAGCTCTGGACTGGATGAAGCCCATTTCTTCAATTTTCTTTTAAACCGTAAACCCTAAACCCTGTTCTTTTTCAAGCCCAATTATTTTATGGATCATACAGTATGCGGGTACCGGTACGGGTACGGTTATCATTTCTTAGTGGTTCCGGGTACCTGAAATACACTTGTGCATGGGTGGACGTCTTAGCGCGTATGGGGACTTATTACACAACCAAAAACTTTTCTGACAATGTTTAACACAAAAACTTGAAAGTGTTTTTATCATGTAAGTACATTTTATACTCTTCGAGTTATGAGTGATTTTTAAATGGGTTACAAAGTTTTGAAATCTTATCAATTTATGTTGTGTGACGGTTTGATTGTGTAATCTTACATTAAATTAATGACCTGAAAAGCGTGGGTTCTATTTCTGGATTGACGCAGAAGCCATATTTGTACTAAATGGACAAAAAATAGTCATCGTGGAATTTTTACTTTTCCTTAACCAATCCTTGTATCAAAACCACAACCAATTACGTAGTTTAGTCCAACCACAGTGCAAGTGTGGCTTCTATACAGCCTAAAAATAGATACCGTATCTCACACGTCATCACTGTAATGGAGGGTCATAATATCATATGATCAAATAGTTAGAAAGCATAATTGATATAAACCCCATTATGCTAATGTGAGAAAATTAAAAAATTTTGCCTATTTTTTTATTTTTGACAAATGATAGTGTTAGTGGGTTAAATTGTTAAATGTTAAGGGGGAGAGGGATCGTGGGGATCAAACCCATACTAGAATGCTTATGCATTATTACTTTCTGCCATTGTAGTAAAGTGTCATTTGCAATTTGTGCCCATTTTAAAATCACACAAAACATGAAATGTGTAAAATGTAATTAACTCAAGTATTTTTTGCTAAGCACTTGATTTTTAATAATAATAACAAAAAATTTGACATTCATCTAATGAAAGTGCTCATGAGTAACAATTTCTTGTAGAACCAATCACCACAAGAGTAGGATAACACAATTATTCTAAAGGGGATAATTATTTAAGAACATGGAAAATTATTCTATGGGGTAATTTGGTCACAAAATTATTTAAGAACATGAAAAAAAAACAAGCTTAGAATTAAATTTTTTTGAGTAAATCCAGGTCTGACTGAGCTGAATTTTCTGATGGTACAAAGCAAAGCTACAACTACAAAGTTTATGTTTCTTAAAAAGCTGCTAATTAAACACTTGATTGAACGACACAATTGAGCTATGGCAAAACATATACAAATTGCTTGACTCCTTCCTGACTTCTGGTTAAATCAAACTTGAGGTTGTTGTTTTGCTGCAATCTACATCATGCCATGGAACCCGATCGAATCCAGAAGCACCGCCTTTATCTGATCCGGGTGGACGTCTTGGCCTTCCTTGCATTGCTGCAAGATATCGAGAAGTTAGCAGAAATGTTTCGTTATCCAACTTTCTAACATGTTATGTTGTTAAACTGTCGATATTAACTACTGACTACGTGTAAGGATCTCTGATAACGTAACATGTTAGACTGTCTGACGAGAAAACATTACCCTCCTCAACAAATTAGGCAACGAAAAATACTAGTGGTGTGTTGTATATATAAAGAACTGATGAGTGTAATGAATGATACCTCGGCACGGAAGACATCCATAGCAAAACCATTGAAACAGCTGATGACAGCTTGCTGGATGTCTAACCCAAGGTTATCCAAAGTTCTCATGGTCGAGAGCAAGAGACCTGGCCTTCGGCCGCAGAACATGTGGATGTTCACTGCTCGTCCTTCTCGCAGCCTGACTTCAACCTGTATATAATCATCAACATCAGAACACTACATTGAAGATCTAAAGTGAACAGAGTTACTCATTTCCTTGCGCGTTTTTAGCGAAAAAGTAAAATTACTACAACAGTTAAATCTAATTTATACTATTGGATTGAGGAAGTTGAAAAAGAAATTTCAAAGCATAGAGCGTCTTACCCTTGCTGGTTGCCCATTTGGGCTAGGTAATGAGCTGGGGCAAAGTTCTTCCTTGATACGATTTGGCAGAGTAGCCGGAGTGGGTGTCAAAGGGTGGAAAGTATTTCCGGTAGGCGTCAATGCAGACCCGGGAGGGATCGACTCCAATTCATTGTGGAGGTTGTTGATCCTCTGCAGAAGTTCCTTCAAGTACTCAATTGCATCCCCAAGGATTGAGGCCCTGTCCATCTGATATCACACGACGGAATGTCATTCGAATCATAAAATGTTTTTTGTAGATCCTTCTATTAGCAATTTAGTAACTAATCCTTCATCTAAAATGGCTTAAAGTTTGAACGTGAGAGTATTTTGGAGCCTTGTAAATGATGCTACTTGTTCAACAAATGAAAAGGCCAAAAACAATTTGCTTATGAATCTTAAGGACTTAATTAATCACCTAAAACATAACATCATTGCATATTCAAATTCACGAGAAAATTGTGTAAATAAAGTAAAATAATTCTTACTTTGCTGATCTTCGGAACAACGGATCTCAGCATGTACAGCCTATCATTGAGCTTCTTCCGGCGGCGCCTCTCAGCCATCAGATTCTTTGCAGGCAACCCTTTCTTCTTCCCCTTATGACCCCCTCCTCCTCCACCGGTAACAGTACTATTCGCATTCGAGCTGTTCCCACCATTCTTGGCACCGTCATCCACCTTAGTGTTCTCAGTAAACTCATCCGAATCATAGTTCAAACCTGAACCATCGAAACTCAGATCATCGACATCATCTCCGCTGCTCATTTTCCTCTTCTTCTCATTCTCCACACCCATCTCCCTCTTCCTCTCATCCCCTTCATTCAAAACCAGGCCCCCTTGTGAGCCCAAAACACCTAAATTCCCTCCACCATCGGCTAAGTTTTTCCGAAGCGCCGCTCTTTTCTGGAAAAGAGTTGGCTGTGCTCCCACAGAAGGGAAGGACTCAAGGGGTCTCAATAACTTAGGCCTATTAGGAAACAAAGCATTTGCCGAACCATCATCCAAACCTCGAAAACCCGAAAAATTTGAACTGTTTTCGAGCAATTGAGGCATACGGGTAGTCGAAAACTGTAAATTAGAACCCAAATTCTGAGCATTCATCTGGTTATTCGAGCTCAAATCATTGAACCCAGATAAAACCCCACCTCCCCTGTTCATCAAACTCGAACCGACACTCGAAGCTTGAGTGTCAAGAAACCCAATGTCACAGCCCAAATCGAAGCCATGATCCAACGGGTTGTTAGGAACAACATTAAGCAGCGACGACAGGTTAGGATTTTGAGGCATGTAGTAATGAACCTGGTTCGGGTCGAGATTGTTGAAAACCGACGATGACGGCGAGCAGGAGGAGGAAGAGTCCACCGGATTGAGCAGCAAGCTTTCTGGGTCGGCAAAGCTCGGCGAGAAGCTGATGTCTCTGACATCCGAATGGCCCTGGATGCTATTATTTGCCGCCATGTACCAGTCGTCTTCAACCTCCAGCATCGATTTGAAGGTAGACAGAGAAGAACCCATCTCGTCTTTGTTCTCTGTGTTGCCGGCGGTGGCGGCAGCGGAGGTTCTAGTCCAGGAAACAGAGTCTCTGTCCTCCCTGTCGTCCATCCAAACACCACCGTTCAGCCTCGGCAGCATTCTGAAACGGGTTGTCCTTTCTGGGGTTTTCTCGGGAAAGTGACAGAATGAGCAGAAACCGAAAGGGGTCGGTTGAGATTGAGAGGGATACAAAAAGTGAGAGAGCTTTTAAGGGAGGAAGAAATGGAGGTTGCAGAAGGAAAAGGGCATAGCTTTATGCCGATTTCTTGACACGCTAGCCTCTGGAAAACGTTACACTCTAATCTAATCTAATCTTATCGCCATTTGGATTTATGTGATGATTACTGTGAGAAAAAAAAAAAACTGAAAACTTTGGGGATAAGCTTTCATGGCATTTCCTTCCTCGTTTCCTGCTCGGCTTTTTGGAGAACTGGGTTTTTTTTTTTCTGCAATTCTGTAATTTGCAGGAGAAGCTCAGCTGGTTTTGGAGGGTGGATTGTGTGAGGTTTGTAGGGGGTTTTATGTGAGTTCAAATCATGCCATTTGGTATTAGAGGAGTTTTATAAGAACTTTAATTACAAATTTAGAGGTAATAAGTAGTAGAGGAGTTTTCCCCCTCTCAAATTTGTTTTTAGTTCTTCAATGCAATTTTATTTTTTTGTATTTTTAGAAAGAGGTTGAATATTGCTTGGTGTTGCACATTTTGAAACTTTGAAGCACAAATTTGGGATAGATTACAATGCTTACAAACATTTCATGCTTATACAAATTTAACTATTAACTGTTAAAGAAATTTAATCATTAATGATTAGATTCGTATAAGCATTTTAGCCAGATTCCACAAGTTCATATGTTTTTATTTATTTTACGCTAATTCATGATAATTTTGTGCACCTCACTCTTATGCGTTACACACGTCTCACATGTGTGTTAAGCTAGGTTATTAATACATTGTACTGACGGTTATGGCTACTAACATACGTTCCTTAACTTGTTTTGACCATATCTGCACCATCCTTTCAAATTGTACGTTTTTTTAAGTGTTACATCTAATTTTTTTTATCTCTTAAGTACTCATTATATTCTTATGCACCTAAATCTTATGCGTTACACACGCCTCTCATGTGTGTTAAGCTAGGTCATTAGTACAATATACTTACGGTTATGGCCATTAACGTACTTTCCTTAACTTGATTTGACTATATAAGCGCTTTCCCTTCAAATCATACTTTTTTTTTAATTGTTCTTGATGAAATTCTTATCTCTTAAGTAATTCATTGTAACCTTTTGCACCTAACTCTTATGCGTTACACACGCCTCTCATGTGTCTTACCCTAGGTCACATATTACCTACAATAGACTCTAATGTAAGTTATGTAACAAAGGTAACATATATTTAACCTACATATTTCTCTGGTCTTCTTATCAATCATAGACTTAGAGGTGACTGTAGTGTGCTTCGACCCTCCAAATTAGAGAAAATTTCTAACAAATAGTCTAACTCTAGCTCAACACACCTACCTTACCCCCATCGCCATTGAAAACAACTTACATGGCACATAATACCACAGTAAAACTGTACATGTGCCGTGTAGTCATTCTCCTAGCTTCTAAGTGTGAGGCGCTAGTCGGGCGGCGTGTATGGGCCCAGCGCCTATGGGACTAGGCAAGGCCTAGGCGGTTTTTTTATTTGGTGTCTAGGTCCATGCCTTGTTCCCAACGGGATTGTTTGGGGCCTTAGATGTGATTGGATTGGATTAATAACTAAGATTTAAGGTACGTTGAAGTAAGAATAAAAGTAGAGGTGAATGGTTTTTTATATTGTGGGAATTTAGAATAAATAAGTTATGAAGTGTTGATATCTTACCATTTTGTGAGGATTGAAAGAGATTTTTTTTTTAATACATACGATATTATCTACACTAAGAAGTGGGTGGGGGCTAAACCTCACAATGGGCTAGCCATAATAATTTGGTTCAAATTCGCCTTTGGTGAGAATTGAACATAAGACCTCTTATTTACGAGTGAAGAGGAATACCACTAGACCGTAGTACTTACGATTGAAAGAGATGTTAACTTTGGCAAAATTTCTTCATATATTTCTTTCTTGAACATACCTTAAATTAATTTAGGATGTTATCCAGTCCAATCTCATATAGGCACCAAAAGACCCCTGTGGTCATAGACTCATAAGATACACATGTTACATTTGATCAACATAGATGCCAAAATGATTTTGGATTCAACTATTCAAGAAACTAAATAGAATTTCAAAATTTGTTCTCAAGCATAAATATTGAAAGCCAATAGTTGCAGTAAATAAAGGAAAATGTTGATAGTTCTACCCTTTGCTTCAAACTTTGCGTCAATAAAAGCCAATGTATTATCAACAATTGGAAGGATAGACTGAATTGTATTTAAGGTGTGGTCATGAGTGGTCCCAATTGGTACCTGTCCCTATTCACAACATGATAATTAAGCTGTATATGCTTTTCTGATATATATATATATATATATATATATATATATATATTTCTGGGTTTATGTCTTGCATTGGCAATGAGCAACGAACATGTTATTGGCAGCCACATGCCCCGACATATCTCAAACATTACATGTTACAGAAAATGCGCTTAGATCAAAATATAATGAATATTGCATGGATCAAAATATCGAAAAAAAAGGAAGATATAAACAGAATGGATTGCAGATTAGGGAAATTTTAATTGGAGTATCTGCAACCCTAATTTACTGCTAATCACACTGCAGAATGCAGGCTCCTATTTTGAGATGTGGTTGTGTTATTGGACCAAAGAACCACTTTTGTTTTACTATGTTGCTTGTTCTTGAACAAGGTAACTATTAGGGTTTAACTTCAGTGGTACGTACCATTTAATGGTACGTACTGTTGAATGGTTTAAGATTCATTTGAGACCCGCTGCAAATGAATCTAGGCCATTCAATGGCCGTACCATTGAATGGTACGTACCACTGAAGAATTTTCCTAACTATTACCCAAAAGTAGGGTGTCTAAGTATAATTACGAGATGATAATACAAATGATGCTGTTTCACCAACTATTTTGTTTGCTTTCATGTTTTAGTCTAGCAAAGTAAACTATGCAATATTCTTTAACACATACACGGTAAATCTAGTTGTTTTCACCCTTGTCTCATGCTTATGTTATCACAATTCGACCGTTGTTTTTATGTTGCTTAAAATTTGAACTACGTTTAAGTTTACAGCTTGTTTGATGCCTCTTATTTATCACTCGACTGTTGTTTAAGTTTATAGTTTGTCACATGCCTATCCTTTTATCACTCGACTCTTTTTTTTACCCCTGTCACATGCCCATCCTTTTACCACTTGGTTGTTCTAAGTTTACAGCTTATCATATGCTTATTATTTTATCACAACCTTTGTGTTTACCCTTTTCAAATGTTTGAACTGCGCTTAAATTTATAACTCGTCTCATGCTCATTCTTTTACCACTCGACTCTTGTTTAACTTTACATTTTATCATTTGCTCATTCTTTTTACTATTGGATTCTTGTTTTTCTCCTTTATAAAGTTTGAACTACATCTCGTTTCATACTCATTCTTTCACTCGATAGTTTAAGTTTATTGCTCGTCTTGTACTTATCCTTTTACCGCTCTGACTCTTGTTATAGTATCCAATTACTACTAAAAACTCCCAATAGGCAGACTTATTTGACCTTTAAATAACAAAACTCAAGCATATGTGGTTGAAACATAACTAATTAAATAGGAAGGCTAGTAGTAGTGTAGCAGTTTGATTCAAAAAATTAAGTAGAGAGAGAGAGAGAGAGAGAGATGGGATTGATGAATTGCACCAGAGAGGCAGAGGGAATAATTTTCAGAGGTAATAGAAAGAAAGCCAAGCATCTCGTGAGCCTCTTTCTATTCACCGCACCTACCACCCAATCAAACCTCTCTTTCTCCCTCACCTGTTTTTTGGCTTTTCAAGATCTTGTGGTTGCTCAACGGTTACTTCCTTCTCTCTCTCTCTCTCTCTCTCTCTCTCTCTGCCCTTGCCCTTTGGTCTAGTTTGTGTTGTGTGTGTGCCATTTCATTCACCCTCCCTCCCACCTTTATTTCTAATGTACTAATCTAAGTCCCCATCTATTTGACACCAAAAAAAAAAAAATCTAAGTCCCTATCTAGATGAGACAAACTTTTATAGAAGCACTCGGAACACGTCATTCCTAAAGTATTTTTGCTCATTATCTTTAAGTAATAGTGATGCACACCACTCTATTAATTACCGTTAGATGAGTTTAAATCTCAAAATTTGTGCAGTAGTATATACAAATAATTTTTTTGAAATGTCACATTAACTTATACACCATTTTTAATTTGTCATATGTGAAAATTTTTGAAATGTCTTATAAACTAAAATTTTAGTTTATATGACAAATTGAAAAAGGTGTATGAGTTCATACGACATTTCATAAAAATTCCCTATTTATATTTATTGCTAAATTTTTGTCATATATTCTTATTTTTAATTTGCAACCATTTTTTTTAATTTGTACTAATTTTCTTTCTAGTTTTAATTTGTATCCATATATTTAATTTCTTTTTGTGCTCATATTTTAAAATTTTTATTTGTACTCATATTTTTTTTTAATCTTTTATTTGTACTCATACTTTATTTATAATGTACCCATTTTTTCATTAAAAAAAAAAATTGTACCACTTTGTTATGTAAAATGTACCAATTTTTTTAAATGTAAAATGTACCCATATCTTTAATGAAAAATCTATTCACTTTTTTTTTAATCTATAATGTACCCATATTTTAAAAATGAAACATTTATTTAAAAATAAATAAAAAATCTAATCAGATTTCACAAATTTGAGACAATTCAAATTTGACGAAAAAAAAAATTAAAAATCCTTATATGGTATAAACTTTGCATGATTCTAGGTATGGCTGTAAACGAGCCGAGTCGAACCAAATATCACCTTGCTCAAGTTTGACTTGTTTGGAAATGCTTTTAAAATGACTGAAATCATTTTTGGTAAGATAGCTTTTGGGTCCCAAAAGCACTTGAAGTGCTTTTTGGAAGAAGCACTATATATGTGCTTCTTGTAGGAAGCACTTCAAGTGCTTTTCCAAGATTCACTTACATTTTTGCCAAGGATTGGTTTCAAAAACACTTTCACCAAAAACGCATTCAGTCATTTTAAAAGAACTTCAACACAAGCCCATAGTGTTCTATAAACAATAATAATATTATGATATAATGTTTTATATACACTACTATACATATAAGAGCATTAAGTTTATAGAAATATCTTACCTCTAAAATGTTTTGAAGCAAATACTAGCACTGGGAACAATGAACAAATCAACAATGCTTATGTTGTTGTATGGTTTAGGCTTTTTTGAGCGACAACCAAGAAATCCTATTTGTACTTAGTTCCACGATAAAGAAGAAACCCCACCAAACTATCATTTATATATATATTTTTTAATATAATAATATATTTACACTAAGTGAGTGAGGAATAAATTGGTTGCGAACTCGTTATTTCCAAGATTCGAACCTAAGACCTCTCACTTACAAGTGAAGAGTAATACCACTAGATCGTAATACTAAGTGACAATATATATATATATATATATATATTTTTTTTTGGTTAATTGAGTTAGTTGGACTTGGGCCTCTAAATATGTACTTCACAAGAGTTGTTGAGCTTGAATGATTGAGCCGAGCTCAAATCTACCACGAGCTATCTCATGAAATTTTTTTAGATGTTCACAAGCTTTACAAGCCGAGCATACTAATGCTCAAGTTTGCTTGTTTCTTAATCGAGCCGAACTAGGCTTGACGTGGTTCTTTCACAAGCCGAGCTTCGACGAGTTAAACACGAACTGAACTTGGTGTGAGCTCGAACTATTTCGAGCCGATTTACAACCCTAATTTTAGAGAAGAATTATTAATTTCGTTAATAAATTTCTTAATTAATATTGAAATTTAATATTTTATCATTCAATCAAAGTATTCAAATTAATAAAGTTTCAGTCTAAAATTTTGGTCAACTAAAGACCGGAACCAAAGTTTCCAAAGAAATATCCAATGCAATCAAATTAGGATTAGCTTCGTTTATGAGCTCGATTGTCCTATCAACCCAAAGTTGTTTGAATTAACCTTAATATTTTTCCAGTACATTGGAGAGAATTCGACCTATTCTAATTCAATCTCATCACCCCAAAACTTCGAAATTTCTGGAAACTTGAATTCAAATGCTTATGAAAGCAATGGCATAGCAAATAAATGTATAGAAAAAAACGAAATCTTATTTACATGGACCCACTAAATCTATGAAAATAACATAAAGGGGCTAGTGGAAATTAAAATTATGGACCACAATGAAAGTGTAATCAATGTAAAATGTAAACGGATGCAAAAGTACAAAGAGGGAGAGGTCGACAAGAATAATATTGCAATTGCAAGAGGGAAATATGGCTAAGCGGCCTGCCTTTAATATTCAAGGAGTATCCCCGTGAGCTATATCTATATGGACATTGTCCCATTGGCATCAAAAGGCTGCCCTTAGTATTTAGGGCTACCCCACACTACCTTATTACTTGCAAGGGAAACGTTCTTTTTTACCATCACATCCCAACTCAAAAAATCGTAAGCGTTTTACGTACCTCTTTGGTTTAATTTCATTTACACGGTCATCCCATGTCCTATGCCTTTTCAATTTGAACACAACTAGCTACGTCGCTACGGTGTAGCGAGCTGAGCCACCCGGCCTAGTCTTCCTTTGAAGTGGCCAACGACTCAGCTAGAGGATCTAGAAAATAATGGAATCCATTGGCGATGCACGAACTGGCTATTTTGTATAAAACCATGACAAAATTTCGCAGGATAAAGAGTAGTCTTATTTTTAGCTACACTTATTGAAACTTGATTTTAATCTCACTTTGCTCTTTGAAATTCAAAAGTCGTCATTTTACTGTTTAAAACTCAAAATTTGCTCAACTTTAACTTGTTTCCGATAAATTTGTTAAACAGCCGTTAAATTTGCTTATGTGGCGAAATGTGTAAGACCCACCACCCAATAAGAGTATGCCACATGTGCCACTATAAAGGCCACATGTCCATGACTAATTAATCTTTTTATTCTCTAATGGTTCTGTTTTTATTTTTTTGAGCTGTCCTTTTCCTTCGTCTTTGGCACTGGAAGCCTCCTTCATTTCCAGTCCCCTCCTTTCCCCTGCAGATTTGGTGAAGGGACAAAGCCACCATTCACACCAAGCAAAGATTTAAACAACTAAAATGTATACAAAGTCGATTCGACCTTCGAAGGCATTTGTTTGTGGGTTCTGCATTTCTTTTCTTGTTCCTACGAGGACGGAGTCTGATTTTTATTTCTTTCCATATCATTTATGTTGAATTTTTTATTTGGAAACGGGGATGTATTTCTGTTGAATTTTTTTTATAGAGAAGAATATAATTAATTAGATAATTTATGGTCTTTTAGAAATGCATACTTTTTGCTCTTGATAATTATATAGATGCACACTACTAGTTCGTGGCCAGGAGATAGTTACAGGCATGGCCGGAAGGCCCATTTGATTGATTAGAAAGAAAAACAAAGGCCACATTCTTCCCTTTTTCTAGCCATTTGTGTGTTTCTGGGTTGAGCAAGTATGATCAAAATTGGGTGTTTCTGGGTCTGAGACAAGAGGAAGGAACGTAGGTGACGACGGTGCCTGATGCGACCAAGCCACGGCAGATCTGCCATGCCACAGAAGACAGGAGGCGGCGACTGGTTTTGGTAGAGGGGACTCGGAGACCTCCGTGTAAAGGGATAATATGTGGCACTATATTGACCCTTAGATATCTTTGGAGGGCTTGGATTAAAAGCTTGTATAGTCTTGTATGAGAAAAAACTTGCAGAAGATCCTCATCCTCCGCTCTTTGCCGCATGGATGCCGCACATGTATTTTCTTTAATTCATGTCAGCATATTTGACGGTGTTTGGACGGAATTAATAGAAATAAGATAATGTACAGCGAATTTTGAGTTTTAGGGAATAAAATGACGAATTGTGTGTTTTAGGGCCTAAAATGGGATCAAAATCGAGTTACAAGGAGCGTAGCTAAAAATAAGCATAAAGAGCATCATTAGATTCACTACAATGATAATATTATCTTATAAGATAATCTTGATAAACTTTATAGGCTCAAGTATGGTCCACCATTAATATCACCAATATTGTCCCAACTTAACCACATATTGCTAGGCGTTGAGTTTTATCACCCAGGATGTATATTATTTTTTCATATGACCGATGTGGGATCCTATTCTCCAACACGCCCTCTCACGAGTGGCCCCACACAGGGTCACAAGGGAAACCAATTCCCCTATCGGGAACTGGTCCAGTCATTATACTGGAGCTAACACAACTTTTCGAGAGCTCGTTTATCATTCAGGGACTAGACCGAGGGCCTAGTCATTCAATATTCTTAAGCTGGAACTAGTGCAACTTTTTTCAAACCTCAACTTAAGGATAGCTTGATCGGATACTATGATAAACTTTATAGGCCCAAGCACGGTCCACCACCAATATCACTGATATTTTCCCAACTTAACCGTCTATTGCTAGGTGTTGGGTTTTATTACTAAAAGCATCAGTATTATTAAGGGTGGAAACTCTCATATTTTAATTGTGTATTATTTTATCATAGGACCGATGTGAGATCATATTCTTTAACAAATTTGACATGTTATGTTGTGAGATGTTACTCTTAGGCACTGACTTGATTGTAAATTTTGAAAAAGAAAATAGGGTCTAATTGCTATATATATATATAGAAAATCAACAAATAATTCATACAAATAAATAGATAATTTAATTCACAATCATAAGCAAACACAATGTTAGTGTACGTGAAACCTAAAAATAATGGTTGAGTCAAGAATTTGGTTCTCTCCCTCTTTAAGACAATTTACTCTCCACAATGTTAGTGTACGTGAAACCTAAAAATAATGTTTGATCGGAGCTTGTCTCCCAGGATACAACAACCACCTCCTTACGATAGTGGCACACCAGATTGCAAGGCTCTAGCAAACCACGATTGTGTTGAACTCTCTCAGACTCACTTAATCTCTGAGTATGCTTTGACATATGAACTTGTATGACTCAACTAATTTTTAATTCACTAATGAGTCAATGAGATGAGGCCTTTATATAGATGTGGAATTGACTCTTCATAATAGTTGTGTCTTTTCTTGAAGAGTCAGTGATTATATCTCTTCATATGAAAAGGCAAAGGTTGCACCCTTTCTCCTTAATTGAACAATCGCAAGCTTATTGATGAATAGTCATAGCTCATCGAATATAATTTCCATTCACATAAAATAATTTAAATAATTCTGAATTAAATTTTTGAACAGTAAATTGTCTGGTAATCCACCGTCACCTTTACAACAAGAAAGATTCATTTTTATTGGAAGTGGGAACGTGAACATTAGCTTGTTGAAATTTGAAAGCTATACTCTTTCTTACTTGTAAATTGTCCTTAGGGTTACCCTAAGTGGTGAAGATGAATGGGAGATGAGGTCTGGATTAGACGAAGTCAAGGGTTCGATTCCCTCCATTGTAATCAGAAAACATAGTAGTATATTTGGACACCCAACAGCCTTATTCCATGATCCGAACTAGAAAATTATGCTCAAAAAACAAAAGGCCAAACTTAAAAGGCCTGAAAAGCCCACAAACACACCATGGCTAGCCAACTTTTGGGTCATCTTCAATTTGACATAAAATGACAGTGGGCTGTCTCTTTGGCCCAATTAGCCCAAATTTCTAGCACCCCCATAAGCCTACAAAAGAGTAAAGAACAAGTTTTTTGGGGTTTAGCTTTAGTGATATGTATCATTGAATGATACGTACTGTTGAATGGTTTAAGATTCATTTGGGACCCGCTGCAAATTAATCTGGACCATTCAATAGCCGTACCATTCAATGGTACGTACCACTGAAGAATTTTCCAGTTTTTTGTCCACAAAGGAAAAAAGAGAATAAACTTAGAAAAAATTACAATTATGGTCGATCGATTGATGACAAGGCCAAAACTAAAGGCTGCCGACCCAATACGCCTAATATTTCCTGATATTTTTACATGCACAAACAATCAAATGCATCCTAATCATTGGAATTTGTCAAAGGGAGGCCACCAAATTCCCCAGTTTAATTTGTAATTTTCCTCTCCATTATTTACACTAAATTTTATAATTGAACTGCAAAAGGAAATGAAAATCTCAAACTTTATACTTTTGTGACTCATTTTGGACTAGATTATCTTAATTCAATTAGACTCATGAATAAATCATTGTATTGTAGAGAAATAATTTAAATGTGGTTTACAAAACGTGATCTCTCTATATTATTATTATTTTTTTAATACAAGCGATGTTCTTACTTTAAACTACACTAGGAAATGAGGAGGATTTGAACCCAGTACGTAGCGGGCCACTAGGGCAATCCTCCACTTACTATTATAATCGCTTAGTAAACTTATAAATATTAGGACTAAACTTAAAAAATTGGACAACAATACAACATATTGTTTAGTCTAACCACTAAAAGCCCATACGAAAAAACTTGGATAGAGACACACTTAGGCTCACAAAATTATTTTTAGAAGAATGTCCCAAATTTATTTTTTTAAAATAGACGTATTTTCTAGAAAAGCACTTAGAGGTGGTTATTATTGTAAGCACCTTCAACTTCTTTTATAACCACACAACATTTTAAGTTGCTTTTTAATCAAATTTCGATTAAAACTCATTTAGTGATTCTTTAACTATTATAAAAGCGTTCCAAACACTGGCAAACACTTTACATATTATAATTTGAGTTGTGGACTTTACCTCACAAACTAACGAAAATTATAGTACTATTAATTTGTGTAAAAAACATAATTGGAGTGCAAAATATTAGGAAGGAAAAAAAAAGGAATTTGAAAGAAGCTTAAGGAATTAGTCTCGTGTACGGCTGTGTTACAATCAAAAGATTCAAAACAGCGACGTATTGATATTTCAATACAAACCCAGAATATTTCTGGCGAATGAAGTAGAAGCGTATCAAGGGCAAAAGCGTCATCCAGCGAAATATCTCGGGGCAAGATAGGGACTGCGCCAACATTCACATTGAGATAAGGCCGGTGGGCCCACTCGAAGCCATAATCTCACACTATTATACGACGTGTCGTAACTCGTTGCCGTCGATCACTCGCAGTCGTAGGTTAGCGGTGTCTTGTGGCTTATCGTGTACGCGACGGTACATGAACGCTGATGCACCGTCATGTGGAAGAAAAAAGGCCAAGAGATGGATCGATTTATAGAGCGAGAAGAGAAAGAAAGCAAGAGTCTAGAGAGAGAAAAGATAGAAAGTTAGAGAGAGAGAGAGCTTCTCTTAAGACCACACCTTCTATCTCTTCCTTTTTCGGCCGACCATATCACACTAAGAATAGGGTCTCTCTCTTCGTCTCCGAAGAAAGACCCTCTCTCTCTCTCTCTAGAAATTCCATTTTTTATATTTCAATTCGAAAGTTTATCCGGATAACGGGGTTTTAGGTGAGCTTTTCATTTCAATCTGTTTACCCTTTTGGATTCACTGCTTCTGTGTGTGAAAAGTTAGGGTTTTTTACTTCTGCTTAGGTTTATCTGGATTCTGGGTTTTCTGGGGTTTTCCCCTTTTAATCGATTGTTCTTATCTGTTGTAAATGAAATCTGCTTCTGATGCTCGAGTTTCGGATTTGTTATTGTTAGTATGTTGCTGTTGTATTATGGGTATCTGATATTTTTGTGTTTTTGAGGTTTTGTGGTCTTGTTTGAATCTGGGTTTCCGTTGTTTTTTGTGGTTACTATGTTTCTGAACTTTTTTTACTGTTGTAATTCAGAAAATTTGCAAATTTTAAGGTTATATGATTGTAATTGTTGTTGGGTTTTGATGTTTGAGCTTGGTTAGTCACCTATAGGCTGGGTTTGGATACTAAAATGGATGAAAGACTTGAACTTTACGTTTTGTTGATAGCGAAAATGGAGTGAGAAAGGATTTTTCAATTTTGTAATTATAGTTACTATTGAGTAAGTCGATACATATGTTACATTTCTGTATCTTGAGTAGTTATCTTACTGGTGTGAATAATGCTGCGTAAATCTCCGTAGTTTGATGCACGTAGCATAAGTTCTATTATTGGTGAAGTCTGTTTTTTGAGTGTGTGTTCCTATGAATGTCTTGAACCGTGAACTAAATCTTTGTTTGGTCTTTGCTGAATGCGGAATAGGTTGGAATCATGGCTAGGAGTCTGGTTCAGTCTACTTATATTCCTAGTGTGGTAACCGGGAGAAGGCTTGGCTACTCTAAAGGGTCTGGGAATGCCAGAAGGACAGTCATGTTTTGTACTCTACGAGCACCTGCATTGAGAATGAGCAGTTACACAGGACTCCGGAGTGTTAATGCTTTAGATGTTAGCGTAAAACCCAGGCAAGACTTATTTTCTGCGGTGAAATTCACAAACACTAAACGGCGTGAACGAGCTAGCAGATGTGTGCCTAAAGCCATGTTTGAGCGCTTCACAGAAAAAGCAATTAAAGTAATAATGCTTGCACAAGAGGAAGCAAGGCGACTAGGTCACAATTTTGTTGGTACGGAGCAGATACTTTTGGGTCTTATTGGTGAAGGGACTGGTATTGCTGCCAAGGTTCTGAAGTCCATGGGAATTAATCTTAAAGATGCACGAGTTGAAGTGGAGAAGATAATTGGAAGGGGTAGTGGATTTGTTGCTGTTGAAATTCCATTCACTCCTCGTGCAAAGCGAGTTTTGGAGCTGTCACTGGAGGAAGCTCGCCAACTTGGTACCTTCTTTTTTTCTCTTCCTCCTGTTCCCTAAATTCCTCGAAAACATTGATAGAAACTAATAAGAAGCATCCTTTTTCTCGTGGAAGGGCATCCTGCTTTGTTTACTGGGTTTTCCTAGTAATTTAGATGTGTAAAGCTTCACTTAAAGTAGTTGGAGCAAAATTTATACTGTTTGGCGTCAAACGTTATCCTTGTGGAGTAAATCAATATTTCAATAGAACAGCCTTAAACTTGTGTAGGAATCATACATGAAATTGAAGACAGAAATATGATCTCTACGCAAGTTGATAACTCTTTTTCTCTTCTTTTGCTTCTCTGCTATACATTCAATTTTGTGTTAACTAAACAGTTCATAAATGATGAATTTCAGGTCATAACTATATTGGATCCGAACATTTGCTTCTGGGTTTGCTTCGGGAGGGTGAGGGTGTAGCAGCTCGTGTTCTTGAAAATTTAGGTGCTGACCCTAGTAACATTCGCACACAGGCAAGCATAACATTCTTGTGTAGTTATTCTTTTTGAAGAGTTTGTCATCAGAACTGAAAGTCACCATAAAAACTTTCTTGGTGCGGGCAGGTTATTCGTATGGTCGGTGAGAGCACAGAAGCTGTTGGTGCTGGTGTTGGAGGAGGGACCAGTGGTAATAAAATGCCGACTCTAGAAGAATATGGGACCAATTTGACTAAGCTAGCAGAGGAGGTAAATTTGAAATCGTTTATTCGTTTTCCTTTACGTCATGTTGTAGAATGTGCTCTGCTTTAGATTTTTTGTTTTTATGTCGAGGTCTGTTTTTAAGATACTTTTTCTTCAATTCACAGGGTAAGTTGGATCCTGTTGTTGGAAGACAACAGCAAATTGAACGTGTCGTCCAAATTTTGGGTAGGAGGACTAAGAATAATCCCTGCCTTATTGGAGAACCTGGTGTTGGGAAGACTGCAATTGCAGAAGGTCTTGCTCAACGGATTGCAACTGGTGATGTTCCTGAAACAATAGAGGGAAAGAAGGTGGGTGAGAGTTTATATATAATTCTCAGCAATGTTATATGCAACATTATTGGGTTTACAACAGTTGGTATCAATAAGTTAAACTTATTTGGAACTGTTCCTTCTATTTCAGTATATCTAGTTATATCTTGAAAAGCAATGTAATAATATGTTTGACCTTTTCCCCTCCTTGAAACTCTTCTAGGTTATAACTCTGGATATGGGTCTTCTTGTTGCTGGTACAAAGTACCGTGGAGAGTTTGAGGAAAGATTGAAGAAGCTAATGGAGGAAATCAAACAAAGTGATGAAATTATTTTGTTTATTGATGAGGTGCACACTTTAATTGGAGCAGGAGCAGCAGAAGGGGCAATTGATGCCGCAAATATTTTAAAACCAGCTCTTGCAAGAGGTGAACTGCAGGTAATATTTGTGATATTAAAAAAGTGATGCATGGATAGAAAGTATATAAACAGTTTTTCTTTTTTTGACCTGAACCAAGATCAAGTATACTAAACACACATATTTGTTAACTGGAGGATGCAATTGTAGATTTTTATTGTCTGGGAGTTGAGCTTTACATTTGTTTTGTGCTCGTTGAATTCCTGATGATTCAGGATTGATATATTTGCTACTTATTTTAGCTTACTGCTGTTTACATTTGAATCCAAATAGTAAGTTTCATCTCTATTGGTGCAGTGCATTGGAGCCACAACTCTCGATGAGTACAGAAAGCACATCGAGAAAGATCCGGCCTTGGAAAGGCGATTCCAACCAGTCAAAGTTCCTGAACCAACTGTGGACGAAACCATTCAGATTTTGAGAGGGCTTAGGGAGCGTTATGAGATTCACCACAAGCTCCGCTACACTGATGAAGCCCTGGTATCTGCTGCACAGCTATCATACCAGTACATCAGGTAGGCATCCTTACTTTTATGTGCAATGTTGCTAATGCTGGTTGCTGGATGCTGTTGATGCTTATTCAAAATAGTTAAATGTTGATAGTGTTTTGATGAGTACAAATGTCCTTTGTTATTGCTTGCATTCCCTCTGCATAACCCATCCGTGGAAATTAGTTGGTCTCCACTTTTCTGTTTGTTTGTGATGGTGCTATCTACCTATCTATTTCCCTATGCATGTGTACTTGAATAGTTTTGTTCTGATCGATAATTGTGTATACTTCAGTGATCGCTTTCTGCCTGACAAGGCAATTGACTTGATTGATGAAGCTGGTTCTCGAGTTCGCCTTCGTCATGCACAGGTATGACCTCATTTCGAAGTTCAGACAGCCACCATCTTTTTAATCTCAGGGATTGCTTGTATTGATGGGGACATACTAAATGTTTTTTACAGCTACCTGAAGCAGCCAGAGAGCTTGAGAAAGAGCTGAGGGCAATCACTAAAGAGAAGAACGAGGCTGTTAGAAGCCAAGACTTTGAAAAGGTACAGAACTCTGTTTCTAAATGCACTTTGCATCAGTATACACACTCGATTTCTAAAGGGCATGTATGTGAATCTGATAAGGCCACTGTGATCTAGGGTTGCTAAAACGTACTGAATCAATAGTAGCAGCTACTATAAATAATTCTAAAATTTGCATTTCTCTCTGTCGTAAAATTGATATCAGAGTTGATGAGTTTCTGATGGTAGATTAAAACTGTCAAATATCGTTGTCTGTTAGGCCTGTAGCTTAAAAAAACTTGCATAAGTTAAGCTGACAACATGCATTTTGGACAGGCTGGGGAGTTACGTGACAAAGAAATGGACCTAAAGGCACAGATCACAGCTGTTGTTGATAAAGGCAAGGAGATGAGCAAGGCAGAGAGTGAGGCAGGAGATGTAGGTCCTCTCGTGACTGAAGTGGATATTCAACATATTGTGTCCTCCTGGACTGGAATTCCAGTAGAGAAAGTGTCAACAGATGAATCAGACCGCCTCCTCAAGATGGAAGAGACCCTCCATAAGCGAGTCATTGGTCAGGATGAAGCAGTCAAGGCTATTAGTCGTGCTATTCGCCGAGCCCGTGTTGGCCTGAAGAATCCTAATCGTCCTATTGCCAGTTTCATCTTTTCTGGTCCAACTGGTGTTGGGAAATCTGAGCTCGCTAAAGCTTTGGCTGCTTACTATTTTGGTTCTGAAGAAGCCATGATTCGGCTTGATATGAGTGAGTTCATGGAAAGGCACACTGTTTCCAAGCTCATTGGTTCTCCCCCGGGTTATGTTGGTTACACTGAGGGAGGTCAACTGACTGAAGCCGTTCGACGCCGTCCTTACACTGTGGTGCTTTTTGATGAAATTGAGAAGGCTCATCCCGATGTCTTTAACATGATGCTTCAAATACTTGAGGATGGAAGATTAACTGACAGCAAGGGCAGAACCGTGGATTTCAAGAATACACTTCTGATAATGACATCTAATGTCGGAAGCAGTGTTATTGAGAAGGGAGGCCGTCGCATAGGATTTGACCTCGATTATGATGAGAAGGATAGCAGTTACAATAGAATTAAGAGCTTGGTGACAGAGGAACTAAAACAATACTTCAGACCTGAGTTCTTGAATAGGTTGGACGAAATGATTGTTTTCCGTCAACTCACCAAGCTGGAGGTAAAGGAAATAGCAGATATAATGCTCAAGGAGGTGTTCGAAAGGTTGAAGAAGAAAGAGATAGAGCTTCAAGTGACGGAGAGGTTCAGAGACAGAGTAGTTGACGAAGGATACAACCCGAGCTACGGAGCGAGGCCTCTAAGAAGAGCGATCATGAGACTCTTGGAGGACAGCATGGCTGAGAAGATGCTTGCAAGGGAGATCAAAGAAGGCGACTCAGTCATTGTGGATGTCGATTCTGATGGGAACGTGACCGTGCTCAATGGCAGCAGCGGTTCTCCCGAGTCCTTGCCGGAGCCGATTCCCGTTTGAAAAGTTAACGTAGCCGCATTTTATTGATCTTTGGCAATATGTTTGTATCTTTTTCTCTCATTTGCACTTTGCGATTGAATGTCGGAAAGGACTAGTGTCGGTAGCGGTAATTGAAAGCTGTTTGTTTAATGGTTCTTCACTTGAATGTTCAAGGCTGTACCAGTCAGTTATACAGAAAAATAGCATTTGCATAGTTCAGTTTCGCAAATATTAGGGTAAGGGTTAGACTTTTGTTTTTACTTTTTACACCTCGTGTGGTAATCTTTATAATAAAAGAATTTTAACACATTCATGCGGCTTTAACTGTGATACTTTTACCTCTATCACCAGTTCAAATTATGAAATTACTAACTGGTTAGTGTTCGAGCTATGACGTAACACGAACATTAACAAAGTACATGAAATCCGTTTGAGTTCAAAAATAAGTTGCTGCTGTTATTCATCTATGTACACGTGTAAAACGATGCATGCTCACATATGCGGGTTAGGCCAGTGTGCCTGTCCCTTTACACTTATGTTCGAATCCCTTAACCCGTAAATTAGAGTACATTATAAAATACATCCCTAAATTGTCAGATAATCTATGTATGATACACATAAACCCGCCCCACCATTCTCCTTGATGTACAAGGCAAACTCTACAATCTCTATATTTATCTCTACAAGAATGGCCAGCCACATTTATGCAACTACACGTCCTTGATCTCCAGAAGCACCTTATACAAATAAAAGGAGGCTTGGAGATCCCTAATCTTCCACATCTGAATGATACCTCTGTTTAGGGCTGACGCTTCCGCCTCGGCTAATTTTCAGCGCTGTAAGAGCCTTTTGTATCTCCATTGTCATTGCACTATCGACACTACCTGACGATAGCTTCTTGTGTGATTTCTGCAAATGGAGCTTAAGCGAGCTGCTACTCAGACCTGCATTTACCCCGCAGATAGGGCAAACTTTCATTGTAGGCTTCCTCTGTTGCCACTCCATGGAAACTCTCCCATGAAGTTTCTTATCCAGATCCACTAGGATCTTTGCAAAACCATCGTTGGGTTGCGCCCGGCGATGAACTTGTTTTAGAGAATTCCACGCCTCTAATAGAGTGCAATTCCTGCATCATAGAAAGATTACTTAGCTAAACATTTCTCAAAGTTAATTGTTGGAATCACAATTCACACCAAGAAAAGCAATACGGATATCAAAGATCGGTTGATGCCTCGTGTATGAGGAGTATTATATATGATCTACAATGTATATAACAGATTTTACTTACTTTCTCAGCATTAGGTATGCAAGCACTAGGGTGGCACTTCTACTTCTCCCCTCGAAGCAATGGACGAGAACCTTCCCTCTTTTTTGTTCAACACGATCAACAAAACCGATAGCTTCATCAAAGATGGTGCTGATATTTGTATCGTCATTGTCACATATCTGTTCAAAGGGGGTGTGCAGTCTAATCAAGACAATGCAGGTGCCAAACATTTTATGAAAACAATAAAATACATGCAGAGTTGGGGGATCAAATGTCTAAAACATTCAAAGCAGAAACTTCACCAAATTTAATGGTGAACATGGATTCTGGGAGAGAAGATATCATTAGATAACGTTCACATGGGCTTATTGGATGTGTAAACACAGATGAGAAAGAACCCTAAACACAGACGAGAAAGAACCCTTACAGCAAAATTCTTGTACTCGAATAGATCAGGAAACTGAGAATCTGCTTGTCCAATTTCATTGGAGCACAAACACAATACATGAGTAATTCCTAAGCGTTGCAGCGTGAATACAGATCGTGCAGCCAGGGCCCCGCCGATGAACATGCAACTTGTGACTCGAGATGGCCTCTCTGTATTTGCCGCCCCAGATATCAATGCAATCCTCTCAAGAATGTGCTCAAGTCTGACCTGTTAGTTATAGAGAAATGTTTACAAGAATGAGAAAAGGAAAGGATAAAAAAAAACAGAAAACGAAAGAAGGGACAAATATACCTTCAATTCATAAGCATCGACAACACCATTGTTGTCACTACCCTCGAAAAACCCAGAATTAAAATTGTTCTCTTGACATAGTTTGATAGCATCACTCTTTAGCATTTCATTCCACTGTTCCAGTTCTTTGTTTGATTCAGCATCAACCTGAGCATTGTAATATATTGAAATTTAAGAGAAATTATGTATTTAGAAAGGACTTTCTGTTTCCTCATCTGCAGTATCGTATAAGAAAAATTTCAGTTTTCTTTAAGTATGTCCAACCTTGGCATATTTATGGAAGTCCCGAAGCTTTGCTGTCAAACGCAGACTACGGAGGGGCTCCGCACTTCCTTTAGAGAACCTCCCATGCCAACTATCCCTTGACACGGGAGAGCTGCAGTCATAGCCTTCCTTATTTCCAGAAGATGAAGACCTTGGAGCAGTTCTCTGTGATTCGGAATCACTAAAATCAGGATTGTTCTCATTGACAAGTCGTTCCTTACTTGGTGGAGAAGCACAATGAACACTTCCAGCAGCATGAGAGGGAGACTCAGGAACTGCCAAATCCTCTTTGTCGGACTCCCCTGAGGATATTCTATCTATAATATTGAAGAATATTCGTAACAAGTTCTCCAGTCTTTGATGAAGTGTGAGTAAGAATATGTGGAATCCCTGCAGATCCCTAAGAGCAGCTCGGAATCCACTACGAAATTCTTGAACAACCGAAGCCATCTCAAACGCTGGTATATCAGATGCATCAGTTTCTTGTATGGTAGAACGTCCTAACTTCCCTAATGTTATTTCATGCAACACATTAGAGGAGTACTCAGAACTGTTGAGTAGTAACTCAACCAACCTGGGATAAATTTCCTGGTCATTTGCGCGCTTTCCAGCAGGAGGTCGACGAGGAACCCCAGAGTCAATAGCCACAACTGGAAAATCAGAAAACACCGAATCATCTGATAGTGCACTCTTTATAGATCTTGGTGACTCTATAATATCTGAAAGATCAGATGTCTGTGATACCAATACGGCATTATGAGTACCCAATTTGCTATCTACTGAAGTTGCCCTTCTATCCTTATGAAGACCTCTGATTACTCTTGGTTTGTATCGCTTGATTGCAGAATCGAAGACTTCCTCCAATCTATCCACATTTCCCAAAGCCATTTTGTCAGCCAACAATAGATTTGCAGAATTTCCACGCCATCTGAGCTTATGGCAAGGAAGCCTATCCTCATTTCTGATGACAAGATCCAACATCAAGATCCTACCAAGAGCAGCCGCTGTTTTTTCTGCAGTTTCCCTCGACTCAAATACAGTTGGGCTTTCAAGTAAAGGAGATCCGTGAACATAGCTGCAAAAGTTAAAGCTTTGGTCTTCAGAACACCATATAAAAGGTCCAGTTATCTACTAGGAAGCATTTTCTAGTGGTGCACATCATGGAACATGATGCTTCCTCATTTAGTTTCTGTTAAAAGTATACAAGAAGGGGGGCAAAGAACAGGTTCTAGAAAACCTATGGGGAACAATTTAACTGCATGCAAAATGACCCGAGCAATCAACACAAATTTTTGCCACGACTCTAACTAGTTATGTGCATGCTAGATGGTGAACGAAGCCCAAACATTTCATAATGCAGAATTAATTCCTTGTCTACATTACAAATAGAAACACTAAGAATATAGTTAGACCTCATCAGCAAAAGGCATCGGCTAAGTTCAAGAGCTTCCAAAAGTTCTGAACACGTCATTTCCCCACATTCATCTCCTTCTGAACTTGCTGCATCTCTTGCTTTCTCTGCAGCTTCCTTCATCTGGAGCCACTCCAAGCTACAATTATGAATGACTCTGGCCTGCAATATCCAATAGACAAAACATATATGTATTATGGTAGATATAAAATTATCACAGGAGTGAGTTGCGTGACAATGTACTACCTGAGGAATTCGAACTCCAAGCCACTTTGCAAATTCATATCCAAGGCGTTCAGATTGTGTGGCCATCCTTGATGACGAAATCTTTATAACAGCCGCTGCTTCCTTAGTAGAAGCATCATCATTCCCTGGCTGGTTGAATAGGCCAAAGAAGACAACACCCCCCGAGTTTACAGTTACCTATATGCACACAACTGAAGAGATGACGGGGCAGCAAATAAGAATATAAATAATGACGCACGTATTTTTTCTGTAATTCAATCCAGTAAACATAACACAAAATTCCATATAATGTAGTTAATTTAGATTGCACACCTCAAGAGCTTTATTCATTTCATCCTCAGAATTGTCATTGCTACTACTATGCTCAGTGTGATGAAGTGAAGAGAGCCTATCCCAGGAAAAATAACATGACTCAATGTCCAATGTAGCAGCTTTACCAAGTCTTTCCCACAGATTGACTTCCGTGGTTTGCTCACAGGGAAGAGAACCTTTCCAATCATCAACAAAGTCTCCTACACTGAATGGTGACCGTGATGACTACTACCGAACACTCTAACCACATTTCAATGTAAGATAACACAAATTGAAACAAACCTCGAAGACATACTGGCAAACCTCGGAAGGCGGTGGGGGAAGCCAGAGGAGTGATATTTGGCACTCCGTTTACGAACCAGTTCCAGCCATTGCGTGATTCTATATGCCGGCCCTGCGGCAATGTCACCCAACATATACAAGACCTGCATTCCCAATACACCCCCAAACAACCATGATTACATTTCATCTTTGTTTTTCAAAAATTCAATCACTTCCTCTCTTTCTATGCAAAATTAGTACTACATTCCAAGAAAATTCCAAGAAAAATACAGCACTATATAAAAGTTACTAACCCGGGAAGTGACGGTGAGAGGCAAAGGGGCCTCAGGCTCGTCAGATCCAGGATCCAACTCCTTGTCTTCTTCTTTGTCCTGTAATTCCAGCATATAAACAACAACAATATCAAATCAGAAACCCCCAAATTTATTTTATTTCTTAAAACAAGGAATACAAGAAGAGATGCAAAATTTAAACAATGCAGAGAAAAACCCAGGTCCCAAAACATCAGAAAAACACGAATGGCAATCAAATTAGGCAAAATCTGAGATTTTAACGATCTGGGTTTTAAGAAAATATGAGGGGGAGGGAGGGAAATACCTGGACCTGCAGAGGGTTGGTGATTGCAGGCTCCTGGCTTTGCTCTTTTGCCATAACGTGTTATTTTTGGGGTGTTGGGGTTTTTCTTTAGAAAATGAAAGGAATGGGGGGAGGGTACCACTCTCTCTGTCTGTCCTTGAAGCCAGTTGGAGAGAGAGAGAGAGAGAGAGAGAGAGGGGTATGTATAATTCAAAAAAGAAAAAAGGAGTTGGCTTTTTTAAGAAAGAGAGTGCGAGATAGTTGGAAGTTGGCGCCTTTTCAGTTTGTTTGCTGTTCTGAAAACTACACGGTGTTATACGGTGGAGAGAGAGAGAGAGAGAGAGAGAGAGAGAGGGGTAGGAAATGGAACATGGCGGTGGTTTTAGTGGCAGTTTGGCCTGCAAAACAGATGGGGATTTGGGAAGGGGAATTGGTAGTGGTTGTTGCTTGAAGATATGATGACGATCACACTCTTTTGCTTTTGGGTTTTGATTTGTTTAATCAGACTGCATGAGACCCACTGATTCTTTGTTTATCACTCTTTTCTTGTTGATTGATTGTTTACATTGATTGCTTGTTTAATTTAATTTAATTTAATTATGTGTACTTTGTCTGCATCTCCAACGGTTATTTTTCTTGTTTTGGTAAAACTAATTAAAAAGGAAATGTGTTTAAATTTTCTTAGCAAAACTTGCACTTAAGTTTTGTTGTCACATCCCGGATGTGTTCCGCCGTAGCACGATATTGTCCGTTTTGAGCCACACCCTCACGATATTGTCCGTTTTGTTTATGGGAACTCACGAGCAACTTTCCAGTGGGTCACCCATCCTGGGATTGCTCTAGCCCAAACTCGCTTAACTTCGGAGTTCTGATAAAATCTGAAGCCAATGAGCTCCCAAAAGGCCTCGTGCTAATTAGAGGTGGGCATGTACATATAAGACACATCAGCTCCTATCCGTTAATCGATGTGGGATATCACAATTGATATCATTCTTTATTTGTAAATAAAAAGCTTTAGGTTCAACTTTATTGAATAACAAGTTTAATACCACATTATTATGTGGCCTTGTCCAAATTTCTTATCCTTTGATTTAAAATATCGTTGTAGAAAAAAAAGTTAAGGAGGTTTTTTTTCTATAATTTTTTTGGGGGACTTACCTACATCTGTCAATGTGTTAATCATTTGGGGATATTATCGTAAGGTAAAACATTTTACCTTTTTTCACAAGATATTAGGCTATCGGACTGGATATGTATTCTTCCCCTAAAGAAGAAAGAAAAATGGTTATAAATTTGTACAAATGATGAATATTGTGGTGAAACTGATATAAATTGAACTTTTCGGATCAAGGCTACTTTAAGTATGAAAGGGTTGTTGGAAATAATTTAACAATCAATGACAAGTTTATTTATGCTAATAAATAAATACAACGTACAAAGATGCAGTATATATAAACAATACGAAATTATCTTAAGAAAAACAAAGATTGAGGCTTGCGTACCGTAATGTCCTTGAAACAGAATTTTGTCCCTACTCTGTGCTTGTAGTTTGTTGGACGTCTGCTTCACCAGGATTCAACGATCTAAGTCAAAATTCTATCATCGAAAAATTGACTTCTGGCGAATATCAAATGTGGTTCTCTCAGTTGGATTGGATGACTTTGGTTTTCAGAAAGTTTAATGTGAATTTCTTAATGAATAAATGACATGCAAATGGACGAATATATAGAGTATGGATACATGTTCGCAACAGGTATGAGGATTGGATGTATCTGTTCGAAATGGTGCTTTGCTCTTTGGTGCTCCTTCGCCCAAGGCCCATCTTTTGACAATTAATTAATATTAATTTTCACACCCCGAAAGCCAAAACCTAAGGTTGAGCCCATTTTTCCTCCCCATGGTTCCATTACTCCAATCACTTTGTATGAGGTACAAAGCCTTATAAAGGGTATGAACTTTTTGGTGGTGACCAATGTGGGACAAATGTTAGAATGATATTACTACTCAAACATCTCCAACAAGGGTTAATTACAACATTGGTCCCCAAACTTGTACCTATGTTTCACTTTGGGCATTTAGTTAAGTTTTGAACTTATATAGGCATTCAATCAACTTTTAAATTCTATTTACAAAATCCATGTACCATATTTTGTTAGGGGTTTTGCTTCTGTGCTCCGGGGTAAAAGTTACCCCGGTTTTAAAAAAAATTTGTTTATTTAAAAAAAAAAAAAAGGTAACCTACAATTGTAGGTTACCGGTTGAAACTACAATTATGCAATTGGCAAATAGTAGGCTAGTATCTGCATAACATTATGCAATTGGCAAACAGTAGGTTAGTATCTGCATAACATCATGCAATTAGACAACATTTTAAATGGCATAATAACCATATTTTTGGTGTTGTAAAACTATCGTTCAAGTGGTAATTTACCATTTAAACGAGTCAATCGATCGTTTAAGTTGTAAAAACATCGTTTAAGTGGTAATTTCTTCGTTTAAGTGGTAACTTACCACTTGAACGACAATTTTACCACTTAAACGATGCTTTTACCATTCCAACAATCGTTTAAATTGTAAGTGTACAAAATATCTCCATTACCACTTAAACCGTTCATTTTCCTCGCTATGGTAAAATACCCGTTTAAGTTGTAAAAGTAGTGTTTATGGTAATTTACCATTTAAACGAGTCCTTCCATCGTTTAAGTTGTAAAAACATCGCTATGGTAATTTCTTCGTTTAAGTGGTAACTTACCACTTGAACGACAATTACCACTTAAACGACGTTTACCATTCCAACGATCGTTAAATTGTAAGTGTAATAAAATATCCCATTACCACTTAAACGTTCATTTTCTCGTTTAAGTGGCAAAATACCTCGTTTAAGTTGTAAAAGTAGCGTTTAAGTTTTATAATTTACCATTTAAACGAGTCCTTCCATCGTTTAAGTTGTAAAAACATCGCTGTTTCTGCATTCTCTTTCGTTTAGTGGTAACTTACCACTTGAACGAGCATTTACCACTTAAACGATGCTTTTACCATTCCAACGATCGCTTAAATTGTGGTGTACAAATATTCCATTACCACTTAATTTTCTCGTTTAAGTGGTAAAATACCTCGTTTAAGTTGTAAAAGTAGTGTTTAAGTGGTAATTTACCATTTAAACGAGTCCTTCCATCGTTTAAGTTGTAAAAACATCGTTTAAGTGGTAATTTCTTCGTTTAAGTGGTAACTTACCACTTGAACGACAATTTTACCACTTAAACGATGCTTTTACCATTCCAACGATCGTTTAAATTGTAAGTGTACAAAATATCTCCATTACCACTTAAACGTTCATTTTCTCGTTTAAGTGGTAAAATACCTCGTTTAAGTTGTAAAAGTAGCGTTTAAGTGGTAATTTACCATTTAAACGAGTCCTTCCATCGTTTAAGTTGTAAAAACATCGTTTAAGTGGTAATTTCTTCGTTTAAGTGGTAACTTACCACTTGAACGACAATTTTACCACTTAAACGATGCTTTTACCATTCCAACGATTGTTTAAATTGTAAGTGTACAAAATATCTCCATTACCACTTAAACGTTCATTTTCTCGTTTAAGTGGTAAAATACCTCGTTTAAGTTGTAAAAGTAGCGTTTAAGTGGTAATTTACTATTTAAACGAGTCAATCAATCGTTTAAGTTGTAAAAACATCGTTTAAGTTGTAATTTCTTCGTTTAAGTGGTAACTTAATGCAGAAATTCCCGTGGATAAGTTTATGCAATTGGCAAACAGTAGGCTAGTATCTGCATAACATTATGCAATTGGCAAACAGTAGGCTAGTATTTGCATAACAGCATGCAATTAGACAACATTTTAAATGGCATACTATCTATATTTTTGGTGTTGCAAAACTATCGTTCAAGTGGTAATTTACCATTTAAACGAGTCAATCGATCGTTTAAGTTGTAACTTAACACTTGAACGACAAATTTACCATTTGAACGGCGTTTTTACTATTTGAACATGTTGATGGGTTCCATTATATACAATTACAACAAAATTTTCATGTCTTCATGTCTTTCACCAACTATTATTTTTACAAAAATTATAGTTATTCATTACGTAACCATTGTGAAAGCGTATATGATGAGTTGAAAAAATGAAGTCACATTAATACCTCTTATTGGGAGCAATAAAACTTTTAGTGACAAAATTCATACCCAGAAACAGTTGCTAAAAATATGAACAACCTTTAGCGACTGAAATTTCTTTGAAGATCACAAAAAATGGATTTTATGACCAAAATTTTGGAAATACTATGCAGCAGTTTTCATTAAGTGCATGCAATTGGCAAACAAAGTGAGACACTGTCTGCACTTCATGCAATTGCACGTGTACTTTATGTGCCGAATATATGCAAAAGAACTTTAGTACATAATTGAATACCCAGAAACAGTTGCTAAAAATATGAACAACCTTTAGCGACTGAAATTTCTTTGAAGATCGTCACAAAAAATAGATTTTATGACAAAAAATCTGGAAAAATTATGCAGCAGTTTTCATGATTTTTTTTTTTTCACTTTTTCAGTTTCTAAACTCCTCAAATGTCAATGTAGGTTGATTACCTCCCCCAAACCTATTCCAAAACATCATATTCAACATTATAAACATGTTCTCAACATTGAATTGGCTTCAAAAACATCCAAAATTAAATTAGCCAACTATTTTGATTTGACCAAAATATGAACTGAAAATGAATTTTTTCTGCTCGCTTTTTATTCAGTGTTGTGCATCATGAGAAAAGAGCATGCAGAAATGGTACTAGAGTAAGAGCATTTCTTGCTCGCTTTTTATTCAACTTCATTGTTAAAATCGAACTACAATCACTGGTAAGAACACAAACCATTTAGAAGAACCTAAAATGTACAGTTAAAAAGCTTTATCAGCAGCAACAAATATACGTCTGAGTACTACAAACTTAGTCCAAGTCAATTCATAGGGAGAATATAGTAGTTATGACCCTATTCAAGAAGTGCTGCCCCTCATGAAAATCAGCATATTTGGTCAATCGGATAAGCATCATTCGCCCCGCAACAAAGATAGCAATCTCCCAAGGACCTCTAATCCAATAAGGTCATGCACATAACAGCAAAAGAGTCAAGGGTCAGTCTTGCTTCAAGCCTACCGCTCCCACCAGTTCCGGAGCAGAGTCTGGTTGCCCGGGTTCAGCTTTTCCACTTACCTGAAATAAACGGAAATGCAAATTTAGTAACCAGTCAAAGCAGCTTTGAAGAACAACCAGAGCAACCAAAGAGGCACACATACATGCACATACACTGCATAGTTAGAGCTTTGAATAGCCATGATTGCAAGGAAAATCAGCAGCAAACACCGCTTTATCACCAACCAGTAATAAGCAGTGTTTCAATAATTTACTGTAACGAGCACAAGAATAACCAGCAAAGAGTAATGCAATTGCAAACTAATAATGCAAGCAATCAGATTGAACTCGTTAGATGATATGAGCTCTCATAAGCACACTTTCATGACTGGAAAGGTATCTTTTGGCTACGGTTTGGGTGAGGGATTTCGTAAGTCCCAATGCATTGATGTCAAGTTAGTAAGGAATGAATCCCAAAATATTAGATAGGAGGAATTAGAAATGCACCATATGAACATTACACAGACATGTTGAGAGGGATTTGCAAATCCCTACTTGTAAGGAATCATTAACAAATCCCTCTTACATGCCTTTGTAATGCTCATATGGTGCATTTCTAATCCCTCCTATCCAACATTTTGTGATCCATCCGTTACTAATTTGACATCAATCCCTTTGGACTTGGGAAATCCTCATCCAAACATAGCCTCAAGTTATGTTTTAAAGACTATAATTTCCTTGAATCTTGCATTGAGTACAAATATCTTCAAACAAACAGCTAGAAACAAGTAATTCAGTATTTAACACGTAAAGGC